>JALBWW010000003.1:28003352-30803352 GCA_023212625.1 Styphnolobium japonicum
AATGGAGGGTAGTTGCTGGACTGACGGTACTAGTCTTGGAACTGAAACTAAATCGGCTAAATTCTCAGCAGTTGCACCTGTACCTGCAAGCTGTGCACAATCTTGCAAAACAACATCATCATATCCTATGGAATCAAAAGAATCACACTTAGAGCAGCATGAATGACAACATCATTAATAACAGCATCATTGCCATTAATAACAGAAACAGAGTCATCAATGTCAACAGCACATGATAAGTATGTAGAAATCTCAACATAGGCTGCACATATTGCATTGGGTTTACAACCGTAAAGTCTAAAACAAAGTGAACAAGTATCGCAAGCTATGCTATCGCAGTATCCTACAATTTCAGGAAACTTTGCCAACATATCAAAGATGCATATCATCAACCAAGAATCAATGACATCAAAATGAAAAACAGAATGATCCTCTAAAGGATATTTCATGGCATAAAAAATGTTAAATCGAATGATATCATCACCAAATTCCATGGAAAGGGTACCAAAGATGCACATCAATCTTAGTTTTAGCAGTTTTCAAAAATGGCCTACCTAAGATCAATGGGGGTGGGGAAGAGGCAGATTCATCTTCCATATTCAACACATAAAAGTCAGCTGGGATCTGCAGGTTGAGTAGTGCTTCGGTTTGCTAACTGAATGACAATGCCGGTGGATTTTAGCTCTCCCATATGCAAGGAAGTGTAAACTGACTTTGGCATTACATTGATGGAGGCTCCCAAGTCTAGCAAGGCATGAGTGAACTGTTGGTGCCCTATGGTGCAAGGGATGGTAAAAGTGCCTGGGTCCTTGCATTTGGGAGGCAGGTTGGGCTGAATCAAAGCAGAGACATTTCTCCCCATACTCACTTTTTCAGTGCCCTTTAGCTTCCTCTTATGGGTGCACATCTCTTTCAAGAACTTGGCATACTTGGGGATTTGTTTAATTGCCTCCAAGAGAGGTATATTCACCTCAACCTTCTGAAAAGTCTCCATAATTTCCTTATCCAAGTTAGTTTCAACCATATGCCTCGACTGTATCATTCGGTTTGGAAAAAAAAGAGGAATGTTGGAAGCTGACTTTTGTGGATGTTCACTTTTCTGCTTTACTGAATTTTCTGTCAACTGCTGGTTTGATCTGGCTTTCTGCTTGGATGTTGTAGGATCATTTGTTGCTGAATCTGCTACAGCATCTTGTTTTTCTGAGTCAATGGTAGAATCTGGAATTATCTCATTGCATCGTCCATTGATTTTCCTACCATCAAGCGCAAAGCTATAGCACTAACATTGCCTCTAGGGTTTGGAGTGGTTTGAGATGGTAATTGGCCAGAACCTTGTGACTTTAATTCATGAATAGATGTGGCAAGTTGGCCAATTTGAGTCTCCAAGTTCTGAATGGTGGTTTCAGTTCTCTGTTGAAACTGGATGTTATTGGTGGCCAACTGTTTCACCAAATCCTCCAATGAGGGCTCGATTTTGTGGCTACAGACCTTGCTTCTTTGGAATGGTGGTCTACTTGGTCCAAGATGTGGTCAAACCGATTTGTCCTTGCTTCTTTGGAATGGTGGTCTATACTGGTTTGGTGGCTACTGATTTGATGCATTCCCATATCTCAGATTGGGATGGTCCCTCCAGCCAGGGTTGTAAGTGTTGGAGAATGGATCATATTTCTGTTGTTGCTGCTGATGGAATTGTGGCTTCCCAGAAATATACCACCCACTACGCATTGGTCTTGAAACTCATAATCATCTTGCAATGTGGGGTACGCATATGTGGGATGAGAGGAACTAGAACATATGCTATAAACTCTTGCAGCCACAGGTGTTTGATGTTGTCCCATGGCTAATTGCCTCACCATGGAGGTTAACTCATCAATTCGGTACTCCATCCTCTGTTGGTCAGCATGGGAAACATGAACCTCATTGACTCCTCTGGTTGAGGTAATGACCCTAGTGCCAAACTGTTGGGCGTTGGCAGCCATATTGGCAATTAAATCCCTAGCAGCAGCAGGAGTTTTGTCAACCAGGGCACCTCCACTAGCAGCATCAATCATGCTTTTGTCCATAGGTAGCAAGCCTTCATAGTAATATTGAATCAGTAATTGGTCACTGATTTGGTGATAAGGACAACTCGCACAAAGCTTTTTGAACCTCTCCCAGTATTCATGCAATGTCTCCCAGTCATCTGCCTTATGCCACATATGTCCTTTCGGATTGCAGCAGCTCTTGAGGCAGGGAAGAATTTCTCCAAATGTACCTCTTCATGTCATTCCAGGATGCTATAGAGGCTGGTTGAAGGTAATATAACCAGTCCTTGGCTGCACCATCTAGTGAAAATGGAAATGGTCGCAACTTGATGTGATCTTCAGCTATTCCATGATGTTTCATAATTGAGCAGACAACATGGAATTCCTTCAAGTGCTTATGTAGATCCTCACCTGCCAGACCATGAAACTTGGGCAACAAGTGTATTAATCCAGATTTGAGCTCAAAATCAACATGAAGGTCAGGATATTGGATGCACAAAGGCTGATATGCAACATCAGGTGCAGCAAGTTCTTTCAAAGTTCTATTATTATTATCAGCCATAGTAAAATCTGCAGACTCAAGATCGTATTAATCAAGCATTAATGTATGCACTCAACAGGATTAAAAGAGTCAACCGACAGTTAGGTGCAATGTCAAGTTCAAGTCCAATTCCGTAAGTAATTCTATTAGCTCTATGAATGCTACTACCAAATTCTATGAATTCTCGTGGAAGTGCATGAAAGGTTCTATCAATTTCAGGATCAAATGAATGCAAGGTTCCGTGATCGACCTAGTCATACAAAGATGCAGCTCATAGGAAGGTATAGAAAAGTAATAATATCTAAAACACTAAAAATTCCTAAAACAAATACTCTAAAAATAATAATAAAATAAAAAAATAGTATCACATGAATTTTAAAAATTATGGAACCACCACAGGATAAAATCTACACAAAAATGCTATCCAACAAAATAATAAAAATAATAAAAAATTGAAAAAATGGTCAAAACGATGGAATTTGGCAAAAATAAAGGTGACCTCACTATAAATAGTGAGCCTTTCTCAGAATAATATTTTCCATTTGTGTACCAAAATTCAGATCAATCAAAGATACTTTACCGAACCGAAATTCTTGACACAATGCCCTTTATCCAATTTCAGCCGAATCCCACTTGAAAAAGCTTCAAAAACAAAACAAACACATTTGTTAGAGTTAGATGGGATCTTGAAATGATCAAATAGTTGCCTTGGATCCCCGGCAACGGCGCCAAATGTAACATCCCTAAATTTCATATGTTATGATTTACCTAAATTCTTTGAATGGATTGTATGTTCTGTTACAGAAAAGGTGATAGATTGAGTTAGAATGATTGATTTGAGATTCTAGCTATACTGGTGAACTCGGTAGAACCTAAGGAAGAGATAGGTGGAATTTAAACTCTTAGATTTACTCTGGCTAAGTTAGGACCTATTAGTAAATTTAATTTTCTTCAGGACCTATTGGGAATTCTTAGACATCACAAGGGTATTTTAGTCTTTTAACACCTCAGTGGCAAATTAGTGATTCTTCCTTTAAGTGAGGGGCAAGATGGACATTTCAACATCCCCTCCCTCTTGCATAAGTGGACCGGCCAGCCTAGGGGGAGACAAGATGCTCATCTTCTCCAAAATCTCTAAGTTCCATAGCCAAAGCTTGCTCCAAGGTTCAAGGGTCCAAAGTAAGCATTTTTATACATCTTTTGGCTTAGGTTATGTGATGGTTATTGATCACTATAATCTCTTCTTCAATCCTATGGTATTAGTTTCTTTAGAAACTCATTTTCATCCCTAAGAATCAAGAACACCCATGTCTAAAAGTTGGTTGTTTTGCTTGAGTGTTTTGAAGGAAGTTGAAGGGAAGGTTGCCTTGACTACCAATCCCATCTTGGAATCAAGTTAGGAGCACTTCAAGGTGAGTGTGGATTTACTTGTGTTATTGTATGATGTTCTTAGAGTGAAAGTGTATGATGTAGGATTAAGCTTGAATCTAGGGTTTACATCTATGCTTGAGGTTGGATGTGTTTTTATTACATGTTTTCAAGGATTAGGGTTTAGGAAAAATGAGTGGTATGGTTGATATACTTGATGGATTTGAGGACATGATTTCCAAGGGAAAACTTGGGTTTTAGGTATATGTTGGGTGTGGCACTATTCCTGCCTGAAGGCCAACCACGGCGTGGTCCCCACCACTACCGCCGTGGTCCTCTCCTGGAAAGGAAATATTGCTGCCTCGTGCCCAACCACGGCCATGGTCCCCACCACGGGCTCGCCGTTGTTGGCTCTGGAAAGAAAAATGTTGTGTGTCAAATCGACCACGGGTGTGGTGGCCACTGTGGGTGGCCGTGGTCCAGACCACGGGCGTGGTGCCAACCAGGGGCAGGCCGTGGTTGTCTCTGTTTCCAATTTGTTGAGTTTTGTTTTCTGAACCGTGGCCGTGGTTACCACCACGGGCTGGCCGTGGTTGACTCTGTTTGTGTTATTGTGGTGCATATGCTTAGAGTTTTGATACCATATGCTAGGGTTAGGATTAAGGATGACTTAGCATTATAATGTGATGTGTAGCTAAGCAAGAATGCTTGATAAAAGTGGCTTAGCACTATAATGAGAAGTGTAGCTAAGTAAGGATGCTTGATAGAGTTGAGCATGATGGTTATGTGTTGTATATATTTGAATTGATTACATGTAATGTTATTATGATGATATTATGAATGAGCATGATATGAGTATGAGAACATTGCATTGCATAGCGAGATGGCCTAACCGGAAAGGGTTAGTGTACAAAACAGAGGGGTGCCTAGCTGATGAGCTAGATGGAAATGAAATAGCATACCTAATTGCATTGCATTGCGAGGTGGCCTAACTGGAAAGGGTTAGTGTACAAGAATGAGGGGTGCCTAGCTTATTAGCTAGAAGGAAACGGAATTGGCATAACACATTCATATGCATATTGCGAGGGCCTAACCGAAAGGGGTTAGTGCACAACAAGAGGAGTGGTGAAAGAAAAAGTGTGAATAAAAGGTGTGAACATCATGTGCATTCATCCATTGCATTAGTTGGTAGGTGTTACTTGACATATTGTGAATTGTGTTATACTTACTCTCTACTTACATTTATACTTTATCTGCAAGTTATTCATATTCACTGGGAAGTTGTTCTGACCACCTCTTTCTCAGATTCGCAGGAACACCCTGGACCCTCTACGGGTTAAGTACGGAGGATTCTGTAGATTTATTTTGAGATTCATATTTTGGTGGAGTTGAGCTCCGTGATGTAACTATAATAGGAAGTGTATCACATTCTTTTGATGTAAATATGACAGGGAACTGAATACTACTTTTGATGTACTCGGATCCGTATATGTTTAGTGTGCTCAGTTAGGATAGTGTTTAGATTACACTTGTATAATGTTGCATACTCTGATAATATTTTGGTTGAGATCTGAGATCTCTTATTGATTTATGCGTATGTGTATATATATATATATTATGTACTCTGGTTGGTTTGAAATGATTCTTGGAATCCGCTGCTTATGTTGTAATTGGTGGTAATGTTTAAGAAACAAAGGAAACGCTGCCGAATTTTCTATATTTATATATTTCACGTAAGAGTTATGGTTGGTAAATAACATAGTAACTAATAGGTCTTACACCAAATTTGACAAGATGTTGTCGAGACCTATCAAATAAAATAACCGGTTCACAAACTAATTTGTAGTATAGAGAATGAACCGAATCGTCTCTCAAGGATCCAAAAACAAATATTTAATTAGATCAAGATAATTTGAAAAGGGGGGGTTTTGTTGTTGATTAACAAGATTAATAAAAGCAGGAGATTTAAAGTTGTAAACAAATCTAAAGAAACAACCAATCCAAGGAAATTTATTGATCTTGAGTTTAACTCATCATTGATCACAAGGAATTCACTAAATTGCTAACCATGTTCTTGGCCTTAGATCACATCAAGAAGCCTTAACATGATCCAAGAATTCTCTACTAGATAAGCATTTAGGATTTGATTAATCTTTGTGATCCTCTTTGAATACATGATAATAAAGCTATTACCACATCACATCCAAATCAAATTAAGCAATTTAATCTAGATAAAAATCAAAAGAGGAAGAAGAGAAACTTGAATAACAATTAAGCAATATGAACAAGCAAAACAAGATCTCCAAATTAAACAACAAGATGGCTAATCCCTTGGATTGATTATGAGAGCCTAGCCTTCCATGGATGGAAAGGAAGAACTCAGAAATTAAAGAACAAAAACAAAATTGTAAAGAGAATGGAGAAGAAGAGAAAGAAAACTCTCACAAATACTTAAACTTTCTTGAAACTTACATCCAAATTGAATGCCTCTAATACAAAGAGGTTGGGTTTATTTATACTAATCCTAGAAGCCAATTTGTACATGTACATAATCTGAATACAAGCTATAAAAATATAAAAATTGTCAAAAATGGAAGCTTGATGCATGGTTGGTGGGTTGGTGCATGGTAGGTGGGTTGGTGTATGGTTGGTGGCTTTTAGTCAACAACTCTTATCCGATTTCTGGCTTCATTTTCATCACCTAGACGGTGCATTTTGACTTGGATGTCTCATGAAAGTTGTAGCCAGTTGTCTCCTTGAAAGTTTGCAATTTGAATCATGCCATTTGGACGTTTAGAACTCCAGATATGCTAAAAACACTGAACCTACCTCATGTTAGGTTGGCAGAACGTGTTTCCAAATTCAAACCAACTTGTAGCTTCATTATCATGCCTAAAACTACATCTATTGACTAAATGGTCTTCAGTGAAGTTGGAGATATGGGTCTTATCTTTCCAATGGCCAAGTTTTAGCCCAAGAGGAGGCCTATAACTCATTATGTAGTCCAATATGTGTACACTGCCCAGATTTTCCTGACAGCAAACTCACTCTGCATTGCAAGGATGTTTTGGACCATTAGAAGTCTGATCCAGATCTTGAGTTCTCATGAAACTTGTAGAGTATTGTCTTAGATTTCCAAAGACATGAAGATCACCTCAATTGGATTACCGAGTCCTAAGTTATGGCCTAACCAAGGAAGAAAGGTCAAAATGCATCAAAATCCGAAAATGATCCAATATTTACATTAAAACCCAATGAAGCCCAACAACATTAAACTCATCTAAAATACTAATATTGGGCACAATAAACATCTAATAAAGCCTAATACAAAGCTAACATAAGTGTCTCAAATTGATTGATCAGAGAGTCAATAGATGTTTGTCAGGTACCCAAGGAGGTTGAAGACTCAAGCAACCTTGGTTTAAGAGTTGTAAGCCCATTTGTTCCTTTTCTGTATATCTTGGATTAAAAGGACTTCAGGTCCAAGTAGTTCATGTCATCATGGAATAGATGAGTTAGATGGTGCTTGGGAGAGTCAATAGATGTTTGCAGGCACCTAAAGATTAGTTGTAAGCCGCCCATTTGTTCCTTCTCAGTTAGAGTGTGCTTGGGAGAGTCAATAGATGTTTGTCGGGCACCCAAGGAGGATGAAGACTCAAGCAACCTTGGTTTAAGTTTTGTATGCCCATTTGTTCCTTTTCGGTTTATCTTGGATTAAAAGGACTTCAGGGCCAAGTAGTTCATGTCATCATGGAATAGATGAGTTAGATGGTGCTTGGGAGAGTCAATAGATGTTTGTCTGGCACCCAAGGTGGTTCAAGACTCAAGCAACCTTGGTTTAAGAGTTGTATGCCCATTTGTTCCTTTTCGGGTAATCCTGGATTAAAAGGACTTCAGGGCCAAGTAGTTCATGTCGTCATGAAATAGATGAGTTACATGGTGCTTGGTAGAGTCAATAGATGTATGTCAGGCACCCAAGGCGGTTGAAGACTCAAGCTATCTTGGTTTAAGAGTTGTAAGCCCATTTGATCATTTTCGGTTTATCTTGGATTAAAAGGACTTCAGGGCCACGTAGTTCATTTCGTCATGAAATAGATGAGTTACATGGTGCTTGATAGAATCAACAGATGTTTGTACGGCAGCCAAGGAGGTTGAAGACACAAGCTAACTTGGTTTAAGAGTTGTAGGATCGTTTGTTCCTTTTTGGTTTATCTTGGATTAAATGGACTATAGCCCCAAGTGTTGAAACCAATTTCATTTAAAAGGTTTAGCACTAAAAGCTCAAGCTTTCCCTGATAAGTTTTGAAGATAACAAAAATATTTATTAAGCTTGAACAAGTAAGTGTTCCAACAGAGTGTTTTTGATAAAACTATAATTCCTTTTAAATATTGACTCTGTTGCAATTATTTTAGGAATTCTTCAATAAAGTTTTTATTAAAACAAATAGTTTGATAGTCTGCGTCCAATACGGTTTCTACGAAACCTTTCTATGCGTCCAATGACTGTCTATATATATACTATTATTATTGGTGCGTCCAATGATTGTATGCGTTTACTGTTACTATTTTATTGGTGCGTCCAATACTATCATTTTGCCAAAGCTTAGACTCAATTCTCTATTACAAAGTTCAAGCTCAAGCTCTCGTCCAAGTTAAAATTCAAAAATGAAGAACTGTTCCTCATTAAATGCTGGAAAAGAACTCTGACAGCTCACGGCAATAGAAGAAGTCAACTGAGCCACTTTTTGCTGACATTGCCTAACAACTACAAAGATCTGCAAATAAGGAACTTTCTGCGATCTCAGACAAATCAGGACTTTGTTATCACATGATTGGAAATCTCTTAGAATCAAAGTCACTTTTCAGAAGAATCTCAGAACATTTTCAGTAGATACATTTAATGCTACTCAGAACGGTAATAAATGTTTCCGTTGGACGATGTAGCTCATGAAGCCTGCTCAACTTGTTCTTTCATATAAAAAGAAGGAGCAGCACTTGAAGAAGAAGAGATCTTTGCCGAAGCATCTTACAAAGTCTAAAAAGCTTTATCTCTTCTTGGATTTCCATATACGTGTAAAAAGAAAAAGCCTTGAGATTTTTTTGTCTATTCTCATTTGTTAGTGAGTTTCAAACTCAACAATTCATCTTCTTATACTTATTCACCTTAGCGTTGTAAGCCTGAAGAGGCTGTGTATAAAAGAATACTGGTGTGGTTGAACCTGGAGAGGTTGAAAATACTTGTTACCTGAAGAGGTGTATAATACTTGTAATCTCGAAAAAGATTAGTTGGAAAATCCTTCTGGTTGAAGGGACTGGACGTAGCTCTTGGTTGGTAAGAGTGAACCAGGATAAATCCCGTGTGTAAGCTTCTCTTCACTTCTAGTGTGTTTTATTTTCTCCACTAACTTCTGGGGTTTTCTATTGTGTTTATTAACAAAGACTTTTTAATTGGATTTTGAACTTGTTAACTATTTTCTTAAAAGCCTTTTCAAAATCTTTAGAGTCCAATAGGACTGAGCAGTGTTGTTTCTACGTTCTTTATTTGTTAAACTTTATCCTTCGCTGTGTTCAATCGTTTGTTAAAAGGAAAATCTTTTTATTTATTAAAAAGGGTTAAGAAACACAATTCAACCCCCATTCTTGTGTTTCACTTGGTTATCTCACCAAGTAGTTGATGTTTTCATGGAATAGATGAGTTACATGGTGCTTGGGAGAGTCAATAGATGTTTGCAGGCACCTAAGGAGGTTGAAGACACAAGCTATCTTGGTTTAAGAGTTGTAAGCACATTTGATCCTTTTCGGTTTATCTTGGATGAAAAGAATTTCAGGGCCATGTAGGTCAGTTCGTCATGAAATAGATGAGTTAGATGGTGCTTGGGAGAGTCAATAGATCTTTATCTGGCACCCAAGGAGGTTGAAGACACAAGCTAACTTGGTTTAAGAGTTGTAGGCTCATTTGTTCCTTTTCGGTTTATCTTGATTAAAAGGACTTCAGGTCCAAGTAGTTCATGTCATCATGAAATAGATGAGTTAGATGGTGCTTGAGAGAGTCAATAGACGCTTGCAGGCACCTAAGGAGAGTGAAGAGTCTAGCTACCTTGGTTTAAGAGTTGTAAACCCACTTGTTCCTTTTCGGTTAATCATCGATTAAAAGGATATCTGGGCCAATTAGTTCATGTCGTCATGATATAGATGAGTTACATGGTGCTTGGGAGAGTCAATAGATGTTTGTCCGGCAACCAAGGAGGTTGAAGACTCAAGCTATCTAGGTTTAAGAGTTGTAAGCCCATTTGTTTCTTTTCGGTTAATCTTGGATTAAAAGGACTTTAGGTCCAAGTAGTTTAGGTCGTCATGAAATAGATGAGTTAGATGGTGCTTGGGAGAGTCAATAGATGCTTGTCCGGCAACCAAGGAGGTTGAAGACACAAGCTGGTTTAAGAGTTGTAGGCCCATTTCTTCCTTTTCGGTTTGTCTTGGATTAAAAGAACTATAGTGCCAAGTAGTTGATGTTTTAATGGAATGGATGAGTTACATGGTGCTTGGGAGAGTCAATGGATGTTTGCAGACACCTAAGGAGGTTGAAGACTAAAGCTATCTTGGTTTAAGAGTTGTAAGCCCATTTGTCCCTTTTTTGTTTATCTAGAATTAAAAGGACTTCAGGTCCAAGTAGTTCAGTTCGTCATGAAATAGATGAGTTAGATGGTGCTTGGGAGAGTCAACAGATGTTTGTCAGGCACCCAAGGAGGTTGAAGAGTCAAGTTATCTTAGTTTAAGAGTTGAAAGCCCATTTGTTCCTTTTCTGTTTATCTTGGATTAAAAGGACTTCTGGTCCAAGTAGTTCATGTCATCATGAAAAAGATGAGTTAGATGGTGCTTGGGAGAGTCAATAGATGTTTGGAGGCACCTAAGGAGGTTGAAGACTCAAGCTATCTTGGTTTTAGAGTTGTAAGCCCATTTGTTCCTTCTCGGTTTATCTTGGATTAAAAGGACTTCATGGCCAAGTAGTTCATGTCATCATGAAATAGATGAGTTACATGGTGCTTGGTAGAGTCAATAGATGTATATCAGGCACCCAAGGCGGTTGAAGACTCAAGCTATCTTGGTTTAAGAGTTGTAAGCCCATTTGTTTCTTTTCGGTTAATCTTGGATTAAAAAGACTTCAGGTCCAAGTAGTTCATGTCATCATGAAATCGATGAGTTTGATGGTGCTTGGGAGACTCAATAGATGTATGTCAGGCAACCCAGGAGGTGGAAGACTCAAGCTATCTTGGTTTAAGAGTTGTAAGCCCATTTCTTCCTTTTCGGTTTATCTTCGATTAAAAGGACGTCAAGGCTAAGTAGTTCATGTCGTCATGAAATAGATTAGTTAGATGGTGCTTGGGAGAGCCAACAGATGTTTGTCCGGCAACCAAGGAGGTTGAAGACACAAGCTAAATTGGTTTAAGAGTTGTAGGCCCATTTGTTCCTTTTCGGTTTGTCTTGGATTAAAAGGACTATAGTGCCAAGTAGTTGATGTTTTAATGGAATAGATGTGTTGCATGGTGCTTGGGAGAGTCAATAGATGTTTGCAGGCACCTAAGGAGGTTGAAGACTAAAGCTATCTTGGTTTAGGAGTTGTAAGCCCATTTGTTCCTTTTCGGTTAATCTTCCTTTAAAAGGACTTTAGGGCCAAGTAGTTCATGTCGTCAGGAAATAGATGAGTTACATGGTGCTTGGGAGAGTCAATAGATGTATGTCAGGCACCCAAGACGCTTGAAGACTTGACAAGAGGTTGTCGAGACCTATCAAATAATAAAATAACCGGTTCACAAACTAATTTGTAGTATAGAGAATGAACCGAATCGTCTCTCAAGGATCCAAAAACAAAGATTTAATTAGATCAAGACAATTAGAAAAGGGGGTTTGTTGTTGATTAACAAGATTAATAAAAGTATGAGACTTAAAGTTGTAAACAAATCTAAAGAAACAACCAATCCAAGGAAATTTACCGATCTTGAGTTTAACTCATCTTTGATCACAAGGAATTCACTTAATTGCTAATCATGTTCTTGGCCTTAGATCACATCAAGAAGCCTTAACATGATCCAAGAATTCTCTACTAGATAAACATCTAGGATTTGATTAACCAAGGTTAGATAAAGTAAGCACCATCCAACATAGATTAACTTAAGATCTAGAATTTAACCAAGCTAAACAATCTATCAAAAAGCTTTAATATATTGTTTAATCTTTGTGATCCTCTTTGAATACATGATAATAAAGCTATTATCACATCAACTTCTAAATCAAATTAAGCAATTTAATCTAGATAAAAATCAAAAGAGGAAGAAGAGAAACTTGAATAACAATTAAGCAATATGAACAAGCAAAACAAGATCTCCAAATTAAACACCAAGATGGCTAATCCCTTAGATTGATTATGAGAGCCTAGCCTTCCATGGATGGGAAGGAAGAACTCAGAAATAAAACAACAAAAAAGAAATTGTAAAGAGAATGGAGAAGAAGAGAAAGAAAACTCTCACAAATACTTAAACTTCCTTGAAACTTACTTCAAAATTGAATTCCTCTAATACAAAGAGGTTGGGTCTATTTATACTAATCCTAGAAGCCAATTTGTACATGTACATAATCTGAATACAAGCTATAAAAATATGGAAATTGTCAAAAATGGAAGCTTGATGCATGGTTGGTGGGTTGGTGCATGGTAGGTGGGTTGGTGTATGGTTGATGGCTTTTAGTCAACAACTCTTATCCGACTTCTGGCTTCATTTTCATCACCTAGACGGTGCATTTTGGCTTGGATGTCTTCATGAAAGTTGTAGTCAGTTGTCTCCTTGAAAATCTCCAATTTTAATCATGCCATTTGGACTTTTAGAACTCCAGAAATGCCAAAAACATTGCACCTACCTCAAGTTAGGTTGGAAGAATGTGTTTCCAAATTCAGACCAACTTGTAGCTTTTGAAGCATGCCTAAAACGACATCTATTGACAAAATGGTCTTCAGTGAAGTTGGAGATATGGGTCTTATCTTTCAAATGACCATGTTTTTGCCCAATAGGAGGCCTATAACCCACTATATAGTCTAATATATGCATACTGCCCAGACGGTTCCGTGACAGCAAACTCACTCTATATTTCAAGGCTATTTTGGGCCCTTAGAAGTCCGATCCAGCTCTTGAGTTCTTCATGAAACTTGTAGATCCTTGTCTTAGCTTTCCAAAGACACCAAGATCACCTCAATTGGATCACCGAGTCCCAAGTTATGGCCTAACCAAGGAAGAAAGGTCAAAATGCATCAAAATCCGAAAATTATCCAATATTTACATTAAAACCCAATGAAGCCCAACAACATTAAACTCATCTAAAATACTAATATTGGGCACAATAAGCATCTAATAAAGCCTAATACAAAGCTAACATAAGTGTCTCAAATTGATTGATCAAGACTCAAGCTATCTTGGTTTAAGAATTGTAAGCCCATTTGTTCATATTGGGTTTATCTTGGATTAAAAGGACTTCAGGGCCAAGTAGTTCAGTTTGTCATGAAATAGATGAGTTAGATGGTGCTTGGGAGAGTTAATAGATGTTTGCAGGCACCTAAGGAGGTTGAAGACACAAGCTAACTTGGTTTAAGAGTGTTAGGCCCATTTGTTCCTTTTCGGTTTATCTTGTATTAAAAGGACTATAGCGCCAAGTAGTTGATGTTTTCATGGAATAGATGAGTTACATGGTACTTGGAAGAGTCAATAGATGTATGTAGGCACCCAAGGAGGTTGAAGGCTCAAGCTATCTTGGTTTAAGAGTTGTAAGCCCATTTGTTCCTTCTAAGTTTATCTTGGATTAAAAAGAATTCCGGGCCAAGTAGTTCGTGTCGTCATGAATTAGATGAGTTAGATGGTGCTTGGGAGAGTCATTAGATGTTTGTCTGGCAACCAAGGAGGTGGAAGACTCAAGCTATCTTAGTTTAAGAGTTGTAAGCCCATTTGTTCCTTTTCGGTTTATCTTGGATTAAAAGGACTTCAGGGCCAAGTAGTTCGTGTCGTCATGAAATAGATCAGTTAGAAGGTGCTTGGGAGAATCAATACATGCTTATCCGGCAACCAAGGAGGTTGAAGACACAAGCTAACTTGGTTTAAGAGTTGTAGGCCCATTTCTTCCTTTTCGGTTTGTCTTGGATTAAAAGGACTATAGTGCCAAGTAGTTGATGTTTTAATGGAATAGATGAGTTGCATGGTGCTTGGGAGAGTCAATAGATGTTTGCAGGCACCTAAGGACGTTGAAGACTAAAGCTATCTTGGTTTAAGCGTTGTAAGCCCATTTGTTCCTTTTCGATTAATCTTCAATTAAAAGGACTTCATGGCGAAGTAATTCATGTCGTCATGAAATAGATGAGTTACATGGTGCTTGGGAGAGTCAATAGATGTATGTCAGGCACCCAAGACGCTTGAAGACTCAAGCTATCTTGGTTTAAGAGTTGTAAGCCCATTTGTTCATTTTGGGTTTATCTTGGATTAAAAGGACTTCAGGGCCAAGTAGTTCAGTTTGTCATGAAATAGATGAGTTAGATGTTGCTTGGGAGAGTCAATAGATGTTTGCAGGAACCTAAGGAGGTTGAAGACACAAGCTAACTTGGTTTAAGAGTGTTAGGCCCATTTGTTCCTTTTCGGTTTATCTTGTATTAAAAGGACTATAGCGCCAAGTAGTTGATGTTTTCATGGTATAGATGAGTTACATGGTTCTTGGAAGAGTCAATAGATGTATGCAGGCACCCAAGGAGGTTGAAGGCTTAAGCTATCTTGGTTTAAGAGTTGTAAGCCCATTTGTTCCTTCTCAGTTTATCTTGGATTAAAAAGACTTCCGGGCCAAGTAGTTTGTAACGTCCCTAAATTTCATATGTTATGATTTAGCTAAATTCTTTGAATGGATTATATGTTCTGTTACAGAAATAGTAATAGATTGAGTTAGAATGATTGATTTGAGATTCTGGCTATACTGGTGAACTCGGTAGAACCTAAGGAAGAAATAGGTGAAATCTAAACTCTTAGATTTACTCTGGCTAAGTTAGGACCTACTGGTAAATTTAGTTTTCTTCAGGACCTATTGGGAATTCTTAGAAATCACGGGGGTATTTTAGTCTTTTCACACCCTCAGTGGCAATTTGGTATTTTATCATTTGAGTGAGGGGCAAAATGGACAATTCACACCCCCTCCCTCTTGCTTAAGTGAACCGGCCCTAGGGGGGGAGAGACCATTTGATCATCTTCTCCAAATTGCTAAGTTCTCCATAGCCAAAGCTTGCTCCAAGTTCAAGGATCCAAAGTAAGTGTTTTTATGCATCTTTTGGCTTAAGTTCTTTGATAGTTATTGATCACTATGATCTCTTCTTCAACCCTATGGTATTAGTTTCTTTAGAAACTCATTTTCATCCCTAAGAATCAAGAACACCCATGTCTAAAAGTTGGTTGTTTTGCTTGAGTGTTTTGAAGGAAGTTGAAGGGAAGGTTGCCTTGACTACCAATACCATCTTGGAATCAAGTTAGGGGCACTTCAAGGTGAGTGTGGATTTACTTGTGCTATTGTATGATGTTCTTAGAGTGAAAGTGTATGATGTAGGATTAAGCTTGAATCTAGGGTTTTCACCTATGCTTAAGGTTGATGTGTTTTGTTATATGTTTTTAAGGATTTAGGTATAAGAAAGTGAATGATAAGGTTATTATATTTTGATGGATTTAAGGACATGATCCCATAGAGAGATTAGGGTTTTGATTTGAAGTTGGGCGTGGCACTATTCCTGCCCAGAAGGCCAACCATGGGCGTGGTCTCCACTACGGCCTGGCCGTGGTTCTCTCTGGAAAGGAAATTTTGGTGTCTCGTGGCCAACCACGGCCGTGGCCTCCACCACGGTCTGGCCGTGGTTGTCTCTGGAAGTTTGGTTTCATGTTTAAATTCCACACCACGGCCGTGGCCTCCACCACGGGCTGGCCGTGGTTGGCTCTGGAAATACCACCACGGGCGTGGTCTGTACCACACCCTGGCCGTGGTTGTCTCTGTTTATAAAATGTTGAACTTCTGTTTTCTGAACCGTGGCCGTGGTTACCACCACCCCCTGGCCGTGGTTGACTCTGTTTGTGTTATTGTGGTGCTTATGCCTAGGGTCTTGATACCATATGCTAGGTTTAGGATTAAGGATGACTTAGCATTATAATGTGATGTGTAGTTAAGCAAGGATGCTTGATAGAAGTGGTTTAGCACTATAATAAGATGTGTAGCTAAGTAAGGATGCTTGATAGAGTTGAGCATGATGGTTATGTGTTGTATATATTTGAATTGATTACATGTAATGTTATTATGATGATATTATGAATGAGCATGATATGAGTATGAGAACATTGCATTGCATAGCGAGATGGCCTAACCGGAAAGGGTTAGTGTACAAAACAGAGGGGTGCCTAGCTGATGAGCTAGATGGAAATGAAATAGCATACCTAATTGCATTGCATTGCGAGGTGGCCTAACCGGAAAGGGTTAGTGTACAAGAATGAGGGGTGCCTAGCTTATTAGCTAGAAGGAAACGGAATTGGCATAACACATTCATATGCATATTGCGAGGGCCTAACCGAAAGGGGTTAGTGCACAACAAGAGGAGTGGAGAAAGAAAAAGTGTGAATAAAAGGTGTGAACATCATGTGCATTCATTCATTGCATTGGTTGGTAGGTGTTACTTGACATATTGTGAATTGTGTTATACTTGCTCTTTACTTACATTTATACTTTATCTACAAGTTATTCATATTCACTGGGAAGTTGTTCTCACCACCTCTCTCTCAGATTCGCAAGAACACCCCGGACCCTCTACGGGTTAAGTACAGAGGATTCTGTTGGTTATTTTGGGATTTATATTTTTGGTGGAGTTAAGCTCCGTGATGTAACTATAATAGGAAGTGTATCACATTCTTTTGATGTAAATATGACAGGGAACTGAATACTACCTGTGATGTACTCGGTTCCGTATATGTTTAGTGTGCTCAGTCAGGATAGTGTTTAGATTACACTTGTATAACGTTGCATACTCTGATAATAGTTTGGTTGAGATCTGAGATCTCTTGCTGATATACGTGTATGTGTATATATATATATAATATATGTACTCTGGTTGGTTTGAAATGGTTGTTGGAAATCCGCTGCTTATGTTATAGTTTGTGGTAATGTTTGAGAAATAAATGAAACGCTGCCGAATTTTCTATATTTATATATTCCACGTAAGGCTTATGGTTGGTAAATAACATAGTAATTAATAGGTCTTACATAGTTCATGTCGTCATGAATTAGATGAGTTAGATGGTGCTTGGGAGAGTCAATAGATGTTTGTCCGGCACCCAAGGAGGTTGAAGACACAAGCTAACTTGGTTTAAGAGTTGTAGGCCCATTTGTTCCTTTTCGGTTTATCTTGGATTAAAAGGACTTCAGGTCCAACTAGTTTATGTCATCATGAAATATATGAGTTAGATGGTGCTTGGAAGAGTCAATAGATGTTTGCAGGCCACTAAGGAGGTTGAAGACTCAAGCTATCCTGGTTAAAGAGTTGTAAGCCCATTTGTTCCTTCTCAGTTTATCTTAGATTAAAAGGACTTCCGGGCCAAGTAGTTCATGTCGTCATGAATTTGATGACTTAGATGGTGCTTGGGAGATTCCATAGATGTCGTCCGGCACCCAAGGAGGTTGAAGACACAAGCTAACTTGGTTTAATAGTTGGAGGCCCATTTGTTCCTTTTCGGTTTATTTTGGATTAAAAGGACTTCTGGTCCAAGTTGTTTATGTCATCATGAAATAGATGAGTTAGATGGTGCTTGGGAGAGTCAATAGATGTTTGCAGGCCACTAAGCTGGTTGAAGACTCAAGCTATCTTGGTTTAAGAGTTATAAGGCCATTTGTTCCTTTTCGGTTAATCTTCGATTAAAATGACTTCAGGACCAAGTAGTTCATGTCGTCATGATATAGATGAGTTAGATGGTGCTTGGGAGAGTCAATAGATGTTTGTCCGGCACCCAAGGAAGTTGAAGACTCAAGCTATCTTGGTTTAAGAGTTGAAAGCCCATTTTTTCCTTTTTGGTTAATCTTCGATTAAAAGGACTTCAGCGCCAAGTAGTTCAGATCGTCATGAAATAGATGAGTTACATGGTGCTTGGGAGAGTCAATAGATGTATGTCAGGCACCCAAGGCGGTTGAAGACACAAGCTAACTTGGTTTAAGAGTTGTAGGCCCAGTTGTTCCTTTTCGGTTTATCTTGTATTGAAAGGACTATAGCGCCAAGTAGTTGATGTTTTCATGGAATAGATGAGTTACATGGTGCATGGGAGAGTCAATAGATGTATGTCCAGCACCCGAGGAGGTTGAAGACTCAAGTTACCTTGGTTTAAGAGTTGTAAGCCCATTTGTTCCTTTTCGGTTTATCCTGGATTAAAAGGACTTCAGGTCCCAGTAGTTCATGTCATCATGAAAAAGATAAGTTAGATGATGCTTGGCAGAGTCAATAGATGTTTGCAGGCACCTAAGGAGGTTGAAGACTCAAGCTATCTTGGTCTAAGAGTTATAAGCCCATTTGTTCCTTTCAGATTAATCGTCGATTAAAAGGACTTCAAGTCCAAATACTTCATGTCATCATGAAATTGATGAGTTAGATGGGACTTGGGAGAGTCAATAGATGGATTCCAGGCTACCAAGGAGGTTAAAGACACAAGCTAACTTGGTTTAAGAGTTGTAGGCTCATTTGTTCCTTTTCGTTTAATCTTCGATTAAAAGGACTTCAGGGCCAAGAAGTTCATGTTGTCATGCTTTAGATGAGTTACGTGGTGCTTGGGAGAGACAATAGATGTTTGTCTGGCTCCCAAGGAGGTTCAAGACTCAAGCCACATTGGTTTAAGAGTTGTAAGTCCATTTGTTTCTTTTTTGTTAATCTTGGATTAAAAGGACTACAGGGCCAAGTAGTTCATGTCGTCATGAAATAAATGAGTTACATGGTGCTTGGTAGAGTCATTAGATGTATGTCAAGCACCCAAGGTGGTTGAAGACTCAAGCTATCTTGGTTTAAGAGTTGTAAGCCCATTTGATCATTTTCGGTTTATCTTGGATTAAAAGGACTTCAGGGCCACGTAGTTCATTTCGTCATGAAATAGATGAGTTAGATGGTGCTTGGGAGAGTCGATAGATGTTTATCCGGCACCCAAGGCGGTTGAAGACACAACCTAACTTGGTTTAAGAGTTGTAGGCCCATTTGTTCCTTTTCGGTTTATCTTGGTTTAAAAGTACTATAGCGCCATGTAGTTGATGTTTTCATGGAATAGATGAGTTAGATGGTGCTTGGGAGAGTTAGTAGATGTGTGTCAGGCACTCAAGGCGGTTGAAGACACAAGCTAACTTGGTTTAAGAGTTGTAGGCCTATTTGTTCCTTTTTGGTTTATCTTGTATTAAAAGGAATATAGCCCCAAGTAGTTGATGTTTTCATGGAATAGATGAGTTACATGGTGCTTGGGAGAGTCAATAGATGTTTGTCAGGCACCCAAGGAGGTTGAAGACTCAAGCTATCTTGCTTTAAGAGTTGTAAGCCCATTTGTTCCTTCTCAGTTTATCTTCGAGTAAAAGGACTTTAGGGCCAAGTAGTTCATGTCGTCATGAATTATATGCCCATTTGTTTCTTTTCTGTTAATCTTGGATTAAAAGGACTTCTGGTCCAAGTAGTTCATGTCATCATGAAATAGATGAGTTAGATGGTGCTTGGGAGAGTCAATAGATGTTTGTCCCGCACCCAAGGAAGTTGAAGACTCAAGTTACCTTGGTTTAAGAGTTGTATGCCCATTTGTTTCTTTTATGTTAATCATGGATTAAAAGGACTTCTGGTCCAAATAGTTCATGTCATCGCGAAATAGATGAGTTAGATGGTGCTTGGGAGAGTCAATAGATATATGACAGGCACCTAAGGAGGTTGAAGACACAAGCTAACTTGGTTTAAGAGTTATAGGCCCATTTGTTCCTTTTCGGTTTATCTTGGATTAAAAGGACTTCAGGTCCCAATAGTACATGTCATCATGAAAAAGATGAGTTAGATGGTACTTGGGAGAGTCAATAGATGTTTGCAGGCACCTAAGGAGGTTGAAGACTCAAGCTATCTTGGTCTAAGAGTTATAAGCCCATTTGTTCCTTTCCGGTTAATCGTCGATTAAAAGGACTTCAGGTCCAAGTACTTCATGTCATCATGAAATTGATGATTTATATGGGGCTTGGGAGAGTCAATAGATGGATTCCAGGCACCCAAGGCAGTTGAAGACACAAGCTAACTTGGTTTAAGAGTTGTAGGCTGATCAATCAATTTGAGACACTTATGTTAGCTTTGTATTCGGCATTATTAGATGTTTATTGTGCCCAATATTAGTACTTTAGATGTGTTTAATGTTGTTGGGCTTCATTAGGCTTTAATGCAAATATTGAATAATTTTCGGATTTTGATGCATTTTGACCTTTCTTACTTGGTTAGGCCATAACTTGGGACTCGGTGATCCATTTGAGGTGATCTTGGTGTCTTTGGAAAGCAAAGACAATGATCTACAAGTTTCATGAAGAACTCAAGAGCTAGATCGGACTTCTAAGGGTCCAAAATATCCCTGCAATACAGAGTGGGTTTGCTGTCAGAAAAATCTGGGCAGTGTGCACATATTGGACTACATAGTGAGTTATAGGCCTCCTCTTGGGCTGAAACTTAGCCATTGGAAAGATAAGACCTATATCTCCAACTTCACTGAAGAACATTTAGTCAATTGATGTCGTTTTAGGCATGATAATGAAGCTACAAGTTGGTTTGAATTTGGAAACACGTTCTACCAACCTAACATGAGGTAGGTTCAGTGTTTTTGGCATATCTGGAGTTTTAAAAGTCCAAATGGCATGATTCCAATTGCAAAATTTCATGGAGACAACTGGCTACAACTTTCATGAAGACCTCAAAGCCAAAATGCACCGTCTAGGTGATGAAAAGGAAGCCAGAAGTCGGATAAGAGTTGTTGACTAAAAGCCACCAACCATACACCAACCCACCTACCATGCACCAACCCACCAACCATGCATCAAGCTTCCATATTTGACAATTTCCATATTTTTATAGGTTGTATTCAGATTATGTACATGTACAAATTGGCTTCTAGGATTAGTATAAATAGAGCCAATCTCTTTGTATTATGAAGAATTCAATTTTAAGTAAGTTTAAAGAAAGTTTGAGTATTTGTGAGAGTTTTCTTTCTCTTCTTCTTCTTTCTCTTTAGAATTTCGTTTTTGTTCTTTATTTTATGAGTTCTTCCTTCCCATCCATGGAAGGTTAGGCTCTCATAATCAATCCAAGGGATTAGCCATCTTGATGTTTAATTTGGAGATCTTGTTTCGCTTGTTCACATTGCTTAATTGTTATTTAAGTTTCTCTTCTTCCTCTTTTGATTTTTATCTAGATTAAATTGCTTAATTTGATTTAGATGATGATGTGATAATAGCTTTATTATCATGTATTCAAAGAGGATCACAAAGACTAAACAATATATCAAAGCTTTTTGATGGATTGTTTAGCTTGGTTAAATCCCTGATCTTAAGTTAATCTATGTTTGGATGGTGCTTACTTTATCTAACCTTGGTTAATTAAATCCTAGATGCTTATCTAGTAGAGGATTCTTGGATCATGTTGAGGCGTCTTGATGTGATCTAAGGCCAAGAACACAGTTAGCAATTAAGTGAATTCCTTGTGATCAATGATGAGTTAAACTCAAGATCGGTAAATTTCCTTGGATTGGTTGCTTCTTTATATTTGTTTACAACTTTAAGTTTTGAACTTTTTTTTTTCAATCTTATTAATCAACAACAAAACCCCCTTTTAATTATCTTGATCTGATTAAATCTTTGTTCTTTTTGGATCCTTGAGAGACGATTCGGTTCATGCTCTATACTACAAATTAGTTTGCGAACCGGTAAATTATTATTATTTGACGGGGTCTTGACAACCTCATGTCATAGGCCCATTTGTTCCTTTTCGGTTTATCTAGGATTAAAAGGACTTCATGGCCAAGTAGTTCACGTCGTCATGAAATAGTTGAGTTAGATAGTGCTTGGGAGAGTCAATGGATGTTTGCAGGCACCTAAGGAGGTTGAAGACTCAAGCTATCTTGGTTTAAGAGTTATAAGCCCATTTGTTCCTTTTCATTTAATCTTCGATTAAAAGGACTTCAGGGCCAAGTAGTTCATATTGTCATGATTTAGATGAGTTACGTGGTGCTTGGGAGAGATAATAGATGTTTGTCTCGCACCCAAGGAGGTTCAAGACTCAAGCCACATTGGTTTAAGAGTTGTAAGCCCATTTTTTTCTTTTCTGTTAATCTTGGATTAAAAGGATTTCAGGGCCAAGTAGTTCATGTCGTCATGAAATAGATGAGTTACATGGTGCATGGTAGAGTCAATAGATGTATGTCAAGCACCCAAGGCGGTTGAAGACTCAAGCTATCTTGGTTTAAGAGTTGTAAGCCCATTTGATCATTTTCGGTTTATCTTGGATTAAAAGGACTTCAGGGCCACGTAGTACATTTGGTCATGAAATAGATGAGTTAGATGGTGCTTGGGAGAGTCGATAGATGTTTGTCAGGCACCCAAGGCGGTTGAAGACACAAGCTAACTTGGTTTAAGATTTGTAGGCCCATTTGTTCCTTTTCGGTTTATCTTGGTTTAAAAGGACTATAGCGCCAAGTAGTTGATGTTTTCATGGAATAGATGAGTTACATGGTGCCTGGGAGAGTCAATAGATGTTTGTCAGGCACCCAAGGAGGTTGAAGACTCAAGCTATCTTGGTATAAGAGTTGTAAGCCCATTTGTTCCTTCTTAGTTTATCTTGGACTAAAAGAACTTCAGGGCCAAGTAGTTCATGTCATCATGAATTATATGCCCATTTATTGCTTTTCTGTTAATCTTGGATTAAAAGGACTTCAGGTCCATGTAGTTCATGTCATCATGAAATAGATGAGTTAGATGGTGCTTGGGAGAGTCAATAGATGTTTGTCCGGCACCCAAGGAGGTTGAAGAATCAAGTTACCTTGGTTTAAGAGTTGTATGCCCATTTGTTTCTTTTATGTTAATCATGGATTAAAAGGACTTCTGGCCCAAATAGTTCATGTCATCGCGAAATAGATGAGTTAGATGGTGCTTGGGAGAGTCAATAGATGTATGACAGGCACCCAAGGAGGTTGAAGACACAAGCTAACTTGGTTTAAGAGTTATAGGCCCATTTGTTCCTATTCGGTTTAACTTGGATTAAAAGGACTTCAGGTCCCAGTAGTTCATGTCATCATGAAAAATATGAATTAGATGGTGCTTGGGAGAGTCAATAGATGTTTGCAGGGACCTAAGGAGGTTGAAGACTCAAGCTATCTTGGTCTAAGAGTTATAAGCCCATTTGTTCCTTTCCGGTTAATCGTCGATTAAAAGGACTTCAAGTCCAAGTACTTCATGTCGTCATGAAATTGATGAGTTAGATGGGGCTTGGGAGAGTCAATAGATGGATTCCAGGCACCTATGGCGGTTGAAGACACAAGCTAACTTGGTTTAAGAGTTGTATGCCCATTTGTTCCTTTTCGGTTTATCTGGGATTAAAAGGACTTCATGGCCAAGTAGTTCATGTCGTCATGAAATAGTTGAGTTAGATAGTGCTTGGGAGAGTCAATGGATGTTTGCAGGCACCTAAGGTGGTTGAAGACTCAAGCTATCTTGGTTTAAGAGTTATAAGCCCATTTGTTCCTTTTCGTTTAATCTTCGATTAAAAGGACTTCATGGCCAAGTAGTTCATGTTGTCATGATTTAGATGAGTTAGGTGGTACTTGGGAGAGACAATAGATGTTTGTCTGGCATCCAAGGAGGTTCAAGACTCAAGCCACATTGGTTTAAGAGTTATAAGCCTATTTGTTTCTTTTCTGTTAATCTTGGATTAAAAGGACTTCAGGGCCAAGTAGTTCATGTCGTCACGAAATAGATGAGTTACATGGTACTTGGTAGAGTCAATAGATGTATGTCAAGCACCCAAGGCGGTTGAAGACTCAAGCTATCTTGGTTTAAGAGTTGTAAGCCCATTTGATCCTTCACAGTTTATCTTGGAGTAAAAGAACTTCAGGGCCAAGTAGTTCATGTCGTCAGGAATTATATGCCCATTTGTTGCTTTTCTGTTAATCTTGGATTAAAAGGACTTCAGGTCCATGTAGTTCATGTCATCATGAAATAGATGAGTTAGATGGTGCTTGGGAGAGTCAATAGATGTTTGTCCGGCACCCAAGGAGGTTGAAGACTCAAGTTACCTTGGTTTAAGAGTTGTATGCCCATTTGTTTCTTTTATGTTAATCATGGATTAAAAGGACTTCTGGCCCAAATAGTTCATGTCATCGCGAAATAGATGAGTTAGATGGTGCTTGGGAGAGTCAATAGATGTATGACAGGCACCCAAGGAGGTTGAAGACACAAGCTAACTTGGTTTAAGAGTTATAGGCCCATTTGTTCCTATTCGGTTTATCTTGGATTAAAAGGACTTCAGGTCCCAGTAGTTCATGTCATCATGAAAAATATGAGTTAGATGGTGCTTGGGAGAGTCAATAGATGTTTGCAGGGACCTAAGGAGGTTGAAGACTCAAGCTATCTTGGTCTAAGAGTTATAAGCCCATTTGTTCCTTTCCGGTTAATCGTCGATTAAAAGGACTTCAAGTCCAAGTACTTCATGTCGTCATGAAATTGATGAGTTAGATGGGGCTTGGGAGAGTCAATAGATGGATTCCAGGCACCTATGGCGGTTGAAGACACAAGCTAACTTGGTTTAAGAGTTGTATGCCCATTTGTTCCTTTTCGGTTTATTTGGGATTAAAAGGACTTCATGGCCAAGTAGTTCATGTCATCATGAAATAGTTGAGTTAGATAGTGCTTGGGAGAGTCAATGGATGTTTGCAGGCACCTAAGGTGGTTGAAGACTCAAGCTATCTTTGTTTAAGAGTTATAAGCCCATTTGTTCCTTTTCGTTTAATCTTCGATTAAAAGGACTTCAGGGCCAAGTAGTTCATGTTGTCATGATTTAGATGAGTTAGGTGGTACTTGGGAGAGACAATAGATGTTTGTCTGGCATCCAAGGAGGTTCAAGACTCAAGCCACATTGGTTTAAGAGTTATAAGCCTATTTGTTTCTTTTCTGTTAATCTTGGATTAAAAGGACTTCAGGGCCAAGTAGTTCATGTCGTCATGAAATAGATGAGTTACATGGTACTTGGTAGAGTCAATAGATGTATGTCAAGCACCCAAGGCGGTTGAAGACTCAAGCTATCTTGGTTTAAGAGTTGTAAGCTCATTTGATCCTTCTCAGTTTATCTTGGAGTAAAAGAACTTCAGGGCCAAGTAGTTCATGTCGTCAGGAATTATATGCCCATTTGTTGCTTTTCTGTTAATCTTGGATTAAAAGGACTTCAGGTCCAAGTAGTTCATGTCATCATGAAATAGATGAGTTAGATGGTGCTTGGGAGAGTCAATAGATGTTTGTCCGGCACCCAAGGAGGTTGAAGACTCAAGTTACCTTGGTTTAAGAGTTGTATGCCCATTTGTTTCTTTTATGTTAATCATGGATTAAAAGGACTTCTGCTCCAAATAGTTCATGTCATCGCAAAATAGATGAGTTAGATGGTGCTTGGGAGAGTCAATAGATGTATGACAGGCACCCGAGGAGGTTGAAGACACAAGCTAACTTGGTTTAAGAGTTGTAAGCCCATTTGATCATTTTCGGTTTATCTTGGATGAAAAGGACTTCAGGGCCACGTAGTTCATTTGGTCATGAAATAAATGAGTTAGATGGTGCTTGGGAGAGTTGATAGATGTTTGTCTGGCACCCAAGGCGGTTTAAGGCACAAGCTAACTTGGTTTAAGAGTTGTAGGCCCATTTGTTCCTCTTCGGTTTATCTTGGTTTAGAAGGACTATAGCGCCAAGTAGTTGATGTTTTCATGGAATAGATGAGTTACATGGTGCTTGGGAGAGTCAATAGATGTTTGTCAGGCGCCCAAGGAGGTTGAAGACTCAAGCTATCTTGGTTTAAGAGTTGTAAGCCCATTTGTTCCTTCTCAGTTTATCTTGGAGTAAAAGAACTTCAGGGCTAAGTAGTTCATGTCGTCATGAATTATATGCCCATTTGTTGCTTTTCTGTTAATCTTGGATTAAAAGGACTTCAGGTCCAAGTAGTTCATGTCATCATGAAATAGATGAGTTAGATGGTGCTTGGGAGAGTCAATAGATGTTTGTCCGGCACCCAAGGAGGTTGAAGACTCAAGTTACCTTGGTTTAAGAGTTGTATGCCCATTTGTTTCTTTTATGTTAATCATGGATTAAAAGGACTTCTGCTCCAAATAGTTCATGTCATCGCGAAATAGATGAGTTAGATGGTGCTTGGGAGAGTCAATAGATGTATGACAGGCACCCAATGAGGTTGAAGACACAAGCTAACTTGGTTTAAGAGTTATAGGCCCATTTGTTCCTATTCGGTTTATCTTGGTTTAAAAGGACTTCAGGTCCCAGTATTTCATGTCATCATGATAAAGATGAGTTAGATGGTGCTTGGGAGAGTCAATAAATGTTTGCAGGCACCTAAGGAGGTTGAAGACTCAAGCTATCTTGGTCTAAGAGTTATAAGCCCATTTGTTCCTTTGCGGTTAATCGTCGATTAAAAGGACTTCAGGTCAGTACTTCATGTCATCATGAAATTGATGAGTTAGATGGGGCTTGGGAGAGTCAATAGATGGATTCCAGGCACCTAAGGCGGTTGAAGACACAAGCTAACTTGGTTTAAGAGTTGTAGGCCCATTTGTTCCTTTTCGGTTTATCTAGGATTAAAAGGACTTCATGGCCAAGTAGTTCATGTCGTTATGAAATAGTTGAGTTAGATAGTGCTTGGGAGAGTCAATGGATGTTTGTAGGCACCTAAGGAGGTTGAAGGCTCAAGCTATCTTGGTTTAAGAGTTATAAGCCCATTTGTTCCTTTTCGTTTAATCTTCGATTAAAAGGACTTCATGGCCAAGTAGTTAATGTTTTCATGATTTAGATGAGTTACGTGGTGCTTGGTAGAGTCAATAGATGTATGTCAAGCACCCAAGGCGGTTGAAGACTCAAGCTATCTTGGTTTAAGAGTTGTAAGTCCATTTGATCATTTTCGGTTTATCTTGGATTAAAAGGACTTCAGGGCCACGTAGTTCATTTCGTCATGAAATAGATGAGTTAGATGGTGTTTTGGAGAGTCGATAGATGTTTGTCTGGCACCCAAGGAGGTTGAAGACTCAAGCCACATTGGTTTAAGAGTTGTAAGCCCATTTGTTTTTTTTTCTGTTAATCTTGGATTAAAAGGACTTCAGGGCCAAGTAGTTCATGTCGTCATGAAATAGATGAGTTACATGGTGCTTGGTAGAGTCAATAGATGTATGTCAAGCACCCAAGGCGGTTGAAGACTCAAGCTATCTTGGTTTAAGAGTTGTAAGCCCATTTGATCATTTTCGGTTTATCTTGGATTAAAAGGACTTCAGGGCCACGTAGTTCATTTCGTCATGAAATAGATGAGTTAGATGGTGTTTTGGAGAGTCGATAGATGTTTGTCCGGCACCCACGGCGGTTGAAGACACAAGCTAACTTGGTTTAAGTGTTGTAGGCCCATTTGTTCCTTTTCAGTTTATCTTGGTTTAAAAGGACTATAGCGCCAAGTAGTTGATGTTTTCATGGAATAGATGAGTTAGATGGTGCTTGGGAGAGTTAGTAGATGTGTGTCAGGCACCCAAGACGGTTGAAGACACAAGCTAACTTGGTGTAAGAGTTGTAGGCCCATTTGTTCCTTTTCGGTTTATCTTGTATTAAAAGGACTATAGGGCCAAGTAGTTGATGTTTTCATGGTATAGATGAGTTACATGGTGCTTGGGAGAGTCAATAGATGTTTGTCAGGCACCCAAGGAGGTTGAAGACTCAAGCTATCTTGTTTTAAGAGTTGTATGTTCATTTGTTCCTTCTCAATTTATCTTGGAGTAAAAGGACTTTAGGGTCAAGTAGTTCATGGCGTCATGAATTAGATGAGTTAGATGGTGCTTGGGAGAGTCAATAGATGTTTCTTCGAGAGTTTCTATGGCTAGGAATCAGCTGGTTAGCTCTCAAACCCTCTTGAGTTGTGATAATGATAATAAAGTCTTCCAGCTTGTTGAACGTAATAGATATGCCCACTTTATGCAGCTGAAGTTACAGGAAGAGCAGTTTTTTCGTCAAAGATCCCGTATGAATTGGGTTAAACATGGTGACCAGAATACTAGTTTTTTCTTTAGGATGATGAAAAGAAACCATGCTCGTTCTAATATCCATTCTCTCATTAATGACCAGCATGAGGTGGTTACCAATCCGGATCATATCCAGAATCTTTTCTTGGACCATTTCCAGAAGTTATTGGGGAGTTCTACGCCTACTGAGATTGATGTTAATTCCTTTGTGTCTCGCCTCATTTCGAATCGTATCAATCAGTCTCAAAGTGATCTATTGGGTAAAGAGGTTAGTGCGGAGGAGATTATTAAGGTTATGTTTTCCCTTAAGAATGGTAAGGCCCCTGGTCCTGATGGTTTCTCCGCGGGTTTCTTTAAGAAAGCCTGGGGAATTGTTGGTGATGATGTTGTCAAAGCTATTTCTTTGTTCTTTAGGGATTCTCGCATTTTGAAGCAGCTTAATAATACTTCTATTGCACTTATCCCCAAAGTGCTAAATCCTTCCCATGTGTCTGAATTTCGGCCTATCTCCTGCTGTAACACGATCTATAAGTGTATCTCGAGAATTCTTGCGGATAGGCTTAAGGGTGTTTTATCTGGGCTCATTAGTAAGTCTCAAACTGCTTTTGTTCCTGGTAGGCGTATTGCTGATAATATCTTTCTATCTCAAGAGCTGTTGCGTGGTTACCATCTTCAGAGTGGTACTCCTAGATGTGCTATCAAGGTTGACCTTATGAAGGCTTACGATAATGTGCGGTGGGATTGTGTTATTGCTATCCTTCGAAGTATGGGTTTCCCTGATATATTTGTACGTTGGGATCTTGAGTGCATTTCTACCCCTTCTTATTCCATTAACATAAATGGCGAGTTGGTTGGGTTTTTCTAAGGAGCGAAAGGTCTCTGACAGGGCGATCCTATCTTTCCATACCTTTTTGTCCTTGTCATGGAGCTCTTTTCTGCTATCCTCCAGACTAGTGCGCATAGGGCTGATTTCCATTACCATTGGAGATGCAAAGAGCTGGGTATTTCGCACCTTTGTTTTGAGGATGATATTCTCTTGTTTGCTAAGGCTAATAAGTCTTCTGTGAGTTTTTTGATGGATTCTTTGGAGGCTTTCCATAGTCTATCTGGTTTGAAGCCTAGCCCTAGCAAGAGTAGTATCTTTTTTGGTGGTAGTGTGCCCCAGTATATTGTTGACTCAATTCTTCATTTGACGGGTTTCCAAAGAGGGGAACTTCCTGTCCGTTATCAGGGTGTGCCACTGTTGAGCACTAAGTTGTCGCACCATGATTGTAGGCCTTTGATTGAGAAAATAACTGGTCGTGTACAATCTTGGGCTGCTAAGTTCCTCTCCTATGCTGGTAGGCTACAGTTAATCTAATTTGTCCTCTATGCGATTCAGAATTTCTGGGCGGGTCTGTTTATCCTTCCAAAAAAGGTTACTAGGGAAGTGAGCCGTATTCTTAGCAAGTTCCTTTGGCATGGGGGGGTTGATTCAGGTCATCATGCTAAGGTGTCTTGGATTTCTGTTTGCCTTCCTAAAAATGAAGGGAGCCTTGGTCTTAAGGAGTTGAATGCCATGAACATTGCGGTTGTTGCTAAGCATATATGGGTCATTCTTCACCATAAAGAGGACTCCCTTTGGGTTGATTGGGTTTTCAAACACCTGATTCGGGATGCTTCCTTTTGGTAGATCCGTACCCCTGCTAATGCCTCTTGGGTTTGGCGTAAAATTATTATGGTTCGTAATATTATTCTGCCTTTTTGCAGGTATGCGATTGGGAATGGTCGGGACGCTTCTCTCTGGTTTGATCCTTGGTTAGAGATTGGCCCGATTGCTCGTAGATTTGGTGAGAGAATTATCTACGATTCTGGCCTTCATAGAGAGGCTAGGGTTGCAGATATTATTTTGGAGGATTGTTGGAGCCTTCCTCCTTCTATTTTTGTGGAGCTTATGGAGCTGAGGGAAACTATCTCTAGATCTGACCCTCCTCGGGTGCTTCGTGATGATCAGTGGATTTGGACGTCGACCACCTCTGGTTCTTTTAGTGTTTCTGCTGTGTATCATGCTTTGCGTTTTGTTGCACCTACTATGCAGTGGTCTCATTTGGTCTGGTTTCCCCAGGCAATTCATAGACACGCCTTCATCCTTTGGCTTGCGGTGCGTAATCGCTTGTCCACTAGGGTTAGGCTTCGGCAGTGGGGTTCCATTTTACAGGACTCGTGCATTCTTTGCGGTGACTATCCGGAAGATATTTCACACTTGTTCTTTCAATGCTCATATGCTACTGTTGTTTGGTCCTTTATTCGCCGGAAGTGTTGCCTGGATTCTAGCTACACGAGTTGGAGTGTTATTATTCAGGAGCTTTCTATGATATGCAGGAGTCGTGCCCTCCCTTCTGTGATTACTAGGATTGCACTTGCCTCCGCGGTGTATTTCATTTGGAAAGAGCGTAATGCTCGGATTTTCTCTGATGTCTCAAGCCCTCCTTCTACTATTTGTTCTCTCATTACTCAGACTGTCCAAGATCGGCTCTTTGATACCCATAGATTTCCCCTTTCTATTTGTAACCGTTGGTGGCAAAACGAGTGGGAGTTACATGTCTCATCGTTTCGACCTTAGTTTGGATTGGGGGTTTCCTTGCTTTTTGGTTGTATGGCCTGTGTGCCAGTTGTTCTTCTAATGTAGTTTTGTTTTTTTGTAGTTTGGGGCTTGCGTGCCCTTGTTTTAGTTGGCCCGCGTGCTGCTTTTTCCTGGGGAATGCCTCTTGTAATCTTGTAGTTCTTTTTTAAATACTATTCTTGCTTATAAAAAAAAAAAGTTACCTTAGTTTAAGAGTTGTATGCCCATTTGTTTCTGTTCTGTTAATCTTAGATTAAAACGACTTCAGGTCCAAGTAGTTCATGTCATTATGAAATAGATGAGTTAGATGGTGCTTGGGAGAGTCAATAGATGTATGTCAGGCACCCAAGGAGGTGGAAGAATCAAGCTATCTTGGTTTAGAGTTGTAAGCCCATTTGTTCCTTTTTGGATTATCTTGGATTAAAAGGACTTCAGGACCAAGTAGTTCAGTTGTCATGAAATATATGAGTTAGATGGAGCATGGGAGAGTTAATAGATCTTTGTCCGGCACCCAAGGAGGTTGAAGACTCGAGCTACCATGGTTTAAGAGTTGTATGCCCATTTGTTTCTTTTCTGTTAATCTTGGATTAAAAGGACTTCTGGTCAAAGTACTTCATGTCATCATGAAATAGATGAGTTAGATGGTGCTTGGGAGAGTTAATAGATGTTTGTCCGGCACCCAAGGAGGTTGAAGACTCAAGTTACCTTGGTTTAAGAGTTGTATGCCCATTTGTTTCTTTTATGTTAATCATGGATTAAAAGGACTTCAGGTCCAAATAGTTCATTTCATCGCAAAATAGATGAGTTAGATGGTGCTTGGGAGAGTCAATAGATGTATGACAGGCACCCAAGGAGGTTGAAGACTCAAGCTACCTTGGTTTCAGAGTTGTAATCCCATTTGTTCCGTTTCTGTTTATCTTGGATTAAAACGACTTCAGGTCTATGTAGTTTATGTCATCAAGAAATAGATGAGTTAGATGGTGCTTGGGAGAGTCAATAGATGTTTGTCTGGCACCCAAGGAGGTTGAAGACTCAAGCTACCTTGGTTTAAGAGTTGGAAGCCCATCTGTTCATTTTTGGTTTATCTTGGATTAAAAGGAATTCAGGTCCAAGTAGTTCATATCATCATGAAATAGATGAGTTAGATGATGCTTGGGAGAGTCAATAGATGTTTGTCCGGCACCCAAGGAAGTTGAAGACTCAATTAACCTTGGTTTAAGAGTTGTATGCCCATTTGTTTCTTTTCTGTTAATCTTGGATTAAAAGGACTTCAGGTCCAAATAGTTCATGTTATCATGAAATAGATGTGTTAGATGGGGCTTGGGAGAGTCAATAGATATATGTCAGGCTCTTAAGGAGGTTGAAGACTCAAGCTACCTTGGTTTAAGAGTTGGATGCCCATCTGTTCCTTTTCGGTTTATCTTCAGGAAAAAGGACTTCAAGGCCAAGTACTTCATTTCTTCATGAAATAGATCAGTTAGATGGTGCTTGGGAGAGTCAATAGATGTTTGTCCGGCACCCAAGGACGTTGATGACTCAAGCTACCATGGTTTAAGAGTTCTAAGCCCATTTATTCCGTTTCGGTTAATCTTGGATTAAAAGGACTTTAGGGCCAAGTAGTTCATGTCGTCATGAAATAGAGGTGTTAGATTATACTTGGGTGAGTCAATAGATGTATGTCCGGCAACCAAGGAGGTTGAAGACTCAAGCTATCTTGGTTTAAGTGTGGTAAGCCCATTTCTTCCTTTTCGTTTTATCTTGAATTAAAAGGACTTCAGGACCAAGTAATTCAGTTGTCATGAAATATATGAGTTAGATGGAGCTTGGGTGAGTCAATAGATGTTTGTCTGGCACCCAAGGAGGTTGAAGTCTTAAGCTACCTTGGTTTTAGAGTTGGATACCGATCTGTTCATTTTCGGTTTATCTTGGATTAAAAGGACTTCAAGGCCAAGTAGTTCATTTCGTCATGAAATTGATTAGTTAGATGGTGCTTGGGAGAGTCAATAGATGTTTGTCAGGCACCAAAGGAGGTTGAAGACTCAAACTATCTTGGTTTAAGAGTTGTAAGCCCATTTGTTCCGTTTCGGTTAATCTTGGATTAAAACTATCTTGGTTTAAGTGTTGTAAGTCCATTTGTTCCTTTTCGGCTTATCTTGAATTAAAAGGACTTCATGGCGAAGTAGTTCATGTCGTCATGAAATAGATGAGTTAGATGGTGCTTGGGAAAGTCAATAGATGTTTGTCTGGCACCTAAGGAGGTTGAAGACTCAAGCTACCTTGGTCTGCGAGTTGGAAGCCCATTTGTTTCATTTTGGTTTATCTTGGATTAAAAGGACTTCAGGGCCAAGTAGTTTATTTCATCATGAAATCGGTGAGTTAGATGGTGCTTGGGAGAGTCAATAGATGTTTGTCTGGCTCCCAACAAAGTTGAAGACTCAAGCTACCTTGGTTTAAGAGCTGTAAGCCCATTTTTTCCTTCTCGGTTTATCTTGGATGAAAAGTACTTCAGGACAAAGTAATTCAGTTGTCATGAAATATATGAGTTAGATGGAGCTTGGGTGAGTCAATAGATGTTTGTCCGGCACCCAAGGAGGTTGATGACTCAAGCTACCATGGTTTAAGAGTTGTAAGCCCATTTGTTCCGTTTCGGTTAATCATGGATTAAACCTATCTTGGTTTAAGTGTTGTAAGTCCATTTGTTCCTTTTCGGTTTATCTTGAATTAAAAGGACTTCATGGCGAAGTAGTTCATGTCGTCATGAAATAGATGAGTTAGATGGTGCTTGGGAAAGTCAATAGATGTTTGTCTGGCACCTAAGGAGGTTGAAGACTCAAGCTACCTTGGTCTGCGAGTTGGAAGCCCATTTGTTTCTTTTCGGTTTATCTTGGATTAAAAGGACTTCAGGGCCAAGTAGTTCATTTCATCATGAAATCGGTGAGTTAGATGGTGCTTGGGAGAGTCAATAGATGTTTGTCCGGCTCCCAACGAAGTTGAAGACTCAAGCTACCTTGGTTTAAGAGTTGGAAGCCCATCTGTTCCTTTTCGGTTTATCTTGGATTAAAAGGACTTCAAGGCCAAGTAGTTCATTTAGTCATGAAATCGATGAGTTAGATGGTGCTTGGGAGAGTCAATAGATGTTTGTCAGGCACCTAAAGAGGTTGAAGAGTCAAGCAATCTTGGTTTAAGAGTTGTAAGCTTATTTGTTCCTTTTCTGTTTATCTTGGATTAAAAGGACTTCATCGACAAGTACTTGATGTTTTCGTGAAATAGATAAGTTAGATGGGGATTGGGAGAGTCAATAGATGTATGTTACGCACCCAAGGAGGTTGAAGAGTCAAGCTATCTTGGTTTAAGAGCTGTAAGCCCATTTGTTCCTTTTCTGTTTATCTTGGATTAAATGGACTTCAGGTCCAAGTAGTTTATGTCATCATGAGATAGATGAGTTAGATGGTGCTTGGTAGAGTCAATAGATGTTTGTCTAGCACCCAAGGAGGTTGAAGAGTCATGCTATCTTGGTTTAAGAGTTGTAAGCCCATTTGTTCCTTTTCTGTTTATCTTGGATTAAAAGGACTTCAGTTCCAAGTAGTTCATTTCGTCATGAGATAGATGAGTTAGATGGTGCTTGGGAGAGTGAATAGATGTTTGTCAGGCACCCAAAGAGGTTGAAGAGTCAAGCTCTCTTGGTTTAAGAGTTGTAAGCTTATTTGTTCCTTTTCTGTTTATCTTGGATTAAAAGGACTTCATCGACAAGTACTTGAAGTTTTCGTGAAATAGATAAGTTAGATGGGGATTGGGAGAGTCAATAGATGTATGTTACGCACCCAAGGAGTTTGAAGAGTCAAGCTATCTTGGTTTAAGAGCTGTAAGCACATTTGTTCCTTTTCTGTTTCTCTTGGATTAAATGGACTTCAGGTCCAAGTAGTTTATGACATCATGAGATAGATGAGTTAGATGGTGCTTGGTAGAGTCAATAGATGTTTGTCTCGCACCCAAGGAGGTTGAAGAGTCATGCTATCTTGGTTTAAGAGTTGTAAGCCCATTTGTTCCTTTTCTGTTTATCTTGGATTAAAAGGACTTCAGTTCCAAGTAGTTTATGTCATCATGAGATAGATGAGTTAGATGTTGCTTGGAAGATTCTATAGATGTTTGTCTGGCATCCTAGGAGGTTGAAAAGTCAAGCTATCTTGGTTTAAGAGTTGTAAGCCCATTTTTTCCTTTCGGTTAATCTTGGATTAAAAGGACTTCATGGCGAAGTAGTTCATGACGTCATGAAATAGATGAGTTAGATGGTGCTTGAGAAAGTCAATAGATGTTTGTCTGGCACCCATGGAGGTTGAAGACTCATGCAGCCTTGGCTTAAGAGTTGTAAGCCCATTTGTTCCTTTTCGATTTATCTTGGATTAAATGGACTTTAGGGCCATGTTGTTCATGTCCTCATGAAATAGATGAGTTAGATGGAGCTTGGGAGAGTCAATAGATGTTTATCTGGCACCCAAGGAGGTTGAAGACTCAAGTAGCCTTGGTTTAAGAGTTGTAAGCCCATTTGATCATTTTCGGTTTATCTTGGATTAAAAGGACTTCAGGGCCGTGTAATTCAGTTCGTCATGAAATAAATGAGTTAGATGATGTTTCGGAGAGTCAATAGATGTTTGTCCGACACCCAAGGAGGTTGAAGACTCAAGGTACCTGGGTTTAAGAGTTGGACGCCCATCTGTTCCTTTTCGGTTTATCTTGGATTAGAAGGACTTCAAGGGCAAGTAGTTCATTTCGTCATGAAATAGATGTGTTAGATGGTGCTTAGGAGAGTCAATAGATGTTTGTCAGGCACCTAAAGAGGTTGAAGAGTCAAGCTATCTTGGTTTAAGAGTTGTAAGCTTATTTGTTCCTTTTCTGTTTATCTTGGCTTAAAAGCACTTCTGCGCCAAGTAGTTGATGTTTTCTTGAAATAGTTAAGTTAGATGGGGATTGGGAGAGTCAATAGATGTATGTCAGGCACCCAAGCAGGTTGAAGGATCAAGCTATCTTGGTTTAAGAGTTGTAAGCCCATTTGTTCATTTTCTGTTTATCTTGGATTAAAAGGACTTCAGGTCCAAGTAGTTTATGTCATCATGAAATAGATGAGTTAGATGGTGCTTGGGAGAGTGAATAGATGTTTGTCTGGCACCCAAGGAGGTTGAAGACTCAAGCTACCTTGCTTTAAGAGCTGGAAGCCCATTTGTTCCTTTTCAGTTTATCTTGGTTTAAAAGGACTTCAGGGCCAAGTAGTTCATTTCGTCATGAAATAGATGAGTTAGATGGTACTTTGGTGAGTCAATAGATGTTTGTCAGGTACCCAAGGAGGTTGAAGACTCAAGCTACCTTGGTTTATGGGTTGGAAGCCCATCTGTTCCTTTTCGGTTTATCTTGGATTAAAAAGACTTCAAGCCAAGTAGTTCCTTTCGTCATGAAATAGATGAGTTAGATGGTGCTTGGGAGAGTCAATAAATGTTTGTCCGGCACACAAGGAGGTTTAAGAGTCAAGCAGCCTTGGTTTAAGAGTTGTAAGCGCATTTGTTCCTTTCGGTTAATCTTGGATTAAAAGGACTTCATGGCGAAGTAGTTCATGACGTCATGAAATAGTTGAGTTAGATGGTGCTTGAGAAAGTCAATAGATGTTTGTCTGGCACCCATGGAGGTTGAAGACTCATGCAGCCTTGGCTTAAGAGTTGTAAGCCCATTTGTTCCTTTTCGATTTATCTTGGATTAAAAGGACTTTAGGGCCATGTTGTTCATGTCCTCATGAAATAGATGAGTTAGATGGTGCTTGGGAGAGTCAATAGATGTTTGTCTGGCACCCAAGGAGGTTGAAGACTCAAGCAACCCTGGTTTAAGAGTTGTAAGCCCATTTTTTCCTTTCGGTTAATCTTGGATTAAAAGGACTTCATGGCGAAGTAGTTCATGACGTCATGAAATAGATGAGTTAGATGGTGCTTGGGAAAGTCAATAGATGTTTGTCTGGCACCCATGGAGGTTGAAGACTCAAGCAGCCTAGGCTTAAGAGTTGTAAGCCCATTTGTTCCTTTTCGGTTTATCTTTGATTAGAAGGACTTTAGGGCCAAGTAGTTCATGTCTTCATGAAATAGATGACTTAGATGCTGCTTGGGAAAGTCAATAGATGTTTATCTGGCACCAAAGGAGGTTGAAGACTCAAGTAGCCTAGGTTTAAGAGTTGTAAGCCCATTTGATCATTTTCGGTTTATCTTGGATTAAAAGGACTTCAGGGCCGTGTAATTCAGTTCGTCATGAAATAAATGAGTTAGATGGTGCTTGGGAGAGTGAATAGATGTTTGTCTGGCACCCAAGGAGGTTGAAGACTCAACCTACCTTGCTTTAAGAGCTGGAAGCCCATTTGTTCCTTTTCAGTTTATCTTGGTTTAAAAGGACTTCAAGGCCAAGTAGTTCATTTCGTCATCAAATAGATGAGTTAGATGGTACTTTGGTGAGTCAATAGATGTTTGTCAGGCACCCAAGGAGGTTGAAGACTCAAGCTACCTTGGTTTATGTGTTGGAAGCCCATCTGTTCCTTTTCGGTTTATCTTGGATTAAATGGACTTCAAACCAAGTAGTTCCTTTCGTCATGAAATAGATGAGTTAGATGGTGCTTGGGAGAGTCAATAAATGTTTGTCTGGCACCCAAGGATGTTTAAGAGTCAAGCTATCTTTGTTTAAGAGTTGTAAGCCCATTTGATCCGTTTCGGTTAATCTTCGAATACAAGGATTTGAGGGCCAAGTAGTTCATGTCGTCATGGAATAGATGAGTTACATGGTGCTTGGGATAGTCAATAGATGTATGACACGCACCGAAGGAGGTTGAAGACTCAAGCAGCCTTGGCTTAAGAGTTGTAAGCCCATTTATTCCTTTTCGGTTTATCTTTGATTAGAAGGACTTTAGGGCCAAGTAGTTCATGTCTTCATGAAATAGATGACTTAGATGGTGCTTGGGAAAGTCAATAGATGTTTATCTGGCACCCAAGGAGGTTGAAGACTCAAGTAGCCTAGGTTTAAGAGTTGTAAGCCCATTTGATCATTTTCGGTTTATCTTGGATTAAAAGGACTTCAGGGCCGTGTAATTCAGTTCGTCATGAAATAAATGAGTTAGATGGTGCTTGGGAGAGTGAATAGATGTTTGTCTGGCACCCAAGGAGGTTGAAGACTCAAGCTACCTTGCTTTAAGAGCTTGAAGCCCATTTGTTCCTTTTCAGTTTATCTTGGTTTAAAAGGACTTCAGGGCCAAGTAGTTCATTTCGTCATGAAACAGATGAGTTAGATGGTACTTTGGTGAGTCAATAGATGTTTGTCAGGCACCCAAGGAGGTTGAAGACTCAAGCTACCTTGGTTTATGTGTTGGAAGCCCATCTGTTCCTTTTCGGTTTATCTTGGATTAAATGGACTTCAAACCAAGTAGTTCCTTACATCATGAAATAGATGAGTTAGATGGTGCTTGGGAGAGTCAATAAATGTTTGTCTGGCACCCAAGGATGTTTAAGAGTCAAGCTATCTTTGTTTAAGAGTTGTAAGCCCATTTGATCCGTTTCGGTTAATCTTCGAATACAAGGATTTGAGGGCCAAGTAGTTCATGTCGTCATGGAATAGATGAGTTACATGGTGCTTGGGATAGTCAATAGATGTATGACACGCACCCGAGGTTGAAGACTCAAGCTATCTTGGTTTAGATGTTGTAACCCAAATTGTTCCTTTTCGGTTTAGCTTCAATTAAAAGGTCTTCATGGCCAAGTAGTTCATGTCGTCACGAAATAGAAGATTTAGATGGTGCGTGGGAGACTCAATAGATGTATGTCAGGCACCCAGGGAGGCTGAAGACTCAAGCTATCTTGGTTTAAGTGTTGTAAGCCCATTTGTTCCTTTTCGGTTTATCTCGAAATAAAAGGACTTCATGGCCAAGTAGTTCATGTCGTCATGAAATAGATCAGTTAGATGGTGCTTGGGAGAGTCAATAGATGTTTGTCTGGCACCCAAGGAGGTTGTGGACTCAAGCTATCTTGGTTTAAGTGTTGTAAGCCCATTTGATCCATTTCGGTTTATTTTGAATTAAAAGGACTTCATGCCCAATTACTTCATGTCGTCATGAAATAGATGAGTTAGATGGTGCTTCGGAGTGTCAATAAATGTTTGTCTGGCACTCAAGGAGGCTGAAGACTCAAGCAACCTTGGTTTAAGTGTTGTAAGCCCATTTGTTCCTTCTCGGTTTATCTAGGATTAAAAGGACTTCATGGCGAAGTAGTTCATGTCGTCATGAAATGATGAGTTAGATGGTGCTTGGGAAAGCCAATAGATGTTTGTCTGGCACCCATAGAGGTTGAAGACTCAAGCAGCCTTAGTTTAAGAGTTGTAAGCGCATTTGTTCCTTTTCAGTTTATCTTAAATTAAAAGGACTTTAGGGCCAAGTAGTTCATGTCGTCATGAAGTAGATGAGATAGATGGTGGTTGGGAAAGTCAATAGATGTTTGTCTGGCACCCAAGGAGGTTGAAGGCTCAAGCAGCCTTGGTTTTAGAGTTGTAAGCCCATTTGTTCTTTTTCGGTTTATCGTGGAATAAAATGACTTTAGGGCCAAGTGGTTCATATCGTCGTGAAATAGATGAGTTAGATGGTCCTTGGGAAGTCAATAGATGTTTGTCTGGCACCCAAGGAGGTTGAAGACTCAAGCAGCCTTGGTTTAAGAGTTGTAAGCCCATTTGATCATTTTCGGTTTATCTTGGATTAAAAGGACTTTAGGGCCATGTAGTTCAGTTCGTCATGAAATAAATGAGTTAGATGATGCTTGGGAGAGTCAATAGATGTTTGTCCGGCACCCAAGGAGGTTGAAGACTCAAGGTACCTGGGTTTAAGAGTTGGAAGCCCATCTGTTCCTTTTCGGTTTATCTCGGATTAAAAGGACTTCAAGGGCAAGTAGTTCATTTCGTCATGAAATAGATGAGTTAGATGGTGCTTGGGAGAGTCAATAGATGTTTGTCAGGCACCCAAAGAGGTTGAAGAGTCAAGCTATCTTGGTTTAAGGGTTGTAAGCTTATTTGTTCCTTTTCTGTTTATCTTGGATTAAAAGGACTTCTGCGCCAAGTAGATGATGTTTTCATGAAATAGATAAGTTAGATGGGGATTGGGAGAGTCAATTGATGTATGTCAGGCACCCAAGCAGGTTGAAGGATCAAGCTATCTTGGTTTAAGAGTTGTAAGTCCATTTGTTAGTTTTCTATTTATCTTGGATTAAAAGGACTTCAGGTCCAAGTAGTTGATGTCATAATGAAATTGATGAGTTTGATGGTGCTTGGGAGAGTGAATAGATGTTTGTCTGGCACCCAAGGAGGTTGAAGACTCAAGCTACCTTGGTTTAAGAGCTGGAAGCCCATTTGTTCCTTTTCGGTTTATCTTGGTTTAAAAGAACTTCAGGGCTAAGTAGTTCATTTCGTCAAGAAATAGATGAGTTAGATGGTACTTGGGAGAGTCAATAGATGTTTGTCAGGCACCCAAGGAGGTTGAAGACTCAAGGTACCTTGGATTATGAGTTGGAAGCCCATCTGTTCCTTTTTGGTTTATCTTGGATTAAATGGACTTCAAGGCCAAGTAGTTCATTTCGTTATGAAATAGATGAGTTAGATGGTGCTTGGGAGACTCAATAGATGTTTGTTAGGCACCCAAAGAGGTTGAAGAGTCAAGCTATCTTGGTTTTAAGAGTTGTAAGCTTATTTGTTGCTTTTCTGTTTATCTTGGATTAAAAGGACTTCTGCGCCAAGTAGATGATGTTTTCATGAAATAGATAAGTTAGATGGGGATAGGGAGAGCCAATAGATGTATGTCAGGAACCTAAGCAAGTTGAAGGTTCAAGCTATCTTGGTTTAAGAGTTGTAAGCCCATTTGTTCGTTTTCTATTTATCTTGGATTAAAAGGGCTTAGGTCCAAGTAGTTCATGTCATCATGAAATAGATGAGTTAGATGGTGCTTGGGAGAGTGAAAAGATGTTTGTCTGGCACCCAAGGAGGTTGAAGACTCAAGCTACCTTGGTTTAAGAGCTGGAAGCTCATTTGTTCATTTTCGGTTTATCTTGGTTTAAAAGAACTTCAGGGCCAAGTAGTTCATTTCTTCATGAAATATATGAGTTAGATGGCACTTGGGAGAGTCAATAGATGTTTGTCAGGCGCCCAAGGAGGTTGAAGACTCAAGGTACCTTGGATTATGAGTTGGAAGCCCATCTGTTCCTTTTTGGTTTATCTTGGATTAAAAGGACTTCAAGGCCAAGTAGTTCATTTCGTCATGAAATAGATGAGTGACAAGAGGTTGTCGAGACCCCGTCAAATAATAATAATTACCGGTTCACAAACTAATTTGTAGTATAGAGCATGAAGCGAATCGTCTCTCAAGGATCCAAAAAGAACAAAGATTTAATCAGATCAAGATAATTAAAATGGGGGGGTTTTGTTGTTGATTAACAATATTGATAAAAGAACAAGACTTAAAGTTGAAAACAAATCTAAAGGAACAACCAATCCAAGGAAATTTACCGATCTTGAGTTTAACTCATCATTGATCATAAGGAGTTCACTTAATTGCTAACCATGTTCTTGGCCTTAGATCATATCAAGACGCCTCAACATGATCCAAGAATCCTCTACTAGATAAGCATCTAGGATTTAATTAACCAGGGTTAGATAAAGTAAGCACCATCCAAACATAGATTAACTTAAGATCAAGAATTTAACCAAGCTAAACAATCCATCAAAAAGCTTTAATAAATTGTTTATTCTATGTGATCCTCTTGAATACATGATAATAAAGCTATTATCACATAAACATCCAAATCAAATTAAGCAATTCAATCTAGATCAAAATTAAAAGAGGAAGAAGAGAAACTTGAATAACAATTAAGCAATATGAACAAGTAAAACAAGATCTCCAAATTAAACATCAAGATGGCTAATCCCTTGGATTGATTATGAGAGCCTAGCCTTCCATGGATTGGAAGGAAGAATTCAGAAATTAAAGAACAAAAACGAAATTGTAAAGAGAATGGAGAAGAAGAGAAAGAAACCTCTCACAAATACTTAAACTTTGTTGAAACTTACTTCAAAATTGAATTCTTTCTAATACAAAGAGGTTGGCTCTATTTATACTAATCCTAGAAGCCAATTTGTACATGTACATAATCTGAATACAAGCTATAAAAATATGGAAATTGTCAAATATGGAAGCTTGATGCATGGTTGGTGGGTTGGTGTATGATTGGTGGCTTTTAGTCAACAACTCTTATCCAACTTCTGGCTTCATTTTCATCACCTAGACGGTGCATTTTGGATTGGAGGTCTTCATGAAAGTTGTAGCCAGTTGTCTCCTTGAAATTGTGCAATTGGAATCATGCCATGTGGACGTTTAGAACTCCAGATATGCCAAAAACACTGAACCTACCTCATGTTAGGTTGGCAGAACGTGTTTCCAAATTCAAACCAACTTGTAGCTTCATTATCATGCCTAAAACGACATCTATTGACTAAATGGTCTTCAGTGAAGTTGGAGATATGGGTCTTATCTTTCCAATGGCCAAGTTTCAGCCCAAGAGGAGGCCTATAACTCACTATGTAGTCCAATATGTTCACACTGCCCAGATTTTTGTGATAGCAAACCCACTCTGCATTGCAGGGATATTTTGGACCCTTAGAAATCCGATCCAGCTCTTGAGTTCTTCATGAAACTTGTAGAGCATTGTCTTGGCTTTCCAAAGACACCAAGATCACCTCAAATGGATCACCGAGTCCCAAGTTATGGCCTAACCAAGGAAGAAAGGTCAAAATGCATAAAAATCCGAAAATTATTCAATATTTGCATTAAAGCCCAATGAAGCCCAACAACATTAAACTCATCTAAAATACTAATATTTGGCACAATAAACATCTAATAAAGCCTAATACAAAGCTAACATAAGTGTCTGAAATTGATTGATCAATGACTTAGATGGTACTTGGGAGAGTCAATAGATGTTTGTCAGGCACCCAAAGAGGTTGAAGAGTCAAGCTATCTTGGTTTAAGAGTTGTAAGCTTATTTGTTCCTTTTGTGTTTATCTTGGATTAAAAGGACTTCTGCGCCAAGTAGATGATGTTTTCATGAAATAGATAAGTTAGATGGGGATTGGGAGAGTCAATAGATGTATGTCAGGCACCCAAGCAGGTTGAAGGTTCAAGTTATCTTGGTTTAAGAGTTGTAAGCCCATTTGTTCCTTTTCTGATTATCTTGGATTAAAAGGACTTTAGGGCCAAGTAGTTCATTTCGTCATGAAATAGATGAGTTAGATGGTACTTTGGAGAGTCAATAGATGTTTGTCAGGCACCCAAGGAGGTTGAAGACTCAAGCTACCTTGGTTTATGAGTTGGAAGCCCATCTGTTCCTTTTCGGTTTATCTTGGATTAAAAGGACTTCAAGGCCAAGTAGTTCATTTCGTCATGAAATAGATGAGTTAGATGGTGCTTGGGAGAGTCAATAGATGTTTGTCAGGCACGCAAAAAGGTTGAAGAGTTGAGCTATCATGGTTTAAGAGTTGTAAGCCCTTTTGTTCCTTTTCTGTTAATCTTGGATTTAAAGGACTTCATCTACAAGTAGTTGATGTTTTCATGAAGTTGATGAGTTACATGTGTAACACCCCGAAATTTCTGTTTTTAATTGAAATATTGATTTTCTCGATTTTTATGATTTATGATGATTTTTGGGAAATTTTCTGAACTTCATTTAAAATTATTGTATTTTCTTGAACGCTATGTGTTGATTTGGGCCAATTTCAGAAAATAAAAATAAAAACTTATATTTTCGGCTTGTAAATACCTTAACTATTAATTAGGGCCGGGGAAAGTCACGAAACTTGATTCTAAGACCAGATTTTTAAGTTTTCTATTTTTGGAAATTTTTAGTTTTTGCTGACCTTATGTGTTAAACCGGGGGTATTTCGAATAATAAAATAATAATTTTAAAATTTTGACCCGTAAATGCTATGGCTATTTATTAGGAATAGGAGAGTTTACAAAACTCAAATCCGGGAACAGATTTAGAAGTTTTCCATTTTAAGGGATTTTATTATGAAACAAAATTTAGGCGTATTTTATTTTTCATTTGACGATACATACTAGTATTTATACGTAGAATACGCTTTCTTCTCCAAGCTTCTCCAAACTTCTTCAAGCTTCAAGGTGGGTGGCCATAAAAGTGGGGAGGGATAAAAAATGTCATTTCCTATAAACTTTTTAATTACTAAATTGTCCTAAACTTTGCCTATAAATAAGCATTTAAGCACCATTTGAAAACTCACCAATTTCCTCTCCATTCTCTCTCTAAACTCACGGCCAAGCCCTTGTGCTTTTCTCTCAAATGTGTGATTCAAGTTCCATTTCTAGTTTTAGAATCCAAACATCATTTTAGGAAGATCTTGTGTAGAAAGTTTCTTGAGAAGAAATTGTTCTCAAACCGTTTTCTTGAGAAATCCCAAAGTTGAAGAATCAAAAGGATATTTGTTGGTGGAAGAACAAAGAACTTTCACAAAGTTCTCTTGAGGAATTTTTAAACCAAGGTAAGGGAGAGTTTTCTTTATCAACCAATCTTGTGGTAAGAAAATATGATTATGGTTCATGTTCTTAAAATTTCGTGTGAGTAGTTATAATTGATATTTAAATTATTTATGCTTTATGTTTCTTGATTTATGATGTGTTTTGTGTTTATATGCTGTATTTAGTGTTTATATGCTTTATTTAGCCTATGTGTTTTTATGGCTTTGAAATATTGCATATATGGTAATATTAGATGCATAATATTTCTTAAACATACATATGGTTGGTTGGTGTTATGGAAATCATGGTGGAAAAATGATGGATTTTGGTCCAAAGACCTTTGAACATTTTAAACACTCTATAGTTACAAAGGAGTTTATTTTATTAATTGTTTAACTTAATTAATTATGGGATATTTAATTAAGTTAATGATTTCTGTAAATAAATAGAAAAGAGCGAAATTATTAAACAAAGCCGAAATAATGCTTTAATTTATACTTATGCTGTTTTAATTGATCTTTATCAATAATAATGATAATATATTGGGAAATAATTAAATAAGCTCAAAATAGCTTTGTTTTTACGAAAAACACTTTCACGCGATTTGGAGTTTACAGAAAACCCTTTCGTAGTTGAAAAGTGATTTTTAAAGCTCTACGCGATTAAAATGGACAGAAAACACTTTACCCGATTTGGTGTTTACAGAAAACCCGTTCGCGGTTAAAAAGTGATTTATTTATGCCTTATGTATTAAAATGGACAGAAAACACTTTACTCAATTTGGTGTTTACAGAAAACCCTTTTCGCGGTTAAAAAGTGATTTATCTATGCCTTATGAATTAAAAACTACAGAATATGTTTTACGCAATTTGGAAATTACAGAAAACCTTTTTACTGTTAAAAAGTGAATCTTTAAGCCTAAACCGATTAAAATATGATATTTATGTCTTACGCGATTAGGAATTTACAGAAAAAGCTTTACGCGATTGAAAAATAATTATTTTGTCTTACGCGATTGAAAAATATTAAATTTTAAGTTACTCGACTTGAAAAATAGAAAAATAGTTTTACGCGGTCAAAAGCATGTGAAATGTTACATGACAGAAAAACTGTAACAGGAGGGTTATATGTTTGAAAAACTGTAACTGTAGTGTTACGTGATTTTGAAATCCCGAGGGGATTGTTTTATTCCGTTTATAAATAAATTGCATTTTTGTGTGTTGCATTAAGAAAAGTCTGTAAAGATTTGTGGTCAAGGCTTTAATGCCGAGGAGATTGAGTTACACCTTAGTACGGGTGCGAATTGTGTAGTGAAGATCTATGAATGATCTTGGGGACGTCGGGGTGCGGAAACTCCACAGGGGGCCAGTTGGAAGCACCGCTGTGCCGTGGTAATATGATTGCAACACACCGAACGATCCCGACCAGACACTATCCTATTCCCGATTGGTGGAGAGTGTTCTCGTGAGCCAAGTTGCGCAATTGAGGTTATATTGCACTTTTGGGGCTAATGAGATACGGAACATGTACTCCCAATCACTCTCTCCGACTATTGTGTATAGCTCCATGGAGTAGGGGTCAATCATTGAGTATGTGCATAGTCAGTTGTTACACTGTTGCTTTGTCTTGGTCTATGTCAAACTTGATTACTCATTGATGTGATAATAGGTATAACTGTTAAATAGTTATTATGTTGTGTAGATTGGTTGTACTATCTTTTCTATACTGCTTGATTGGTTTATGATGATATTAGAATCTCACTCGTTCTATTATATTATATTTGAGATCTGGTTATAAAGACCAAGATGGGCGATAGGCGTGAATTCTTGGGATTCATCCAAGTCCAATTCCACGGAGGTCCGCAAGCGTGGCACGTACATTTAGAAACGGAATGCGTAGAGTATGTTGGAGACATATCTCTCACACTTCGTAGAACTCGTCATGGGAATCCTATTAGTTCATTTACAATTACTTGCTTTGTAGAATTGTTTATCCCAATTAGGGATTTGTGGGGTTTTGGCACTGCGTATACTCCCCAGGAAGACTCTGAAGTTTCTTCCGCTAGAGCTCCTGGGCGTAGAACTGCTAGAATTTCTGTAAGGAGGCCTACTAACTTCGGATGGCTTGCACCCGAAAAGGCCCATATCGGACGAGGACCAAGAAGAAGATCCCGAAGAGGATCCGAAGGAAGATCCTGAGGAGGATCCGGAGGAGGACCCTTCTCCGTAGGTAGACTTTGATGGCCAAATAATAATAATATATTAGTATTGTATGTTTATATATTTTCTTGTCAGTACTTATGATTTGTATTATGTATTACCGATAAACTTAAACAGTAAGTAATATAAAGTATGTGTATTATTCATATCTCAATTTGTATATTATTACTATTCTGTTTGATTAACGTTCTATCCGTGAAAAGAAATTTTGGAACTCATATTTTATATACAGATATTATAAATTTATTTTTAAACTTAATTTAATATTTCGTTAAATGTGATATCCAACCGAGGGTGTTACAAGATGGGGATTGGGAGAGTCAATAGATATATGTTAGGCACCCAAGGAGGTTGAAGAGTCAAGCTATCTTGGTTAAAGAGTTGTAAGCCCATTTGTTCCTTTTCTGTTTATCTTGGATTAAAAGGACTTTAGGTCCAAGTATTTTATGTCATCATGAGATAGATGAGTTAGATGGTGCTTGGAAGAGTCAATAGATGTATGTCTGACACCCAAGGAGGTTGAAGAATCAAGCTACCTTGGTTTACGAGTTGGAAGCCCATTTGTTCCTTTTCGGTTTATCTTGGATTAAAAAGACTTCAGGGCCAACTAGTTCATTTCGTCATGAAATCGATGAGTTAGATGGTACTTGGGAGAGTCAATAGATGTTTGTCCGGCACCCAAGGTGCTTGAAGAGTCAAGCTATCATGGTTTAAGAGTTGTAAGCCCATTTGTTCCGTTTCGGTTAATCTTCGAATAAAAGGACTTGAGGGCCAAGTAGTTCATGTCGTCAAGGAATAGATGAGTTACATGGTGCTTGGGAGAGTCAATAGATGTATGCCAGGCACCCAAGGAGGCTGAAAACTCAAGCTATCAGGGTTTAAGAGTCCTAAGCCCATTTGTTCCTTCTCGGTTTATCTTGGATTAAGAGTTGTATGCCCATTTGTTTCTTTTCTGTTAATCTTGGATTAAAAGGACTTGAGGGCCAAGTAGTTCATGTCGTCATCGAATAGATGAGTTACATTGTGCTTGGGAGAGTAAATAGATGTATGTCAGGCACCCAAGGCGGTTGACGACTCAAGCTATCTTGGTTTAAGAGTTGTAAACCTATTTGTTCCTTTTCTGTTAATCTTCGAATAAAAGGGCTTGAGGGCCAACTAGTTCATGTCGTCATGGAATAGATGAGTTACGTGGTTCTTGGGAGAGTTAATAAATGTATGTCAGGCACCAAAGGAGGTTGAAGACACAAGCTATCTTGGTTTAAGAGTTGTAGGCCCATTTGTTCCTTCTCGGTTTATCTTGGATTAAAAGTACTTCAGGGCCATGTATTTCTTGTTGTCATGAAATAGACGAGTTAGATGGTGCTTGGGAAAGTCAATAGATGTTTGTCCGGCACCCAAGGAGGTTGAAGACTCAAGCTGTATTGGTTTAAGAGTCGTAAGCCCATTTGATCATTTTCGGTTTATCTTGGATTAAAAGGACATCAGGGCCATGCAGTTCAGTTCGTCATGAAATAGATGAGTTAGATGGTGCTTGGGAGAGTCAATAGACGTTTGTCCGGCACCCAAGGAGGTTGAAGACTCAAGCTACCTTGGTTTAAGAGTTGGAAGCCCATCTGTTCCTTTTCGGTTTATCTTGGATTAAAAGGACTTCAAGGCCAAGTAGTTCATTTCGTCATGAAATAGATGAGTCATATGGTGCTTGGGGGAGTCAATAGATGTTTGTCAGGCACCCAAAGAGGTTGAAGAGTCAAGCTATCTTGGTTTAAGAGTTGACAGCTTATTTGTTCCTTTTCTGTTTATCTAGGATTAAAAGTACTTCAGGGCCAAGTAGTTCATTTCGCCATGAAATCGATGAGTTAGATGGTGCTTGGGAGAGTCAATAGATGTTTGTCCGGCACCCAATGAGGTTGAAGAGTCAAGCTATCTTGGTTTAAGAGTTGTAGGCCCATTTGTTCCTTCTTGGTTTATCTTGGATTAAAAGTACTTCAGGGCCAAGTATTTCATGTTGTCATGAAATAGACGAGTTAGATGGTGCTTGGGAAAGTCAATAGATGTTTGTCTGGCACCCAAGGAGGTTGAAGACTTAAGCTATCTTGGTTTAAGAGCTACCTTGCTTTAAGAGCTGGAAGCTCATTTGTTGCTTCTCTGTTTATCTTGGATTAAAAGGACTTCAGGGCCAAGGAGTTCATTTCGTCATGAAATCGATGAGTTAGATGGTGCTTGGGAGAGTCAATAGATGTTTGTCCGGCACCCAAGGAGGTTGAAGAGTCAAGCTATCTTGGTTTAAGAGTTGTAAGCCCATTTGTTCCGTTTCGGTTAATCTTCGAATAAAAGGACTTGAGGTCCAAGTAGTTCATGTCGTCAAGGAATAGATGAGTTACATGGTGCTTGGGAGAGTCAATAGATGTATGTCCGGCACCCAAGGAGGTTGAAGACTCTAGCTACCTTGGTTTAAGAGTTGTAAGCTTATTTGTTCCCTTTCTATTTATCTAGGATTAAAAGTACTTCAGGGCCAAGTATTTCATGTTGTCATGAAATAGATGAGTTAGATGGAGCTTGTGAGAGTCCATAGATGTTTGTTAGGCACCCAAGGAGGTTAAAGACACAAGCTACCTTGGTTTAAGAGTTGGAAGCCCATTTGTTGCTTTTCGGTTTATCATGTATGAAAAGGACTTCAGGGCCAAGTAGTTCATTTCGCCATGAAATCGATGAGTTAGATGGTGCTTGGGAGAGTCAATAGATGTTTGTCCGGCACCCAATGAGGATGAAAACCCAAGTTACCTTGAATTAAGAGTTGTATGCCCATGTGTTTCTTTTCTGTTAATCTTGGATTAAAAAGACTTCAGGTCCAAATAGTTCATGTCATCATGAAATAGATGAGTTAGATGGTGCTTGGAGAGTCAATAGATGTATGTCAGGCACCCAAGGAGGTTGAAGACTTAAGCTATCTTGGTTTAAGAGTTGTAAAACCATTTGTTTCTTTTCTGATTATCTTGGATTAAAAGGACTTCTGGGCCAAGTAGTTCATGTCGTCATGAAATAGATGAATTAGATGGTGCTTCTGAGAGTCCAAAGATGTTTGTCAGGCACCCAAGGAGGCTGAAGACTCAACCTATCTTGGTTTAAGAGTTGTAAGCCTATTTGTTCTTCAGCGCCAAGTAGTTGATGTTTTCATGGATTAGATAAGTTAGATGGTGATTATGAGAGTCAATAGATGTATGTCAGGCCCCAAGGAGGTTGATGACTCAAGCTACCTTAGTTTAAGAGTTGTAAGCCCATTGTTCCTTTTAGGTTAATCTAGGATTAAAAGGACTTGAGGGCCAAGTAGTTCATGTCGTCATCGAATAGATGAGTTACATTGTGCTTGGGAGAGTAAATAAATGTATGTCAGGCACCCAAGGCGGTTGAAGACTCATGTATCTTGGTTTAAGAGTTGTAAACCTATTTGTTCCTTTTCTGTTAATCTTCGAATAAAAGGACTTGAGGGCCAACTAGTTCATGTCGTCATGGAATAGATGAGTTACGTGGTTCTTGGAAGAGTCAATAGATGTATGTCAGGCACCCAAGGAGGTTGAACACTCAAGCTATCTTGGTTTAAGAGTTGTAGGCCCATTTGTTCCTTCTCGGTTTATCTTGGATTAAAAGTACTTCAGGGCCAAGTATTTCATGTTGTCATGAAATAGACGAGTTAGATGGTGCTTGGGAAAGTCAATAGATGTTTGTCTGGCACCCAAGGAGGTTGAAGACTTAAGCTATCTTGGTTTAAGAGTTGTAAACCCATTTGTTCCTTTTCTGATTATCTTGGATTAAAAGGACTTCTGGGCCAAGTAGTTCATGTCGTCATGAAATAGATGAATTAGATGGTGCTTCTGAGAGTCCATAGATGTATGTTAGGCACCCAAGGAAGTTGAGGAGTCAAGCTATCTTGGTTTAAGAGTTGTAAGCCTATTTGTTCTTCAGCGCCAAGTAGTTGATGTTTTCATGGATTAGATAAGTTAGATGGTGATTGGGAGAGTCAATAGATGTATGTCAGGCCCCAAGGAGGTTGATGACTCAAGCTACCTTTTTTAAGAGTTGTAAGCCCATTGTTCCTTTTCGGTTAATCTAGGATTAAAAGGACTTGAGGGCCAAGTAGTTCATGTCGTCATCGAATAGATGAGTTACATTGTGCTTGGGAGAGTAAATAGATGTATGACAGGCACCCAAGGAGGTTGAAGACTCAAGCTATCTTGGTTTAAGAGTTGTAAACCTATTTGTTCCTTTTCTGTTAATCTTCGAATAAAAGGACTTGAGGGCCAACTAGTTCATGTCGTCATGGAATAGATGAGTTACGTGGTGCTTGGGAGAGTCAATAGATGTATGTCAGGCACCCAAGGAGGTTGAAGACTCAAGCTATCTTGGTTTAAGAGTTGTAGGCCCATTTGTTCCTTCTCGGTTTAACTTGGATTAAAAGTACTTCAGGGCCAAGTTTTTCATGTTGTCATGAAATAGACGAGTTAGATGGTGCTTGGGAAAGTCAATAGATGTTTGTCCGACACCCAAGGAGGTTGAAGACTCAAGCTGTCTTAGTTTAAGAGTTGTAAGTCAATTTGATCATTTTCGGTTTATCTTGGATTAAAAGGACATTAGGGCCACGCAGTTCAGTTCGTCATGAAATAGATGAGTTAGATGGTGCTTGGGAAAGTCAATAGATGTTTGTCCGGCACCCAAGGAGGTTGAAGACTCAAGCTACCCTGGTTTAGGAGTTGGAAGCCCATCTGTTCCTTTTCGGTTTATCTTATATTAAAAAAACATTAGGTTCAAGTTGTTCATGTCATCACGAAATAGATGAGTTAGATGGTGCTTCGGAGAGTCAGTAGATGTATGTCAGGCACCCAAGGAGGTTGAAGACTCAAGCTATCTTGGTTTAAGAGTTGTAAGCCCATTTGTTCCTTTTCTATTTATCTTGGATTAAGAGGACTTCAGCGCCAAGTAGTTGATGTTTTCATGGAATAGATGAGTTACATGGTGCTTGGGAGGGTCAATAGATGTTTGTCAGGCACCCAAGGCGGTTGAGGACTCAAGCTACCTTGCTTTAAGAGTTGTAAGCCCATCTGTTCCTTCTCGGTTTATCTTGGATTAAAAGGACTTCAGGGCCAAATAGTTCATGTCGTCATGAAATAGATGAGTTGGATGGTACTTGGGGGAGTCAATAGATGTTTGTCAGGTACCCAAAGTGGTTGAAGAATCAAGCTATCTTGGTTTAAGAGTTGTAAGCTTATTTGTTCCTTTTCTATTTATCTTGGATTAAAAGGACTTCAGTTCCAAGTAGTTCATGTTTTCATGAAATAGATAAGTTAGATGGGGATTGGGAGATTCAATAGATGTGTGTCAGTCACCCTAGCAGGCTGACGGGTCAAGCTATCTTGGTTTAAGTGTTGTAAGCTCATTTGTTCGTTTTCTGTTTATCTTGGATTAAAAGGACTTCAGGTCCGAGTAGTTTATGTCATCATGAAATAGATGAGTTAGATGGTGCTTCGGAGCGTGAATAGATGTTTGTCTGGCACCAGAGAAGGTTGAAGACTCAAGCTACCTTGCTTTAAGAGTTGGAACCCCATTTCTTCCTTTTCGATTTATCTTGGTTTAAAAGGACATCAGGGCCAAGTAGTTCATTTCGTCATCAAATAGATGAGTTTGATGGTGCTTGGGAGAGTTAATAGACGTTTGTCAGACTCCAAAGGAGGCTGAAGACTCAACCTATCTTGGTTTAAGAGTTGTAAGCCTATTTGTTCTTCAGCGCCAGATAGTTAATGTTTTCATGGATTAGATAAGTTAGATGGTAATTGGGAGAGTTATTAGATGTATGTCAGGCCGCAAGGAGGTTGAAGACTCAAGCTACCTTAGTTTAAGAGTTGTAAGCCTATTGTTCCTTTTCGGTTAATCTACGATTAAAAGGACTTCAGGGCCAAGTAGTTCATGTCGTCATTGAATAGATGAGTTACATTGTGCTTAGGAGAGTAAATAGATGTATGTTAGCCACCCAAGGCAGTTGAAGGCCTATTTGTTCCTTCTCGGTTTATCTTGGATTAAAAGTACTTCGGGGCCAATATTTCATGTTGTCATGAAATAGACGAGTTAGATGGTTCTTGGGAAAGTCAATCGATGTTTGTCCGACACCCAAGGTGGTTGAAGACTCAAGCTATCATGGTTTAAGAGTTGTAAGCCCCTTTGTTCCTTTTCTGTTTATCTTGCATTAAAAGGACTTCATCGACAAATAGTTGATGTTTTCACGAAATAGATAAGTTACATTGGGATTGAGAGAGTCAATAGATGTTTGTTAGGCACCCAAGGAGGTTGAAGAGTCAAGCTATCTTGGTTTAACAGTTGTAAGCCTATTTGTTCTTCAGCGACAAGTAGTTGATGTTTTCATGGATTAGATAAGTTAGATGGTGATTGCGAGAGTCAATAGATGTATGTCAGGCACCCAAGGAGGTTGAAGACTCAAGCTACCTTGGTTTAAGAGCTGGATGCACATCTATTCCTTTTCGGTTTATCTTGGATTAAAAGGACTTCAGGGCCATGTAGTTCAGTTCGTCATGAAATAGATGAGTTAGATGGTGCTTGGGAGAGTCAATAGATGTTTGTCTGGCACCCAAGGAGGTTGAAGACTCAAGCTACCTTGGTTTAAGAGTTGGAAGCCCATCTGTTCCTTTTCGGTTTATCTTGGATTAAAAGGACTTCAAGGCCAAGTAGTTCATTTCGTCCTGAAATAGATGAGTCAGATGGTGCTTGGGAGAGTCAATATATGTTTGTCAGGCACCCAAAGAGGTTGAAGAGTCAAGCTATCTTGGTTTAAGAGTTGTAAGCTTATTTGTTCCTTTTCTGTTTATCTTGGATTAAAAGGACTTCGGGGCAAGTAGTTCATGTCGTCATGGAATAGATGAGTTACATTGTGCTTGGGAGAGTAAATAGACGTATGTCAGGCACCCAAGGCGGTCGAAGATTGAAGCTATCTTTGATTAACAGTTGAAAGCCTATTTTTTCCTTTTCGGTTAATCTTCGAATAAAAGGACTTGGGGGCCAAGTAGTTCATGTCGTCATGGAATAGATGAGTTACGTGGTGCTTGGGAGAGTCAATAGATGTATGTCAGGCACCCAAGGAGGTTGAAGACTCAAGCTATCATGGTTTAAGAGTTGTAAGCCCATTTGTTCCTTTTCTGTTTAGCTTGGATTAAAACGATTTCATCGACAAGTAGTTGATGTTTTCATGAAATAGATAAGTTAGATGGGGATTGGGAGAGTCAATAGATGTATGTTTGGCACCCAAGGAGGATGAAGAATCAAGCTATCTTGGTTTAAGAGTTAGCCTATTTGTTCTTCAGCGCCAAGTAGTTGATGTTTTCATGGATTAGATAAGTTAGATGGTGATTGGGAGAGTCAATAGATGTATGTCAGGCACCCAAGGAGGTTGAAGACTCAAGCTACCTGGGTTTAAGAGTTTGATGCCCATCCGTTCCTTTTCGGTTTATCTTGGATTAAAAGGACTTCAAGGCCAGGTAGTTCATTTCGTCAGGAAATAGATGAGTTAGATGGTGCTTGGGAGAGTCAATAGATGTATGTCAGGCACCCAAGGCGGTTGAAGACTCAAGCTATCTTGGTTTAAGAGTTGTATGCCCATTTGATCATTTTCGGTTTATCTTGAATTAAAAGGACTTCAAGGCCATGTAGTTCAGTTTGTCATGAAATAGATGAGTTAGATGGGGCTCGGGAAAGTCAATAGATGTTTGTCCGGCACCCAAGCAGGTGGAAGACTCAAGCTACCTTGGTTTAAGAGTTGGAAGCCCATCTGTTCCTTTTCGGTTTATCTTGGATTAAAAGGACTTCAAGGCCAAGTAGTTCTTTTCGTCCTGAAATAGATGAGTTAGATGGTACTTTGGTGAGTCAATAGATGTTTGTCAGGCACCCAAAGAGGTTGAAGAGTCAAGCTATCTTGGTTTAAGAAATGTACGCCCATCTGTTCCTTTTCGGTTTATCTTGGATTAAAAGGACTTCAAGGCCAAGTAGTTCTTTTCGTCCTGAAATAGATGAGTTAGATGGTACTTGGGAGAGTCAATAGATGTTTGTCAGGCACCCAAAGAGGTTGAAGAGTCAAGCTATCTTGGTTTAAGAGTTGTAAGCTTATTTGTTCCTTTTCTGTTTATCTTTGATTAAAAGGACTACAACGCCAAGTAGTTGATGTTTTCATGAAATAGATAAGTTAGATGGGGATTGGGAGAGTCAATAGATGTATATTAGGCACCCAAGGAGGTTGAAGAGTCAAGTTATCTTGGTTTAAGAGTTGTAAGCCCATTTGTTCCTTTTCTGTTTATCTTGGATTAAATGGACTTCAATTCCAAGTAGTTAATGTCATCATGAGATAGATGAGTTAGATGGTGCTTGGAAGAGTCAATAGATGTTTGTTTGGCACCCAAGGAGGTTGAAGACTCAAGCTACCTTGGTTTACGAGTTGGATGCCCATTTGTTCCTTTTCAGTTTCTCTTGGATTAAAAGGACTTCAGGGCCAAGTAGTTCATTTCGTCATGAAATAGATGAGTTAGATGGTGCTTGGGAGAGTCAATAGATGTTTGTCCAGCACCCAAGGAGGTTGAAGAGTCAAGCTATAATGGTTTAAGAGTTGTAAGCCCATTTGTTCCGTTTCGGTTAATCTGCGAATAAAAGGACTTAAGGGCCAAGTAGTTCATGTCGTCATGGAATAGATGAGTTACATGGTGCTTGGGAGAGTCAATAGATGTATGTCAGGCACCCAAGGAGGTTGACGACTCAAGCTATCTTGGTTTAAGTGTTGTAACCCAATTTGTTCCTTCTCGGTTTATCTTGAATTAAAAGGACTTCATGGCGAAGTAGTTCACGTCGTCAAGAAATAGATGAGTTAGATGGTGCTTGGGAGACTCAATAGATGTATGTCAGGCACCCAAGGAGGCGGAAGACTCAAGCTATCTTGGTTTAAGAGTTGTAAGCCCTTTTGTTCCTTCTCGGTTTATCTTGGATTAAAAGGACTTCAGGGCCAAGTAGTTCATGTCGTCATGAAATAGATGAGTTAGATGGCGCTAGTGAGAGTCCATAGATGTTTGTTTGGCACCCAAGTAGGTTGAAGACTCAAGCTACCTTGGTTTAAGAGTTGTATGCCCATTTGTTTCTTTTCTGTTAATCTTGGATTAAAAAGTCTTCAGGTCCAAGTTGTTCATGTCATAATGAAATAGATGAGTTAGAATGTAACCACCCTCGTAGTAAATAGGAAAAGCTAACCAAACAATTAATTATATCGGTAAGGGGAAACTTAGAAGTAACCGCTTTTCTGTAAAGTTAATTCCAACCAGTATAATTATATTGGCTTATGTAGTCTAAAAAAATTCACTAAGCCTTCATTAAGCATTACTAGATTCTAAGAAGGGAGTTCTCATCTTATTTTAATAAATCCTTGACTTAGGTAATTCCATTCTTCAGAATCTACATAGTCCAAGAGACCTTACCTTAGAAATGGCTAAAAGAGTCGGTGATTACTTATCTCAGAGACTCGGCTAAATTTCTGCCATCCTGAAATCTGTCACCAATTTATTCTTCTATTTACACTCTTCTAAATCCAATGTTCTGTCTTACCGGTTTTCTTGGATTCACTTGAATGATTTACCCTATTAAGATCCTTGTTCAAGTATCGAGGCAAGTTAAGTATCCAAGAGAGGTTCATTAATAGATTACGTGCCAAGTTCACTTACACGTTCAATTCATACAACATATACTAAATTATCCTATTAATAATACAAATTAGCAATAACAAGCATAAGTTAATACAAGACAAAGGTAGCTCCATCTTCATTTTACATGGCTTTAAAATCCTTGATTCCGTTCATGGGCATAGAGAAACATGTCTTGTTATATTTACAACATTAAGCAAATTACCTACAGTAAATTGCCTAAACAAAATTTCCAAGACTTCTTGACATAAGCTCTAATTACTACTATTTACATTCCATTGATCAAGTGTCAACTACATGGAACCGGATATCCTTGATCACTTTTACATGACCACCGTCCTCCACAGAATATAACCACTCCCACTCAATTTCTATTATTATGGTAGTGATCCCCATTTCTCTTTGATTCTGAAAAACAGTAAAATTAGGGTAAGATTATACAATCTTAGTAGGAAACGAGCATCAAAATAAAACTCATACTTCATAAATCAAGTAGGAAATTTCACAAACCTTTTCTTTCAAAGTATACTATAATAAAGATAGAGAATGATATGAACTTCAATTTATATACACAAAATAATAATCATAACTTAGAGAAGGTTTTCAAGAATCATCCATACTCAACCACTTCCAAACATAGGTCTTTCAAACCAATTCTTTCCATTCTTCCCTCCATGAGGGCTGCCTTATAAACATAGGGAATTCCCATCATCTCTTAAGATGATACATAGGCCAAAGGCCACTCCATCAACATGTCATAGTTTTTAGTGGTGAGTCTTAGTTCATTTGAAACCATCTCAAGGTTACAAACCATAAACCTTCTTGGAATGATTCTTCCTTCTCAAAACCGTGGCCATGCATAACCATAGAATATGTGTACAAACATAATCATTTAAAACAGAATGCTTAAGCTAATTTAAATATCATAAGTACCTAGTTAAGCATAGAAATTTCATGGTAGTTAAGTAAGGTAAGTCAAGTATCTTTGATAACTTTAATACTAGTAATAAAATAGGTTATGAAAGCTATTCTTACTCCTTAATACCTTGCCAAACCGTGATCATTTAGAAGCACAGAAAATCAAGTAAGTAAATGGTTTAAGTAAAAACAGAATGGTTAGAATCATGCTAGAATTTCATGCTAGTCTAGTCTTGTTTAAGATTAGCGTTGGAAATCTAATTCTGTGAGACTATAACAGAAATCTTTCTAGATTAAAATCAATGAAAGAAAGGTTAGAAATATGAGAAAAACAAACCAAGAAAGAAAAGAAAACAAAACAGATTTGGCTAGGATCATACTAGGAGTTCATGCTAGACTAGTCTTGTTTAAAATTAGTGTATGAGATCTAATTTTTGTGGGACTATAACAGAAACTTTCCAAGCTTAAAATCAATGAAATAAATGTTAGAAATATGAGAAGATCAAGCCAAGAAAGAAAAGAAAATAAAAACAGAATGTCCTTGCTTGATTAAAGGAAATGGTGAGTGATTTGAGCTTGCTTCCTACCCTTTCTTTTCCCTTGCTTCTTCTCTTCTTCTCACGTCCCTCTCCCTCTGTTTTGTGTGTGCAAATGCTGTTTTGTGTGTGTACGTGAAGTGTGTGTGTGTTAGTGTATAAGTAAACTAAGTAGAAGATAGCTAGGTGCTAAGACACAATGATGAAAATTCTCCCAACATAATGATGGGAATATGGCATAATTACTTGGCTTTGTCATTGCCATGATTTTGTCTCTAATGCAGAATATTCTCTGCATGTTTAGCTCTCTCTAAATGGTGTGGCCAGCAGCCACATTTGCTCCTCAAAGTTAACGTGTCCTAATGCATGAATTTGCATTCTAAAAGTGCACCTTTGTTTAATTCAAGTGCATCATTGTCTTCAAAGTGCATATTCCTCTCTTATACTCATGCATGTGGACGTGTAGGTGTGCATGTGTTCCTCCAAAAAAAACAGATTCCTCCTTTGACTTCAACGTGTGAGTGTGCATGTGTAGGTGCTGCTTTTTATTTGCTTTAAAATGCAGAATTTGTGTGGTGTTTCTTTATTAATTTCCTAGTGTGTGTTGTGTCATTTGTGTGTGTGTTTGGCTGCCATGGTGCATCATGTGTGTGTGTCAACGTGTTATCAAGTGTGTCAAAGTGTTAGTGTGTGTGGCAAGGTGTTAGGGTGTGTGGCAAAGTGTTAGGGTGTGTATGTGTCAAGGTGTGTGTGTGTGTCACGGTTTTGGTGTGTGTATGTGTCAAAGTGCAGATTTTTTGCATGAATGTGTCTTGCTTCTAATGTGTATATGTGTCTATGTGCTAGGTGTATGATTTTTATGTTTAGTGAAGTGTCATTGTGTGAGCTTGTGTAAATCATTTTCTTTACTAAGTTTAATGTGTCTTAGAAATCTTAATTTGATAATCTAGGCCTTAGTCACTAATTTGATTTTAATTGGTTCATGTGACTTGTAGAATTAAAAGTTTAGAGATAACCTTGCTTTACTAAGTTTTAGCTGTGTTACTTTGATTGAAAGTCTAACTATAAATTAGCTTACAGAAAGCCTAGTTATCCTCCCCAAGTCACCCTAAGGTTTATTTTTCTGTGTTTTGTTCTTTCACCCTTGGGGGTGCAAATTAAGATGTTACATAGATGGTGCTTGGGAGAGTCAGTAGATGTATGTCAGGCATCCAAGGAGGTTGAAGACTCAAGCTATCTTGGTTTAAGAGTGGTAAGCCCATTTGTTCCTTCTCGGTTTTTCTTGGATTAAAAGGACTTCAGGGCCAAGTAGTTCATGTCGTCATGAAATAAATGAGTTAGATGGTGCATGTGAGAGTCCATAGATGCTTGTCAAGCACCAAGGAGGTTGAAGACTGAAGATATCTTGGTTCAAAAGTTGTAAGCACATTTTTCCCTTTTCGGTTAATCTTGGATTTAAAGGACATCAGGTCCAAGTAGTTCATGTCATCATCAAATAGATAAGTTAGATGGTGCTTGGGAGAGTCAATAGACGTTTGTCAGGCACCTAAGCAGGCTGAAGACTCAAGCTATGTTGGTTTATGAGTTGTAAGCCTATTTGTTCTTCAGCGTCAAGTAGTTGATGTTTTCAGGGATTAGATAAGTTAGATGGTGATTGGGAAAGTCAATAGATGTATGTCAGGCCCCAAGGAGGTTGAAGACTCAAGCTACCTTAGTTTAAAAGTTGTAACCAATTGTTCCTTTTCGGTTAATCTTGGATTAAAAGGACTTCAGCGCCAAGTAATTCATGTGGTCATGGAATAGATGAGTTACATTGTGCTTGGGAGAGTCAATAGATGTATGTCAGGCACCCAAGGCGGTTGAAGACAGAAGCTATCTTGGTTTAAGAGTTGTAAGCCTATTTGTTCCTTTTCGGTTAATCTTCGAATAAAAGGACTTGAGGGCCAAGTAGTTCATGTCGTCATGGAATAGATGAGTTACGTGGTGCTTGGGAGAGTCAATAGATGTATGTCAGGCGCCTAAGGAGGTTGAAGGCTCAAGCTATCTTGGTTTAAGAGTTGTAGACCCATTTGTTCCTTATCGGGTTATCTTGGATTAAAAGTACTTCACGGCCAAGTATTTCATGTTGTCATGAAATAGATGAGTTAGATGGTGCTTGGAAAAGTCGATAGATGTTTGTCAGGCACCCAAGGAGGTTGAAGAGTCAAGCTATCTTGGTTTAAGAGTTGTAAGCCCATTTGTTCCTTTTCTGTTTATCTTGGATGAAAAGGACTTCAGCGCCAAGTAGTTGATGTTTTCATGGAATAGATGAGTTACTGGGTGCTTGGGAGAGTCAATAGATGTATGTCAAACACCCAAGGCGGTTGAAGAGTCAAGCTATCTTAGTTTAAGAGTTGTAAGCCCATTTGTTGCTTCTCGGTTTATCTTGGATTAAAAGGACTTCAGGGCCATGTAGTTCATGTCGTCATGAAATAGATGAGTTAGATGGTGCTTGGGAGAGTCAATAGATGTATGTCAAGCACCCAAGGAGGTTAAAGACTCAAGCTATCCTGGTTTAAGAGTTGTAAGCCCATTTGTTCCTTTTCGGTTTATCTTGGATTAAAAGGACTCAGAGCCAAGTACTTCACGTCGTCATGAAATAGATGAGTAAGATGGGGCTTGGGAGAGTCAATTGATGTATGTCAGGACTCAAGGACGTTGAAGACTCAAGCTGCCTTGGTTTTAGAGTTGTAAGCCCTTTTTTTTCCTTTTCGGTTAATCTTGGATTAAAAGGACTTCAGGTCCAAGAAGTTCGTGTCACCATAAAATAGATGTGTTAGATGGTGATTGGGAGAGTCAATTGATGTTTGTTAGGCACCTAAGGAGGTTGAAGACTCAAGCTATCTTGGTTTTTGAGTTGAAAGCCTATTTGTTCCTTTTCGGTTAATCTTCGAATAAAAGGACTTGAGGGCCAAGAGTAGTTTATGTCGTCATGGAATAGATGAGTTACGTGGTGCTTGGGAGAGTAAATAGATGTATGGCAGGCACCCAAGGGGGTTGAAGATTCAAGATATCTTGGTTTAAGAGTTGTAGGTCCATTTGTTCCTTCTCGGTTTATCTTGGATTAAAAGAACTTCAGGGCCAAGTATTTCATGTCGTCTTGAAATAGATGACTTAGATGGTGCTTGGGAAAGTCAATAGATGTTTGTCAGGCACCCAAGGAGATTGAAGAGTCAAGCTATCTTGGTTCAAGAGTTGTAAGCCCATTTGTTCCTGTTCTGTTTATCTTGGATTAAAAGGACTTTAGGGCCAAGTAGTACATGTCGTCATGAAATAGTTGAGTTAGATGGTGATTGGGAGAGTCAATAGCTGTATGTCAGGCACCTAAGGAGGTTGAAGACTCAAGCTATCTTGGTTTAAGAGTTGTAAGCCCATTTGTTCCTTTTCGGTTTATCTTGTATTAAAAGGACTCAGGGCCAAGTACTTCATGTAGTCATGCAATAGATGAGTTAGATAGGGCTTGGGAGAGTCAATAGATGTTTGTCAGGCACCCAAGGAGGTTGATGAGTCAAGCTATCTTGATTTAATAGTTGTAAGCCCATTTGTTCCTTTTCTGTTTATCTTGGATTAAAAGGACTTCAGCGCCAAGTAGTTTATGTTTTCATGGAATAGATGAGTTACTGGGTGCTTGGGAGAGTCAATAGATGTATCTCAGACACCCAAGGCGGTTGAAGAGTCAAGCTATCTTGGTTTAAGAGTTGTAAGCCTATTTGTTGCTTCTCGGTTTATCTTGGATTAAAAGGACTTCAGGGCCATGTAGTTCATGTCGTCATGAAATAGATGAGTTAGATGGTGATTGGGAGAGTCAATAGATGTATGTCAGGCACCCAAGGAGGTTGAAGACTCAAGCTATCTTGGTTTAAGAGTTGTAAGCCCATTTGTTCCTTTTCAGTTTATCTTGTATTAAAAGGACTCAGGGCCAAGTACTTCATGTAGTCATGCAATAGATGAGTTAGATAGGGCTTGGGAGAGTCAATAGATGTTTGTCAGGCACCGAAGGAGGTTGAGGAGTCAAGCTATCTTGATTTAATAGTTGTAAGCCCGTTTGTTCCTTTTCTGTTTATCTTGGATTAAAAGGACTTTAGCGCCATGGAGTTGATGTTTTCATGGAATAGATGAGTTACAGGGTGCTTGGGAGAGTCAATAGATGTATGTCAGGCACCCAAGGTGGTTGAAGACTCAAGCTATCTTGTTTTAAGTGTTGTAAGCTCATTTGTTCCTTCTCGGTTCATCTTGGATTAAAAGGACTTCAGGGCCATATAGTTCATGCGTCATGAAATAGATAAGTTAGATGGTGCTTGGGAGAGTCAATAGATGTATGTCCGGCACCCAAGGAGGTTGAAGACTGACAAGAGGTTGTCGAGACCTATCAAATAAAATAACCGGTTCACAAACTAATTTGTAGTATAGAGAATGAACCGAATCGTCTCTTAAGGATCCAAAAACAAAGATTTAATTAGATCTAGATAATTATAAAATGGGGGTTTTGTTGTTGATTAACAAGATTAATAAAAGTAGGAGATTTAATGTTGTAAACAAATCTAAAGAAACAACCAATCCAAGGAAATTTACTGATCTTGAGTTTAACTCATCATTGATCACAAGGAACTCATTTAATTGCTAACCATGTTCTTGACCTTAGATCACATCAAGAAGCCTTAACATGATCCAAGAATTCTCTAATAGATAAGCATCTAGGATTTGATTAACCAAGGTTAGATAAAGTAAGCACCATCCAACATAGATTAACTTAAGATCTAGAATTTAACCAAGCTAAACAATCTATCAAAAAGCTTTAATATATTGTTTAATCTTTGTGTTCCTCTTTGAATACATGATAATAAAGCTATTATCACATCAACATCTAAATCAAATTAAGCAATTTAATCTAGATAAAAATCAAAAGAGGAAGAAGAGAAACTTGAATAACAATCAAGCAATATGAACAAGCGAAACAAGATCTCCAAATTAAACATCAAGATGGCTAATGCCTTGGATTGATTATGAGAGCCTAGCCTTCCATGGATGGGAAGGAAGAACTCAGATAATAAAAGAACAAAAACGAAATTGTAAAGAGAATGGAGAAGAAGAGAAAGAAAACTCTCACAAATACTCAAACTTTCTTCAAACTTACTTAAAATTGAATGCTTCTAATACGAAGAGGTTGACTCTATTTATACTAATCCTAGAAGCCAATTTGTACATGTACATAATCTGAATACAAGCTATAAAAATATGAAAATTGTCAAATATGGAAGCTTGATGCATGGTTGGTGGGTTGGTGCCTGGTAGGTGGGTTGGTGTATGGTTTGTGACTTTTAGTCAACAACTCTTATCCGACTTCTAGCTTCATTTTCATCACCTAGATGGTGCATTTTGGCTTAGAGGTCTCATGAAAGTTGTAGCCAGTTGTCTCCTTGAAATTTTACAATTTGAATCATGCCATTTGGACGTTTAGAACTCCAGATATGCCAAAAACACTGAACCTACCTCATGTTAGGTTGGTAGAACGTGTTTCCAAATTTAAACCAACTTGTAGCTTCATTATCATACCTAAAACGACATCTATTGACTAAATGGTCTTCAGTGAATTTGGAGATATGGGTCTTATCTTTCCAATGGCCAAGTTGCAGCACAAGAGGAGGCCTATAACTCACTATGTAGTCCAATATGTACACACTGCCCAGATTTTCCTGATAGCAAACCCACTCTGTATTGCAAGGCTGTTTTGGACCCTTAGAAGTCCGATCCAGCTCTTGAGTTCTTCATGAAACTTGTAGAGCATTGTCTTAGCTTTCCAAAGACACCAAGATCACCTTAATTGGATCACCGACTCCCAAGTTATGGCCTAACCAAGGAAGAAAGGTCAAAATGCATCAAAATCCAAAAATTATCCAATATTTACATTAAAACCCAATGAAGCCCAGCAACATTAAACTCATCTAAAATACTAATATTGGGCACAATAAACATCTAATAAAGCCTAATACAAAGCTAACATAAGTGTCTCAAATTGATTGATCACATAAGCAGCTAAGTCAAGAAAAAATGCCTCTGTCATTTTCATGCAACATACAGACCAATGTAATCTCAAATCGATTCAATGCAAGTTCTAGAAATAAATTCATAATTGACATCACTCATGAAAGAAAATAACCAAGTGTAAGTATCAAACTTGGAAAAGCCCAAAACTCACAAAGGTATGGAACATTCACTCAATTCAACAATGCCTTCTTCCTAATATCCACAATCACATACACATGTATATCATGAAAATGATTCAACTATAAACTGTTTTGCATACTTTTATCATCAATTAAGCTCAGATTCAGCACATGCTTGTATCAAAATCAATTGAAAAGATCCAAATTGTGTGTGTGTGTGTATGTTTTTTTTTTAATATATATACAAGAACAAAGATGATTTAAGACCTATTATGAAATGCAAGTTAAGATGCGTCTCAAGAGCAAAACTACTCCTTACTCTGCCATCATACATCTAATAAGTTAATAACGATAAAGATTAGCTTGTTAGTTTTTTTTTTTTATAACTAAACTATGTACATGGTAATGTCAACTATCCCTCTGACAAGAGGTTGTCGAGACCTATCAAATAAAATAACCGGTTCACAAACTAATTTGTAGTATAGAGAATGAACCGAATCGTCTCTCAAGGATCCAAAAACAAAGATTTAATTAGATCAAGATAATTAGAAAATGGGGGGGGGGGGGTTTTGTTGTTGATTAACAAGATTAATAAAAGCAGGAGATTCAAAGTTGTAAACAAATCTAAAGAAACAACCAATCCAAGGAGATTTACCGATCTTGAGTTTAACTCATCATTGATCACAAGGAATTCACTTACTTGCTAACCATGTTCTTGGCCTTAGATCACATCAAGAAGCCTTAACATAATCCAATAATTCTTTACTAGATAAGCATCTAGGATTTGATTAACCAAGGTTAGATAAAGTAAGCACCATCCAACATAGATTAACTTAAGATCTAGAATTTAACCAAGCTAAACAATATATCAAAAAGCTTTAATATATTGTTTAATCTTTATGATCCTCTTTGAATACATGATAATAAAGCTATTACCACATCAACATCTAAATCAAATTAAGCAATTTAATCTAAATAAAAATCAAAAGAAGAAGAAGAGAAACTTGAATAACAATTAAGCAATATGAACAAGCAAAACAAGATCTCCAAATTAAACAACAAGATGGCTAATCCCTTGGATTGATTATGAGAGCCTAGCCTTCCATGGATGGGAAGGAAGAACTCAGATAATAAAAGAACAAAAACGAAATTGCAAAGAGAATGAAGAAGAAGAGAAAGAAAACTCTCACAAATACTTAAACTTTCTTGAAACTTACTTCTAAATTGAATGCCTCTAATACAAAGAGGTTGGGTCTATTTATACTAATCCTAGAAGCCAATTTGTACATGTACATAATCTGAATACAAGCTATAAGAATCTGAAAATTGTCAAAAATGGAAGCTTGATGCATGGTTGGTGGGTTGACTAAAAGCCACCAACCATACACCAACCCACCTACCATGCACCAACCCACCAACCATGCATCAAGCTTCCATTTTTGACAAATTTCAGATTCTTATAGCTTGTATTCAGATTATGTACATGTACAAATTGGCTTCTAGGATTAGTATAAATAGACCCAACCTCTTTGTATTAGAGGCATTCAATTTAGAAGTAAGTTTCAAGAAAGTTTAAGTATTTGTGAGAGTTTTCTTTCTCTTCTTCTTCATTCTCTTTGCAATTTCGTTTTTGTTCTTTAAATTCTGAGTTCTTCCTTCCCATCCATGGAAGGCTAGGCTCTCATAATCAATCCAAGGGATTAGCCATCTTGTTGTTTAATTTGGAGATCTTGTTTTGCTTGTTCATATTGCTTAATTGTTATTCAAGTTTCTCTTCTTCCTCTTTTGATTTTTATCTAGATTAAATTGCTTAATTTGATTTAGATGTTGATGTGGTAGTAGCTTTATTATCATGTATTCAAAGAGGATCACAAAGATTAAACAATATATTAAAGCTTTTTGATAGATTGTTTTACTTGGTTAAATTCTAGATCTTAAGTTAATCTATGTTGGATGGTGCTTACTTTATCTAACCTTGGTTAATCAAATCCTAGATGCTTATCTAGTAGAGAATTCTTGGATCATGTTAAGGCTTCTTGATGTGATCTAAGGCCAAGAACTTGGTTAGCAATTAAGTGAATTCCTTGTGATCAATGATGAGTTAAACTCAAGATCGGTAAATTTCCTTGGATTGGTTGTTTCTTTAGATTTGTTTACAACTTTGAATCTCCTACTTATATTAATCTTGTTAATCAACAACAAAACCCCCCTTTTTTAATTATCTTGATATAATTAAATCTTGGTTTTTTTTGGATCCTTGAGAGACGATTCGGTTCATTCTCTATACTACAAATTAGTTTGTGAACCGGTTATTTTATTTGATAGGTCTCAACAACCTCTTGTCAAATTTGGCGCCGTTGCCGGGGATCCAAGGCAACTATTTGATCATTTCAAGATCCCATCTAACTCTAACAAATGTGTTTGTTTTGTTTTTGAAGCTTTTTCAAGTGGGATTCGGCTGAAATTGGATAAAGGGCGTTGTGTCAAGAATTTTGGTTCGGGCATCTCAGATTGATCTGAATTTTGGTACACAAATGGAAAATATTATTCTGAGAAAGGCTCACTGTATACAGTGAGGTCACCCTTATTTTTGCCAAATTCCATCGTTTAGACCACTTTTTCAATTTTTTAAGATTTTTTATTATTTTGTTGGATAGCATTTTTGTGTAGATTTTATCCTGTGGTGGTTCCATAATTTTTAAAATTCATTTGATACTGTTTTTATTTTTGTTTAATTTTTTGGAGTATTTGTTTTTGGAATTTTTAGTGTTTTAGTTGTTATTGCTTTTCTAATACCTTCTTATGAACTGCATGCTTTGTATGACTAGATCGATCCTGGTACCTTGCATTCATTTGATCCTGAAATTGATAGAACATTTCATACACTTCATAGAATTCATAGGAATTTGGTAGTAGCATTCATAGAGCTAATAGAATTACTTACGGAATTGGGCTTGAACTTGACATTGCACCTAATCTTGTTGACTCTTTTAATCCTGTTGAGTGCATACATTAGTACTTCGTATGCGATCTTGAGTCTCGTTGATTTTACTATGGTGACTATAACAATAGGACCCTTAAGGAATTGGTCGCACTGATGTGAATTATCAACCTTTGTGCATTCAATATCCACGAACTTAATGTTGATTTTGAGTTGAAATGCGGATTGATACACTTGCGCCCAAGTTTCATGGTCTTGCAGGTGAAGATCCACATAAGCATTTGAAGGAGTTCCATGTTGTCTGCTCCACCATGAAACCTCATGGAATAGCTGAAGATCACATCAAGCTAAGGGCCTTTCCTTTCTCTTTGGATGGTGCTGCTAAGGATTGGTTGTATTACTTACAACCTGCTGCCATCACTTCTTGGAATGACATGAAAAGATTATTTCTAGAAAAGTTCTTTCCTGCATCAAGAACTGCAGCAATAAGGAAAGATATTTTTGGCATAAGGCAAATCAGTGGTGAAACTCTCCATGAGTATTGGGAGAGATTCAAGAAATTATGCTCAAGCTGCCCACACCATCAAATTAGTGATCAATCACGATCCAATACTTCTATGAAGGATTGATGCCAATGGAAAGGAGTATGATTGATCTTGCAAGTGGTGGAGCATTGGTAGATAAAACTCCATTCTTTGCCGAGAAACTTAATTGCAAACATGGCGGCAAATTCTCGGCAATTTGGTACTCGAATGGGTGCTTTGCAACTGCAATAGTCAATGAAGTTAATACCTCTTCACATGCTGATCAACAAAGGGTGGAACATAGATTGGATGAGCTCACTTCTTTGGTTAAACAAATGGCAATAGGACAACACGAACCACGTGTGCAAACCCCTGTAAGAGTTTGTAGCATATGTTCTAGTTCCTCTCATCCTACAGATTCATGCCCCACATTGCAAGATGATTACGAAGTTTCAAGACCAATCGTGGCTGCACTGGTATATTTCTGGGAAGCCACAATTCTATCGAGAACAACAACGAAATATGATCCATTCTCCAACACTTACAACCCTGGTGGAGGGACCATCCCAATACGAGATATGGGAATGCATCAAATCGCTGACCACAAAACCAAGATAGACCACCATTCCAAAGCAAGCAAGGACAAATCAGTTTCAGCCACATGCTGGACCAAGTAGACCACCATTCCAGCAGCAAGGTCCTGTAGCCACAAAATCTGAGCCCTCATTGGAGGATTTGGTGAAACAATTGGCCACCAATAACATCCAGTTTCAACAGAGAACTGAAACCACCATTCAGAACTTGGAGACTCAAATTGGTCAACTTGCCACATCAATTCATGAATTAAAGTCACAGGGTTCTGGCCAATTACCCTCTCAAACCACTCCAAATCATAGTGGCAATTTTAGTGCTATAGCTTTACGCAGCTGGTAAGCAAATCAATGGACCAAAGGTCGTGAGATACTTCCGCATTCTACCCTTGGCCCGTAGAAACAAGATTCTACAAAGAACTTCAAGTTACGCAACTAATTCGTATGTTGTAGCAGATTCAAGAAGAAATGATCCTACTACAGCCAAGGAGAAAATTGGATCAAATCAGCGATTGTGAGAAAATTGATGCAATGAGAAAAGTGAGCATCCAAAAAGTCGAGTTCCAACATTCCTCTTCCTTTTCCCAACCGAATGATACAGTAGAGGCATATGGTTGAAACAGACTTGGATAAGGAAATTATGGAGACTTTTCAGAAGGTTGAGGTGAATATACCTCTCTTGGAGGCAATTAAACAAATCCCCAAGTATGCCAAGTTCTTGAAAGAGATGTGCACCCATAAGAGGAAGCTAAAGGGCACTGAAAAAGTGAGTATGGGGAGAAATGTCTCTCGCTTTGATTCAGCCCAACCTGCCTCCCAAATGCAAGGATCCGAGGCACTTTTACCATCCCTTGCACCATAGGGCACCAACAGTTCACTCATGCCTTGCTAGACTTGGGAGCCTCCATCAATGTAATGCCAAAGTCGTTTACACTTCCTTGCATATGGGAGAGCTAAAGCCTCTACGGCATTGTCATTCGATTAGCAAACCGAGCACCTTTGCACAACCTGCGGGAGTGTTGGAGGACGTTACGGTTCGGGTACATAATTTAATATTCCCGGTGATTTTTATGTGTTGAATATGGAAGATGAATCGCCTCTTCCCCACCCCATTGATCTTAGGTAGGCCATTTTTGAAAACTCGCTAAAACTAAGATTGATGTGCATCTTTGTACCCTTTCCATGGAATTTGGTGATGATATCATTCAGTTTAACATTTTTGATGCCATGAAATACCCTTTAGAGGATCATTACATTTTCATTTTGATGTCATTGATTTCTTGGTTGATGATATACATGCGATATGTTGGCGTAGTTTCTGAAATTGTAGGATACACTCGATAGCATAGCTTGTGATACTTGTTACTGCTTCGGACTTTTTGGTTGTAAACCCACTACAATGTGTGCGGCTGTCTTTGAGATTTCTACATACTTATCATGTCTTTGTTGTTAATTCTGTGACATTGATGATTACATTTACATTATTAATGGCAATGATCTTTGTTATTAATGATGTTGTCATTCATCCTGCTGCTAAGTGTGATTCTTTTGATTCCATAGGATATGATGATGTTGTTTTGCAAGATTGTGCACAGCTTGCAGGTACAGGTGCAACTGCTGAGAATTTAGCAGATTTAGTTTCGGTTCCAAAACTAGTACCGTCACCCGAGAACCACCCTCCATTGAACTTAAGCCCTTGCCCGAGCATTTGAAGTATGCATTCTTGGAAGAGGATGAGAAGCTCCCGGTGATAATGGCCAAACACCTCCAACCTGAGCAAGAAACCAGATTATTGGAAGTCTTGAAGCAACACAAAAGGGCAATTGGTTGGACACTTGCAGACATTCCTGGTATTAACCCCTCCACATGCATGCACAGGATATTACTTGAGGAGGAAACTAAACCAGTGAGACAACCCCAGGAGAGGCCGAATCCTCTCATTCTAGATGTGGTGAAAAAAGAAGTGACCAAGCTACTGCAGGCTGGCATTATCTATCCCATCTCTGACAGCAAGTGGGTGAGCCCGGTGCAAGTAGTTCCAAAGAAATCCGGGGTGACTGTTGTGGCCAACCAGAAGAATGAGCTCATTCCAACCCGAGTGCAGAATAGTTGGAGAGTCTGCATTGACTACAGATGCCTAAACCAAGCCACTTGGAAATATCATTACCCCCTTCCGTTCATTGATCGAATCTTTGGAACGGTTGGGTAGTAAGTCCCATTCTTGCTTTTTAGATGGCTATCTTTGGATACTTCCAAATCCACATTGCAGGAGGATCGGAGAAGACCACATTTACTTGTCCCTTCGGCACCTTTGCTTACAGACGGATGCCCTTCGGCCTCTGCAATGCCCCTGGTACCTTCCAGCGGTGCATGGTGAGCATATTTTCTGATTTCTTAGAGGAGTGCATGGAGGTATTTATGGATGACTTTACTGTCTATGGTTCTTCTTTTGATTCATGTTTAGCCGGCCTATCTAGAGTCTTTGCAAAGATGCATTGAGACTAACCTTGTGCTAAATTTTGAGAAATGCCATTTTATGGTAGAACAGGGTATAGTTTTAGGCCATGTAGTATCCAGTAAGGGCATTGAGGTAGATCCTGCCAAGATTGATGTAATTACTTGTCTATCTTACCCCACATGCGTGCGGGAAGTGCGTTCTTTTCTTGGTCATGCGAGGTTTCTACAGCGCTTCATTGCCGACTTGACAAGATTGCTCTTCCACTTTCCCGATTCTTGTAGAAAGATGTGGAGTTCAATTTTGATGACAAGTGCAAGGCGACTTTCAACCACTTGAAGCAGGCCTTGACTAGTACCCCTATCATCCGACCACTGTTTGGACATTGCCATTTGAGTTAATGTGTGATGCTTCTAACTATGCGGTAGGAGCGATCTTGGCACGAAGAGTGGGGAAAGCTTCTCATGTGATATACTATGCTTCCGTAACTCTAGATGCGCTCAGGCCAACTATACCACAATAGAAAAAGAACTTTTAGCCATTGTTTTTGCTTTGGATAAGTTTAGATCATATTTGCTTGGTTCTAAGGTTGTTGTGTTTGCGATCATGCGACTGAAGTTCCTTTTGAAGAAGCCGGATGCAAAGCCCGACTAATAAGATGGATGCTCTTTGCTCCAAGAGTTTCACATAGAGATCCGTGACAAGAGTGGAGCAGAGAACCTAGTGGCAGATCATTTGAGCCGCATTGAAAGGGATTCAGATCCCTTCCCTGTACGGGACTCCTTCCCAGATGAGCAGCTTATGCAGTTGCAAGGTAAGAACACCTTCCCTTGGTTTGCTGATATGGTGAATTTCTTGGTTGCTACAGTTTTCCCTCACATTTCACTCGTGCACAAATTTATAAACTTAAGAGTGAATCAAAATATTATGTGTGGGATGATCCATATCTGTGGCGATTTTGTAGTGACCAAATTATTAGGCGATGTGTGCCTAATCAAGAGTTTCATTCTGTTCTTAGCTTTTGTCATGCATTTGCATGTGGTGGACATTTTGGGCCTCAACGTACAGCTAGGAAAGTTTTAGACTCTGGTTTATATTGGCCTACCTTGTTTCATGATGCATATTTGTTACGTAAGTCTTGTGAGCGATTAGTCGAGAACAGGAACATTTCTCGCAGGAATGAGATGCCCCAACAACCTCTACTGTATTGTGAAATCTTTGACGTATGGGGTATTGATTTCATGGGACCTTTTCCTGTTTCCTTTGGTTATGTTTACATTTTGCTAGCTGTTGATTATGTATCAAAATGGGTGGAGGCTAAAGCCACTCGGACTGATGATTCCAAAGTTGTTGTGGATTTTGTTAGATCACGATTTTCTGCAGTTTGGAATCCCGAGAGCTATCATCAGTGATCAAGGCACCCATTTATGTAACCGGAGCATGGAGGGATTGATGAGAAAATATGGCGTGTTGCATAAAGTTTCTACACCTTACCATCCCCAGACTAATGGTCAAGCCGAGGTCTCCAATAGAGAGATCAAGCGCATACTTGAAAAAACAGTCCAACCTAATCGGAAGGATTGGAGCATGAGGCTTGAGGATGCTCTTTGGGCTTACTGGGACCGCTTACAAAACTCCAATCGGGATGTCTCCATATCGGATAGTCTATGGTAAGGCATGCCACTTACCGAGAGAAATTGAGCACAAAGCATATTGGGGTGTGAAGCAATGCAACATGAATTTGGCGAGGCGGCATAGAGCGGAAGTTGCGATTCACAGGAATTGGAAGAGATCCGCCTAGATGCCTATGAGAGCTCCCGACTCTACAAAGAAAAGACCAAAGCCTTCCATGATAAGTTTATTCTTCTAAGGAGTTTTCAATTGGGCAAAAAGTTCTCTTGTTTAATTCTCGCCTTAAGTTGATGCACAGTAAATTAAGGTCTAGGTGGGACGGTCCGTTTGTTGTCACTAACATTTTTCCTCATGGTGCAGTGGAAATTAAGAGTGAAGCCACCAACAAAGTGTTCAAAGTTAATGGTCACCGCCTCAAAAATTTTTATGAAGGAGCTCAAGAGAACCTCGTGGAGGAAGTTCAACTGCAGGATGCCCTCTACCATGATTGATCACTACTGTGTTGAAAAAAAAAAAAGAAAAAAAAAGAGAAAAAAGAGAAGAAAAAAAAAAGAAAAAAAAAAGCCACGATTAATGTCAATTGCCAGAGATTGAATCATTATTGGGGAGGACCCATCGCTCGTGCAAAATCTTCAATCACGCTGGCTAAGGACATTAAAAGTAGCGCTTCTTGGGCGGCATCCCAAGTTTTCTAACTCTTTCCTCTTTCTAACTTTGACTTATTTGTTGTCACAGGAATCGAGACAGAAAAAACGGTGCCAAGTGAGAAAATCTATCAAAGTTTGATTTTTCTGTCTTAATTTTGTTTATTTTTCGTTGACAGATGATTTTTCACCGGTTAAATGGCGGATAACGGTACTCCGTGAAAATCTTTTTCGGTCCCTTGATTACCCACAAACACCGAAATACAGACATAATTTTACTCAATTTTTTTCTCTCTCTTTCTTCTTTCTTTCGAAATGGATAATCGACTTTTAATCTCCAAGCAATTCCCTTCTCTCCCTCAAAATGCTTTAACTAACATTTATTGTGCAAGGTTTGAGAGATTAAGGATGCTTATGCACAAAGGCATCCCTGCGGATATACTGTTGGTTGATCGAAGCAAAGGTCCGACTCAGAGGTGAATTTTCCGACGCTCTTGTTTCATATATGCCAGGGCTAGGCAAAAGTTCATATGCAAAGAAGAGAAGAGCAAAAAGGTTACGGGTCTGCTATAAATGTGCAAGATGGACCTGTAACACAAAATGCAAATCAATTGGAATGACGTCTATAAACCGAGATGATAAAATTAACTTCATAAAGGATGACATGAGTAAGGAGTCTTTAGATAACATTCTATTGACTCTTGAGACGCATCCTAGTGGAGATGTGCAGAGAGTACTTCTCGATTTATGGCCAATATTCCAAGATGAACATGAACGTTATAGTCTTGGGAATCTGACTCAAAAAGACCCTGTTTGCCAATTTTTAAGAAAATTGGATGGGAAGCCGACCATTGGCCCATAGAGAGCTTCAAGACGCGTTCTCGGACGTAAAACCGAGAGGAAAATGTGAGCCACAATCACACCTCCTGTAAGTATTTTTTTTTTATTTTTTATTTTATTTTTTTTTCCTGTTTATTAAAAAAAATCAAAAAAAAAAATTCAAAAAAAAAATTCAAAAAAAAAATTCAAAAAAAAAAATTCAAAAAAAAATTTCAAAAAAAAAAAAAAAAAATAGCCGTATTTTTTTGAAATATGCGTTGCATATTTTCAAACTTCTTCTGACACATATAGATTAGTCTTTTATCATTGTCATATAGCTATTATCATTGTTGTGCTTATTTTCAAACTTACCTGACACACGGATCTACCCCTCCTTTATAGGTGTAATTATTACCTTTGAGTTTTGATGCCTTTAAATAATGCACTTTGCTCTCTTCAGATCATTGATAAGGTGAGAGTACGAAAAAAAAAAAACAAAGAGAAAAAATGGAAGTCACTTGATTCGTCGGATCAAGAGTGTTTGTGTCTTTTGTGGATATAATCCTGGGAAAGATAAAGAGTTTGTAAATATTGCATACCATCTTGGTCGAGTGCTAGCTGAGAGAGAAATCCGTTTAGTTTATGGAGGAGGTAGTCTTGGGTTAATGGGTTGTGTAGCAACTGCTGCACATTTAGGAGGTGGCAAAGTCCTTGGTGTCATTCCCAGTCCTTTCTCGACCAGCAAGCCCATTGGAAAAACATTAGGGGATGAAGTAATAGTATTTTGCATGCACCAACGCATGAACATTATAATCGCCAATGCTGATGCCTTTATTGCCCTACCTGGTGGTTTTGAAACTTTGGAAGAACTCTTTCAAATTACATCCTGGTCACAGCAGAACTTTCACCAAAAACCCATAGGTATATTAAATGTTAATGGTTTTTATGACAGTTTGTTTTGTTTTCTTGATCATCTTTGTAGAAAAAGGTTCATCTCACAAGCGACACGTCAAAGTCTTGTAATCGCTACAACTCCCGAACAATTGCTCGATCAACTCAATGCATTTGTACCACAACGTGATCCAGCAATGGCTCCACGGAATTGGGAACAAGGCGTGAAGACAAAAAGCAAAAACTTGATTTGACTTTGTCTTTGTGAATTTTTGTTTTCTCTTATGGTTTTAGTTTTTGTAATTTTTCTTATTTCGTGCCCGATTTGCGGTTTTACGGTAAGACCTTCTACACTCTACCTATCTTTATTTTGACATTGGGGACAATGTCTTTAATTAGTTGGGGGAGGGATAGTTGACATTACCATGTACATAGTTTAGTTAAAAAAAAACTAATCTTTATTGTTACTAACTTTTTAGATGTATGATGGCGAGTAAGGAGTAGTTTTGCTCTTGAGACGCATCTTAACTTGCATTTCATAATAGGTCTTAAATCATCTTTGTTCTTGTATATATATTAAAAAAATAAAAATATAAAAAAATAAAAAAATAAAAAAATAAAAACACACACACACACAATTTTGATCTTTTCAATTGATTTTGATACAAGCATGTCTTGAATCGAGCTTAATTGATTATAAAAGTATGCAAAACAGTTTATAGTTGAATCATTTTCATGATATACATGTGTATATGATTGTGGATATTAGGAAGAAGGCATGGTTGAATTGAGTGAATGTTCCATACCTTTGTGAGTTTTGGGCTTTTCCAAGTTTGATACTTACACTTGGTTATTTTCTTTCATGAGTGATGTCAATTATGAATTTATTTTCTAGAACTTGCATTGAATCGATTTGAGATTACATTGGTCTCAGTATGTTGCATGAAAATGACAGAGGCATTTTTTTCTTGACTTAGCCGCTTTGGCCAAATAAACCTACCTTGCATTTATCCAATTATTAACTCCCTCTAAACCTATTTGCGTATTCTTTGTTCTTAGCTCATTACAAGCTTTGAGTGAAAAACCATGTTTTACCTTACCTTAGGGAATGGGAGAGCATTGATTTTCTTATTGGAGGAGTTCTTTTGCTTGCAATGATTTAAGTGTGGGGGAATTGGTGTCTTGATACGAAATGCTTGGTACAAAAAAACAAAAAAAAAGAAAAAAAAAAGAATAGAAAAAGGAAGGAATATGTGAAGAGAATGAGCATTTTATGGTTTTGGGTAAAAAATTTATTCTTTCTACTTGAATTACTCCTCAATGCTCTTTTATTCTCTTTGGTTTTAACTCGCTATTATCTATATTGTTCCCTTCCTTCACCTTATAAGTTCCATTACAACCTTTTTGAAAGACCTCTTGATTTTTGCAATTTATTTGATCTAAGTAGTGGAGAATTGATGTATATGCAAGCCTATGGTAAAATACTTTCATAATTTGACTGAGTTGAGCGTAAACAGTTAACCTAAACACCTTGTGTGATTTGAGTGACACTTGTGAAGAATTTTACTCAATACAACATGCCTATTTCTGATTAAAGCATGATTATGCTATACTTTATTCTCAATTGATTTGATTCAACTATTCTTTGTTAAGCATACTTGACTTATTAATTATGGTTTATATTTGATACAATGCTTGTATTTAAAAATTAGTTGAATTGATTAAATAAAATATTACATGTTTGTGGGTATCATCCTGGTAAACCCTCACGAGACTACAACTCGTCCACTAGGGACACCTAGGGGTTTAAAGGCTTGTGGAACATGCTAAGTGCCATTGTGTTTTCCTACGGAAGTGGATTAGATTAGGTACAATCAGTTTTTATGTTTTTAGTTTAATAATATGATGTTTCTTGTATTTCTTTAGTTTCGTTGTTATGTGTTTTGCCCAGGAGTACAAAAGCTTAAGTGTGGGGGAATTTGATCAATCAATTTGAGACACTTATGTTAGCTTTGTATTAGGCATTATTAGATGTTTATTGTGCCCAATATTAGTACTTTAGATGAGTTTAATGTTGTTGGGCTTCATTGGGCTTTAATGCAAATATTGAATAATTTTCGGATTTTGATGCATTTTGACCTTTCTTCCTTGGTTAGGTCATAACTTGGGACTCGGTGATCCAATTGAGGTGATCTTGGTGTCTTTGGAAAGCTAAGACAATGCTCTACAAGTTTCATGAAGAACTCAAGAGCTGGATCGGAATGCTAAGGGTCCAAAATATTCCTGCAATGCAGAGTGGGTTTGCTGTCACGGAACCATCTGGGCAGTATGCACATATTGGACTATATAGTGGGTTATAGGCCTCCTCTTGGGCTGAAACTTGGTCACTTGAAAGATAAGACCCATATCTCCAACTTCAATGAAGACCATTTTGTCAATAGATGTCGTTTTAGGCATGCTTCAGAAGCTACAAGTTGGTCTGAATTTGGAAACACGTTCTTCCAACCTAACTTGAGGTAGGTGAAGTGTTTTTGGCATTTCTGGAGTTCTAAAAGTCCAAATGACATGATTCAAATTGGAGATTTTCAAGGAGACAACTGGCTACAACTTTGATGAAGACATCCAAGCCAAAATGCACCGTCTAGGTGATGAATTTGAAGCCAGAAGTCGGATAAGAGTTGTTGACTAAAAGCCACCAACCATACACCAACCCACCTACCATGCACCAACCCACCAACCATGCATCAAGCTTCCATTTTTGACAAATTTCAGATTCTTATAGCTTGTATTCAGATTATGTACATGTACAAATTGGCTTCTAGGATTAGTATAAATAGACCCAACCTCTTTGTATTAGAGGCATTCAATTTAGAAGTAAGTTTCAAGAAAGTTTAAGTATTTGTGAGAGTTTTCTTTCTCTTCTTCTTCATTCTCTTTGCAATTTCGTTTTTGTTCTTTAAATTCTGAGTTCTTCCTTCCCATCCATGGAAGGCTAGGCTCTCATAATCAATCCAAGGGATTAGCCATCTTGTTGTTTAATTTGGAGATCTTGTTTTGCTTGTTCATATTGCTTAATTGTTATTCAAGTTTCTCTTCTTCCTCTTTTGATTTTTATCTAGATTAAATTGCTTAATTTGATTTAGATGTTGATGTGGTAGTAGCTTTATTATCATGTATTCAAAGAGGATCACAAAAATTAAACAATATATTAAAGCTTTTTGATAGATTGTTTAACTTGGTTAAATTCTAGATCTTAAGTTAATCTATGTTGGATGGTGCTTACTTTATCTAACCTTGGTTAATCAAATCCTAGATGCTTATCTAGTAGAGAATTCTTGGATCATGTTAAGGCTTCTTGATGTGATCTAAGGCCAAGAACTTGGTTAGCAATTAAGTGAATTCCTTGTGATCAATGATGAGTTAAACTCAAGATCGGTAAATTTCCTTGGATTGGTTGTTTCTTTAGATTTGTTTACAACTTTGAATCTCCTACTTATATTAATCTTGTTAATCAACAACAAAACCCCCCTTTTTTAATTATCTTGATATAATTAAATCTTTGTTTTTTTTGGATCCTTGAGAGACGATTCGGTTCATTCTCTATACTACAAATTAGTTTGTGAACCGGTTATTTTATTTGATAGGTCTCGACAACCTCTTGTCATGTTCCTAGTGGACGAGTTATAGTCTCGTGAGGGTTTACCAGGATGATACCCACAAACATGTAATATTTTATTTAATCAATTCAACTAATTTTTAAATACAAGCATTGTATCAAATATAAACCATAATTAATAAGTCAAGTATGCTTAACAAAAAATAGTTGAATCAAATCAATTGAGAATAAAGTATAGCATAATCATGCTTTAATCAGAAATAGGCATGTTCAGATTGAGTAAAATTCTTCACAAGTGACACTCAAATCACACAAGGTGTTTAGGTTAACTGTTTACGCTCAACTCAGTCAAATTATGAAAGTATTTTACCATAGGCTTGCATATACATCAATTCTCCCCTACTTAGATCAAATAAATTGCAAAAATCAAGAGGTCTTTCAAAAAGGTTGTAATGGAACTTATAAGGTGAAGGAAGGGAACAATATGGATAATAGCAGGTTAAAACCAAAGAGAATAAAAGAGCATTGTGGAGTAACTCAAGTAGAAAGAATAAATTTTTTTACCCAAAACCATAAAATGCTCATTCTCTTCACACATTCCTTCCTTTTTCTTATTTTTTTTTCTTTCTTTTTTTTTTGTTTTTTTGTTTTTTTGTTTTTTTTGTGTACCAAGCATTTCGTATCAGCACACCAATTCCCCCACACTTAAATCATTGCAAGCAAAAGAACTTCTCCAATAAGAAAATCAATGCTCTCCCATTCCCTAAGGTAAGGTAAAACATGGTTTTTCACTCAAAGCTTGTAATGAGCTAAGAACAAAGAATAGGCAAATAGGCTCGGAGGGAGTTAATATTGGATAAATGCAAGGTAGGTTTATTTGGCCCAAGCAGCTAAGTCAAGAAAAAATGCCTCTGTCATTTTCATGCAATATATAGACCAATGTAATCTCAAATCGATTCAATGCAAGTTCTAGAAAATAAATTCATAATTAACATCACTCATGAAAGAAAATAACCAAGTGTAAGTATCAAACATGGAAAAGCCCAAAACTCACATAGGTATGGAACATTCACTCAATTCAACCATGCCTTCTTCCTAATATCCACAATCATATACACATGTATATCATGAAAATGATTCAACTATAAACTGTTTTGCATACTTTTATCATCAATTAAGCTCAGATTCAGCACATGCTTGTATCGAAATCAATTGAAAAGATCAAAATTGTGTGTGTGTGTGTGTTTTTATTTTTTTATTTTTTTAATATATATACAAGAACAAAGATGATTTAAAACCTATTATGAAATGCAAGTTAAGATGCGTCTCAAGAGCAAAACTACTCCTTACTCTGCCATCATACATCTAAAAAAAATTAGTAACAATAAAGATTAGTTTTTTTTTTTTTAAACTAAACTATTTACATGGTAATGTCAACTATCCCTCCCCCCAACTAATTAAAGACATTGTCCCCAATGTCAAAATAAAGATAGGTAGAGTGTAGAAGGTCTTACCAGAAAACTGCAAATCGGGCCTGAAATAAGAAAAATTACAAAAAACTAAAACCATAAAAGAAAACAAAAATTCAGAAAGACAAAGTCAAATCAAGTTTTTGCTTTTTGCTGCTGCTGCTGCCTTGTTCCCAATTCCGTGGAGCCATTGCTGGATCACGTTGTGGTACAAATGCATTGAGTTGATCGAGCAATTGTTCAGGAGTTGCAGCAGTTACAAGACTTTGACATGTCGCTTGTGAGATGAACATTTTTTCTACAGCATGATCAAGAAAACAAAACAAACTGTCATAAAAACCATTAACATTTAATATACCTATGGGTTTTTGGTGAAAGTTCTGCTGTGACCAGGATGTAATTTGAAAGAGTTCTTCCAAAGTTTCCAAACCACCAGGTAGGGCAATAAAGGCATCAGCATTTGCTATCATAATGTTCATGCGTTGGTGCATGCAAAATACCATTACTTCATCCCCTAATGTTTTTCCAATGGGCTTGCTGGTAGATAAAGGACTGGGAATGACACCAAGGACTTTGCCACCTCCTAAATGTGCAGCAGTTGCTACACAACCCATTAACCCAAGACTACCTCCTCCATAAACTAAATGGATTTCTCTCTTAGCTAGCACTCGACCAAGATGGTGTGCAATATTTACAAACTCTTTATCTTTCCCAGGATTAGATCCACAAAAGACACAAACACTCTTGATCCGACGAACTGAAGTGACTTCCATTTTCTCTTTTTTTTTGTGTACTCTCACCTTATCAATGATCTGAAGAGAGCAAAGTGCATTATTTAAAGAATCAAAACTCAAATGTAATAATTACACCTATAAAGGAGGGGTAGAACCGTGTGTCAGGTAAGTTTGAAAAGAAGCAAAATAATAACAGCTATATGACAAGGATAAAAGACTAATCTATATGTGTCAGAAGAAGTTTGAAAATACGCAACGCATATTTCAAAAGAATACAGCTATTTTTGATTTGATTTAAATTTTTTTTTTTTGAATTTATTTTAATAAACAAGAAGAAAAAAAAATAATAATACTTACAGGAGGTGTGATTGTGGCTCACAAATTCCTCTGGTTTTACGTCCAGTAACGGCTTGAATGCTCTCTATGGGCCGATGGTCGGCTTTCCATCCAATTTTCTTAAAAATTGGCAAACAGGGTCTTTTTGAGTCAGATTCCCGAGACTATATCGCTCATGTTCATCTTGGAATATTGGCCATAAATCGAGAAGTACTCTCTGCACATCTCCACTAGGATGCGTCTCAAGAGTCAATAGAATGTTATCTAAAGACTCCTTACTCATGCCATCCTTTATGAAGTTAATTTTATCATCTCGGTTTATAGATGTCATTCCAATTGATTTGCATTTTGTGTTACAGGTCCATCTTGCACATTTATAGCAGACCCGTAACCTTTTTGCTCTTCTCTTCTTTGCATATGAACTTTTGCCTAGCCCTGGCATATATGAAACAAGAGCGTCAGAAAATTCACCTCTGAGTCGGACCTTTGCTTCGATCAACCCTCGTATATCCGCAGGGATGCCTTTGTGCATAAGCATCCTTAATCTCTCAAACCTTGCACAATAAATGTTAGTTAAAGCATTTTGAGGGAGAGAAGGGAATTGCTTGCGGAGATTAAAAAGCTGATTATCCATTTCGAAAGAAAGAAGAAAGAGAGAGAAAAAAAATTGAGTAAAATTATGTACAGATTTCAGTGTTTGTGGGTAATCGAAGGGACCAAAAAGATTTTCACGAAGTACCGTTATCCGCCATTTAACCGTGAAAAATCATCTCACAACGAAAAATAAACAAAATTAAGACAGAAAAATCAAACCCTGATAGATTTTCTTGCTTGGCACCAAGTTTACTCTCGATTCTCTGTGATTGCAAATAAGTCAAAGTTGAAAGATGAAAGAGTTAGAAAGCTTGGGTTGCCTCCCAAGAAGCGCTACTTTTAATGTCCTTAGCCGGCGTGATTGAAGATTTTGCACGAGCGATGGGTCCTCCCCAATAATGATTCAATCTCGGCAATTGACATTAATCGTGGCTTTTTCTTTTCTATTTTTTTCTTCTTTTTTTTTTTTGTCTTCTTTTTTTCTTTTTTCTTTTTTTTTCAACACGGTAGTGATCAATCATGGTAGAAGGCATCCTGCTTGAACTTCCTCCACGAGGTTCTCTTGAGCTCCTTCATAAAAATTTTTGAGGCGGTGACCATTAACTTTGAACACTTTGTTGGTAGCTTCACTCTTAATTTCCACTGCACCATGAGGAAAAATGTTAGTGACAACAAACGGATCCCACCTAGACCTTAATTTACCAGGCATCAACTTAAGGCGAGAATTAAACAAGAGAACTTTTTGCCCAATCGAAAACTCCTTCCGAAGAATAAACTTATCATGGAAGGCTTTGGTCTTTTCTTTGTAGAGTCGGGGAGCTCTCATAGGCATCTAGGCGGATCTCTTCCAATTCCTGTGCAACTTCCGCTCTATGCCGGCTCAGGCCAAATTCATGTTGCATTGCTTCACGACCCAATATGCTTTGTGCTCAATTTCTCTTGGCAAGTGGCATGCCTTACCATAGACTATTCGATATGGAGACATCCCGATTGGAGTTTTGTAAGCGGTCCAGTAAGCCCAAAGAGCATCCTCAAGCCTCATGCTCCAATCCTTCCGATTAGGTTGGACTGTTTTTCAAGTATGCGCTTGATCTCTCTATTGGAGACCTCGGCTTGACCATTAGTTTGGGGATGGTAAGGTGTAGAAACTTTATGCAACACGCCATATTTCCTCATCAATCCCTCCATGCTCGATTCTGAGAAATGGGTGCCTTGATCACCGATGATAGCTCTCGGGATTCCAAACTGCAGAAAATCGTGATCTAACAAAATCCACAACAACTTTGGAATCATCGGTCGAGTGGCTTTAGCCTCCACCCATTTTGATACATAATCAACAACTAGCAAAATGTAAACATAACCAAAGGAAACAGGAAAAGGTCCCATGAAATCAATACCCCATACGTCAAAGATTTCACAATACGGTAGAGGTTCTTTGGGGCATCTCATTCCTGCGAGAAATGTTCCCTGTTCTCGACCATTAATCGCTCACAAGACTTACAGAACAAATATGCATCATGAAACAAGGTAGGCCAATATAAACCAGAGTCTAAAACTTTCCTAGCTGTGCGTTGAGGCCCAAAATGTCCACCACATGCAAATGCATGACAAAAGCTAAGAACAGAATGAAACTCTTGATTAGGCACACATCGCCTAATAATTTGGTCACTACAAAATCGCCACGAGATATGGATCATCCCACTCATAATATTTTGATTCACTCTTAAGTTTATAAATTTGTGCACGAGTGAAATGTGAGGGAAAAAGAAATTCACCAAATCAGCCAACCAAGGGAAGGTGTTCTTACCTTGCAGCTGCATAAGCTGCTCATCTGGGAAGGAGTCCCGTACAGGGAAGGGATCTGAAGCCCTTTCAATGCGGCTCAAATGATCTGCCACTAGGTTCTCTCGCTCCACACTTGTCACGGATCTCTATGTGAAACTCTTGGAGAGCAAGAGCATCCATCTTATTAGTCGGGGCTTTGCATCCGGCTTCTTCAAAAGGAACTTAGTCGCATGATCGGTAAACACAACAACCTTAGAACCAAGCAAATATGATCTAAACTTATCCAAAGCAAAAACAATGGCTAAAAGTTCTTTTTGGTTGTGGTATAGTTGGCTTGAGCGACATCTAGAGTTACGGAAGCATAGTATATCACATGAGAAGCTTTCCCCACTCTCTGTGCCAAGACTGCTCCCTCTTGCATAGTTAGAAGCATCACACATTAACTCAAATGGCAATGTCCAAATCAGTGGGTGGATGATAGGGGTACTAGTCAAGGCTGCGTCAAGTGGTTGAAAGTCGCCTTGCACTTGTCATCAAAATTGAACTCCACATCTTTCTGCGATGGCGGGAAAGTGGAAGAGCAATCTTCTTTGAAGTCGGCAATGAAGCGCTGTAGAAACCTGCATGACCAAGAAAAGAACGCACTTCCCGCACGCATGTGGGGTAAGATAGACAAGTAATTACATCAATCTTGGCAGATCTACCTCAATGCCCTTCTTGGATACTACATGGCCTAAAACTATACCCTGTTCTACCATAAAATGTCATTTCTCAAAATTTAGCACAAGGTTAGTCTCAATGCATCTTTGCGATTACTCTAGATAAATTTGGCTAAACAAGAATCAAAAGAAGAACCATAGACAGTAAAGTCATCCATAAATACCTCCATGCACTCCTCTAAGAAATCGAGAAAATATGCTCACCATGCACCGAAGGTACCAGGGCATTGCAGAGGCCGAAGGGCATCCGTCTGTAAGCAAAGGTCTTTGAAGGGACAAGTAAATGTGGTATTCTCCCGATCCTTCTGCAATGTGGATTTGGAAGTATCCGGTGTAGCCATCTAAAAGCGGTAATGGGACTTACCGGCCAACCTTTCCAAAGATCTCGATCAATGAACGGAAGGGTAATGATCTTTCCGAGTGGCTTGGTTGAGACGTCTGTAGTCAATGCGGACTCTCCGGCTATTCCGCACTCGGGTTGGAATGAGCTCATTCTTACGGTTGGCCACAACGATCACCGGATTTCTTTGGAACTACTTGCACCGGCTCACCCACTTCTTTGTCGGAGATGGGATAGATAATGCCCGACTGCGGTAGCTTGGTCACCTCTTTCTTCACCACATCCAGAATGAGAGGATTCAGTCTCCTCAGGGGCTGTCTCACTGGTTTAGTTTCCTCCTCAAGTAATATCCTATGCATGCATGTGGAGGGGCTAATACCAAGAATGTCCGAAAGTGTCCAACCAATTGACCTATTGTGTTGCTTCAAGACCTCTAATAATCTGGTTTCTTGCTCAGGTTGGAGGTGTTTGGCCATTATCACCGGGAGCTTCTCATCCTCTTCCAAGAATGCATACTTCAAATGCACGGGCAAGGGTTTAAGTTCAATAGAGGGTGGTTGCTGGACTGATGGTACTAGTTTTGGAACTGAAACTAAATCTGCTAAATTCTCGGCCAGCTACACCGCCGCACTGTACCTGCAAACTGTGCACAATCTTGCAAAACAACATCATCATATCCTATGGAATCAAAAGAATCACACTTAGCAGCAGGATGAATGACAACATCATTAATAATAGCATCATTGCCATTAATAACAGAAATAGAGTCATCCATGTCAGCAGAATTAACAACAGCACATGATAAGTATGTAGAAATCTCAGCACAGGCTGCACACATTGCAGTGGGTTTACAACCAGAAAGTCCGAAGCATGCAGAACAAGTATCACAAGCTATGCTATCAGTGTATCCTACAATTTCAGGAAACTCTGCCAACATATCAGCATGCATATCATCAACCAGTAAATCAATGACATCAAAATGAAAAACAGAATGATCCTCTAAACGGTATTTCATGGCATCAAAAATGTTAAACTGAATGATATCATCACCAAATTCCATGGAAAGGGTACCAGCATGCACATCAATCTTAGTTTTAGCAGTTTTCAAAAATGGCCTACCTAAGATCAATGGGGGTGGGGAAGAGGCAGATTCATCTTCCATATTCAACACATAAAAATCGGTAGAATATTAAATTATTTACCCGAACCAGAACGTCTTCCAACACTCCTGCAGGTTGAGCAGTGCTTCGGTTTGCTAACTGAATGACAATGCCGGTGGATTTTAGCTCTCCCATATGCAATGAAGTGTAAACTGACTTTGGCATTACATTGATGGAGGCTCCCAAGTCTAGCAAGGCATGAGTGAACTGTTGGTGCCCTATGGTGCAAGGGATGGTAAAAGTGCCTGGATCCTTGCATTTGGGAGGCAGGTTGGGCTGAATCAAAGCAGAGACATTTCTCCCCATACTCACTTTTTCAGTGCCCTTTAGCTTCCTCTTATGGGTGCACATCTCTTTCAAGAACTTGGCATACTTGGGGATTTGTTTTATTGCCTCCAAGAGAGGTATATTCACCTCAACCTTCTGAAAAGTCTCCATAATTTCCTTATCCAAGTCAGTTTCAACCATATCCCTCGACTGTATCATTCGGTTTGGAAAAGGAAGAGGAATGTTGCAAGCTGACTTTTGCGGATGTTCACTTTTCTGCTTTCTTGAATTTTACGTCACTCTTTGTTTTGATCGACTTTACGCTTGGATGTTGCAGGATCATTTGTTGCTGAATCTGCTACAGCATCTTGTTTTTCTGGGTCAATGGTAGAATCTGGAATTATCTCTTTGTCTTGGTCCATTGATTTGCCTACCACTCCGCAAAGCTATAGCACTGACATTGCCTCTAGGGTTTGGAGTGGTTTGAGAGGGTAATTGGCCAGAACCTTGTGACTTTAATTCATGAATAGATGTGGCAAGTTGGCCAATTTGAGTCTCCAAGTTCTGAATGGTGGTTTCAGTTCTCTGTTGAAACTGGATGTTATTGGTGGCCAACTGTTTCACCAAATCCTCCAATGAGGGCTCAGATTTTGTGGCTACAGGACCTTCTTCTTTGGAATGGTGGTCTACTTGGTCCAGCATGTGGCTGAAACTGATTTGTCCTTGCTTGCTGCTGGAATGGTGGTCTATACTGGTTTGGTGGCTGCTGATTTGATGCATTCCCATATCTCAGATTGGGATGGTCCCTCCAGCCAGGGTTGTAAGTGTTGGAGAATGGATCATATTTCTGTTGTTGCTGCTGATGGAATTGTGGCTTCCCAGGAAATATACCAGCTGCAGCCACAAATTGGTCTTGAAACTCATAATCATCTTGCAATGTGGGGCATGCATCTGTAGGATGAGAGGGACTAGAACATATGCTACAAACTCTTGCAGCTACAGGTGTTTGATGCTGTCCCATGGCTAATTGCCTCACCAAGGAGGTTAACTCATCAATTCGGTGCTCCATCCTCTGTTGGTCAGCATGGGAAACATGAACCTCATTGACTCCTCTGGTTGAGGTAATGACCCTAGTGCCAAACTGTTGGGCGTTGGCAGCCATATTAGCAATTAAATCCCTAGCAGCAGCAGGAGTTTTGTCAACCAGGGCACCTCCACTAGCAGCATCAATCATGCTTCTGTCCATAGGTAGCAAGCCTTCATAGTAATATTGAATCGCATGGTGGTCAGCGATTTGATGATGAGGACAGCTTGCACAAAGCTTTTGAACCTCTCCCGGTATTCATGCAATGTCTCCCGATCATCTGCCTTATGCCACATATGTCCTTTCTGATTGCAAAGAAGCTCGTGAGGCAGTGGAAGAATTTCTCCAAAGCTTGACCTCTTCATGTCATTCCAGGATGCTATAAATTTGGTTGAAGGTAATGTAACCAGTCCTTGGCTGCACCATCCAGTGAAAATGGAAATGCCCGCAACTTGATGTGATCTTCAGCTATTCCATGAGGTTTCATGGTTGAGCAGACCACATGGAATTCCTTCAAGTGCTTGTGTGGATCCTCACCTGCCAAACCATGAAACTTGGGCAACAAGTGTATTAATCCAGATTTGAGCTCAAAATCAACATGAAGGTCAGGATATTGGATACACAGCGGCTGATATGCAACATCAGGTGCAGCAAGTTCTTTCAAAGTTCTATTATTATCAGCCATAGTAAAATCTGCAGACTCAGTATCAGACACTGAAGCACTAACAGAAGCAGACTCAACAGGATTTAAAAGAGTCAACAAGATTAGGTGCAATGTCAAGTTCAAGTCCAATTCCAGAAGTAATTCTATTAGCTCCTTGAATGCTACTACCAGTCCTATGAATTCTGTGAAGTGTATGAAAGGTTCTATCAATTTCAGGATCAAATGAATGCAAGGTTCCAGGATCAGACCTAGTCATACAGCATGCAGCTCATAGGAAGGTATAGAAAAGCAATAACAACTAAAACGCTAAAATTTCCTAAGACAAATACTCCAAAAAATAAAAAATAAAAATAAAAACAGAATCAAATGAATTTTAAAAATTATGGAACCACTACAGGATAAAATCTACACACAAATGCTATCCAACAAAATAATAAAATATCTTAAAAAATTGAAAAAGTGGTCTAAACGATGGAATTTGGCAAAATTAAGGGTGACCTCACTGAAAATAGTGAGCCTTTCTCAGAATAATATTTTCCATTTATGTACCAAAATTCAGATCAATCAGAGATGCCCGAACCGAAATTCTTGACACAATGCCCTTTATCCAATTTCAGCCGAATCCCACTTGAAAAAGCTTCAAAAACAAAACAAACACATTTGTTAGAGTTAGATGGGATCTTGAAATGATCAAATAGTTGCCTTGGATCCCCGGCAACGGCGCCAAATTTGACAAGAGGTTGTCGAGACCTATCAAATAAAATAACCGGTTCACAAACTAATTTGTAGTATAGAGAATGAACCGAATCGTCTTTCAAGGATCCAAAAACAAAGATTTAATTAGATCAAGATAATTAGAAAATGGGGGGGGGGGTTTTGTTGTTGATTAACAAGATTAATAAAAGCAGGAGATTCAAAGTTGTAAACAAATCTAAAGAAACAACCAATCCAAGGAGATTTACCGATCTTGAGTTTAACTCATCATTGATCATAAGGAATTCACTTAATTGCTAACCATGTTCTTGGCCTTAGATCACATCAAGAAGCCTTAACATAATACAATAATTCTTTACTAGATAAGCATCTAGGATTTGATTAACCAAGGTTAGATAAAGTAAGCACCATCCAACATAGATTAACTTAAGATCTAGAATTTAACCAAGCTAAACAATATATCAAAAAGCTTTAATATATTGTTTAATCTTTATGATCCTCTTTGAATACATGATAATAAAGCTATTACCACATCAACATCTAAATCAAATTAAGCAATTTAATCTAAATAAAAATCAAAAGAAGAAGAAGAGAAACTTGAATAACAATTAAGCAATATGAACAAGCAAAACAAGATCTCCAAATTAAACAACAAGATGGCTAATCCCTTGGATTGATTATGAGAGCCTAGCCTTCCATGGATGGGAAGGAAGAACTCAGAATTTCAAGAACAAAAACAAAATTGCAAAGAGAATGGAGAAGAAGAGAAAGAAAACTCTCACAAATACTTAAACTTTCTTGAAACTTACTTCCAAATTGAATGCTTCTAATACAAAGAGGTTGGGTCTATTTATACTAATCCTAGAAGCCAATTTGTACATGTACATAATCTGAATACAAGCTATAAGAATCTGAAAATTGTCAAAAATGGAAGCTTGATGCATGGTTGGTGGGTTGGTGCATGGTAGGTGGGTTGGTGTATGGTTGGTGGCTTTTAGTCAACAACTCTTATCCGACTTCTGGCTTTAAATTCATCACCTAGACGGTGCATTTTGGCTTGGATGTCTTCATCAAAGTTGTAGCCAGTTGTCTCCTTGAAAATCTCCAATTTGAATAATGTCATTTGGACTTTTAGAACTCCAGAAATGCCAAAAACACTTCACCTACCTCAAGTTAGGTTGGAAGAACGTGTTTCCAAATTCACACCAACTTGTAGCTTCAGAAGCATGCCTAAAACGACATCTATTGACAAAATGGTCTCATTGAAGTTGGAGATATGGGTCTTATCTTTCAAGTGACCAAGTTTCAGCCCAAGAGGAGGCCTATAACCCATTATATAGTCCAATATGTGCATACTGCCCAGATGGTTCCGTGACAGCAAACCCACTATGCATTGCAGGGATATTTTGGACCCTTAGCATTCCGATCCAGCTCTTGAGTTCTTCATGAAACTTGTAGAGCATTGTCTTAGCTTTCCAAAGACACCAAGATCACCTCAATTGGATCACCGAGTCCCAAGTTATGACCTAACCAAGGAAGAAAGGTCAAAATGCATCAAAATCCGAAAATTATTCAATATTTGCATTAAAGCCCAATGAAGCCCAACAACATTAAACTCATCTAAAGTACTAATATTGGGCACAATAAACATCTAATAATGCCTAATACAAAGCTAACATAAGTGTCTCAAATTGATTGATCACCCTCCCCCCAACTAATTAAAGACATTGTCCCCAATGTCAAAATAAAGATAGGTCTAGTGTAGAAGGTCGTACCAGAAAACTGCAAATCGGTCCTGAAATAAGAAAAATTACAAAACAAAAAAAAAACTAAAACCATAAGAGAAAACAAAAATTCACAAGGACAAAGTCAAATCAAGTTTTTGCTTTTTGCTGCTGCTGCATTGTTCCCAATTCAGTGGAGTCATTGCTGGATGACGTTGGGGGACAAATTCATGTAGTTGATCAAGCAATTGTTAAGGGGTTGCAGCGGTTACAAGAATTTGACGTGTCGCTTGTGAGATGAACCTTTGTTCTACAGCATGATCAAGAAAACAAAACAACTGTCATAAAAACCATTAATATTTAAAATACCTATGGGTTTTTGGTGAAAGTTCAGTTGTGACCAGGATGTAATTTGGAAGAGCTCTTCCAAAGTTCCAAAACCACCAGGTAGGGCAATAAAGGCATCAGCATTGGCTATCATAATGTTCATGCGTTGGTGCATGCAAGATATCATTACTTCTTGACCTACCGTTTTTCCAGTGGGATTGCCAATAGCTAAAGGACAAGGAATAACACCAAGGACTTTGCCACCTCCTAAATGTGCAGCAGTTGCTACACAATCCATTAACCCAAGACTACTTCCTCCATAAACTAAATGGATTTCTCTCTCAGCTAGCACTCGACCAAGATGGTGTGCAATATTTACAAACTCTTTATCTTTCCCAGGATTAGATCCACAAAAGACACAAACACTCTTGATCCGACGAACTGAAGTGAATTCCATTTTTTTTCTTTTTTTTCTTTTTTTTTTGTACTCTCACCTTATCAATGATCTGAAGAGAGCAAAGTGCATTATTTAAAGAATCAAAACTCAAATGTAATAATTACACCTATAAAGGAGGGGTAGATCTGTGTGTCAGGCAAGTTTGCAAAGAAGCAAAGCAATAATAATAGCTATATGACAAGGATAAAAGACTAATCTATATGTGTCAGAAGAAGTTTGAAAATACGCAAGGCATATTTCAAAAAAATACGGCTAAATTTTGTTTTTTTTTAATTTTTTTTAATAAACAAGAAGAAAAATGAAAAATAAAAAATAATACTTACAGGAGGTGTGATTATGGCTCACATTTTCCTCTGGTTTTCTTAAAAATTGGCAAACAGGGTCTTTTTGAGTCAGATTCCCGAGACTATAATGCTTATGTTCATCTTGGAATATTGGTCATAAATCGAGAAGTACTCTCTGCACATCTCCACTAGGATGTGTCTCAAGAGTCAATAGAATGTTATCTAAAGACTCCTTACTCATGCCATCCTTAATGAAGTCAATTTTATCAAGTCGATTTATAGACGCCATTCCAATTGATCTGCATTTTGTGTTATGGGTCCATCTTGCACATTTATAGCAGACTCGTAACCTTTTTGCTCTTCTTTTCTATGCATATGAACTTTTGCCTAGCCCTGACATATATGAAACAAGAGCATCAGAAAATTCCCCTATGATTCGGACCTTTGCTTCGATTATCCAGCGTATATCCGCAGGGATGCCTTTGTTTATAAGCTTCCTTAACCTCTCAAACCTTGCACAATAAATGTTAGTTAAAGCATTTTGAGGGAGAGAAGGGAATCACTTGCGGAGGTTGACAAGCTGATTATCCATTTTGAAAGAAAGAAAGAAGAAAAACAAATTGAGTAAAATTATATACCAATTTCAGTGTTTGTGGGTAACTGAAGGGACCGAAAAAGATTTTCACGGAGTACCGTTATCCGCCATTTAACCGGTGAAAAATCATCTGTCAATGAAAAATAAACAAAATTAAGACAGAAAAATCAAACTCTGATAGATTTTCTCGCTTGGCACCGATTTTCTGTCTCGATTCCTGTGATTGCAAATAAGTCAAAGTTGAAAGATGAAAGAGTTAGAAAACTTGGGTTGCCTCCCAAAAAGCGCTACTTTTAATGTCCTCAGCCAGCGTGATTGAAGATTTTGTACGAGCGATGGGTCCTCCCCAATAATGATTCAATCTCTGGCAATTGACATTAATCGTGGGTTGAGGTTTTTTTTTTTTCAACACAGTAGTGATCAATCATGGTAGAGGGCATCCTGTAGTTGAACTTCCTCCACGAGGTTCTCTTGAGCTCCTTCATAAAAAATTTTGAGGCGATGAGCATTAACTTTGAACACTTTGTTGGTGGCTTCATTCTTAATTTCTACTGCACCATGAGGAAAAACATTAATAACAACGAAAGGACCAAGCCACCTAGAACGAAGCTTACCGGGCATAAGTTTGAGGCGAGAGTTGTAGAGAAGAACTTTTTGACCAATGGTGAACTCCTTTCGTACCAACATTTTATCATGAAGGAGTTTGGTCTTCTCCTTGTAGATCCGGGAGTTCTCATATGCCTCTAATCGAAGCTCCTCAAGTTCTTGAAGTTGGAGCTTCCTTTGAGATCCGGCTTGACTCAAGTCAAGGTTACACTGTTTCACCGCTCAATAGGATTTATGCTCAATTTCCACTGGAAGGTGGCACGCTTTCCCAAAGACAATCCGGTACGGGGACATCCCTATCGGTGTCTTGTAGGCAGTTCGGTAAGCCCATAGAGCATCCTCAAGTCTCAGGCTCCAGTCCTTCCTATTAGGTTGGACTGTCTTCTCAAGTATGTGCTTGATCTCTCGATTTGAGACTTCGGCCTGCCCGTTTGTCTAGGGGTGATAAGGAGTAGAAACCTTGTGCAAGACGCTGTACTTTCTCATCAAAGCCTTTATCTTCCGGTTACAAAAGTGTGAACCCTGATCACTGATAATGGCCCTTGGGATTCCAAACTTGCAGAAAATCTATGATCTAACAAAGTCCACAACAACTTTGGAATCATCAGTCCGAGTGGCTTTTGCCTCCACCCATTTAGATACATAATCAACATCCAACAAAATATAAATAAAACCAAAGGAAACAGGGAAAGGGCCCATGAAATCAATACCCCAAACATCAAAGATCTCACATGACAGCATAGGCTGCTGAGGCATCTCATTCCTGTGTGAAATTGTCCCTGTTCTCTGGCACTGTTCACAAGACTTACAAAACAGATATGCATCATGAAATAGGGTAGGCCAATATAATCCAGAGTCCAAAACCTTCCTAGCTGTACGTTGGGAGCCAAAATGCCCACCACATGCAAATGTATGACAAAAACTAAGAATAGAATGAAACTCATGATTAGAGACACATCTTCTAATAATCTGGTCACTACAAAGCTTCCACAGATAAGGATCATCCCATACACAGTACTTAGCCTCACTTTTCAATTTATCAGATTGAGCTCTAGTAAAATATGCAGGAAGAACACCAGCAACCAAAAAATTAACCATATCTGCAAACCAAGGGGAGGTGTTCTTACCTTGTAGCTGCAGAAGCTGCTCATCTGGGAAGGAGTCCTGTACAGGGAAGGGATTTGAAGCCCTTTCAATGCGGCTTAAGTGTTCTGCCACTAGATTGTCTGCACCACTCTTGTCACGGATCTCTATATGAAACTCTTGGAGCAGTAACATCCACCTTATTAGTCGGGGCTTTGCCTCTGGCTTCTTCAAAAGAAACTTAAGAGCTGCATGATCAGTAAACACAACAACCTTAGAGCCAAGCAAATATGATCTAAACTTATCCAAAGCAAAAACAATGGCTAAAAGCTCTTTTTCGGTTGTGGTATAGTTGGCTTGAGCAGCATCCAGAGTTCTGGAAGCATAGTATATCACATGAGAAGCTCTCCCCAGTCTTTGTGCCAAGACTGCTCCTACTGCATAGTTAGAAGCATCACACATTAACTTAAATGGTAATGTCCAGTCAGGTGGCTGGATGATAGGGGTACTAGTCAAGGCATGCTTCAAGTGGTTGAAAGCTGCCTTGCATTTGTCATCAAAATTGAACTCAACATCTTTCTGCAGTAAGTGGGAAAGTGGAAGAGCAATCTTGCTGATGTCGGCAATGAAGCGCCTGTAGAAACCTGCATGACCAAGAAAAGAACGCACTTCCCGCACGCTTATGGGGTAAGATAAACAAGTAATTACATCAATCTTGGCAGGATCTACCTCAATGCCCTTACTAGATACTACATGGCCTAAAACTATACCATGTTCTACCATAAAATGGCATTTCTCAAAATTTAGCACAAGGTTAGTCTCAATGCATCTATGCAGCACCCTAGATAAACTAGCTAAACATGAGTCAAAAGAAGAACCATAGACAGTGAAGTCATCCATAAACATCTCCATGCACTCCTCTAAGAAATCAGAAAATATGCTCACCATGGACCGTTGCAAGGTACCAGGGGCATTGCAGAGGCCGAAAGGCATCCGTCTGTAAGCAAAGGTGCCGAAGGGACATGTAAATGTGGTCTTCTCTTGATCCTCTGGTGCAATGTGGATCTGGAAGTATCCAGTGTAGCCATCCAAAAAGCAATAATGGGACTTACTAGCCAGCCGTTCCAGCATCTAATCGATGAACGGAATAGGGTAATGATCTTTCCGAGTGGCTTGGTTGAGACGTCTGTAGTCAATGCAAACACTCCAACTATTCTGCACTCTGGTTGGAATGAGCTCATTCTTCTGGTTGGCCACAACAATCACTCTGGATTTCTTTGGAACTACATGCACCGGGCTCACCCACTTGCTGTCAGAGATGGGATAGATAATGCCAGCCTGTAGTAGCTTGGTCACCTCTTTTTTCACCACATCTAGGATGAGATGATTCATTCTCCTCTGGGGTTGTCTCACTGGTTTAGTTTCCTCCTCAAGCAATATCTTGTGCATGCATGTGGAGGGGTTGATACCAGGGATGTCTGCAAGTGTCCAACCAATTGCCCTTTTGTGTTTCTTCAAGACTTCCAATAATTTGGTTTCTTGCTTAGGTTGGAGGTGTTTGGCCACTATCACCGGGAGCTTCTCATCCTCCTCCAAGAATGCATACTTCAAATGCTCGGGCACGGGCTTAAGTTCAATGGAGGGTGGTTGCTGGACTGACGGTACTAGTTTCGGAACTGAAACTAAATCGGCTAAATTCTCAGCAGTTGCATCTGTACCTGCAAGCTGTGCACAATCTTGCAAAACAACATCATCATATCCTATGGAATCAAAAGAATCACACTTAGCAGCAGGATGAATGACAACATCATTAATAACAGCATCATTGCCATTAATAACAGAAACAGAGTTATCAATGTCTGCAGAATTAACAACAGCACATGATAAGAATGTAGAAATCTCAGGAACGGCTGCACACATTGCAGGGGGTTTACAACCAAAAGGTCCGAAGCATGCAGAACAAGTATTGCAAGCTATGTTATCAGTGTATCCTACAATTTCAAGAAACTCTGCCAACATATCAGCATGCATATCATCAATCAGTAAATCAATGACATCAAAATGAAAAACAGAATGATCCTCTAAAGGGTATTTCATGGCATCAAAGATGTTAAACTGAATGATATCATCACCAAATTCCATGGAAAGGGTACCAGCATGCACGTCAATCTTAGTTTTAGCAGTTTTCAAAAATGGCCTACCTAAGATCAATGGAGGTGGGGAAGAGGCAGATTCATCTTCCATATTCAACACATAAAAATCAGCTGGGAATATTAAATTATTTACCCGAACCAGAACGTCTTCCAACACTCCTGCAGGTTGAGCAGTACTCCGATTTGCTAACTCAATGACAATGCCGGTGGGTTTTAGCTCTCCCATATGCAAGGAAGTGTAAACTGACTTTGGCATTACATTGATGGAGGCTCCCAAGTCTAGCAAGGCATGAGTGAACTGTTCGTGCAAGGGATGGTAAAAGTGCCTGGGTCTTTGCATTTGGGAGGCAGGTTGGGCTGAATCAAAGCAGAGACATTCCTCCCCATACTCACTTTTTCAGTGCCCTTTAGCTTCCTCTTATGGGTGCACATCTCTTTCAAGAACTTGGCATACTTGGGGATTTCTTTAATTGCCTCCAAGAGAGGTATATTCACCTCAACCTTCTGAAAAGTCTCCATAATTTCCTTATCCAAGTCAGTTTCAACCATATGCCTCGACTGTATCATTCGGTTTGGAAAAGGAAGAGGAATGTTGCAAGCTGACTTTTGTGGATGTTCACTTTTCTGCTTTACTGAATTTTCTGTCAACTGCTGGTTTGATCTGGCTTTCTGCTTGGATGTTGTAGGATCATTTGTTGTTGAATCTGCTCTGACATCTGAATTTGTTGCGACATCTTGTTTTTACGGGTCAATGGTAGAATCTGGAATTATCTACTGTAGTGGTCCATTGATTTGCCTACCACTGCGCAAAGCTATAGCACTAACATTGCCTCTAGGGTTTGGAGTGGTTTGAGAGGGTAATTGGCCAAAACCTTGTGATTTTAATTCATGAATAGATGTGGCAAGTTGGCCAATTTGAGTCTCCAAGTTCTGAATGGTGGTTTCAGTTCTCTGTTGAAACTGGATGTTATTGGTGGCCAACTATTTCACCAAATCCTCCAATGAGGGCTCAGATTTTGTGGCTACAGGACCATGCTGCTGGAATGGTGGTCTACTTGGTCCAGCATGTGGCTGAAACTGATTTGTCCTTGCTTGCTGCTGGAATGGTGGTCTATAATGGTTTGATGCCTGCTGATTTGATGCATTCCCATATCTCAGATTGGGATGGTCCCTCCAGCCAGGATTGTAAGTGTTGGAGAATGGATCATATTTCTGTTGTTGCTGCTGATGGAATTGTGGCTTCCCAGGAAATATACCAGCTGCAGCCACAGATTGGTCTTGAAACTCAGAATCATCTTGCAATGTGGGGCACGCATCTGTGGGATGAGAGGAACTAGAACATATGCTACAAACTCTTGCAGCCAGACAAGAGGTTGTCGAGACCTATCAAATAAAATAACCGGTACACAAACTAATTTGTAGTATAGAGAATGAACCGAATCGTCTCTCAAGGATCCAAAATCAAAGATTTAATTAGATCAAGATAATTAGAAAAGGGGGGGTTTTGTTGTTGATTAACAAGATTAATAAAAGTAGGAGATTTAAAGTTGTAAACAAATCTAAAGAAACAACCAATCCAAGGAAATTTACCGATCTTGAGTTTAACTCATCATTGATCACAAGGAATTCACTTAATTGCTAACCATGTTCTTGGCCTTAGATCACATCAAGAAGCCTTAACATGATCCAAGAATTCTCTACTAGATAAGCATCTAGGATTTGATTAACCAAGGTTAGATAAAGTAAGCACCATCCAACATTGATTAACTTAAGATCTAGAATTTAACCAAGCTAAACAATCTATCAAAAAGCTTTAATATATTGTTTAATCTTTGTGATCCTCTTTGAATACATGATAATAATGCTATTACCACATCAACATCTAAATCAAATTAAGCAATTTAATCTAGATAAAAATCTAAAGAGGAAGAAGAGAAACTTGAATAACAATTAAGCAATATGAACAAGCAAAACAAGATCTCCAAATTAAACAATAAGATGGCTAATCCCTTGGATTGATTATGAGAGCCTAGCCTTCCATGGATGGGAAGGAAGAACTCAGAAATTAAAGAACAAAAACGAAATTGTAAAGAGAATGGAGAAGAAGAGAAAGAAAACTCTCACAAATACTTAAACTTTCTTGAAAATTACTTCCAAATTGAATGCCTCTAATACAAAGAGGTTGACTCTATTTATACTAATCCTAGAAGCCTATTTGTACATGTACATAATCTGAATACAAGCTATAAAAATATGAAAATTGTCAAAAATGGAAGCTTGATGCATGGTTGGTGGGTTGGTGCATGGTAGGTGGGTTGGTGTATGATTGGTGGCTTTTAGTCAACAACTCTTATCCGACTTCTGGCTTCATTTTCATCACCTAGACGGTGTATTTTGGCTTTGAGGTCTCATGAAAGTTGTAGCCAGTTGCCTCCTTGAAATTTTTAAATTTGAATCATGCCATTTGGACGTTTAGAACTCCAGATATGCCAAAAACACTAAACCTACCTCATGTTAGGTTGGCAGAACATGTTTCCAAATTAAAACCAACTTGTAGCTTCATTATCATGCCTAAAACGACATCTATTGACTAAATGGTCTTCAGTGAAGTTGGTGATATGGGTCTTATCTTTCCAATGGCCAAGTTTTAGCCCAAGAGGAGGCCTATAACTCACTATGTAGTCCAATATGTGCACACTGCCTGCATTTTCCCGACAAAGAAACCCACTCTGTATTGCAGGGATGTTTTGGACCCTTAGAAGTCCGATCCAGCTCTTGAGTTCTCATGAAACTTGTAGAGCATTGTCTTAGCTTTCCAAAGACACCAAGATCACCTCAATTGGATCACCGAGTCCCAAGTTATGGCCTAACCAAGGAAGAAAGGTCAAAATGCATCAAAATCCGAAAATTATCCAATATTTACATTAAAACCCAATGAAGCCCAACAACATTAAACTCATCTAAAATACTAATATTGGGCACAATAAACATCTAATAAAGCCTAATACAAAGCTAACATAAGTGTCTCAAATTGATTGATCAAATTCCCCCACACTTAAGCTTTTGCACTCCTGGGCAAAACACACAAGAACAAAACTAAAGAAAAACAAGAAACATCATATTATTAAACTAAAAACATAAAAAACTGATTATACCTAATCTAATCCATTTTCGTAGGAAAACACGATGGCACTTAGCATGTGCCACAAGCCTTTAAACCCCTAGGTGTCCCTAGTGGACGAGTTATAGTCTTGTGAGGGTTTACCAGGATGATACCCACAAACATGTAATATTTTATTTAATCAATTCAACTAATTTTTAAATACAAGCATTGTATCAAATATAAACCATAATTAATAAGTCAAGTATGCTTAACAAAAAATAGTTGAATCAAATCAATTGAGAATAAAGTATAGCATAATCATGCTTTAATCAGAAATAGGCATGTTCAGATTGAGTAAAATTCTTCACAAGTGACACTCAAATCACACAAGGTGTTTAGGTTAACTGTTTACGCTCAACTCAGTCAAATTATGAAAGTATTTTACCATGGGCTTGCATATACATCAATTCTCCACTACTTAGATCAAATAAATTGCAAAAATCAAGAGGTCTTTCAAAAAGGTTGTAATGGAACTTATAAGGTGAAGGAAGGGAACAATATGGACAATAGCAGGTTAAAACCAAAGAGAATAAAAGAGCATTGAGGACTCAAGTAGAAAGAATAAATTTTTTACCCAAAACCATAAAATGCTCATTCTCTTCACACATTCCTTCCTTTTTCTATTCTTTTATTTTTTCTTTCTTTTTTTCCCTTTTTTTTGTTTTTTTTTTGTTTTTTTTCTTTTGTTTTTTTTTTGGTACCAAGCATTTCGTATCAGCACACCAATTCCCCCACACTTAAATCATTGCAAGCAAAAGAACTCCTCCAATAAGAAAATCAATGCTCTCTCATTCCCTAAGGTAAGGTAAAACATGGTTTTTCTCTCAAAGCTTGTAATGAGCTAAGAACAAAGAATAGGCAAATAGGCTCAGAGGGAGTTAATATTTGGATAAATGCAAAGTAGGTTTATTTGGCCCAAGCAGCTAAGTCAAGAAAAAATGCCTCTGTCATTTTCATGCAACATACAGACCAATGTAATCTCAAATCGATTCAATGCAAGTTCTAGAAAATAAATTCATAATTGACATCACTCATGAAAGAAAATAACCAAGTGTAAGTATCAAACTTGGAAAAGCCCAAAACTCACAAAGGTATGGAACATTCACTCAATTCAACCATGCCTTCTTCCTAATATCCACAATCATATACACATGTATATCATGAAAATGATTCAATTATAAACTGTTTTGCATACTTTTATCATCAATTAAGCTCAGATTCAGCACATGCTTGTATTAAAATCAATTGAAAAGATCAAAATTTTGTGTGTGTGTGTTTTTTTTTTCTTAATATATATACAAGAACAAAGATGATTTAAGACCTATTATGAAATGCAAGTTAAGATGCATCTCAAGAGCAAAACTACTCCTTACTCTACCATCATACATCTAATAAGTTAGTAACAATAAAGATTAGCTTGTTAGGTTTTTTTTTTTAACTAAACTATGTACATGGTAATGTCAACTAACCCTCCCCCCAACTAATTAAAGGCATTGTCTTCAATGTCAAAATAAAGATAGGTAGAGTGTAGAAGGTCTTACCAGAAAACTGCAAATAGAGCCTGAAATAAGAAAAATTACAAAACACTAAAACCATAAGAGAAAAAAAAAATTCACAAAGACAAAGTCAAATCAAGTTTTTGCTTTTTGCTGCTGCTGCCTTGTTCCCAATTCAGTGGAGCCATTGCTGGATCACGTTGTGGTACAAATTCATATAGTTGATTGAGTAATTGTTCAGGAGTTGCAACAATTACAAGACTTTGACGTGTCGCTTATGAGATGAACCTTTTTTCTTCAGCATGATCAAGAAAACAAAACAAACTGTCATAAAAACCATTAACATTTAATATACCTATGGGTTTTTGGTGAAAGTTCTGCTATGACCAGGATGTAATTTGGAAGAGCTCTTCCAAAGTTCCAAAACCACCAAGTAGGGCAATAAAAGCATCAGCATTGGCTATCATAATGTTCATGCGTTGGTGCATGCAAGATACCATTACCTTTTGACCTACTGTTTTTCCAGTGGGATTGCTAATAGTTAAAGGATTAGGAATAACACCAAGGACTTTGCCACCTCCTAAATGTGCAGCAGTTGCTACACAACCCATTAACCCAAGACTACCTCATCCGTAAACTAAATGGATTTCTCTCTCAGCTAGCACTCGACCAAGATAGTGTGCAATATTTACAAACTCTGTATCTTTCCCAGGATTAGATCCACAAAAGACACAAACACTCTTGATCTGACGGACTGAAGTGACTTCCATTTTTTTTTGTACTCTCACCTTATCAATGATCTGAAAAGAGCAAAGTGCATTATTTAAAGAATCAAAACTCAAATGTAATAATTACACCTATAAATGAGGGGTAGATCCGTGTGTCAGGCAAGTTTGAAAAGAAGCAAAGCAATAATAATAGCTATATGACAAGGATAAAAGACTAATCTATATGTGTCAGAAGAAGTTTGAAAATACGCAAGGCATATTTAAAAAAAACACGGCTAAATTTTTTATTTTTTTTGTATTTTTTTGAATTTTTTTAAATTTTTTTTTAAATTTTTTTTATAAACAAGAAGAAAAAGGAAAAATAAAATAAAAAAAGTACTTACAGGAGGTGTGATTATGATTCACTTTTTCCTCTGGTTTTACGTCCAGTAACGGCTTGAATGCTCTTTATGGGCCGATGGACGGCTTCCCATTCAATTTTCTTAAAAATTGGCAAACAGGGTCTTTTTGAGTCAGATTCCCAAGACTATAACGCTTATGTTTATCTTGGAATATTGGCCATAAATCGAGAAGTACACTCTGCACATCTCCACTAGGATGCGTCTCAAGAGTCAACAGAATGTTATCTAAAGACTTCTTACTCATGCCATCCTTAATGAAGTCAATTTTATCAAGTCGATTTATAGACGTCATTCCAATTGATCTGCATTTTGTGTTACAGGTCCATCTTGCACATTTATAGCAGACTCGTAACCTTTTTGCTCTTCTCTTTTTTGCATATGAACTTTTGCCTAGCCCTGGCATATATGAAACAAGAGCATCAGAAAATTCCCCTGTGATTCGGACCTTTGCTTCGATTATCCAGCGTATATCCGCAGGGATGCATTTGTGCATAAGCATCCTTAATCTCTCAAACCTTGCACAATAAATGTTAGTTAAAGCATTTTGAGGGAGAGAAGGGAATCGCTTGCGGAGGTTGACAAGCTGATTATCCATTTTGAAAGAAAGAAAGAAAGAAGAAAAACAAATTGAGTAAAATTATGTACAAATTTCAGTGTTTGTGGGTAACTGAAGGGACCGAAAAAGATTTTCACGGAGTACCGTTATCCGCCATTTAACAGGTGAAAAATCATCTGTCAACGAAAAATAAACAAAATTAAGACAGAAAAATCAAACTCTGATAGATTTTCTCGCTTGGCACCGATTTTCTGTCTCGATTCCTGTGATTGCAAATAAGTCAAAGTTGAAAGATGAAAGAGTTAGAAAACTTGGGTTGCCTCCGAGAAGCGCTACTTTTAATGTCCTTAGCCAGCATGATTGAAGATTTTACACGAGCGATGGGTCCTCCCCAATAATGATTCAATCTCTGGCAATTGACATTAATCGTGGCTTTTTCTTTTTTTTTTTCTTCTATTTTTTCTTTTTTTTTTTCAACACAGTAGTGATCAATCATGGTAGAGGGCATCCTGCAGTTGAACTTCCTCCACGAGGTTCTCTTGAGCTCCTTCATAAAAAATTTTAAGGCGATGACCATTAACTTTGAACACTTTGTTGGTGGCTTCACTCTTAATTTCTACTGCACCATGAGGAAAAACATTAATAACAATGAAGAGACCAAACCACCTAGAACGAAGCTTACCGGGCATAAGTTTGAGGCGAGAGTTGCAGAGAAGAACTTTTTGACCAATGGTGAACTCCTTTCGTACCAACATCTTATCATGAAGGAGTTTGGTCTTCTCCTTGTAGATCCGGGAGTTCTTATATGCCTCTAATCGAAGCTCCTCAAGTTCTTGAAGTTGGAGCTTACTTTGAGATCCGGCTTGACTCAAGTCAAGGTTACACTGTTTCACCGCCCAATAGGATTTATGCTCAATTTCCACCGGAAGGTGGCACGCTTTCCCAAAGACAATCCGATACGGGGACATCCCAATTGGTGTCTTATAAGCAGTTCGGTAAGCCCACAGAGCATCCTCAAGTCTCAGGCTCCAGTCCTTCCTATTAGGTTGGACTGTCTTCTCAAGTATGTGCTTGATCCCTCGATTTGAGACTTCGGCCTGCCCGTTTGTCTGGGGGTGATAAGGTGTAGAAACCTTGTGCAAGACACTGTACTTTCTCATCAAAGCCTCTATTCTCTGGTTACAAAAGTGTGAACCCTGATCACTGATAATGGCCCTCGGGATTCCAAACCTGCAGAAAATCTGTGATCTAACAATGTCCACAACAACTTTGGAATCATCAGTCCGAGTGGCTTTTCCCTCCACCCATTTAGATACATAATCAACAGCCAACAAAATATAAATAAAACCAAAGGAAACAGGGAAAAGGGCCCATGAAATCAATACCCCAAACATCAAAGATCTCACAAGACATCATAGGCTGCTGAGGCATCTCATTCCTATGTGAAATTGTCCCTGTTCTCTGGCACTGTTCACAAGACTTACAAAACAGATATGCATCATGAAATAGGGTAGGCCAATACAATCCAGAGTCCAAAACCTTCCTAGCTGTACATTGGGAGCCAAAGTGCCCACCACATGCAAATGTATGACAAAAGCTAAGAATAGAATGAAACTCATGATCAGAGACACATCTTCTAATAATCTGGTCACTACAAAGCTTCCACAGATAAGGATCATCCCATACATAGTACTTAGACTCACTTTTCAATTTATTAGATTGAGCTCTAGTAAAATATGCAGGAAGAACACCAGCAACCAAAAAATTAACCATATCTGCAAACCAAGGTGAGGTGTTCTTACCTTGCAGCTGCAGAAGCTGCTCATCTGGGAAGGAGTCCTGTACAGGGAAAGAATCTGAAGCCCTTTCAATGCGGCTCAAGTGATCTGCCACTAGATTTTCTGCTCCACTCTTGTCACGGATCTCTATATGAAACTCTTGGAGCAGTAGCATCCACCTTATTAGTCGAGGGTTTGCCTCTGGCTTCTTCAAAAGAAACTTAAGTGCTGCATGATCAGTAAACACAACAACCTTAGAGCAAAGCAAATATGATCTAAACTTATCCAAAGCAAACACATTGGCTAAAAGCTCTTTTTCAGTTGTGGTATAGTTGGCCTGAGCAGCATCCAGAGTTCTGGAAGCATAGTATATAACATGAGAAGCTCTCCCCACTCTCTGTGCCAAGACTGCTCCTACTGCATAGTTAGAAGCAACACACATTAACTCAAATGGCAATGTCCAGTCAGGTGGCTGGATGATAGGGGTACTAGTCAAGGCCTGCTTCAAGTGGTTGAAAGCTGCCTTGCACTTGTCATCAAAATTGAACTCCACATCTTTCTGCAGTAAGTGGGAAAGTGGAAAGGCAATCTTGCTGAAGTCGGCAATGAAGAGCCTCTAGAAACCTGTATGACCAAGAAAAGAACGCACTTCCCGCACACATGTGGGGTAGGATAAACAAGTAATTACATCAATCTTGGCAGGATCTACCTCAATGCCCTTACTAGATACTACATGGCCTAAAACTATACCCTGTTCTACCATAAAATGGCATTTCTCAAAATTTAGCACAAGGTTAGTCTCAATGCATCTTTGCAGCACTCTAGATAAGCTAGCTAAACGTGAATCAAAAGAAGAACCATAGACAGTGAAGTCATCCATAAAAACCTCCATGCACTCCTCTAAGAAATCAGAAAATATGCTCACCATGCATCTTTGGAAGGTACCAGGGGCATTGCAGAGGCCAAAGGGCATCCGTCTGTATGCAAAGGTGCCGAAGGGATAGGTAAATGTGGTCTTCTCCTGATCCTCTGGTGCAATGTGGATCTGGAAGTATCCAGTGTAGCCATCCAAAAAGCAGTAATGGGACTTACCAAACCACTGCTCCAAAGATCTGATCAATGAACGGAATGGGGTAATGATCCTTCCGAGTGGCTTGGTTGAGACGTCTGTAGTCAATGCAAACTCTCCAACTATTCTGCACTCGGGTTGGAATGAGCTCATTCTTCTGGTTGGCCACGACAATCACTCCGGATTTCTTTGGAACTACTTGCACTGGGCTTACCCACTTGCTGTCAGAGATAGGATAGATAATGCCAGCCTGCAGTAGCTTGGTCACCTCTTTTTTCACCACATCTAGGATGAGAGGATTCAATCTCCTCTGGGGGTTGTCTCACTGGTTTAGTTTCCTCCTCAAGTAATATCCTGTGCATGCATGTGGAAGGGTTGATACTAGGGATGTCTGCAAGTGTCCAACCAATTGCCCTTTTGTGTTGCTTCAAGACTTCCAATAATCTGGTTTCTTGCTCAGGTTGGAGGTGTTTGGCCACTATCACTGGGAGCTTCTCATCCTCCTCCAAGAATGCATACTTCAAATGCTCGGGCAGGGGCTTAAGTTCAATGGAGGGTGGTAGCTGGACTGACGGTACTAGTCTTGGAACTGAAACTAAATCGGCTAAATTCTCAGCAGTTGCACCTGTATCTGCAAGCTGTGCACAATCTTGCAAAACAACATCATCATATCCTATGGAATCCAAAGAATCACACTTAACAACAGGATGAATGACAACATCATTAATAACAGCATCATTGCCATTAATAACAGAAACAGAGTCATCAATGTCAACAACACATGATGAGTATGTAGAAATCTCAGCACAGGTTGCACACATTGCATTAGGTTTACAACCAGAAAGTCTGAAACAGGCGGAACAAGTATCGCAAGCTATGCTATCAGTGTATCCTACAATTTCAGGAAACTTTGCCAACATATCAGCATGCATATCATCAACCAGTAAATCAATGACATCAAAATGAAAAACAAAATGATCCTCTAAAGGGTATTTCATGGCATCAAAAATGTTAAACTGAATGATATCATCACCAAATTCCATGGAAAGGGTACCAGCATGCACGTCAATCTTAGTTTTAGCAGTTTTCAAAAATGGCCTACCTAAGATCAATGGGGGTGGGGAAGAGGCGATTCATCTTCCATATTCAACACATAAAAATCAGCTGGGAATATTAAATTATTTACCCGAACCAGAACGTCTTCCAACACTCCTGCAGGTTGAGCAGTGCTTCGGTTTGCTAACTGAATGAGAATGCCGGTGGATTTTAGCTCTCCCATATGCAAGGAAGTGTAAACTGATTTTGGCATTACATTGATGGAGGCTCCCAAGTCTAGCAAGGCATGAGTGAATTGTTGGTGCAAGGGATGGTAAAAGTGTCTGGGTCTTTGCATTTGGGAGGCAGGTTGGGCTGAATGAAAGCAGAGACATTTCTCCCCATACTCACTTTTTCAGTGCCCTTTAGCTTCCTCTTATGGGTGCACATCTCTTTCAAGAACTTGGCATACTTGGGGATTTCTTTAATTGCCTCCAAGAGAGGTATATTCACCTCAACCTTATGAAAAGTCTCCATAATTTCCTTATCCAAGTCAGTTTCAACCATATGCCTCGACTGTATCATTCGGTTTGGAAAAGGAAGAGGAATGTTGCAAGCTGACTTTTGTGGATGTTCATTTTTTTGCTTTACTGAATTTTTTGTCAACTGCTGGTTTGATCTGGCTTTCTGCTTGGATGTTGTAGGATCGTTTGTTGCTGAATCTGCTACAGCATCTTGTTTTTCTGGGTCAATGGTAGAATCTGGAATTATCTACTGTACTGGTCCATTGATTTGCCTACTACTGCGCAAAGCTATAGCACTAACATTGCCTCTAGGGTTTGGAGTGGTTTGAGAGGGTCATTGGCCAGAACCTTGTGACTTTAATTCATGAATAGATGTGGCAAGTTGACCAATTTGAGTCTCCAAGTTCTGAAAGGTGGTTTCAGTTCTCTGTTGAAACTGGATGTTATTGGTGGCCAACTGTTTCACCAAATCCTGCAATGAGGGCTCAGATTTTGTGGCTACAGGACCTTCTTCTTTGGAATGGTGGTCTACTTGGTCCAAAGCATGTGGCTGAAACTAATTTGTCCTTGCTTGCTGCTGGAATGGTGGTCTATACTGGTTTGGTGGCTGCTGATTTGATGCATTCCCATATCTCAGATTGGGATGGTCCCTCCAGCCAGGGTTGTAAGTGTTGGAGAATGTATCATATTTCTGTTGTTGCTGCTGATGGAATTATGGCTTCCCAGGAAATATACCAGCTACAGCCACAGATTGGTCTTGAAACCCAGAATCATCTTGCAATGTGGGGCACACATCTGTGGGATGAGAGGAACTAGAACATATGCTACAAACTCTTGCAGCCACAGGTGTTTGATGTTGTCCCATGCCTAATTGCCTCACCAAGGAGGTTAACTCATCAATTCGGTGCTCCATCCTCTGTTGGTCAGCATGGGAAACATGAACCTCATTGACTCCTCTGGTTGAGGTAATGACTCATCAATCATGCTTCTGTCCATAGGTAGCAAGCCTTCATAGTAATATCGAATCAGTAATTGGTCACTGATTTGATGATGAGGACAACTCGCACAAAGCTTTTTGAACCTCTCCCAGTATTCATGCAATGTCTCCCCAGTCATCTGCCTTATGCCACATATGTCCTTTCGGATTGCAGCAGCTCTTGAGGCAGGGAAGAATTTCTCCAGAAATAGCCTCTTCATGTCATTCCAGAATGCTATAGAGGCTGGATGAAGGTAATATAACCAGTCCTTGGCTGCACCATCCAGTGAAAATGGAAATGCTCGCAACTTGATATGATCTTCAGCTATTCCATGAGGTTTCATAGTTGAGCAGACAACATGGAATTCCTTCAAGTGCTTATGTGGATCCTCACCTGCCAAACCATGAAACTTGGGCAACAAGTGTATTAATCCAGATTTGAGCTCAAAATCAACATGAAGGTCAGGATATTGGATGCACAAAGGCTGATATGCAACATCAGGTGCAACAAGTTCTTTCAAAGTTCTATTATTATTATCAGCCATAGTAAAATCTGCAGACTCAGTATCAGACACTGAAGCACTAACAGAAGTAGACTCAACAGGATTAAAAGAGTTAACCAGATTAGGTGCAATGTCAAGTTCAAGTCCAATTCTAGAAGTAATTCTATTAGCTCTATGAATGCTACTACCAGTCCTATGAATTCTGTGAAGTGTATGAAAGGTTCTATCAATTTCAGGATCAAATGAATGCAAGGTTCCAGGATCAGACCTAGTCATACAGCATGCAGCTCATAGGAAGGTATAGAAAAGCAATAACAACTAAAACACTAAAAAGTCCTAAAACAAATACTCTAAAAAATAATAATAAAATAAAAAATAGTATCAAATGAATTTTTAAAATTATGGAACCACCATAGGAAAAAATCTACACAAAAATGCTATCCAACAAAATAAAAAAAATCTTAAAAAATTGAAAATGTGGTCTAAACGATGGAATTTGGAAAAAATAAGGGTGACCTCACTGTATACAGTGAGCCTCTCTCAGAATAATATTTTCCATTTGTGTACCAAAATTCAGATCAATCAGAGATGCTTTACCGAACCGAAATTCTTAACACAATGCCCTTTATCCAATTTCAGCAGAATTCCACTTGAAAAAGCTTCAAAAACAAAACAAACACATTTGTTAGAGTTAGATGGGATCTTGAAATGATCAAATAGTTGCCTTGGATCCCCAGCAACAGCGCCAAATTTGACAAGAGGTTGTCGAGACCTATCAAATAAAATAACTGGTTCACAAACTAATTTGTAGTATAGAGAATGAACCAAATCGTCTCTCAAGGATCCAAAAACAAAGATTTAATTAGATCAAGATAATTAGAAAAGGGGGGTTTTGTTGTTGATTAACAAGATTAATAAAAGTAGGAGATTTAAAGTCGTAAACAAATCTAAAGAAACAACCAATCCAAGGAAATTTACCGATCTTGAGTTTAACTCATCATTGATCACAAGGAATTCACTTAATTGCTAACCATGTTCTTGGCCTTAGATCACATCAAGAAGCCTTAACATGATCCAAGAATTCTCTACTAGATAAGCATCTAGGATTTGATTAACCAAGGTTAGATAAAGTAAGCACCATCCAACATAGATTAACTTAAGATATAGAATTTAACCAAGCTAAACAATCTATCAAAAAGCTTTAATATATTGTTTAATCTTTGTGATCCTCTTTGAATACATGATAATAATGCTATTACCACATCAACATCTAAATCAAATTAAGCAATTTAATCGAGATAAAAATCAAAAGCGGAAGAAGAGAAACTTTAATAACAATTAAGCAATATGAACAAGCGAAACAGGATCTCCAAATTAAATATCAAGATGGCTAATCCCTTGGATTGATTATGAGAGCCTAGCCTTCCATGGATGGGAAGGAAGAACTCAGAAATTAAAGAAAAAAAAAGAAATTGTAAAGAGAATGGAGAAGAAGAGAAAGAAAACTCTCACAAATACTCAAACTTTCTTCAAACTTATTTAAAATTGAATGCTTCTAATACAAAGAGGTTGACTCTATTTATACTAATCCTAGAAGCCAATTTGTACATGTACATAATCTGAATACAAGCTATAAAAATATGAAAATTGTCAAATATGGAAGCTTGATGCATGGTAGGTGGGTTGGTGTATGGTTGGTGGCTTTTAGTCAACAACTCTTATCCAACTTCTGGCTTCATTTTCATCACCTAGACGGTGAATTTTGGCTTTGAGGTCTCAAGAAAGTTGTTGCCAGTTGTCTCCTTGAAATTTTGCAATTTGAATCATGCCATTTGGACGTTTATAACTCCAGATATGCCAAAAACACTGAACCTACCTCATGTTATGTTGGCAGAACGTGTTTCCAAATTCAAACCAACTTGTAGCTTCATTATCATGCCTAAAACGACATCTATTGACTAAATGGTCTTCAGTGAAGTTGGAGATATGGGTCTTATCTTTCCAATGGCCAAGTTTCAGCCCAAGAGGAGGCCTATAACTCACTATGTAGTCCAATATGTGCACACTGCCCAAATTTTCTTTACAGTAAACCCACTCTACATTGCAGGGATGTTTTGGACCCTTAGAAGTCTGATCTAGCTCTTGAGTTCTTCATGAAACTTGTATAACATTGTCTTAGATTTCCAAAGACACCAAGATCACCTCAATTGGATCACCGAGTCCCAAGTTATGGCCTAACCAAGGAAGAAAGGTCAAAATGCATCAAAATCCGAAAATTATCCAATATTTACATTAAAACCCAATGAAGCCCAACAACATTAAACTCATCTAAAATACTAATATTGGGCACAATAAAAATCTAATAATGCCTAATACAAAGCTAACATAAGTGTCTCAAATTGATTGATCAAAGACTCAAGCTGCCTTGGTTTAAGAGTTGTAAGCCCATTTGTTCCTTTTCGGTTAATCTTGGATTAAAAGGACTTCATGGCCAAGTAGTTCATGTCGTCATGATATAGATGAGTTAGATGGTGCTTGGTAGAGTCAATAGATGTTTGTCCGGCACCCAAGGAGGGTGAAGACTCAAGCTATTATGGTTTAAGAGATGTAAGCCCTTTTGTTCCTTTTCAGCTAATCATCGATTAAGAGGACTTCAGGTCCAAGTAGTTCATATCATCATAAAATAGATTAGTTAGATAGTGCTTGGGAGAGTCAATAGATGTTTCTCGGGCACCTAAATAGGTGGAAGACTCAAGCTATCTTGGTTTTAGGGTTGTAAGCCCATTTGTTCCTTTTCGGTTTATCTTGTATTTAAAGAACTTCTAGGCCAAGTAGTTGATGTTTTCATAAAATAGTTATGTTAGATGGTGATTGGGAGAGTCAATAGATGTATGTTAGGCACCCAAGGAGGTTGAAGACTCAAGCTATCTTTGTTTAAGAAATGTAGGCTCATTTGTTCCTTTTTGGTTTATCTTGGATTTAAAGAATTTCTAGGCTAAGTAGTTGATGTTTTTATCAAAATAGATGAGTTAGATGGTGCTTGGGAAAGTCAATAGATGTTTGTCAGGCACCCAAGGTGGTTGAATAGTCAAGCTATATTAGTTTAAGAGTTGTAAGCCCATTTGTTCCTTGTCTATTTATCATGGATTAAAAGGACTTCAGGGCCAAGTAGTACATGTCGACATGAAATAGTAGAGTTAGATGGTGATTGGGAGAGTCAATAGATGTATGTCAGGCACCCAAGGAGGTTGAAGACTCAAGCTATCTTGGTTTAAGAGTTATAAGCCCATTTGTTCCTTTTCGGTTTATCTCGGATTAAAAGGACTCAGGGCCAAGTAGTACATGTCGACATGAAATAGTAGAGTTAGATGGTGATTGGGAGAGTTAATAGATATATGTCAGGCACCCAAGGAGGTTGAAGACTCAAGCTATCTTGGTTTAACAGTTATAAGCCCATTTGTTCCTTTTCGGTTTATCTCGGATTAAAAGGACTCAGGGCCAAGTACTTCATGTGGTCATGAAATAGACGAGTTAGATGGGGCTTGGGAGAGTCAATAGATGTTTGTTAGGCACTGAAGGAGGTTGAGGAGTCATGCTATCTTGGTTTAAGAGCTGTAAGCCCATTTGTTCCTTTTCTGCTTATCTTGGATTAAAAGGATTTCAGCGCCATGGAGTTGATGTTTTCATGGAATAGATGAGTTACAGGGTGCTTGGGAGAGTCAATAGATGTATGTCAGGCACGCAAGGTGGTTGAAGACTCAAGCTATCTTGGTTTAAGAGTTGTAAGCCCATTTGTTCCTTGTCTATTTATCATGGATTAAAAGGACTTCAGCGCAAAGTAGTTGATGTTTTCATGGATTAGATAAGTTAGATGGTGATTGGGAGAGTCAATAGATGTATGTCAGGCACCCAAGGAGGTTGAAGACTCAAGCTATCTTGGTTTAAGAGTTATAAGCCCATTTGTTCCTTTTCGATTTATCTTGGATTTGAAGGACGCATGGCCAAGTACTTCATGTGGTCATGAAATAGATGAGTTAGATGGGGCTTGGGAGAGTCAATAGATGTTTGCCAGGCACTGAAGGAGGTTGAGGAGTCATGCTATCTTGGTTTAAGAGCTGCAAGCCCATTTGTTCCTTTTCTGTTTATCTTGGATTAAAAGGATTTCAGCGCCATGGAGTTGATGTTTTCATGGAATAGATGAGTTACAGGGTGCTTGGGAGAGTCAATAGATGTATGTCAGGCACGCAAGGTGGTTGAAGACTCAAGCTATCTTGGTTTAAGAGTTGTAAGCCCTTTTGTTCCTTCTCGGTTCATCTTGGATTAAAAGGACTTCAGGGCCATGTAGTTCATGTCGTCATGAAATAGATGAGTTAGATGGTGCTTGGGAGAGTCAATTGATGTATGTCAAGCACCCAACGAGGTCAAAGACTCAAGCTATCTTGGTTTAAGAGTTGTATGCCCATTTGTTCCTTTTCGGTTTATCTTGGATTAAAAGGACTTCAGCGCCAAGTAGTTGATGTTTTCATGGATTAGATAAGTTAGATGGTGATTGGGAGAGTCAATAGATGTATGTCAGGCCCCAAGGAGGTTGAAGACTCAAGCTATCTTTGTTTAAGAAATGTAGGCTCATTTGTTCCTTTTCGGTTTATCTTGGATTTAAAGAACTTCTAGGCTAAGTAGTTGATGTTTTCATCAAAATAGATGAGTTAGATGGTGCTTGGGAAAGTCAATAGATGTTTGTCAGGCACCCAAGGTGGTTGAATAGTCAAGCTATATTAGTTTAAGAGTTGTAAGCCCATTTGTTCCTTGTCTATTTATCATGGATTAAAAGGACTTCAGGGCCAGGTAGTACATGTCGACATGAAATAGTAGAGTTAGATGGTGATTGGGAGAGTCAATAGATGTATGTCAGGCACCCAAGGAGGTTGAAGACTCAAGCTATCTTGGTTTAAGAGTTATAAGCCCATTTGTTCCTTTTCGGTTTGTCTTAGATTAGAAGGACGCATGGCCAAGTACTTCATGTGGTCATGAAATAGATGAGTTAGATGGGGCTTGGGAGAGTCAATAGATGTTTTCCAGGCACTGAAGGAGGTTGAGGAGTCATGCTATCTTGGTTTAAGAGCTGCAAGCCCATTTGTTCCTTTTCTGTTTATCTTGGATTAAAAGGATTTCAGCGCCATGGAGTTGATGTTTTCATGGAATAGATGAGTTACAGGGTGCTTGGGAGAGTCAATAGATGTATGTCAGGCACGCAAGGTGGTTGAAGACTCAAGCTATCTTGGTTTAAGAGTTGTAAGCCCTTTTGTTCCTTCTCGGTTCATCTTGGATTAAAAGGACTTCAGGGCCATGTAGTTCATGTCGTCATGAAATAGATGAGTTAGATGGTGCTTGGGAGAGTCAATTGATGTATGTCAAGCACCCAACGAGGTCAAAGACTCAAGCTATCTTGGTTTAAGAGTTGTATGCCCATTTGTTCCTTTTCGGTTTATCTTGGATTAAAAGGACTTCAGCGCCAAGTAGTTGATGTTTTCATGGATTAGATAAGTTAGATGGTGATTGGGAGAGTCAATAGATGATGTCAGGCCCCAAGGAGGTTGAAGACTCAAGCTATCTTTGTTTAAGAAATGTAGGCTCATTTGTTCCTTTTCGGTTTATCTTGGATTTAAAGAACTTCTAGGCTAAGTAGTTGATGTTTTCATCAAAATAGATGAGTTAGATGGTGCTTGGGAAAGTCAATAGATGTTTGTCAGGCACCCAAGGTGGTTGAATAGTCAAGCTATATTAGTTTAAGAGTTGTAAGCCCATTTGTTCCTTGTCTATTTATCATGGATTAAAAGGACTTCAGGGCCAGGTAGTACATGTCGACATGAAATAGTAGAGTTAGATGGTGATTGGGAGAGTCAATAGATGTATGTCAGGCACCCAAGGAGGTTGAAGACTCAAGCTATCGTGGTTTAAGAGTTATAAGCCCATTTGTTCCTTTTCGGTTTATCTTGGATTAGAAGGACTCAGGGCCAAGTACTTCATGTGGTCATGAAATAGATGAGTTAGATGGGGCTTGGGAGAGTCAATAGATGTTTGCCAGGCACTGAAGGAGGTTGAGGAGTCATGCTATCTTGGTTTAAGAGCTGCAAGCCCATTTGTTCCTTTTCTGTTTATCTTGGATTAAAAGGATTTCAGCGCCATGGAGTTGATGTTTTCATGGAATAGATGAGTTACAGGGTGCTTGGGAGAGTCAATAGATGTATGTCAGGCACGCAAGGTGGTTGAAGACTCAAGCTACCTTGGTTTAAGTGTTGTTAGCTCATTTGTTCCTTCTCGGTTCATCTTGGATTAAAAGGACTTCTGGGCCATGTAGTTCATGTCGTCATGAAATAGATGAGTTAGATGGTGCTTGGGAGAGTCAATAGATGTTTGTCCGGCACCCAACGAGGTCAAAGACTCAAGCTACCTTGGTTTAAGAGTTGTAAGCCCATTTGTTCCTTTTCGGTTAATCTTGGATTAAAAGGACTTCAAGGGCATGTAGTTCATGTCGTCATGATATTGATGAGTTAGATGGTGCTTGGTAGAGTCAATAGATGTATGTCTGGCACCCAAGGAGGGTGAAGACTCAAGCTATCATGGTTTAAGAGATGTAAGCCCTTTTGTTCCTTTTCGGTTAATCTTCGATTAAGAGCACTTCAGATCCAAGTAGTTCATGTCATCATAAAAGAGATGAGTTCGATAGTGCTTGGGAGAGTCAATAGATGTTTGTCGGGCGCCTAAAGAGGTTGATGACTCAAGCTATCTTGGTTTAAGTGTTGTAAGCCCATTTGTTCCTTTTTGGTTTATCTTGTATTTAAAGAACTTCTTGGCCAAGTAGTTGATGTTTTCATAAAATAGTTATGTTAGATGGTGATTGGGAGAGTCAATAGATGTATGTTAGGCACCCAAGGAGGTTGAAGAGTCATGCTATCTTAGTTTAAGAGTTGTAAGCCCATTTGTTCCTTTTCGGTTTATCTTGGATTAAAAGGACTTCAGCGCCAAGTAGTTGATGTTTTCATGGATTAGATAAGTTAGATGGTGATTGGGAGAGTCAATAGATGTATGTCAGGCCCCAAGGAAGTTGAAGACTTAAGCTACCTTGGTTTTAGAGTTGTAAGCCCTTTTTGTTCCTTTTCGATTAATCTTGGATTAAAAGGACTTCAGGTGCAAGTAGTTCATGTCATCATGAAATAAATGAGTTAGATGGTGCTTGGGAGAGTCAATAGATGTTTGTCAGGCACCGAAAGGAGGTCGAGGAGTCAAGCTTTCTTAGTTTAAGAGTTGTAAGCCCATTTGTTCCTTTTTTGTTTATCTTGGATTAAAATGACTTTGGCGCCATGGAGTTGATGTTTTCCTGGAATAGATGAGTTACAGGGTGCTTGGCAGATTCAATAGATGTATGTCAGGCACGCAAGGTAGTTGAAGACTCAAGCTATCTTGGTTTAAGAGTTGTAAGCCCATCTCTCGCCTAATATCACATTTAATCAATACAAGATTTAAACTACACAAGCATTATATACTCAATCCTCTCAATTTAAGATTGAACCGCACAAGCATTATGCTCAATCCTCTCAACCACTTTCACTTAATTACACATCCCCTCATTGTACTAAGTCACCCTTATTCACAAACATAGCACATGGTATTAAAGCAATAAACATATGCACCACAAATACACAACAGAGTCAACCACGGCCTACCCGTGGTGGGAACCACGACCATGGTTGGGGAAACCAAAAACTCAATGAAATTGAAACAGAGATAACCACGGCCAGACCGTGGTGGACACCACAGTCGTGGTTTGGTGTCAGAGCACGAACCCTAATTCCAGAGGCAACAACAGCCAGGCCTTGGTGGAGGCCACGCCCGTGGTTTGGAATTTTATACACGAAACCATTTTGCAGAGCCAACCACGGCCAGTCCGTGGTGGAGGCCACGACCATGGTCAGGAATTCTGGGCAGCAACAGTGCGATGTCCAACCTTAAACCAAAAACCTAATTTTTCCTTTGGGATCATGTCCTTAAATCCATCAAAATACACCAACTATATCATCCTTTTTCATATACTCAAATCCTTGAAAACATGTAACAAAAATACATCCATCCTCAAGCCTAGGTGAAAACCCTAGTTTCAAGATTAATCATACATCTTAAACTTACACTCTAAGAACATCATACAATATCACAAGTTAACTCACACTCACCTTGAAATGCTCCAAACTTGATTCCAAGATTGGATTTGTAATCAAGACAACCTTTCCTTTAACTTCCTTCAAAACACTCAATCTAAACAACCAACTTTAGAAATGGGTGTTCTTGATTCTTAGAGATGAAAATGAATCTCTCAAGAAACTAAAACCATAGGATTGAAGAAGAGATCATAGTGATCAATAACCATCAAATAACCTAAGCCAAAAGATGAATAAAAATACTTACTTTTGGCTCTTGAACCTTGAAGCAAGCTTTGGCTATGGAACTTAGCAATTTTTGGAGAAGATGGACACTATGGTCTTCCCCATAGAGGCCGGTTCACTTAAACACAAGGGGGTGGAGTTGCATTGTCAACTTTGCCCCCCACTTAAGTGGAAAAATACCAAATTGCCACTGAGGGTGTAAAAAGACTAAAATACCCTTGTGATTTTTAAAAATTACCAATAGGTCCTAAAGAATATTAATTTACTAGTAGGTCCTCTCTTAGCCAGAGAAAATATAAAACCTTAGATTTGACATATTCCTTCCTTAGGTTATATCGAGTTTCCTGGTACAACCAGAATCTCAGAATAATAACTCTAATTCAATTTAACCCAATTTCTGTAACAAAATATACTAAGATGTTCAGAAAGTTTATCTAAGTCAAACATTTCGAAATTTAGGGATGTTACAAGTCTCATTGACTCCTCTGGTTGAGGTAATGACCCTAGTGCTAAATTGTTGGGCGTTGGCAGTCATATTAGCAATTAAATCCCTAGCAGCAGCAGGAGTTTTGTCAACCAGGGCACCTCTACTAGCAGCATCAACCATGCTTCTATCCATAGGCAGCATGCCTTCATAATAATACTAAATCAGTAACTAGTCACTGATTTGGTGATGAGGACAACTCGCACAAAGCTTTCTGAACCACTCCCAGTATTCATGCAAAGTCTCCCCCAATCATCTGCCTTATGCCACATATGTCCTTTCTGATTGCAGCAGCTCTTGAGGCAAGAAGAATTTCTCCAGAAATAGCCTCTTCATGTCATTCCAGGATGCCATTGAGGCTAGTTGAAGGTGATATAACCAGTCCTTGGCTGCACCATCCAATGAAAATGGAAATGCCCACAACTTGATGTGATCCTCAGCTATTCCATGAGGTTTCATGGTTGAGCAGACCACATGGAATTCCTTCAAGTGCTTGTGTGGATCCTCACCTACCCCACCATGAAACTTAGACAACAAGTGTATTAATCCAGATTTAAGCTCAAAATCAACATGAAGGCTAGGATATTGGATGCAGAAAGGCTGATATGCAACATCAGGTGCAACAAGTTCTTTCAGAGTTCTATTATTATTGTCAGCCATAGTAAAATTTGTAGACTTAGTATCAAACACTGAAGTACAAACAGAAACAGACTCAACAGGGTTAACAGAGTCAAGAACAAAATCAGGTACAATGTCAAATTCAATTCCAATTCTAGAAATAATTCTATTAGCTCTATGAATGCTACTACTAGTCCTATGAATTTTGTGTAGTGCATGAAAGGTTCTATCAATTTCAGGATCAAATGAATGCAAGGTACCAGGATCAGACCTAGTCATACAGCATGCAGCTCATAGGAAGGTACAGAAAAGCAATAACAACTAAAACACTAAAAATTCCTAAAAGAAATACTCCAAAAATCAAAATGAAAATATAAATAGTATCAAATGAATTTTAAAAATTATGGAACCACCACAGGGTGAAATCTGCACAAAAATTATATTCAACAGAATAATAAAAAATATTAAAAAAATTGAAAAATGATCTAAACGATGAAATTTGGCAAAAATAAGGGTGACATCACTATATATAGTGTGTCTTTCTCAAAATAATGTTTTCAATTAGTCTACAAAAATTTAGATACTTTACAAAATCAATATTCTTGACACAATGCCTTTTACCCAATATCAGCCGAATTCCACTTGAAAAAGCTTCAAAACCATAACAAACACAATTGTTAGAGTTAGATGGGGTCTTGAAATGATCAAATAGTTGCCTTGGATCCCCGACAACGGCACCAAATTTGACAAGAGGTTGTCGAGACCCGTCAAATAAATAAAAATTACCGGTTCACAAACTAATTTGTAGTATAGAGAATGAACCAAATCGTCTCTCAAGGATCCAAAAACAAAGATTCAATTATATCAAGAAGATTAAAAAGGGGGTTTTTGCTGTTGATTAACAAGATTGACAAAAGTACGAGACTTAAAGTTGTAAACAAATCTAAAGAAGCAACCAATTCAAGGGAATTTACCAATCTTGAGGTTAATCCACCATTAATCACAAGGAATTCACTGAATTGCTAACCATGTTCTTGGCCTTAGATCACATCAAGAAGCCTTAACATGATCAAAGAATCCTCTAAGATAAGCTTCTAGGATTTAGTTAACCAAGGTTAGATAAAGTAAGCACCATCCAAACATAAATTAACTTAAGGATCCGGAATTTAACCAAGCTAAACAATCCATCAAAAAGCTTTGATATATTGTTTAGTCTTTGTGATCCTCTTTGAATACATAATAATAATGCTATTATCACATCAATATCTAAATCAAATTACGCAATTCAATCTTGATAAAAATCAAAAGAGGAAGAAGAGAAACTTGAATAACAATTAAGCAATATGAACAAGCAAAACGAGATCTCCAAATTAAACATTAAGATGACTAATCCCTTGGATTGATTATAAGAGCCTAGCCTTCATGGATGGGAAGGAAGAACTCATAAAATAAAGAACAAAAGCAAAATTCTAAAGAGAATGGAGAAGAAGGGAAAGAAAACTCTCACAAATACTCAAACTTTCTTCAAACAAATACTCAAACTTACTTCAAATTGAATGATGTATAATACAAAGAGATTGACTCTATTTATATTAATCCTAGAAGCCAATTTGTAATTGAAAATAATATGAATACAAGCTGTAAAAACATGAAAATTGTCAAATATGGTAGCTTGATGCATGGTTGGTGGGTTGGTGTATGGTTGGTGGGTTCTAGTCCGCAACTCCACTCTGACTTCCAGCCTGGATTTCATGCGCTAAACGATGTATTTTGGCTTGGAGATCTCATGACTATTGTAGACAATTGTCTCCTTGAACTTTTGGCGTTGGTTTCATGCCATTTGGACTTTTATAACTTCAGATATTCTAAAAACACTGCACCTACCTCAAGTCAGGTTGGTAGAATGTGTTTCCAAACTCAAACCAACTTGTAGCTTCATTATCATGCCTAAAATGGCATCTATTGACTAAATGGCCTTCAGTGAAGTTGGAGATATGGGTTTTATATTTCCAATGGCCGAGGTTCCACTCAAAAGGAGGCCTATAGCCCACGATATGGTCTAATATGTGGACATTGTTTAGACTCCAATGACAGCAAACCCACTTTGAATTACAGGGCTATTTTGGACCCTTAGCAGTTCGATCTAGCTCTTGATTTCTTTATGAAACTTGTAGAGCCTTGTCTTACCTTTCCAAAGACACCAAGATCACCTCAAATAGATCACCGAGTTCCAAGTTATGACCTAACCAAGTAGGAAAGATCAAAATGCATTAAAATCCAAGAATTATTCACAATTTGCATTAAAGCCCAATGAGACCCAACAACATTAAACTCAACTAAAATACTAATATTGGGCACAATAAACATCTAATAAATCCTAGTACAAAGCTAACATAAGTGTCTCAAATTGATTGATCAACACTGTCAACCATATTTCAGCCTAAGGGGTACATGTTCCTAGCGTTGAATGTGGGTCACTCTAAAATTTCAAGTTAACCTTACCACGATAACCAAATTGGATCTCCAAACCCTTCTCATACGTTTTCATCTTTTATTGACTCTTTGACTAACAAAATTTACAGGAAACGTCGTAACCATTGCGCAATAAAGGAAAGAAGGTACCAATCAAACACGCACTCACTACACAAGAGCTAGAGACAGGCGCCTCACAATGGAAGCTGAGAGTGAGTTTCCCAGAAGGAATCTCACAAATGAGGTGAGGGGTAGGCTAATTGAGATGGTCGAGACCCAGAATAGGATCAAAGAATTGTTGCAAGAAATGCGCGCGTCTTGCAACTGGACAACCGGGGGACATGTAATTTTTTAGGGGAATGCACAAGTGCCCCCAAACTCTGTTGCAACGATAGCTCTGTTACAGATCAATGCCGGTGCTAGTTTCCTCCATGGGGCACACGCTAAAAAAGAAGAAACCTTTGGCCATTAGGGCCCAATTTTCCAAGTGGCACCCCCACGCACAATGATACCCATCAGGAAGGGGTATCAGGCCGTTGAAAGTGGACAGGTTGGAACTTTCGCATATGCCAATCCTACGTGGGAGCAAGTTGTAATGACTACTTAGGGGCAACCTCTGAGGATCCCAACCAACCCGGGGATCAGCACTAAGAGGGAGAGAACAAGGGATGAGCTTATCAGGAGACTGTAGGAGTAGGTCAAGGCAATCCAAGGCCCTAGCTTGTATCGGCCAGTGGAAATCAGTGAGTTGTGCCCTGTGTAACATCCCTAAATTTCATATGTTATGACTTAGCTAAATTCTTTGAATAAGTCGTATGTTTTGTTACAGAAATGGTGATAGATTGAGTTAGAATAATTATTTTGAGATTCTGGCTATACTGGAGAACTCGGAGAACCTAAGGAAGAAATAGGTGAAATCTAAACTCTTATATTTGCTCTAGCTAAGTTAAGACCTACTTGTAAATTAAATTTTCTTCAGGACCTATTGGGAATTCTTAGAAATCACAAGGGTATTTTAGTCTTTTCACACCCTCAGTGGCAATTTGGTATTTTTCCATCTAAGTGAGGGGCAAAATGGACAATTCATACCCCCTCCCTCTTGCTTAAGTGAACCGGCCCTAGGGGGAAGAGACCATTTGGTCATCTTCTCCAAATTGCTAAGTTCTCCATAGCTAAGCTTGCTTCAAGAGTTCAAGTTTCAAAAGTAAGTATTTTTATGCATCTTTTGGCTTAGGTTATTTGATGGTTGTTGATCACTATGATCTCTTCTTCAATCCTATGGTATTAGTTTCTTGAGAAACTCATTTTCATCTCTAAGAATCAAGAACACCCATGTCTAAAAGTTAGTTGTTTTGATTGAGTGTTTTGAAGGAAGTTAAAGGGATGTTTGCTTTGACTACCAATCCCATCTTGGAATCAAGTTTGGAGCACTTTAAGGTGAGTGTGGATTTGCTTGTGTTATTGTATGATGTTCTTAGAGTGAAAGTGTATGATATTGGATTAAGCTTGAATCTAGGGTTTTTCACCTATGCTTAAGGTTGATGTGTTTTGTTACATGTTTTTAAGGATTTAGGTATATGAAAGTGAATGATATGGTTAGTGTATTTTGATGGAATTGAGGACATGATCCCATAGGGAAATTAGGGTTTTGGTTTGAAGTTGGGCGTGGCACTATTCCTGCCCAGATTCCAAACCACGGCCGTGGCCACCACCACGGTCTGGCCGTGGTTGTCTCTGGAAATGGAATTATGGTGTCTCATGGCCAACCACGGTCGTGACCACCACCACGGGCTGGCAGTGGTTATCTCAGGAAAATATAATGTTGTGTGCTGATGCCAGACCATGGGCATGGTAGCCACCACACCCTGGCCGTGGTCCAAACCACAGGCATGGTTCCAACCAAGGGCAGGTCGTAGTTGTCTCTGTTTCCAATTTGTTGAGTTTCTATTTTCCTGAACCGTGGCCGTGGTTGACTTGCTTGTGTCCAGGGTCCTAATACCATATGCTATGTTTAGGATTAAGGATGACTTAGTACTATGATGAGATGTGTAACTAAGTGAGAATGCTTGATAGAATTGAGCATAATGGTTATGTGTTGTATATGCTTGAGTTGGTTACATGTGATGTTATTATGATATTATGAATGAGCATGATATGAATACGAGAACATTGTATTGCATAGCGAGGTGGCCTAACCGGAAGGGGTTAGTGTACAAAATATGAGGGGTGCCTAGCTTACGGAGCTAGATGGAAATGAAATGGCATACTTATTTGCATTGGATTGCGATGTGGCCTAACCGAAAGGGGTTAGTGTACAAAATATGAGGGGTGCCTAGCTTCAGAGCTAGAAGGAAACGGAATGGCATAAAACATTGCATATGCATATTGCGAGGGCCTAATCGAAAGGGGTTAGTGCATAACAAGAGGAGTGGAGAAAGAAAAAGTGTGAATAAAAGGTGTGAACATCATGTGTATTCATTCATTGCATTGGTTGGTTGGTGTTATTTGTTATATATTGAATTGTGGTACACTTGCTCTCTAGTTACATGCATACTTTATCTACAAGTTTATTTACATTCACTGGGAAGTTGTTCTCACCACCTCTTTCTCAGATTCGCAGGAACACCCCGGACCCTCTATGGGTTAAGTAAGGAGGATTCTGTTGCTTTATTTTGAGATTTGTATTTTGGTGGAGTTAAGCTCCGTGATGTAACTAAATAGGATATGTATTACCTTACTTAGATGTAGTTATGACAGGGAACTGGATATTACTAATGATGTACTCAGTTTTGTATATATTTAGTGTGCTAAGTCAGGAAAGTGTCTAGATTACACTTGTAAAACATTGCGTACTCTGATAAAATTTTGGTTGAGATATGAGATCTCTTGATGATATATGTGTTTGTGTATATATATAATATATGTACTCTGGTTGGTTTGAAATGATTGTTGGAAATCCGCTGCTTATGTTTATGTCGTGTGGTAATGTTCGAGAAACAAAGGAAACGCTGCCAAATTTTCTATATTTATATATTCCACGTAAGACTTATGAGTTGGTAAATAACATAATAAATAATAGGTCTTACACCCTGCAGCTAAAGTGATTATTCCAAGGGATTTCAAGACTCTGGATTTCTGCAAGTATGACAGAAGCACCAACCTGCTACTCCATCTGAAAACTTATTACACCAAAATGGCCATTCGGTCACAAGAAGAAAATTTTCTTGTCAGCTTCTTCCATGAAAGCTTAACGGGTTCGGCCCTAGAATGATTCATCTAGCTAGACCGCTCTAGGATCATCTACTGGAAAGATTTAGTAGAGATGTGTTCCTATTTCTTGGGAACCTTGGGTGGGCCCTTCATTGGGGGCAATGACTGGCACTGCATATAAGAATTTTGCTGACCTGATAACCGTTGGGGAGAGGATTGAGATGTTAGCAAAGGCTAGCAAATTACCTTCTATCTATACAAATTCTAATCAACAGGGGAATAAGAAGGTACCACCTTTCAAGAAGAAGGAAAGGGAAGTAAACCAGATCAGCTACTAGCTCCATCCTATTCCCAACCCAGAAACCCACCGGTTTACCCAGCCTATCAAGCGTCACAACTACACTACCCCCAAGCCTCGTACCCCGTACCCCAGCAACCCCTATCACCATACAATAACCCGAACCCCTTCAAAGTTACCTAATTTCCCAGCCACCAAGTCAATAACATCCCATCTCACCACCCATATGTCCTGAACCGTCCCGTCTATGTCGAGCAACAACAAACACCCTTCCGCAATACACAGAACCCAACAAATCAAGGTCGGTTTCGCCCCTCCCAAGACCTGCCGCCTTTCCCTAGGTTGTCCATTTCCAATGCTGACCTTTTCCAGCTGTTATCGGATGCCCGCCTGATTGTGGAAGCACCAGTCCAACCCCTTGCACCACCCTTCGCAGCATGGTACAACCCAATCCTTACTCGCAAATATCACATGAGAATACCGGGACATTCCATCGAAGACTATGAAGCCTTCAAAACCGTGGTAAGAAAACTCATTTCCTATGGTCGTCTGGATATTCAGGAGGAAGCGGGACCGAGCATAGCAACCAATCCTCTACCAAACCATGGAGGGAGGAATCAGATAAACCCTCTCACTCCAGACAATTCCTGGATTCGGATGGTCATGCACGTCCATACTCCAATGATTGAAATATTCAGAGGGTTGGAAATGGCAGGTTATCAGGTAACATCCCCAGTCGTTTCCATCGAAAAAGGTGAGCAACATGACCAAGACTGTAGTTGTGTACATCACCGTGGGGAAAAAGGGCATGACATCGAAGATTGTTGGGATTTTAAGGCCCAAGTCCAGGGTCAACTTACCATGGGGGTGGTTGTAGCAACAAAGAAGTCAGATTCCCTTGAAGAGGTTGATGTGGTAGAGCGGTTTATCCTCAGAGTTCCATCCCAGGATAAAGCTCCGACACCGGTAACGTGGTTTTGACTTTGAATAAGCCAGCTCCTTTTGCCCATGGCGACACCCACGCAATCCCCTGGAAATACGAGACTATAGTTGAGGCAAGGAGTACAAACCAAGAAGCAGCAATAGTCTGATGTACCCCTCAGAAGCTAACAGCAGATATGGTATCGAATATTGTTAGAGTTGGTGGCATTACAAGGAGCGGCAGGTGTTATGGCTAGGAAGGCTCCGATAAAACAACCAAGAATAAAGGAGGAGTCTCTGAAGAAGTTGAGGAACCCAGTAACAGGGAGAAGGAAGAAGAAGACACATAATTCCTCAAAATCATGAAGCAACGTGAGTTTGATGTGATCAAACAGTTGAAGAAGATGCCAGCCAGGATATGTCTCTTGTCACTCATCTTGTCGTCAGAGCCGCATCGCATCGTAAGGCAATCCAAAAGGTCCTGAACGAAGCCTATGTGAAGCCTGACGTTACTCCTGAAAGGGTGGTCAACATTGTAATATCCAGGGCTGAAGAGGGCGGGGAGTGATCGTCGGTGCAAGAGGCACGGACAAGGAGCGGCTCTTGGTAGGCTTCTAGGCGGAGGGGTGATATGAATGAACCGAGCCCACACCAAAAGAAGAGGGGCATTATGAGATTGTGTAGGTATGGGACCGTGCAATTAAGGAAGCTCATATAGGATTTGATAGGTACTACCTATATCAACAAGATGCATCTTCTTTTCGGGAGCCCATAACTTAGAAACACCAAGGTTAAGCGTGCTTGGCCTGGAGAAATTCCAGGATGGGTGACCCCCTGGGAAGTTCTCAGGGTGCGTGTGAGTGAGGACATAAGCATGCTGAAAAGACTCGTGTTGGTTTGTGGGGCCAGTCGTCAAATCTAGAGCACGAGCCGTTACAAAACATGGTAGACCCGATTAGGCATGTCAATGCGATTACCTTTTCAGAGGAGGAGATAGTACCATGTTCCAAAAAGGGCCCAAAAGCTTTGCATATCACCCTGAAATGTCGAGGGTATGTCGTTGCTGGAGTGCTGATAGATGGAGGGTCAGCACTGAAAGTAGTCCCATTCGCTTTGCTGGAGGAAATGGAGATGAGCTTGGATGATATACAACCCCAACAAATTACAGTTCCCGCATTCGACGGAACTAGAAGGGGAATGTTGGGAGAAGTGACCCTGCCTTTGGAAATTGGCCCGAGCTGTTTCTAGGTTTTATTCCAAGTAATGAACATAAACCCCACTTATTCAATGTTGTTAGGGAGGCCCTGGATCCACAAAGATGGAGCAGTACCCTCCACGGTCCACCAATGTCTGAAGTATATTGAGGAGGGATCAGTAATTACCATCCGCGGCGAGGAGGAAGTTATCCTTTTGAAGCCGGTGTCAGTACCCTATGTGGAGAATGTGGAGGAAAATGAAGATACCTCGCTGCATAGCTTTGAAATGGTAGAGCAAGAACAAGGCCAAGCGGAGTCATCCATACAAACCATTGATTGTATAGCGGCTCGCATCATGTTTAAGAGCGGGTATCAGGAGGGCAAGGGCCTCGGAGTTTAGTTACAAGGGATCTAGTTGCCTATCTCATTGCCTGAAAAGTAAGACCAGTTTGGGTGGGGTATGAAGCCACAATTGAGGAGAGAATGGAAAGCCTAATTCTTGGCAAGAGGAAGGGAAAGAAAGACAGGAAAATGCTAATTCCCCATCTCCGGGGGACATTTCTCGCACTAACTAAGAAATTAATGCCAGGAGAGACTGTAAGCCCCCAATATCACCTTGTCATCAATGCTTTGGTTGAAGGGTTAAAGAAGGGTGGTGTTGTCCGCTTTGTCTGAGAAGATGCAGTTCTTAGTAACTAGAAGTCTGAACCAATTATGGATGTAATTGCCATGAATTAATTATCTGTTTGTATTAATTTGTTCATTTGACCAATGTCTAGATCATTTGGACCTTGAACTTGAATTTACTTTATTTTGAAATTTGAATTGAATGAATCTACATGAATATTCAGTCATTTCTTGAGGCCTTTTTTCATTTTTCTGTTCCTTTGCCTCTCTTTACTTATCCTAGTCTCTCCCTTCTTTTTACTGTCCTCCATTTTCCTTCGTCTTAATCACATTACTTCTTTTTATATATTCTTTTCAAATATGTATAAATTGTCTTCCAGGGATATAAACATCACAGGGACTTTGCCCCATGAGGAAACCTTGGAAAATTTGTTGATTGATTCTCATGCGGTGTTCGACGAAGGTGACCTTGAATCTGAGGAATATGAAGGGATTATGGATGAATTTGTGAAACTGTTAGAATTATCATAAAAGAAAATCAGTTTGACTATTGAAGTTGTAGAGATGATTAACATGGAAATTGAGGAAGACAGAAAAGAATTAAAAATGGTGGATAATCCATAACGTGAGGAAATGATTGCACTCTTCAAGGAATACCTAGACGTCTTTGCCTGGTCTTACAAGGATATGCCTGGTTTAGACCCGAGAATAGCATCCCATAAGATCCCATTGTAACCAGATGCGCTAAGGTGAAGAAGGAGAAATTGAGAAGAATACATCTAAAGATGTTGTTGAAGATCAAGGAAGAGGTGACCAAGCAGTTGTAGTCGGGATTTTTGGAAGTATCAAGACATCCGAATTTGGTAGCTAATCTTGTACCAGTCCCTAAGAAAGATGGAAAAGTTCGAATGTGCGTGGATTACAGAGATTTAAACAAAGCTAGCCCGAAAGATGATTTTCCACTCCCTCACATCGATGTTTTGGTTGATAGCACAACAAGAAACCATAGATTCTCATTTATGGATGGATATTTCGGATATAACCAAATCCCCATAGATGTTGAAGACCAAGAAAAGACAACTTTCATCACCCAGTGGGGAACCTTCTGCTATAAGGTTATGCCATTCGGGTTAAAAAATTGTTGGGGCTACATACCAACGTGCCACGATATGATGCATAAGGAGATCAAGGTGTATGTAGATGACATGGTGGGCAAATCCAAAGAAGAAGGGAGTCACGTGGCAATCCTGCGAAAGTTCTTCAAAAGACTCAGGCAGTATAAATTGAGGTTGAATCCAAACAAATGTGTTTTTGGAGCATCAACTGGAAAATTGCTTGGTTTCATTGTCAGTAGGGATAGAATAAGGGTGGATCCTGATAAAGTGAAATCGATACGAGAAATGCCTGCACCAAGAATGGAGCGAGAAGTCAAAAGTTTTCTAGGAAGGTTGAACTACATTGCAAGATTTATCGCCAATTTAATTAGCACTTGTGAGCCCATGTTGAAGTTGCTCAAGAAGCATAAGTTAGGAGTTTGGGACGAGGAATGTCAAAAAGCGTTTGATAAGATAAATGATTATCTTCTAAACCTTCCAGTGTTAGTGCCACCTACACCCGGTCGTCCTCTCATACTGTATCTAACTGTGTGCATACTTCGATGGGAGCGATGCTGGGGCAACACGATGAGGCAGGGAAGAAAGAGCAAGCAATCTACTATATGAGCAAGAAATTTAACGAGTGTGAAGTCCGTTACATGGTAATTGAAAAGACTTGTTGCGCCTTGGTGTGGACCTCAAAGAGATTGAGAAGTACATGCTGTGTTATACCACTTGTTTGATTTCTCGAATAGATCCTTTGAAGTACATATTTGAGAGCCCTCACATTTTTCTGAAAGTCTCAATATGGCAGGTGATACTGTCAGAATTCGATATTGTGTATGTGACTAGAAAATCTATCAGAGGAAGTGCGATCGGAGATCATTTGGCTGAAAACCCTCTCGAGGATGGATAACAAATGATGATTGAGTTCCCCGATGAAGAAGCACTAGCCATTGTTGAGGAGGAGGTAGAGGAGGAAGTTTGGAAGATGTACTTTGATGGAGCGATCAATATGTATGGAAGTGGTATAGGAGCAGTAGTCGTGTCACCAAATGGAAAGCAATATCCAATTGCCATCAAACTAGATTTTGACTGTACTAATAACATTGCAGAATATGAGGCATGTGCGAGCGAGCTCCAAGTAGCCATGGACTTGGGTGTAAAGCAATTAAGAGTATTTGGGTATTCAGTTCTCATTATTTATCAAATGAATAGATAACGGTAGACCAAAGACCCAAAATTGATACCTATCAAAAGTACTTGACTTAGTTAGTTGCAAAGTTTGAAGAAATCAGCTTTGAACACTTAACTCGAGACAAGAATCAGTTTGCAGATGCCTTAGCAACACTAGCTGCCATGACTCAGTGGTTGTTGGAATGGCTGTATATACTGGTTTGGCTGCTGTTGTTGGGTTACTGCATTTCCATATCTCAAGTTAGGATGATCTCCCCAGCAAGTAACAAAATGGTCTTGAAATACATAACCATCATCTTGCAATGTGGGGCATGCATATGATATACTGCAAAATCTTGCAGGTTCTTGCACATGTAATTGATGTTGTCCCACAGCCAATTGTCTCACCAGATAAGCCAACTCATCAAATTTATGCTCCATCAGATAAGTGACCAAACACAAAAACAAGTATAAAAATACACAAAATAACTATAGAAAACCTATCTAGAGATTTTTTAAAAATATAGGACCAGCACAAGGTGAAAACTACTCAAAAATTTTACTAGATAGAACAATAAAAAATATTCAAAAATTGAAATAGCAGTCAAAACGATGGAATTTGGGGCTGAGAGGGTGGTAGTCATAGTATACACTGAGTTTTGAAGATTTGGTCATTTTCTATCAACTAAAGAAGCTTCAGTCAAATCTGACACCTAAATTTCGCACACTTTCTTGGCAAGTAGCCCAATTCCACCTGAAGACCACCAAAACAAAGCAAACAAAGGGGTTAGTGGTTAGGAAAGGTCTTTGATATGATTGATTAGCACCTAATGGTCCCCGGCAACAGGGCCAAATTTGATTTGAGCTGCCGAGCTCAATCAAATAGTAAGATTCGGTTCACAAAAGATTTGTAGTATAAAGGAATGAACCAAGTCATCTCCCAAGGATCATGAACGTGATTCAATCAAATCAAGATTCAAAAATAGTGGGGATTTTGTGTTCTAGATCATAAACTCATGAAATTAAAAGAAACAATTAAGAAAACAATCAATCCAAGATTTATAAGAAATCTGATTTAGGCAATCATTGACCACTAATCATGAACTTGAATCCAAATGAACCGGTTAATTCAAACCTAACCGAGATCTCTGCATTAGATTTGAGATTCACTACTAGATGATCATCTAGAATTCAACTAACAAAAGAAACACAAATCTACATTATCAATGTTAGTTTAGAAACAAGAATTAAATTAACCTAGCTAACAAATATGTTAAGTTAATCTCTTCAATTCAGAGGATGCAACAATGATCAATCAACCAAAATCACATCCTAATTCATAATTCTAAACACATAAACAGAGATATCTATCTAGGCAATTCAGAATTTCAAATCAAGAAGGGAAAAAAGAAAAAGTTCAAGTGCATTCAATTTCAGAATTCAAAGTACAAGGTCTCAAGCCAAACCAAATTTCCTTCAAGCACCTTGGATTTACCTTTGATTTAGCCTTCCATGGCTGCAGTCCAAGGAGGCTTGTAGAGGAAGAGAGAAAAAACAAGAGAGAAACCTAAAGAGAAGAAAGAGAAAACTAAAAGATCCAAAATCTGTTGAATATGAAAAGTCTCCCCAATTTGTGTGCCTTTGTTTCCCCCCAAATAACTATCTCAGAAAATGGAAATGCAAGTTTTCCCTTGGATTATTTGTAACACTCAGCCTCTTAGCTTTCCAAGGGCACCTAATTTGCTTAATTTGGATTTAAGGTGATAAGGTTATGACTAAATTAGTCTTATAGGGTAGCTGAAACGATCTCCAACTTCACATGGGAAGCATACCCTCAAAACGATGTATTTTCAGAAAATGGTCTTCATGATAGTTTTAGCCACACATTTTAGCTTTCATATGGAACATGTTTCAGCTCCATAGGACATCTCCAGCCCAAGATATGTCTTGTTTACTCCTTGTGGGTCGGGTTCCAGCGACAGCTTCCATGTTATGACTTCTAGGCCCAATTTGGACCACTAGACATCCAAATCAGCTTCTTAGATCTTCATAAGAGTTTTAGCGCTTCTTCTTATATTTCCTACAATGCAAAGTTCACAATTTTTAGATGCCTATAGCTCAAGATATGGCCAAAATACAAAGACAGTGTCAAGAACCAAGAAATGCTAACAATTTGCAATTAAGCCTATTGAAACCCAAACTTATAAAACTAAGCCTATTCCAATCAGTTATGAAATAACTAGTTGAAACACAAGAAGAGGTGGTTGAATTATGTTTCTTAACCTTTTTCAAAAACTTTAGCTAAAACAATCTTTCAAAAGATAACTTTGCAGTAAAGTAAGTGAGAATGGACGAATCGTAAACTCTTTACAGTCCGTTGGATGCAAAGAGAGTTTTTCTTCACTTGAGTGGAACCTTCATGGGCCAAGGCTAGAGTGTCCCATATTTCCTTCACTATTTCACAGCTATGAACCTCGGCATGTTCAGATCTGGTGATGGCACACACAAGATAGTGTTTGGCTTTTGAGTTTAGTTGGTACTTGATCCATTGTCCTTCCGTCCATTGTGGTTGAAGCAGTTCTTGTCCTTCTGCATTGGTGGGTATTTGATAGCCATTTTGCACTAAGTCCCAAATGTCCATGTTATGTACATCAAAGAATGCAATCATTCTTTTCTTCCAGTAGTCATAGTCGTTTCCATTAAATAGAGGTGGTCTATTCACTGCCTGTCCTTTGTTCTCCATTTGTGGTCGTTCTGGATCTTTTCCTCTGCACAGTTAAATGCTCAACCCAAGAGGCTGAGCTCTAATACCAATTGAAATAACTAGTTGAAACACAAGAGGGGGTTGAATTGTGTTTCTTAACCTTTTTGAAAAAGTTTTGCTAAAACAATCTTTCACAAGATAACTTTGCAGTAAAGTAAGTGAGAATGGATGAAACGTAAACTCTTTACAGTCTGTTGGACGCAAAGAGAGTTTTTCTAAAGTAATTTGATGATAGTTTAAAACTTTGTCCTTTTAGAAAAGTTTATTGATGAAGGACAATATCAATCCCCAGATGTTAGTAAATAAAAAATATAATACAGAGAGGAAAGAAAAGCTTACACCATATATTTATACCGGTTCACTGTCACAACCCGAGAGCTACGTCCAATACCTTCGACTTTCCGCTTTTAGTTTTCCACAAAAAGTTTTGAGTTCTTGTTTTTCTGAAATCAATTTTTCAAATTCCTTGGATAGTTTTGAAAACTTTCTTTTAAAAGATTTGTACTGAACAGACAAAATAGATGAATTATTTAATAGTTCATCAAATGTTTCTTGAAGATTAAAGTTAGAACTGGTTACCTCATCTTCTTCCTCATCAAAGGATGTGCTTGCCATGAATTATATGTTAGCTTTTTCTTCTGCTTCCTCTTTATCTTTAGTTGATGAGAGGTCAAGATCTTCCCAGGTTGCCACTAGTCATCTTTTCTTCTTGGTCAAGAATCTTTTCTTCTCCTTATCTTTGTTTAGAGAAGGGCATTCAGCCTTAATATGTTTCGGCTTCTTGCACTCGTAGCAAATGATAGGATTTTTGTCTTTTGTCTCAGCTCTATCCTTTGGAGTTCTTCGTCCAAAGTGTTTTCTTCTCATGCCACCCTCCTTTCTCCACTTTGATTGTATCTTCCTTTGTGGGCTCTTAGGGCAATAGATTTTCCATTTCTTGAATTGTTCTCTTCTTGTAGTTCTAGTTCATGAAGTTTTAGAGAACCAAGAAGTTCCTCCATAGAGAGGGAAGCAAGATTTTTTGCTTCTTGTATAGCTATGACCTTGGGCCTCCATTGCCTGGGAAGGCTTCTTAGAATTTTTCTTATATAATCTTGATTATCATATATTTTTCCCAGAAATCTCATATTGTTGATAATTGTTTGGAATTGTCCAAACATTTGATCAATGTTCTAATGTTCTCCCATTTTCAAGAGCTCATATTGATGAACAAGCATGCATATTTTTTATTCCTTGACTTGAGTGGAACCTTCATGGGCCAAGGCTAGAGTGTCCCATATTTCCTTCACTGTTTCATAGCTATAAACCTTGTCATGTTCAGATCTGGTGATGGCACACATAAGATAGTGTTTTGCTTTTGAGTATAGCTGGTGCCTGGTCCGCTGTCCTTCCGTCCATTGTGGTTGAGGGAGTTCTTGTCCTTCTGCATTGGTGGGTATTTGATAGCCATTTTGCACTAAGTCCCAAATGTCCATGTTTTGTGCATTGCAATCATTCTTTTCTTCCAGTAGTATAGTCGTTTCCACTGAATAGAGGTGGTCTATTCCCTACCTGTCATTCGTTCTCCATTTGTGTGCTGGATCTTTTCCTCTACACTGTTAAATGCTCAACCCAAGAGGTTGAGCTCTGATACCAATTGAAATAACTAGTTGAAACACAAGAAGAGGAGTCTCTTTATAGTCCGTTGGACGCAAAGAGAGTTTTTCTAAAGTAATTTGATGATAGTTTAGAACTTTGTCCTTTTAGAAAAGTTTAGTTATGAAGGACAATATCAATCCCAGATGTTAGTAAATAAAAAATATAACACAGAGAGCGAAGAAAAGCTTACACCAGAGATTTATACTGGTTCACTCTCATAACCCGAGAGCTACATCTAGTACCTTCGACTTGAAGGATTTTTCACTAAACTTTACAAAGTTTACAAGTATTTTTCTAAGCGCATATTCAGGCAACAACAAGTATTCTTAAACCTCTTCAGGTTCATACCAACAAGTATTCTTTTAAACACAGCCTCTCCTGGCTTAAACAACAGAAGTGAAAAAGGTGTTTTGTAAAACATTTGACTTTAACTCACAATAAGTGAGGATAAAATAAATGCGCTCAAGTATAATTCTCTTACAAGAGTAAAGATATTAACATTAAGGAAAGCTTGGAAAAGATTCTCTTGTATTTGTTGAAATTTTGGATTTTTCTAGTTTCTTCTTCAAAGACACGTGTATTTATAGGTAGTGTGCACTTGAAATGGTCTTTGAAAGCTTCTTCGTCCAACAGAAATATTTATAACCGTTCTGAGTAGCATTAAATGTGTTGAACTGATAATATGCTGATATTCTCCTGAAAAGTGGATTTGGGTATCAACACTAGCGAGGAATATGATATTTTAGTTCTGAATTTTCTAAATACGCAGAAAGTTCCTCATTTGCTTATCTTTGTAGTTGTTAGGAGTACCAGCTCCAGCGTACATAATTGATATCTCGAAAGACGCTTTTGTTAGAAATCCCATCAGCAGTTAATGCACTTTGTTTTGCTTGTATTTTTTAAATGCTTTGGACGAAGCTGTTTAAGAAAAAAACAACAGAGACAAATAACAACGACAAACAATGGACGATCCAATATAATATAACGTATTAGACGCACGACTTAAATAAGAACTTAAAACAGAGTTGTTCCTTTGTCCAGAACAGAGACAACTTCGTAAAAGTATAAGTTATTTCAAATCATTATTTGTTTCATTTTAATTTAATATTGTTATCCTCAAAACTTTGAGGGGTTCAATTTTATTGAACAGTTAAGATTGTAAAATCTGTCTTTGGTTCTAATAAATTAAGCACATATGAGGTATAAAGTACTAAATATGAGGGATTATTAATTTGTATGAATAGTGTTTATCAAATTTCCCCACCCTTAGCTTTCGAATGTCAAACTTGACACACACTAGGGACAAAGAAACACAACAACTCAAAGAAACAAGACACACAAAGTCAAAATTTAAAAACTCTAAAAGACTCAATTTCCAATGACATTTAAGAGTGTGAAAATTCTTGAGCAAGAAGAGCAACCAAAGTGTCAAGAGATCACAACATGCATGAGTCAACATTTCTTTACATCTCAAATCAACAAGCAAGGCAACTTCAATTGAAATGCATGGATCAAGAATGATGAAACCTCACAAGATGCACTCTTAATCTCTCAAGTGTTTAAGAGGTATGTGTTTCACTCAATTCAACTCATGAAAATTGCACTACCATAAGCTTGCTTATTTTTTACTTCTCCACTACTCAATACACATGCATATACAAATCCAGAGGACTTTACTCAAGGTTGTAATGGAGCCAAGATAAGGGAAGGAATTAATATGGATATAAGAAGCTAAAAACCAAAGAGAGTAAAAGAGCATTGGGGAGGAAATCAAGTAATCAAGCATAACAATTACCCCAAAGTCACATAATGTACATTCTCTTATTCCTTCCTTTTTCTTTTCATTTCTTTTTCTTTTATTTTCTTTTACAACCTTTTTGCCTTTATTTGCTTTCTTTTTCATCACTTCTCTTCTTTTTTTTATTTTTGTTTTAAGGATTTCTTTGGCCCTTTCTTTTTCTTTTTACACTTTGCATAACACTTGCATAATTAATTGCACACTCCCCACACTTGAACCAATGCTTGTCCTTAAGCAAAAGAAGCCCCACCATAGATGATAAACGCCAATGCTCTCCTAATCCCTAAGGTTAGGTAAACATCATGGTCTTACACATAAGGCATGTCATGTGCTAAAAATCAAGGAAAGGGCATAGAGGCTCAAGGAGGCTAAACAAGGGAAAATGATGCAAGGTGGGCTATATGGCCAAAGTAGCTAAAGAAAAGTGATTCAATCTGTGAGCAACATCTGTCATATTGAATTTTGATGATAACCAAACAAAGGATTCCGCACCAAGAAGACAAGAACAAGCTCACAAGGAGTACTCAAGACTTATAGGCTTTTACTTATCATTGTAAGAGTTATAAATTGTTTAAATCACCTAGCAAGCATTTTGTTTCATTCTTTCAAAACTATTCCTAAAATAAGGTTTGATAAAAAGATAGTTATCTTTAAAAATGCTTTGGAAAGAAAGATTTTTTAACATTCAAAAATGAGTTTTTAAGTCACTTGTAGTCGACTACAAGATTGATGTAGTCGACTACACAGCTTGGAAAATGTTAAATTTACAACGCTTTCCAAAAGTCGAACAAACGTGTAGTCGACTACACAAGTATTGTAGTCGACTACCAATAGGCAAAAACTTGAATTGCGCTTTTTTTGAAATGTCCTTCAGGGATGCTTGTAGTCGACTACAATTATGAGGTAGTATCGACTACAATGGCGATAAAAATACTTTTGCTAAATACATGTTAACCCGAGGACATTTGTAGTCGACTACCAAAGCTATTGTAGTCGACTACATCGTTTTAAAATTGTTCCTTTTTTAAAAATGCATAAACCAGAGGAGACATGTAATCGACTACATAAGCTATGTAGTCGACTACATATTATTTTTGATAATATATCTCGAGTTGCCTTGCTTTTAAAAGAGAATCAGGAGCTCGTAGTGCCCACTACGTTGTAAGTGTAGTCGACTACATGCATTGTTAATAATAAACTCTCATGTTTTTAAAAGTCGAAAGCCGTGATGCGACTACAACAGATCGTGTAGTCGACTACACACGCTCCAAACTTTTCCAATCCGGCTAGTTTGAATATTGTTTTAATACTTATCTACTACCCAACGGATCAAAAACTTGTAAGAGCTATTTATAGCTCATCTAAATTAAGTTTCAGAGAGACCCAAGATCAGAAATTTCATTTTGAAAGAGCTTTTTCTAATCTTCAGTTCATCATACTCTGTTTTCTATTTGAAAAAGCTTGCTTAGTGATTTGATCATATACTCATCTGTTCTTCAAGTTGTATATCTACTCTTGTGAGAGTTACAATCTACCAAAAACCATTAGATTATCTTGTGTAAGTTGAAGGAGAGAAAATCCTTGTTGTATTGAGGGAGACTCTTGCACATAGAGGGTGGAGGATCCCATACTAAGTGAAGAGTGCTCTTTATTGTAAGGGTTTTTATCAAGCACCCAAGTTAGAAGCTTGAAGTATAGTTGAAATCTCGGGTGGACGATCTCGAGGATCGGACGTAGATCACAAGAAGTGATTGAACCAAAGTATAAATCTTGTTTGCATTCTCTCAACCCTTATCTTTTACTTATAAGTTATATTCTATCAACTTATCTAAACTTGATGTGTTTAATGTTGTGAATTCTTGTCTTATACTTTCTGTATTAAAAAGCTCATTATTTTAGTCATTATCCTTTGCAAGTCCATTGTTTTTAAATAATTAACATCATTAAAATAAACCTTGTGAAAGTTTTTGAAAACTCAATTCACCCCCCCTCTTGAGTTATTGAAGCCACTTGGTAACAAGTGGTATCGTGAAACTTGACTCTTGTGTAAAGAGCTTAATGACTTCAAGAGATGGCTTCTTTTCAATTTGCTTTACCCGAAGGAGCTTCTATAAATAGACCTCCAGCTTTCAATGGTACTGGTTATACTTATTGGAAAGAAAGAATGAGAATTTTCATGGAATCTATTGATATTGATATTTGGGATGCCGTTGAAAATGGTGCTTTTGTTCCAAAGAAGGTGGTTGATAACCATGAGGTTCTTAAACCAAGAGGTCAATGGACTGATGATGATAAAAAGAAAGTTCAACATAATGCTAAGGCCAAAAACATCATTACTAGTGCCTTAGGTTATGATGAATATTTTCGCATCTCCAACTGCAAAACGGCAAAAGAAATGTGGGATGCACTTCAAGTAACCCATGAAGGAACCAGCGAGGTAAAGAGGTCTAGAATTAACACTCTCATACATGAGTATGAACTCTTTAGAATGAATCAAGGTGAAAGCATACAAGATATGCAAAAGAGATTCACTCATATAGTTAATCATCTATCTTCATTGGGAAAAACATTTCCAGATGAAGATTTAATTAACAAAGTTTTGAGATGTTTAAACAGGGAATGGCAACCCAAAGTGACAGCAATTTCAGAAGAAACTTAGCAACAATGACTCTTCCAACACTTTTTGGAAAACTCCAAGAACATGAAATGGAGTTAATAAGACTGAGTGAACATGAAGGAGTTGACAAGAAGAAGAAAGGAATAGCTCTAAAGGCAACCTCATCTCACTATGATAATGAAGATGATGATGAAGGCTCTATAGAGGATCTTGAAATAAATGAAGAAAACCTTAGTCTTCTTGTGAGAAAATTTGGAAAATTTCTCAAAAAGAAAAACAATGGAAGAAGGCCACCCTTTCCTCCAAAGAAAAACTTCAAAGGAGAAGGTTCAACACCTACTCCACCTACTTGCTTTGAATGTGGCAAACCAGGTCACATGAAGATGGACTGTCCGCTATACCAAAAGAAGATGGAAAGATTTGATAGAAAACCAAAGCAAGAAAAGAAAGGAAGAAGAGCATACATTGCATGGGAGGACAATGACTTGAGCTTATCGGATGACTCCGACAATGAGGAAGCCAATCTTTGTCTCATGGCAAATGATGATTTAGAGGTAACATCTCAATCCCTTGATATACAACCTTCTTATGATGAATTACAAGAAGCATTTGAAGAATTGCATGAAGAATCTATGAGATTAGCAAAGTTAGTCTCAACCTCAAAAAAATCTATCATGTCTTTAGAAAATCAAATTGCTTGTTTAAATAAGGAGATTGAGGAACTAAAATTAGAAAATGAAACCCTTGGATTGATTGATGCTAACTCTTCCTGCTCTACTTGTATATCTCATAAAAATGTTCCCTCATCATCCTCTTCATGTTACTCCTGCTTAAATTCTGAAAAAGAAATTGAGGACTTGAAAAACACTCTTGCAAAGTTTACTTTTGGAAGAGACAATCTCAACACATTGCTTGGAAAACAAAGATGTGTATTTGATAAAGCAGGTTTGGGATACAAACCCAAGACTCAACAAAAATCCTATAAAAGTTTCTTTGTTTCCACAACAATGTCAAGTAGCCCATTTATAACTTGTTTTTATTGTGGCAAGAAAGGACATAGTGCATCTACATGTAGAGTTAGAAAGAATTTACATGTTGGACAAAAGAAGATATGGGTTCCTAAGGGCACCTTGCCCAAAACTGACATCAAAGGACCCAAGAAAGTTTGGGTACCTAAAACCAAAACTTAAATTTGCTTGTAGGTGTGCTTGAAGGCCAAGAGTTCAAAATGGTATCTTGATAGTGGTTGCTCCAAGCACATGACAGGAGATGAGTCAAAGTTTTCCTTCCTTATACCCAAAGAGCATGGACATGTCACCTTTGGAGATAACAATAAAGGAAAAATCCTTGGCACGAAAAGTTGGTAAAACTCCCTCAACATCTATTGAAAATGTGTTGTTAGTTGATGGACTCAAACATAACTTACTTAGCATTAGTCAATTGTGTGACAAGAATAATAGAGTTATTTTTGATTCAAATTGTTGCATAGTTGAGGATAAAAATGATAAACAAGTCAAGTTTGTTGGTCATAGAGTGGATAACATTTATATGATTAGTCTAGATGAAATATCCTCAAATGATGCAAAATGCCTAGTGAGTAAGGAAAATGATTCATGGTTATGGCATAGAAGAGTTGCACACATTCACATGGATCATTTAAATAAACTAATTTCCAAAGACTTAGTAATTGGACTCCCAAAGCTTCATTTTACAAAAGACAAACTTTGTGATGCTTGTCAAAAAGGAAAACAAGTGAAGGTCTCTTTCAAAAGCAAAAATATTGTTTCAACCTCTAGACCTTTACAACTTTTACACATGGACCTTTTTGGACCATCAAGAACAATGAGCTTTGGTGGGAATTACTATGCACTTGTGATTGTGGATGATTATTCTAGATTTACGTGGACATTATTTCTTGCCCATAAGAATGAAGCTTTTAAAGCTTTTAGAAGACTTGCAAAGTTAATCCAAAATGAGAAAAACTCTAGTATTGTATCCATAAGAAGTGATCATGGTGGGGAATTTGAAAATCAAGATTTTGAAAACTTTTGTAATGAAAGTGGCATTGAACACAATTTTTCAGCCCCTAGAACTCCACAACAAAATGGAGTTGTAGAAAGAAAAATCGAAGCTTAGAAGAAATGGCTAGAACCATGCTCAATGAGACTAATCTTCCTAAATATTTTTGGGCCGATGCGGTAAGCACCGCTTGTTATGTAATGAATAGGGCACTAATAAGGCCCATTTTGAAGAAAACTCCTTATGAACTTTACAAAGGAAGAAAACCAAATATTTCCCACCTTCATGTCTTTGGATGCAAATGCTTTGTTTTAAATAATGGAAAGGATAACTTAGGCAAGTTTGATGCAAAATCGATGAAGGAATATTTCTTGGATATTCATTAACTAGCAAAGCATTTAGAGTCTATAATAAAAGAACAATGACAATTGAGGAATCAATACATATTGCTTTTGATGAAACAAACTCCCTAGAGCCAAAAGAAGATGTTGTTGATGATATTGTGGAAAATTTGGACTGATATTCACTTAAATGACAAAGTGGAGAACCTTAAGAAAGAAGAACAAGGAGAGATTGCTTCCCCACAACAAGGTCAATCTCAAATCAATGACTTACCAAGAGAATGGAGAACGCATAGGAACCATCCACTTGACTTGGTAATTGGTGATGTCTCTCAAAAGGTAATTACTCGAAACTCCATTAAAAATGTATGCAATCATTTAGCTTTTGTTTCTCAAGTTGAACCAAAAAACATAGATGAGGCCATAAATGATGAAAATTGGATCTTGGCAATGCAAGAAGAATTAAATCAATTTGAGAGGAACCAAGTTTGGGAACTTGTTCCAAGACCCAATGATCATCCCATTATTGGCACCAAATGGGTTTTTAGGAACAAACTTGATGAAACCGGAATAATTACAAGAAATAAAGCTAGGCTAGTAGCTAAAGGTTATAATCAAGAAGAAGGAATAGATTATGAAGAAACCTATGCTCCTGTTGCTAGATTAGAAGCTATTCGAATGTTACTTGCATATGCCTGCATCATGAACTTTAAACTTTATCAAATGGACGTAAAAAGTGCCTTCCTAAATGGTTTTATTCAAGAAGAAGTGTATGTTGACCAACCTCCTGGTTTTGAAAATTATAAACTGCCCAATCATGTTTTTAAACTTAAAAAGGCTTTGTATGGCTTAAAACAAGCTCCTAGAGCTTGGTATGAAAGACTGAGCAAAAGAAACAAGTGAAAAGGAAACTCCCTATGGATAGCTGAAGCAACAAAATCCCAGCAGCCACACTATAGCCAGTGTAACATCCCTAAATTTCATATGTTATGATTTAGCTAAATTCTTTGAATGAATTGTATGTTCTGTTACAGAAAAGGTGATAGATTGAGTTAGAATGATTGATTTGAGATTCTGGCTATACTATGAACTTCAGTAGAACCTAAGGAAGAGATAGGTGGAATTTAAACTCTTAGATTTACTCTGGCTAAGTTAGGACCTACTGGTAAATTTAATTTTCTTCAGGACCTATTGGGAATTCTTAGACATCACAAGGGTATTTTAGTCTTTTAACACCTCAGTGGCAAATTAGTGATTCTTCCTTTAAGTAAGGGGCAAGATGGACATTTCAACATCCCCTCCCTCTTGCATAAGTGGGACTAGGCCACCTAGGGGGAGACAAGATGCGCATCTTCTCCAAAATCTCTAAGTTCCATAGCCAAAGCTTGCTCCAAGGTTCAAGGGTCCAAAGTAAGCATTTTTATACATCTTTTGGCTTAGGTTATGTGATGGTTATTGATCACTATACTTCTTCAATCCTATGGTATTAGTTTCTTTAGAAACTCATTTTTATCCCTAAGAATCAAGAACACCCATGTCTAAAAGTTGGTTGTTTTGCTTGAGTGTTTTGAAGGAAGTTGAAGGGAAGGTTGCCTTGACTACCAATCCCATTTTGGAATCAAGTTAGGAGCACTTCAAGGTGAGTGTGGATTTACTTGTGCTATTGTATGATGTTCTTAGAGTGAAAGTGTATGATAAAGGATTAAGCTTGAATCTAGGGTTTTCACCTATGCTTGAGGTTGGATGTGTTTTTATTACATGTTTTCAAGGATTAGGGTTTAGGAAAAATGAGTGGAATGATTGGTATACTTGATGGATTTGAGGACATGATCCCATAGAGAAATTAGGGTTTTGATTTAAAGTTGGGCGTGGCACTATTCTACTGCTGTACACCAACCACGGTGTAGTCCCCTACCACTACCGCCGTAGTCCTCTCCTGGAAAGGAAATATTGATGCCTCGTGCCCAACCACGTTAGATCCCCACTCACGGCCGGCCGTGGTTGGCTCTGGAAAGAAAAAATGTTGTGTGTCAAATCGACCACTGGTGTGGTGGCCACCGGTCGGGCTAGTGGTCCGCACCACGGCGCGTGGTGCCAACCAGGCAGCCGTGGTTGTCTCCTCGTTTCTAATTTGTTGAGTTGTGTTTTTACGAGCGGTCGTAGTGGTTACCACCACGGGCTGGCCGTGGTTGACTCTGTTTGTGTTATTGTGGTGCATATGCCTAGAGTTTTGATACCATATGCTAGGGTTAGGATTAAGGATGACTTAGCATTATAATGTGATGTGTAGCTAAGCAAGAATGCTTGATAAAAGTGACTTAGCACTATAATGAGATGTGTAGCTAAGTAAGGATGCTTGATAGAGTTGAGCATGATGGTTATGTGTTGTATATATTTGAATTGATTACATGTAATGTTATTATGATGATATTATGAATGAGCATGATATGAGAATGAGAACATTGCATTGCATAGCGAGATGGCCTAACCGGAAAGGGTTAGTGTACAAAATGTAGGGTGCCTAGGTCGATGGAAATGAAATAGCATACCTAATTGCATTGCATTGCAGGTGGCCTAACCTAAAGGGTTAGTGTACAAGAATGAGGGGTGCCTAGCTTATTAGCTAGAAGGAAAGCGGAATTGGCATAACACATTCATATGCATATTGGCGAGGGCCTAGCACCGAAAGGGGTTAGTGCACAACAAGAGGAGTGGAGAAAGAAAAAGTGTGAATAAAAGTGTGAACATCATGTGCATTCATCCATTGCATTGGTTGGTAGGTGTTACTTGACATATTGTGAATTGTGTTATACTTACTCTCTACTTACATTTATACTTTATCCGCAAGTTATTCATATTCACCTTTGGGAAGTTGTTCTCACCACCTCTTCTCGTATTCGCAGAACACTCGAACCTCTACTGTTAAGTACGGAGGATTCTCGTTGATTTACTTTTGGGATTTATATTTTGATGGAGTTAAGCTCCGTGATGTAACTATAACAGATGTGTATTATTCTCGATGTAGATGTTACAGGAACTGAATACTACTTTTGATGTACTCGGTTCTGTATATGTTTAGTGTGCTCAGTCAGGATCACGATAGTGTTTAGAATACACTTGGATAACGTTGCATACGCTGATAATGTATTTGGTTGAGATCTGAGATCTCTTTTTGATGTATGTGTATGTGTATATATATAATATATGTACTCTGGTTGGTTTGAAATGGTTGTTGGAAATCCGCTGCTTATGTTATAGTTTGTGGTAATGTTTAAGAAGCAAAGGAAACGGGTCACGCTAATTTTCTATATTTATATAATCCACGTAAGGCTTATGGTTGGTAAATAACATAGTAACTAATAGGTCTTACATTTTTGGTATCGAAAGCGCTTCTTCCTAGAGGATCAGTAATATATGGGTTTAGAGTTATAATGAGCACTTAGGATGTATGCCTATAGCTTTTCATATACTTCGATATATTGCATGTGGGGAGTTGGGACCGATCAACCCGATATTTTCTGCACGTCATATCTGAGTTATGAGTGGACTAGGGCGAACACGTAGTGGAGGTCGAAAGGCAGGGCCGAGGCCAACCCACCGCAAATACTAATGAAGGTGATGGTCCGGTGGTCGTGCTTGCACATTTGGCTCAAGCCATAGACCGATGCCCGGACCCCAGATGATGGCAATCCTAATCCCGGACTTGTCGCTCAGCTGGGACTGACGGAGTTCGCAAAAGGGATCCCCATCTTTTCATGGGAATTATGACCCAATGGCCGCCGAGGTGGGTGAAACACCTGAGAAGATCTTCGTGGCCATGCGGATCTTGATGAGCGAAAGTCATCTTGTCTTTGCTTATAAGTTGGAGGATAGTGAACATTGGTGGGAAGCTTCTCATCCTGAATTGCTCCTCCTAGAGGATCCCATCACTTGGGGAGACGTTTAAGATGGCATTTTTGCGTAAGTACTTCCCCGCTAATGTCGAATCCGAAGGAACAAGAGTTTATGCACTTAAGACAGGAGATCTCACATTTGGGCAATATGCGGCTAAGTTTGATGAACTGTCTAAATACTTAGTTACCTGCAAAATGGACCGAATGAGAATTGGAAGTCCATTCAGCTTGAAAGGGGACTTGAGTTTGAGTTAAGAAAAGTATGCCTGGTTTTGAGATTAGAGAGTTTGCTTCTCTAGTTGAGAAGTGCCTGATTATGGAAGAGTGCATGAATCCGTTCTTGAAAGTAGTCGTGAACCGAAGAGGAAAGTGGAAGTTACTCGGCAAGTCACGGTACTAAGAAGACTAAGGTGGACTTATGCAGACGTGGTGGGAAACCGCATCAAGGTGCTTGTCAAGCGAATGTATGTTTTGCTTGTGGCCGGCGACACATTGCCAAATACGCCCACAACAGTAGTGATCTCGCTTCAAGTGTCGTAAAAGGAGCACACTTCCGAAATTGCCCACGCATTTCTAAGGCACTGCTTTCTACCCCTAGACCACTTACCCTGTGGGCGAGTGTATACCCCTCGGTGGGGCAGAGGCACAAGCGGATGATTTGATCCAAGGTATTGTGCTTCTTGAATGGTCGAACTTAATTGTACTGTTTGACTGGGGCAACCCATTCATTCATTTCTAATGCATGTGTGAAGTCCTTGAGTTCCACTCACTACTTCCTTGCCTTATACACTCGCCGCTGACTACTCCTCGCTAAGGATAAAAATTCTTACCACCACATCTGCTTAAACTGTAAATTTGTGTTCCAATCGAACCTTTGTTGTTGATTTAATCAAGCATCGTTGAGAGGATTAGATATTATCTTGGGTATGGATTGGCTTGCAACCAACCAAGTGTTGTTAGATTGTTGTAACAAGATTGTCATTATTCCTCCTGTTACAAACCATACATCGATTCCCGAAATTTCCATGTTACCCAAAGTGTCGAGTTGAACCATTGCACGATGGATGGGAGTCAAGTATACATGGTACTATTTTCTTTGAACTTAGAGGTTCGATCGAATTGGTCGGAGTTCCAAAGAGTCGCTGAATTCACGGATGTCTTTCCTAAGGAAATTCCTAGTTTACCACCGATAGAGAGGTAGAGTTTGTTATAGACTTAGCACGGAGCCTATGTCTCCAGCACCTTATAGAATGTCACCATTGGAACTAGGAGAACTTAAGAAACAAGTAGAGGAACTATTGGAAAGGGGATTCATTAGACCCAATGTGTCTCCATGGGGAGCACCTGTGTTATTAGTGAAAAAGAAGGATGGGAGTATGAGGTTGTGTGTGGATTAATGACTTTGAATAAGATTACTATAAAGAATAGGTACTGCGTTACCTAGGATAGATGACTTACTTGACCAGCTTAGAGATGCCACGGTATTGTCTAAGATTGATCTTCGTTCTGGTTACCATCAAATTAAGATAAAGCCAGATGATGTACCAAAGTCTGCTTTTAGAACTAGATATGGACACTATGTGTACTTGGTGATGCCATTTGGTTTAACCAATGCTCCAGCGGTGTTTATGGATTACATGAATAGAATTTTCTTAACCGTACCTAGACAAGTTTGTGGTAGTGTTCATAGATGATATTCTCACATATTATAACAAAGAAGAACATGAGGAACATCTTAGAATAGTCTTGCCAAATACTTAGAGAGGAAATCGTATGCTAAACCTCGAGAAGTGTGAATTTTGGTCGAATGAAGTGAAGTTTTTAGGTCACACTATATCCGTGATCTGTAGCAAAGTGGACTCTAGTAAGGTTGAGGCGGATGTACAGTGGGAACGACCAAAGTCGGTTACTGAGATTAGAAGTTTTCTAGGATTAGCTGGGTATTACCAGAAGTTCATTCGGGGTTTTTCTCAGTTGGCACTTCCTTTAACTGAATTAACCCGGAAAGGACAAGCTATGGTATGGAGTGAGAAGTGCGAGAAGAGTTTTCAGGAAGTCAAACATAGATTGACCACAGCTCCAGTTTTAGTCATTGCTGACCTATCCAAAGATATGGAGGTGTATTGTGATGCCTCTAAATTGGGCTTAGGATGTGTGTTAATGCAGGATAAGAAGGTAGTGGCTTATGCATCTAGACAACTTAGAACCCATGAGAAGAATTACCCGACCCATGACCTAGAACTGCGTACCATAGTTTTTGCACTTAAGATCCTGAGACATTATTTGTATGGTGTAAAGTTTGAGGTGTTCAAAGTTGATCATAAGAGCTTGAAGTATCTGCTTGATCGAAGGAACTGAACATGAGACAAAGAAGGTGGATGGAATACTTAAAAGATTATGACTTCGAGTCAAGTATCATCTCCTGCAAGGCCAAGCGTTGTGGCTGATGCCCTCAGTAGGAAGTCTCTGCACGTATCTCAGATGATGGTGCATGAGTTAGATTTGGTAGAGCAATTGCGAGACCTTAGTATCCAAGTGGATATGAGTAGTGTGACACTGAGACTAGCTTTGTTGGAAATCTCATGTGACCTTAAGGATCAGATTAGACATGAACAAAGTTTGGATAAGGAACTACAAGATCGTAGGGTCTCAATAGCTTTTTCTTTAGAGGATGATGGATTAATTAGGTTTAGACAAAGGATTTGTGTTCCAAAAGGGGGAACCTTAAAGAACAAATTCTGGAGGAAGCTCATAAAAGTAAGTTCTCGATACATCCTGGTACGACTAAGATGTATCAAGATTTGAAAGAAAGATTTTGGTGGCCGGGAATGAAAAAAGATGTGGCTGAGTATGTGGCCAAATGTTTGACTTGTCAGAAAGTCAAGATTGAACACCAGAAACTAGCCGGAATGCTCCAACCTTTAGAAATTCCAGAGTGGAAGTGGGACAAAATAACCATGGACTTTGTGACCGGCTTGCACAGGGTACGAAGGGTTATGATGCTATATGGGTCGTTGTGGATAGACCGACTAAGTCCGCCCATTTTCTTCCCATTAAGATTTCTTATTCCCTAGATAAACTTGGCTGAGTTATTTGTTGGAGAGATTGTCTCGATTGCACCTGTTCCATTGAGTATCATTGTGTCGTATAGAGATCCTGCATTTACCTCTAGATTTTGAATGCCTTACATCACTTTTGGGACTAAGCTCGCCGTGATCTTGCTTATCACCCACGGCATGGCAAAGCGAGCTTTACTATCCAAACGTTAGAAGATATGTTGAGAGCTTGTGTTCTTGAAGATAAGGGTAGTTGGGATAGATACTTACCATTGGTAGAGTTTGCTTACAACAACAGCTTCCATTCCAGATTGGGATGGCACCATATGAGGCACTCTATGGTAGAAAATGTAGGTCACCTCTGTGTTGGTATGAGGTAGGTGAGCGGAACTCCGTAGGACCTCGAGTTAGTTCAAGAAAACTACCGAAAAATTAGGGTTATACAGAGGAAAATAAGAATTGCTCAGAGTAGGCAAAAAGAGTTATGCCGACAAAGAAAGAGGCGTCCTCTGAGTTTGAAGAGGGTGATCATGTGTTTCTTAGAGTCTCACCCATGACAGAATTGGTAGAGCCATTCGGGCTAAGAAGTTAAATCCTCGTTTCATTGGTCCCGTTTCAAATTCTCGGCGTATTGGACTTGTAGCTTACCATATAGCTCTTCCTCCACATCTGTCCAATCTCCATCCTGTGTTTCATGTATCCCAGTTGAGAAAGTATGTTCCGGATCTTTCACACATCATTGAGGTTGAGTCGGTACAATTGAGAGCTGACCTTACATTTCAGGCTAAGCTAGCTAAGATCATTGACCGCAGTGTGAAGTCCCTGAGGAACAAGACTATTTCCTTGGTGAAGGTGCTTTGGGATGGACAGTCACCTGAAGAGGCTACGTGGGAATTGGAGGAAGATTTGCACAAGTTGCATCCCGATCTATTCTGATCAGGTATATCTTTAACTCAATTTTGTGGGCAAAATTCTTTTAAGGGGGGGAGAATGTAACATCCCTAAATTTCATATGTTATGATTTAGCTAAATTCTTTGAATGAATTGTATGTTCTGTTACAGAAAAGGTGATAGATTGAGTTAGAATGATTGATTTGAGATTCTGGCTATACCGGTGAACTCGGTAGAACCTAAGGAAGAGATAGGTGGAATTTAAACTCTTAGATTTACTCTGGCTAAGTTAGGACCTATTGGGAATTCTTAGACATCACAAGGGTATTTTAGTCTTTTAACACCTCAGTGGCAAATTAGTGATTCTTCCTTTAAGTGAGGGGCAAGATGGACATTTCAACATCCCCTCCCTCTTGCATAAGTGGACCGGCCAGCCTAGGGGGAGACAAGATGCTCATCTTCTCCAAAATCTCTAAGTTCCATAGCCAAAGCTTGCTCCAAGGTTCAAGGGTCCAAAGTAAGCATTTTTATACATCTTTTGGCTTAGGTTATGTGATGGTTATTGATCACTATAATATCTTCTTCAATTCTATGGTATTAGTTTCTTTAGAAACTCATTTTTATCCCTAAGAATCAAGAACACCCATGTCTAAAAGTTGGTTGTTTTGCTTGAGTGTTTTGAAGGAAGTTGAAGGGAAGGTTGCCTTGACTACCAATCCCATTTTGGAATCAAGTTAGGAGCACTTCAAGGTGAGTGTGGATTTCCTTGTGCTATTGTATGATGTTCTTAGAGTGAAAGTGTATGATAAAGGATTAAGCTTGAATCTAGGGTTTTCACCAATGCTTGAGGTTGGATGTGTTTTTATTACATGTTTTCAAGGATTAGGGTTTAGGAAAAATGAGTGGAATGATTGGTATACTTGATGGATTTGAGGACATGATCCCATAGAGAAATTAGGGTTTTGATTTAAAGTTGGGCGTGGCACTATTCCTGCCCAGAAGACCAACCACGGGTGTGGTCCCCACCACGGCCTGGCCGTGGTCCTCTCTGGAAAGGAAATATTGATGCCTCGTGCCCAACCACAACCGTGGTCCCCACCACGGGCTGGCCGTGGTTGGCTCTGGAAAGAAAAAATGTTGTGTGCTGAAATCTGACCACGGGTGTGGTGGCCACCAGGGGCTGGCCGTGGTCCAGACCACGGGCGTGGTGCCAACCAGGGGCAGGCCGTGGTTGTCTCTGTTTCTAATTTGTTGAGTTGTGTTTTCTGAACCGTGGCCGTGGTTACCACCACGGGCTGGCCGTGGTTGACTCTGTTTGTGTTATTGTGGTGCATATGCCTAGAGTTTTGATACCATATGCTAGGGTTAGGATTAAGGATGACTTAGCATTATAATGTGATGTGTAGCTAAGCAAGAATGCTTGATAAAAGTGACTTAGCACTATAATGAGATGTGTAGCTAAGTAAGGATGCTTGATAGAGTTGAGCATGATGGTTATGTGTTGTATATATTTGAATTGATTACATGTAATGTTATTATGATGATATTATGAATGAGCATGATATGAGAATGAGAACATTGCATTGCATAGCGAGATGGCCTAACCGGAAAGGGTTAGTGTACAAAACAGAGGGGTGCCTAGCTGATGAGCTAGATGGAAATGAAATAGCATACCTAATTGCATTGCATTGCGAGGTGGCCTAACCGGAAAGGGTTAGTGTACAAGAATGAGGGGTGCCTAGCTTATTAGCTAGAAGGAAACGGAATTGGCATAACACATTCATATGCATATTGCGAGGGCCTAACCGAAAGGGGTTAGTGCACAACAAGAGGAGTGGAGAAAGAAAAAGTGTGAATAAAAGGTGTGAACATCATGTGCATTCATCCATTGCATTGGTTGGTAGGTGTTACTTGACATATTGTGAATTGTGTTATACTTACTCTCTACTTACATTTATACTTTATCTGCAAGTTATTCATATTCACTGGGAAGTTGTTCTCACCACCTCTTTCTCAGATTCGCAGGAACACCCCGAACCCTCTACGGGTTAAGTACGGAGGATTCTGTTGATTTACTTTTGGGATTTATATTTTGATGGAGTTAAGCTCCGTGATGTAACTATAACAGGATGTGTATTATTCTGATGTAGATGTTACAGGGAACTGAATACTACTTTTGATGTACTCGGTTCTGTATATGTTTAGTGTGCTCAGTCAGGATCAGGATAGTGTTTAGAATACACTTGGATAACGTTGCATACGCTGATAATGTATTTGGTTGAGATCTGAGATCTCTTTTTGATGTATGTGTATGTGTATATATATAATATATGTACTCTGGTTGGTTTGAAATGGTTGTTGGAAATCCGCTGCTTATGTTATAGTTTGTGGTAATGTTTAAGAAACAAAGGAAACGCTGCCGAATTTTCTATATTTATATAATCCACGTAAGGCTTATGGTTGGTAAATAACATAGTAACTAATAGGTTTTACAGCCAGTGTAATGGATCACTACATCCAGAATTAGAGGGTTTAGTCTCCTCCGGGGCTGCTTTATTGGTTTAGCTCCATCCTCAAGTAAAATTCTATGCATGCATATAGAAGGGCTAATGCTAGGAATGTGTGCAAGTGTAAAGGTTTCTAGGATTCTCCCTCAAAATGGGTAGCAATATCTCCTCCTCATCAGTAAGGAGGTTCTTAGCCACAGTCACTATGAGTTGTTCATCATCTACCAAATGTGCACATCTCAAATGCTCATGCAAAGGCAAAGGTTGTAGCTTGAACTGTGGTAGCTGCACAATGGAAGGAACCAATCTGGTGGGCTGCACCAGCTCTGTAGATTGGATCTGTGTAGAATTTGTTGCTATATCTTAATTATCCACATAGTTAGTTGCAACAGAACTAGCAACAATCAAAAAGGCCACAATCTCAGCACATGCATTACACAACACATCACCATCACAACCAGTACAACAAACAGAATCATCAAAATCAGTAGACCAACAAATTCAGCACAAACATCATGAACTGGTGTTTGCACATCAATGGTCTCATGTTATACGGAATCAGATTGCTACATCTATTACTTGCTCAACTGACTCAATGAAGATGTTAGTTGACCAATTTGAGTCTCCAAATTCTGTATTGTGGCTTTAGTTCTTTGCTGGAATTAGAGATTATTAGCTACTAGTTGTTGATTATTGGCCACTAGTTGCTTCATCATATCCTCTAATGAAGGCTCAAACTTTGTGCCTACTAAAGCTTGCTGGGACATAGGCTGCTGGTATAGACTGCTTGGTTCAACATGAGGTTGGAACTATTGGCCTCAGTGGTTGCTGGAATGGCTGTATATACTAATTTGGTTGTTATTGTTGGGTTGCTGCATTTCTATATCTCAAGTCAGGATGATCTCCCAACCAGGGTTATATGTAGTAGAATAAGGATCATATCTAGGTTGTTGGTACTATGCTTCACCAGGAAATACACCTGTTGCAGTAACAAAATAATCTTGAAATACATAACTGTGAACACTGTATTTTTTTCGGCACTTTTTTTCTTTTCTTTTTTAATTAGCCATTTAACTCTTAAAATGAAAATCCAAATTTAATAAGTAGTCAATTAGCCACTTAATGAAAAAAGAAGAAGAAAATATCTATAACAAAATAGAAATAGATTAATCAATCAATTAATCCCTAAAAAAAAAGATGAATAAATTAATTAACTATCAATGAGAATTCAAAAATATAAACAAAATTATTTATTTAGTCACCTAATCCAAAAATAAATAAATAAAAAATACAAAAAATATAACATATAAATAATGAAATTTCACTTCTAATTTTATGTCCAAACCAAAACCCAAACCCAAGATCCCAATCAAATCCTAACCCATCAGCCAAATCCAACCTAAACCTGACTCAAAACCTACCTAAATCCCACCAGCAAAACCCAACCCACTTCCCTTGGCCCAACTCATGAACCAAACCCAAAATCCCAATCCAAACTCAAGACTCATTCCTCTCTCATCCCATCAACCCAAACCCAAGATCCAAAAAATTTAGATCCACACCCGCTGACCCTTACTCTGGCCCAACCTGGTCCGCATCCCCTTTCCCCTTCTCTCCCTTTCTTCCCGAAACATTTGCCCTAACTCCTCTCTCTCCACTGCGCCGCACCTTTCCCGATCCCCATCTATCTGCTGCTCCATCCCCTTCGTCCATCGTATACCCTGCTGCTTCGGCTCCGTCCCTGTACCACGCACCCAGACCACCACACAGCTCCATTGCGCCATTCACCCAGCCTCACATGCTGCTGCACCTCCACTCCCTTTTCCCCCTAATTATCGCCTAGCCCTTTCGTCCTTCTGCTGCACTAACAGGAGACCGCCCGTCCAAACCACGTCGGCAGCATCACCCCGTACCTCTGCCCCCACAGAATCAACAACCACCTTCCCCTTTCCACTACCCGTCTGCCATCTGCCACAAATCGTACCACAACCCACGCCCTGCTGCCCCTCCTTTCGCCACTTTTTGGTCGGGCTTCATAGAACAAGGACACCCGGAGCACTATACGTCGCGGATGGATGAAGGAGCAGAGGGATTTTTTTTCTTTTCTTTTCTTTTATTTTTCTGTTTTTGTCCTTTTTTGTTTCAAAATTTGTATAAATAGGAGCTGATGGTCCTGTTTTGAGCACTGGTTTTTGGGATTTCTGGTGGAGAAGTTTTTAGCTTTTCTTGGGAGTTCTAGAGGGAGAGAGTGAGAGTGAGCCATTGGCCACCACAGAGCACTCGGATTTGCAGAGAAGAACTGCACTGAACAACTCCATTTAGGACATTAGGCATCCTTTTTGGTAACCCCTAGGATCCTTTTCTTTCCTTATTCTATTAGTAATTTAGTAAGGCATAAGTTGGAATTGATCGTGATCTGCTCGAATAAATTGAATGCATTTGTTAAATTATCTAAATATTTTGGTATTGATCCTGTGTATTGTGAACTTAGTGTACATGCTCTGAAATTTGGAAGCTGTATTTCTGGTCTATTCTTGCCTTCCCAGTTCATCTGATTAAATTAACCTTGCTGAGTATTTCAATCTGAACATAGTCAATGATTAAATCTGGTTGCTATGAGTTTTAATGGATTAATGATGAGAAAAAGGGTCTAAGGTAACTATGTATGGCTGTGTGACTTAGTGATATCGCTCGGAACTTGTGAATGAATGATTAGTGAGTTTCTTAGTTATTAGTTTGACCCTCTATTTATTTTTATTTACATTTGATCCAATGCATGGGAGTCTAGTTTTCTTGAATCTCTCGAATGTTAACTTTGATTTCAAGGGATCATTGTGATGATAATTACTCCGCATTCATTTGTTCTGTCATTTGACATGAAAGTGGAACATTGGGATGTTGCTTGTAACTTTTATTTGCTGCTGTTAATGCCTAGATATGTTGTTATCGAAGGGACTTCAAGTTTAACATAGGGATTCTCTGATACTTTTGCCATTTTAGTGTAATCCATTTTATCATAGACATCCTGTACTGTTTTCCTCCTTACTGGGTTCATTGTTGATTATTTTTACCTGTTTGAATGTGATTAAATGTGTTTTGGGTTGCTTAATAAGTGCTAAAGTCTCAATTGATCATCATAGATGTTACAATATTGTGTTATTTGATACCTATAAGCATCTTTTTATAATGCTGAGAATTGGAGCCCTGGTGTTTCTTTGTGTGTTCTTTGGTAGTTGATATTTACTCAAGTATAAGGGAACAACTAGTTTAGTCAGATCATAAAGTCCAAATCATCCTTTTGTTCTCTGATAAATTTGCAATTAATCTGCATAATTATCTTTTAAATGGATCACTTGAGGAATGATATCTTGGTCATGTTCTAGGCAAGTCTAAAGTTAGTTATGATTTGTGCATTAGCTTTACAAAAACATTATGTTGTCGTTTGGGTAACTGTGTTTATTTTGGCTTAACAACAGTAGCCATTTTTTATTTTTCTCTTCTCAAATGTTCATTCTCTACATGTGAAAAGCTTCTAATTCTCGCGTGAGTGTTGGTTTGAAGTTAGATTTGAGTTATTCGATTGGGTGGGGTTTGTCTTGCTTTATGATAATTTTTGGAATCTTTGTGAAAAGACATAAAGGTCTGGTGTTGGTGGTATACCTGCTGGTTTGGTCGCATGGTAATATTGTTTGGTTTTGCCGTGTTAAGATTCAATCTCTTTGAGGCAGTGTTTTGATGGCTTTGTTTTTTGTGACGCTCATTTCGAGTTTTAAAAGATAGGGAAATGCTAATCTTGATTTGTTTTTGTGTACACATGCATTTGTTCCTGTGGAAAATATGGAGGAAAGGGTTTAAAGGAGCTCTGTAAAACTGTTTTGAGAAGATTGGACTGATTTTTTTTTATATAGTCTAAACTGTGGTCTCCTTTTGTGTTACCCTTCGTGATGCACCTTGCATTTGAGCCTTCTGATTTCACCTTATGTTAGTCTTTGGTACTAACTTTTGCTCTTAAGGAAATATGTGTTTTGCCTATATTCCATTATTAATTTTCTAACAATTTAATTTTCCTTTTTTTTGTTGCATTTAGTATAACTCAACAAAAATCATATTCCATTTAATTTTATTTGTTACGCCACAATTCATTTGAAATATTAACTTTTCACACAATAATTCAAAACCGGCCTATGACAAAAATCGGGAGAGGATCGAAAGTCTGATCAACTAAACTCTTCTTGGTATTCTCGAGGCATTTATATCAAATTTTGCTAGGAGCGCTGGCGGGGTTTAATTCCCAAAATAAACAATTAAATAAAATATTTTTTAAAATAATAAAATAACATAAAATAATTGTGAACGAATTCACCCAGCCTGCACTTAGTGATAATGGTGAATTAAAAATTGAAAAAAACAACTTTTGCGAAAACTATTTCAAAAATAGTTTTCTTGGAAAATATTTTTCAAGAATCTTTCCACTCAAAAATATACATTTTCGGTTCACCATGTTCACCCTTGATAAGTTGCGAGCTCAGAATTTGTTCCCCACTAATGGCTATTAAGTCATCCATTCCTTGTCTCAATTCTTTATCACTCTTTGATAATATGCCTGATAAAATGAGACATAAAAATAACAAAAAATAAAAAACATTTTTATTTAATTTACAAATGATCAACCTAATTAATTTAGCAGATAACTTTAGATTAAATAGGTAACTGTTCTTGAAACTAACGGTGTAGGGTGCTAATACCTTCCCTACTCGTAATCAACCCCCGAACCTAAACTCTAGTATGCAGATTCCCACTTTAGGTGTCCAATCGTACCATTCCATTTTTTTAATGGAAAAATCGATTGGTGACAACTCTCAAAACCTTTCATTCCTCTTTAACCCTTTTTGTGAGGTTGCCTAATTTCGCAACATTGTTTTTCCCCTTGGGGACGGTTACAATAATAACCATCATTTTGCAATGCGGGACATGCATATGAGGGATGAAAAGAGCTACAACATATACTGCAAAATCTTGTCGGTTCTTGCACATGTAACTGATGTTGTCTCACAGCCAACTGTCTCACCAGATAAGCTAGTTCATCAAGTTTATGCTCCATCAGAAAGTGACCAATCACATAAGCACAAAAACATTAAAACAAGTGTAAAAACACATAAAACAACTACAGAAAATCTATCTAGATATTTTTAACAAATACAGGACTACCACAGGATGAAAACTACTCAAAAATGCTACTGGATAGAGCAATAAAATTTATTCAAAAATTGAAAAAGTGGTCAAAATGATAGAATTTGGGGCTGAGAAGGTGGGGCTTAGAGTGCACTTTAAGTTTTGAAGATTTGGTCGTTTTCTATCAACTGAAGAAGTTTCAACCAAATCTGACACCAAAATTTCGCACACTTTCTTGGCAAGTTGTTTAATTCCACCTAAAAACCACCAAAACAAAGCAAACAAAGGGGTTAGTGGTTAGGAAAGGTCTTGATATGATTGATTAGCACCTAATGGTCCCCGACAACGGCGTCAAATTTGATATGAATTGCGGAGCTCAATCAAATAGTAAGATTCGGTTCACAAATGATTTGTAGTATAAGAGAATGAATCAAGTCGTCTCCCAAGGATATAGGCTCAAAGCCTTGACAATAAGTCTCCTCAGACTTTTCAAAATGTTATACAGAGTGCAAATAGAACAAACAAACAATCCCCTCATGATTCAAGCCATCATTTTAAGAATAGCGTCAACTGTCCTTTCCAGGGTCTAGACTACGTCGGCCTGATAGTAGTACCGTTGTTTCTTAACTATATGGTGCTTTTTTAATAATTTCCAAATCACATAACACTATGATTGCAATCTTTCAAATCATATAACACCTCTATTAAGTTTTATAAATCACGTAACATCTGTTACGTTTTTTAATCAGGTAAACTTATTTTCAATCGTGTAAAATATTTTTCACAAAACTAAGTTATTTTAAGCTAAATAAAATATTTTCAAATCTATTTTTTTAATTTTTTTTTGTGATTAAAACTAAGTTAAATAATAAATTTAACTTTAAAAACTAATTTTCCATAATTCTTGCCATATGGAAAAAATTGATTATAATTCCAGATATTACTAAAATTATTTTCTCATCAAATTTTCAAAATCAAAGTCTCTCCAATAAAATAAGTTCTAGTGAAAACACTTTCCTTTTTCAAAATATGGTGGCCAAATCACCCCAAACATATCTTTCCAAACATATCTTTCCATGGATCAAAATCCAATTATTTTCCCATATCTTTCCATAAAATCAAACCAAACATATGCATGTCCTAAACATGTATATTCATATACACATGAATCATTTCATCTATATCCAAATTTTACCATACCTTTAATATCACAAATTCATACCATATCCCAAAGCCATAAAACACATAGTCTAAATAAAGTATAAAACCACAAAACTCACACCATAAAACATGAAAACATGAAACATAAATCACAAAATGCCAATCATAGATCATCTCACTAATTTCAAGAGAATAAAATCCTATTTTTTTATACCATAATATTGGTTGATAGAGAAACTCCCCCTTACCTTGGTTTAAAATCTTCTCAAAGGAACATTGTATAGGATCTTTGGCTTTCTACCAACACAAATCCTTAAGAAGACCAAATATATGCATTTAAGCTCTAAAACATGGAATAAGATGATCATGGATCAATCCAATGATTTGAATATTTGAAATAGAAATTTAAAAGTGAAGATAAAGAATTTTCACCTTTTGTTCTTCAAACTTTGTAGGCTCAAAAAATGGTTCAATGAGATTTCTTCTCAAGAAACTTACAACACCAAAGTATCTTAGAATGATCTCAATATGCTAAAAACAATATTGGATCTTTGGTTAGAATTTTGGAAGGCAATTTATGGTGTCTTGGCTGAAAGCTATATGGAGAGAAAGGATGAAGTTTTTGGTGAGTTAAAATGAATGATGAAGCTGTTGGAACCAAAGAACCTTTGTGAAATTAAGTTTGGAACCAATCTGTTTAAAGAATTATTACCCCATAAAGTTTTGAAAATAACAAAAGTTTTAATTTAGAATGAATAAGTAAAAGACTCACGTAACCTATTTTCAAACCGTTTCAACAAGAAAACAATGTGTTAACAAACATTTACTAGTACGTGCGTCCATTCTTTTTTGAGCTAAAGGAAACAAAGTATTCGTCCAATACTTTTTGAACTATTTCACAAATATTATTATATTGGATCGTCAAATGTTTTCCTTACTAAGCTCAAGCTCAAAGTATTCGTCCAATGCCAAAATTCAAATGTGAAGAAACTGTTCATCATTAAATGCTGAGAAGGACTCTGACAACATACACTACAAAAGAAGTCAACTGAGCTGCTTAACTGACATCGCTAACAACTACAAAGACCTGCGAATGAGGAACTTTCTGCACGCTCAGATAAGTCAGGACTAAGCTATCATATTCTTGGACATTCCTGATAATCAAAGTGTCTTTTCAGAAGAAGATCCACACGTTATCATCTTATGCATTTAATACTGCTCAGAACGGTAATAAATGTTTCCGTTGGACGAAGAAGTTTATGAAGACTGCTCCAAATGCTCTCACCTATAAATACAAATGTCTTCAAAGAAGAAAAAAAGAGGATAACAATCCATGTGATCAAAAGTGTAAAAGAATCAAAGCTTTCATTCTTCCTAGCACTCTTACTCTTGTAAAGAGTTTAAGTCTTGAGATTTATTTTCTATCCTCACCTGTAGTGAGTTAAAAAAACTCAATCACTTCTTCATCCATTTTTATTCAACTTGGTGTTTAAGCCTGAAGAGGCTGAGTATAAAAGAATACTTGGATCGTAGAACCTGAAGAGGTTGAGAATACTTGTATACCTAAAGAGGTTGAGAATACTTGTATACCTGAAGAGGTTGAGAATACTTGTATACCTGAAGAGGTGAACAATACTTGTAATCTTTGTATAAGATTAGTAGAAAATCCTTTTGGTTGAAGGGACTGGACGTAGCTCTTGGTTTGTGAGAGTAAACCAAGATAAACATCTGGTGTAAGCTTTTCTTCCCTCCTCTTGTGTTTTATTTATTCACTAACATCTGGGGATTGCCATTGTTTTCTTAACTAAGGTTTTGAGATAAAACTTAAAACTCTTTCACTGCGTTTAAAGTTATTAATTACAAAATCGTTTTAGCGTCCAATTGGACTAAAAAGTTTTCTTCGTCCATTGCATTTTTGCTTCTTAACGAAAAGTTTACCAAAAAGGTTAAGAAACACAATTCAACCCCTCCTTCTTGTATTTCACTTGTTTACTTCATAAACTTGCTATTTATAGAAGAAAAGTAAGATTAAATGTAATTTAATAAAAGACAAAAATCAAGATATTTACTCCAAAATTACTTACCTTAGCCGACCACCCTTGGAGAAGGTGTGGAGAGTTTGTGTTCAATTTGAACACTTGCTCTCCACCATAAATGGCCTATGACTCACCTTAGATGATTCACCTATTGCCATTAATGTTTGCATGACTCACCTAGATGATTCATCATCTACATAAATGCTAGCAATAATTGCATTAGATATTTACCTCGAGATATTTTTCAATAACTATTATCCAATGGTCAAAGATCAGTATTTATTGTCCAATAGACAATAAGATGTACCTAAAAATTTTATTTGATAATTAAATCCTTAAAAATGAAAAATGTCCAAATCTGTTCACGGATTTGGAGTTTGTAAACTTCCGTGTCTGTAATAATGATTCAAATGTATTTCAGACCAAAAATAAAATTATTTATTTTTATTTTTCAGAATGACCCAAAATTAACATATAAGGTTAAGCCCAATTAAACTTTGATTTAATAAGGCTCACAAAAATTTCTAAAAAACATAAATCACAAAGTCAACATATAAATTAGAAACAGAAAATTTGGGGTGTTACAAGATGAAATAAAAGTAAAATAAACTAAACTAAATTACGATGACGCAAGTAAAATTATGAAACAAGCAATGGGATTCAACTATAGATAAAGCTTGGTTAAGGGATTTTCTGCACCATTAGACTTATGATAATTGCAATAAAATATTATGATATTACTCTTTATACCTAATAAAACTACCAATCTGCAAACCCAAACTCACCTTGTAGCAGTTACTTGAGGGTTAACCTTTAGGTTTTTGTTTTCTATTTTTTTAGTATTTAAGATTTGAAGGTCGGTCTAACTCGTTAATTGTACCAATTAAATTTTTTAATTGTATTGCAATCTGAATGGTTTTACTCAAATGACCCTTTGGTTGTATGATCGGATTTCAATATGCGTTTTGGTGATTTAGCTTGTGACCCAACAGTGGCTTAGGTTTGATAATTGAATCATTTTCCATGAATGCCATGTTTGATATGATTGTGTATAGTAGCGTGCCTTTGATCTTGTTTCAGTTATTTCACATAATACAATGTTTTTTTTTTTTGAATGACAGATTTGTGCATATCTCTATTTGGTTTCATTTGCATAAGGTAGGATTTGTGAATTGGTCATAGATCTTATTTTTGTGATGTGTGTTGTTGTCGTTTGGTCTTGAGATGTATAACAAGATGTTGGTTTCCTCACCTCCCTACATATAAAATTTTAGGCTATGTTTTTGGATGGGGGTTTTGGGAGGGGGGAATAAAGGAAGGGGGAGTTTTATCATACACCTCCCCCTTGTTTGAAAGTTTTATAAAAAGAGGGGAAGGAGATGAGGATTTTTCGATAATCCTTCAAAACTCTCCTCGATTCATATTTGTGAACAATTTAAAATTCCTTCAAATTGAGGAGTTTTGGAGGAACAACTAATCAATTTTACTCAGATGCCCTTTTTAAAATTTCAAAATTACATTTTCACATTCTCATCTCACGCGTAGCTCACGCATTCTCTTTGCCCCTCTCTCGATAGCACTCTCTGTGTGCTCACGCATTCTCTCTACCCTTCTCTCCATGGCACGCTCTGTGCCCTAGCTTTTTCCATGCCATTCTTTGGATCTTGCTCTCTCTTCCCTAGCTCTCTCTTGATCTTAATCTCTAGTTGTTGGTGATCATCGGTTGGATTTGAGCATGGAAAGATTTTGTTTACTCTTGATTTTTGGTGTTGCTATTGATTTCTCTGGAAAGAGTTATAAAAATCTCTGGTATGTTGGTTCTGTATTTTTTTAATTTGAGTGTTTGTTAGGAACCAGAAAATAGACTAATAGAAAATGGTATAAACAAACAGAAAACTAGAGAATCTGATGTGTATATTATGTATTACTATCTTCGATTTAGAGATTTTGGGCATTTCTTGGAATATAAAAAGACATATAGAGAAAATGATATAAAAGAAATGACCCAATCCAGAGATTGAGTCCCCAGCCTGAGTCCCCAGCCTTAGGAGAGGCCTTCCCCACTCCAGACCACCTATTTCATATTTCAAGCATCTCTAGAAGTATCAAGTGATGATGCATGATAGATTTCAAATTTCAAATTAACTATCAGAATTCTAAAACAAATTTAAGAAGATAATAGTGCAATGTATTATGGGTGTAGAAACAATAATGAAGTCATAAATTACCTTGAGGGACCCAAGGAATCAAGCACCATTTCCAACAGTAGCTCCTTGCATTTATCCACCCGACATCAAGTTCTTCTTCCTCTAATCCTTTCAAGATTATCAAGAAGATAGATATAGGCATAGTTGAAGAGCTGCCTCTCAATCTTCAAATCCTCCAAAAGCTTCCAGATTTCAGCTTCAGGAATTGGAAGTTTGCAGAAGGCAAATTTTTAATTTACCATTATAATTAAACTTTATAATTTTTTAAATGTTCACCTAAACAAAATTGAATATTCCTTTTATTAATATAATAATTTATTAAATAATGATAATTTTATATTATATAATATAATTAATTTATATAATTTATTCAAACACAGATGAAATTATCCTGTGTTTATGGGTTTTCACCAAGTTGATGCCTCTAATCATACTTATCAAACAGAAAGATTGCATAATGTAAATACATCCCACAAGCCACCCAAAATATGCAGGCCAAAATAGAAGATTACATCAGAAAATTTATCAGCAAGGGTATATTGATTAAAATTATGCGGGCCAAAATATCAATTCTGCGCCTAAATAGGTATATTAATTTCATTAAAAATAAAAGAATAAAATGCCAATACAAGTATCTGAACCCCTTTCCTTGTTAATGCAATAGGTATATTAATACTTTGTCCCTCCCTCCCCTTCCTCCCTCACTCCCTCCCTCTAACCATGTTAAGATCCTATTGCACAAGGATGCTCCTTCACTTTTGCAACAGTGGTTGAAAGAATGATCACAAACTACATGCGAAAATGATGCATACCACTTTCATAAAGATTAGTAATCATTGATCAATATCATGATCTTTAATCTTGCGGCTTACACACGAGCATTGAAACTGAATTTCTTATTTGATTATAATATTATCCAAACAGATGTTTGTAAAAGAATCTTCTAACTTGTTTCTTCACGATTTCTTTTATATGTGGCTTTCAATTCCTCACGACTCTTCCTTGTAAGAGGAAACGTGTCAGCACCATAATCCTCAATGTACCCAATCAAGTGTTCTTCAATTGTTATGCCATTTGTATTGCCTGATTTGATTATGTTACTAGCATGAAATGCTATTTATATCAAATCCATGTCTTTGTTCTTAACTTTTCTCTTGCAATGTTTGGTTCATTATTTAATTTTTATATGTGCATTCTTCACTTTACAGGTTTTGAAGAATACAAGTAAGAGAGGAAGCATTAGATGTGTCAATGATTCTATTGTTAAAGTGATTTCTATGCAGTCTTATATTGTTCAGCCCTTTTACGATTTTTTTTTTGTTTGATTTAGATTAAAAGATAATATTGGGATTGAAATTGTGAAAGAACCCATACATCATATGGCTTGGTGTTGAGATGATATTATGTTCTGCCTAGTTATTAGAAGACTAAAACTATGTTGATTTAAATATGGATGCTTCATTTTACCTTGATTGTTATATACGTGCCTCGTATGCATTTCAACTACATATTTGGCTTTGTTAATTTATATTAATTTCTAGTCATATTCCATTATTAATTCTTTAAGAAATTTTTAAAAAAAATTGTTAATTTATATATTTTAAATTGTAAATAAAAAAAATAATTTCCTTGAAGATGACATTGCAAGGAGTGCAATGACAATAATAATACAATAATAAAGAAAACAAAGAAGAAAATTGATAATCAAATATATGTTAGCAAAGGTGCTAGGTGAAGAGTTACAATCATTGGCTATTCAAATTGTTGATTGAGAAATCGATATATATATATATATATAGGGAAGATATATATATATATATCATACACCACTCAATAACTTTTTATATATATATATATATATATATATATATATATATATATATAGGGAAGAAATCAACTTACACCGGTGTAAGACTTGATCACTCTTACACCACTCAATAACTTTTTAATATATATATATATATATATATATAGGGAAGAAATCAACTTACACCGGTGTAAGACTTAATCACTCTTACACCACTCAATAACTTTTTATTGAATAACTTTCTTACAAAATCCACCGTTAGATTGAAAGTTTCTATCATATAGATCATTTGTGTCAAATTTTGAAAAAATTGAATATCAATAAGAATATAATCAAATAGTTCATATTTTCATATATTTCAATAGTTTATATTTACGTTAATTTTGATGTATATCAATGAGTCACAAAACAATTTCAGATTAATCTAAAATTTTATAGGTATGATCTACATGATAGAAACTTTCAATCTAACGGTGGATTTTGTAAGAAAGTTATTCAATAAAAAGTTATTGAGTGGTGTAAGAGTGATCAAGTCTTACACCGGTGTAAGTTGATCCCTCCCCATATATATATATATATATATATATATATAGGTTATATGTGGAGAAAAAGAAAGATAATTTTTTAAGAGAGAGAGAGAGAGAGAATTCTTTTAGAGAGAGAAAGAGATTTTTCTAGAGAGAATTTTTTTTGTAAAAAAATATTTGAATATTTTCAAAAAAATTTAAATTGATCTTGTTTATAAAATATGTTATGTTAGTTTTTTTAATTTTTAATAAATGGTAAAATTGTAAAAACATATTAATTAATAAGTTTTATTTAACTAACCTTCCATTTCTTTTTTCTTGTTTATTTTGAACATCTAAACAAGGAAAAGGTTAATCATCAAATAAACCTCCCTTACCTCCTCCCTCCTTACCCTTTAACCCCTTCTCTTCCGGTGCCTCACCTTCCAAACTCCCAAACATAGCATTAGGGATCAATGATGCACTGGTTATGGATATAGGAATTTGTGTGCTACTGGATATGCAGAGTGCTAATCTAAATCTTTGAGAATAGGTCAATGTCTTGCGAATTAAAGAATTCTGGCAGTGGGTTTCTTAATCCTAAATGATGAGTTACAAATGTTAAGTTGGTTTGCACGTGCTACTGGTGTGCTACTGCTTGTTCCCGTTTGTTGGTTTAGTGAGATTGTTGAATGGATCCTTGGGATTGACTGTGTGTAGTGAATAAGTCCAATCTGATCAATAAAAATTCAGAGATAACTTTCTTTCAAATATGTTGAGGCATTGAGTCATTGTCATAATGATGTGTAGTCCATATAGTATGCGGTTTTGCCTACTTTGATAGAGTCTCTGCTAAGTCATTTCTAGCTAGGGGAAATATTTATAAGTGAGTTATACCGATGGCCTAATTCTCAACTTTAATCTAACTTGGTTCAAATTTAAGTGGGTGTTTTATTCTGCGATGTAACTATGATTTATCTGCTAATAAGATTGATAACATGACTTGCATTGCTTCGGTCGTTCCTCTGGTATTTGCTTCCAAATGAACGTGTTAGCACACTGTTTGATACCTTCAGCCCAAAGGTTCCTTTTTCCATGTAGACGCTGAGCTAGGTCCTGAGTTACGTTCCTAGTCTATTTTATATATATATATATATATATATATATATATATATATATATATATATATATTGTTCATGGTTGAGGGTTTTTTTGAAAAGACGTTTTCTGTCGTGGGGATTCATGAAATTATGTGCATACCTTTCGTTTAATAAAATGCCTGTGTTTATTTATGCTGTGGCAAGGGTAATGTGGCTTCAAGTTTTTTAGCTTGAATACGATTGAAGTTTAACGCTACTTTTTTTTAAAAAAATTTAATTTCTTTATTTAATTTGGATTTTTTTTACCTTTCTATTCACGTCAATTGGTGTCAGTACTTTTATTTACCTCTGGTGTTCATTATTATTTGAGTAATGATATTTGCACACCAAAATAGTTATACTACTTTTACATTAGTTAACGATTAATAAATTTTTGGTTAATACAGTATATCATTTGGTTAATGGGTTTTGATAACCAATCACTTATAAGCCAGTAATCTATTAACCAGACGATATACTGAATTAACTAAAAATTTGTTTATCGTTAACTAAGTCTGTAAGCAATTGCATACGAAAACTTATTAACCAAACAATATACTATATTAACAAAAAATTTACTCATTGTTAACTAGTATAAAAATGGTGTAAAGAAAAAGGTGTGCAACAAACATTATCCTTTTTATTCCTTGATGAGGTACACGTCTTGTTTATACTGTTGTCGCGAATAAATTCAAACAAGCAAATTTAATAATTCGTTTAGAGTAAATTAGTTATTGTTAATGTTCATTGTCCAATTTTACTTAAGACTCATTTAAGAAATATATATAGATATATATTTGTTATCAACGCACAAGTGGTAGATAATTGGGCCCTTAAGTATGTGGTCAGGGGTTCGATTCCTGAAACATGTATATGAAAAAATATCAGTTGGGAGAGGTCAACACCTTAAATGGATCTCTGTCGAGGGATTAGTCCCTGCTGTCGTACGCGAGGGATACCCTGGGAGACCAAAAAATATATAAATCTCTGTTAGGAGAGGTCAACCCCTTAAATGGATCTCTGTCGATGAATTAATCCCTGCTATCGTACGTGGGGGATACCCTAGGAAACCAAAAAATATAAAAATATATTTGTTAAATAATTTCTAAACTTATTCACGCAATGGTTAATGATAGTGATTATATAGTCTTGTGTCATCTTCAATGTCGATTGAATTCATAAGGGTTTATTGTATGGCTTTGAGTCATCTTAGACCTCGTGCAACGTGAATTTTTAACCTTTTTCCACGTAATGACCGACGAGGTTGATTGTATGACCTAGTGTCATCTTCAGTGTCGTTGAGTCCATAGGGATTTATTGTATGATAATGTGTCATCTTGAATTCAGCGCAAGAATGGAATTAATTTATAACCAAACATCATTTCTTAATGAACTAGTGTCATAATTTTTCTTATTAAAATTAACCAACAGACAATCATTTTTTAAAGAACTATGTGATTTTAAATTTTCCGTTGCACGCAGGGGATATGTAGGCACTAACGGTAAATCAAAATTGTAATTTTTGTAATTTAGTTTTATTCTTCATTTAACTTGTAAATAATTGTAGTTTCTTGTTGGGCCCTTAGGTCAGGGGTTCGATTCCTGAAACATGTGTATGAAAAAATATCAGTTGGGAGAGGTCAACACCTTAAATGGATCTCCGTCGAGGGATTAGTCCCCGTTATCGTACGCGAGGGATACCCTGGGAAACCAAAAAATATATAAATATCTGTTAAGAGAGGTCAACCCCTTAAATGGATCTCCGTCGAGGAATTAATCCCCGCTGTCATACGTGGGGGATACCCTGGGAAACCAAAAAATATATAAATATATTTGTTAAATAATTTCTAAACTTATTCATGCAATGGTTAATGATAGTGATTATATAGTCTTGTGTCATCTTCAATGTCAATTGAATTCATAAGGGTTTATTGTATGGCTTTGAGTCATCTTAGACCCCGTGCAACGTGAATTTTTATCCTTTTTCCACGTAATGACCGACGAGGTTGATTGTATGACCTAGTGTCATCTTCAGTGTCATTGAGTCCATAGGGATTTATTGTATGATAATGTGTCATCTTGAATTCAGCGCAAGAATGGAATTAATTTATAATCCAAACATCATTTTTTAATGAACTAGTATCATAATTTTTCTTATTAAAATTAATGAACAGACAATCATTTTTTAAAGAATTATGTGATTTTAAATTTTCCGTTGCACGCAGGGGATATGTAGGCACTCACGGTAAATCAAAATTGTAATTTTTGTAATTTAGTTTTATTCTTCATTTAACTTGTAAATAATTGTAGTTTCTTGTCTTTTTTTGTAAATATTTATCTTTATTTGTAAATATTTTAATTTATTCTTTTTATCATTTCTTATTTTATTTAAGGGGTTAAAATAAATATTATCAAGGCTATCAATAATTCACACAATTGGCTTTAGGGTAACCATTTTAGGATTAAGTTCCCTGAACAAAATTAGACTTTGAACCTTACTTCTCTTCAAAGACCAGTTTTAAATAAAAAGGGTTTTTTTTTCAATTATTTTCCAATAAAATAAAAATTGGTGACGACTCTTAAATTTTTTGCAAATTTAGTTGCCTCTTGGGTTACAACGCCCTTTGGTACGTTGTAACAGTGCTTGCAACCAACCGTAGACTTGTTGGAAATTTGCTCTAACCTCTTCTTTTAATGTCTTGGAGTCCTTTTTGAGTTTGCATCTACAAGAGCACAATACTCCAATCATTAACTGTATTACTATGAAAGAAAAATCAAAGCAAATTGTCCCAAAGTCCTTCCATATGCAACTCAAATTCAAAATAACAAATAACAAATAACAAAAATAAGCAAGACTAAACTAAAAACAAAGCTAAAAATTAAGAATCCTAGAACCAAACTCAAGGATTTAGCCAACTTTAATGCTCAAAATAAGAACAAATAACTCTATATCATATCAGTTATCAGTCCTCCGCAAGCGAAGCCTCCTGAGATCGTGTTTATGACACCACACACAGTCTTTGCTTGCCTCCCAGCTATCTATTCAATGAATGATCTGCTGTAGCAACATCTGGCTTGTGAAGGTCTTCGAGAATGGCTTTCTTTCTTCGTTTGCCATCCTGAGCGTCCCTCATGTAGGCCTTTTCACATAGCTTCTGGGCTTCCTATGGCAAATTAGGGATTTGATTGGCACCTTCAAGTCAACGCATTTTTCTGTTGCGTGACCGAACTCACGGTGGGGGAGGGATTGTCCTAGGGTTGTTCTGCATGACTTGGTCATCTCCCCTCGGCAATTCCCTTTGGCTGTGAGGTGCTAGCGTCATCTTTGTTTTGTTAGTTTTAGAAAGGATGATTAATTATGAGTTTAGTTTTTAAGGAACAATAGTTGTTGAAAAGGAAATTTTATTGATGGAATGAGATACAAGGCTATTAACAAGTATATATAGTCTTGATGGCTTTGGCTTGCTCCAATTGTGCAAGTGCTTTGCCTATTTATAGTAGTTCTACCTCCTCAATGGACGGTAGAGATTAAGCCAAGTGTACGGTGCCGATGAGGTTCTAGAACCTTCCCACCTCCTTACTCTAAGATATTTACATACAACTTTCTAGAGGTTTATAGAGAGTCTTGGAGTCTTCTCCAATAGTCTAGAGATTTCTTAGTGCCTAAAGTTTTCTAGAACCTTCCATAAGATTCTAGATTTTTCCAAAGTGTTCTAGAATATTCTACATGGTTCTAGAACGTTCCAGAGTGCTCTAGAATGTTCTTTAAGGTTCTAGAATATTCTGGAGACTTCTAGATTCTTCTAGCATTTTCTCCAAACACCAAGCATTGTGACTTGAATATTATTTAGCTTGCTGCAACTCTTGAAGATTCTAGAATGTGCATCGTTTTCTAACACTCCTCCTTGATGCACATTTGTGTAACTTTTAGTTTTTCTTGCAGTAGCTTCATTCTTAGTCGTGATGGTACTTTTGTGTAAATATCCATTTGGTGCTCCTCTATACTTGAATACTTGAGCTAAATGATGATCTTGCTTTTTCCATGATTCTTTCTCTGGAGTAGTGATTGCAAACATGCTGCAATGATGTGGAGAATTGGTTTGTTGAGAATTCTTGGACATTCTTGTTGGAGCCTTGGTCCTTCGTTCTTGAGAATTATTTTGGACGTTCAGTCTTATCTTGTGACTTTGAATTGAGCCATCTGGATTGAGTTTCGTCTTGTATACCCATTTTACTCCGATGACTTCTTTATTATCTAGTCTCTCCACTAGTTGCCATATGTTGTTCTTCCCAATCATTCTGATTTCTTATTTCATTGCATGCCTCCACTCTTCTTGCTTTGCTACTGCTTCAAAACTTTCTGGTTCGATTATTGCAAAGTTGCACGTTTCATAGATCTCTTGTAGTGGTCTCGTTTTCCTTGGAGGAGAATTAGTGCTTGTTGAAGTTGATTGTGAAGATGTTGTAGTTGTGGAGTCTAGAGCTTCTCTTTCTTGTTGATCTAGCCCTTTGGACTGTAATTGGGGAACTATAATGTTTCCTCTTTCTTCCTTTTCTTCTTGCCAGTTCCATGCAGCGTTTTCATTAAACTCCACATCTCGACTGATTATCATCTTCTTGGTTTGTAGGTTATATACTCGATAGCCTTTCTATTGCGAGCTGTATCCAAGAAAAATTCCTTTTTCTGACTTTTCGTCAAGTTTACTATTCTTTGTTGCTGGAATATGAACATAGCACATGCAGCCGAAGACTTTCAAGTGCTTTGCTGAAGGCTTTTGTCCACTCTAGGCCTTGATAGGGATTTTGTTTTCTACTGCCGTAGTAGGACAACGATTTAGTAGATATACTGATGTGTATACAGCTTCTGCCCATAAGATATTTGGCAAATTTTTATCTTTTAAGATTGAACGTGCCATCTCCATCACTATTCTATTTTTTTCTTTCTGATACTCCGTTTCGTTCTGGAGCATACCCAACAGTCAATTGATGTTCCACTCCTGCATCTTCACAGAACTTGTCGAACTCTTTGGAGGTGTATTCTTTTCCTTGATCGCTTCTTAGCACCTTGATACTTCTCCCACTTTGTTTCTCCACGTAGTTCTTATACTTCTTAAAAAATTTAAAGACTTTTGATTTTTCACGAAGTATACCCACGTCATCTTAGAGTAAGGAGGTGGGAAGGTTCTAGAACCTCATCGCCACCGTACACTTGGCTTAATCTCTATCATCCATTGAGGAGGTAGAACTACTATAAATAGGCAAAGTACTTGGGTATACTTCCTTCATGAAAAATTAGAAGTCTTTAAAATTTTTAAGAAGTATAATAACTACGTGGAGAAACAAAGTGGGAGAAGTATCAAGGTGCTAAGAAACGATCGAGGAAAAGAACACACCTCCAAAGAGTTTGACAAGTTCTGTGAAGATGAAGGAGTGCAACATCAATTGACTGTCGAGTATGCTCCAGAACAAAATGGAGTATCAGAAAGAAAAAATAGAATAGTGATGGAGATGGCATGTTCAATCTTAAAAGATAAAAATCTGCCAAATATCTTCTGGGCAGAAGCAGTATACATAGTAGTATATCTACCAAATCGTTGTCCTACTAAGGCAGTAGAAAACAAGACTCCTATTGAGGCCTGGAGTGGACAAAAGCCTTCAGCAAAGCACTTGAAAGTCTTCGGCTGCATGTGCTATGTTCATATTCTAGCAACAAAAAGTAGTAAACTCGACGAAAAGTCAAAAAAAGTAATTTTCCTTGGATACAGCTCGCAATCGAAAGGCTATCGAGTATATAACCTACGAACCAAGAAGTTGATAATTAGTCGAGATGTGGAGTTTGTTGAAAACGCTGCATGGAACTGGCAAGAAGAAAAGGAAGAAAGAAGAAACATTATAGTTCCCCAATTACAGTCCGAAGGGCTAGAGCAACAAGAAAGAGAAGCTTTAGACACCACAACTACTATATCTTCACAATCAACTTCAACAAGCACTAATTCTCCTCCAAGGAAAACGAGACCACTACAAGAGATCTATGAAACGTGCAACTTCGCAATAATCAAACTAGAAAGTTTTGAAACAGCAACAAAGCAAGAGGAGTGGAGGCATGCAATGGAAGAAGAAATCAGAATGATTGAGAAGAACAACACATGGGAACTAGTGGAGAGACCAAAAAATAAAGAAGTCATCGGAGTAAAATGGGTATACAAGACGAAACTCAATCCAGATGGCTCAATTCAGAAGCATAAGGCAAGGATTGTGGCAAAGGGGTACTCGTAAATACCAAGTATAGACTATACAGAAACATTTGTCCTTGTTGCTCGCTTAGATACAATAAGAGCATTAGTTGCGCTAGTAGCACAAAAGCAAATCAACTAGATGTAAAATCTGCATTCCTCAATGGAGAACTACAAGAAGAAATCTATGTTGAGCAACCACAAGGGTTTGTGATCGAAGGAAAAGAAAGCAAGGTACTACAATAAAAAAAAGCATTATATGGACTCAAGCAAGCCCTTAGAGCATGGTATAGTTGCATTGATGGGTGCTTCACAAATCAAGGATTCATAAGGAGTTTGAGTGAGCCAACATTATACTTCAAGACCCAAGGACATGGAGATAGGCTCATTGTTTCTCTGTACGTGGATGATCTCATCTGTACAGGAAATAATGAGAAGATGATTCAAAAGTTCAAGAAAGATATGATGAAGACATTCAAGATGAGTGACTTGGGATTGATGCACTATTTCCTCGGCATAGAGATAAGGCAAGAGAAAGATGGAATAGTCATTTTCCAAAAGAAATATACACAAAACCTCTTGAAGAAGTTCAAGATGTACGGCTGTAAAATTGTGGCAACTCTACTAGTGACAAATGAAAAACTAAGAAGAGAAAACGGTTCAGGACAAGCAGATGCCTCCAAGTACAAAAGTCTCATTGGTAGCCTACTCTACCTCACAGCTACTAGACCAGACATAATGTATGCGACGAGCCTATTATCAAGATAGATGCAAAGCCCAACTCAAGTACACTATGGAATTGCAAAGAGAATACTAAGATACTTGCAAGGCACATTCGACTATGGAATATGGTATAAACCCACTCCATATTCGAGGTTAATCGAGTTCACGGACAGTGATTGGGCTGTATCTATGGATGACATGAAGAGCACTTCTGGCTATGGGTTTACACTAGGTTCAAGATATTTCTCATGGGCATCTAAGAAACAAGACACTGTTGCACAATCATCAGCAGAAGCAGAGTATATAGTAGCAACAATGACAACAAATCAAACGATATGGCTAAGAAGAATACTTGAAGATATGGGAGAACGACAAAATGATCCAACTGACCAACTGAGATCTTCTGCAACAACAAGTCTGCAATTGCAATGACTAAGAACCCAGTATACCATAGTAGAACAAAACATATTGCAATTAAGTACCACTTTGTCAGAGAAGCAACAGGCAAAGGAGAGATTGAACTCAAATACTGCAATACAAAGGAGCAAGCTGCAGACATCTTCACTAAAGCATTACCAAGACAAAGGTTTGAGCTACTACGAGAAATCCTTGGAGTTACACAAATGTGTATCAAGGAGGAGTGTTAGAAAATGATGCATATTCTAGAATCTTCAAGAGTAGCAGTAAGCTAAATTCAAGTCTAGATGGTTGGTGCTTGGAGAAAAAGCTAGAAGAATCTAGAAGTTTCCAAAATATTCTAGAACCTTGAAGAACATTCTAGAGCACTCTAGAACATTCTAGAACCTTGTAGAATATTCTAGAACATTTTGGAATAATCCAGAATCTTATGGAAGGTTCTAGAAAACTCTAGGCACTAAGAAATCTCTAGACTCTTGGAGAAGACTCCAAGACTCTCTATAAACCTTTAGAAAGTTGTATGTAAATATCTTAGAGTAAGGAGGTGGGAAGGTTTTAGAACCTTATCGCCACCATACACTTGGCTTAATCTCTACCATCCATTGAGGAGGTAGAACTACTATAAATAGGCAAAGCATTTGCACAATTGGTGCAAGCCAAAGCCAAGGCCAAAGCCAAAGCCATCAAGACTATACATACTTGCTAATAGCCTTATATCTCATTCCATCAATACAATTTCCTTTTCTACAACTATTGTTCCTTACAAACTAAACTTATACAATTAATCCTCCTTTCTAAAACTAACAGTAACAAGAAGAAACAGAATGTCTTAACCCCTTTATATAAATTGGAAATCCTGGTCATTCATGGAATCATGGGCATCAATTATTGTTTCTTGTGTACACCCCCTTTATATATTGATGAGGTTGGATAAATTGGAAATCCCCTAGCTGCTGGAGACGTTTTTACGTGAGATAGACTCGGGCCGGGGAGGAACAAGTGTGATAATAAGCGGTGGTAAAAAAAAAACTTGTGGACTGTGATTATAAGAAGCATCTCCCATGTGGTTGATCAGTCACACCATTCTTGCTGTCTTGGTAAATCAAACGGGATAACGGATCCATGACCATATGAAAGGATTATCGTTTATTAAGGCAGAAAATTGGCCTTTCATGAATGTCATGGTAGGCTAGCACGAGAGGAACCTTAGTCAAAGCTGGTGCTGGCAGTAGTAATCACTATGACCAATGTATTCTAGCAACATAAAAGTATATTTTAAATTATTATTTCCTTGCCAATGGCGTCACTTGCTTAACGGCGTGAATGATGTTGAAGCCTCCCTTGTTCATGCAAATATGCCTAACTACTAAATATTGACCAAACCATTGTCAATACCCAAGCAAGCGAGACTCAACATATGAATGCACCCAACATTCAGGCTCAACTCCACCATCTCAATATTTCCCCTCTCAAGCCAGTGGTCAATTACCTAATTAGTAAAATTAATGTAATTGCTGAATACTAGGCACAACTTTAGGCAAAGGAAGTGCCATATTCAAAGACGAAACAGCCCCCTAGTTTTGTAGCCAACCTGCATCTTTTTCCAGTAGCCCATGTTATTATGTGAGTTACTTTTAATATCTCAGCAGAGCTTGATCATTAAACCATATGATTTCCAACTTATACTAAATTTTTTGTTTAACTAATGAATTAAATCATACTAATTGATGAAATATGAAGAAAAAATAGATTCCCACCTAAATCATAATAATAATCACCGCCTCTTACAAGAGCAAAAGTCAAAAAAGAAATCCCAAATTCCCAATAGCACGAAAATGAACAATAATGCGTCGCACCTAAGCAACTTTTCAAACCATTAGTATCATCATCACTTAGATTGTGAAGCATAGCTGCACTGCACACACCCAACCCAACCCTTCCTTTCCTCAAATATAACTCCAGCTTTTCTCAAGCTTCAACACGATGATGAATCCCTCCAAGCCGGACCGGGGACACTTCATACTCACTTATTTCTTCTTCCTCATCATCCTCTGCATGTTAGCTTCCATAAACCAAGTTCGATTCGATGGTCTACTACGATTTGGTCGATGTTCTCTTGCAAACAGCACCACCTCACAGTCTCACACGGACAACTCTCTCGCCGCGAACTCTTCCTCCGACGTCATCCGAATTCTCATTGGCATTCTTACACTCCCAGACCAATACCACCGGCGCCACTTCCTCCGCCTCATCTATGGCACGCAATCTCCGGCGGGTGCAAAAATCGACGTGAAGTTTGTGTTCTGCAACCTAACAAAAGATGACCAGAAAGTGTTGGTGGCGTTGGAGATCATGCGCTACGACGACATCATGATCCTGAATTGCAAAGAGAACATGAACAAGGGGAAAACTCTGACTTACTTCTCCAGTCTGCCTGAGCTTTTCAACGACACAGATGGGCCTTACCCTCCATACCACTACGTGATGAAAGCAGACGATGATACCTATTTGAGGTTGAACAGTTTGGTGGAATCATTGATGCCGTTGCCAAGGGAAGATTTGTACTATGGGTATGTAATACCATGTCGGAGCATGGACCCTTTTGTGCACTACATGTCTGGGATGGGGTATTTGGTGTCTTGGGACATAGTAGAGTGGATCAGAGGATCGGATATTCCGAAGAAACAGTTCGAAGGGCCAGAAGATAAGGTGTTTGGAGAGTGGATGAGAGAGGGTCGTCGAGCCAAGAATAGGCACAACGCTAAGTGGTCTATGTACAATTTTCCTGAGCCACCCACGACATGTACCCACGAGCTTTGGCCGGACACTATTGCCGTTCACTTGTTGAAGAATCAAGAGAAGTGGATTCGGACTCTCAAGTATTTCAATGTCACTGATCATTTGAAACCATCCAAGTTGTATCATATACCTTAGCCATTCGGTGATCATGCTACTTTAATTTGACCATTTTGTTTATTTTTTATGATATATAATGCGATATAAAATTTGATTTTGGGGTCTTAATAAGTTATGCTCATCTTTTGTTGAGGCACGAGAAAAGAGGAGTAATTTACTTGCATGGGTGCCATTCAGTACCCAATTTGTATGAGTTATATGCAATTGAAATGAATTGGTCTACGTTTGTTGTAGAAATGAAGGCTAATTAATTTGAGCTTTCAAAGATGTTACCTGGCCCTATAGAAGATAAAGGAAATCAATGCAAATATAAAAACTGCGTCTGTGATGAGCCAACTTAATATGGGTGGGGTTATAATTTTCTAATTACATAATAGAATTATAAGTTGAGCCCAACAATCGCATTTAGATTTTTCTTCATTTTCATTTGATGTACAAAGAAAATAATATAAAAAGATATTATCATTTATTTATTAAAAGTAATGTTACTTTTACACATTTGCACTTGCACTCTGGTGGGTGTCAAAACCAACAAATATAATCCTACTCTTTAAACAAAATAATTTGTATATAGTGATGAGCATATAGTGATGAGCAGGGTCGAATCCACAGGCCTGGCAAAGCTTTCTATTTTATGAAAATATAAAATAAATAAAGGGGTTTTGGAATAAAAATCGAACAAGGTAACAAGTGAAAAAGCAAAATAATAAAATTCAACCACGAGTAAAATCTAGCCTAAGGAATAATTTCAGTATTGGTTCATGGAATTGATCATTGATTCAAAGGTAAATTCTTTCATCCTTCAATAAATTGGTTAAAGTTATCAACAAGCTCTAATAACCAATCTCTCCTTACCTCCTCGATAACCAAAACAAGCTCTTTGATTATTCCTTTACCAATAAACAACCCTAAACAAGCTCGTAGGATTTAATTTATCGATAGCATTAGGATTTAAAGATACCCAATTCTAGCCAACAAATGCACAAGCTCGGTTCATTTAGACTGGATTATATATCCACATAACATAGACCATATGCCTTGTATTGAGCTCTGTTATTTTACCATTAGTTGTTAGAACAATTAGACAATTACGGATCTAATGTCCCAATTAGCAGTATATTATCTTGCTAATTGAACAAAGGGCCCTTTGCATCAATAAACAAAATAATAATAGATGAATAATCTCAGAAGATATAAAAATATGAAAGAATATAGCAATTCGAGCGACAAACACTTTGCCTTCGACAGGATTATAGAAATACTACCCCTTGGTTTCTTTGGGATACCCCACAAAGAAGCATTTATCAGATTTGGGACCAAGTTTATCAAATACTTGACGCCTTACATAAGTTTCACAACCCCAAATCTTCATAAAAGACATACTGGGATGCCTCCTAGTCCATATCTCATGTGGTGTCTCTTGAACCATTTTAGATGGAACACGATTAAGTGTGAAAGTAGCTATTAATAGAGCATATCCTCAGAAGGAGCTTGGAAGGTCTGCATGACTCATCATGGATCGGACCATGTCTAATAGGGTTCAATTTCTCCTATTAGAAACACCATTCCATTGTGGTGGACCAGGGGGAGTGAGTTGGGATCCTATCTCACACTCTTTCAGATGGTCATCAAATTCTTGGCTCAAATATTCACCACCTTGATTTGATCGAAGGATTTTGATATTCTTACCAAGTTGGTTTTGTACCCCATTCTTGAATTCTTTGAACTTTTTAAAGGATTCTGAATTGTGTTTCATTAAATATACAAATCCATATCTACTGAAATCATCAGTAAATATGATGAAGTACTGAAAACCTCCTCTGGCCTGTGGGTTGAAGGGTCCGCAAAGATCACTATGTATGAGGCCTAAAACATCACTAGCCTTTCACATTTTCCAGTGAACGGTGCCTTAGTCATCTTTCCCAACAGACAAGGTTCACATGCCTTATATGATTCAAAATCAAACGAGTCCAAAAATCCATCTTGCTGGAGTTTGGATATGCGACTCTCATTTATGTGGCCTAGACGATAATGCCAGAGATAAGTTGGGTTCGTATCATTTGTTTTGAACATCTTCGTATCTACGTTATAGATGGGTATGTCAAGGTTGAGAACGTAAAGTCCATTACTCAATTGCGCATTACCATAAAATATATCATCCATATAAATAGAACAACATTTGTCCTTTATTATAAATATAAAACGTTTCTTATCCAAACAAGAAACAGAAATGATATTCCTACTAATGGCAGGCACAAAATAATAGTTCTCTAACTCAATAACAAGTCCAGTGGGCAAATATAAACAATAAGTTCCTACAGCTAATGTAGCAACCCTTGCTCCATTACCAACTCGTAGGTCCACTTCACCCTTAGCCAATGTCCTACTCCTTTTTAGATCCTGCACATTCACACAAATGTGAGATCCACATCCAATACCCAAGATGAAGAGGTAGATAAATTGATTTCTATAACAAAAATACCTAAAGTTGAAGTCTCACTTCCCTTCTTCTTCTTTAGCTCCTTCAAGTATTTGTCACAATTCCTCTTCCAATATCCGATCTGACCACAATGGAAGCAAGTACCTTCCTTAGCCACCCCGCCCTTAGGTTTCAAGGCAGAAGTGCTGGGCTTGGATCTGACCTTGCCCTTGCCCTTCCACTTGTCCTTGGGTTTCCTTGCTTGCTTTTTGCCCTTGCCTTTACCTTTGGCATTTTGGACCATCATAATGGCCTTTCCCTTGTTAATGTTTTGCTCAACAATTCTCAACATGCTCAACAGCTCTGGCAGAGGTTTAGCAATCTCGTTCATGTTGTAGTTCATGATGAATTGACTATAACCGTCCGACAATGATTATAGGACAAGGTCAGTGGCTAACTCTTGACCCAAAGGGAAACCTAGCCTCTCAAGGTTCTCTATGTACCCAATCAACTTGAGTACATGAGTTCCAATAGGGCTTCCGTATGTTAGTTTACACTAAAACAATGCCTTTGAGACCTCAAACCTCTCATGCCTAGCTTGCTCTTGGTAGAGTCTCTTTAAATGCACAATCGTATCATACGCATCCATGTTCTCATGTTGCTTTTGAAGCTCAGAGTTCATGGTGGCTAGCATCATATATCTGACGTCTAAGGCGTCAGCTTGATGCTTCTTATGAGCATCCCTTTCAGCACGAGGGGCATTTGGAGCAGATGGTTCAGGAATAGGCTGCTTTAGAACATACAACTTTTTCTTGTGTTTGAGGACTATCCTCAGATTCCTGTACCAATCTAGAAAGTTTGTTCCAAACAGTTTGTCCTTCTCAAGGACGGATCGTAATGATAGGTTACTAGTCATGCTAGATGTCATGGTAATCTAACAACAGAAATATGAAAAGCAAGTATCATACCATTAAATAATTTAATTAGGTCTTTTATTGAATCTGACTCCCATTGTTTTATTCAAATCAACAACCCTCATTAAAGACTCAGAAAATCCCATCGTAAGATTTTTGAGTGGGCCAAGATCCATATTTCACCTTGTTCTGAGTCAGCTTTGGCTGATCACCAAAAACTTGGTTTATTTAGGTAGGGAACATCTTCCCAATTACATCACATGTAACTCTTGGATGGTTAGGTGAATAACACTTATTCTAACCTATCTTATAGATTAAAGCCCAACCCTATGCCTCTAAACCTTCAATCCTATTGAAATAGCCCAGTTAAGTTAGACCCAATGGTTGGCAGTTGGATATTACATTTATCCAATCACGTCTCACCATGATAGATAAAGGTACCCTGCTTTGGCAAGCCCACACTTAATCAATCCTAGCCTTGACGAGTGCCACACTTTGGAAGGCATCTAAATGCGACTTAATATATGCTTTGAGGGATTTTTGTTATTTAATTTGATCTCGCCATTTATTACCTAGTACCATACAACTAATGACCATGCATCTCATACATATTCAATTCATTAGCATACAACTACTAATCATGCATCTTATACATATCAACATAAGATAAAAGTGACATGGTTGTGGCCCCTAAGGGATTGATCCTCCCAAGCCAATGGGAGTCTCAACAACTAAACCTAGAGAACGAAACGCCTTCTCCAAGTGCCTTCTTCTCCAAGTCTTTCCTTCAAAGCTTCTTGTATGGAAGCCATCTCCTTGCCTCTTCTCCGGAGAGAATACATCATAAGGAGAAACCTCGTTCTACATGCAAGGGGAGTAAGGTGAGAAGTGAATGTACAACTGGATTGTATAGTGAAAGGCACAACATGCAGGCACTATTTTAATATAAAAACCAAAAGGTACGACACGCAAGCTGTAGTTAAAAAATCAAAAGAAAACAAGTAAAAAGGACTAAGGCCACAACCATGCATCATGCATCAAAAGCATATAAATCAAGAATACAATATTACATGATTTATCTAATCAACATTAATAAAAGGATCCCTTAACATGTTTTATGATCTTTTCACTTTGATACCACTGTTTGGTTTCGGGATCGGGAAACACAGCGGAAAACAAAAACCAAACCCCAAACTCCAAACCCAGTCGAGGATCCATGCAAAAAGATCATAAAACATGTTAAGCGATTTACTTTTAGGAAGAAACGACTGACAATCACGAACACAACAAACTAGTAGTGCCTCTATGGTATCCACACGAACGGATGCAATGGACTCCCTCTTCGGCATGGAGCTAGCCACGAAGGGGGGTAGTTTTCTCTCTAACTCTTCTCTATTCGGAAACTGTTTTCGACTTTCAGTTGTGCGTGTGTAGTATGTTGCGGCCCAAGAGACTAAGAGATGTTTATATAGGCCCCTACACATATCTAACCTAGGTCAGACTCATGTGTGAGCCTATTCAATTGGGTTGGCCCATTTAGTCTTACTAATGGTCCAACCAGCCCCATTCAACTCCATTCCAATTCATTCTATGTGTGTGACCCTGTAGGATCCTATTACGTTGACAACAACATTAAATCCTATTTAATATTACAAATAGTGAGCAATATCTAGCAATATATCACTGCTACTCAAGTAATAGGAATGTCTGTGATTCGACATAACCTAACCGTGAGTAATGTTACCATGTAGTCTAGTCCCTTTGTCCAGATATCTAGATTGAACACAAGGCATGGAACGGTCATCCTTGTACAGTTCAATCTTTGGTTTCTTGATCTTCGAGTAGACATACTAAGACAAATGAGATCAATATCTCATATTGATTCATTCGAGTATGGCCATGCATTTTAAGTCTCACTCTTATCAAGGGACCCACAGATATCACTCCCGTTAAGTAAGAAGGACAAATCATATCTAGGCCACTCACATCCCTCTGCATGATTCGCAGTATGTCCAATAGCCGTCTTTATAATCTCCTTGTTACAGGGGACATTTGACGGTATCAAGTCATACAACTCATGTAGGGAACTGTAATGCCATCAAGTCAAAGGACCACATATACCATTATCACTGTGAGAATCGCTTATGACACTCATGTAACGATCCATGCAGCGTTCTCCTGGTGGGTCAATCCAGTACAACATTACTCTAATGTGTTCCCATGTGAAAACTTGATATCTCATATCTATAACCCATGAGAAATGGTCATCAGTCTACGCACATACTAGTCTCAATGTATTACAGTTGTCCTAATTCACAATAATACTCGACTAGGGACATTTAAGAATAGTGTTCTGAAAGTAACTGATCAATCATTTTGAGACACTTATGTTAACTTTGTACTTGGCTTTATTGGATGTTTATTGTGCCCAATATTAGTATATTAGATGAGTTTTATGTTGTTGGGCCTTGATCAATCAATTTAAGACACTTAGTTTGCTTTGTACTAGGCTTTATTGGATGTTTATTGTGCCCAATATTAGTATTTTAGCTGAGTTTAATGTTGTTGGGCCTCATTGGGCTTTAATGCAAATTGTGAATAATTTTTGGATTTTGATGCATTTTGACCTTTCCTTCTTAGTTAGGCCATAACTTGAGACTCAGTGATCCATTTGAGGTGATCTTGGTGTTTGTGGAAAGCTAAGACAAGGCTCTACAAGTTTCATGAGAACTTAAGAGCTGGATCAGATTTCTAAGGGCCAAAATAGCTCTACAAGTCAGAATAGGTTTGTTATCACTAGAATTTGAGCAGTGTGCACATATTGAGCCATATCATGGGCTAAATGCCTCCTTTTGAGCTGAAACCGGTGCTATTGGAAATCTAAAATGAATATCTCTAACTTCACTGAAGACCATTTAGTCAATAGATGCCGTTTTAGGCATGATTATGAAGCTGCAAGTTGGTTTGAATTTGGAAACACATTATGCCAATGTGACTCGAGGTAGGTGCAATGTTTTTGGAATATCTGGAGTTGTAAAAATCCTTTTGGCATGAAACCATCGCCAAAAGTTCAAGGAGCCAATTGTCTACAATTGTCATGATGACCTCCAAGCCAAAATACATCGTTTAGGGCATGAAAGTCAAGCTGGAAGTTAGAGAAGAGTTGTTGACTGGAAGCCACCAACCATACACAAATCCACCAACCATGCATCAAGCTACAATATTTGACAATTTGCATGTTTTTTACAGCTTGCATTCATATTATTTTCAATTACAAATTGGCTTCTAAGATTAGTATAAATAGAGCCAATCTCTTTGTATTATACATCATTCAATTTGAAGTAAATTTGAGTATTTGAAAGAGTTCTATCTTCCTCTTCTTCTCCCTTCTCTTTAGAATTTTGTTTTTGTTCTTTATTTTATGAGTTCTTCCTTCCCATCCATGGAAGGCTAGGCACTTGTAATCAATCCAAGGGATTAACTATCTTGATGTTTAATTTGGAGACTTGTTTTGCTTGTTCATATTACTTAATTGTTATTCAAGTTTCTTTTCATCCTCTTTTGATTTTGAACTAGATTGAATTGCTTAATTTGATTTAGATGTTTATATGATAATAGCTTTATTATCATGTATTCAAAGAGGATCACAAAGAATAAACAATTTATTAAAGCTTTTTGATAGATTATTTAGCTTGGTTAAATTTTGGATCTTAAGTTAATCTATGTTTGGATGGTGCTTACTTTATCTAACCTTTGTTAATTAAATCCTAGATGCTTATCTAGTAGAGGATTCTTGGATCATGTTGAGGCGTCTTGATGTAATCTAACGCCAAGAACATGGTTAGCAATTAAGTGAATTCCTTGAGATCAATAATGGATTAAACTCAAGATCAGTAAATTTCCTTGGATTGATTAATTTGTTAATTGATTTTTTTCAATTCAACCGGTGTATTTTCTTTACAAATCAACAAAACGCCCTTTTAACTGAATTTTTGCTTTTGGATCCTTGAGAGACGATTCGATTCATTATCTATACTACAAATTAGTTTGTGAACTAGTAAATTTTATTTATTTGAAGGGTCTCGACAACCTCTTGTCAAATTTGGAACCGTTGCCGGGGATCCAAGGCAACTATTTGATCATTGCAAGACCTCATCTAACTCTAACAATTGTGTTTTGTTTTGTTTTTGAAACAGTTTCAAGTGGAATTCGGCTGAAATTAGGTAAAGGGCATCGTGTCAAGAATTTCGGTTTGGTAAAGTATTTCTGATTGACTTGAATTTTGGCAGACTAATGGAAAACATTATTTTGAGAAAGGCTCACTATAATATTGTGAGATCACCCCTATTTTATCAAATTCCATCGTTTAGACCACTTTTTTCAATTTTTAAGATTTTTTATTATTCTGTTGGATAACATTTTTATGTAGATTTCACCCTGTGATAGTCCCATAATTTTTAAAATTCATTTGATATTGTTTTTATTTTTTGTAGATTTTTTTGGAGTATTTGTTGTAGGAATTTTTAGTGTTTTAGTTGTTATTGCTTTTCTATACCTTCCTACGAGCTGCATGTTGTATGACTAGGTCTGATCCTAGTACCTTGCATTCATTTGATTCTGAAATTGATAGAACCTTTCATACACTTTTTAGAATTCATAGGACTGGTAGTAGCATTAATAGAATCACTTCTGGAGTTGGACTTGAACTTGGCATTGCACCTGATCTTGTTGACTCTTTTAATCCTGTTAAGTCTGTTTCTGTTAGTGCTTCAGTGTTTGATACTAAGTCTGTTGATTTTACTATGGCTGACAATAATAATAGAACTCTTAAGGAATTGGCTGCACCTGTTATGAATTATCAACCTTTATGCATTCAATATCCTGAACTTAATGTTGGTTTTGAGTTAAAATCTGAATTGATACACTTGCTGCCCAAGTTTCATGGTCTTGCAGGTGAAGATCCACATAAGCATTTGAAGGAGTTCCATGTTGTTTGCTCCACCATGAAACCTCATGGAATAGTTAAAGATCACATCAAGTTGAGGGCCTTTCTTTTCTCCTTGGATGGTGCTGCTAAGGATTGGTTGTATTACTTACAACTTGCTGCCATCACTTCTTAGAATGACATGAAAAGACTGTTTCTGGTGAAGTTCTTTCCTGCACAAGAACTGCTGCAATAAAGAAAGATATTTATGGCATAAGGCAACTCAGTGGTGAGACTCTTCATGAGTATTGGGAGAGATTCAAGAAATTGTGCTCGAGCTGCCCACACCATCAAATTAGTGATCAACTGCTAATCCAATACTTCTATGAAGGGTTGATGCCAATGGAAAGGAGTATGATTGATGCTGCAAGTGGTGGAGCATTGATAGATAAAACTCCAGCTGCTGCTAGAGACTTAATTGCAAACATGGCAGCAAATTCTCAGCAATTTGGTACTCGAATGGATGCTGCAACCAAAGTAGTCAATGAAGTTAATACCTCTTCACATGCTGATCAACAAAGGATGGAACATAGATTGGATGAGCTCACTTCTTTGGTCAGACAGATGGCAATGGGACAACACCAACCACCTGTGCAGACCTCTACAAGAGTTTGCAGTATATTGTCACAACATGACTTCTTGGACACTCTTAGAGTTTAATTTTTCTCGTAAAAGTTTGATGCCTACATAATTCTAGATCTTTGGAGAAGAATCTAGAAGTCTCAAGAATGTTCTAGAACATTGAGGAACAATTTTTAGCATTTCAAAATGTTCTAGAGCCTTGTAGAATATTCTAAAATACTTTGGAATAACCTAGAATCTTATAGAAGGTTCTAGAAAACTCTAGGTACCATGAGGGACCAAGAAGTCTCTAGACTATTGGAGAAACTCCTAGACTCTCTAGAAGGCTCTAAGGAGGTGCGAAGGTTCTAGAACCTCATCCCCACCGTACACTTGGTTTAATCTCTACCGTCCATTAAGGAGGTAGAACTACTATAAATAGGTGAAGCTTCCCTAGTGTTAGCATAGAGATTGATAGAGAGTGATTGAGACATAGAGTGAGAGATTGTAAGAAATTCTTGTACAAAATATTCTTTATTAAAACAAGTTCTCTTTCAAGTACTTCCTCCACAATCTTGCTTCTCTAGTCACAAATTCCTACTTGGTGTGAGTGAGGCTGACTTGCTCTTTGCCCAAAAGGTTGAGAAAGCGCCAAGTGCTGGCACGTTTGCGTTGGAGTGTGTCCAAGGTCGTGACAACGTGGTATCAAAGCAAGGCTCTTGAAGGGGCGAATATTGACTCAGTGTAGGAAATGTCTAATGTGATTGAGAAGCACGTCGAGATTACGAGGGAGAGGGATACTATTATTCCTCCTAGTGGTGGCAGGAAGACACGAGGGTCTAGTAAGCCAAGGGGAGAAGACATCACACCCTTAGAAGAGAAGTTATCCTTGCTAGAAAATTCCCTTAGCGCCATAGACGTGAGGGTTCAAAAGGTTAAGCATGACAAGGAGACATTGGAGTCTCATGTCTTGGGGCAACTCAACCTTTTGAAGGAGGATGTATTGAGTACTCAAAAGGGTGAAGAAGAGAGGGAAGAGCGCCTCGACACCCTTGAGAGCAAACTCAAGATTGTCATGAAGCAACTCAAGGAACTCAAGACATCTCTTGAGGAGGTAAAGGCGCGTCCTACCGGTATCGCTAGCTCAAGTGGAGTACGAGATACTCCAAGAATTGACCTTCCTAAGCCAAAGGAGTTCAAGGGTGTAAGGGACATCAGAGAGGTGGAGAGCTTCTTGTGGCAGATGGAGAGATACTTCAAATGCATGAAGGTTGGGGATGAGCAAATGAAGGTACATACCGTTTCCCTCTACCTCACTGATAATGCAACTCTATGGTGGCGAAGGAAGCATGCCGATAGGGAGAAAGGCCTATGCACCATAGCCACATGGGATGATTTCAAGAAAGAGATGAAGAAACAATTCTTCCCTGAGAATGTGGTATATGAGGCAAGAAAGAAGTTGCGAGAACTTAAACATAAGACCACGATAAGTGACTATGTTAGGGAATTCACCACTCTTACACTTCAAATCCCTAACTTAGCCACTGAAGATGCTTTTTTCTTCTTCATTGATGGATTTCAGTCGTGGGCAAAGCAAGAGTTACAATGAAGAGGAGTGAAAGATGTGGACGAAGCCAGTGCCGTGGCCGAGTCACTCACTGAGTATCAACTAGGTGAGTCCAAAACTAAACCCTCTTTTAAATTTAATACTAGCAAAGGTGGGGGAGAAAAAGAGAAAGATACTTCCAAGAACAAGTACTCTTCAAAGAAAAAGTACGAGGAGAAGAAGAAGGCCTTTGTGCCTAGAGGTGGCTGCTTTGAGTGTAAAGGGCCACATCAAATGAAGGATTGTCCTAAGCTAGGGACATTAGCATCTATTGCGGAGGAGCAAGAGTCCCAATCTCATGAGGTCGAGCATGTGGGATCTTTCCAACTTCTAAATGCCCTAAAGGCAAAAGAGCCTCCACAACTAAAGGAGCAAAATGGGTTGATGTATGTTGAAGCCTTACTAAATAGGAAGCTGGTGGAAGCCATGATTGACATTGGAGCTACCCATAACTTCATCACACCCAAAGAAGCTGAGAGGATTGGGTTGAAAATGTAACACCCCAAAATTTCAACTTATGTTATATATGTTATTTTCTATGATTTCTATGATAAATGATTTTTAGGAATTTTTGTGAGTTCAATTAAATTAAAATTTAACTAGACATAACCTTATAAGTTAATTTTAAACCATTCTGGAAAATAAAATAAAATAATTTTATTTTTGATCCAGAATACCTTTAGGGAATTTTTGAGAATAAATGGAAGTTTAGTTTTCAAATCCATCAACAGATTTGATCATTTTCCAATTTTAGGGATTTTATGACCTAATAAAATCTCTGGGTGATTTTGGGTACATCCTATTGTCCATTGGACAATAGATACTGATCTTTGTCCACTAGGTAAAAATTACTGATAAAAATCTTGAGAAAATATCTCTAGGTAATTAATGGCATTGGTGACTCAAGGGGGTGAGTCATGGTGAATATTAATTACCATGGTGAATCACCTAAGTGAATCACCATGGCATTAATGGTAGCAAGGAAGCCAAATTGAAGACTACCACTTGCACTTGGAGAGGTCGGCCACCCTAGGAGAAAAATCTCCAAGTTTTAATTCCCTTTGTGTCCCAAATTTCTTCTATAAATAGCAAGTAACCCATTCATTCATTCCCACACCAAAACCTCTCTTCTTTCTCTCCATAAACCCACAGCCTAGACTCCAAGAAGGCACGGCCTTGCTCCCTTAATTCCCTTCCCAAACCTTTGTTAGTAGTTCAAGCCTTGCCCTAGTATCTTAGTAGTATTTTGAGAACTTCTGTAGTTGGGAATTTCTCAAGAAGAAGCCTAGATGTTGGAGAAATTCTAAGGTGAAAATCTTTCCCTTTCACTTTTTAAATTTTCAATTCAAAAATATAGATCATAGTCCATGATCAATCTTAAATATGTGTTATGATGCTTGAAATAATATGTGGTTATGTTTCTTTGTGATATTGTATTGGTAGAAGTCAAGAAGCTAGTATTGTTGAAGAAGCTAGACTAAGAACCAAGGTAAGGGGGAGTTTTCTCTATCAACTAATATTATGGTATAAAATAGCTTGTTGTATGTGGTGAAAACCATGACTTGTAGTAGGTGTCATATTGCTTGATTAAAATCTTTTATGGTTAAATATTCATGTTTATGTTATGTTTGATACTTGTCTCTATAATTTATTTAAATTATGTGTCTTATAATTTATTTAGAAATAGGTATGAATTTGTGATAGATAAATATGTCTAGGATATACATATATTTAGTTTGATACATAGATTTATTTAAAGTTATATTATTTAGAGTATTATGATTAGTATTTTCGAAAACTTAGAGGAATTATTTTGGAAAGATTTAGAACTTTAAATTAAATATTTTGATTATGGAAAAGATTATTTTAATAAGTTTCGTATTTATTTAGAATAATTCTTGAATTTTTGAAAATATGAGAATATGGGATTTTATCAAATTTATTATTTTAAAGAACATCCTTGCTTATGGAAAGGATTTTTGAGAATTTATTTTAAGGTTTAAATATTTATTTTTACTTATTTTGTAGTGAGAAAGTGAAAATAAACTTGAAAATAATTTATCTAGTATGAAATAAATTAGTTTTTTGTGAAAAATACCCTACGCGATTGAAAACTTACAGAAAATGGGTTACGCGATTGAAAGTTTACAGAAAACACTTTATGCGACGGAAAAACGATTTTTATAGCTTGCCCGATTGAATTTTTACAGAAAAAGCCTTACGCGACTTGAAAACCATAACAAATGTGTTACGTGATTTTTGGCACCATATAATTGAGAAACAACGGTACTACTATCGGGCCGACGAATACTGGACCCTAGATAGGACAGTTGACGCTATTCTTAAAAAAATGGTAGCTTGGATCCCAAGGGGATTGTGTATATATATTATGGGAATATTTATACTGTATATATATATTAGTCTATATGAGACATTGTTGTTGTAAGGCTTGGAGCCTAGGAGATTGAGCTTACACCTTAATGCGGGTGCGAATGGCCGAGTGAAGATCTTCAATGATCTTGGAGTCGTCGGGGGTCCAGAAACTCCACAAGTGGCTGGTTGGGACTGTGCCGTGGTATTATGATTGCAAAACACCGACGATCTCAACTATACACTGGACCATTCATGATTGGTGGAGAGTGTTCGCGTGAGCCGTATGCACAAATGATTTGTTAGCACTTGTTGGCTAACTGATACAGAACATGTACTCCCAATCACTCTCTCCGACTTGTTGTGTTTAGCTCCATGGAGTAGGAGTCATTTGTGTGCATCTGCATGGTCAGTTGACATAATTGCATTTTGGATAATAAGGTTGGTATGTCATTTTACTTGATTAAAATATGACTTTATATGTGGATTAAGTGTTTATTGATTTGAATTGGTATATGCTATTTGTATACGGTTTTATTGGTGTTTATGATGATATGATAATCTCACCCCCTTTTTGTGAAAATTGTATTTTGCCTGTATATTCAAAGATGTCGGTGAATGATTTCTTCGGGTTCATTATCATCGATTTCCATGAGGGCCAGACGCTTGGCATGTTGAGTTGGTTGAAGAACAAGTTACCTATGTTGGTGGACTCACTATCACTTTACAGAGGACCTATGATGGAAACCCAGTAACGATGTTTTCTCTTTCCACTTATGTTGAGCTGCATATGTCGTTTGGTGACATCTGGAATGCCACTACCTGCCGTACACCTCACGAGAGATCTACATTCTCTTCTGCGCGAACCTCGAGGTGGCGCTGTGCTCATTGAACCTCAGCTCCAGGACCCACACATCATAACGGGTTTATTGATGATGACCCTTCGATGTAGTTAGAGGGAGATGTCTGTATTGTGTATATGTTTAAAAATTAGTGTGAAAATAATATATAGTTATAGAATATATATAATGTGTGAATATATGTATATAGATAACTTGTGTAAAATAAACTTAAATAAATAAATACTATGTGATATTAGTTGTATATTCCTTACTTGTTCATATTACATCACTAGATGTACAAAGAATTTATATAGGAAAGATTAAGAGAATTTACTAGGAAAATATTTGAAATTAAAAATGTGGCACCCACTTGAGGGTGTTACAGAAAATCTTCAAGGGAGTAGGATGGCTAAAGACTGTCAACACCAAGGGCCTACCCCTTGCTGGAGTGGCTAAAGAAGTAGAGTTTACTCTTGGCTCTTGGAAGGGAGTTGTGGATTTCTCCATTGTGAGCATGGATGACTTCAAGATAGTATTGGGCATGGATTTCCTAAGGAAAGTGAATGTGGTACCTATGTCATTCTGTGACACCGTGTGCATCATGGAGAAAGGGTCTCCGTGTATGGTTTCCACATCCTCTAAACCCAAAGAAATTCAAATAATATCTGCCATGCAAGCTAAGAAGGGACTTAAGAAGGGTGAGTTCACCTACTTGGCTATACTTAAGGAAGAGCCCATAGAGGAGGAAAATGATCTACCAGTTATGATCGAGGAAGTCCTTAAGGAAAATGAGAACATCATGCAGCCCAAGTTACCAAAGCAACTTCCACTAAGAAGGATGGTAGATCATAAGATCGAGTTGGAGCCGAGAGCAAAAGCACCTGCCATTGCGCCTTATAGGATGGCACTGCCAGAGTTGGAAGAGTTGAGAAGACAACTTAAAGATCTACTTGAGGCAGGGTACATACGACGCTTTAAAGCACCTTTTGGCACACTGGTCTTATTCCAAAAGAAGCACAATGGATCGTTGAGATTATGCATCGACTATTGGGCGCTCAACAAGGTAACAATAAAAAACAAGTACCCTATTCCCTTTATGGCTGATCTATTTGATAGACTTGGAAAAGCCAAGTCGTTTACAAAGTTAGACTTAAGGTCGGGTTATCACCAAGTGAGGATCGCTGATGGTGATGAACCAAAAACCACTTGCGTGACTAGATATGGGTTTATGAATGGTTAGTAATGCCTTTCGGCCTAACCAACATGCCAGCCACATTTTGCACCTTGATGAATGAGATCTTCCATCCTTATCGTGATAAGTTCGTAGTGGTGTACTTGGATGACATTGTCATCTATAGTAACACTCTAGAGGAACATGCGGAGAACCTTCAAACTGTATTCAAGACATAAGGGAAAACAACTTATATGTCAAGAAGGAAAAATGCTCCTTTGCCAAGAATGAGGTACACTTCTTGGGGCACAATATTAAGGATGGGACCCTAACGATGGATGGAGCAAAGGTAAAGGCTATCAAGGAGTGGGAGCCCTTAACTAAGGTCTCTGAATTGAGATCTTTTCTTGGGTTGGTGAACTACTATAGGCGGTTCATCCATGCATGGGAGTGGAATGAGAAGTGTCAAAAAGCCTTTGAAGGGTTAAAGGCTGCAGTGGTGAAGGAACCTGTGTTGGCTCTTCCAGATCACTCGAATTATTCAAGGTACATACAGATGCTTCTGACTTTGCAATAGGAAGGGTCCTAATGCAAGAGGGACATCCTACAGCATATGAAAGCCGTAAGTTGAATGAGACAGAGCAGTGATACACGGTGCAAGAAAAGGAGATGACAACAGTAGTGCATTGTCTGAGGACTTGGCGTCATTACTTGTTTGGATCAAACTTCGTCATCAAGATAGACAATGTGGCTACAAGTTATTTCCAAACTCAAAAGAAGTTACCCCCCGAGCAAGCAAGGTGGCAAGACTTCTTGGCGAAGTTCGACTTCAAGTTGGAGTATAAACTAAAGAAGGCAAATGTTGTAGCCAATTCGCTAAGACGCAAAGCAAAATTGGCTGCCATCTCTGAGGTCAAGGGAGACATCATAGATCTCATCAAGGAAGGATTAGATCATGATTCCTTGGCCAAACAACTTATTGAGTTAACTAGAGAAGGTAAGCCCAAGAGGTTTGGTTAGAGGATGGCCTTTTCTATACCAAAGGGAGGAGACTTTATGTTCCTAAATGGAACAACTTGAGGAGAAGCCTCATAAGGGAGTGTCACGATACTAAGTGGGCTGGTCATCTAGGGCAACGATGCACATTGGCAATACTTGATTCAGCCTACTATTGGCCACAAATGCGAGAAGAAGTAGGAGCTACGTGAAGACTTGTCTGGTGTGCCAACAAGACAAGGTAGAGAATAAGGCTCCAAGTGGATTGTTAGAGCCTCTACCTACACCAGAGCATCCATGGGAGAGCATCTCCATGGACTTCATCTCCACACTCCCACACTCTTGGAGTTTAATTTTTCTAATAAAAGCTTGATGCCTAGATAATTCTAGATCTTTGGAGAAGAATCTAGAAGTCTCAAAAATTTTCTAGAACCTTGAGGAACATTTTAGAGCATTCTGGAATGTTCTAGAACCTTGTAGAATATTCTAGAATACTTTGGAATAACCTAGAATCTTATAGAAGGTTCTAGAAAACTCTAGGCACCCGGAGGGACCAAGAAGTCTCTAAACTATTGGAGAAACTCCTAGACTCTCAAGAAGGCTCTAAGGAGATGGGAAGGTTCTAGAACATCATCCCCATCGTACATTTGGCTTAGTCTCTACCGTCCATTAAGGAGGTAGAACTACTATAAATAGGTGAAGCTTCCCTAATGTTATGCATAGAGTTGATAAAGAGTGATAGAGATATAGAGTGAGAGATTGTAAGAAACTCTTGTACAAAACTTTCCTTATCAATACAAGTTCTCATTCAAGTACTTCTTCCACAATCTTGCTTCTCTAGTCACAAATTCCTACTTGGTGTGAGTGAGGCCGACTTGCTCTTTGTCCAAAAGGTTGAGAAAGTGCCAAGTGCTAGCACGGTTACGTTGGAGTGTGTCCAAGGCCGTGATAATATGCTCCAGCTCATCCCATCCCACAGATTTATGCCCCACACTGCAAGATGATGGTTCTACCTTTCCAGATCAATCTGTTGCTGCAGCAGGAATTTTTCCTAGTAAATCTCAATTTCAGCAGTAGCAGCAGAGATATGACCCATTCTCCAACACCTATAACCCTGGTTGGAGGGATCATCTGAATCTGAGATATGGCAATGCCACTGCCCAACAACCAAATCAGTATAGGTAGCCTTTCCAACAGCAACCAATGAGGCAGCAACAATTTCAAACCCATGTTGGAACTAGTAGGCCATTTCAATCAAATATACAGCAACAACCAATTATGCAGCAACAGCAGCAAGCAAATGCATCACCAAAGTCTGAGCCTTCATTAGAGGATATGATGAAGCAACTTGTTACCAACAATCTCCAATTCTAACAAAGGATTGATGCCACAATTCAAAATTTAGAGACACAAATTGGTTAATTAGCTTCCTCTATGAATCAGTTACAAACTCAAGGCAGTAGTCAACTTCCTGCACAAACAATTCCCAATCCAAAAGTGAATGTTAGTGCTATAACTTTGAGGTCTGGGAAATTCTTCCAAGCTGAGCAACATCAGAATTCAAATTCTACAAATTTTATAGATTCAGCAGCAACAACAGACTCTGCAGTAAATGTGTCCAATTTTGCAGATAATCAGAAAACAGATTTTGCACGAAAACCACATTTTGCTGTAGAAAAATCAAATTCTGCAGATTCTGTACCACTTGTGTAGCAGAAGAACAATTGTGCAGTGCCACTTCCTTTCCCACACAGAGCAACCCAATCTAGAGGAGGAGATGATGCTGAGAAAGATAAAGAGCTTTTGGAGACCTTTCGGAAGGTGGAGGTGAACATCCCATTGTTGGATACGATTAAGTAAATTCCTATGTATGCCAAGTTTCTAAAAGAACTCTGCACACACAAGAGGTAGTTGAAAGACAATGAAAGAATTAGTATGAGCCGGAACATCTCAGCCCTCATTCAACCTATGCCACATAAATGCAAAGATCCAAGGACTTTTTCCATTCCATGCATAATAGGCAATTCGAAATTTGAAAATGCCATGCTAGACTTAAGTGCTTTAATTAATGTTATGCCTATGTCTGTATTTCACTCTCTTGGACTTAGACCTTTGCATGCCACAGGTGTAGTGATTCAGTTGGCAAATAGGAGCAATGCCTATCCAGCCGGACTAATTAAGGATGTGCTGGTATGAGTGGGTGAATTGATATTCCCTGCGGACTTCTATATTCTGGAAATAGAGGGGGAAGCACCAACCACTAGGGATCCAATCATTTTGGGGAGACCTTTCTTAAGACAGTTTGGACAAAGATTGACGTGCATGTAAGAACTCTTTCCATGGAGTATGGTGACTCCATTTTGCAGTTTAACATCTTTGATGCTATGAAGCATCCCATGGAGGAGCATTCTGTTTTTCATATTGATGTCCTTGCTGATTTGATTGACATTGCATATAATGAGTTGTATGTTGCTGACTTTGATGGTTTTTCTAATTCTACATGCACTGGTTGTAATGGTGCTGTTTTGTGTAATGCATGTGCTGAGATCATTGTAGTTTTGAGTGCTGACCATTCTGTTTCAGCAATTGATGTGAATTGTGCAGATCATGCAGATTATGCAGAACCAGATTCTACAGCAACTGATTTTATAGATACAAAAATTATAGCACCAGCAAAAGTTAATTCCATCAGCAACATGCTTCCCTCTATAGTACAACCACCTAAATTAGAATTGAAGCAACTGCCTAACCATCTCAAATATGTTTTCCTAGCAGAAGATGAGCAATTACCTGTCATAGTTGCCAAAAATCTACATGCTAACCAAGAACAAAAGTTGTTGCTGGTTTTGAGGGAGTACAAGCAAGCCATTGGCTGGACCCTTGCTGATATCCCAAGTATTAGTCCTTCCACATGCATGCACCGCATTCTGCTTGAACAAGAAATTAAGCCAATGAGGCAACCGCAGAGAAGACTAAATCCCTTGATCCTTGATGTGGTAAAAAAGGAAAGCACCAAACTGCTGCAAGCCGGAATCATTTACCTAATTTCGAATAGCAAATGGGTGAGCACAGTTCAAGTGGTTCCCAAGAAATCCAGGGTAACTGTAGTGGAAAACTAGAACAATGAACTAATTTCCACTCAAGTGCAGAACAGTTGGAGAGTGTGTATTGACTACAGGAGGCTTAACCAAGCCACCAAAAAGGATCATTACCCCCTGCCCTTCCTTGATCAAATGTTAGAAAGATTATCAGGGAAGTCTCATTATTGCTTTTTTGGATGGTTTTTCAGGTTACTTCCAAATTCACATTGCTCCTGAAGACCAAGAGAAAACCACATTCACGTGTCCCTTCGACACTTTTGCATATAGGAGGATACCCTTCGGCTTGTGCAACGCCCCTGGTACTTTCCAGTGATGTATGATGAGCATCTTCTTTGATTTGTTAGAAGAGTGTATGGAGGTATTCATGGACGATTTTATCGTTTATGGTTCTTCTTTTGAGTCATGTTTGGACAGTTTAGCTAGAGTATTACATAGATGTATTGAAACCAACCTTATTCTGAATTTTGAGAAATGTTATTTCATGGTAGAACAAGGTATAGTATTACGCCATATCATCTCTAGCAAGGGCATTGAAGTAGATCTTGCGAAATTAGATGTCATTGCTTCTTTATCTTACCCCACATGCGTGTGGGAAGTTCGCTCTTTCCTTGGACATGCAGGTTTCTATACGAGGTTCATTCAAGATTTTAGCAAGATTGCCCTACCAATGTCCAATTTTATGCAGAAAGATGTGGAGTTTTCCTTTGACCAGAGATGTCAGGATGCCTTCAACCATTTGAAGAGAGCCTTGACGAGCGCCCCCATCATCCAGCCACTAGATTGGGCACTTCCCTTTGAGTTGATGTGTGACACCTCAAATTATGCTTTGGGAGCTGTTCTTGCCCAAAGAAAGGGCAAAGTGCCTCATGCGATCTATTATGCCTCGAGGACATTAGATGCTGCACAAGGAAATTACACCACCACGGAAAAAGAACTTTTAGCTATTGCTTTTGCATTACATAAATTCAAATCTTATTTGCTTGGTTTTAAAGTTATGGTGTTTTCTGATCATGCAGCTTTGAAGTTCCTTATACAGAAACTTGATGCTAAACCGAGATTGATTCGCTGAACCCTTTCCCATTCATGATGCTTTCCCAGATGAGCAGCTTCTACAACTGCAAGGTACCATCCCTTGGTTTGTTGATATAGTGAATTTCTTGGCTGCTATAGTTTTTCCCCCATATTTCACTCATGCACAAATTTATAAACTTAAGAGTGAATCAAAATATTATGTGTGGGATGATCCATATCTGTGGCGATTTTGTAGTGACCAAATTATTAGGCGATGTGTGCCTAATCATGAGTTTCATTTTGTTCTTAACTTTTGTCATGCATTTGCATGTGGTGGACATTTTGGTTCTCAATGTAGAACTAGGAAAGTTTTAGACTCTGGTTTATATTGGCCTACCTTGTTTCATGATGCATATATGTTTTGTAAGTCTTGTGAATAGTGTCAAAGAACAGGGAGCCTTTCTCGTAGGAATGAGATGCCCCAGCAACCTCTATTGTATTGTGAGATCTTTGACGTATGAGGTATTGATTTCATGGGACCTTTTCCTATTTCCTTTGGTTGCGTTTACATTTTGCTAGCTGTTGATTATGTATCAAAATGGGTCGAGACTAAAGCCACTCGAACTGATGATTCCAAAGTTGTTGTGGATTTTGTTAGATCACAGATTTTCTGCAGGTTTGGAATCCCAAGGGCTATCATCAGCGATCAAGGCACCCATTTCTGTAATCGGATCATGGAGGGTTTGACGAAGAAATATGGCGTGTTGCATAAAGTTTCTACACCTTACCATCCCCAGACTAATGGTCAAGCCGAGGTCTCCAATAGAGAGATCAAGTGCATACTTGAAAAGATAGTCCATCCTAATCAGAAGGATTGGAGCATGAGGCTTGAGGATGCTCTTTGGGCTTACCGGACCACTTATAAGACTCTGATCGGGATGTCCCCATATCAAATAGTCTATGGTAAGGCATACCACTTGCTAGTAGAGATTGAGCACAAAGCATTTTGGGTAGTGAAGCAATGCAACATGAATTTGGCCGGAGCTGGCATAGAGCAGAAGTTGCAGTTACAGGAGTTGGAAGAGATCCGCTTAGATGACTATGAGAGCTCCCAACTCTACAAAGAAAAGACCAAAGCCTTCCATGATAAGTTTATTCTTTGGAAGGAGTTTGTAGTTGGGCAAAAAGTTCTCTTGTTTAATTCTCGCCTTAAGTTGATGCTTGGTAAATTAAGGTCTAGGTGTGACGGTCCGTTTGTTGTTACTAACATTTTTCCTCATGGTGCAGTGGAAATTAAGAGTGAGGCCACTAACAAAGTGTTCAAAGTCAATGGTCATCGCCTCAAGAATTTTTATGAAGGAGCCCATGAGAACCTCGTGGAGGAGGTTCAACTGCAGGATGCCCTCTACCATGATTGATAACTACTTTGTTGAAATATTTTTTTCAAGCCACGTTTAAGGTTAATGGTCAAAGATTGAATCATTATTGGGGAAGCCCCATCAATCGTGAAAAATCTTCAATCATGTTAGGTGACGATGTTAAAAGTAGCGCTTCTTGGGAGGCAACCCAAGTTTTCTAACTCTATCATCTTTCAAACTTTGATTTATTTGAAATCACAGGAATCGAGATTGAAAATCGTTGCCAAACAGTAAAATCTATCAGAGTTTGATTTTTCTATACTAATTTTGTTTGTTTTTCATTGACAAATTATTTTTTTCACCGGTTAAATGGTGGATAATGGTACTCCATAAATTTTATTTTGGTCCCTTCAATTACCCACAAATACTGAAATCTGTATAAAATTTTATTATTTTTTTCCCTTATTCTTTCTTTCTTTCAAAATGGATAATCGGCTTGTTAACCTCCGCAAGCGTTTCTCTTCTCTCCTTCAAAATACTTTAACTAACATTTATTGTTTAAGGTTTGAAAGATTAAGGATGTTTATGCACAAAGGCATCCTTGCAGATATTCCCGGGTTAATCGAAGCAAAGGTCCGAATAACAGATGAATTTTCTGATGCTCTCGTTTCATATATGCTAGGGCTAGGTAAAAGTTTATATGCCAAGAAAAGAAGAGCAAAAAGGTTACGAGTTTGCTATAAATGTGCAGATGGACCTATAACACAAAATGCTGACCAATTGGAATAACATCTATAAATCGAGTTGATAAAATTAACTTAATTAATGATGGCATGAGTAAGGAGTCTTTAGATAATATTTTATTGACTCTTGAGACGCATCCTAGTGGAGATGTACATAGAGTATTCTCAATTTATAGCCAATATTCCAGGATGAACATAAGCGTTATAGTCTCTGGAATCTAAGTTAAAAAGACCCTGTTTGCCAATTTTTAAGAAAATTGGATGGGAAGCCGTCCATCGGCCCATAGAGAGCATTCAAGTTGTTACTGGACGTAAAACCAAAGGAAAATGTGAGTCATAATCACACCTATTGTAAGTATTATTTTTATTTTTTTTCTTTTTCTTCTTGTTCATTTAAAAAAATTTAGTTGTATTTTTTTAAAATATGCATTGCATATTTTCAAACTTCTTAATAGATTAGTTTGTTACCCTTGTCATATAGCTCTTATCATTTCTGTGCTTATTTTCAAACTTACCTAACACACAGATCTACCCCTCCTCTATAGGTGTAATTATTACCTTTGAGTTTTGATTCCTTTAAATATTGCACTTTGCTCTCTTTAGATCATTGATAAGGTGAGAGTAAAAAAAAATAAAAATAGAAGTCACTTCAGTTCGTCGGATCAAAAGTCTTTATGTCTTTTGTGGATCTAATCCTAGAAAGGATAAAGAGTTTATAAATATTGCAAACCATCTTGGTCGAGTTTAGCTAAGAGAGAAATCCATTTAGTTTACGGAGGAGGTAATCTTGGGTTAATGGGTTGTGTAGCAACTGCTGCACATTTAGGAGGTGGCAAAGTCCTTGGTGTCATTCCTAGTCCTTTAGCTATTGGCAATCCCACTGGAAAAACAGTAAAGGATGAAGTAATGGTATCTTACATGCACCAACGCATGAACATTATGATAGCAAATGTTAATGCCTTTATTGCCCTACCTAGTGGTTTTGGAACTTTGGAAGAGATCTTTGAAATTGCATCCTGGTCACAGCTGAACTTTCAGCAAAAACCCACAGGTTTGGTTTTTATGACAGTTTATTTTGTTTTCTTGATCATTCTGTGGAACAAGGGTTCATCTCACAAGTGACACGTCAAATTCTTGTAACTGCTGCAACCCCTGAACAATTGCTCGATCTACTACACGAATTTGTACCACAACGTGATCCAGCAATGGCTTTACTGAATTGGGAATAAGGCAGCAACAGAAAAAAGCAAAAGCTTGATTTGACTTTGTCCTTGTGAATTTTTGTTTTCTCTTATGGTTTTAGTTTTTTCTGTAATTTTTCTTATTTCAGGCTGGATTTGTAGTATTCTGGTAATATCTTCTACGCTCTACCTATCTTTATCTTGACATTGGGGACAATGTCTTAAATTAGTTTGGGGGAGGGATAGTTGACATTACTATGTACATAGTTTAGTAAAAAAGAAAAAAATAACCAGCTAATCTTTATTATTACTAACTTATTAGATGTATGATGGCAGAGTAAGGAGTAGTTTTGCTCTTGAAACGTATCCTAACTTGCATTTCATAGTAGGTCTGAAATCATTTTTACTCTTGCATATTTATAAAAAAAATTGATCTTTTCAACTGATTTGATACAAGCATATGCTGAATCTGAGCTTAATTGATGATAAAAGTATGCAAAACATTTTATAGTTGAATTTTTTTCATGATATACATGTATATGACTATGGATATTAGGAAGAAAGCATGGTTGAATTGAGTGAATGTTCCATACCTTTGTGAGTTTTGGGCTTTTCCAAGTTTGATACTTACACTTGGCTTATTTTCTTTCATGAGTGATGTCAATTATGAATTTATTTTCTAGAACTTGCATTGAATCGATTTGAGATTACATTGGTCTATATGTTGTATGAAGATGACAGAGGTATTTTTCTTGACTTAGCTGCTTTGGCCAAATAAGCCTACCTCGCATTTATCCCATTGTTAACCCTTTTGAGCCTACTTGCCCATTCTTTGTTCTTAGCCCATTACAAGCCTTGAGTGAAAAACCATGTTTTACCTCACCTTAGGGAATAGGAGAGCATTGGTTTTCCTATTGGAGGAGCACTTTTGCTTGCAATGATTTAAGTGTGGGGGACTTGGGTGCTGATGCGAAATATTTAGTAAAAATAAATAAATAAATAAAGCCAAAAGGTTGTAAAAAAAAAAAGAATAGAAAAATGAAGGAATGTGCGAAGAGAATGTGCATTTTATGGTTTTGGGTAAATTTTTATGCTTTCTACTTGAGTTACTCCCCAATACTCTTTTATTCTCTTTGATTTTAACTAGCTATTATCTATATTGTTCCCTTCCTTCACCTTATAGCCCCATTACAACCTTTTGGAAAGACCTCTTGATTTTTGCAATTTATTTGATCTAAGTAGTGGAGAATTGATGTATATGCAAGCCTATGGTAAAATACTTTCATAATTTGACTGAGTTGAGCACAAACAGTTAACCTAAACACCTTGTGTGATTTGAGTGTCACTTGTGAGGAATTTTACTCAATTTGAACATGCCTAATTCTGATTAAAGCATGATTATGCTATACTTTATTATTAATTGGTTTGATTCAACTATTCTTTGTTAAACATACTTGACTTATTAATTATGGTTTATATTTGATACAATGCTTGTATTTAAAAATTAGTTGAATTGATTAAATAAAGTATTACATGTTTGTGGGTATCATCTTGGTCACGAGACTATAACTCATCTACTAGGGACACCTAGGGGTTTAAAGGCTTGTGGCACATGCTAAGTGCCATCGTGTTTTCCCACGAAAGTGGATTAGATTAGGTATAATCAGTTTTTATGCTTTTAGTTTAATATTATGATGTTTCTTGTTTTTCTTTAGTTTTGTTCTTATGTGTTTTGCCCATGAGTGCAAAAGCTTAAGTGTGGGGAAATTTGATTAATCAATTTGAGACACATTTGTTAGCTTTGTACTAGGCTTTATTAGATGTTTATTGTGCTCAATATTAGTATTATAACTGAGTTTAATGTTGTTGGGCCTCATTGGGCTTTAATGAAAATTGTGAATAATTCTTGGATTTTGATGCATTTTGACCTTTCCTCCTTGGTTTGCCCATAACTTGGGACTCGGTGATCTATTTGAGGTGATCTTGGTGTTTGTGGAAAGCTAAGACAAGGCTCTACAAGTTTTATGAAGAACTCAAGAGCTGGATCAGACTACTAAGGGTCCAAAATAGCCTTGCAAGTTAGAGTGGGTTTGCTGTCACTAGAATCTAAGCAGTGTGCACATATTGGACCATATCATGGGCTATAGCCCTCCTTTTGAGATGAAACCAGTGCCATTGGAAAGCTAAAATGTATATCTCCAACTTCACTAAAGACCATTTAGTCAATAGATACCGTTTTAGGCATGATTATGAAGTTACAAGTTGGTTTGAATTTGGAAACACGTTCTGCCAACGTGACTTGAGGTAGGTGCAATGTTTTTGAAATATCTGGAGTTGTAAAAATCCTTTCAGCCTGAAACCAACGCCAAAAGTTCAAGGAGACAACTTTGCAACTGTCATCTCCAAGCCTAAATACATCGTTTAGGTCATGGAAATCAGGCTGGAGTTGCTGACTAGAAGCCACCAACCATATACCAACCCATCTACCATGCACCAACCTACCAACTATGCATCAAGCTTCTATATTTGACAATTTGCATGTTTTTATAGCTTGCATTCAGATTATTTTCAATTAAAAATTGGCTTCTAGGATTAGTATAAATAGAGCCAATCTCTTTGTATTAGGCATCATTCAATTTGAAGTAAGTTTGAGTATTTGTTTGAAGAAAGTTTGAGTATTTGTGAGAGTTTTCTTTCTCTTCTTCTCCATTCTCTTTAGAATTTCGTTTTTCTTCTTTATTTTATAAGTTCTTCCTTCCCATATTGCTTAATTGTTATTCAACTTTCTTTTCTTTCTCTTTTGATTTTTATCTAGATTGAATTACTTAATTTGGTTTAGATGTTGATGTGATAATAGCTTTATTATCATGTATTCAAAAAGGATCACAAAGACTAAACAATATATCAAAGCTTTTTGATGGATTGTTTTGCTTGTTTAAATTCCGGATCTTAAGTTAATTTATGTTGGATGGTGCTTACTTTATCTAATCTTAGTTAATCAAATTCTAGATGCTTATCTGGTAGAGGATTCTTGGATCATGTTGAGGCTTCTTGATGTGATCTAAGGCCAAGAACATGGCTAGAAATTAAGTAATTTCCTTGTGATCAATGATGGATTAAACTCAAGATTGGTAAATTTCCTTGGATTGGTTAATTTGTTAATTACTTTTCTATAAATTCAACCGCTGTAATTCTTACAAATCATCAAAACCCCCTTTTAATTATCTTGATCTAATTGAATCTTTTTTTTGGATCCTTGAGAAACGATTCGGTTCATGCTCTATATTTCAAATTAGTTTGTGAACCAGTATTTTTTATTATTTTGACGAGTCTCGACAACCTCTTGTCAAATTTGGCGCTGTTGTCGAGGATCCAAGGCAGTTATTTGATCATTTCAAGACCACATCTAACTCCAATAATTGATACTGTTTTTATTTTTGTTTTGATTTTTGGAGTATTTGTTTTAGGAATTTTTAGTGTTTTAGTTGTTATTGCTTTTCTATACCTTCCTATGAGCTGCATGTTGTATGACTAGGTCTGATCTTGGTACCTTGCATTCATTTAATCCTGAAATTGATTGAACCTTTCATACACTTTTCAGAATTCATAGGACTGGTAGTAGCGTTTATAGAATCACTTCTGGAATTGGACTTGAACTTTGCATTGCACTTGATGTTGTTGACTTTGTTAATCCTGTTGAGTCTGTTTTTGTTAGTGCTTTAGTGTCTGATACTAAGTCTGTTGATTTTACTATGGCTAAAAATAATAATAGAACTCTTAAGGAATTGGTTGCACCTGATGTGAATTATCAACCTTTATGCATTCAATATCGTAAACTTAATGTTGATTTTGAGTTGAAATCTAGATTGATACACTTGCTACCCAAGTTTCATAGTCTTGCAGGTGAAGATCCACATAAGCATTTGAAGGAGTTCCATGTTGTCTGCTCCACCATGAAACCTCATGGAATAGCTGAAGATCACATCAAGCTGAGGGCCTTTCCTTTCTCCGTGGGTGGTGCTGCTAAGGATTGGTTGTATTACTTACAACCTGCTGCCATCACTTCTTGGAATGACATGAAATGACTGTTTCTAGAGAAGTTCTTTCCTGCATCAAGAACTGCTGCAATAAGGAAAGATATTTGTGGCATAAGGCAACTCAGTGGTGAGACTCTCCATGAGTATTGGGATAGATTCAAGAAATTGTGCTCGAGCTGCCCACACCATCAAATTAGTGATCAACTGCTAATACAATACTTCTATGAAGGGTTGATGCCAATGGAAAGGAGTATGATTGATGCTGCAAGTGGTGGAGCATTGATAGATAAAACTCCAGCTGCTGCTAGAGACTTAATTGCAAACATGGCAGCAAATTCTCAGCAATTTGGTACTCGAATGGGTGCTACAACCAAAGTAGTCAATGAAGTTAATAACTTTTCACACGTTGATCAATAAATGATGGAACATAGATTAGATGGGCTCACTTCATTGGTCAGACAAATGGCAATGGGACAACACCAACCACCTGTGCAGACCCCTGCAAGAGTTTGTAGTATATGCTCTAGCTCATCCCATCCCATACATTCATGCCCCACACTACAAGATGATGGTTTTGCCTTTCCCGACCAATATGTTACAAGAGATATGACCCATTCACCAACACCTATAACCCTGGTTGGAGGGATCATCCAAATCTGAGATATGGCAACGCCATTGCCCAACAGCCAAATCAGTATAGGCAGCCTTTGAAACAGCAACCAATGAGGCAGCAGTAATTTCAATCCCATGCTGAAACTAGTAGGTTATTTTAATCAAATATGCAGCAATAGCCAATTATGCAGCAGCAGCAAGCAAATGCAACACCAAAGTCTGAGCCTTCATTAGAGGATATGATGAAGCAACTTGCTTCCAACAATCTCCAATTCCAACAAAGGACTGATGCCACAATTCAAAATTTGGAGACACAAATTGGTCAATTAGCTTCCTCTATGAATCAATTACAAGCTCAAGGCAGTAGTCAACTTCCTGCACAAACAATTCCCAATCCAAAAGGGAAAGTCAGTGCTATTACTTTGAGGTTTGGGAAATCCTTACAAGCTGAGCAGCAACAGAATTTGAATTCTACAGATTTTACAGATTCAGCAGCAGCAACAAACTCTGTAGTAGATGTGTCCAATTTTGTAGATAATTAGAAATAGATTTTGCACATGAACCACATTCTGTAACAGAAAAATCAAATTCTACAGATTTTGTACCACTTGTGTAGCAGAAGATCAATTGTGCAGTGCCACTTTCTTTCCCACATAGAGCAGTCCAATCTAGAAGAGGAGATGATGCTGAGAAAGATAAAGAGCTTCTGGAGACCTTTTAGAAGGTGGAGGTGAGCATCCCATTGTTGGATGCGACTAAGCAAATTCCTAAGTATGCCAAGTTTCTGAAAGAACTTTGCATACACAAGAAGCGGCTGAAAGACAATGAGAGAATTAGCATGAGCCAGAGCATCTCAGCCCTCATTCAACCTCTGCCACAAAAATGCAAAGATCCAGGGACTTTTACCATTCCATGCATAATAGGCAACTTGAAATTTGAAAATGCCATGCTAGACTTAGGTGCATCAATTAATGTTATGCCTATATCTGTATTTAACTCTCTTGGACTTGGACCTTTGCATGCCACAGGTGTAGTGATTCAGTTGGCAAATAGGAGCAATGCCTATCCAGCCAGACTAATTGAGGATGTGTTGGTGTGAGTGGGTGAATTGATATTCCTTGCGAACTTCTACATTCTGGAAATGGAGGGGGAATCACCAACCACTAGGGCTCCACTCATTTTGGGGAGACCTTTCCTTAAGACAGCTCGGACGAGTTTGGTCACTCAACTGTGCAGTTTAACATTTTTGATGCTATGAAGCATCCCATGGAAGAGCATTCTGTTTTTCATATTGATATCCTTGCTGATTTGATTGATATTGCATATGATGAGTTGTATGTTGCTGACTTTGATGGTTTTTCTAATTCTATATGCACTGGTTGTAATGGTGCTGTTTTGTGCAATGCATGTGTTGAGATTGCTGCGGTTTTGAGTGCTAACCATTCTGTTTCAGTAATTGATGCTAATTGTACAGATCATGGAGATTATGCAGAACCAGATTCTGCAACAACTAATTCTATTGATATAAAAGTTATAGAACCTGCAGAAGTTAATTCCACCAACAACATGCTTCCCTCTATAGTGCAACCACCTAAATTAGAATTGAAGCAACTGCCTGACCATCTCAAATATGTTTTCCTTGCAAAAGATGAGCAATTACCTATCATAGAGGCCAAACAACTCCAACCTGAGTAAGAAACCAGATTATTGGAAATCTTGAAGCAACACAAAAAGGCAATTGGTTGGACACTTGTAGACATTCCTGGTATTAACCCTCCACATGCATGCACAGGATATTACTTGAGGAGGAAACTAAACCAGTGAGAAAACCCTAGAGAATACTGAATCCTCTCATTCTAGATGTGGTGAAGAAAGAGGTGACCAAGCTACTGCAAGCTGGCATTATCTATCCCATCTCTGACAGCAAGTGGGTGAGCCCGGTGCAAGTGGTTCCAAAGAAATCCAGTGTGACTGTCGTGGCCAACCAGAAGAATGAGCTCATTCTAACTCGAGTGCAGAATAGTTGGAGAGTCTGCATTGACTATGGACGCCTCAACCAAGCCACTCGGAAGGATCATTACCCCCTTCCGTTCATTGATCATATGCTGGAATGGTTGGCTAGTAAGTCCCATTAATGTTTTTTGGATGGCTACACTGGATACTTCCATATCCACATTGCACTAGAGGATCAGGAGAAGACCACATTTTGCTTGTCCCTTTGGCACCTTTGCTTACAGACGGATGCCCTTCGGCCTCTGCAATGCCTCTGGTACCTTCCAACGGTGCATGGTGAGCATATTATCTAATTTCTTAGAGGAGTGCATGGAGGTGTTAATGGATGACTTCACTGTCTATGGTTCTTCTTTTGATTCATGCTTAACTAGCTTATCTAAGGTGCTGCATAGATGCATTGAGACTAACCTTGTGCTAAATTTTCAGAAATGCCATTTTATGGTAGAACAAGGTATAGTTTTAAGCCATGTAGTATCCAGTAAGGGCATTGAGGTTGATCCTGCCAATATTAATGTAACTACTTGTGTATCTTATCCCACATGCGTGCGGGAAGTGCATTCTTTTCTTGGAAATACAGGTTTCTATAGGTGCTTCGTTGCCGACTTCAGCAAGATTGCCCTTCCACTTTTACACTTACTGCAAAAAGATGTAGAGTTCAATTTTGATGACAAGTGCAAGGCAGCTTTCAACCACTTGAAGCAGGCCTTGACCAGTACCCCTATCATCCAGCCACCTGATTGGACATTGCCATTTGAATTGATGTGCGATGCTTCTAACTATGCAATAGGAGCAGTCTTTGCACAGAGAGTGGGGAGAGCTTCTCATGTGATATACTATGCTTCTAGAACTCTAGATGCTGCTCAGGCTAACTATACCACAACCAAAAAAGAGCTTTTAGCTATTGTTTTTGATTTGTATAAGTTTAGATCATATTTGCTTGGTTCTAACGTTGTTGTATTTACTGATCATGCAGCTATGAATTTCCTTTTGAAGAAGCCAAAGACAAAGCCCTGACTAATATGGTGGATGCTATTGCTCCAAGAGTTTCACATAGAGATCTGTGACAAGAGTGGGGCAGAGAACCTAGTGGCAGATCATTTGAGCCGCATTGAGAGGGCTTCAGATCCCTTCCCTGTACAGGACTCCTTCCCAGATGAGCAGCTTATGCAGCTGCAAGGTAAGAACACCTTCCCTTGGTTTACTAATATGGCGAATTTCTTAGTTGCTATAGTTTTTCCCCCACATTTCACCCGTGCACAAATTTATAAACTTAAGAGTGAATCAAAATATTATGTGTGGGATGATCCATATCTGTGGCGATTTTGTAGTGACTAAATTATTAGGCGATGTGTGCCTAATCATGAGTTTCATTATGTTCTTAGCTTTTGTCATGCATTTGCATATGGTGGACATTTTGGGCAATGTACAGCTAGGAAAGTTTTAGACTCTAGTTTATATTAGCCTACCTTGTTTCATGATGCATATGTGTTTTGTAAGTCTTGTGAACAGTGTCAGAGAACTGGGAACCTTTCTCCCAGGAATGAGATGCCCCAGCAACCTCTACTATATTGTGAAATCTTTGACGTATGGGGTATTGATTTCATGGGACCTTTTCCTGTTTCCTTTGGTTATGTTTACATTTTGCTAGCTGTTGATTATGTATCAAAATGGGTGGAGGCTAAAGCCACTCAGACTGATGATTCCAAAGTTGTTGTGGATTTTGTTAGATCACAGATTTTCTGCAGGTTTGGAATCCCAAGGGCTATCATCAGCGATCAAGGCACCCATTTCTGTAACCGGATCATGGAGGGTTTGACGAGGAAATATGGCGTGTTGCATAAAGTTTCTACACCTTACCATCCCCAGACTAATGGTCAAGTCGAGCTCTCCAATATAGAGACCAAACGCATACTTGAAAAGACAGTCCAACCTAATCGGAAGGATTGGAGCATGAGGCTTGAGGATGCTTTTTGGGCTTACCAGACCGCTTACAAGACTCCGATAGGGATGTCCCCATATTGGATAGTCTATGGTAAGGCATGCCACTTGCCAGTAGAGATTGAGCACAAAGCATTTTGGACAGTGAAGCAATGCAACATGAATTTAGCCGGAGCCGACATAGAGCGGAAGTTGCAGTTACAGGAGTTGGAAGAGATCCGCCTAGATGCCTATGAGAGCTCTCAACTCTACAAAGAAAAGACCAAAGCCTTCCATGATAAGTTTATTCTTCGGAAGAAGTTTGCAGTTGGGCAAAAAGTTCTCTTGTTTAATTCTCACCTTAAGTTGATGCTTGGTAAATTAAGGTCTAGGTGTGACGGTCCGTTTGCTGTTACTAACATTTTTCCTCATGGTGCAGTGGAAATTAAGAGTGAGGCCACTAACAAAGTGTTCAAAGTCAATGGTCATCGCCTCAACAATTTTTATGAAGGAGCCCATGAGAACCTTGTGGAGGAAGTTCAACTGCAAAAGGCCCTATACCATGATTGATAACTACTTTGTTGAAAAAAAAAGGGCCACGTTTAAAGTCAATGGTCAGAGATTGAATCATTATTGGGGAGGACCCATTGATTGTACAAAATCTTCAATCACGCTGGTTGATGACATTAAAAGTAGCGCTTCAAGGGAGGCAACCTAAGTTTTCTATCTCTTTCATCTTTCAAACTTTGACTTATTTGAAATCACAAGAATCGAATCATAAAATCAGTGCCAAGCGATAAAATCTATCAGATTTTGATTTTTCTATCTTAATTTTGTTTATTTTTCATTGACAGATGATTTTTCACTGGTTAAATGGCGGATAATGGTACTCCGTGAAAATATTTTTCGGTCCCTTCAGTTACCAACAAACACTGAAATCTGTATATAATTTTACTCAATTTTTTTTCTTTCTTTCATTCAAAATGGATAATCAGCTTGTTAACCTCCGCAAGCGATTCCCTTCTCTCTCTCAAATTGCTTTAACTAACATTTATTGTGCAAGGTTTGAGAGATTAAGGATGTTTATGCACAAAGACATCCCTGCGGATATACACTGGTTAATCGAAGCAAAGGTCCGAATAACAGGGGAATTTTCTGACGCTCTTGTTTCATATATGTCAGGGTTAGGCAAAAGTTCATATGCAAAGAAAAGAAGAGCAAAAAGGTTACGAGTCTGCTACGAATGTGCAAGATGGACCTGTAACACAAAATGCAAATCAATTGGAATGGCGTCTATAAATTGACTTGATAAAATTCACTTCATTAAGGATGGCATGAGTAAGGAGTCTTTAGATAACATTCTATTGACTCTTGAGACACATCCTAGTGGAGATGTGCAGAGAGTACTTCTCGATTTATGGCCAATATTCCAAGATGAACATGAGCGTTATAGTATCGGGAACCTGACCCAAAAAGGCAATGTTTGCCAATTTTTAAGAAAATTGGATGGGAAGCCGACCATCGGCCATAAAGAGCATTCAATCAAGCCATTACTGGACATAAAACCAGAGGAAAATGTGAGCCACAATCACACTCTTGTAAGTATTATTTTTCTTTTTCTTTTTCTTCTTGTTCATAAAAAAAATTAAAAAAAATTGCCGTATTATTTTGAAATATGCATTGCGTATTTTCAAACTTCTTCTAACATATATAGATTAGTCTCTTATCCTTGTCATATTGCTATTATCATTGCTGTGCTTGTTTTCAAACTTACCTGACACACAGATCTACCTCTCCTTTATAGGTGTAATTATTACATTTGAGTTTTGATTCCTTTAAATAATGCACTTTGCTCTCTTCATATCATTAATAAGGTGAGAGTACAAAAAAAACACAGATAAAGAGTTTGTAAATATTGCAAACCATCTTGGTCGAGTGCTAGCTGAGAGAGAAATCCATTTAGTTTACGGAGGAGGTAGTCCTAGGTTAATGAGTTGTGTAGCAACTGCTGCACATTTGGGAGGTGGTAAAGTCCTTGGTGTCATTCCTAGTCCTTTAGCTATTGGCAATCCCACTGGAAAAATAGTAGGGCATGAAGTAATGGTATCTTGCATGCACCAATGCATGAACATTATGATAGCAAATGCTGATGCCTTTATTGCCCTACCTGGTGGTTTTAGAACTTTGGAAGAGATCTTCCAACTTGCATCCTGGTCACAGCTGAACTTTCACCAAAAACCCATAGGTATATTAAATGTTAATGATTTTTATGACAGTTTGTTTTGTTTTCTTGATCATGCTGTGGAAAAAGGTTAATCTCACAAGCAACACGTCAAATTCTTGTAACTGCTGCAACCCCTAAACAATTGTTCGATCAACTACACGAATTTGTACCACAACGTCATGTAGCAATGACTCCACAAAAACTTAATTTCACTTTGTCCTTGTGAATTTTTGTTTTCTCTTATGATTTTATTTTTTTGTAATTTTTCGTATTTGAGGCTTAATTTGCAGTTTTCTGGTAATATCTTCTATATTCTACCTATCTTTATTTTGAAATTGGGGACAATGTCTTAAATTAGTTGGGGGAGGGATAGTTGACATTACCATGTACATAGTTTAGTAAAATAAAAATAAAAAACTAACCAGCTAATCTTTATTGTTAGTAACTTATTAGATGTATGATGGCAGAGTAAGGAGTAGTTTTGCTCTTGAGACACATTTTAACTTGCATTTCATAGTTGGTCTTAAATTATTTTGTTCTTGCATATAAAAAAATTTCATTTTGATCTTTTCAATTAATTTTGATGCAAGCATGTGCTGAATCTGAGCTTAATTGATGATAAAAGTATGCAAAATTATTTATAGTTGAATCATTTTCATGATATACATGTGTATATGACTGTGGATATTAGGAAGAAAGCATGGTTGAATTGAGTGAATGTTCCATACCTTTGTGAGTTTTGGGCTTTTCCAAGTTTGATACTTACACTTGGTTTATTTTCTTTCATGAGTCATGTCAATTATGAATTTATTTTCTAGAACTTGCATTGAATTGATTTGAGATTACATTGGTCTGTATGTTGTATGAAAATGACAGAGGCATTTTTCTTGACTTAGCTTCTTTGGCCAAATAAACCTACCTTGCATTTATCCCATTGTTAACCCCCTCTGAGCCTACTTGCCCATTCTTGGTTCTTAGCTCATTACAAGCCTTAAATGAAAAACCATGTTTTACCTCACCTTAGGGAATAGGAGAGCATTGATTTTCCTATTGGAGGAGCTCTTTTGCTTGCAACGATTTAAGTGTGGGGGAATTGGTGTGCAGATGCGAAATGTTTGGTACAAAAAAGAAAAATAAAGAAAATAAAGCCAAAAGGTTGTAAAAGAAAAGAATAGAAAAAGGAAGGAATGTATGAAAATGACAGAGGCATTTTTCTTGACTTAGCTTCTTTGGCCAAATAAACCTACCTTGCATTTATCCCATTGTTAACCCCCTCTGAGCCTACTTGCCCATTCTTGGTTCTTAGCTCATTACAAGCCTTGAATGAAAAATCATGTTTTACCTCACCTTAGGGAATAGGAGGGCATTGATTTTCCTATTGGAGGAGCTCTTTTGCTTGCAACGATTTAAGTGTGGGGGAATTGGTGTGTAGATGCGAAATGTTTGGTACAAAATAGAAAATAAAGAAAATAAAGAAAATAAAGCCAAAAGGTTGTAAAAGAAAAGAATAGAAAAATGAAGGAATGTGTGAAGAGAATGAGCATTTTATGGTTTTGGGTAAAATTTTATGCTTTCTAATTGAGTTACTCTCCAATGCTCTTATATTCTCTTTGGTTTTAACCTACTATTATTGTTCCCTTCCTTCACCTTATAGCCTCATTGCAACCTTTTTGAAAGACCTCTTGATTTTTGCAATTTATTTGATCTAAGTAGTGGAGAATTGATGTATATGCAAGTCTATGGTAAAATACTTTCATAATTTGACTGAGTTGAGCGCAAACAGTTAACCTAAACGCCTTGTGTGATTTGAGTGTCACTTGTGAGGAATTTTACTTAATTTGAACATGCGTATTTCTGATTAAAGCATGATTATGCTATACTTTATTCTCAATTGGTTTGATTCAACTATTCTTTGTTAACCATACTTGACTTATTAATTATGGTTCATATTTTATACAATGCATGCATTTAAAAATTAGTTGAATTGATTAAATAAAGTATTACATGTTTGTGAGTATCATCCTTGTAAACCCTCACGAGACTATAACTCCTCCACTAGGGACAACTAGGGGTTCAAAGACTTGTAGCACATGATAAGTGTCATTGTGTTTTCCTATGAAAGTGGATTAGATTAGGTGTAATCAGTTTTTATGCTTTTAGTTTAATATTCTGATGTTTCTTGTTTTTCTTTAGTTTTGTTCTTATGTGTTTTGCACTGAGTGCAAAAGCTTATGTGTAAGGGAATTTAATCAATCAATTTTAGATACTTATGTTAGCTTTGTACTATGCTTTATTAGATATTTATTGTGCCTAATATTAGTATTTTAGCTGAGTTTAATGTTGTTGGGCCTTATTGGGCTTCGATGCAAATTGTGAATAATTCTTGGATTTTAATGCATTTTGACCTTTCCACCTTGGTTAGGCCATAACCTGGGATTTGGTGATCTATTTGAGGTGATCTTGCTGTCTTTCGAAAGCTAAGACAAGGATCTACAAATTTCATAAAGAACTCAAGAGCTGGATCATGTTACCAAGTGGCTTCAATAACTCAAGAGGGGGGGTGAATTGAGTTTTCAAAAACTTTCACAAGGTTTATTTTAATGATGCTAATTATTTTAAATCAATGTACTTGTAAAGGATAATGACTAAAAATAATGAGCTTTTTAATACAGAAAATATAAGACAAGAATTCACAACATTAAAAACATCAAGCTAGATAAGTTGATAGAATATAACTTATAAGTAAAAGATAAGGGTTGAGAGAATGCAAACAAGATTTATATTGGTTCAATCACTTCTTGTGATCTACGACCAGTCCTCGAGATCGTCCACCCGAGTTTTCGACTATACTTCAAGCTTTTAACTTGGGTGCTTGATAAAAACCCTTACAATATAGAGCACTCTTCACTTAGTATGGGATCCTCCACCCTCTATGTGCAAGAGCCTCTCTCAATACAACAAGGAATTTCTCTCCTTCAACTTACACAAGATAATCTAATGGTTTTTGGTAGATTGTAACTCTCACAAGAGCAGATATACAACTTGAAGAACAGATGAGTATATGATCAAATCACTAAGCAAGCTTTTTCAAATAGAAGACAGAGTATGATGAACTGAAGATTGGAAAAAGCTCTTTCAAAATGAATTTATGATCTTGGGTATGTTTGAAACTTAATTTAGATGAGCTATAAATAGCTCTTACAAGTTTTTGATCCGTTGGGTAGTAGGTAGGTATTAAAACAATATTCAAACTAGCCGTTGGAAAAGTTTCTGGAGCGTGTGTAGTCGACTACACAACTGTTGTAGTCGACTACCATGCCTTTCTGACTTTTAAAAACATGAGTTTATTATTAAAAGAATGCATGTAGTCGACTACACTTACAAGGTAGTCGACTACAATAGCTCTCGGACTCTTTTTAAAAGCAAGGCAACTGAGATATATTATCAAAAAATAATATGTAGTCGACTACAGAGATTATGTAGTCGATTACATGTCTCCTCTGGTTTATGCACTTTTAAAAAGGAACAATTTTTTTTAAAACGATGTAGTCGACTACAATAGCTTTGGTAGTCGACTACAAATGTCCTCGGGTTAACATGTATTTATCAAAAGTATTTTTAACAGCATTGTAGTCGACTACCTTAGCATTATAGTCGACTACAAGCATCCTCGGGACATTTATAAATGACAGGCATTTCAAGGTTTTGCCTATTTGTAGTCGACTACAATACCTATGTAGTCGACTACAAGTTTGTTCTGACTTTTGGAAAACGTTGTAAACTTAACATTTTCTAGCTGTGTAGTCGACTACATCAACCTTGTAGTCGACTACAAGTAACTTAAAAACTCATTTTTGATAAGTTAAAAAATCCTTCTTTCCAAAGCATTTTTAAAGATAACTGTCTTTTTATCAAACCTTATTTTAGGAATAGTTTTGTAAGATTAAAATAAAATGCTTGCTAGGTGATTTAAGCAATTAATTACTCTTACAATGATAAGTAAAAGCCTATAAGTCTTGAGTACTCCTTGTGAACTTGTTCTTGTCTTCTTGGTGCGGAATCCTTTGTTTGGTTATCATCAAAATTCTATATGACAAATGTTGTTCACATTCTCCCCCTTTTTGATGATGACAAACAATATAACTGTGGAGTGAGAAATGTCAGTAATAAAAGAAATAAATAAACAAAATCTTCCCCTTTGATAATCAGAGTTTAGGAAATGTCGCAGCAGGAGCGGTTTCACATTGTATTAACTCCCCCTTAGTTTTACAATAGGAGCATTTCAATTTTTTATTTATAACATTGTACCTTCATTAAGAAATATATATTAGCAATGTTATTTAATCATATAAGCATAGTCATTCCATTTCATTTAACATATTTTAGCAATGTTATGTAATCATATAAGCATAGTCATTCCATTTCATTTAACATATTTCTCCCCCTTTTGGCATTATCAAATAAGGGTAACGAAATAGCCACGATAAACTTTGAGAGAAATTAAATAGCAATCAAAGCATTAAGTCAATTAAAGATTAAACATTTAACTTGTTCAACATCAAATAACTAAATGGCATAAACTTTGGATTAGTTCAAAACACAATGAGATAAAATGAAGAGAAATCCTAAGAAAAGTCTAAGCCCCATCATCGTCCTCGTCCTCGTCCTCATCCTCATCATCTGAGCCAGCCAATTCATGTTGAGTAGGATCATCCGCTGGAATGGTCAGTTGGTTTAGCTGGAAGGTGACATCGGTCATTTGGGAAGTCAAGTCTCCAACTGAGGTTTCAAGACGTTCAAGCCGCGCATCCATGGAGTGAAGATGAGTCTCCATAGCAACTACCCTCCCAAATAAGTCTTCTTTCACAAAGGAGGTCAGACTGTGGAGCCCAGTCATAATCTCAGCTATGCCGTGAGAATAGTCCGGCATTGGTCCTGAAGGATAAGCGTTAGATGGTGGCTGATCTTCCTCCATGTGGTGGTGAGTAGACTGATCATCAAACTCCTCATCTTCAACGTCTCGTACCCAATGCATGTCAACCTTCTTCAAGCCCATTTTCCGAAGGTTTTGTTCACGGATTCGGTTAGCATCGGTGATCGTAATTGAGTTTTCACCTTCCAAGGGCACATTAAACTTTTCTAGAATTTTGGTTATCAGTATGGCGTATGGAAGTGCCGGTCCAGGTTTCTCAGAGACACGTTCCATATGCTTCATGATGCGATAAGCCCAGTTGAGTTTCACCCTTTTGTTTAGTGCCCACATGTATAACAAATCTTCTTCAGAGACGGTGGCATAGTTCCCATTTCTCGGAAGCAAAATTCGACACAAAATATAATGAAGCAGCCTATTCTCAACAGATAAATATCCTACTTTAAACCTAGAGGTTGGAAATGGTCCACCTTCTCTAAGCACACTCCAAGTTGCTGCAGTTTTCTCAAAATCTTCTAAACTTTTTTCACTTCGCCTAGGGATAAGGGGAATGCTGGTGAGTTCAGCGAGTTCAGAAAAGCCTAGATCTATCTTAATCTTCTTGACTTCAGAGAAAATGCGTTTATTATGATACTTGAAGTTGCAAAAGAATACCTTCACCAATTGTGGGTAAATCGGACAGAGAATCCTAGTGAAGGCATCGAGTTGCAGATCTCTGAGCAAATGCGGAAGAGCGAAACCTTTGATCCGTAGAAAGATCTCATCTAGATAGCGGGGTGCCACTATAGGACGAGATTGAAAGTCATTGGTGAACTTGATCATCTGCTCTTCCTTGGTGAAATACCTCCGCAGGTTGAGGGTTGGAGGAATTAAGGCATGGCTATGGATGGTTTTCTTTCGTTTGGGAGCAGAGGAGGAGCTTGCCATTATGATGATAAAATGATGAAGTGAGAGGAGGGTTTGGTGGAGGGATTGGACGGCTAGGGTTTAGGAAGGAATTTGAGAGAGAGAGAAGGGAGTGGGTCGCAGGAGAGAAGAGGGAGAAATGAGATGTATGAGGAAGAATGGCTACCGTGGGGTATTTAAAACTCGTGATTGTAGTCGACTACGCCCAACTTGTAGTCGACTACAAGTTGCTTCTGTTGCAACTTGTTGCACTGTGTAGTCGACTACAAGTATTAGGGTAGTCGACTACAATGAGCTTCTGAGATTTTATTTTCACTTTTTAAAGAAAAACTGTAATTGTAGTCGACTGCATTACCTGTGTAGTCGACTACCAATGCTTTCTGGAAAAATAAAATTGCACGAGAGAAGCTTCATTACCTGCATGTAGTCGACTACAAGACCTGTGTAGTCGACTACCTTGCTTCTGAAAACACTTTTGAGCTTAATCAATTTGTCCAAAACTTCATCAATCTAAATTGGGGGACTTAGGCTTGTTAAATCACTAGCACATGTAGGTTTTTGATTCACTTTAGTTTTAGAATTGAAGAATTTAGGTAGAATTTAGATAAGTTTTCACTGTTTAAATAATATTTTAGGTTCTTTTGATCATTAGCTAATAAAAATGAAGTTTTGTTAAAGCAGGGGTAGATTGACTCAAATGAAGGAGGATGGAGAAGTTTGTCAGCTTAGTTTATCGCTAGGCGAGATGTATGTGTCGCCAGGCGAAGTTGGTTGCATTCCATCGCGAGGCGAGGAACGTCCATCGCGGGGCGATATGGTTGATAAAGGGATGCTGAAGTTTGCGGGCCATCGCTAGGCGATGATGTTTCATCGCCAGGCGATAACCGTTCAACCAGTTCACTTTAAGTAGTTAGCTGAAACGTTTTTTCGGGATCTTTTGTTCATTTTCTGACTTCAGCACGAGGGATTTGGCAAGAGAGCGCTAGGGTTTCATCCTCTTCCATCTCCATTGATGATTCAAGCTTGGGAACAAGATCTTGGAGGATCAATGACTTCTTCATCTTCCATTAGTTTGATTTTCCTCATCTCTTCTTCTTACATCATGTGTAGCTAATTTCTTTTAAACTAGGGTTAGATGAACCTTATTGAAACTCTCATGTAATTTGATTCTATTACATCAATGCAACCTTAATTCATGTAATTTGAGCTCTCATCTCTGCACTTAATGCTTTTCAATACTTGATCACTATTGAATTGCCTTTAGTTTTCTCATCACAATTGGGAAATTGGATGTTTGAACTTGAACTGTGATTGTTTGCCATAATCATGATGAGTATAGGGATATACCTTTGTGATTGTGTGTTCTTATGAATCATTGCTCTTATTGCTTAATCTAATCATGAATTACCTAAGGGATTAGGGGTTTTTGGTTGGATTAAAGGGATTATGAGTCAAGGAATTGAACTTAATCTAATCTAGTGATTCGAACTTCAAATTACATGTGATTGCTTGTGTTGATGGTGAATCAATAGCATAAGAGGATAGATAAGGGAATTTGAACCCTAGTTGCTTTTATTGATTGATATTTCTTCACCTAGAAAATTGAAAAACATTCCTAAATAGGTTGTTAGTTTTGTTTTTAATACTTTTCTGTTTCACTTGTTAAAAATTGATACAATCCAAATCATTCATTTCTGTTCAAGTAGAAACGATCTTTGTTTGTCGATAAGATAAATTCAATCCTCGTGGGACGATACACTCACTACTATATTACTTGTTGCGATTCGGTATACTTGCCGAAAAATTAACAAGTTTTTGGCGCCGTTGCTGGGGATTGTTGATTTGATTATCAACAAGGCAAAGAAGTTATTACTTTGGACAATTGTTCTGTTTTTATTTTACTTGTTTACAATTTTACTGCATTACCTTAATCTGTCTATAAAAGTAGCTGACTTGTTACTTATCATTCTCCTATTTCCTGTATATGCGAGGGAAAAAGGCAACTGAATTGTTGTTTGATCCCGAGATTGAGAAGACAACGAAAGCTAATAGGAAGAAAGCTAAGAAAGCAAGACAACAGATAAAAGATCTAGGAAAAGAGACATCTACTTCTTCTACTCGGACTTCAGCAGTGGAAGTCATGGCTGAACAACCACAACCTAGGCGAACTTTGGGAGATTTTGGCCGGAGGAACAACCGTCAAAGGTTGGCTATTGATTACCAACCGGTGGAAGCAAATGCGTTTGAAATCAGAACTTCTCTTTTGAGTGCACTCAAACAGAATCAGTTTTCTGGAGTTGATAGTGAAGACCCAAACCAGCACTTAGTAAATTTCTTCGAAATTTGTGGTACATTGAAGCTGGATGGTGTTTCTGAAGAAGCCAAGAGGATGAGGTTATTCCCTTTTACTCTAAGGGACAGGGCAAAGGATTGGCTGCAATCACTGCCTCAAGGAAGTATTACTACTTGGAATGATCTAGAAGATAAGTTCATGGACAGGTTCTTTCCCACATCCAAATTTATCAAAAGAAGAGCTGAAATCACCAGTTTTGAGCAAAAAGATGGAGAAAACCTTTATGAGGCATGGGAAAAGTTTAAAGTTCTTTTGAAGAGATGCCCCGACCATGGCTTTGATGACTTAACACAGATGCAACTGTTTTGCCATAGGTTGAGACCACATACAAAAATGATGCTAGATGCTTCAGCGGGGGGTACAATGAATAACAAGACAGCTGAAGAAGCAAGAGAGCTAGTAGAAGCAATGGCCTCAAATGAGTATCTTGTTCATCACGATAGAGGAATCCAAGTAAAGAAGGGTGTTTTAGAGCTAGATACACATAATGCTCTTTTAGCCCAAAACAGATTAGTATCTCAACAATTGGAAGTTCTTACTAAGCAACTGCAAGCCTTGCAAGCTGGTTCATCTCAACAGACTCATTCCAAAGCAGCGATGCAGTGTATGAGGTGTGATTTTTGTGGGAGAGATCATGATAACGGGGCTTGTGAAGCTCAAAGTGATACGAATGAGCAAGTTAATTATATGGGCAATTTTCAGAGGCAAGGAGGGAATCCTTATTCAAACACCTATAACCCAGGTTAGAGGAACCACCCCAACTTTTCTTGGAAGCAAACTGAAGCCTTAGCAGCTAGCAAGCCCCTTCAACCACAGCAACCGAAAGAGAAACCAAGTGCCTTGGAAGATGCTTTGACTCAATTCATGAAAATGACTCAAACGAATTTCCAAAATCATGAAGCTCATTTAAAGAATCAAGAAGCATCCATCAAGAACCTTGAAACTCAAATTGGACAGCTTTCAAGGCAACTTGCTGGACAATCTGGGGGACAATTTTCTGGAAATACAGTGGATAACCCAAAGAATGAGTCATGCAAAGCTGTGACTTTGAGGAGTGGGAAGATTGTCATACCACCTTTGGAGGAAAAACCATTAGCCTCGGGTTATTCTGAAAAAGATGAGAAGGAGAAGTCGGATGAAGAGCCAATGAAAAAGAGCGACATTGTGAATTCAGAAGAAGATGAAAAAGAAAAAAAAGAAGGTAAAAAGAAATCTGATGCAGTAGATGAATACTCTTTCCTGAGGAGGACAAATAGTCAGATTTTGAAAGAAGGTGATAAGCCTCAAGTGGTACCACCATATGTGAAGTTACCATATCCTCACTTGAACAAGAAAAGAGAGAAAGAAGAACAATTTGCAAAATTCTTAGACATTTTCAAACGCCTCCAAATCAACATTCCTTTTGCAGAAGCATTGGAGCAAATGCCCACATATGCCAAATTTATGAAGGAGCTGTTGACTAAGAAGAGAAAGTTCAAGGAGGATGAAACGGTGGCATTAACAGGAGAGTGCAGTGCAATACTGCAAAGGAAGCTTCCCCCAAAACTAAAGGATCCAGGGAGCTTCACAATTCCCTGCACCATCGGCAACATGACCATTGGTAAAGCCCTTTGTGATTTGGGAGCAAGCATAAACTTGATGCCGTTATCCATGCTTAAAAAGCTTGGGGGAGGTGAGGTCAAACAAACTAGAATGGCTTTGCAACTTGCGGATAGGTCAATCAAGCATCCCTATGGAGTCATGGAGGACGTGCTGGTCAGGGTTGACAAATTCATATTCCCTGCCGATTTTGTGGTGTTGGACATAGAGGAAGACACGGAAGTTCCACTGATTCTTGGTAGACCATTTTTGGCTACCGGAGGAGCCCTCATTGATGTTCAACAAGGGCAATTAATGCTACGAGTCAAGGATGAGAAGGTTACCTTCAACGTTTTTGAGGCAATGCAACACCCGGATGATAAAGAAACTTCTTATCGGGTGGACTTAATTGACACTACAGTTGAGGATACTTTTCAGCAGAATACATCATCTACACACCTTGAAAGGGTGATCATGGATGCTATTGAAGACCATGGAGGGGTAGATGATGAAACCCTTGACGAATGCTTAAGATGTCTAGAAGCACATGAAACAGAAAGTGTTGTTAACAAGATGAAAGAAGAGCTGAGTTGTGACAAGGTGGAAGAAAAAGCAAAATCAGAATTGAAACCCTTGCCATCTCATTTGAAGTATGTCTTTCTTGGCAATCAAGATGCATATCCAGTAATAATCAGCAGCTTTTTGTCTAGGCCAGAAGAAGAAAAGCTAATAAAGGTACTCCGAGAGCACCAAAATGCAATTGGATGGACTATCTCTGATTTAAAAGGGATTAGTCCAGCCTTTTGTATGCACAAGATTAAGCTTGAGGAGGATTTCAAGCCTATTGTCCAACCACAGAGAAGGCTGAATCCCACCATGAAAGAGGTGGTGAGAAAAGAGGTGCTAAAACTCCTTGAAGCTAGGATGATCTATCCAATTTCGGATAGTGCGTGGGTGAGCCCAGTCCATGTTGTCCCCAAAAAAGGAGGCACCACTGTCATAAGGAACGAGAAAAATGAACTCATTCCTACACGCACAGTTACTGGTTGGAGGATGTGCATCGACTACCGAAAGCTCAACCAAGCTACCCGGAAGGATCACTTTCCCCTTCCATTCATGGACCAGATGCTTGAGAGACTAGCAGGACAAGCCTTCTACTGTTTCCTGGATGGTTATTCAGGATATAATCAGATTACAGTCAACCCAGAGAACCAAGAGAAGACAGCATTCACCTGCCCTTATGGAGTTTTTGCATACAGACGGATGCCTTTCGGTCTTTGCAACGCACCAGCTACTTTTCAGAGGTGTATGCTTTCTATCTTTGCTGATATGATTGAAAAATCTATAGAGGTCTTTATGGATGATTTTTCTGTGTTTGGTGTTTCATTTGACTCTTGTTTGTCTAACCTTACTGATGTTCTTAAAAGATGCATGGAAACCAATTTAATCTTAAATTGGGAGAAATGCCACTTTATGGTGCAGGAAGGTATTGTACTGGGCCATAAGATTTCAGCTAAAGGTATGGAAGTAGATCAGGCCAAGATTGAAGTGATAGCAAAGCTGCCTCCACCATTGAATGTGAAGGGCATGCGGAGTTTCCTTGGCCATGCTGGATTTTATAGAAGATTCATCAAGGATTTTTCCAAAATTGCAAAGCCCTTGTGCAATCTACTCATTAAAGATTCTTTTTTTGATTTTGATAATGATTGTTTACAGGCTTTTAATCTTTTGAAAGAAAAATTGATCTCTGCACCTGTTATTATAGCCCCTAACTGGGAGTTACCATTTGAACTTATGTGCGACGCTAGCGACTATGCAGTAGGAGCTGTGTTGGGGCAGAGAAAGGAAAAAAATTTCCATGCAATTTACTATGCAAGCAAAGTCCTTAATGAGAACCAAATTCATTATGCTACAACTGAAAAGGAATTGCTTGCCATAGTATTTCCTTTGGAAAAATTTCGTCCATACTTGATTGGATCTAAAATTACTGTGTTTACTGACCATGCAGCAATTAAGTATTTGTTAATCAAAGGAGAATCAAAACCTAGACTGATTAGGTGGATCTTATTGTTGCAGGAATTTGATATCGAGATTAAGGACAAGAAAGGAAGTGAGAATGTGGTAGCAAACCACTTATCCAGGCTAGAAAACTCTGAAGTTGCTGCTAAGGAGAAGGATATTCTTGAAGAATTCCCAGATGAAAAGTTATTTGCAATTGAGGAGAGGCCATGGTTTGCTATATGGATAACTTCAAGGCTGCTAAGGTCATACCAGAAGATTTGACCTGGCAACAGAAAAAGAAGTTCTTTCGGGACGCTCAGTATTACATCTGGGATGATCCTTATCTTTTCAAAATTGGACCAGATGGACTTCTTAGAAGGTGTGTGTCGCAAGATGAAGGTCAAAAGATACTTTGGCATTGTCATGATTCCCCTTGTGGAGGGCATTTTAATGGAGAACGTACTGCTGCCAAGGTACTTCAGTCCGGTTTTTATTGGCCCTCTATCTTTAAAGATGCATACAATCATGTGAAGGGCTGTGACAAATGCCAAAGGACTGGCAATATCTCAAGGCGGAGTGAAATGCCATTGAACCCCATTCTAGAGGTAGAATTGTTTGATTGTTGGGGCATTGATTTCATGGGGCCATTTCCCTCTTCTTATTCAAATCAGTACATCTTAGTAGCAGTTGATTACGTCTCAAAATGGGTTGAGGCTATTGCCACTCCTGCAAATGATGCTCAAACCGTGGTTAGGTTTGTCAAAAAGAACATCTTCTCTAGATTTGGAGTCCCCAGGGTATTGATCAGTGATGGGGGAACTCATTTCTGCAATAATCAGCTGCAAAATGTTCTCTCCAAGTATGATGTGCGACACAAAGTGGCCACTCCCTACCACCCACAATGCAATGGTCAAGTGGAGGTATCAAATAGAGAGATAAAGAGAATTCTTGAGAAAACAGTTGGGAATTCAAGGAAGGATTGGGCAAATAAATTGGATGATGCCCTATGGGCATATAGAACGGCCTACAAAACACCTCTAGGCTTGTCACCATATCAACTAGTCTATGGTAAGGCCTGCCATTTGCCAGTGGAACTAGAGCACAAGGCATACTGGGCCTTAAAATGGTTAAATTTTGATCCTGCCTTGAGTGGAGAAAAAAGAGTTAATCAGCTGCACGAGCTTGAAGAAATGCGTGTGCATGCATTTGAGAATATGGGGATATACAAACAGAAGATGAAGGTCTATCACGACAAGTACATCACCCAGAAAAATTTCTCTCCAGGACAACAAGTGTTACTGTTCAACTCAAGGTTGAAGTTGTTTCCGGGCAAACTGAAGTCTAAATGGTCAGGACCATTCACTGTGAAAGAAGTGACACCCTATGGAGCCGTTGAAGTGGAGGATCCAACTTCAAAAAGGGCTTTCCGAGTTAATGGCCAGAGGCTGAAACCCTACCTTGGTGGGGCAGTTGAGAGAGCACATGCTGCTCTTGTCCTACATGAGCCATAACAAATACAAGGCGTCGAGCTAGCGACGTTAACCTAGCGCTTCTTGGGAGGCAACCCAAGCAATTTCTTTCTTTTGCTTTTTGAATTGATTTTAAGCAGAAAATTTTATTTGTTTTTGTTTACTTAGGACTAGGATATTGGGTTTGATCTAATATCAGGCGAGTTGATGCAGGAATAATGCTGAGTTGCTGGTTGTTTCTGATCAAGATATGGAGTGATGCAAGAAAGACTTGACATATGCAGAGGTCCAGTGTTTCTCGTCGGGCGACTGAGTTTGCATGCCGTACGAAAACTTATATTGTGAACAACATCGCCTGGCGAGGAAACATCATCGCGAGGCAAATTACAAAGCAGTACAAGATCGTTTGAGCCCTAACAAGAATCGCGAGGCGATGGAAAGTCTTCGCCAGGCGAATTTCCAACACAAGGTCTCTGTCATCCATTGCGCGGCGCAAAGTGATTCATCGCCAGGCGAAATATCACTCTGTAAATGGCAAGATTGACCCAGGGTTGGTCGCCTCGCGAATTTTTATGTTTCGCCAAGCGAATTTCAAGCGCAACCTCTCTATATTATATCGCGAGGCGAAGACTGTTATATCGCGGGGCGATTAAGGTTTTCCAAAAACTTCGAGTTTGTGCCCAAAGCAATTCGCAAGGCGAATACAAGTCTTCACCTGGCGAATTTTTAGTTGTTTGCTTCTGTGTGTTGTCGCGAGGCGATGGAAATATATCGCCGGGCGAACCACTTGCAAATGTGCTTTTGTGTCCTTTCGCGTGGCGATGAAGATGGGTTCGCGAGGCGATGGTTCGAGTTTTATAAATTCGTTCCTCCTTTCATCGCATTCCCGCGCGCACACTTTCAAAACTTCTGCTAGGGTTTTTCACTTCCCCCTTTTTCTCATCTGATTTTATTCCATTTGTGTCATTTAAATTCCCTCTTTGCAAGTATCACTTCTGCCACTCATCACCAGGTATGTCTTCTCTCCCTACTTTCAACTTTAGGGCTCAATGTCCGTGTCCACATGCTTGAAGTTTGTTGTTTCTTTACTCATATGGCTCTCAATGACGCATTCTATGACTGAGATTGATTCTTGATTATTTTCGTGTGCAATGTGAGGGAATTGTGTTGCTTCTTTGGTTAGGGTTCAAGTGGGATTGGATGGATTGGGTTCTACTCTGTTTTTCCATTAACACAAGTTTGAGTTCACACACACACATGGTGTTTGTTGAAAGTTCCCAATGAGATCAATTTCAATCGTTACGGCATGAAATATCATTTGCATGAATGAAGATATCATGATATCCAATTTCTCCCGTACTTGTTGAAGGCTCTGACTTGACTATCTAAGTAACTTTCTAGATTGCTAGCCATGTATGAGGGCCCATCGAATGATTTTTTTATATCTCAGGAAACATGGCACCAAAACAAGGAAAAGACAAAAAGAGGAAGAAGGTTGTGGAGGCGGAATCTGAGCCTTTTAATGAGCATTTGTTCTATTCACTGGAACATCAGGAAAGGTTCAAGTCAATTATCAACAAAAAAAAGATCATTGCTAACAGAACCTTCGATTTTCCATACTGAGTCCATACCAGAGATTCAATCTGAGATTGCTCGGCGGAAATGGGCCAAGTTGACTAGATATATCACTGAGCATTGTCCGGAAATTGTGCGTGAATTTTATGCTAACGCTTATAGAGTTCTGGGCACCAGTCGAGCATTTGTCAGTTATGTCCGAGGGAAATCAGTTAGCTTTACTGGGGAACAGATTAATGAGGTTCTGAGCCTCCCTATCCCAAGGGAATGTGCTTATAAGAACAGAGTGGACAGTGTAACCAACTATGATGAAGTACTTGAGTACCTGTGCCGGCCTGGTGCCGAATGGTTCAGAGCCCGTGATAACTGTCCTAGGAGATTCAAAAGTATTAATATGAAACCAATCGCCAAGGCTTGGTCAGCGTTTGTTCATCAAACGATCCTTCCGTGTTCAAACAGTTCTGACATTATTATTCACAGAGCCCAATTCCTTGTTGCACTAATGAAAGGTGAAGACATTAATGTGGGGACAATTATTGCTAAGGAGATGAATTATATTGCTAATGAGGACACCAGCACACTGGCATACCCATCTCTGATTTGCTTGTTATGTGCTAAAGAGGGTATCCGACCTTCAAACACTGACACTATGGGGAAGCCTACAGCACCGATTACGGCACAGTGGATCAGGAAGCAACCGTCTGGACCTATTGATGCTGCCCCTGAACCAGAGTTACTAGCAGGAGAGCCAGAGGCACCTGAGCCACCCCTAGAGCCCTTATCATTGGCTGCTATACAGCTTCAACTTTCTGCTATCCAGGACACACAGACTCTTCATAATCAGCAACTTCAGTCTCTTGGCAGGCTGAATGCTTTATGTTTCCAGTCTTTGCGTAACATGGAGCTGATGATGCGGTATCGGGCTCCGGACTGGGGGTTCAATTTATCTTTGTTACCTGATGTTTTTCCTGATCCGTCCACAGAGCAGTACTTTCAGAGCATGATGCACTCGTCCATGGAGCAACACATGGGTGCTGGAGCATCAGGAATGGTTGCACCAGACATTGCTGATGAGCAGATGACCGAGCCTATGTAGAGGGACCAGGATACTGGTGCCGAGTGCCCAGATGTTACTGTTGCAGGGGCTGGGGAGCATCCGGATGATGAAGAGTGTTCAGAGGATGATGATGCCCGGAGTCATGATGAAGCTTAGCTGGAAAGCGTTCCGTTTCGAGTCAGCCGCGAGTTTTTAGTTGTTATTTTGTTAATTTTTACCGGTCGAACTCTCGTGTTTAATTTTAACTATTGGTAGTCTACTTTCCTGCATTTTGGATATTTGCACCCTGGATATTTCTTTGCTCACATCTGTTTTTTGTTGTGCATGTGTTGTAGTGATGACAACTCGTCGTCAGTACCTGGAGTTCGTTACTCCGCCTCTCGTTGATCATCAACCGATATCCATCTGAGAAGTTTCTCTAACCCTAACTCTTTTTGGAATTAACTCGCATATTTTGTTGGGGGTTATTCACTTGTGCGGGTAGAATAACTTGCTAGGACAAGGCTTAACATTTCTCCTGTCTGTTGCATCCTCCGTGATTATCATTCTGTGCTTAAAGTCCAAATTTTGAACGCCTTTTGAACTTGAAACATAAATTGTGCTTGAGTTGTTTCATCAATGCGCTGAAATTGTGCTTGATGGTGTTCCTTTTTTACAACTCTCTGTAACTATTGATCACTGTGAAACTGTTTGTAGCATGTTTTTCCTCATTCTCAAATACCTGTGAGCTCTTGGAGCTAAACACTGTCTCTTTCTTGTGTGCTTCCATTGCATGTGGCATTCTTCAGAACTTGATCTAGTTCTTAGTAGTTTTTGCGTGCTTGTTCAGACACACTGAGGCACTTTTCTTGTTCTAAGCTTGGGCTTAAATGAACCACCCTAACATTTTTGTCCTTTGCTCGCCCCTTGAGCCTTTAGCCATTTCTTTGGACTAACCCTCATTTCAATCCTAACACCAGAAAAACCAATTGTCCCTCTTCACTTGGAGTAGGTATCAGTTACTTCATGACATTTTTTAGCCAAATACCTAAGTTTGGGGTTGCTTGAGGGCACGCAACGTTTTAAGTTTGGGGTGGGTGTACAAGGACTTTTCCTTGTCCTTTATTATTAGTATTGTCAAATGCATGAAAAAAAAAAAGAAAAGAAAATGAAAAAAAAAGAGAAAAAAATATGAAAATATTGTATAGAAAAAGAAACACAAAAAAAAAGAGAAAAAACTAAAAAATAAAAAATATACAATTGTACCTATACGTAAATATTTCATTTAGTTTCTGGTATCATTTGTTGTGAACAAGTTGTTTTGGGCAATTTTGTATTAATTACTTTGAGGGTTGGATTAATGAATGTCATGAAGTGGCTTGTGTTTAATTCCAAGTACAATTAGCCTCTTATCCAAATGATCTCCTACCCTGACCTTAGCCCCATTGCAACCTAAAAAGACCTCTTTTAGTGTGTGTGTGCATTGCATTGCATTTATTACTCTAGAACTTTGTCAAGCCTATGGTAGGGTGTTGCATGTGATGTGAATTGAGTGTAAATAGCAACCCTCAAACACTTGAGTTGAGTGAAACACCTATGATGGAGAGGAGTAGTGAGGTTTGATATGTTGCTCTCAGTGGATCAGTGGTTTTGGTTATTTTGAGTTGTGATAATTGGGAAGCATGAATGCATAAGAGTAGGCAATTTGATTATGCAATAATTGTTGCAATTTTTATGGATTGTTCTGTTTTGTGATTTTGTTTGAAAAATGGAATGAATAAAAAGGGACCAAAAATTTTGTTTTCTACTCCAAGCCTTGTGAAAATGATTGTTTGCTTGGGGACAAGCAAGACTTTGAGTTTGGGGTTGTGTTAAATCACTATCACATGTAGGTTTTTGATTCACTTTAGTTTTAGAATTGAAGAATTTAGGTAGAATTTAGATAAGTTTTCACTGTTTAAATAATATTTTAGGTTCTTTTGATCATTAGCTAATAAAAATGAAGTTTTGTTAAAGCAGGGGTAGATTGACTCAAATGAAGGAGGATGGAGAAGTTTGTCAGCTTAGTCTATCGCTAGGCGAGATGTAGGTGTCGCTAGGCGAGATGTAGGTGTCGCCAGGCGAAGTTGGTTGCATTCCATCGCGAGGCGAGGAACGTCCATCGCGGGGCGATATGGTTGATAAAGGGATGCTGAAGTTTGCGGGCCATCACTAGGCGATGACCGTTCAACCAGTTCACTTTAAGTAGTTAGCTGAAACGTTTTTTCGGGATCTTTTGTTCATTTTCTGACTTCAGCACGAGGGATTTGGCAAGAGAGCGCTAGGGTTTCATCCTCTTCCATCTCCATTGATGATTCACGCTTGGGAACAAGATCTTGGAGGATCAATGACTTCTTCATCTTCCATTAGTTTGATTTTCCTCATCTCTTCTTCTTACATCATGTGTAGCTAATTTCTTTTAAACTAGGGTTAGATGAACCTTATTGAAACTCTCATGTAATTTGATTCTATTACATCAATGCAACCTTAATTCATGTAATTTGAGCTCTCATCTCTGCACTTAATGCTTTTTAATACTTGATCACTATTGAATTGCCTTTAGTTTTCTCATCACAATTGGGAAATTGGATGTTTGAACTTGAACTGTGATTGTTTGCCATAATCATGATGAGTATAGGGATATACCTTTGTGATTGTGTGTTCTTATGAATCATTGCTCTTATTGCTTAATCTAATCATGAATTACCTAAGGGATTAGGGGTTTTTGGTTGGATTAAAGGGATTATGAGTCAAGGAATTGAACTTAATCTAATCTAGTGATTCGAACTTCAAATTACATGTGATTGCTTGTGTTGATGGTGAATCAATAGCATAAGAGGATAGATAAGGGAATTCGAACCCTAGTTGCTTTTATTGATTGATATTTCTTCACCTAGAAAATTGAAAAACATTCCTTAATAGGTTGTTAGTTTTGTTTTTAATACTTTTCTGTTTCACTTGTTAAAAATTGATACAATCCAAATCATTCCTTTCTGTTCAAGTAGAAACGATCTTTGTTTGTCGATAAGATAAATTCAATCCTCGTGGGACGATACACTCACTACTATATTACTTGTTGTGATTCGGTATACTTGCCGAAAAATTAACAAGGCTATATTAGGATTACCTGCAAAACAAATTTAGGGAAACCTCCGATGCCTAAGTCAGTAATTAAAAAAAATGTATAACAATGAAATAGAAACAAGGTTTTTAAATGCAATTGTGATCAATCATTCCAAGTTCTCTTCTTATAAAAAAGAAATTTGCTTTTGCAAGTGGTTTGGTAAAGATATCAGCAAGTTGTTTTGTTGTTTCTACAAATTCAACTACACAATCTCCATTTTGTACATGATCTCTTATAAAATGGTGCCTAATTTCAATGTGCTTGGTTCTAGAGTGCATTATGGGATTTTTAGTCAAGTTAATTGCACTAGTGTTATCACATCTTATAGGGATGTGATCAAGCTTAAGTCCATAGTCTAGAAGTTGTTGCTTCATCCAAAGGATTTGAGCACAACAACTTCCAGCTGCAACATATTCAGCTTCAGCAGTAGACAAAGCTACACTATTTTGCTTCTTGCTATGCCAAGAGACAAGAGAGCATCCTAGAAAGTGACAAGTTCCACTAGTACTTTTCCTATCCATTTTGCATCCAGCAAAATCAGAATCGGAATAACCAACTAGACTACTTGAGGCACCCTTGGGGTACCACAAACCCATTTGTTGAGTGCCAACTAGATACCTCATAATTCTTTTAACAGCACTTAAGTGTGATTCCTTAGGATTTGCTTGAAATCTAGCACACATGCACCCACCCACTAAACATGATATCTGGTCTACTAGCAGTAAGATATAGTAGTGAGCCAATCATACCTCTATATTTTGTAATTTCTATGGGCTTACCACCTTCATCTTTGTCCAACTGGCAAGAGGTGCTCATGGGAGTGTCAAAAATCTTTGAATTTTCCATTTCAAATCTTTTGAGCAATTCCTTGCAGTATTTGGATTGGTTAATGAAGATTCCTTCACTTGTTTGCTTGATTTGCAATCCAAGAAAGAAGGTGAGCTCTCCCATCATAGACATTTCAAATTCACTTTGCATGATGTTGGCAAAATCCTTACATAGAGATTCATTAGTAGCACCAAAAATGATATCATCTACATATATTTGTACAAGGAGAATGTCATGTTTTCTATTTTTAATGAAAAGTGTTGTGTCAACTTTTCCTCTAGTAAAACCTTTTTCTAAAAGAAACTTGCTCAATCTTTCATACCAAGCTTTAGGAGCTTGTTTTAAGCCATACAATGCCTTTTTAAGTTTAAAAACATGATTGGGCAGTTTATAATTTTCAAAACCAGGAGGTTGATCAACATACACTTCTTCTTGAATAAAACCATTTAGGAAGGCACTTTTTACGTCCATTTGATAAAGTTTAAAGTTCATGATGCAGGCATATGCAAGTAACATTCGAATAGCTTCTAATCTAGCAACCGGAGCATAGGTTTCTTCATAATCTATTCCTTCTTCTTGATTATAGCCTTTAGCTACTAGCCTAGCTTTATTTCTTGTAATTATTCCGGTTTCATCAAGTTTGTTCCTAAAAACCCATTTGGTGCCAATAATGGGATGACCATTGGGTCTTGGAACAAGTTCCCAAACTTGGTTCCTCTCAAATTGATTTAATTCTTCTTGCATTGCCAAGATCCAATTTTCATCATTTATGGCCTCATCTATGTTTTTTGGTTCAACTTGAGAAACAAAAGCTAAATGATTGCATACATTTTTAATGGAGTTTCGAGTAATTACCTTTTGAGAGACATCTCCAATTACCAAGTCAAGTGGATGGTTCCTATGCGTTCTCCATTCTCTTGGTAAGTCATTGATTTGAGATTGACCTTGTTGTGGGGAAGCAATCTCTCCTTGTTCTTCTTTTTTAAGGTTCTCCACTTTGTCATTTAAGTGAATATCAGTCAAATTTTCCACAATATCATCAACAACATCTTCTTTTGGCCCTAGGGAGTTAGTTTCATCAAAAGCAATATGTATTGATTCCTCAATTGTCATTGTTCTTTTATTATAGACTCTAAATGCTTTGCTAGTTAATGAATAGCCAAGAAATATTCCTTCATCAGATTTTGCATCAAACTTGCCTAAGTTATCCTTTCCATTATTTAAAACAAAGCATTTGCATCCAAAAACATGAAGGTGGGAAATGTTTGGTTTTCTTCATTTGTAAAGTTCATAAGGAGTTTTCTTCAAAATGGGCCTTATTAGTGCCCTATTCATTACATAACAAGCGGTGCTTACCGCATCGGCCCAAAAATATTTAGGAAGATTAGTCTCATTGAGCATTGTTCTAGCCATTTCTTCTAAGCTTCGATTTTTTCTTTCTACAACTCCATTTTGTTGTGGAGTTCTAGGGGCTGAAAAATTGTGCTCAATGCCACTTTCATTACAAAAGTTTTCAAAATCTTGATTTTCAAATTCCCCACCATGATCACTTCTTATGGATACAATACTAGAGTTTTTCTCATTTTGGATTAACTTTGCAAGTCTTCTAAAAGCTTTAAAAGCTTCATTCTTATGGGCAAGAAATAATGTCCACGTAAATCTAGAATAATCATCCACAAGCACAAGTGCATAGTAATTCCCACCAAAGCTCATTGTTCTTGATGGTCCAAAAAGGTCCATGTGTAAGAGTTCTAAAGGTTTAGAGGTTGAAACAATATTTTTGCTTTTGAAAGAGACCTTTACTTGTTTTCCTTTTTGACAGGCATCACAAAGTTTGTCTTTTGTAAAATGAAGCTTTGGGAGTCCAATTACTAAGTCTTTGGAAATTAGTTTATTCAAATGATCCATGTGAATGTGTGCAACTCTTCTATGCCATAACCATGAATCATTTTCCTTACTCACTAGGCATTTGGCATCATTTGAGGATATTTCATCTAGACTAATCATATAAATGTTATCCACTCTATGACCAACAAACTTGACTTGTTTATCATTTTTATCCTCAACTATGCAACAATTTGAATCAAAAATAACTCTATTATTCTTGTCACATAATTGACTAATGCTAAGTAAGTTATGTTTGAGTCCATCAACTAACAACACATTTTCAATAGATGTTGAGGGAGTTTTACCAACTTTTCCAGTGCCAAGAATTTTTCCTCTATTGTTGTCTCCAAAGGTGACATGTCCATGCTCCTTGGGTGTAAAGAAGGAAAACTTTGACTCATCTCCTGTCTTGTGCTTGGAGCAACCACTATCAAGATACCATTTTGAACTCTTGGCCTTCAAGCACACCTACAAGCAAATTTAAGTTTTGGTTTTAGGTACCCAAACTTTCTTGGGTCCTTTGATGTCAGTTTTGGGCAAGGTGCCCTTAGGAACCCATATCTTCTTTTGTCCAACATGTAAATTCTTTCTGACTCTACATGTAGATGCACTATGTCCTTTCTTGCCACAATAAAAACAAGTTATAAATGGACCACTTGACATTGTTGTGAAAACAAAGAAACTTTAATAGAATTTTTGTTGAGTCTTGGGTTTGTATCCCAAACCTGCTTTATCAAATACACATCTTTGTTTTCCAAGCAATGTGTTGAGATTATCTCTTCCAAAAGTAAATTTTGCAAGAGTGTTTTTCAAGTCCTCAATTTCTTTTTCAGAATTTAAGCAGGAGTAACATGAAAAGGATGATGAGGGAACATTTTTATGAGATATACAAGTAGAGCAGGAAGAATTAGCATCAATCAATCTAAGGGTTTCATTTTCTAATTTTAGTTCCTCAAAATCTCCTTATTTAAATAAGCAATTTGATTTTCTAAAGACATGATAGATTTTTTTTGAGGTTGAGACTAACTTTGCTAATCTCATAGATTCTTCATGCAATTCTTCAAAAGCTTCTTGTAATTCATCATAAGAAGGTTGTATATCAAGGGATTGAGATGTTACCTCTAAATCATCATTTGCCATGAGACAAAGATTGGCTTCCTCATTGTCGGAGTCATCCGATGAGCTCAAGTCATTGTCCTCCCATGCAATGTATGCTCTTCTTCCTTTCTTTTCTTGCTTTGGTTTTCTATCAAATCTTTCCATCTTCTTTTGGTATAGAGGACAATCCATCTTCATGTGACCTGGTTTGCCACATTCAAAGCAAGTAGGTGGAGTAGGTGTTGAACCTTCTCCTTTGAAGTTTTTCTTTGGAGGAAAGGGTGGCCTTCTTCCATTGTTTTTCTTCTTGAGAAATTTTCCAAATTTTCTCACAAGAAGACTAAGGTTTTCTTCATTCATTTCAAGATCCTCTATAGAGCCTTCATCATCATCTTCATTATCATAGTGAGATGAGGTTGCCTTTAGAGCTATTCCTTTCTTCTTCTTGTCAACTCTTTCATGTTCACTCAGTCTTATTAACTTCATTTCATGTTCTTGGAGTTTTCCAAAAAGTGTTGGAAGAGTCATTGTTGCTAAGTTTCTTGATTCTGAGATTGCTGTCACTTTGGGTTGCCATTCCCTGTTTAAACATCTCAAAACTTTGTTAATTAAATCTTCATCTGGAAATGTTTTTCCCAATGAAGATAGATGATTAACTATATGAGTGAATCTCTTTTTCATATCTTGTATGCTTTCACCTTGATTCATTCTAAAGAGTTCATACTCATGTATGAGAGTGTTAATTCTAGACCTCTTTACCTCACTGGTTCCTTCATGGGTTTCTTGAAGTGCATCCCACATTTCTTTTGCAGTTTTGCAGTTGGAGATGCGAAAGTATTCATCATAACCTAAGGCACTAGTAATGATGTTTTTGGCCTTAGCATTATGTTGAACTTTCTTTTTATCATCATCAGTCCATTCAGCTCTTGGTTTAAGAACCTCATGGTTATCAACCACCTTCTTTGGAACAAAAGCACCATTTTCAACGGCATCCCAAATATCAATATCAATAGATTCCATGAAAATTCTCATTCTTTCTTTCCAATAAGTATAACTAGTACCATTGAAAGCTGGAGGTCTATTAATAGAAGCTCCTTCGGGTAAAGCAAATTGAAAAGAAGCCATCTCTTGAAGCTGTTAAGCTCTTTACACAAGAGTCAAGCTCTGATACCACTTGTTACCAAGTGGCTTCAATAACTCAAGAGGGGGTGAATTGAGTTTTCAAAAACTTTCACAAGGTTTATTTTAATGATGCTAATTATTTTAAATCAATGGACTTGTAAAGGATAATGACTAAAAATAGTGAGCTTTTTAATACAGAAAATATAAGACAAGAATTCACAACATTAAAAACATCAAGCTAGATAAGTTGATAGAATATAACTTATAAGTAAAAGATAAGGGTTGAGAGAATGCAAACAAGATTTATACTGGTTCAATCACTTCTTATGATCTACGTCTAGTCCTCGAGATCGTCCACTCGAGTTTTCGACTATACTTCAAGCTTCTAACTTGGGTGCTTGATAAAAACCCTTACAATATAGAGCACTCTTCACTTAGTATGAGATCCTCCACCCTCTATGTGCAAGAGCCTCTCTCAATACAACAAGGAATTTCTCTCCTTCAACTTACACAAGATAATATAATGGTTTTTGGTAGATTGTAACTCTCACAAGAGCATATATACAACTTGAAGAATAGATGAGTATATGATCAAATCACTAAGCAAGCTTTTTCAAATAGAAGACAGAGTATGATGAACTGAAGATTGGAAAAAGCTCTTTCAAAATGAAATTTTGATCTTGGGTATGTTTGAAACTTAATTTAGATGAGCTATAAATAGCTCTTACAAGTTTTTGATCCGTTGGGTAGTAAGTAGGTATTAAAACAATATTCAAACTAGCCGTTGGAAAAGTTTCTGGAGCGTGTGTAGTAGTCGACTACACAACTGTTGTAGTCGACTACCATGCCTTTCTGACTTTTAAAAACATGAGTTTATTATTAAAAGAATGCATGTAGTCGACTACACTTACAAGGTAGTCGACTACAATAGCTCTCAGACTCTTTTTAAAAGCAAGGCAACTGAGATATATTATCAAAAAATAATATGTAGTCGACTACAGAGATTATGTAGTCGATTACATGTCTCCTCTGGTTTATGCACTTTTAAAAAGGAACAATTTTTTTTTAAAACGATGTAGTCGACTACAATAGCTTTGGTAGTCGACTACAAATGTCCTCGGGTTAACATGTATTTATCAAAAGTATTTTTAACAGCATTGTAGTCGACTACCTTAGCATTGTAGTCGAATACAAGCATCCTCGGGACATTTATAAATGACAGGCATTTCAAGGTTTTGCCTATTTGTAGTCGACTACAATACCTGTGTAGTCGACTACAAGTTTGTTCTGACTTTTGGAAAACGTTGTAAACTTAACATTTTCTAGCTATGTAGTCGACTACATCAACCTTGTAGTCGACTACAAGTAACTTAAAAACTCATTTTTGATAAGTTAAAAAATCTTTCTTTCCAAAGCATTTTTAAAGATAACTGTCTTTTTATCAAACCTTATTTTAGGAATAGTTTTGTAAGATTAAAATAAAATGCTTGCTAGGTGATTTAAGCAATTAATTACTCTTACAATGATAAGTAAAAGCCTATAAGTCTTGAGTACTCCTTGTAAACTTGTTCTTGTCTTCTTGGTGCGGAATCCTTTGTTTGGTTATCATCAAAATTCTATATGACAAATGTTGTTCACAGATCAGACTTCTAAGGGTCCAAAATAGCCCTGCAATTCAAAGTGGACCAAAGTGGGTCTGCTATCATTAGAATCTAAGCAGGTTGCACATATTAGACCATATCGTGGGCTATAGGCATCCTTTACAGCTGAAACTCGGCCATTGGAAAAATAAGACCCATATCTCCAACTTCACTGAAGACCATTTAGTCAATAGATGTCTTTTTAGGAATGTTTATGAAGCTACAAGTTGGTTTGAATTTGGAAACAAGTTCTGCCAACTAACTTGAGGTAGGTACAGTCTTTTGGAATATCTGGAGTTGTAAAATTCCAAATGGCATGAAACTAGTGCCAAAAGTTCAAGGAGACAATTTTCTACAACTGTCATGAAGACCTCCAAGCCTAAATACATTGTTTAGGTCATGAAAATCAGGTTGGAAGTCGAAGTAGAGTTGCTGACTAGAAGCCACCAACCATACACCAACCCACCTACCATGCACCAACCCACGAACCATGCATCAAGCTTCCATATTTGACAATTTCCATGTTTTTACAGCTTGCATTCAGATTATTTTCAATTACAAATTGGCTTCTAGGATTAGTATAAATAGAGCCAATCTCTTTGTATTAGACATCATTCAATTTAAAGTAAGTTTGAGTATTTGTTTGAAGAAAGTTTGAGTATTTGTGAGAGTCTTCTTTCTCTTCTTCTCCATTCTCTTTAGGATTTCGTTTTTGTTCTTTATTTTATGAATTCTTCCTTCCCATCCATGGAAGGCTAGGCTCTTATTGTAACATCCCTAAATTCCATATTTTATGAATTAGCTACATTCATTGAACATGTTGTATATTCTGTTACAGAACTTGTGATAGATTGAGTTAGAGTATTTATTTTGAGATTCTGGTTATACCGGGGAACTCGATAGAACCTAAGGAAGAAATAGGTGAAATCTAAACTTTTATATTTTCTCTGGCTAAGATAGGACCTACTGGTGAATAAATTTTCTTCATGACCTATTGGGAATTCTTAGAAATCACAAGGGTATTTTAGTCTTTTTACACCCTCAGTGGCAATTTAGTATTTTTCTACTCAAGTGGGGGGCAAAGTTGACAATGCAACTTCACCCCCTTGTGATTAAGAGGGCCGGCCAACCTAGGGAGAGCCAAAGGGCTCATCTTCTCCAAAAAGTTTCTAAGTCTCCATAGCTAAGCTTGCTTCAAGGGTTCAAGGTCCAAAAGTATGTATTTTTACTCATCTTTTGGCTTAGCTTATTCGATGGTTATTGATCACTATGATCTCTTCTTCAACCTTATGGTAATAGTTTCTTGGAAAACTCATTTTCATGTCTAAGAATCAAGAACACCCATTTTTAAAGTTGGCTGTTTTGATTGAGTGTTTTGAAGGAAGTTGAAGGGAAGGTTGCCTTGAATACAAATCCAATCTTTGAAATCAAGTTTGGACCATTTCAAGGTGAGTGTGGGTTAACTTGTGATATTGTATGATGTTCTTAAAGTGAAAGTGTATGATATAGGATTAAGCTTGAATCTAGGGTTTTCACCTATGCTTGAGGTTGGATGTATTTTGTTACATGTTTTCAAGGATTTAGGTAGATGAAAGTGAATGATATGGTTGCTGTATTTTGATGGATTTAACGACATGATTCCAAAGGGAAATTAGGGTTTTGGTTTGTGGTTGGGCGTGGCACTATTCCTGCCTAGAATTCCAGACCACAGCCGTGGCCCCCACCACGGCCTGGCCGTGGTTATCTTTGTAAAGTTGGTTCATGTATGAAATTCCAGACCACGGGTGTGGCCTCCACCACGGGCTGGCTGTGGTTGGCTCTAGAATTTTAGACCACGGCCGTGGTATCCACCACGGTCTGGCCGTGGTTGTCTCTGGTTCCATTTTGTTGAGTTTCTGATTTCCTAAACCGTGGTCGTGGTTGCCACCACACCCTGGCCGTGGTTGACTCTGTTTGTGTATTTGTGGTGCATATGTCTAGTGTTTTAATACCATATGCTAGGTTTATGAATAAGGATGACTTAGTACTATGATGAGATGTTGAGATGTGTAACTAAGTGAGAGTGCTTGATAAAATTGAGCATAATGGTTGTGTGGTGTATTTAATTGAATTGATTTACATGTGATGTTATTTGGATATTATGAATTGAGCATGATATGAATATGAGAGCATTGCATTGCATAGTGAGATGGCCTAACCGGAAGGGGTTAGTGTACAAAATATGAGGGGTGCCTAGCTTATGGAGCTAGAAGGAAACGAAATGGCATAAAACATTGCATATGCATATTGCGAGGGCCTAACCGGAAGGGGTTGATGCACAACAAGAAGAGTGGAGAAAGAAAAAATGTGAAGAAAAGGTGTGAACATCATGTGCATCCATTCATTGCATTGGTTGGTTAGTGTTAATTATTATATTGAAATGTGTTTATACTTGCATTCTAATTACAAGCATACTTTACTTGCAAGTTATATTCGCATTCACTGGGAAGTTGTTCTCACCCTCTCTTTCTCAGATTCACAGGAACAACCCGGACCCTCTACGGGTTAATTATGGAGGATTCTATTGTTTATCACTTTTAGTGATGGTTTATATTTTGAGACCTGTATTTTGGTGGAGTTAAGCTCCGTGATGTAACTATAATAGGATGTGTATTATATTACTCTGATATAGATATGACAGGGAACTGGATACTCTATTGATGTTCTCAGTTCTGTATATATTTAGTGTGCTCAGTTAGGATAGTGTCTAGAATACACTTGTATAAATTTGCGTACTCTGATAATATTTTGGATGAGATCTGAGATCTCTTGATGATAATGTGAATGTGTATGTATATAATATATGTACTCTGATTGGTTCGAAATAATTGTTGGTATCCCCTGCTTATTTTATATCATGTGGTAACGTACGTGAAACAAAGGAAACGCTGCTGAATTTTCTACATAATATATATATATATATATATATTCAAAGTAAGACTTATGGGTTGGTAAAGGACATAGTAATAATAGGTCTTACACTTATAATCAATCCAAGGGATTAGCCATCTTGATGTTTAATTTGGAGATCTTGCTTTGCTTCCAAATTGCTTAATTGTTATTCAAGTTTCTTTTCTTCCTCTTTTGATTTTTATCTAGATTGAATTACTTAATTTGACTTAGATGTTGATGTGATAATAGCTTTATTATCATGTATTCAAAAAGGATCACAAAGACTACACAATATATCAAAGCTTTTTGATGGATTGTTTAGCTTGGTTAAATTCCAGATCTTAAGTTAATTTATGTTGGATGGTGCTTACTTTATCTAACCTTGGTTAATCAAATCCTAGATGTTTATCTAATCGAGGATTCTTGGATCATGTTGAGGCTTCTTGATGTGATCTCAGGCCAAGAACATGGTTAGCAATTAAGTGAATTCCTTGTGATCAATGATGGATTAAACTCAAGGTCGGTAAATTTCCTTAGATTGGTTAATTTGTTAATTACTTTTCTTTAAATTCAGTCGCTGTATTTTCTTACAAATCATCAAAACCCCTCTTTTAATTATCTTGATCTAATTGAATCTTTGTTTTTGGATCCTTAAGAGACGATTCGGTTCATGCTCTATACTACGAATTAGTTTGTGAACTGGTAATTTTTATTATTTTGACGGGTCTCGACAACCTCTTGTTAGTGATATACATGTATATATAACTGTGGATATTAGGAAGAATGCGTATTTGAATTGAGTAAATGTTTCATACCTTTGTGAGTTTTGGGCTTTTCCAAGTTTGATACTTACGTTTGGTTTATTTTCTTTCATGAGTGATGTCAATTATGAATTTATTTTCTAGAACTTGCATTGAATCGATTTGAAATTACATTGGTCTGTATGTTGCATGGAAATGACAAAGGCATTAGGATTAACCATGAGCTTAAAAAGCCAACCTTGTTTGTTTTATCACATAGTGAACCCTTTGAGCCATACTTGATTTTGATACCTTGAAAAAGATGTTTAGATATTGATAGGCTTATTCTTTTGAGTAACCTAACCAAAGAACCTTATGACCTTCTAAAGTAATACAAGTTTCTCTAAACCTATCTTAGCATAAGTAGAGCTTAAACTGAATTGGTTTGAAAAGAATAAGTGTGGGAGAATCTTAGAGAAAGAAGAAAAATGTGGTAGTTAATTGTGAAAAGATTCGAGGAGTTGTAAGAATTATAAGAGATTCAAATAATCATCTTCACAAAAAAAAGAAAGAAAATGAGAAAGGATAGAACAAGTATGTTATTTTGTGGTAGAGTATGAATAGAATGAAGAAAAGAGGGTCAACATGTTTATTAACCCTATAAAAAGAAATTAATGCTCTACTAGACTAAAGAATTTTTTTTATCTTGATCCTTTCCTTGTTAAACTCTCTCACCTTATAGCCCCATTACAACCATTTTGAAAGACCTCTTGATTTTTGTAATTTATTTTATCTAAGTAGTGGAGAATTGATGCATATGCAGCAAGCATATGGTAAAATACTTTCATGATTTGACTGAGTTGAGTGCAAACAGTTAACCCAAACACTTTGTGTGATTTGAGTGTCACTTGTGAGGAATTTTACTTAATTTGTACATGCTTATTTCTAATTAAAGCATGATTATGCTATGTATAGTTTATTCTCAATTGCTTTGATTCAACTATACATTGTTAAGCATATTTAAATTATAGATTATGGTTTATATTTGATACAATGCTTGTAGTTTAAAATTAGTTGAATTGATTAAATAAGGTATTACATGTTTGTGGGTATCATCGTGGTAAACCCTCATAAGACTATAATTCGTCCACTAGGGATATGTAGGGGTTTAAAGGCTTGTGGCACATGCTAAGTGCCATCGTGATTTCCTATGAAAGTGGATTAGATTAGGTATAATTAGTTTTTTATTCTTTTAGTTTAATATTAGGGTGTTTCTTGTTTAGGGACAAACAACAAGTCAAGTGTGGGGGAATTTGATCAATCATTTTGAGACACTTATGTTAGCTTTGTACTTGACATTATTGGATGTTTATTGTGCCCAATATTAGTATATTAGATGAGTTTTATGTTGTTGGCCCTCATTGATTAATGCAAATTGTGGATAATTCTCATATTTTGATGCATTTAAACTTTCCTCCATGATTAGGCTATAACTTGGGATTCGATGATCCATTTGAAGTGATCTTGGTATCTATGGCAAGACAAATATCTACAAGTTTCATGAAGAACCAGAGAGCTAAATCGCATGTTAAGACAATTTAAATTGAAGTCAAAGATAGGGCCAGAGAGCTGATATGATCCTGGCAGCCTAACCTCTGTGCCGTCTATAGTCCATATCTCGAGTTGTAGAAGCTCATTGGATGTCAAACTATGGCCAAATCAAAGCTGAGACATAAACCTACAATTCTTATGAAGATCTCCAAGCCAAAATACGTCGTTTCGGGCATGCAAGTTAAGCTGGAAGTCAGAGAAAAGTTGCTGACAAGATTGGGCTACTTAACTAGGCATAACTTGGGCTCTAGGCCTCCAATTACATGAAGCTTGGGCCTAGGGATTCATATTTGACCTAGGTTTGTGTCTGATGTGTTTCTAAGGAGGTGCAGCCACAATTAGGGTTATATATAGAGGGAGGCAGCAGCAAAACAAATAGACAATTTTAGTTTTCATTCTTCAGCATCTAGGGTTCTATCTCTTTTCTCTCTTCCTCTTTCACTCCCTTTTCTCTAGAATTTCGTTTTTGTTCTTCATTTTCTAAGTTCTTCCTTCCTATCCATGGAAGGGTAGGCTCTTGTAATCAATCCAAGGGATTAACTATCTTGATGTTTAATTTGGAGATCTTGTTTTGCTTGTTCATATTACTTAATTGTTATTCAAGTTTTTCTTCTTCCTCTATTGATTTTTATCTAGATTGAATTGCTTGATAATTGCTTTATTATCATGTAATCAAAGAGGATCACAAAGACTAAATAATATATTAAAGCTTTTTGATAGATTGTTTAGCTTGGTTAAATTCCGGATCTTAAGTTAATTTATGTTTGAATGGTGCTTAATTTATCTAACCTTGGTTAATTAAATCCTAGATGCTTATCTAGTAGAGGATTCTTGGATCATGTTATGGCTTCTTGATGTGATCTAAGGCCAAGAACATAGTTAGCAATTAAGTGGATTCCTTGTGATCAATGATGGATTAAACTCAAGATCGGTAAATTTCCTTAGATTGGTTGATTTGTTAATTGATTTTCTTTTATTCAATCGGTGTATTTTCTTTACAAATCATCAAAACCCCCTTTCTAATTATCGTGATCTAATTGAATCTTTGTTTTTGGATTCCTTGAGAGAGGATTTGGTTCATTCTCTATACTACAAATTAGTTTGTGAACCGGTAAATTTTATTATTTTGACTGGACTCGACACCCTCTTGTCAGTAACTAGTAGGATTTCACAACCAAGTCATGCACTTGATATCCCATGGCATTGGACTTACTATTCTAAGGACTTTATCATGCATATTTAAAAAATAAATAACACAATAACTGAAATGCCTCAAATATATATAAATGAATGCCATGATACAATGTAAACCATAAAGTCAATATATAATTGACCTCTAGGGTATACACCAACAACTAATTATTATTAGGTCTAGTAAAATTTGACACGATCTAACCTGATAACTGATCAATCAATTTGAGACACTTATGTTAGCTTTGTATTAGACTTTATTAGATGTTTATTGTGCCCAATATTAGTATTTTAGATGAGTTTAATGTTGTTGGGCTTCATTGGGCTTTAATGCAAATATTGAATAATTTTTGGATTTTGATGTATTTTGACCTTTCTTCCTTTGTTAGGCCATAACTTGGGACTCGGCGATCCATTTGAGGTGATCTTGGTGTCTTTGGAAAGCTAAGACAATCCTCTACAAGTTTCATGAAGAACTCAATGCTAGATTGGACTTCTAAGGATCCAAAATATCCCTGCAATGCATAGTGGGTTTGCTGTCACGAAAATCTAGGAAGTGTGCACATATTGGACTACATAGTGAGCTATAGGCCTTCTCTTGGGCTGAAACTTGGCCATTGGATATATAAGACCCATATCTCCAACTTCACTGAAGACCATTTAGTCAATAGATATCGTTTTAGGCATGATAATGAAGCTACAAGTTAGTTTGAATTTGGAAACACGTTCTGCCAACCTAACTTGAGGTAGGTTCAGTGTTTTTGGCATATCGGGAGTTCTAAGCGTCCAAATGGCATGATTCCAATTGGAAATTTTCAAGGAGGCAACTGGCTACAACTTTCATGAAGACCTCAAAGCCAAAATGCACCGTTTAGATCATGAAAATTAAGCTAGAAGTCGGATAAGAGTTGCTGACTAAAAGCCACCAACCATACACCAACCCACCTACCATGCACCAACCCACCTACCATGCATCAAGCTTCCATATTTGACAATTTCCATATTTTTATAGTTTGTATTCAGATTATGTACATGTACAAATTGGCTTCTAGGATTAGTATAAATAGAGCCAATCTCTTTGTATTATCATTCATTCAATTTTAAGTAAGTTTCAAGAAAGTTTGAGTATTTGTGAGAGTTTTCTTTCTCTTCTTCTCCATTCTCTTTACAATTTCGTTTTTGTTCTTTTATTTCTGAGTTCTTCCTTCCATCCATGGAAGGCTAGGCTCTCATAATCAATCCAAGGGATTAGCCATTTTGATGTTTAATTTGGAGATCTTGTTTTGCTTGTTCATATTGCTTAATTGTTATTCAAGTTTCTCTTCTTCCTCTTTTGATTTTTATCTAGATTAAATTGCTTAATTTGATTTAGATGTTGATGTGATAATAGCTTTATTATCATGTATTCAAAGAGGATCACAAAGATTAAACAATATATTAAAGCTTTTTTATAGATTGTTTAGCTTGGTTAAATTCTAGATCTTAAGTTAATCTATGTTGGATGGTGCATACTTTATCTAACCTTGGTTAATCAAATCCTAGATGCTTATCTAATAGAGAATTCTTGGATCATGTTAAGGCTTCTTGATGTGATCTAAGGCCAAGAACATGGTTAGCAATTAAGTGAATTCCTTGTGATCAAAGATGAGTTAAACTCAAGATCGGTAAATTTCCTTGGATTGGTTGTTTCTATAGATTTGTTTACAACTTTAAGTCTCATACTTTTATTAATCTTGTTAATCAACAACAAAACCCCCCTTTTCTAATTATCTTGATCTAATTAAATCTTTGTTTTTGGATCCTTGAGAGACGATTCGGTTCATTCTCTATACTACAAATTTGTTTGTGAACCGGTTATTTTTATTATTTAATAGGTCTCGACAACCTCTTGTCAAATTTGGCGCCGTTGCCGAGGATCCAAGGCAACTATTTGATCATTTCAAGATCCCATCTAACTCTAACAAATGTGTTTGTTTTGTTTTTGAAGCTTTTTCAAGTGGAATTCGGCTGAAATTAGATAAAAGGCATTGTGTCAAGAATTTTGGTTCAGTAAAGTATCTCTGATTGATCTGAGTTTTGGTACACAAATGGAAAATATTATTCTAAGAAAGGCTCACTATTTATAGTGAGGACACCCTTATTTTAGCTAAATTCCATCGTTTAGACCACTTTTTCGATTTTTTAATATTTTTTATTATTCTATTGGATAGAATTTTTGTGTAGATTTCACCCTGTGGTGGTTCCATAATTTTTAAAATTCATTTGATACTATTTTTTATTTTATTATTATTTTTTGGAGTATTTATTTTAGGAATTTTTAGTGTTTTAGTTGTTATTGCTTTTCTATACCTTCCTATGAGCTGCATGTTGTATGACTAGGTATGATCCTGGAACCTTGCATTCATTTGATCCTGAAATTGATAGAACCTTTCATACACTTCATAGAATTCATAGGATTGGTAGTAGCATTCATAGAGCTAATAGAATTACTTCTGGAATTGGACTTGAACTTGACATTGCACCTAATCTTGTCGACTCTTTTAATCCTGTTGAGTCTGCTTCTATTAGTGCTTCGATTAATGCGATCTTGAGTGCCAGATTTTACTATGGCTGATAATAATAATAGAACTTTGAAAGAACTTGCTGCACCCAATGTTGCATATCAGCCTTTGTGCATCCAATATCCTAACCTTCATGTTGATTTTGAGCTCAAATCTGGATTAATACACTTGTTGCCCAAGTTTCATGGTCTGGCAGGTGAGGATCCACATAAGCACTTGAAGGAATTCCATGTTATCTGCTCAACTATGAAACCTCATGGAATAGCTGAAGATCACATCAAGTTGCGAGCATTTCCATTTTCACTAGATGGTGCAACCAAGGACTGGTTATATTTGAAATAACCAAATGAAACACAAGAAAGGGGGTTGAATTGTGTTTCTTAACCCTTTTTAAAGATTAAAAATTTTCCTTTTAACAAATGATTGAACACAGCGAAGGATAAAGGTTAACAAGTAAAGAATGTAGAAACAACACTGCTCAGTCCTATTGGACTCTAAGGGTTTTTGAGCGATTTTTAATGAAACAGTTAACATGTTCAAATAACCAATTAAAAGGTCTTTGTTAACAAACACAATAGTAAACCCCAGAGGTTAGTGGGAAAAAATGAAACACACTAGAAGAGAAGAGAAGCTTACACACGGGATTTATCCTGGTTCACTCTTACCAACCAAGAGCTACATCCAGTCCCTTCAACCAGAAGGATTTTCCAACTAATCTTTTTTGAGATTACAAGTATTATACACCTCTTCAGGTAACAAGTATTTTCAACCTCTTCAGGTTCAACCACACCAGTATTCTTTTACACACAGCCTCTTCAGGCTTACAACGCTAAGGTGAATAAGTATAAGAAGATGAATGCTTGAGTTTGAAACTCACTAACAAATGAGAATATACAATAAAAATCTCAAGGCTTTTTCTTTTTACACGTATAAGGAAATCCAAGAAGAGATAAAGCTTTTTAGACTTTGTAAGATGCTTCGGCAAAGATCTCTACTTCTTCTTCTAGTGCTGCTTCTTCTCTTTATATGTAAGAACAAATTGAGCAGACTTCATGAGCTATATCGTCCAACGGAAACATTTATTACCGTTCTGAGTATATTTAAATGCATCTACTGGAAAAGTGCTGAACTTCTTTTGACAGTGACTTTTATTCTCTGAGATTTCCAATCAGTGAAAACAAAGTCCTGATTTGTCTAAGATTGCAGAGGGTTTCTTATTTGCATATCTTTGTAGTTGTTAGACAATGTCAGCAAAAGTGGCTTAGTTGACTTCTTCTATTGCCGTGAGCTGTCAGAGTTCTTTTCTAGCATTTAATGAGGAACAGTTCTTCATTTTTGAATTTTAACTTGGACGAGAGCTTGAGCTTGAACTTTGAAAGAGTGAATTGAGTCTGAGCTTTGGCAAAAAGATCGTATTGGACGAACCAATGAAAATAGTAACATTATGTGCATACAAATATTGGACGCACCAATAGTTAAAGTATATGTAGACAGTCATTGGACGCACAAAGCATCTTTAGAAATTCATTGGACGCACAAAGCAAAATAGCATATTGAACGCACAAAGAGTCATAGCATATTGGACGCACAATGAGTTTTCTTTAAGCTCAGAACAGAATGGACGCACATACAAGTAGCGTTTTGTTAATACTATTGTCGAAACACTTACTTGTTCAAACTTAATAACTATTTTTGTTATCCTCAAAACTTAAACAGGGAAAGCTACAGCTTTTAAATATTAGTGCTTAAACCTTTTTATAAAATTTTAGTTTCAACAATATTACCTTCAACCAGCCTCTATAGCATCCTGGAATGACATGAAGAGGCTGTTTCTGGAGAAATTCTTCCCTGCCTCAAGAGCTGCTGCAATCTGAAAAGACATATGTGGCATAAGGCAGATGACTGGGGAGACATTGCATGAATACTGGGAGAGGTTCAAAAAGCTTTGTGCGAGCTGTCCTCATCATCAAATCAGTGACCAATTACTGATTCAATATTACTATGAAGGCTTGTTACCTATGGACAGAAGCATGATTGATGCTGCTAGTGGAGGTGACTTGGTTGACAAAACTCCTGCTGCTGCTAGGGATTTAATTGCCAATATGGCTGCCAACGCCCAACAGTTTGGCACTAGGATCATTACCTCAACCAGAGGAGTCAATGAGGTTCATGTTTCCCATGCTGACCAACAGAGAATGGAGCACCGAATTGATGAGTTAACCTCCTTGGTGAGGCAATTAGCCATGGGACAGCATCAAACACCTGTAGCTGCAAGAGTTTGTAGCATATGTTCTAGTCCCTCTCATCCCACAGATGCATGCCCCACATTGTAAGATGATTTTGAGTTTCAAGACCAATCTGTGGCTGCAGCTGGTATATTTCCTAGGAAACCACAGTTCCATCAGTAGCAACAACAGAAATATGATCCATTCTCCAACACTTACAACCCTGGCTGGAGGGACCATCTCAATCTGAGATATGAGAATGTATCAAATTAGCAGCCACTAAACCAGTATAGACCACCATTCCAGCACCAAGCAAGGACAAATCAGTTTCAGCCACATGCTGAACCAAGTAGACCACCATTCCAGCAACAAGGTCCTATAGCCACAAAATCTGAGCCCTCATTGGAGGATTTGGTGAAACAGTTGGCCACCAATAACATCCAGTTTCAACAGAGAACTGAAACCACCATTCAGAACTTGGAGACTCAAATTGGTCAACTTGCCACATCTATTCATGAATTAAAGTCACAAGGTTCTGGCCAATTACCCTCTCAAACCACTCCAAACCCTAGAGGCAATGTTAGTGCTATAGCTTTGCGCAGTGGTAGGCAAATCAATGGACCAGTACAGCAGATAATTCCAGATTCTACCCTTGACCCAGAAAAACAAGATGTTGCAACAAATTCAAATGCTGTAGCAGATTTAGCAGCAAATGATCCTATAACATCCAAGGCGAAAGCCAGATCAAACCAACAGTTGACAGAAAATTCAGTACAACAGAAAAGTGAACATCAACAAAAGTCAGCTTGCAACATTCCTCTTCCTTTTCCAAACCGAATGATACAGCCGAGGCATATGGTTGAAACTGACTTAGATAAGGAAATTATGGAGACTTTTCAGAAGGTTGAGGTGAATATACCTCTCTTGGAGGCAATTAAACAAATCCCCAAGTATGCCAAGTTCTTGAAAGAGATGTGCACCCATAAGAGGAAGCTAAAGGGCACTGAAAAAGTGAGTATGGGGAGGAATGTCTCTGCTTTGATTCAACCTAACCTGCCTCCCAAATGCAAAGACCCAGGCACTTTTACCATCCCTTGCACCATAGGGCACCAACAGTTCACTCATGCCTTGCTAGACTTGGGAGCCTCCATCAATGTAATGCCAAAGTCAGTTTACACTTCCTTGCATATGGGAGTGCTAAAACACACCGGCATTGTCATTCAGTTAGCAAATCGGAGTACTGCTCAACCTGCAGGAGTGTTGGAAGATGTTCTAGTTCGGGTAAATAATTTAATATTCCCAGCTGATTTTTATTTGTTGAATATGGAAGATGAATCTACCTCTTCCCCACCCCCATTGATCTTAGGTAGGCCATTTTTGAAAACTGCTAAAACTAAGATTGATGTGCATGCTGGTACCCTTTCCATGCAATTTGGTGATGATATCATTTAGTTTAACATTTTTTATGCCATGAAATACCCTTTAGAGGATCATTCTATCTTTCATTTTAATGTCATTGATTTACTAGTTGATGATATGTTGGCAGAGTTCCCAGAAATTGTAGGATACACTGATAGCATAGCTTGCGATGCTTGTTCTACATGCTTCGGACCTTTTGGTTGTAAACCCACTGCAATCTGTGCAGCCTGTGCTGAGATTTCTACATACTTATCATGTACTGTTGTTAATTCTGCTGACATTGATGACTCTGTTTCTGTTATTAATGGCAATGATGCTGTTATTAACGATGTTGTCATTCATCCTGCTGCTAACTGTGATTCTTTTGATTCCATAGGATATGATGATGTTGTTTTGCAAGATTGTGCACAGCTTGTAGGTACAGGTGCAACTGCTAAGAATTTCGCAGATTTAGTTTCGGTTCCAAAACTAGTACCATCAGTCCAGCAACCACCCTCCATTGAACTTAAGTCTTTGCTCGAGTGTTTGAAGTATGCATTCTTGGAGGAGGATGAGAAGCTCCCGGTGAGAGTGGCCAAACACCTTCATCCTGAGCAAGAAACCAGATTATTGGAAGTTTTGAAGCTACATAAAAGGGCAATTGGTTGGACACTTGCAGACATCCCTGGTATTAACCCCTCCACATGCATGCACAAGATATTACTTGAGGAAGAAACTAAACTAGTGAGACAACCCCAGAGGAGACTGAATCCTCTTATTCTAGATGTGGTGAAAAAAGAGGTGACCAAGCTACTGCAGACTGGCATTATCTATCCCATCTCTGACAGCAAGTGGGTGAGCTCGGTGCAAGTAGTTGCAAAGAAATCCGGGGTGACTGTCGTGGCCAACCAGAAGAATGAGCTCATTCCAACCCGAGTGCAGAATAGCTGGAGAGTTTGCATTGACTATAGACGTCTCAACCAAGCCACTCGGAAAGATCATTACCCCCTTCCATTCATCGATCAGATGCTGGAACGGCTGGCTGGTAAGTCTCATTACTGCTTTTTGGATGGCTACACTAGATACTTCCAGATCCACATTGCACTAGAGGATCAGGAGAAGACCACATTTACCTGTCCCTTCGGCACCTTTGCTTACAGACGGATGCCCGTCGGCCTCTGCAATGCCCCTGGTACCTTCCAACAGTGCATGGTGAGCATATTTTCTGATTTCTTAGAAGAGTGCATGGAGGTTTTTATGGATGACTTCACTGTCTATGGTTCTTCTTTTGATTCATGTTTAGCTAGCCTATCTAGAGTGCTGCAAAGATGCATTGAGACTAACCTTGTGCTAAATTTTGAGAAATGCCATTTTATGGTAGAACAGGGTATAGTTTTAGGCCATGTAGTATCCAGTAAGGGCATTAAGGTAGATCCTGCTAAGATTGATGTAATTACTTGTTTATCTTACCCCACATGCGTGCGGGAAGTGCATTCTTTTCTTGGTCATGTAGGTTTCTACAGACGCTTCATTGCCGACTTTAGTAAGATTGCCCTTCCACTTTCCCACTTACTGCAGAAAGATGTAGAGTTTAATTTTGATGACAAGTGCAAGGCAGCTTTCAACCACTTGAAGTAGGCCTTGACCAGTACCCCTTTCATCCAGCCACCTGATTGGACATTGCCATTTGAGTTAATGTGTGATGCTTCTAACTATGCAGTAGGAGCAGTCTTGGCACAGAGAGTGGGGAGAGCTTCTCGTGTGATATACTATGCTTCCAGAACTCTGGATGCTACTCAGGCCAACTATACCACAACCGAAAAAGAGCTTTTAGCCATTGTTTTTGCTTTCGATAAGTTTAGATCATATTTGCTTGGCTCTAAGGTTGTTGTGTTTATTGATCATGCAGCTCTTAAGTTTGTTTTGAAGAAGCCTGAGGCAAAGCCTCGACTAATAAGGTGGATGCTACTGCTCCAAGAGTTTCATATAGAGATCTGTGACAAGAGTGGAGCAAAAAATATAGTGGCAGATCACTTGAGCCGCATTGAAAGGGCTTCAGATCCCTTCCCTGTACAGGACTCTTTCCCAGATGAGCAGCTTCTGCAGCTGCAAGGTAAGAACACCTCCCCTTGGTTTGCAGATATGGTTAATTTTTTGGTTGCTGGTATTCTTCCTGCATATTTTACTAGAGCTCAATCTGATAAATTGAAAAGTGAGTCTAAGTACTATGTATAGGATGATCCTTATCTGTGGAAGCTTTGTAGTGACCAGATTATTAGAAGATGTGTCTCTGATCATGAGTTTCATTATATTCTTAGCTTTTGTCATAAATTTGCATGTGGTGGGTGACAAGAGGTTGTCGAGACCCCGTCAAATAATAAAATTTACCGGTTCGCAAACTAATTTGTAGTATAGAGCATGAATCGAATCGTCTCTCAAGGATCCAAAAAGAACAGATTTAATCAGATCAAGATAATTAAAATGGGGGTTTTGATGATTGGAAAAGATAATACACTAATTGAATTAAAGGAAATGCAATTAACAAATTAACCAATCCAAGGAAATTTACCGATCTTGAGTTTAAATCATCATTGATCACAAGGAATTCACTTAATCGCTAACCATGTTCTTGGCCTTAGATCACATCAAGATGCCTCAACATGATCCAAGAATCCTCTACTAGATAAGCATCTAGGATTTAATTAACCAAGGTTAGATAAAGTAAGCACCATCCAAACATAGATTAACTTAAGATCAAGAATTTAACCAAGCTAAACAATCCATCAAAAAGCTTTAATAAATTGTTTATTCTATGTGATCCTCTTGAATACATGATAATAAAGCTATTATCACATAAACATCCAAATCAAATTAAGCAATTCAATCTAGATCAAAATTAAAAGAGGAAGAAGAGAAACTTGAATAACAATTAAGCAATATGAACAAGCGAAACAAGATCTCCAAATTAAACATCAAGATGGCTAATCCCTTGGATTGATTATGAGAGCCTAGCCTTCCATGGATGGGAAGGAAGAACTCAGAAATAAAATAACAAAAACGAAATTCTAAAGAAAATAAAGAAGAGAAAGAAAACTCTCACAAATACTTAATCTTTCTTCAAACTTACTTCAAAATTGAATTCTAACTTACTTCAAAATTGAATTCCTTAAAATACAAAGAGATTGGCTCTATTTATACTAATCCTAGAAGCCAATTTGTACATGTACATAATCTGAATACAAGCTATAAAATCAAGGAAATTGTCAAATATGGAAGCTTGATGCATGGTAGGTGGGTTGGTGGCTTTTAGTCAATAACTCTTATCCGACTTCTGGCTTCATTTTCATCACCTAAACGGTGCATTTTGGCTTGGATGTCTTCATGAAAGTTGTAGCCAGTTGTCTCCTTGAAAATCTCCAATTTGAATTATGCCATTTGGACTTTTAGAACTCCAGAAATACCAAAAACACTGCACCTACCTCAAGTTAGGTTGGAAGAACGTGTTTCCAAATTCATACCAACTTGTAGCTTCAGAAGCATGCCTAAAACGACATCTATTGATAAAATGGTCTTCAGTGAAGTTGGAGATATGGGTCTTATCTTTCAAGTGACCAAGTTTCAGCCCAAGAGGAGGCCTATAACTCACTATGTAGTCCAATATGTGTATACTGCCCAGATTTTCCTGACAGCAAACCCACTCTGCATTGCAGGGATGTTTTGGACCCTTAGAAGTCCGATCCAGCTCTTGCGTTCTTCATGAAACTTGTAGAGCATTGTCTTAGCTTTCCAAAGACACCAAGATCACCTCAATTGGATCCCCGAGTCCCAAGTTATGGCCTAACCAAGGAAGAAAGGTCAAAATGCATCAAAATTCGAAAATTATCCAATATTTACATTAAAACCCAATGAAGCCCAACAACATTAAACTCATCTAAAATACTAATATTGGGCACAATAAACATCTAATAAAGCCTAATACAAAGCTAACATGAGTGTCTCAAATTGATTGATTAGTGGGCACTTTGGCTCCCAACGTACAACTAGGTAGGTTTTGGACTTTGGATTATATTGGCCTACCCTATTTCATGATGCATATTTTGTTTTGTAAGTCTTGTGAACAGTGACAGAGAACAGGGACAATTTCACACAGGAATGAGATGTCTCAGCAGCTTATGCTGTCTTGTGAGATCTTTGATGTTTGGGGTATTGATTTCATGGGCCCTTTCCCTATTTCCTTTGGTTTTATTTATATTTTGTTGGCTGTTGATTATGTATCTAAATGGGTGGAGGCAAAAGCCACTCGGACTGATGATTCCAAAGTTGTTGTGGACTTTGTTAGATCACAGATTTTCTGCAAGTTTGGAATCCCGAGGGCCATTATCAGTGATCAGGGATTACACTTTTGTAACCGGAGAATAGAGGCTTTGATGAGAAAGTACAGTGTCTTGCACAAGGTTTCTACACCTTATCACCCCCAGACAAACGGGCAAGCCGAGGTCTCAAACCGAGAGATCAAACACATACTTGAGAAGACAGTCCAACCTAATAGGATGGACTGGAGCCTGAGACTTGAGGATGCTCTGTGGGCTTACCGAACTGCCTACAAGACACCGATAGGGATGTCCCCATACCGGATTGCCTTTGGGAAGGCGTGCCACCTTCCGGTGGAAATTGAGCATAAGTCCTATTGGGCGGTGAAAGAGTGTAACCTTGACATGAGTCAATCCGGATCTCAAAGGAAGCTCCAACTTCAGGAACTTGAGGTGCTTGATCAATCAATTTGAGACACTCATGTTAGCTTTGTATTAGGCTTTATTAGATGTTTATTGTGCCCAATATTAGTATTTTAGATGAGTTTAATGTTGTTGGGTTTCATTGGACTTTAATGCAAATATTGAATAATTTTTGGATTTTGATGCATTTTAACCTTTCTTCCTTGGTTAGGCCATAACTTGGGACTCGGTGATCCAATTGAGGTGATCTTGGTGTCTTTGGAAAGCTAAGACAATGCTCTACAAGTTTCATGAAGAACTCAAGAGCTGGATCGGACTTCTAAGGGTCCAAAACATCCCTGAAATGCAGAGTGGGTTTGCTGTCAGGAAAATCTGGGCAATGTGCACATATTGGACTACATAGTGAGTTATAGGCTTCCTCTTGGGCTGAAACTTGGTCATTTGAAAGATAAGACCCATATCTCCAACTTCACTGAAGACCATTTTGTCAATAGATGTCGTTTTAAGCATGCTTATGAAGCTACAAGTTGGTTTGAATTTGGAAACATGTTCTTCCAACCTAACTTGAGGTAGGTGCAGTATAGAGCATGAACCGAATCGTCTCTCAAGGATCCAATAAAACAAAGATTTAATCAGATCAAGATAATTAGAAATTGGGGGGTTTTGATGATGATTAACAAGATTAACAAAAGTACGAGTATTAAAGTTGTAAACGAATCTAAAGAAACAACCAATCCAAGGAAATTTACCGATCTTGAGTTTAATCCATCATTGATCACAAGAAATTCACTTAATTGCTAATCATGTTCTTGGCCTTAGATCACATTAAGAAGCCTCAACATGATCCAAGGATTCTTTACTAGATAAGCATCTAGGATTTGATTAACCAAGGTTAGATAAAGTAAGCACCATCCAACATAGATTAACTTAAGATCTAGAATTTAACCAAGCTAAACAATCTATCAAAAAGCTTTAATATATTGTTTAATCTTTATGATCCTCTTTGAATACATGATAATAAAGCTATTATCACATAAACATCCAAATCAAATTAAGCAATTCAATCTAGATCAAAATTGAAAGAGGAAGAAGAGAAACTTGAATAACAATTAAGCAATATGAACAAGTAAAACAAGATCTCCAAATTAAGTATCAAGATGGCTAATCCCTTGGATTGATTATGAGAGCCTAGCCTTCCATGGATGGGAAGGAAGAACTTAGAAATAAAAGAACAAAAACGAAATTCTAAAGAGAATGGAGAAGAAGAGAAAGAAAACTCTAACAAATACTCAAACTTTCTTGAAACTTACTTAAAATTGAATTCATCTAATACAAAGAGGTTGGGTCTATTTATACTAATCCTAGAAGCCAATTTGTACATGTACATAATCTGAATACAAGCTATAAGAATATGAAAATTGTCAAAAATGGAAGCTTGATGCATGGTTGGTGGGTTGGTGCATGGTAGGTGGGTTGGTGTGTGGTTGGTGGCTTTTAGTCAACAACTCTTATCCGACTTCTGGCTTCAAATTCATCACCTAGACGGTGCATTTTGGCTTGGATGTCTCATCAAAGTTGTAGCCAGTTGTCTCCTTGAAAATCTCCAATTTGAATCATGTCATTTGGACTTTTAGAACTCCAGAAATGCCAAAAACACTGCACCTACCTCAAGTTAGGTTGGAAGAACGTGTTTCCAAATTCAGACCAACTTGTAGCTTCAGAAGCATGCCTAAAACGACATCTATTGACAAAATGGTCTTTAGTGAAGTTGAAGATATGGGTCTTATCTTTCAAATGACCTAGTTTCAGCCCAAGAGGAGGCCTATAACTCACTATATAGTCCAATATGTGCATACTGCCCAGATGGTTCCGTGACAGCAAACTCACTCTATATTGCAAGGCTATTTTGGGCCCTTAGAAGTCCGATCCAGCTCTTGAGTTCTTCATGAAACTTGTAGATCCTTGTCTTAGCTTTCCAAAGACACCAAGATCACCTCAATTGGATCACCGAGTCCCAAGTTATGGCCTATCCAAGGAAGAAAGGTCAAAATGCATCAAAATCCGAAAATTGTTCAATATTTGCATTAAAGCCCAATGAAGCCCAACAACATTAAACTCATCTAAAATACTAATATTGGGCACAATAAACATCTAATAAAGCCTAATACAAAGCTAACATAAGTGTCTCAAATTGATTGATCAAATTCCCCCACACTTAAGCTTTTGCACTCCTGGGCAAAACACATAAGAACAAAACTAAAGAAAAACAAGAAACATCATATTATTAAACTAAAAACATAAAAACTGATTATACCTAATCTAATCCATTTTCGTAGGAAAACACGATGGCACTTAGCATGTGCCACAAGCCTTTAAACCCCTAGGTGTCCTTAGTGGACGAGTTATAGTCTCGTGAGGGTTTACCAGGATGATACCCACAAACATGTAATACTTTATTTACAAGAGGATTATGAGTAACCACAATTTCCAGGATTCCAAAAATTCATGAAGTGATATGCCTTTACATCCCAAATTAACAAGCAATGTGAATTCAAGTAGAATCATGGATCAAGCATGATAGAATCTCACAAGATACACTCTCAATCTCTCAAGTGTTTAGGTTTGTGTTTACACTCAAATCAACTCATGAAAAATTGCACTACCATAAGCTTGCTTATCTTCTACTTCTCCACTACTCAAAACACATGCACACACAAATCAAGAGGACTTTATTCAAGGTTGTAATGGGGCCAAGGTAAGGGAAGGGAACAATATGGATATACACAAGTTAAAACCAAAAAGAATAAAAGAGCAATGGGGAGGAAGTCAAGTAACAAGCACAGAAGTTTACCCCAAACCATAAAATACACATTCTCTTAACACATTCCTTCCTTTTTCTATTCTTTTCTTTTACAACCTTTTGGCTTTATTCTTTTCTTTTCTTTTTCCACTTTCTTTTTTTTAAATCAAAATTAGCCACTTTTTTCTTTTTCTTTCTTTTGCACCAAACATTTTGCATAAGCACCCCCCCACACTTAAACCATGGCTTGTCCTCAAGCAAAAAGAGTTCCTCCAATAAGAAAACCAATGCTCTCCTAGTCGCTAAAATGAGGTAAAACATGATTTTTTACTCAAGGCTTGTAGTGAGCTAAGAACAACGAATGGACAATTAGGCTCAAAGGGGGTTAACAATGGGATAAATAGAAGGTAGGCTTATTTGGCCAAAGTAGCTAAGTCAAGAAAAATGCCTCAATCAAGTTCATGCATGCATATGAAAATGTAGCCTCGAAAAGAATCAAAGCAAGTTCTAGAGTGACAAAATCCATGAGTGAAACTCACACAAGAAAGGAAGAAAATGACATAGATGCAACATCCATTCATCAATAAGTTCAAAATCTCACAAGGTATGGATGCATCTACCAAACTCAATCCACTAATCCAAAATCTAACACCAATGATGTGGTTCGTATCGCAAGTGCACGATTTCGTCAAGTAGTAAAAATATCGATCCACAGGGACTTGGATTATGATTAACAATTACCCTTAATTATGATTAACTAGGTGAAACCAATATTATAAAATTGTGGTGATAGGACAAGTATATAAAAACTAAAATCTAGAAATAAATAAGAATCTCAATGGAATGAATGCAGAAAAACAGTGTAGAGAAATCTGATTTTTAAGGGATCTAGGATATGGGTTCACCACGATGATAATTAACAAGTTTGTAATCTTATCACCTCTTCTCAACTAAGTTATACTTGAAGACGAATCATCCTAAAGAATTATTGTTTCCTTTCAGAATACAATAACGTATTCAATCTAACTCAACTTCTATTTTCATGATAATCAAGTTAGAAAGAATCCATTAAGAGCAGATGATTCATAGAAAGCCTCAAGAGTTTTAATCTACTTTCGTGATTTAAAAGCTCAAGTTCAGTTAATGGAGTTCAATTATCAAGAGTCACCTTTCAGTTTTTCCCTTAATAACTAAGATCATGCAAACAATGTGGCCAGCATTTTCACAAACACTTGGTGTGCCAAAAACTGAATCAAGATAAACTTAGCATTAAAGAGATAACAATTTCATAATCAAGCATTGTCAATACACCATCGGGTTACTACCAATTCCTAGAACAAAAGAACTACTCAAACATGTTTATCAAAATACAATCCATAAGAATGAAGAACAACATTCAGAAAATGAAATAGAAAAGTAAGAAGAGAGAGGAAGAAAAATTCTGCAGAAGTTGCTTTGCCCTCTTGATCAACTTGCTCCCATCCCCCTCTCTCAACCCTAATGGCTTGCCTTTTATCCCCTCCAAACTCCCTTCTCTCAACCCTAATTCTTTTCAGGCCAGAAGAGAAGGAATGGACTGCCTCCAGGGCTTTTTTCGCACTTGCTGATGTAGCAGGCTGCCAACCACGGCCTGGCCGTGGTTGGTTCTGACTTAGAAATTTCGTGCACTGATGGCCAACCACGGCCGTGGTGGCCACCACGGCCTGGCCGTGGTTGGCTCTGCCATCAAGCATCCTTAGGGAATTTGCCAAAGTGTCCAACATCAAACTTGTAGCCTTGTGTCTTAGCTTTCCATAGCAACTTGAATCACCTCAAAAGGACCTCTGTAGCTCAAGTTATGCTCAAATTACTCCTCAGGGGTCCAGCTGATTTTGAGATCTCAGGATCTCTTCAGGTTAGTTCTGTTTTGGCTCCTCCAAGCTTCAATGTTGCACCATTCCTGCAATTGAACATAAACACACCGCATTTATCTGAACTAAAACTAAAACGGAGGATTAAGTGAATAAATGTACTAAAAAGATAATGAAATGTATGCAAACTAAACTCAAAATGACATGAAGAATCACACACATCAACCAAGCATGTGAAATTCAAGAGGATAGACAATTCATTCATTTATGTTAGGAAACTTGAACTTCAATTAATGAAAACTCATGACTTTCATAATTCTTAAAACATGATTGGAAGGGACTAAACACACGAAAATCGCACCTCTTTTTTTTTTCAAAACAAAAATTTAAATAGAAAACAGAAACAACAAATAAAACAGAAAACAGAAATGAAATACAGCAAACAGAATCAAAACAAAGAAAACAAACAGAAAAAAATGATAGCAACAGAAAAGAGCAAACAGTAACAGTAAAATAAAAACAGAAATAAGATTGAAAACAGTAGCAAAACTGTAAAAACAAAAAGAAAACAACAACCAGAAAAATGAAATAATAGTGTGGAAAGAAAACTCCCTATGGATAGCAGAAGCAACAAAATCCCAGCAGCCACACCATAGCCAGTGTAATGGGTCATCACATTAAGAATGAGATTGTTTAGTCTCCTTTGGGGCTGCTTTATTGGCTTAACTCCATCTTCAAGTAAAATCTTATGCATGCATATGTAAGGGCTAATGCTAGGAATGTCTGCAAGTATGGTTGCTCTTTGATTCTCCTTTAAAATCTGCAGCAACCTCTCTTCCTCATCAGTAAGGAGGTTCTTAGCCACAATGAACCCCAATTTTGGTGGCTTCACTATTTCTGTTGATTGAATTGCTACATAATCTGCTGAAAAAGATTCATCATGTCTCAAAAAGGCAGCAATCTCAGCACATGCATTACACAACATATCACCATCACAACCAGTACAACAAACAGAATCATCAAAATCAGTAAAACTAGCAAATTCATCACACAAATCATCAATTGTTTTTTCTCATCAATGATCTCATGCTTTGCAGAATCAGATTTCTGCATCTGTTGCTTGCTCAACTGACTCAATGAAGATGTAAGGTGACCAACTTGGGTCTCCAAGTTCTGTACTATGGCTTCTGTTCTCTGCTGGAATTGGATGTTGTTATGAGCCACTTGCTTCACCAAATCCTCTAATGTAGGCTCAGATTCCATGTCTATTGGAGCTTGCTGCTGCTGCATAGGCTGCTGGTATAGACTGATTGGTTCAACATAAGGTTCGAACCAAGGATGATCTCCCCAATCATGGTTATATGTGGTAGAATAAGGATCATATCTAGTCTGTTGGTATTGTGGTTCACCAAGAAATACACCTGTTGCATCAACAGAATGGTTATGAAATACAAAACCATCATATTGTAGTGTGGTGCAAGCATATGTGGGATGATAAGAACTACAACATATACTACAAAATATTGCAGGTTCTTGCACAGGTAACTGATGTTGTTCCACTACCAGTTGCCTCAACAGATAAGCCAACTCATCAAGTTTATGCTCCATCAGATTAGTAATCAAAAACAAAATCACAAAAACAAGTCGAAATATACACACAAAATAATTGCAAAAAACATATCTACAGATTTTTAAAAATTATGGGACTAACACAGAGTGGAATCTACACAAAAATTCTATCTAACAGAATAATAAAAAATCTTAAAAAATTGAAAAAGTGGTCTAAACGATGGAATTTGGCTAGGCCATAACTTGGGACTTAGTGATCCAATTGAGGTGATCTTGGTGTCTTTGGAAAGCTAAGACAATGCTCTACAAGTTTCATGAAGAACTTAAGAGCTGGATCGGACTTCTAAGGGTCCAAAACATCCCTGCAATGCAGAGTGGGTTTGCTGTCAGGAAAATCTGGGCAGTGTGCACATATTGGACTACATAGTGAGTTATAGGCTTCCTCTTGGGCTGAAACTTGGTCATTTGAAAGATAAGACCCATATCTCCAACTTCACTGAAGAGCATTTTGTCAATAGATGTCGTTTTAAGCATGCTTATGAAGCTACAAGTTGGTCTGAATTTGGAAACATGTTCTTCCAACCTAACTTGAGGTAGGTGCAGTGTTTTTGGCATTTCTTGAGTTCTAAAAGTCCAAATGGCATGATTCAAATTGGAGATTTTCAAGGAGGCAACTGGCTACAACTTTCATGAAGACATCCAAGCCAAAATGCACCGTCTAGGTGATAAAAATGAAGCCAGAAGTCGGATAGGAGTTGTTGACTAAAAGCCACCAACCATACACCAACCCACCTACCATGCACCAACCCACCAACCATGCATCAAGCTTCCATTTTTGACAATTTTCATATTTTTATAGCTTGTATTCAGATTATGTACATGTACAAATTGGCTTCTAGGATTAGTATAAATAGACCCAACCTCTTTGTATTAGATAGATTAAATTTGGAAGTAAGTTAGAATTCAATTTTGTAGTAAGTTTGAGTATTTGTTAGTTTTCTTTCTCTTCTTCTCCCTTCTCTTTAGAATTTCATTTTTGTTCTTTATTTTCTGAGTTCTTCCTTCTCATCCATGGAAGGCTAGGCTCTCATAATCAATCCAAGGGATTAGCCATCTTGATGTTTAATTTGGAGATCTTGTTTTACTTGTTCATATTGCTTAATTGTTATTCAAGTTTCTCTTCTTCCTCTTTTAATTTTGATCTAGATTGAATTGCTTTATTTGATTTGGATGTTTATGTGATAATAGCTTTATTATCATGTATCCAAGAGGATCACATAGAGTAAACAATTTATTAAAGCTTTTTGATGAATTGTTTAGCTTGGTTAAATTCTTGATCTTAAGTTATTCTATGTTTGGATGGTGCTTACTTTATCTAACCTTGGTTAATTAAATCCTAGATGCTTATCTAGTAGAGGATTCTTGGATCATGTTGAGGCGTCTTGATGTGATCTAAGGCCAAGAACACGGTTAGCAATTAAGTGAATTCCTTGTGATCAATGATGAGTTAAACTCAAGATCGGTAAATTTCCTTGGATTGGTTGTTTCTTTAGATTTGTTTTCAACTTTGAGTCTTGTATATTTATCAATATTGTTAATCAACAACAAAACCCCTCATTTTAATTATCTTGATCTGATTAAATATTTGTTCTTTTTGGATCCTTGAGAGACGATTCATTTCATGCTCTATACTACAAATTAGTTTGCGAACCGGTAATTTTTATTATTTGACGGGGTCTCGACAACCTCTTGTCAGTGCTTCGATTAGAGGCATATGAGAACTCCCGAATCTACAAGGAGAAGACTAAACTCCTTCATGATAAGATGTTGGTGCGAAAAGAGTTCACCATTGATCAAAAAGTCCTTCTCTACAACTCTCGCCTCAAACTTATGCCCGGTAAGCTTCGTTCTAAGTGGCTTGGTCCTTTCATTGTTATTAATGTTTTTCCTCATGGTGCAGTAGAAATTAAGAGTGAAGCCACCAACAAAGTGTTCAAAGTTAATGGTCATCGCCTCAAGAATTTTTATGAAGGAGCTCAAGAGAACCTCGTGGAGGAAGTTCAACTGCAGGCGGCCATCTACCATGATTGATCACTACTTTGTTGAAAAAAAAAAAAACCTAAAGCCACGATTAATGTCAATTCCCAGGGATTGAATCATTATTGGGGAGGACCCATCGCTCGTGCAAAATCTTCAATCACGCTGGCTGAGGACATTAAAAGTAGCGCTTCTTAGGAGGCAACCCAAGTTTTCTAACTCTTTCATCTTTCAACTTTGACTTATTTGCAATCACAAGAATCAAGACAGAAAATCGGTGCCAAGCGAGAAAATCTATAAAAGTTTGATTTTTCTGTCTTAATTTCGTTTATTTTTCGTTGACAGATGATTTTTCACTGGTTAAATGGTTGATAACGGTACTCCGTGAAAATCTTTTTCTGTCCCTTCAGTTACCCACAAACACTGAATTTTGTATATAATTTTACTCAATTTGTTTTTCTTCTTTCTTTCTTTCAAAATGGATAATCTGCTTGTCAACCTCCACAAGCGATTCCCTTCTCTCCCTCAAAATGCTTTAACTAACATTTATTGTGCAAGGGTTGAGAGGTTAAGGATGCTTATGCACAAAGGCATCCTTGCGGATATACGCTGGATAATCGAAGCAAAGGTCCGAATCACAGGGGAATTTTCTGATGCTCTTGTTTCATATATGCCAGGGCTAGGCAAAAGTTCATATGCAAAGAAGAGAAGAGCAAAAAGGTTACGAGTCTGCTATAAATGTGCAAGATGGACCTGTAACACAAAATGCAGATCAATTGGAATGGCGTCTATAATTCGACTTGATAAAATTGACTTCATTAAGGATGGCATGAGTAAGGAGTCTTTAGATAGCATTCTATTGACTCTTGAGATGCATCCTAGTGGAGATGTGCAGAGAGTACTTCTCGATTTATGGCCAATATTCCAATATGAACATAAGCGTTAGAGTCTCTGGAATCTGACTCAAAAAGACCCTGTTTGCCAATTTTTAAGAAAATTGGATGGGAAGCCGACCATTGGCCCATAGAGAGCATTCAAGTCGTTACTGGACGTAAAACCAGAGGAAATTGTGAGCCACAATCACACCTCCTGTAAGTATTATTTTTATTTTTGTTTATGTTTTTCTTCTTGTTTATTAAAAATAAAAATAAAAAATAAAAAACAAAAAATATATATATATTAAAAAAAATTGCCGTATTTTTTTGAAATATGCATTGCGTATTTTCAAACTTCTTCCGACACATATAGATTAGTCTTTTATCCTTGTCATATAGTTATTATCATTGCTGTGCTTATTTTCAAACTTACCTGACACACGGTTCTACCCCTCCTTTATAGGTGTAATTATTACATTTGAGTTTTGATTCTTTAAATAATGCACTTTGCTCTCTTTAGATCAATGATAAGGTGAGAGTACAAAAAAAAAGAAAAGAAAATGGAAGTCACTTCAGTTCGTCGGATCAAGAGTGTTTGTGTCTTTTGTGGATCTAGTCCTGGAAAGGATAAAGAGTTTGTAAATATTGCAAACCATCTTGGTCGAGTGCTAGCTGAGAGAGAAATCCATTTAGTTTATGGAGGAGGTAGTCTTGGGTTAATGGGTTGTGTAGCCACTGCTGCACATTTAGGTGGTGGCAAAGTCCTTGGTGTCATTCCTAGTCCTTTAGCTATTAGCAATCCCACTGGAAAAACAATAGGCGCTGAAGTATTGGTATCTTGCATGCACCAACGCATGAACATTATGATAGCAAATGCTGATGCCTTTATTGCCCTACCTGGTGGTTTTGGAACTTTGGAAGAGATCTTCCAAATTGCATCATGGTCACAACTGAACATTCACCAAAAACCCATGGGAATATTAAATGTTAATAGTTTTTATGACAGTTTGTTTTGTTTTCTTGATCATGCTGTGGAACAAGGGTTCATCTTACAAGCGACACGACAAATTCTTGTCACTGCTGCAACTCCTGAACAATTGCTTGATCAACTACATGCATTTGTACTACAACGTAATCCAGCAATGGCTATACGGAATTGGGAACAAGGCAGCAGCAGCAAGAAGCAAAAACTTGATTTGACTTTGTCCTTGTGAATTTTTGTTTTCTCTTATGGTTTTAGTTTTTTTTTTTTTTGTAATTTTTCTTATTTCAGGCCCGATTTGCAGTTTTCTGGTAAGACCTTCTACACTCTACCTATCTTTATTTTGACATTGGGGATAATGTCTTTAATTAGTTGGGGGGAGGGATAGTTGACATTACCATGTACATAGTATAGTTAAAAAAAAAAAACTAACAAGCTAATCTTTATTGTTACTAACTTATTAGATGTATGATGGCAGAGTAAGGAATAGTTTTGCTCTTGAGACGCATCTTAACTTGCATTTCATAATAGGTCTTAAATCATCTTTGTTCTTGTATATTTATTAAAAAAAAAAACACACACACACACACACAATTTTGATCTTTTCAATTGATTTTGATACAAGCATGTGCTGAATCTGAGCTTAATTGATGATAAAAGTATGCAAAACAGTTTATAGTTGAATCATTTTCATGATATACATGTGTATATGATTGTGGATATTAGGAAGAAGGCATGGTTGAATTGAGTGAATGTTCCATACCTTTGTGAGTTTTGGCTTTTCCAAGTTTGATACTTACACTTGGTTTATTTTCTTTCATGAGTGATGTCAATTATGAATTTATTTTCTAGAACTTGCATTGAATCGATTTGAGATAACATTGGTCTGTATGCTGCATGGAAATGACAGAGGCATTTTTTTTGACTTAGCTGCTTTGGCCAAATAAACGTACCTTGCATTTATCCAATTATTAAACTCCCTCTGAGCCTATTTGCCCATTCTTTGTTCTTAGCTCATTACAAGCTTTGAGTGAAAAACCATGTTTTACCTTACCTTAGGGAATGGGAGAGCATTGATTTTCTTATTGGAGGAGTTCTTTTGCTTGCAATGATTTAAGTGTAGGGGAATTGGTGTGTTGATACGAAATGCTTGGTACCACAAAAAAAAAACAAAAAAAAAACAAAAAAGGAAAAAAAAGGAAAGAAAAAGAAAAGAATAGAAAAAGGAAGGAATGTGTGAAGAGAATGAGCATTTTATGGTTTTGGGTTTAAAAAAAAAACTTATGCTTTCTACTTGAGTTACTCCTCAATGATCTTTTGTTCTCTTTGGTTTTAACCGGCTATTATCCATATTGTTCCCTTCCTTCACCTTATAAGTTCTATTACAACCTTTTTGAAAGACCTCTTGATTTTTGCAATTTATTTGATCTAAGTAGTGGAGAATTGATGTATATGCAAGCCTATGGTAAAATACTTTCATGGTTTGACTGAGTTGAGCGTAAACAGTTAACCTAAACACCTTGTGTGATTTGAGTGTCATTTGTGAGGAATTTTACTCAATTTGAGCATGCCTATTTCTGATTAAAGCATGATTATGCTATACTTTATTCTCAATTGGTTTGAATCAACTATTCTTTGTTAAGCATACTTAACTTATTAATTATGGTTTATATTTGACACAATGCTTGTATTTAAAAATTATTTGAATTGATTAAATAAAGTCTTACATGTTTGTGGGTATCATCCTGGTAAACCCTCAATAGACTATAACTCGTCCACTAGGGACACCTAGGGGTTTAAAGGCTTGTGGCACATGCTAAGTGCCATCGTGTTTTCCTACGAAAATGGATTAGATTAGGTATAATCAGTTTTTATGTTTTTAGTTTAATAATATGATGTTTCTTGTTTTTCTTTAGTTTTGTTCTTATGTGTTTTGCCCAAGAGTGCAAAAGCTTAAGTGTGGGGGAATTTGATCAATCAATTTGAGACACTTATGTTAGCTTTGTATTAGGCTTTATTAGATGTTTATTGTGCCCAATATTAGTATTTTAGATGAGTTTAATGTTGTTGGGCTTCATTGGGCTTTAATGCAAATATTGAACAATTTTCGGATTTTGATGCATTTTGACCTTTCTTCCTTGGTTAGGCCATAACTTGGGACTCGATGATCTATTTGAGGTGATCTTGGTGTCTTTGGAAAGGTAAGACAATGCTCTACAAGTTTCATGAAGAACTCAAGAGCTGGATTGGACTTCTAAGGGTCCAAAATATCCCTGCAATGCAGAGTAGGTTTGCTGTCACGAAACTCTAGGCAGTATGCACATATTGGACTACATAGTGAGTTATAGGCCTCCTCTTGGGCTGAAACTTGGCCATTGGATATATAAGACCCATATCTCCAACTTCACTGAAGACCATTTTGTCAATAGATGTCATTATAGGCATGATAATGAAGCTACAAGTTGGTTTGAATTTGGAAACATGTTCTGCCAACCTAACTTGAGGTAGGTTCAGTGTTTTTAGCATATCTGGAGTTTTAAACATCCAAATGGCATGATTCCAATTGCAACATTTCAAGGTGATAACTGGCTACAACTTTTATGAAGACCTTGAAGCCAAAATGCACCGTTTAGATCATGAAAATCAAGCCAGAAGTCGGATAAGAGTTGCTGACTAAAAGCCACAAACCATACACCTACCCACCTACCATGCACCAACCCACCTACCATGCATCAAGCTTCCATATTTGACAATTTCCATATTTTTATAGCTTGTATTTAGATTATGTACATGTACAAATTGGCTTCTAGGATTAGTATAAATAGACCCAATCTCTTTGTATTATCATTCATTCAATTTTAAGTAAGTTTTAAGAAAGTTTGAGTATTTGTGAGAGTTTTCTTTCTCTTCTTCTCCATTCTCTTTACAATTTCGTTTTTGTTCTTTTATTTCTGAGTTCTTCCTTCCTATCCATGGAAGGCTAGGCTCTCATAATCAATCCAAGGGATTAGCCATTTTGATGTTTAATTTGGAGATCATGTTTTGCTTGTTTATATTGCTTAATTGTTATTCAAGTTTCTCTTCTTCCTCTTTTGATTTTTATCTAGATTAAATTGCTTAATTTGATTTAGATGTTGATGTGATAATATCTTTATTATCATGTATTCAAAGAGGATCACAAAGATTAAACAATATATTAAAGCTTTTTGATAGATTGTTTAGCTTGGTTAAATTCTAGATCTTAAGTTAATCTATGTTGGATGGTGCTTACTTTATCTAACCTTGGTTAATCAAATCCTAGATGCTTATCTAGTAGAGAATTCTTGGATCATGTTAAGGCTTCTTGATGTGATCTAAGGCCAAGAACATGGTTAGCAATTAAGTGAATTCCTTGTGATCAATGATGAGTTAAACTCAAGATCAGTAAATTTCCTTAGATTGGTTGTTTCTTTAGATTTGTTTACAACTTTAAGTCTCATACTTTTATTAATCTTGTTAATCAACAACAAAACCCCCATTTTCTAATTATCTTGATCTAATTAAATCTTTGTTTTTGGATCCTTGAGAGACGATTCAGTTCATTCTCGACAACCTCTTGTCAATAACCCAATCCTAACGGTTTATGTTGGACTTTGGGACAACTTGCCTTGATTTTTTTCATAGTAATACAGTTAATGATTGGTGTATTGTGTTCTTGAAGGTGCAAAATGTTGAGTCAATTTTGTATACTTTATTTTTTTGATAAATTTCCTCATTTGATGTGAATTATCTTTATTAGTTGGTGTTTCTTATGCTTATTTCGATATTTATTATTTCATAGGAGTACATGGGTTAACTTGAAGAGTTTGGCCAAGTTTGATGTTGAAATTCGTTGTTGACAGCCCCATTGAACCTTTGTGCAGTAAAATAGTGATAACTTGAGCCATAAAAGTCAAAATTATGTGATCACAAACCCCACAAAAAGCTAAGTCACAGGGCTGCAACTTTTCAGTTCAATGAAAATTATATTTCATGCATTTAGAGGATGAACAATTGCGTACAAGTTAGAGGTAGAGGAAGAAAATGTGAACACTGGGAAAATTTCCCGTAAGGCCAGTGCTGCAGCGCCAAAAAGCCAATGTTGCATTAGGAGAATGCTAATTCAATGCCAAAAATTAGCAAAGCTAGCATCACAGCATTGGAAAGCAGAGGCCACGACACTGGCATGACATGAAGTGTTCAATTTGGACTCTAATCCCTAGGGTTTTGGGGATTTTCCTATGATTAGGTCTCTTAGGTTTAAATTAAAGGATATTTTTCCCAAGGTAAAAAGGTTATTGTGAAGGAGAAGCACTCAAGCATCCAAGAGGCCAAGAGATTTTGGAAATTGAAGATCAAGGATAAAATCCTAATTGTAACACCCTCAATTGGGTGCCACATTTTTTTTATTTTAATTTTTAACCAGTTTCCTAATAAATTCTTTTAATCTTTCATTATAAAATTCTTTGTATATCTAGTGATGTAATATGAACAGATAAGGAATATATCACATAGTTTTTATTTATTTATGTTGATTTTACACATACTATATATACAGATAATCACACATATCATATATTCTACAACTATATAATTTTTCCACTAGTTTTTAAACATATACACAATGTAGACATCTCCCTCTAACTACATCGAAGGGTCATCTTAAATAAACCCGTTGTGATGTGAGGGTCCTGGAGCTAGAGTGCGATGAGCATGGCGCCACCTCGGGGTTCGTGTAGAAGAGACTGTAGATCTCTCGTGAGGTATACGGCAAGTAGTGGCATTCCAGATGTCACCGAACGGCATATGCAGCTCAACATAAGTGGAAAGATAAAACATCGTCACTGGGTTTCCATCATAAGTCCTCCGTAAAGAGATAGTGAGTCCACCAACATAGGTAACTCATTCTTCAACTAACTCAACATGCCAAGCATCTGGCCCCTCATGGAAATCGATAATAATGAACTCGAAGAAATCATTCACCGACATCTTTGAATATACAGGCAAAAATACAATTTTCACAAAAAAAAAGGGTGAGATTCTCATATCATCATAAACACTAATAAAGTCGTATACAAAATAGCATATACCAATTTAAATCAATAGACACTTAATCCACATATGAAGTCATATTTTAATCAAGTAAAATGACATACCAACCTTATTATCCAAAATGCAAGTATGACAACTGACCGTGCAAATGCACACAAATGACTCCTACACCATGGAGCTAAACACAACAAGTCAGAGAGAGTGATTGGGAGTACATGTTCTGTATCAGTTAGCTAACAAGTGCTAACAAATCATTTGCACATACGGCTCACGCGAACACTCTCCACCAATCGTGAATGGACCAGTGTATAGTCGAGATCGTCGGTGTTTTGCAATCATAATACTATGGCACAGTCCCAGCCGGCCACTTGTGGAGTTTCCGGACCCCCGACGACTCCAAGATCATTGAAGATCTTCACTCGGCTATTCGCACCCGCACTAAGGTGTAAGCTCAATCTCCTAGGCTCCAAGCCTTACAACAACAATGTCTCATACAAACTAATATATATATATATATATATATATAGTATAAATATTCCCATAATATATATACATAATCCACTTGGGATCCAAGCTACCATTTCTTTAAGAATGGCGTTAGTTGTCCTATCTAGGGTCCAGTCTACGTCGACCCGATAGTAGTACCACTGTTTCTCAATTATATGGTGCCAAAAATCACGTAACACATCTGTTACGGTTTTCAAGTCGTGTACAGCTTTTTCCATAAAAATTCAATTGGGTAAGCTATAAAAAAAACGTTTTTCCGTCGCGTAAAGTGTTTTCTATAAACTTTCAATCGTGTAACCCATTTTCTGTAAGTTTTCAATTGCGTAGGGTATTTTTCACAAAAACTAATTTATTTCATACTAAATAAATTATTTTCAAGTTTATTTTCACTTTCTCACTACAAAATAAGTGAAAATCAATATTTTAAACCTTAAAATAAATTCTCAAAAATCCTTTTCCATAAGTAAGGATGTTCTTTAAAATAATAAATTTGATAAAATCCCATATTCTCATATTTTCGAAAATTCAAGAATTATTCTAAATAAATACGAAACTTATTAAAATAATTCTTTTCTATAATCAAAATATTTAATTTAAAGTTCTAAATCTTTCTAAAATAATTCCTCTAAGTTTTCGAAAATACTAACCATAATATTCTAAATAATATAACTTCAAATAAATCTATGTATTAAACTAAATATATGTATGTCCTAGACATATTTATCTATCACAAAGTCATACCTATTTCTAAGGAAATTATAAGACACATAATTTAAATAAAGTATAGAGACAAGACAAGTAACATAACATAAACATGAATCTTTAACCATAAAAAGATTTTAATCAAGCAATATGACACTTACTACAAGTCACGGTTTTCATCATATACAACAAGTTATTTTATACCATAATATTGGTTGATAGAGAAAACTCCCCCTTACCTTGGTTCTTAGTCTAGCTTTTCCAACAATACTAGCTTCTTGACTTCTACCAATACAATATCACAAAGAAACATAACCACATATTATTTTAAGCATCATAACACATATTAAGATTGATCATGGACTAACCCAATGATCTATAACCTTGAAATGAAAATTTAAAAAGTGAAAGGAAAAGGTTTTCACCTTAAGATTTCTCCAACCTCTAGGCTCCTTCTTGAGAAAGTCCTAACTAGAGAAGTTCTCAAAATGCTACTAAGCTACTAGGTCAAGGCTTGAAATGCTAACAAAGGTTTGGGAAGGGAATTAAGGGAGCAAGGCCGTGGCTATGGAGGGCTTGGCTGTGGGGTTTATGGAGAGAAAGAAGAGAGATTTTGGTGTGGAAATGAATGAATGGGTTGCTTGCTATTTATAGAAGAATTTTAGGACACAAAGGGAATTAAAACTTGGAGATCTTTTCTCCTAGGGTGGCCGGCCTCACCAATGCAAGGTGATGGTCTTCCATTTTGCTTCTTGCTTCCATAAATGCCATGGTGATTCACCATGGTAATTAATGTTAACCATGACTCACCCTCCTTGAGTCACCAATGCCATTAATTACCTAGAGATATTTTCTCAATATTTTTATCAGTAAGTTTTACCCAATGGACAAAGATCAGTATTTAGTGTCATATGGACAATAGGATGTACCTAAAATCACCCAGATATTTTATTAGTTCATAAAATCCCTAAAAATGGAAAATGATCAAATCTGTTGACGGATTTGAAAATTGAACTTCCATTTATTCTCAAAAATTCCCCAAAGGTATTTTGGATCAAAAATAAAATTATTTTATTTTATTTTCTAGAATGGTCTAAAATTAACTTATAAAGTTAAGTCCAGTTAAATTTTAATTTAATTGAACTCACAGAAATTCCTAAAAATCATTTACCATAGAAATCACAGAAAATAACCCATATAACATAAGTTGAAATTTTGGGGGTGTTACACTAATAGTTTTCTCTTCTCATATTCTTCTTTGATTTTCATCTAATGTTTAAAATGGTGGAACTTTCTTGATTTGTGTTTTTAATAGTTAGCATGAACTAATTTTCTTTTTCTAGGATTGCAATTGTACTATACATGTAGTTTGGATTCTTGTTAATCTATCTTATTTATTTTCAATAGAAAGGAGTTGTTTATTCAATCTTATTCTTAATAGTTCAAATTGCTTAATTACCAATTAGATTTGATTTGGAAAACCCTAACAAACTGCAGAAAGAGAATTTTGTGTTAAGCCATAAATTGAATAGCATATGTTCAAATGCATTTAAATTGGTTGAAATATTTATTTCTCTTGAAAGTTAATGCATGGTACCAAATTTTAATTTTGCATTCACGAAAGGCATAGTTAAACCTAGAGTTTTTATATTCCTTAAATGATAATCAAGCTGTGTATGGAGTAGGAGGAAGGTGAGAAATTGTTATACTTTCAAGTCATACTTTATTCTTTTATACTAGTTGTTGTACATATTAGATACTACTTATTTACTTATAGGAGGATTCAAAGCATGGAAGATACTTTTGGTAATGCAAGGTATAGTGGTAGGAGGTTGTCATAACAAATGCTTTGATCGTCCAAAACTGTTAAGAAGAACTGATACACTGTGATAATTTTTGGTTGGAAGTTGAGAAGAATGAAGCAAGACATTCTGGAATAAACTTAGGAAATTAGAATCAAGACTTAAAATCAAAGATAAAAGTGTCCAAGCAACCAAATAAGTCAGATGCTTAAGAAGGGAGTTAAACTGTAGCACTAACATGAAAGACAAAAGTGTCTAAGCGCAAATATAGTTTTGCATGGAATCATGTGATAAACGTAATTGATTCAAATAAGAGTATTCCTTGCCCTAGAGGTTGTACTCCTGGCGTTCTTGCTAGAAGAATCACCATAAGGTGTTCCCCCGTGCCAGCTAGATGAACCTTCAGGAGAACCTTCACGATGCTAGGCTAAGGAAACTAAGAATAGTAAGGGTCATTCATGATTGAAGCAATAGATTCAACCAAGTGTAGAATACATAACTTGTTACTAAGCATTTTCTATAGAGGTGGAGGCTATGCAAAGTAATAACTCAAGGCAAATGCAAAACGTAGAGATACTCCGATTTTTGCATTTTCGTGCCTCAGTTTATCCGAAGCCATGTAGAAGTTATTCTTCAATTTATCACAAACTCTTGCCTCATCCTAGGATTCATTCAGATGTTCTTCGATATGTAATAGATACGACCATGTTTGGTTCATTTGAAATCATTCATAATGCCTCGAAATCCGCAGTTATTTGTAAAACTTGTAAGGCCAAACCAAATATAATGAACGCTTCGATCATCCAAAACTACGGAGAAATGTTGTTGTGATGTGACATTTATTCAGTTGGTAGCTAAGATGAATTGAAAGAACGAAGCAAAGACATGTTTGAAAAAACTTAAGAAACCAGAATCAAGACTTAGTTAGAAATCAAAGACAAAAGGTGTTCAAACAACCATAGAAATCAGATGCTTAAGAAGGGAATTAAACTTTAACAGAACAACAACATAATCATGTAATAAGAGATTGCACACTCAATAAATGCATTCAAGTTTAACAAATGTCATCAATTAAACTAAGCACACCAACATAAACCAAACTCAAGAATCTAATTGTTTCTGGATGAGTTTATGCAAACCAAGCAATCTCAAGTACCTTTATGAGTTCATTGAACTCCCAATCCTATAGGCAACTCCACTATCTCTAACTCACTAATGTAGTGCACACATTTAAGAGATCTAAATGTCTTATTAAGGTTGTAACAGGGCTAAAGAGTTAAGGTTAATGTACAAAGAAGGGATGTGATAACACAAGGGTGAGAAAAATAAAAATGAGAAAACTTGAATCCCAAATAGGAAGAACAATTGATGACATGGGAAGATTCTTCATTCAAACTAGTAATATTTTTCTTCTTTCTCTTCTTTGTATTGATGGGTTTTGGGATTGGGAAACGCAGCGGAAAACAAAAACCAAATCCCAAACCCAGCCGAGGATCCATGAGAAAATCATAAAATGTGTTAAGGGATTTACCTCTAGGAAGAAACGACTGTCAAACAGGAGCACATCAATCGAGTGGTGCCTCTACGGTATCCACAAGAACAGATGTGATGGTCTCCCTCTTCAGCACGATGTTAGCCATGAAAGGGGGGTGACTCTCTCTACAAGTTCTCTTTCTCTGACTCTCTCTCTCTACTCGAAAACAATTTCTGAATCTGAGTTGTGCGTGGTGTAGTGTGGCACAAAGAGTCTAAGAGATGTTTATATAGGCCCCTACACATATCTAACCTAGGTTAGACTCATGTGTGGCCCTATTCAATTGAGTTAGCCCATTTAGTCTTACTAAAGGTCCAACTAGCCCCTTTTAACTCCATTCTAATCCATTCTATGTGTGTGACCTTATAGGATCCTATTACGTTGACAGTAACATTAAATCCTATTTAATATTACAAATAGTGAGTGGTATCTAGAAATACATCACTTCTCTACTAGTACTAATTGGTGTATGACTAGGTCTTCGAATCCTTACAACATACTTGACTTAGATCCTGAGATTGAGAAGACCTTGCACACACTAAATAGGGCTCGTAAGATTAGTGAGAAAATTGCATCTTCCTTAGATAATAGCATTTCTAATAGTTCTAACTTTGTAGATTCTAACTTTGCATCTGTTAGTCATCATTCTTCTTTTGTTTCTCATAGTTTAGATTCTGCTTCTAATTTCTCTGCACCTGTTGATAATAGCTTTCATTGTGTTCATATTGAGATGGACAATAACATGCATAATAGGACTCTAAAGGGGTTGGCTACATGATATGAATTACCAACCATTGTGCATCCGATATCCTGACCTTGATACTAACTTAGAGCTTAAATATGGTCTAATCCATTTGTTGCCTAAGTTTCATGGCCTTGTAAGTGAGGACCCTTATAAACATTTAAAAGAGTTTCATGTGGTCTATTCCACCATGAAACCACATGGGATTCCTGAAGATCACATTAAGTTGAGGGCTTTTCGTTTCTCCTTAGATGGTGCTGCTAAAGATTGGTTATATTACTTACAACCTGCTGCTATTACTTCTTGGAATGACATGAAGAGGCTGTTTTTAGAAAAAATCTTTCCTGCATCAAGAACTGCTGTAATCAGGAAAGACATTTGGTGCATAAGGTAACTCAATGGTGAGACTCTCCATGAGTATTGGGAGATATTCAAGAAATTATACTCAAGCTGCCCACACCATTTGATTAGTGATCAGTTCCTACTCCAATACTTCTATGAAGGTTTGATGCCAATGGAGAGGAGTATGATTTATGCCGCAAGTGGTGGAGCATTAGTAGATAAAACTCCAGCTACTGCTAGAGACTTGATTGCAAATATGGCAGCAAATTCTCAGTAATTTGGTACTTGAATGGGTGCTCTAACCAGAGTAGTCAATGAAGTTCATACCTCTTCTCATGATGATCAACAAAGAATGGAACATAGATTGGATGAGCTGACTTCTTTAGTTAGACAAATGGCAGTGGGACAACAGCAACCAATTGTACAACCTTCTACAATAGTATACAACATTTGTTCCTGCGCATCTCATTCTACAGGTGCATGCCCCACATTACAAGATGATGGTTGTTCTTCATTTCAGAAGCATTTTGTTGCTATAACAGGCATATTTCCTAAAAAACCTCAGTTTTAGCAACAACATCAACAACAGAAATATGATCCATATTCCATCACCTATAATCTTGGTTGGAGGGATCATCCAAATCTAAGATATGATAATGCCACTACCCAACAGTCGAATCAATATAGTAGACCATTCAAACAACAACCAATGAGGCCACAACAACAATTTCAATCTTATGTTGGGCCAATGAAGCAACTAGTAGCCAACAACCTTCAATTCCAACAAAGGACTGACACCACAATTCAGAATTTGGAGACACATATTGGCCAATTGGGCTTCCTCTATGAATCAGTTGCAGGCCCAGGGTTCTGGCGACTTCCTACACAAACAATTCCCAATCCAAAAGGGAATGTCAGTGTCATTACTTTGAGGTCTAGGAGGTCCTTGCAAACTGATTTCACACAACAACAGCAACATAATTATGATTCTGCAGATGTAACAGTTTTTGGTACAAACAAACCAGATTCTGCAGCAGTAAACCAGAAACCAGATTCTGTAGCAGAAAAGCCCAATTCTGTAGATTTTGCACAACAACAGCAGAAGACCAATGATGCAGTGCCACGTCCCTTCCCACATAAGGCAGTCTAGTTTAGAAGAGGAGAAGATGTTGGGAAAGATAAGGAGCTTCTAGAAACCTTTTGGAAGGTGGAGGTGAATATCCCTTTATTGGATGTGATCAAGCAAGTTCCAAAATGTGCCAAATTTCTGAAAGAACTCTGCACACACAAGAGGAGACTGAAAGGCAATGAGAGAATTAGCATGAGTCGGAACATCTCAACCCTCATTCAACCTATGCCTTAGAAATGTAAAGATCCCGAGACTTTTACCATTCCATGCATAATAGGCAATTCTAGATTTGAGAATGCCATGCTAGACTTAGGTGCTTCAATTAAAGTTATGCCTATGTCTGTTTTTAACTCTCTTGGACTTGGACCTTTGCATACCACATGTGTGATGATTAAGTTGGTGAATCAGAGCAATGCCTATCTAGTCAGACTAATTGAGGATGTGCTGGTGAGAGTTGGTGAATTGATCTTCCCTGCGAACTTCCACATTCTGGAAATGGAGGGAAAATTACCAACCACTAAGGCTCCACTCATTTTGGGAAGATCTTTCCCTCAAGACAGCTTGGACGAAGATTAATGTGCACGCAGGAACTCTTTCCATTGAGTTTGGTGACTCCATTGTGTAGTCTAATATCTTTGATGCTATGAAGCATCCCATGGAGGAGCATTCTATTTTTCATATTGATGTCCTTGTTGATTTAATTGGCACTGCATATGATGAGTTGCGTGCTATTAGTTTGTTGGTTTTGATAGTTTTGTTTGATTTTTCTGATTCTGTATGCTGCATTGGATTTTATGGAGCTATTTTGTATGATGCTTGTGCTGAGATTGTTGTAGTTTTAAGTATTGACAATTTTTTTTAACCATTAATGTGAGTTGTGCATATGCAGATTTTACAAAAATAGATTGTGCAGCAATAGATTTTGTAGCAACAAATTTTACAGCAACAGGTGAAGATGCAGTAGATTCTGCAAAGGTGGTGCAACCCACCAAATTACTCCCTTCTGTAGTGCAGCCGTCAAAATTGGAGCTGAAGCCCTTACCTACACATTTGAAGTACGCATACCTAGCAGATCATGAGCAACTTCTTGTGATTGTGGCCAAAAATCTCATTACTTAACAAGAGGTGAGGTTGCTGCAGATTCTGAGGGAGAATTAAAAAACAATAGGGTGGACACTTGTAGACATTCCTAGTATTAGCCCTTCCACATGCATGCATCGGATACTACTTGAGGACGTAGCTAAACCAGTGAGGCAATCCTAGAGGAGACTGAATCCTCTTATTCTAGATGTGGTGAAGAAATAGGTAACTAAGCTAGTGCAGGTTGGCATCATCTATCCCATCTCTGACACTCAATGGGTGACCTCGGTGGAAGTAGTCCCCAAGAAATCTGGAGTGACTGTTGTGGCCAACCAGAAGAATGAGTTGATACCAACCTGAGTGCAGAACATTTGGAAAGTTTGCATTGACTACAGACGTCTCAACCAAGCTACTCGAAAGGACCATTACCCACTACCGTTCATTAATCAGATGTTGGAGCGGTTGGTGAGCAAGTCCCATTATTACTTTTTGGATGGCTACACTGGCTACTTCGAGATCCACATTTTACCCGAGGACAAGAGAAGACAACCTTTACATGTCCCTTTGGCACTTTGCATACAGACGCATGCCTTTTGGCCTCTACAATGCCCCAGGTACCTTCCAGCGGTGCATGGTGAGTATATTCTCAGATTTCATAGAGAAGTGCATGGAGGTATTCATGGATGATTTTACTATGTATGGTTCTTCTTTTGATTCTTGTTTGGATAGTTTGGCTAGGGTGCAGCATAGATGCATTGAGACTGACCTTGCACTTAATTTTGAGAAATGTCATTTCATTGCAGGGTATAGTCTTTGGCCATGTAGTATTTAGCAGGGGTATTGAGGTAGATCCTGCTAAGATAGATGTTATCACTTGTTTATCTTACCCCACATGTGTGCAGGAGGTGCGTTATTTTCTTGGTCACACAGGTTTCTATAGGCGCTACATTGCATGTTTTAGCAAAATTGCCCTTCCACTATCCAACCTATTACAAAAGGATGTGGAACTTACATTTGATGATAAGTGCAAGGCAACTTTCCACCAGCTAAAGCAAGCCTTGACCAGTACACCCATCATCCAGCCCCCCGATTGGACTCTTCCATTTGAGCTTATGTGTGATGCTTCCAACTATGTTGTTGGTGCTGTTTTGTCACAAAGAGTTGGGAGAGTCTCACATGTGATCCATTATGCTTCTAGAACTTTGGATGCTGCTCAAGCCAATTACATAATTACTGAAAAAAAGATTTTGGCCATTGTTTTTGCTTTGGATAAGTTTAGATCCTATTTGCTTGGTTCTAAGGTTGTTGTGTTTTTAGATCATGCAGCTCTGAAGTTCTTGTTGAAGAAACTAGAAGCCAAGCCTAGACTAATTAGGTGGTGCTACTACTCCAGGAGTTTGACAGAGAGATCTGTGATAGGAGTGGAGTTGAGAACCAAGTGGCAGATCACTTAAGCCAGATTGAGCAAGATGCTGATCCTTCTCCCATCTAAGACTCCTTTATTGATGAGCAGCTTTTACAATTGCAGGATAAGCCTATATCTCCTTGGTTTGCTGATATCATTAATTTCCTGGTTGCTAATGTTTTACCTACATATTTTACTAGGGGTCAGACTAATAAGATGAAAAGTGAGTCTAATTATTATGTGTGGGATGATCCATATTCGTGGCAATTTTGTAGTGACCAGGTTATTAGACGATGTGTGCCTAATAATATTTTCATTCTATTCTTAGCTTTTGTCATGCTTTTGCATACGGTGGACATTTTGGGCCTCAACGTACAACTAGGAAAGTTTTGGACTCTGGTTTATATTGGCCTACCTTGTTTCATGATGCATATCTATTTTGTAAGTCTTGTGAACAATGCCAAAGAACAGGGAACATTTCTCGCAGGAATGAGATGCCCTAGCAGCCTCTGCTGTTTTGTGAGATCTTTGACGTAAAGGGTATGATTTCATGGGACCTTTTCCTGTTTCCTTTTGTTTTGTTTATTGACAAGAGGTTGTCGAGACCCCGTCAAATAATAATAATTTACCGGTTCGCAAAATAATTTGTAGTATAGAGCATGAACCGAATCGTCTCTCAAGGATCCAAAAAGAACAAATATTTAATCAGATCAAGATAATTAAAAGGGGGGTTTTGATGATTTGAAATGATAATACACTAATTGAATTAAAGGAAAGTAATTAACAAATTAACCAATCCAAGGAAATTTTACCGATCTTGAGTTTAATCCATCATTGATCACAAGGAATTCACTTAATTGCTAACCATGTTCTTGGCCTTAGATCACATCAAGACGCCTCAACATGATCCAAGAATCCTCTACTAGATAAGCATCTAGGATTTAATTAACCAAGGTTAGATAAAGTAAGCACCATCCAAACATAGATTAACTTAAGATCAAGAATTTAACCAAGCTAAACAATCCATCAAAAAGCTTTAATAAATTGTTTATTCTATCTGATCCTCTTTGAATACATGATAATAAAGCTATTACCACATCAACATCTAAATCAAATTAAGCAATTCAATCTAGATAAAAATCAAAGGAGGAAGAAGAGAAACTTGAATAACAATTAAGCAATATGAACAAGCGAAACAAGATCTCCAAATTAAACATCAAGATGGCTAATCCCTTGGATTGATTATGAGAGCCTAGCCTTCCATGGATGGGAAGGAAGAACTCAAAAATAAAATAACAAAAACGAAATTCTAAAGAAAATAAAGAAGAAGAGAAAGAAAACTCTAACAAATACTCAAACTTTCTTGAAACTTACTTAAAATTGAATCTATCTAATACAAAGAGGTTGGGTCTATTTATACTAATCCTAGAAGCCAATTTGTACATGTACATAATCTGAATACAAGCTATAAGAATCTGAAATTTGTCAAAAATGGAAGCTTGATGCATGGTTGGTGGGTTGGTGCATGGTAGGTGGGTTGGTGTATGGTTGGTGGCTTTTAGTCAACAACTCTTATCCGACTTCTGGCTTCAAATTCATCACCTAGACGGTGCATTTTGGCTTGGATGTCTTCATCAAAGTTGTAGCCAGTTGTCTCCTTGAAAATCTCCAATTTGAATCATGTCATTTGGACTTTTAGAACTCCAGAAATGCCAAAAACACTTCACCTACCTCAAGTTAGGTGGGAAGAACGTGTTTCCAAATTCAGACCAACTTGTAGCTTCTGAAGCATGCCTAAAACGACATCTATTGACAAAATGGTCTTCATTGTAGTTGGAGATATGGGTCTTATCTTTCAAGTGACCAAGTTTCAGCCCAAGAGGAGGCCTATAACCCACTATATAGTCCAATATGTGCATACTGCCCAGATGGTTCCGTGACAGCAAACCCACTCTGCATTGCAGGGATATTTTGGACCCTTAGCATTCCGATCTAGCTCTTGAGTTCTTCATGAAACTTGTAGAGCATTGTCTTAGCTTTCCACAGACACCAAGATCACCTCAATTGGATCCCCGAGTCCCAAGTTATGGCCTAACCAAGGAAGAAAGGTCAAAATGCATCAAAATCTGAAAATTATTCAATATTTGCATTAAAGTCCAATGAAGCCCAACAACATTAAACTCATCTAAAACACTAATATTGGGCACAATAAACATCTAATAAAGCCTAATAAAAAGCTAACATGTGTGTCTCAAATTGATTGATCATTTATATTCTGCTAGTTGTTGATTATTTATCAAAATGGGTGGAGGCCAAAGCCACTCGTATTGATGATTCCAAAGTTGTTATGGATTTTGTAAGGTCACATATTTTCTGCAAGTTTGGAATCCTAAAGGTTGACATCAGTGATCAAGGCACCCACTTCTATAACCAGAGTATAGAGGCTCTGATGAGAAGATATGGCGTGTTGCATAAGGTTTCAACACCTTACCATCCCCAGACTAATATAGTCAAGCTGAGGTCTCAAATAGAGAGATCAAGCACATACTTGAGAAGACAGTCCAACCTAATAGGAAGGACTGGAGCATGAGGCTTGAGGATGCTCTTTGGGCTTACCGGACTACCTATAAGACTTCGATCAGGATATCCTTATATCAGATAGTCTACGGTAAGGCATGTCACTTTCCAGTAGAGATTGAGCACAGAGCATTTTGGACGGTGAAGCAATGCAACATGAATTTGGCCAAAGCAGACATAGAGCGGAAGTTGTAGTTGCAGGAGTTGGAGGAGATTCGCTTGGAGGCCTGTGAGAGCTCCCGACTTTACAAAGGGAAGACCTGAGCCTTCCATGATAAAATGATACTTCATAAAGAGTTTGTAGCTAGGAAAAAAGTGCAATTCTCGCCTTAAGTTGATACCTAGTAAATTGAGGTCTAGGTGGGAAGGTTCGTTTATTGTTACTAATATTTTTCCTTATGGTGCAGTTGAGCTTCAGGATGTAACAACAAAGTGGACTTTCAAAGTCAATGGGCATCGGCTTAAACCATTTCATGAAGACCTCCACGAACACCTCACTGAGGAGGTGGAGTTGATTGATGCTTCCTTCCTCATTTAATCAAGGGGAGAATATTGATTTTATAGTTTATGTTTTACACTATTTTTCCTTGTTTTGTTTTTTTGTATTTCTTATTTTTTCCTGCTATTTTATGTGTGTTGGTATTGTTGAATGTTGTGTGTTTTTGTTGTCTTCTGTTGTCTCTATTTGCTATTTCTACTTTCTGTTTCTGGTTTGAATTTTGTTTCTGTTACCTTTTTGTTTCTGTTTTATTTTTTTAATTTCCGTTCTTTGTTTTCTGCTTTCTGTTTTTAGTTTTATTCATTGTTTTCTGTTTCTATTTTCATTTCTATTTGTCTTTTTCTATTTACTGGTTTTTTTTTGCATTACTGTTTTACTGTTTTTGGTGTTTTACGTTTCTATTTTTCTGTTTTTATGAAAAAGAAAAACAAATCATGGAGTTTCTATGTTTTAGGTCCTTTCCAATGATGTTTTGAGTGTTTTGAGTTGTGAGTTTACATTCTTTGAAGTTCAAGTGTCATAACATGCCTAATTAAATTGTCTTTCATCTTGAATTGATGGATTAAGTTTGATGGATAGACGCCTTGTGAGTTTGATGGATAGACGCCTTGTATGATTTCACTCATGGATTTGTCACTCTAGAACTTGCTTTATTTCTTTTTTAGGCTACATTCTCACTTGCATACATGAACATGATTGAGGCATTCTTCTTCTTTTGCTACGTTGGCCATATAGCTCACTAAGTCGAGTGCCAAACTCAATCAAATATAAAATTAATCCTACACTAGTTTGTAGTGTAAGGAATAACCCAAATCATCTCTCAAAGGACCAAAAATGCAAAATCAATCAGATCAATGTGAATTGGAGGTGTTTTTATATGAAGGAAATCAATTAAATGTAAGAAAAATTAGATTAGACAACAATCAATCCAAAAGATCCATTAAACAATCCGATTAACCTATCATCAACCACTAAATATGCATGAACTTCTATTGATTTATTGATTTGGATCTAACCGAGATCGCTGCATTAAATCCACAATTCTCTACTAGATTATCATCTAGAATTCGATTAGCAAAAGATATACACAATTCTATTGATCACAAAATTCAGGCAAACAATGTTAATCTAATCACCAGAATTATAATCAACAAATGCAAACGAATCTGCAAGCATTAATTCTCTAATTGTCTTGTGAAAAAATCAAGATTAATCAACCAAGATTCTATCAAAATTTCAATCAAAATATAGATCTAATCAGATCTCATCATAACATAAATCTCTAATCATGAGATCAAATTGAGAAACAATAGAAGAAGAGAGATTCAATCAATAAAACATTCAAATTCGAAATTACAAAGTAAAGCCTCAAGATCCAACCGGATTGATCAAGAACAATTAGCCTTCCATGGTTGGAGTTCCAAGGAAGCTTGTGGAGGAAAAGAGAAGAGGGAGAGAAAGGGAGGGAAAGAGAGAAATTCAAAAACTACAAAATGAGGGAAAGTCAAGATTATTTTCATGTTTTGTCTTCCATTTTATATAGCAGATCCTAACCTATAATTTACAAGAATGTCACTAGATTAAGACTAATCTACATCTTCTAAGCTTTAAGTGGCCATCTTATTTGCCTAATTTGGGTTTAAGATGAGAAAGTTATGCCCAAATTAGTCCAATGAGGTAATTTGAATGTAAATTTCACAATTTTTATATTCCTATAACTCAAGAAATGCCTGAAATACAGAAATAGTGTCAAAAACCTCGAAATGCTAACAATTTACAATTAAGCCCATTGAAACCCAAACTTATAAAACAAAGCTAAGTCCAATCAATTAAGCACAAAGAGGAGGTGAAATACCAAATATGAGGGATTAATAATGTGTACAAATAGTGTTTATCAAATTCCCCCACACTTAGGTTTTGCACGTCCCGGGCAAACTTGAAATTGAATTAGGAAGTTAAAGAAACCAAAACAACAAAAACTTAAAAACTAAAGACTCAAAAACAAAGACACAATTTCTAATGACATTCTAGAGTGTAGAAGTTCATGAGCAAGAAAAGCAACCAAAGTGTCAAGAGATCACAACATTTATGAGTTAATATTTTTTTACATCTCAAATCAACAAGCAAGGCAACTTCAATTGAAATGCATGGATCAAGAATGATGAAACCTCACAAGATGCACTCTATATTCCCTCAAGTGTTTAAAAGGTAGGTGTTTCACTCAATTCATCCCATGCAAATGTACACTACCATAGGCTTGCTTAAATTCTACTTCTCCACTACTTAATACACATGCATACACAATCAAGAGGACTTTGTTCAAGGTTGTAATGGGGCCAAGGTAAGGGAAGGAATTAAAATGGATATAGAAGCTAGAACCAAAGAGAATAAAAGAGCATTGAGGAAGAACTCAAGTAATCAAGCATAAAAATTCTCCAAAGTCACATAATGCACATTCTATTATTTTTTTTCCTTTTCTACCTTTTTCTTTCTTTTACTTCAACTTTCTATTTTTTTTTCGTCCAATGAATTTTGTCCAATGGATAGGGGTTTCCGTCCAACAGACGTTGGATTGTCCAATGGAAATTTTCGTCCAATAGAAGCGGCTTCGTCCAATGCTTCCATCCAAGAACCAACGCCCATTTCTTTCGTCCAATAACCATCATCCATTTTTGTTTTCACTCTTGCACTTGCACTTTCACTTCTTGCACTTCACCAAAATATAAGCAAACACGTGCACAATGCTTAGCACACCCCCCACACTTGGACATTACTTGTCCTCAAGCAAAAAGAATTCCTCCAATGAAAAAGTCAATGCTCTCTTATTCCCTAAGGCTAGGTAAAACATGGTTTTTCACTTAAGGCATCAAATGTGCTACAAACAAGGAAAGGTCAAATAAGCTCAAAGGGGCTAATCAAGGGGAAAGGAGGCAAGGTGGGCTATATGGCCAAAGTTGCTAAAGAAGAAAAAATGCCTTAATTATGTTCATGTATGCAAGTGAAAATGTAGCCTAAAAAAGAAACAAAGCAAGTTCTAGAGTGACAAATCCATGAGTGAAATCACACAAGAAAGAAGATAATGGTATAAATACAATCCATTCATCAATAGGCTCAAAATGTCACAAGGTATGTATCTACCAATTCAATATCCAATACCAAGCAAGTGGAATTCAAGATGCAAGACTATTTAATCAAGCATGGTATGAAACTTGAACTTCCAAGAATTTAAACTCACAACTCAAAACACTCAAACATCATTGGAAAGGACTTAAAACAAAAACCAACTAGTTGCTCAATTTTTTTACTTCATAAAACCAAAAAAATGGAATTTAAAACAGCAAAAAGAAAAAACACAGAAACAAAAAAGTAGAACAAAAAACAGAAACAATAAACTAAAAACAGAAATTAAAAATAGAATGAAAATAAAAACAAAAACAAAAAAATGGCAGAACAGCAAAACATAAACAAAATTCAAACTAGAAATAGAAAAATAGACAGAAATAGTAGAAATGTAGAAATAGAAAATAAAAGTAGAAAACACACATGCAGTAAACAACAGCAAAAATAATAGCAGAAAAATAAATAGAAACAAGAAAACAATGCACAAAATAGAAACAACAAAAAATAACTAAATAATAAAACAACATAAAAGAGTAAATTGTAACAGTAAAATGAAAACATAAACAGTATAAAAAACCATAGCAAAAAAGTAAAAAGAAAAAGAAAACAACATCCAGAAAAATGAAATAAAAGTGTGAAAAGAAAACTCTCTATGGATAACAAAAGCAACAAATTCCCTACGGCTACACCATAGCCAATGTAATGGATCACCACATCCAGAATCAGAGGGTTCAGTCTCCTCCGGGGCTACTTTATTGGTTTAGCTCCATCTTCATGTAAAATCCTACTCATGCATATGCATGGGCTAATGCTAGGAATGTCTGCAAGTGTAAAGGCTCTTGGATTCTCCCTCAAAATGGGTAGCAACCTCTCCTCCTCATTAGGAAGGAGTTTCTTGGCCACAATGGACTCCAATTTTGGCGGCTTTACTACCTTTGCAGATTGAATCGCCCCATAATCTGCTGAAAGAGATTCATCATGTCTTAAAAAGGCAACAATCTCAGCACATGCATTACACAACACATCACCATCACAACTAGTACAATAAACAAAAATCATCAAAATCAATAAAACCAACAAATTTTGCAAATAAATCATCAATTGGTTTGTGCACATCAATGATCTCATGTTCTACAAAATCACAATTCTGCATCTGTTGCTTGCTAAACTGACTCAATGAAGATGTTAGCTGACTAATTTGGGTCTCTAAATTCTGTATTATAGCTTTTGTTCTTTGCTGAAATTGGAGGTTGTTGGTTGCCATCTGTTTAACTAAATCTTCCAATGTATGCTCAAATTTCGTGTCTACTGGACCTTGTTACTGCTGCATAGGTTGCTGGTATAGATTGCATGGTCCAACATAAGGTTGGAACTGTTGTGGCCTCATTGGTTGCTGGAATGGTTGTATATACTGCTGTTGTGCTGTATTTCCATATCTCAAGTCGGGATAGTCTCCCTAGCAAAGGTTATATGTAGTAGAATAAGGATCATATCTAGATTGTTGGTACTGCGCTTCATTAGGAAATACACCTGTTGCAGTAACAAAATGCTCTTAAATTGCAGAACCATTATCTTGCAATGTGAGACATACATATGTGGGATAAAAAGAGCTACAACATATACTGCAAAATCTTGCAGGTTCTTACACATGTAATTGATGTTGTCCCACTGCCAGCTGCCTCACCAGATAAGTCGGCTCATCAAGTCTATGCTCCATCTGATAAGTGACCAAACACAAAAACAAGTGTAAAAATACACAAAACAACAACAGAAAACCTATCTAGAGATTTTTAAAAATCATAGGACCACCACAGGGTGAAAACTACACACAAAATGCTATCCATAGAATAATAAAAAAATCTTAAAAAAATGAAAAGGTGGTCTAAACGATGGAATTTGGGGATGAGAGGGTCAAGCGTAGAGTATACTCTAAGTTTTGAAGGTTAGGTCGTTTTCCATCAACTGACCAAGTTTCAGCCAAATCTGACACCAAATTTTCACACACTTTCTAGGAAAATACCTTAATTCCACCTGAAAACCACCAAAACAAAGCAAACAAAGGGGTGAATTGTTAGACAAGGTCTTGATATGATTGATTAGCACCTAATGGTCCTCGGCAATGATGCCAAATTTCATTCGAGTGCCGAACTCAATCAAATAAAAAATTAATCCTACACTAGCTTGTAGTATAAGGAATAACTCAAATCGTCTCTCAAAGGACCAAAAATCCAAAATCAATCAGATCAATGTGAATTGGAGGTGTTTGTATATGAATGAAATCTATTAAATGTAAGAAAAGTCAGATTAGACAACAATCAATCTAAGAGATCCATTAAACAAACCGGTTAACTTATCATCGACCACTAAATGTCATGAACTTCTATTGATTTGTTGATTTGGATTTAACCGAGATCTCTACATTAAATCTACAATTCTCTACTAGATTATCATTTAGAATTTGATTAGCACAAGATATACACAATTCTTGTGATTTTAACACCCCAAAATTTCTGTTTTTAATTTAAATATTGGTTTTCCCAATTTTTGTGATTTTTAGTGATTTTTGGGAATTTTTGTGGAGCTTATTTAATTAAATTGTTTTCCTCTTTGACTTTATACGTTGATTCGAGGCTGTTTCGGAAAAAAAAAATATTTTTGACCCAGAAAATCTTTGACTATTTATTGGGGCTTGGGAAGTTTACGAAATTCGATTCCAAGAACAATTTTGGAAGTTTTCCATTTTTAGGGATTTTATTGTCAGATAAATTTTTTTGAGTACATTCTATTGTCCATTGGATAATAGGTACTGGAAAAATATCTATAGATTAATATCTAGTGAGTCATTGGTAGCATTTATGTTTGGGTGAGTCACCTAGTGAATCATTTGAAGCATTTATGTTGGAGTGCAAGTGTTCAAATTGAACACAAACTCTCCATGAGTAAGTATCCAAATTGTACACAAACTCTTCCAAGCTCATTATGGTGGACGGCTAAAGCATTAAATGGAGAAGAAAATATCTTATGATATTTTACCAAGAAGCAAAATGGTAAATCATGTAACACCCTCGGTAGGATATCACATTTAACGAAATATTAAATTAAGTTTAAAAATAATTTTATAATATCTGTATATAAAATATGAGTTCCAAAATTTCTTTTCGCGGATATAACATTAATCAAACAGAATAGTAATAATATACATATTGAGATATGAATAATACGCATACTTTATATTACTTACTGTTTAAGTTTATCGGTAATACATAATACAAATCATAAGTGCTGACAAGAAAATAAATAAACATACAATACTAATATATTATTATTATCTGGCCATCAAAGTCTACCTACGGAGAAGGGTCCTCCTCCGGATCCTCCTCCGGATCCTCTTCGGGATATTCTTCTGGGTCCTCCTCCGATATGGGCCTTTTGGGTGCAAGTCATCCGAAGTTAGTAGGCCTCCTTACAGAAATTCTAGCAGTTCTACGTACAGGAGCTCTAGTGGAAGAAACTTCAGAGTCTTCCTGGGGAGTATACTCAGTGCCAAATCCCCACAAATCCCTAATTGGCATAAACAATTCTACAAAGTAAGTAATAGTAAATGAACTAATAGGATCCCCATGATGGGTCCTACGGAGTGTGAGAGATATGTCTCCAACATACTCTACGCATTCCGTTTCTAAATATACGCGCCACGCCTGCGGACCTCCATGGAATTGGACTTAGATGAATCCCAAGAATTCACGCCTGTCGCCCATCTTGGTCTTCATAACCAGATCACAAATATAATAATATAATAGAACGGGTGAGATTCTAATATCATCATAAACCAATCAAGCAGTATAGAAAAGATAGTACAAACAATCTACACAACATAATAACTATTTTACAGTTATACATATTATCACATCAATGAGTAATCAAGTTTGTCATAGACCAAGATAAAGCAACAGTGTAACGACTGACTATGCACATACTCAATGATTGACCCCTACTCCATGGAGCTATACACAACAGTCGAAGAGAGTGATTGGGAGTACATGTTCCGTATCTCATTAGCCCTAAAAGTGCAATATAACCTCAATTGCGCAACTTGGCTCACGAGAACACTCTCCACCAATCGGGAATAGGATAGTGTCTGGTCAGGATCATTCGGTGTGTTGCAATCATATTACCATGGCACAGCGGTGCTTCCAACTGGCCCCCTGTGGAGTTTCCGCACCCCGACATCCCCAAGATCATTCATAGATCTTCACTACACAATTCGCACCTGTAATATGGTGTAACTCAATCTCCTCGGCATTAAAGCCTTAACCACAAGTCCTTACAGACTTTTCTTAATGCAACACACAAAAATGCAATTTATTTATAAACAGAATAAAACAATCCCCTCGGGATTTCAAAATCACGTAACACTACAGTTACGGTTTTTCAAACATATAACCCTCCTGTTACAGTTTTTTTGTCATGTAACATTTATGTTACATTTTTCAGTCGCGTAAAACTATTTTTCTGTTTTTCAAGTCGAGTACTTAAAATTTAATATTTTTCAATCGCATAAGACAAAATAATCATTTTTCAATCGCGTAAAGCTTTCTCTGTAAATTCCTAATCGCGTAAGACATAAATATCATATTTTAATCGGTTTAGGCTTAAAGATTCACTTTTCAACAGCAAAAAAAGGTTTTCTGTAAATTCCAAATTGCGTAAAACATATTCTGTAGTTTTTAATTCATAAGGAATAAATAACTCACTTTTTAACCGCGAAAGGGTTTTCTGTAAACACCAAATTGAGTAAAGTGTTTTCTGTCCATTTTAATACATAAGGCATAAATAAATCACTTTTTAACCACGAAAGGGTTTTCTGTAAACACCAAATCAGGTAAAGTGTTTTCTGTCCATTTTTAATACATAAGGCATAAATAAATCACTTTTTAACCGCGAAAGGGTTTTCTGTAAACACCAAATCAGGTAAAGTGTTTTCGATCCATTTTAATCGCGTAGAGCTTTAAAAATCACTTTTCAACTATGAAAGGGTTTTTTTTAAACTCCAAATCGCGTGAAAGTGTTTTTCGTAAAAACGAAGCTATTTTGAGCTTATTTAATTATTTTCCAATATATTATCATTATTATTGATAAAGATCAATTAAAACAGCATAAGTATAAATTAAAGCATTATTTCGGCTTAGTTTAATAATTCCACTCTTTTCGATTTATTTACAGAAATCATTAACTTAATTAAATATCCCCTAATTAATTAAGTTAAACAATTAATAAAATAAACTCCTTTGTAACTATAGAGTGTTTAAAATGTTCAAAGGTCTTTGGACCAAAATCCATCATTTTCCCACCATGATTTCCATAACACCAACCAACCATATGTATGTCCAAGAAATATTATGCATCTAATATTACCATATATGCAATATTTCAAAGCCATAAAAACACATAGGCTAAATAAAGCATATAAACACTAAATACAGCATATAAACACAAAACACAAATCATAAATCAAGAAACATAAAGCATAAACAATTTAAATATCAATTATAACTACTCACACGAAATTTTAAGAACATGAACCATAATCATATTTTCCTACCACAAGATTGGTTGATAAAGAAAACTCTCCCTTACCTTGGTTTAAAATTTCCTCAAGAGAACTTTGTGAAAATTCTTTGTTCTTCCACCAACAAATATCCTTTTGATTCTTCAACTTTGGGATTTCTCAAGAAAACGGTTTGAGAACAATTTCTTCTCAAGAAACTTTCTACACAAGATCTTCCTAAAATGATGTTTGGATTCTAAAACTAGAAATAAACTTGAATCACACATTTGAGAGAAAAGCTCAAGGGCTTAGCCGTGAGTTTAGAGAGAGAATGGAGAGGAAATTGGTGAGTTTTCAAAAGGTGCTTGAATGCTTATTTATAGGCAAAGTTTAGGACAATTTAGTAATTAAAAAGTTTATAGGAAATGACATTTTTATCCCTCCCCACTTGTTTGGCCACCCACCTTGAAGCTTGTAGAAGTTTGGAGAAGCTTGGAGAAGAATGTGTATTCTACGTATAAATACTAGTATGTATTGTTAAATGAAAAATATAATACGCCAAAATTTTGTTTCATAATAAAATCCCTTAAAATGGAAAACTTCTAAATCTGTTCCCGGATTTAAGTTTCGCAAACTCTCCTATTCCTAATAAATAGTCAAAGCATTTACGGGTCAAAATTTAAAAATTATTATTTTATTATCTGAAATAACCCCGGTTTAACACATAAAGTCAACAGAAACTAGAAATTCCCAAAAATGGAAAACTTAATAATCTGGTCTTAGAATCGAGTTCTGTAACTTTCCCCGGCCCTAATAAATAGTCAAGGTATTTACAGATCGAAAATATAAGTTATTTATTTTTATTTTCTGAAACTGCCCCAAATTGACATATAACATTTATGAAAAATAACCTAATTTAAATGAAGCTCATAAAAATTCCCATAAATCACAAAAATTGAGAAAATCATTATGTCAATTAACAACAAAAATTTCGGGGTGTTACAAATCATGTCTTACCTCTATAAATAGCAACCTTACCATCACTTGAAACTCACCCAAAACTTCACTTTCTCTCTCAAAAACTCACAGCCAAGCATCAAGAAATTCTTTCCAAGCGTGTAACCAAATATCCAACCTTGTTTCTAACATCCAAACCATAATCTAAGAAGCTTTTGTGTTGAAAGTTTTGTGAGAAGAAATCTCCTTCAACTACTTTTTGGGCATCCAAAGTTTGAAAAACAAAAGGTGAAAATTCTTTATCTTCACTTTTTAATTTCTATTTCAAAGTTTTAGATCATTGGATTGATCCATGATCATCTTATTCTATGTTTTAGAGCTTAAAAGTTATGAACTCGGTTTCTTTAAGGATTTTTGTTCGTGGGAAAGACAAGGAACTTTCACAAGTTCACTAGAGAGGATTTTTTAACCAAGGTAAGGGGGAGATTTATCTCATCAACCAATATGGTGGTGAGGAATAAACTTTATGATTTGTTGTTTAAAGATTTGTTCACTTGATTTTTATGGGGCTTAAATGGTTTGTGCCTTATGATTTATGCTTTGATCATCCTATGTGCTTTTATGTCTTTGAGATATGACATGAACTTGTTATGATTAAAGTGTGATATAACTTATGTGTGAATAAGATGATATATGTGTGGATGAAAAACATGGTTATGAACATGCATATGTTTGGTTGGAAACCAATGAATCATGATGGAAATGGAAAAGTTTTGAAAGGAAGCTATTGTAGAAGTGATATTTACTTTATCAAAGGTTTTTATTTTCAAAAATTTAGTAAATGGTTTAAAGTATTTTCGCAAATATGAGAGAAAATATTTTTGTGATGATTTAAAATTGAAAACAAATGTTTTCAAGTAGAAACATTTTTTGAAAATTTGTTTGAACCTTGAAATATTTTCTAATGGTTAGTTTGGACCTTGAAATATTTACTAAAGGTTAGTATCAAACTATTTTGAATTAATGCTTATTTTTATTAAATATTTTTATTTTAAAAAAATTTGAGAAAAACATTTTGGTGATGATTTGAGGTAGAAATAAATGTTTTTAAATAGAAAATACTTTTGAAAGACTTGTTAAAAAGTCACTATTCATATTTAAAACTTACTTTTAGCTTAAAAAGTAAGAATAGACTTGGAAATATTTTATTTAGTTCAAAATAGCTTAGTTTTTGTGAAAAACACTTTACGCGATTTAAATTTTATAGAAAACGCATTACGCGATTCAAAAATATTAATTTCTGAGTTACGCGACTTGAAAATGGTTTTACACAATTGAAAAACGTAACAGAAATGTTACATGATTTGTAAAAATGTAACAGAAATGTTACGCGATATGTAAAACATAACAGAGGCATTACATGATTTGAAAAACCATAACCGTAGTAAGACGTGATTTGAAAAATGTTTTTAAAGCACCATACGATTAAGAAACAACTGTACTACTATTGGGTCGATGTTAGACTGGACCTTTGATAGGTGAATTGACATTATTCTTAAAATGGTGGCTTGAATCCCAAGGGGATTGTGTTTTGAAAAACCAATAATTATGGGTTAGTTGACCATGGATTATTGTGTTAATCATGACTGATTTAATAATTATGGGTTAGTTGACAATGAATTATTATGTTAATTAAGAGTGATTGCACTTTGCATGGGTTAGTTGACCATGGCATTATGAGAGTCTATTGTGACTTGTTATTAAGGCTTTGAGCCTAGGAGATTAAGTTTATACCTTAATGCGGTTGCGAATTGTGTAGTGAAGACCTATGAATGATCTTGGGGACGTCAGGGTGCGGAAACTCCACAGGGAGCTAGTTGGTAGCACCACTGTACTGTGGTAATATGATTGCAACACACCAAACGATCTTGACCAGACACTATCATTTTCTCGATTTGGTGGAGAGTGTTCTCGTATAGTCAGGTTGTGCAAATGAGATTTTATAGCACTTTTGAGGCTAATGAGAAACAGAACATGTATTCCCAATCACTCTCTTTTACTTGTGTTTTAGCTCCATGGAGTATGGGTCAATCATTGGGTATTTGCATAGTTAGTTGTCATACTGTCACATTATTATGGTGCATATTGATTTTGATTTACCCATTATTTGATAACATGATTATATCTGTTGATTTAGTATGGAACTGCATGATTTGTTATATTGTTTCTTCATTGCTTTATTGGTATTGATGGTGAAGAGGATCTCACCTCTTTGTTGTATTGTTTTGTATTTTTGTGTTGTTTTTCTTTCTATCTTATGAAGACAACGAAGACATCAAGGAAGGATTTGTTTGGTTTTGTTATAGTACAGTTCCATGATGATTCAGACGCATTGCTCGTCCACTTGGATACTATGTAAGTAGGCATTTAGGACTTTGGCCAGTAGGGTGGTGTACAGAGTCTGTAGACATTCTACTGAGTATTATTTCTTTTTATGAATGTCGTTAAACAGTAGAATTGGATATAAGTACATACGATGTACCTAATTGAAATATTTAGGTATTGGGTTATTTATTTTCTGGTTATTTAATGTTATATATGAAAATAAATTTTGAAACCCGTATTTCTAATATAAAGAAATTATGAAGAGGTTTTAAAAAGGAAATTTAAAGTCTCTTCAATGTGACGCCCAACTGAGGGTGTTACAATGATCACAAAATTCATGCAAACAATGCTAATTTAATCACTAGAATTATAATCAACAAATGCAAACTGAAATAACCAAGTGAAACACAAGAAGAAGGGTTGAATTGTGTTTCTTAACCTTTTTGGAAAACTTTTCTTAAAGCAGTTCTTTTAATGCAGACTTAACTGAAATGTAAAAGAGAATGGACGAAATGCAAACTCTTTATAATCTGTTGGACGCAAAGAGAGTTTTTCTAAAAGGTTGGATACAAGTTGAAAACTTTATCTTTTTTTGAAAGGATCAGTTAAGAATGACAATATCAATCCCTGTATGTTAGTAGATAAAGATATAAAACAGAAAGGGAAGAAAAGCTTACACCAGATATTTATACTGATTCACTCTCACAACCCGATAACTATGTCCAATCCCTTCTACTTAAAGGATTTTTCCACTAAACTTCTCAAAGTATACAAGTATTCTTATCTATGCCTTTTCAGGCTACAACAAGTATTCTGAAACATCTTCAGGTTCTAATCAACAAGTATTTTTTTATACACAACCTCTTCATGCTTAACAACAAATAGATAAAGGTGTTTTAAAAACACTTGAGTTTAACTCACAACAAGTGAGGATAAATAAAATGTGCTCAAGTAGAACTCTATTACAAGAGTGAGATAAAGAAGTAGTAAACAGAGTGAAACTTTGAATATTTTCTCTTGTTCTATTGAAGTTCAAGATTACTTTTTTTTTTCTTCGAAGACTTTCGTATTTATAGGCAGTGAACACTTGGAATAGTCTTCATAAGCTTCTTCGTCTAACGGAAATATTTAATATCGTTCTAAGCAGCATTAAATGCATAGAACTGATAATATGTTGATCTTCCTCTGAAAAGTGGCTTTGGTTATCAACAATAGCAAGGAATAAGATATATTAGTTCTGACTCTTTTGAACACACAGAATGTTCCTCATTTGCTAGTCTTTGTAGTTGTTAGGAGTGTCAACTCTAGCATACAAAGTTGATTTCTCGAAAGTCACAATTGTCAAAGATCCCTGACAAGAGGATGTCGAGACCTATCAAATAAAATAACCGGTTCACAAACTAATTTGTAGTATAGAGAATGAACCGAATCGTCTCTCAAGGATCCAAAAACAAAGATTTAATTAGATCAAGATAATTAGAAAAGGGGGGGGGGTTTGTTGTTGATTAACAAGATTAATAAAAGTAGGAGATTCAAAGTTGTAAACAAATATAAAGAAACAACCAATCCAAGGAAATTTACCGATCTTGAGTTTAACTCATCATTGATCACAAGGAATTCACTTAATTGCTAACCAAGTTCTTGGCCTTAGATCACATCAAGAAGCCTTAACATGATCCAAGAATTCTTTACTAGATAAGCATCTAGGATTTGATTAACCAAGGTTAGATAAAGTAAGCACCATCCAACATAGATTAACTTAAGATCTAGAATTTAACCAAGCTAAACAATCTATCAAAAAGCTTTAATACATTGTTTAATCTTTATGATCCTCTTTGAATACATGATAATAAAGCTATTACCACATCAACATCTAAATCAAATTAAGCAATTTAATCTAGATAAAAATCAAAAGAGGAAGAAGAGAAACTTGAATAACAATTAAGCAATATGAACAAGTAAACCAAGACCTCCAAATTAAACAACAAGATGGCTAATCCCTTGGATTGATTATGAGAGCCTAGCCTTCCATGGATGGGAAGGAAGAACTCAGAATTTAAAGAACAAAAACGAAATTGCAAAGAGAATGAAGAAGAAGAGAAAGAAAAACTCTCACAAATACTTAAACTTTCTTGAAACTTACTTCTAAATTGAATGCCTCTAATACAAAGAGGTTGGGTCTATTTATACTAATCCTAGAAGCCAATTTGTACATGTACATAATCTGAATACAAGCTATAAGAATCTGAAATTTGTCAAAAATGGAAGCTTGATGCATGGTTGGTGGGTTGGTGCATGGTAGGTGGGTTGGTGTATGGTTGGTGGCTTTTAGTCAACAACTCTTATCCGACTTCTGGCTTCAAATTCATCACCTAGACGGTGCATTTTGGCTTGGATGTCTTCATCAAAGTTGTAGCCAGTTGTCTCCTTGAAAATCTCCAATTTGAATCATGTCATTTGGACTTTTAGAACTCCAGAAATGCCAAAAACACTTCACCTACCTCAAGTTAGGTTGGAAGAACGTGTTTCCAAATTCAGACCAACTTGTAGCTTCTAAAGCATGCCTAAAACGACATCTATTGACAAAATGGTCTTCATTGAAGTTGGAGATATGGGTCTTATCTTTCAAGTGACCAAGTTTCAGCCCAAGAGGAGGCCTATAACCCACTATATAGTCCAATATGTGCATACTGCCCAGATGGTTCCGTGACAGCAAACCCACTCTGCATTGCAGGGATATTTTGGACCCTTAACATTCCGATCTAGCTCTTGAGTTCTTCATGAAACTTGTAGAGCATTGTCTTAGCTTTCCAAAGACACCAAGATCACCTCAATTGGATCACCGAGTCCCAAGTTATGACCTAACCAAGGAAGAAAGGTCAAAATGCATCAAAATCCGAAAATTATTCAATATTTGCATTAAAGCCCAATGAAGCCCAACAACATTAAACTCATCTAAAGTACTAATATTGGGCACAATAAACATCTAATAATGCCTAATACAAAGCTAACATAAGTGTCTCAAATTGATTGATCAAATTCCCCCACACTTAAGCTTTTGTACTCCTGGGCAAAACACATAACAACGAAACTAAAGAAAAACAAGAAACATCATATTATTAAACTAAAAACATAAAAACTGATTGTACCTAATCTAATCCACTTCCGTAGGAAAACACGATGGCACTTAGCATGTGCCACAAGCCTTTAAACCCCTAGGTGTCCCTAGTGGACGAGTTATAGTCTCGTGAGGGTTTACCAGGATGATACCCACAAACATGTAATATTTTATTTAATCAATTCAACTAATTTTTAAATACAAGCATTGTATTAAATATAAACCATAATTAATAAGTCAAGTATGCTTAACAAAGAATAGTTGAATCAAATCAATTGAGAATAAAGTATAGCATAATCATGCTTTAATCAGAAATAGGCATGTTCAGATTGAGTAAAATTCTTCACAAGTGTCACTCAAATCACACAAGGTGTTTAGGTTAACTGTTTACGCTCAACTCAGTCAAATTATGAAAGTATTTTACCATAGGCTTGCATATACATCAATTCTCCACTACTTAGATCAAATAAATTGCAAAAATCAAGAGGTCTTTCAAAAAGGTTGTAATGGAACTTATAAGGTGAAAGAAGGGAACAATATAGATAATAGCAGGTTAAAACCAAAGAGAATAAAAGAGCATTGAGGAGTAATTCAAGTAGAAAGAATAAACTTTTTTAGCCAAAACCATAAAATGCTCATTCTCTTCACACATTCCTTCCTTTTTCTATTCTTTTTTTTTCTTTCTTTTTTTTTCTCTTTTTTTTTTTTTTTTTGTTTTTTTGTTTTTTTTTTTTTGTACCAAGCATTTCGTATCAGCACACCAATTCCCTCACACTTAAATCATTGCAAGCAAAAGAACTCCTCCAATAAGAAAATCAATGCTCTCCCATTCCCTAAGGTAAGGTAAAACATGGTTTTTCACTCAAAGCTTGTAATGAGCTAAGAACAAAGAATAGGCAAATAGGTTTAGAGGGAGTTAATAATTGGATAAATGCAAGGTAGGTTTATTTGGCCAAAGCAGCTAAGTCAAGAAAAAAAATGCCTCTGTCATTTTCATGCAACATACAGACCAATGTAATCTCAAATCGATTCAATGCAAGTTCTAGAAAATAAATTCATAATTGACATCACTCATGAAAGAAAATAACCAAGTGTAAGTATCAAACTTGGAAAAGCCCAAAACTCACAAAGGTATGAAACATTCACTCAATTCAACCATGCCTTCTTCTTAATATTCACAATCATATACACATGTATATCATGAAAATGATTCAACTGTAAACTGTTTTGCATACTTTTATCATCAATTAAGCTCAGATTCAGCACATGCTTGTATCAAAATCAATTGAAAAGATCAAAATTGTGTGTGTGTGTGTGTGTGTGTTATTTTTTTAATATATATACAAGAACAAAGATGATTTAAGACCTATTATGAAATGCAAGTTAAGATGCGTCTCAAGAGCAAAACTACTCCTTACTCTGCCATCATACATCTAAAAAGTTAGTAACAATAAAGATTAGCTTTTTTTTTTTTAACTAAACTATGTACATGGTAATGTCAACTATCCCTCCCCCCAACTAATTAAAGACATTGTCCCCAATGTCAAAATAAAGATAGGTAGAGTGTAGAAGGTCTTACCAGAAAACTGCAAATCGGGCCTGAAATAAGAAAAATTACAAAAGACTAAAACTATAAGAGAAAACAAAAATTCACAAAGACAAAGTCAAATCAAGTTTTTGCTTTTTCCTGCTACTGCTGCCTTGTTCCCAATTCAGTGGAGCCATTGCTGGATCACGTTGTGGTACAAATGCATTGAGTTGATCGAGCAATTGTTCAGGAGTTGCAGCAGTTACAAGACTTTGACGTGTCGCTTGTGAGATGAACCTTTTTTCTACAGCATGATCAAGAAAACAAAACAAACTGTCATAAAAACCATTAACATTTAATATACCTATGGGTTTTTGGTGAAAGTTCTGCTGTGACCAGGATGTAATTTGAAAGAGTTCTTCCAAAGTTTCAAAACCACCAGGTAGGGCAATAAAGGCATCAGCATTTGCTATCATAATGTTCATGCGTTGGTGCATGCAAAATACCATTACTTCATCCCCTAATGTTTTTCCAATGGGCTTGCTGGTAGATAAAGGACTGGGAATGACACCAAGGACTTTGCCACCTCCTAAATGTGCAGCAGTCGCTACACAACCCATTAACCCAAGACTACCTCCTCCATAAACTAAATGGATTTCTCTCTCAGCTAGCACTCGACCAAGATGGTGTGCAATATTTACAAACTCTTTATCTTTCCCAGGATTAGATCCACAAAAGACACAAACACTCTTGATCCGACGAACTGAAGTGGCTTCCATTTTTTTTTCTTTGTTTTTTTTTTGTACTCTCTCCTTATCAATGATCTGAAGAGAGCAAAGTGCATTATTTAAAGGCATCAAAACTCAAAGGTAATAATTACACCTATAAAGGAGGGGTAGATCTGCGTGTCAGATAAGTTTGAAAAATAAACACAGAAATGATAATAGCTATATGACAAAGATAAAAGGCTAATCTATATGTGTCAGAAGAAGTTTGAAAATATGCAACACATATTTCAAAAAATACGGCTAATTTTTTTTTTTTTTTTCGAATTTTTTTTTTTGAATTTTTTTTAATAAACAATAAAAAAAATACTTACAGGAGGTGTGATTGTGGCTCACATTTTCCTCTGGTTTTACGTCCAGTAACGTCTTGAAGCTCTCTATGGGCCGATGGTCGGCTTCCCATCCAATTTTCTTAAAAATTGGCAAACAGGGTCTTTTTGAGTCGATTCAGAGACTATAACGCTCATGTTCATCTTGGAATATTGGCCATAAATCGAGAAGTACTCTCTGCACATCTCCACTAGGATGCGTCTCAAGAGTCAATAGAATGTTATCTAAAGACTCCTTACTCATGCCATCCTTTATGAAGTTAATTTTATCATCTCGGTTTATAGACGTCATTCCAATTGATTTGCATTTTGTGTTACAGGTCCATCTTGCACATTTATAGCAGACCCGTAACCTTTTTGCTCTTCTCTTCTTTGCATATGAACTTTTGCCTAGCCTTGGCATATATGAAACAAGAGCGTCAGAAAATTCACCTCTAAGTCGGACCTTTGCTTCGATCAACCAGCGTATATCCGCAGGGATGCCTTTGTGCATAAGCATCCTTAATCTCTCAAACCTTGCACAATAAATGTTAGTTAAAGCATTTTGAGGGAGAGAAGGGAATTGCTTGCGGAGATTAAAAAGCTGATTATCCATTTCGAAAGAAAGAAGAAAGAGAGAGAAAAAAAAATTGAGTAAAATTATGTACAGATTTCTGTGTTTGTGGGTAACTGAAAGGACCGAAAAAGATTTTCACGGAGTACCGTTATCCGCCATTTAACCGGTGAAATATCATCTGTCAACGAAAAATAAACAAAATTAAGACAGAAAAATCAAACTCTGATAGATTTTCTCACTTGGCACTGATTTTCTGTCTCGATTCCTGTGATTGCAAATAAATCAAAGTTGAAAGATGAAAGAGTTAGAAAACTTGAGTTGCCTCCCAAGAAGCGCTACTTTTAATGTCCTTAGCCAGCGTGATTGAAGATTTTGCACGAGCGATGGGTCCTCCCCAATAATGATTCAATCTCTGGCAATTGACATTAATCGTGGCTTTTTCTTTTCTATTTTTATTTTCTTCTTTTTTTTTTCTTTTGTCTTCTTCTTCTTTTTTTTTTTTTTTTCAACACAGTAGTGATCAATCATGGTAGAGGGCATCCTGCAGTTGAACTTCCTCCACGAGGTTCTCTTGAGCTCCTTCATAAAAATTTTTGAGGCGGTGACCATTAACTTTGAACACTTTGTTGGTGGCTTCACTCTTAATTTCCACTGCACCATGAGGAAAAATGTTAGTGACAACAAACGGACCGTCCCACCTAGACCTTAATTTACCAGGCATCAACTTAAGGCGAGAATTAAACAAGAGAACTTTTTGCCCAACTGAAAACTCCTTCCGAAGAATAAACTTATCATGGAAGGCTTTAGTCTTTTCTTTGTAGAGTCGGGAGCTCTCATAGGCATCTAGGCGGATCTCTTCCAATTCCTGTAACTGCAACTTCCGCTCTATGCCAGCTCCGGCCAAATTCATGTTGCATTGCTTCACAGCCCAATATGCTTTGTGCTCAATTTCTATTGGTAAGTGGCATGCCTTACCATAGACTATCCGATATGGAGACATCCCGATTGGAGTTTTGTAAGCGGTCCAGGTAAGCCCAAAGAGCATTCTCAAGCCTCATGCTCCAATCCTTCCGATTAGGTTGGACTGCTTTTTTCAAGTATGCGCTAGATCTCTCTATTGGAGACCTCGGCTTGACCATTAGTCTGGTGATGGTAAGGTTTAGAAACTTTATGCAACACGCCATATTTCCTCATCAATCCCTCCATGCTCCGATTACAAAAATGGGTGCCTTGATCACTGATGATAGCTCTCGGGATTCCAAACCTGCGAGAAAATCGTGATCTAACAAAATCCACAACAACTTTGGAATCATCGGTCAAGTGGCTTTAGCCTCCACCCATTTTGATACATAATCAACAGCTAGCAAAATGTAAACATAACCAAAGGAAACAGAAAAGGTCCCATGAAATCAATACCCCATACGTCAAAGATTTCACAATACGATGGAGGTTCTTTGGGGCATCTCATTCCTGCGAGAAATGTTCCCTGTTCTCGACCTTTGTTCACAAGACTTACGTAACAAATATGCATCATGAAACAAGGTAGGCCAATATAAACCGTAGTCTAAAACTTTCCTAGCTGTACGTTGAGGCCCAAAATGTCCACCACATGCAAATGCATGACAAAAGCTAAGAACAGAATGAAACTCTTGATTAGGCACACATCGCCTAATAATTTGGTCACTACAAAATCGCCACAGATATGGATCATCCCACACATAATATTTTGATTCACTCTTAAGTTTATAAATTTGTGCACGAGTGAAATGTGAGGGAAAAACTGTAGCAACCAAGAAATTCACCATATCAGCAAACCAAGGGAAGGTGTTCTTACCTTGCAGCTGCATAAGCTGCTCATCTGGGAAGGAGTCCCGTACAGGGAAGGGATCTGAATCCCTTTCAATGCGGCTCAAATGATCTGCCACTAGGTTCTCTGCTCCACTCTTGTCACGGATCTCTATGTGAAACTCTTGGAGCGAGCATCCATCTTATTAGTCGGGGCTTTGCATCTGGCTTCTTCAAAAGGAACTTCAGAGCTGCATGATCAGTAAACACAACAACCTTAGAACCAAGCAAATATGATCTAAACTTATCCAAAGCAAAAACAATGGCTAAAAGTTCTTTTTCGATTGTGGTATAGTTGGCCTGAGCAGCATCTAGAGTTCTGGAAGCATAGTATATCACATGAGAAGCTTTCCCCACTCTCTGTGCCAAGACTGCTCCTACTGCATAGTTAGAAGCATCACACATTAACTCAAATGGCAATGTCCAGTCAGGTGGCTGGATGATAGGGGTACTAGTCAAGGCCTGCTTCAAGTGGTTGAAAGCTGCCTTGCACTTGTCATCAAAATTGAACTCCACATCTTTCTGCGATCGGGAAAGTGGAAGAGCAATCTTGCTGAAGTCGGCAATGAAGCGCCTGTAGAAACCTGCATGACCAAGAAAAGAACGCACTTCCCGCACGCATGTGGAGTAAGATAGACAAGTAATTACATCAATCTTGGCAGGATCTACCTCAATGCCCTTACTGGATACTACATGGCCTAAAACTATACCCTGTTCTACCATAAAATGGCATTTCTCAAAATTTAGTACAAGGTTAGTCTCAATGCATCTTTGCAATACTCTAGATAGGCTGGCTAAACATGAATCAAAAGAAGAACCATAGACAGTAAAGTCATCCATAAATACCTCCATGCACTCCTCTAAGAAATCAGAAAATATGCTCACCATGCACCGCTGGAAGGTACCAGGGGCATTGCAGAGGCCGAAGGGCATCCGTCTGTAAGCAAAGGTGCCGAAGGGACAAGTAAATGTGGTCTTCTCCTGATCCTCCGGTGCAATGTGGATTTGGAAGTATCCAAAGGTAGCCATCTAAAAGCAAGAATGGGACTTACCGATCACCGTTCCAAAGATCTGATCAATGAACGGAAGGGGGTAATGATCTTTCCGAGTGGCTTGGTTGAGACGTCTGTAGTCAATGCAGACTCTCCAGCTATTCTGCACTCGGGTTGGAATGAGCTCATTCTTCTGGTTGGCCACAACAGTCACCCCAGATTTCTTTGGAACTACTTGCACCGGGCTCACCCACTTGCTGTCAGAGATGGGATAGATAATGCCAGCCTGCAGTAGCTTGGTCACTTCTTTTTTCACCACATCTAGAATGAGAGGATTCAGTCTCCTCTGGGGTTGTCTCACTGGTTTAGTTTCCTCCTCAAGTAATATCCTGTGCATGCATGTGGAGGGGTTAATACCAGGAATGTCTGCAAGTGTCCAACCAATTGCCCTTTTGTGTTGCTTCAAGACTTCCAATAATCTGGTTTCTTGCTCAGGTTGGAGGTGTTTGGCCATTATCACCGGGAGCTTCTCATCCTCTTCCAAGAATGCATACTTCAAATGCTCGGGCAAGGGCTTAAGTTCAATGGAGGGTGGTTGCTGGACTGACGGTACTAGTTTTGGAACCGAAACTAAATCTGCTAAATTCTCAGCAGTTGCACCTGTACCTGCAAGCTGTGCACAATCTTGCAAAACAACATCATCATATCCTATGGAATCAAAAGAATCACACTTAGCAGCAGGATGAATGATAACATCATTCATAACAACATCATTGCCATTAATAACAGAAACAGAATCATCAATGTCAGCAGAATTAACAACAGCACATGATAAGTATGTAGAAATCTCAGCACAGGCTGCACACATTGTAGTGGGTTTACAACCAAAAAGTCCAAAGCAGGCAGAACAAGTATCACAAGCTATGCTATCAGTGTATCCTACAATTTCAGGAAACTCTGCCAACATATCAGCATGCATATCATCAACCAGTAAATCAATGACATCAAAATGAAAAACAGAATGATCATCTAAAGGGTATTTCATGGCATCAAAAATGTTAAACTGAATGATATCATCACCAAATTCCATGGAAAGGGTACCAGCATGCACATCAATCTTAGTTTTAGCAAGTTTTCAAAAATGGCCTACCTAAGATCAATGGGGTGGGGAAGAGGCGATTCATCTTCCATATTCAACACATAAAAATCAGTGGGAATATTAAATTATGTACCCGAACCGTAACGTCCTCCAACACTCCCGCAGTTGTGCGGTGCTCGGTTTGCTAACTGAATGACAATGCCGTAGGTTTTAGCTCTCCCATATGCAAGGAAGTGTAAACCGACTTTGGCATTACATTGATGGAGGCTCCCAAGTCTAGCAAGGCATGAGTGAACTGTTGGTGCCCTATGGTGCAAGGGATGGTAAAAGTGCACGGATCCTTGCATTTGGGAGGCGAGGTTGGGCTGAATCAAAGCGAAACATTTCTCCCCATACTCACTTTTTCGATTGCCCTTTAGCTTCCTCTTATGGGTGCACATCTCTTTCAAGAACTTGGCATACTTGGGGATTTGTTTAATTGCCTCCAAGAGAGGTATATTCACCTCAACCTTACGAAAAGTCTCCATAATTTCCTTATCCAAGTCCTGTTTCAACCATATGCCTCATTTGTATCATTCGGTTGGGAAAAGGAAGAGGAATGTTGGAACCTCGACTTTTGGATGCTCACTTTTCTCAGATCTTGAATTTTCTCACAATCAGCTGATTTGATCCGGTTTCTGCTTGGTCGTTGTAGGATCATTTCTTCTTGAATTTGTTACTGACATCTGAATTAGGCTCAGAACTTGAAGTTCTTTGTAGAATCTTGTTTCTCCGGTCAAGGGTAGAATCTGGAATTATCTCGGCCTTTGGTCCATTGATTTGCTTACCATGCGTAAAGCTATAGCACTAACATTGCCTCTAGGGTTTGGAGTGGTTTGAGAGGGTAATTGGCCGTAACCCCGTGACTTTAATTCATGAATTGATGTGGCAAGTTGACCAATTTGAGTCTCCAAGTTACGAATGGTGGTTTCGGTTCTGCTGAAATCGATGTTATTAGTGGCCAACCTGTTTCACCAAATCCTCCAATGAGGGCTCGATTTTGTGGCTACAGGACCTTCTTCTTTGGAATGGTGGTCTACTTGGTCCAACATGTGGTCGAAACTAATTTGTCCTTGCTTGCTTTGGAATGGTGGTCTATAATCTTGGTTTGGTGGGCTGTGATTTGATGCATTCCCATATCTCGATTGGGATGGTCCCTCCAGCCAGGGTTGTTAGTGTTGGAGAATGGATCATATTTACTCGTTGTTGTCTTTGATGGAATTGTGGCTTCCCTGAAATATACCAGTGCGAGCCTACGCATTGGTCTTGAAACTTCGTAATCATCTTGCAATGTGGGGCACGAATCAGAGGGATGAGAGGAACTAGAACATATGCTACAAACTCTTGCAGGGGTTTGCACACGTGGTTCGTGTTGTCCTATTGCCATTTGTCTAACCAAAGAAGTGAGCTCATCCAATCTATGTTCCACCCTTTGTTGATCGGCATGTGAAGAGGTATTAACTTCATTGACTATTCTGCAGTTGCGACACCCATTCAAGTACCAAATTGCCGAGAATTTCTTTGCCATGTTTGCAATTAAGTTTCTGGCAAGAAATGGAGTTTTATCTACCAATGCTCCACCACTTGCGCATCAATCATACTCCTTTCCATTGGCATCAATCCTTCATAGAAGTATTGGATCAGCGGATTGATCACTAATTTGATGGTGTGGGCAGCTTGAGCACAATTTCTTGAATCTCTCCCAATACTCATGGAGAGTTTCACCACTGATTTGCCTTATGCCACAAATATCTTTCCTTATTGCAGCAGCTTCTTGATGCAGAAAGAACTTCTCCGTAAATAATCTTTTCATGTCATTCCAAGAAGTGATGACAGCGAGTTGTAAGTAATACAACCAATCCTTAGCGAGACCATCCAAAGAGAAAGGAAAGGCCCTTAGCTTGATGTGATCTTCACTATTCCATGAGGTTTCATGGTGGAAGCGGACAACATGGAACTCCTTCAAATGCTTATGTGGATCTTCACCGCAAGACCATGAAACTTGGGCGACAAGTGTATCAATCCGCATTTCAACTCAAAATCAACATTAAGTTCGGGATATTGAATGCACAAAGGTTGATAATTCACATCAGTGCAGCCAATTCCTTAAGGGTCCTATTGTTATAGTCACCATAGTAAAATCAACAGACTCGATGTCGTATTAATCGAAGTACTAATGTAAGCGAGACTCAACAGGATTAAAAGAGTCAACAAGATTAGGTGCAATGTCAAGTTCAAGTCCAATTCCGTACAATTCTATTAGCTCTATGAATGCTACTACCAAATCCTATGAATTCTATGATGTGTATGAAATGTTCTATCAATTTCAGGATCAAATGAATGCAAGGTACCAGGATCAGATCTAGTCATACAGCATGCAGTTCATAAGAAGGTATTAGAAAAGCAATAACAACTAAAACACTAAAAATTCCAAAAACAAATACTCCAAAAAATTAAACAAAAATAAAAACAGTATCAAATGAATTTTAAAAATTATGGAACCACCACAGGATAAAATCTACACAAAAATGCTATCCAACAAAATAATAAAAAATCTTAAAAAATTGAAAAAGTGGTCTAAACGATGGAATTTGGCAAAAATAAGGGTGACCTCACTGTATACAGTGAGCCTTTCTCAGAATAATATTTTCCATTTGTGTACCAAAATTCAGATCAATCTGAGATGCCCAAACCAAAATTCTTGACACAACGCCCTTTATCCAATTTCAGCCGAATCCCACTTGAAAAAGCTTCAAAAACAAAACAAACACATTTGTTAGAGTTAGATGGGATCTTGAAATGATCAAATAGTTGCCTTGGATCCCCGGCAACGGCGCCAAATTTGACAAGAGGATGTCGAGACCTATCAAATAAAATAACCGGTTCACAAACTAATTTGTAGTATAGAGAATGAACCGAATCGTCTCTCAAGGATCCAAAAACAAAGATTTAATTAGATCAAGATAATTAGAAAAGGGGGGGTTTTGTTGTTGATTAACAAGATTAATAAAAGTAGGAGATTCAAAGTTGTAAACAAATATAAAGAAACAACCAATCCAAGGAAATTTACCGATCTTGAGTTTAACTCATCATTGATCACAAGGAATTCACTTAATTGCTAACCAAGTTCTTGGCCTTAGATCACATCAAGAAGCCTTAACATGATCCAAGAATTCTTTACTAGATAAGCATCTAGGATTTGATTAACCAAGGTTAGATAAAGTAAGCACCATCCAACATAGATTAACTTAAGATCTAGAATTTAACCAAGCTAAACAATCTATCAAAAAGCTTTAATACATTGTTTAATCTTTATGATCCTCTTTGAATACATGATAATAAAGCTATTACCACATCAACATCTAAATCAAATTAAGCAATTTAATCTAGATAAAAATCAAAAGAGGAAGAAGAGAAACTTGAATAACAATTAAGCAATATGAACAAGTAAACCAAGACCTCCAAATTAAACAACAAGATGGCTAATCCCTTGGATTGATTATGAGAGCCTAGCCTTCCATGGATGGGAAGGAAGAACTCAGAATTTAAAGAACAAAAACGAAATTGCAAAGAGAATGAAGAAGAAGAGAAAGAAAAACTCTCACAAATACTTAAACTTTCTTGAAACTTACTTCTAAATTGAATGCCTCTAATACAAAGAGGTTGGGTCTATTTATACTAATCCTAGAAGCCAATTTGTACATGTACATAATCTGAATACAAGCTATAAGAATCTGAAATTTGTCAAAAATGGAAGCTTGATGCATGGTTGGTGGGTTGGTGCATGGTAGGTGGGTTGGTGTATGGTTGGTGGCTTTTAGTCAACAACTCTTATCCGACTTCTGGCTTCAAATTCATCACCTAGAAGGTGCATTTTGGCTTGGATGTCTTCATCAAAGTTGTAGCCAGTTGTCTCCTTGAAAATCTCCAATTTGAATCATGTCATTTGGACTTTTAGAACTCCAGAAATGCCAAAAACACTTCACCTACCTCAAGTTAGGTTGGAAGAACGTGTTTCCAAATTCAGACCAACTTGTAGCTTCTAAAGCATGCCTAAAACGACATCTATTGACAAAATGGTCTTCATTGAAGTTGGAGATATGGGTCTTATCTTTCAAGTGACCAAGTTTCAGCCCAAGAGGAGGCCTATAACCCACTATATAGTCCAATATGTGCATACTGCCCAGATGGTTCCGTGACAGCAAACCCACTCTGCATTGCAGGGATATTTTGGACCCTTAGCATTCCGATCCAGCTCTTGACTTCTTCATGAAACTTGTAGAGCATTGTCTTAGCTTTCCAAAGACACCAAGATCACCTCAATTGGATCACCGAGTCCCAAGTTATGACCTAACCAAGGAAGAAAGGTCAAAATGCATCAAAATCCGAAAATTATTCAATATTTGCATTAAAGCCCAATGAAGCCCAACAACATTAAACTCATCTAAAGTACTAATATTGGGCACAATAAACATCTAATAATGCCTAATACAAAGCTAACATAAGTGTCTCAAATTGATTGATCAATCCCATCAGCAATTAATGCACTTTGTTTTTGCTTGTCTTTGAAATGCTTTTGATGAAGCTATTTTAAGGGAAAGCAAAAGAAACAGAAAACGCAGTGGACGATCCAATAATATAATAGTATAATTCAAATTGTATTGGACGCACAGTTTAAAGAAAGAATATTACAAAGCTTGTCTTTTGTCCAAACGAATTCGTCATTCAAGTTTGAAAAGATATGACTTTGTAAATGTATAAGTTAATTCAAAACTTAATTGTTCTCTTTAATTTAATATTATTGTGATCTTCAAAACTCTTAGGGGTTCAACTTTATTGAACAGTTTTGGTTCTAATATGATAGTAAGAAGTATGTCTTTGGTTCCAACAATCAAATATGCAAGCATTATTTCTCTAATCCTCTTGCGACAAAATCAAGATTGATCAACCAAGATTCTATCAAAATTCTCAATCAGAATATAGATCCGATTACATAAATGAGAATCGCATATCCAAACTCCATCAAGATGGATTTTTGGACCCGTTTGATTTTGAATCATATGAGGCATGTGAATCTTGTCTATTAGGGAAGATGACTAAGGCCGTTCACTGGAACAGATGAAAGGGCTAGTGATGTTTGCGAACCCTTCAACCCACAGGCCAGAGGAGGCTTTTAGTACGTCATCACATTTACTAATGATTTCAGTAGATATAGATTTGTGTATTGAATGAAACACAAATCATAATCCTTTGAAAAGTTCAAAGAATTCAAGAATGAGGTACAAAACTAACTTGGTAAGAATATCAAAATCCTTCGAACAGATTGAGGTGGTGAATATTCTGAGCCAAGAATTTGATGACCATCTGAAAGAGTGTGGGATAGTATCCCAACTCATTCCCCCTATTACACTACATTGGAATGGTGTTTCTAAGAGGAGAAACTAAACATGTTAGACATGGTCCGATCCATGATGAGTCATGCAGACCTCCCAAGCTCCTTCTAGGGACATGCTCTATTAATAGCTGTTTTCACGCTTAACCGTGTTTGACAAGAGGTTGTCGAGACCCGTCAAATAATAAAAATTACTGGTTCACAAAATAATTTGTAGTATAGGGAATGAACCGAATCGTCTCTCAAGGATCCAAAAAGAACAAAGATTTAATCAAATCAAGATAATTAAAAGGGGGGTTTTGATGATGATTAACAAGATTGACAAAAGTACAAGAATTAAAGTTGTAAACAAATATAAAGAAGCAACCAATCCAAGGAAATTTACCGATCTTGAGTTTAACTCATCATTGATCACAAGGAATTCACTTAATTGCTAACTGTGTTCTTGGCCTTAGATCATATCAAGACGCCTCAACATGATCCAAGAATCCTCTACTAGATAAGCATCTAGGATTTAATTAACCAAGGTTAGATAAAGTAAGCACCATCCAAACATAGATTAACTTAAGATCCAGAATTTAACCAAGCTAAACAATCTATCAAAAAGCTTTAATAAATTGTTTATTCTATGTGATCCTCTTTGAATACATGATAATAAAGCTATTACCACATCAACATCTAAATAAAATTAAGCAATTCAATCTAGATATAAATCAAAGAGGAAGAAGAGAAACTTGAATAACAATTAAGCAATATGAACAAGCGAAACAAGATCTCCAAATTAAACATCAAGATGGCTAATCCCTTGGATTGATTATAAGAGCCTAGCCTTCCATGGATGGGAAGGAAGAACTCAGAAATAAAAGAACAAAAACGAAATTCTAAAGAGAAAGAAGAAGAAGAGAAAGAAAACTCTCACAAATACTCTAACTTTCTTCAAACTTTCTTCAAAATTGAATCTCTCTAATACAAAGAGGTTGGCTTTATTTATACTAATCCTAGAAGCCAATTTGTACATGTACATAATCTGAATACAAGCTATAAGAATATGAAAATTGTCAAAAATGGAAGCTTGATGCATGGTTGGTGGGTTGGTGCATGGTAGGTGGGTTGGTGTATGGTTGGTGGCTTTTAGTCAACAACTCTTATCCGACTTCTGGCTTCAAATTCATCACCTAGACGGTGCATTTTGGCTTGGATGTCTCATCAAAGTTGTAGCCAGTTGTCTCCTTGAAAATCTCCAATTTGAATCATGTCATTTGGACTTTTAGAACTCCAGAAATGCCAAAAACACTGCACCTACCTCAAGTTAGGTTGGAAGAACGTGTTTCCAAATTCAGACCAACTTGTAGCTTCAGAAGCATGCCTAAAACGACATCTATTGACAAAATGGTCTTCAGTGAAGTTGGAGATATGGGTCTTATCTTTCAAATGACCAAGTTTCAGCCCAAGAGGAGGCCTATAACCCACTATATAGTCCAATATGTGCATACTGCCCAGATGGTTCCGTGACAGCAAATTCACTCTGTATTGCAAGGCTATTTTGGGCCCTTAGAAGTCCGATCCAGCTCTTTAGTTCTTCATGAAACTTGTAGATCCTTGTCTTAGCTTTCCAAAGACACCAAGAACACCTCAATTGGATTACCGAGTCCCAAGTTATGGCCTAACTAAGGAAGAAAGGTCAAAATGCATCAAAATCCGAAAATTATCCAATATTTACATTAAAACCCAATGAAGCCCAACAACATTAAACTCATCTAAAATACTAATATTGGGCACAATAAACATCTAATAAAGCCTAATACAAAGCTAACATAAGTGTCTCAAATTGATTGATCAGTGTTCCATCTAAAACGATTCAAGAGACACCATATGAGATATGGACTGAGATGCATCCTAGTATGTCTTTTATGAAGATTTGGGGTTGTGAAGCTTATGTAAGACGTCAAGTCTTTGATAAACTTGGTCTCGAATCTGATAAATGCTTCTTTGTGGGGTATCCTAAAGAAACTAAGGGATACTATTTCTATAATCCCACCAAAGGCAAAGTGTTTGTCGCTCGGACTGCTGTATTCCTAGAGAGAGTTTATCTCCAAAGGAACCAGTGGGAGAAAGATAAAACTTGAAGTAATTCAAGAATCCCAAAGTATCAAGGAACAAATGGTGGAAAATGAGCAAGCTCCACAAAATGTTGTAGAACAGCCACATGCTCACGTGGCACAACGCCCACGTAAGTCTAGTAGGATACGTCATCAACCTGAGAGATATGGATTTCTTATAACTCAACAAGGTGATGTATTGCTCATGGATTAAGATGAGCCTATGACTTACGAGGAAGCCATGACAGGCCCAGACTTTGAGAAATGGCTTGAGGCCATGTGATCTGAGATGGAATCCATGTATACCAACCAAGTATGGACCTTGACAGACCCGCTTGAAGAGGTAAAACCCATTAGGTGCAAATGGATCTTTAGAAAGAAGACTGACATGGATGATAATGTACATACCTTTAAGGGGCGGTTGGTGGCTAAAGGTTTCAAGCAAGTTCAAGGTGTAGACTATGAAGAGACCTTTTCCCCAGTTGCCATACTTAAATCTATTAGGATCTTGCTTGCTATTGCAGCCTATCATGATTATGAAATCTGGCAGATGGATGTCAAAATTGATTTCCTAAATGGAAATCTTCTCGAGGATGTGTACATGACACAACCTGAGGGTTTTGACACTCTAGAGGACGCTGGAAGAGTATGTAAGCTGCAACGATCCATTTATGGATTAAAGCAAGCTTCCAGAAGCTGGAATCTTCGTTTTAATGAAGCAATCAAAGAGTTTGGCTTCATCAAGAATGAAGATGAACCTTGTGTCTACAAGAAGGTTAGTGGGAGCGCAGTTATTTTTCTGTTGTTGTATGTAGATGACATACTAATTATTGGAAATAACAACCCTAGTTTGCAGTCCGTAAAGACTTGGCTAGTGAAGTGTTTTTCCATGAAAGACTTGGGCGAAGCTACCTATGTTTTAGGCATTAAGATCTATAGAGATAAATCAAGGAGACTGCTTGGCTTAAGTCAGAGTACTTACATAGACAAAGTATTAAAACATTTTTATATGTAAAAATCCAAAAAGGGGGTTTTGCCTATGTCGCATGGTGTGTTCGAATGCTCAATGTCCTTTCAATCAAGATGAGAGGGAGCACATGAGTAAGATTCCATATGTATCTACAATTGGATTTATCATGTATACCATGTTGGGTACTCGCCCAGATGTCTCGTATGCCTTGAGCATGATGAGTAGGTACCAGTCAGATCCCGGTAAGAGTCACTGGATAACTGCCAAGAACATCCTTAAGTACTTAAGAAGGACAAAGGATTTGTTCTTGGTATATGAAGGCGCAGATAAGCTTGTTGTAAAGGGTTACACCATGCAAGCTTCCAATCCAATAAGGACGACTCTAGATTGCAATCGGGTTTTGTGTTTTGCCTAAATGGTGCAGCTGTTAGCTATAAAAGTTCAAAACAAGATATAGTAGCCGATTCTACCACGAAAGCCGAGTATATTGCTGACTCCAGTGTTGCAAAGGAGGTTGTTTGGATCAAGAAGTTCATCACTGAACTTGGCGTAGTTCCTAGCATTGTGGACACAGTGGACCTCTTTTGCGACAACAATGATGCCATTGCACAAGCTAAGGAACCTAGATCTCACCAGTGATCCAAGCATATACTTAGGTGCTTACATCTTATTTGAAAGACTATCGACAGAAGAGATATGAAGATATGCAGAGTACCAACAGAGGATAACATCGCTGACCCACTGACAAAGCCTTTTGCTCAGTGTAAGCATGAAAGTCACACCAAGTCTTGAGGCATTAGGTATATGCCGGATTGGCTCTAGTGCAAGTGGGAGATTGTTGGTGTATGCCCTAGAGGCTAGTTATATATTGACTTTATGGTTTACATTGTATCATGACATTCATTTATATATATTTGAGTCATTTCAGTTATTGGGTTATTTATTTTTGTTTAAATATACATGATAAAGTCCTTAGAATAGTAAGTACAATGCCATGGGATATCAAGTGCATGACTTGGTTGTGAGATCCTATTGGTTACTTTCGGAACACTATTCTTAAATGTCCCTAGTCGTGTATTATTGTGAATTAAGACAACTGTAATACATTAAAACTAGTATGTGTGTAGACTGATGACCATATCTCACGGGTCATAAATATGAGACATCAAGTCTTCACATGGGTACACATTAGAGTAATGTTATACTGGATTGACCCACCTTAAGAACGCTGCATGGATCGTTATGTGAGTGTCATGAGCGATTCTCACAGTGACAATGGTGTACATGGTCCTTTGACTTGAAGTCACTACAGTTCCCTACATGAGGAGTTATATGTTTTAATATCGTCAAACGTCACCTGTAACAAGGTGATCACAAAGTCGATTATTGGACATGTTACAAGTCAAGCGAATGGATGTGAGTGATGTAGATAGGATTTGTCCCTCCCACATAATGAAAGCAACATCTTCTAGCCCTCTTAATGAGTGAGACTTGAAAATGCATGGTCATGCTCAATGAGTCAATATGAGATATTGATCTCATTTGTCTTTATAAGTCTACTCAACACTCAAGCAATCAAGACCGTTCCATGCCTTGTGTTCAATCAAGATATCAGGACAAAGGGACTAAACTACATGGTAATATTAGTCACAGTTAGGTTATGTTGAATCATTGACATTCTTATTACTTGAATAGCAGTGATGTATTGCTAGATACTGCTCACTGTTTGTAATATTAAATAGGATTTAATGTTACTGTCAACGTAATAGGATCCTACAGGGTCACACACATAGAATGGATTGGAATGAGTTAAAAGGGGCTAGTTGGACCTTTAGTAAGACTAAATGGGCTAACCCAATTGAATAGGCCCCACACATGAGTCTAACCTAGGTCAGATATGTGTAGGAGCCTATATAAACATCTCATACACTCTTTTTGTCACACTACACCAGACACAACTCAGATTCAGAAATTGTTTCCGAGTAGAGAGAGTCAGAGAGAGAACTTGTAGAGAGAGTCACCCCCCTTCGTGGCAAACACGGTGCCAAAGAGGGAGACCATCACGTCCGTTCATGTGGATACTGTAGAGGCATTTCTTGATTGTTGCACTCGTGTTTGACAGTCGTTTCTTCCTAAAGGTAAATCCCTTAACATGTTTTATGATTTTCGCATGAATCCTCGGCTGGGTTTGGGAATTGGTTTTTGTTTTCTGCTGCATTTCCCGATCCTGAAACCTAACACGTGCTTATCATACTTGTCCCCAAAAAAGACGGCACTTAGAGAATGTGTACTAATTGTAGGGCTGTAAACAATATAACTGTAAAATATAGGCATCCCATCCCTAGGCTATATGATTTGATTGATGAATTGCATGGTGCATGTTACTTTTCTAAAGTGGATTTAAAAAGAAGGTACCATCAAATTAGGATAAGGGATGAGTGGAAGACAGCCTTTAAGACTAAGGATTGTATGAGTGGTTGGTGATGTCTTTTGTAATATCCCTAAATTTCTATTGTCTGACTTAGATAAATTATCTGAACATCTTTGTATATTTCGTTATAGAAATTGCGATAGATTAAATTAGAGTAATTATTCTAAGATTTTGGTTGTACTAGGAAACTTGGTAGAACCTAAGGAAGAAATAGGTCAAATCTAAGATTTTATATTTTCTCTGGCTAAGAGAGGACCTACTGGTAAATTAGTATTCTTCAGGACCTATTGAGAATTTTTAGAAATCACAAGGGTATTTTAGTCTTTTTACATCCTCAATGGCAATTTAGTGATTTTTCATCTAAGTGAGGGGCAAAATAGACAATTCAATTCCCCTCCCTCTTACTTAAGGGAACCGGCCAAGCTTGATGGCCAAGGGTTCACCATCTCCAAGAATTAGGGTTAGGGTTTCTCCATTGTCAAAGCTCTTCAAAGTTTCAAGAGCCAAGGGTAAGTCTTTCTACTTATCTTTTGGATTAGGTTATTTAATGGTTATTGATCCACTTCATCTCTTCTTCAATCCTATGGTTTTAGTTTATGGAAAAGCTCATTTTCATTATTAAGATTCAAGAACACCAATTCTAAGGTTCTTGTATGATTTGGGTATTTTTGAAGGAAGTTGAAGAGGAAGTTCTCAAAAGGAGTTTGGTTGGTTTAATCTCTCCACAAACCTAGTTCTTGCCATATATCATTTAAGGTGAGTGTGGGTTGATTTGTGTTATGGTATGGTGTTATTTAGGGTGTGAGTTTAAGTCTTGAAACTAAGGATTTCCTATATGTTTTTGAAGTTGGTTTCCTTTTGAATGATTGGAATTGCTACTTGTGTTCAATGATTTGGATGTACAAAAATGATTGATTTCCTACTTGAATTCAATGATTAACATGCTTGGTATGTTAGGGTGGATTGGTAGTATAGATCTAAGATGAATTTGAACATGAAAGTTTGGTGTTGGTAGCTAAATTCACAACCCAGAAAGCTAGCGCTCAGCTCAGGTTTCTAGCGCTCAGCGCTGCAAACTCAGAGAGCTAGCACTCAGCTCTAGTTTCCTAGCGCTCAGCACTGATAACTCAGAAGGCTAGCGCTCAGCTCTGATTCCTAGCGCTCAGCTCTGTCAACTCAACAGCAAATGGTATTTTGGGCGCCGAGCGTGGATTTTCTAGCGCTAAGCGCTGGACCCTTTTTTCTTACAAAATGTTATAACTCTTAAATGTGTTTCTTGCATAAGGTATCATTGTGTATAGTGATAGTGATGAGGTGAAAAATGAAGACTTAGTTCTATGTTGAGAAGTGTAACTAAGCATATGTGATTGAGAAGATTTGAGATTTATGCTAGTGTGATTTTAAATCTTTGATTGGTTTAAATGTTATTGTATTATGATATTGTGAATTGAGTATGATATGAAAGTGTTGCATTGCATAGTGAGATGGCCTAACCGGAAGGGGTTAGTGTACAATATGTGAGAGGTTACCTAACCGAATGGGGTTAGATGAAAGAATAAGCGTTGCATAATTAATTACATTGCATAGCGAGATGGCCTAACCGGAAGGGGTTAGTTCACAATATGTGAGATGTTACCTAGCCGTACGGGGTTAGATGAAAAAGGAATGACATAAAACATTGCATATGCATATTGCGAGGGCCTAACCGGAAGGGGGTTAGTGCACAACAAGAGGAGTGGAGAAAGAAAAAGTGTGAAGAAAAGGTGTGAACATCATGTGCATTCATAAACTCATTGCATATGTTGGTTTGGTATTACTTGATATATTGAATTGTGTGTATTCTTGCATTCTAATTACATGCATACTTTATATACAAGTTTTATTCACATTCACTGGGAAGTTGTTCTTACCCCCTCTTTCTCAGATTCGCAGGAACACCCCGAACCCTCTACAGGTTAAGTACGGAGGATTCTATTGTATATTGCTATTAGCAATGAATGTGCACTATAATACTTGTATTTTAGTGGAGTTGAGCTCCGTGATGTAATTATAATATGTTGTGTATTATAAATTACTCTGATATAGATGTGACAAGGAAATTGATGAACTACTATTGATGTTCTCAGTTCTGTTAATATTTAAGTGTACTCAGTCAGGATAGTGTCTAGTATACACTTGTATAATGTACGTACTCTGATATATTTTGAATGAGATAATATTTTGAATGAGATCGGAGATCTCCTGTGTATGTCTATTTATGTGTGTATATATATATATGTACTCTGGTTGGTTCGAAATGGTTGATTGTAATCCGTTGTTTATTTTATGTTGTTTGGTAACGTATGAGAAACAAAGGAATCGCTACCAAAATTTCTATACAAAGAAAAAAATATATTCCACGTAAGACTTATGAGTTGATAAATAACAAAGTAAATAATAGGTCTTACACCTTTTGGGCTTACGAATGTGCCTAGCACCTTTATAATGTGGATGAACCATGTGTTGAGAGAGTTTCTAGGCAAGTTTGTAATAGTGTATTTTGATGACATCCTAATCTATAGCATAACCTTAGAAGAGCACCTAGAACACCTTAGGGTTGTGATGAGTATACTTAGAAAATAAAAGTTGTATGCTAATTTAGAGAAGTGTGTCTTTTGTACCGTCCATGTAGTGTTCCTAGGCTTTGTTGTGAGTGTTAAGGGAGTGCAAGTTGATGAAGAAAAGATAAAAGCCATTAGGGAGTGGCCTACCCCTAAGCCTTTAAGTGACGTAAGAAGCTTTCATGGGTTAGCTAGCTATTATAGAGTGTTTGTAAAAGATTTTAGAACCATAGCCGTCCCTTCAAATGAAGTTATTAAGAAAAGTGTGAGTTTTAAGTGAGGGGAGGCTCAGGAGACAAGTTTAAACACACTCAAAGATAGGCTCACTCATGCACTCATACTTGTATTGCCTAATTTTTCTAAGTCTTTTGAACTTGAGTGTGCATCAAATGTTGGGATTGGGGGTGTTTTATTACAAGAGGGTCATCCCATTGCATACTTTAGTGAGAAATTGCATGGAGCAATTTTAAATTACTCCACCTATGATAAAGAATTGTACGCACTCATAATGGCTTTGCACACTAGGCAGTACTACCTTTTGCCAAAAGAGTTCGTAATTCATAGTGATCATAAGTCACTAAAATATTTAAAAGGGCAAGGTAAACTTAATAAGAGGCATGCCAAGTTGGTGGAATTCCTTGATCAAACACAAGCAAGGAAAGGTAAACATAGTGGCTGATGCGCTTTCTATGAGGTATACCTTATTAGCTACTCTTGAAACAAAAGTGCTTAGTTTTGAACTCATAAAGGAGTTGTATGTGTATGATGATGACTTCTCCAAGATGTATGTTGCATGTGAAAAAGGAGCACATGGGGGGTTCTTTAGGCAAGATGGGTATTTATTCAAAGAAAAACGTTTGTGTGTGCCTAAGAGCTCTTTTCAAGAATTCTTGCTTAGGGAAGCTCATGAAGGGGGATTAATGGGTCACTTTGGGATCCAAAAGACTTTAGATGTGTTGCATGAGCATTTTTATTGGCCTAGCATGAAGCATGATGTGCATAACCTATGTGATAGGTGCATTGTTTGTAAAAGAGCCTAGTCAAAGGTAATGCCTCATGGACTCTATACCCCCTACTTATTCCTGATTCCCCTTGGACTGACTTGTTTATGGACTTTGTGCTAGGTTTGCCACACTCAAAAAACGGAAGAGACTCTATTTTAGTAGTGGGGGACAGTTTCTCCAAGATGGCCCACTTCATTCCTTGCCATAAGGTGGATGACACCATTCATGTGGTAGACTTGTTCTTCAAAGAAGTGGTGAAGCTTCATGGAATGCCGAAAAGCATAGTCTCAAATAGGGACTCAAAGTTCCTAAGCCATTTTTGGAGGACTCTTTGGAACAAGCTTGAGACTAAGTTACTCTTCTCTACTACTTGCCACACCACAAACTGATGGGCAAACTGAGGTGGTGAATAGGACCCTATCAACCTTGTTGCGATCAATCATCAAGAGGAACATCAAAACCTGGGAAGAATGCTTACCTCTTGTTGAATTTTCTTATAATAGGGTTGTACATGCTACTACTAGCTTTTCTCCTTTTGAGATTGTATATGGTTTTAATCCCCTAACCCCCTTGATTTACTACCTCTACCTAATGTCTCTTATTTAATTCATAGGGATGGAAAGCAAAAGCTGAATATGTGAGGAAGCTCTATGAACAAGTCAAGACTCAAATTGAAAGGAAGATGGAGCAATATGCTATGCATGCAAACAAAGGAAGTAGGAAAGTTGTTTTTTAACCAGGAGATTAGGTGTGAGTGCACATGTGAAAAGAAAGGTTTCCTTTGCAAAAAGAAATCTAAGCTCTTACCTAGAGGAGATGGACCCTTTCAAATCTTAGAAAGAATCAATGACAATGCCTACAAAGTTGACCTACCAGGTGAGTATGGGGTTAGTGCAACATTTAATGTGGCTGACTTAAGTCCTTTTGATGTAGGTGATGTGACAAGAGGTTGTCGAGACCCTGTCAAATAATAAAATTACCGGTTCACAAAATAATTTGTAGTATAGAGCATGAACCGAATCGTCTCTCAAGGATCCAAAAAGAACAAAGATTTAATCAGATCAAGATAATTAGAAAGGGGGTTTTGTTGTTGAGTAATAAGATTGAAAAGAAGAACAAGACTTAATGTTGTAAACAAATATAAAGAAACAACCAATCCAAGGAAATTTACCGATCTTAAGTTTAATCCATCATTGATCACAAGGAATTCACTTAATCGCTAACCATGTTCTTGGCCTTAGATCACATCAAGAAGCCTCAACATAATCCAAGAATCCTCTACTAGATAAGCATCTAGAATTTAATTAACCAAGGTTAGATAAAGTAAGCACCATCCATACATAGATTAATTTAAGATCCAGAATTTAACCAAGCTAAACAATCCATCAAAAAGCTTTAATAAATTGTTTATTCTTTGTGATCCTCTTTGAATACATGACAATAAAGCTATTATCACATTAACATCTAAATCAAATTAAGCAATTCAATCTAGATAGAAATCAAAAGAGGAAGAAGAGAAACTTGAATAACAATTAAGCAATATGAACAAGCAAAACAAGATCTCCAAATTAAACATCAAGACGGTTAATCCCTTGGATTGATTATAAGAGCCTAGCCTTCCATGGATGGGAAGGAAGAACTCAGAAAATAAAGAACAAAAATGAAATTCTAAAGAGAAGGGAGAAGAAGAGAAAGAAAACTAACAAATACTCAAACTTACTACAAAATTGAATTCTAACTTACTTCAAATTGAATCTATGATAATACAAAGAGATTGGCTTTATTTATACTAATCCTAGAAGCCAATTTGTACATGTACATAATCTGAATACAAGCTATAAGAATATGAAAATTGTCAAAAATGGAAGCTTGATGCATGGTAGGTGGATTGGTGCATGGTAGGTGGGTTGGTGTATGGTTGGTGGCTTTTAGTCAACAACTCTAATCCGACTTCTGGCTTCAAATTCACCACCTAGACGGTGCATTTTGGCTTGGATGTCTTCATCAAAGTTGTAGCCAGTTGTCTCCTTGAAAATCTCCAATTTGAATCATGTCATTTGGACTTTTAGAACTCCAGAAATGCCAAAAACACTTCACCTACCTCAAGTTAGGTTGGAAGAACGTGTTTCCAAATTCAGACCAACTTGTAGCTTCAGAAGCATGCCTAAAACGACATCTATTGACAAAATGGTCTTCATTGAAGTTGGAGATATGGGTCTTATCTTTCAAGTGACCAAGTTTCAGCCCAAGAGGAGGCCTATAACCCACTATATAGTCCAATATGTGCATACTGCCCAGATGGTTCCGTGACAGCAAACCCACTCTGCATTGCAGGGATATTTTGGACCCTTAGCATTCCGATCCAGCTCTTGAGTTCTTCATGAAACTTGTAGAGCATTGTCTTAGCTTTCCAAAGACACCAAGTCACCTCAATTGGATCACCGAGTCCCAAGTTATGACCTAACCAAGGAAGAAAGGTCAAAATGCATCAAAATCCGAAAATTATTCAATATTTGCATTAAAGCCCAATGAAGCCCAACAACATTAAACTCATCTAAAGTACTAATATTGGGCACAATAAACATCTAATAATGCCTAATACAAAGCTAACATAAGTGTCTCAAATTGATTGATCAAATTCCCCCACACTTAAGCTTTTGCACTCCTGGGCAAAACACATAACAACGAAACTAAAGAAAAACAAGAAACATAATATTATTAAACTAAAAACATAAAAACTGATTGTACCTAATCTAATCCACTTCCGTAGGAAAACACGATGGCACTTAGCATGTGCCACAAGCCTTTAAACCCCTAGGTGTCCCTAGTGGACGAGTTGTAGTCTCGTGAGGGTTTACCAGGATGATACCCACAAACATGTAATATTTTATTTAATCAATTCAACTAATTTTTTAAATACAAACATTGTATTAAATATAAACCATAATTAATAAGTCAAGTATGCTTAACAAAGAATAGTTGAATCAAACCAATTGAGAATAAAGTATAGCATAATCATGCTTTAATCAGAAATAGGCATGTTTAGATTGAGTAAAATTCTTCACAAGTGACACTCAAATCACACAAGGTGTTTAGGTTAACTGTTTACGCTCAACTCAGTCAAATTATGAAAGTATTTTACCATAGGCTTGCATATACATCAATTCTCCACTACTTAGATCAAATAAATTACAAAAATCAAGAGGTCTTTCAAAAAAGTTGTAATGGAACTTATAAGATGAAGGAAGGGAACAATATGGATAATAGCAGGTTAAAACCAAAGAGAATAAAAGAGCATTGAGGAGTAACTCAAGTAGAAAGAATAAAATTTTTACCCAAAACCATAAAATGCTCATTCTCTTCACACATTCCTTCCTTTTTCTATTCTTTTATTTTTCTTTCTTTTTTTCTCTTTTTTTTTGTTTTTCTTTTCTTTTGTTTTTTTTTTGTACCAAGCATTTCGTATTAGCACACCAATTCCCCCACACTTAAATCATTGCAAGCAAAAGAACTCCTCCAATAAGAAAATCAATGCTCTCCCATTCCCAAAGGTAAGGTAAAACATGGTTTTTCACTCAAGGCTTGTAATGAGCTAAGAACAAAGAATAGGCAAGTAGGCTCAGAGGGGGTTAACAATGGGATAAATGCAAGGTAGGTTTATTTGGCCAAAGCAGCTAAGTCAAGAAAAAATGCCTCTGTCATTTTCATGCAACATACAGACCAATGTAATCTCAAATCGATTCAATGCAAGTTCTAGAAAATAAATTCATAATTGACATCACTCATGAAAGAAAATAACCAAGTGTAAGTATCAAACTTGGAAAAGCCCAAAACTCACAAAGGTATGAAACATTCACTCAATTCAACCATGCCTTCTTCCTAATATCCACAATCATATACACATGTATATCATGAAAATGATTCAACTATAAATTGTTTTGCATACTTTTATTATCAATTAAGCTCAGATTCAGCACATGCTTGCATCAAAATTAATTGAAAAGATCAAATTTTGTTTTTGTTTTTGTCTTTTTTTTTGTCTTTTTTTTTTTATATGCAAGAACAAAATAATTTAAGACATACTATGAAATGCAAGTTAAGATGCGTCTCAAGAGCAAAACTACTCCTTACTCTGCCATCATACATCTAATAAGCTAGTAACAATAAAGATTAGCTGGTTAGTTTTTTTTTTTTTTAACTAAACTATGTACATGGTAATGTCAACTATCCCTCCCCCCAACTAATTAAAGACATTGTCCCCAATGTCAAAATAAAGATAGGTAGAGTGTAGAAGGTCTTACCAGAAAAACTGCAAATCGGGCCTGAAATAAGAAAAATTACAAAAAAAAACAACAAAAACCAGAACAGAAAACAAAAATTCACAAAGACAAATTCAAATCAAGTTTTGGCTTTTTGCTGCTGCTGCCTTGTTCCCAATTCCGTGGAGCCATTACTGGATCACGTTGTGGTACAAATTCATTTAGTTGATCGAGCAATTGTTCAGGAGTTGCAGCGATTTACAAGACTTTGACGTGTCGCTTGTGAGATGAACCTTTTTCTACAAAGATGATCAAGAAAACAAAACAAACTGTCATAAAAACCATTAACATTTAATATACCTATGGGTTTTTGGTGAAAGTTCTGCTGTGACCAAGATGTAATTTGAAAGAGTTCTTCCAATGTTTCAAAACCACCAGGTAGGGCAATAAAGGCATCAGCATTTGCTATCATAATGTTCATGCGTTGGTGCATGCAAAATACCATTACTTCATCCCCTAATGTTTTTCCAATGGGCTTCTTTGGTAGATAAAGGACTGGGAATGACACCAAGGACTTTGCCACCTCCTAAATGTGCGGCAGTTGCTACACAACCCATTAACCCAAGACTACCTCCTCCATAAACTAAATGGACTTCTCTCTCAGCCAGCACTCGACCAAGATGGTGTGCAATATTTACAAACTCTTTATCTTTCCCAGGATTAGATCCACAAAAGACACAAACACTCTTGATCCGACGAACTGAAGTGACTTCCATTTTTTTCTCTTTGTTTTTTTTTTGTACTCTCACCTTATCAATGATCTGAAGAGAGCAAAGTGCATTATTTAAAGGCATCAAAACTCAAAGGTAATAATTACACCTATAAAGGAGGGGTAGATCTGCGTGTCAGATAAGTTTGAAAAATAAGCACAGAAATGATAATAGCTATATGACAAAGATAAAAGGCTAATCTATATGTGTCAGAAGAAGTTTGAAAATATGCAACACATATTTCAAAAAATACGGCTAATTTTTTTTTTAATTTTTTTTTTATTTTTTGAAATTTTTTTTTTGAATTTTTTTTTAATAAACAAGAAGAAAAAAGGAAAAATAAAAAATAAAAAAAATACTTACAGGAGGTGTGATTGTGGCTCACATTTTCCTCTGGTTTTACGTCCAGTAACGGCTTGAATGCTCTCTATGAGCCGATGGTCGGCTTCCTATCCAATTTTCTTAAAAATTGGCAAACAGGGTCTTTTTGAGTCAGATTCCCGAGACTATAACGCTTATGTTCATCTTGGAATATTGGCCATAAATCGAGAAGTACTCTCTGCACATCTCCACTAGGATGCGTCTCAAGAGTCAATAGAATGTTATCTAAAGACTCCTTACTCATGCCATCCTTTATGAAGTTAATTTTATCATCTCGGTTTATAGACGTCATTCCAATTGATTTGCATTTTGTGTTACAGGTCCATCTTGCACATTTATAGCAGACCCGTAACCTTTTTGCTCTTCTCTTCTTTGCATATGAACTTTTTCCTAGCCCTGGCATATATGAAACAAGAGCGTCAGAAAATTCACCTCTGAGTCGGACCTTTGCTTCGATCAACCAGCGTATATCCGCAGGGATGCCTTTGTGTATAAGCATCCTTAATCTCTCAAACCTTGCACAATAAATGTTAGTTAAAGCATTTTGAGGGAGAGAAGGGAATTGCTTGCGGAGATTAAAAAGCTGATTATCCATTTCGAAAGAAAGAAGAAAGAGAGAGAAAAAAAAATTGAGTAAAATTATGTACAGATTTCAGTGTTTGTGGGTAACTGAAGGGACCGAAAAAGATTTTCACGGAGTACCGTTATCCGCCATTTAACCGGTGAAAAATCATCTGTCAACGAAAAATAAACAAAATTAAGACAGAAAAATCAAACTCTGATAGATTTTCTCGCTTGGCACCAAGTTTCTGTCTCGATTCCTGTGATTGCAAAAAAAGTCAAAGTTGAAAGATGAAAGAGTTAGAAAGCTTGGGTTGCCTCCCAAGAAGCGCTACTTTTAATGTCCTTAGCCAGCGTGATTGAAGATTTTGCACGAGCGATGGGTCCTCCCCAATAATGATTCAATCTCTGGCAATTGACATTTTTCTTTTCTATTTTTTTTTTCTTTTGTCTTCTTTTTTTTTTTTTCAACACAGTAGTGATCAATCATGGTAGAGAGCATCCTGCAGTTGAACTTCCTCCACGAGGTTCTCTTGAGCTCCTTCATAAAAATTTTTGAGGCGGTGACCATTAACTTTGAACACTTTGTTGGTGGCTTCACTCTTAATTTCCACTGCACCATGAGGAAAATTGTTAGTGACAACAAACGGACCGTCCCACCTAGACCTTAATTTACCAGGCATCAACTTAAGGCGAGAATTAAACAAGAGAACTTTTTGCCCAACTGAAAACTCCTTCCGAAGAATAAACTTATCATGGAAGGCTTTGGTCTTTTCTTTGTAGAGTCGGGAGCTCTCATAGGCATCTAGGCGGATCTCTTCCAATTCCTGTAACTGCAACTTCCGCTCTATGCCAGCTTTGGCCAAATTCATGTTGCATTGCTTCACATGACCCAATATGCTTTGTACTCAATTTCTACTGGTAAGTGGCATGCCTTACCATAGACTATCCGATATGGAGACATCCCGATTGGAGTTTTGTAAGCGGTCCGGTAAGCCCAAAGAGCATCCTCAAGCCTCATGCTCCAATCCTTCCGATTAGGTTGGACTGTTTTTTCAAGTATGCGCTTGATCTCTCTATTGGAGACCTCGGCTTGACCATTAGTCTGGGGATGGTAAGGTGTAGAAACTTTATGCAACACGCCATATTTCCTCATCAATCCCTCCATGCTTCGATTACAGAAATGGGTGCCTTGATCACTGATGATAGCTCTCGGGATTCCAAACCTGCAGAAAATCTGTGATCTAACAAAATCCACAACAACTTTGGAATCATTAGTCCGAGTAGCTTTAGCCTCCACCCATTTTGATACATAATCAACAGCTAGCAAAATGTAAACATAACCAAAGGAAACAGGAAAAGGTCCCATGAAATCAATACCCCATACGTCAAAGATTTCACAATACAGTAGAGGTTGCTGGGGCATCTCATTCCTGCGAGAAATGTTCCCTGTTCTCTGACACTGTTCACAAGACTTACAGAACAAATATGCATCATGAAACAAGGTAGGCCAATATAAACCGAGTCTAAAACTTTCCTAGGTATGCGTTGAGGCCCAAAATGTCCACCACATGCAAATGCATGACAAAAGCTAAGAACAGAATGAAACTCTTGATTAGGCACACATCGCCTAATAATTTGGTCACTACAAAATCGCCACATATATGGATCATCCCACACATAATATTTTGATTCACTCTTAAGTTTATAAATTTGTGCACGAGTGAAATGTGAGGGAAAAACTGTAGCAACCAAGAAATTCACCATATCAGCAAACCAAGGGAAGGTGTTCTTACCTTGCAGCTTCATAAGCTGCTCATCTGGGAAGGAGTCCCGTACAGGGAAGGGATCTGAAGCCCTTTCAATGCGGCTCAAATGATCTGCCACTAGGTTCTCTGCTCCACTCTTGTCACGGATCTCTATGTGAAATTCTTGGAGCAGTAGCATCCATCTTATTAGTCGGGGTTTTGCATCTGGCTTCTTCAAAAGGAACTTCAGAGCTGCATGATCAGTAAACACAACAACCTTAGAACCAAGCAAATATGATCTAAACTTATCCAAAGCAAAAACAATGGCTAAAAGTTCTTTTTCGGTTGTGGTATAGTTGGCACTGAGCAAGATCTAAAGTTCGAAGCATAGTATATCACATGAGAAGCTTTCCCCACTCTGTGCCAAGACTCGCTCCTCTTGCATAGTTAGAAGCATCACACATTAACTCAAATGGCAATGTCGGTCAGTGGGTGGATGATAGGGGTACTAGTCAAGGCACGCTTCAAGTGGTTGAAAGTCGCCTTGCACTTGTCATCAAAATTGAACTCCACATCTTTCTGCGATGAATCGGGAAAGTGGAAGAGCAATCTTCTTGAAGTCGGCAATGAAGCGCTGTAGAAACCTGCATGACCAAGAAAAGAACGCACTTCCCGCACGCATGTGGGGTAAGATAGACAAGTAATTACATCAATCTTGGCGGGATCTACCTCAATGCCCTTACTTGGATACTACATGGCCTAAAACTATACCTGTTCTACCATAAAATGGCATTTCTCAAAATTTAGCACAAGGTTAGTCTCAATGCATCTTTGCGATTACTCTAGATAGGTCTGGCTAAACATGAATCAAAAGAAGAACCATAGACAGTAAAGTCATCCATAAATACCTCCATGCACTCCTCTAAGAAATCGAGAAAATATGCTCACCATGCACCGAAGGTACCGGGGGCATTGCAGGAGGCCAAAGGGCATCCGTCTGTAAGCAAAGGTGCCGAAGGGACAAGTAAATGTGGTCTTCTCCGATCCTCCGGTGCAATGTGGATTTGGAAGTATCCGGTGTAGCCATCTAAAAAGCGATAATGGGACTTATCACCAACCGTTCCAAAGATCTCGATCAATGAACGGAAGGGGTAATGATCTTTCCGAGTGGCTTGGTTGAGACGTGCGTAGTCAATGCGGACTCTCCGGCTATTCTCGCACTCGGGTTGGAATGAGCTCATTCTTCCGGTTGGCCACAACAAGTCACCCGGATTTCTTTGGAACTACTTGCACCGGCTCACCCACTTCTTTGTCGTGAGATGGGATAGATAATGCCCGACTGCAGATGGCTTGGTCACCTTTTTTTTCACCACATCTAGAATGAGAGGATTCAGTCTCCTCTAGGGTTGTCTCACTGGTTTAGTTTCCTCCTCAAGTAATATCCTGTGCATGCATGTGGAGGGGTTAATACCAGGAATGTCTGCAAGTGTCCAACCAATTGCCCTTTTGTGTTGCTTCAAGACTTCCAATAATCTGGTTTCTTGCTCAGGTTGGAGGTGTTTGGCCATTATCACCGGGAGCTTCTCATCCTCTTCCAAGAATGCATACTTCAAATGCTCGGGCAAGGGCTTAAGTTCAATGGAGGGTGGTTGCTGGACTGACGGTACTAGTTTTGGAACCGAAACTAAATCTGCTAAATTCTCAGCAGTTGCACCTGTACCTGCAAGCTGTGCACAATCTTGCAAAACAACATCATCATATCCTATGGAATCAAAAGAATCACACTTAGCAGCAGGATGAATGATAACATCATTCATAACAACATCATTGCCATTAATAACAGAAACAGAATCATCAATGTCAGCAGAATTAACAACAGCACATGATAAGTATGTAGAAATCTCAGCACAGGCTGCACACATTGTAGTGGGTTTACAACCAAAAAGTCCGAAGCAGGCAGAACAAGTATCACAAGCTATGCTATCAGTGTATCCTACAATTTCAGGAAACTCTGCCAACATATCAGCATGCATATCATCAACCAGTAAATCAATGACATCAAAATGAAAAACATAATGATCCTCTAAAGGGTATTTCATGGCATCAAAAATGTTAAACTGAATGATATCATCACCAAATTCCATGGAAAGGGTACCAGCATACACATCAATCTTAGTTTTAGCAGTTTTCAAAAATGGCCTACCTAAGATCAATGGGGGTGGGGAAGAGGCAGATTCATCTTCCATATTCAACACATAAAAATCACCGGGAATATTAAATTATGTACCCGAACCGTAACGTCCTCCAACACTCCCGCAGTTGTGCGGTTCTTTGCTAACTGAATGACAATGCTGGTAGGCTTTAGCTCTCCCATATGCAAGGAAGTGTAAACTGACTTTGGCATTACATTGATGGAGGCTCCCAAGTCTAGCAAGGCATGAGTGAACTGTTGGTGCCCTATGGTACAAGGGATGGTAAAAGTGCCTGGATCCTTGCATTTGGGAGGCAGGTTGGGCTGAATCAAAGTAGAGACATTTCTCCCCATACTCACTTTTTCAGTGCCCTTTAGCTTCCTCTTATGGGTGCACATCTCTTTCAAGAACTTGGCATACTTGGGGATTTGTTTAATTGCCTCCAAGAGAGGTATATTCACCTCAACCTTCTGAAAAGTCTCCATAATTTCCTTATCCAAGTCTGTTTCAACCATATGTCTCGGCTGTATCATTCGGTTGGGAAAAGGAAGAGGAATGTTGGAACCTGACTTTTTTGGATGCTCACTTTTCTCATCTTGAATTTTACGTCATTCTGATTTGATCCGGTTTCTGCTTGGTCATTTGTAGGATCATTTCTTCTTGAATTTGTTACTGACATCTGAATTAGTGCAGAACTTGAAGTTCTTTGTAGAATCTTGTTTCTCCTGGGCCAAGGGTAGAATCTGGAAGTATCTCTGCCTTTGGTCCATTGATTTGCTTACCATCACGTAAAGCTATAGCACTGACTTTGCCTCTAGGGTTTAGAGTAGTTTGAGAAGGTAATTGGCCAGAACCCTGCGACTTTAATTCATGTATGGATGTGGCAAGTTGACCCATTTGTGTCTCCAAGTTACGAATGGTGGTTTCAGTTCTCTGTTGAAATTGGATGTTATTGGTGGCCAAGCTGTTTCACCAAATCCTCCAATGAGGGCTCGATTTTGTGGCTACGAGGACCTTCTTCTTTGGAATGGTGGTCTACTTGGTCCAGCGTGTGGTCAAACTGATTTGTCCTTGCTTGCCGAATGGTGGTCTATCTTGGTTTGGTGGTCTTGATTTGATGCATTCCCATATCTCAGATTGGGATGGTCCCTCCAGCCAGGGTTGTAAGTGTTGGAGAAAGGATCATATTTACGTTGTTCTTCTTGATGGAATTGTGGCTTCCCGGAAATATACCGATTGCATCCACAGTTGGTCTTGAAACTCATAATCATCTTGCAATGTGGGGCATGAATCTGTAGGATGAGAGGAACTAGAACATATGCTACAAACTCTTGCAGGGGTTTGCACACGTGGTTCGTGTTGTCCTATTGCCATTTGTCTAACCAAAGAAGTGAGCTCATCCAATCTATGTTCCACCCTTTGTTGATCAGCATGTGAAGAGGTATTAACTTCATTGACTATTCTGGTTGCAGCACCCATTCGAGTACCAAATTGCTGAGAATTTCTTTGCCATGTTTGCAATTAAGTTTCTGGCAACAGCTGGAGTTTTATCTACCAATGCTCCACCACTTGCAGCATCAATCATACTCCTTTCCATTGGCATCAATCCTTCATAGAAGTATTGGATCAGCAGTTGATCACTAATTTGATGGTGTGGGCAGCTTGAGCACAATTTCTTGAATCTCTCCCAATACTCATGGAGAGTTTCACCACTGATTTGCCTTATGCCACAAATATCTTTCCTTATTGTAGCAGTTCTTGATGCAGGAAAGAACTTCTCCAGAAATAATCTTTTCATGTCATTCCAAGAAGTGATGGCAGCAGGTTGTAAGTAATACAACCAATCCTTAGCAAAGACCATCCAAAGAGAAAGGAAAGGCCCTTAGCTTGATGTGATCTTCACTATTCCATGAGGTTTCATGGTGGAGCGGAACAACATGGAACTCCTTCAAATGCTTATGTGGATCTTCACCGCAAGACCATGAAACTTGGGCGACAAGTGTATCAATCCGATTTCAACTCAAAATCAACATTAAGTTCGGGATATTGAATGCACAAAGGTTGATAATTCACATCAGTGCGACCAATTCCTTAAGGGTCCTATTGTTATAGTCACCATAGTAAAATCAACATACTCGATGATCGCACACGTAGTACTAATGTATGCACTCAACAGGATTAAAAGAGTCAACAAGATTAGGTGCAATATCAAGTTCAAGCCCAATTCCGTAAGTAATTCTATTAGCTCTATGAATGCTACTACCGATCCTATGAATTCTATGAAGTGTATGAAATGTTCTATCAATTTCAGGATCAAATGAATGCAAGGTACCGAGGATCGAGATCTAGTCATACGACATGCAGTTCATAAGAAGGTATTAGAAAAGCAATAACAACTAAAACACTAAAAATTACAAAAAAAAATACTCCAAAAATTTAAACAAAAATAAAAACAGTATCAAATGAATTTTAAAAATTATGGAACCACCACAGGATAAAATCTACACAAAAATGCTATCCAACAAAATAATAAAAAATCTTAAAAAATTGAAAAAGTGGTCTAAACGATGGAATTTGGCACAAATAAGGATGACCTCACTGTATACAGTGAGCCTTTCTCAGAATAATATTTTCCATTTGTGTACCAAAATTCAGATCAATCTGAGATGCCCGAACCAAAATTCTTGACACAACGCCCTTTATCCAATTTCAGCCGAATCCCACTTAAAAAAGCTTCAAAAACAAAACAAACACATTTGTTAGAGTTAGATGGGATCTTGAAATGATCAAATAGTTGCCTTGGATCCCCGGCAACGGCGCCAAATTTGACAAGAGGTTGTCGAGACCCTGTCAAATAATAAAATTACCGGTTCACAAAATAATTTGTAGTATAGAGCATGAACCGAATCGTCTCTCAAGGATCCAAAAAGAACAAAGATTTAATCAGATCAAGATAATTAGAAAGGGGGGTTTTGTTGTTGAGTAATAAGATTGAAAAGAAGAACAAGACTTAATGTTGTAAACAAATATAAAGAAACAACCAATCCAAGGAAATTTACCGATCTTAAGTTTAATCCATCATTGATCACAAGGAATTCACTTAATCGCTAACCATGTTCTTGGCCTTAGATCACATCAAGAAGCCTCAACATAATCCAAGAATCCTCTACTAGATAAGCATCTAGAATTTAATTAACCAAGGTTAGATAAAGTAAGCACCATCCATACATAGATTAATTTAAGATCCAGAATTTAACCAAGCTAAACAATCCATCAAAAAGCTTTAATAAATTGTTTATTCTTTGTGATCCTCTTTGAATACATGACAATAAAGCTATTATCACATTAACATCTAAATCAAATTAAGCAATTCAATCTAGATAGAAATCAAAAGAGGAAGAAGAGAAACTTGAATAACAATTAAGCAATATGAACAAGCAAAACAAGATCTCCAAATTAAACATCAAGACGGTTAATCCCTTGGATTGATTATAAGAGCCTAGCCTTCCATGGATGGGAAGGAAGAACTCAGAAAATAAAGAACAAAAATGAAATTCTAAAGAGAAGGGAGAAGAAGAGAAAGAAAACTAACAAATACTCAAACTTACTACAAAATTGAATTCTAACTTACTTCAAATTGAATCTATGATAATACAAAGAGATTGGCTTTATTTATACTAATCCTAGAAGCCAATTTGTACATGTACATAATCTGAATACAAGCTATAAGAATATGAAAATTGTCAAAAATGGAAGCTTGATGCATGGTAGGTGGATTGGTGCATGGTAGGTGGGTTGGTGTATGGTTGGTGGCTTTTAGTCAACAACTCTAATCCGACTTCTGGCTTCAAATTCATCACCTAGACGGTGCATTTTGGCTTGGATGTCTTCATCAAAGTTGTAGCCAGTTGTCTCCTTGAAAATCTCCAATTTGAATCATGTCATTTGGACTTTTAGAACTCCAGAAATGCCAAAAACACTTCACCTACCTCAAGTTAGGTTGGAAGAACGTGTTTCCAAATTCAGACCAACTTGTAGCTTCAGAAGCATGCCTAAAACGACATCTATTGACAAAATGGTCTTCATTGAAGTTGGAGATATGGGTCTTATCTTTCAAGTGACCAAGTTTCAGCCCAAGAGGAGGCCTATAACCCACTATATAGTCCAATATGTACATACTGCCCAGATGGTTCCGTGACAGCAAACCCACTCTGCATTGCAGGGATATTTTGGACCCTTAGCATTCCGATCCAGCTCTTGAGTTCTTCATGAAACTTGTAGAGCATTGTCTTAGCTTTCCAAAGACACCAAGTCACCTCAATTGGATCACCGAGTCCCAAGTTATGACCTAACCAAGGAAGAAAGGTCAAAATGCATCAAAATCCGAAAATTATTCAATATTTGCATTAAAGCCCAATGAAGCCCAACAACATTAAACTCATCTAAAGTACTAATATTGGGCACAATAAACATCTAATAATGCCTAATACAAAGCTAACATAAGTGTCTCAAATTGATTGATCATGATGAAGGATCAAATTCGAGGATGAATTCTTTCGAAAGGGGAGGGCATGATGGAGACCAAGGAAGTTCAAGTGGAAGCCCAACGGGCCCAAGGCCTAATGACAAGGTCAAGAGCTAAGAAGGCTAAGGAGGATTTGGATAAAGAAGTTAACAAGTTTCTCTCACTCAAGCCCATTCTAGAAGAAGCAGTCAAGATGGTCCAAATGATTAAAGTTGATGAAGGGCCCAATATGGGGGCATGATTTCTTTTTAGTCGTTTTTATTTAATTATGTATTTGAACCTTTTAATATTTTCAATTTTGGTTTTTATTTTCTTTTTCGGATAATTTTGTAATAAGGCCTATTGTTTGGGCTTAACTGTGCGCATAGTAAAACTAAGTATAGGTGCTGCCTTCTAATTAGGCCTGGGTCATATTTTGTGCTAGGATTAGGGTTAAAAATGTGCTAGATTGCTGCCTCTTTTTAGCTAGACCTAGTCGCATACTTAATGCCTATAAATAGGCTTGTATTTGCCGCATTTAGCACTTTTGAATTTCAGAATATAATCACACTCCTTTGTGAGTTTTTGAGAGCTTACTTATCTTGGGGTTCTTGGGAGAACCATCTTGGTTCTTATCAAAGGTTTCCTTACCTTTGTGGTGAATCTTCGCTTGACTTATCACTCCCCAAGAGTGTGGTATCTTCTTCCTTCCATCCCTTATCTTTTTCCATCTTTTCCATTTTATTTTTTTACTGTTCCGCAATGTTCACGTTACTGTTCACCCTTCATCTTTAATTCTTTAAAACAAGAAATCAACTCAAGGACGATCCGTAAAAATAATATGCATCCAACTAGGATCATATCAGAAAGGATATGAAGCAGTCCAAGAACTTGTAGGTTTGTTGGGGCTGATCTTACTTTGACGAGGTATAGCATGTTGAATGGGATTTGTGGTTGAGCCTAAATCAAAATTCTTGTTTCCTCCATAAATCTATGGTTTAGGTCGTTGCTTGTTATCCTACACAAGTGTGTCTTGTTCGATTTGTTTCTTTTGAACTTCTACCACTTATAGCTCGAGTTGTCGGATCTTAGCTAGGAGGAAGGGTATATCTTCTAGGGATGAGTTCTAATTATGATGTTCCATTGGTACAAGATGTTCTTGAAAGAGAGTGGGGCTAGGTATAATTTTACCAGATTCCCACAGACAACACCAATTTGTTCCGCCTAGAGATCTATGAGCTCTTTACAAGTGCAATTCTGAGTTATCCGAGGTCCAAGGCGCGGGGTGTGTACCTGCAAAGGCACTCTAATGCCCAAGTAAGATATTTTCCAGTAAAGAGCTCAACATACTAAAGAGAGAACAAGATGATCATCCATAGAGTCTCCAAGGCTATAGGGTGTTTATGTGTGTTTATGGATGCCATTTATAGTCGTTGGGCATTGGTGAAGGTCGTTTAGTTGATGTATTGATAAGGCTTAGTAAATGAGGGGATCTCTTATCCTATTTTGATTATACCAGATCCCAATGAATCCTTTTCAGTGTATTGTGATGCTTCAAAGAAAGGATTGGGGTGTGTGCTAATGCAATTAGGAAGGGTTGTGGCTTATGCTTATAGACAATTAAGACCACATGAAGAGAATTATCCAACCCATGATCTAGAATTAGCTGCAGTAGTTTTTGCTTTTAAAGATATGGCAACACTATTTGTATGGGGTGAAATTTGAAGTTTTTAGTGATCATAAGAGTTTAAAGTATTTATTTGTTCAAAAAGAGTTAAACATGCAGCAAAGAAGATGGAATGAGTTATTAAAGAACTATGATTTCAACTTGAAGTATTATTTTGGAAAAGCCAATTTAGTAGTTGATGCTTTAAGTAGAAAATCTATACATATGTCCTCTTTGATGATAAAAGAGCAAGAATTGTTGGAGGAATTTAGAGACTTAAGGATTTCAGTAAAGTGTCAACCCTAGTGTTTAGTTATAAGTACTCTTGAGATTCAAAGGGAATTTCTAGAGGATGTGAAGAAAGGTCAAGATCAAGATGAGATGCTGCAGTCAATAAAAATTAAGATGTCTACAGACTCACCTAAGGGGTTTAAGGTAGATGAGAAGGATATCCTACGATTTAAGGGAAGACTTTGTATTCCTAATAACCAAGAGTTAAAAGAAAGGATTCTCTCTGAAGCCCATGGAAGTAGGTATACTATTCATCCTGGATCTACCAAAATGTATCATGATCTTAAAAAGGAATTCTAGTGGTATGGAATGAAGAGGGATATAGCCAAATTCGTATCTAGGTACTTAGTTTGTCAAAAGGTTAAGACAAAACATCATCGCCCTGCAGGATTACTACAACCATTAGATATTCCAGAATGGAAATGGGAAAGAATTTCTATGGATTTTGTGGTAGTATTACCTAGGACGCCTTCTAGCTATGATAGTATGTGGGTTATAGTAGACAGATTAACCAAATCTACTCATATACTACCAATCCGAATTTCTTATACACTAGATAAGTTAGCTCAGTTATAACTCAAAGAAATTGTGAGATTATATGGAATACCTACTAGTATAGTTTTAGATAGGAATCCTCGATTTACCTCGAGATTCTAGAAAACTTTACAAGAAGCCTTAGGAACTAAATTGCGTTTTAGTACAACATATCATCCTCATACCGACGGTCAGACAGAGAGGATTATCCAGACGCTGGAAGATATGCTTAGGGCATGTGTTCTGGAATGGAAAGGAAATTGGGATCTTTGTTTACCATTGGTGGAATTTGCCTATAATAATAGCTATCATACCAGTATAGGAATGGCTTCGTACGAGGCTCTGTATGGAAGAAAGTGCAGATCTCCTTTATGTTGGATAGAAGTAGCAGATAAGAGTATCATAGGACCTGATCTGATCCAACAAACTACAGACAAGATCAAATTTATTCAGGAAAAATTATTAATTGCACAAAGTTGACAGAAAAATAATGCGGATAAATGGAGATGGTCGAGCGCTCAAAATCAAGAAGTTGAATCCAAGGTATGTTGTGTTGGTGTATGCCCTAGTGGCCGGTTGTATCTTGACTTATGGTTTACATTGTATGATGACGTTTATTTAATATATGAGGCATTTCATTTATTGTGTTATTTATTTTATATTAAATGAACATAATAAAGTCCTTAGAATGGAAGTTCTATGCCATGAAATATCAAGTACATGACTTGATAGTGAGATAATGTTGGCACTCATTAGAACGCTATTCTTAAATCCCTAGTCAAGTATTATTGTCATTTAGGACAATAGTAATACAATGAGACTAGTATGTAGGTAGACTAATGACCATATCTCACAGGTCACAGATATGAGATATCAAGTCTTCACATGGGTACACATTAGAGTAATGTTGTACTGGATTGACCCACCATGAGAATGCTGCATGGATCGTTACATGAATGTCATAAGCGATTCTCACAATGACAATAGTGTATGTGGTCCTTTAACTTGATGGCACAACAGTTCGCTACATGAAGAGTTGTATAACTTGATACCGTCAAACGTCCCCTGTGACAAGGAGATCATTAAGACGGCTATTGGACATACTACGCATCATGCAGAGGGATGTGAGTGGCCTAGATAGGATTTTTCCCTCCTACTTAGCGAGAGCGATATTTGTGGGCCCCTTGATAAGAGTGAGACTGAAAATGCATGGCCATGCTCGAATGAATCAATATGAGATATTGATCTCATTTGTCTAAGTTTGTCTGCTCGGAGATCAAGAAACTAAAGATTGAATAGTACAAGGATGACACGTTCCATGCCTTGTGTTTAATCAAGATATCAGGACAAAAGGACTAGACTACATGGTAACATTGGTCACAAAAGGTTATGTCAAACCATTGACTTTCTCATTACTTAGGTAGCAATGATGTGTTGCTAGACACCGCTTCTTGTTTATAATATTAATATGATTTAATATTATTGCCAACATTATGAGAACCTATAGGGTCACACACTTAGAGTAGATTAATTAGAGCATGAGAAAATAGAGTTAGACTCAATCCCTTACGGGCCAAGCTCATGTCAGATGAGCCCATAAGACCTAGGCTAGGTCTTTTCACCTTACCATTGCGTGCTGCTTATAAATAGCAATACTAAGAGTGTTGTGCCGCTTAATCCTAACCCTAGCCACATTCTGCACTCAGTTTGTGTGAAAAAGAAACAGTCGCTGCGTCTCCATTGGCATCTAGTGTAACATCCCTAAATTTCATATTTTATGAATTAGCTACATTTTCTGAACATGTTGTATATTCTATTACAGAACTTGTGATAGATTGAGTTAGAGTATTTATTTTGAGATTCTGGTTATACCGAGGAACTCGATAGAACCTAAGGAAGAAATAGGTGAAACCTAAACTTTTATATTTTCTCTGGCTAAGATAGGACCTACTGGTAAATTAATATTCATTAGGACATATTGGGAATTCTTGAAAATCACATGGGTATTTTAGTCTTTTTACGTCCTCAGTGGCAATTTGGTATTTTTCCACTTAAGTGGGGGCAAAGTTGACAATGTAACTTCACCCCCTTGTGTTTAAAGAGGTCAGCTAGCATAGGAGAGCCAAAGGGCTCATCTTCTCCAAAATATTTCTAAGTCTCCATAGCCAAAGCTTGTTCAAAGGTTCAAGGTCCAAAAGTAAGTATTTTTATTCATCTTTTGGCTTAGTTTATTTGATGGTTATTGATCACTATGATCTCTTCTTCAATTCTATGGTTTTAGTTTCTTGAGAAACTCATTTTCATCTCTAAGAATCAAGAACACCCATTTCTAAAAGTTGGTTGTTTTGATTGAGTGTTTTGAAGGAAGTTGAAGGAAAAGTTGCCTTGATTACAAATCCACTCTTGGAATCAAGTTTGGAGCATTTTAAGGTGAGTGTTGGTTAACTTGTGATATTGTATGATGTTCTTAGAGTGAAAGTGTATGATATAGGATTAAGCTTGAATCTAGGGTTTTCACCTAAGCTTGAGGTTGGATGTGTTTTGTTACATGTTTTTAAGGATTTAGGTATATAAAAGTAAATGATATGGTGGGTATATTTTCATGGATTTGAGGACATGACCCCATAGGGAAAATAGGGTTTTTGGTTTATCGTTGGGCGTGGCACTATTCCTGCTCAAAATTCCAGACCACGGCCATGGCCCCCACCACGGCCTGGCCGTGGTTATCTCTGGAAAGATGGCTTCGTGTATAAATTTTAGACCACAGGCGTGGCCTCCACCACAGGCTGGCCGTGGTTGGTTCTGTAATCCAAACCACGGGCATGGCCTCCACCATGGGTTAGCCGTGGTTGGCTCTGGAATTAGGGTTCGTGCTTTGACATCAGACCACGGCCATGGTATCCACCACGGTCTAGCCGTGGTTGTCTCTGGTTCCATTTTGTTGAGTTTCTGATTTCCTAAACCGTGGCCGTGGTTGCCACCACACCCTGGCCGTGGTTGACTCTGCTTGTGTCTTTGTGGTGCTTATGCCTAGTATCTTGATATCTTATGCTTTGTTTAGGAGTAAGGGTGACTTAGTATTATGATGAGATAGGTAACTAAGTGAGAGTGGTTGATAGAATTGAGCATAATGGTTGTGTGGTGTATATACTTGAATTTGATTTATATGTGATGTTATTCTGATATTGTAAATTGAGCATGATATGAATATGAGAACACTGCATTGCATTGTGAGATGGCCTAACCGGAACGGGTTAGTGTACAAAATATGAGGGGTGCCTAGCTTACGAAGCTAGATGGAAACGAATGGCATGCTTAAATTTCATTGCATAGCGAGATGGCCTAACCGGAAGGGGTTAATGTACAAAACACAAGGGGTGCCTAGCTTACGGAGCTAGATGGAAACGAATGGCATGCTTAAATTTCATTGCATAGCGAGATGGCCTAACCGGAAGGGGTTAATGTACAAAACACAAGGGGTGCCTAACTTACGGAGCTAGATGGAAACGGAATGGCATAAAACATTGCATATGCATATTGTGAGGGCCTAACCAGAAGGGGTTGGTGCACAACAAGAGGAGTGGAGAAAGAAAAGGTGTGAAGAAAATGTGTGAACATCATATGCATCCATTCATTGCATATGTTGATTTGTATTACTTGTTATATTGAATTGTGTTTATACTTGTATTCTAATTACATGCATACCTTACTTGCAAGTTTTATTCATATTCACTGGGAAGTTGTTCTCACCCCCTCTTTCTCAGATTCGCAGGAACACCCCAGACCCTCTACGGGTTAAGTACAGAGGATTCTGTTATTTATCACTTTTAGTGATAGTATGTATTATGAGACTTGTATTTTGGGGGAGTTAAGCTTCGTGATGTAATTATAATTACTATGATGTAGATATACTAGGGAACTGGTGAACTACTATTGACGTTCTCAGTTCTGTTAATACTTAAGTGTGCTCAGTCAGGATAGTGTCTAGTATACACTTGTATAATGTATGTACACTGATAATATTTTGAATGAGATCATAGATCTCTTGTTGATGTATATATATATGTACTCTGGTTGGTTTGGAATGATTGCTTGGTATTCGCTGCTTATTTTATATCATGTGGTAACGTACGTGAAACTAAGGAAACGCTGCTGAATTTTTTATATAATGAAAAGAAAAATATATTCCACGTAAGACTTATGGGTTGGTAAAGGACATAGTAATAATAGGTCTTACATCTAGTAGTGCATAGAGACGCGCTCCAAGTATTCGCTCATGTGGACTTCGTAGAGGTGCTGTTGGGTTGCTACAGTGCTGTGGTGTTTGATAGTCATCTTCTACACGTTACACACTACAAGAGGTAAACGTTTTGAACATGAACCATGACCATTCGCTTGGATTCCTAGTGGGAATTTTTCCGCTGCATTTTATGTTTTTATCCGCTTTTCCCAACATGTTGGAGCACTTCAAATTCTTCAGAAGATAGGACTCGTAGCATATCAATTAGCTTTACCTCCGAATTTGACAAATCTCCATGATGTATTTCACGTCTCCCAACTAAAGAAGTATTGTTCCGACCCTACCCATGTTCTACAGAATGAGACAATACCTTTGAAGGAGAAATTGAATTATGAGGTCAAACCACAACAAATACTTGACACAAGTATAAAATGTTTGAGAAACAAAGAAATTCCAATTGTCAAGATTCTCTGGGAAGGGAACAACTCCAGCAGAAGCAACTTGGGAGATGGAAGCATAAATCAAAAAGCGATATCCATAAATAAAATAGATTGGTTCGAATTTTGGGGACAAAATTCCTAATAAGGTGAAAGGAAAATGTCATATCCCAAAATAGGGAATAAGGCAATATAGCAAGGAGAATGACAAGGTATGTTTTTCTAACAAGGGATTAGTTTATAAATTGTTTACAAATAGGATTAGGCATTTTTGGATTATATACTAGTTAAGGATCTTAAGGAAAACCATAGAGAAGTGTTAAACTTAATTTAATGGTACAAGTTTGATTGAGGGATAATTGGTTATATGTTAAGATTTGAAGTAGGTATTTCGTAGGAACAAATTTGGACACCCAAACTTTAACTCTTCTAGGTCCAACGGAAGAAACAAAGAAATAATCTAGTAATTAAGAAAGAAAACCTCTAGCCTTAACTCAACGTAAAAGAAACAAGGAAATAAATGTGTAAGCTAAGTGATACGTAAATGAGTGCTAGCTTAAGTGTCACAAGACTAGTTAGCTTAAGTGTTATAAAGACTAGTTACAAGACTTAATAAAATGACGAAAAGAAAGAGCACCTGCACCTAGAGGAACCGTGAGACATAGAGAAGTCAAGGGAAAGGAAGAAACAAGCAAAGTCTACACATAATAAAGGACTAAACACTATTGTTAGTCTAGGCAACCTTGACTAATGGTTGTATAGAAAAAAATGAGGGAAGTTAACCATGCAAGAAACTAAAAATAAGATATTAGTTTCCAAAAGCTCATGGAAGGTGACGGGTAGAAAGAAGAAAACAAGCCAAAAACAGTAAACAACTTTGAGTTAGTCAAGTCTTCACCCAAAAAGAAAGAATAAACAAAGACAAAAGATTAAAGAATGCATGGATAATGCATGAATGAAACTGCCAGCAGTTAGGACAACATCAATATATGAAAGAATGAAATTAATATAGAGCTTGACTAATGAAAAGCAAGCTAGAAAAACTGGGCAAAGGCTCACGGTTTTCAGCCAAGGATTTCTAAATGAGATAAAGTCATGATTACATAAGGAAGCTAATAGTTGAACTAGTTAAGACCCAACCAAAATTCCCTAATGATTAGTTAGAAAGCAACTAGAAATCTTGCTATAAATAGCAAGACACACACCAACTCATGGTACACTCACACTCACTTAAACACTAAATACTTTCCATACACAAACAAGAAGAGTTTTGTTGCACATGAAAAAAAGGAGTACGAATCAAGTCTCTAAAGTTAAAACCATGGCTGTTTTATTTTGTTGTCTTGTCTTCTTTCTTTCTTATATTAGTCACGGTACAATTTTGAAAGAAAAGGACCTTGTTTTCTCATGTTTTTATAACTAAAGTATTGTTGGTAGGATCAAGCCTCTAAACTAAAACCATGGCTATTTTATTTCATTATTTTGTCTTATTCTTTATTATGTTAAGTCTCGGTACAGTTTTGAAAGAAAAGAACTTGGTTTTTCTCATGCTTTTATGACCAAAATATTGCTATTTTCCATTGAAAAAAAGAGATGTTGAACACGTTATTTTTGCACATGTTTAAGTCATCTTTTCATCTCTTTTGATAAACAAGGATGTGAGGTCCATAAGCTTTGCAACTTGAGATTTTATGATGGAGACATCCTTGAACATTTTGAATTGTTTTGGAGCAAGTTTGAACTGTGGGATGATGGTACTTGCATGTTTTATGATATTTGACTTGAGACTTGAAATAAACTTGTTTTCATGCATTGTTTTAGTCTCAAGTATGAGGATGCTCTTGAATGTGAAATTTATGTTTGGAGACCGAAGCAAGGTTCCAAAGCATAGATATATAGCATGAAACCATAAGGAATTATGGGAATTCACCTAGCTAGTGTTTGGTTTGGCGGCTATGAGATAAGGGTCTTGGAGACCTAGAGTACTACCCTCGGGGTCCTTAGAGATACTTGAGCATAAATTATTTGATGCATAAATGGTTTTGATGCATAAGTTGTGAATTATTTTAAATGATTAACGGTCATGAATTTTCTGTGTACAGCAGTTGGAACCATAAGAGGAAGATTATGTTTTCTTGATTTCCTACTAAGATTATTATCTTATGTGTTTTTTTTATAGTTTTAGATTCCACAACCAGCTGCAAATCCCTTCCTCTTTCTAATTCTAAACATCTTGATATGGTTTTTCTGATCACATTTCAGAATCCTCGTAAGCCCTATATGGCAGCAACTTCATATTAAAAAAAATTCCATATGGTAAAGGGAAAAAGCTCCATTGAAAAGCTCTGTAAATTCACTCTGATATTTTTTAACAATGTTCTGAAAATTGGACCAGACCAGTTCAACCGTGAACCGGGGTAGAGGCAAGTCCGGTCAGGCCCCTGTAATCGAATAATTGAAAATTGGCTTCAGAATCGGTGAACCGGTCACAGTTACATTGGTTGGATCGGTCAATTAATATTAACTGATAAAACCCACCAAAGGTAGAAGTTGGGTCTCAAACCTAAGTCCTTTGGCTTGTGAAAGCATGCCTTTTCCACTAAGCCACAGATGCTCCTTGTTGTTAGTATTACATTATATATCATGTTATATTATGCTTTCAATTGCTTCATCATTTATATTTTGTCATTAATATTTATTATTTAAATTAATTTTAATATGTTTACATAGTTATTTAAAATTGTTTAATTTTTATATTCTTACATACTTCATATTAATAGAATAATGTTATAATTTTGAATAAATATAAAAGTCACTTAAAGTATCAAAAATTCACAATTTATGTTTATGAAAATTAATTATATATATATATATATATATATATCTTATTTCAGTTCGACCACAATTCAACTACGGTTGAACCATTAAATCATGAATTAATCCCTTTACCGGTTCAATGACCAGTCCGATTTTCAGAACCCTGCTTTTTAACCCCAAAACCCTTTTCGCTTTTCCTGCCCCTCCCTCTGCTGTTTTCCTTGTACTTATATCTTCCCTCTTGGCCAGCTACTCCATTCCTTATCAAACAACTTTTTTGTTAACTTACTTTATTTTAAATAATCGTAGCTTGTTTTATAAAATATTAGCTTTAATTTAGCCTATTATTTATTATAGCCTTTCTTTTAAAGTCTGACCTAATATTTTTTGTGAAAAATTAAAAAAAAATTGACTTGACCTGAAAGCATATTTAAAGACCTACATTACATAAAAGTTTTCAAATAAGTCAACAAGCTCAAACTTTATTGATTTTAAATATACCTAATATTTAACAAAATTATTATATTATGTATAAAATAAATAAATTATATTAATATATAACTAATAAATCATATAAGTATTATAAATTTTTAATTTTATGTTATTATAATAAATAAATAAGTTAGCTTGCTATGTTAAATAGACTTTTTTAAAGGCCTTGGTCTTAACCTTGACCTATTTAACTAAGAACCAATTTAGATAGGCTTATATGTAACTTGTTTGAGCTTATCTACTATAATAAGCATTTATGAAGTATTTTTATTCTATTTGAATAAGCTTATTAAAACAACTTTTTGGATAAGTTGTTTTCAGCTTATTTTCATAAGCTAAAAATTTATACTTACAAAAATAAGCTTTTGTGAAAGCTAAAATTACCTTAGGTACTAGGATTTTTATAATAATTTTTAACAAAATTAACCTTAAGGGATTACACAATTCATAGTATATCTCTCAAATGCTTGACATTTATTCTAAATGATTTATAAAAAGTGCTTCTCAAAGTACTTATCCAAACATTATTTAGCTTATTTTAGACAACACTTATGTTAGTAGAACTTATTAAATAAACTCTACTTTAATAAGTACTTATATAAGTTATTTATTCTAACTAAGCCTAAATAGACTCTTTTCAAAATAAAAGTTTAACTTATTTAATAAATAAATTATATTAAAATAGACTAGGTCGTGAGATAAACCTCTTGAGCTATTTTTCATCGGGAAAATGACCCTGGTTAAGAGAAAATTATCCTTATTTGGTTATTGAATAAAATTAATTAAGTATTCAATTAATTTAATTAATATTTTACATATAGTTAATAAATAATTTATTTTTATTTAAATATTTAATATGTGACTAATTATATATAAATTATTAATTAAATTAATTAAATATTAAATTAATTTTATAATTATTAATTAAATTAATTAAATATTTAATTAATTTTATCTAAAATTCAAATGAGGATAGTTTTCCTTTAAACCAACCTAAAGGTTGATTTTTCCTATTTCGTCCTTAATCAACCCGAAGACTGATCTCGCCTTAACCCGAGAACCCTTTTCGTATTTTCCGCCCCTCCCTCTGCTGTTTTCCTTGTACTTATTTATATCTTCCCCCTTGGCCAGCTACTCCCTTCCATATCAAACAACTTTTTCCTTACATGAGCTTGTATCTCCCTTTTTCCCCACCCCCTTTCTCTCCACAAACTTCCCAGTGCTTCTCCATGCCCCTCACGCCCCATTGCAAAACCCATCATCCTCTATGATCAGATCACCTTGATTAAATTACAGGATTTACCACCCCTTTCTCTCTCTCCCTCAAACCAAAACCATTCTGCCTTTGTTTCCATCTTGAACAATCTGGCGACTAGGCTTCTTCACAAGCACCGAAAAGGAAGAGCCTTTAGATTAATAACGAAAGAGAGAGAAAATGAAAGAATATTGGACCTCTTTGGGATCACTACTGGGTGTGATGGCTTTCTGCCAAACCCTCCTCCAGAGTGTGTTCCCACCAGAGCTTCGCTTCGCTTCTGTGAAGCTCTTCCACAGGATCTTCCATTGTTTCTCCTCCTACTGCTACTTTGACATCACCGAAATCGATGGCGTTAACACCAACGAGCTCTACAACGCGGTTCAACTCTACCTCAGCTCCTCCGTTTCCATCACCGGCAACCGCCTCAGCCTCACTCGTGCCCTCAACTCCAGCGGCTTCACCTTTGGCCTCGCCAACAATGACAGCATCGTGGACACTTTCAATGGCGTCAACGTGCTATGGGAACACGTGGTGACACAGAGGCAAGCCCAGACATTTACATGGCGACCACTGCCTGATGAGAAGAGAGGCTTCACCCTTCGAATCAAGAAAAAGGACAAGCCTTTGATCCTGAATTCGTACATGGATTACGTTATGGAGAAAGCCAATGACATTCGGAGGAAGAATCAAGATCGGCTTTTGTACACAAATTCACGAGGTGGGTCCTTGGATTCGAGGGGTCATCCTTGGGAATCGGTGCCCTTCAAGCATCCCAGCACATTTGATACATTAGCTATGGACCCTGAGAAGAAGAAGGTGATCATGGAAGATCTGCAGGATTTCGCAAGTGGGCAAGCGTTTTACCAGAAGACAGGGCGTGCTTGGAAGAGGGGTTACCTTCTCTATGGGCCGCCAGGAACTGGGAAATCTAGCATGATTGCTGCAATGGCTAATTTTCTTGGCTATGACATTTATGATTTGGAGTTGACTGAGGTGCATAACAATTCAGAGCTGAGGAAGCTTCTTATGAAGACGAGCTCCAAATCCATTATTGTGATTGAGGACATTGATTGCTCAATCAACCTGGCGAATAGGAAGAAGAACAACAACAACTCCGGTTCAAGGAGTTACTATGACTCAGGTGCTCCCGAAATGCGAGGTGGGCGTGGCACTACTTTTGATGAAGAGAGTGGGAATTCGATTACACTTTCTGGGTTGTTGAATTTTACAGACGGGATATGGTCGTGTTGTGGGAGTGAGAGGATTTTCGTGTTCACTACGAATCACATTGAGAAGCTTGACCCGGCTCTGTTGCGAAGTGGAAGAATGGATATGCACATCTTCATGAGCTATTGTTCCTACCCTGCTTTGAAGATTCTGCTGAAGAACTATTTGGGGTGTGAAGATGTTGACTTTGATGATTCGGTTTTGAAAGAATTGGAGGAGGTTGTTGACAAGGCACGGATGACTCCAGCTGATATCAGCGAGGTTTTGATTAAAAACCGGCGTAAGAAGGAGAAGGCAGTGAACGAGTTGTTGGAAATCTTGAAGCTCAGGGCAGAGAGGAATGAGAAGAATGGACTTGTGAGGGGGGAAAATGGGGATGAAGAGGAAGAGGAAGAGCAGGAGAAAAGAGCTTTGGAGAGTCCTAAACAAGAGTCTGAGATTGAAGACAATTTCAAGGAAGGAGAGGAAGAAGAGAAGATGAAATGATATCGTTGTAGTAATGTTGAAGAGTTGTTCTTATTAACAATCTATTTCTTCTTCTGCGGTGACATTGAGCAAGCTGTTGCTGTTATGGAAAAGCAGGAAGTAGACTCTGAACTCCGAAGTACTTGATCTTCAAAAAGAAATTATGGTCAGCTTATGGGATAGGATAAATGAGATAGAAGGGAAAACAGGGGAAGTAGATGTGCCCTCCTAATTTAAACATTTCACAAATTCTGTCTTATTAGTTTTGAATAATGGAATCCTGTATTTACTTGGTAAGTAGGCAAGCTTATTTGCTAGTAGTTTTATTGGCGCTATGATATGCTCATATAGATTGCCCTTTATACATTTCTCTAGCCTTACACCCTGACATTTTGGGTAGCCAGCTGGGGATGTTAGTGAACATGGCATGGCAAGGTTAGTAGCTTGATGGGACTTGTAGGGAATATTAGTAATAAGTAGGGTAGCACTATTGCCTAACAAGTTGAATTATGGACGAGGTTTAGGGGGTGAACTATAACATTGGGGCTACAAATTAGCATTATTCTAGATGGCTAAGATCTACGAGGGTGGGGTAATATGATGCCCACTGAGAAATGGGAAGGGAAGCTTCAGCTTAATACATATAAAGATTGGTTTAGTATTTCACTCGTGCTTGCTAATTAATTTGGATGTGAAAATAAAGTACCTACAACTTTTTCACTATCCCAAGCAGAAAACTTTTGGCTCCATTTTACGCATCCAGCACTCCCCTTTAAATTGTAATTAAGATTTGTTATTTTTGTCTAGTGCAAAAGTAGCTTATGTCAATTATGTAAAAGAATCCCCTTTTATTTTTTCTTAATCCAAATTTTCGTGAGTGTCAATGTCTGATTGGATTGATTCCTTTAACAATATTAACAAGTGTTTCTTTACTTACAGTGCTAGTGGATAGGTTTGGAGGGGTATTTTGGGAATTATGTGCAAGGTTCACTAGCCACAACTAAAGAAGACCCTGATTTTGTGTTCGGAAAAGGAGGGTTGAGGCATACAAGCAACTGGACAGTTTTCTCTTACAACTTAGAACGAGAAAAAGTTGACAATATTTTGTTGTTTATTTTGATATTGAGTTGTAAAGGTTATCGGGTTCTAAAATTTTGGAGTAATTTTATTAAAAAGAAATGTTTGTAGTAATAAATTAAAGAAAAATTTATAAATTGGAAAGTCATAAGATAATGTATTCTATGATGATTTTATATTGAGTTGTAAAGGCTATCGGGTTCTAAAATTAGTAATTTTATTAAAAATAAATGTTTGTATTAATAAATTAAAGAAAAATAGATAAATTGGAAGGTCATAAGATAATGTATTAGAAATTTTTAAATATGTAATATGAGTTACGTAACAATTTTAACATATTAAATTGTTTTTATATGATATGTTAAAAGCTTATTATAGGTGAAGATTACATACTTTCAAATATGAGATATAGTATAAGAAAAAAATTGTGGACGGAAATTTTATTTAAGTATTAGATATACGAAAAATTGAAGGTCTTATGTTAATTATGATATATCAAATATGAAAATTTTATATTTTGTATATATCTATACTCAAATATTTTATTTAAAAAAGTGACTTCTAAATAGTTAAACTTATTTTGATTTATGCAACTATAATAACATTTTTATACATTCATTAGTTTTTTATTTTTTAAATTTATATATCTAAAATCTTTTTTCCTTTATGAATGAAATCCAACTTTTAATATTTTATTTATTTATTTAGACTCATTTTTTTCTCCTTCATTTTAAAACTTCTTTCTATCTTTCCTGCATAACTTTTTGAACCCTTTTGCAACATGTGCTCGCATTTGTTTTCCATTAGTTGGAGTGGTAGGGTATTTTGATTTAAGATTTGCCATTGTGGGTGGGTAGAGCAATGGAACCCAAGTATTAGTTTAGAAGAGGGACGGAATGATATGTTTGTGCTTGCTCGTAAATTGTGATTTGAATTGAATAACAGAAGGCGCATTTAGTGGCCTTCAAATAAAAAAATTGAAAATATAGACATATTTTATTTGTTTTGAACGACTTTGTTTTTTCATTTGACTTTGACGTTTCTCCCACTATTAAAAGCTTTAGTCAATCATTTAATTAATTTTCTGTTAGCTCATGAAAATTCTTGAAGGCCATGTAAGCAAATTTACTAATAATCCTGGCTTCTTGCGCCATTAATTAAATAAAAAAGGTTATGAGAAAATCTATCCAAAGTATTTTTTTATGTTCCATTAAATATAATTTTGCATATAGGCAAGCTTATACCAATACATTTTATATATACATACAATATAATGACTATAAAAGCAAACATTCACATACAACTGTCTGATTTTTGTAAGGGAGAGTATATTTTTCTTAATCATAACATGGAAATCTAAACAAAACTTTCTGTCCTATTTGAATAATAAATAAGTATTTTTTAAAGTATTATCATATAAATCATTTAGATATAATTTAAATGATTCATATAAGAGTTTAATTTTGATTCACTATCAGTATAAAAAAAATTTATATTATCATTTAATCATATATTATCAAATTATTAAAAGAGTTTGATTATCATAAAAATTATTTAAAAAGTTTAACTTTTTTAATGATATATCAATACGTAATTAGATAATAATATAAAGAAACTTTACACTGATAATAAAATTAAATTAAATTCTTCAGATAAATAAAAATTTATAAATTGAAGTTGTGATTACGATTTTTTAATATGCCAAAAAAAATTATCATAAGTCGAAGGTGTATGTGGTGGCGAAATTTCTGTAATGCTGTATATTGTTAAATATTTTACCAATTAATTACTTAGTGGGGAAGTTAATCACGTTAACTCGAACGATGCAAAACTGTTGGTGAGTGATATTGTCACTTTCTGACGTAAACTAAATAAACTTTGACTTTAGCCCCTTTCATCTCAAAATACTTGTAAACCAGTATCCCGGTATCCCCAAAGGGACGGAACATGGAGACTTTTGCGCACGACATTTAATGAGACTTGAGATTGAAGACGAAAAAACAACTGGTAAAGATTAAAGATTTAATAGTACCGACATTTAATGAGACTTGAGATTGAAGACCAAAAAATAACTGAAAAGATTAAAGATTTAATAGTATTGTTGGTAAGAAATATTTATTTTTTAATTTAATTTTAAAAATTAATTAAATATTTAATTATATTAATTAATAATTTATATATAATTAATTATATATTAAGTATTAAAATAAAAATAAATTATTAATTAATTATATATAAATTATTAATTAATATAATTAAATATTTAATTAATTTTTAAAATAAATTAAATTAATATTATTTTTTATAAAAAAAAATTAAAAAGTCATTCTCTCAAAAAAAAAAATAAAAGGACCGAATAGGGACGGCAGGCTTCCTTGTTTGCCACTCTTCGACTCATCCCTCTGTTCACAACAATAAAAACAAAAAAACAAAAAAATTATTCTTTTAATAAATCTTAAACTTGGTCAAAAATTACATTTTATTTTAATTTTTCTTGATTAATTATTAAATTATTACCGTTAAGTACCTTAAAAAATTTTAATTACTCTTAGTTGTTAGTGAATTATACATTACAGAAAAAAAATATTTTATAGTTAATTTTATAATTTTTTATTTACAAAAATCAAGTTAACTTTTTAATATAAAAGTAAAAGGAATATTACTTGACAAATATTATAAGGAAAAACATAATTTATATATGTATTTAGTTTACTCTAATAAATAAATAATTCATTATGTATGTTTATTATTTAAGAAACATAAAAAGATTGTATTCTCCTTTTCCTGTTTTGTTTTCTTCATTGAGTCCTCAAGTTGTACTGTTTCTAAACAAATAATATGCTTTTAATTATTTTATCAATGAGAAATATAAATTATTACAATATTTTCGTGCTAATAAAGATGATAAAAATACTTGTTTAAATGAATATTTTTAGAATTGTCCTTGATAGGAAGAATTTATAGATAAATCTCTACTTAAAGCGGAGACACAAAGGAATATGTCTTCATTTAATAAATGGGGGTGGATTCCAGACTAAGATCTCCATCCATGAGATTACCCGCTAAATAATTTTAAAATAATCTTAGTTTAAAAAAAAAAACAAAATGTTATACATGTACATATTAATAATTTTTAATATATATATATATTATATTATATCCTGTTTGTGATTATAAGTTTCAAAATATATAATATACATGGTATTAATTGAATATTTAGATATAAATTTACTAAACAATATGACTTAATTGTGGAGTTTCATGGTGGACAAAATTGTCTCACTTTTAAATTTCATGTTTGAAGGCAAGATTGTGGTTTGTGATGATAGAAAAAAAATCTAGGTAAATCAAGAAGAATTTCTAAAATCAACAAAAAAATATTATTATTTAAAAATTAATAATTAGTAGAAAAATCTTTGCTTATAAGCAATTGAGTCAGAGGATTGAACAAAGAAAGTAAAGCAAGAAAATGATAGTACAATCTTTTTTTTCATATATAATAGACATCATGGTACAAATAATTCATAAATTATTAGAGCCGTCAAAATAATCTAAACTCGTCGGGTGAGCTCGTTTATATGCAGAAATTATGTAAGTCGGGCTTCAAAATTAGTGATCCGTAAAAATGTGAATAATTTTAGATTGACTCTAACCGTGGGCCTACGAGCTGCCCATATAACCCTTTTTGTTTTTTAAAGTTTAAATTTTTTGTACAAAAAAAGAAAATTTAAAAACTTAGTTAGTTAAACACTCTTTTTACAAATAAAAGTATAAAATGTACGTACTGTACATGCTAGCATTAGCACAACTCACATATAAAATACATTTGTTAAACTCCATAAGTTTATATTATTTATTTATTTGAATTCTCCCTTAACCCTTTAAATGGGATTAAAGTATTAAATACCATGTCTATGTAATGTAATATTTGATTTGAGATTATTAATTTAATTTTTTTATTAAATTGAAATTTATTTCAAATTTTACAAGTAAAAAAGAAGTTTTGCAAGCTAGCTTGTTTAAGCCTACAAGTTGATGCGAGGCGAGTTGAGTTTACTAATTTGTAACCCGTTTAAATGCGAGCAATTTTGGTCGAACCCATTGCGGGGCGGCCGAGCCTGTTTGACAACCCTATAAATTATACTCATCTTCATAATATTTGTCAAATTATATTATTTTTATTTTTATATTAATAAATCAATTTGATTTTGTAAAGAAGGAATCATAAAATTAAAGTTACAAATTTTTTATTGTAATATAGAATTTACTCATAATTAATAATAAATGACTTTATTATTATTTTTTGAAATAATTAACTGTGTTTGTTTAGAACTTGTACAGTATCCTCACACATTTTGGATACTAAAATTACTCGTTCGATTTCTATAAGTGCTTTTTTACATGCTCAAATTCTTGACATTATAGAGATTTTTTAATTACTAAGTTCAAATTTGCTTACCACTTGAGATACCCCTGCTTATAGGTAAAATAGTTAAAGTTGTTGAATCAACAATTAATGAAAAAAACAACTTAGTTTAATTTCTGACTAAGTTTGGAGTTTCTAATTATTTTGAAAAACATCATAATAGTAAAATGTAATTTATTATATATATATATATATATATATATATGTTAGATTGTATAAGATAATAAGAATATGGGTAATGATAAATTATCAGAAGTAACTCAAGGCAGCGTTGAATTCAACTTTTTTAAAACGACGAAATTTAGATGTCCACGTTCACTGTCTGATATACCATGGGCCAAAGCCTATTTATGTTTTTCGTCGATGCAAATGACGTGTTTTAATTGCTTTTGCTTAAAATTTCAAAAGTAAAACTGTAGCAAAGGTTATTTTATATATATATATATATATATATATATATAGGATAAGCTTTGATATCGATGCCAGTTTTCGCAATTAGAAAGCTTTGAAACTAATTTATTGGAATTATTGACTACAACTGGATGATAAACACCATTTTCATATATTAATAAATTCTCATATTTATTTTATTATACTTTTTATGTGCATAATTGATTAGATTTGGTCACAATTTATAAGTTTGGATTCAAATTAAACTTAATTATATTTTTCAGCATTATTGTAATTTTATACTATTTTTGTATTTTGGACATATCTTGAATTTTAGACATATAATAATTAAGTACCTTATCTTGTAAGAAATATGAGAGGAAGATCTACAACTTTGATGAGAGCACTAGAGATGAGTCAGATGTCTAGTGAGACAAATTGGACCTGGAAGTCAGAACCAATATGTTGTCACTAGAACTTAGGCAGTGTCCAAACATTTGGTAGATCTTGGGCTATAGGAGTCACACGGAGCTAGGATTGGTTTCCGTGGAAACGGGAAACTAAAACGCATAGCTTCAACTCATATGAGACAACTTATAAAAAATATGACTTTTTGGTGGGTGTTTTCGTCCTTTGAAGTCACTTGAAGGGTTTAGAGATTTCGTAAGAGCGTTTTGGACATAACTTCTTCACCCTAAATCCAAATTAGGAAAATTAGGTGTCCATTTAAAGCTAAGACATAGAGGATTAGAAATAATCAAGAGGAAGACTTGTATTTTCAATTTTATAATTAGTTATTTTGGAGGAAAACTTAGACACGAGATAAGCCCCTCATTCTACACATTTAACATAGTTTTCTCTCTAGTTTTTCTCTCTTCTTCCCCAAGTTTCTTTGGACGGTAGTCATGGAAGGTTAAACTTTGAGATCAGTCCATGATTCTTGAAGAAATTCATGTTTGATCTTGTGATCTTGTACCTAATTTTAGATTTGAATTCTATTGAACTTTATATTCTTCTCTTAATTTTGATCTTGAATTGCACGAATGGAGATCTCTATTTATGCTAAGATCCAATTGGATATGTGTTTAAGATTGTGAATTGCGATAAGATTTTGATTAACTACTCATAGTTTTATCATATGAATTGAAGAGAATATGTTTACAGATTTGCTACATGGATTAATTGAATTCCTGATTTTAAAGTAGCATAGATTAACATGAATTGTGAGATTGTAGATTTTTGTATCATTTGTTAGTTAAATTCTAGGTGTCACCTAGTAGTGAATGTTGGATTTAATGCAGAGATTTTGGTTAAATTTAGATTAACCAATCAATTGAATTCGAATGCATGTCAATTGAAATGCAAAGCGTTCTTCATTCAATTCTTGCATTTACATTCTAGAACAATCAATTCCCCATTCATTTCATATTGGTTTGATCAATTTGCATCCAGATCTTTGGGAAACGACTTAGTTTAATTGCTTATGCTAAGATATTTCTTATGAACTGAACTTTTTGTATTTGACTAAGCTCGACACTCTTATCACTGGTCAAATGAGTTCTTTGTTTAGACAAAAAGTACCCGATCACAATAATAAGAGTAAAATATATTTCACTATGTTGAGGTTTATTAAAATGAGAACATATTTCAAACTTGGTCATACAATACACTTACAGGTGTACATGGGTCAGGGTTAAGTAGAGTTGAACATGACCTCAATCCAGCATGAAGTTTTGATCGGGCTAATTTTTATGGCTCAGGCCCGATCATATTGGTGTCCAAGTTGAGCCAAGCCTAGAATGGGCCAACCCAATTTAGATACAAAAAATATTTTTTTATGTAATATTTTGATTATTTTCCCCTGCTTGTATCTACTACTTTTTGCTCATGTCAATTTTCAATCTAATTAACAATTAGATAATAAGTAAAAGACATAATAGCTAAAATTATGGAGAGTCACAATACTTGATCAAAGTCTAACATTTAAAAAATTTTCAAAACAATATATAGGGGAAAATATTGAAAAAATAATAATTTATGCAATACTGGATAGGGTTGGGATGACTCAAAGGGTGACTCGTCCCAACCCAGAACATACATCAAGTTTAAAAGAATGACTTAGTCTCAACTCAAACACCTTAGCCCAAAGGCCAAGTTTTTGAGCTGGGGCTGGGGTATGAACACCCCTAAACACTACATCTAATTTTTTTGTCTCTGATTCAATGTTGTTAAAATCGGATCGGACAATGAACTTGCAAAGCTTTTGGTCCAGGTTTAACCGATTTTAACCAGCCAGTCGAACCTAGTGTTTTAAAAATTGGCAAGATCGATTCAATTACTGGCCGGACCGTATATCAGTCAATACTCAACCTTAGAACCATTTTTGTGATTTAATCATTCAAAACCAGTTAAAACCGATAAACCTAGTCAAAATTTAAAATTTAGATGTTTTTTAAAACCATCATACTCAAAGTAATCAAGTTGAAACTTAAAAGAAGAAGGTTGCGCATTGAGTGAGGTTCCTTTGAGAAATTTTGGGATGTATAGGGACAATAAATTGTGCTCTGACGTTTAGAGAAGCCTGCATCTTTTGCCAAGATTAACTCAATCAAATGCCTGTAACACCACAAAATTTTCCATTTCTGATTTATATATATTATTTTTTCAAGTTTCAGTAATTTATAATTCTTTTTAATGTTGTGTGAGCTTTACTAAATCAAAATTTTTAATTTTGGTTTACACTTAGCGATCGGTTGGATAGCCAAGCAGACCAGGGAGAATTCAACCAAATTTATGAATTTTATAACTAGGAACACAAACCGATCGGTCGGATGATAGTTCGAAACCAAGAGAAGAGCCAACCGATCGAATGTCAAGACAAAAGAGACAGAAGGCTTGGTTGGTCGCATAAATTCAAAGAGAAACCTGGATCAGCCGGAAAACCGATCGGACAAAGGAGATTGGGGATAGGGTAGTTGGTCAAGAGTAGGTTGTGATCAGAAAATAGTCAAGAATACAAGTTGGGAATTACTAGATCGGCCATATCCTATCGGTATATGCTGAGAATGGATATTATTGGTCGGATCGGACATAGCTGATCGAAAGGAAAGGTTGATCAGGTTAAGGGTATGCTCAGGTTGGTTGACTAGATCGGATCAGCTAAAGAGTGTTCAATCAGAAACTGAGATCATGAGGATGTGGAGTTAAAAGCTAGGGTCGGTCGATCATTATTTTGCTAATTAGTTAATCAGTAGGAAATTTTCTAGGAAGTCTGTGCTCAATCGGAAAAGTGGTCTGAGAGGTAGTGCTCGGTCAAAAAAATAATCTGAGAGATAGTGGTCGGTTGGACACGGAGTTATTGAAAGCATTTAAGACCATGGTGATTCATTTAGGTGGGTGTAATAGTAATTAATGTAAATGGTGATTCACCTAGAGTGAGTCACAAGATAATAAATGTAGTAATGTTCAAATTGAACACTTCCACTTCACCTAAGCTCAAGGGGGTGGCCAACCAAGGAGAGGTAAAATATCCTGAACTTTTACTTTTATTTAATTACCATTTTATCCTACTTTTTCCCTATAAATAGATGGTTACCCATGCGTGTTTTGTTCACTCAAACCTTTCACCTTTCTCTCCATAAGACTCACAGTCAAGTGCTCTACAATTTCCTTCCCAACCTTTAGCCAACATCCTAAATTAGTTCTAGCATCTTAGTGTTATTTCCTTACTTTTGAGTTTACCAAAAGTTAAAGAACCTAAGGTGAAAATTCTTTCTCTTCACTTTTATTCTATTTGAAAGTTTTAGATCATGGGATTAATTCATGATTATCTTATTCCATATTTTAGTGCTTAAGTAATATGTGCTTGTTTTCTTGTGAATTTGTATTGGTAGAAGTACAAGAGTCTTCTTGAGAAGGACTTGAGATTTTGAATAAGGTAAGGGGGAGTTTCTCTATTAACCAATATTTTGGTATAAGATAGGATTCTATTATATTAATTTTTGGGAAGAAGACAAGGCCTATGGTTAAGTCTTTTGGTTTAAGTTTTATGTCTTGATATTTTATAATTGAGTTATGTGATTTCATACTTTGTTTAAATCATGTGTTTTATGATTTCTTTAAAAATGGTATGAATTTATGATGTTGGAAATATGGTAAAATTTTAGTATAAATGAATTGATTTGTATATAAAGGAATAGACATGTCTAGGGCATGCATATAATTGGTTTGCATTGTGGAATGATGTGGGAAAATTGTTTTAGGTGGTTTGGCCACCAAGTGCTAGAGAAAGAATGATTTTTGAATAGAAATTATTTTAGTTAGAAAAGCTTTGAATTTTTGAAAATATGTAGATAAAATATTTTATTAATATTTAGAAATATTAAATTACTATTTTCATATAGAAAGAATTTTGGAAAAATTTGTTTTAAGGTTAATATATATTCTTACACTTAGTTTTTATCATAGAAAGTGAAAATAAATTTTAAAACTATTTTATAAATTAGTTTTTGTGAAAAATACTTTACACGAGTTGAAAACCATAACTGGAGTGTTACGTGACTTTGAGAAAATATTTTATAGCATCATATAATTAAGAAACAACGATATTACTATCGGGCCAACGTAAATGATCAATCAATTAGAGACACTTATGTTAGCTTTATATTAGCTTTATTAGATGTTTATTGTGCTCAATATTAGTATTTTAGATGAGTTTAATATTTTTGAGCCTCATTGGGCTTTAATGCAAATTGTGAATAATTCTTGAATTTTGATGCATTTTGACCTTTCCTCCTTGGTTAGGCCATAACTTGGGACTCGGTGATCCATTTGAGGTGATCTTGGTGTCTTTGGAAAGCTAAGACAAGGCTCTACAAGTTTCTTGAGAACTCAAGAGCTGGATCAAACTTCTAAGGGTCCAAAATATCCCTGCAATGTAGAGTGGACTTGCTATCTCTGGAATCTAGGCAGTGTGCACATATTGGACTATATTGTGGGCTATAAGCCTCATTTGGAGTTGAAACTCGGCCATTAGAAAGATAAGACCCATATCTCCCTAAAGACCATTTAGTCAATAGATGTCGTTTTTGGCATAATTATGAAGCTACAAGTTGGTTTGAATTTGAAAACACATTCTACCAACCTAACTTGAGGTAGGTGCAATGTTTTTAGCATATCTGGAGTTGTAAAAGTCCAAATGGCATGAAACTAACGCCAAAATTTCAAGGAGACAACTGGCTACAACTTTCATGAAGACTTCCAGGCCAAAATGCACCGTCTAGGTCATGAAAATCAAGCTGGAAGTTAGATAAGAGTTGCCTACTAGAAGCCACCAACCATACACTAACCCACCTACTATGCACTAACCCACCAATCATGCATCAAGCTTCCATATTTGACAATTTCCATGTTTTTACAGCTAGCATTCAGATTATTTTCAATTACAAATTGGCTTCTAGGATTAGTATAAATAGAGCCAATCTCTTTGTATTATACATCATTCAATTTGAAGTAAGTTTGAAGAAAGTTTGAGTATTTATAAGAGTTTTCTTTCTCTTCTTCATTCTCTTTAGAATTTCGTTTTTGTTCTTTTATTTCTGAGCTCTTCCTTCCCATCCATGGAAGGCTAGGCTCTTATAATCAATCAAAGGGATTAGCCATCTTGATGTTTAATTTGGAGATCTTGTTTCGCTTGTTCATATTGCTTAATTGTTATTCAAGTTTCTCTTCTTCCTCTTTTGATTTTTATCTAGATTGAATTGCTTAATTTGATTTAGATGTTGATGTGGTAATAGCTTTATTATCATGTATTCAAAGAGGATCACATAGAATAAACAATTTATTTAAGCTTTTTGATGGATTGTTTAGCTTGGTTAAATTATGGATCTTAAGTTAATCTATGTTTGGATGGTGCTTACTTTATCTAACATTGATTAATTAAATCCTAGATGCTTATCTAGTAGAGGATTCTTGGATCATGTTGAGACGTCTTGATATGATCTAAGGCCAAGAACATGGTTAGCAATTATGTGAATTCCTTGTGATCAATGATGGATTAAACTTAAGATCGGTAAAATTTCCTTGGATTGGTTAATTTGTTAATTGTATTTCTTTAATTCAACCGATATATTTTCTTATCAAATCATCAAAACCCCCTTTTAATTATCTTGATCTAATTAAATCTTTGTTCTTTTTGGATCCTTGAAAGACGATTCGGTTCATTCTCAATACTACAAATTAGTTTGTGAACCAGTAATTTTTATTATTTGATAGGTCTCGACAACCTCTTATCAAATTTGGCGCCGTTGCTAGGGATACAAAGGCAACTATTTGATTAGTTCAAGACCCCATCTAACTCTAACAATTGTGTTTGCAACACACTGAACGATCTCGACCAGACACTTACTTATTCCCGATTGGTGGAGAGTGTTCTCGTGAGCCGGATTGTACAAATGAGATTGATAGCACTTTTATTGAAGCTAATGAGATACGAAACATGTACTCCCAATCATTCTCTTCGTCTTGTTGTATTTAGCTCCATGTAGTAGGGGTCGATCACATATGTCTGCATAGTCTGTTGTCATGCTTGCATCATCATTATGTACGTTAAGGTTGTTTTGTTGTTTTATTAGTGAACATGGTTCTATATGTTGATAAAATACATATTCAGTAGTATAGTATTATATGATTTATGTGTGCTATTTTTTTTGTGACGATCTCACCCTTTTTTTTTGTGAAATTTGTGATTTGAATTGGTTACGTCTAAAGATGGCCGAACGTGAATTCCTTGGGTATGTTATTGTTAAGTTCCATGGAGGCCCCAAGGCCAAGAATATATGGTTAGATGTAGAGTGTGTAACCTATGCGGGAGATATTACCTTAACCCTTCGCAGAAACCATGACAGAAACCCCTTGACTGTATTTTCCATCTTCGCATTTGTTCGCCTATATATGCCTATTAGGGACATATGGGGTGCAGGAGCCTATTACACTCGATGGAGAGATCAACTGTCTTTTCCGCTTGGACTCCATAATGGCCCAGAGCCTACATGTCTCCGGCCCAAAGGTTGAGCTATTACGGAGGCCCCATTCCTGGCGAACCAGTACTAGCTGGCGACCCGTCAGATCAGGACCCAGAAGAGGACCCCACCCTGTAGTTATGGGGTGAGGCGTTTTATTCTGTATATATGTATAATATGTTGTAAAATATAAGTAGTAATGATGTATGAATAATCTTATATAATTAGTAAATACTTAGTAAGGAATAAACAATGTGAATATTTGTTTACATGTGTATATTTGTCTAATTATGCGTCTGCTTAGTTCATCATTAAATATGAAACAAGAAAATTTATAGCTTGAAAGAAGAAGTTACATTTGAGGCGTTAAACTAGGGTGTTATAATGCCAACAGTGGTTGAAGCTTATTGATTAGTTAGAATTCAACCAATTAGATTAGAATACAACTACATAAGTTAAGATCTAATCAATTTAGTTAGAATGTAACCAATTTAGTTAGGTTTCAACTAGTTTAGTTAGAATCCAACTAAACTAATCATTAGGTAGGCTAAATGGTGTGATTCTATTGGCTAAGGGCATCGACCAATAGAAAGATGGTGCATCTAGGAGAAAATTGTGAGATGTGATTAGTTAAGGTTAGATAATAATCATTAGGTAATGATTAAATGAAAAATGTCAAAGTGTGATTGGTTAGGAAATTAAATTGAAAATAAAATGAAAAACCTTATCTTCTTCTACGATTTTAGACTCAAGTATAAGGGAGACTCTTGAATGTGTAAGACTTGTGGGGACCGAGGCAAGTGATAAACATATTTTATATGCATAATTTAGCACCTCTCATTGGTCTATTCTTATGAAATTATTGCATATATGAAGTGAAAATTGCATAATTCCTCATATATTGGTTATGTTGTTACAAATTGAGCAGAACACCCGAAGGACTATTCAAAGCAGTTGTTGAACCAAAATATCATGAACTTGGATGTTGATATCAGTATAGCTCAAACAGAAGAGAAATGAAGACCTAAACTCAGTGAATTTTGGGTTACATCAAATTCAGGACAAATCAGAAAATTCCTGCTCAAACCTATACTCGGTTATTTGGTGATTTCTCAAGATCTAACCGTTGGATGTAGCTGAAATTTTGATATGTCATGCATGACTTCATTCTCTATGACTTTCATAGAAATGAAGATTTCCAGATTAGCACCGGAATTGGGTCAAAATTAGGCAACAAGTTGGTGGCTGTCATTATTGATATAATCTGAGTAGTTTCGGCAAAATGGTCAGAGCTCAAGATCCAACCGTTAGATCTGGCTGAAGTTTTGACATGTTCTTCACGACTGCATGTGCTACAACTTTCATGAAGAGAAGATTTCCAAATTATGACAGGAGCAATGACGAATTTGGTAATCTTCGGAGCTGAAATTTCAACCCATGTGCAAAGAGATTTGACAAAATTGTAATTGAATAGTTCTAGCCTTTGCCTATAAAAGGAAGGCATTTGCCACACTTAAGGGCATCCCATTTCTGAATTCTCTCATTGTAGTTTGAGTTAGGGGTGAAACTTTGATGAATTGTGAGATTTATACTTTGATTTCAAGGTTAGATCTTCCAATTTGTTTAAAGTAAATCCCAAAGCTCTTGTATTTTGTATAATATAATCTTCATCTTATTCAAGTTTCTTCATCTTGATGTCTATTTAAGGTTCTTCCTAGAGTTAGGGGTGAAGCTTTCATAAATTGTGAGATTTATACTTTGATTTCAAGGTTAGATCTTCCAATTTGTTTAAAGTAAATCCTGAAACTCTAGCTCGTTGTGTTCTTGTTAATACCAACAACCACTTTCATTTCTATCATGCTTTTCACTTGTTCTTTTGTTTCCTTTAATATAATGAGTAGCTAAATTTCTATACTAGGATTGCAATTTGAACTCACACGTAATTTGATTCGTTTATCATATCCAAGAGTAGGTTGATTATCTTGAATTGTTTATCTTACTTGTTCTTAATGCTTTTAATTAATTGGCCATTAATTAAATTGAATTGATAAACCTTAAGCAACTTGACAAAGGGATTTTGGTTTTAGATCTAAGTAAGATAACATATGATCTTTGTGCGAAAGCCTTGAGTTCATATAGGATAGACATATACCTATATGACATATGTAACCATTAATGAAATCAGAACTTAATGAATTCTTAATTATTTGATAGACATAGATATATAGTTTATCATTAATTAAGGATATTTCTATTTGACCATTGAAAGAGGCTTATAGATAAGTTAAGGATTTCTAGTTAACAATTCAGATAATTAATTGATCTTAGATAGAAGTAAGTGAATCAAGTAAAGTGTGAGGAATAATTGCAATCCTAGGCTTGGTTAATTTGATCATTAAATTCTTCTTCTTGTATACTTTAATTTTTAATCTTTCATAACACTTCCTCTTATTAAGTTGTTTAAATAAGATTGAGTTTTGTAAACTTTTAATAGATAGTTAAATTTAGAATTAATCCCTGTGGGTTCGACACTTTCTTACTATTATATTACTTGATTTGCGATAACATATACTTGCGTTCTGATTTACCACATCAGCAAGGCTCCAAAAGGTCTTGGATGTGAAATGCATTTAGGGACCGAGGCAAGGCTCCAAAAGTGGTAGTATAAAGCCAAGAGGAATTCCCTAGTTTATGTGTTTGACTTGGTGGCTACAAAAAGAATTAAATTGGTCTTTGGTGAGACCAAGAGAACGTGTACTATGAGTACAAGAAGGGACCCTTGAAGATACTTGAGCAAGACTATATTTTTGTGTTTAACTTTTGTTTTCTGTAAGCAGCTATGCATTTTCTACGAACAGCAGTTGGAACCATAAGAGGAAAATTTCTATTTGTTTTATATTTCTTGATTCCTACTAAGATTATATATCTTATGTATTTTCTATGGTTTCAGATTACTCAGCATGAATACTACTATAATCTGGATTGAAATCAAGTGGTCCTGGGTTTATTCCGTGGACGATGGAGGCTATATAAAAGTTTTAAATGAAATTGTATTTCATATGTCTGAAGTGTAAAATAGGAAAGCTGTAGGACTTGATTTTGTTAAAGACAAATGTAGGGGCAGAAGCTAGGAATCTTTGGTTGTAATAGAAAAATGCCTTACTGTATGTCTGTACCTAAAATAACTTGTCCTACTTGTATTTATCTCGGATAGCTAAACAAAGAAAGTATGCCCTTACAAGTTTATCTATTATGTCTTCTTACTCTAAAAAGCCACGAGCCATATAGAAAGAATGAAATCAAAGACTTGACTCCTAAACTATAATCATAAACGATAAGAAGGAACTTTTTGGAGTTCTTGGACTTTCAAGTCAATAGGGAACAATTCCATCAACTTGGAACTATATAGACACACGTGGGGTAAGAAATGCACATCCTACAACAAAAAGGATGCTAAGAATGAAGATAGTATTGACTTAAGATTATGTCTTGACCATAGATAATTTCCCATGGTTACTAAATAAATATTTAAATTCTTGAGGCCAAGGACTTTAAACAAATCATAGCTTATCTTGCGTATATAGATCCAGGTGAACTTTACTATTAATATTCCGTGGGAGAATAGAGAGCCTACAATAGGCTAATGAGGTCACTACATTTGATCCTTTTACACTTTTGATCATACAAATTGTTATTCTCCTGCTTCTTCTTCGAAGACATTTGTATTTATAGGTGAGAGCATTTAGAGTAGTCTTCATAAAATAATTTGTAGTATAGAGCATGAACCGAATCGTCTCTCAAGGATCCAAAAAGAACAAAGATTTAATCAGATCAAGATAAATAAAAAGGGGGTTTTGTTGTTGATTAACAATATTGATAAAAGTACAAGACTTAAAGTTGAAAACAAATCTAAAGAAACAACTAATCCAAGGAAATTTACCGATCTTGAGTTTAATCCATCATTGATCACAAGGAATTCACTTAATTGCTAAGCATGTTCTTGGCCTTAGATCACATCAAGACGCCTCAACATGATCCAAGAATCCTCTACTAGATAAGCATCTAGGATTTAATTAACCAAGGTTAGATAAAGTAAGCACCATCCAAACATAGATTAACTTAAGATCCAGAATTTAACCAAGCTAAACAATTAATCAAAAAGCTTTAATAAATTGTTTATTCTATGTGATCCTCTTTGAATACATGATAATAAAGCTATTACCACATCAACATCTAAATCAAATTAAGCAATTCAATCTAGATCAAAATTAAAAGAGGAAGAAGAGAAACTTGAATAACAATTAAGCAATATGAACAAGCGAAACAAGATCTCCAAATTAAATATCAAGATGGCTAATCCCTTGGATTGATTATGAGAGCCTAGCCTTCCATGGATGGGAAGGAAGAACTCAGAAATAAAAGAACAAAAACGAAATTGTAAAGAGAATGGAGAAGAAGAGAAAGAAAACTTTCACAAATACTCAAACTTTCTTGAAACTTACTTAAAATTGAATCCTCATAATACAAAGAGATTGACTCTATTTATACTAATCCTAGAAGCCAATTTGTACATGTACATAATCTGAATACAACCTATAAAAATATGAAAATTGTCAAATATGGAAGCTTGATGCATGGTTGGTGGGTTGGTGCATGGTAGGTGGGTTGGTGTATGGTTGGTGGCTTTTAGTCAACAACTCTTATCCGACTTCTGGCATGGTTTTCATAATCTAGACGTTACATTTTGGCTTAGAGGTCTTCATGAAAGTTGTAGCCAGTTGTCTCCTTGAAATTTTGCAATTGGAATCATGCCATTTGGACGTTTAGAACTCCAGATATGCTAAAAACACTGCACCTACCTCAAGTTAGGTTGGCAAAACGTGTTTCTAAATTCAAACCAACTTGTAGCTTCATTATCATGCCTAAAACGACATCTATTGACTAAATGGTCTCAATGAAGTTGGAGATATGGGTCTTATCTTTCCAATGGCCAAGTTTCAGCCCAAGAGGAGGCCTATAACTCACTATGTAGTCCAATATGTGCACACTGCCCAGATTTTCGTGACAGCAAACCCACTCTGCATTGCAGGGATATTTTAGACCCTTAGAAGTCCGATCCAGCTCTTGAGTTCTTCATGAAACTTGTAGAGTATTGTCTTAGATTTCCAAAGACACCAAGATCACCTCAAATGGATCACCGAGTCCTAAGTTATGGCCTAACCAAGGAAGAAAGGTCAAAATGCATCAAAATTCGAAAATTATTCAATATTTGCATTAAAGCCCAATGAAGCCCAACAACATTAAACTCATCTAAAATACTAATATTGGGCACAATAAACATCTAATAAAGCCCAATACAAAGCTAACATAAGTGTCTCAAATTGATTGATCAGCGGCTCAGTTGACTTCTTTTGTAGTGTACGTTGTCAGAGTCCTTCTCAACATTTAATGATAAATAGTTTCTTCACATTTGAATTTTGGCTTTTGCATGAACACTTTGAACCTGAGCTTAGTAAGGAAAACATTGGACGATCCAATATAATAAATTTTGTGAAACAATTCAGAAGGTATTGGACAAATACTTAGTTTCCTTTAGCTCAAGAAAGAATGGACGCACGTACAAGTAACTGTTTATTAACACTTTGTTTTCTTGTTGAAACAGTATAAAAATAAGTTACGTGAGTCTTTTACTTATTCATTCTAAATTAAAACTTTTGTTATCTTCAAAACTTTATGGGGTAATAATTCTTTAAACAGATTGGTTCCAAACTTAATTTCACAAAGGTTCTTTGGTTCCAAAAATCTCCCCCTTTTTGAGGATGACAAAACTATTTAAATTTGATTGAATACAAATCGTTTTACTCGAGAGAACACTCTCCCTAAGATCGTGCATAAAAATAGAATGGACGCAAAAAAGATACAACAGGGTTTAGCTAAGAGTGCGTAAATGTGTTACCACAAAGCTTAGTTTTGAAAATAGTTTATTTAGAAATATTACTTAAAGGATGGGAAAATGCTATTGTTAGAGTAGAGTAAGCACATCCTTTACCAAAACAAAACAAGCATTAGAGCAAGAACATAATCGAGTTTAGATTAGCAGAGAATGTATCAGAATGAATATGAACAATTGAAACAACTCATAGTAAACAAAATTTAGAACAACATACAAATAGATTCTCAAATATGCTGATATTATTTAATCAAAGGTATTAACAAATATATAAACAATTGAGTCAATCAATAATTTCCCAATTTTATCCCCCTTTGTCATCAAATAAAAAGTGAGAAAAAAAACATCATTACTTGGGTAGCAATGATGTGTTGCTAGACAGCGCTCATTGTTTATAATATTAAATATGATTTAATATTATTGCCAACGTTATGAGAACCTATAGGGTCACACACATAGAGTAGATTAATTGGAGCATAAAGAAATAGAGTTAGACTCAATCCCTCGTGGGTCAAGCTCATGTTAGATGAGCCCATAAGACCCAAGTTAGGTCTTTTCACCTTACCATTGTGTGCTAGTTATAAATAGCAACACTAAGAGTGTTGTGCCGCTTAATCCTAACCCTAGCTGCATTTTGCACTCATTTTGTGTGAAAAAGAAACAGCCACTATGTCTCCATTGGCATCTAGCAGTGCATAGAGATGTGCTCCAAGTATTTGCTCGTGTGGATTTCGTAGAGGCGTTGCTGTGTTGCTGCGGTGCTGTAGTGTTTGATAGTCATCTTCTACACATTACACGCTACAAGAGGTAAACATTTTTGAACATGAACCATGACCACTGGCTTGGATTCCTGGTGGGAATTCTTCCGCTGAGTTTTATGTTTTATCCGTTTTTCCCAATATTTTGATGATGTCAAATTATATTAAATTTGATTGAATAAACAAAAATTATTAGTTTAAAGGTATATAAACTCCCCCTAAGTACAAGCTGTATAAAAGTTGGACGCACGAACATTAGACGCATGCGACTTAGGAACAATTTTTATCAGTTTCGTTTCAAAAAGGATTTTCACTAAACTTTGGATGAACTGACTAATAAAAGATTTGAGTTTAAAACATATCAAAGTAATAAGACTAATTGAATAAGGTAACATAATAGAATAAGATTGTTAGTCCAAAGAGTTTTACCAGTTGCGTAAAGATGATTTATATTAGTAAAACTTTGTCAGCAGTATCAGAGCAACATACTTTATACGAATCAGAACAAAATGATTGCATAAACAAAGTAACAAAGTAATTTTGCTGTAATATCAGAGCAACATACTTGCAGAAGATTAGCAATTACTTGTCATAATTGCCAAAAATTTACATGCTAACCAAGAACAAAAGCTGTTGCAGGTTTTGAAGGAGCACAAGCAAGCCATTGGCTATGGACCCTTGCTGATATCCCAGGGATCAGTCCTTCCACATGCATGCACTACATTATGCTTGAACAAGAAGCTAAGCCAGTGAGGCAACTACAAAGAAGACTAAATCCCTTAATCCTTGATGTGGTAAAAAATGAAATCACTAAATTGTCGCAAGCCAGAATCATTTAGCTAATTTCGGATAGCAAATGGGTGAGCCCAGTTCAAGTGGTTCCCAAGAAATCCGAAGTGACTGTAGTGGAAAACCAGAACAATGAACTAATTCCCACTCGAGTGCAGAACAGTTAGAGAGTGTGTATTGACTACAGGAGGCTTAACCAAGCCACTAGAAAGGATCATTACCCCTGCCCTTCCTTGATCAAATGTTAGAAAGATTAGCAGGGAAGTCTCATTATTGCTTTTTGGATGGTTTTTCAGGTTACTTCTAAATTCACATTGCTCCTGAAGACTAAGAGAAAACCATATTCACGTGTCCCTTTGGCACTTTTGCATATAGGAGGATGCCCTTCGGCTTGTGCAACGCCCCTGGTACTTTCCAGCGATGTATGACGAGCATCTTCTCTGATTTCTTAAAAGAGTGTATGGAGGTATTTATGGACGTTTTACTATTTATGGTTCTTCTTTTGAGTCATGTTTGGACATTTTAGCTAGAGTTTTGTGTAAGACCTATTGTTTACTATGTCATTTACCAACCCATAAGTCTTATGTGGAATATATATTTTTTTATTATATAGAAAATTCGGCAGTGTTTCCTTTGTTTCTCGTACGTTACCAAATGACATAAAATACACAGCGGATTTCAATTAATCATTTCAAATCAACCAGAGTACATATATATATATACATAAACAGGAGATCTCTAATCTCATTCAAAATATTATCAGAGTGCATAAATTATACAAGTGTATATTAGACACTATCCTGACTAAGCACACTTAAATATTAATAGAACTGAGAACATCAACAGTAGTTCACCAGTTTCCCTGTCACATCTATATTAGAGTAATATATAATACACGTCATAATATAAATACATTATGGAGCTTAACTCCTCCAAAAAACAAATCTCATAATACAATCTATCGCTAACAGCGATAAACAACAAAATCCTCTGTACTTAACTCGTAGAGAGTCCGGGGTGTTCCTGCGAATCTGAGAAAGTGGGGGTGAGAACAACTTTCCAGTGAATGTGAATAAAACTTGTATATAAAGTATGCATGTAATTAGAATGCAAGAATACACACAATCCAATATAACCAGTAATACCAAATCAACATATGTAATGAGTTTTGATCAATCAATTTGAGACACTTATGTTAGCTTTGTACTAGGTTATATTAGATGTTTATTGTGCCTAATATTAGTATTTTAGATGAGTTTAATGTTGTTGGGCCTCATTGGGCTTTAATGCAAGTTATGAATAATTCTTGGATTTTGATGCATTTTAACCTTTCCTCCTTGGTTAGGCCATAACTTGGGACTCAGTGATCCATTTGAGGTGATCTTGGTGTCTTTGGAAAGCTAAGACAAGGCTCTACAAGTTTCATGAAGAACTCAAGAGCTTAATCAAACTTCTAAGGGTCCAAAATATCCCTGCAATGTAGAGTGGATTTGCTATCACAGAAATCTAGGCATTGTGCACATATTGGACTATATAGTAGGTTACAGGCCTCCTCTTGGACTGAAACTTGGCCATTGGAAAGATAAGACCCATATTTCCAACTTCACTGAGACCATTTAGACAATAGATGTCATTTTATGCATGAATATGAAGCTACAAGTTGGTTTGAATTTGGAAACACGTTCTGCCAACCTAACTTGGGGTAGGTGCAGTGTTTTTAGCATATCTGGAGTTTTAAAAGTCCAAATGGCATGATTCTAACACCAAAATTTCAAGGAAACAACTGGCTACAACTTTCATGAAGACCTCCAAGCCAAAATACACCGTCTAGGTCATGAAAATCAAGCTGGAAGTCGGATAATAGTTGCTGACTTGAAGCCACCAACCATACACCAACCCACCTACCATGCACCAACCCACCAACCATGCATCAAGCTTCCATATTTGACAATTTTCATATTTTTACAACTTGTATTCAGATTATTTTCAATTACAAATTGGCTTCTAGGATTTGTATAAATAGAGCCAAGCTCTTTGTATTATAGATGATTCAATTTTAAGTAAGTTTGAAGAAATTTTGAGTATTTGTGAGAGTTTTCTTTCTCTTCTTCTCCATTCTCTTTAGAATTTCGTTTTTGTTCTTTATTTTATGAGTTCTTCCTTTCCATCCATGGAAGGCTAGGCTCTTATATTCAATCCAAGGGATTAGCCATCTTGATGTTTAATTTGGAGATCTTGTTTCGCTTGTTCATATTGCTTAATTGTTATTCAAGTTTCTCTTCTTTCTCTTTTTATTCTTATCTAGATTGAATTTCTTAATTTGATTTTGATGTTCATGTGGTAATAGCTTTATTATCATGTATTCAAAGAGGATCACATAGAATAAACAATTTATTAAAGCTTTTTTATGGATTGTTTAGCTTGGTTAAATTCTGGATCTTAAGTTAATCTATGTTTGGATGGTGCTTACTTTATCTAACCTTAGTTAATTAAATCCTAGATGCTTATCTAGTAGAGGATTCTAAGATCATGTTGAGGCGTCTTGATATGATCTAAGGCCAAGAACATGGTTAGCAATTAAGTGAATTCCTTGTGATCAATATGGATTAAACTCAAGATCGGTAAAATTTCCTTGGATTGGTTAATTTGTTAATTACTTTCCTTTAATACAACTAGTGTATTATCTTTTCAAATCATCAAAACCCCCATTTTAATTATCTTGATCTGATTAAATCCTTGTTCTTTTTGGATCTTTGAGAGACGATTCGGTTCATTCTCTATACTACAAATTAGTTTGTGAACTGGTAAATTTTAATTATTTGACGGCTCTCGACAACCTATGTTCAATTTTATGAATGCAAATGATGTTCACACCTTTTCTTTCCATCTAACCCCTTTCGATTAGACGAACACTCCTCCTGTTATGCACTAACCCCTTCCGGTTAGGCCTTCGCAATATGCATATGCAATGTTTTATGTAATTCTTTCTTCATCTAACCCCGTACGGCTAGGCAATCTCTCACATATTGTACACTAACCCCTACCGATTAGGCCATCTCACTATGCAATGCAATGTTCTCATATTCATATCATGCTCAAATCATAATATCATAATAACATCACATGTAAATCAATTCAAGATTTATACCACACAAACATTATGCTCAATTTCTTCAACCACTCTTACTTAGTTACACATCCCAACATTATACTAAGTCATCCTTATTCACAAACATAGCATAAGGTATTAAAGTAATAGACAAAAGCTCCAAAATGACACAAACATAGTCAACCACGGCTTGGGTGTGGTGGCAACCATGGCCATGGTCCAAGGAACCAAAAACTCAATGAGATGGAAATAGAGACAACCACGGCCAAACAGTGGTGGACACCACGGCCGTGGTCTGGTGTAGAGCACAATTCCTAATTCCAGAGGCAACCACGGCTAGCCCGTAGTGGAGGCCACGCCAGTGGTTTGGAGTTGAACACACGAAAACATTTTCTAGAGCCAACCACGGCCAGACCGTGGTGGACACCACGCCCGTGGTTTGGAATTTTGTACACGAAATCATTTTTCAGAGCCAACCATGACCAGACCATGGTGGAGGCCACGACCGTGGTCTGGAATCTGGGCAGCAACAGTGCCACGCCTAACCACAAACCAAAAACCTAATTTTCCCTTTGGGATCATGTCCCCCAATCCATCAAAATACACTAACCATTCATCCTTTTTCATATACCCAAATCCTTGAAAACATGTAACAAATACACATCCAACCTCAATCATAAGTGAAAACCCTAGTTTCAAGCTTAATCATACATCTTAAACTTACACTCTAAAAACATCATACAATATCACAAATTAACCCACACTCACCTTGAAATGCTCCAAACTTGATTCCAAGATTGGATTTATAATCAAGACAACCTTTCCTTCAACTTCCTTCAAAACACTCAATCAAAACAACCAACTTTACAAATGAGTGTTCTTGATTCTTAAAGATGAAAATGATTTTTCCAAGAAACTAAAACCATAGGATTGAAGAAGAGATCATAATGATCAATAACCATCAATAACCTAAGCCAAAAGATGAATAAAAATGCTTACTTTTGGACCTTGAAAACTTGAACAAGCTTTGGCTATGGAGAACTTGTCTTGAATTTTTGGAGAAGATGACCAAATGGTCTTCTCCATGGTGGCCGGTTCTCTTAAAAACAAGGGGGTGGAGTTGCATTGTCAACTTTGCCCCCCACTTAAGTAGAAAAATACTAAATTGCCACTGAGTGTGTTAAAAGACTAAACTACCCTTGTGATTTCTAAAAATTCCCAATAGGTCCTGAAAAGATTGATTTACCAGTAGGTCCTCTCTTAGCCAGAGAAAATATAAAAGTTTAGAATTGACCTATTTCTTCCTTAGGTTCTACCGACTTTCCCGGTACAACCAGAATCTCAGAATAATTACTCTAATTTAGTCTATCCCATTCTCTGTAACAAAATATACCAAGATGTTCAGAAAATTTATCTAAGTCAAACAATAGAAATTTTGGGATGTTACATTCTCCGATCCTTAAAAGAATTTTGTCCACAAAATTTAGTTAAAGATATATATATATATATATATATATACCTGATAAAAATAGGTCGGGATGTTGCTTGCGCAAATCTTCCTCCAATTCCCACGTAGCCTCTTCAGGTGACAGTCTATCCCAGAATACTTTCACCAGGGAAATAGTCTTGTTCCTCAGGGACTTCACACTGCAGTTAATGATCTTAGCTGGCTTAGCCTGAAATTTAAGGTCAGCTCTCAATTGCACCGACTCAACCTCTATGATGTGTGAAGGTTCTAGAATATACTTTCTCAATTGGGATACATGAAACACAGGATGGAGATTTGACAGATGTGGAGGAAGAGCTATGTGGTAAGCTACATGTCCAACATGTTTCAGAATTTGGAATGGACCAATGAATCAAGGATTTAACTTCTTGGCCTGAATGGCTCTACCAATTCTTGTCATGGGAGAGACTTTAAGAAATACATGATCACCCTCTTCAAACTCTCGAGGACGCCTTCTTTTGTCAACATAACTCTTTTGCTGACTCTGAGCAATTCTTATTTTCTCCGATATAACCCTAATTTTCTCGGTAGTTTCTTGAACTAGATCTGGGCCTAACAGGTTCCGCTCACCTACCTCATACCAACATAGAGGTGACGTACATTTTCTACCATAAAGTGCCTCATATGGTGTCATCCTATTGCTAGAATGGTAACTGTTATTGTATGCAAACTCTACCAATGGTAAATATCTATCCCAACTACCCTTATCTTCAAGTACACAAGCTCTCAACATATCTTCTAACGTCTGGATAGTCTGCTCGGACTGACCATCTGACTGCGGGTGATAGGCAGTACTAAAACTAAGCTTAGTCCCAAAAGATTAATGCAAGGCGTTCCAAAATCTAGAGGTAAATTTGGGATCTCTATCTGACACTATGCTCAATGGCACTTCGTGTAATCAGACAATCTATCCAACAAATAACTCAGCAAGTTTATCTAGGGAATATGAAATCTTAATGGGTAGAAAATGAGTAGACTTAGTCAGTCTGTCCATAATGACCCATATAACATCATAACCCTTCTGTACCCTTGGCAAACTGATCACAAAATCCATGGTAATTTTGTCCCACTTCCATTCAGGTATTTCCAAAGGTTGGATCATTCCCTTCTGGTTTCTGGTGTTCTATCTTAACCTTTTGACAAGTCAAACACTTGGCCACATACTCAGCTATATCTCTTTTCATTCCTAGCCACAAAAATCTTTCTTTCAAATCTTGATACATCTTAGTCGCACCAGGATGTATCGAGAACTTACTTTTATGAGCCTCCTCAAGAATATGTTCTTGAAGGTTTCCTCCCTTAGGAACACAAATCCTTTGTCTAAACTTAATCAATCCATCATCCTCCAAAGAAAGAGTTATCAAGACCCTACGATCTTGTAGTTCCTTATCCAAACTTTGTTCATGTCTAATCTGATCTTTAAGGTCACATGAGATTTCCAACAAAGCTAATCTCAGTGTCACACTACTCATATCCACTTGTACACGAAGGTCTCGAAATTGCTCTACCAGGTCTAACTCATGCACCATCATCTGAGATACGTGTAGAGATTTCCTACTAAGGGCATCAGCCACAACGTTGGCCTTGCCAAGATGATACTTCAGCTTAAAGTCATAATCCTTTAAGTACTCCATCTACCTCCTTTGTCCCATGTTCAGTTCCTTCTAATCAAACAGATACTTCAAACTCTTATGATCACTGAACACCTCGAACCTTTCACCATACAAATAATGTCTCCAAATCTTAAGTGCAAAAACTATGGCTGCTAGTTCTAGGTCATGGGTCGGATAATTCTCCTCATAAGGTCTAAGTTATCTAGATGCATAAGCTACTACCTTCTTATCCTACATTAATACACATCCTAAGCCCAATTTGGAGGCATCACAGTACACCTCCAAATCTCCGGATAGGTTAGCAATAACTAAAATTGGAGCTGTGATCAATCTATGCTTGAGTTCCTGAAAATTCTTCTCACACTTTTCACTCCATACCATGGCTTGTCCTTTTTGGGTCAGTTCAGTTAAAGGGAGAGCCCACTGAGAAAAACCCCGAATGAATTTCCAGTAATATCCACCTAATCCTAGAAAACTTCTAATCTCAGTAATCGACTTTGGTCGCTCCCACTGTACTACAGCGTCAACCTTACTAGAGTCCACTGCTACTACCCCTTCCTAAGATATAGTGTGCCCTAAAAATTTCACTTCATTCAACCAAAATTCACACTTCTTAGGTTTAGCATACAGTTTCCTCCCTCTGAGTATCTGCAGTACTATTCTAAGATGTTCCTCATGTTCTTCTACTGTCTGAGAATAAATGAGAATATCATCTATGAACACTACCACAAATTTATCTAGGTATGGCCTGAAAATTCTATTCATATAATCCATAAACACCGCTGGAGCATTAGTTAGGCAAAACGGCATCACCAAATACTCATAACCTAGTTCTAAAAGCAGACTTTGGTACATCATCTGGCTTTATCTTAATTTGATGGTAACCAGAACGAAGATCAATCTTAGAGAATACCGTGGCATCTCTAAGTTCGTCAAGCAAATCATCTGTCCTAGGTAATGGATACCTATTCTTTATGGTAATCTTATTCAGCTGTCGATAATCCACACACAATCTCATACTCCCATCCTTCTTTTTCACCAACAACACTGGTGCTCCCCATGGAGACACACTAGGTCTAATGAATCCTCTTTCAAGTAATTCATCTACTTGTCTCTTAAGTTCTCCTAATTCCAATGGTGACATTCTATAAGGTGCTACAGATACAGGCCCGGCTCCCGGTACTAAGTCTATAACAAACTCTACCTCTCTATCAGGTGGTAAACTAGGAATCTCCTTAGGAAACACATCCATAAACTCGTTCACTGTTGGTACTCTGGCCAATTCTAACTGAACCTCTATGTCTAGAGAAAATAGTACCATGTATACTTGACTCCCATCCATCGGGCAATGGTTAGGTAACATGGAAATTTCAGGAATCAGTGTATGGTTTGTAACAGGAGGGATAATGACAATCTTATTACAACAATCTAACAACACTTGGTTGGTTGCAAGCCAATCCATACCCAAGATAATATCTAACCCTCTCAAAGGTAAACAAATCAAATCAACAACGAAGGTTCGGTTCTAGAACACAAACTTGCAGTTTGAGCAAATACGGGTGGTGAGAATATTATCCTTTGCAGGAGTAGTCACTGACAGTGTATAAGGTAAGGAAGTAGTGGTCAGACTCAAGAACTTCACACATGCATTAGAAATGAATGAATGGGTTGCCCCAGAGTCAAATAGACCATTAAGTTCTGACCATTTAGTAAGCACATACCTTGGATCAAATCATTCGCATGTGCCTCTGCCCCACTAAGGGTATACACTCGCACCCTAGGTTGGTGGTCTAGGGGTAGGAACTGGTGCGTTAGAAGTTCACGGGCAATCTCGGGAAGTGTGCCCTTTTTACTAACACTTAAAGCAAATCACTATCCGCGCTGGGCAATATTTTGCAATGTGTCCCTTCTGGCCACAAACAAAACACATACCAGTAGTAGTCCGACAAATTCCCAGATGCGGTTTCCCACACGTCTTGCACGGTTCCACTTTAGCCTTCTTAGTATATCGTGCAGGTTGGGTAACTTCTGCCTTTCTCTTCCCAGTTCCCTAACTACTCTCAGTAACAGGGGTCATACACTCTTCCATAGTCAAACACTTCTCAACTAAGGAAGCAAAATCCCTAATCTCAAAGCAAGCAACAACCTTTCTCAACTTAAACTCAAGTCCCCTCTCGAACTGAATGGACTTCCAAATCTCATTCGGTCCATTCTGCAGGTAACTTGAGTATTTAGACAATTCATCAAATTTGGCCGCATACTGACTAGCTGTGAGATCTCCCTGTCTCAAGTGCATAAACTCTTGTTCCTTTTGGATTCTGACATTGGCAGGGAAGTACTTACGCAGAAATGCAGTTTTAAATGTCTCCCAAGTGATGGGATCCTCCCTAACAAGTAGTCCAGGATGAGTAGCCTCCCACCAATGTTCGGCCTCATCCTCCAACTTATAAGCAGCAAATATCACTTTCTGCTCTTCCGTACACTGCATAGCTTTAAAAATCTTTTCAAGGTGTTTCACCCACCTTTTAGCAGCCACTGGGTCATAGTTCCTATGGAAAGATGGGGGATCCCTCTTGCAGAATTTTGTCAGTCCCAACTGCTGAGGAACAACAAGTCTAGCAATAGGATTACCATCCTCCTGGGGTCCGGGCATATGGTCTATGGCTTGAGCCAAATGTGCAAGCACAGCCATCAGACCATCACTCTCCCCAGCAGTAGCAGTGGGTTGGCCACGGCCTCTGCCTCGTCCTCCACTACGAGTTCGCACTAGTCCACTCATAACTCCCTATACATCATAGAAAATATCGGGTTGATCAGTCCCAATTCCCCATATGCAATATATCAAAAGTATATGAAAAGCTATAGGAATACATCCTAAGTGCTCAATATAACTCTAGACCCATATTTCGCAGTCCTAAAGAAAAGAACAGCTCCGGTACCAAAAATGTAAGACCTATTGTTTACTATGTCATTTACCAACTCATAAGTCTTACGTGGAATATATATATTTTTTATTATATAGAAAATTTGGTAGTGCTTCCTTTGTTTCTCATACGTTACCAAATGACATAAAATAGACAGCGAATTCCAATCAATCATTTCAAACCAATCAGAGTACAATAATATATATATATATATACACACATAAACAGGAGATCTCCAATCTCATTCAAAATATTATCAGAGTGCATAAATTATACAAGTGTATATTAGACACTATCCTGACTGAGCATACTTAAATATTAACAGAACTGAGAACATCAATAGTAGTTCACCAGTTTCCCTATCACATCTACATCAAAGTAATATATAATACATGTCATAATATAAATACATTACGAAGCTTAAATCCCCCAAAATACAAATCTCATAATAAAATCTATCGCTAACAGCAATAAACAACGAAATCCTCCGTACTTAACCCGTAGAGGGTCCGGGGTGTTCCTGCGAATCTGAGAAAAAAGGGGTGAGAACAACTTTCTAGTGAAGGTGAATAAAACTTGTATATAAAGTATGCATGTAATTAGAACGCAAGAATACACACAATTCAATATAACCAGTAATACCAAATCAACATATGCAATGAGTTTATGAATGTACATGATGTTCACACCTTTTCTTTCTATCTAACCCCTTTCGATTAGACGAACACTTCTCTTGTTGTGTACTAACCCCTTCCGGTTAGGCCCTCGCAATATGCATAAGCAATGTTTTATATAATTCCTTCTTCATCTAACCCCGTACGGCTACGCAATTTCTCACATATTGTACACTAACCCCTTCCGGTTAGGCCATCTCGCTATGCAATGCACTTAATTATGCAACACTTATTTTTTCATCTAACCCTGTTCGGCTTGGTAATCTCTCACATATTGTGCACTAACCCCTTCTGGTTAGGCCATCTCACTATGCAATGCAATGTTCTCATATTCATATCATACTCAAATCATAATATCATAATAACATCACATGTAAATCAATTCATGATTTATACCACACAAACATTATGCTCAATTTCTTCAACCACTCTCACTTAGTTACACATCCCAACATTGTACTAAATCATCCTTATTCACAAACATAGCATAAGGTATTAAAGTAATAGACAAAAGCTCCAAAATGACACAAACAGAGTCAACCACGGCTTGGGTGTGGTGGCAACCATGGCCATGGTTCAGGGAACCAAAAACTCAATGAGATGGAAACAGAGACAACCATGGCCAGACCGTGGTGGACACCACGGCAGTGGTCTGGTGTTAGAGCATGAACCCTAATTCCAGTGGCAACCACAGCCAGCCCGTTGTGGAGGCCACGCCTGTGGTTTGGAGTTGAACACATCAAAACATTTTCCAGAGCTAACCACGGCCAAACCTTGGTGGACGCCATGCTTGTGGTTTGGAATTTTGTACACGAAATCATTTTCCACGGCCAGACCATGGTGGAGGCCACGACTGTGGTCTAGAATCTGGGCAGCAACAGTGCCACGCCTGACAAGAGGTTGTTGAGACCCGTCAAATAAATAAAATTTACCGGTTCGCAAACTAATTGGTAGTATAGAGCATGAACCGAATCGTTTCTCAAGGATCCAAAAGGAACAAAGATTTAATCAGATCAAGATAATTAAAAGGGGGGTTTTGATGATTGGAAAATATAATACACTAATTGAATTAAAGGAAATGCAATTAACAAATTAACCAATCCAAGGAAATTTTACCGATCTTGAGTTTAACTCATCATTGATCACAAGGAATTCACTTAATTGCTAACCATGTACTTGGCCTTAGATCATATCAAGACGCCTCAACATGATCCAAGAATCCTCTACTAGATAAGCATCTAGGATTTAATTAACCAAGGTTAGATAAAGTAAGCACCATCCAAACATAGATTAACTTAAGATCAAGAATTTAACCAAGCTAAACAATCCATCAAAAAGCTTTAATAAATTGTTTATTCTATGTGATCCTCTTGAATACATGATAATAAAGCTATTATCACATAAACATCCAAATCAAATTAAGCAATTCAATCTAGATCAAAATTAAAAGAGGAAGAAGAGAAACTTGAATAACAATTAAGTAATATAAACAAGTAAAACAAGATCTCCAAATTAAACATCAAGATGGCTAATCCCTTGGATTGATTATGAGAGCCTAGCCTTCCATGGATGGGAAGGAAGAACTCAGAAATTAAAGAACAAAAACCAAATTGTAAAGAGAATGGAGAAGAAGAGAAAGAAAACTCTCACAAATACTTAAACTTTCTTCAAACTTACTTAAAATTGAATCATGATAATACAAACAGATTGGCTCCATTTATACTAATCCTAGAAGCCAATTTGTACATGTACATAATCTAAATACAACCTATAAAAATATGAAAATTGTGAAATATGGAAGCTTGATGCATGGTTGGTGGGTTGGTGCATGGTAGGTGGGTTGGTGTATGATTGGTGGCTTTTAGTCAACAACTCTTATCCGACTTCTGGCTTCATTTTCATCACCTAGACGGTTCATTTTGGCTTGGAGGTCTTCATGAAAGTTGTAGCCAGTTGTCTCCTTGAAATTTGGCAATTAGAATCATACCATTTGGACGTTTAGAACTCCAGATATGCCAAAAACACTGAACCTACCTCAAGTTAGGTTGGCAGAACGTGTTTCCAAATTCAAACCAACTTGTAGCTTCATTATCATGCCTAAAACGACATCTATTGACTAAATGGTCTTCAGTGAAGTTGGCGATATAGGTCTTATCTTTCCAATGGCCAAGTTTCATCCCAAGAGGAGGCCTATAGCTTACTATGTAGTCCAATATGTGCACACTGTCTAGATTTTCGTGACAGCAAACCCACTCTGCATTGCAGGGATATTTTGGACCCTTAGAAGTCCGATCCAGCTCTTGAGTTCTTCATGAAACTTGTAGAGCATTGTCTTAGCTTTCCAAAGACACCAAGATCACCTCAAATGGATCACCGAGTCCTAAGTTATGGCCTAACCAAGGAAGAAAGGTCAAAATGCATCAAAATCCAAAAATTATTCAATATTTGCAATAAAGCCCAACAACATTAAACTCATCTAAAATACTAATATTGGGCACAATAAACATCTAATAAAACCTAATACAAAGCTAACATAAGTGTCTCAAATTGATTGATCAACGTCCAACCACAAACCAAAGACCTAATTTTCCCTTTGGGATCATATCCCCCAATCCATCAAAATACACTAACTATATCATCCCTTTTCATATACCCAAATCCTTGAATACATGTAACAAATACACATCCAACCTCAAGCATAAGTGAAAACCCTAGTTTCAAGTTTAATCATACATCTTAAACTTACACTCTAAAACATCATACAATATCACAAATTAACCCACACTCACCTTTAAATGCTTTAAACTTGATTCCAAGATTGGATTTGTAATCAAGATAACCTTTCCTTCAAATTCCTTCAAAACAACCAACTTTAGAAATGTGTGTTCTTGATTCTTAGAGATGAAAATGAGTTTTCCAAGAAATTAAAACCATAGGATTGAAGAAGAGATCATAGTGATCAATAACCATCATAATAGCCTAAGCCAAAATATAAATAAAAATGCTTACTTTTGGACCTTGAAAGCTTGAACAAGCTTTGCCTATGGAGAACTTGTCTTGAATTTTTGGAGAAGATGACCAAATGGTCTTCCCCATGGAGGCCGGTTCTCTTAAACACAAGGGGGTGGAGTTGCATTGTCAACTTTGCCCCTCTCTTAAGTAGAAAAATACTAAATTGCCACTAAGCGTGTAAAAAGACTAAAATACCCTTGTGATTTCTAGTAATTCCCAATATGTCCTGAAAAGATTAATTATAAAATTCTAGAATTGACCTATTTCTTCCTTAGGTTCTACCAAGTTTCCCGGTACAACCAGAATCTCAGAATAATTACTCTAATTCAGTCTATCCCATTCTCTGTAACAAAATATACCAAGATGTTTAGAAAATTTATCTAAGTCAGACAATAGGAATTTAGGGATGTTAAATTTTGCATAGATGTATTGCAACCAACCTTGTTCTGAATTTTGAGATATGTCATTTCATGGTAGAACGAGGTATAGTCTTAGGCCATATCATCTCTAGCAAGGGCATTGAAGTAGATCCTGTGAAATTAAATGACATTACTTCTTTATCTTACCCCACATGCGTGTGGGAAGTTCGCTTTTTCCTTGGACATGCAGGTTTCTACAGGAGGTTCATTTAAGATTTTAGCAAGATTGCCCTACCAATGTCCAATCTTCTGCAGAAAGATGTGGAGTTTTCCTTTGACCAGAGATGTCAGGATGCCTTCAACCATTTGAAGAGAGCCTTGACGAGCGCCTCCATCATCCAGCCACCAGATTGGGCACTTCCCTTTGAGTTGATGTGTGACACCTCAAATTATGCTTTGGGAGCTGTTCTTGCGCAAAGAAGGGGCAAAGTGCCTCATGCGATCTATTATGCCTCGAGGACATTAGATGCTGCACAAGCAAATTACACCACCACGGAAAAAGAACTTTTAACTATTGTTTTTGCATTAGATAAATTCATATCTTATTTGCTTGGTTCTAAAGTTGTGGTGTTTTCTGACCATGCAGCTTTGAAGTTCCTTCTAAAGAAACTCGATGCTAAACCGAGATTGATCCGTTGTATGTTGTTGCTCCAAGAATTCAATATTGACATTCGTGATAGAAGTGGAGTGGAAAACTTGGTGGCGGACAATTTGAGTAGGTTGGAGAAAAATACAGAACCCTTTCCCATTCATGATGCTTTCCCAGATGAGCAGCTTCTACAGTTGCAAGGTACCACCCCTTGGTTTGCTAATATGGTGAATTTCCTGGTTGCTACAGTTTTTCCCCCACATTTCACCCATGCACAAATTTATAAACTTAAGAGTGAATCAAAATATTATGTGTGGGATGATCCATATCTGCGGCGATTTTGTAGTGACCAAATTATTAGGCGATGTATGCCTAATCATGAATTTCATTCTGTTCTTAGCTTTTGTCATGCATTTGCATGTGGTGGACATTTTGGGCCTCAACGTATAGCTAGGAAAGTTTTAGACTATGGTTTATATTGGCCTACCTTGTTTCATGATGCATATATGTTCTGTAGGTCTTGTGAACAATGTCAGAGAACAGGGAACCTTTCTCGCAGGAATGAGATGGCCTAGCAACCTCTATTGTATTGTGAGATCTTTGACGTATGGGGTATTGATTTCATGGGACCTTTTCCTATTTCCTTTGGTTGTGTTTACATTTTGCTAGTTATTGATTATGTATCAAAATGGGTGGAGGCTAAAGCCACTCGGACTGATGATTCCAAAGTTGTTGTGGATTTTGTTAGATCACAGATTTTTTGCAGGTTTGGAATCCCAAGGGCTATCATCAGCGATCAAGGCACCCATTTCTGAAACCAGAGCATGGAGGGTTTGATGAGGAAATATGGCATGTTGAATAAAGTTTCTACACCTTACGGTCCCCAAACTAATGGTCAAGCCAAGGTCTCCAATAGAGAGATCAAGTGCATACTTGAAAAGACAGTCCAACCTAATCGGAAGGATTGGAGCATGAGACTTGAGGATGCTCTCTAGGCTTACCGGACAGCTTACAAGACTTCGATCGGGATGTCCCCATATCAAATAGTCTATGGTAAGGCATGCCACTTGCCAGTAGAGATTGAGCACAAAGCATTTTGGGAGGTGAAGCAATGCAACATGAATTTGGCCGAAGCCAGCATAGAGCAAAAGTTGTAGTTACAAGAGTTGGAAAAGATTCGCCTAGATGCCTATGAGAGCTCCCGACTCTACAAAGAAAAGACCAAAGCCTTCCATGATAAGTTTATTCTTCGGAAGGAGTTTGCAGTTGGACAAAAAGTTCTCTTGTTTAATTCTCGCCATAAGTTGATGCCTAGTAAATTAAGGTTTAAGTGGGATGGTCCGTTTGTTTTTACTAACATTTTTCCTCATGGTGCAGTGGAAATTAAGAGTGAGGCCACCAACAAAGTGTTCAAAGTCAATGGTCATCGCCTTAAGAATTTTTATGAAGGAGCCCATGAGAATCTCGTGGAGGAGGTTCAACTGCAGTAGGCCCTCTACCATGATTGATAACTACTTTGTTGAAAAAAAACTCAAGCCACATTTAAGGTCAATGGTTAGAGATTGAATCATTATTGGGAGGGAACCATCGATCGTGCAAAATCTTCAATCACGTTGGCTGATGACATTAAAAGTAGCACTTCTTAGGAGGCAACCCAAGTTTTCTAACTTTTTCATCTTTCAAACTTTGACTTTTTTGAAATCACAGGAATCGAGACAGAAAATTGGTGCCAAGCGATAAAATCTTTCAAACTTTGACTTATTGAATTTTGTTTGTTTTTCATTGACAGATGATTTTTCACCGGTTAAATGGCAGATAACGATACTCTGTGAAAATATTTTTCGATCCCTTCAACTACCCACAAACACTGAAATCTGTATAAAATTTTACTCAATTTTTTTTCTTTCTTCTTTCTTTCTTTCAAAATGGATAATCAGCTTGTTAACCTCTGCAAGCAATTCCCTTTTCTCCCTCAAAATGCTTTAACTAACATTTATTGTGCAAGGTTTGAGAGATTACGGATGCTTATGCATAAAAGCTTCCCTACGGATATACGCTGGTTAATCGAAGCAAAGGTCTGAACAACAGGTGAATTTTTTGACGCTCTTGTTTCATATATGCCAAGGCTAGGCAAAAGTTCATATGCAAAGAAAAAAAGAGCAAAAAGGTTACTAGTTTGCTATAAATGTGCAAGATGGACCTGTAACACAAAATGCAGATCAATTGGAATGGCTTTTATAAATCAACTTGATAAAACTCACTTCATTAAGGATGGCATAAGTAAGGAGTCTTTAGATAACATTCTATTGACTCTTGAGACGCATCCTAGTGGAGATGTGCAAAGCATACTTCTCGATTTATGACCAATATTCCAAGATGAACATGAGCATTATAGTCTCGGGAATCTGACTCAAAAAGACCCTGTTTGCCAATTTTTAAGAAAATTGGATGGGAAGCCACCATCGGCCCATAGAAAGCATTCAAGCTGTTACTGAACATAAAACCAAAGGAAAATGTGAGTCACAATCACACCTCCTATAAGTATTATTTTTATTTTTATTTTCCTTTTTCTTCTTGTTCATTAAAAAAAATTTCAAAAAACACAATTAGCCGTATTTTTTTTTTTAAATATGCATTGCGTATTTTTAAACTTCTTCTAACACATATAGATTAGTCTCTTATCCTTGTCATATAGCTATTATCATTATTGTGCTTATTTTCAAACTTACCTGACACACGGATCTACCCCTCATTTATAGGTGTAATTATTACATTTGAGTTTTGATTCCTTTAAATAATGTGCTTTGCTCTCTTCAGATCATTGATAAGGTGAGAGAACACAAAAAAATGGAAGTAACTTCAGTTCGTCAAATCAAAAGTGTTTGTGTCTTTTATGGATCTAATCCTGGAAAAGATAAAGAGTTTGTAAATATTGCAATCCATCTTGGTCAAGTGCTAGCTGAGAGAGAAATCCATTTAGTTTACGGAGAAGGTAGTCTTCGGTTAATGGGTTATGTTGCCACTACTGCACATTTAGGAGGTGGCAAAGTCCTTGTTGTCATTCATAGTCCTTTAACTATTGGCAATCCCACTGGAAAAACAGTAGGGGATGAAGTAATGGTATTTTGTATGCACCAATGCATGAACATTATGATAGCAAATGCAGATGCCTTTATTGCCCTACCTGGTGGTTTTGGAACTTTGGAAGAGATCTTCCAAATTGCATCCTGGTCAGGACTGAACTTTCACCAAAAACCCATAGGCATATCAAATGTTAAGGGTATTTATGACAGTTTGTTTTGTTTTCTTGATCATGCTGTGGAACAAAAGTTCATCTCACAAGCAACATGTCAAATTCTTGTTACTACTGCCAACCCTGATCAATTGCTCGATCAACATAACTGTGCCTGGTCAGAACTTCCAGTGTTTTCGTCCTATCTTTATGGTAGATGATCTTCTTGGACTGCCTCTGAACTCGCCATTGCCAACAATCTTCTCTTGTCCAAGCTATGTCTCTGGACCTCCGTCTGATAACTTAGGCAGGCCTTATCCCTAGGATCAAATGTTTGGATACCGGAGAACTTCTCTTCCTTGGGATGTTGACCTTCCTCTGTCTGAAGACGAAGTTGAATCTGTTGTGCAGCAAATGGATGTGACTCTTCCTGCTTCCACCACTGAGTTAGCTATTGTGGAACCACAACCTTCTGCTGACTTTCTCACCCAAGTGCCCCCAGCTTTTCAGGCCTACGTGAATAATCAGGTGGACTTAATGTACAAGAGAGTTGAAGACCTCCTCAAATCTCTTTTTCAACAAGGGCCACCACCTCCTCCTCCTCCACCTTCTTCCTCTTGATTCTTTCTTTTAGCCAATTTTTTTGGACAATGATGTCTTTCTTTCTTTTTGTCTGATGACAAAGGGGGAGAATAATGGGAATTTGACTTGTTACAAACAAATTTGTTTTATAATTTATTCTGATTCAATGAAACTATGAATTTTTTTTTCATCTGGTTGTTTCATTATCCTTGTCTCGTTTATTCTGTTGCCCTTATATAAATGCTTTAATTGAAATTGTGAATACTCTGCTAATGCACTGTGTTGCTGTGAAGGATCTGCTCTAAATTTTAGCATGGTTTATTTCTTTTCAAAAGGTATTGTCTCTGTTAAACACTTTTCTCAAGTACTAAACTTCGATACAAAGATAATGTTACTTGCTCTTGAAACTTGTTTTGTAAAAATAAATTTCGTGTACTACGTCCAATCGACTCTGCGTCCAACAGACTTTGAGTCCATCTCTTTGAAATGTTTTTCTTAGGGGGAGCAATTTTGTTTTAAAAAGAATCTGTGTTCAATCAAATTAATAGTTTTTGTCATCATCAAAAAGGGGGAGATTGTTGAAACCAAAATCTTATAAAAAGGTTTAAGTACTAAATTCTTAAATGCTGTAGCTTTCCCTGTTTAAGTTTTGAGGATAACAAAAATATTTATTTAGTTTGAACAAGTAAGTGTTTCGACAATAGTATTAACAAATCGCTACTTGTATGTGCGTCCTTTCTGCTCTATGCTTAAAGATAACTCTTTGTGCGTCCAATATGCTATAACTCTTTGTGCGTCCAATATGCTATGACTCTTTGTGCGACCAATATGCTATTTTGCTTTGTGCGTCCAATGAATGTCTAAATATGCTTTGTGCGTCCAATGACTGTCTACATATACTTTAACTATTGGTGCGTCCAATATTTGTATGCATATACTGTTACTACTTTTATTGGTTCGTCCAATACGATCTGTCTACCAAAGCTCGGACTCATTTCACTCTTTAAAAGTTCAAGCTCAAGCTCTCGTCCAAGTGAAAATTCAAAAATGAAGAACTGTTCCTCATTAAATGCTAGAAAAGAACTCTGACAGCTCACGGCGACGTAATAGTCAACTAAGCCACTTTTGCTGACATTGTCTAACAACTACAAAGATCTGCAAATAAGAAACCGTCTGCAATCTTAGACAAATCAGGACTTTGTTTTCATTGATTGGAAATCTTAGAGAATAAAAGTCACCGTCAGAAGAAGTTCAGCACTTTTCCAGTAGATGCATTTAATGTTACTCAGAACGGTAATAAATGTTTCCGTTGGACTATCTAGCCCATGAAGTCTGCTCAATTTGTTCTTACTTATAAAGAGAAGAAGCAGCACTTGAAGAAAAAAAAAGAGAGATCTTTGCCGAAGCATCCTACAAAGTCTAAAAAGCTTTATTTCTTCTTGGATTTCCATATACGTGTAAAAAGAAAAAGCCTTGAAATTTCTATTGTCTGTTCTCATTTGTCAGTGAGTTTCAAACTCAAGCTTTCATCTACTTTCACTTATTCATCTTAAGCATTGTAAGCCTGAAGAGGCTGTGTGTAAAAGAATACTTGTGTGATTGAACCTGAAGAGGTTGAAAATACTTGTTACCTGAAGAGGTGTATAATACTTGTAATCTCGAAAAAGATTAGTTGGAAAATCCTTCTGGTTGAAGGGACTGGACGTAGCTCTTGATTGATAAGAGTGAACCAGGATAAATCTCGTGTGTAAGCTTCTCTTCTCTTCTAGTGTGTTTTATTATATTCACTAACCTCTGGGGTTTACTATTGTGTTTATTAACAAAGACCTTTTAATTGGTTTTAGAACGTATTAACTGTTTTCTTAAAAGTCTTTTCAAAATCCTTAGAGTCCAATAGGACTAAGCCGTGTTGGTTCTAAGTTCTTTATTTGTCAAACTTTATCCTTCGCTGTGTTCAATCTTCTGTTAAAAAAGAAAATCTTTTATTAATCATCAAAAAGGGTTAAGAAACACAATTCAACCCCCCTTCTTGTGTTTCACTTGGTTATTTCACCAAGTTGTAGGGTAATTTTCTAATGCTACGGGAGAAATAGATAGACAAGACAATGAAGCAAACAAAAAATTGATAACTTGTTTAAAACTTATGCAATTTTTTTCTTTTTGTGGTTAATAAAATCATATGATATTTTTAATGTTTTTACTCTTTATTCATATGTAATTTTTGTTCAATAAGAACTAAACACAAATTATATAAGTATTATAATTATTTTTATTATTATTGTTATTATCGTGATTAGTCCTATTACTTATGATTATCATTTTTATTATTTTTATAATATTTATTTTTATTGTCAAAATTTATATATTTTTTAAAAAAATTTAAGTATTTTTATTTTTTTTTCCAAACTTAATTATTTTATTATCATTGTTAATTATTTTTATGTGTCAATATTTTTTATATTTAATAAATTCATAAAAAGATGAAATAAAAAAAATAACTTGACTCAAAAAAACTAAAAAACTAAAAAATTAAAAATTAAAACTCAAAATTAAATCTAAATTTAGATTTTGAAATTTTCAAAACATAAAATTAATAACCACCCATCATGTCGTAAATAAAGAGAGAGGAGTCGTTTAACCATCTCCGTTCCGTGAGGTATCCTTCTCTCTCTTCTTTCTTTGCTTTGGAGAGATATCCGTTTACTACCCAACTGCAGTTGTTGTTCACCTGAGAAGGCTCTTGTTGGGCTCTCTCTGGTGCTGATTTTGAAGATGCTGGTAGCTAGCAGTTTTGATTTATGGCGAAAGGACGTTTTCATCGCTGCAGCGTAGGAGGGGCAGGAATCAGCTGATATGTACGTCCCCCATTTTTATTTATGTTTCCTGGATTGACCCTTTTCAGTTCTGTGATTAATTACAAGATATGTAGAATTGTGCTCCTTGGGGATTGAGGTGATTTGGGTATCGATTATTATAGCTTTATAGACAACTAGTTTTGGTAACCTCGATAATTTGGTATTTGGTTTGGTGGGTGGATTTTCCATTGATTCATTCATGATTCACTTTATCTTTGTTGCTCCAAGTTTCCTTATGTTGTTCCTTACTCAACCAGCTGCCCTCTTAAAGTATGTTCAGGATGGAAGAGAAGGGAGCAGTGAAGTAATTTTTTATTTTTAAATTAAGAAAATCATAAATTGTTTATAAAAATAAATAAGGAGTAATTTAAAGGTTACATAATAATCTCTCATGTTAAAAATTAAGTTTAATTTTGATCCACTGTCAGTGTAAAGTTTTTTTACACTGTCACCCAATCATGTATTGCCAACTCATTAAAAGAGTTTGACTATTATAACAACTACCTTAAAAGTCTAACACTTTTAATGATGTGCCAGTACATAATTGGATGACAGTGTAAAGAAACTTTACACTCACAGTGAATTAAAATTAAATCCTTAAAAAATTTTCAAAGATAGGGAATATTTACTTAAAATAACTCCTTTTGCCTCCATATCCCTCAATCCAAACATACCCTTAGGATTTTAAGATGATTGAGGGTTGTCAAATGGCTCTAAAACCTTACTCAATTTCTGGATGCCTCCTCCCGGATTCCTCCCTCTCCTTTTATCCTTGCTCCTCACCAATCCCCCTTGCTTCCCACGTGGCAAGGTTGTTACAGCCCAAATTCCTCTTCAGCCCATTACTCATATTTTCCTCAGGCCTAACACCACTCCTCAAGAAAAAGGATTCAAACCTCTCTTCTGGAAACAAAAATGTGAAGAATATCCTTAGGCCACGAGAGCAGTTCATATGGTCAATCAAGTTAAATGAATACCTTTTTTAAAGAAAGAGATACAAACAAAAGAAAACAGGAACTCTCATCTATGTCTATGCTGCTGTACTTACAGTCACCATTTAAGAAAATGTGTCCTAAATTCCTGATAGTTAAGATTTGTGTGTTCCAAGGAAATCTTTACGAGTTTTTCATACTCTGCAGCTTTTGGGTCGGATTTGTTTATTCCAGAGACAATTTCAAAACCCCCTGCGCTTGCGATATTGTTGTTCTGTTAAAGTTACACTTGTTCTTATTTTGGCCATTTTTCTCATTGGTAAGTATTCAATTTCCTGCTTCTAAAGGATTCTTAACCACTGAGAATTCCATATATATCAAATTTGTGTTTTATTTAGCTTTACTCTCATGCCCTTGTTAACAAACTAAAATTAAAAGGAGGTTGCATTTTATATATTTCAAATGTCTCTACCTGGGTTATGAGTGACAGATAATGCATAGAAGATCTTGACACTTGTTAGTTGTTACTTTTGATGTGATGATTGATAAAAAAAAAAAAAAGCATACAATAGTGTTATGGTCAAATAATAAACAGTTATTATTCTGTTAAAAATCATTAGTTGAGATTTTATAACAATGTGTCACTTTTTGTATGTATAATTAATTTATTGAGAAGAAACAGAACGAGGATATTTGGATAGAAGGCATGACATTCTCTAGGGAAAATCTCATGTAGTTGTTAGTTTTGAGAACAAGATGATAATTCTTATATCTTGATTTTAAAATTATCAATCTTTCATTATTGATTGGTTATTCTACCCCCTTAGAAATCTGGCAAGGCACCCTCTTTTGTGAGTATCTTTATTGGCATGATAGCCAAATCACCCAATGGTGTTAAGGTCTTGTAGATCATGCCAAATTTTGCACCACACGACACCCCGTATATTTTGCTTTTTGGTTCAACAAGATACAAGTTTGGTCAACCAGTGGTTAATGATTTCTGGGGAAAACAAGGTCTTTGCTTTTGTTTCACTTAATTCGATGTTTGTTATGGAAGCAATTTCTTAGTAGTAAGCCAGTAACTTTATTGAAGCAATTCACTCATATCTTTAAACTTCTGGACAAATTCTCTATATGCCTTTTGGATTTGCATGAAACAGGGAATACATTCAGCAAGCTGAACTTTTCTATTTCTTTTTCTACTTCTATCGTATATATGCTGCCAATTATGTTTTGGCGCAAGATTACTCATTCAAGTCTTCTCAGCTGTTTTAGACCTCTCTGTTAAAGATTTTTACTTTCTTAGTTTCCACATTAAGCCTTGCTAATTAAGGATTTTGTCATCCTCTCCATCCTTTGTTCATGCTCTGCAGTTCCCTTTGTACATTCAACTTGAGTTAAAACTTAATAAAATGAATAAAAATAACTTCTATTTTTATTTTCTAAAGGAATAAAATAACATAATCTGATACTATTTTTATTTTTTAAATGAACAAAATAATAGAATCTGAAACAGGTGAAAGTATGTTTGTGGTGTAAGCTACAGATATCAAGTGAACTTGGTTGGAAAGATTGCATTTCCCTTTTCCTTTCAAATAAACAAATGGTTTATTTGTTTAGCAAGATCTTTTATTCACAAACTGATTTGTCCACACAACGCATGCACAGACAGCGTCATGTTTTTTTCATCTGCCCAATCATAGCATTCTTCATTTCAAAGCAATTTTTGTCTTCTGAAATAGCTGCTGTCATGTGTTTTGAGATTTCCATCCGGATATCTTAGATTTCTGAATTGAGATAGCTACTGAGAACAAAATTTCAACCTAATCTTTTATTGGAAGGCATTAAATTTCTCTCTCTCTCTCCTTTGTTTTTTAATTGGCCATTGGCATTATATCAATTAATCCTTGGCTTTGCAGGTCTTTACTTGGCCTCATGAATGACAGGAGATAACTAACCGTGTGTTTATCTGCATGCATTGGAGATGTCCCTTTTTTTTGGCAAGATTGGAGCTTTCCTTCAAGTGGGACAATAAAAAATATTAGTATCACCATCTATTTTCACTTTCAGGGAGGTGACATAAGATGAATTACCTGTGTTGATAGCATTTAGGGAGTTGATAAGTTTGATATTCAGAATAAGTTGGCAATCATTTATTAACTGTTGGTTTTACAATAAATATTTTAAAGTTTATTAAATATAAATAATAACTAATAAATACTTAATAACTCACTACTAGTACCCTAATAAAAATATGAGTACCGGAAAAATCTCTTAGGATTTAACTAGGCTACAGCTATGGGTATCATCTAGCTTCCTGAGGGCCATTAAGTGTAAATGCATTCATCTAATATTAATGCTAGTTCCACTATATTTTGAAGCAAGATAGTCCTATTTGGATGCAATCTTATATTTAACTTGACAAGGTAGAATTTACATCTATATTGGAAAATCTGTGGGAAAAATTCTCTGGGAATGGATGGAGGGGACGGAGAAGCTGAAATCAATTCCATATAGGTTTTTATCAAATTTATTTGCATGAAGAGATTATGTAAATAATGAAAGATATTGAAAAATGTTCATACAAAGACAAGGAGACAGCATTGCAAGTGAAATATTGATGAAGGAATAGACCAAGAGGGGAAGCTGAAGAAACAATACAAAGCTGCTGCTGTACACTTGTCCTATATTCATTCCCACTTGAATAAATCAAAAGAACCCATAGGGGGGTTAATGGTTGGTTTAGTTACGCTGCGTGCTGCATCTCAACGCCAAAAATGCCTTCTCCTTTTATCACAAAGTCGCAAGAAGATTCGGGCAAATGAGGAGCAAACACAACACCAAGTCTCCTCCTCGTTATGGTTCGCTGATAAATAACTCCATCCCCGTCGTCAACCATGCTGTTTTCTGCTCCGACGACCTCCTCATTCCTCGACAAAAACAGCCTCGAGTTCACGCAGTTGGCCCACGCCAGACCCAGCGCAGGGCCAACCCTTCTACCCGACGAATACAGCCCGCTCAAGTTCCCAACCCTTATCATCCCATTCCCATCACCAATCAAATCAACCACGTGGTTCGTCACCACCACCGCCAACCCAAACCTCTTCGCCAACGACTTCAATCTCCCCGAAATCTTGAAAAACAGCGATGACCTGCGCCTAAGATCCAAAGGGGTGTTCTCAAAATCAGAACGGAACAGAGCAGCAATAGAATCGATCACGATCACTCTAACCGACCTCGACCACAACAGAAACAACTCAATCTTAGGCATCACGTCGAGCAATTCGTCCGCGGAATAAACGCCGCGGACGAACACGCGGTCACAGCAGGGGTCACTACTGCTGCCGTTCCTTTCGGATGCAAAAATATCCGGGTGCGAAGAGCGGAAAGCGCGCGAGAGTTGCCGGAGGCGGCGCAGGGGAAAGGGGAACTCGGTGTGGATGTATAAAGACGACGCGGAAAGACCGCCGAGGGACGGAGGCAACTGAGCAGAGAGCACGAGTTGGAGGCATAACTGGGTCTTGCCACAACCGCTTTCCGCCACGAGCTCTGTCACCGAGTTGCAGGGGACGCCGCCGCCTAGGCAGCGATCGAGTACGGGACACCCCACGCTGCACTTCGGTGTTCTCAGATGTAATAGATTTTCTGGCCTCATCTCTTCTTCTTCTCTTCTTCGCGCTGCCTTGAAACTTGGAATTGGACGATGAAGAAAGATGAACCATGCTTTATCTAACGAGAGGGTTTTCTTTTCATTCTTATTTGATGGAGGGAAAACCAAAATGATAGTACCATGTACTACTCTACTTTCCCATCCCCTAGTTGGACTGGTAATGGGCCTGGGCCAAAGGAGCCCAAGATTGAATCAAAGAACAAAAAGGAAAGAAAAGGTCACAGTTATCTTTCGCTTTCCCTATAGAGCAAGTCTAGGCCAGTCCTCGACCAAACTCTGGTGTCTCTCTCTGTTTCTATGTGTTGCCACTAAATTTTTACATTGTCACAGAGCCGTTTGACCAATATATGAAGCTAACAAAGAATTTCAGATTGAGTTGTAACAAAATGTGACGATAATACTGAGGTTGTTGAAGGTTGATGGTTAGCGACAATACTAAAGTTGTCACAATAAATGAAAGAATGAATGAAACAAGCAGTTGACTCATGTTCAATGATAATACTGAGGTTGTTGAAATAATTAAGAGGGAACTTTGCAAAATTCAAATATTCAAAGTGGTGACAGCTACTCCATTCAGCACTCTATGGCAACTACCTGAATAGTGGTATGCAACGTGATATACATTATGTAAAAGTCAATTGTGATTCAAAGTGATAACTGTTTATCCCATTTCGCACTTCAAGGAAGTTACCAAAGGAGCAGTACGCTACATAGAAAGTGGTTAACATTTCAAGATGTAATCGTCGACACATGTGTCACTATCAGATTAGGAAAATGACGTGTTTAAATCTTAGGACTTTAGCAGTTATTTTGTAAGTCCATAAATAAGAGGCATAGGCAGCCTAGTAAAGGGTCTTGAAACACATACACTCCTCATCACATAGTGGGAAACGAGTTCCTCAAGCACCATCTTTTCATTTCCTTTGTTTACATTTCCAGTACTTTTCAGTAATTTACTTTAGCAAATGTAATACTAGGTTCTTATTTTCTTTCACTCTCTTCTTCATTTCATTTACTTTATTGTTTTCATTTAATGAATACTCTACACTTGAACTCTAAATTTGACACTGTTAAGAAGCAAAGAATACCACTCAAAGGAAGAAGGTTCCCCTTCCTAGATTGATCTCAGGGACCAAAGTGAATTGTTGCGATGTCGACAATTTTCACCAAAAACACCGTGACACTATTTTAGTGTAGCTACAATCAAAAGATTTTTCATACAGAGTTCTCGTGTTAACACCCTTGGTAATGGGATGTTTCATGTAAGGACTGCAACCTTGGAGCCTACACCAATTATAAAGTATAGTACGCCTACCTAGGTTGAAGCGCTTGCCTAACCTTTGAGGGTTTGACTTAGAAAATGCCATATTGGACTGGAGGCATGCTTTATGTGATGATCCAATATGCTTCAAACTCTGATTTGCTAGCTCCCTTGAATGATGTTACATTTTGTAGATACCAAAATTTCAACGTTAATCGATAAAGCACCACGAGTTGTAAAGACACTAGATTAAAGAATGTGGTCAAATGATGATGGATCAATTATAGTTGACAAATAGAAATAGTATAGGCTCAATTTTGACTGTTAAAGAAGAGCCTATAAGAAAGGGAGCAGAGCAAATTTTGCCAACACAAAGAATGGGGCAAGAGATGTGGCCAGATGATTGTTAAACAAATTGCGTCAAAGATGTCATGTGCTTGAACGAATTACTCTAACTATTTTCATAAGTTGGATACAATGGCTAAACCGAGTAGTTACCAACTATGCAAATTTTCAATAACCATTATCTCCATACCCATTATTACCAAGGACATTAGCTGAGTGGGACACATGACATTTCTTGAGTTGAGGATTAGTTTTAACATTCACTTATTAAGTTCTATAAATAAGGTAGAGGATTACTATATAAGCGGCTTGAAATTCAAAACTCCTTACATGCAAAGCAAGAAACGGACTCATCAAGTCACTTTGTAGCTTTCGTTTTCAATGCATTTAGGTTTTTTCTTGTACTTTTTTTTATTTAGTTCATCGTTTACATTAGTTCTCATTAAATCTTGATGTGGTTTTTCTATATGATCCAGTTGATGATACCATAGCTTACACTGCACTAGAGGTAATCTTGTATATTTTATGTAGTGAAAAAGTTGTATTGTTATAATATTATGCAATATAATGCAAAACAATTTAGCAACCTAGCTTAGTTTTGCCATAGGTATATTAGTACTCTTTTGATTGTAAATATGTAAATAACTAAGTGTTACTTCTTCATTACTACAAATTCTTAAAATATTTTGAAGTTTTGACATAAAATTAAACAATAAATTAATTGGTAACGACAATTACACATTAAAAGAAAAAAATATTTAGATAAGCAAATAATCTAAATTTTAATTTAAAAGGATATAATAATGTAATTGTTCAATTAATAGTAAGAAGTTTTACATAATACTTTACTAATAAGAAAATAATAGTAGGTATACCTAGAATAGAAAAGGTGGACATATGCTATTTCCTTGTGTTTTATCTATCTTTATTGGATGTTATGTAATTCTAGCCACTAGTACAATGATATTGAGATTGATCACCTTAATATATGTATCTGTCTATGTGTGTAGAAAAACATGGCACCAAAAGAGACAAAATCAGCCTACTTCTAAGAATGAAGTGCTGGAATCCTTGAGGGAAATGGCAGCTGCTATGAGGGAACAGACAACCATTGCCAATAGGCTCTTGGAACATTTGCAAGATAACCCTGTAAATAATAATCACCAAGGTAGTAACCAAGGAAACTCATATAAGAAAGTCCCAACAAGAAACCCTTAATTTCAAGGCCTTTTAGAATTTTGGAAGGCTAAGCCCCTGTCTTTTAGAGGAGAATATGATCTTATATTAGCTAAAGGTTGGTTGATGCAGTTGGAAAAAATATTTGATGTAATGGGTGACAAGAGGTTGTCGAGACCTATCAAATAATAAAAATAACCGATTCACAAACTAATTTGTAGTATAGAGAATGAACCGAATCGTCTCTCAAGGATCCAAAAACAAAGATTTAATTAGATCAAGATAATTAGAAAATGGGGGCTTTGTTGTTGATTAACAAGATTGACAAAAGTATGAGATTTAAAGTTGTAATCAAATCTAAAGAAGCAACCAATCCAAGGAAATTTACCGATCTTGAGTTTAATCCATCATTGATCACAAGGAATCCACTTAATTGCTAACCATGTTCTTAGCCTTAGATCACATCAAGAAGCCTTAACATGATTCAAGAATCCTCTACTAGATAAGCATCTAGGATTTGATTAACCAAGGTTAGATAAAGTAAGCACCATCCAACATAGATTAACTTAAGATCTAGAATTTAACCAAGCTAAACAATCCATCAAAAAGCTTTAATATATTGTTTAGTTTTTGTGATCCTCTTTGAATACATGATAATAAAGCAATTATCACATCAACATCTAAATCAAATTAAGCAATTTAATATAGATAAAAATCAAAAGAGGAAGAAGAGAAACTTGAATAACAATTAAGCAATATGAACAAGCGAAACAAGATCTCCAAATTAAACATCAAGATGGCTAATCCCTTGAATTGATTATAAGAGCCTAGCCTTCCATGGATGGGAAGGAAGAACTCAGAAATAAAAGAACAAAAACGAAATTGTAAAGAGAATAGAAAAGAAGAGAAAGAAAACTTTCACAAATACTCAAACTTTCTTCAAACTTACTTAAAATTGAATTATCTCTAATACAAAAAGATTGACTCTATTTATACTAATCCTAGAAGCCAATTTATAATTGAAAATAATCTGAATACAAGTTGCAAAAACATGGAAATTGTCAAATATGGAAGCTTGATGCATGGTTGGTGGGTTGATGCATAGTAGGTGGGTTGGTGTATGATTGGTGGCTTTTAGTCACCAACTCTTATCCAACTTCCAGCTTGATTTTCATGACCTAGATGGTGTATTTTGGCTTGGAGGTCTTCATGAAAGTTGTAGCCAGTTGTCTCATTGAAATTTTGGCGTTGGAATTATGCCATTTGGACTTTTAGAACTCCAGATATGCCAAAAACACTGCATCTACCTCAAGTTAGGTTGGCAGAACGTATTTCCAAATTCAAACCAACTTGTAGCTTCATAATCATGCCTAAAACGACATCTATTGACTAAATGATCTTCAGTGAAGTTTGAGATATGGGTCTTATCTTTCCAATGGCCAAGTTTCAGCCCAAGAGGAGGCCTATAGCCCACTATATAGTCCAATATGTACACACTATCCAGATTTCCGCGACAGCAAACCTACTATGCATTGCAAAAATATTTTGGACCCTTAGAAGTTTGATCTAGCTCTTGAGTTCTTCATGAAACTTGTAGAGTCTTGTCTTAGCTTTCCAAAGACACCAAGATCACCTCAAATGGATCACCGAGTCCCAAGTTATGGCCTAATCAAGGAGGAAAGGTCAAAATGCATCAAAATCCAAGAATTATTCATAATTTGCATTAAAGCCCAATGAGGCCCAACAACATTAAACTCATCTAAAATACTAATATTGAGCACAATAAACATCTAATAAAGCCTAGTACAAAGCTAACATAAGTGTCTCAAATTGATTGATCAATGGGTTGTAATGATGAGCAAATGGTGGTTTATGCCACTTATATGCTTGTTGGAGAAGCAAAGCACTAATGGAGTGGTGCTTGAAGCTTACTTGAGGCTCAGATGACAAAAATTACTCGGGATGTGTTTCAGACTTCCTTTTTAGATAAATATTTCCCCTGAGAATGTCAAAAATGATAAGGAAGTTGAGTTTATTCAACACAAATAGGGAAACATGACCATAGGTCAATATGTGGCCAAATTTGAGGTGTTAGCCAAAATTTCTTCTTATTTGAAATATAATCCAGATGAGAAGTGGAAGGCTACAAAATTTGATTGGGGTTTGAAGTAAGAAATTAGAAAGGAACTAGGGACTCAAGAGATTAAAAATTATGCAGTTTTGGTAAATAAATGTAGACTAGTAGAAAAGAACTTGCTGGATGTGGAAGTTGAGAATGGGAGACAAAATTTCTGGAAAAGAAAGAGAGAGAATGAGAAGCAGAATGTAAACAATTCAAATTTGAAAACCATTCAGAATAAAGGAAAACAGGTGCATATAGAATTTCAGGTTTCTATTTGCAAGACTTGTGGGAAAAGTCATGGTGGCCAGCCTTGTCAATATGGACAAAATGTGTGTTATTACTGTAGGAAATCAAGCCATATGGCTCGAGAGTGTCCCCAAAGAAAAGATACAAATTCTGCTCCTAGACCTCAAACTAAAGGAAATGATTTTACTCTAAGTGGAAAAGAGGCTACTCAGTCTCCAAATCTTATACAAGGTAAGTGTTTAATAAATGATAAACACTTAACTGTATTGTTTGATTTAGAAGCTACTCGTTCTTTCATAAAGTGCATATAGAATTTCAAGCTTCTGTTTGTAAGACTTGTGGCAAAAGTCATGGTGGTTGACCTTGTCAATATGGACAAAATATGTGTTATTACTATAGGAAATCAGGCCGCATGGCTAGAGGGTGTCCCCAAATAAAAGATACTAATCCTGCTCCTAGACCACAAATCAAAGGAGAGGTTTTTACTCTAAGTGGAAAAGAGGCTACTCAATCTCCAAATCTAATACAAGGTAAGTGGGAAAGAGGCTACTTAACTGCATTGTTTGATTCAGGAGCTACTCATTTTTTCATATATATGGATTGTGTGAATCTATTGAATCTACCCATGTCTGTTTTACCATTTGATCTGCCAGTTTCTACTCCTACTGGAGGAACCAAGCCTGTTTAAATTGCTATATCCAGGTTGACACTAACTCATTTGTTATTGATCTTGTTTGTTTACCTTTATCTGGAATTGATATTATTTTTGGTATGAATTGGATGTCAATGAAAAATGTTGTTCTAACTTGTCCAGAAAAATCTGTCAAATTTCTTTCCAAGTCTGAAAATACACAAATACTTGATGAATCCATACTTCTTACTGTCATCCAGATTAGGAGATATTTAAATGAAGGAGCTCAAGGATATGTTATCTTGTATTCTTTAAATTCAGAGGCTAAACAAAGTATAAATAATATCCATGTTGTTAATGAATTCTCCGAAATTTTTCCTGATGAGATAACCAATTTACCACCTGAAAGAGAAATTGAATTCTCTATAGACTTGGTACCTAAAGTAGGTCCTATTTCTATAGTACCTTATAGAATGTCTCCTTTAGAACTAAGTGAATTAAAGAAACAAATAGAGGATTTGTTGTCTAAGAAATTCATTAGACCTAATGTTTCACCTTGGGGAGCCCCTGTGTTGTTTGTGAAAAAGAAAGATGGAAGCTTTAGGTTGTTTATAGATTATAGACAATTAAATAAAGTAAACATTAAGAATAAATACCTGCTTCCAAGAATAGATGACCTATTATACCAACTTGGAGGAGCTAAAGTGTTTTCGAAGATAGACTTGAAATTTGGATATCATCATATCAAAATAAAACAAGAAGATATACCTAAGACTACTTTTAGAACTATGTATGGACATTACGAGTATTTAGTAATGCCTTTCAGTCTTACAAATACTCTTGCAATATTCATGGACTATATGAATAGATTTTTCAAACCTTACCTAGATCAATTTGTAGTTGTCTTTAGAGATGATATTCTGATATATTCAAAGACAGAAAAGGAACATGAGCAACATCTTAGGACTGTGTTACAAGTCTTAAAGGAAAAGCAATTGTATGCTAAGTTGGAAAAATGTGAATTCTAGATGAAAGAAGTAAAATTCTTAGGTCATGTCATTTCACAGGAAGGGGTAGATCCTAGTAAAGTAGAAGTAGTAGTTCGCTGGGAAAGACCTACAACTATCACTGAAATTAGGAGTTGTCTTGGTTTAGCAGGATATTATAAGAGGTTCATAAAGGGATTTTCTCAACTTGTTTTACCTTTAACTAGGTTAACTAAAAAGGAACTCCTTTTGAGTGGAGCAAAGAATGTGAAGAGATTTTTAAGGAACTTAAGGTTAGATTGACTACTACCCCAGTTTTAACAATTCCTGAATCCTTAGGACATTTTGTTGTGTACAGTGATGCATCTAAGAAAGGTCCAAGATATGTCTTAATGCAAAATGAAGGAGTAGTAGCCTATGCCTCAAGACAACTTAGACCTTATGAGGAAAATTATCCTACTCATGACTTAGAGTAAGTAACGGTGGTATTTGCATTAAAAATCTAGAGGCATTATTTGTTGGTGTATGCCCTAGAGGCCAGTTGTATACTGACCCTCTTGGTTACATTGTATCTTGTCGTTTATTGTATATGAGGCATTTCTTTTATTGTGTTACTTATTTTATTAAAATATGCATGATAAAATCCTCAGGATAGTAAGTACAATGTCATGGGATATCAAGTGCATGACTTGATTGTGAGATCCTTTTGGCTACTTTTGGAACAATATTTTTAAATGTCCCTAGTCAAGTATTATTGTGAATTAGGACAACTGTAATATATTGAGACTAGTCTTTGTGTAGACTAATAACCATATCTCACGGGTCATGGATATGAGATATCAAGTCTTCACATTAGTACACATTAGAGTAATGATGTACTAGATTGACCCACCTTGAGAACGCTGCATGCATCGTTACGTGAGTGTCATGAGCGATTCTCATAGTGACATTGATGTATGTGGTCCTTTGACTTGAAGGCACTACAATTCCTTACATGAGAAGTTGTATGACTTGATACTGTCAAACGTCCCCTGTAACAAGGTGATTAAAAAGATGGCTATTGAACATACTGCAAATCAATGCAGAGGGATGTGAGTGGCCTAGATAAGATTATAACAGGAGTGATATCTTCAGGTCCCTTGATAGAGTAAGATTGCAAAATGCATGGTTATGCTCGAATGAGTCAATATGAGATATTAATCTCATTTGTCTTAGTATGTCAACTCGGAGATCAAGAAACCAAAGATGAAACTATACAAGGGTGACACGTTCCATGCCCTGTGTTTAATTTAGATATCTTGACAAAGGGACTAGACTATACGGTAACATTGTTCACGGAAAGGTTATGTCAAATCACTAACATTCCTGTTACTTGAGTAGCAGTGATGTATTACTAGATACTGCTCACTGTTTGTATTGCTAAAATTGGATTTTAGTCTTACTGTCAACATAATGGGCTACAGGGTCACACACTTTGAATGGATTGATATTGAGGTTTGATATTCATAAGATGAATTTAATTAGAAATCCAATTATGATTTGGGCTCCTACATAACTAGTTGGACATTTAGTTAGACTAAATGAGCCAGTTGACTAGATGAGCCTGCACATAATTGTGACCTAGGTCAAATTATAAGCAGGCACATCAATGCTCCTCATACTCACTGATGACGGCTGTCCTAGCTATATATATGATATATAAGTGCAGCAGCTGCACACACAAGAGGGAAGAAATACTAGAGAGACCTGAAATTGTTTCATAAACCCTAGTCGTTGTTCCTAAATAGTGAGAGTGAGAGGAGCTGTAACACCCTCGATTGGGTACCACATTTTTAAACATAACTAGTTTCCTAATAAATTTTTTTTCTCAATCCTTTTATCATAAAATTCTGTGTTTCTAGTGATGTAGCATAAACAGATACATAATATACAACTAATATCACATAGTTTTTATTTATTAAATTCATTTTACACATACTATTTATACAAAGATATTCACATGTCATATATGTTACAACTAGTTTAAACATATATTGTTGCTCTATTGGCAAGTGTACCAAATCGCAAAAAGTAATAAAGTGATAAGTGAGTATCGTTCCCTCAGAGATTGTGCTATCAAACACCAATTCACCAACTTAGACACTATTAGAACGATCGGTTTGGATTGAAGAGAGTTCTTTAGAAAGAAACCCTAAAGAAACTAACACTTTGCAATTAACAATTAAGAAATTCAAAAGCAAAAGAAATAAAGAAGTAAGATCAATGATTGAAATGTTAGGGTTCCGATTTCACTTGAATTTTCTAACTAGTGTTTGGATTCTAACTTAACTAAGCCCAATTCACGGATTGATGGTAGGAATCCTATAATTAATCAATACCCAATTCCTTGGTTTACCGATTCACTTCAACAAAATAAAACCAATTAATTCCTTAACTTGGCCCTAAGTTGAAGAAGGCATGAAAGAAAAATTGATTCCCAAATAAAACCACATAATTAACATTCTCTATTCCTAGATTTTATTAATTAAGGAGTTTACCACAAGAAGCAAAATCATACATGAATTTTCCAATCCTATGCATGAACAACTATTCAATTTATGAGTGGCCAATCCATAAAAGCATTAAGCATAGTGATAAACACTTCAAATCCATGAAAAGAAACTTAGATTAAGCTTAAAAGAATCCAAACAAGTATTTAATTCAAGCTACATCTTCACCCTAACTAGAAAGAGTTTAGAAACTCATAGAGAAAAAGAAAACTAAAACAGAGGAAGGAGCAAACTCCATGAATAAATCAATTGGGAATGGAGAAATCTTCAATCCCTCTTGCTTCCTTCCGGTTCTCCCTTGTCCTTTGCTTCAAAACTTCTCCCCAGCCTCTTCTCCAGCCAAAAGTCCCCAAAAAAACCTAACTTTTTCTATTTAAAGCGTCAAAACAGAGTTGGGTTGCGACTCTGGCGCCTAGGCGTTGTAAGTTGGGCGCCTAGGCGCTGGAGCAACAGAAAACATCCACAGGACTGGCTTTTGAGCGCCTGGGCGCTCAATGTGGGCGCCTGGGCGCTGGGATGGCAGTGTTCAGCATTTATAGCGCCTGAGCGCTGATTGTTGGCGCCTAAGCGCTGAAACTTCTTGTCAAATCATTGCAGTCTCCCATTGGTGTTTGTCCCTCCAAAGTTGAAAAGCTTAACCTGAGTTTAAAACAATCAAAAGAGCAACTAAAATTATCAGTAAAAAGATAAACTCAGGTGCTAAGATTGCAAAAATGAAAATCAAATAAAAAGTGGGAAAAACACCATACAAGGTTGAGGAATGTAAAGTTTTCTTTCAAGAAAATAAGGTATTTAGCACAAATATCATATATACACAACCCAGATGCCTCCCTCTATCTACATCGGAGGGTCATCATCAATAAACACATTATGATGCAAGGGTCCTGGAGCAGAGGTCCGATGAGCTCGACACCACTAGGGGTTCGCACTGAAAAGACTGTGGATCTCTCGCGATGCGTGCGTTGGATGGTGGCATTCCAAATGTCACTAAATGGCATGTGTAACTCAACATAAGCTGAAAGGGAAAACATCATCACATGATTCCCATCTTTGGTCCTTCGGAGAGTGATAGTGAGTTCCCTTACGTAGGTAACCCTCTCCTCAGTTAACTCAACATGTCAAATATTTGGTCGTTTGTGGAAATCAACAATGATGAACCCGAAGAATTCATTTCCAGCCATCTTTGAATGTATATCCAAAACACAATTGTCACAAAAAGGGGGTGAGATTCTCATATCATCATAAATACCAATAAAGTAGTATACAAATAGCATACAACAGTTACACAGTTTAATTTAAAATCAATAAGCACTTAATCCATGTATAAAGTCATATTTAATCAATAAAATGACATACTAACCTTAGTACACAAATTGATAATGCAAGTATGACAACTGACCATACAAATGCACACAAATGATTCCTACTCCATGAAGCTAAACACAACAAGTCTGAGAGAGTGATTGGGAGTACATATTTCATATCAGTTAGCCAACAAGTGCTAACAATTCATTTGTGCATACAGCTCATGCAAACACTCTCCACCAATTGTGAATGGATCAGTGTATAGTCGAGATCGTCGGTGTTTTGCAATCATAATACCATGGCACAGTCTCAGCTGGCTACTTGTGGAGTTTTCGGACTCCCGACAACTCCAAGATCATTGAAGATCTTCACTCGGCCATTCGCACCAGCACTAAGGTGTAAGCTCAATCTCCTAGGCTCCAAGCCTTACAACAACAATGTCTCATACAGACTAATATATATGTATACAGTATAAATATTTCCAAAATATATATATACAATCCCTTCGGGATTCAAGCTACCATTTCTTTAAGAATAGCATCAACTGTTCTATCTTGGGTTCAGTCTACGTCGGCCCAATAATAGTACCACTGTTTCTCAATTATATGGTGCTACAAAATAATTTATAAAATCGTGTAACACATCTGTTACGGTTTTCAAATCGCGTAAAGCTTTTTCTGTAAATATTCAATCAGTAAGGTATAAAAATCGTTTTTCAGTCGTGTAAAATGTTTTCCGTAAATTTTCAATCGTGTAACCCATTTTCTGTAAATTTTCAATCGCGTGAAACATTTTACACATAAACTAATTTATTTTATACTAAATAAAATATTTTCAAGTTTATTTTCACTTTCTCACCATAAAATAAGTGAAAATAGATATTTTAACTTTAAAATAAATTCTCCAAAAATTCTCTCCATATATAAAATATTATTTAAAATGATAAATATTAATAAAACTCTTTATCCTCATATTTTCGAAAATCAAAGAATTCTTCTAACTAAAATAAATTCCATTTAAAATAATTCTTTTCTATCATCAAAATATTTAATTAAAGTTCTAAATATTTCCATAATAATTCCTTCTTAAATTTTCAAAAATCCTAAGAATAAATAACTCCAAATAAATTCATATATCAAACTAAATATATGTATGCCCTAGACATGTCTATCATTTTAAATGAGTCAACTAACTTATATCAAAATTTTACCGTGTTTCCTCCATCATGACTCATACCATGTTCAATGAATATATATAATACAATATTTAAACAAAGTAAGGAAACGAGTATCAATTATAACATGAACATAACTCTTAATCATAAAAGATTAATCAAACACTATAAACTATACAACCAATCACGGTTCATCAACATATCAAATTTCTATTTTATACCATAATATTGGTTGATAGAGAAAACTCCCCCTTACCTTAGTTCTAAATTCAAGATCCTTGATCAACACTTAGTTTCTTGATTTCTAACAACACAAAGTCACAAAGAAAAATAAACACATATCATTTCAAGCATTATAACACATATTAAGATGATCGTTGACCAATCCAATGATCTAAAACCTTGAAATAGAAATTTAAAAGTAAAAAGGAAAGAACTTTCACCTTAGGATTCTTCAACCTCAAAGCTTTTTCTTGAGAAACTTTTAACTAGAAAAGCTCTCAAAATCTTACCAAGATACTAGGACTAAGCTTGAAATTTTAGCAAAGGCTTGGGAAAGAAATTAAAAGAGCAAGGCCGTGGGTTTTGGAGAGCTTGGCCGTGAGTTTATAGAGAAAAAGAAGGAAAGATTTTGGTGTGAAGGTTATGAATGAATCAAGGTGCTATTTATAGATGAAATTTAAGATGAAATGAGAATTAAATTTGGAGATATTTCTCCCTATGTTGGTCGGCCTCACCATTGCAAGGTGGTGGTGATCATTTTGGCTTCTTACTTTCATTTAATGCCATGGTGATTCACCATGGTAATAAATTATCACCATGACTCACCTCCTTTGAGTCACCAATGCCATTAATTACTTAGAGATATTTCCTCAAGATTTTTATCAGTAAGTATTATCTAATGGACAAAGATCAGTATCTATTGTCCAATAGACAATAGGATGTACCCAAAATTACCCAAAGATTTTATTAGCTCATAAAATCCCTAAAAATGAAAAATGATCAAATCTGTTGACGGATTTGAAATATGAACTTCCATTTATTCTTAAAAATTCCCCAAAGGTATTCCAGATCAAAAATAAAATTATTTTATTTTATTTTCTGGAATGGTCTAAAATCAACTTATAAAGTTAAGTTCAGTTAAACTTTGATTTAATTGAACTCACAGAAATTCCTAAAAATCATTTATCATATAAATCTAAGAAAACAACATATATAATATAAGTCGAAATTTTGGGGTTCTATAGGAGCAGTCCCCACATCTAGTTTCGTGGATACCATAGAGGCACTGCTCCTTGCTGTGCTCGTGATTGACTGCCTATAGCGACAATCGTCCCTTCATAGAGGTAACTCCCTAAACACGTTTATGATTTTCCCTTGGATCCTCGGCTGGGTTTGAGATTTGGTTTTTGTTTTCCGTTACATTTCCTGATCTTGAAACCCAACAGTGGTATTAGAGCCGCTTGTGAAATCATAAATCGGTTTTTCGTATGAACTGTATGTATATGTGATATATGTTTGGTTTGATGTATGAAATACATGATGATATACTCTTGTATATTTTCAATTTTTATAGTTGATGCATGTGCAATTGTATGTTCTCGGTTTTGATATGTTTTTGCATGTGTGATTGTGTTTTCTTAAACGACTGTGTGTGGATGCATGTTTTTGTTTGATATTTGCTTGCAAATGTTGTGGTATGAGGATTCGTTTGCTGTAATGGGAATGGGCAAAGATGTCGCACTAGGGAAGTCCTTGAATTGAAACCATCGACAACCTTGGAAGATCAATGGTTGATGTGCGGCAGCATTATGGTTCCTTGCAGCATGATGATGTCATGCTAAGCCGTGAACATCAAAGGTTGATGTCTGGCGACATTAGGGTTTCCTTGGTGTGTGACGGTGCTAGGGTTCCTTGGTATGTGATAGCGCTAAGGTTCCTTGGTGTGTGATGGCGCTAGGTTTTCCCATAGCATCAAGTGTTGATGGATGGCGACGTTAGGTGATAAACTGTCGTTTTATATACTTAAATGCTGGGAATTTGAGTCTGATTTGGTATTTATTTGAAGATTTTATAAGGAAAACTTACCCAATTTCCTTAGAATATTACAGGTTGAAGTTTTATAAGAATCAAGCTTTAAAGTGTTAAAATGGAAGCAGTCTTGGGAAAGATACAAAGATATCAGCAACCTAATTATGAAGGATTTTTCTAGGATTCTATGAAGATATCATCAATATAATTATGAAAGATTTTAGCAAGATCCTACAAAGATATCATCAATCCAGCTGTAGAAGTTTCCTATTTTTATTCTTGGAAGATTTTCCCTCTAATCTCACATTAATTAGGAATACTCAAAGTGGGAAAGAAATCTACTTGCCCTGTTACCCAAGAATTGCACATTAAATGAATTTGTACACAATTAGAAAACCCTAAAAGAAAAGTTTGCTAGAGTTGTTGGCCTACTAAAATATTATAAATAGGAGGAGTGGTGGCACAAGAAGTATTCGGCATTCAGAGAAAGAAAGTAGCTATAGTCCTTTGCTTGATTAGAGAGTTGTAGCGGAGCTTTAGAGGTTTTTTGAAGCTATCAAGCGAAGGACCGTCTCCCCAATTGTTCGTGAAGGACCTGTTTCACCACAAGGGAGTTTCCGGGTTTTAGTTTTTTATTGTTCTTTTATGTATTTGAATTTGGTTTTGGTTTATACTTTGTTCTCTTTGACTATGCATAGCTAAATCCATAACTAGGATTATGGTGGATCTTATGTTCAAATTCTTATAATGTTTTCCTAATTCCAAATAATTGTGTTTCTCTAATTGATTGGATTGTTCCTAGCGCTTTGTTTTCCAATAAGGTTTGCGCACCTTTTAAAAAGTTAATTGATTGACTGGCGACCGTACCACAATTAGTTAACGGAACTCTAGGATTAATCGGATTTGGGGTTGTGTGGACCAAACTCAATCCCTTGTTTTCAATCAGTTATCTAATTAACAAATTTGCTGGTTCTTTATGCTTTTCTTGACTGTTTGTCTTGCATGACCATTGGGGGTTTCAGATTAAGAAAAAGAATATTAATATTGCATGACCATTGGGTATTAATAGCATTAGAGCAGGTGATTGGCAATCAATCGGAACACATATTATTGAGGAATTGGGTAATTTTATGAGCTTTGACATAAGTGAAACCAGACACCCTAGGCTTTCCATAATTGAATCTTTGCTTGATAATCTTTGATTTCCTCACTTTCTCCTAATTGCTTGATATTTTCTCCTTTCTCATTCGAATTTCATTGTCTAGATAACATAAGGGATTAATTAACTTAGTAATTGCCAACAATCCTTGTGGGTTCGATACTTGGAGTCTCAAATACTCCTTTATTACTTGTGCGACAGGGTGCACTTGTCCTTAAATGCGATTTTAGTGTAACTAGTTTTTGGCGCCGTTGCCGGGGATTGCTTTTGGTGATATTTGGGAAATTAATTCCTTGTTAATTTAGACACCAATTTTTATTTTATTTTGTTTTATTTTATTTTTGTATGCTAACGCGCTCCCAGAATCCTGTTTTGCAGTTTGACCTTGAAATTGACAGAACTCTTGGCAGGATTAGAAGACAAAGTGGAATCATGGCTAAAGAAGACCCAAGGACTATGCTAGACTTTGCTCGGCCTACAGCCACAAATTTGACAAGGAGTATTACTAGGCCTACTGTAGAGGCTAATAACTTTGAGATTAAGTTAGCCTTGATCTCTATGTTGCAATCTTCCATTCAGTTTAGCCGGCCTACAGCCACAAATTTGACAAGGAGTATTACTAGGCCTACTGTAGAGGCTAATAACTTTGAGATTAAGTTAGCCTTGATCTCTATGTTGCAATCTTCCATTCAGTTTAGCGGGTCACCAAGTGATGACCCCCACTTGCATTTAAATGAATTTTTGGATATTTGTGACACTATAAAATATAATGGGGTCTCTAATGACGCCATTAGGTTGCACCTATTCCCTTTTTCATTGCGCGACAAGGCCAAACTATGGCTAAAGTCTTTGCCCTCTGGATCCATTACTACCTAGGATCAGCTTTTAATTACATTTTTAGATAAATATTTTCCACCTGCTAAATCTGCTAAATTACGTAATGACATATCTACTTTTGTGCAAGTAGAGATGGAATCTCTGTATGAGGTATGAGAACGATTCCAAGAATTGCTGAAAAAATGCCCTTATCACGGCTTTCCGGTGTGGCAATTGGTTTAGTCTTTTTATGATGGGTTATCTTCTTCTAATAAGGTCATGATTGATGCGGCAGCAGGGGGTAGTATTTGGCGCAAGCAGCCACAAGAAGCCTATGATTTGATAGAGCAAATGACTTTTAGTTATCAGTGGAAATCTGATGATAGGCATGTGGTCAAGAGACAACCTGGGGTATATCAGGTGGAGTCAAAGGTGACATTGGATCTCAAATTAGATGCCATTACAAAGAAATTGGAAACACTAATGCAGGCACAATCACAATTCACACCTGTCTCTCCATCTCTTTATGATCTTTGCGACATGGTGGGGCATGAAAGCAAGAATTGTCAGGTGGGTAATCGCTTTGTTGAGTCATTTGAAAAGGCCAACTATTTGGGTAACTCTAACTGGAGGCAGAACGATCCATATTCCAACACTTATAAACCTGGTTGGAGAAATCACCCCAATTTTTCTTTGGGAGGTCAACAGAAAGGTCAAAGCCAAAATCAGAATGTCTATAGGTCGCCTCATTTGCAAAACCAAGGCGCCAGACAAGAAGAAAAGAAGCCTAGTCTCCATGATACTATGATGCAATTCATAGAGAAAACTGATGACAAGATCAAGACATTGAAAAATCAAATATCTACTCTTGCAAGATTGATGACTCGGAGAGCGCAAAGGACCTTACCTAGTCAATCAGAGCCAAATCCAAAGGAGCAGGCTAAGGTAATTACCCTTAGAAGCAGTAAAGAAGTCGAAGGCCCTCATGGTAAGAAAGATGAAAGATTAGAGGATGAAAAAAGGGTTCCTACTGATGGGAGCCCAAAAGAAGATGAGAAAGTTGACAATGTGGTGAAGGAAGTCTTAGAAAAAGAAGCTCCTATTCATACTCAAAAGCTGAAAATTCCTTTTCCTCAGAGGTTGAAGGCTAGCCAACATGATCCACAATTTACCAAGTTCTTGAATTTATTAAAGCAGTTGCAAATAAATATCCCTTTTGTGGAAGCTATTGCACAAATGCCTAAATATGTAAAGTTCCTCAAGGAGATATTGAGTAATAAAAAGAAATTGGAGGAGTTTGAAACGATAAGGCTTAATGAGGAGTGTTCTACCATCCTCCTGAAGAAGCTACCACTTAAACTTAAAGATCCAGGGAGTTTTACTATTCCTTGCTCTATTGGTCCTTCTTATTTTGAAAAAGCTTTATGTGATTTAGGTGTAAGCATTAATTTGATGCCTTTATCTGTTTTTCACAGGTTAGGTATGCAAGAGCCTAAACCCACTACTATTTCGTTGCAGCTTGCTGATAGGTCCATCACCTACCCAAGGGGTATAGTGGAGGATGTCCTTGTCAAGGTTGACAAGTTTATCTTCCCTGCTGACTTTATAGTACTTGATATGGAGGAAGATGAGGAGGTTCACATAATTTTAGGCAGACCCTTTTTGGCCACTAGCAAAACCCTTATGGATGTTCAGCAAGGGAAGCTTACTTTAAGGCTTGATGATAAGGAAGTTGTTTTTAAAATTTTTTATTCTTTGAAAATTCCTTCCACTTTTCATTCTTGTAATTTTATTAGTTCTTTGGATAATACTGCTGCACTAATATTTTCTCACTTTCAGGAACAGTTAATTCAGGATCCCTGTGAGAAAATTTTAATTTTTGACAGGGATGAACTCATGGAGTCCGAAAAGGTGATAGATGACATAATGACATTGGAGGCAGCAATGGTCCAAGAGAGATGGAAAGAGATGAGACAATTCGAGGTTCTAGAGGGACTTAATTCACAAAAGCCAAAGCCTTCAATTAAAAAGCCCACAGATATCATTCCTCCTAATATTTCATATGCTCAACGTGAAAGGCGCCTATTGCAGCTTAATGAGATGGATGAATTCAGTCTAGAGGCATATGAAAATGCCAAGTTATACAAGGAATGCACAAAAAGATGGCATGACAAACATATTCAGAAGCATGAGTTTTATATGGGTGATAAAATTTTAATCTTTAACTCACGACTTCGTTTATTTCCAGGAAAACTAAAGTCAAAATGGAATGGCCCTTATGAAGTTGTCAAAGTCTTCCCATATGGCGTGCTTGAAGTTACCAGAGATGGTCATGAGACTTTCAAAATTAATGGACAGAGAGCTAAGCATTATGAAGATGGTGCGGTACCTGAGCGCCAAACTTTGCTCTTGGAATAAGCCCCTTGGGGCCTAACCGTCAGGCTTGCGACGTTAAATAAGCGCTTCGCAGGAGGCAACCTGTGTTTCTTTCCCTTTTTGTTATCTCTTGTGTGTTTTGTTCTTTTTCTTTTTCTTTTTTTAACTTAAAACCCGCCAAACTATGTTTCTGCTGATGCACTCGGAGTACTTCTGTCGTTAGCTGCCTACCAGGAAGTGCTCTTTTCATCCCTCTCCCTTCATTATCTTTTTATTTTATTTTATTTTATTTTATTTATTTTCTGCATTGGGGACAATGTTGGTCTCTAAGTGTGGGAAGGGGGTTCAAAGTTTGTTAAGTCTTCAACTAATTAATTGCATGCCCATTCATTGAATATATTTGTTTGCATGTGGTTGCTTGAACTGATACTGAGAGTTTGTCTTTGAGTAATAAGTCTGACTCATTTGTTTTGGGAATTAACAATTTATGTCTTCAAGGATCCCAATTTAAAGAATTTTTTTTTTATAAACATTTGATTGAAATTGATTTGGGTTGATCCTGAGAAAGCTGAGAATTAGCATAAAGTTTCCTATTTGAAAATCTTTCCACTGAATTGAGCTTCGAAAGGTGAGAATTGGACCATTACAGGGATTTGTGCTTGATATTGTATTATCCCTTTCTTTGTTTGAGTGATTTTCCCCTAAGATTGTACATTCTTGAACTTGCTTTGTAACCATTTCAAGGCGAATTTGGATTGCGTGCATGCTTAAATATGATTGAGGCACTTTAGGTATTATTCAATGCTTTCTGATTCGCTTATCCACTAGTTTCCCTTTTTGAGCTTTATGAATACTGATATTCCTTGGTACCCTTATCTTTAATTCAAATATATGTGAGTAGCCTTTTGGAAAAAAGATAGCGCAATTAGTTGGAAATTTGGTTTGGGAAGAAAATAATTGTGTTGCTAGTAGATCTTTGCATTTTCCTTCAGTCGTGTTGAAAAAAAGAAGAAGAAGAAAAAAAAAATTCAAATCAAAATGACAATTGTCAGAATGAAAAAAAAAACAGAGAAGAGAAAAAAAAATTTGTTGAATGAAGTTTGAAAAATAAAGAAAAGAAAAGAATGGAAAAAGGAAAAATCAAGTGGGAGGAGAGTGACCCTATCTAGTGGAAGATTTGATTTTTGGGAACCTAAAGTCTCTAATTGGGCTGACTCGGGATTACTCTCTTATCTGTTGAGATTGATTTGTTTGTCATTTTTTGATTGGTATGGTTCGAATCCTTAGTCGATTTATTCTTTGATTTCCCTATTCTTTTGGGCCAGGATTATTGCTTGAGGACAAGCAATATTTAAGTGTGAGAAGGTTGATAAACTGCCGTTTTATATACTTAAATACTGGGAATTTGAGTCTGATTTGGTATTTATTTGAAGATTTTATAAGGGAAACTTACCCAATTTCTTTTCAATATTGCAGGTTGAAGATTTATGATAATCAAGCTTTAAAGTGTCAAAATGGAAGTAGTCTTGGGAAAGATACAAAGATATCAGCAACCTAATTATGAAGAATTTTTCTAGGATTCTATGAAGATATCATCAACATAATTATGAAAGATTTTGGCAAGATCCTACAAAGATATCATCAATCCAGCTGTAGAAGTTTCCTATTTTTATTCTTGGAAGATTTTCCCTCTAATCTCACATTAATTAGGAATACTCAAAGTGGGAAAGAAATCTACTTGCCTTGTTACCCAAGAATTGCACATTAAATGAATTTGTGCACAATTAGGAAACCCTAAAAGAAAATTTTTCTAGAGTTGTTGGCCTACTAAAATATTATAAATAGGAGGAGTGGTGGCGCAAGAAGTATCCGACATTCAGAGAAAGAAAGTAGCAATAGTCCTTTGCTTGATTAGAGAGTTGTAGCAGAGCTTTAGAGGCTTTTTGAAGCTATCAAGCGAAGGACCGTCTCCCCAATTGTTCGTGAAGATCTGTTTCACCACAAGGGGGTTTCTGGGTTTTAGTTTTTCTATTGTTCTTTTATGGATTTGAATTAGGTTTTAGTTTATGCTTTGTTCTCTTTGACTATGCGTAGCTAAATCCATAACTAGGGTTATGGTGGATCTTATGTTCAAATTCTTATAATGTTTTCCTAATTCCAAATAATTTTGTGTTTCCCTAATTGATTTGATTGTTCCTAGCGCTTTGTTCTCCAATAAGGTTTGCGCACCCTTTAAAAAGTTAATTGATTGACTAACGACCGTACCACAATTAGTTAACGGAACTCTAGGATTAATCGGATTTGGGGTTGTGTGGACCAAACTCAATCCCTTGTTTTCAATCAGTTATCTAATTAACAAATCTGCTGGTTCTTTATGCTTTTCTTGACTGTTCTTTATGATTTGTGTTGGCTTGGTGTTTTAGAGATTATTATTTGTATTATGGACTAATGCTTCTCTACAGGTAAAGCGCTCAGGGGGGCTTCGAGCAAAAGGCAATGCTCTGCGCCCTGGAAGAATACTGCTTTTCAACACGCTTGGGAACTACTTACTGAGTGGTTTGGTGGGCTTTGGGACAGAGGAACGCCTTGGCCAGGTTGCACAACCTTGAGAACAAGAGGTCGCACTACTAGCAAGGTGTGAAGCGCCCTGGACGCGCGTCTGAAGAAGATAGCGTGCCGCACAAGGGTCTGATCCTTAATCACCTTCATGTCAAATCTCATCTAACTTCTAACATCCACTTACACACTCAACCCCTAAACAGCCTAGCCATGGAAACAGAACCCCTGGTGTGCACTACCCCATGTCCCCTGTCCTGTCGGCACACATGGCGAGGGTGGCGCCTAGGGCGGAGCGCCCACAACAGTGCCTTTTTTGCCTGCCATGCATTTAAGGCTTGGCACGTGGCTTCCTCAATAAGCCAAAGCACCCCCTGATTTCTCTCTCCATTCTCCCCTATAAATACCCCACTCAAACCATGAAGAAAAGGTGGGCTCAAGAGAGAAAAGATAGTGGTTTGAGTGTAGAGGGAGCAAAAACATCCACCATCTCTCCAAACACCATGAGTGATCTTTGGCCATCACCTCTATCTACCTCCATCTTCAAAACCTCACCCATTCCAGCCAAATACACCCACAATCGCTCCAAACACCATGAGTGATCCTTAGCCATCACCTTCTCTCACCTTCATTCCCACCTTCATCCTTAAGCCCTGCTCGATATTAACCACCTCAGAGGATCAGGAGTTATGCGCGCTACACCACGGGTTCCATCCAAGGTGCTTCATCATTGCCTCTCTGTCAGGCCCCGAATTCCAGAGGGCCCAGTCCAACTGAGTCATAGGCCATGGGTTTGGAAGACTTATAGAAGGAGAAATAGAAAAGAGCAGAAAGGGGAAGTGGGAAGTGGGAGTTAGTTATGCTGAAATGTAACATGTGAGGAGTAGGAGAGAATCAGTTATGCTGATGTGTAGCCTTTAAGGAGGGGGTGTGAAAGGGGGGAGGCACTCTTTGGAGAAATTCCGTTGGACATAGGATAGGAGCTTGGCTCTGGGGTATTGCAAAGCTTCTGTAATACATTTATTTTCCATCAATAATACTGTGTTTTTTCCTTTTCTTATGCCCAAGCGACATGGAGGAGTTGACATAGCCATGGAAGGTTGCATGTGTTCATTGGATGGTGCGATTAAGGGCCTGATTGAGACGCAGGAGAAATCTCAGGCGGAATTGCTTAACCTGATGAACAAGATGATGGCGGATATGAAGCAAATGGAGGTTCAGCTGTCAAAAGGGACAGGGGAGGATGATTCGCATCAGGGGGGTCGCACGACCCAAAGGTTTCTGATTTCTGAGGAACAAATTCAGTCTGCATTTCGTTCCACAATGAAGAAAGTGGAACTTTTGAGTTTTGATGGGACCGATCCTGGAGCGTGGGTGATGAGAGCTAGAATGTACTTTGAAATTCAAGAAACTTCGGTCCGAGTTGAAGGTGCGCCTGGCAAAGATTTGCAAGGAGGGACCCATTGTTCATTGGTTCAACCTCTAGCTGGAGAGTGAACTCGATCCCTCATGGGAAAATTTGAAGTCAACCATGCTTCGGGGGTTTGGGGGAGCATCAGTCGAGAACTCCTTTGGGATTAACCGGATATTATAGGAAGTTTATTAAGGATTATGGCAAAATAGCCAAACCCTTAATTGAGTTGACAAAAAAAGGGGGATTCCATTGGGGAGATCAAGCTCAAAAGGATTTTGAGAAGCTAAAGAAAGTGATGACAGAGGCTCCAGTTTTGAGGTTTATAGACTTCTCTAAGGAATTTGTGATAGAATGTAATGCAGCTGTAAGAGGATTGGGGGCTGTTTTGATGCAAGAGAGTCAGCCCGTGGCTTATTTCAGCAAATCCCTCTCCGAAAGTAACTTAGCCAAGTCAGCTTGCCACAAGGAACTCATGGCATTGGCCTTGTCCATACAACATTGGAGGCCATACCTCTTGGGAAGGCGTTTCAAGGTGTTTACTGACCAAAGGAGTTTGAAGCAACTGTTGGAGCAGCGCATATCCACCCCTGACCAGCAGTGTGAGTTCACCAAGTTGTTGGGGTACAACTTTGAGGTGATTTATAAACATGGTCCTTAAAATAAGGCCATAGACGCTTTGTCAAGATGCCATGAGGTGGTGGAATTATAAGTTCTGGTTTCTAAACGAGCATGGTTAGACTCTAAGTAAGATACAAGATGAGATTCAGAATGACCCTTATCTACAGGGGGTGATTTCAGATTTGCGGAGGGATCTTTCCTCTAGGCCTGGGTTTTCTATACAACATGGCATTCTTTTCTATTATGGGAGGTTAGTCATTTCAGCAAATTCTTCTTGGATCCCTATCTTGTTACAAGAGTTTTATAGCACACCTACAGGTGGCCACTTAGGCTATTACAGAACATATAGAAGGCTAGCAGAGAATGTGTATTGGTGTGGCATGAAGAGGAGGGTTTAGTGTTTTGTCAAGGAATGTGACACTTGTCAACGACAAAAATACCAAGCTCAATCCCCTTTGGGGTTGCTACAGCCCTTGGAAGTCCCAGAGCAGTTTTGGGAAGATGTAAGTATGGATTTTATTATGGCCCTCCCTAAATCTAAGGGGTTTGATACTATCCTAGTGGTGGTCGATCAACTCTCAAAGTATGCTCATTTTTTCCCCTGAAACACCCTTTTACAGCCAAATCCGTGGCTGATTTGTTTGTGAGGGAAGAAGTGAAATTACATGGGGTCCCTAAGTCCATTATCAGTGATCGAGACCCCCTTTTTCTCAGTCATTTCTGGACTCAACTTTTCAAATCACAGGGCACCAAACTGAGGATGAGCTCCTCTTATCATCTTGAGATTGATGGCCAAACTGAAATTATTAATAAATGCTTGGAAACGTACCTCAGGTGCTTTTGCTCAGAGCAACCCAGGGCATGGACTAGCTGGTTACATTGGGCTGAATGGTGGTATAACACCACTTTTTACATCACTACAAGAGTCAGCCCCTTCCAAGCTGTGTATGGAAGGAGACCTCCACATTGGTGCAGTATATTTTGGGGGAGGCAAAGGTGGAATCTGTAGAGAGGGAGCTTGTTGACCAGGATGAGGCTCTTAGACAATTGAGGTACTATTTGCAGCATGCCCAAGGGCATATTAAGAATTATGCAGATCAGGAAAGGAGTTTCCAATCTTATGAGGTGGGAGATTGGATTTTTCTCAAGCTTAGGCCTCATAGACAAGCATAGTGTGGTCCAAAGGATCAATCCTAAACTGGCTACTCGATTTTATGGACCTTATCAAATTGAGAAAAGGCAATGGGCAATTTCCTATCAGTTAAAGCTTCCTCCACAGTCCAAAATTCATCCCATTTTTCACATTTTTTAGCTCAAGAAGGCTGTTGGCCACTACCAAGAATCGGCTGACTTATCCCTGAACAGATACTAGCATTTCAGCAAAGGCAAAAGGACAAGGCTGTTGTCCCTTATTGGTTGATCAAGTGGAGTTGGAAGCCTGTTGAAGAGGCAACTTGGGAGGATGCTTTCACCATTGCACATTAGTTTCCTAATGTACGCCTTGAGGACAAGGCTGTTGCTGAAGGAGGGAGCAATGTTAGGCCCCGAATTCCAGAGGGTCCAGTCCAACTGAGTCATGGGCCATGGGTTTGGAAGACTTATAGTAGGAGAAATAGAAAAGGGCAGAAAGGGGAAGTGGGAGTTATGCTGAAATGTAACACGTGAGGAATAGGGGGAATCAGTTATGCTGATGTGTAGCCTTTAAGGAGGGGGCCTGAGAGGGGGAAGGCACTCTTTGGAGAAATTCTGTTGGACATAGGATAGGAGCTTGGCTCTGGGGTATTGTAGAGCTTCTATAATACATCTACTTTCCATCAATAATACAATGTTTTTTCCTTTTCTTTTGGTTGGGTTCCTGACACTCTCGTTGCTAGCTGCGCGCTCTATCCGTTCTCCACCACGCCACCAGTCAGTCAGCTCCCTACTGATACACACCTCAGAAGTGCACCAGGAGAACGCCTCACGCCTGGGTAGTTATATTCCCTTTTTCCTTCTTCCTTGTCCCATTTTTCTTTACTCTCAAACTTCGCCATTTCTCCACTACCCCTCAAACATTCTTTCCATTATTACCTATAAAATCATAGTCTCCACCTCTTGCAAACCCCAACCAAACACTATAGTATACCAAATTCCCACTAAAGTATCTACCTACAACTTCCATGGAAGCGGACTGGACTCAAATTAAAGCCCCATCAATTGTTCCACCCCAAGTGTTTCTCATGAGCGCGTCACTCACTCTCCCTACAACCTGCAGGGTAGTGACTTCTCACTATATAATATCTCCTTGGTGCAAATGAACCCAATCACCTTTTCTCCCAGAACACTTGGTAAAACTAAATCAATTCTAGACAATTTTATTAGTGAGTTAAAAGTTAATAGTACAAAAGAGAGACAATGGGACTTCTAAAAAATAAATTGTTGTAATTGTTCAGGGCTTTTGGGCTACACACACACACATATCTTTTAAATGCCAAGTGCTAGGAATAGAAATAACATAAGGTAACTAAGCTTTTGATTCATAGCCAAAGCAAAAGAAAAAGACCAAAATGTGAATCTATATGGATATAGATTTCTAGATTTTCTGTTCTTTGAGAAAATTGAAGTTCATGTTGGACTTGGGTTAACTTAATTGGCAAGAATCTAAGAGTTGAATTAATTATTTGTTGCTGTGTAGTAGAGCTACAAGTGCATTAAGGGGAGTGGGGAACTTGTTTCTAGTAGGACTGAAAAGGATTAATAGGATATATATAGAAGTTTTTGTGAATAATATGCTAACAAAACTTGAATCAAAACTATAAAAACTGATTTTAGTAAAGTATTTATTTACATTTTTTATCCTCACTTACCTGTTTGCTTTATTAAGACATCTAGTTTTGCACTCAAATGCAACCATTGGCCATCACATGATTTCTTTGCATTTTGAGAATCAGAGATATTATTTTCTTGGGAAAAGGGAATTCACATTTGTTTCAAAAATTGAAGTTCTCTATCTCGTTAATGTGAATTTAGATAACTATGAATTTGATGTGGGTGAGATGTGTTGTGTTGTGACTGCATATTAGAGACAGTAAGAACTGTGATGGGGATCAAATAAGGGCAAGGATTTTTTTGCATGTAACAAATCCCTCTAGTTTCTGTCTCAAAATATAAGAATCCCTCTAGTTGCATGCTCTAGCCTTTTTATGTATATTGGTATTTATAGCTGATCAAATGAAGACCATCTGTGCCTTATACATACCATATGCATTTGGATAAATGTAGTTGCACATGAAAATCTGTACATCATGTGTATGGGCTGTTGATTTAATATAAAGAATTGGTAGATTGAAGATTTAATAATAAATTGTATGTGAAAGTTGGTGTTAATGGGATGTAAATAGAAATGATGGGCTAGTATTATTGTCTGTTGCATGTATTAGTTAATCGACAATGTAGGGTTCAACTATGTGATGTTTACAACACAAGTGGACGAAGATAGCGAGGACCACGACCTGTTAATAATTTTCTAGTTTAGAACTTAATATGAGTAGGCAACTTAGATTTTTATGTATGGGTTAATAATGGAAAGGCTAATGGAAACAACAAGAGTTGCCTGCTTTTTGAAGTTACTTTACTTTTGTTTTGGGTGTAAATTTAGTTATTCCTCAAAATTTATTTATGTTATTTTGGGGCCCTATTTATGTAGTTTTAGAATGTTAATATGATACATTAGTAATATAAGAGTTGTCTGATAGAGCTCCTCCTAAAGTCACTAAAGTCTATGTGAGAAAGAAAGCCCAAAGTAGGATGGGTGTGGGCCAAGAGGGTAAGGAAAAGGGAGCCACAATGCTTGTAACTAACTGCTGATGTGGTAGTGATACTGGAGGGAAGGGTGGTCCATTGTGATTTGGTTAGTGGGTGGGTATATCTGAGGGGATTTGGCTAGAGAGAGGGAGACTAGACTTTGGCTTAGGCTGGGAGAGAATTGAATACTCTCTAATTTGCCCATTGTCTTTTTTTCTGTTTTCTTTGAATTCCCAGAAGCTGATTACAACATTCCTGGTATTGATATCAACTAGAGTTTCATCAATATAATAGAGTTCTTATCCATTTTCTGTCCTTATTTCTTTGGTACCTATCAACTAGTATCAAAGCTCCCGATTCTGGGAGTTGTGGATGGTGACTATGCGAGCTGCAATAGAGTCGAGAGTGGAGAATTTGGAGAGGAGCATGCAAGAATGGAGAGACAAAAGTTTGTCACAGTTGGACGACATCAAGCGACTGTTAAAAGGGAGCAACTAGGACTACACCCAGGGACGATCCCGACACCGGCGTTCACCAACCCACTACGGTGAGGAAGGCAGTGAAGGAGAGAGGCGTGGTAGTCGTGTGGGTTCGGTTTAGCACTCACAATCGCACTCCAGTGATCATGAACGAAGAGGCAATTGTTCGAGAGGGACTTGTCCTCTGTTGCGGAATGATGGAGGGAGGAAGTTGGAGGTACCCATATTCTTGGGAGACGACGCCTATGGTTGGGTCAACCGACTTGAGCGGTATTTCAAACTCAACAATGTAGAGGACTCAGAGAAGCTGGACGCAGTGTTGTTGGCTCTTGAAAACAGAGCATTGAGTTGGTACCAGTGGTGGGAGGAACAGTCTCCCTTTCCAAATTGGGAATGATTCAAGGAGGCTCTCTTTCGACGATTTCAATTGGGATTGGTTTAGAACCCTTTTGGGCCATTGCTGAGTATGAAACAAACTGGGTCAGTTATGGAGTATTGGGAGCAATTTGAGATAATCTCTGCTTCTCTAAAAAATGCTAACATGGTGATAGTGATAGGGATTTTTCTGGATGGATTAAGGAAGGAGTTGCAAGCTGAACTTAAGGTGTACAACTTTGAGACCATATTTGAATTGATGGACATAGCCCTGCTGTTAGAGGAGAAGAATGGGGCACTGAGGAAGGGAGGACTTGTTCCTCACGATGGAGGTGGGTTGTATGGAAAAGGGCCTTCAACTTTCAAGCCCAATTTGGTGGGGCAGGTTGGGAGGAGTTATCCTAATACACAAAGGCCCACTTATGGGGGTAAAGGTCCATTGGAACCTAAACCTCCAGATGAGCAAGGATGAGAGAAACAAAGCATTGGAGGTAGAAAACTCTCTCAAGCTGAACTGCAAGAAAGAAGCAGAAAGGGATTATGTTTTAAGTGTGGCGTCAAGTGTTGATCATGTGTGCAAATTTAAGCACTCAGATTTTCATGGTGGAAGAGTTGGAGGAAGAGGAGGGAGGAGGTGAGGAAAAGGAAGAAGAGGCTGTGGAGGAAATGGAGGATAAAACTCTTTAGCTATCCTTGAACAACATAATGGGGTTGACCTCCAATCGATCATTAAAGGTGTGGGGCAGAATTGCAGAGAAACAAGTGCTGGTGTTAGTTGACTGTGGAGCATCCAACAACTTTATTTCTAGAAAATTGGTAAAGGAGTTAAAGCTTCTAGTGGGGAACACCCTTGAATATACTTCTTCCTATTTGATTGGGAGGAGCAGAGGTGGTATTGGGATTGGATTGGCTTGCTAGCTTAGGAGACATTGAAGCGAATTTCAAAAGTTTGACACTTCAATAGGAGAAAGGGGGCATCGAGATGACTCTCAAAGAGGATCCCTCTCTTTGTAGGGCACAAGCATTTGGAAAACCATGCTCAAGGTGTTACAAGATGAAGGTAAAGGGGATTATATTGAATACCAGCAGTTGCAGGATGAGGGGAGGTACAGAAGCTTCAGTCAACATAAATGGAGGCTATTTTGGATGGATTTGTTGACATTTTTTGAGAACTCATGGGCTATCTCGTGGGAGAGACCAAGATCATGCCATTGATCTCAAGGAAGGGGTTCAAATCCCTAACATCAGGCCATACAGGTATCCTTATTACCAAAAAAATGAGATTGAAAAAATAGTGAATGAAATGATGCATGTTGGAATAATCAGACCGAGTACTAGCCCTTATTCTAGTCCTGTGATTTTAGTCAAGAAAAAATATGGTGGATGGAGGTTTTGTGTTATTACAAGGTGTCAATTCCAAATAAATTCCCTATCCCCATTATTGATGAGTTGTTAGATGAATTGAGGGGTGCCATGGTATTTTCTAAATTAGACCTTAAATCTGGTTACCACCAGATTCGGATGAAGGTAGGTGACATTCCTAAAACAGCTTTCAGGACTCATGAGGGGCATTACGAATTTTTGGTTATGCCTTTTGGCTTGACAAACACCTCCTCCACTTTTCAAGCTCTCATGAACCGAATCTTGAAACTCTTTTTGAGAAATTTTGTACTGGTTTTTTTTTTACAATATCCTAATTTATAGTCAAGATGAACATAGCCATAAGGATCATCTCAAGTCAGTACTACAGTTATTGAGGGATAATAATCTCTTTGCCAATAAGAAGTGCAGCTTCGGCCAGCAGCAATTGGAGTATTTGGAGCACTTGATTTCAGGTAGAGGGGTTTCTGCATATCCAAATATGGTTGTGGATATGGTTAATTGGGTTGTTCCTGTAAGACCTATTAGTTACTATGTTATTTACCAACCATAAGCCTTACGTGGAATATATAAATATAGAAAATTCGGCAGCGTTTCATTTGTTTCTCAAACATTACCACAAACTATAACATAAGCAGCAAAGATGTCCAACAACCATTTCAAACCAACCAGAGTACATATATTATATATATACACATACACATATATCATCAAGAGATCTCGGATCTCAACCAAAACATTATCAGAGTATGCAACGTTATACAAGTGTATTCTAAACACTATCCTGACTGAGCACACTAAACATATACGGAACCGAGTACATCAAAGGTAGTATTCAGTTCCCTGTCATATTTACATCAAAAGAATGTGATACACTTCCTATTATAGTTACATCACGGAGCTTAACTCCACCAAAAATATAAATCCCAATATAACCAACAGAATCCTCCGTACTTAACCCGTAGAGGGTCGGGGTGTTCTGTGAATACGAGAAAGAGGTGGTGAGAACAACTTCCCAGTGAATATGAATAACTTGCGAATAAAGTATAAATGTAAGTAGAGAGCAAGTATAACACAATTCACAATATGTCAAGTAACACCAACCAACCAATGCAATGAATGAATGCACATGATGTTCACACCTTTTATTCACACTTTTTCTTTCTCCACTCCTCTTGTTGTGCACTAACCCCTTTCGGTTAGGCCCTCGCAATATGATATGAATGTGTTATGCCAATTCCGTTTCCTTCTAGCTAATAAGCTAGGCACCCCTCATTCTTGTACACTAACCCTTTCCGGTTAGGCCACCTCGCAATGCAATGCAATTAGGTATGCTATTTCATTTCCATCTTGCTCATCGACTAGCACCCTCACATTTTGTACACTAACCCCTTCTGGTTAGGCCATTTCGCTATGCAATGCAATGTTCTCATACTCATATCATGCTCATTCATAATATCATCATAATAACATTACATGTAAACAATTCAAGCATATACAACACATAACCATCATGCTCAACTCTATCAAGCATTCTTACTTAGTTACAATAGTGCTAAGTCACTTCTATCAAGCATTCTTACTTAGCTACACATCTCATTCTAATGCTAAGTCATTCTTCATCCTAAACCTAGCATATGGTATCAAGACCCTAAACATAAGCATCACAATATCACAAACAGAGTCAACCACGGCCAGCCCGTGGTGGTAACCACGACCACGGTTCGAGAAAACAAAACTCAACAAATTGAAAAGCGAGACAACCACGGCTGCCCACCGGTTGGCACCACGCCCGTGGTGCGGACCCGGCCACCACAGTGGCCACCACACCCGTGGTCAGATTTCAAAGACACAACATTTTTCTTTCTGGAGCCAACCACGGCCGGCCGTGGTGGGGATCGCCGGGCCGTGGTGGGGACCACGCCGTGGTTGGTCTTACGGCGGGGAATAGTGCCACGCCCAACTTCAAATCAAAACCCTAATTTCTCTATGGGATCATGTCCTCAAATCTATCAAGTATACCAATCATTCCACTCATTTTTCCTAAACCCTAATCCTTGAAAACATGTAATAAAAACACATCCAACCTCAAGCATAGGTGAAAACCCTAGATTCAAGCTTAATCCTTTATCATGCACTTTCACTCTAAGAACATCATACAATAGCACAAGTAAATCCACACTCACCTTGAAGTGCTCCTAACTTGATTCCAAGATGGTATTGGTGGTATTGGTAGTCAAGGCAACCTTCCCTTCAACTTCCTTCAAAACACTCAAGCAAAACAACCAACTTTTAAGCATGAGTGTTCTTGATTCTTAGGGATGGAAATGAGTTTATCAAGAAACTAATACCATAGGATTGAAGAAGAGATCATAGTGATCAATAACCATCAAATAACCTAAGCCATAAGGTGTATAAAAATACTTACTTTGGGCCCTTGAACCTTGGAGCTAGCTTTGGCTATGGAGAACTTAAAGATTTGGAGAAGATGAGCCCTTTGGCTCCCTAGGCTGGCCGGTTCTCTTATGCAAGAGGGAGGGGATATTGAAATGTCCATCTTGCCCCTCACTTAAAGGAAGAATCACTAATTTGCCACTGAGGTGTTAAAAGACTAAAATACCCTTGTGATTTCTAAGAATTCCCAATAGGTCTTGAAGAAAATTAAATTTACCAGTAGGTCCTAACTTAGCCAGAATAAATCTAAGAGTTTAGATTTCACCTATTTCTTCCTTAGGTTCTACCGAGTTCACCGATATAGCCAGAATATCAAATCAATCATTCTAACTCAATCTATTACCATTTCTGTAACAGCACATATAAATCATCTAATTAATTTAACTAAGTCATAACATATGAAATTTAGGGATGTTACAGTTCCTATGGATGTGAAGGGGTTGAGAGAGTTTTTGGGGCTTACCGACTATTAAAAGAGATTTGTCAAAAATTATGGGAAGATAGCTTGGCCCCTAACACAGTTGCTTAAGAAGGACAATTTTAAATGGGGAAGTGAAGCTCAAGTTGCCTTTGACCAGCTAAAGGCAGCCATGACAACTTTACCTGTGCTGGTTGTTCCATATTTTGACAAATCCTTCATTATTGAGACTGATGCTTCGGAGTGGGGGCCATGTTGATGCAAGAAGGGAGACCAATTGCCTACTTGAGTCAAACTTTATCTGACAGAGCTCAAAACAAGTTTGTGTATGAGAGAAAGCTAATGGCTATAGTATTAGCTATTCATAAATGGCGACATTATCTGCTGGGGAGACATTTTGTGATGCACACAAACCAAAAAAGTTTAAGGTTTCTTACTGAACAGAGAATCATGGGGGAAGAACAACAGAAATGGGTCTCTAAATTGTTGGGATTTGATTTTGAGATAAAATACAAACCAGGAAGTTAGAATAGAGTGGCTGATGCTCTTTCCGGAAAGCTACAATATTTAGCTATTTCTTCAGTTCAGTTTTATGAGTGGAATTATTCAGGATTTGTTGAGACAACCTGAATCTCGTTTGGGGTTCCAATTAAAAAAGGGAAGGCTATATTATAAGGGGAGAATGGTGGTTCCTAAGGATTCGTCTAAGGTTTCTTTAATCCTTAAGGAATTCCATGACTCAACATTAGGGGGTCACTCAGGTTTTTTCAGAACCTATTTGAGGATTTTTGGATTGATTTACTTGGAAGTGATGAAGAAGAGAATCCAGTAGTATGTGCAGGGATGTAAAGTGTGTTAGAGGAATAAATATCAAACCCTAAGTCTTGTGGGTTTACTTCAGCCACTTCCAATACCAACACACAGATGGTCAGACCTTTCAATGGACTTTGTAGGAGGGTTGCCTTAGGCTTTTGGGGTGGATACCATTCTTGTGGTAGTTGATAGATTAACTAAATATGATCACTTTATAGCTGTTGCTCACCCTTTTACTGCTTGAGATATTGCTGAAATCTTCATTAAAGACATAGTGACTTCATGGATTTCCTTCCTCCATTGTGTTAGACAGGGATAGGGTATTTCTCAGCACATTTTGGACAGAATTATTCAAACTTGCCAGGACCAAGCTGAAGTTCACTTCAACATATCACCCCTAATCTAATGGGCAAACCGAGGTGGTTAATAGGTGTTTGGAGGCCTACTTGAGATGACTAACAGGGACCAAACCCAAACATTGGCCTAAATGGCTCTCAGCTGGGCAGAATTTTGGTATCACACCAATTACAATTCTGCCACCAAAATGACCCCTTTCAAAGCTTTCTATGGAAGAGACTCCCTGGTACTTGTTAGAGGTGATGTGAATCAGTTTGCAGTCGAAGCTGTTAACAGACTTATGATTGAAAGAAATCACATGTTGGATGAACTAAAGGATCACTTGATTCAGGCTCAGAACAGAATGTTCAATCAGGCCAATAAACACAGAAGGGAAGCGAAATATGAGGTGGGAGATATGGTTTTTTTTTTTAAATTAAGCCTTATAAATTGAAGACTATGGCAAGAAGGGCGAATCAGAAATTAAGTCCTAGGTATTATGGACCTTATGAGGTGATTGAAAAGATCAGCCCCGTTGCTTATAAATTGAAGTTACCCGATGGCAGTCAAGTGCATCCTGTCTTTTATGCTTCTCTGTTAAAGAAATCCGTTTCAGCAGATGTTACCAGTCAGCCTCTACCTTCATTTCTAGCAGAGGATTGGGAATTGAAGGTTCAGCCAGCTAACACACTTGCTGTCCGCACTAGTTCAGAAGGCGACACAAAACTTCTAATCAAATGGCACAATTTGCCGGACTTTGAGAACTCTTGGGAGGCTTTATCCACCATCAAAGAGAAGTTTCTAGACTTCCACCTTGAGGACAAGGTATGTCTTGAGGGGGGAAGTGTTGATAGAGCTCCTGCTAAAGTCACTAAAGGCTATGTGAGAAAGAAAGCCCAAAGTAGGATGGGTGTGGGCCGAGAGGGTAAGGAAAAGGGAACCACAATGCTTGTGACTAATTGCTAATGTGGCAGTGATAGTGGAGGGAAGGGTGATCCCATGTGATTCGGTTAGTGGGTGGTTGGGATTTGGCTAGAGAGAGAGAGGCTAGACTTTGGCTTAGGCTGGGAGAGAATTGAGCACTCTCTAATTTGCTCATTGTCTTTTCTTCTGTTTTCTTTGAATTCCCAAAAGCTGATTACAACATTCCTGGTATTGATATCAACTTGATATCAACTAGAGTTTCATCAATATAACAGAGTTCTTATCCATTTTCTGTCCCTATTTCTTTGATACCTATCATTGTCCCAAGTCTGTCCTCGTTCCTCAACCTCCAGTTCTATGAGAAACAAAGGTCTGTTTGCATGTAGTATTTTCTCCCGTATTCTTTAATAGTGTCATCTGCAGGACAGTGGACTTCAGATATACTGTTTCATAACTTCTAGCATTTACCCAAATGAGTATCCAACCTCTTATGTGATGCTTGCTTTGTATTATATTTCGTAGTTTCCCCCCATTTGCACAGGAAATGGTGATTGGAACATGTTACTGATCAGCTGATCAAAAGTCAAATGCAATCCTTGCTTCCCAAGCAATGTTTTTGAAAAATGAAATGAAAAACTCTCCGCCTCCAATGCTAAATTCTACTTTGAATTCCTTGTGACCGATTGTATACCGGTTAGCAGAAATTATCTGGTTTCACTGTATGAAATAAATCAGTAATGTAATTGGAAATCTCAAAAAAAAAATTTCCATTCCTTTTTTGTTCCCCGAGTTAAAAAGGCTTTTAGGTTATGTATAATAGCGCAGATAGAATTATGGCAGTTTTTAGTTCATAATTTGCTTTTACTTATTCTTGAACCTGCGTGGATAGAATTACAACATGAATCTTAGGTATGATCTGTGCTGACAAAGAGAGAGAGATTGATTGTTGAATGTTTTAGTGATCTCTATTCAACACTATGGAAAAACTATTGTAATTGTTCCATCAAAAGATGGTAAAATTGTCCATATAATATGTGAAGTATGTGCTACATTCCTTTTAGGATGAAATTTCGGAAAATGTGTAGGGTAAAATCAATCTCATTTGAGCTTGTTTCTGAAATTATATTTAGATGCTGGAGAAAACAACTAATGGTGGCAAAGATCACTAGACGTGTGGATATACTCTGTTATCGTGTCTCCTTAAGCCAAAGACTTTTACGAGGGACTGAAAAGTATAAAAAACTTTATGACATTGTTGATGAAGCGGTGAAGAAACTTGAACCAGAAGTGGGTCCATTGACTGGCTTACCAGTGAAGATTGGTAGAGGTATTGTGAACAGACTTTCATCAGGACCAGAGGTTCAGAAACTTTGTGGTTTTGCTTTGGAATCATTGGATTTGTTACTTTCTAAGACAATCTTGCCTTTGTCAGAGAATCCAACAATTTATGGTGATCACTCTCTCTGTTTTTATTTCCTTTTTTTTTCCCTTCCCATGTGGTTCTATCATTATCAGAAAGTGGAAAATTCATCTGCTGATTAGATGGAGATCTCTGTGACAAGCATAGTAATTTTGTTGTCTGGATCTAACTGCTTCCATTTAATTTTTTTAGTCCTTGTTTGGGTAACTGGTATAGAATTACTTTTGAGGATAATGTATTTTAGAAGAATTAATTTGGAAAGAATTACTTTTGAAAGAATGAGTTTTATGTTTGGGAATGTTCATCCAAAAGCAATTTGGGACAATTGGTGTAGAGATACCATGATAACTTTTGCCTAGAAGTAATAAAATGTTTCTTCTGGTAGAATTACTCGAGACCCAAAATTAATTTTGGGGTTGGCAGCCAAACATGATAAACTTGGCCTCCAAAATTATTTTTTGGTATCTGTGTTGCATTTTGTTTCAACTTACGGAAGCATGGTATTGTTTCAACAGATTAATTTTTTTCCCTTGGGTCCAGATTCTCGAATAAGATAATTATTAATCTGTCTGTGGTTCCGTACTTGGCATTTTCAGATGCAAATTTGTTTGCTCCAAATATGGCGAGGTTTGAAGATGTCACTGCAACATCCCTCACTGTTATTTTGGGTTCTGAAGATCCTTCTGGACAAAATATTGTGGGTTACACCTTGTGGCATCGCAAAGCTCATGATGTGGGCTATCCAGTGGACCCAACTTGTACTTTGCTTCTACCAAATAGAAGGTTCAGTATCAGGGGTCTAATTTCAGCTACAGAATACAGTTTCAAAGTTGTTTCCTTCAATAATTCGAGGGAGTTGGGTATGAGTTGATGATGAAGTCCCTAACAGCTCAGTAACAGAAAGAAGTCAGAGCCCAGTAACCAACTGTAGCAGCTTTTCCAATCCATCTTCAGTGGAAGATGAAACTAATAACAGTAATCCATATAGTGACCAGACCGATAACCGAGCAGACAATTATCTTACTTATCAAAAGGATGCTGACCAGCTTGCTTCTGGAAATTTGTCTAATGCTATTAACTGTTCCAATATTGGTGGAGTGGGACTTCCCGCAGATGCAGATTCTTTGTCAGACAAGCAACATGCTGTAGGAATGGCTGGCTCAATTCCTGTTTCTGATGTGCTAATGCTTGAAAACAAGCATTCACCAGAGGAACAAGTCACTGAGGACATGAGCACTGATGATGATGGGTTGAACTACCCCATCCAAACTGGGAGGAAATGTGTGCCATTCATATGTAGCTCAGAAGGAGGCTTGCCGAATACTCCCTGTAAGTTGGAAATACTTAAGGATGGATCAGGAAGAAATGGGAGATCCAAATCCATTGGCAAAGATCAAGAAAATGGATCTTGTAAAAGGGAGGGGCCCCAAGATGGAAGCACATCGCAGAAGGGAAGTGGGGAAAGGCAAGATGAGGGCTGTGCAGCCAATGAATATTCAGATCGGGATTTTGAGTATTATGTGAAGGTGATTAGATGGTTGGAGTGTGAAGGACATATAGAAAAGAACTTCAGGCAGAAGTTTCTGACTTGGTACAGCTTAAGAGCAACGCCACAAGAAGTAAGGATTGTGAAAGTATATATTGACATATTTCTTAAAGATCCTGCATCTCTTGCAGAGCAGCTAGTGGACACCTTCTCAGAATGTATATCAAGCAAGAGAACATCAATGGTGCCAGGGGGGTTCTGCATGAAGCTTTGGCATTGACCAGATTTTGCAAGTCCAGCTACTAGCTTGAAGCTTGAAGCCCCTGCAGAGTTGTGATGCAATAATTCTTTAGATATCTAATATTCTTCAAGTACTCAGTTATTAATTATATTTATTTTAGCATTGTCATCAATATGATGATGTAAGGAGTGTAGATTTACTTATTTTATTATACAGTTGGTATTTCAAATTGGTAATTTTTTCAATTTGGAATATTATGTGATTGTTCAACTTTTTGGTAGATTTTTTTTTTTTAGGTCAACCACCCTAAGTTTTTGGTAGATAACATTGAACTACTTGTGTATCAAACTAATGATCTGTAGTTTAGGACAAAGGAGAGAATGTGTAACATCCCTAAATTTCATATGTTATGACTTAGCTAAATTCTTTGAATGAGTTGTATGTTCTATTACAAAAATGGTGATAGATTGAGTTAGAATAATTATTTTGAGATTCTGGCTATACTAGGGAACTCGGGAGAACCTAAGGAAGAAATAGGTGAAATCTAAACTCTTATATTTATTCTGGCCAAGTTAGGACTTATTGGTAAATTAAATTTTCTTCAGGACCTATTGGGAATTCTTAGAAATTACAAGGGTATTTTAGTCTTTTTACACCCTCAGTAGCAAATTTGTGATTTTTCATTTGAGTGAGGGGCAAAATGGACAATTCACACCCCTCCCTCTTGCTTAAGTGAACCGGCCCTAGGGGGGAGAGACCATTTGGTCATCTTCTCCAAAAGTTGCTAAGTTCCATAGCCAAGCTTGCTTCAAGAGTTCAAGGTCCAAAAGTAAGTATTTTTATACATCTTTTGGCTTAGGTTATTTGATGGTTATTGATCACTATGATCTCTTCTTCAATCCTATGGTATTAGTTTCTTGAGAAACTCATTTTCATCTCTAAAGATCAAGAACACCCATGTCTAAAAGTTGGCTGTTTTGGTTGAGTGTTTTGAAGGAAGTTGAAGGGAAGGTTGCCTTGACTACCAATCCCATCTTGGAATCAAGTTTGGAGCATTTTAATGTGAGTGTGGATTTACTTGTGCTATTGTATGATGTTCTTAGAGTGAAAGTGTATGATATAGGATTAAGCTTGAATCTAGGGTTTTCACTTATGCTTAAGGTTGATGTGTTTTGTTACATGTTTTTAAGGATTTAAGTATATGAAAGTGAATGATATGGTTAGTGTATTTTGATGGATTTGAGGACATGATCCCATAGGGAAATTAGGGTTTTGGTTTGAAGTTGGGCGTGGCACTATTCCTGCCCAGATTCCAAACCACGGCCGTGGCCACCACCACAGGCTGGCCGTGGCCACCACCACAGGCTGGCCGTGGTTGTCTCTGGAAAGGGAATTATGGTGTCTCGTGGCCAACCACGGCCGTGGCCACCACCACGGGCTGGCCATGGTCCAGACCACGGGCGTGGTTCCAACCAGGGGCAGGCTGTGGTTGTCTCTGTTTCTAATTTGTTGAGTTTCTGTTTTCCTGAACCGTGGCCGTGGTTACCACCACACCCTGGCCGTGGTTGACTCTGTTTGTGTGGTTATGGTGCATATGTCTAGGGTCTTGTTACCTTATGCTATGTTTAGGATTAAGGATGACTTAGCACTATAATGAGATATGTAGCTAAGTAAGAATGCTTGATGGAATTGAGCATAATGGTTATGTGTTGTATATGCTTGAATTGGTTACATGTGATGTTATTATGATATTATGAATGAGCATGATATGAATATGAGAACATTGCATTGCATAGCGAGATGGCCTAACCGGAAGGGGTTAGTGTACAAAAATGAGGGGTGCCTAGCTTACGGAGCTAGATGGAAATCGAATGGCATGATTATTTGCATTGCATTGCGAGGTGGCCTAACCAGAAGGGGTTAGTGTACAAGAAATGAGGGGTGCCTAGCTTACGGAGCTAGATGGAAATGTAATGGCATAACACATTGCATATGCATATTGCGAGAGCCTAACCGAAAGGGGTTAGTGCACAACAAGAGGAGTGGAGAAAGAAAAAGTGTGAATAAAAGGTGTGAACATCATGTGCATTCATTCATTGCATTGATTGGTTGGTGTTACTTGTATATAGTGAATTGTGTTATACTTGCTCTCCACTTACATGCATACTTTATCTGCAAGTTTATTCATATTCACTGGGAAGTTGTTCTCACCACCTCTTTCTCAGATTCGCAAGAACACTTTGGACCCTCTACGGGTTAAGTACGGAGGATTCTGTTGCCTTATTTTGAGATTTGTATGGTGGAGTTAAGCTCTGTGATGTAACTACAATAGGATGTGTATTATATTATTTTGATGTAGATATGACAGGGAACTGAATACTACTATTGATGTACTCAGTTCTGTATATGTTTAGTGTGCTCAGTCAGGATAGTATTTAGAATACACTTGTATAACATTGCGTACTCTGATAATATTTTGGTTGAAATCTGAGATCTCTTGTTGATATATGTGTATATGTATGTGTATATATATAATATATGTACTCTGGTTGGAAATCCGCTGCTTATGTTTATGTTGTGTGGTAATGTTCGAGAAACAGAAGGAAACGCTGCTGAATTTTCTATACTTATATATTCCACGTAAAACTTATGCGTTGGTAAATAACATAATAAAGAATAGGTCTTACAGAATGTACCTGGAGAAAGATGGGTACCTTGCAACTAATCATACCTGTAGTCTTTTGCTCTTTTTCCGCTGATGAGGCTCTAAACTTTAAAATTGAGAAAATGACTTCAAATTTCAACTTAGCAAAAATAATGACTATTTGGTTCATTTTAAAAGTTAACAAAGTATTCAACTAATTTAACTAATAATTTACATACGATTAACAATGTATATGGTTAACTAATAACTCAGGTTAAAGATAAACTATTAATTAACTGTATGTAAATTATTGATTAAATTAGTTAAATACTTAGTTAATTTTTAAAATGAATCAAATAATCATTATTTTTGCCAAGTTGAAGTTTTAATTCATTTTCCCTTTAAAATTTCTAGCTCATGGATGACAACTCAAATCTAATAATAAAATATCCATAATAAGCTAATGGTTTATTACACGGAAATAAAAAAGCTAATGATTTATGATACTGTGGTATATACTACATACGTTAGATAATGGGAGATCTTGCGTTTAAACATCCCTTCTCACAAGTAAAAGATGGTAATAATAAGATTCTTGTGCAGAATGAAACATAAAGTAAATTATTTAGAAAATACGATAGAAAGGGAGTTGGATTGAGTTAATATATTGATTGACTCTAATTTTGTCTTATTCATGAATCATCTTTATATCTAATTAAATTCTAATTTTATATTATTTAACAACTATCCTTATATCTAACTAATTTTTGACTAATTTTTTATAGTTCTGTAACCCTACCCAACTTTTTATGCATCATTCAATTTATGATTTATCTTAAAATTAAAAAGCAATAAACGATTCATTTTGATAGAACTTGAAATGCTTCATATGCGAAAAAAATGATGCTGATGCACGTAAGCATTCACTTACATGGAAAGACACTGATTGTTTCATAGCCAAAAGATTCAAACTTGGTAGGAGCAAATTTTCTCACATAGGCTCTCTTCTCCCCTTCTCCACAAAAAACACCATTACAAATCACCAAAACAAAAATTAAAAAATATACTGTTACAAAAAAAATTAGACAATGACTTAAATATGCATTACCCTCGTTAATAGCACTGTATCAGCAACATTGTTTCGTATGCTTGGGAATTCCCAGGTTGCTGCTCTCTGCTATGAGCACAGTAGTCTTGAGTTCAATCCCATATAGACATAGTCCATGCCTACGCTACGTCTCCTGCAAGGATGCTTAAGCCTAAGCATGAGAGAGCTGAAGCAAATCCATGCTCATGCAATCACCCACGGTCTTGCTCGTTTCGCCTACATCTCCAGCAGAATCTTAGCCTCGTGTGCTCAATCACAACACGGTGGTATGTGCTACGCAGAGACGCTTTTCACTCACATGCCCATGCCCAATGTCTTCGATTGCAACTCCATGATAATGGGTTTCTCCAGAAACTCAGAATTCCATAAGTCAATCTCCATTTTCAACCAAATGCGCAGTGTTGGCGTCAGTCCCAATTCTCGTACTTTTACTGCACTGGTTAAAGCGTGTTTTTCTCTGTCTTTGCTTGAACAAGTTCATACCCAGATAATGAAGTTGGGTAATTTGTCAGATGTTTATGTTGTTAGCTCTGTGGTGAGCGCGTACGCTAAGCACGGAGCAATACAAGTTGCTCGTCGCGTGCTCGATGAAAGTTCCAACAAGAATGTGGTTTGTTGGACCAGCCTCATTAGTGGGTATTCCATTAATGGGTTGGTTAATGAAGCAAGGGATTTGTTTGATGCGATCCCTCAAAGGAATGATGTTTCCTACAGCGCAATGGTATCTGGGTATGTCAGGAATGGTTGTTTCAATGAGGGGATTGAGCTTTTTCGTGAGTTGAAGAGTTGTGCAAATGTGAAGCCCAACGGGTCTCTTTTAGTGAGTGTTCTTAATGCCTGTGCTGCTGTGGGTGCATTTGAAGAAGGGAAATGGGTTCACTCGTACATTGATGAAAATGGTTTTGAATATGAACTCGAGCTCGGTACTGCACTGATTGATTTCTATGCAAAATGCGGATGGGTACAAGCAGCAGAGCAAATATTTAATAACATGACAAGGAAAGACGTTACTACTTGGAGTGCTATGATCTTGGGTTTGGCTATTAATGGAAAGAATCAGATGGCCCTTGAGCTATTTGCTCAGATGGAGAAGGTTGGACCCAAACCCAATGCAGTTACTTTCATTGGAGTTCTTACTGCTTGCAATCACAAATATCTGTTGAATGAAGCATGGTGGTTATTTGAACATATGAGTAAAAAATATGGCATCCCACCATCCATTGAACACTATGGATGCGTGGTTGATGTTTTGGCCCGAGGTGGACAAATCAACGAGGCCGTAATGTTCATTAACAGTATGACAATGGAACCAGATGGAGCTATATGGGGGTCTTTGCTCAATGGGTGTCTGATGCATGGTCATGTAGAGTTGGGACAGAGAGTTGGTAAGTATTTGATAGAGTTGGAGCCTCAACATAGTGGAAGGTACGTCCTTTTAGCAAACATGTATGCAAGTATGGGTAGATGGGAAGGCGTTTCCGAGATAAGAAAATTGATGAAAGACAGGGGAGTGCCAGTCATTTCTGCTTGGAGTTTCATAGAAATTGATCAAACCATCCACAAGTTTGTTGTTGATGATAAGTCTCGTTCTTATTCAGGAGAAATCTATGAAGTTTTAAGTCAACTTGGAAAGGAACTCGAGGATTTTTCCATAGCAAAGGATGCATTTATTATTTGAAATAATATAACTTCATTGGCAGATATTTCAGACTTAAGTTGCATATGCACTTTGAGACATGCTCCGGAGTCTGGACAAACATCAGCATTTTGTTGGATTACTGTAAGTTCAAACTTTGAAAGCTCTCATGCGCTTCATTTTTTCCCCGGTCTTCTTCTCACTTATCTGTGAGTTCTGTAATTCAGTTTGGCTTCTGAAAATTGAAGAAGTCATTCTTTATTTCAGCTGTAAAGGTGGTTGCTGAGACAACCACCATGTCCACATCGAGCCAAACTTGTTTTTTGTGCACCAGGAAACAAAAAAAAGAAAGGGGGAGAAATCTTTGTTTATTTTATTCAAACGGTTTGGAGGCAGAAACTTTTCAGCACCAGGGATTGGTGGCCCTACCTTCACTCGTAACGGTAGTGCTGCTAGCCAAATTGTCAAAAGGCAGGGTATTGTTGACAAATTCAAAGCTTTATAGCAGGGTATTGTTGACAAATTCAAAGCTTTATAGCAGGGTATTGTTGACAAATTCAAAGCTTTATAGCAGGGTATTGTTGACAAATTCAAAGCTTTATAGCTAATTAAACTCTTCACTTTCTTGTGCTCACCATCTTCTAAACTGCTTACTCTCTAACAGTCCATACATCATTTTAGGAGCACTGAAGCCGACTCCTTTCGTCCTTTTGTCCAACAAATTCTACCTCCTTCAAGATGAAACACTGATTTAAGTCGTTTATACTTCCATAGCACCTGTCCTCACTTTTTTAATCAACCTTCCTTTCATCAGCCACTTGAGTAAAATGTCTGCTGGAACTTATACAACTCCGGTTGTTGGGGCTGGCTTTGTTGGCTTGAAATTTAACTCGTCAAATCTTTGCTCTAGTACAGGGTCCATTGGATGGAAAAAGAAAACTGTCTCCAATGGTTCTGAAACCCAATGCGTGAAGGTGAACTTATCGAATGAACCATCCAAAATTGATCACATTGTTACATGTATTACTAGTCTCCCCCGCGCCCCCCCCCCCCTCCCACCCACAGTTGTTCTTCTTTTCTCATTTCTAATATGCTTTAATTTGTGATCTGTTTAGACAGACATGGAATCCCATCGGTAAAATGAAGTTTGAAACACTCTCCTACCTCCCTCCACTTTCAGAAGACTCCGTTGCAAAAGAAATTGACTATTTACTCAAGAAGGGATGGATCCCTTGCCTTGAATTTGATGAGGTTAGTTTAAGATAAATTTAGATGATAATGTAGATTTATGACTTCTTCTTTTGAAAAAATTTGATGTGTTAGAATTTCTCATATTGATTCATTTGACATACATGAAAACTAGCAATGCTCATGCCATCATGATCCAGGAAAATTTTGATGTTTATTATTGTGAGCTTTGAGTTTTTGGTCTATGCAGACCCCATATGTTGGAGAAATAGATATTCTGTGTGAGTTCCATTGACGCTTCATTTTCTAAGCAGATTTGCATATCTTAGTCAAGAAAGTGTGGACACTTCAAAGTGGCTGTTGTACCGGTGTTGGACACTATCTGTATTGGATACTCATCAGACACTGTTGGATACTCCTAGCTTGCATTATACAAATTTTTACTCTTATTTTTTGAATTTTTGTACCAATATAAATGGGATACTACAATAATTAGATTAATGATAGTTTTTTTGTGTGTCTACAATACTAGTGCTAACTTTTGAAACATTTATGTCTTTGTTTTAATTTAGGATTTGTATTTTTATATGTTGTACCCTAACTTGTGTCATACCCTAAAATTTTTAAGATTTAATTTGTTGTATCTTTGTGCCCGTGTCATATTGTATCCATGTCTCATTTCATATCCATGCTTCCTATATTTGTATCATGTTTTGTATCCGTGTCGGCATACTCAAATGCATATATACGCTGCTTGGCATTTGACAACCAGCGCCACATGCTGCAGTTCATGGTTTTCATCATTCAGAAATCTGCCAACACTCTCACCAAAAAAAAAAGGGAAATCTGCCAGCATACACTACTAGCACTTGAGGCATTTTGTTCTTCTTTATCTTCAAATTTTCATTCGACTCAATATTTTCATCATTTTTTCTTTCTTTCTAAATCTCTGAAAAATGTAATATGATGCTTGCTGTTTACTTGTCTCGCCGTATGAATAAGATGGATTTAGAAAGTTACAGCCATTTGTTTGAGCGGCGTACAAATCTGATTGAGCTTGGGTTACCTCTACTCTAGGGATTATTATATTGAAATAATGCAGAAACAACCATGCTTTAAGGAATAACACGTTTTCAAAATAAAGTGAGACAGATGTGTGTGAATATAGGGATGCTGCTAGATGGGGAACATGGGAATTGGTTATGGACTTCCAACTGCTGTGAACCGGAATGTCAGGAACATATGTCGACTTTGGACAGGTTGACTGCTGTTATAGAGGCGCAAACTCAGTAGGTGTGCACATCACGCAGCAGACCATTTTTGTATAGCAGATATATATTAATATGCTGCAGTCACTTATTTTGCTGAATCATGTTTGTATAGGTACTTTGCTCCAAGCTTGTGAACTGTGATATAAATGACTTTTGTTTTCAATGGAGTCTGCTAAAGTTGTTTCAGAAAAAGTTTACTAATTCCTAATCCATTTGGTATCGAAATGCAGCCTGAACCCCAAACTCTTTCCTGAGCTTATCCTGTTCTATGAAAGTGATATCCTTGAAAAAGGTAAGGGCAACCCAGGTTGGGCATTATTACATCTCATCTGCTCAAACTATTCAATGTTATGTAATATTTAGTGCCATAGTCTGTGCAGTGCAAATGTGTACTGCATTAAACTATTCAAAACCCTAGAACCATCCATGCACTCCATAACTTTCAAGATATGGTATTTTCATTTTGTAGTAAATGTTTTTGGCCTTCAACTGCTTAATGCAGGAATTTGATGCTGAGTTTCTCGAAGTTGGTTGCATTTGTTTTGCTACATTTTGTTTGTATGCATTTTTGAGTTTACAAAGATCTCTGTAATGTACACAAGTATCTTTGAAGTAATTTTCTAATTCAGTTTCTCTCTTTGGCTGTCCTCAATTTCTTGTTCAATAATCTAAGGCAGTAACATTTCTTTCAGAACAACATAGAAAGTCAGTAGTTTTTGAAGCCATTATTTGATTAAGCATTCATTTACATATCATGAATGAATACATATCAAACATAACCAAATAAATTAAATAAACTGTCAAAAACTCCAATTCAGCAAACAAGTCAATCAGGGATTTGGATCCCTGTTGTTTTAAGGGATAACAGGCGTGATGTTGGATATTTCGTGTTAGACATGATGTCACACTTCAAAATACATGTGCATACTTTCACTAAAAAAAAACAGAGAGAGAAGAAAAAGAAATACATATGCACAGTCTCTAGCTTTTGTCATACACATTGATCTTTTGACGTTTATTTATCTTCCTCCTTACAGCTTCCAGATAAAATAATCATTTGCATACGAGAGAATTGCTTATGACAGCATTTTGCACAACCCCATTTTCCATTGGATGGACCTCCATCCTCAGTTTGAGAAGGGTGTAGAAGAGGCTCTTTATGTATACATACAAACTCTACTTCTGTCTCAACTAATCAAAATTGAAAACATGAACCCAAGGCCCACAGCAATCAACAAACCCATATGGATCAGGATCAATATCACCTCATATACAGCCATGATTAACTTTGTCATCTTATATTTACCTGGAGCCATTTCAAAATTCAACCAGAATCACATATGCACTTGTGGACAGTTCTCCCTGTAACAACACTGTGAAATGTATGTGTATCAAAGAAAATTTAAATTAGACAAGCTCAGGCTATGTAAAAAAAAAAAATCCCAGTGAATAGGATAGCATTCAGGTTATGGATATTATTTTTGGAGCAGAAAGATGGTTATAAGTTTTGCTGATGAGAAGAGAGGCAGAGGGAGAGAGAAAGCTGAGCCTGTTGGCACTGCGTGCGCTTGAGAGCGGTGCCAGCGCTGGAGCAGAGGGTCCGCACCGCCTCAGATTCATGAGGGCAGGCCAAAGAAACGAGGCAGTTGGCAAGGGAGTGGTTAAGGTGACGGCAGGCCGAGTCACGACCCGGACCGGACGGGACCCGACGGTGGCACTCCCATAGTGCCCGCTGCAGCCGCTCGCATGTGCCTTCCGATGATGACATGTTTGTTACTTTGTTATTGGAGATCGCAGCAATCTCAGGTCACTCGTAGATCTGATAAATTTTCCTGTTTTTTTTTTCAAAGAATTCGGAGTTATGATCTGGGAGATACCTTTTCCATTGCACCCGGATAATCTTCTTTTAGGGAACATCACACTTCGAAGTTTGAAAATCGTGTGCCTTTTCATTTTAGTACTTTTTTTTTTCAAATTACTTTTTTTTTCCACTTATTAAAATACGCTGATTTTGATAGTAGTCAATGTTGCGGCTTTTTTTTTTAAAATTACTATCGATACATTTTTTTTCTTTTCGCCCCCGCTGTGAAATTATGTATGAAAATGACCTTTTTTTATTCATGTGTTGACGAGTATGTTATATTATTTTTATTTTTCATTTTATAACAAAAATGTTGAGAAGTGTGTTTGATCAAATAAACTTATCAATATAATTTAAAAAAGAAAATAACATTAAGAAGTCAGTTTATTTTTTTATGTATGCATGAATTTTTTTTACATAAAACAAAAGAATGATAAATAACTAAGTATATAATATTCTACTAAACTAATAAAACAAAATGAAATGCTTTGACCATTCAGATGTAGGAATAATAAAATTAGAAATTAATAACATTAATGCGAACACAGAATTTGCATACAGAGAAATGAGATAGCGTTAGATATTATTCTTCATGTGAACTCTCTCCAAAGGGACCACCACGATAAATAGGGGTGTTTATTAGTTACAAATCAACTCAAATTAATTAAAAAAAAATTAGTTTGGGTTAGGTAATCGAGTTTAATCAGATTCAATTTAATCAAAACTAATCATGATTGGTTCAGTTCACGAATTTTATATTTTATAACCTGATGACTTGGTAAAGTGACCCGAAGTGTAATAAAATTTTAGATATTATTTTCTTATCATTTGACTTTTCATTCATTTAAAAACCTAAGATATAATTATATATCTTTAATTTTCATTTTTAAGCCTCAATCATTCAATTATTTTTATTTTGTTTTAGTTGCATATTAGAATAGTAACGTTTCAATTATTAACTTACTCATTGTGTTATAAAACTTTACAACTTAAAGCATTTTCTGTGAAGTAATAATATATATATAACCTTCTCTGTGAAGCAAGATATATTTAATGTCATACATTTATATTATAAATGTAACTTATGATGATTTTGAGACGTTAAAATATTTCTTCTCAAGCTTGATTTTACTTTTATCTTAATAATTGTACTATACTGGAAGGCTTGAATGTTTAAAATTCATATGTAATTGTTTAATTGAGTTTGAAGTATTTAATAATAGTATGTTTGCTATTTTGCTATGAGAAAAAAAATGATCAGACAACTTTATGACCCGAACCAACCCAACCCAACCTTAATCGGCTTGGTTTGATTCGGATTGCTCGAAATTTTGTTCAAAAATAGAACCAAACCAACCCGAACAAGGTTGATCGGTTTGGCCATTTTTTTCCCAAAATCCGAACCAATCTAACCCATGAACACCCCTAATAATAAAGACATTTGTTATGGTTGTGACCTTTAGTTTTACGTAACCCACACTTTTTCGGTTGGTGTCCCAACCTTCCTCAATGCGGCGTCCGTGACAAACGTGACAATTGAATTTTAAAAATAAAATTTTAGATGAGTCGTCCCTAATTTTATTTGGTTAGAAAAAATTAAGAAAAACTCTTTAAAAATGTTTAAAAATCAGTATGTGCATCAAAGTTGGATTCAAAAGTCTATTTATGTACAAAGAATAGTGAAAACTTAATCCCATTATACTCTTGATACATCCATTCAAAAACAGTTACCCTAAAATTAATTGTATGAATTAATAATAGCCTAAACATATTTAATTTACCCTATAAAACAAATAAGCAATCACGACAATAAGAAAACAAGTAAATCAATAATTAAAAATTAAATTACAATATTTATTAGCACAAAATAATCAAATATTAAAATATCTATAAGCAATAAAAAAATAAAAATGAATTAAGATATTTATAAATAGAGAGACAATAAAAAGGTGAAGATTACATACTAAATTATAAATTTAGGAGTTTAAATAAAAATAAAGAGTAAAAAATTAAATTAAAATATTTACAGATTTGACAACATTAAAATATTTATAAGTTGAGAAAATTATCAAAAAATAAATTAAAAATACTTACAAACTCAAAAGAAAATAAATATAAAAATTTAATGAAAATATTTACATTTTTTACTTGCAATAAGTACCTAATATCTTCTAAGTATAATGAAAAATTTTAAATTACGTAATTCTTTTAAAAATTTTGATAAGTGAACTAATTTTAATTAATATAATAAAAAACATTTAAAAAGGTGTTTGAGATCAACGTAAAGTAAGTTATCTTAAGAAAACACTTCTATATTGTTTTTTTTAATCAAAAAGCAAATGAATAAAGACAAAACAAAACTATACATGAACTTAATATATAAATATTAGAGTTTAATTTTGATTCACCGTTAATGTAAAAAAAATTTATACTGTCATCTAATCATGTATTGTCAAATTATTAAAAGAGTTTGATTATTACAATAACTACCTAAAAAATCTAACTCTTTTAATAATGTATCAATACATAATTAGATGACAATGTAAAAAAATTTTACACTCTAAATTGAAATTAAATCCTAAATATTATCTTTTCAAACATATACGGCACACTACCTACGCACATTCACCAACTCTATTTTTTCTTTTCTATTTTTTCTTTTTTTCTTTCACGCCTGCTCAAACCCAATTACCACGGTTAATCACTATTTTAAAGTTAAACTTTTCAAATAATCAAATGAAATGGCCCACCATCAACTTTCCATGGAAGTGACTTTTTATTTGACATGAAATTAAAACCAACGGATACATGACATCAAGTTGGATAGAAATGAAGATAAGATAGCACTTGAACAAGAAACATAACACACAATAATCTCATTAACGAAAATAGCAGAAAAGTAGCAAATTACTGCACGTGTCACACACGTCTAGACAACATTATGCAAGCTAAAAAGGATGATATTTGAAAATCAGGAAAAAATAATAAAATAATTAATAGACAAACATAAAGTACAAGAAAAGAAAACACAGTATTTCAAACATTATTGCTTTGGGAGCTTCACGAATTCACAGCAGGGAACAACTATGCATGAGATTGGGTTCTAGCCAGAGGGAGTAGGGCAATGGCTTTATGGCTCAACGGAGGATTTCAGGGAATAACACAGTAATTTTCCACTTCTTTTCCTTCTATCTTTCTCTGCTCTCAGTGTTTGCTCTCCCAATGATTGCCCTCTTTAGTATAAGCTTTCTCCTCTCTCTTCTATCAAACAGCCGCTAGTTTCTTTTTTTTTCTCTCTCCCTTTTAGATGTGCCTCTTTCTCTCTTAGCCACCACTCCTCTCTATCATGTTGCCCTAGCCTCCTTATTTATATATAAATTAGGGCTTTTAGAAAGGGGTTGGTTGTTAAAAAATGGGTCACAGTCAATTTTGAATAGAATTAGGAAGTGTTGACTTTTGAGCTTTGGGATTGGGCCAAAAATAATAGTATAAGTGAGGTGACTCATTATTTTTCTAAAAAAAATGTCTTTTTTTTTTCAAATTTTCTTTCATAAAATGATAAAAGAAAAAAATTGTATTTTTTTTATTTTTTATTTTTAACTTTAACTATCATTTTGTTAGCATAGTCAAAATCGGGTGCTGATAATTGGCTTTTCTCCCCAAGGTCCATCTCATTACGAATGCGACTAGATTTTGGGCGACCGTGATAATTTTTCCATATTTCCAGATAATGACACAACTGTAGACCATGATACTGAAGCCAATAACTTTTGTTTTCCACTACTTGGAACTCTTACTAGTAAACATTAAATATGTTGTCGAATATGTAGATGTTCACCACATATTGCATGCAATCTAAATGGACTAATGCACAGGCTACTACAACATGTGTACAAGAAAACCTTAGTGAATGAAATTTCCCACAGTCACACTACATATCATTAATATTTACTTTGTATTTCCTTGCAAGCCATCCCTCCCATGTGTTAACTAACTCTTCAAAAAATTCGTATCTTTCTCATGTAAAACTACGAATATTGGATTGGCTTTTCTTCGATTTTCTTCTGTGGCCTTTATGAATGTTTTATGGTATACATGTCCAACCCTTATCATTGTCAGCTGTTGGTTTCCCATCTTACCAAAATAGTTTAGCCAACCTATCATATGTTGATTACGCCAACGCAGTAATGGACAAATTACAAGTCTCTTTCAACACTGAATTAATGCATTCAAAAGGTTGGTTGTCATATGCTCATAACGCCGACCTCTAAGCCCACTTTTTCATAGGGATATTAGCAAGCCAATTTGTGGCTTCTTTGTTTTTTTCACGGAGATTCTGAAAGTACCAATCAAATTGTGTTAGTGTATGTTCTAGAGGCCAGTTGTATACTAACTTTACCAATTTACATTGTATCTTTTCATTTATTTTATATATATGAGGTATTTCATTTATTATGTTATTTGTTTTATTTAAATATACATAATAAAGTCCTTAGAATAGTAAGTACAATGCCATGAGATATCAAGTGCATGACTTGGTTGTGAGATCCTATTGGTTACAATCGGAACATTATTCGTAAATGTCCCTAGTAAAGTATTATTATGAATTAGGACAACAATAATGCATTCACAATAGTATGTGCGTAGATTGATGACCTTATCTCACGGGTCATGGATATGAGATATTAAGTCTTCACATTGGTACATATTAGAGTAATAATGTATTGGATTGACCCACCATGAGAACATTGCATGGATCATTATGTGAGTGTCATGAGCGATTCTCATAGTAACAATGGTGTATGTGATATTTTGGTTTGAAGGCACTACAGTTCCCTACATGAGGAGTTGTATGACTTAATATCGTCAAACGTCACCTATAATAAGGTGATTATATAGATAACTATTAGATATATTACAAATCATGCAAAGGGATGCAAGTGACCTATATAGGATTTGTCCTTCCTACATGACAGGAGCGATATCTTTTGTCCTCTTGATTAAGTGAGACTGCAAAATGTATGGACACGCTCAAATGAGTAAATATGAAATATTAATATCATTTGTCTTAGCGGGTCTACTCAGATATTAAGAAGCTATAGATTGAACTATACAAGGGTGACATGTTTCATGCCTTGTGTTCAATTGAGAAATTTGGACAAAGGGACTAGACTTATGTCAAATCTCTGACATTCCTATTACTTGAGTAGCAATGATGTATTGCTAGATACTGCTCACTGTTTATATTACTAAAGTAGGATTTTAGTATTATTATCAACATAATGAGAACCTACAAGGTCACACACTTTAAATGGATCGACATTGGGATTTAACTTCATGAAATGAATTTAGTTGAGAATCCAATTATGGCTTGGGCTCTTAATGACTAGTTGGACACATAGTTAGACTAAATGGGCCAACCAAATAGAAGGGCTTGCACATAATTCTTACTTAGGCCAAATTATAAGCAGGGACGTCTATATTCCTCACACTCACTAATGACGATTTCCCTACATATATATATGATATATAAGTACAACAATATAGACAGAACAGAAAAGAGAAGAGAGTCTTCCCTAACCCTAGCTGCACATAGAGTGAGAGAGAGAGATTGTGCATTCCCCCACAGCTAGCACCGCGGCGTCAAGGAGAACATTGTTTTGGTCCGTTCATATGAATACTGTAAAGGCACCAAAGCCTTGCTGTGCTTGTGATTGGCAAGTTGTGGAGACAGTCGTCCTTTCTTTGAGGTAATATTATAACACGGTTATGGTTTTTGCTTGGATCATCGCGCTAGGTTTTTGTTTTATTTTGTTATTCTGTTGCCTTTTAACTACTCTTTATGTGAGCGGGAACCCAACAAATTGTACTTGCGCCAATCCGTATCGTATGGGTTCAAAGAGAGAGAATTTTAGAAAATCTATGTATTGTATATATTGCATCAATTGTGTGTTTCTCTGAACATAAGACCCTATTTATAGGGCGATTACAATCATCCTAGGACCACTTAAAGGACTTATTAATGGCCTATACAAGTTTAGGAAATAACTAAACCATAATAATGATGTTTGACATCACAATTAATATGTGCTAAATGTTCTAGCCTATTAACTACAATGTTGACTAGTATTCAAACATGTGATTAATTCTAACACTCTTCCTCAAGCTGGAGTTTACTAAGCTCTCAGCTTGTTACAAATAAGCCTACAAACAAAATTCTAAGAACACTAAGAGCTAACACAACCCAGCCAATCTCAACCAAAGAACTTAGGCAATTAGTACTCCCCCTGATTCGTAAAACCTTGACTAAGTCCTTAGCAGATAGCTCCCAAAAGTCTTTGACCATTCTCCTCAATGGCCTCGTTGACCTTCTTCCAGTTTCTCCTTGGCATATATCCTAAGTAAATGACATAGTTTCTAAAGTCTTTGACTTTTCTCCTTAGGCCCCTCGACCTCCAAACTTGTTTCAAAACATCGGGTACCACCAAGTAAAACAAACAAAGTCTCTACTAGTGCCCAAAGTCTTAGATCCACAAATACTTGACAGAAAAACAAAGAAACAATGACTACTAATATTCAAATAAAACAAACAACATAAATCACTGCAATGCCTCAATAAAACAATAAAACCAATATAGTGACAGTTTGTGGAGAGTAACGATTCTTACTTGAAAACACAAAGAAAGCATAAGAAAGGAGATCAATGAACTAAATTCAACAAAAACATACACACAGGTCACGATGGATGGTACTGCATTGGTACCATATTGAAAGAGAGAATTTTGGCGAAATTATGTATGTAAATTGTATATATTGTATCAATTTTGTGTTTCTGGGTTGAGCACCACACCCTATTTATAAAGTGATTACAATCATCCTAGGGCCACTCAAAGGAATTATTAATAGCCTATAAAAGCCTAGGAAATAACTAAACTATAATAATGATGTTTGACTACATAATTAACATGTGCTACTCGATTAACTACAATGTTGATTAGTATTCTGACATGAGATTAATTCTAACACTATGAAAAATATAAAATACTTATAAATATCATTAAGAATGAACATGAAAGGAAGCAATAAATAGAATAACTATGATTACAGTAGATACTCATGTTAATAACTTGTCGACACATTTCCTTGTTAAACCTCCTCTCAAAGTTTGCCGCAATATGACGAATGCAGTAGACTGAATATGCTCGTGGAGGTTGCCATCTACTACCATGATGTCTGATTGAGCATTTTATAGACTTGTGTCGATCATATTTCAAGCATATGTCAGCTTATGGTGTGACGTGTCGTCGCAAATTAGTGAGAAAGAATGACCAAGCCTCTGTCGTCTCAACCTCCACAATGAAAAAGTAATTGATATATGTTGGCTTTTATTATCTTTGAATTGCTAGAAAGAAATTTATTTTTTGATTTATCCTTCCTTATTTTTATGTACCAAAATACGCTAATTTTTTGATATGGTGGGAAGCCGCTATAGGTGTACAAATTTTTTTTGTTAAATAGTTTAGAAACCGCCTTCATGGAAGGCGACTTCCCTTAAAGAAAAATCTAAAAAAAAATTATTTTGTAAAACCTGCGCTCCATGGAGGCGGTTTACCTATACTACTAGTAAAAAAAAATTAAGCTTAAAATTGCCCTGCATGAGGGCGGTTCGCCAATATATTTTAAAAAAGAAAAGTCCCTATAGCAATTCTAACTGCACCATCCACTTGGTCATATACAACTTCAATTCCCTAGAAGTTATTTTCAATAGAACCATGTGTGGTCCATATGATGCTTTTGAAAGACACAAAGATAGAGCGGGGAGGATGGGTGAGGGAGGGTAGCTAAAGAGGCACCTCCTGCAAACATAGCTTCACACATGAACTTTGCAGATGGAACATTAGCCTTTGAAGTGGATACATAGCTATCATCATCATATAAAATTCTTGATTTTTAGTTGGGGTAGTAGCTTATACATTGTGTTGAAATTGAAGATTGTTTTGCAACCACATACCCATAATAGGCTAAGCACTCCTCACTCTCAACAATAATACTAAAATTCATCTCATGAATATTAAATATCAATATCGGTCTATTCTAAGTGTGTGACCCTGTAGGTTCTCATTACATTGATAGTAATACTAAAATCCAATTTTAGCAATACAAACAGTGAGTAACATCTAGTAATGCATCACTGCTACTCAAGTAACAGGAATGTCAGTGATTAGACATAACCTTTCCATGAACAATGTTACCATGTAGTCTAGTCCCTTTGTCCAGATATCTAGATTGAACACAAGGCATAGAACGGTCACCCTTGTATAGTTCAATCTTTGGTTTCTTGATCTCCAAGTAGACATACTAAGACAAATGAGATCAATATCTCATATTGATTCATTCAAGTATGGCCATGCATTTTCAGTCTCACTCTATCAAGGGGCCCACAAATATCACTCCCGTTAAGTAGAAGGGACAAATCTTATCTAGGCCACTAACATCCTCTCTGCATGATTTGCAGTATGTCTAATAGCTTTCTTTTTAATCTCCTTGTTATAGGAGACGTTTGACGGTATCAAGTCATACAACTCCTCATGTAGGGAACTGTAGTGCCTTCAAGTCAAAGGACTACATACACCATTGTCACTGTGAGAATTGCTTATGACCTCACGTAACGATCCATGAAGCGTTCTCATGGTGGGTCAATCCAGTACAACATTACTCTAATGTGTACCTATGTGAAGACTTGATATCTCATATTCATGACCCGTGAGATATGATCATCAGTCTATGCACATACTAGTCTCAATGTATTATAGTTGTCCTAATTCACAATAATACTTGACTAAGGACATTTAAGAATAGCGTTCCAATTCAGCCAATAACATCTCATTATCAAGTCATGTACTTGATATTCCATGGCATAGAACTTGCTATTGGAATGACTCTATTATGTTCATTTAATATAAGTAAATAACACAATAAATTAAATGCCTCATATATAAAATAAATGCGATGATACAATATAAACCATAAAGTCAATATATAATTGGCCTTTAAGGCATATACCAACATGTGGGTAGGGTGGTGATATGATCCTAGTCGGATACATATTGTTTTTACGGATCGTCCTTGAGTTGATTTCTTGTTAAAAAGAATTAATGGTGATATGAATAGTAGCGTGAACAGTGCCACGGTACAGTAGCGTGAACAGAAAAATAGGAAAAAGATGGAAAAAGATAAGGGATGGTAGGAAGAAGACGCCACACTCTTTGGGAGTGATAAGTCAAGCGAAGATTCGCCACAAAGGTAAGGAAACCTCTGATAAGAACCAAGATGGTTCACCCAAGAACCCCAAGAGAACAAAGCTCTCAAAAAACTCACAAAGGAATGTAATTGTATTATCAAATTCAAAGTTGACAAATGCAGCAAATACAAACCTATTTATAGGGATTGAGTTGGTGGCTAGGTCTAATTAAAAGGAGGCAGCAAGCTAACACCTTTTTAACCCTAAACCTAACACAAAAGTGGCCCAAGCCCAATTAGAAGGCAACATCTATCCCTAGCTATGCTATGCACTTAGTTAAGCCCAAACAATAGGCCCTTATTACAAAATATCCCAAAAAGAAAATAAGAATCAAAACTGAAAAGATTAAAAGGTTCAAATACATAATTAAATAAAATTTCTAAGAAGAAATCCTGCCCCGACATTGGGCCCTTCATCAACTTGGTTCATTTGGACCATCTTGAGTGCTTCTTCTTCTGGAATGGGCTTGAGTGAGAGAAAATGGTTGACTTCTTTAACCAAACTCTCCTTAGCCTTCTTAGCTCTTGTCCTTGTCATTGGGCCTCCAAGTCCTTGCAGTGCATCTTTGGGCCTTGGGCCCATTGGGCTTCCCACTGAGCTTCCTTGGTCTCCATCATGCCCTCCCCTTCAAAAGAATTCGTCCTCGAATTTGATCTTTCGTCACCTTTCTTTTCGCATGTGCACCCACACCAATCTCCTGGATAAAAAACAACTTGTCTCCTTCCCTTGTTTGCTTGCCTAGCATATTGCTCCATCTTCCTTTCAATTTGAGCTTTGACTTGTTCAGGGAGCGTCCATACATATTCAGTTTTTGCCTGTCCATTCCTATGAATTAAAGAAAAGACATTAGGTAGAGGCAGTAACTCAAGGGGGCTGAAGGGATTAAAATCATATACAATCTCAATAGGAGAAAAGCTAGTAGTAGCATGCATAGCCCTATTATAAACAAATTCAACAAGTGGTAAGCATTCTGAGTTGAAAGAGGCTCTTGGGATGAAGTCCATTTGAATTTCAATCCCCCTCAAGGGTGGTAGTCCGGGAGGGACACTCCTTGGAAAGACATCTTCAAAGTCCTGCAAAAGAGATTCAACTTCACTAGATAGAGGGTTAGAGTTATAATTTAAGCACAAGTCCTTTTGTATACTACTGTATATCTCTTTCTTTGCAAAGCAAGCCCTCTTAATCTCACTCTCCCTAGTTATTAAATATTCAATTTTTTTCTCATTTACAAGTTCTTGGTCCTTATTCTTTGCTTCCCCTTTCGATTTTATTTTTAAGTCCTTCTTCTCTTGCTCCCTTCTTAGCTTCAAGGCCACTTGGTCTTCACAAACCTGTTTGGGAGTAAGGGGTACAAGGGTTACCTTCAAAGAATTATGAACAAAGGAGTACTTGTTAGTGAAACCATCATGAATAGCATGCTTATCAAATTGCCAAGGCCTTCCAAGCAAAATATGGCCAGCCTCCATGGGAACAACATCACACAAAACATCATCATTATACTTACCAATTGACAAACTTACCAACACTTGTTGATTTACTATCAACTCACCGTTCTCACTTAGCCATTGAAGCTTGTATGGTCGGGGGTGAGGAGTAGTTTTAAGGTCAAGTTTTCTTACCAAGCAAGTGCTTGCCACATTAGTGCAACTTCCCCCATCAATGATTAATGAGCACACTTTGCCTTGGATGGTACATCTTGTATGGAAGATGTTTTCCCTTTGGTCTTGGTCCCTTGCCACAACTTGGTTACCCAAAAGTCTCCTTATCATTAGCAAGTCGCCATCATGAGCATAGGTCTCACAGTCTTCTTCTCCTTCACTTGAGGGAGGGGAATTTGGACATGAATCACTAGAGAGGTGTCCTTCTTTTATCACCATTGCCCTTTTGTTTGGGCATTGAGAGGCTATGTGTCCATTCCCCAAGCATTTGAAGCACTTGATGTTCCTACTTTTAGAAGAAGAAGAAGAAGCATTAGTAGAAGGAAAAACACTAGAGTTTTTAGAAATCATACCTCCCTTAGGTTGTGTAGAGTCTTCCTTTGGTTGTTTGTCCTTCCAAGTGGAAGGTTTGAGGTCAGAAGAAGGCTTCTTCCATGCAACCTTTCTTTTGAGTTGTTGTTCCACCTTTATGGCTTGGTGGACTAACTCATCAAGCTCTTCATAGTTGTGCAACTCCACAATGTCTCCTATCTCACGGTTTAAACCATGAAGGAAACGTGACATGGTAGCCTCCCTATCTTCATTGACATTAGCCCTTATCATGGCCACCTCCATCTCTTTGTAGTACTCATCCACACTTCTACTTCCTTGGGTAAGTCTTTGGAGTTTATTGTGTAATTCCCTATGGTACCATGAAGGGACAAACCTCCTCCTCATCAAACTTTTCATCTCCTCCCAAGTATCTACGGGGTACTCCCTATTTCTTTCTCTCTCTTTTTGTACTTGGTTCCACCAAATTAAGGCATAGTTGGAAAATTCTAGAGCAGCCACCTTCACCTTCCTTTCTTCATTGTAATGGTGATAGGAAAAGATTTGTTCTACCTTGGTTTCCCATTCTAAGTAGGCGTCGGGGTCATTTTTCCCTTGGAAAGAAGGTATTTGGATCTTTACTCCTCTTAGCTCTCCTCCCCTTTCATCACTCCGATGTCTCCTATTCCTCCTTTCATAACTCCTTTCACTCCTCTCATGCCTCCTTCTCCTATCATGGTTTCTCCTAGTCCTCCTTTCCCTACCCGAATCATAGGTATCTTCTTCCTCATATGAGACTTCATGTTGAGAGTCTCTCCGCCTTCTATTATCGAGCCTTGTATTAATTTCCACCCTAAACTTCTCAAGTTCTTTAGCTAAGGCTTGCATAAGGTTTGCAGTTCTAGGGGATGGGGGTGTACTTCCTTCACTCATCTTTGCACAAGTAATAAGAATAATTCAAGATTGAAAGGCCCTTACCACTCTTCTCACGTGTATACACTCTTAGATTGATTCCACTCGTGTTTCACACAATTAGGCTTTTGTTTAATGAAAACGCTCTTGCCTTTTACCACTCAAGTTCTCTTTGCAAGTTCTTAAATAAACCCTCTCACGTATCAATTATCAAAAGATTTTACAAAAGTAGCGGTCTTCTCAAGAGTAAGCACTCAGAAGTTGAAGAAAGGATGAAACTCTAGACAAAACTCAAAGGAATTTAAAAGACAAGCAAGAAAAGCTAATTAAAAGAAAGGTAGAACTCAAAAGGAATAAGACGAAAAGAAATGCGCAAGGTATGTAGAATAGCACCGCTTAATGAAGTCCACAAGGCAAACAAGCTTAATCTTACTTAAGTGCAAGGGCAGTCTCTTTTTATTTTTATTTTTTTTGGAATAGATTCCTTTTTTTTTCTTGGAATAGACCTTTTTTTTTTCTTTTTTTTATGCTATTTTTCACGCCCTTGTTCTCTTTTTGCACTTAAAAAAATGGTTCTTGAATTTTTTTTTTGTTCCAAATGTTATGCCCAATTGTGAATTTAGGAGCTTCCTTTCAAATTAAGGTGCTATAAAACATATAACAACAATGGATATAGAATTTGATAAGATCAAAGCTGTAAATATTGCGCAGAAATTTAAGAACAGAAACTAAAAGCAGAAAATAAAAGGCCTGGAATTTAAATGACAGAAAATAAATGACAAGAATTAAATGGTTTGGAAGATAAATGACAAAAAGTAAGAAACAGAAGATAAATGGCAGAAGGTAAAGAACAGAAAGTAAAGAATGTAGCCAAGTCTAAGAAATGGCAGAGATCAATGATGATCAAGGTTGTGTACAATTATGACATTCAAGCAATGGTGCTTGATGTTTGGAAAGCAATAAGAACAAGCATACAAAATACAAGAACTCTATCAACTCTAGGATCCGGGCTCTAGATACCACATGATATGATCCTAGTCGGATACATATTGTTTTTACGGATCGTCCTTGAGTTGATTTCTTGTTAAAAAGAATTAATGGTGATATGAATAGTAAGGTGAACAGTGCCGCGGTACAGTAGCGTGAACAGTGCCACGGTACAGTAGCGTGAACAGTAAAAATAGGAAAAAGATGGAAAAAGATAGGGATGGTAGGAAGAAGACGCCACACTCTTTGGGAGTGATAAGTCAAGCGAAGATTCGCCACAAAGGTAAGGAAACCTCTGATAAGAACCAAGATGGTTCACCCAAGAACCCCAAGAGAACAAAGCTCTCAAAAAACTCACAAAGGAGTGTAATTGTATTATCAAATTCAAAGTTGACAAATGCAGCAAATACAAACCTATTTATAGGGATTGAGTTGGTGGCTAGGTCTAATTAAAAGGAGGCAGCAAGCTAACACCTTTTTAACCCTAAACCTAACACAAAAGTGGCCCAAGCCCAATTAGAAGGCAACATCTATCCCTAGCTATGCTATGCACTTAGTTAAGCCCAAACAATAGGCCCTTATTACAAAATATCCCAAAAAGAAAATAAGAATCAAAACTGAAAAGATTAAAAGGTTCAAATACATAATTAAATAAAATTTCTAAGAAGAAATCCTGCCCCGACATTGGGCCCTTCATCAACTTGGTTCATTTGGACCATCTTGAGTGCTTCTTATTCTGGAGTGGGCTTGAGTGAGAGAAAATGGTTGACTTCTTTAACCAAATTCTCCTTAGCCTTCTTAGCTCTTGTCCTTGTCATTGGGCCTCCAAGTCCTTGCAGTGCATCTTTGGGCCTTGGGCCCATTGGGCTTCCACTTGAGCTTCCTTGGTCTCCATCAGGTGGGGGTATCATACAATTAAGGGGATGAGGGGAATCAAATGTAATTAAGGGGATAGGGTTGGTTGGGTCAGTAGAGAGAACCTTTTCTTTTCTTTTTTTTTATTTACAAACTTCAAGTTGAGAACCACTACTCAACGTGATCTCAAAAAACTGAAAATTACATTAAGATGTTGGTTTAGCCCAAATTGGCTTCTTAATATGCAAAAAAATAGTGCATTTTGGTATATAATTTCCCACTTGGTGTAGACAGATTTTTTTTTTTAGCATTATCAATATCAAAATGCTTTGGGTGAAGTTGACTTCCTATTTAAAGGCTCACTCGTAGTACGCAAGGGAGCCCACAAAGCTAATTAGGAGTTCTTCATGGAAGAGCTCCTCATGGTGAGGGTTTTAGCTATATAGTCGAGACCCTCAGTTCAATTCTTTTCAAATTTCTGTCGTTCTCTAATTTTGTGTGATCAAAAGTTAAACTACAAATTGCACAAGGTCAGTTAAGGAATGCCATTGAGACATGTTGCTATCCGCTAATTGTGCATGTTGAGAATTTCACATACATAGCATGCCTATATTAGAATTTATAACACTATGAAACTATAGACAATTTAGGGTTGCGTACCACTTGAAGACATATTTGTGGATTGATTACCTTCAAATATCCTGAAAAGAATAGGTACACAGGTGTATACTCCAGAATCTTCCACCTCCTAACTTCCACTCTTCAACTAGCAAACATAGATGGTGTAGTCTGTTATTAGAGTTTCAGAAGTAAAGAGTGAGGATTTGGCCTCAAAATAATATGTTTATATAATATAGTAGTAAACCTAGTGTCCACCCATCTTGAGCCTTAGGTTACCAAGTCCTACACCATATCCCAGTACACTTATCAATCAGGATCAAGCCTATTAAACATACACATGGTGATTCCCAAACCCATCATGAATCACTTAATAATAATATGCACTTCTAGGGAAAATATCATGTTATCCATTCAACCTATTTTATAAAATAAAAGACTAATCAATATAATTCGAAACCCAAAAAATGTTAACATTCTCTCACTTGGGAAATATTGATTGGGTTTTAATTTATTTTAAAAGTAATTTTGAAAATGTCTTAAAAAATGACTCTCAGGTTGAACAACAACTTTGTGGCCTCTAACAACTTGATTATAATCACCGCAAAAACATGATCAAAGTCCAAGAAAACAAATTGCTAAGAACCACAGGCAAAAATATACTACTAACATTCTAATTTATCAATTATCACGTAATTGATAACTTTATTAACATGACCATAACATAAGTGTGCATGTATATGTACTCTTCAGAACATAGTGTATGATCCCTTTCATGCTACCGTGTATGGATCTAACATTGTGCTTCCCAAGAAAACACAACCAATTTGCCTAAGAAGATCAACCAATTTCCCTAAGAAGATCACAAAACATGTTTCACATGAAACACCATTTCCATAAAGGAAACCAAAACATCTTTATCATGAAAGACCATTATTTTCTCTAGAAAACATCCACATCTTGAGGTATTTCAATGGTACTGAAATAATATGATAACATGGTAAATGTCTCATCTCTTATGACCAAATTGCCATCATGTGATCATACTAAAATTTAGGCTAAAATGCAAATAACTCCCTTAAATTGTGGGTCAAGTTTAGAAAACTCCCCTGTACTTTCAAACTCACCAACTCAACTCCCTAAACTAACAAAATAGTATATAATAACCCTTATGTTAACCTACCATTTAAATAATTGATGGGAAAGTAGTCATGTATTGATTTTTTTCACTAATCTCACCTGAAATCATTAATATTTATCTCTTAAATCATCTCTAGGCCTCTTTTTTGGGCATTCGTTAACCTTACACTACCGTTTGAGCGGTTTGTGAAAATCTCAAACGATGGTGTGAGGATAATGAGTGCCAAGAAAAAGAGGCCTAGAGATGATTTTAAAGATAAATATTAATGATTTAAGGTGAGATTAGTGAAAAAAATCAACATGTGCAGTCATGTGACTACATCTCCATCAATGATTTAAATAAAAGATTAACATAAGGGTTATTATACACTGTTTTGTTAGTTTAGGGAGTTGAGTTAGTGAGTTTGAAAGCACAAGTAAGTTTTCTAAACTTGATTTATAGTTGGAGAGGGTTCCTTGCATTTTAGCCTAAAATTTATGACAATCACAGGAGTCTCAATTGCCTAAACCATGTGCAATCACAATTTCATTAGTCCTTACCAACTAATCACATTAAAAGATACAAACTACCAAGGTTTAAATAAATAATTAGCTAGTCAATCCAACCAAACTAGTACAACTTCACTGTTAACGAAAACATCAACAACATAACTTTAATTATCACAACTTTGACTATCAATGATGGTCAAATCATATATAAACATCAACCATTTGTTATAAAAGCAAACTGATTAATTTAATAAGTATACATATGAGATTAACAATATATGTTTTTATTCATCCCTAAAGACCATACATAATAATGCAATAAGCATATTTCCAGTTCTCAACAATCTCATCAATTAAATTATAGGGAAAATCAAGAGTAAACAAGGATAATTAGTCCTAAATAGTAATCATTTTGTTTCCAAGCCATAATTTTGCCAAACTCACAAATATAAAATATTTTCTTAAGTAACACTCATATTACCATCTCTTCACGAGACAAAGAAATTTTTTAAAGAATGTAACCAACCTTATATCAATAAATCTTATGCCACAGGATAATGTGCCCAAAAATATTTACTATCAAAAGATTTATATAAGGCATAGATCAACATACAATATATAAATCCATAAGCATATATTTATATATATATAAAAAGAATTATGCTCCCACATTTCTTTATAAAACAAAGAATAATGTGTCTCGTAATACTTCTTGCCCACCCTTTCTTTTCTTAAAAAAACTTTACATTAGAAATAAAATATTTAAAGTGATTCTTTCACAAGACACCCTAATAACTAAACATTAATCACATTAAATTTTATTGCTTAATTTCAAGATTTTAAACAACTAGGACAAAATATATGTACCATGAAGTGAAAAAAATATTAAATTAACATCAATTTTAGATATAAAACAATGACATATCCAAATGTCAATACTTTTAAATGTAGTAGAACCAAAACAATTAGGTCCCATCCAATTTGCATACAGTTGCATTTCTTGCTTATCAAATATAAATACAAAAAAATTGATCAAAACAATTAGGCACAATCATATTCTTTATTGGAGTTTCATCATATGATTGTATAATTACCTATGGACAAAATGCACAACATATACTATAGGTCCCATTTTCAAAATAATTGACATTTTCTTGTATGTAGGAAAATTCACTTAAGTATGAACTTAAGCATGAATTTAAACATATCTCCATGGATAAATATACACATCCAGCTGATTGTTAGGTTTCAATACCAGAAAAGGCAGCGGAAAAACACAAAAAACGAAACCCTCCAAGGATCCAAGCAATGATCATAATTCGTGTTAAGATGATTACCTTAAGACGAAACTAATTTTGAGATGGACAACAAATCACGAACGCTGCAACACACGAACGTTGTTGTAGCGTCTCTACGATATCCACACGAACGGATGAGATGGTCTTCCTCTTCGGCACTGTGCTAGCCACGAACGGGGGCGCAGATTCCTCTTTGACTCTTTCTATTTGGAAACTGTTTCCGGCTCTCAGTTGTGCGTGTGTAGTAGTGCAGCACAAGGGACTAAGAGAAGTATATATAGGCCCCTTACACATATCTAACCTAGGTCAGACTCATGTGTAGACCTATTTAATTGGGTTGGCCCATTTAGTCTTACTAAAGGTCTAACTAGCCCCATGTAACTCCATTCCAATCCATTCTATATGTGTGACCCTGTAGGATCCTATTATATTGACAGTAACATTAAATCCTATTTAATATTACAAACAGTGAGCGGTATCTAGCAATACATCACTGCTACTCAAGTAATATGATGGTCAGTGATTCGACATAACCTAACTGTGACTAATCCTACCATGTAGTCTAGTCCCTTTGTCCTAATATCTTGATTGAACACAAGGCATGGAACGTGTCACCCTTGTATAGTTCAATCATTGGTTTCTTGACTGCCGAGTAGACAAATGAGATCAATATCTCATATCGACTCATTTGAGCACAGCCATGCATTTTTTGGTCTCACTCATCAAGGGGCCCGAAGATATCACTCCGCATGACTTGTCATATGTCCAATCTATGTCACTCACATCCCTCCGCATAACTTGTCACATGTCTAATAACCGACTTTATGATCACCTTGTTGCAGGTGATGTTTGACGATATTAAAACATATAACTCCTCATGTAGGGAACCGTAGTGACCTCAAGTCAAAGGACCACACACACCATAGTCACTTGAGAATCGCTTATGACACTCACGTAACGATCCATATAGTTTTCTCATGGTGGGTCAGTCCAGTACATTATTACTCTAATATGAGCCCATATGTAGACTTGATATCTCATATCCATGACCTGTGAGACACGGTCATCAGTCTACGCACATACTAGTCTCAACGCATTACTGTCGTCCTAATTGATAGTAATACATAACTAGGGACATTTAAGAATAGTGTTCCAATTTATCCAATAGTATTTCATTGTCAAGTCATGTACTTGATGTAACACCCCGAAATTTCTGTTTTTAATTAAAATAATGATTTTCTCAATTTTTGTGATTTATGATGATTTTTGGGAATTTTTCTGAGCTTCATTTAAAGTAGGTTATTTTTCATGAACGCTATGAGCCGATTCGGGGCAGTTCTGGAAAATAAAAATAAATAACTTATATTTTCGGCTCGTAAATACCTTTAGTATTTATTATGACCAGGGAAAGTCACGGAACTCAAATCTAATACCAGATTCTTAAGTTTTTCATTTTTGGAAATTTTTAAGTTTTGTTGATTTTATGTGTTAAACCGGGGTTATTTCAAATAATAAAATAATAATTTTTAAGTTTTGACCAAAAAATACTCTGACTATTTATTAGGAACAGGGAAGTTTACGAAACTCAATTCCGGGAACAGATTTGATCATTTTCCATTTTTAGGGATTTAATGATCAGATAAAATCTTCGAGTGATTTTGGATACATCCTATTGTTCATTGGACAATAGATACTGATCTTTGTCCATTGGATAATAGCTACTGAAAAATATCTCAAAGAAAATATCTATGGCATTTATGTGGATGGGTGAGTCATTTTGGTGAGTCATGAATGCATTAAATGACATGGTGAATCATTTAGGTGAATCACCTATGCATTAATGACAAGGTTTCTTTTAATTACTTCTTGGTCCTTACTTTTCTCCTATAAATAGCCATCTTCACCATTCACTTAAACTCACACCAAAACCTTCACTTCTTCTCTCTAAAGCTCATGGCCAAGAGCTCTTCTACACCTTCCCAAACTCTTGCCAAAATTCTAAGTTAGTTTCTAGCATCCTAGTAGTGTTTTGAGAAACTTTGATGTTGTAAGTTTCTTGAAATACAAACTCTTTTCATGACTTTCAAGCTTGCCTAAATTTGAAGGAGCCTAAGGTGAAAATTCTTTCTCTTCACTTTTAAATTTCTATTTCAAAGTTTTAGATCATTGGATTGATCCATGATCATCTTATTCCATGTTTTAGAGTTTAAAAGTTATGAACTTGGTTCTATAAGGGATTTCGTTGGTGGAAGAAGGATTTTATTGGTGGGAAGATAAGGAACTTTCACTAAAGAGGATTTTGAACCAAGGTAAGGGGGAGATTTCTCTCATCAACCAATATGGTGGTGAGGAACTAATTTATGGTTTATATTTTATGCTTTCATGTTTTATGGTTGATATGTTGTGCTTTGTGCGTTATGATTTATGTTTTGATTATCCTATGTGTTTTTATGTTTTGAGATATATGGCATGAACTTGTTATAATTCAATTATGATTTAGCTTATGTGTGAGTAAAATGATGTATGTGTGGATAAAAACATGGTTATGAGCATGCATATGTTTTGGTTGGAAACCAATGAATCATGATGGAAATGGAAAAGTTTTGAAGAAAAACTATGTAGGAATGATATTCACTTTATTAAAGATTTTGTTCTTATTTTCGAAAATAAGTATATGGTTTAAAGGATTTTTCGAAAATAGGAGAGAAAATATTTAGTGATGATTTGAAGATATTTTTCAAGTAGAAACACTTTTAAAAATTTGTTTGGATCTTGAAAGGTTTTCTAAAGATTAGTTTAGATCTTGAAGTATTTACTAGTATCAAACTATCTTGAATTAATGCTAACTTTTATTAAAGACTTTTATTTTTCAGAAAGTTGGAGAAAAACATTTTAGTGATGATTTGATGTAGAAATAAATGTGTTTTCAATAGAAGTGATTTTCGAAAGATTTGTTGAAAAATCTCTATTTATATTTGAAACTTATTTTTAGCTCACATAGTGAGAATAAATTTGGAAATATTTTATTTAGTTCAAAATAGCTCAGTATTTGTGAAAAATGCTTTACGCGATTTAAATTTTACAAAAAATGCCTTACGCAATTAAAGAGTGATTTTAAACTGTTACGCGATTAAAAAATATTAATTTTTGAGTTACACGATTTGAAAAGCAGAAAAATGGTTTTACACGATTGAAAAACGTAACAGAAATGTTACGCGATTTATAAAACGTAACAGAGATGTTACGCGATTTGAAAACCGTAACCGTAGTGTTACGTGATTTGGAAAAATGTTTTAGAAGCACCATAGGTTAAGAAACAGCGGTACTACTATCGGGCCGACGTAGACTGGACCCTGGATAGGACAGTTGACGCTATTCTTAAAATGGTGGCTTGAATCCCAAGGGGATTGTGTTTTGATAAACCAATAATTATGGGTTCATTGACCATGAATTATTGGGTTGATCATGATTAATTTGATAATTTTGGGTTAGTTGACCATGAATTATTATATTAATTATGAGTGATTGCACTTTGCATGGGTTAGTTGACCATGGCATTTTGATAGTCTGTATGAGACTTGTTGTTAAGGCTTTGAGCCTAGGAGTTGAGCTTACACCTTAGTGCGGGTGCGAATTGTGTAGTGAAGATCTTCAATGATCTTGGGGACGTCGGGGTGCGGAAACTCCACAGGAGGCCAGTTGAACTGTGCCGTGGTGATATGATTGCAACACACCGAACGATCCCGACCAGACATTATCCTATTCCCGATTGGTGGAGAGTGTTCTCGTGAGCCGTATTGCCAAAAGAAATGATTCTATAGCACTTTTGAGCGAATTGGAGGCTAATGAGATACAGAACATGTGCTCCCAATCACTCTCTCCGACTTGTTGTGTTTTAGCTCCATGGAGTAGGGGTCAATCATTGGATGATTGCATAGTCAGTTGTCATATTGTCACATTATCATGATGCATATTGATATGAATTCACCCATTATTTGATGATATGATTATATCTGTTGATTCAGTATGAAACTGTATTATTTGCTATGTTAACTGTACTATTTATTATTAATTTACCCATTGCTTGATAACATGATTGTATCTATTGAACTATATAAAGTACTATATTTTCTACACTGCTTTATTGGTATTAATAGGTGACGAGGATCTCACCTCTTTGTTGTATTGTTTTTGTATGTTTTATATTGTTTTCTTTGGTCTTATGAAGACGACAAGGTAGCTGGTTTTCTTTCTGTATTATGAAGACGACGAAGTTTGAGTAAACTCCGTAGTGATTTTGACGTATGGAGTGTATACTCGGATACAGAATAATTAAGTATGTAGAACTTTGGTCAATAAGATGATATAAAGAGTTTGTAGACATTCTGCTGAATATCTTTTATGTATTTTGTTAAACAGTAGAGTCAGATATAAATACTTATAATGTGTATTCTTGATATTTTTTTGAGTTATTTCTTTTTCTGATTATCTTATGTTATATCCACAAAAAGAAATTTTAGAACTCATATTTTCATAAAGAAATTGCAAGAGGTTTTTTTGAAATTAACTTGAGGTTCCGCAAAATGTGACATCCAAATGAAGGTGTTACACTTGACATTCCATGACATAGAACTTTCCATTCTAAGGAGTCTATTATGTTCATTTAATATAAATAAATAACACAATAAATCAAATGCCTCATATATTAAATAAATGTCATGATACAATGTAAACCATAAAGTCAATATATAATTGGCATCTAGGGCATACACCAACACTGATGTGTGAGTAAAATAAGCATATCTAGTGTTTGATTTGACATAAATATGGACCGGTTTTGATTGGATCATTTGCCTCTTTGATTGGAAAAGATGGAAAAAGACAATAGATGAAAAGAAGAAGACGCCACATTCTTGGGGAGTGATAAATCAAGCGAAGATTCGCCACAAAGGTAAGCAAACCTTTGATAAGAACCAAGATGGTTCACCCAAGAACCCTAAGAGAATTACGCTCTCAAAAACTCACAAAGGAGTGTGATTGTATTCTGAAATTCCAAAGTGACAAATGCAGCAAATACAAGCCTATTTATAGGGATTGAGTTGACGGCTAGGTCTAGTTAAAATGAGGCAGCAAGCTAGCTTATTTTTTAACCCTAATCCTAGCACAAATGTGGCCCAGGCCCAATTACAAGGCAACACCTATCCCTTGCTTTGCTATGCATAGTTAAGCCCAAACAATAGACCCTTATTACAAAATGATCCCCAAAAGAAAATAAGAACCAAAACTAAAAAGATTTAAAAGGTTCAAATACATAATTAAAAAAATGACTAAAGAAATCATGCCCCCACATTGGGCCATTCATCAACTTGGATCATTTAGACCATCTTGAGTGCTTCTTCTTTTGGAATGGCCTTGAATGAGAGAAAATGGTTGACTTCTTTATCCAAATCCTCCTTAGCCTTCTTAGCTCTTGACCTTGTCATTGGGCCTCCAAGTCCTTGCAGTGTATCTTTGGGCCTTGGGCCCATTGGGCTTTCACTTGAGCTTCCTTGGTCTCCATCATGCCCTTCCCCTTCAAAAGAATTTGTCCTCGAATTTGATCCTTCATCACTTACATCGAAAGGACTTAAGTCAGCCACATAAAATGTTGTACTAACCACATACTCACCTGGTAGGTCAACTTTATAGGCATTGTCATTGATTCTTTCTAAGATTTGGAAGGGTCCATCTCTTCTAGGTAAGAACTTAGATTTTGTTTTGCAAGGGAAACCTTTCTTTTGGCATGTGCACCCACACCCAATCTCCTGGATCAAAAATAACTTGTCTCCTTCCCTTGTTTGCTTGCCTAGCATATTGCTCCACCTTCCTTTCAATTTTAGCCTTGACTTGTTCATGGAGCGTCCTTACATATTCAGTTTTTGTCTGTCCATCACTATGAATTAAAGAAAAAACATTATGTAGAGGCAGTAAATCAATGGGGCTAAGGGGATTAAAATCATATACAATCTCAATAGGAGAAAAGCTAGTAGTAGCATGCATAGCCCTATTATAAGCAAATTCAACAAGTGGTAAGCATTTTGAGTTGAAAGAGGCTCCTGGGATGAAGTCCATTTGATGTTCAATCCCCCTCAAGGGTGGTAGTCCGGGAGGGACACCCTTTGGAAAGACATCTTCAAAGTCCTGCAAAAGAGAATCAACTTCACTAGATAGAGCGTTAGAGTTATAATTTAAGCACAAGTACTTTCGTATACTAATGTACATATCTTTCTTTGCAAAGCAAGCCCTCTTAGTCTCACTCTCCATAGCAATTAAATATTCATTTTTTTTCATTTACATGTTCATGTTCCCTATTCTTTGCTTCCTCCTTAAATTTTACTTTTAAGTCCTTCTCCTCTTACTCCCTTCTTAGCTTCAAGGTCACTTGGTCTTCACAAACTTGTTTGGGAGTAATGGGTACAAGGGTTACCTTCAAAGAATTATGAATAATGGAGTACTTGTTAGTGAAACCGTCATGAATGACATGCTTATCAAATTACCAAGGCCTTCCAAGCAAAATATGGCCGACCTCCATGGGAACAACATCACACAAAATATCATCATTATACTTACCAATTGACAAACTTACCAACACTTGTTGATTTACTATCAACTCACCATTCTCACTTAGCCATTGAAGCTTGTATGGTCGGAGGTGAGGAGTAGTTTTAAGTTCAAGTTTTCTTATCAAGCGAGTGCTTGCCACATTGGTGCAACTTCCCCCATCAATGATTAATGAGCACACTTTGCCTTGGATGACACATCTTGTGTGGAAGATGTTTTCCCTTTGGTCTTGGCCCCTTGCCACAACTTGGCTACCAAAAAGTCTCCTTATCATTAGCAAGTCGCCATCATGAGCATAGGTCTCACATTCTTCTTCTCCTTCACTTGAGGGAGGGGAATTCGAACACGAATCACTAGAGAGGTGTTCTTCTCTTATCACCATTGCCTTTTTGTCTGGGCATTGAGAGGCTATGTGTCCACTCCCCAAGCATTTGAAGCACTTGATGTTCCTACTTTTAGAAAAAGAAGAGGGAGAAGCATTAGTGGAATTAAAAGCACTAAAGTTTTTAGAAGTTGTACCTCCCTTGGGTTGTGTAGAGGAGGAGTCTTCCTTTGGTTGCTTGTCCTTCCAAGTGGAATGTTTGAAGTCAAAAGAAGGCTTCTTCCATGCATCCTTTCTTTTGAGTTGTTGTTCCATCTTTATGGCTTGGTGGACTAACTCATCAAGCTCTTCATAGTTGTGCAACTCCACAATGTCTCCTATCTCACGGTTTAAGCCATGAAGGAAATGTGACATGGTAGCCTCCCTATCTTCAATGACATTGGCCCTTATCATGGCCACCTCCATCTCTTTGTAGTACTCATCCACACTTCTACTTCCTTGGGTAAGTCTTTGGAGTTTATTGTGTAATTCCCTATGGTACCATGAAGGGACAAACTTCCTCCTCATTAAACTTTTCATCTCCTCCCAAGTATCTACAGGGTACTCCCTATTTCTTTCCCTCTCTTTTTGTACTTAGTTCCATCAAATTAGGGCATAGTTGGAAAATTCTAGGGCAGCCACCTTCACCTTCCTTTCTTCATTGTAATGGTGATAGGAAAAGATTTGTTCTACCTTGGTTTCCCATTCTAAGTAGGCTTCGGGGTCATTTTTCCTTGGAAAGAAGGTACTTGGGTCTTTACTCCTCCTAGGTCTCCTCCCCTTTCATTACTCCTATGTCTCCTACTCCTCCTTTCATAACTCCTTTCACGCCTCCTATGCCTCCTTCTCCTATCATGGTTCCTCCTAGTCCTCCTTTCCCTACCCGAATCATAGGTATCTTCATCTTCATGCGAGACTTCATGTTGAGAGTCTCTCCGCCTTTCATTATCGTGCCTTGTATTAATTTTCACCCTAAACTTCTCAAGTTCTTTAGCTAAGGCTTGCATAATTTTTGCAGTCCTAGGGAATGGGGGTGTACTTCCTTCACTCATATAACAAGTAATAAGAATAATTCAAGATTGAAAGGCCCTTACCACTCTTCTCACGTGTATACACTCTTAGATTGATTCCACTCGTGTTTCACACAATTAGGCTTTTGTTTAATGAAAACGCTCTTGCCTTTTACCACTCAAATTCTCTTTGCAATTTCTTAAATAAACCCTCTCGCGTTTCAATTATCAAAAGATCTTACAAAGGTAGCAGTCCTCTCAACAATAAGCACTCAGAAGTTGAAAAAATGATGAAACTCTAGACAAAACTCAAAGGAATTTAAAAGACAAGCAAGAAAAGCTAATTAAAAAAAAAGGTAGAACTCAAAAGGAATAAGAAGAAAATAAATGTGCAAGGTATGTAGAATAGCACCGCTTAATGAAGTCCACAAGGCAAACAAACTTAATCTTGCTTAAGTGCTAGTGCAGTCTCTTCCTTTTTTTTTTTAGAATAGACCCTTTTTTTTCTTTTTTTTAATGCTATTTTTCACGCCCTTGTTCTCTTTTTGCACTTTAAAAAAAATTGGTTCTTGAATTTTGTTTGTTCCAAATGTTATGCCCAATTGTGTATTTAGGAGCTTCCTTTCAAATTAAGGTGCTATAAAACATATAACAACAATGGATATAGAATTTGATAAGATCAAAGCTGTAAATATTGCGCAGAAATTTAAGAACAAAAACTAAAGGCAGAAAATAAAGGACTGAAATTTAAATGACAGAAAATAAATGACAAGAATTCAATGACTGGAAGATAAATGATAGAAAGTAAAGAACGGAAGATAAATGGCAGAAGGTAAAGAGCAAAAAGTAAAGAATGTAGCTAATTCTTAGAAATGGCAGAGATCAATGATGATCAAGTTTGTGTACAATTATGACATTCAAGCAATGGTGCTTGATGTTTGGAAAGCAATAAGAACAAGCACACAAAATACAAGAACTCTATCAACTCTAGGATCTGGGCTCTAGATACCACATGATATGATCCAAGTTGGATGCATATTGTTTTTACGGATCGTCCTTGAGTTGATTTCTTGTTTTAAAAAATTAAAGATGAAGATAAACAATGCATAAACAGTAGCGTCACCGATTATGTGAACAGTAGAGTCAACAATACGGAACAGTAGCGTGAACAGTAAAAAATACATGGAAAAGATGGAAAAAGACAAGGGATGAAAGGAAGAAGACGCCACACTCTTGGGGAGTGATAAGTCAAGCGAAGATTCGCCACAAAGGTAATGAAACCTTTGATAAGAACCAAGATGGTTCACCCAAGAACCCAAAGAGAACTAAGCTATCAAAAAATCATAAAGGAGTGTGATTGTATTCTGAAATTCCAAAGTAACAAATGCAGCAAATACAAGCCTATTTATAGGGATTGAGTTGGCGGCTAGGTCTAACTAAAAGGAGGCAGCAAGCTAGCTTATTTTTTAACCCTAATCCTAGCACAAATGTGGCCTAGGCCCAATTACAAGGCAACACCTATCCTTTGCTTTGCTATGCATAGTTAAGCCCAAACAATAGGCCCTTATTACAAAATGATCCCCAAAAGAAAATAAGAACCAAAACTAAAAAGATTTAAAAGGTTCACATACATAATTAAAAAAAAATGACTAAAAAGAAATCATGCCCCCACATTGGGCCCTTCATCAACTTGGATCATTTAGACCATCTTGAGTGATTCTTCTTTTGGAATGGGCTTGAATGAGAGAAAATGGTTGACTTCTTTATCCAAATCCTCCTTAGCCTTCTTAGCTCTTGACCTTGTCATTGGGCCTCCAAGTCCTTGCAGTGTATCTTTGGGCCTTGGGCCCATTGGGTTTTCACTTGAGCTTCCTTGGTCTCCATCAGAAACACAATTCAACCCCATTCTTGTGTTTCATTTGTTTATTTCAATAGAAGAAGAGTACTCTTGGAGAAATTGGGGAACCTTCTTATCTCTACCTCTCTTTCTCTATGATGTTCTTAGTTTCTTTGATTGTTATGAGCTTTCTTGTAAACATGAGAGGCTAGATCTCTTATCTAGGATTAGGGATGCAACTCTTCTATGATTATATGACAGTGTTGAACCTCTTTTCAGTTATTGAGTAATTATTGCTTTAGATTCAAGTCTAGTGTTCTTAATGCTTGCAGTATGTTGTGCACCATATTTACATGATCTAAGACAATTAAATAAATAATTGAGAGATGAAGTTTGTTATTGGAAAATCTAGAACTTGAACTTAGGACTTATGGCCATGAAAGTAGGCGTAATCCTTCGACGATCAACTGAACTTCACAAAGCTTAATTGATTCAATTAACTTAGTACCATGAGAATATGTATTACGTTAATTCTAACACTTTTCTTGTAACTCGAGAGAGATCATTAAATAACATAGGAAGATTCACCTTCAAAGCATAATTAACTCATTAACTCAAATGTTCTAATCTTTGTCATAGAAAATAGTTGTAGTGAATCTCGAATCCTAGAGTTTCAATCCCTTGGTACTTCAGCATTGTTATTTGCTTAGTTTGATTTCCTTGCAATTTAGTTTTTGTTTTATCACTTTAATTAATTGTCTAGATAATTGTAATCATTATAGTACGGTATTCACACGATCTTCATGGGAACGTTATCTTTACTTTACTACTTATACGATCTGTGCACTTGCGGTGAGCAACACCAGCATGGCTAAAAACCATCATTATATATATGATTTTTATCCTTGATAACTATTTCATCAAAGTTTCAAACATTATGGTCTAATTATTTTACCCACGAAAAAAATAATATGAAATTGAAAACCAAAGAAAAAAAAATCGCAATCAACATTTAGTTGATCAAATGGACAAGTTAATGACAACTATCATTGAAACAAGGATCCAAAACATATGAATATAAACTCCCATGTTGGTGGGGAATATATCATACACGACAGTTTTAAAAAATTCAACACATGTGAGCAAAAGAATTTTCACTATCACATTATCCCAAGATTTCCATCCTACTTGAACCAACCGGTGCAATAAATCTCCTATGCGTATGTGAATGCACTATTTGATTTAATCAACATTACCGCCCGTAAATTAAATTGACAGGTAGCTCCATTAATGTCATGAATGATTCACTATGCTGACCTACATTCACACATGTTAATAAGCCCCAAAGTAAGGGATGAAGTTAATGTCCAAAATTCATTTTCAACTTCATACATAAGCTTTCTTAATCCATGTTTCCCAAGAAACACATCATGAAGTGTTGACTTCATACATCACCCAAGTGACAAAAGAAAGTCTCCATTTGCACAAAATCAAAAATCAAATATACAAAAACATGCAAATTATAATAATCAATGTCATACCACAATTTCAAAAATTCAAAGTTTCAAACATGTCAAATTCAACCAAAATGAGAGTACTTAAAAGCTTTCATAAGTTATTCCATTAGCTTAATAAATGGGCTACTGTGGTAGTCTCCATTTACTACACCAACAAAATTCACTAGTCAAATAAAAGGTTACTAGCAATAATAAATTCATGTTCTCCATAATTACACTTTTGCAAGATTGATACCAATAAAATATTTCATCTCTGCACATGCACTTATCAAACAACATAATGCACAAAAAACGTGATAATTAACATTATGAGGATATTACATAATTATCCTTATAAATCTTATGAAGAAACATACATCAGCATACCAAATATATAAAATACAATAGAAATTAAATCCACTCAACTTTTCAAATTTTAAGGATGACAAAGTTGAATACCAGGCTAAGTTGCCCCTTATGCTATATAAAAAAATAACACATATTGACCATGATTAAGTCACAACTTTCCCTTTCAACTTGCACATAATTGCAAACAACAATAGTCATTCTCTACCTTTTAAACATGCAATTTTGCACAAAGTATATCATAATGCATCAATATATAAAATTCATTTGCAAGATTTAAGCAATCTCTAGAAAACTATATCTTTATTTAATCTGCCTAGACAAATACTTGCCCATAAATTGCTAATACAAGTAACTTCAATTTTATTTCCATTTAATAGATTTTGAACATTATAGCATAACTAAATACTCAAGGAGTTGGTAGTCAACAATCCCCATGTGCTTTTTAAAACCGAACAAAAGTCCATATTACATAGAGGCACAACTTAAAAAAATTTCATTGGCAAACACCCTTAGCTTTCACATGGATAGCTGCGAAAAGTTAATGCAATAGTTACACAAAAAAAATATCGAGATCTTTTTTGTCAAAAACTTCTCTCTATATACATGTTGCCAAGGCACAAAATTTTGTCTTATACATAATGATATAGAGAAAGTCATAGTAATATTTTCCAATAGTGTCATAAACAATCTTATCATAATTATTACAGATAAAAAACTCAAATCAGCGTGCCAAATATATAAATCTTGCAGTAGCACATAAGAGTTTGACATAACTTCTTATGCAACTTTAAATAGTTTTAGAAAACTTTTTAACCAAACACTAAGCCTAAACAATTCAATTAGTTGAACCATGGAGGAATCTTTCATCCAATTTACAAGTACACAACCATGTATTAGGCAAAAATATATTGAGCAACTAGTAAAAACATATTAATATAAGAACCCCATAGCACATGAAGAATACCTATGAGATCCTTGTAGTTGGGAGTAACTGTTACAAACATAACACACAAAAAAGCTCTACATTGTTAATTTAAATTAACTTAAAATAAAATTTAGATTGCCAAAAGTTACACATGTTCAAAGCATTTTAACCACTACAATCTGGATGCATCCAAGTACTTTTTCCACATCCTTCTTCAACTTTACATTCATCACTTAATTAAAAATCCACAATTTAAATTCCCAAACTACTAAATACTTTAATTACAGTTCTGGAATTTTCCCACTCTATAATCATTAATATCGTACCCTTCAAGTAAACATAAAATGACAGTAATTATAAATTTTTTTGACACACTAAGACATGACAAGTTAAGAAGTTCCAAATTTCAATGCCACGAATCAACAAATGGGTGTCTAAGATTTCCCCCCAAAATATTTGAAATTTAGCATAAAAATCAAGTTTTACAAACAAAAGAAGGAAAGATAGTGTTTTACATTCAAAAATTTAGCTCCAAAACATTCTCCTTTTTCCAAAAACTTTCTCTTAAAAATATGATAAATCTGAAAGCGCAATTAACGAAAAGGAATATGGTAATACCTGTACATCTTCACAAGAAATCTAATAAGGGACAATTTTAACTATCTGATCTATGCTAGTAAAAGTTTGTCAATTCTCCTTAGTCCTCTAGTCTCGATGCATTTATAGTAAATGACATAAGGTTGTAGGTAAGCCTTAACAAAAATTAAAACCAATCACTAATTGAAAAGCACCTTATTGGGTTCCATCCAGCACCATAACTGCATCAGGCTCATATTTTAAGGTGCTTCTTTCCATAAGCAAATCCTTGACCTTCAATTAATGAAATTGGAAGCAACAAAACTTAAAAAAATAAAAATAAAATGGGTACAGTTGCTAAAACATTCAACATGAGATGTAGCAATAGTCACCACATGCAAGATCCTGTCAAAAGCATCCTTTCCCAAAGCCCTCAAACCTGCAGTTGCCTACACTAGCACATAAATTCAACGTTCACTCAGAAACTCGAATGCAAAATTAACATACACCAATGTATTAAATAATACCCAAAGGAATAAAAAAAAAGTTACCCCACTTTCCGCTTTATCTAAAATGGAAATAAGAGATTTTGATGTTTACCGCAGATTCAGAGCGTATGCACTCAAATCCAGTTTAATTTGAAACACACAAATTAACACTGTAAGAACCAAAGACCATGATAATTGACATGAAAAAATGTGCAAATTTATTAAGAAAAAAGAAAATCCAAAAAAGAAGATATGACCTGCACGAAATGCTCAAGACCTTTGCCAATGTGAACGAGATCTAAGTTCTGGTCAAAATGGAAGACATGTAATGTAACACCTAGTTAACTAAGCAACATTACATAGTCTAGGAGAGTGGTTCAAACTGTGTCCTAGCATTTAGTCATGGGGTTTCCAATTGATTACAGAATTTGGTAAGAGTTGTCCCCATGATTATTCCTTAATTAGATAGACTATAACTCCACTCAAATAGGACAGAGATTGGATATAGTCAACCTCTCTCAACGAACTATTAAATAAGGGATGACTGAACTTAACCTTGAGATAAGGGTACAATGGTTTGATTGAGTTCCTCCTTAGTAATCTTCCTTACAAGTTGCTTAAAACATGTTGGTTACATTACTTAAGTACAAAGTTTCATTTAACTTTCCTCTAGCTCATTGTAAGCTTAAATTGCATAACCTTCTATGGTAAGAGTTCCTTAGTTTGAATATTTATGAATGCATACCAGAATTCTATTGAAACCTTATCAATTTATTACCATGTAGTTTTCTGTTAGAACATGATAAGTACATCAATCCTGGTCATACCATATACAAGTAAGGACCAAATTATACTTCATAATAAAGGGTACAATTTTCTATCACCAAGCTTAACCCATTTCTCCTGTGACTTCTGATACCATAACATTTCCTCCTCTATTAACATAGCATTGTACTTACACGGAAGACTCTGTTCCAGGTTCAATAAGGCTACAGAGTCCACGTGCTCCAACCTCCTCTGAATACCCTTTAGGCACGCCTCGAGAGTATACTTCTTGTGAAAAATATTCCCAAACAACTCAGTATTGAAACAGAGCAAGTCCTAATGGAACATCCTGACGATAGCAGTCCCATGCTTTGAAAACAACATAATGATAACCTTCATGAGTCACCCAAGCTGCCACGAAACGGAAAGGCCTAGCTCCAACGTGCACCGGGAAACCCCCACATCTCATTAGCAAGAGTTTATGGTCTGAGTGAAGCCTACAAAAATTCTCCGCAACAGCTTCTGGAAGCGAAGTTCTTCAAGAACTATTTTTCTTGAGGTGGAACTTACTCCCTGGTTGTGCCGATGCCAAGTAAATTGACTTCCCAATTATTTTTCTTACTATATAAAATATCGTTGGCGACTTAATTATTTTTTAATTTATCTGTTGGGGCCATTTGCATTTGTAGAAAAGCCTCCCCAAAGCACGTGCCTAACTTATATACACATTATTATTGTTCTTCGTTTGGTATATCGAAAGTGGGAAGTTGAAAAATTTACAAGAAAATTGCTTAATATAATAACATATATTTCATTGTCTCTTTTGGTTGAAAATCATTTTCAAACCATCTTCTATTATTCACCTTCCTACATTTTATCCACTCAACCAAGCACGCCTAGGTACGCCCACCTCAAAACCTCGTTTGTAAGGTGTAAACGGGCTTTTAAGACATTTTATCTTGTTTGGGTGAAATCTTAGTAGATGAAAAAAAACGTGATTTTCATCCCAAATCACATTTAGGCAGAAGCAACATTTTTGTTGCTTTTGCAGTAAAAGAAAACCCGTTTGTGTGTGTATTGATAGAAATACCCTTGTAATTTAATATTATACTACTATTTTAATAATATTTAAATAAATATAACCTAGTAGTTTTTGAAAATATTATGATAGTTATACTCAAAGTGATTTTATTTTACAATACCCCAAATAAACTTAACTTTTTAACAAATTAATTTTACAAATTAATTTATTTATAATCAATCTTTTTAACATTAATTTATTAATAATAAACTCAAAATAACTCATCCTTTTAGGTAATTACACACCCAAAAGTAATTTTTATTAACATTATCCAAACAACATTCATTTAGCAAAATCAATTTTCAGATAAAGATTTTCAAACATAAATCACTTCACTCAAACTCACTTCTAACTTAAAATCAAGTTTGAAAAATCAAATTCATCTAAAATCAAGTTTACAAAATCTAATCCATACACCTAATAGGTATACTCATTTGCTTCTTAAAATTCCTTATACTAACTATAATTTAAGTCTAAAAAATAATTGGCTATAATAATAATTTCCCAATAATACTTTCAATTAAATTATTCTATTTTAATATAAGCCAAACTTTTATTCATTCATGGTCCTATTCTTTATCGACAATTCTAATTGTTTTTATTTATTCATGATTCACACTTCTCAATCGTATAACTGGGTCTATTAATTTTCTTTAATATTACCTTGTATTTTTTTTTAAAAATAAAATAAATTCAAATGATAAGCTAGCACAAATGCAATTTGAAATAGTGGTTTTATTTTAATAAAAATTTAATTTTGATTCATTGTCAATGTAAAACTTTTTTCCTTTATCGTTCAATCATTTATTGTCAAATTATTAAAAGAGTTTAACTTTTATAGTAACTATCTAAGAAGTCTAACTCTTTTAATGATGTAAGCTTATCATTGATTAGTAGGGTAAAAATTTTTACACAGAGATGGTCAAATAATCAAGATAGATAAGCCTTTAACTCACCTACAAGTACCAGATGCTTTATTTTGGAATAAGCCTTTAACTTTTGATGCAAATGTAAACACACTTGCCTTTTCTTTTGCTTGAATACTTTGGCATCAGGAATATAACCCCCTCGTTGTTCCTTTCATGGACCCTTGTCCTTTTCTTCCAAGTCTACTACCTTTTTTTCTCATCCAAGTACATTGCTTTGATTTTTTTTCTGAGTAATACCTTTTAGTCCGGCTTTCAAAGCTGAAAAGATCGTAAATAACCCCTGCACTTTTTACTGTACTGTAATTTTTTTTATTCTGATTAAAATAAAAGAAAGTTTAGTTATTTAGTGATTAAGGCAAACATTCGAGTAGTAAAACTCCCAGATGTGTAGCACCATTCAATTTTTTTTTAATAATAATACTTACATAATATTACACTTATATACTTTCATGCAATTCATTAGACAACACCCTAAACAGATTATAACTTTTTTGGAATGATCAAGATTGTACACGTAACTCACAACTATTCCGGATAAATGACTCCACTAGGGTTAATTTGGAAACAATTTACTAAATTATTGTTGTTTTGAAACAATTTACCATAATGGTGTGGTCTTTGCCACGCTAGCAAACCACACCATTATTTTATTTTATTTTTTTGACATGGCACTTGTGCTAAAGGAAACTGCGCAAGTGATAACTGCCGCATGACACGTGTCATGCATGCGTGACTTGCGCTAGTCAAACTAGCACAAGACTTGCGCAACTCAGACTTGCGCAAGTCACGCATGCACGACACATGTCATGCAGCAGACCCTATATATTCCCCTCATCCCGCCCCTCTCCCATTTCCCTGCTTCCCGGCCCCTCTCCCATTTCCTTGCTTCCCCTGTCCCCCCTTCATCCCACCGCCTCCAATCTTATTACAATTTTTTTTTACTTTATAGTTCAGTTCGTGGTGCTTGTATTTTTACTGGTCAGTTTCTTTATCTTTAATTTTACATAGTATTGTTTATGGATAATATGTGTTAGTATAATATAGGTAGTTGTATATTATATTTATTTGATAAAATATTTATTTAACTGTAATTAGGAATTATAAAATATTTATTTATTGTAGGTAGTTGTATATTATATTTATTTGATAAAATATTTCGGTGCGCGCTTCATTTGCTTGTTAGTTGTATCTGCTCTATAGTTCATTTCGTGGTGCTTGTATTTTTACTTGTCAATATTAACTATCTTTAATTTTACATGTTATTATTTATTGACAATATGTGTTAGTGTAATGTAGGTAGTTGTATATTATATTCATTTGAAAAAATATTTATTTAACTGTAATTAGGAATTATACACAAAAAAGTAATAATTATTGAAATTATAATTTTATGAAAATATTAAGTTGTGTAATGTATGTAGTTGTATAATTTTTTTAAAATTTTTTTCTTGTATTATAATTTTTTGGCCTTAGTTTATAGCGTAATGTAGTATTCAATATAATTTAATATTTTCTTAACAAGCTGCATGTTTTTTTTTATATACGTAGGTTTTTGACATGACGTCTTCCTCATCTGCACAGTCGCGTTTCGCTGATCCAGGTCCAGTAGATCCATCGCTTCTGACCATGCAAGAGAAGCATGTTTCACAACACATATGGAATGGAGATGAGGATCATGTCTTGATGGTTAGGTGATCTCATAGGAAGCATCATTAAGACGTCCCCGAGCAGATTGTCCAGTACCGAGCATGCTGGATTTTTGGGTGTTGCTCGTCTCGGGTATTGGACCCTTGATCATCACCTAATTACAGCACTTGTGGATCGCTGAAGACTTGAGACGCACACTTTCCATATGCCATAGGGGGAGTGTACGTTGACCTTACAGGATGTTAGTATCCAGTTAGGTCTTCCTATTGACGGTCTCCCAGTGACAGGCTATAGTAACGTTGTATAGGAACCAATTGTGCAGCAGTATTTGGGTATATTTCCTCCACGGACAGCGATGCACGGGGGTTGACTGTCAATGAAGTGGATAGAGGACCATTTCACTAACATTGAGGATCACATGCACGATGAGATTCAGTTACAGCGTTTTGCACGTGCTTATATCCTCAGGTTGATCGGGAGATCATTATTTGTTGACCATTTTAGCAGATACGTGCATTGCATGTACCTACCCCTGATTGAGAACTTTGATATTTGCCGTACATACAGTTGGGGGTCTGCTTTATTAGCATACTTATACAGGGAGCTATGCAAGGCCACAGATATTGATCGTAAGGAGATCACTGGCTTTTGTGTTCTGCTACAGCTTTGGGCATGGGACAAATTCCCCAATATTGCCCCTAGGCGTGAGATGCAAATGCCCTCAGCGGGCCTCCCCCTTAGTGCACGGTATGTATAGTGTGATTTAATATACTATGATAAACAACTTTAATTATTTGTTTACACAACGATTTATTTATAATTGGTTATTTAATTATTGACTTTTATTATTGGGAAACTAACAGATGGGACATCGATAAGGATTATTCAAAACGTCCTATGCACGAGTTGGCCCACTATAGGTTCAAATTTGACCGACTGAAAAGGGATCAAGTAAGTATATGTTGTTGAAATATAATAAGTAGAAAAAAATTTGTGTAATGTTATTTATATATCTCATATTGCAGATTGTGTGGCAGCCATACACCCCGAAAATCATGGCTTCATTTCCTATGATCTGCTTAGATGGGCTTGATATATGGACTGCAGTTGTACCGTTGATATACTTCCATATTGTCGAGTGGCACCAGCCTGATCGAGTGATGCGACAATTTGGAATGCAACAACACATTCCAGTCCCACCACTGCAGCCCGACCACCTTCATGATATAACACTGTCTGGCAGTTATGATAGTTATTGGCCTCAAGTACACCAGCAATACATTGATTTGTGGGCACATCAGTCTGAGTTTTGCCAACAGGGTCCTCCTGCACATCAAGAATTGGGTGCAAACTCAAAATATATGAGGTGGTATTCGAGGGTCACACGACGGTGGATCACTCGGGACGGTCATCGTGCTGGGTCGATGGTAAGTGAGGCATGATATATTGTATTAGACATGAAATTAATTTTATTATGTTATGTCAATATTAATTTTTAGCTATGTATATTGTTTACTTGTTGTAGGATGAGAGTTGCGAGAGACTGTGGTATTATGGAACAAAAGAGGGTCAGTCTTCTTTTTCCTTCCATGGTCTCCAAGAGGAAGTTATGCATATACTATCAGGATTAAATGAACTTGATCGCATACTTGAGCCAGCTGAGGCAGCTCCTCCTACACTAGATGGTGGTATCCCGAGGCCGCATGAAGACGAGGCTACCATACAGGCGCGACAGGAAGGTCGTGGACTTGGTCGACGCAGGCGCCGTGTTGATGTCGTGCTAGAACCAGAGCCACCAGCTCCAGCTCCTGCACCCGGGCTATACTATGCCCCTCCTCATATGCCAGGGTATCCAGACAGCACATACTATGTGCAACCGTCATATACCCAGACTGAGTATGTTGGCCCATCATATGCCCAGACGACTGCTGCGCCTTCACCATATGTCCAGAGCCTGTATATTCCGTCGCCTTTACAGGAGGATCCAACGGGACACACACATATGCAGACGAGTGAGGCATATATTTCATATATGTCATCAACACTTATTTTTTCACCCCATGGTGGTGTAACGCAGGGGGTATGGCCCATTGATCTTAATGATTCGCACGGTGGGGTCTCAGGTTCTGGTTCTGGTTCTGGTCAGGGGAATCAGGATCCTCAGTAGCTTCATATTAGTTGTAATTTTTTTTATTTTATTTAGTTATTATTTTAGATGTAATAAACAAAACTGTCATGTAGTTAAAGTCCTCATATATTTGCTTAATAATAGTATTCATACATGTCTTTCATTCATGTTAGTATTAATGTTATACATCATTCATGTCCTACATCAAAAGTCGATATCGTTATCATCTTGTTGAGATGTTTCGTCTTGTGAGACCCGACTCCGTGGACAACATCTTCGATTATGACCTTCTTGTTTACATATTGCACACCTTTGGCTAGGCTGTGACTCTTTCCAATCCATTTCATTTCTTATCCGCGTGGATTTTGGCCGACCTTTTTTTTGCGAAGGGTGGACTTATTAGGTACTAACGTCCAGATATTGGATTTAGGCAAGCAATCTTCATTTCCAATTGGCCACCACTGCCCACTATAAGCACCAATAATATTTTCAATCGTATAAACTGGATCGACAAATTGGTAACAATCAATCCGAACGGCGGCACAAGCTGCAATAACATGAGAGCATGGGTATCTATAAGCTTGGAATCTCCCACATTGGCAATAATATCTGTTAAGATTAACAAACCATGTCGTACCACCCTTCTGTGTCAGGGGATTGAATGCTTCCTCAACCTGAAACCTTGTCGTTTGAATGTCACACTTACGTACTTGATGTGAGCATGCAAGCTCTTTGTTTTTTAACATTTCCTCAACTAACTTGTGACAATATTTATGACTCGCGTTTTGTTGAGCAATTGCTTCTGCACCTCTCTTGACAAAGTATTCAATTATCCGCCAATATGTGCACTTCACCAAGGCCGTTATGGGCAAATTTCGCGCCCCCTTCAGAACTTTATTAACACACTCAGACAGGTTGGTGGTCATGTGTCCATACCTACGACCTTCATCATGTGCCAGACTCCATTTTTCTTTGGAGATGCCATCAATCCATTTACAAACACCCTCATTGACTTCACGAAATTTTTGTAAATTCCTTTCAAAGAGGTGCAACTCAAGTGTATAACCTGTTCAAAATGTTCATGATATAACACATATTAATATTGATTGATTTAACAGTAACAAAAAAAAAACAATAGTTAAATGTGAAGAGGTTTGAATTTTACCTAGCTTCATCAAGTCTTCCTTCAATTTGCCGTTCTTGAACTTGTTGAAATTACTGGCGATATGACGTATACAGTACACATGATATGCATAAGGAGGCTGCCACCCAAGTGCTGCATTATTCACTGCTGCTTTTATGTTGGCATGACGGTCCGATATTAAACAAACGCCTTGTTTTCTAGTAACATGTTGTCTTATATTTGCCAAGAACCATGACCAAGCATCAAGTGTTTCACCTTCCAAGATGGCAAATGCAATCGAAAGTATACAACTGTTACCATCTTGTGTTGTAGCAATTAACAGTGTACCACGATACTTCCCATATAAAAATGTCCCATCAATCTGTATAATCGGTTTGCAAAATTTGAAAGCATCAATGCACTGTTTAAATTCCCAAAACACTCGATGAAACTTCTGAAATCTATCATCGCCATGATTGTTGACCACAAAATTGTTTGTTTGAATTTTGTACACGGACCCGGGCGCTTGTAATTCCATCACCTCTAACCATCCAGGTAAGTCTTCGTAGGACTTATCCCAATCACCAAACACTTCGCAATTGCCTTTTGTTTTTCCTTCCAGCACTTCCGGTATGACAGTTGATACCCGAACATGCTTTTAATTCTTTCCTTGATTAATGCAATTGTCACAAATGGCTCTTCATTTACCATACCTAATACGCATAAATTATTCATATCAAATAATAATGTTTACTTAAATTGACAATTAGGCTTTATGAATTGAGTAAGGATCATACATAATATACAAGAACAAATAAAGTCGGAATCCAACTTCTTGTGATCTTGAGTGAGCGCCGGATTGACACATGTGTGAGGACCAAAATATTTTGTAATTTGTCATTTTCCTGACTTCTTCCCCATTATTGCCCTCAATCGCAAGGTGCATCCTTCTCCAAATCTAGGACACTTCACAGATAATAGTGTAGGCTTAGACTCAACCACAATAAATGCTTGATGTCTCCTTAGAGAATAATGTTTCAAGGCCAACTGGATGGAATCTTTTGAGTCAAATCGTAATCCAACATATAATTCGTCTCCCTCTTTCCAACTTCCAGGCACATCTAATCCAGGAAAATCAGACTCTTTGTCTGGTGCTTCCCAATTGATATAAGAAAAATGTGGAGAAGAAGTTACATAAAGATTAGATAGTGAAATTGGTGCACCAGGTCGATAACGATTACCGCTACCGCAATCACGTAGGGATGATGTAATTGGGGAAGCAACTATAATCGGGGTAGGCACATCACACCCAGAAGTTATGATATCAGCATCAATGTCATCATCAGAGTTGTCCGAAATATCAGTGTCGACCAAATCATCATCCGGAAATTTGTCTTCGTCGTCGTCTTCATCTCCGCTACTGTTAATTATTGGATTACTGAAGCAGTCATCATAATTGTCGGAGAGACAAACATCATCATTCAACGGTTGGGATGTTATAGGTACAGACGAACTACCAACGATAGAAATATCTGCATAAACTTCCATCACAGTCGCTACCGAATGCTGCTCGAAAGTGCTAATCATGCACTCAATATCTTCATCGTCAAATAGTTCAAGCCCTACATATGTATTTTGATTAAAAAAATCTATATGTAAGACTTGAAATCGTTTGATTTGACTGTAATTTCAATTTCAAACAAATCTTCTTTTTCAACATCTCTAACGTGGTATCACGTTCAATTGGAACTGCTCTGGTACGACCTTCGAAGATAAGCCTATTAGCCCCTTCAAATTTTCTACCATTTGAATACACAAATAATACTAATTGGCCCATTCTGTAAATCAGAGAGTAAAAGTTAAGACTGAATTTGGGTGTGTAAGAGTAGATAGTGGATTTGAGTGTGTTAGAGTAGAGAGTGGATTTGAGAGTGAGAGTGAGAGTAAGAGTAGAGAGTGGATTTGAAAGTGAGAGTAAGAGTAGAGAGTGAGAGTAGAGAGTGAGAGTAGAGTAACAATAGAGAGTGGATTTGGGAGTGAGTGATGGTTAAGTGCTTGGGGTGGGGTATTTATAGGGCTGAGTGGCACTGGGGCATTGGACACATGTCATCACCCCAGCACTTGCGCTAGTCCAAGTAGAGCAAGTGCTGGGGATGTGACGCATGTCACTTTTTGCAGGAGATCTAAACTGATGTGATGTGTGTGGTCTAGGTGACTTGCACTACTCTGTATTGTGCAAGTCATGTACATCTGACACGTGTCAGACTGTGCATGAAATGAACGGTTCTTATCACTTGCGCTACACTGTTTAGCTCAAGTGTTGCGTTACTTTGACTGGCGCAAGTGCCACGTCAAAAAAAATAAAATAAAATATTGGTGTGGTCTGCCAGCGTGGCAAAAATTACACCATTGTGGTAAATTGTTTCGAAACAACACTAATTTGGTAAATTATTTCCAAATTAACCCTAGTGGAGTCATTTACCCCAACTATTCCCTTGCCTTTTCCTTGCATATTAATGCTTGCGGACGATGGTTTGGATTTTGGTATCAATTCTTGTGGTGATCATCATGGGACTGCCGTTACATATTTTGTGCGTTTTGTTTTGTTTCTTTTAAACTTTAACCTTTAAGGGTAAATTCTAAAATCAAGACTAAAATCTCTAACAATCGTTTGAAACCATAAACTTTAAAAATTAATTTGATTTATAAATGAAATAATTTATTTAAAATGTTATAAAATATGAACTAATTGATTTTAATATCCTTCCTATATTAGTTGTGTGCATATAAAAATTTGCTTGTGGTGAATTTAATTAATTTATTTAAATTGACAATTTCACACTTATTAATTAAAATATTATTTGAAATATACATATAATAGTAAAATTAATTAAAATTATTCAATTTATCTTTAATGTGTTCTAAACATTTATATTAAATTGCAAATCATATTTTCTATAATCCGTAACAATCATGAGAATTAATTTCTAAATATATCAAATCAATTTAATTACTTAATAATTTGAAACAATAAGCAACCAAAACAAGGCAAATTCAATACGGTAAATAAAATATTAATCCAACTAGTAATAAGATATTCTGAAAGCCAAATAACGAAACCTTTACTTCTTTAAATCCCCAAGTCCCAAATCTCATCTTACATAATGCTAGCTTGGCTAACATTTGTCTTTCAACTTTGCCATGACCTTTGGATTTTTTGGCTTCTATTAAGAGTACTTACTTCCCCTCCTGTTCTTTACTTTTTATCTTCTTTAACAATATCATTTATTTAACTTATTGAAAAAAATGATCATAACTTTAGATTTTCTTTTTGGTAGGGTGTGAGATTAATTGCATTTAGAGTAACGAGGCCAACTCTTCCAACAAGTACTTTCCTACGGGTTTGAATAATTTACATTGCAAAAACCCTTCAACTGCTGAATCCAAGCTTGCTTGTTACATGATGAGCTGAGCCAATAGGAGAGACCAGGCTTAGAATAGAGTCCTTAAACTTAAAATTTTCTTTTCAGGCAAAAGAAGAGTTTTCGTACATAAGAGAGAGGAATAGAAATTCTTCTGAAAACGAAAAATTAAAGAGATCAGCAAGCCAAGTGGCTAAAAATAAACAAAGCTGTACAATCTCTATGCGTATCACATCAGTGATAAAGTTTTCTATGAAACAACCATGAGTATTTTAAAAATATTTCTGAGAATACTGCATGTGAAAAAATATATTAGAAACATTTTAATGCCCAAATCATGTGGCTCTCATAAATGTTGACCAAAGAGAAGAAATTAATGTACGAGCACAAATTTTGCTAAATGCAATCGCAAACAGTTACTGGAAGATTTGTACAAATGAAAAAAAAAAAAAAAATACATGAACAATACCATACGCTTGCTGTTAAAGTCTGAAAACAATCCTTGGCACTTTAAACGTCTGCCCTGTAGTCCTCTGGTTTATACCACAATGAGAAATCAATTCCCTTGCTTTTTAATCTCTCTGTTGCAGGTCCAATTCTCTCCAGAAGCTGTGAAGAAAACATATCATCCAAAAAAACAAATTTCCATTTTCAGTAAACCGCCAACCACTTCACCTTCAATCATAATGATTTCACACATTTCATTCTGACTTTTATTCTAACCTTGTAGAAATCAAAATAAGTCCAACAGACAACTAATTATGGTAAGCAATCTGAAATTCAATATTACCATATCATGCTCTGCTAAATTACAGAAGCAACACTTTCAAAACATCTGAAGGCAGGATTTACAGTAATGTCATGTTCATAGCAGGAAACTCAAATGACAGACTGGTCAACCTGATCTTCAGGAGATAATCATTTCAAGGGGCATTTGGTTCACGGAATATTTTTAGGATACCTGGGAGTGTTTTAGGATTTCTGGGAATATTGAAATATTGCCACATTTGCTTGAAGGTTAAAACTTTATACCCAGGAAGTAATAAATTGGAATTTGAGAAAGTTGCCAAGGTGCCTTGCGGGAAATCATGTAAAGACCTGGGATTTTGTTATACCACAGGCATAATTTGCTTACACCAATTCAGTGAATCGAACTATCAAAAAGACTCCATTTGAAGCATCATATGGCCACAACATGTGCTTGATTTAGTACCATTGCCACCAGAGTCGAGAGTCAGGGATGATGGAGAGGCATTTGCAGAGCATATTAAGCCAATTCATAAAGAGGTCAGGCAATCAATAAAGACCAGTAATAAGGCCTATGCAGCTGCTAACCAGCACCATGAGCTAAGGAATTTCAAGAGTATGGTGCTTGTGCATTTAAGGAGGGAATATTTTCCTAGGGGTGCTTATCACAAGTTGAATTCCAGGAAATTTGGACCATGTAAAGTGCTGAAGAAAATCAGCTCTAATGCTTACCTTGTGTGCTACAAATCAGCCCCAGCTTATTTGTACTCTTTTGAGAGATTTGAGGGGTAGTAACTTCTGTTGCAGAGTGTTGAGCTTAGAGTGAAATGAGAGGCATAAGTTTGTGAAAACCGTGTGTTTCAATACACACAGGGAGTTGAATATATATATATATATATTATTCTCATAATGAATACAAGCTATAATCAAGGAGGCCTAATTACAGAAACTAAATCAACAAGATTGACTACTAATTACATACATTGAATTTGGACATATGCTATATACATGTTTCCAACACTTCCCTTCAAGCTGGAGCATAAAGGCCATATGCACCAAGCTTGTTACAAATATAACTCATTTGAGGACCTCTTAAGGATTTGGTGAAGACAACAACTAGTTGATCATTCGAATTGACAAAGCTTGTGGTGACATCTCCTAATAAGATATTTTCCTTGACAAAATGACAGTCTATCTCAATGTGTTGATTAGAGGCGATATGCAAAGCAGCTTGATTATCACAAATGAGAGTTAATTGCATAATCTCCCCAAATCAAAGCTCTTTGAGAAGTTGTTTCAACCAAATGAGTTTGCAAGTGGCCATGGCTTGGTATTCTGCTCTGCACTTGATCTTGTGACCACATTCTATTTCTTACTCTTCCTAAATATCAGATTGCCTCCAATGAGTACACAATACCCAAAAGTGAATCTCCAATCAGTAGGAGAGCCTGCCCAATCAGCATCTGAGTATCCAACAATCCATGTATGTATTTTATCTTCATAGATGAGGTCTCTTCTTGGAGCTCCCTTAACATATTTCAGGATATGAATCACTGCATCCCAATGACCTTTGAAATAAACAGATGAAACACAAAAAGGGGAGTTGAATTGTGTTTCTTAACCTTTTTAGAAAACTTTACGTAAAACAGTTCTTAAAATAAAAGCTTTGCAAGATTGTAGAAGAAAATGGACAAAACGTAAACTCTTTACTGTCCATTGGACGCAAAGAGAGTTATTTTGAAAATCTTTGGACGTAAGTTAAATACTATGTTTTCAGAAAATATTTGTTAAGAACAACAATGACAATCCCCAAATGTTAGTTGAAAAGTAAATTAACACAAGGAGAGGGAATAAAAGCTCACACCAGATATTTATACTGGTTCACTCTCACAACCCGAGAACTACGTCCAGTCCCTTTTGCTTGAAGGATTTTTCACTAAACTTTCTCAATTTACAAGTATTTTTCACTCCGCCTTTTCAGGTTTACAATCAAGTATTCTCAACCTCTTCAGGTTCTAACAACAAGTATTCTTTTACAGACAAGCCTCTTCAGGCTTACAACAAGAGTAATAAAGAGTGTTTACAACAATTGAGGTTAACTCACGATCTGTGAGTATAAACAATATGCTCAAGTAGAAATTCTATACAAGAGTAAATGAAAGTATATGAAACAGAGTGAATCTTTTGCTTCGAATATTTTCTCTTGATGTCTCACGTCAACTGATTCTTCGAAGACTTTGGTATTTATAGGCTTGTGAGCTTTGAACAGTCTTCATAAACTTTTTCGTCCAACGACAATAGTTATTACCGTTCTGAGTAGCATTAAATACACAATGCTGATAACATGTTAATCTCCTTCTGAAAAGTAGCTTTGGTTATCAACGTTTGTGAGGAATTTGATATTTTAGTTCTGACTCTTCTAAGCAAGCATAAAATTCCTTACTTTCTGGTCCTTCTAGTTGTTAGGTGTGTCAATTCCAACGTATAAAGTTGAACTTTGAAAGTCACGTTCGTGTCAGAGATCTCATCAGCAATTAATGCACTTTGTTTTGCTTGTCTTTGAATTGCTTTGGGCAGATGCTTTTGAGAAACTATCAACAGAGATAAAATAACGGATGATCCAATATAATATAAAAACAATTCATGATTTATTGGACGCACGTAGTGAAACAGAGATTTTGTCTTTATAAAAACTTGTCTTTGGTCCAAAGGTACTTATAAACCATTTATTCAAAAGGTACAACTTTGACTTTTCATTTTAAAACGAAATAACATAAGTTTATTCAAAATTTATTTGATCACTTTAATTTAATATTTATTGTTATCTTCAAAACTCTGAGGGGTTCAATTTCATTGAACAATTTTGATTCCAATATCAGATACTTGAATTCGTCTTTGGTTCCAGCAACCTTCACAAGGAGAATTCAAGAACTGACCAACCACACTAACTATAAAGGAAATGCCTGGACGAGTAACTGTGAGATAGTTCAGTTTCCCAACCAATCTCCTGTATCTTCCTATATCCAATAATGGCTCCCTCTGATCTGGCAGAAGATTAACATTTGAATCCATAGAAGTGTCAACGGAGTTGGCATTCAATAAACCATCCTCGGATTGTGTCACCTCAATACCCAAAAAATATTAGTTTACTAAGGTCTTTTTTCTACAAGTGATGACAGAGATGATGTTTTATCTCAACTATGCCATGGTGATCACTATCAGTGATGACAAAGTCATCCACATATACAAGCAAATAAATGCAGCCTTGGGGCGTGTAGCGATAGAAAGCAAAGTGGTCAACTTCACTCTGAATCATACCAAACTTTGGTATAATAATACTGAATTGACCAAACCAAACTCGAGGAGACTATTTGAGACCATAAAGGGACTTGTGAAGACAACAAACTAGGCCAAAAGACTCCCCTTGAGCAACAAACCCAGCTGGTTACTCCATGTATGCCTCTTCTTTGAGATCACCATGAAGAAAAACATTTTTTATGTCAAGTTGATGCAGAGGTCAGTGGCAAATAACAACCATGGAGAGAGAGCCGAACAGAGGTCATCTTAGTCACTGGAGAGAGTGTCCCCGTAATCTAAGCCAAAGATTTGTGTGTATCCCTTGGCTACCAAACGAGCCTTGAGGCAATGAATTTTACCATCGGGACTAACTTTGAATGTATAAATCCACCGACAACCAACAATAGACTTCCCTAGAGGCAGAGGAACCAATTCCTAAGTACCACTGTACTAAAGAGCACTCATTTCATCTATCATTGCTTGTCTCCCCTCGGGGTGGGATAATGCATCACTTGGAGAGTTAGGTATAGACACATAAGACAAGGAAGAAAGACAGGCATAATGCAAGGATGACAGGTGGTGAAAACTCAGTAATATAATGAGGAGAGAGGTTACAAGTAGATCGTTTACCTTTGCAGAGGGCAATGGGAAGGTCAAGCTCAAGTGGCAGTGCCAGATTTAGTAGAGGAGTTGGTGTCGAGAAAGAGTCTGCCATGACCTTAGCAACAATATCTGGAGGAGGTATAAGCTCCAAAGGTGGATGTGGTCAGCGGTGACAGTTTGGAAAGGGCAGTCAGTAGTAGAGGTGTCAATTTGGGCCGGGCCGACCCATTTGGGCTAGCCCGCATCGGGGCAAGCTAATTTCGGGTCGGGCCAAACCAATTTTAGTGTGGGCTAGCGGATAGGTAGCCCTATGCAGGCTGCGAATTGGCCCATGGACCCTTAATTGTTTTTTTTTTTGGCCCTTATTCATTTTCCCCCCCAAAACACTCTTTTTACTACATCTAAGAAATTCATGTGGTCTATATTACATTCCTTCACCAGTACCTTAAAAAAGTTGATAAGTGAGGATTGCGTCAAGTACTTCCTTTTAGATCAAAATTAGTAAATTAGTAAGCAAATTTTAGATTGAAGCCGCAAGCTAAAGGCTCATAATCAGTCAGACCAAACCGATCGGGCTGGTTCCTATACCGGTCAAAGTTAAACCTTAGAACCTTTAATGTGGTTCAACCGTCTAAAACCAGACAGCCGGATGGATTTTAAAACTTCCTGGTTCAAAGTGATTGAGTTGAAAGATGAAGGTTAAGTACTGAATGAGGTTCCTCTGAGAAATTTGTGATGGATTGGAACGATAATGGTGCTGTGGACATTTAGAGAAGCCCACATCTTTTGCCATGACATTAACCCACTTGGATGCCAACAATGGTGGAAGCTTATCGATTCAAAGTACTTGCAAAATCATTCTTTCCACGACTGAACCAGAAGACGCTAGTTGCACAGTGACTCTTTCATGTTTTGGAGGGTTGAAAATGGGAATCTATGTTGGAATTCGTCGAGCAAAACGGTGAATGGTGGCCCTATTTTCTTGAGAGAGGAGAGTAAGTTTCATCCTCACTTTTCTATTTCCCATCCTTTCAATCTATGCCATTTCAATTTCTATCCATTCCCAACCGCTTGCGATTATGATAGCTGAGTTGTCATTGATTTTTCACGGTCTTCGTGTAGAGTGCAAACACAAACCAAGCTAGTTTTAGTGTTTTAGGCTTTACCCATAAAATGAATATGTATTGGTGTATTTATTGGAAATTGTCTCCTAAGTACTTTATTAGCCTTTAACGCTTGAAACTATAACTAACATTATTGTTTATTGATTTAAGTGCATATATTATCTATATATAATTATAGTGCTTTGAAAATATCATTTATACATTATTATTTCTATTTGATTATTTATGAATTTTACATTATTATTTTAAATTATATATGTTAGAAGAGAAAAAACAAAGGCATGAGATGTTGAAACTGTGTCTCAATTACACATTATTTCTATTTGATTATTTATGAATTTTACATTATTATTTTAAATTATATATGTTAGAAGAGAAAAAACAAAGGCATGAGATGTTGAAACTGTGTCTCAATTACACATAACCCTAATTACAATAATTACATAATAGTGGTGATGTCTTCCAATAGGATCTTTTTTCTAATAAAATGGCAATCTATCTCAATATGTTTGGTCTTCTCATAGAAAACTAAATTAGAGGCGATATGCAATGAGCTTGATTATCACAGATTGTTGAAGTTCTTTGAGTAACTGTTTCCACCAAATGAGTTCGCAAGTCGCTAAAGCCATAGCTAGGTATTCTACTTCTGCACTGGATCTTGCAACTACATTATGTTTCTTGCTCTTGCAAGATATCATTTTGCCACCAATAAGTATACAATATCCAAAAGTGGATCGTCTGTCAATAGGTGAACCTGCCCAATCGGCATCTAAGTAACCAACAATCTGAGTATGACTTTTGTCTTCATAAATGAGACCTTTTCCAAGAGCTCCTTTAATGTATTTTAAGATCCAAATCACAGCGTCTCAATGATCATGACACGGAGAATTTAAGAATTGACTCACTACACTGACTGCAAAAGAGGGCAATCAATCTCCTATATCTTAATGACCATGTCACCAACAACAACAACAACAACAAAAGCCTTTTCCCACTAGGTGGGGTCGGCTACATGGATCAAACGACGCCATTGTGCTCTGTCATAGACCATACTTTCAGATAAACCATTGATTTCAAGATCTTTTTTAATGATATCTTTTAGTGTTGTCAGTGGTCTACCTCTACCTCTCTTTAAGGGACTATCTTCTAACTTATCAATTCTTCTCACTGGAGCTTCTATTGGTCTTCTCCTCACATGACCAAACCATCTTAGGCGAGACTCTGTTATCTTTTCATCAATGGGTGCTACTCCTACTTTCTTTCGAATGCACTCATTCCTAATTTTATCTCTTCTTGTATGTCCACTCATCCAGCGCAACATGAATGGTTTAAGCATTTAGGTGAATGCACATGAATGGTTTTATATCTAACATACCCCTTCACGTAAGAGCCCTTTGACCTTGAAGTGTGGACAATGCACAGGCTCACTATACCTTGTGTTGAAATTTAACTTTTATATAGAAGAATGAGGGCAGCAATGATCAAACTTGTGACTACTTGGTCATAGAGGCTCCGATACCATGTTGAAAGAGAGAAAACAAAGCCATGAGATGCTGAAACCGTGTGTCTCAATACACAATGGATGTCTGAATATATAGATATAACTAATAATTATAGGGATCCTAATTTCCCTAATTACAATAATTACATGATACTAATGGACAACCACCGGCAAAACCATGAACCACTCTTTTTCTCGGTTCTTTAGTTGAACCGGTTTTTAAAACATTGGTACAAATGCAATAATATATGAGCAGCTGAAGGGTATGAGTCTTGTGTAATTTGACATGAGGCAAACCCAAAGCTACACTTTTTGCAGGATAGAGTGGTCAGATCTTATGTTTCTAATTTTGGAGTACAATTCCTGCTTCAAATGGGTAGAAAAAATACCTGGATAAATGATACTTGCTTTCAATGTCAATGAATTTGACATTTAAGAAATTACATCAAGAAATACCGTATCAAGAAATTCATGTGATTATTACGCTTCTGCTGAAGGAATGTAGTAGCTTTTAAAATGATTACACTAATATAAAAATATGGTTCACACTCTCGAGCCGATGGGCTGGCCCACAACATGGTATGGGCTGGGCCGTGTGTTTAGAGAGAAATGAGAGGCATAAGTTTGTGTAGACTATGTGTTTCAATACACAAAAGGAGCTGAATATATATATTATTCTCAATGAATACAGGCTATAATCAAGGAAGCCTAATTACAAAAACTAAATCAACAGGATTGACTACTAACTAAATACATCGAATCTGGACATATACCAACTATATAAATGTTTCTAACACACAGCAAGTTGGCAGTTTACCAACAGCACAAGATGTTATTCAGGAAGTGCTTGATGTCAAGGAGGTGAAGTCAAGGTGTGGAACCCAGTATTGGCGATTTTTGGTTAAATGGTTGGGTAAGCCTGCCAATGAAAGTACTTCAGTCGCAGAAGATGAATGGCAGTGGATTGATCCTGGAAGAAGTTTCTAAAATTTTTGCATTAGATGTTGGTATCATTTCTAGAGGGGGGAGAATGATGCAGAAGCGACTTCCTTCAAGCTCTGTTTTTATGTTATTTGTTTTGGTCTGTTCTGTTTTGATTTTGAAGTGTATCATAAGTATCAAGTAGTCATATTATCCCCTCTTATTATTGTTCTACTCCAATCTATCCTGCTTCTCTTCACAAATTATATTGTTTAAGTTGTTGCCTGTCATCTACCACATCAAACATATCACTGGTCTCTTCATCTGTTGGATGTCAAGAATGCCTTCTGACATGCTGGTTTGTAGGAGTGTATATGGAGCGGCTGCCTAGCTTTCTTTCACTGGAGGAGAGTGGAAAGGGGTATTGCCTTAGGAAGTCTTTTTATGTTCTCAAACAATCTCCAGAATCTTGGTTTGGATGTCCCAATCAAGTTATTTTACAGTTTGGACTACAGCGAAGCAATTTCAATCATTATGTCTTTTACCAGCAATCTAGTAGCAGTTGTATCCTTTTGGTGGTATTCGTAGATGACATAGTGAGTACAAGTAGTGACGGACTGACAGTGTTGATATTTGTGTGCACAAATCCTTTCTTCAGACACAATTCCACACTAAAGATATGGGTACTGCAGTATTTCTTGGGTATTGAGGTAGCCCGATGCAAGAAGGGTATTGAGAAAGTATAGCTTGGAGAAACTGGTCTACAAGAAGCCAAACCATGTGAGACTCTAATGAATGATGGTCATTTTCTTTTAGATCCAGAGCGATATAGGAGGCAGAAAGGGCTTTATCTATTATTGTGGTCAGTTAGTTCATGTATTCTCCAAGAAGCACACATTGAGATGCTAGGTAGCATAGATACAGGTATGCATACCGATACACAAGTATAGGTATGAGGTAAGACAAACATTTTAAAACTAGGATACAGATACTGGAGAATATATTTTATATAAAAATATAAACAATCAAGTAATTAAACCACTAGACAAATACTATTTCCATAACATTCAAATTCAAAAGTTTTCAACAAAACACCATAATGTACATCAAGCAAGCAAAATATACCCAAAGAGGACATAGCCTCTGACTTGGGCCTTCATATTTGAAGGGGTGAAGTGGGTCAAACAATTTGTAAACTTGTGTGGGCATCTCATTTGCTTGATGAGAATGGTTTTAGGAGCACTAGGCCTATGCAACTTTAGTTTGATAATCAGACTGCTATTCATATTGCATCTAGCCCTATTTTCCATGAGAACAAAACATATAGAAGCAGATTATTAGTGTCTATAAAAAGCTACAGCAGGGGATTATTTCTACTAGGCATGTCCAGATTGGGGAGCAGCTAGTAGATATTTTTACCTAAGCACTTTATCAAAATAGCATAAATTATATTTGCAACACGCTGGGTATGATTCACATCTATGCTCCAACTTGAAGGGGATTTTCAAAGAATAATTTCGTGTTAATGTGTAATACATTGGGCTGGACTTGTACTAGTTGTTACTACACTTAAACAAAACCTAAGTTTATTAGTATAAATACATACACAGGGAGCCTAACCAATTACCAAGTTAGTGCATCCCATTATACAGAAATTCCTTCCCTCTCTCTCTCTCTTCAATTCTGAATCTATTATAGGCACATTTACTAAAGGTAAAATAATAACATCAGCAGAAAAGTTAAGAAAAGGATTACCTTTACATACATGGTACAGGTAAGAACTAAAACTAAGATTGACTTCAAAAGATGTATCAATGTAATTAGAAGAAGAATCAGAAAGAGACTAACCTTTGCATGGAGCACACCATTTGAAACTAAAACAGATCTATCAAAAACACAAAATTTTCCTCCATCCATCCGAGTAACTACCCCACCAGCTTCCTCAACCATCTGCAAGTGAATGGAACTAAACTTAGTAAACAATTTTCATAACTAATTGATCCAATAAATGTTCAAAGCTCTTAGAGATATAAAACAATTCATGGGCCTTAACCTAACAAGCTAAGCTTTTAGGAGAGTTGGTCATTGAATTGACTTTGACCAAGTGGTCAGAAGTTTGATTCTTGCCTATCCCATTCTTCATAATAAAATTGAACTTTAGCGTAAGGTAAAATTGACTTGTGCATTGTCCACGCTCCAAGCCTAAAAGGCTCTTGTGTGAGGGGGTGTATTAGATATATAATACCATTCCTAGGCCTTCACTGAACAGCTTAAGCTTTTATGAGAGTTGGTTCTTGACAAAAGCTATATTCAGGATGCAACAAGTTCTTCAAGAATCAAGGCTAAGGCGTTGTTTCAAAGAGCTTATAACTAGCTTATTTATTGCAATAAACACTTACAAAGTATTTTTACCCCATGTAGATGAGCTTATTAAAACAACTTCTAAAACCCCTATAAGCTATTTTGGGCTTATTTTCCTAAGTCAAAAATTCAAACTCATGAAAATAAGCCTTTGCAAAAGCTAAAAATAGAGGCGCTAGCTGCTTTTATGATAATTTTTGACAAATGCTATTTAGCTTATTTTAGAATACGCTTATGACAATAGAACATATTCAAGCTTATGAAAATAAGCTTATGCAAAAGCTAAATAAGCTCTACTCGAGTAAGTACTTATATAAGCTACTTATCCAAACAAGACCTAAGAAGTATTTCTCACTGACTAATTTAATATGAAGGTGGCTAGCTAATTTAATATGAAACAATTTTTTTGGGATTTTTGGTCAGCATTAGTGTATACTACTTTGGAACTGTTTTTGATGGTTTGGTAAAAAAAAAAAGCATCACCAAAATGGAGTCAAAACTTTAGTGGCAATGTGCAGTTTATGAAATCCTTTGATGCATTTGGTGGGAGTGGAATGAATGCATGTTCAAGGGTATCCTGTTGCCTCTAAATTTGCTATGCAATAAGATTGCATATATGGCCTCTATTTGGTGTTCTACTAATGGTTGTTTCAAGGAAGTTGCATTTCAGACATGCATAAAGATTGGGTATTTTTTCATGTGTTTGAGGGATTTCTTATCCTCCTTTTATCAGCTTTCCCTCCTTTCTTTTACTGTAAAACAGAAATAATTTCATCGTCTCTTTTCTAGGTGACACTAGAAACAAAGTCACTGAACTTTTTCATGTTGTTCCCCCAATCTCAATTATTGTTCATTGTTCCTTTTTGCACCATAAATATTTCTTGAAGACAAACTACCATAAGAATAAACAAAACTAAAATTGATTATTTATTCATCAACTGAGAATTTGATAGAGCCCAATGGCATCGATTGATCCATGTAGCCTGTTAGAAATATTTGTAATAAGTGTATATGTGTAATGTCAACTAGTGTTCAATTATGGAGCAATTTTAGGAGCCAATTACTATTGTAATTATGATTATATTTAATGCTACAAATCCACAAAATTATAAAAGTACACACTGCACAGAGATTGGCTTAATGGAGTGGTTGATTGATTGAATGTTGCCCGTGTTTGATTCCCCAAAAACAGGGGATTTCCTCGTACATGTCTTGTTTCAGATTGTAGCTACTCAGTTTAGGTGATGCTGCCATTCCTGTACTGCCATATGCATAGCATATAGCACTAAGGACTGTTTACCTGTGAATGGATATATACCTTCAATTGCCCTTGTTTAAGTTAATGAGAAAATGGAAGATGGGAAAGTTTGGGCAATTACACATTCATTGGGTTTTTGTTTTGTCTTATTAAAACATAGAAAACTAGCACTGATTTATCTAGCTGCTCCATTTTCTAAAGTCACTATCAAGTAGAATTAGGAATTGGGGAAAGCAGCAAAGGCAAACCGCCTAACTCAGCCAAAATACGAATTCCCACTACCCCACTTGCCTCAATTCCACAGAATTCCATAGTGACAGAAAAAACAATTATCTTGGTGTCCCCAAAAGATTTCCCTATCACAAGAAGGAAACATTTCAATTATTGTTACTATCAGCAACATTCTGAGCTGTGTTACGATGTTCATAAAACATGCCTTGAGTAAATGTCACAGTCAAGGCTAGTTATTACTAGAATAAATATATCAGTGTGTGGTCTAACTTAGGCACACAATTCAGCATACTCTCTCTAATTACAAGTTGGTATCAAAGAGGGTTTTGACACATCTCTCTTCCAACAACCCTACCGCTGTGCCCACTGCCTAGAGGTGACTTTCCCTGTTGTGCTTCAATTTTGACAATTCCCTTCCTCATTGTGACTCAGTTTTAGTGAGTCCCCATTGCCACGCATCATTCCAACAAGGTTTTTGCTGCTATTTTGTTCTCTAGCAACCTTAGAAGCAGAGATCCGGTCACCAAACCACCAGAATCATCACCAAAGTGTACATCCAACTAGACCCTAAAGCAGTGCCGCTAGAGCTCCTCTACACCAAAACCAAAGTAGACAATGGTAGAACGCAGCATGGAGCAGCCATTCCCAAAAATGCTACAGCGCAAGCGCTACACTGAAGATAGAGGATACAATGTAAAAATTTCACAAATTTGTAATAGGCACATACTCAAAACTCAAAACTCAAAACTTCTCCAAACTTAAAAGACATATTCATCAGTTAGAGATATAAATCATTCATGTGCCTCCACCTAATAGCTTAAGCTATTAGAAGAGTTGCTCCTTGACATGGTATCAGAGCCTTGATAACCAAGTGGTCAAGAGTTCGATCCTTGCCGCCCCATTCGTCTATAATAAAGTTGAATTTCAATACAAGGTAGAATGGGCCTATGCATTGTCCATGCTTCAAGCCCCAAGAGCTGTTGCGTGAGGGGGCATGTTAGAGATATAAATCATTCATGTGCCTCCACCTAACAGCTTAAGTTATTGGGAGAGTTGGTCCTTGATAATCATTAACACTCAAAACTCAAAGACAAATTCATCATTTATGTTAGTCAAAGTAAACTTAAAAGTACCAATAACAACTCCTTTCACAAGTATAACCAAATAAAGGCTAGAGGAGGAGGACCTAAGTGAGAAGAAACAGAGGTTGGAGGAAGGTCTGTCGCGCGACACAGAGGAGCTTGCAAGCTGTACCCGACACAGAGGAGCTCGCAAGTTGTGCATGAATTGGTTTGGTGCGATGGGTCATGGTGGGTGAGAAGCTAACCAATGGGTCAAGGACAGCTGCAAAATCATTGGTTTAGTGCAAAAGAGGCTGCAACAATCTGATATGGTGCCATTCATTCGAACAAAGCTAAGGACTTTGCAGCTTCGTTCGAACAAAACAAAGGACCAGCAAGCCTTGCTCAAACAAAACTAAGCTAACCAAATAGAGGTGGGCAAGTGCGAACACAGGTTGCGACTTCAAGCTGTGTAAAACAGAGCTGCAGAAACCTAAAACTTTTTCTCAGATGTGCAAAGAAAGACCATAAACCACCTCAATTGGTGGAAGTAAGAAAGTAACATAGGGGTAAAACAAAGATTTTAGTCTCTGTTTAGTATCATGGCTGCTATTCCCGCGATGAGGCTGCTATAGCGGCGAGAAACGCCACGACATTGAAACGCACTGCTACCTGTGTTCGGTGGAGGATTGGCTGTATTTCATGCCACTCCACAGTTATTGCACCTATGGCGACTGCTTTTGACTACTCTAACCAAAATACTCTAGCACCAGCAAGGGCGCGTGACACCCCTCTGCCGAGCTGCATCCACAAAACGGTGCTTGACCACCGACATGACACTCTTGAACCCCTTACAACTTTCATGTTGGTTGTTCCATGGGTGTAACACCGCAGCTTGCACACCCCTGCTCTGTTTCATTGCAAGTTCTTGCTATTTTCTCTTACATCAAGACCTGGCCAGCCTAGCCCAGGCCTTTTTCTCGCTTTTTGACCATTCGATCTTGATTTTCTGACATGTCTGATAGTTGCTTTGGCATTTGAGTCTTCTACATTCGCATCCAAAGGCTCCTTCACCTTGTCCACAATGATTATTCCATCCATTACCACCAAGAAGTTGACCATTTCAACCACCTACCAGTCCTGGGCAACTTCGTGAAGATAGGTTTTGTTCGAAAAAGACAGACAAAGCACCTTATCAAGAAGATTGACAATGTTCCCACAGTTGATCTATCAAACTAGAAGAAGGTTGATACATAGCTTCTCAATCTCCTCCGATAAACCATTGATCCCAAGATAGCGGATCTCTTTCAACCATTTGAGAAATGTAATGAGATGTTGCAATAAGCTAAAAACTGCTACACTAATGAAATCCAGCGTCTCTACACTATTTTTCCAATATGATGAGATTGCAACAAGAAGATAGTCCAATGGAAACCTTCCTTGGAAAAGTACGCTCTCTTTTGCAAGAGCTTTTCAATATGAAGCCCTACTCAAGATCAGCTTGAGAATAAGAAGCAACAAGAGTTATGATTCTTCCTTTCTCCATTCTCAATAGAACTTGAGCCAGTCTGGCAGCAAATCCTAACTAGTGCTAATAATCCCACATTGACTCAAACCTAATTTTAATAAAAGAAGAAATTCATTAAGACGAAGATAAGATAATTATAAAGAGTTCAGAGGATAACAGATCCTCCTTAACTTAAAAGGACAAAGAAAAAAGAAAACATCAATGGAGTGAAGAGGTCCAATCCCTTAGCAAGGAAACCTCCTTAAAAAGACCATTTGTTTTACACCAAATAGTAGCCAAATGCCTAATCTTATCCCAAATCAACTTATGTACCAAAGAAACCTCCCTAAAGATAGATAGTTAAGCTCTAACCAAACGCACCAAAGTGTAGCATAGATGTTGACTCAAACCTTTTGACGTTTGTAAAACATCTCCGATGTGGCACCACTAGCAGCTTCCTCTTCCATACTAGTACCAAACTCTTATGCCCTAGTCTCACACCCCAGTACCTTTATCGAAAGCCAAAACTGTTCATACTTAAAAAAAATGGATCAATATAAGAAAAAGGTAGAGGAAAACATTAGGAGAAACCAGTATAAAAGACCTTGCTCTAAATGATTTTACTGAAATTTTGGTTTTTGATAGAGCCCAAATGGTGTTAATTGATCCATGTAGCTGACCCCACCTTGCGGGGTAAGGCTTGTTTGTTACAAAAGAAGAAATTTCATGAGAAGAGAAAAACCATACAACTAGGGGAGTATATAGTATCCTACAAAACAGAGAAACTACAACAAACAATAACAGCCCTCCCATGTCATTGGGTTCTATAAAAAACTAAATTTTCAATAAATCCATTTAGAATATGGTTTTTTTAATGATTTCTCCTAAAGTTTTCTTCGGTCTTCTTCTACCTCTTCTAATCGAATGATTTCTATCATAAAGATTCAACAAAGTTTTATGCAGGCTACCGATTGTCTAACACAACCCTCGTCTTTTACCCGAGCTTTCAGACCAGCTATGCAAAGGTTGGGAACACAGCATGACATAGGCTCAGAAAATAAAAGAACCAAAATGGTTCAAAAAAGCAGCAAAACAAAAAATTAATTGACTTTAAATAATAATCATTGATGTTTGATGAAGCTAACCACGCATGTTAGCTTTTCATATACTTGTTGGGCCTGTTCTTATTCAAGTCAAGTTTGGATAAAATTTATTCTATAACCAGAAGTTGATTATCTGCTATTATCATTAGACAAATCAATCTTTTCTTATCTTTTCTTTAAGAAAAATCATTCTTTCCAAGGAAAACCCAAACACTTAATTCAATGTGAAAGATGCAGGACTTAGTAACTTGCCATGATAATTGTCAATGATATATAAGTCGTAAAGCATACCAAAACACCGGCAGCCATATCCCATGGCTTTAGACGATATTCCCAATAAGCTTCTACAATGCCCAAAGCTACATGACACATGTCCACTGCAGCTGCACCAAGCCGTCTTACACCCTAAACATCAAAATCAAGAAAATGAAAAGTGGAAGGCATAGAAATGAGGTACATTTTAATAGATTTTAGATGAATACCCTGCTGACATCAGTAAATTCTTTGAATAAGTCTATGTTAGTAGTCCATGCATCATCATGATCATACCCAAAGCCTGTCACTAGCAGAGATTGTTCCACCTAAAACAAGGAAGATTACTTAACACATATAACAATCATGAAGCACAAGATAATAGTATTCACATTGTTCCATAAAATACTGAAATCACGATGATCCAGGATTGATGTTCACTTTCTGTATTCTAATGTATCATTTTGTTGTTAATCACCTGATTAGTTGCACTCACTTGGATCCTTTGGCCATTGCAGAATGCTCCACTGCCTAGAAGGTAAAAGAACTAGATGTAGTGCAAAAATATATAATTTATCGATAAATTTAATTAGCAGAAAGAGTAAACAAGTTTTTTATTTTCTTTAAGGGGGAGATGGAAGTAAGAATAAAATTATCTTTCACCGGCAGTTGCAGAGAAAATGCGGGTATTCCAACACATAGGACCTCCAACGAACTCAACCTGAAATAAATAAAAATCCATATTAACATATGCCCCCATTATTTAATATAATAGAAAGTTCACTAGAACATTAGATGCTATTCCAAATCTGATGAGAGGCTACAGGACTACAATTATATGCTTCTCTTATAAAGGAAAAAATAACGAGGAATTCTCAACAATAAAAAAAATGCAATGAAGATAAGACAAATCAAAAGAAGCCCCACCCGCCAATCTTTTTGAGTATTCAAAAGAGGAATTCTCTAAATATACCATGATCTCAGCACCAAAGAGAAGCACGATAAACAATCTTATCCCATAATATAGTAATATAATAATATCTGTATAAAGTATAGCACATCTCCAATCGCCCCCCCCCCTCTCTTGTCATGCCCTCTCCCTATATCTACATTTCCTCCTCTCACAAACTGGCCACATCAGCAATTGTAACCAATCCTCTATTCAGCACATTTGTTGGGCTTAGGCCCAAACCTGGTATCTAACACTACCTGCCACTAAAAAAACAGCCTTGTCCCCAAGGCTGAGATAAGGAAACTGACTTCGGCAAAACCAGACATGAATAATCTCAGCAAAAAGTAGCTACTAAAACACACGGTAAGACAACAACAATGGTAAGGGCAAAACACCACTATAATACAAACCCCAGAAGGTTAAAAGCCTTGTGCCCAACCACAGAATTGACCTCTCAAACCAGTCCAAGGATTTCGTGTCTTCCAAATCAATACACCTGTATATTCGCCCCACATGTGAGGAGTCCATCCTTCCAAAAGAGCTCTATATTGTATGTAGTTAGCAAGTTGAGCCTTCAAACAACAATCATCAAGATCTTTTACAGCACCATAAATATGAATCTGATCATGACCCTTGGTTGGTTTTGAATATGGAATGTATTTATGGTATTTCCATATGGGATTTGGAACTTCTTCTACATAACCATTGGATAGTTTCTTAAAAAGAGGTATTTGCCATCCTTCTGAAGGCGTTGGTGCTCTTATGGTATCAGCAATTGGCACTTCTACAAAAACAACTTTTGGGTTGAATCCATATTTGTAAAAACTATCCTTGAAATCTTCAGGATTTTGAATTTCATAAGGTCCATCAGTGAAGTTTCCCTTCCCATCTGCAAAGCCATCCCATAAAGATCCTTACATATAAATTAGTGTGCCATCAAGATACTGGCTAGGACCCCACAGCAACAGGGACAAGCTACCTACAGGTTTGCCTTTTTCATCTTCATGTTCAAAATAAGGATAAAGTTTCAGATCATTTTCCAAAGCAGCATTTATATCATCAAGTGGGATTTGTGCATTCCCACCCACCCAGAGGGCAAGGTTGGGATGATTTGCAAAGCTAACGGTTGTTGCACCATCAGTATTCAAACGGGTCCATCCCACAAAAGGGGGATTCCACTTGACGTCCACCCACTGTTTTTCAACACCCTTGCTCGCAAGAAGGCATCATCTGCACTGTATTCAATCGGTAACCACTCACTAAGAAACCACAAATTCCAATCGCCCACTGAATTCAATGTTTGTTCAGATATTCTAGATGAGCCATATGGACCACCTTTAACATTGGAGGAATCTATTGCAAAATTACAAGTCCCCTTAACCGTCACTGTTTGAGGGTTTGAGGAATAACAGCGACTTAATTTTTTCTAAACCCCGTTATCATTAATTTGGGCCAGGCCCATTAGGTTTAGAGTTGTACTCAACTTACAAAATACCAATTTTACCCCTTTGTCTTTCTTCTCCAACCAGATCGCATTCGCAACTGCAGTTGTACGTGTCCTTGGCGAGTCTGTTAACGGCGACCCAATGGTTGTCGCAAAGAGGTCAGCGTCTGGCGGCTCCGGCGGAGGTTGTGGGTCGACCCCATCCTCTTGCTTCGTTTTTCTTCCCTCCATACTCGATTCCTTGTTAACCGTTTCTCCTGCAACTTGTATCTCTATTGATGCAGCATGCAATTTCTGATCTGACGGTCCCAACGACGGCACAAGGCTAGCCGGCATCCTCAAGAACCTAGAACTGGTCCAGTCACCACCCGTCGATTTCTCATCTCTCTCTATCATTTTGTCCAAAATTTGGTGATTGCTCTCTTTATCCTCCACGACCATTCTGTATTTCTTCTCCATCTTCTCCATCGATTGCTCAATGAAAGTAATGGGTGATTCCTTCTTTGTCGGTTGTTTTGTTCCAAGGTAGCCAGAACATCGAAAGTTCTACTACCATGTTGAATCTTCTCATCATAGCCTGAGAAAATGACTCCCAATCTGCATCGAGGTCCTTTTGGCACCAATTCTGAAACCAAAACATTGCCACACCTTCCATGCTCATGAATGCCCATTGCAGCTTATCAGACGGGTGAATTTCATGCTCCTCAAAGAACCTTTCAGCTCTTGTGATCCACCTAACGGGATCTGTCCCCGTAAAATCCGGTAGCTCCACCTTCTTGGCCCACATGTCTTCCATCTCCAATAACTGGCTCTCCCTCGAAGATCTGGCAGGTTGGACCAATTGATAGGAACCCGAATTAAAGGAAAACAGAAACTGTATTATTGATTGGAAACTAGATGTATTGCAGAAGGAAGCCCCCCTGTAACCCCATAGCAAAAGCTCCTCAGAGAAGAGACATTTCTCTCTCTGCCCAACCTCTAAGGTCCTTAACAGAAAAGATGTTGAATCCCCCCTGTCATGCCCTCTCCCTATATCTACGTTTCCTCGTCTCACAAACTGGCCACATCAGCAATTGTAACCAATCCTCTATTCAGCACATTTGTTGGGCTTAGGCCCAAACCTAGTATCTAACACATGATTTATATGCTCGAGCTTGAGGGGGTGTTAAAATAGCAGCTATATATAGTCATGAGTAATTATTAGCAATTACTACCAGTGTTTTAAATTGCGGTTGCGGTCGCGGTTACGTTGTGATTGTATAAATTGCGGACAATTGCGGGAAAATGAGGCTGATGCGGTTGCGGAGACCTCTAAAACCGCAATATTGCGGCCGCAATTGCGGTTGCGGACTGCAATTTAAAACCCTGGTTACTAGATATAGTGTAGTAGAGTTGTACTTTTGTAATACATCTTTTACTACAAGCGGTACACAGCCTTTTTTTCTACTATAAACAATTCTAGTGGTGTACATTGCTGACACAGAAATAAGGGTTCTCCCTCTCTCTACAATCATTTTCTCTCTCTCTATAGTAACCTTTTCAATCCAACCAAATCACTGAACTTACTAATTGTCACTTTATTGATGCAGGCATTGTAATCATTTCCACCACCTAAAACCTATATGATTTTTTGTGCCACGCTGAATTAATTTGAAATTGTCACTATCATACATATATTCAAGAAACTAGTCTTATATGCATCAAATTTCATTCAATCATTAGTTGAACTGCATCACTTCAATTCTTCAGCTTAAAAGGAAGCTTTTTACAATAACAAGAATTTTAAGCTAGTAAATGAACGGAAGGTATCTAATTATTTTGTTATCAAAAACAAGGAATAGCTAAATTTTGATATCTACTATATTTATATATTAGAAAGATATGTTTATTCTAATTCAAAGTTGTTAATTGCAGAACGCGGCATGGAGCAGCCACCCCAAAAAACACTATAGCAGCATGGCGGGTCGCGAAGCTGCCGCTACACCGAAGATAGCGGATGTGTAAAAACTTTACAAACTTGTAATACACATAATTTATACTCAAAAGTCGAAGTATTCATCATTAATACTCAAAGCCGCACAAGGTGCTTTCCCCTGATAAGTGTGTTATATGTGGTGCTTATTCAGAATCTGTCCCTCACCTGTTTTTACATTGTCCTATTGTTGTTTCTCTTTGGAATTCTTTGTTCAACCTTTTTGGAGAATGTTAGGTGCGCCCGAGGTCCTTGGACCAATTTTTTATGATTAGCTATTATGGCTTCGGTAGAAGTAAAGAGGCTAAATGTTTGTGGCAATGTGCAATCTTCGCTACACTTTAGTGTATTTGGTTGGAGCATAACTCACATAGTTTTACGGAGGTTTTCTCGACACAACATCTGATTTGGGAGAAGATTCGTTGTTTGGCCACTATTTGGTGTAAAGCACATGGTCTTTTTAAGGGGCTTTCCCTAACAAATATGACTAAGGATTGGGCAGCTTTGCTCCTTTGATGTTTTCTTTTTCTCTGTTGTCTTGTATCTTGCTCTTTTGTCATTGAGGATTCCTTATCCTCCAATCCTTTTGTAACTCTTTCTCTTCATCTCAATGAAATTCTTTTTTATCAAAAAAAATATTCTGTAGTAAGTCTAAGTCAAAGTGCCAAATAGAATGTTACCAAAAAAAAAGTGCCAAATAGAAAAAACTTGAGGGTGCAAAATCAGGGGTGGGCTAACTAGAGAGGGTGCAAAATCCCCGAACAAGTGAGAATAGAGGCTGAGGAAGACCTACAAGACACGTGCGAACCAGAAATGGTGCAAAATGGGAGGGCTCTGGAAACCGAGGCTTGGTTTGAATGAGAGGGGGTGAGCAATAGAGGTGGGCTAATGAGAAGCTGGTGAGACAAGGGTGGACAAGTGCGGATGAGCTGCGCTCCGCCCTGCAACACTGCTATAGAGAGCACAACGAGCTCTATTAACACCTCGGTTCTAATTATAGACATATCTCTTTAACTAGAGTCAGTTACTACTGAAGCAGTTCTTGTTTATTTCTCCCATAATTACCATAAACGGCTATGCAAACAACAAGATATAGAAGTCAAAGATATGGTTAAAGCACCACAGCAGCAGCAGCAGGATTCCCTCGATATAGAACTCCAACAGAAACAGCAAAGCTAGGATAGCCATGTGCAAAGTTTGTCGTCCCATCTACAAAAATATCATATATTTGTAACTAAACTATCCAAATAGCACACAAACGGAAATGGATGAGGAACATGCACTCTAAGATACATATTTGCATACAAATAGGATAAAATATATTATAAATACAAATCCTTGGTAGACTACGATACATATAGCCATGCGCAATGATTTGTTAATGTATATAGTACCACAGTCCAAATTAAACACATGACCTTAGAAAGGAGCCCTAAATTAAAAAGAAGACAAGCAAGAAGGAATTTCTCTTGATCAAGAAGTAAAGAACTGGGAATGGATTATTTTCTTTTTTCAATTAAAGAGAGTATATTACTAGAAAGAAAGAAGAGAAATCACATAAATAAGATTGCAGATTCAAATAAGAACAATGTTTAGATTGAAAGGTTGAACATAGTTGAAGGAAGTTAAATCCACGTCTTTCTTTAAAAGAAGCTGCAAATTTGGAACAGGGTTTGTCCCAAAATTGTAGAAATATACTTGAATGCCTGGTTCTAGTTTCCGAGTTTAAGAAAAAAATTGTGTATTAAAATTACTATCATTTCTTAAAAACTTGGGACAAAAAGGAGCATTGACATAAATCCCAAACCTAAAGGATCAATGCACCAGAGATAATCCGATGCTGCATCTCCTATAATTCCTCCTTCTTCCCCAAGAATAAGATGATCTTCAAAATTCTTTTTCACCACTTCTAATATGGCAGCTTCACTCATTTTATCTGTCCTGTTAATAGTTTACAAAAAATAAGAGAAAATAAGGTTCAAAAAAATGAATCTTATTCTGTTAGAGAAACAAACGAAAGATGCAAATAAGTCATAATACAATAACTTGAAGATCAAATATTCATACACATCAAAGGCATAACATCTGCAGCTTATAACAGAGGTTGAACAAAAAAATACAGGCCAGCTCAAAGACAGTCCAGATTATTTATTATCCAACTAAATGAGAACAAGAAGGAAGGCTATTCAATGAGACCTTACTCAGTCACCAAGTCAGTTAATCCTTTATATGTAATATTCCGTGGCTTATTAACAGCATCCATCACAACCTGTAAATAATATAAACATGTAAACATCCATAGGAAGATAATGGCATGCCAAAACCTTACTTAACCAGAATAAACAAAATTTAAAATGCTATAATTAGCAATATACAGTGGAAGTTATAACACCAAAGAGTTTCTGATAGGTACCAGAGAAATAAGGACAGAAAATGGATAATAACGCTGTTGTATTGATAAACTCTGGCTGATATCAAGTTGATATCAATACCAGGAATGCTGTAATCAGCTTCTAGGAATTCAAAGGGAATAGAAAAAAGACGATGAACAAATTAGAGAGTGCTCAATTCTCTCCCAGCCTAAGCCAAAGTCCAGTCTGCCTCTTCAAGCCAAATCCCCTCAGTTATACCCACCCTCTAACTGAATCACATGGGATCGTCCTTCCCTTCACTACCACTGCCACATCAGCAGTTAGTTACAGCATTGTGGTTCCCTTTTCCTTACCCTCTCGGCCCACACCCATCCTATTTTGGGCTTTCTTTCTCACATAGACTTTAGTGACTTTGGGAGGAGCTCTATCAACACTCCCCCCCCCCCCCCCTCAAGACACACCTTGTCCTCAAGGTGGAAGTCTGGAAACTGCTCTTTGATGGGGGATAAAACCTCCCAAGAGTTCTCAAATTCTGGCAAGTTGTGTCATTTGATTAGAAGTTCTATGTCGCCTCCTGATCTAGTGCAGACAGCAAGTGCTTCAGCTGGCTGAACCTTCAATTCCCAATCCTCTACTAGAAATGAAGGTAGAGGCTGACTAGTAACATCTGCTGACATGAATTTCTTTAACAGAGAAGCATGGAAGGTAGGATGCACTTCACTGTCATCAGGTAACTTCAATTTATAAGCAATTGGGCTGATCTTTTCAATCACATCATAAGGTCCATAGTACCGAGGACTCAATTTCTAATTCACCCCTCTAGCCAAAAGTCTTCAATTTATAAGGCTGTATTTTAAAAAAAAAAACCATATCTCCCACTTGATATTCCACTTCCCTTCTGTGTTTATTGGCCTGAGTGCACATTCTGTTTTGAGCCTGAATCAAGTGATCCATTAGTTCATCCAGCATGTGATTTCTTTCTATCATAAGCCTGTTAACTGCTTCAACTGCAAATTGATTCACACCACCTATAACAAGTACAGGGGGTATCTTCTGTATAAAGCTTTGAAAGGGGTCATTTTGGTGGCAAAATTGTAATCGGTGTTATACCAAAATTCTGCCCAGCTGAGCCATTTAGGCCAATGTTTGGGTTTGGTCCCTGTTAGGCATCGTAAGCGCGTCTCCAATCACCTATTAACCACCTCGGTTTGCCCATCAAATTCAGGGTGATATGCTGAACTAAACTTCAGCTTTGTCCCCGCAAGTTTGAATAATTCTGTCCAAAAAGTGCTGAGAAATACCCTGTCTCTGTCGGACACAATTGAGGAAGGGAATCCATGAAGTTTGACTATGTCTTTAATGAAGATTTCAGCAATATCCCAAGCAGTAAAAGGGTGATCCACCGCTATAAAGTGAGCATGTTTAGTTAATCTATCAACTACCACAAGAATGGTATCCACCCCAAAAGCCTTACGCAACCCTCCTACAAAGTCCATTGAAAGGTCTAACCATGTGTGTGTAGTTATTGGAAGTGGTTGAAGTAAACCCACAGGGCTTAGGGCTTGATATTTATTCCTCTGACATACTTCACATCCTTGTACATACTGCTGGATTCTCCTCTTCATCCCTTCCCGGTAAATCAATCCATAAATTCTCTTATAGGTTCTGAAAAAACCCGAGTGACCCCCTAATGCTTAGTCATGGAATTCCCCAGACGAGATTCAGGTTGCCTCAACAAATCCTAAATAATTCCTCTCAATTTGTCATTAGCTTGGATTTCATCCTCCAACCCATCCCACTCATAAAAATTAAACTACAGAAATAGTTGAATATTGTAGCTTTCCGGAAAAAGCATCGGCCACTCTATTCTCACTGTTTGGTTTGTATTTTATCTCAAAATCAAACCCCAACAGTTTAGAAATCCATTTCTATTGTTCTTCCCCCATGATCCTCTGTTCAGTAAGAAACCTTAAACTCTTCTGGTCAGTGTGCACCACAATGTCTCCCCAGTAGATAATGTCGCCATTTATGAATCGCTAATACTATAGCCATTAGCTCTCTCTCATACAAAGACTTGTTTTGAGCTCTGTCAGATAAAGTTTGACTCATGTAGGCAATTGGTCTCCCTTCTTGCATCAACACAGCCCCCCTCCCTTCCAGAAGCATCAGTCTCAATAATGAAGGATTTGTCAAAATTTGGAACAGCCAGCGCAGGTAAAGTTGTCATGACTGCCTTCAGCTGGTCAAAGGCAACTTGAGCTTCACGTCCCCATTTAAAATTGTCCTTCTTAAGCAACTATGTTAGGGGCCAAGCTGTCTTCCCATAATTGTTTACAAATCTCCTACAATAGCCAGTAACTCGATAAGCCCCAAAAACCTCTCAACCCCTTCACATCCATAGGAATAGCCCAATTAACCATATGAACCACCTTACTTGGATCTGCAGAAACTCCTCTCCATGAAATCAAGTGCCCCAAATACTCCAATTGCTGTTGGCCGAAAGTGCACTTCTTCTTATTGACAAAGAAATTATTATCCCTTAATAACTGCAACACTAACTCGAGGTGATCCTTATGATTGTGTTCATCTTGTCTATAAATTAGGATATTGTCAAAAAAACCAGTACAAACTTCCTCAAAAAAAGGTTTCAAGACTTGGTTCATGAGAGTTTGAAAAGTGGAGGGGGCGTTGGTCAAGCCAATAGGCATAACCAAAACTTCATAATGCCCCTCATGAGTCCGAAAGGCTATTTTAGCAATGTCAACTGCCTTCATCCGAATCTGGTGGTAACCAGATTTAAGGTCCAGTTTAGAAAACACCATGGCACCCCCCCAATTCATCTACTAACTCATTAATGATGGGGCTAAGGAATTTATCTGGAATTATTACCTTGTTTAGCGCTCTGTAATCAACACAAAAACCTCCATCCACCATCTTTCTTCTTGACTAAAATTACAGGACTAGAATAAGGGCTAGTACTAGTTCTTATTATTCCAGCATGCATCATTTCACTCACTATTTTTTCAATCTCATTTTTTTGGTAATGAGGATACCTGTATGGCCTAATGTTAAGGATTTGAGCCCTTTCCTTGAGATTGACAGCATGATCTTGATCTCTCCTAGGAGGTAACCCATAAGGTTCTTGAAAAATGTCAACAAATTCATCCAAAAAAACCTCCATTTCTGCTGACTAAAGCTTCTGTACCTTCCCTTCATCTTGCAACTGCTGGTATTCAAATAATACCCTTCACCTTCATCTTGTAAAACCTTGAGCATGGTTTTCCAAGATGCTTGTGCCCTACAACGAGAGGGATCCCCCTAGACAGTCATCTTGATGCCCCCGTCTCCCATTTAAGTGTCAAACTTCTAAAATTCGCTTCAATATCTCCCAAACTAGCAAGCCAATCCATTCCCAGTACCACCTCTGCTCCTCCCAAATCAAATAGAAAGAAGTCCTACTTAATTTCCATACCATGCACCTTAAGGATCACCTCTCTACATAGCCCCCTACTCCTCACTTTTTCACCATTTCCACCATTTCCTACCTCCATTGTATATTCAAGGGTGTTCTATGCTGGCAGATCTAACTCCTCTACTAACTTTCTAAAGTTGCTAGATGCTCCACAATCAACCAACACCAGCACTTGTTTCTCTGCAATTTTGCCCCACACTTCTAATGAGCGATTGGAGGTCAATCCCGTTATGTTTTTCAAGGATAATTGAAGAGTTTTATCCTTCATTTCTTCCACTACCACTGCTTTTTCCTCACTTCCTCCCTCCTCTTCCACCAGCTCCTTCATCATGAAAATCTGATAGTGCTTAAATTTGCACACATGCTCAGGTCCCTACTTTTCACTACACTTAAACATACTCCCTTTTTGCTTCTTTCTTGCAATTCAGATTGAGAGAGTTTTCTGCCTCCATTGCTTCATTTCTCTCCTCCTTTCTCATCTGGAGGTTTAGGTTCCAATGGGCCTTTTCCCCCATAAGTGGGCCTTCGTGTGTTGGAATAACGCTTCCCAACCTGCCCCACCAAATTGGGCTTGAAAGTCGAAGGCCCCCCCTTCCCATAAGATCTACCTCTATCATTAGCAACAATTCCCCCCTCAGTTCCCCATTTTTCTCCTCCAACAGCAGGACCGTGTCCATCAACTCAGACATGGTCTCAAAGTTGTACAACTTAAGTTCAGCTTGCAACTCCTTCCTTAATCCATTCAGAAAAAATCTCCATCACGATCACCTTGTCCACATTTTTCAAGGGAGCAAAAATCATCTCAAATTTCTCTCGATACTCCATAACCAACCCAATTTGTACCTCCAGCTTCCTCCCTTTATCATTCCGCAACGGATGACGAGTCCTTCTTGAAGAACAGCCTATGCGTTCATGACCTCTTGAGTGCGATTGTAAGCATTGAACCAAACCCACACGACTACCACGCCTCTCTCCTTCACTGCCTTCCTCACCATAGTGGGTTGGTGAGTGTGGGCGTTGGGATGGTCCCCGGGTGTAGTCCTGGTTGCTCCTCTTTAACAGTCGCTTGGTGTCATTCAACTAACAAACTTTCATCTCTCCATTCTTGCACGGTCTTCTCCAAAATCTCCACTCTCGACTCCATTGCAGCTCGCATAGTCACCATCCACAGCTCCCAGAATCGGGAGCTCTGATACCAGTTGATAGGTACTAGAGAAATAAGGATAGAAAATGGATAATAACGTTGTTGTATTGATAAACTCTAGCTGATATCAAGTTGATATCAATACCAGGAATGTTGTAATAAACTTCTAGGAATTCAAAGGGAACAGAAAAAAGATGATGAGCAAATTAGAGAGTGCTCAATTCTCTCCCAGCCTAAGCCAAAGTCCAGTCTGCCTCTCCTAGCCAAATCCCCTCAGATATACCCACCTTCTAACCGAATCACATTGGATTATCCCTCCCTCCACTACCATTGCCACATCAGCAATTAGTTATAGCATTGTGGTTCCATTTTCCTTACCCTCTCAGCCCACACCCATCCTATTTTGAGCTCTCTTTCTCACATAGACTTTAGTGACTTTGGGAGGAGCTCTATCAGTTTCTACCTTGCAATATCACCTTGACCAACAGCAAAGAATGGAAATGTCTTTCAAAGTGCAAATGATCTAATAGAGATACACAACTATTCCTTGATAAATCACCCTTAACAATTGCAATGTATGGGCATGTGTCTTTCAGATCTCACACCAAATGAACCCTAGCAACAAGGTAGTCAAAATCGTGTGCCGACTCGTAGAATCACACGATTCTAGGCGTGAAGAAGGCTTGTGCGATCCCGATCCCAGCTCAGAACTCATTTTGCTGGGATCATTGTAGGATCGCGTGCTAGATCGTGGAATCGCTGAAATCGTGCATTCCCGACGTTCCTACCAGAAAAACAAATTGATGGTGGTGGGTCGGGTCACTTGCAGATAAAACCCAAGCCCAAAAATGTTTTGCCCCACCGACAATTAAACTCACCTTCAGACACACTTGTCGATCCTTTTCCTGAGTGCAAGAGTGAGTTTCATCTTCGAACCCTTGCTGCCGAAACCGTGAATATGTTGTTGCTGCTATGAGGGTGTGTGATAGGAGCTCAAGGCTATGCGACCCTGTGCGAGTGGAGTTGTTGAAGGTTGTGCGAGTGGAGCTGCTGAAGGTTGTGTGACCATGTGCCAGTGTGTGTGTGTGCTATGAGCGAGTGGAGCTGAAGGCTTCTGTAAGTGCTGCTGCAACTTTAGGTTCTGGGTTTTTCCCCTGTTTTGGCGGGTGCTATTGGTATGTAATTTTAGTTCCTGCATTTGCCCATTTTCTAGTCTGTATAATGGCATTTGGGGCTGTTGGTGCTTCTGGTGCTGGGAATGGGAATGTGAGTGGAAAAGTGATAAGGAAGAATGCCCCTGGAAATAGGAGTGATCTAGGGTGGGCACATGGTTATCCTGTTGAGGGAGATGCAAGGAAAATAAAATGTAAATACTGTGAGAAGGTAATAACTGGAGGGGTTTATCGCTTGAAACATCATCTGGCTGGTACACAAAAAGATGTTGGAAGTTGTACTGCTGTTAGTGATGAGGTGAAGAAGCAAATGTTTGAAATTGTAGCAAGTTTGCAACAAAAATTAAACAAGAAGTCACAAAAGTTTGAGGAAGGAGAAAGCAACAATGATGATGCTGTAGAAGTTGGTGAAAAAAGAAAGGGGAAGGAAGAGGAGAGCAATGTAAATATTTTCAAAAGAAAAGGGAGCACTCAATCCACCATCAATCAAATGTTCAAGAAGAATTTGAGGGAGGAAGCATGTCAACAAATTAGTAGATTTTTCTACAACAATGCCATTACCTTCAATGTTGCAAGGAGTGAAGATTTTCATAAAATGTGTGAATTGATTGCACAACATGGCATTGGATTCAAGTCACCATCCTATCATGAAATTAGAGTGAAGTATTTGAAGCAAGAAGTGACTTTGACCAAGGAATGAATAGAGGAGCACAAAGCTGAATGAAGGAAAACCGGGTGCACCATCATGACCGATGGCTGGACAGATAAAAAGAGGAGGACTATATGCAACTTTTTAGTGAACAGCCCAAAGGGAACAGTGTTTCTAAAGTCTATTGATGCATCTAATATTTGCAAAACAGTAGATAAAATTTTTAAGATGATGGATGACATTGTAGAGGAAGTTGGTGAAGAGAATGTGATGCAAGTTGTTACGGACAATGCAGCAAACTATAAAGCTGCTAGAGAAATGTTGATGCAAACAAGGAAGAAGCTATATTGGACACCATGTGCTACTCATTGCATTGATTTGATGTAGGAGGATTTTGAGAAAAAGCTAAATGTCCATAGTTCGATTACATGGAGTACCCACTTCCATTGTCAGTGATCAAGACCCTACTTTTCTCAGTCATTTTTGGCAGGAATTATTCAAATTACAAGGCACAACTCTGAGAATGAGCACTGCCTATCATCCAGAATCGGATGGACAAACAGAGGTACTCAATAGGACTTTGGAAACTTATTTGCATTGCTTCTGTTCCGAGCAACCAAAAACATGGGCTGATTTTATCCCTTAGGCCGAATACTGGTACAGTACCAGTTTTCAGAGTGCTGCTCAATGCACTCTTTTTGAAGTGGTTTATGGTCGGGCACCTCCCTTTCTAGCCAGATTCATTCCAGGGGAAACTTTAGTAAAAGCAGTAGCACAAGATTTGATGGACAAGAATAAGGCACTTAAGCAACTAAAGCACCATTTGGGAAGAGCTCAAGCTCACATGGTTGAGTATGCTAATGTACATCGAAGGATTTCCAAAATCCAACCAGAGGACTGGGTGTATTTGAAAATCAGACCTCATAGGCAAGGCTCCATCCATGCCTACCAAACTTCATCCCAAATTGTCAGTTAGGTACTATGGTCCTTATTTGGTTTTGAAACAGATTGGTGCAGTAGCATTTTAATTACAGCTACCTGACCAAGCTCGCATTCACCCGGTCTTCGATGTATGTCAGCTCAAACAAACAGTAGGACACCATCCAGTAGAAACTGAACTACCATTAGAACTACAAGGTGATGTCACAACTTATCAGTCCCTCAGTATCCTGGGTACCCAATCCATCACTCAATATGGAACTCAGATTCCCCAAGTTTTGGTGCATTGGTAGGGTAAGGCACCCGAGGAAGCAACTTGGGAAGACATCTCAACGATCAAAAGCCAATTTCCAAACTTCAACCTTGAGGACAAGGTTGTTTCAGAGGAGGTAGGTATTGTTAGGCATGAGGTTGATAAGCCACATGCAGGAAATAGAGTCCTGAGAGTCTATTATAAGAAGAAGGAGAAAACAATTGGAAATAATAACAACTTGTAGTTAGTTATATTTTTGTTTTGTTTTCTCTGTCTTTGTCAATACAGAATTACATTCTTTCTCTCTATTTCGTTTTCTCTTTTCCTGGAGTGTTGTTACTATTGTTAGGATCATCATCTTTCAGAAGAAAGATTCCTAACAAATATTGAGCTTAACATGTAGTTCTTCAGGGTGTGAGCGTAACTAGAGTGCTTTTGAGATGGTAAAGTTTCTAAAACTATGAAAGTACAATGAGTGCTTTAAGTTCATTTATTGATTAGTTTTATTTGTTTAGGTCCACACAAAGAGAAGAAACCGCTTGAAACAAAAGACAATGAATGATGGTGTGTTTGTGATGACTAATTCAAGATTGGCCAATAGGAAGAAAGCAAGAAAAGCTATTGAGTATAGCATAGATGATCTTTCTTCCAATGATGAATGGATTGCGGAGAATAATGGAAGTTCATTTAACAATGAAGGGTTTGAGTTAGACAACTTGGACTTGAATGTTCCAAGTGATAATGATCTAATTGAAGTTCAAGTTGTGGTAGATGCTAGTGGTGGTGGTGCCCCTTTAGATGACTTGGAGATTCCCAATGATGATATTAATGAAATTGATATTGATGATGAAGATGAAGCCATGGATAGTGATGGAGATCATATGGAAGATGATAGTCTTGATGATCATGGCCTCAATGAATTTCTATAGTCATCTAGTATTGTGGCCTTTAGTTCTTACAAACTAATGTTTTGAGTTGTAACTTTAGCTTGTGGCCTTTGTTTGGTTAGAAGGCTTGTATCTACTTAGTTCTTATAAACTAATGTTGTGAGTTGTAAGTTTAGCTTGTGGCCTTTGTTTTGTTAGAAGGCGGCTTGTAAGTTGTTGTAACTACATACTCCTTACAAACTCATATCTATTATACATTTTGAAATAGATGAAATTAAAATATTAGTTGTGATTTAATGTTATTATGCTTATTTGCTTATTTTTGTTATTTTATATGTATATATATTATTCTTCAATATAATTTTAAATTATAGGTAGGATCTTATGTTTCGTGTTACGAACTCACGTTTTACGTGTCTACCTCCTCGTCCGATCCTAGGTAGGATCTACGATTTGACTACCTTGCCTAACAAGACATTTAGATCCTTCTAGATTAATTTCTCCCTTTTTTGGTATATATTTTCTCATTCTATGTTGGCTAATGGCTACTTAGGGTATGTTTGGATGGAGGGGTTTGGAGAGGCAGGGAAGGGATGTGTAATTTTTCATTTTAAATAAACATTCTCATTATTTGAGAATTTTTTAAAATGAGATGAATCAAATGAAAGATTATCATGTAACCTTTCAATCATCCCTTATTCATTTTTATAAGCATTTTATAATTCTCTCAATTTAGAAATGAAAAATTACCCCTCGCCCTTCCCCTCCTAACTCCTCCATCCAAACATACCCTTATGGTACTTTTCTTACGTTTTCCTTCGTTAAAAGGAAACTCATTTTGTGCATTTAAAATCAATTCTTAACAAGACACTTATTAATTTTTTCCAAGACCAATTCTCCTAAAAGCTTAAGCTGTTAGGTGGATGCCCAATAAAGGTTTTAGGCCCATTTTCATTGTGCTAAAATTTAACTGAATTATGAAGAATAGGGGCGGAAAGAATCAAAATCCTAACCACTTGCTCATAGAAGCTCTGATATCATGTCAAAGACCAATTCTCTTGAAAGTTTAAGCTGTTAGGTGGAGGTCCAATAATAGTTTTATATTTTTAACAAATTTTGTAAACACATTAGCATCAGTTACAAATTATAGATTTTTTTTAAGGATACATTTGGAACCAAACCCCCAAACCTCTACATAAACCTTAGGTGACTTGGAATTGCAGAATATTAAAGAGCAGCTTTGATGCAGGACAAGTGGGGTCAATAATAACTATATATTGGGCACTATTCATATATTGTAGAATACGTACTATAGCACAACTACTGTTCATGTTACTGCAGCACCAGCATGAGTACAGTAACAGCCTTTTATATTAATTTTTTGTCGATCAGTTTTTTTTTATTCACATTACCCTAGACGGCTAGGATTGGATTTATGCTAAGGGCAAAGATTTGTTTCAAATCAGGGTTTCTACCCTATATAAAGGGGTTTTGAAGTTTGTACGGAATATATCAGTTTTTTCTTAATAAAATAAGCATTTTTTTTTAATTTCCCTTGGTCGCTAACCAGAGACATGCCCTCTTTGGTTGTGTTTCAGATATCCTTGCCCCTCGTTTTATCTCTCTGTGTCTCTTGTGTGCTATATATTTCATCCTAGGGCTTTAATCCTACACGAAACGTCTTTTCTCTCTGTTTTGTTTTTCTTTCCCTTTTCTCTGCTTTGCTAATAAAAGTAAAACCAATGTCTAAAACCTTCAACTTTAATATTAAAGCCAAGCTTAAGCAGTTTGACTATCTCAGAAATAAGATTAACAAGACAATGAAATGGCGACTCCCGATCATCCAGGACCTGAACACGCATGTATAGAAATCCGAATGAGAGAGATTCATCAAAGTTGCAGAGAAATATGATCACACCAAGAGTCTAGAAAGAAATATTAACACTTTACTTCCTCCTTAGAATAGGGAGGAAAAAAAAAAGCCTTAGCAAGAAAAGAAAAAAAAACAAATGATTGTCGTGCAATTCTAAATTCCATGAACCCAATAACTGAACAAATATATCTACAAACACAATCAAAATCACAATTCACAGAAAATAACAAATATCCAAAAAATAAAAAAGAGCTGATTATAGCACATTATCTAATCAGGGTTCATTCTTAAATTAAGAATCCAATGCAAAATGGCAAACCTGAGCGCCAGTCTGAGCAGCAGTTTTAACCACTTCAATGAGGTGACCAGGTGGAAGGGATCCTGTTGATCGTGCACCAACCTTTGGAAACTTCTCAGATAGCAAAGACTTCATACATAGCTGTCTCTTCGATTTCAAGCCCCAATTTTGAATTGGATGAGACCCATTTTGATGATATTTCCTATAACTTTCTGGGAAAGTCTGAGAAAATCTGTGTCGGATGGATAACAGAGAAAATATTGGGGAAAGGTTTGCAGCTGCAGAGAAGACAATTGTCATGCCTAATTGTCAATGACAAAATGTGCCGTTGTTCTGTTCTCAGCTTCTACTCTCCGCCGGGATTGGGTTTGCGTTGAAGGACGGAATGTACGCAAAACACCACCACGAATTTAAGGAAAGCAGTGAGATTTTATTTTATTTTTATGTAAAGGACAGCGGTGAGATGAGGGCTTTTTTTTTAAGAAAATAGCAACCAAAAAAATTATTTATGAAACTTCAAATAAAAATTTCAGTTCGAAAGTTGGTTTTGATTACATTTTTTTTTCACGTAGAAGTTGGTTTTATCAAAATTGACTTCTTAATATGATTAAAAATAATAATTTTTTATGTTGAGAAGTCGATTTTATTAAAACTGACTTTCAATTAAACAAAAACATATTTCTACAATTAATTATTTAAGTGTGAAAAAATCATAAATAAATATTTTATTTCTATTTTTGTACAAAAAAGCCATGAGATGATCCCAAGTAAAAAAAAAAACAACTAAAGTTATCTTTTATTTGAGAAAAAGAGAAATGATACTTACACATCTTGATATCTCATATCTTACTTTATCTCTATTTTTTTTTCTCTCTCCCTTTTTAACATTAAAAAACTTAGATAAAGTAAGATATGTGAGATGAACTGTATGTATAAGTACCATTACTCTAGGAAAAAATGCATGTACACTAATTGAATTTTATTTCGTTTTGAAGTTGTCATTATAAACTTTTAAAATCAAATGAAAGGTTTATTAACTTTTTGAATATTGCATACAAACCTTTTTGTTCACAAATTAAACCAAAATTATTCATCACATGACTTACACGTATTAATTAATACGAAAATATTTAATTTGTTCATATTATTTTAAAAAATTAAAAAAAAATTCTAACTTTTATTTAATTTCTATGTCTAAAAATAAAAATAAAAATTGAATAATTGAAAAGAAATTGAATTAAAAGGAGAAAAATATTTTAAATTTTTTAAAGAAATTATATGAAGAAATTAGATATTATAATGTGTGTTATAAACATTTATAAGTCACATGATGAATGATTTTCATTTAACGTATGTGTGAAAGGATCTATTTATAAATTTTGGAAAGTTTAAGGGCCACTAATCCGGATTTAAAAGTTCATGGTGACTATTTCAAAATGACGTAAAGTTCAGGGAATGTTTGTATATTTTTCCCTTTATTTTAGGTTATCATATATATTTAGTCCTAAACATTATCAAAATGAGTAATGCTACACAACCAGAAAAAATTGATAGAATTCAACTCTATAGGATAGCTGTTGCCAACTCATTCTGTCAAAAAACCTGGTTATATAGTATTTTCCTATCAAAATTGTCTCTACCATCAACTAATGTTATCACTTGGTCATTTTGTATTCCATGTAGCAAATGGATGTTTAGGTGGCATGGACGGGCCTTCCTTCATGTCATTCCCCTAAATATCCCTCCAAAACTCATGTAAGCAAAAAAAAATAAAAAATTTCAACCTATCAAACTTTCCTTTTCAATCCACATGCTCTCTTTTCCTCTTAAAACCTTGCCATTTACTTGGCTTGGATTCGGTTAGAAGTTACTTTGAAATGGTTGTTGCTTTCCAAAGAGACTTTGAATGGCTCCAATGGTGCCAAATCCTGTATGTAATAAATCACAAAAGCTAACTCATCGATGAGGGATGGAGTGGCAGACTAATGCTCCCTCACACTATTCCAAGATTTAATTGGCAATATAAGAAATTTTTTGTCCAATTCATGTTTGGTTTCGTCAAAATTTTACTTTGGCCCCTAAACTTTTGATATAAACGAAAAGTATGCTAGGTGAACAACTTTTTGGTATATAAAAGAAAATAATGTGTAGAGTCATTGCATTGCATGTGAATCTATATAGAAATGAAATGATAAGACCTTACATAAATTGAGTGGTTAATTTATTTATGCATAAAGGAATGTGATTTTTTACGTGTAAAGAGTTGTATATCTAACATTACTCTATAAACAAATTTGTATCCCATAGTTTCAAAAATTCTAACTAAATGCATTTTAAAATCCTAATCAAAAGTAACTTTTGTTGGAACCAAAGAACCTTATGAAACTAAGTTTGGAACCATTCTTTCTAAAGAATTATTACCTCATAAGAGTTTTGAAGATATCGAAAGTTTTAATTTAGATTGAATATGTAAAAGACTCACGTAACTTGTTTTGTAACTATTTCTAGAAGAAAACAAAGTGTTAACAAACAGTTACTTATGTGCGTCCATTTTCTTCTGAGCTAAATGAAACTAAGTATGCGTCCAATACCTTTTAAACTGTTTCACAATTTTATTATATTGGATCGTCCATTGTTTTTCTTACTAAGCTCAGGTTTCAAAGAACTCCTCTAATGTCAAAATTCAAATGTGAAGAAACTGTTCTTCATTAAATGCTGAGAAGGACTCTGACAGCGCACGTTTCAAAAAGAAATCAACTGAGCCGCTTAGCTGACATTGCTAACAACTACAAAGACCTGCGAATAAGGAACTTTCTGCGCGCTCAGACAAGTCAGGAGTAAGATATCATATTCTTGGACATTCCTGATTATCAAAGTGTCTTTTCAGAAGAAGCTCAACACGTTTTCATCTTAGGCATTTAATACCACTCAGAACGGTAATAAATGTTTCCGTTGGATGAAGAAGCTTATGAAGACTGCTCAAATTGCTCTCACTTATAAATATAATTGTCTTCGAAGAAAAGAGAAGTGATAACCTTCTGAGAAAATCAAAAGATTAAAGCTTTCATTCTTCTTTGTATTCAAACTCTTGAAAAGAGATTAAGTCTTGAGATTCATTTTCAATCCTCATCTGTAGTGAGTTAAAAACTCAAGCACTTCTATACCTTTTTCAATTTGGTGTTTAAGCTTGAAGAGGCTGTGTATAAAAGAATACTTGGATAGTAGAACCTGAAGAGGTTGAGAATACTTATATACCTGAAGAGGTGGACAATACTTGTAATCTTTGTACAAGATTAGTAGAAAACCCTTCTGGTTGAAGGGACTGGACGTAGCTCTCGGTTGATGGGAGTGAACCAGGATAAACATCTGGTGTAAGCTTTTCCTTCCTCCTCTTGTGTTTTACTTATTCACTAACTTCTGGGGATTGCCATTGTTTTCCTAACTATAGAGTTAAGTTAAACCTTAAAACTTTTTCACTCCGTTTAAAGTTATTAATCTCAATTTTGCTGTTGCGTCCAATTGGACTCAGAAGCTTTCTGCGTCCATTGCTTGTTGGTTTCCTAAACAAAAAGTTTTCCAAAAAGGTTAAGAAACACAATTCATCCCCCCTTCTTGTGTTTCATTTATTTACTTCAATTGGTATCAAAGCTCAGCCTCTTGGGTTGAGCATCTAACAATGCAGAGGAAAATATTCAATACACCCTTAAATGGAGAAGGAAGGACAAGCTGTGAACAGACTACCTCTATTTAATGGAAACGACTATGATTACTGGAAGAAGAGGATGATCGCATTTTTTTATGCACAAAATATGGACATTTGGGACCTAGTCTAAAATGGCTATCAAGTACCCACCAACGCAGAAGGACAGGAACTTCCTCGACCACAATGGACGGAAGGACAACGAACCAGGCATCAGCTCAATTCAAAAGCCAAACATTATCTTATGTGCGCCATCACCATATCAGAACACGATAAAGTTCATAGTTGTGAAATAGCTAAAGAGATATGGGATACTCTGGCCTTAGCACATGAAGGTTCCTCTCAAGTCAAGGAATCAAAGATAAACATGCTGGTTCATCAGTATAAGCTTTTCAAAATGGGAGAGCATGAAAACATTGATCAAATGTTTGGGCGATTCCAAACAATAATCAATGGCTTGAGATCTCTGGGAAAGACCTATGATAATCAAGATCATATCAGAAAAATTCTAAGGAGTCTTTCCAGACAGTGGAGACCCAAGGTTACTGTCATACAAGAAGCAAAGAACTTAGCTTCTCTTACTATGGAGGAACTCCTAGGTTCCCTTAAAGTTCATGAGCTTGAACTCCAAGAAGAGGAAAGTTCAAGAAAAAGGAAATCAATTGCCCTTAAAGCTAACAAAGGAAGTGCGTCCAAAGCACTTAAAGCTGAATAATCTTCAAATGAGGGCGAGTCATCTGGAGAAGATATCTCAGACAATGACGAGTTATCTTTCATCTCCAGAAAGATACAAGCAATGTGGAAAAAGAAAGGAGGTATGCGGAGAAAGCATTTTGGACGAAGACTTCCAAAGGACAGGACTGAAACAAAAGACAAGAGTCCAATCATATGCTATGAGTGCAAAAAGCTTGGACACATTAAAGTTGAATGTCCCTCATTAAACAAGGAGAAAGAGAAAAGGAGATTCTTCCCAAAGAAGAAAAGAGGACTGATGGCTACTTGGGAAGATCTTGACCTCTCAACTACTGATGATGAAGAAGAAGCAGAAGAAGAAGCCAATCTATGCCTCATTGCAGACACATCCTCTAAAGAAGAAGAAGAAGAGGTAACAAACTCTGACCTTAATCTTCAAAAAGCTTTTGATGAACTGTTAAATAATTCATCCATTTTAGCAATTGAATATAAATCCCTAAAGAAAAAGTTTTCAAAATTAACCAAAGAATATGAAAAAATGCTTTCAGAAAAACAAGAACTTGAATGTTGTTATGAAAAATTAAAAACTGAAAATGCTCTTTTGAAAACTTCCACCGAGTCCAATAATTCAGATGAAGTCGATAAACTTCATACTGAGATAAAAGAGTTAACTGAGGATCTCAGCAAATTTGTGAAAAGCACCAATCATCTAAACATATTACTCAGATATTCCAGAGATCCTCGTGACAAATCTGGATTAGGATATCAAAATACTGAGAAAACAATCTTTCAAAAATCACCTACTCAATCTAAATCCTTTAGAAATGATTATAAAAGGAAAGACCACTTTACCACAAAAGTTTTCTTCAATAAAAGGTCAATACATTATGGATCTCCAAGAGCTAACCAAAGAGGACTCAAAAAGATATAGGTACCTAAGGATATGATAATTCCTCTTGCAGATGTGCTTAGCAACAAGAAAAAGATACCTGTCATGGTACCTGGACAGTGGTTGCTCACGGCACATGACGGGAGAAAAGTCTATGTTCTAAGACCTCAAACTTAAAGCTGGTGGCTCTGTCACTTTTGGTGTAAACCAGAAGGGTAAAATAGTTGGAATAGGTAAGATTGGTAAGCATCCTTTTCCCTCTATTGATAATGTACTTCTGGTTGAACGTTTGAAACACAATCTGCTTAGCATAAGTCAATTATGTGACAGTGGATCTAATGTTTCGTTCAGCTATGAAGAATGTATAGTTAAAAACTCTGACGAATCTATACTCTTCACTGTCAAAAGGCAAAATAATCTCTACAAAATTGATTTGGAAGATCTCTCAGATCAAAATGTATCTTGTCTAGTATCCATAAAAGGAGAACAATGGATATGGCACAAGAAGCTTGGTCATGCAAGCTTGAGGTTAATCTCAAAGCTAAATAAGCATAGTCTCGTAAGAGGACTACCAAAACTTGTGTACAAATCGGATGTTCTATGCGAAGCATGTCAAAAGGGGAAACAATTAAAGAATTCTTTTGAGTCCAAAAATGTTGTTTCCACCTCTAGACCATTAGAACTGCTACATCTTGATCTGTTTGGTCTAACGAGAACTGCCTCATTAAATGGGAAGAAATATGAATTTGTCATAGTAGATGACTATACTAGATGGACATGGGTTTTGTTCATAGCTCACAAGGATGAGTCTTTTAGAGTTTTTTCTATATTCTGTAAAAGAATTCAAAATGAAAAAGGCATGTGTATTAACTCAATCTGAAGTGATCATGGAGGAGAATTTGAGAATGAGAGATTTCAATTGTTTTATGAAGAAAATGGTATTCTTCACAACTTCTCTGCCCCAAGAACACCACAGCAAAATGGTGTGGTAGAAAGAAAAAATAGATCTCTTCAAGAGATGGCTAGAACAATGCTCAATGACAACTCAACCTCCAAACACTTCTGGGCTGAAGCTGTTAACACTGCTTGTTATATTCAAAACAGAATATATATCAGACCTCTATTAAACAAGACTCCTTATGAATTGTGGAAATGACAAAAACCCAACATTTCTTATTTTCATTCTTTTGGATGTCAATGCTTTATTTTAAACACGAAAGATTCTTTAGGAAAGTTTGATGCTAAAGTTGACTGTGGTATTTTCTTAGGATACTCTGAAACTTCAAAAGCATATAGAGTGTACAACTCTCGTTCTTTGACTGTTGAAGAATCTATCCATGTTAAATTTAATGACAAACAGCCTGATAAAAATTTATCAGAGCTAGATGAATCTATTGCAGAATTAAACCTCAATGACAAAGGAGAAGGAACATCTTCAACAAACAAAGAAGCTCTGGACAATGACAGAAGAGAAGAAAACATAACAAGAAATGAAATTCAAAGAAATTGGCATTTCAAAACATATCATTTAGAAGATCAAATCATTGGAAATCCAGAAGATAAAGTGCGTACAAGATCTACTTTTAAAGAATACTCAGATATAACCTTCATCTTAGAGATGGAACCAAAGAAAATTGAAAAAGCTCTGTTGGACGAAGAATGGATATTAGCCATGCAAGAAGAGTTAAATCAATTTACACAAAACGACGTTTGGACGCTGGTTCAAAGGCCTAAAGACAAGACCATCATCGGCACAAAATGAGTATTTAGAAATAAATTGGACGAAGATGGTAAAGTTATGAGAAATAAGGCAAGGTTAGTTGCTTAAGGTTACTCGCAACAAGAAGGTATCGATTTTACTGAAACTTTTGCTCCTGTAGCTAGACTAGAAGCCATACGCATCTTACTTTCATTTGTTGCTCATAATTGAATGAGACTTTATCAAATGGATGTAAGTAGTATTTTTTTAAATGGTATAATCAATGAAGAAGTTTATGTCAAGCAACCACCTGGTTTCGAGGATCAAAATCACCCAGAGCACGTTTTCAAGCTGAAAAAGGCTATGTATGGACTAAAACAAGCTCATCGAGCATGGTATGAAAGATTAAGCACTTTTCTAATGGAAAATGACTTTTCTAGAGGAAAAATTGATAATACTCTCTTTCGAAAAGACAAAAACTCACATTTTATATTAGTCCAAATCTATGTAGATGATATTATCTTCGGAGCTACTGATGAATCTCTTTGCAAGGAATTTTCCAAATTGATGCAGAAGGAGTTCGAAATGAGTTTAATGGGAGAATTAAAATTCTTCCTAGGCTTACAAGTAAAGCAAACACTGGACGAAATCTACATTCATCAAACAAAATACGCAAATGAACTCTTGAAAAAATTCAAATTGGACGATTGCAAAACTATGAGCACACCCATGCATCCATCGTCTACACTGGACGATAAAGATCGAAAGGTGGACGAAAAGGTATATATAGGTATGATCGGATCACTCTTATATCTCACTGTGTCCAGACTAGATATAATGTTTAGTGTGTGTCTTTGTGCACGTTTTCAATCTAATCCTAGAGAGTCACATCTTATTGCAGTTAAAAGAATATTCAGATACTTGAAAGGGACTACTAATCTGGGTTTGTTATTTAAGACATCTCATGAGTACAGATTCGTTGGTTTTTGTGATGTTGACTATGCTGGAGATAAAATCGAAAGAAAAAGTACCAGTGGAGGATGTCACTTCATTGGGGGAAACCTAGTATCATGGTCCAGCAAAAGACAAAGCACTATTACTCTTTCAACAGCCGAAGCTGAATATATCTCTACGTCCAATTGCTGTTCTCAATTACTTTAGATCAAACATCAATTGGAAGATTACAACATCTTTGAAAGTAAGATTCATTTACTCTGTGATAATACTGCTGCAATTAACTTATCAAAGAATCCCATCTTACATTCAAGAGCAAAACACATTGAAATTAAACATCACTTTATAAGAGATTATATCCAAAAAGGTGTGTTTGATATTCAATTTGTGGACACAGATCATCAATGGGCTGATATCTTTACAAAACCCCTCTCTGAGGAAAGATTTAATTTTATTAGAAAGCATTTAAGTATGCATTTTGTAAAGAGTTGACATCTCTTGCGTCTATTGATACTTTGCGTCCAACAAGGTTTGCACTTGTTAATATATGTGTTGATTTCTCGGTTAAGTTGATATTTCTGTTGCATTTAATTTAACATTCCTTTTGTCTCTTTTGAATCTTTTCAAATTTCCCACGCTGAGTCAGTTTTCGAAAGGTCACAGAAGTTACTTTTTACTGCGGACGTGACAGTTACTTTTAATACACATTTATTGTGATGTTTGAAAAACGATTCACCTTCTCTTTCCAGAAACCCTTCAGTATAAGTTCTGCTCTCTTATAAATATCTTTTTTTCAAGATCATGTTTTTACACTTTCAAGTGTTTGAAAAACCCTTTGCTGAAAAACCTTCAACAAACTTTCTCTCTTCTCAAAATTTCAAAATCCTTTCTCAAAGCTCTAAGAAATGGCTGGAGGAAAGAAAACCTTGTTGAATGAAGCTGAAGTAGCCGTGGAATACCTATTCCAGTCATCCATTCTAGCTGAGTATGGAATTAATATTGCTGAACATCTACAAGGAGCAGGGTGGGAAAACTACTTCAAAGAAGCAGTTGAAGTTTACCCCAAGCTCATCTGTGAGTTCTGGCAAAGCGCTGTAGTTTCTGAAACAACTGTTGTTGGGAAGGTACTTGGGAAGGAAGTAACCGTGTTAGAAGTCAAGATTTCAGACGCGACTCAGTGCTGGCTAGAAGGAGCCAGGCATACTAAAGATTGGACAAGGGACATTGGGGGAGTTGACAGTGTGTTCAAAATCCTCCTAAAAGACCCAAACCAAGGAAGCAAGAAGAAAATTATAGCCTCTCAAATGCATGATAAGACTAGAGTTCTTCACCAGCTGCTGAATAAGGTGATACTACACAAAGCTGGGTCCAAGGATTCAGTATCCAGCATACATGCATTCTGCTTATGTCACTTAATGCTGTGCCAGCAGATCAACCTCCCTCACATTCTGTTTAAACACTTCAAGAAGAATGTTCAAAGGAAGGGAAAGAAAACCACCATTTCTTACGGTGTGCTCTTAACAAAAATTTTCAGAGATCAAGGGATTTTCAGTGAGTTCAGTGTTCTTAACAGTGAAGAGAAGTTAAAAACTTTTGGACGAACCCAACTGCAACAGGTGTTTGGACGAAGTAATATGATGAAGATGAAACTTCATACTGTGCTGAGTTGTGGATGGAAAGAAAGTCCAAAGCCCCTGGTCACTGTCGCTGAGCCCTCACAGCTAGAAAAGGCCTCGTCCACTCAAGCTCCTCCAAAGAGAAGGCTGATAATGGACGATGACTCTGACGATGACCAACTCATCGCGAAAAGGATGAAGGTTGCGTCCAAAGTAATAATTCCAAAGGGAACTCGGACGAAGCTACCTATTAAAAGAAAGCCTACGACCAAAGCTGCGTCCACTCCTGAGGAACCCTTTCCTGCTCCTCTCCCCTCACCTCTATTACCCTCATCTCAACCAGAACCTCAAATACCTTCACTTCACTCTCAATTATCCTCCTCTCCATCAAACACTAAACCCTTCTCACACACACAAACCATACCATACAAACTACCTTCACCTTCACCCCCACTAAAGACCTTCTCAACCTTATGAAATCTTAAGCCCTTCTCTGTGGGCGTTACCCCCCACTTAATCCCTCGATGGGAATCCAAGGACTATTCTCTCTCACTCACAGCAAGAAGATCCCGATGCTGTGATGGCTGCTCCACAAGAATCCATATCTTCCCCAGTCAACTAACCTTCAAACCAGTCACTTTGGAAGAAATTGATCAGTTTGCAAGTCCATATGACACTATATTTGTCAGTGTCATCAAAGGGAGTCTCTTGTTGAAGAATCTGAGATTTGTACCCCTTTCTCTGATCATCTCTTCTGCCACCGCCATCAAGATTCAGCCTGATCGAGTTTGTCCAAGACTGCCAATGGTGGATTTGAACAAGAACAAGGACTTGAAGAAGTACAGAAGTCAAGCCACGTTGCCAACACCGTTCTATTTCAAACCTACCTTCGGCATTCAATAATCACCTGAGGTAGACTTGGGCTTCTTACGGCAAATCTCTGAGAAAGGAGAGGCAGAGGAGAAGGATGCAAAGACCTGGGAAAAGCATATCTGGGATTGTGAACAACAAGCTTCTTCATCAGGTATAAGCAATGAAGAGAAGGAAGATATTGTGACGGTGTCAGGCCAGAGCTTTCAGTGTTTTCGTCCAATCTACATGGTGGACGATTTCCTTGGCTTACCACTGAGAACACTTGCATCCACAATCTTTTCTTCTCAGAGCTATGTCTCCGGACCTCCTTCTGACAACTTAGGAAGACCTTATCCCTGGGATCAAATGTTTGGATATCGAGGAGATCATCTCCCTTGGAATGTTGACCTTCCTTTGTCAGACGATGAAGTTGACTCAATTGAAGTAGTTAAGGCAGCAGAAGAGCCATCATTCACAGTCTCTATTGTTGCTCCTATTTCGGTTGCTCCTCCTGCACCTTCCACTAAGTTAATTGTTAGAGAGACCTCTGCTGACCACCCTCCCGCTATTGACCCACAATCTCAAGTGCCCCATGAAGTTCAGGCCTATGTAACAAATCAAATGGATCATCTGTTCAAGAGAGTTGAAGACCTCCTCAAATCTCTTTTTCAACAAGGGCCTCCTCCTCCTCCTCCTTCTTAGTTTTTTTTTTCTTCCAAAAGTTTTATTTTAATTTTGTTTCTCTCTCAAATTTTTTTTGACAATAATGTTTTTTTCTCACTTTTTGTCTGATGAGAAAATTGGAAAATTCTTGATTGATTCTGTTTATACTCTTGATAAAATTATATAAGCATATATGTGAATTTTCTGTACGTTGTCTAAATTTGTGTACGATGAGTTGTTTCAATTGATCATACTTATTCTGATGCATTATCTGATATCTAAACTGATTATATTCTAACTCTAATGCTTGTTTTGGTAAAGGATGTGCTTACTCTGATCTAACAATAGCATTTTCCCATCCTTTAAGTATTTTTCTCTAAATTAACTTTTGCTCAATACTAAGCATTGTGTTAGAACACTTACTCTCTCTTAGCTAAATCCTGTTGTATCCTTTGTGCGTCTATTCTGTTTTTTTATGCACGTTTTTAGGAGGAGTGTTCTCTCGTGTAAAAAGTTAAAGTATTCAATCAAAATTTAAAATGTATTGTCATCGTCAAAAAGGGGGAGATTGTTGGAACCAAAGAACCTTATGAAACTAAGTTTGGAACCATTCTTTCTAAAGAATTATTACCCCATAAGAGTTTTGAAGATAACGAAAGTTTTAATTTAGATTGAATATGTAAAAGACTCACGTAACTTGTTTTGTAACTATTTCTAGAAGAAAACAAAGTGTTAACAAACAGTTACTTATGTGCGTCCATTTTCTTCGGAGCTAAAGGAAACTAAGTATGCGTCCAATACCTTTTAAACTGTTTCACAATTTTATTATATTGGATCGTCCATTGTTTTTCTTACTAAGCTCAGGTTTCAAAGTACTCGTCTAATGTCAAAATTCAAATGTGAAGAAACTATTCTTCATTAAATGTTTAGAAGGACTCTGACAGCGCACGTTTCAAAAAGAAGTCAACTGAGCCGCTTAGCTGACATTGCTAACAACTACAAAGACCTGCGAATAAGGAACTTTTTGCGCGCTCAGACAAGTCAGGAGTAAGATATCATATTTTTGGACATTCCTGATTATCAAAGTGTCTTTTCAGAAGAAGCTCAACACATTTTCATCTTAGGCATTTAATACCACTCAGAACGATAATAAATGTTTTCGTTGGACGAAGAAGCTTATGAAGACTGCTCAAATTGCTCTCACCTATAAATACAATTGTCTTCAAAAAAAGAGAAGTGATAACCTTCTGAGAAAATCAAAAATGAAAAAAAAAAGATTAAAGCTTTCATTCTTCTTTGTATTCAAACTCTTGAAAAGAGATTAAGTCTTAAGATTCATTTTCAATCCTCATTTGTAGTGAGTTAAAAACTCAAGCACTTCTATACCTTTTTCAATTTGGTGTTTAAGCCTGAAGAGGCTGTGTATAAAATAATACTTTGATAGTATAACCTGAAGAGGTTGAGAATACTTGTATACCTGAAGAGGTGGACAATATTACTTGTAATCTTTGTACAAGATTAGTAGAAAATCCTTCTGGTTGAAAGGACTGGACGTAGCTCTCGGTTGATGGGAGTGAACCAGGATAAACATCTGGTGTAAGCTTTTCCTTCCTCTTCTTGTGTTTTACTTATTCACTAACTTCTGGGGATTGCCATTGTTTTCCTAACTAAAGAGTTAAGTTAAACCTTAAAACTTTTTCACTCCGTTTAAAGTTATTAATCTCAATTTTGCTGTTGCGTCCAATTGGACTCAGAAGCTTTCTGCGTCCATTGCCTGTTGGTTTCCTAAACAAAAAGTTTTCCAAAAAGGTTAAGAAACACAATTCAACCCCCCTTCTTGTGTTTCATTTGTTTAATTCAACTTTGACCCTTCATCTTTTTATTTTAAGCTCACTCTTACTTAACTATGAGAACTCCATTTTTATTGAAAAATAAGAAAAAAAATTTCATCTTCTACAGTGATTTCCTATAGTATTTACCAGGTAAAGTTTTGTGATAAAATGGTAAAGCTACAATGATTTACCTTGGTAATTTTTTAACAGTAATCCACTACGGTGAATCAGCCACAATACTCATTGACGTAAGCGATGACGTTATTTGTTGATGAAAGCACTGACATCATTCAAAGTAATCAGCTTCATGATGTTATAGTATTTGTCAGAGTAATGCTACAGTGACTGTAGAGTAAACCTGTGAATGAACAATGATGCTACAGTGACACAGTAAACTCCAAAACATTTCTATATAAATGGCTCATTTTCTGCCAGTTCTCTCATCCTCGAGTTCTCTCTCAATGAATTGCTTCCGAAATCATCACTTTCTCCTAAATTCCTTAAGAGATTTTCCCATATCTTTTTTCCATCTAATTGTAAGGGTTAACGTGGATGTGAACCGGAAATATAAAGAGGTTCTAAACCTAGGATCTTGTTGAGGTGAGGATCATTATGAAATTATGAAAATATTGAGTCATCATTCATTTACCTCTTACTAAGTGTTTCAGGCTGTTAGGGTTTGAGGAAACCCTAGCCATAGAGTTATTAATGGATTTACTACTTAGTTTGATTTTGAATTATGTTGGACAACTGTTGAGAGTTAAGGAAGGTACTTGGACACTAAACCAATTTAGCTGAACGAGCTTTGGCTTGTACAATGAGTACTTGGAACACTCTTGTGTTGCTACCCTAGTATCACCATTTTCTTTGAACTGGTGAATTGAAAAATTGTCTTAATGTTCTTGCCATGACTTAGATATTAAAATCTTTGTTCACAAAGTTATTTAGAATGCTAGCATATATTTCATCAATCAACCTTAGGATTTTGAATTATTATTATTATTATATGGCAATTGTATGTGAATGGTTGCAAGATTTTTCGAAATAGATTTTGTAAAGAATATCCAAGATTAGTTTTTTTTGTACGAGTAAAGATATTGAATGGCTTTGATGTTGAGAAATGTTAATGTTTATAATTACTCTTGATAATTATGAGAACCCAATTTTTATTGAAAATAAGGGAAAATTGTTTATTTGCTATATATTTACTAGGGTAAATTTTGCAATTAAAAGATAAAACTATAGTTATTTGTCACAGTAATTTTTTAAATGTAATATGCTATAGTGAATTTGCCACAGTACCTGCAAACGTAAGCAATGACATCATTTGTTGACGTAAGCACTGACATCATTTATAGTAATTGACGTGTGATGTTGCAGTACCGGTTCGCATGTCGTTACAATGACTGCACAGTAAACTTGTGAATAAATGAACAATGCTGCTACAGTGACGCATAATAACCTCCAAAAGATTATATATAAAGGGCACATTTTCCTCCATTTCTCTCCTTCTTGAGTTCTCTCTTGATGAATCGTTTCCCAAATCATGATTTTCTCCTAAATTGCTTAAGAGACTTTCCAACATAAATATAACATTTCTCAACATTAGAGCCATCCAACTTAAGGAATTTAGTAGAAAATCATGATTTTGGAAGCGATTAGTCGAGAGAGAACTTGAGAAAGAGAGAAATGGAGGAAAATGAGCCCTTTATATATAATCTTTTGGAGATTACTATGCTTCATTATAGCAACGTTGTTCATTCATTCATTCATTCATTATACATATATTTATCATTTGAAAAGTACAAACAAGTCTTGACCCTAATTTTGTCTGATCAAGTTATATAAATCCAATACAACTTTATGCGTATTTAAGGTGTGCAACACTAACGTTATTATATATCAATCTATATAACAAATGGAACATTTGCTTCCCATAATTTCTCAATATTTTGATACCAACAACATCTTAGCTTGAATTGATGTAGTATTAGTTTCCATGAAAATTTCACAACTTTTACATATAGTTTTAAAAGATGTGAAAAAAATAATGAGATAAGCAATTTAATGATCGAGAAAAAAGGATAAGCGAATAAAGGTGTTAGAAAGATCAAATAAATAATTTTAGATACTCTTGGAATTTATGCATTCTATTGGAAAAAAATTAAATCAATGATGGGTATAATTAATTTTAGATTTTTATTATTTAAGAATTTTTTATTATTTTTTATAGGTTAAATGTTGCTATACTATTTGATTAGGTTTAACGCATGAATTAGATATAGGTTTAATGTATTTTGTTGTCTTCATCGGTTATGACGGGTTTAATATGCTTTGTTGTCTTATTCTTCTCTAATGGGTTTCGTGGGTTTTGTTGTTTGACTGATTAATGGGATTAATGTGTGTTGTTGTGTTATTATTGTTTGATGAGTTTCATGGGTTTTGATGTTTGATTGAATTTATTGGTTTTATTTCCTTAATGGATTTTGTTATATGCGTTGTCATGGTGTTAATGTTGTTTTTCTTGTTTTATTTCAAACAAATTACTTGATGTATTTACTATATCCATAAACCATGGTTGCAATTGTTGAATGGCCATTCCTTGAAGTATGTTAGGTGGATATTGAACACGAGTTCCAAGCTTGGTTAAATATAATAAAATCAATTCAATGCAAAACTTGTAGCACACATGATTGAACCAAATCGTCTCCCAAAAATCCAGATTCAATTTGATCAATTCAAGATGAAAAATGGGGGGATTGATGTATTCAGATTATAAATGCAAGACTTGAATTAATAGAAATCAATTAATAAAACAAGTAATCCAAGAAACCATTCGAAATTTCATTTGACCTTTCATTGACCACTAATCATGCATTTGAATTCAATTGAATGGTTAACCTAGATCTAACCGAGTTCTCTGTATTAAATCTAGCATTCACTAACAATTGACACATAAATATGCAATCGCACAATTCATGTTGGATTTATGTTAGTTTAAGAACAAGAATTCTATTAACCTAGGAAGCAAATCTGCATACCTAATCTCTTCAATTCAGATGATGAAACCATGATTAATCAACCAATTCATAATCAAGAACACACAAGTAATGATCTCCATTTATAGATATCAAGATCAAAATTAAGAGAAAAAGAGAAAATTCAATTGAACATCAATTTTAAATTTTAATACAAGGTGTAACATCCCTAAATTTTGATTCCAATCTTATTTCTAGCATAACTAAATCTTATGGAAGTCCTAGTGTAATTTTCTGGAATTGGGATAAATTGGGAAATTTTAGAAACCACCAAGGGTATTTTGGTCATTTTACACCCTCAGTGGCAATTTTGTGATTTCTCATTCAAGTGGAGGGCAAAGTTGACAATTCAACTTCACCCCCTTTTTTAATGTTGGAGCCGTGCATGTTGGATGACCAAGTGGTCATATTCTCCAAAAACTCTAGCTTTCTCCATAGCTAAGGTTTTTCCAAGCTTTCAAGGTCCAAAGTAAGTATTTTTACTCATATTTTAGCTTAGGTTATTTGATAGTTATTGGTCACCTTTCATCTCTTCTTCAATCCTATGGTTTTAGTTTATTGGAGAACTCATGTTCATCTTTGAGAATCAAGAACACAAATTCTAAAGTTCTTGTATGATTTGGGTGTTTTGAAGGAAGTTGAAGAGGAAATTCTCATAAAGGATTTTGGTTAGTTTGATCTCTCCACAAACCTAGTTCTTGCTATATATTATTTCTAGGTGAGTGTGGGTTGATTTGTGATATGGTATGGTGTTATTTAGGGTGTGAGTTTTAGTCTTGAAGATAAGAACTTCTATGTGTTAATGTTGTTTTTGAATGTTTGGATTGCTACTTGTATTCAATGATATGGATGTATGAGAATGATTGGATTTGCTACTTGTTATTCAATGATATGAATGAATGAATGTTCTTGAACAAGATAAGAGGTATATGATCAAAAACTGATTTTTATGACTGTGAATAGCACTGTGAATAGATTCACAGACTTGTTAATGGCATTATGAATCAATTCACAATATTGTGTGAATAGATTCATAGACTCGTGAATAGCACTGTGAATCGATTCACAATATTGTGTGAATAGATTCATAGAATCGTGAATAGCACTGTGAATAGATTTGCAATATTGTGTGAATAGATTCATTGAGAGATTCATTGAATAGATTCACAGAAGCTTAAAATGATGACTTAGTACAGTGTTAGGAAGTGTAACTAAGTGCATGTGTTTGGAAAGAATGGAGCATAATGCTTGTAAGTTTTGGATTGTTATAAATGTTATGTTATTGTGATATTGTCACTTTGAGCATGGTATGAATGCATTGCATTTCATAGTAAGATGGCCTAACCGGAAGGGGTTAGAGTACAAAATGCGAGTGGTTACCTAACCGAAAGGGGTTAGATGAAAGAATAAGCTTGGCATAAATAAGTGCATTGCATAGTGAGACGGCCTAACCGGAAGGGGTTAGTGTACAATATATGAGTGGTTACTTAGCCGAACGGGGTTAGATGAAAAAGGTGTGACATACATTGCATATGCATAGCGAGACGGCCTAACCAGAAAGGGGTTAGTGTACAAAAAAACGTTAAGAGTATACCTAACCGGAAGGGGATAGATGAAAAGAAAATGTGTGAACACATGTGCATTCATAATTCATTGCATATGTTAAATTGGAATTTCTTTGTGTGTTGAATTGTGTTTATTCTTGCATTCTAATTATATGCATACTTTATTTGCAAGTTAAACTCACATTCACTAGGAAGTTGTTCTCACCCCCTCTTTCTCAAATTCGCAAGATAACCTCGGACCCTCTACGGGTTAAGTACAGAGGATTTGTTGTATTATGATACTTGTATTTTGGTGGAGTTATAAACTTTTGACGTTATAAATTCAATTATTTTTCATACAGTTAAAATTTAATTATTATATTAAGAAAATAAAAATAATCGGACAAAGATGTAAAATTAGGAAAATTCAATTTATGTAATATGAACTACAGATGTTCAAATAATACTAAAACTAAATAAGGCTATTAAGGAAGTTAGTAAAAGAGTGCACGTGACACTTTATTATAAGAGAGGGTATATAGTAGGGTGCTACACCAACTAGTAAAGGAATTGGCAAGCATGGAATTGAGTCAAGCCTTTGCTTTGTCTCTAAGGGAGAATAAGAACAGCCATAGTCTTATTGCATCATCAGAGACTCCATTTCTTAATGATGTCATAAATCTCCAACAAGCCAGAAAGGTGAGCATTATGATCTTTAGCAATCGAACCCCCAAACTGAGATTGTTGTACCATGTGAATCAATGTCGGCTTCAACTCAAAGTTATTAGCCACAATTGGTGGTCTCATAACGCTAGGCGAAAACCCTTGTGCATTTGGTGTAGCAAAGTCTCTCAACCTCATATTGTCGTTTTCTAGTCGATTTTGATCCTCCATGATGGCTTCTCTTTCTTTCTAACTTTTCTCAAAGCTCTAAGGGTTCTTTCAATTTCAAGATTAGCTTCAATTAGATCTCCAACACTTCTGGCTCTTTGCATCAATTGCAAAGAGTACCTGAAAAAGAAAAAAGGAAAAAGAAATAAAAGTAAAACTAAAATAAAAATAAACAAAAACAATAAAAAAAATCTAGATTAATCAAATCGCTAATGGTAGCGATATCAACACCAATCTCTGGCAACAATGCCAAAACTTGTTGCTCAGTGCAAGTTCACAAATCGTATAAGTAGTAAATTGCAAATATCTAGACGATCGAGTAAATCATATGGAAATAAAACTAAATTGCAAGAGAACTAAGAAACTAAGAAAATAACAATATTAACTATCAAAGGATTAAAGCTCTAGGATTCAAGATCCACTACATTTATTTTCTATGACAAAGACTTAGAACATTCTCGTTAATGGTTTGATCATGCTTTGATGGTCAATCGTCCTATTTTATTTAATGCTATCTCTCGAGTTACAAGAAAAGTGTTAGAATTAAAGTAGTACCTATTCTCTTGGTACTAAGTTAATTGAAACCCATTAAGCTTTGTGAAGTTCAGTTCATCCTCGTAAGATTACACCTACTTTTGTGGTTATAAGTCCTAAGTTCAAGTTCTAGATTTTCCTATAACAAACTTCACCTCTTGATTCTTCATTTAATTATCTTAGATCATGCAAATATGGTGCACACTATACCACATGCATTAAGTTGAATTAAAACAATGATCTTCCATTAACTAAAAGAGGTTCAACAATTTGCAATATAATCATAGAAGAGTTACAACCCTAATCCTAGATTGTTGGGTTGTGGGGTGCAAAAATGCAGCAGAAAAAAAATAAAAATCTCAAACCCAACCGAGGATCCATGCGAAAATCATAAATGTGTTAAGGAGTTACCTCTATGAAGGGACGACTATCACCACAGTCAGTCAATCATGAGCACCGCAACCTCTACAGTATTCACACGAACGAACCAAAATTGGGCTCTTCTCCACTCCGCAGTGCTAACTGCTGGGGGGTTGTGCTCCTCACGCTACTAGGGTTTCTGATACTATTTCACAGCTCTCTATTTTTCTTGTGTGCAGGTTTCTGACCTAGGTCACAATTATGTGCAGACTCATCTACTCAGTTGGCCCATTTAGTCAAACTAAATGTCCAACTAGTTACCTAGGAGCCCAAGTCATAATTGGATCCTTAATTAAATTCATCTCTTGAATATCAAACCCCAATATCAATCAATTCTAAGTGTGTGACCCTGTAGGTTCCCATTTCGTTGACAGTAGTACTAAAATCCAATTTTAGCTTTACAAACAGTGAGCGGTATTTAGTAATACATCACTACTACTCAAATAACAGGAATGTCAGTGATTTGACATAACCTTTTCGTGACTAATGTTACCGTGTAGTCAAGTCCCTTTGTCCAGATATCTAGATTGAACATATGACATAGAACTGTCATCCTTGTATAGTTCAAACTTTGGTTTCTTTATCTCAGAGTAGACATACTAAGACAAATAAAATCAATATCACATATTGACTCATTCGAGTATGGCCATGCATTTTTAGTCTCACTCTATCAAGGGGTTCGAAGATATCGCTCTCGTTAAGTAGGAGGGACAAATCCTATCTAGGCCACTCACATCCCTCTGCATGATTTGCAGTATGTCCAACAATCGTCTTTTTAATCTCCTTGTTACATGGGACGTTTAACGGTATCAAGTCATACAACTCCTCATATAAGGATTGTAGTGCCTTCAAGTCAAAGGACCACATACAACATTGTCATTGTGAGAATCACTCATGACACTCACGTAACGATCCATGCAGTGTTCTCATGATGGGTCAATCCAGTACAACATTATTCTAATGTGTACCCATGTGAAGACTTGATATCTCATATCTATAACCTATGAGATATGGTTATCAGTCTACACACATATTAGTCTCAATGTATTACAATTGTCCTAATTGATAATATGTAATACTTACTATGGACATTTAAGAATAGTGTTCCGAAAGTAACCAATTGGATCTTTCAACCAAGTCATGCACTTGATATCTCATGACATTGTATTTACTATTCTAAGGACTTTATCATGCATATTTAAATAAAATAAATAACACAATAAAAGAAACACCTCATATATATATATATAATAAATAACAAGATACAATGTAACCAGAAGGTCAGTATATAACTGGCCTCTAGGACATACACCAACAATTATCCACTTGAACTAGAGCTAGTCAGACAGATATCTAATGCCTAAAGACCTAGTGTGACCCTCATACTTATGCTGAGCAAGAGGCTTTATCAGTGGGTCAACGATGTTATCCTCTGTTGGTACTCTGCATATCTGCACATCTCCTCTGTCAATAATCTCACGAATGAGATGGAAGCGCCTAAGTATATGTTTGGATTGCTGGTGAGATCTAGGTTCCTTAACTTATGCAATGGCCCCATTATTGTCACAAAAGAGGTCCACTGGGTCCATAATGCTAGGAACTACGCCAAGTTCAGTGATGAACTTCTTGATCCATACAGCCTCCTTTGTAGCACTGGAGGCAGCAATATACTCAGCCTCTGTGGTAGAATTGGCTACTGTTTCTTGCTTTGAACTTTTCCAGCTTACAGCCCCACCATTTAAGCAAAACACAAAACTTGATTGTGATCTGGAATCATCCTCATCAAATTAGCAGCCAACATTCGTGTAACCCTTTACAACAAGCTTTTCCTCGCCTCCATATACCAAGAACGAATCCTTTGTCCTTCTCAAGTACTTAAGGATGTTCTTGGCAGTTATCTAGTGACCTTTACCAGGATCTGACTGGTACCTGCTCATCATGGTCAAGGCATACGAGACATCAGGGCAAGTACACAACATCGCATACAGGATAGATCCAATTGCAAATGCATATGGAATCTTATTCATGCGCTCCCTCTCATATTGAGTGGAAGGGCATTGAGCCTTCAAAAGGCTTACACCATGCGACATAGGTAAAAATTGCTTTTCGAATTCTTGTATATTAAAACGTTTTAATACTTTGTCTATGTAAGTATTATGACTTAAGCCAAGTAGTCTCCTTGATCTATCTCTATAAATCTTGATGCCTAATTGATAAACACTATTTACACACATTATTAATCCCTTATATTTAGTATCTTACCTCATCTTTTGTGCTTAATTGTTTGGAATTGGATTTCTTTTATAAGTTTGGGTTCATTGGGCTTAATTGTAAATTGTCAGCATTTCGTGATTTTTAGCACTGTTTCTGTCATATCTTTACTTATAAGCATCTACAAATTATGAACTTTACATTGTAGAAAATCTAAGAGTAATATATACAACTTTCATGAAGATATCAAAAGCTGAATTGGAAGTCTAGTGGGCCATAATGGGTCTGGAAGTTAGAGCAATGATGTTGTCGCTGGAACCCGACCCACATGGAGTAAATGGGCTATATCTTGGGATGTACATGTCCATTTGGAGTTGAAACTGGGGCCAAATGAAAGATATAACGCATGGATACAACTCTCATGAAGAACATTTTCTTAAACTATGACATTTTAATGGCGTGCTGACCACATGAAGTCAGAAGATGTTTCAGATTACCTCCTTGGACTAATTTGGGCATAACTCTCTCATCTTAAGCCCAAATTAAGCAAATAAGATGGTCACTTAAAGCTTAGAGGTTCTAGATTATTCTAATCTAGTGGAATTCTTGTAAGTTGTAGTTTAGGATCCTCTATATAAAGGAGGAGACAGACCACAAAATTAGAATTTACTTTCCCTCACTTTTTGGTTTTTTTGAATTGTTCTCTTCATCTCTTTTTCTCTTCCTTCTCTCTAGGTTCTCTCTCCACATTTTTGAGCTTCTTCCTTCCCATTAATGGAGGTCTAGAACTCTGTAATCAATCCTAGGGATTGACGTTGTTGATGTTTCATTTTGAGATTCTGTTTTGATTAATCTAGATTCAATTGTTGATCAATTTTCTCTTCTTCTTCTTTTGTTTAAATTCTAATTGAATGCTTAATTTGATTTGAATGTTCATATGATAATTGATTAATTATCACATGATTAAGTAGAATTATAGAGAATGAACAATGTATTGGAGCGTTTTGATACATTATATAGCTTGGTTGAATTCTTATTATTAGGTTGATTTTGGCTTATATGAGTGCTTAATTCGTCTAACCTCAATTGATCGAATTCTGGATGCTAATCTAGTAGAGAATTCTTGGATTATTTTGATGTGTCTTAACATGATCCAAGGCCAAGAACTTGGTTACCAATTGAATGAATTGTTAGAGATCAATGATGAATGAAACACAAAAATAGTCAAATTCCTTGGGATTAGTTGTTTCTTTAGATTTGTTTACAACTTTAATTCTCTTAATTTTGTTAATCTTGTTAATCAGTGTCTTAACATGATCCAAGGCCAAGAACTTGGTTACCAATTGAATGAATTGTTAGAGATCAATGATGAATGAAACACAAAAATAGTCAAATTCCTTGGGATTAGTTGTTTCTTTAGATTTGTTTACAACTTTAATTCTCTTAATTTTGTTAATCTTGTTAATCACTATCAAATCCCCTCTCTTTAACTACTTGACTTGATCAAATTATATCTGGATCGTTGGGGGACGAACTCACTGCTACTACAAATCTTGAATTGAACTAATTCTTACTATTTGATCGAGCTCGGCACTCGAATTACTAACATATAGGTAGCTTCGCTTAAGTCTTTCATGGAAAAGCACTTCCTTAGCCAAATCTTTACGGATTGCAAACTAGGGATGTCATTTCCAATGATTAGTATGTCATCTACATACAACACCAGAAAAACAACTGCGCTCCCACTAACCTTCTTGTAGACATAAGGTTCATCTTTATTCTTGATAAAGCCAAACTCTTTGATTGCTTCATCAAAACAAAGATTCTAGCTTTTGGAAGCTTACTTTAATTGATAATGGATCGTTGCAGCTTACACACTTTTCCAGCGTCCTTTGGAGTAACAAATCCCTCAAATTGTGTCATGTACACATCCTTAACAAGATTTCTAATTAGGAAAGCAGTTTTGACATACATATGCTAGATTTCATAATCATGATAGGCTACAATAGGAAGCAAGATCCTAATGGATTTAAGCATGACGACTGGGGAAAATGTCTCGTCATAGTCTACACCATGAACTTACCTCAAACATTTAGCCACTAATCGCCTCTTAAAGGTATACATGTTACCATCCATGTCAATCTTCTTTTTGAAGATCCATTTGCACCCAATGGGTTTTACCCCTTCAGGTGGGTCTACCAAGGTCTATACTTGGTTGGTATACATGGATTCCATCTCAAATCTCATGGCCTCAAGCCATTTCTCAGAGTCTGGGCCTGTTATGGCTTCTTTGTAAGTCACATGCTCATCTTGATACATGAGCAATACATCACCTTCTTGAGTTACGAGAAATCCATATCTCTCGGGTTGATGACGTATTCTACTAGACTTACGTGGGCCTTGTGCCACGTGAGCATGTGGTTGTTCCACAATGCTTTGTTGAGCCTGGTTATTTTCCACCATTGGATCCTTGCTACTTAGGGAATCTTGAATCACTTCAAGTTCTATCTTTCTCCCACTAGTTCCTTTGGAGATGATCTCTCTCTCTAGGAATACAACAGTCTGAGCGACAAATACTTTGCCTTCAGCGAGATTATAGAAATAGTATCCCTTGGTATCTTTGGGATATCCCACACAGAAGCATTTATCATATTTGGGACCAAGTTTATCAGAGACTTGACGTCTTACATAAGCTTCGCAACCCCAAATCTTCATAAAAGACATACTAGGACGCCTCAAGTAACGATCCATGCAGCGTTCTCATGGTGGGTCAATCCAGTACAACATCACTCTAATGTGTACTCATGTGAAGACTTGATATCTGATATATATGACCCATGAGGTATGGTCATCAATCTATGCACATACTAGTTTGGATGTAATATAGTTGTCCTAATTCACAATAATACTTGACTAGGGACATTTAAGAATAATGTTCCGAAAGTAACCAATAGGATCTCACAACCAACTCATACACTTGATATCCCATGGAATTGTACTTACTATTCTAAGGACTTTATCATGCATATTTAAATAAAATAAATAACACAATAAAAGAAACACCTCAATTAAGACTCCGTAGGACCAATGAGGAAAATCCTCTTACTGTATTTATATTACTGCGTTTGTCGAGATGTATATGCCTATGTTGGTGCCTATTACACTCCACGAATTTTTGGGCTATATCACGGTATTTTATTTGTGGTTATGATGATGTGAGAATCTCACCTCTTTTGTGTGTATTGTTATTTTGTGATTTGATTTGGTTATATCCGAAGATGGTCGATCGTGAGTTTTTGGGATATGTCACAATCCAATTTTTGGGAGGTCCAGAGGCTTGGAATGTTCGGTTAGAAACAAAGTCTATAGCTTATGTTGGGGATGTGACTTTAACACTGCGTAGGACCCATGAAGAAAATCCTCTTACTGTATTTTCTATTATTGCGTTCGTTGAGATGTATATGCCTATTAGAGACATATGTGGTGTTCGTGCCTACTATTACACTCCACGGGAGAGATCCATAGTCTCTTCTGCTAGAACACCAAGGCGGAGGGCATATAGGACTCCAGCCCAAAGGTTAAGCTACTATAGAGGGCATATACTTGGGGGATCCGTACTAGCTGCTGACCTAGAGGACTAGGAGGAAGACCCAGTGGATGACCCTCCTCTGTAGCTAAATAGTAATGGGTTTTGTGTTGTATCAGTAATATATATGTAAATATTAACCATGTATAAAAAGTAAGGAAATAAAATCAGTGGAAAATATTTGTATCCTAACATGTGTGTTTTTAGTATTATTCTGTTTACATTATGCTAATATTAAATAAGAAATTTTATAACTTGTAATTTAGATTAAGTAAGAGGTTACAAAGAGGAGTTAATTAGGACATTAATTTTTCTTCAATGACATCAAAACGCCACAGTTTGGCAAAATGGTATTCATAAGAGTTTCAGACACGCGTTTTAGCTTTCCTATGGCACCGATTTCAGCTCCATTGGACACCTACATCCCAAATTATGGTCCATTTACTCCATGTGGGTCGGGTTCTAGCGACAGCTTCCATGTTCTAACTTCTAGGCCCAATGTGGCCTTCTAGACATACAATTTAGCTTTTGATCTCTTCATGAAAGTTGTAGGTATTCCTCTTATATTTCCTAAAATGTATAGTTCACAATTTTTAGATGCCTAGAACTTATTATATGGCCAAAATACAGAGATAGTGTAAAAAACCATGAAATGCTGACAATTTGCAATTAACCCCATTGAAACCCAAACTTATATAATGAAGTTAAGTCTAATCAATTAAGCAAAAGAGAGGAATAAAGTACTAAATATGAAGGATTATCAAGGTGTGTGAATAGTGTTTATCAACCCTTATCATTGACTCGGAAAATCTCATCATAAGATTTTCTTATGGGCCAATATTCATATTTCACCTAGTTTTGACTCAGCTTTATCGCCCAAATTTTGGTTTATTTAGGTAGGGAACACTTTCCCAATTACATCACATGTAACTCTTGGATGGTTGGGTGAATAACACTTATTCTAATCTATCTCATAGATTAAAGCCCAACCTTATGCCTCTAAGCCTTCAATCCTATTGAAATAGCTCAGTTAAGTCAGACCCAATGGTTGGTGACAAGAGGTTGTCGAGACCTATCAAATAAAATAACCGGTTCACAAACTAATTTGTAGTATAGAGAATGAACCGAATCATCTCTCAAGGATCCAAAAACAAAGATTTAATTAGATCAAGATAATTAGAAAAGGGGGGGTTTTGTTGTTGATTAACAAGATTAATAAAAGTAGGAGATTCAAAGTTGTAAACAAATCTAAAGAAACAACCAATCCAAGGAAATTTACCGATCTTGAGTTTAACTCATCATTGATCACAAGGAATTCACTTAATTGCTAACCATGTTCTTGGCCTTAGATCACATCAAGAAGCCTTAACATGATCCAATAATTCTCTACCAGATAAGCATCTAGGATTTGATTAACCAAGGTTAGATAAAGTAAGCACCATCCAACATAGATTAACTTAAGATCTAGAATTTAACCAAGCTAAACAATCTATCAAAAAGCTTTAATATATTGTTTAGTCTTTGTGATCCTCTTTGAATACATGATAATAAAGCTATTACCACATCAACATCTAAATCAAATTAAGCAATTTAATCTAGATAAAAATCAAAAGAGGAAGAAAAGAAACTTGAATAACAATTAAGCAATATGAACAAGTAAAACAAGATCTCCAAATTAAACAACAAGATGGCTAATCCCTTGGATTGATTATGAGAGCCTAGCCTTCCATGGATGGGAAGGAAGAACTCAGAAATTAAAGAACAAAAACGAAATTGTAAAGAGAATGGAGAAGAAGAGAAAGAAAACTCTCACAAATACTCAAACTTTCTTGAAACTTACTTAAAATTGAATGCCTCTAATACAAAGAGGTTGGGTCTATTTATACTAATCCTAGAAGCCAATTTGTACATGTACATAATCTGAATACAAGCTATAAGAATATGAAAATTGTCAAAAATGGAAGCTTGATGCATGGTTGGTGGCTTGGTGCATGGTAGGTGGGTTGGTGTATGGTTGGTGGCTTTTAGTCAACAACTCTTATCCGACTTCTGGCTTCAAATTCATCACCTAGAAGGTGCATTTTGGCTTGGATGTCTTCATCAAAGTTGTAGCCAGTTATCTCCTTGAAAATCTCCAATTTGAATCATGTCATTTGGACTTTTAGAACTCCAGAAATGCCAAAAACACTGCACCTACCTCAAGTTAGGTTGGAAGAACGTGTTTCCAAATTCAGACCAACTTGTAGCTTCAGAAGCATGCCTAAAACGACATCTATTGACAAAATGGTCTTCAATGAAGTTGGAGATATGGGTCTTATCTTTCAAATGACCAAGTTTCAGCCCAAGAGGAGGCCTATAACCCACTATATAGTCCAATATGTGCATACTGCCCAGATGGTTCCGTGACAGCAAACTCACTCTGTATTGCAAGGCTATTTTGGGCCCTTAGAATTCCGATCCAGCTCTTGAGTTCTTCATGAAACTTGTAGATCCTTGTCTTAGCTTTCCAAAGACACCAAGATCACCTCAATTGGATCACCGAGTCCCAAGTTATGGCCTAACCAAGGAAGAAAGGTCAAAATGCATCAAAATCCGAAAATTATCCAATATTTACATTAAAACCCAATGAAGCCCAACAACATTAAACTCATCTAAAATACTAATATTGGGCACAATAAACATCTAATGAAGCCTAATACAAAGCTAACATAAGTGTCTCAAATTGATTGATCAAATTCCCCCACACTTAAGCTTTTGCACTCCCGGGCAAAACACATAAGAACAAAACTAAAGAAAAACAAGAAACATCATATTATTAAACTAAAAACATAAAAAACTGATTATACCTAATCTAATCCATTTTCGTAGGAAAACACGATGGCACTTAGCATGTGCCACAAGCCTTTAAACCCCTAGGTGTCCCTAGTGGACGAGTTATAGTCTCGTGAGGGTTTACCAGGATGATACCCACAAACATGTAATATTTTATTTAATCAATTCAACTAATTTTTAAATACAAGCATTGTATCAAATATAAACCATAATTAATAAGTCAAGTATGCTTAACAAAGAATAGTTGAATCAAATCAATTGAGAATAAAGTATAGCATAATCATGCTTTAATCAGAAATAGGCATGTTCATATTGAGTAAAATTCTTCACAAGTGACACTCAAATCACACAAGGTGTTTAGGTTAACTGTTTACGCTCAACTCAGTCAAATTATGAAAGTATTTTACCATAGGCTTGCATATACATCAATTCTCCACTACTTAGATCAAATAAATTGCAAAAATCAAGAGGTCTTTCAAAAAGGTTGTAATGGAACTTATAAGGTGAAGGAAGGGAACAATATGGATAATAGCAAGTTAAAACCAAAGAGAATAAAAGAGCATTGAGGAGTAACTCAAGTAGAAAGAATAAAATTTTTACCCAAAACCATAAAATGCTCATTCTCTTTACACATTCCTTCCTTTTTCTATTCTTTTATTTATTATTATTTTTTTCTTTTTTGTGTACCAAGCATTTCGTATCAGCACACCAATTCCCCCACACTTAAATCATTGCAAGCAAAAGAACTTCTCCAATAAGAAAATCAATGCTCTCCCATTCCCTAAGGTAAGGTAAAACATGGTTTTTCACTCAAAGCTTGTAATGAGCTAAGAACAAAGAATAGGCAAATAGGCTCAGAGGGAGTTAATATTTGGATAAATGCAAGGTAGGTTTATTTGGCCCAAGCAGCTAAGTCAAGAAAAAATGCCTCTGTCATTTTCATGCAACATACAGACCAATGTAATCTCAAATCGATTCAATACAAGTTCTAGAAAATAAATTCATAATTGACATCGCTCATGAAAGAAAATAACCAAGTGTAAGTATCAAACTTGGAAAAGCCCAAAACTCACATAGATATGGAACATTCACTCAATTCAACCATGCCTTCTTCATAATATCCACAATCATATACACATGTATATCATGAAAATGATTCAACTATAAACTGTTTTGCATACTTTTATCATCAATTAAGCTCAGATTCAGCACATGCTTGTATCAAAATCAATTGAAAAGATCAAAATTGTGTGTGTGTGTGTGTTGTTTTTTTTTTTTTAAAAAATATATACAAGAACAAAGATGATTTAAGACCTATTATGAAATGCAAGTTAAGATGCGTCTCAAGAGCAAAACTACTCCTTACTCTGCCATCATACATCTAATAAGTTAGTAACAATAAAGATTAGCTTGTTAGTTTTTTTTTTTTTTTAACTAAACTATGTACATGGTAATGTCAACTATCCCTCCTCCCAACTAATCAAAGACATTGTCCCCAATGTCAAAATAAAGATAGGTAGAGTGTAGAAGGTCTTACCAGAAAACTGCAAATCGAGCCTGAAATAAGAAAAATTACAAAAAACTAAAACCGTAAGAGAAAACAAAAATTCACAAAGACAAAGTCAAATCAAGTTTTTGCTTTTTGCTGCTGCTGCCTTGTTCCCAATTCCGTGGAGCCATTACTGGATCACGTTGTGGTACAAATTCATTTAGTTGATCGAGCAATTGTTCAGGAGTTGCAACAGCTACAAGACTTTGACGTGTCGCTTGTGAGATGAACCTTTTTTCTACATCATGATCAAGAAAACAAAACAAACTGTCATAAAAACCATTAACATTTAATATACCTATGGGTTTTTGGTGAAAGTTCTGCTGTGACCAGGATGTAATTTGAAAGAGCTCTTCCAAAGTTCCAAAACCACCAGGTAGGGCAATAAAGGCATCAGCATTTGCTATCATAATGTTCATGCGTTGGTGCATGCAAAATACCATTACTTCATCCCCTAATGTTTTTCCAATGGGCGTGCCGATAAATAAAGGACTGGGAATGACATCAAGGACTTTGCCACCGCCTAAATGTGCAGCAGTTGTGACACAACCCATTAACCCAAGACTACCTCCTCCGTAAACTAAATGGATTTCTCTCTCAGCTAGCACTCGACCAAGATGGTGTGCAATATTTACAAACTCTTTATCTTTCCCAGGATTAGATCCACAAAAGACACAAACACTCTTGATCCGATGAACTGAAGTGACTTCCATTTTCTCTTTTTTTTTTGTACTCTCACCTTATCAATGATCTAAAGAGAGCAAAGTGCATTATTTAAAGAATCAAAACTCAAATGTAATAATTACACCTATAAAGGAGGGGTAGAACCGTGTGTCAGGTAAGTTTGAAAATAAGCACAGCAATGATAATAGCTATATGACAAGGATAAAAGACTAATCTATATGTGTCAGAAGAAGTTTGAAAATATGCAATGCATATTTCAAAAGAATACGGCTACTTTTGATTTGATTTTTTTTTTGATTTTTTTTTAATAAACAAGAAGAGAAACAAAAACAAAAATAAAAATAATACTTACAGGAGGTGTGATTGTGGCTCACAAATTCCTCTGGTTTTACGTCCAGTAACGGCTTGAATGCTCTCTATGGGCCAATGGTCGGCTTCCCATCCAATTTTCTTAAAAATTGGCAAACAGGGTCTTTTTGAGTCAGATTCCCGAGACTATAACGCTTATGTTCATCTTGGAATATTGGCCATAAATCGAGAAGTACTCTTTGCACATCTCCACTAGGATGCGTCTCAAGAGTCAATAGAATGTTATCTAAAGACTCCTTACTCATGCCATCCTTAATGAAGTCAATTTTATCAAGTCGATTTATAGACGCCATTCCAATTGATCTGCATTTTGTGTTACAGGTCCATCTTGCACATTTATAGCAGACTCGTAACCTTTTTGCTCTTCTCTTTTTTGCATATGAACTTTTGCCTAGCCCTGGCATATATGAAACAAGAGCATCAGAAAATTCCCCGTGATTCGGACCTTTGCTTCGATTATCCAACAGTATATCTGCAAGGATGCCTTTGTGCATAAGCATCCTTAACCTCTCAAACCTTGCACAATAAATGTTAGTTAAAGCATTTTGAGGGAGAGAAGGGAATCGCTTGCGGAGGTTGACAAGCTGATTATCCATTTTGAAAGAAAGAAAGAAGAAAAACAAATTGAGTAAAATTATATACAAATTTCAGTGTTTGTGGGTAACTGAAGGGACCGAAAAAGATTTTCACGGAGTACCGTTATCCGCCATTTAACCGGTGAAAAATCATCTGTCAACGAAAAATAAACAAAATTAAGACAGAAAAATCAAACTCTGATTGATTTTCTCGCTTGGCACCGATTTTCTGTCTCGATTCCTGTGATTGCAAATAAGTCAAAGTTGAAAGATGAAAGAGTTAGAAAACTTGGGTTGCTTCCCAAGAAGCGTTACTTTTAATGTCCTTAGTCAGCGTGATTGAAGATTTTGCACGAGCGTTGGGTCCTCCCCAATAATGATTCAATCTCTGGCAATTGATATTAATCGTGGCTTTTTTTTTTTTTTTACAAAGTAGTGATCAATCATGGTAGATGACCTCATGCAGTTGAACCTCCTCCACGAGGTTCTCATAGGCTCCTTCATAAAAATTCTTGAGGCGATGACCATTGACTTTGAATTCTTTGTTGGTTGCCTCACTCTTAATTTCCACTGCACCATGAGGAAAAATGTTAGTAACAACAAACGGACCGTCCCACCTAGACCTTAATTTACCAGGCATCAACTTAAGGCGAGAATTAAACAAGAGAACTTTTTGCCCAACTGAAAACTCCTTCCGAAGAATAAACTTATCATGGAAGGCTTTGGTCTTTTCTTTGTAGAGTCGGGAGCTCTCATAGGCATCTAGGCGGATCTCTTCCAATTCCTCAGAATCGCAACTTCCGCTCTATGCCGCCTCAGGCCAAATTCATGTTGCATTGCTTCACAGCCCAATATGCTTTGTGCTCAATTTCTACTGGCAAGTGGCATGCCTTACCATAGACTATCCGATATGGAGACATCCCGATTGGAGTTTTGTAAGCGGTCCGGTAAGCCCAAAGAGCATCCTCAAGCCTCATGCTCCAATCCTTCCGATTAGGTTGGACTGTTTTTTCAAGTATGCGCTTGATCTCTCTATTGGAGACCTCGGCTTGACCATTAGTCCGGGATGGTAAGGTGTAGAAACCTTATGCAACACGCCATATTTCCTCATCAATCCCTCCATGCTCCGGTTACAGAAATGGGTGCCTTGATCACTGATGATAGCTCTCGGGATTCCAAACCTGCAGAAAATATGTGATCTAACCAAATCCACAACAACTTTGGAATCATCAGTCCGAGTGGCTTTAGCCTCCACCCATTTTGATACATAATCAACAGCTAGCAAAATGTAAACATAACCAAAGGAAACAGGAAAAGGTCCCATGAAATCAATACCCCATACGTCAAAGATTTCACAATACAGTAGAGGTTGCTGGGGCATCTCATTCTTGTGAGAAATGTTCCCTGTTCTCTGACAATGTTCACAAGACTTACAGAACAAATATGCATCATGAAACAAGGTAGGCCAATATAAACCAGAGTCTAAAACTTTCCTAGCTGTACGTTGAGGCCCAAAATGTCCACCACATGCAAATGCATGACAGAAGCTAAGAACAGAATGAAACTCTTGATTAGGCACACATCGCCTAATAATTTGGTCACTACAAAATCGCCACAGATATGGATCATCCCACACATAATATTTTGATTCACTCTTAAGTTTATAAATTTGTGCACGAGTGAAATGTGAGGGAAAAACTGTAGCAACCAAGAAATTCACCATATCAGCAAACCAAGGGAAGGTGTTCTTACCTTGCAGCTGCATAAGCTGCTCATCTAGGAAGGAGTCCCGTACAGGGAAGGGATCTGAAGCCCTTTCAATGCGGCTCAAATGATCTGCCACTAGGTTCTCTGCTCCACTCTTGTCACGGATCTCTATGTGAAACTCTTGGAGCAGTAGCATCCATCTTATTAGTCGAGGCTTTGCCTCTGGCTTCTTCAAAAGGAACTTCAGAGCTGCATGATCAGTAAACACAACAACCTTAGAACCAAGCAAATATGATCTAAACTTATCCAAAGCAAAAACAATGGCTAAAAGTTCTTTTTCGGTTGTGGTATAGTTGGCCTGAGCAACATCTAGAATTCTGAAAGCATAGTATATCACATGAGAAGCTTTCCCCACTCTTTGTGCCAAGATTGCTCCTACTGCATAGTTAGAAGCATCACACATTAACTCAAATGGCAATGTCCAGTCAGGTGGCTGGATGATGGGGGTACTCGTCAAGGCCTGCTTCAAGTGGTTGAAAGCTGCCTTGCACTTATCATCAAAATTAAACTCTACATCTTTCTACAGTAAGTGGGAAAGTGGAAGAGCAATCTTGCTGAAGTCGGCAATGAAGCGCCTGTAGAAACCTGCATGACCAAGAAAAGAACGCACTTCCCGCATGCATGTGGGGTAAGATAAACAAGTAATTACATCAATCTTGGCGGGATCTACCTCAATGCCCTTACTGGATACTACATGGCCTAAAACTATACCCTGTTCTACCATAAAATGGCATTTCTCAAAATTTAGCACAAGGTTAGTCTCAATGCATCTTTGCAGTACTCTAGATAGGCTGGCTAAACATGAATCAAAAGAAGAACCATAGACAGTGAAGTCATCCATAAATACCTCCATGCACTCCTCTAAGAAATCAGAAAATATGCTCACCATGCACCGCTGGAAGGTACTAGGGGCATTGCAGAGGCCGAAGGGCATCCGTCTGTAAGCAAAGGTGCCGAAGGGACAAGTAAATGTGGTCTTCTCCTGATCCTCCGGTGCAATGTGGATTTGGAAGTATCCAGTGTAGCCATCTAAAAAGCAGTAATGGGACTTACCAGCCAACCGTTCCAGCATCTGATCAATGAACGGAAGGGGGTAATGATCTTTCCGAGTGGCTTGGTTGAGACGTCTGTAGTCAATGCAGACTCTCCAGCTATTTTGCACTCGGGTTGGAATGAGCTCATTCTTCTGGTTGGCCACGACAGTCACCCCGGATTTCTTTGGAACTACTTGCACCGGGCTCACCCACTTGCTGTCAGAAATGGGATAGATAATGCCAGCCTGCAGTAGCTTGGTCACTTCTTTTTTCACCACATCTAGAATGAGAGGATTCAGTCTCCTCTGGGGTTGTCTCACTGGTTTAGTTTCCTCCTCAAGTAATATCCTATGCATGCATGTGGAGGGGTTAATACCAGGAATGTCTGCAAGTGTCCAACCAATTGCCCTTTTGTGTTGCTTCAAGACTTCCAATAATCTGGTTTCTTGCTCAGGTTGGAGGTGTTTGGCCATTATCACCGGGAGCTTCTCATCCTTTTCCAAGAATGCATACTTCAAATGTTCGGGCAACGGCTTAAGTTCAATGGAGGGTGGTTGCTGGACTGATGGTACTAGTTTTGGAACCAAAACTAAATCGCTAAATTCTCGCCAGCTTGCACTGCACTGCAAGTTTGTGCACAATCTTGCAAAACAACATCATCATATCCTATGGAATCAAAAGAATCACACTTAGCGGCCAGGATGAATGATAACATCATTAATAACAACATCATTGCCATTAATAATGTAAATGTAATCATCAATGTCGCAGAATTAACAACAAGACATGATAAGTATGTAGAAATCTCAAGACAGTCGCACACATTGCGGTGGGTTTACAACCAAAAAGTCCGAAGCGGCGTAACAAGTATCACAAGCTATGCTATCGGTGTATCCTACAATTTCAGGAAACTCGCCAACATATCGGCATGCATATCATCAACCAAGAATCAATGACATCAAAATGAAAATCAGAATGATCCTCTAAAGGGTATTTCATGGCATCAAAAATGTTAAACTGAATGATATCATCACCAAATTCCATGGAAAGGGTACTAGTATGCACATCAATCTTAGTTTTAGCAGTTTTAAAAAATGGCCTACCTAAGATCAATGGGGGTGGGGAAGAGGCAGATTCATCTTCCATATTCAACACATAAAAGTCAGCTGGGAATATTAAATTATTTACCCGAACCAGAACGTCCTCCAATACTCCTGCAGGTTGAACAGTGCTCCGGTTTGCTAACTGAATGACAATGCCGGTGGACTTTAGCTCTCCCATATGCAAGGAAGTGTAAACTGACTTTGGCATTACATTGATGGAGGCTCCCAAGTCTAGCAAGGCATGAGTGAACTGTTGGTGCCCTATGGTGCAAGGGATGGTAAAAGTGCCCGGGTCTTTGCATTTGGGAGGTAGGTTGGGCTGAATCAAAGCAGAGACATTCCTCCCCATACTCACTTTTTCAGTCCCCTTTAGCTTCCTCTTATGGGTGCACATCTCTTTCAAAAACTTGGCATACTTGGGGATTTGTTTAATTGCCTCCAAGAGAGGTATATTCACCTCAACCTTCTGAAAAGTCTCCATAATTTCCTTATCCAAGTCAGTCTCAACCATATGCCTCGGCTGTATCATTCGGTTGGGAAAAGGAAGAGGAATGTTGGAGGTTGACTTTTTTGGATGTTCACTTTCCTGCTGTACTGAATTTTCTGTCAACTGCTGATTTGATCCGGTTTTCTGCTTGGCTGTTGTAGGATCATTTGCTGCTGAATCTGCTACAGCATCTGAATTAGCTGCAGAACTTGAAGTTGCTGTAGAATCTTGTTTCTCTGGGTCAAGGGTAGAATCTGGAATTATCTGCTGCACTGGTCCATTGATTTGCTTACCACTGCGTAAAGCTATAGCACTAACATTACCTCTAGGGTTTGGAGTGGTTTGAGAGGGTAATTGGCCAGAACCTTGTGACTTTAATTCATGAATAGATGTGGCAAGTTGGCCAATTTGAGTCTCCAAGTTCTGAATGGTGGTTTCAGTTCTCTGTTGAAACTGGATGTTATTGGTGGCCAACTGTTTCACCAAATCCTCCAATGAGGGCTCAAATTTTGTGGCTACAGGACCTTGCTGCTGGAATGGTGGTCTACTTGGTCCAGCATGTGGCTGAAACTGATTTGTCCTTGCTTGCTACTGGAATGGTGGTCTATACTGGTTTGGTGGCTGCTAATTTGATGCATTCCCATATCTCAGATTGGGATGGTCCCTCCAGCCAGGGTTGTAAGTGTTGGAGAATGGATCATATTTCTGTTGTTCTTCTTTGATGGAATTGTGGCTTCCCATGAAATATACCATTGCACCACAAATTGGTCTTGAAACTCATAATCATCTTGCAATGTGGGGCACGAATCTGTAGGATGAGAGGAACTAGAACATATGCTACAAACTCTTGTAGGGGTTTGCACACGTGGTTCGTGTTGTCCTATTGCCATCTGTCTAACCAAAGAAGTGAGCTCATCCAATCTATGTTCCACCCTTTGTTGATCAGCATGTGAAGAGGTATTAACTTCATTGACTACTCTGGTTGCAGCACCCATTCGAGTACCAAATTGCTGAGATATTCTGTCATGTTTGCAATTAAGTTTCTAGCAGCAGCTGGAGTTTTATCTACCAATGCTCCACCACTTGCAGCATCAATCATACTCCTTTCCATTGGCATCAATCCTTCATAGAAGTATTGGATCAACAGTTGATCACTAATTTGATGGTGTGGGCAGCTTGAGCACAATTTCTTGAATCTCTCCCAATACTCATGGAGAGTTTCACCACTGATTTGCCTTATGCCATAAATATCTTTCCTTATTGCGGCAGCTTCTTGATGCAGAAAGAACTTCTCCGTAAATAATCTTTTCATGTCATTCCAAGAAGTGATGGCGGCAGGTTGTAAGTAATACAACCAATCCTTAGCAGACCATCCAAAGAGAAAGGAAAGGCCCTTAGCTTGATGTGATCTTCAGCTATTCCATGAGGTTTCATGGTGGAGCAGACAACATGGAACTCCTTCAAATGCTTATGTGGATCTTCACCTGCAAGACCATGAAACTTGGGCAGTAAGTGTATCAATCCAGATTTCAACTCAAAATCAATATTAAGTTCAGGATATTGAATGCACAAAGGTTGATAATTCACATCAGGTGCAGCCAATTCCTTAAGGGTCCTATTGTTATAGTCAGCCATAGTAAAATCAACAAACTCGAGATCGATTAATCAAGTACTAATGTATGCACTCAACAGGATTAAAAGAGTCAACAAGATTAGGTGCAATGTCAAGTTCAAGCCCAATTCCAGAAGTAATTCTATTAGCTCTATGAATGCTACTACCAGTCCTATGAATTCTATGAAGTGTATGAAATGTTCTATCAATTTTAGGATCAAATGAATGCAAGGTACCAGGATCAGATCTAGTCATACAGCATGCAGTTCATAAGAAGGTATTAGAAAAGCAATAACAACTAAAACACTAAAAATTCCTAAAACAAACACTCCAAAAAATTAATCAAAAATAAAAACAGTATCAAATGAATTTTAAAAATTATGGAACTACCACAGGATAAAATCTACACAAAAATGCTATCCAACAAAATAATAAAAAATCTTTAAAAATTAAAAAAGTGGTCTAAACGATGGAATTTGGCAAAACTAAGGGTGACCTCATTGTAAATAGTGAGCCTTTCTCAGAATAATATTTTCCATCTGTGTACTGAAATTCAGATCAATCAAAGATGCCCGAACCGAAATTCTTGACATAATGCCCTTTATCCAATTTCAGCCGAATCCCACTTGAAAAAGCTTCAAAAACAAAACAAACACATTTGTTAGAGTTAGATGGGATCTTGAAATGATCAAATAGTTGCCTTGGATCCCCGGCAACGACGCCAAATTTGACAAGAGGTTGTCGAGACCTATCAAATAAAATAACCGGTTCACAAACTAATTTGTAGTATAGAGAATGAACCGAATCGTCTCTCAAGGATCCAAAAACAAAGATTTAATTAGATCAAGATAATTAGAAAAGGGGGGGTTTTGTTGTTGATTAACAAGATTAATAAAAGTAGGAGATTCAAAGTTGTAAACAAATCTAAAGAAACAACAAATCCAAGAAAATTTACCGATCTTGAGTTTAACTCATCATTGATCGCAAGGAATTCACTTAATTGCTAACCATGTTCTTGGCCTTAGATCACATCAAGAAGCCTTAACATGATCCAAGAATTCTCTACTAGATAAGCATCTAGGATTTGATTAACCAAGGTTAGATAAAGTAAGCACCATCCAACATAGATTAACTTAAGATCTAGAATTTAACCAAGCTAAACAATCTATCAAAAAGCTTTAATATATTGTTTAGTCTTTGTGATCCTCTTTGAATACATGATAATAAAGCTATTACCACATCAACATCTAAATCAAATTAAGCAATTTAATCTAGATAAAAATCAAAAGAGGAAGAAAAGAAACTTGAATAACAATTAAGCAATATGAACAAGCAAAACAAGATCTCCAAATTAAACAACAAGATGGCTAATCCCTTGGATTGATTATGAGAGCCTAGCCTTCCATGGATGGGAAGGAAGAACTCAGAAATTAAAGAACAAAAACGAAATTGCAAAGAGAATGGAGAAGAAGAGAAAGAAAACTCTCACAAATACTCAAACTTTCTTGAAACTTACTTAAAATTGAATGCCTCTAATACAAAGAGGTTGGGTCTAGTTATACTAATCCTAGAAGCCAATTTGTACATGTACATAATCTGAATACAAGCTATAAGAATATGAAAATTGTCAAAAATGGAAGCTTGATGCATGGTAGGTGGGTTGGTGTATGGTTGGTGGCTTTTAGTCAACAACTCTTATCCGACTTCTGGCTTCAAATTCATCACCTAGATGGTGCATTTTGGCTTGGATGTCTCATCAAAGTTGTAGCCAGTTGTCTCCTTGAAAATCTCCAATTTGAATCATGTCATTTGGACTTTTAGAACTCCAGAAATGCCAAAAACACTGCACCTACCTCAAGTTAGGTTGGAAGAACGTGTTTCCAAATTCAGACCAACTTGTAGCTTCAAAAGCATGCCTAAAACGACATCTATTGACAAAATGGTCTTCAGTGAAGTTGGAGATATGGGTCTTATCTTTCAAATGACCAAGTTTCAGCCCAAGAGGAGGCTTATAACCCACTATATAGTCCAATATGTGCATACTGCCCAGATGGTTCCGTGACAGCAAACTCACTCTGTATTGGAAGGCTATTTTGGGCCCTTAGAAGTCTGATCCAGCTCTTGAGTTCTCATGAAACTTGTAGATCCTTGTTTTAGCTTTCCAAAGACACCAAGATCACCTCAATTTGATCACCGAGTCCCAAGTTATGGCCTAACCAAGGAAGAAAGGTCAAAATGCATCAAAATCCGAAAATTATCCAATATTTACATTAAAATCCAATGAAGCCCAACAACATTAAACTCATCTAAAATACTAATATTGGGCACAATAAACATCTAATGAAGCCTAATACAAAGCTAACATAAGTGTCTCAAATTGATTGATCAGTTGGCAGTTAGATATTACATTTATCCTATCGCGTCTCTCCAGGATAGATAAAGGTACCCTGCTTTGGCAGGCTCACACTTAATCGATCCTAGCCTTGACAAGTGTCACGCATTGGAAGGCATCTAAATGCAACTTAATATTTACCTTGAGGGATTTTGTTACTTTATTAATTGATCTCACCATTTATAACCTATTAGCGTACAACTAATAATCATGCATCTCATACATATTCAATTCATTAGCATACAACTAATTATCATGCATCTCATAAATATTCAATTCATTAGCATACAACTAACGTAACATGGATGTGGCCCTTAAAGCAATGATTCCCCCAAGCCAATGAGAGTCTCAACAACTAAACCTAGGGAATGAAGCGCCTTCTCCAAGTGCCTCATTCTCTAAGTCTTTCCTTCAATGCTTCTTGTATGGTTGCCAACTCCTTGCCTCTTCCACTTCATAAAGATTACATCATATAGAGAAACCTCGTTTTACATACGATGAGAGTGAGGTGAGATGAGAATGTACAATCGGATTGTATAGAGAAAGGCATAACACGCAGGCTGTATTTTAATATAAAAACCAAAACAAGCGGAAACAAAAGGACTAAGGCCACACCCATGCACCATGCTTCAAATAACATGTAAAACAAGAATACAATATTATGATTTTATCTTGTTTAATTAATCAGGATTAGTTTTATAGGGTGATTAATGTCACGCTACGCAGAGGTACCATAGGGTCCCATTGCCTGGTTAGTGGGTGGGGGTCAAGGGGAGGCCGCCCCTTGTGGGGGTCGGGGCAACGCCCTAAAACAAAAAAATAGCCTTATCATCCCTTACAGCCTTGGCATCAAACCTTGATGCCGTAACCAGCCATAACAAGAACCTAGCGCTGCACGGATTCCTTAAACTCTTTGGAAACCTTAGCACTGCCGCTTATCAACACTTGATGACCTAGGACCGTTGCCGTGTGTTTCATTCCCGAGAGCCACACGAGCTAGGCCATGTGAAATCACACAGTTGTGTCATTCATACCCGAGAAGCACATGAGCTAGGCCGTGTCCTTCATACCCGAGAAGCACACGGGCTAAGCCGTGTGAAATCACACGGCCGTGTCTTTCATACGTGAGAACTACATGGGCTAGGCCGTGTGAAATCACATGGTCGTGTCTTTCATACCCAAAACAAATCCTAATTTCGTAACTGTCACACAGAAACATATCATAAACCATGATCGTATCGCATACAATCGCATATCACATAACAAACTATAAATGTAATACATACAAACAGATAACACATAACCAGATTATGGTTTCGCAAGCGGCTCTGATACCACTGTTGGGTTTCAATACCAGAAAATAGGCAGTGGAAAAACACAAAAAAAATCAAAACCCTCAAAGGATCCAAGTGATGGTCATAATTCGTGTTAAGATGATTACCTTAAAGATGAAATTGATTTCGTGATGGACAACAAATCACGAACGCTACAATGCACGAGCGTTGTTGTGGCGTCTCTACGGTATCCACATAAACAGATATAATGGTCTCCCTCTTTGGCACAGTGCCAGCCACGAAGGGGGCGCGCAGATTCCACTCTAACTTTCTTTATTCGGAAACAATTTTCGAGTATTAGTTGTGTGTGTGTAAGGGTCAGCACAAAGAGTCTAAGAGATGCTTATATAGACCCATACACATATCTGACCTAGGTCAGACTCATGTGTGGGCCTATTCAATTGGGTTGGCACATCTAGTCTTACTAAAGGTCCAACTAGCCTCATTTAACTCCATTCCAATTCATTCTATGTGTGTGACTCTGTAGGATCCCATTACGTTGACAGTAACATTAAATCCTAATTAATATTACAAATAGTGAGTAGTATCTAGCAATACATCACTGTTATTCAAGCAATAGGAATGTCAGTGATTCGACATAACCTAACCATGACTAATGTTACCATGTAGTCCAGTCCCTTTGTCCTGATATCTTGATTGAACACAAGGCATGAAACGTGTCATCCTTGTAAATTTCTATCATTGGTTTCTTGATTGCCGAGTAGACTTATAAAAACAAATGAAGTTAATATCTCATATCGAGTCATTTGAGCACGACCATGCATTTTCAAGTCTCACTCATCAAGGGGCCTGAAGATATTGCTCTTGTTATGTAGGAGGGACAAATCCTATCTATGTCACTTATATCTCTCCGCATGGCTTGTAACGTGTCCAATAATCGACTTTATGATCACCTTGTTATAGGTGACGTTTGACGATATTAAAACATATAACTCCTCATGTAAGGAATCATAGTGACCTCAAGTCAAAAGACCGCATACATCATTGTCACTATGAGAACCGCTTATGACACTCACGTAATGATCCATGTAGTGTTCTCATGGTGGGTCAGTCCAGTACATCATTACTCTAATATGTACCCATGTGTAGACTTGATATCTCATATCCATGACCTGTGAGACACGATCATCAGCCTATACACATACTAGTCTCAACGCATCACTGTCATCCTAATTGACAGTAATACTTGACTAGGGTCATTTAAGAACAACGTTCCAATTCAGCTAATGGCATCTCACTATCAAGTCCCATACTTGATATTCCATGACATAGAACTTGTCATTCTAAGGACTCTATTATGTTCATTTAATTTAAATAAATAACATCAACACATAAAGTTAGAGCAAAATAAATCGTAAATAAATAAGGCTCACAAAAATCTCCAAAAATCACAAAAATTGAGAAAATAAATATTTAAATTAGAAACAGAAATTTTACGGTGTTATAGATGCACTATGTCCATTATTGCCACAATGAAAACAAGTCATGAATGGACTACTTGACATTGTTGTGGAAACAAAGAAGTTTTTATACAACTTTTGTTGGGTCTTGGGTTTGTATCCCAAACCGGCTTTGTCGAAGGCACATATTTGTTTCCCAAGCAAAATGTTTAGATTATCCCTTCCAAAAATGAATTTTGCAAGGGTGCTCTTTAAGTCCTTAATTTCTTTTTGAAAATTCAAGCAAGAGGAACATGATGAGGATGAGGGGGGAACATCTTTATGTGATATGCAAGTAGAAGAAGAAGAGTTAGCATCAATTAATCCAAGAGTTTCATTTTCAATCTTTAGCTCTTCAACTTCATTGTTTAAGCAAGAGATTTGATTTTCTAGAGATAGAATTGATTTCTTTGAAGTTGAAACTAATTTAGCTAATCTCAAGGATTCCTCATGCAATTCCTCAAAAGTTTCTTGAAATTCATCATAAGTAGGTTGTAATTCAAGAGATTGAGATACTACCTCTAAGTCATCATTTGCCATGACGTAAAGATTTACTTCTTCATCTTCAGAGTCATCCAATGAGCTCAAATCATTTTCTTCCAAGCAATGTATGCTCTCCTATCTTTCTTTTCTTGTTTTTGTCTTCTTTCAAATCTCTCCACTTTCTTCTGATACAGTGGACAATCCATCTTCATATGGCTCAGCTTTTCCACATTCAAAGCAAGTTGGAGGAGTTGGGGTTGAGTCTTCCCTTGGCGTAGTTTTTCTTGGGAGGAAAAGGTGGTCTTCTTCTATTGTTTTTCTTCTTAAGAAATTTCCCAAATTTTCTCACGAGAAGACTAATGTTTTCTTCATTCATCTCGAGGTCTTTCAAAGAACCACCATCATCATCTTCATTTTCACAATGAGAGGAAGTGACCTTGAGAGAAATTCTCTTCTTCTTCTTCTTCTCAACACCTTCACGCTCATTTAGTCTCACCAATTCCATCTCATGCTCTTGGAGTTTCCCAAAGGGAGTTGGAAGAGTTATGGTAGCCAAGTTTCTTGATTCAAAAATTGCGGTTACCTTGGGTTGCCATTCCCTACTCAAACATCTTAATACTTTGTTAATTAAATCCTCATTTGGAAATACCTTTCCTATTGAGGCTAGATGATTAACTATATGAGTAAATCTCTTTTGCACATCTTGTATGCACTACAACAAAATTAACATATAGTGACAACCACTTTTAGTGACATTATATAATCCATCACTAAAAAGTTATAGGAACGGATGTCTCCGTAGCTATAGGGGTTAATATTTTTTTTTCATATTTAGTTTAAAAAAAATAAAAACCTAATCCTATTTCCTGTTAGTTAACCACAATACCTATTTTCTATCTCATTCTAAAATGCATGGGAAAAACGAAGAACCGAGATTCGTCATCTCCTCCTCTTGTTACGATCTGAGCATCTGAAGGTAAGATTGTCATCATCTTCTTCTTATCTCCTACCTCTTTCATCTCTTTGATTCCATTTTCTCAAAAAAATTGAAAAATTCTAGTTGAACAAGTAAGCAAGATGTACCTAGGAATCAAGAAGAACAAGCAAATATTTTAGCAAATTTAGCTTAATTTCAAGCTCAACGGGTATTTTCTCCCTCATTTGTGTGTATTTGAATTGCTAAGTGTATTCAAATTTCTTTGTGAATTCGAATTTCTATGTGTATTTGTGTGTATTTGAATCTTTTTTCTTAGGTTCTTCTTCTCTTGGGTGGGTTAGCTCTTTTCTTTGTGTTGTTCTTATTTATTTTTTCATCTATTATTAAATTGCATGCCAAATGTTTGACAAAATGTCTCTGTATATTAAGCATTTTGGATATGTAGAGACTTGACATATCATTTTGGATTTATTGTCCTATTATATATGTAATTAAATTAAATGCTTAAGTCATGTGAAGGCATCCTGTTGAAGATATGTAGTTAATTGTTGCTAATTACTGACACTTTTCTTGTCTTAAATGTTGAAGATATGAAGGCATTATTGTCTTAATTTTGGCAATGAATCCATAATCTTTTGTTCAAAATTAATCTTCCAATATTACTCTTGAAATTATAAATATGAAACTCACATACTAGACTAAAACAATATCAAATGAATATAACATTACACATAATAACTAAATAAACTTCAACAAAGCCACTTTGACCATATGGCAACAACAAATTATACATAAGTAAGTACCATATTGACTCACTGATCAAATTGTATATGCTAGCCAGGCACTAGATAGTAGCCAATGACGACTAGAAAAATACCATGAAGGGAAGTAGTAGTTTAAGGATTGGTGGTTGAATGGAGTTTAGGAATTTCAGGGACTTTAGGCACAACAAGCAACTCTGGATTTAGCAAAGGTGGTAGCTCAACCTTAGGCAATTGAGGCAACTCTGTCTTAGGCAATTCAGAGACTTTAGGAAACTCGAGCTTTGGCAGTGGTGGCAGCTCAACCTTAGGCAGAGGAGGCAGCTCAGGCTTAAGGATTTGTGGAAGTTCTGGCTTTGGAACCTCAAGAAGTGGAGGCAACTCAGGTTTGGCAAGCTCAAGAACTTCCGGCAATAGCAATGTTGCCTCTAAAAGATTATGCGTCTCTACAACCATGGTGTGGCTGGTCATTGACGAGAAAGTTTGATTGAAATATGGAACAAACTTGTCATTTTGTTCAGTGTACAGAGAAGTATGGAACAAGTAAAGTGGGGCTTGCTATAGGACTTGCTTTGTTCATATGATTTTGTTCTCTTGCGAGCATTGGGATATACAATCTTGTCAAATATGACAGAAGTGTCTTGAGGGCATTTAATCCTATTCACATCTATTATTTCTTCAAGAGGAATTCAACTAACACATGGTATTCTCTTGGGGGTTGTCTTCTGTGTGCTACTGGTAAACACACATATGTAGGACCATTGATACTGTAGATGCAATGATATATGTTTTGTTTTGTCATGTATGTTTGTAGATTTGGTTTTAGCAGTGATTCTGTTTATCTCTGTTTATAAGCCAATCCATTGCTAGCAATTATAATGGCTAATGTCTAAGTTTCCATCTAGTCTTTGTTATGATCTGAGGTGGAATAATCAGATTTTTTTGTCCATTGAACCTGAGTCTTTCCTTGCGGTGGTGCAGGAAGAAAAGATTCAGGCTTAACTGCTTAAGTGATTGGTAGGAATATTACACAGCTAATCAACTTAGATTTTTGGTAATGAATTTATTCTGATAGGATGGATAGATTAGTATTGGACAAATTCAAATAAACTTGCTGAAAGTATATATTTCTGGCATTGAATTTATTAACAATCCTACAACAGTATTAAATTGGTCCAATGCCAGTGATGTCATTACCAAGGATAGCTTTGGCAATTTCTATCTCAATTCTTTCCTAGGCTGCCCACATTTTGTGTCACTTGGCTGCCAATTGTAATATTTGCGATTGTATATCAGTTTCTAGTCTCTTCTAGTCTCTTTGCCTTCTTGAGGCTTGTTCTTTTGTTGGTTAGTTATTGACTTTTGTTCAGCCCACACCAAAAAAATAGAGTGCACTTCCATCAATTACTGTAAATTGGTGAGTAGAATTGTCAAATGGGCCAGCTAATATTTTGGGTTTGGGTTGACCTAATTTTTTTTTTACATATGAAAATTCCATCCAACCCAAAGTAGTTTTAGATTAAAAGGGTTGGTTCAATTTTTCAGCTTACAAAAAGATGACTAAACCCATTTTTTCCAAAATATATAGGTTGGTGGACTAATAAACCAAACTTATTTTGACAGGTCTAGTGGTTAGCGTGCCACCTAGGGCCCTACGAGGACTACATTTTGTTCAAGTTGTTTCATTATGTTCCAAGCACAGTGACAATGCCGATTATAAGGTTTTCTAAATTCTAGAGAATTTCATTTCCTTGTTATCCAAAAGACTTTTGAGCTATAGGATTTTTTTATTTTTGGAGAATTTTGGTTTATGGAGTGGGATGATTTTATGCCATTGTTATCATAGTTACAACTTGATTTGAGATTCGGCATACTATATGCTCTTTCTGGGTCCAAAGAGAGGGCCCATGCTTAAGCAATTTCTTACTAGAACAGAAGCCCATGATATCAGGAAATTGGTGTTTAGCCCACAAAGCCCAAACACTTATGTATTGAAAAATGGAAACAGGGTCTTAACATCGTACTCATATCCTCACCTCCCTTCTACTCACCAAAAAAAATGCCAATTTGCCTAGTCAAAAATCCAATTTGAAATATCATACGTTCGTTCACATTGATAAATGATAATATAAATTCACCAATCCAAAACTATGACATCAGCACATAAAAAGAAAAAAACAAAGCTTAAAAATGAAAAAAGAAAACAAAAAAAATTTCCCTCTAATCCTTACGAAAGTGGCAACTTGAGTGCCAAAATCTGCATCCAATCTCATCTATTCCACTTTTATGTTATTAAATTCAGTTGCTCACCTACTGCTAGCTTTGTGTCTCTACTTTGTATAATATATTATATATTATATTATAATATTATTGTCTTCTATGGCATTTCTAAACTTGATTCAATCATATATACGTAATAAGATTTGCATATACAATCAAATGATTTTGGTGATTTTTGCATGGAATTTATTAATATGTAAATAATTATTGTACCAAATTTATTATAAAAAAGTGGAAGAAAACAATGAAACTAAAGGATAACTTTATTTTATAAGTAATTAATTTTTGAATTATTTTAAGTACACACTTCTAGAAATATTTCTATTAAAAATTAAAATTACTGAATAGTAATAAAAAAGTAATATAAGCAAATATATTAATTAAAAAGTTAACATGAAAAAATTATAGACATTGTTTAGCTAAGGGGATCAACATAGAGCAAATATATTTACTAGTATTTATATTGTTTAGCCATCAAGAATCAAGAATAATCTTGCAATTCTGCCAAGCTGGAGCAGCTAAGGGGATCCAGGTTGTAAGGAACTTTGGCCCTTCATTTTAATGGAGGAAATTAATACTAGGCTTTTGGTCTATGTTCTGTTAGGACTTATCACAAACACATCTCTTTCCATTTATTATTATAAACTTCTTTTCATTTAATTCAAATTTCAACTCAAACCCATTCAATTAAGTTTTCTCACACAAGTTAGTGCTACTTTTGGTCTGAAGCAGAGCCACAACGAGTTTCGAGGTGGATCCAGGTTAGTGCTACTTCGGGCTCCTTTATTTCGGGGTTCTCTAGCAACTTGGGTTCCACTTCTTGAAGAGAAAGTATTTTAATATAGCAGACACAGTTGACAAACTCCTTGAAATCCCATAACAAACAATTAAGATATCAAATCAACTAAATGAAAAAATTCTAGGTTTTGGGAATTTTAGTCTAAATTTAAACACACTTGCAACCTTAATATATTGTTGGCATTCAGGAACCACACCTAATACAAGATGCACATTAGTCCAATTGTTTTGGGGTTTGATATTTTACATCATGAAAATGCTTTGAAGAATTTGTGATTTGATTAATCATTTGTCATTCATTAGTTCCTTTCAAGTCAACAAGTTGATTTGGCGTTCCGGCTCAGTCATATTTTTTCTCCTGTTTGCTTGTGTACTCTTTAGTATAGCATGTTGGAACTTTTGTTTTGTATCATTGTGTGTTGGCTGAATGAATTAAAAGAGGAGTGATATCTAGTCTTTTCAGTCATTGTGAAGTTTTTAAATTTAAGGAAAAATATTATTATATATGTGCCAGCGCAAGTTGATTTCGATCTTCATCACTGTTAATGTTTTGATTTGTATCATTGTCAAGCGCAAGCTCATTTTACTTCTGTGGCATTGAGATTTCAATTTTGCTCTCATTCCTGCTTTAGGACTCATCATAATTACTTAAACAATGATCCAATGTTAATTGTTTGAGTATGCCAATTGTTTGAATATGTTGATGCACTTATTTCAACTTTAGTTGTTTGAGTTATGAGGATTTTTTATGCTTGAAGTGTTAATTTTTTCATGATCAATTTAGGTAAAATGGATAAAACATGGATATCTCTTCCATGTGAAAGTGAGGCATGGGTTTCTCATTTTTAAAATTTTGCTTTTGAGAAGTCATCAATCAATGGAACAACATTATGCTCTTGTGTGAAATGCATCGATCGAGAGAGGCAAATTTGGATTGATGTATATGAACATCTAATCCATTATGGATTTCTTAGAGGATACATTCATTGGTATAACCATGGAGAACCAGTGGTTTCTTCCACTTCTGCAAATGTGACTCAGCATCTGGAACATGACATGCATGGCCTACTAAATGATGCTTTTGCCATGCATATGGTGCATGATGAAGACATGATCTAAAGCAATGGTGAAGAAAATGTTGAACAAGGAAGAAATAATATGGAAAAGTTTGATGAGCTTATTAAAGATGCTGAATTGATGCTCTACCCAAATTGTAAGAAGTACACAAAGTTGTCTTTCATAGTACATTTGTATCATATCAAGTGTCTTCATGCATGGAGTAACAAATCTTTTTCTATGTTACTGGAATTACTATAAGATGCATTACTAGAGTCATTCTATGATGTTAAGAAACTTATCTCAAGTTTGGGATTAGGATATGAAAAAATACATGTTTGTCCTAATGATTGCATGTTGTATTGGAAGGAGAAGGCTAATGAAGAAGCATGTTCTATTTATGGGTTTTCAAGGTGGAAGATAGCCAACCAGTCTATGGAAACTAATTCGCATACTACATTAGAGAAAAGAAAAAAAATACCTGCTAAGGTATTGCGTTGGTTTCCATTAAAGCCAAGATTTAAAAGACTTTTCATGTCTACGAAGATTGCTTCTTTAATGATATGGCATGATGAGGGTAGAACAAATGATGGCAAGTTAAGACATCCTCCAGACTCCCAAGCATGGAAGGAATTTAACTCACAGTATCCTAACTTTTCAGCTGATCCTCGTAATATTCGTTTAGGGTTAGCCTCTGATGGCTTTAACCCATTCAAGACCATGAGTATTTCACACAGCACTTGGGCTGTAATATTAGTTCCTTATAATCTCCCCCCATAGCTCTGCATGAAGCAACCTTCTCTCATTCTCTCATTGATTATTCCTGGTCCACGAAATCTAGGAAATAAGTTCAACGTATACATGGAACCATTAGTGGAAGAACTAAAAGAATTATGGGATACAGGGATTCAAACATTTGATGCATGCAAAAAAGAAATGTTTTCCTTACGTGCAGCTCTTATGTGGACCATAAATGACTTTCCAACATATGCCAATTTATCTGGGTGGAGTACTAAAGGCAGATATGCATGTCCAACTTGTGGTTTTGAAACCTCCTCTAAATGGTTACAATACAGTAGAAAGTATTGTTACATGTGTCATCGTCGATGGTTAGAGCTTGATCACAATTTTCACTTGGATAAGAGATCTTTTGACGGTACTCAAGAATTTAGAAGACCACCAACACCACTTACTGGCACAATGATTCTAAAGGATTTAGAAAGTCATGGTCTTTCTTTTGGAGATATAAATGAGGTTGTAGGACAACCTTAGAAGAAGAAAATCATCTTGTTCTCATTGCCTTATTGGGAGCATCATTTGTTGCGACATAATCTTGATGTTATGCATATAGAAAAAAATGTTTGTGATAATGTCATCGGAACATTGATGAATCAAGAAGGGAAAACAAAAGATAACTACAAAGCACGTCTTGACCTTGAAGACATGGGTATAAGAACTGTATTGCATTTGAAAGAACATGTTGTTTCTGGTAATAAGTATTCCCCAAGAGCTTGCTACCAAATGTCTACAAAGGAGAAAGATGCATTTTTAAAAGTCTTGAAAGATGTCAAACTTCTGGATGAATGTTCTTCTAAGATTTCCAATTGTATCCAACCTAGGCAGCGTAAGATAATAAGGCTCAAAAGATATGATTGCCATGTCTTAATGCAAGAGCTACTTCCTATAGCTTTGAAAGGGTCATTGTCTGATAAAGTAAGTTCAGTTATAATTGATCTTTGCCATTTCTTCAAAGGGATATGTTCCAAAGTTCTTGATCTAAGTGAGATTGATCAACTACAAAATCAAATTTCTTTGATATTGTGCCGACTAGAGAAGGTTTTCCCTCCATCGTTTTTTACCATTATGGTGCATCTACTAATTCATCTACCATTTGAAGCCAAAGTTACTGGTCCTGTACAGTACCGTTGGATGTATCCAATTGAAAGGTACTAGTGAATTTTTGCGTTGAAAAATGTATTCACCTTATACTTATTCCTACTTATTCTTGTCCTTCTGAAAACTTATATAGGTACCTTCTCACTCTTAAGTTATTTGTTCGTAATAAAGCACATCCGAAAGGTTCAATAACAGAAGGATATCTAGCACACGAGTGCTTAAACTTTTGTTCTTGGTACCTAGAAGGTGTTGAGACTAGGTTTAATCGACCAAGTCGAAATGATGAGGGGACAAGTTTCAATAATGTTGAAGATGAATCATCTTTCTTTAACATTGAAGGAAGACCACTAGGAACGAAAAGGAAACAAAGCTTTAATGTGAAAAAGAGAAGAAGAATTCAACATGTTGAACTTGACAACCAAACTCTGATGTAAGCACATCGATATGTGCTTTTTAATTGTGTTTAACGGTCTCCTTTCGAGAGTAAATGCATACTTAATACTTCTATAAAGACACTACCAACCAAGGATTTTAATTCCATGACTATTGTTAATGTTTCCTTCAAGGGAGCATGCTCAAATTCTTAAAAGACAAAATCGTGGACAACATCTATCACAATATGATCTTGAAAAGATTCAAAGTCAAACTTTCCATACTTGGTTTCGTGATATAGTAAGTAGACAACAAATGATATTCAAGTACTAGTTTATTTATATAACTACTTCAAATAATTAGTATTAATCCTTATCGTAATTGTTAGGTTGCATGATTGGATGAGCAACACAATACTTGAATTTCAGATGAAATTAGATGGCTATCACATGGTCCATTTGATGTGGCAAGAACATACAGTGGGTATCTTGTAAATGGATTCAGGTTTCACATAAGAAAGCATGAAAAGTACTTGAAAACTCAAAACTGTGGGATTCTCGTCACAATAAAGGCTAATGGCTATGTAAGTGCAAAAGACAAACAACCTAGGCCTGGTGAAATTAATTATTATGGCCGTCTAACAGATATCATTGAATTGGATTATTCAAGTAGACGGAAGATTGTGTTGTTCAAGTGTGATTGAGTTGATACTAATCGAGGTTGCAAGCAAAATAGTTTTGGAATGACACTTGTGAATTTCTCATATCTAAAACATACAAGTGTTGACATGGTTGATGACCCATTCCTATTAGCATTACAAGCCCAAAAGGTTTTTTTTGTCAAAGATGATAGGCACAAGGATTGGCTTGTTGTCGTGCATACAAAAGTTAGAGATACTTACGACATGGGTGTTAACTCATTCATTAATAATGAAAGAATGATTACACAAGTGTTTGAGGATGCGTTTGATGTCTCTCATAATGATAATGAGTGGATAGAAATGATGTTGATGATGATGATAATGAAGATTTTGTTACCCCAAATTTAGAAGATCCATTTGAAAGAGAACATTTTTTAGTTAATTATCTTTTTAGATGTTCTTGTGTAATGTCTTACATATATTAATGAATGAATCTTGTACCGTTCCATAGAATGGTTGGACTCTAGCATTGTTGCAATGAATCTGTGTACTTTTTCTTATTACAACAAATATGGTTATATTATTAATAGATTTTCTCAAGTGTTGCATTCTTATTTGTATACAATGTGTTGGTGTTGATTCAATCAAAATGGCAAAATGACAATTCTTATTGTTTCTCATGTGTTGCAGAATTTTCTCATTGAAAAATCATGTGCTTATCATATGTAGGTTGTTATGGGAAAGCGTAAGCGGTTGAACATTATCACAACCAATTCTCAGTCACAAGCGCAAGAGCAAGAGCATGACCAAGACCGAGATAGAAACCATTCACATGGAAGCTATCAAAACCAACCACAAGATTCAAGTCATACTTCTAATGAAGTCATGGATTCAGAATATGTTGAAGCTCAATCTAGGAAAGGTAGAATTTATCATTTTCACATTTGTTGTTTGTTTCAGCTATAATAGTCATTTAATTGATATGTATTTCTTTTAATTTGTCAGTTGTAAAGAAGAAGATAGGCCCGACACGTTTGTTGGATGTTTGGAATATGCAAGATTGAGTTTATTCTTGTGGAATTAGATAAGAAGGGTAGACCTATTGATTATGAGGGGAAGAATCTTTTTTCTGCCTTTGGTACCTTGGTTAGGAAGCACCAATTTGCTCCAATAGATTACTTAACTTGGCCTGAAATGCCCTTTACCTACAAAGATGCAATGTGGAAGGAAATAGAGGTATAAAGAGAATTCCCTTTATAAATCTTTTCTATTATTTCATTATACTTATTAAGAGAACAAATACATTATTTCTTATTTTTAGACCAAGTTTAAGTTTCATCCTGGAATTACTGAGGAGATAAAGAAACTCCTTGAGGATAGCATAGCTGAAAAGTGGAGACAATGGAAGAAATGGCTACACAAGTTCCAGATCCTCGAGTGGACAAAGATCAATATCGTGGTCTTGTTAGGTATTGGTGTTCTGAAAAAGGAAAGGTAACAAATTTGGAGGTGATGACCTTGGTTATTTTATTTTGAACTATGTGACACAATCATTACATTTGTTTTTGTTTTTAAACATATTGTAGCAAATTAATAAGATTAACCAAGTAAATTGTGCCAAGTTTGACGATGTCCATTGTATGGGAACAAAATCTTTCCCAAGAATGATTCATGAGAAGGTTTGTAATATATAAGTAATATTAGTTTTTTAAAATGAAGTATAATTACATTTATTAATATGACATTCATGAATATTAGATAAATGAAGCTCAAGGTGTAGCTCCAAATAGGGCAGAACTTTATATTATTAGTCGAACTCGTAAAGATGGATTCACAGTAACTTAAAAGGCATCTGGAACAATAGTAAGTGACAAGTATGAGTAACTATTTATTCCTGTATGCTTTGTATTGAAATTCATGTTTCAATAATTTGACTAATTTAGGAACAACTGAAGGAAGGCTAAGTGAGTCAATGAATTCACAAAGCTCAGAAGGAGCTTTGTCTTGGAAGGATGATTTGCTCTCACAAGTCCTTGGACCAGACAAAAAAGGACGTGTACGATGCATGGGGAAGTTGCCAAAAGATAAAGGGTCAAATACTTCAGCTCACAATGAAGAAGTTGGTGAACTCAAGTCTCAAGTCAAAAATTTACAAGGAGTTGTGTTTGGACTTGTTTTGTTATTTCATATTCATTTTCCTAATATCCCTCTTAATGATGTCTTAAGTGTTGCAAATCAACAAGTAAGTTATATCTTCTTATGTCACATTTCTCTTAATGATGTGTGATAAGAGGTTGTCAAGACCCCGTCAAATAATAATAATTACCGGTTCATAAACTAATTTGTAGTATAGAGCATGAACCGAATCGTCTCTCAAGGATCCAAAAAGAATAAAGATTTAATCAAATCAAGATAATTAAAAGGGGGGTTTTGATGATTGGAAAAGCTAATACACTAATAGAATTAAAGGAAATGCAATTAACAAATTAACCAATCCAAGGAAATTTTACCGATCTTGAGTTTAATCCATCATTGATCACAATGAATTCACTTAATTGCTAACCATGTTCTTGGCCTTAGATCACATCAAGACGCCTCAACATGATCCAAGAATCCTCTACTAAATAAGCATCTAGGATTTAATTAACCAAGGTTAGATAAAGTAAGCACCATCCAAACATAGATTAACTTAAGATCGGGGATTTAACCAAGCTAAACAATCCATCAAAAAGCTTTGATATATTGTTTAGTCTTTGTGATCCTCTTGAATACATGATAATAAAGCTATTATCACATCAACATCTAAATCAAATTAAGCAATTCAATCTAGATCAAAATCAAAAGAGGAAGAAGAGAAACTTGAATAACAATTAAGCAATATAATCAAGAGAAACAAGATCTCCAAATTAAACATCAAGATGGCTAATCCCTTGGATTGATTATAAGAGCCTAGCCTTCCATGGATGGGAAGGAAGAACTCATAAAATAAAGAACAAAAACGAAATTCTAAAGAGAAAGAAGAAGAAGAGAAAGAAAACTCTCACAAATACTCAAACTTTCTTGAAACTTACTTAAAATTGAATCATCATAATACAAAGAGATTGGCTCTATTTATACTAATCCTAGAAGCCAATTTGTACATGTACATAATCTGAATACAACCTATAAAAATATGAAAATTGTCAAATATGGAAGCTTGATGCATGGTTGGTGGGTTGGTGCATGGTAGGTGGGTTGGTGTATGATTGGTGGCTTTTAGTCAACAACTCTTATCTGACTTCTGGCTTCATGTTCATCACCTAGACAGTGTATTTTGGCATGGAAAGTTGTAGCCAGTTGTCTCCTTGAAATTTTGCAATTTGAATCATGCCATTTGGACTTTTAGAACTCCAGAAATGCCAAAAACACTGTACCTACCTCAAGTTAGGTTGGAAGAACGTGTTTCCAAATTCAAACCAACTTGTAGCTTCATAAGCATGCTTAAAACGACATCTATTGACTAAATGGTCTTCAGTGAAGTTGGAGATATGGGTCTTATCTTTCCAATGGCCAAGTTTCAGCCCAAGAGGAGGCCTATAGCCCACTATATAGTCCAATATGTGCATACTGCCCAGATGGTTCCGTGACAGCAAACTCACTCTGCATTGCAAGGCTATTTTGGACCCGTAGAAGTCCGATCCAGCTCTTGAGTTCTTCATGAAACTTGTAGAGCATTGTCTTAGCTTTCCAAAGACACCAAGATCACCTCAAATGGATCACTGAGTCCCAAGTTATGTCCTAACCAAGGAGGAAAGGTCAAAATGCATCAAAATCCAAGAATTATTCATAATTTGCATTAAAGCCCAATGAAGCCCAACAACATTAAACTCATCTAGAATACTAATATTGGGCACAATAAACATCTAATAAAGCCTAATACAAAACTAACATAAGTGTCTCAAATTGATTGATCAATGTGACCTAGAGTTGATAATTAATTATACTTTAACATTACAAGGTTCAAAATGTTGGAAGTTTGCAAAAGGATCCACCATATGGCTTTCATGGATCATGTGCTAGTTCTACCTGTCACCTTCAAAATGATCAAAGTGGTAATCAGTTTACATATTTTATGTTATTCATATTTTTTAGATTCTTGTATGTACTTTTTAAATTGAGTTTTGCTTTGTTTTATATTTATGATTGTCTAAAGAGATCATAGTGGCTTGCTGTTTGGATATTGTCTCATTGTCAATAACACAACCTTTCTAGATCTTAAAGTCAATATAATTCTAATGTAACAAATTTCCCCCAAAAATGGCATACAACTTAGTTACCTTTTACCCACCACTTGGTTAAAAACAAATTTTACATAAAATGTGGGTTTTGTGTGCTTTAGTATTAAACAGAATTTGCTGGTACTTGATCCTTAGAAGACCACTATGATTGAAATTATGATGCCACTTGGCCAGCAAAAAGAATTCAAGCTTCCTTTTCAAGCTTTGGTCAAATATGAGTTGACACAACAAATAATGTTCCCCCTTAGCATAGCAAAGAATATTGTTCCTACTAACAAAGTGGCCTTACTATATCTGGAAGAGAAAAATAAATATTGAAGACTTGGGTGCTTTATACCCGTACACAATATGGTCCTCTGTCTGCAGAGATACTAGCGGGTTACAATCCAACCCACATAACCAAATGCATTCTTGAAATCAAATGAAATGCTCTAGAAACAAAAACAAAGACTTCTGTATTGATCTAAGATTCTTCAGACATTCAACTTATATCTTTAAACCTTATCTGCCAAACTAAAAAATGAGGAACATCTATGAAGTAGACAAAATTTAAAGCATATCATCAAGATTCTGGAGGTAGAAATTTAAGAACAATCACCACAGAGACAAAGTGTACCTAATGCAACTAGATACTAAACAGACAAACCACAACAGTTTTGCTACCCTATTATTGGGCACACAGGCAGATGAGGATGAACCTCAAAATTGTCTCTAGAGGGAGAGAAGAAAAAACTCAGGTAAGGTTGAAGACCAAGTGCTAGAGAGATTATAGCCAAGCCAAAAGATAAGGCAACCTCTTGATGACTCCTTAATATACTAAAAAGATTGTTGGATTGCGAAGGCCAGATTGGTAGAAGAACAACAAATTAGATAAAAACCAAAAAATTAACAAAAGAAGGAACTTTAAGAATTGATAAGCACAATCAATCAAATAAATATAGATGTAGACATAGAAAATAAAAAAAAAGGAAAGACTTTAAAACTCCAAATGAATAAAAAAATAGAGGTCAGTTACGTAAGAGGAATTCAACAACCCAAATAAAGAATATAAAGAGATTGATATTCCAAATAGGCCCATTTGTTATTTATTAAAAGAAAACAAAGGCAATCATGACAAAAACAAGGAGCTTCTGGAAACAGAGAAGTGGTAAGCAAGTGGAAAACTCACCTCACCTAAGACAATCAATGATTCAAATCCCACCTAGAATTAACGAAACTTTTTAGCATTCACCGAAACTTAACTTCCCCTGACAAAAATCATAGCTCTCATGAAACTATGGATGGGACAATATGACATAGATACCCATCAAGGACAAATGAAAACACTACACTTCCCATCCTTCACTCTTTACTGTCGTTTGGTCTTAACTTGTTTAAGGTGTACTTCGCTTGTTCTGATTTTCAATTTGAATGGGTAGACCATGGAAGTGTGAGCTTCTTCATACGATTGATTGATTGAGTTCTCAAACCTCAAATTGCTTGAGGTATACGTGTTTACAATTGTTTATGTTATTTTGGGTCCTGTTATATTGTATTGTCACATGTGATTTGCTTGTTTTAATTTGGTTTGAACTGTGAACTTAGAACAACGACCCTTTATTGGCTTGAATTAACTAGTGGTTGAATTGTTTCTCTTTTATTATGGACGTTGATATTTTTGAAAGTTTATTAATGTTTTATGATAAATGATCACACTCTTTGAAGTTTAAAATCATATGGTTAGCCAATTGAGCCGGTCATCTCCTATGAGAACTTTATGGAAAATTGGTATTTTTTTACTTGGCATTGGATTGTTGTTGGTTTCCTTTGAATTCGCATAATTTTCATGCTATTATTAGGTTGTTTAGTGATTGTCTTGGTGGCTGGAAATAAGTCCTACACTTGATATTCCATTATTACATTTCAGCTCATATGTTCATGTGATTGTTTCCCTTGTGTACATAAAAGAGAAATTTCCCTTTTTCTTGTCGACAGAAATCATGATTAACTCAGCTCTTCTTTTGTCTCTCTCTGTTTGAGTAAGCACACTAAGTAGAAGTGATTAATGCCCAACAGTTGGAATATGAAATAGCCAGAATTCATTGAATTTATCCTAAACCTTCAATCTAATATTTTTATTTTATATACTTTGACTTTTGCACATGTTATAATCTGTTTTATAGATTTTGGAACTTATATTTATTTAGATATTGAAAATGACATTGTAATGATCCTGTACCATGAATAGATCTCTATCTAATTATAGGGAAAGTAAAGGTTAAAGGAGGAAACATAGTATCAAAGAAAAACTTCCTTTGACAATAGATGGTATAGATTTAAATTGTGGCAATAGAAACTTCCTTCGTCTCTTTCACAATATTTTATAATAACTTTATTTTGAGTATGCTTACATTTTGAGCATGATATAGTGTTATATATAGGTATGTAAACATGTTTCTCATTTGCTCAAACTCTGATGTTACTTCATACTCAAATGCTTGATCCAAATACATGATTTTTTTGTGTATTGACTATGGACAAGGTTTCTCAGCAATCTATAATTATATTTGAATATTTTGATGTGGTATATTTATGATCAACTGGAGGCACGTCGCTGTAACAAGTATGTTTGGATTTAGTTTTGTTGGACCAGTTGTAGATAACTCATGTAATACACCTTTAAAGAAATTCTTCAATATCATTTTAGTGAGACAGACTAAAGAATTGTGGAGGAAGAAGCTCCATATGTGTACAACAGTACAACTATTATTGTATCTTTTTTTGGTGTGGATTTTTTTCTTTTTGATACCTTTTTTTTTTATCTGAAGTCCAAACCATGTTTAATTTTTTTGCCAAAAATGAATCTCTTACTACATTTCTATGTCCAATGCAAGTTTAGCTTTCTCATTTTTGTATTTGGGTATATAGTATGAATATCCATTAATGATACTTGTTGGCTTCTAATAACTAATATATTATGAATTTTAATACTAATATATAATAATATTGTATAGAAAAAGGAAAGCTTGAAAAAAAACTTTTACCTACGGACTACTTCTGTAGGAATTTCATAATAAAATATAGCAAAATGTCAATTCTTAAGATTACATATAGCTACAGAATAAATTGTCATTATAGATCATAAGTCTATACCTACAGAATAACAAGGTTGTCACTAAAACATATACCTACAGATGTTTTCCGTAGGTAAAGACATATACCTACGCCATTAAAAAGCACAGCCAAAAGTGTCGTAGTAGTAGCCTAAAATAGGCTATAGTGACAGATTTTATACTTTTACCTACGAATTTTATTCGTCACTAAATGTCAATTTTTTTGTAGTGATGCTTTCACCTTGATTCATTTTAAAAAGTTCATACTCATGTGTGAGAGTGTTGATTCTAGACCTCTACACCTCACTAGTTCCTTCATGGGTTACTTGAAGTGTATCCCATATTTATTGTAAAGTTTTGCAATTAAAGATGCGAAAATACTCATCATACCCTAAGGCACTAGTGATGATGTTTTTGGCCTTAGCATTATATTGAACTTTCTTTTTATCTTTATCGGTCCATTTCGCTCTTGGTTTTATGACTACATGGCCTTCCTATAAATTTGTAGGAACAGAAGCATCGTCACTACAAAAAAATGTCTTTTAGCGGTGGATTTATTTTAGGTTTAGCGGTGGTTTTCACTGCCACTAAAGGTGTTTGGCGGCGGTTTTCACCAACCGCTAGAATAACCACTGCAAATGATCAATTTACAATAGAACTGCTGCGAAAAAAAATATTGAGAAAAAAGTATAATTGTTTAGCAGTGATTTTCATTTAAAACAGCGGCTAAACGACCTCTTTTTTTAAAAAAAGAAATTGTATACTTGAACTATACGCTTGCAATCTAGCATCATCAGTTGGACAACCTGAACAGGAAGAGTATAGACAATTAAGAGTACAACAATCATATAAAGAAACCAAAAACAAGTTCAAATAGAACATGAACTCGTATGCCACTTGAAGAAGAAAATTAAAAAAAATATTCTCCTTTTTAATTAAGTTTGAGAATGTTCAAATCTTAATCAACCAATTCTGCGTATATGGTATGGGAATTTGTTGGTTTATCCATTTTCCCATATGCATTCAATAAATCTAAGAGATATGACAACATGGATAACCAGATCCTAATATACAAAATTGAATGCCAACAGATATATAAAATATGAATTTGCACATCAGGTAACATCATAAAACTATATAGAAAACATAGAATTTGAAGATAAATTCCACTTCTACATAGTACAATCATACCTTTTCACGAATTGCATCATGTAGGTTATGTTTATCAATGAAGTCAAATACTTCTATTTTCATAAGCTGAAAATTTCAACCAAAAAAGAAAGAAAGAAAGAAAGAAAGAAAGAAAAAGGAAAGTGAATTAATAGTCAAAACAAAATAGACAATAAACCCTAGTGTCAAAGCATTTGTATGACATTCAATCAACGTAATTGCTGTCTGAACACAAGAAAAATTAATTAGACCACCTACATCAGCATACAATGAAAAGGCTTTCTCATATTGCCCATTGATTACATACAACTCCGCTAATGCCTGACACAGAAAAAGATCACGTTAATGTATACAGATGGTTAACATATTTAAAATGCAAATATAATTTATCAGACTAACCTTCTTAAGCGAATCAATCGTGGATGAAGTATTTAGCTGAGGTTCAATGGCTTAAATAACAACACAGAATAAATTACAGATGGCCAGGATTTAATAGTGGACATCATATGCAATGATGGATTTGTAGCCATTGCAACAAGAGCAACCTGTAGTACCAAAAGTAGAATAAAAGAATATTTATCCTAAGTCAGTTCATTACAGATACTTTGCAAAGACATTAATTGTAACAGGGATTGCTTTGTTTTAGCTAACCTCATAAGCAGTATCACACAGTCCGGGGTTTTCTATAGGCATGTAAGGAACCAAAACAGGGAGTTGACGTAGGTGTGCAAAGTGGAGGAACCTTAACCTTCATGCAATCAACATTACACAAGTGTCTTCGTATGCATACATGCATATCATTATTCCCATAATGTGCTACACAATTACCTTTTACTCTGTACTTTTACACATCTAACTCTAATAATCATTAAAAAAATCTAGAAAATAGATTGAATTACGATAAACTTAAATACCTCATCAAGTAGTTCACTCTATCCCTGACCAGAGTCAACTACAGCAAAAGCTTTTTCATGCCACCCATGTTGAAGAAGCAAAGCAATATGATCTTCAATATCCTTGATTATTAAAATGCATCAACTTCTCCCTATATTTCAATCTTTTTTTTTAATCTGTTGAAAAACTTATAACATAAACATAACATTTTAGACATATTAAAATAATTCCAGCAAAAATTTTGAGCAAGAAACTTAAGCTAAAGAACAAACTTCATTTTGTTTAGATTTGAATGTTTTAGTCCCTCGAGGCCAGTGGTGGATGGAGAAATTGCTCATAAACGCCAAAGTTGTGGCCACAACAACGCATGTTAAAGGGGGAAATTATTGGGGGGAAAATATTTGATTTCCTACCAAAGGGAATATAACAAATGTTGAAGGATCTCAGGCATATAGGAGAGCATTGCCCATTTTCTGTAGCCACTTTGGGGCATCAAAATTTTCTTGACTAAAATGAACAAATAATGTTCCCAGACTATCATTCTATGATATATGAAACAGAATAAATAAGAATAACACAACTTCTAATAAACTAGACAACAATGATCACCCAAATCAAACACTGCATTAGTACATTCTTCCATGCCTAACAGTCAGCTGGCAAGTTAAGGGCAGATCATGGAATATACAAACAAACATAAAACAAAATATCCAACACAATGCCAAGTGCAGGGCACCAATTAATAGGAACTTCAGCCTGAATTTATGATAAAAATACCATAAGATCTTTACCACTCAGGAATTAAATAAAATAAAGATGAAGTTAGATAATACTCGACCTGATATGAAGTGCTAGTTTCTAGAGAAAATAAGCAAAAGAAAATCACTAATTTCTTGAGAAAAATAATTCTCACTGAGGTAGAGATAAGAAACGCTACACAAAAAATATGAAGCATGAAGAACTTGATCAAACCAGAAACAACGAAAATTAATCAAAATAAATCCCAAGTAAAAATAACAGAAAAGGAAACTTGCACACCAGTTTATATTATCAGACATAGAAAAAATCATAAATAAAAGTATAAAACTCGTATAACATGAGGAAAAAAAAGCGAAGAACGAGACAGAGAAAGAGAAAAGCAATTCAACACCAAAACACACCGCTATTCACAAATCTATAATGAGAAAAACAAAGAACGAGAGAAAGACACTCACGGTGAAGCAGAGTCATCAGCAAGGTCAACAATGAGAAATGAGGAACCAACGAGCTCATGCTCCTCCTTGGGCTTAGGGTTCAAGGTACAACCTACCACCTCTGCACTAAACGCAACCTTGTGCTTCCCCAACTGCTTAGCAACAACATTCTTCTTAAATCCATCATTTTGAGTGTCTTGTTGCGTCATTGTTGCGATAGAGAACAATGAAGAGAGAGAAATAAAGACATAAAACCCTAACCCTAGGAGAGAGAAAAGAAGGAAGCAGAAGAATATAAGATAGAATTAGGATCGATGAGGAGAGAAACGAAGAGAAGCTAAACTGATGCAAATGAGCGAGAGAGAGAGGATTTGTGAATTGTTCAAAGGTTTTAAGAATGAGAAAGGATTTTTTTTTATTTTTATTTTATTTGCACAGGCACCGACGTTAAATCATATATACTTTCGGCGGTTAGAGAAAACACCACAAAATTTTTTATTGACAGTGGTTTATTGTAACCACCATTAAAAACCAGTCGCAAAGCAAAGCATTTTTTTGTAGTCCATTTTCGACGACATCCCAAATATCAAGATCAATTGATTCAATGAAAATCTTCAATCTTTCTTTCCAATATGTGTAACCGGTACCATTGAAAGCTGGGGGTCTATTAATAGAAGCCCCTTCAGGTAAAACAAATTGAAAAGAAGTCATCTCTTCTCTTAAAGTGGTTAAGCTCTTTACACAAGAGTTAAGCTCTGATATCACTTGCTACCAAGTGGCTTCAATAACTCAAGAGGGGGTGAATTGAGTTCTAAAACTTTCTTCAAAAACTTTTCACAAATGCTTCAATGCTACTAATTATATTGAATCAATAGTCTCAAGAGAGGTATGGACTAATGTAAATAACAACACCACACAAATTTTATCTAGAAATAAGTTTATCAAGAATGGAAGTGACAAAAAGTTGTCGAGACCCGTCAAATAAATAAAATTTACCGGTTCACAAACTACTTTGTAGTATAGAGAATGAACCGAATCATCTCTCAAGGATCCAAAAACAAAGATTCAATTAGATCAAGATAATTAAAATGGGGGGTTTTGTTGATTTGTAAAGAAAATACATTGGTTAAATTAAAGAAATGTAATTAACAAATTAACCAATCCAAGGAAATTTACCGATCTTGAGTTTAATCCATCATTAATCACAAGGAATTCATTTAATTGCTAACCATGTTCTTGGCCTTAGATCACATCAAGAAGCCTCAACATGATCCAAGAATCCTCTACTAGATAAGCATCTAGGATTTAGTTAACCAAGGTTAGATAAAGCAAGCACCATCCAAACATAAATTAACTTAAGATTAGGGATTTAACCAAGTTAAACAATCCATCAAAAAGCATTGATATATTGTTTAGTCTTTGTGATCCTCTTTGAATACATGATAATAAAGTTATTATCACATCAACATCTAAATCAAATTAAGAAATTCAATCTAGTTAAAAATCAAAAGAGGAAGAAGAGAAACTTGAATAACAATTAAACAATATGAACAATCGAAACAAGATCTCTAAATTAAACATCAAGATGGCTAATCCCTTGGGTTGATTATAAGAGCCTAGCCTTCCATGAATGGGAAGGAAGAACTCATAAGATGAAGAACAAAAACGAAATTCTAAAGAGAATGGAGAAGAAGAGAAAGAAAACTCTCACAAATACTCAAACTTTCTTCAAACAAATACTCAAACTTACTTCAAATTGAATGATGTATAATACAAAGAGATTGGCTCTATTTATACTAATCCTAGAAGCCAATTTGTAATTGGAAAAAATATGAATGCAAGCTCTAAAAACATGGAAATTGTCGAATATGGTAGCTTGATGCATGGTTAGTAGGTTAGTGCATGGTTGGTGGGTTGGTGTATGGTTGGTGGCTTCTAGTCAGCAACTCTACTCTGACTTCCAGCCTGATTTTCATGACCTAAACGATGTATTTTGGCTTGGAGGTCTCATGACAGTTGTAGACATTTGTCTCCTTGAACTTTTGGCGTTGGTTTCATGCCATTTGGACTTTTACAACTCCAGATATTCCAAAAACATTGTACCTACCTCAAGTCAGGCTGGCAGAACGTGTTTCCAAATTCAAACCAACTTGCAGCTTCATAATCACGCCTAAAACGGAATCTATTGACTAAATGGTCTTCAGTGAAGTTGGAGATATGGGTCTTATCTTCCGATGACTGAGTTTCAGCTCAAAAGGAGGCCTATAGCCCACGATATGGTCTAATATGTGCATATTGCTCTGATTTCAATGACAGCAAACCCACTCTAAATTGCAGGGCTATTTTGGACCTTTAGAAGTCTGATCCAGCTCTTGAGTTCTGCATGAAACTTGTAGAGCCTTGTATTAGCTTTCCAAAGACACCAAGATCGCCTCAAATGGATCACCGAGTCCCTTGTTATGCCCTAACCAAGGAGGAAATGTCAAAATGCATCAAAATCCAAGAATTATTCACAATTTGCAATAAAGCCCAATGAGGCCCAACAACATTAAACTCAGCTAAAATACTAATATTGGGCACAATAAACATCTAATAAAGCCTAGTACAAAGCTAACATAAATGTCTCAAATTGATTGATCAAATTCCCCCACACTTAAGCTTTTGCACTCTTGGGCAAAACACATAAGTACAAAACTAAAGAAAAACAAGAAACATCATAATATTAAACTAAAAGCATAAAAACTAATTATACCTAATCTAATCCACTTTCGTAGGAAAATACGATGGCACTTAGCATGTGCCAGAAGCCTTTAAACCCCTAGGTGTCCCTAGTGGACGAGTTATAGTCTCGTGAGGGTTTACCAGGATGATACCCTCAAACATGTAATACTTTATTTAATTAATTCAACTAATTTTTAAATACAAGCATTGTATCAAATATAAACCATAATTAATAAGTCAAGTATGCTTAACAAAGAATAGTTGAATCAAACCAATTGAGAATAAACTATAACATAATCATGCTTTAATCAGAAATATGCATGTTCAAATTGAGTAAAATTCCTCACAAGTGACACTCAAATCACACAAGGTGTTTAGGTTAACTGTTTGTGCTCAACTCAGTCAAATTATAAAAGTATTTTACCATAGGCTTGCATATACATCAATTCTCCACTACTTAGATCAAATAAATTGTAAAAATCAAGAGGTCTTTTAAAAAGGTTGTAATGGGGCTATAAGGTGAATGAATGGAACAATATGGATAATAGCAGCTTAAAACCAAAAAGAATAAAAGAGCATTAGGGAGTAACTCAAGTAGAAAGCATACAATTTTATCCAAAACGATAAAATGCTCATTCTCTTCACACATTCCTTCCTTTTTTTATTCTTTTCTTTTACAACCTTTTGGCTTTATTTTCTTTTTATTTTTTTTCTTTTTTTGTACCAAACATTTCGTATCAGCACACCAATTCCCCCACACTTAAATCATTGCAAGCAAAAGAGCTCCTCCAATAGGAAAGCCAATGCTCTCTTATTCCCTAAGGTGAGGTAAAACATGGTTTTTCACTCAAGGCTTGTAATGGGCTAAGAACAAAGAATGGGCAAGTAGGCTCAAAGGGGTTAACAATGGGATAAATGCAAGGTAGGCTTATTTGGCCAAAGCAGTTAAGTCAAGAAAAATGTCTCTGTCATTTTCATGCAACATACAGACCAATGTAATCTCAAATCGATTCAATGTAAGTTCTAGAAAATAAATTTATAATTGACATCACTCATGAAAGAAAATAAACCAAGTGTAAGTATCAAACTTGGAAACGACCAAAACTCACAAAGGTATGGAAAATTCACTCAATTCAACCATGCTTTCTTCCTAATATCCACAGTTATATGTACATGTATATCATGAAAATGAGTCAACTATAAACTGTGTTTGCATACTTTTATCATCAATTAAGCTCAGATTCAGCACATGTTTGTATCAAAATTAATTAAAAAGATCAAAATGAAATTTTTTTTATATATATGCAAGAACAAAAATGATTTAAGACCTATTATTAAATGCAAGTTAAGATGTGTCTCAAGAGCAAAACTACTCCTTACTCTGCCATCATACATCTAATAAGTTAGTAACAATAAAGATTAGCTGGTTAGTTTTTTATTTTATTTACTAAACTATGTACATGGTAATGTCAACTATCCCTCCCCCAACTAATTTAAGACATTGTCCCCAATGTCAAAATAAAGATAGGTAGAATGTAGAAGATCTTACCAGAAAACTGCAAATCGAGCCTGAAATAAGAAAAATTACAAAAAACTAAATCCAGAAGAGAAAACAAAAATTCACAAGGACAAAGTCAAATTAAGTTTTTGCTTTTTGCTGTTGTTGCCTTGTTCCCAATTCAGTGGAGTCATTGCTGGATGACGTTGTGGGACAAATTTGTGTAGTTGATCGAGCAATTGTTCAGGGGTTGCAGCAGTTACAAGAATTTGACGTGTCGCTTGTGAGATGAACCTTCGTTCCACAGCATGATCAAGAAAACAAAACAAACTGTCATAAAAACCATTAACATTTAATATACCTATGGGTTTGCCACCTCCTAAATGTGCAGCAGTTGCTACACAACCCATTAACCCAAGACTACCTCTTCCGTAAACTAAATGGATTTCTCTCTCAGCTAGCACTCGACCAACATGGTTTGCAATATTTACAAACTCTTTATCCTTTCAAGGATTAGATCCACAAAAGACACAAACACTTTTGATCCAACAAACCAAAGTTACTTCCATTTTTTTTTGTACTCTCACCTTACCAAGGATCTGAAGAGAGCAAAGTGCATTATTTAAAGGAATCAAAACTCAAATGTAATAATTACACCTATAAAGAAATGGTAGATCCGTGTGTCAAATAAGTTTGAAAATAAGCACAACAATGATAATAGCTATATGACAAGGATAAGAGACTAATCTAAATGTGTCAGAAGAAGTTTGAAAATACGCAACGCATATTTCAAAAAAGTACAGCTATATATATATTTTTTAATTTTTTTTAAATGAACAAGAAGAAAAAGAAAAATAAAAATAATACTTACAGGAGCTGTGATTGTGGCTCACATATTCCTCTAGTTTTACGTCCAGTAACGGCTTGAATGCTCTCTATGGGCCGATGGTCGGCTTCCCATCCAATTTTCTTAAAAATTGGCAAACATGGTCTTTTTGAGTCAGATTCCCGAGATTATAACGCTCATGTTCATCTTGGAATATTGGCCATAAATCGAGAAGTACTCTCTGTACATCTCTACTAGGATGCGTCTCAAGAGTCAATAGAATATTATCTGAAGACTCCTTACTCATGCCATCATTAATGAAGTGAATTTTATCAAGTCGATTTATAGACGCCATTCCAATTGATCTGCATTTTATGTTACAGGTCCATCTTGTACATTTATAGCAGACTCGTAACCTTTTTGCTCTTCTTTTATTTGCATATGAACTTTTTCCTAGCCCTGGCATATATGAAACAAGAACATCAAAAAATTCCCCTGTTATTCAGACCTTTGCTTCGATTAACAAGTGTATATCTGCAGGGATGCTTTGTGCATAAGCATCCTTAATCTCTCAAACCTTGCACAATAAATGTTAGTTAAAGCATTTTAAGGGAGAGAAGGGAATCGTTTGCGAAGGTTAACAAGCTGATTATCCATTTTGAAAGAAAGAAAGATGAAGAGAAAATAAAAAATGAGTAAAATTTTATATAGATTTCAGTGTTTGTGGGTAACTAAAGGGACTGAAAAAGATTTTCACGAAGTACCATTATCCGCCATCAATGAAAAACAAACAAAATTAAGACAGAAAAATCAAACTCTGATAGATTTTATCTCTTGGCATCGATTTTCTGTCTCGATTCTTGTAATTTCAAATAAGTCAAAGTTTAGAAGATGAAAGAGTTAGAAAACTTGGGTTGCCTCCCAAGAAGCGCTACTTTTAATGTCACTAGCCAGCCTGATTAAACATTTTGCACGATCGATGGGTCCTCCTCAATAATGATTTATTCTCTGACCATTGACCTTAAACGTGGCTTGAGTTTTTTTTTTAACAAAGTAGTTATTAATCATGGTAGAGGGCCTCCTGTAGTTGAACCTCCTTCACGAGGTTCTCATGGGTTCCTTCATAAAAATTCTTAAGGCGATGACCATTGACTTTGAACACTTTGTTGGTGGCCTCACTCTTAATTTCCACTGCACTATGAGGAAAAATGTTAGTAACAACAAACGGACCGTCCCACCTAGACCTTAATTTACCAGGCATCAACTTAAGGCGAGAATTAAACAAGAGAACTTTTTGCCCAACTGCAAACTCCTTCTGAAGAATAAACTTATCATGGAAGGCTTTGGTCTTTTCTTTGTAGAGTCGGGAGCTCTCATAGGCATCTAGGCAAATCTCTTCCAATTCCTGTAATTGCAACTTCCGCTCTATGTCGGTTCTGGTCAAATTCATGTTGCATTGCTTCACCGCCCAAAATGCTTTGTGCTCAATCTCTACTGGCAAGTGGCATGCCTTACCATAGACTATTCGATATGGGGACATCCCCGATCAGAGTCTTGTAAGCAGTCCGGTAAGCCCAAAGAGCATCCTCAAGCCTCATACTCCAATCCTTCTGATTGGGTTGGACTGTCTTTTCAAGTATGCACTTGATCTCTCTATTGGAGACATCAGCTTGACCATTAGTCTGGGATGGTAAGGTGTAGAAACTTTATGCAACACGCCATATTTCCTCATCAAACCCTCCATCCTATGGTTACAGAAATGGGTGCCTTGATCGCTGATGATAGCCCTCGGGATTCCAAACCTGCAGAAAATCTGTGATCTAACAAAATCCACAACAACTTTGGAATCATCTGTCTGAGTGGCTTTAGCCTCCACCCATTTTGATACATAATCAACAGCTAGCAAAATGTAAACACAACTAAAGGAAACAAGAAAAGGTCCCATGAAATCAATACCCCATATGTCAAAGATCTAACAATACAATAGAGGTTGCTGGGGCATCTCATTCCTGCGAAAAAGGTTCCCTGTTCTCTGACACTGTTCACTAGACTTACAAAACATATATGCATCATGAAACAAGGTAGGCCAATATAAACCAGAATCTAAAACTTTCCTAGTTGTACGTTGAGGCCCAAAATGTCCACCACATGCAAATGCATGACAAAAGCTAAGAACATAATGAAACTCATGATTAGGCACACATCACCTAATAATTTGGTCACTACAAAATCGCCACAGATATGGATCATCTCACGCATAATATTTTGATTCACTTTTAAGTTTATAAATTTGTGCACGGGTGAAATGTGGGGGGAAACTGTAGCAACCAAGAAATTCACCATATCAGCAAACCAAAGGGCGGTGTTCTTACCTTGCAGCTGCAGAAGCTGCTCATCTAGGAAGGAGTCCTATACAGGGAAGGGATCTGAAGCCCTCTTAATGTGGCTCAAATGATCTGCCACTAGGTTCTCTGCTCCACTCTTGTCATGGATCTCTATGTGAAATTCCTGGAGCAGTAGCATCCACCTTATTAGTCGAGGCTTTGCCTCTGGCTTCTTCAAAAGGAACTTTAAAGCTATATGATCAGTAAACACAATAACCTTATAACCAAGCAAATATGATCTAAACTTATCCAATGCAAAAACAATGGCTAAAAACTCTTTTTCGATTGTGGTATAGTTAGCCTGAGCAGCATCCAGAGTTCTAGAAGCATAGTATATCACATGAGAAGCTCTCCCCACTCTCTGTGCCAAGAATGCTCCTACTGCATAGTTAGAAGCATCACATATCAGCTCAAATGGCAATGTCTAGTCAGGTGGCTGAATGATAGGGGTACTGGTCAAGGCCTGCTTCAAGTGGTTGAAAGCTGCCTTGCACTTGTCATCAAAATTTAACTCTACATCTTTTTGCAGTAAGTGGGATAGTGAAAGGGTAATCTTGCTAAAGTCGGCAATGAAGCGCTTGTAGAAACCTGCATGACCAAGAAAAGAACTCACTTCCCTCACACATGTGGGGTAAGATAAACAAGTAATTACATCGATCTTGGCAAGATCTACCTCAATGCCCTTACTGGATACTACATGGCCTAAAATCATACCCTGTTTTACTATAAAATGGCATTTCTCAAAATTTAGCACAAGGTTATTCTCAATGAATCTATGCAGCACTCTAGATAGGCTATCTAAACATGAATCAAAAGAAGAACCATAGACAGTGAAGTCATCCATAAATACCTCCATGCACTCCTCTAAGAAATCAGAAAATATGCTCACCATGCACCGCTGGAAGGTACTAGGGGCATTGCAGAGGCCGAAGGGCATCTGTTTGTAAGCAAAGGTGCCGAAGGGACAGGTAAATGTGGTCTTCTCCTGATCCTCTGGTGCAATGTGGATCTGGAAGTATCCAGTGTAGCCATCCAAAAAGCAATAATGGGACTTACCAGCCAACAGTTCCAGCATCTGATCAATGAACGGAAGGGGGTAATGATCCTTCTAAGTGGCTTGGTTGAGGCGTCTGTAGTCGATGCAGACTCTCCAACTATTTTGTACTCGAGTTGGAATGAGCTCATTCTTCTGGTTGGCCACAACAGTCACTCTGGATTTCTTTGGAACCACTTGCACTAGGCTCACCCACTTGCTGTCAGAGATGGGATAGATAATGCCAACCTGCAGTAGCTTGGTCACCTCTTTCTTCACCACATCTAGAATGAGAGGATTTAGTCTCTTCTGGGGTTGTCTCACTGGTTTAGTTTCCTCCTCAAGTAATATCCTGCGCATGCATGTGGAGGGGTTAATACCAGGAATGCCTGCAAGTGTCCAACCAATTGCCTTTTTGTGTTGCTTCAATACTTCCAATAATCTGGTTTCTTGCTCAGGTTGGAGGTGTTTGGTCACTATGACAGGTAATTGCTCATCTTTTGCAAGGAAAACATATTTGAGATGGTCAGGTAGTGGCTTCAATTCTAATTTAGGTGGTTGCACTATAGAGGGAAGCATGCTGCTGGTGGAATTAACTTCTACAGGTGCTATAATTTTTGTATCTACAAAATCAGTTGCTGCAGAATCTGGTTCTGCATAATTTGCATGATTTGCACAATTCACACCAATTGCTGAAACAGAATGGTCAGCACTCAAAACTGCAGCAATCTCAGCACATGCATTACACAAAACAACACCATTACAACTAGTGCATATAGAATTAGAAAAACCATCAAAGTCAGCACCATACAACTCATCATATGCAATACCAATCAAATATGCAAGGACATCAATATGAAAAATAAAATGCTCCTCCATGGGATGCTTTATAGCATCAAAGATGTTAAACTACACAATGGAGTCACCAAACTCCATGGAAAGAGTTCCTGCATGCACGTCAATCTTCATCCGAGCTGTCTTAAGAAAAGGTCTCCCCAAAATGAGTGGAGCCTTAGTGGATGGTGATTCCCCCTTCATTTCCAGAATGTAGAAGTCCGCAGGGAATATCAATTCACCCACTTGCACCAGCACATCCTTAATTAGTCCAGCTAGATAGGCATTGCTCCTATTTGCCAACTGAATCACTACACCTATGGCATGCAAAGGTCCAAGTCCAAGATAGTTAAATATAGACACAGGCATAACATTAATTGAAGCACCTAAGTCTAGCATAGCATTTTCAAATTTCGAGTTACCTATTATGCATGGAATGGTAAAAGTCCCTAGATCTTTGCATTTATGATGCATAGGTTGAATGAGGGTTGAGATGTTTCGGCTCATGCTAATTCTCTCATTGTCTTTCAGTCGCCTCTTATGTTGCAGAGTTCTTTCAAAAACTTGGCATACTTAGGAATTTGCTTAATCGCATCCAACAATGGGATGTTCACTTCCACCTTCCGAAAGGTCTCCAGAATCTCTTTATCTTTCTCAGTATCCTCTCCTCTTTTAGATTGGATTGCTCTATGTTCACCTTCAAACAAATACTCAAACTTACTTCAAATTGAATGATGTATAATACAAAGAGATTGACTCTATTTATAATAATCCTAGAAGCCAATTTGTAATTGAAAATAATATGAATGCAAGCTGTAAAAACATGAAAATTGTCAAATAGGGTAGTTTGATGCATGGTTGGTGGGTTGGTGCATGGTTGGTGGGTTGGTGTATGGTTGGTGGCTTCTAGTCTACAACTCTACTCCGACTTCCAGCCTAATTGTCATGACCTAAACAATGTATTTTGTCTTGGAGGTCTTCATGATAGTTGTATACAATTGTTTCCTTGAACTTTTGGCGTTGGTTTCATGCCATTTGGACTTTTGCAACTCTAGATATTCCAAAAACACTGCACCTACTTCATGTTAGGTTGGCAAAACGTGTTTCCAAATTCAAACCAACTTGTAGCTTCATAATCACGCCTAAAACGACATTTATTGACTAAATGATCTTCAGTGAAGTTGGAAATATGGGTGTTATCTTTCCAATGGTCGAGTTTCAACTCAAAAGGAGGCCTATAACCCACAATATAGTCCAATATGTGCACACTGCTTCGATTTCAGTGACAGCAAACCCACTTTGAATTGCAGGGCTATTTTGGACCCTTAGAAGTCTAATCTAGCTCTTCAATTCTTAATGAAAATTGTAGAGCCTTGTCTTAGCTTTCCAAAGACACCAATATCACCTCAAATGGATCATCGAGTCCCAAGTTATGGCCTAACTAAGGAGGAAAGGTCAAAATACATCAAAATCCAAGAATTATTCACAATTTGCAATAAAGCCTAATGAGGCCCAACAACATTAAACTCAACTAAAATACTAATATTGGGCACAATAAACATCTAATAAAGTCTAGTACAAAGCTAACATAAGTGTCTCAAATTGATTGATCAGGAAGCACCAAGTATATCAATATATAAATGCAAAGCTTGAATAATAAAAAGTGTAGGGAAGAGAAAGTGTAAACACGATTTATACTGGTTCGATCACTCCATGTAATCTATGTCCAGTTCTTGAGATCACGTACACGTGATTTTCACTTTGCTTCAAGCGTCTAACTTGGGTGCTTGAGAAACCCTTAAAACAATAGAGCACTCTTCACTAGTTTGGGATCTTCTACCCTCTTTGTGCAAGAGCTTTACTTAATACAACAAGGGACACCTACCCTTGGATTCTCACACGATAATAAGTTGTTTTAAGTGTTTGATACTCTCAAAAGAGAAGATATACAACTTGAAGAATGATAGGTAAAGAGATAATATCACTTAAAGCTCAAGAACAGAGTTTGTAAGATTGCAAGGTGTTAAATGATCTCAATAAACGTTTTCAGAGGTGTTGTTCTGTTGCATTAACTCCTCAAGTGATAGGATAGGTACCCCAAAGCATATTAGAGTTGTTAGTGGTGGTTGGAGTGCATTAAATGCAAAAACTACTCGTTATAACTGACTTTGACGCAAGCAATATATGGATATTTGATAATGATATTTGGACATTCTGATTTCTGGGCTTGAGTAAGAATAGAATATCCTGATATTTGATTCTGTATCCTAATATTTGAAATATCTTTTGGCTATTGGAATGAGATATCCTGATATTTGAAATGTGTATCCTGATATTTGAATTATGATTTTGCTACTGGAGTGAGATATCCGGATATCATAGAGATGTATCCAGATATTTCAAAACTGGTTTGCCTCTAGAGACAAATATCCGGATACCAAAAGCTTGTATCCTGATATTTGGCTTTTAGGAGCCAAAATTTAAATTTCTAAGGGTTGGTATTCTGATACAAAAGCTTGTATCTGAATACAAGGCCTTAAAATTCTAATTTTGGCTTTGCAAACATACATATTTGAAGCCTAGTCATCTTTCAAACAAATTGAAAGAATTAAGAAGTGTTTTTCTAACCAAATTCCACCAACACTAAGGTTTTCAAAATAGTTTTCTTTCAAGCTATAGGATAATTAAAAAGTTCAAGACCTTTAGCAATAAATAACTTTTTACCCTTACAAAGAATCTAAGTCAAATGAAAATTTTCAAGGAAGCTTGGACTTGTTCTTCGTTGTGAGTCACTTCTTGTTATCATCAAAATCCTTTAAGCAAAGTGAGTTCACATCAAATTGAAAGGACGCATTTGAACTACTCGTAATGAATGAAATAGTTATTCTAACAAAAAAGGGGAATAAAACCATTTTCCACAAACACTAAAATCAAATCAAAATAAAAAAACATGCAGAATATCAAAGGTAAAACAACACAAAAAAATAAAAAAAAAGAGTAAAAGGGAAAGAGCTTGGTCTGCCTCCCAAGAAGCGTTTGTTTAACATCATTAGCTTGACGTAAGTCTGATTCATTGTGCTTGAGTCAAGGTCAAGGAGGACTTCTGTCAATTAACTCCTCCTCCTAAGTAATGCTTCAACCTTTGGCCATTGACGTTGAAACTTCTGCCTAAGGTCAGTTCACTGAGTTCTACCATCCTATAAGAAAAAACTTCCTTTACCACCAAAGGTCCTGACCATCTTGATTTGAGTTTTCCAGGGAACAACTTCAGTCTAGAATTAAAGAGTAAAATATATTGCCCCAGTACAAATTCTTTGTGACTTATCTTTCTATGATGCATCAACTTAGCTTTCTCATTGTATAGCCAGGAGTTTTCATAAGCTTCAGTGCATAACTCATCCAATTCATTCAATTGCAACAGCCTTTTCTCACATGCTCCTTTCAACTCAAAGTTTAGGAACTTGATAGCCCAAAATGCTTTGTGTTCCAATTCTACAAGGAGATGACATGATTTCCCATAGACCAATTCGTAAGAAGACATACCTATTGGAGTTTTGAAAGTTGTTCTATAAGCCCATAAAGCATTATCAAGCTTTCTTGACCAATCTTTTCTTAATGAGCTAACAGTCTTTTCCAAGATTCTCTTTAACTCTCAATTTGATACTTCAACTTGGCCACTAGTTTGTGGATGAAAGGGAGTAGTAACCTTATGGGAAACCCCATACTTAGTCAACATGGCTACTAGTTGCTTGTTCCAGAAATGGCAGTTGTCCATCTTGACCATTTTCTTCCCACTTTGTCTTGACAAATGATTTGCTACCAGATTATCTGACCCTTTCTCATCTTTGATTTCCAGGTCAAATTCTTGCAACAACAAAATCCACCGAAGAAGCCTAAGCTTTGCTTATTGTTTTGTTAAAAGATCTCCAATCAGGTGTAGAAATTATAGGAGCAAAAATGAGTTTTTCCTTTAAAAAGTACTAAATGCATGCAAACAATTATCATCAAAATCAAAAGGTACATCATGTACCAACAACTTACACAAAGGTTTTGCAATTTTAGAAAAATATTTAATGAGCCTTTTGTAAAAGCCAGCATGTCTAAGGAAACTTTGGATTCCTTTTACATTGGTTGGGGGTGGTAGTTTTGCAATTGTCTCAACTTTAGCCTTGTCCACCTCAATTCCTCTTGAGGAAATGTTATGTCCAAGCACTATACCTCCTTGAACCATGAAATGGCATTTCTCCTAGTTCAAAACTAAATTGTTTCTTGACACCTTTTAAAAAATTGAGAAAGGTTAGTGAGGCAGTTATCAAATAATGAACCAAAAAGAGGGAAATCATCCATAAAAACTTCAATGAACTTTTCAATCATATCAGAGAAAATGGAAAGCATGCACCTTTAAAAAGTTGTTGATGCATTGCACAACCTGAATGGCATCCTCCAATAAGTAAAGACTCCATAAGAGCAAGTGAAAGCATTTGTCTTGGTCTTCTGGTGCTACCAACTTTGGGTCCCGGTTACATCTAATTCATGCCAAATTATCATATACAAATTAAGATTTAATAGAGTATAAACCCCTTTTCCACATGATGTTGTTAAACGTCACAATAAAGTAAATCAAGAATTGGTTTCGAATCCTTATAGGACTCATACAACAATGAAGCATTGATCTACTTACTCACATCTTGGCACGATCCTAAGTACATGCAATGTGAAATTCATGCTATGATGCTAGTTCTAATTTCAAAGGAGTACATATGTCAGTTTTTGTTACATCATACAAATCATACTAATTTGGAAAGTAAGCAAAACATAGTTCATAAAATTAAGCTATTGTTATAGCCAAAAAGACAATAAAAAAAGAGCAGCCTATTGTATGTTATTTTCAATGTGTGCAAGTGCATTTTTAAAAACACACTCATTTTCAATTTATGATAGCTCATCGATCGAAAACATGAAAGAGAAAGGGAAAATTCATGAAAAGTCAAGTCATGCTAGTTCAAGATGTTGGACACGGGAGGAGCTGATTAATGATAAGTTGTTAAATGACTAGTTAAGCTAGCGTTCAATAGGTACGTGGCCATCAGTTCCATGAAGAACCAACAAACATATTGGACTTGGAAGGAAATGGTTAATAGCAAATGGTTAAGCAAGTCTTGGTTACCCACTTCTCTCAAGTCTAACATTTTGATTTGGCCTTTCAAAAAATCGTCTAGAAAAGAAAATGCTGGAATTTGACATATAGCCTCACAGCTACAACATATAAAACATAAATTATAGTATAAAATCCATAAATTTATTACAAATATTTTTATGCTAATCATCATATATAGACCTTTTTATTTCTTTATTTTTTTCGTTTCGAGAGCTACATAGTCAAAGAAGGCCAGAGCATGCTGTTATTCTCACTGTACTTGTATTGTCTTAGCTAGTGCAGAGCATAATCGATATATAAATTATCATACGCTCATGCCCAAATACAAACCGAACCACAATCCACTTTGTCTATGTTGACAAATGAATGAAATGATCGAAGTAAATCAGGACACAACATCAACCCTCGCTTTCACAATTTCCAGGCCTCCCTTCCATTTTCCACTCCACACTTCATATAAACCAAAATGAAGGTCAAGATTAGGGGCATTTTGTTCCACTTCAATTGTAAGTGCATTTGATAAATTTGGAATGGTCAAGATTTGACCTGGAGTACCAGATAGAGTTACTTCCTTATAACTATAGGTTCCCTTTTTCCCAACTTTCGCCATCACTAGGACTTGGGTGCCTGTCCAACCAAATGAATCAGCCTTAAGTTTCACATCGAAGCTAACTTTATATTTCTTCTTCATTACTCTCACTGAACCAGATACTTCCAACCATGAAACCTGTATCAGCTCTGCATTACCATCACTGAAAAAATTTGCATATAGAAACATGTATCAAATACATCTAAGTGGCAATCGAAGTTTTGAATTGCAACTGTGAATTTGTGATAGAGTAAGGGTTGCATTGCAAATGTGGCAATTATGACAAAGAAATACAGAAAAATGAAATCAATGCAAACTTCAATGAAAGTTATAAAGTGCATGCCAAAAGTGCATTTCACAAAGTTCAACTCAATTGATAGTATATGCTTATATATCGGGATTTGAATTCACTCATTTTCATTAAGAACAATATATTACCCTACTATGAAAGAGGAAACGAAAAAATTTATTATAGAATGACTCATCATTACTTGTGCCAGGGTCTTGCAATTTTGTTTTGGACAAAACTTAGATAAAGTTTTATAAGTGCTTGTGGTAGTGTTCCTTAATTAAAATATAACATGTGTATTATTTTTTACACATCAGGACAAAAGTGAAGATGATGTGGCACTAAAGTGTAAAAAATAATACACATGTTATATTTTAATAAAAGAACAACACCACAAGCACTTATAGAACTTTATCTAAATTTTCTCCTTTTGTTTTTGGTATATTAGAGGTGTAAACACTTGGGTAGGGAAAAGTGATAGGTGATTTAATAGAAGATTGAACTTATGATATACTGATGTCATCATAGGACCACAGTTTTAAAGACTGAAGTTGATGTGAGATGAGCTACAAGGTCGTTCACAGAACATTATGTGGCTTGCTCACTCATAAAATGACACTATATATATGAATAATTCTAATGAAATATGATATTATCAATTCTAATAGCCTTCAAATGCAAAATGGAGAAATAAAATGTATTCATCATTTCCTTATGAATTAATTATAAAACATTTAAAATGACACATATATAGTTGCCTAGTTAATACATATATTCTATGGCTGAATAACCGTACATGCATATAATATTTGTTTTGTATATTATTGCTGGAACATAAGTATTCAACTCATTTAGCATGTTAATAGCCTAATAACTTTTTAATATAATTGATAACTTATAAAATATCAATTTCAAATACAATTGATGAGATTAGTTCCCAAAAAAAATTAAGATATTTAAATAATATATATAAGGAGTATATAACTTTTCATTTTGATTCCAAGAAAATAAGATGTAATTCATTCATTATAATACTTACTTTGGTATTTTCCAGTATCGAGGATCATTGCCCCATACAATGTTGAGTCCTCTTGGTAGTATAACATACCCGCTATCCTGCATGCATTATTGTTGTAGTTATCGTATCAGCATCATTAGTACATAAAAATTCAGTCAAAAGATGGGGTTAAGTGGTTGGGTATATTTTATTCGTTTTAATTACTTTATTTTATTTTATTTTGATAATTAGTCCCACTGGACCAGTGAAGTTCTCATCCTAGTAATAGGGCCTAGGGCAACCTTGAAAAGTATATTTAGATGAGAGGAGTTTAAAAAAAGAGAAAGGAATAGTAATTTTTTATTTTTAAATTGAGATAATTATAAAATATTTATAAAAATAAAAAAAATAATTAAAATATTACATAATAATTTTTCATTTTATTCTTTTTATTTTAAAAAATTATTAAAAATAAATAAATTTAAAATAAAAAATTATTTCTTTTTTCTTTTCTCCTTCAAACTCTTTTATCCAAATAAATAGAGAGTATCACGGGAGGAGATAGGAAGAAGGAAGAAGGGGAAAGGGGAAAGGGGACAGGGATGGGAGTGCATTAATTGGAGTCAAACCTCCCGCTCTCCATAACAACATAACCACCGAGGCAAAGGCTCTTGGGCTAACCACTTCAATTTTATTTCTGTGAACTTGAGTATCGAAGTTATCTTTTGTTAATCGTCAGATGAATAAATTATCTTCTACTTTTTGGAGGAAAATAATTCAGTTAAAAGAAGAAAATAGAAAGCATATTCATTTTACCATTTTTTGTTCCCTTTTTATAATTGTAAAACTCAGATCGGTCCAGCCGATCCGGTTAAATATGCTAATTTTTTTTTTATCAAATCTTATCAAAATCTGATGAAGCAGTTAAAAAAAGGAAGAAGAAAATCCTCCTGTTTTTTTATTTATAAATATGTGAAAATTAGCTGTTTTTGTAATTTTTTCCGTTTCTTTTAATCTTTTGCATGACCATTTTTGTTTACTAGACCGGCGGTCAAACTTGTGAACCAACCTCCTAATTTGTTCAACGTCGTGCAGCCGGATTTTACAACTATACTCCTTTTCATGGAAAATTGAATTTTCTAACTTACTACAAACAAAGAATTTAATTCATAAACCAAATGAATTCTCAAAATTTGTGATTTTAAACATACTGTTTCTCAAATTGCAGATCACGTCTAATTATAAGAAGCTTACGTCCCTTGGCACGTAGGTAGGAAGAGTGAAATTGGTATGTATATACCTAACATAGAAAGCTCTTCCTGCTGTTCTACCGGAAATAACTCTTAGTTTGAGAAATGAATCACAAATTTCCTTTTAGTTTATCCCATATATGTATCAAAATGATGACTCTATAAAAAAGAAAACGTGTACTTGCCTTGCTGCCTGTCACCTTTTCAGGATCTGAGGTGTGATGAGGCTTCTTGAATGCCATTCTCAGAAATCAGAAAAAAATTGTTTATATCCTCCTTAGTTCCTTTTTTTCTACCCTCTTTTCTTTCTTTCTATCAGTGTGCTTTCCCAGAACGAAGAAGCTATGAGGGAAGTTTGCTTAGCGAGCCTTTTATATATATAATTGAGGAAGACAAAAGGAATAATATGTTCAAGTGAAGAAGAATAAAGTTGTCTTCCATGAGAAAAAAGAAAGAAGAATAGAACAACTTGGACACAAAGGAATCGTGCAAATGGCATGAACTTTTCAAAAGAAGTTCCGCTCTTTTTACAAAATAGAACACATAACTAGCGGCAAAGTACACGTTTTCTATCAATAACACCTTTCTAAAAGAAATAAAAAGAAAATATTCTTCTGAAATCACAGAATTAGTCAGTACGAATAATATATAAAATTATGTACGCAAATAGGTATGGATATAACGAGCAATACCTACCAAGAGGTTTGGTGAACAAATTTTAGAATGTATTGTATATCACAGATTTTGTATATTTAGCTCCATCAATGTTTGAATATGTATATCTTTTTGCTGAAAATAGTTATGATTATTATCAAATTAATCTATTACAACTTTTTCCGTTGTGCAAATGGAGAGAATCGAAAGCGCAAAAAATTAAGACAAACAACTTCTGAAGTTTAATGGATTTAAAAAGTTATTAGTTAGACCAACGGGGTCAAAATAAAATAACTCAAATGAAATTATTTTATCACTAAGCTCTGCATCTGTGTTGTATGAGGTTAATTTATGTTAAGATTATAAGCAAGCAGCAGGAACCACTAGAAAGATAGTGCAGCATCACGGAGCAAGATAGAAAAAACACTACAACAAAATTAATATTTTGTGATAGACAAAATTCGTAAGTAAAAATCTAAAATCTATTACTATAGCTTATTTTGAACTACTACTACAATGTTTTTGTCCGTCTTTTTTAATGGCGTAGGTATGTCTTTACCTACGAAAAACAACTGCAGATATATGTTTTAGTGACATTTTTGTTATTCCGTAAATATAGACTTGCGATTTATAATGATGACCTATTATGTAACTATATGTAATAGTAAGGATTGTCATGTTGTTATAATTTATTACAAAATTCCTACAAAATCAGTCGTAGGTAAAAAGAAATTTCTTTTTTCATGCTTACATTTTTCTATACAATATCATCGTATATTAATTATTAAAATTCATAATGTAATGAAATCATAAAACAAGGCCAATAATCATTAATAGACACTCATATATTAGTTATTAAAAGCTAAAAAAATATTACACTACAACTGATTTTTAAGTAACTACTAAACCACTTATAAGAGAATATTATCTTAAATCTTTATTACATACCATGTCCACATGAAAATAAAAAATGACTCTTACATTATGAACATGAATTCATCAAGACTTGTAAGTTACAATCACATCTAATAAATTATAAAACAAAACTATAATACTGGTAATTATTTATGATAAATTAAAAGAAATATAGAAAGCATATTTGAACCTCGGACCAAATAGATGGAACAATCTCTATGGGGGTTTAGTGAAAAAAAAATACGTTAGTGGAATATGTTGAAAAATACGGAAGTAATTTGTATTTTATAAAAAAAAAAAAAAGAATGAGTACAACTAATCACATGCATTGAAAGGACCACCTTTCTTTCTCTTCACTGTGATGGCATCTTCTGCCATACCCTTCGAAAATATTAGCCACAACTTTAGACGGTATTAGCAGCCGTATGCAAACGGAATTCTTCGCCTTTTGTACATAGCCAAACATTTTTGCAATATGTGACTCAATTTCAGTTGCAACTTGCTGGTACTAATACTAAATTGATGCTAGAATAATATTAAAGCATTAAAAGAACGAGCAGAAACAATGTGAGCTATCTTTTTCAATAATAGTAAGAACAATAAACAGTAGTGTGAACTATAAATTGGAAAGTAAGAAGATTGCACGGAACTTATTCCATGAGTGTCAACGTGGAATCCACAACACAAACCTGAGAACGGGAGGCGTGGCACCGTCCATTCGGTTTCGTATGATTAAATTACTATAAAAATTACTATTAATAATATATTCATTGAAAAATTAATCACATATCTCTACAAAATCATTACATTTTTTCATGAAGAATAATATTTTCTTATTTTATCTTTCATATATTTATTAGGAGTAATTAATTTTAAATATTGGTTAATTTTTTTTTAACATTTTATGAAATCCCTGAAAAATATTACAGAGGATATTTAAGATATTGGAAAAGAAATTAATTTGTTGACTAAATAGTTAAGAATGATAAAATGGATATACGTTTGACGTTTACTATGATATTTTTAGAGAGAGAGTAATTAAATTATTAAAAGTTGAAATTATGATGTTGTTAAGTTGGAGAATATTATAGAAGGCAAGTTAGTGGAATGGTGTAATTAAATAAATTTCTTAATTTTATTATTAATTAGTATTCAAGTAATCCTCAGAGTGCCAATTACATTAATGAAATTTAAAAATGAAGCGATTATGATTTAGTTTGAATTTTAAGAGGGTTACATGGTTTGTGATTGGTTAACTTAGGATTTCAAGCCTGTTCTCCCTCCTTATCAATAACCTTCGCCTACATTTTCTTCAAGGGCATGAATATGTGGTTAGAAGATTGATGAATTTATTCTTGAAGTGGGGATCAAATGATTTCGTGATTAATGTAGTTGTTCTATTCCTTACCTAGCACCTACTTTATGTTTAGAGGACAAGAGGGTTTATTAAATGATTGTTAAAGTCAACAAGCACCTTAGGGCCTTTTTCGTTGTTTGAAACCTGGTTTTATTGAGATTAAAAAAACAAAAAAAAAGATGTGCTTTTACTGATTTTTGTATACTTACATCACTTTTGATACAGAGAATGGTAATTTATGGAAACGGAATGTGTAACACCTAGACCTATTTTAGACTAAAACTAATTTGAAGTCTATCGTATATGCTTAAGTGAATAGAAATCTTAGAAACCTTGACGTTTTTCTCCAAACCAAGATAGGGACATTTCATCACAAACAGGACCAAGATTCAGCATATATATATATATATATATATATATATATATATATATATATATATATATATATATATATATATATATATATATATATATATATATTAGCCCAAAAGTCGGTAAATATATTCCAAATGCAGAAACCATAGCTGTCCAACAGAGAAGAAATTCTCTAATCTCATTTTTAACTTAATAATATTAATTACTTACATAAAAATTCTTACTCTAGGTGAATAATAATTAAGGATAAATCTTTATAATAAAAAAATATTTAAGGTAACTCAATAAAATAACTTAATAATATTAGGATAACCATATTAGGCCCCGTTTGGATAAGCTTATATAGAGCTTATTTGAACTTATCTATTACAATAAGTACTTATGAAGTATTTTTATTTTGTTTGGATGAGCTTATTAAAACAGCTTATAAAACTTATAACTATTTTTGGCTTATTTTCATAAGCTAAAAATTTAAGCTTATGAAAATAAGTTTTTGTGAAAGCTGAAAATACCTTAGGTACTAGTTGTTTTTATAATATCTTTTGACAAAAGTAACGTTAAGGGATTGACACAATACATAGCATATCCCTCAAATGCTCGATATTTATTCCAAAGGTTTATGAAAAGCACTTCTCAAAGTGTTTATCCAAATGCTATTTAGCTTATTTTAGATAGTGTTTTTGACAGTAAAGCTTATTTAATAAGCTATACTCTAATAAATATTTATCTAAGCCATTTATCCAAATTATAACACCCTCGGTTGGGTGTCACATTTAACAGAATTTAAAGTCCATTTCAAAAACCTCTTTGTATTTTCTTTATATAAAAATATGAGTTCTAAAATTTCTTTTTAGTGATAACATAATGCATAATGTGACAGTGTAACAACTGACTATATAAATGCATAATGGTTGACCCCTACTCCATGGAGCTAACACAACAGTCGTAGAGAGTGGTTTGGGAGTCATGTTCCGTTTCTCATTAGCCCCAAGTGCTAACAAATCTCGAATGCGCAACACGGCTATATGCAAACATTCTCCACCAAACCAGGAATAAGAATAGTGTTCTAGTTGAGATCATCATCATCGGTGTGTTGTATTCATATTACCATGGCACAACAGTGCTACCAACTGGCCCCTTGTGGAGTTTCTGCACCCCGATGCCTCCTAGATCAATCCTTGATCTTTACTATGCAATTCGCACCTACACTAAGGTGTAACTCAATCTCCTTGGGTCAATGCCCTGACCACAAGTCTTATCAGACTTCTACAATGCCATGCAGAGTGCAAACAATTCATACACAGATTAACACAATCCCCTCGGGATTCAAACTACCACTTAAGACTTAGTGTCCATTGACCTCTACATCCAGTACGTCGGCCCGACAGTTGTTTCGTTGTTTTTTAATCGTGTAGCACTTTTAAAACATCTTTCCAAAAATCGCGTAACACTATGGTTACGGTTTTCAAACACGTAAAATCATTTTTCTGTTTTTTAAGTCGCGTAACTCAAAAATTAATATTTTTGAATCGTGGAAGACATTTTCTATAATTTTTCAATCGCATGAAATATTTTTCACAAAAACTAAGCAGTTTTGAACTAAATTAAATATTTTCAAGTCTATTCTCACTATTTGAGCTAAAAAGTAAGTTTAAATATTAAAAGTGACTTTTCAACAAATCTTCCAAAATCATTTCTATTTAAAAACAATTATTTCAATCTAAAATCATCACTAAAATGTTTTTCTCTCAATTTTTAAAAAATAAAAGTTCTTTAATAAAATAAGTATTAATTTAAAATAGTTTGATGCCAACCTTTTCAAAGCATAGTGGCAACCAAAATCCATCTATTTTCCACCATGATCCCAATAGTTCAAGTCAAACATATGCATGTCCAAATCATGCTTATTCATTCACACATTAATCATTCCATCCATATCCAATATATCTCATGCTTCACTTATCACAAGTTCATGCAATATTTCAAAGCAATAATAACATATAGGCTAAATAAAGCATAAAATCAATCAACACAAATCATAAAGCATAAAACATAACCCATAGATATCTCACAAAAACATAGTGAAAAAGCCACAAGTCCTATTTTCCTACCACAATATTGGTTGATAAAGAAATTCTCCCTTACCTTGATTTGAAAATCTTCTAACGTTCCTTGTCTTTCCACCAACAAAAATCCTTAAAGGAAACCAAGTTCATAATATTTAAGCTCTAAGACATGCAACAAGATGACCATGGATCAATCCAATGGTCATCTTGTGGGTTTATGGAAATAAAAGAGAAATAAGAAGAAGAATGATAGGTGACCGCTTCGAGGGGGTTGTGTCCTTCAAAGAGCCTTAGGCTATAATCTTTATTGATAAGGAATAAGCCATACATCATCTACAATTTATAAGGATTTAACTACACAAAATAAGAGATTACGATAATTATTCCTTGATTGGGGTTTCCCTAATTACTCCTAAACAATAGTAAACTATAATCAACGAAACTAAGAAAGGAAATCAACTACATAAAATAAGGAAATTAGGAAAGGAAATCAAATACATACATAGGAAACAAAATCATAATAAACCAAGAGAGTAAATCATAATTAAAGTCATAAATCTGGAACCTATCACGGTGCTGTTATTTTCCTTTGATTTCTCGTATCAATCTAGCGGTTTGTTCGCACAAGGAGTGGGGTATTGGTGTAAGTTGACTCCCTACGGGTGTGCACACATATTGGAGAGAGAGGAGTGTTCACACATCTAGTGCTTGATTTGATATAGATTTGGACCGATTTTGATTGAATCCTTCCCATCTTTGCTATTTTTTACATACTTTTACACTTTGACTCATTTCCTCTCATTCTTGGTGTTTTCAGGTACTTAATGGGCATTTTGAACCTATTCCTTTGAGGATCTACAAGCTTGATCAAAGACTGTTGCTGAATCCCGTAATTCTCTGACCCCCTGACAGTAAAAAGGTCATATCTCGAGTTAAAGAGGTGATATTGAAGTGATTTTTATTGCGTTGGAAAGCAAAGAGACAAAGCTACAACTTTGTTGTTGGACACATCTCCCACTACAAAAAAATTAAGTTTTAGCGACAGTTTGTTTAGCTTTTGGTTGCTGTTAAACCGCCGTTAAAATGATTTGCGACGATTGCTAAATCGCTGCTGATGAAGGGGTCGCAAAACCATTTCACGGCGGTTTTCGTCAACCATTGGAATAAATGCCGCTAATAGCCTAATTTTTATTAGCATTGGTTCTATTACTAAAAATAAGTATCAGTTTTATGGCAGTTTTTTTATATAAGTTGCAGGAAAAGTTCTAGCGGTTACAAATTGCTGCTAATGTAACATCCCTAAATTTAAATTCCAATCTTATTTCTAGTTTAACTAAACCATATGGAAGTCCTAGTGTAATTTTCTGGAATTGGGATAAATTGAGAATTTATAAAAATTACCAAGGGTATTTTGGTCTTTTTACACCCTCAGTGGCAATTTTGTGATTTCTCATTCAAGTGGAGGGCAAAGTTAACAATTCAACTTCACCCCCCCTTTTTTTAATGTTGGAGCTGTGCATATTGGATGACCAAGTGGTCATCTTCTCCAAAAACCCAAGCTTTCTCCATAACCAAGGTTTTTCCAAGCTTTCAAGGTCAAAAGTAAGTATTTTTACTCATCTTTAGTCTTAGGTTATTTGATGGTTATTGATCACCTTCATCTCTTCTTCAATCCTATGGTTTTAGTTTCTTGAAAAGCTCATGTTCATTTTTAGAATCAAGAACAAACATTTTCCAAAGTTATTGTTTGGTTTGGGTGTTTTGAAGGAAGTTGAAGATGAGGTTTTGATAAGGATTTTGGTGGGTTTGATCACTCCTTAAGCCTAGTTTCTTGTCCTAAATCATTGCTAAGTGAGTGTGGGCTATTTGTGATATTGTATGGTGTTGTTAGGTTGTAAGTTTAAGTTTTAGAAAATAAGGATTTTCATGTGTTTATAGATGGTGTTGGATTTGCTACTTGTTATTCAATGACTTTAATGAATGAATGTTCTTGATATGATCCAAGTTGGATACATATTGTTTTTACGGATCATCCTTGAGTTGATTTCTTGTTAAAAAGAATTAAAGGTGATATGAATAGTAACGTGAACAGTGTCACGGTATAGTAGCGTGAACAGTGTCACAATACAGTAGCGTGAACAGTGACTCCGTACATTAGCGTGAACAGTAAAAAAAGGAAAAAGAATGGAAAAAGATAAGGGATGGTAGGAAGAAGACGTCACACTCTTGGGGAGTGATAAGTCAAGCGAAGATTCGCCACAAAGGTAAGGAAACCTTTGATAAGAACCAAGATGGTTCACCCAAGAACCCCAAGAGAACAAAGCTCTCAAAAACTCACAAGGAGTGTAATTGTATTATGAAATTCAAAGTTAACAAATGCAGCAAATACAAACCTATTTATAAGGATTGAGTTGGTGGCTAGGTCTAACTAAAAGGAGGCAGCAAGCTAGCACCTTTTTAACCCTAATCCTAGCGCAAAAGTGGCCCAAGCCCAATTAGAAGGCAGCATCTATCCCTAGTTATGCTATGCACTTAATTAAGCCCAAACAATAGGCCCTTATTACAAAATATCCCAAAAAGAAAATAAGAATCAAAACTGAAAAGATCAAAAGGGTTCAAATACATAATTAAATAAAATTTCTAAGAAGAAATCATGCCCCCACATTGGGCCCTTCATCAACTTGGTTCATTTGGACCATCTTGAGTGCTTCTTCTTTTGGAATGGGCTTGAGTGAGAGAAAATAGTTGACTTCTTTATCCAAATTCTCCTTAGCCTTCTTAGCTCTTGTCCTTGTCATTGGTCCTCCAAGTCCTTGCAGTGCATCTTTGAGCCTTGGGCCCATTGGGCTTCCACTTAAGTTTCCTTGGTCTCCATCAGTTCTTGAACAAGATAAGAGGTATATTGTCAAAAATTGATTTTTAGTGAATGATTAGATTCACACTAATGCTTGAATCAATTCAAAGCATTGAAAGAAAAAAAAAACATGTTGTGAACTCTATGAATAGATTCACAGACTTGTGAATAGCACTGTGAATAGATTCACAGACTCGTGAGTAGCACTGTGAATCAATTCACAATATTGTGTGAATAGATTTACAGACTCGTAAATAGCACTGTCAATAGATTCACAATATTGTGTGAATAAATTCACTGAGAGATTCATTGAATAGATTCACAAAAGCTTAGAATGATGACTTAGTACAATGTTGGAATGTGTAACTAAGTATATGTGATTGAAAAGATTTGAGATTAATGCTAATGTGACGTTAAATCTTGGATTGTTGTAAATGTCATGTTATTGTGATATTGTTATTTGAGCATGATATGAATGCATTGCATATGCATAGTGAGACGGCCTAATCGGAAAGGGTTAGTGTACAAAATGTTGAGTGGTTACCTAACCGGAAGGGGTTAGATGAAAAAGGTGTAGCATAATACATTGCATATGCATAGCGAGACAACTTAACCGAAATGGGTTAGTGTACAAAAACATTGAGAGTATACCTAACCAGAAGGGGTTAGATGGAAAGAAAATGTGTGAAATGCATATGCATTCATAAACTCATTGCATATGTTGGATTAGAACTTCTTGGTGTGTTGAATTGTGTTTTATTCTTACATTTTAATTGCATGCATACTTTAATTACAAGTTATATTCACATTCACTGGGAAGTTGTTCTCACCCTCCTCTTTCTCAGATTCGCAGGATAACCCCGGACCCTCTACGGGTTAAGTACAGAGGATTCTTTTGTATTATGATACTTGTATTTTTGGTGAAGTTGAGCTCCATGATGTATTTATAATATGTGGTGTATTACATATTACTTTGATGTAGATGTGACAATGAAACTGATGAACTACTATTGATGTTCTTAGTTCTGTTAATATTTAAGTGTGCTCAGTTAGGATAGTGTTTAATATACACTTGTATAATTTACGTACTCTAATATTATTTTAAATGAAATCGGAGATCTCCTGTGTGTATATATATATATATCCTGGTTGGGTTGAAATGATTGATTGGAATCCGCTGTTTATTTTATGTCATTTGGTAACATACGAGAAATAAAGGAAACTCTGCCGAATTTTCTATATAATAAAAAAAATATTCCACGTAAGACTTAGAAGTTGGTAAATGATGTAGTAATAATAGGTCTTACAGCTAATATAAAAAATAATGAAAAAAAAAACTTTTTTTATTTAACGAAAATGACAATTTGGATACATGTTTTTGATTTGTACAGGAAAAATAAATATAGTAAATGCATAAAGCTACAATTCTCTCATTAACATGTTACGTGACTTTCTGTTGTACTTAGTCATATTCTAACATGCATCACTTCCAAATTTTGTTATATCAATTTAAAGAAAGCAAAAAATTAAGCACGTCAGATTATAACATAGATAGGTGTGAATGTGATTTACTCGGTTGAAGTGCAACCAAATTTCGTAATAAATAAATAGCATACTTTTTCATCTCAGTGAGATTTAATCATTTAATATTTGGTATTCTAGAAAGTTTAATTACTGGTTTTTTGCTTCCAGGGAATATATGGTTATGCTGCTGCTGACAAAGCAATAGCTGCCATATATGCAATTCATCCAACCCTAGAAACCATGGCAGCTAATATGGTGAAAAAATCTCAGTTATGTATTTAATGATGGTGGGGGTGATGTGCAGAATGACATTGACAATAGTAATGCCAACATACCCGCCACAATTCAAGTAGCAAAACTTGGCAGATGTTTATTTGTCATAAGTCATATTGCCATGAATCAACTGGTATATATTGAATCCTGTGCTCGTAAAATCCTGAAGCAGAAACGGATGAACGAGAAAAAGGATGCTGAGAATCAGAGTATAGACAATAATGGCACATCACCTGGAAAACAGAAGGTATAATCAGTGTTTTTCTATTAATGTTATGTCATCCTTGATAGCTTCAACTATCAGTTGTCAGCTACATATCTTGATTTTTGGCTGTCTTATCTTTATTTAAACTTTAAAATCTAGCTAATTAATGTATTGCAGGATAATGACATAAATGCAGAGTTAGGATTTGCTGCCTCTGAGGATGCAGTACTTGATGCTTTGTTTGAAAAATCAGAACAAGAAAAAATTTCAAGTGGTTCAAATGAAAAAATTTGATTGGAATGTGTCCAACCATTTTGTCAAAGCTCTGTAGAAATTTTGGGCTAATGCAGAAGGTAATCGCCTTGATATCCAGCACTAAACTTAAGATATCTCGCATTTTGCTATTCATAATTTGGTAGCTTTTTGGATTCTATTAAATGAATGCCTAGATATGGAGATCAACAGTTATTACTGAAATATGGAAATAGAATATAATTTGATAATTAATTTGAATTAACCTTGCATTAAATTTTTAAAACATTATAAAGCAGAAATTTTCTCAGTTTTCTTTATGTTCCCGCAATTTATTAATTGATTGTTTGATAAACTGGCCTAACTTCTTCCATGTATTCAATATCCAGAATTACAGGCATCAGGAATGCTTGCTTTGTGTAGATTGATGATTATAGATGCAGATTTTTGGTGAGTCCTTTGTCAAATCTTTACCTCCTCATTCCTTTTCCTACTTATATATGCCTTACAGTGAAACAAAAATACTATTCTGAGTGAATTGTTTTCAGTGAAGCAAATCTCCAGCTCCTCTTCACAGTTGTGGAGAGTGCACATTCAGAAATTGTTCGTCTAATTGCACTATTGCACTGGGAGACTTAGCAGTTCGGTTTCCCAATCTGTTAGAACCATGGACAGAGAACATGTATGCCCGCTTACGGGATCCTTGTGTATCCGTTAGGAAGAATGCTGTTCTGGTGCTTTCACATCTCATACTAAATGATGTAACCATTCCTTGATCAGGTGAAAGGTTACTGACAAGAGGTTGTCGAGACCTCGTCAAATAATAAAAATTTACCGGTTCGCAAACTAATTTGTAGTATAGAGCATGAACCGAATCGTCTCTCAAGGATCCAAAAAGAACAAATATTTAATCAGATCAAGATAATTAAATTGGGGGGTTTTTGTTGTTGATTAACAATATTGATAAATATACAAGACTCAAAGTTGAAAACAAATCTAAAGAAACAACCAATCCAAGGAAATTTACCGATCTTGAGTTTAACTCATCATTGATCACAAGGAATTCACTTAATTGCTAACCATGTTCTTGGCCTTAGATCACATCAAGAAGCCTTAACATGATCCAAGAATTCTCTACTAGATAAGCATCTAGGATTTAATTAACCAAGGTTAGATAAAGTAAGCACCATCCAAACATAGATTAACTTAAGATCAAGAATTTAACCAAGCTAAACAATCCATCAAAAAGCTTTAATAAATTGTTTATTCTATGTGATCCTCTTGAATACATGATAATAAAGCTATTATCACATAAACATCCAAATCAAATTAAGCAATTCAATCTAGATCAAAATTAAAAGAGGAAGAAGAGAAACTTGAATAACAATTAAGCAATATGAACAAGTAAAACAAGATCTCCAAATTAAACATCAAGATGGCTAATCCCTTGGATTGATTATGAGAGCCTAGCCTTCCATGGATGGGAAGGAAGAACTCAGAAAATAAAGAACAAAAATGAAATTCTAAAGAGAAGGGAGAAGAAGAGAAAGAAAACTAACAAATACTCAAACTTACTACAAAATTGAATTCTAACTTACTTCCAATTGAATCTCCTAATACAAAGAGGTTGGGTCTATTTATACTAATCCTAGAAGCCAATTTGTACATGTAAATAATCTGAATACAAGCTATAAGAATCTGAAATTTGTCAAAAATGGAAGCTTGATGCATGGTTGGTGGGTTGGTGCATGGTAGGTGGGTTGGTGTATGGTTGGTGGCTTTTAGTCAACAACTCTTATCTGACTTCTGGCTTCAAATTCATCACCTAGACGGTGCATTTTGGCTTGGATGTCTTCATCAAAGTTGTAGCCAGTTGTCTCCTTGAAAATCTCCAATTTGAATCATGTCATTTGGACTTTTAGAACTCCAGAAATGCCAAAAACACTTCACCTACCTCAAGTTAGGTTGGAAGAACGTGTTTCCAAATTCAGACCAACTTGTAGCTTCTGAAGCATGCCTAAAACAACATCTATTGACAAAATGGTCTTCATTGAAGTTGGAGATATGGGTCTTATCTTTCAAGTGACCAAGTTTCAGCCCAAGAGGAGGCCTATAACCCACTATATAGTCCAATATGTGCATACTGCCCAGATGGTTCCGTGACAGCAAACCCACTCTGCATTGCAGGGATATTTTGGACCCTTAGCATTCCGATCCAGCTCTTGAGTTCTTCATGAAACTTGTAGATCATTGTCTTAGCTTTCCAAAGACACCAAGATCACCTCAATTGGATCACCGAGTCCCAAGTTATGACCTGACCAAGAAAGAAAGGTCAAAATGCATCAAAATCCAAAAATTATTCAATATTTGCATTAAAGCCCAATGAAGCCCAACAACATTAAACTCATCTAAAGTACTAATATTGGGCACAATAAACATCTAATAATGCCTAATACAAAGCTAACATAAGTGTCTCAAATTGATTGATCAATTACATTAACGAAATGGCTATGAGATTAGAAGATGAAGATGAGAGAATTTCAAATCTGGCTAAGCTATTTTTCCTTGAGCTTTCTAAGAAAGGTTTTCTCCTTATATTATAATTTTATTTATTTTGTAGAAAGTTATCTGTGCTATCATTTTCTTACATTTTTAAAGGCAGAAAGGTGTTTAATTTAGTCTTCTGATCATGATAACAGGAAACAATCCAGTATATAATTTACTTCCAGATATACTTAGCAAATTGGTGCGCTTGAGATGCTAGCACAAAAGGCTCTTCATGGTAACATCTTTTGTTGAGGTGGACATATGTAAGGCCATAAATATCTTCTTTCACCTCATACCAGTCACACTTAAATAACACAACCCTAAAATGGCCATAATAATCTAACTCAATTATATCATTTATTCTTCCATAATAAATTAGATCTGCATCAATTGGATTTTCATCCTTCGATTTTGTGTTTTTTGTCTTGCATCATGCCACCTAGTATGAAATCTATAACCATGGATGAGATACCTAGAATATCTTTTCACAATTGAATTTGGTCCTTTAGACAATTCTTTTATCCAATCTGGCGCATCCTCATGCATAGCACACATTTCAAACCATTGAGAGAAGTTTTGACTATGGTTTTTGGCTTTCCTCCATTTTGATCCTCGTTGTTGATTATTAACCTCATGCTCATGCTCTCTAAAATAGACAAATATTGTTATTTGTTAGCAAAAAAATAATAATTTATTAATTAATTGAGTATAAAGAAATACTACAAGCGAGTCAATGTACCTAACATATTCTTGAACTTCATCACAATTGTTCAATATTTATCCATAGACTTGGCTTTGTGACTTGTCATCTAGAACAAATGGATCACCCTTTTTCCCAACTAAAGGACAACCTTTGCTTGTGAAAAAATTGGAAGTTTTCACTTCATTTGAACTACATTCATCATTGTTTCGAGGTCCTCTATTAAATATGGTTTGTACACCGCCATGTAAATATCTTGAGGAAAAGGTCAAACACTCGTCAACCAAATATGCCTCCGCAATAGATCCTTCTGGTGACTTTTGTTGCGAACATATGACTTTAATGTACTTATATAGATACTGGACCACCTAATCTCACCTCATTTGCTAAATGAATAGGCAAATGAATCATGATATAAAAAAACTAGGAGGAAAAATCCTCTCCATTTGACACAGTGTTTCTATAATCTCTACTTCTAAACGATCTATCTCTTCTAGTGTGATAACTTTTTTCATAAACATTAGAAGAAGGAACTTAGACGGATCAAAGGGATAGCAACATGATTAGGAAGTATGCTTTTGATTGGTATTTGTAACAAGTAATGTAACATGAAATGAGCATCATGGGTCTTGTAACCAGATATTTTTCTTTCAGCAAGTTGTACACATCGAGAAATGTTGGAAGCTGACAAGAGGTTGTCGAGACCTCGTCAAATAATAAAAATTACCGGTTCGCAAACTAATTTGTAGTATAGAGCATGAACCGAATCGTCTCTCAAGGATCCAAAAAGAACAAATATTTAATCAGATCAAGATAATTAAAAGGGGGGTTTAATGATTGGAAAAGATTATACACTAGTTGAATTAAAGGAAAGTAATTAACAAATTTAAAGAAACAACCAATCCAAGGAAATTTACCGATCTTGAGTTTAATCCATCATTGATCACAAGGAATTCACTTAATCGCTAACCATGTTCTTGGCCTTAGATCATATCAAGAAGCCTCAACATAATCCAAGAATCCTCTACTAGATAAGCATATAGAATTTAATTAACCAAGGTTAGATAAAGTAAGCACCATCCATACATAGATTAATTTAAGATCCAAAATTTAACCAAGCTAAACAATCCATCAAAAAGCTTTAATAAATTGTTTATTCTTTGTGATCCTCTTTGAATACATGACAATAAAGCTATTATCACATTAACATCTAAATCAAATTAAGCAATTCAATCTAGATAGAAATCAAAAGAGGAAGAAGAGAAACTTGAATAACAATTAAGCAATATGAACAAGTAAAACAAGATCTTCAAATTAAACATCAAGATGGCTAATCCCTTGGATTGATTATGAGAGCCTAGCCTTCCATGGATGGGAAGGAAGAACTCAGAAAATAAAGAACAAAAATGAAATTCTAAAGAGAAGGGAGAAGAAGAGAAAGAAAACTAACAAATACTCAAACTTACTACAAAATTGAATTCTAACTTACTTCCAAATTTGAATGCATTTCAAATACAAAGAGATTGGCTCTATTTATACTAATCCTAGAAGCCAATTTATACATGTACATAATCTGAATACAAGCTATAAGAATCTGAAATTTGTCAAAAATGGAAGCTTGATGCATGGTTGGTGGGTTGGTGCATGGTAGGTGGGTTGGTGTATGGTTGGTGGCTTTTAGTCAACAACTCTTATCCGACTTCTGGCTTCAAATTCATCACCTAGACGGTGCATTTTGGCTTGGATGTCTTCATCAAAGTTGTAGCCAGTTGTCTCCTTGAAAATCTCCAATTTGAATCATGTCATTTGGACTTTTAGAACTCCAGAAATGCCAAAAACACTTCACCTACCTCAAGTTAGGTTGGAAGAACGTGTTTCCAAATTCAGACCAACTTGTAGCTTCTGAAGCATGCCTAAAACGACATCTATTGACAAAATGGTCTTCATTGAAGTTGGAGATATGGGTCTTATCTTTCAAGTGACCAAGTTTCAGCCCATGAGGAGGCCTATAACCCACTATATAGTCCAATATGTGCATACTGCCCAGATGGTTCCGTGACAGCAAACCCACTCTGCATTGCAGGGATATTTTGGACCCTTAGCATTCCGATCTAGCTCTTGAGTTCTTCATGAAACTTGTAGAGTATTGTCTTAGCTTTCCAAAGACACCAAGATCACCTCAATTGGATCACCGAGTCCCAAGTTATGACCTAACCAAGGAAGAAAGGTCAAAATGCATCAAAATCCGAAAATTATTCAATATTTGCATTAAAGCCCAATGAAACCCAACAACATTAAACTCATCTAAAGTACTAATATTGGGCACAATAAACATCTAATAATGCCTAATACAAAGCTAACATAAGTGTCTCAAATTGATTGATCAAATTCCCCCACACTTAAGCTTTTGCACTCCTGGGCAAAACACATAAGAACAAAACTAAAGAAAAACAAGGAACATCATATTATTAAACTAAAAACATAAAAAAACTGATTATACCTAATCTAATCCATTTTCGTAGGAAAACACGATGGCACTTAGCATGTGCCACAAGCCTTTAAACCCCTAGGTGTCCCTAGTGGACGAGTTATAGTCTCGTGAGGGTTTACCAGGATGATACCCACAAACATGTAATATTTTATTTAATCAATTCAACTAATTTTTAAATACAAGCATTGTATCAAATATAAACCATAATTAATAAGTCAAGTATGCTTAACAAAGAATAGTTGAATCAAATCAATTGAGAATAAAGTATAGCATAATCATGCTTTAATCAGAAATAGACATGTTCAGATTGAGTAAAATTCTTCACAAGTGACACTCAAATCACACAAGGTGTTTAGGTTAACTGTTTACGCTCAACTCAGTCAAATTATGAAAGTATTTTACCATAGGCTTGCATATACATCAATTCTCCACTACTTAGATCAAATACATTGCAAAAATCAAGAGGTCTTTCAAAAAAAATTGTAATGGAACTTATAAGGTGAAGGAAGGGAACAATATAGATAATAGCAGGTTAAAACCAAAGAGAATAAAAGAGCATTGAGGAGTAACTCAAGTAGAAAGAATAAAATTTTTACCCAAAACCATAAAATGCTCATTCTCTTCACACATTCCTTCCTTTTTCTATTCTTTTATTTTTCTTTCTTTTTTCTCTTTTGTTTTTTTTTTTTCGTTTTTTTTTTTTTGTACCAAGCATTTCGTATCAGCACACCAATTCCCCCACACTTAAATCATTACAAGCAAAAGAACTCCTCCAATAAGAAAATCAATGCTCTCCCATTCCCAAAGGTAAGGTAAAACATGGTTTTTCACTCAAGGCTTGTAATGAGCTAAGAACAAAGAATAGGTAAGTAGGCTCAGAGGGGGTTAACAATGGGATAAATGCAAGGTAGGTTTATTTGGCCAAAGCAGCTAAGTCAAGAAAAAATGCCTCTGTCATTTTCATGCAACATACAGACCAATGTAATCTCAAATCGATTCAATGCAAGTTCTAGAAAATAAATTCATAATTGACATCACTCATGAAAGAAAATAACCAAGTGTAAGTATCAAACTTGGAAAAGCCCAAAACTCACAAAGGTATGAAACATTCACTCAATTCAACCATGCCTTCTTCCTAATATCCACAATCATATACACATGTATATCATGAAAATGATTCAACTATAAATTGTTTTGCATACTTTTATTATCAATTAAGCTCAGATTCAGCACATGCTTGCATCAAAATTAATTGAAAAGATCAAATTTTGTTTTTGTTTTTGTCTTTTTTTTTCTTTTTTGTTTATATGCAAGAACAAAATAATTTAAGACATACTATGAAATGCAAGTTAAGATGCGTCTCAAGAGCAAAACTACTCCTTACTCTGCCATCATACATCTAATAAGCTAGTAACAATAAAGATTAGCTGGTTAGTTTTTTTTTTTTTTACTAAACTATGTACATAGTTTTTTTTTTTTTACTAAACTATGTACATGGTAATGTCAACTATCCCTCCCCCCAACTAATTAAAGACATTGTCCCCAATGTCAAAATAAAGATAGGTAGAGTGTAGAAGGTCTTACCAGCGCAAATCGAGGCACGAAATAAGAAAAATTACAAAAAACTAAAACCGTAAGAGAAAACAAAAATTCACAAAGACAAATTCAAATCAAGTTTTGGCTTTTTGCTGCTGCTGCCTTGTTCCCAATTCCGTGGAGCCATTACTGGATCACGTTGTGGTACAAATTCATTTAGTTGATCGAGCAATTGTTCGGGAGTTGCGGCGATTACAAGACTTTGACGTGTCGCTTGTGAGATGAACCCTTTTTCTGACATGATCAAGAAAACAAAACAAAGCGTCATAAAAACCATTAACATTTAATATACCTATGGGTTTTGGTGAAAGTTCTTTGTGACCAGGATATAATTTGAAAGAGCTCTTCCAAAGTTCCAAAACCACCAGGTAGGGCAATAAAGGCATCGGCATTTGCTATCATAATGTTCATGCGTTGGTGCATGCAAAATACCATTACTTCATCCCCTAATGTTTTTCCAATGGGCTTCTTTGGTTGATAAAGGACTGGGAATGACACCAAGGACTTTGCCACCTCCTAAATGTGCAGCAGTTGCTACACAACCCATTAACCCAAGACTACCTCCTCCATAAACTAAACGGATTTCTCTCTCAGCTAGCACTCGACCAAGATGGTGTGCAATATTTACAAACTCTTTATCTTTCCCAGGATTAGATCCACAAAAGACACAAACACTCTTGATCCGACGAACTGAAGTGACTTCCATTTTTTCTCTTTGTTTTTTTTTTTTTTGTACTCTCACCTTATCAATGATCTGAAGAGAGCAAAGTGCATTATTTAAAGGCATCAAAACTCAAAGGTAATAATTACACCTATAAAGGAGGGGTAGATCTGCGTGTCAGATAAGTTTGAAAAATAAGCACAGAAATGATAATAGCTATATGACAAAGATAAAAGGCTAATCTATATGTGTCAGAAGAACTTTTGAAAATACGCAACGCATATTTCAAAAAAATACGGCTAACTTTTTTTTTTTTTTTTGAATTTTGTTTTTTTTGTTTTTTTGTTTTTTTTTTTTGAATTTTTTTTAAAACAAGAAGACAAAAAAATAAAATAAAATAAAAAATAATACTTACAGGAGGTGTGATTGTGGCTCACATATTCCTCACGGTTTCGTCCGATGTGACTTGAAGCTCACTATGGGCCGATGGTCGACTTCCCATCCAATTTTCTTAAAAATTGGCAAACAGGGTCTTTTTGAGTCAGATTCCCGAGACTATATCGCTCATGTTCATCTTGGAATATTGGCCATAAATCGAGAAGTACTCTCTGCACATCTCCACTAGGATGCGTCTCTAGAGTCAATAGAATGTTATCTAAAGACTCCTTACTCATGCCATCCTTTATGAAGTTAATTTTATCATCTCGGTTTATAGACGTCATTCCAATTGATTTGCATTTTGTGTTACAGGTCCATCTTGCACATTTATAGCAGACCCGTAACCTTTTTGCTCTTCTCTTCTTTGCATATGAACTTTTGCCTAGCCCTGGCATATATGAAACAAGAGCGTCAGAAAATTCACCTCTGAGTCGGACCTTTGCTTCGATTAACCAGCGTATATCTGCAGGGATGCCTTTGTGCATAAGCATCCTTAATCTCTCTAACCTTGCACAATAAATGTTTGTTAAAGCATTTTGAGGGAGAGAGGGGAATTGCTTGCGGAGGTTAACAAGCTGATTATCCATTTCGAAATAAAGAAAGAAGAAGGGAAAAAAAATTAGTAAAATTTTATACAGATTTCAGTGTTTGTGGGTAACTGAAAGGACCGAAATTTTTTTTTCACGGAGTACCGTTATCCGCCATTTAACCGGTGAAAAATCATCTGTCAATGAAAAACAAACAAAGTTAAGACAGAAAAATCAAACTCTGATAGATTTTCTTACTCGGCACCGATTTTCTGTCTTGATTCCTGTGAATGCAAATAAGTCAAAGTTTGAAAAAATGAAAAAGTTAGAAAACTTGGGTTGTCTCCCAAGAAGCGCTACTTTTAATGTCTTTAACCAGCGTGATTGAAGATTTTGCACGATCCATAGGTCCTCCCCAATAATGATTCAATTTCTGGCCATTGACCTTAAACGTAGCTTTTTTTTTTCAACAAAGATTTATATAGAAAAAAATAGCAGACAAAACAAAAAATAAAAACAGAAACAAAGAAAAGAAAAGAAAAAGTAATAAAAGACAAACATCAGCAGTACAACAAAACAGAAGCAAAAATAGAAACAGACAACACAAACAGCAAAAACAACAGCAATAGAAAAGAGTAAATTGTAACAATCAAATAAAAATAGAAACAATATTAAAAACAATAGCAAAATAGTAAAAACAAAAAGAAAACAACAACAAGAAAAATGAAATAAAAGTGTAGAAAGAAAACTCCCTATGGATAGCAGAAGAATTAACGTTCCAGCAGCCACACCATAGCCAGTGTAATGGGTCATCACATTAAGAATCAGATTGTTTAGTCTCCTCGGGGGCTGCTTTATTGGCTTAACTCCATCTTCAAGTAAAATCCTTCGCATGCATATGGAAGGGCTAACGCTAGGAATGTCTGCAAGTATGATGGCTCTTTGATTCTCCTTAAAAATTTGCAACAACCTCTCCTCCTCATCAGTAAGGAAGTTTTTAGCCACAATGAACTCCAATTTTGGTGGCTGCACTACTTTTGTAGATTGAATTGCTGCATTATCTGTTGAAAAAGATTCATCATATCTCAAAAAGGCAGTAATCTCAGCACATGCATTACACAACATATCACCATCACAACAAACAGAATCATCAAAATCAGTAAAACTAGCAAATTCATCACACAAATCATCAATTGGTTTTTTCTCATCAATGATCTCATGTTTTGCAGAATCAGATTTCTGCATCTGTTGCTTGCTCAACTGACTCAATGAAGATGTAAGTTGACCAACTTGGGTCTTCACGTTTTGTACTATAGCTTCTGTTCTCTGCTGGAATTGGATGTTGTTCTGAGCAAATTGTTTCACCAAATCCTCTAGTGTAGGCTCAGATTCCATGCTTATTGGGGCTTGCTGCTGCTGGTATAGACTGATTGGTTCAACATAAGGTTCGAACCAAGGATGATCTCCCCAATCATGGTTATATATGGAAGAATAAGGATCATATCCAAGCTGTTGGTATTGTGGTTCACCAAGAAATACACTGTTGCATCGTGAGAATGGTCATGAAATACAGAACCATCATATTGTAGTGTGGTGCAAGCATATGTGGGATGATAAGAACTACAGCATATACTACAAAATCTTGCAGGTTCTTGCACAGGTAACTGATGCTGTTCCACTGCCAGTTGCCCCACTAGATAAGCCAACTCATCAAGTCTATGCTCCATTAGATTAGAGATCAAACACAAAATCACAAAAACAAGTCTAAATATACACACAAAATAATTACAGAAAACATATCTACAGATTTTTAAAAATTATGGGACTACCACAGAGTGAAATCTACACAAAAATTCTATCTAACAGAATAATAAAAAATATTAAAAAATTGAAACAGTGGTCTAAACGATGGAATTTGGCGAAAATAAGGGTGACCTCACTATAAATAGTGAGCCTTTCTCAAAATAACGGTTTCCATTAGTGTACCAAAATTCAGGTCAATCAAAGATACATTACCGAACCGAAATTCTTAACACAATGCCTTTTACCCAATTTCAGCCGAATTCCACTTGAAAATGCTTCAAAAACAAAACAAACACAATTGTTAGAGTTAGATGAAATGATCAAATAGTTGCCTTTGGATCCCCGGCAACGGCGCCAAATTTGACAAGAGGTTGTCGAGACCTCGTCAAATAATAAAAATTACCGGTTCGCAAACTAATTTGTAGTATAGAACATGAACCGAATCGTCTCTCAAGGATCCAAAAAGAACAAATATTTAATCAGATCAAGATAATTAAAAGGGGGGTTTAATGATTGGAAAAGATTATACACTAGTTGAATTAAAGGAAAGTAATTAACAAATTTAAAGAAACAACCAATCCAAGGAAATTTACCGATCTTGAGTTTAATCCATCATTGATCACAAGGAATTCACTTAATCGCTAACCATGTTCTTGGCCTTAGATCATATCAAGAAGCCTCAACATAATCCAAGAATCCTCTACTAGATAAGCATCTAGAATTTAATTAACCAAGGTTAGATAAAGTAAGCACCATCCATACATAGATTAATTTAAGATCCAAAATTTAACCAAGCTAAACAATCCATCAAAAAGCTTTAATAAATTGTTTATTCTTTGTGATCCTCTTTGAATACATGACAATAAAGCTATTATCACATTAACATCTAAATCAAATTAAGCAATTCAATCTAGATAGAAATCAAAAGAGGAAGAAGAGAAACTTGAATAACAATTAAGCAATATGAACAAGTAAAACAAGATCTTCAAATTAAACATCAAGATGGCTAATCCCTTGGATTGATTATGAGAGCCTAGCCTTCCATGGATGGGAAGGAAGAACTCAGAAAATAAAGAACAAAAATGAAATTCTAAAGAGAAGGGAGAAGAAGAGAAAGAAAACTAACAAATACTCAAACTTACTACAAAATTGAATTCTAACTTACTTCCAAATTTGAATGCCTTTAAAATACAAAGAGATTGGCTCTATTTATACTAATCCTAGAAGCCAATTTATACATGTACATAATCTGAATACAAGCTATAAGAATCTGAAATTTGTCAAAAATGGAAGCTTGATGCATGGTTGGTGGGTTGGTGCATGGTAGGTGGGTTGGTGTATGGTTGGTGGCTTTTAGTCAACAACTCTTATCCGACTTCTGGCTTCAAATTCATCACCTAGACGGTGCATTTTGGCTTGGATGTCTTCATCAAAGTTGTAGCCAGTTGTCTCCTTGAAAATCTCCAATTTGAATCATGTCATTTGGACTTTTAGAACTCCAGAAATGCCAAAAACACTTCACCTACCTCAAGTTAGGTTGGAAGAACGTGTTTCCAAATTCAGACCAACTTGTAGCTTCTGAAGCATGCCTAAAACGACATCTATTGACAAAATGGTCTTCATTGAAGTTGGAGATATGGGTCTTATCTTTCAAGTGACCAAGTTTCAGCCCATGAGGAGGCCTATAACCCACTATATAGTCCAATATGTGCATACTGCCCAGATGGTTCCGTGACAGCAAACCCACTCTGCATTGCAGGGATATTTTGGACCCTTAGCATTCCGATCTAGCTCTTGAGTTCTTCATGAAACTTGTAGAGTATTGTCTTAGCTTTCCAAAGACACCAAGATCACCTCAATTGGATCACCGAGTCCCAAGTTATGACCTAACCAAGGAAGAAAGGTCAAAATGCATCAAAATCCGAAAATTATTCAATATTTGCATTAAAGCCCAATGAAACCCAACAACATTAAACTCATCTAAAGTACTAATATTGGGCACAATAAACATCTAATAATGCCTAATACAAAGCTAACATAAGTGTCTCAAATTGATTAATCAGAAGCGCTACCATTATGTAGCTTTGCTGTCTTTAAAACACCACAAAAAATTGATTTCTCTCCAGCAGTCATTGAAAAGCATGCTTTTGCAAACTTTGTTTTTTTGCCATCATTTGTATCTTTTGGTTGAAGGTTCTTTCTAATATCTATCTCTTTTAGGTCATAACAAGCATTTGCATGGTCCTTTGTCTTGTCAGAAATATCCAAAAGAGTTCCAATTATGTTATTAACTAAATTCTTCTCAATGTGCTTGACATCAAGGTTGTGGCATGACGTATTATGCTGCCAATAAGGTAATTAAAAAAATTGACATTTTCTTCCATGGACCATCATTTGATTTCTTTCGTTTCTTCCCAAATGCATTGTCAACATTCTGTAAGCTATCAAAGATATTAGTTCCCTTTAAGAAGGGTGAGGGAGGCCTATATTCTGTCTTCCCATTGAAAGACCTTTTATTAGATCTCCACGGGTGCTCCATAGGTAGGAAAACACGATGATCCATATAACACATTTTCCAACCATGTTTCAAATAGGTAGACGAAGTCCTAAAATTACAACAAGGGCTGGCCAATTTTCCTTTGGTACTCCAACCTGACAACATAGCATATGCGGGGAAGTCACTAATTGTCCATAAAAGAGCTATCCTTGAACACATAAATAGCCTTTGAAGTCTAGGAATTAAGGAAAAATGTCTCAAAGTTTTAGCAGAAACCTTATGAGCTTTTTTGGAAGGCTCTAACTCGCTATTCACTAACGGATATTCAATCCATCAAGAAGCTCCACAAGCATAGCAAGATTTGTCCTTCTCATGCTCTTTCCAATATAGTATGCAATCATTGGGACATGCATCAATCTTTTTATAGTCAAGACCTAAGTCTTTAACCATAGCCTTGGTTTTATTGAAAGATAAAGGAATGTTCAAGTTAGGCAAAGCCTCTTTCAATAACTCCAATAGGGAAGTGAAAGATGCATTGCTCCATCCATGTAGACACTTCAACAAGTATAGACAGATGGCGAATGATAATGTAGAGAATCTTTTACAACCCGGATATAGTTCTTGGCTTGCCTCATCGACTAAGTTATAAAACTTTTTCGCTTCTTCATTTGGGCCTTCATAAACTCCTTCAGCTTGTGCCACATCTCTGAATCTATCATTTAGCAACCCATCAATGTCATCATATAAGTTAACATCATCATCAGTGTCACCATCAACGTCCATCGGGATTACCTATTCCCCATGATTAATCCATCTTGTATAACCTTTAACAAATTCGTAGCATATTAGATGATCATATACTACGTGCCTCCGATACCAATGGATATTACAACACTTCTCACAGGGACATTGAATTTCTTCTCCTTAAGGATTTCCAACATAGTAAACAAAGTCCAAGAAATATTGAACATGGTCACTATACTCTTTGTTATACCTTAAATCCATCCAGGACTTTGACATATCTTGAGAAAACCTAATTATTCAAATATTGATATTAAGGATTCAAAGATACATTTGAATAGTATTATTAAATTTCACCTCTCACTAGACTTTACAAGCATACCAATAATTTTTTGTTAAAACAATGCCTTGCTATCTTCAAACATTGGATCAAGAAATAATATCATATCTCTTATTTATTTATTCATTTAGTTAATCAATGGCTTCATATTCAACATTCTAGAGGCAGAGAAAAAATCAAAAGGACATCAAGAGGAAAATAATCATTGTCATTAGGGATCAAAAGGTTGTAAGTAAGCACTTACTCGGCTTCAAGCATTGTAGTCAGATAGAATTGTTTATAATCCTCTGCAGACAGATCTGGCCATCCAAGGGTACTAAAAGGCCATAGTACACTGATAAAATATGTAAGAATATATAGTCAGTCCATATAGACAATCGACAGTTCTAGAACTCAAATTTGTTTCTTAGATTAGAATATTTAGAGAGGATATACTAATTATAGCATGCTAATACAACCATCTAAGGGTACTTATATTCTGTCAAAATTATTATTTCAACAACACAGACATTGTTTAGTGGCATATGAGTTCTCCACGAATTACATAAATTCCTACCCTTTTTACCCTACAAATTGTTGCATCTTAGCTTTTAAATGTCACCAAGATCATGTAAAATGGACCTTTACAGCCCGAGTTATGCAGATTGGAATACAAGCTATTAGGACCCAGATTTTGCAGAAATTGACTTGTATTCAAAATAAAACTAGTACCAAAGTATATGAGTAAATATTTTGAAATTTTAACTAAATATAGCATTACCTCTTAGCTTTCTAATGAGACTAACCTTATGTTATTTGAAGTCCCACAACTCATGTTATAGTTAGTGTAGTTGTCCAAACTTGATAAATTAAACTTAAATAGACCTAGACATGCCTTATACCATGTGGAGGGTAGAAATCATTCAAGGAACCTCTCAATAGTAATATGTTTACTTAAGAATAGAACTAAGTGTCCTCTTAGGGTTAGCTCCTACTGGTAGGCCAAACAATAAAGATGTTAAGCATTGGTTCAAACTTAAATGTCTAAGTGTGTCTTCCCCCTCAATATCAATATCACTCTTTATAATAAGAGTACCATATGGAATTTGCAACTCTTGTCTATTTATACAAAAGTGATGTTGTTGGCAGGTGTGAAGTAGAAAAAAAATAGCTAATGCATAAATTCAGCAAATATTAAAAAAAAAAAAACGAAGCATGCTGACTAATTTAACAAAAATATATGCTTTAAACCAGCAACCTGTGTTGAAATAGATCAAGGTAGTAGAAATCATAGGCTGTATAAACATTCAAACAATGAGCAATTTTGCTAATAGTCTTGAAAACAGGACTAATAATCAAATCAGTTCATTAATCAAATTTCAAAGGCACTACAATTTATACTTTATATCAAAAAAATCATGAGTGACTAAATATAGCAGCCAAATATGCCACCCAAACCAGAAGAGGATTGTTTTAAGGTAACAGAGCTTGAACTTGCAAATCTGGCTAGTACCAATTTGCATGAAGGGGCCTAATCCGTTGGTTTGATAGCGGAGCATAACAAAAGTCCAGACTATCAAACAATCGACTTAATTTCAAACTTAAAATGTGAAATGAAAAGTGCAAATTATTGTCCAGATTGAAAAAATCAAGTGATAAAATTTGAACCAAAACGCAGCAGAAGCTTCACTCCCTTTCGAATTTCTAGTTTGACAAAAGTAATAAAGAAATAGAATCCTAAACTAATTTTCATTGAAAATGTGAAGGGTGAAAGAGTAATATGATAGTTTTGAATTATAAATCTGGCTAGTCCTTATTTCAAGTGTTGGCATTAAGCAGTCAAAATGAATACCTGAAAAAAAAATTTGTTTTGACGATATTATTGCATGCCTCTTAATACAGGGAAATTGTAATTGGTGGAAGATGAATACTAATTTCAAAGATGATAACGCCCATAGTTTTATTTATTGTATAATTTTGTTGGCAACACATATTGGCATCATTTAAATTACTGTTATTTGGGATCATGATATAATATAACGTAGGCATGATGCTCATGGGATCTCTTTATTAGAAGCAAGGTCCTCCTTTGGCCTTAATCAATCAATGAAAACAAAAGGTAGACTTTAACTCAGCATGCTTAAGAGAAAAGCTCAATTTAGAGTTAATTGCTTCTTTAATCAACCAACTAGAGGCCTATTAGTGAAACCACATGAAAAAAAATCGTAACTAATAAACAAATGATCCTAAAACATGTCAAATCACAAAGTGACATTAGATCTTCATAGCTAAAATTGGACCCTACCCAAAACTAATTGAAATAACCAAGCAAAACACAAGAAAGGAGGTTGAATTGTGTTTCTTAACCTTTTTTGGAAAACATGTCTTAAATCAAATCTTCTAAAGAAAACTTTGCTGAAAATTAAATGAGAATGGACGAAAAGCAAACTCTTTACAGTCCGTTGGACGCAAAGAGAGTTTTTCTAAAACAATTGGACGCAAGTTGAAAACTTTATCTTTTTAGAAAAGATTAGTTACGAAAGACAATATCAATCCCCAGATGTTAGTAGATAAAAAATATAACACAGAGAGGGAAGAAAAGCTTATACCAAATAATTATAGTGGATCACTCTCTCAAGCCAAGAGCTACGTCCAGTCCTTTCTACCTGAAGGATTTTCCACTAAACTTTCAAAGTTTTCTAGTATTCTTCTCAACGCCTCTTTAGGCTACAACTAAGTATTTTGAAACCTCTTTAGGTTTTAAACAACAAGTATTCTTTTATATCTAGCCTCTTCAGGCTTAACAACAAAATGGTAAAGGTTTTTTTGAATAACACTTGAGTTTAACTCATAGCAAGTGAAGATAAATAAATATGCTCAAGTAGAAGAACTCGATACAAGAGTAAGTAAGAAAGTAGAGTAAAGCTTTGTGAATATTTTTCTTGTTCTCTTTTCATGAATCTCTATGCACTCATTCTTCTTCAAAGACTTTGGTATTTATAGGTAGTAATCATTAGAAATAGTCTTCATTTGCTTTTCGTCCAAGGATAACATTTATTACCGTTCTAAGTAGCATTAAATGCACAATGCTAATAATGTGTTAATCTCTTTCTGAAAAAGTGACTTTAGTTATCAACAATAGCAAGGAATAAGATATCTTAGTTCCGACTCTTCTGAACACATAGAAAGTTCCTCATTTGCTAGTCTTTGTTATTGTTAGGAGTGTCAGCTCCAACGTACAAAGTTGATTTCTTGAAAGTCACATCTGTCAGAGATCCCATCAGCAGTTAATACACTTTGTTTTTCTTGTCTTTAAATATCCTTGGACGGATGCTTTAAAGGAGATAAACAACAGAGACAAACAACGAACGATCCAATAACATAATATAATTCAAATTATATTGGATGCACGGTTAAAGAAAGAATATAACAAAGATTCTCTTTCGTCCAAACGAATTCTTCATTTATGATTTTAAAAAATATGACTTCGTAAATGTATAAGTTAATTCAAAACTTATTTGTTCTTTTTAATTTAATATTTGGTGTTATCTTCAAAATTCTGAGGGGTTCAATTTTACTAAACAATTTTGGTTCTAATATGATAGTAAGAAATATGTCTTTGTTCCAATAATCCCCCCTCTTTTTTTATGATGACAAACAACATTAAATTTGATTGAACAAACACATATAACAGTTTGAAAAGTATAAACTCCCCCTAAGAACATGTTGTATAAAAGTTGGATGTAAGTGTATTGGACGCATGTGACTTAGGAACAATTTTTATCAGTTTGTAACACCTTCCGTGGGGTGTCACATTTAACGGAACCTCAAGTAAATTTCAAAAACCTTTTGTATTTTCTTTATGAAAATATGAGTTCTAAAATTTCTTTTCGCGGATATAACATAAAATAATCAGAAAAGAAATAACTCAAAAAGATTTCAAGAATATACATAATAAATATTTATATCCAATTTTACTGTTTAATTCTACTGTTTAGCAAAATACATAAAAGATACGCAGTAAAATGCCTACAAACTTTGTATATCATCATATTGACTAAAATCTTAAATATTCGTTTACTTAATATTCAAGTGGATGTCCTATGCATTTAAATCACTGTGGAACTATCTTCTAATAAAACCGAATAGGTCCTTCCTTGAAGTCTTCGATGTCTTTACAAGACAGAGAGAAAACAGCTACCTTGTTGTCTTCATAAGACAAAAGAAAAACAACACAAACATACAAAAATAATACAACAAAGAGGTGATATCCTCGTCACCTATCAATACCAATAAAATAGTGTAAAAAACATTTAAAAAAATAGTACAGTTAACATAACAAATAGTACAATTAACATAACAAATATTATAGTTCCATACTAAATCAATAGATATAATCATATTATCAAACAATAGGTAAATCAAAATCAATATGCACTATAATGATATGGCAGTATGACAACTACTATACAATCATCTAATGATTGACCCCCTACTCCATGGAGCTAAAACACAACAAGTCAGAAAGAGTGATTGGGTGTACATGTTCTGTATCTCATTAGCCTCAAGTATGCTCAAAAGTGCTATAGAATCTCATTTGGAAATACAACTCACGAATCACTCTCCACCATCTGTGAATAGTATAGTGTCAGGTCGAGATCGTTCGGTGTATTGCAATCATATCACCACGGCACAGTCCAACTGACCTCCTGTGGAGTTTCCGCACCCCGACGTCCCCAAGATCATTGAAGATCTTCACTACCCAATTCACACTATCACAATGCTATAGTCAACTAACCCATGCAAAGTGCAATTACTTATGATTAATATAATAATTCATGGTCAACTATGTCATAATTATTGAATTCATCATGATCAACCCAACAATTCATGGTCAACAAACTCATAATAATTGGTTTATCAAAACACAATTCCCTCGGACTCAAGCCACCATTTTAAGAATAGTGTCAACTGTCCTATCCAGGGTCCAGTCTACATCGGCCCGATAGTAGTACCGTTGTTTCTTAACCTATGGTACTTCTAAACCATTTTCCAAATCACGTAACACTACGGTTACGGTTTTTGAATCGCTTAACATTTTTATTACGTTTTTCAATTGCATAAAACCATTTTTCTGTTCTTCAAATCGTGTAACTCAAAAATTAATATTTTTGAATTGGTAACAGTTTAAAATCACTTTTCAATTGCGTAAAACGTTTTCTATAAAATTTAAATCACGTAAAGCATTTTTCACAAATACTGAGCTATTTTGAACTAAAGAAAGTATTTCTAAGTCTATTCTCACTATGTGAGTTAAAAATAATTTTTAAATATAAATAGGGACATTTCAACAAATCTTTCAAAAAAGTCATTTCTATTAAAAACATTTATTTCTTCCTCAAATCATCACCAAAATGTTTTTCTTAAACTTTCTGAAAATAAAAGTCTTTAATAAAAATAAGTGTTTAATTCAAAATAATTTGATACTAACCTTTAGTAAAATATTTCAAAGTCCAAACTAACTTTTAAAAAGTATTTCTACTTGAAAAATATTTGTTTTCATCTCTAAATCATCACTAAATATTTTCTCTCATTTTTTCGAAAATCCTTTAAACCATATACTAATTTTCAAAAATAATAACAAAAACTTTGATAAAGCAAATAGCACTTCTATAATATTTTCTTTTCTAAACCTTTTCATTTCCATCATGATTCATTGGTTTCCAACCAAACATATGCATGTTCATAACCATGTTTTTCATCCACACATACATCATCTTATTCACACATAAGCTATATCATCCTTTAATCATAACTCATGTCATATCTTAAAAATATAAAAACACATAGAATAACCAAAACATAAATCATATAGCACAAATCACAAAACACTAACCATAAAACATAAAAACGTAAAATATAAACCATAAAATTTATTTCTCACCACCATATTGGTTGATAAGAGAAATTTCCCCTTACCTTGGATCAAAATCCTCTCTAGTGCAAGTTCCTTATCTTCCCACCAACAAAATCCCTTAAAGAACCAAGTTCATAACTTTTAAACTCTAAAACATGGAATAAGATGATCATGGATCAATCCAATGATCTAACACTTTGAAATAGAAATTTAAAAGTGAAGAGAAAGAATTTTTACCTTAAGCTCCTTCAAATTTAGGCAAGCTTCAAAGTAGTGAAAAGAGTTTATATTTCAAGAAACTCAGAACATCAAAGTTTCTCAAAACACTACAATGATACTAGAAACTAACTTAGAATTTTGACAAGAGTTTGGGAAGTTGAAGAAGAGCTCTAGGCCGTGAGCTTTAGAGAGAAGAAGTAAAGGTTTTGGTGTGAGTTCCAGAGTGGTGAAGATGACTATTTATAAAAGAAAATTAAGGATTAATAAGTAATTAAATAAAAAGAAAAATCAAGATATTTTACCTTGTGTTGGCCGGCCACCCTTAGCTTTGTTGGAAGCTAATGGCTTTCAATTTGAAGACTATTACTTTGCCATTAAGACTAGGTAACTCACCTTAGGTGATTCATCACACCATTAAATACATGACTAATCATCTACATAATCACCACCTTACATAAATGTTCTAGATATTTTATAGCTATTATTCAATGGACAAAGATCAGTATCTATTGTCTAATGGATAATAGGATGTACTCAAAATCACCCAAATATTTTATTTGCTCATAAAATCCCTAAAAATGAAAAATTATCAAATCTGTTGATGAATTTAAAATCTAAACTTCCATTTATTTTAAAAATTCTCCAAAGGTATTCCAGACCAAAAATAAAATTATTTATTTTTATTTTCCAGAATGGTCTGAAATCAACTTATAAGATTAAGTTCAATCAAAATTTAATTCAATTGAACTCACAAAAATTCCTAAAAATCATATATCATAAAAAATCTAGGAAAATAACATATATAATAGAATTCGAGATTTTGGGGTGTTACAAGTTTTGTTCAAAAGAGATTTTTACTTGTTTTTGGACGAACTAACTTATAAAAAGTTTGAGTTTAAAAACGTATTAGAGTAATACAACTAATTGAACAAGCTAATAGGGTAAAACAAGACTGTTAGTCCAAAGAGTTTTACCAATTATATAGTAATGATTTATATCAGTACTATCATAGTAAAACTTTATAAACAGTATTAGAGCAACATACTTATGTTGGTTTTCGGGATCAGGAAACGCAGTGAAAAAACTAAGACCAAATCCCAAACTCAACCGAGGATCCATGCGAAAATCATAAAACGTGTAAAAGTAATTTACCTCTATGAAGAACCGGTTGTCAATCACGAGCACAACAATCCAGTGGTGCCTCTACGGTATCCACACGAACGGAACGAAATTAGGCTGTCCTCTACTCCGTGGTACTAGCAGCCGGGGGGGTGATCCTCTTACACTCACTTTTATGTCACTTGTGTTATCTGCAGCTGTAGCGGCTATATGTCATATATATAGCTAGGGTTGTCGTCTTTAGTGAGTAAGAGGATCATTGATGTACCTGCTCACAATCTGACCTAGGTCACAATTATGTGCAGAGCCATCTACTCAGTTGGTTCATTTAGTCTAATTAAACGCCTAACCAGATATCTAGGAGCCTAAATCATAATTGGATTCCTAATTAAATTCATCTTATGAATATTCAACTCCAATATTGGTCCATTATAAGTATGTGACCATGTAGGTTCCCATTACGTTGACAGTAATACTAAAATCTAATTTTAACAATACAACTAGTGAGCGACATCTAGTAATGCATCACTGCTACTCAAGTAATAGGAATGTTAGTGATTTGATATAACTTTTCTGTGAACAATGTTATCATGTAGTCTAGTCCATTTGTCCAGATATCTAGATTGAACACAAGGCATGAAGCGATCATTCTTGTATAGTTCAATCTTTAGTTTCATGATCTCCGAGTAGACATACTAAGACAAATGAGATCAATATCTTATATTATACATTCGAGCATGGTCATGCATTTTCAGTCTCACTCTATCAAGGGGCCCACAGATATCACTCCCGTTAAGTAGGAAGGACAAATCTTATCTAAGTCACTCACATCCCTCTGCATGATTTATAGTATATCAAATAGCCTCCCTTTTAGTCTCCTTGTTATAGGAGACGTTTGACGGTATCAAGTCATACAACTCCTCATGTAGAGAACTATAGTGCCTTCAAGTCAAAGGACCATATACACCATTGTCACTATGAGAATCACCATGACACTCACGTAACAATCCATGCAGCGTTCTCAAGGTGAGTCAATCCAGTACAACATTACTCTAATGCGTACATACTACTCTCATATCTATGACCTGTGAGATATGATCATCGGTCTACGTACATACTAGTCTCAATGTCAGTTGTCTTAATTCACAATAATACTCGACGAGGGACATTTAAGAATAATGTTCCAAAAGTAACCAATAGGATCTCACAACCAAGTCATGCACTTGATATCCTATGGCATTGTACTTACTATTCTAAGGACTTTATTATGCATATTTAAATAAAATAAATAACATAATAACCGAAATGCCTCAAATATATATAAATGACAAGATACAAGGTATCCAAGAATGTCAGTATACAACTGGCCTCTAGTGCATACACCAACAACTCATATATATCAAAGCAAAAGGATTTAGATCAGATAATCAGAGTAACAACGTAATTTTGCTGTTAGTTTGAACAGGGATCATGGAGATAAAGATAATGTCAAAACAACATCAGAACAAGTTATATCTGAGTGAAATACTAATAACAAGCAATAGAATAAGAGCATATATATGTAAAGAATAAGAATAAATTCAATTTTATTCCCATTTCATGTATAAGTGTATACAAATCAAATTTTATTTCTCAATTCTCCCCCTTTTGTCATCAGCAGACAGGCAAAGGGTGAACCCTTTCTTATCCTAGTTCACAGCCGCCTTATCTCTTTGACTGGATTGCTTTCTCCTCTTAACTTTCCTTCGGGTAGACTAAGAGCTCTTTGCTGCAGGTAAAAGGTAAGAAAGAGAATCAAATTAGATGAATTTGGGAAAAGCCTTTAGGGCTAGAGGGTGGGCTTTAGCGCAGTTTACTGAGACTCCGTTCTAATTATACTAAAATAGAAAGAAGTTGGGCTACCTTAGCTTCCCCGGTTCCGGAGTATTTACTTTCATTATAAGTGTTTTTTTACATCTCGAAATGCTCTTTTCTTTCATGATTGTATGTACACAAGTTCTCGCGCATAAGCATAGCCATATGATGAGTTGAAGGCAGGCGTCCTTCTTTCTTCCTAAACTAAAGTGTTCGGGAAATGCTTTTTGCTTTCTTTCTTCGCTCAGGTAGTGAAGGTCTATGCGGTTCTAGTCCCATTCCTGAGTCCGAGTGGCTCAAGTTCAATGTCTTTTCGAATCAGAGGTGCTATCCTCTTTTGGGTCTAGACCCATAGCCCCGGCCTCTTAGTCTAGTGGTTGGCGATTTGCCTTAGTCATCGAGGAAAGCAAATCGTATCGGCCTTTGAGGAAAGCCCTAATTGTTCTCCTTAAGAAATTTTGGATTTTGTTAGTAGTCGAAGTCTTCGAATCGGTAATTGCTTAAATAATCTCTGTCTGTGGTCTTCATGGAATTCGTTTTCTATTTATTAGTTTCTTTTTAAAGCAGCATTCTCCCTTGACTCGATCTTGAATTGAATTATCGATTGAACGTTGATTAATATTCAGGAAGAGATCGAGGATCACAATAGGATCCTATCTGATCTTTGTCAACACAGGACTCGAAGCCCCCTGCTCAAACAAAAGGGTAATCCTTCGGAACTGAAAATTCCTTTCAGATTTCTTATATTAATTATAGTGGAGGGGATAAGACTCATTTTTCATTCTATCTATCTATATAGGGGGAGCCATTGTGAAGCCATTAGAGGCGGAAGCGGCAAATCGCTTCTACCGAGTTCCCCAACAGCAGCTTAGCTTAGTAGCTTAACTCTTTCTACTGGCGTGGCGTGGCGCTGTTGGATGCTCCTTCAAAGGAATATTGAAGAAGAGCAACCCCGGCTTCCCTTGGACATAGGTATTAGTAGGAAAGGGAATGACACCCTTGGCCAAATCTTCAAGTAAGCAGAAAGCATCGTAAATGACTCCCTTGGCCAAGTCTTCTCGGCTGCACACGGTGGAAGAGCCACCGATTCTTGAAGGCAGAGTTGCTACATTCGGCCTTTGAAGTTGAAGGTGTTGTTGACATTCAGAGGTGGAAGGTTCGTAGCATAGGCAAAAGATTGTAAAAAAAAAAGAAAAAATAAGGAATATGTGAAGAGAATGTGCAATATATGGATTTGGGGTAGACTTTCATGCTTACTATTTAAGTTTCTCCCCAATGCTCTTTTATTTTCTTTGGCTTTTAACTTTTCATATCCATATTGTTCCTTATCTTATCTTGGCCCCATTACAGCCTAGAATAATGTCCTCTTGATTTGTGTGTGCATATGTATTGTGTAATGAAAAAGTATAAAATAAACAAGCTTAGGGTAACGTAAATTTTCATGAATTGGATTGAGTGAAGCACATACCTTTTAAAAACTTGAGGGATTGAAAGTATATCTTGTGAGGTTCTATCATTCTTTATTCATGCCTTTCAATTGAAGTTACCTTGTTGGTTTGAGATGTAAAGAAATATATTTCATAAATGTTGTGATCCCTTAAAGCTTTGGTTGCTCTTCTTGCTCATGAACTTTTACATTCTTAAATGTCATTGGAAAGTGAGTCTTTTAGAGTTTTTAGTGTCCTTTGTTCACTAGTGTTCAAATTTTAATTTGGCCGAGACATGCAAAAGTGAAGTGTGGAAATTTTTTATAAATGTAACTTTCATACATTAATAAACCCTTATATTTAATCACTTATTCTTCTTATATATTTAATTGATTGGATTTAATGGCATTTTTCATTATTATTTGAGATTTTTCACTATTTTTGTACTTCATACATAAATTGAGCTCTAGACTGGTGTCATCATGTTGTCACTTTAGCATTCTAAGTTAGGCTTATAAATAAGGGCCCCAGGGCTACTGTTTTGGAAACGGGATCCCTCAAGTTATTTTCTTCGTATTTCTAGTTATTTCTAATTTCAACTTAAAAGTTTCAATTTCTTTTTCCAGGTTCTTTCTTATTCTTTACTTTCATTTTCCTTTTATTTCCTTATACTGAGCTTTTGGTTCTACCTTCTACACTTTAATCGCTTATATTCAGTAAAACTTGGAGGAATTAATTCCCTTCCCTGAATTGAGATCAGGAGTTAAATTGTTGATCCTAGATTAACAATTTTCCCCAAACACAAATTTACAATACTTGGTCAAAGAAAATTACCTCCAACCAACTGGTACTATGTGCAAGCTAGACATGATGACGAGCTACTGGAGATAGCATGTTTTTCAAATATAATGATAAATTATATTCACAGAAAAACAGATAGGTTAGTGTAAAAGAGGAGGTACAGGAGTATCAAAGACAAAGTGCAACAAAAAGCATGAATACTACAGCAATAAATTAGCTGGAAATATGATGGTTACAGCATTTGCAATCCAGAGTAATCCAGCCTCTAGAGTGTAATGGATGTTGAAGCTAAATCTTCAGGTGTCGCGGGATTGTGCAGCTGCAGTCACAAGCACATATCTAGTAAGTTAACCTTAAATAACTTTGACAGTAAACCATTAATTTTCATATTTTTATATCTTGGTGGATTATTTGAATCAATTTAACTGTCATATGCTTACTATTAGATGCAATATGAGAGTGATAAACACAATTGATGACGAATAGGAGTAGGAACTATTAATAAAAGAGAAGTCTCTTTGTTCCCATCAACATTTACATATAGAATAAGTTACAACACTACAAGATTTAGGCTAACACTAAAACTTAATTTCTAGACTGATAAAGCATGACTGGTGACAAATTTTGAAAAATGAATAAATTTTTACAGCACCGCCATACAGCAGTGAAATGATTGATTTTCATCTTTGAGTAGCAGTTACTCAGTAGATGTAATAGATGGGCAGACAAATCCATAGACACTGAATGTATAGTGCTGAGAACAATGAGGCCTGCTTGTATAACTATTGAACTTTATTCTAATCAGCATGTACAAATAAATCATTCACAGAATCTTTTCTAATATATGTTTACATCTGTCAGAGATGATAATAGATCAGCAGAAAGGGTTATGCGGGTTTATTATAGGAAGAGAATTAGAAATAAGACTTAGTCAGTTTTAATGTTTCAAAGTATATAAGGGGACAGGCAACTGACTTGGTCAAATTGCTGTATATTAGGAAGTTAGTTATCAGGAGGTTAGGTAGTTAGAGTTAGTTGGGTTTCTGTTATGTAATACATATAAATAGCATCCTCCTGATTCTGTCTAGGATACCTTTTGATTTTTTGAGCAATTGCTGTAAACTGGGAATACCCAGTGTGAGGGGAGATTAGCACCTTTGTGTACTTTTTTTCTTTCTAAATCAATAAAATACAGGGACAAATAATTCCCTTTCTTATCATTCTCATCTATCTCTAGCTTGGAGATCTAACAAAGTGGTCCAACCTACCGGATCTTGAAGAGGGCGCAATGGACAACCGAGTCAGCACGCTGGAGAAATTGACCAGTGATCATGGGAAGAGGCTTGCGGAATTGAAGACAGACCTGGAAATTGTCAAAGAAAGTTTACCAGACATGAAAGAGATTAAAGAACTGTTGCTGGAATTCAAGAAACAAAAAAGGGCCGCAGATGACGGTGAACAATCGGTCAACAAGGGTGACAATTCGAGATCAAACACTGATGAGAAGGACTCGGATGACAGTGATGATGAACTGAAAAGTTCTTGGCTGAAGAAAGTCGTGTTACCCACGTTTGAGGGTAATGACCCATTGGGTTGGATAGCGAGGGCGGAAAATTTTTTTGAGGTGCAGAAGGTAAAGACTTGTGAGAGGCCGTGTCTTGCCTTCATTAGCATGGAAGGGAACGTTGTCCATTGGTTTCAATTCTAGAGCCAGAAAACCAAGAAGGCGACTTGGGAGGAGTTCACGGCGGCACTACTTCGACGTTTCGAAGGCGATGGGCGAGGCACAGTTTACAAACAATTGGCGGCCGTCAGACAAGGGGGGAATGTTGACGACTATATCCAAGAATTTGAGCTCTTGGTGGCTCAAGCATCTCAAACCCCTGAAGATCAATTGATGGGATACTTCTTAGCAGGGTTGCGCGCCAATATTTGCAATCAAATCCAACCCCATGACCCAAAAACATTGATTCAAACCATGGAAATTGCCCGTGACATGGAAGAAATCTTAAAAGAATCCCAATCAGGAGGAATACCCGCAAATCAAAATGCGAATTCTGGGTTCCGCTTCTAGGGGCGGAGGTGTTGTTTCGCGGTTTAACCCGGTAGGGGGAAGTAGCAGTGGCCAACCCGCAAACGGGTCAAGTCGTGTTGGGCAGAACAATGGGAAGACAAATGCAGTAACTGCAACAGCGAAATCAAAGGATAACAGCGGGACTGTGTCTAGAACAAAGGCACTCGAAGCATTCCATACGCAAAGATGTGAAAAGGAGGAAGGATAGTGTTTCCAAAGTGGATTGGCTTTCGGTCCAAGCCATTGCTGCGTGAAAAAGAACCTGAGGGTTGTGATATTGGCAAAGAACGGAGAGCTAACTAAAGATACGGAAATTGCGAGGCTAGAACCAGAATTGGGTCTTGAAGACGAAGCAGAGGACGTGTCGGAATTGGAGTCGGATTTCAAGGGGATGGAATTATCTGTGTGTTTTGCTAGGGGGCTAACTCAACCACAAACGATGAAGTTGCGAGGGAAGGTGCTGGAGCAATTGGTAATGGTGTTGATCGATAGCGGAGCTAGTCACAATTTTATTTCTTCTAAACTGGTGCAAGGTATGGGTTTACTGATAGAATCAACACGGCCGTACAAGATGAGATTGGGAGATGGACATCGGAAACAAACTCAGGGCTGCTGTAAGGACATCACGATTCAGATTGGTGAATATGCATTCACAGGAATTTTTTCTATTCGAGTTAGGGGAAGTTGACTTGATCTTGGGTGTAGCATGGCTGGCTACCCTTGGGGAGGTTAAGGCCAATTGGGGAACCTTGTCTATGAAGTTTATGGCAAAAGGGAGGACAGTGGAGATTAGAGGGGATCCCAACTTAACAAAAGCCTTGATATCTCCACAAGCCTTGTTGAAGGTTACTGATGTAGAGGCTGTATCAGTTTTGTGGGAAATTGGAATTGAAGAAGACTCAACTATAAGGGAAATTGGGAACCAGCTGCCAAAGACAAAGAAGAGGGAACTGCAGAGAGTTATTGAGGACTTCCAGGGGGTGTTTGCCGAGCCAGAAGGCCTAACCGCCGCGTCGAGAAGTGGACCATAAGATACCTATAAAGTCGGGTTGTGATCCAGTGATCGTTAGGCCGTAGCGGTACCCACATCTACAAAAAAATGAGATCGAGAAACAAGTTAAAGCAATGCTGGATTCAGGAATAATAAGGGCCATCAATAGCCCTTACTCTAGTCCTGTCATATTAGTAAAGAAAAAGGACGGGAGTTGGAGGTTTTGTGTGGATTATTGGGCTCTAACCAAGGCAACTGTACTAGACAAATTCCCAATGCCGATTATTGAGGAATTGTTAGACGAATAAGTGGGGCACAATTTTTTTCTAAGGTTGATTTAAGGGCTAGTTATCATCAAATTCGCATGCACAAGGAGGATATTCCAAAAACAACTTCCTGCACACATCAAGGGCATTATGAATCCTTGGTTATGCCGTTTAGGTTGACAAATGCCCCGGCTACGTTCCAATGTGCCATGAATGTCACCTTGCAACCTTATTTACAAAGGTTTGTCCTTGTTTTCTTCGATGATATATTAATTTACAGTAAATCATGGGAGGAACATCTCGAGCATTTAAGGCAAGTCCTTAGCACAATGAAGCAACATAGGTATTTTGCAAACTTGAAGAAGTGTGACTTTGGGCAGTCAGAGATTCGATATTTGGGACATGTCATTTCTATGCAAGGGGTGGCAATGGATCCGCAAAAGGTAGAAGTGATTCTGCAGTGGCCAACTCCGAAGAGGCGAAGACCATAAAGGCTTTGAGAGGTTTTTTGGGACTCATAAGGTATTATAGGAGGTTTGAGAAGCATTATGGCAGAATTGCGAGGCCCTTAACGGATTTATTAAAGGGAAATTTTCAATGGAATGAGGACAGCAATGCAGCATTTGTACAGCTGCAGAATGCTGTCACAACAGCCCTAGCTTTGGCGATGCCGGACTTCAATCAACCGTTTTGCATTGAGTGTGATGCCTCGGGCAAAGGGATCGGAGATGTGCTATTTCAAAATAAAAGGCCCATTGCGTTCTTTGGTAAGGCTCTTGCTGATTCCTCTTTGACAAAATCCGTATATAAAAAGGAATTGATGGCATTGGTGCTAGCCATTCAACATTGGAGAGCGTACCTTTTGGGAAGGAAATTCACAGCGTATACAAATCAGAAAAGTTTGCGACATTTGTTGGATCAAAGAATTACAACCCAAAACCAACACAATTGGTTGGCCAAATTAATGGGATATGAATTTGATATCGTGTATAAACAAGGGGCTGCAAACACGGTAGCTAATGCACTGTCTCGAAGGCATGAGGATGCAGATTTGCAAGTGTTGACACAAACCTTTTGGCAAGATATAAGTACGATTGATGAGGAGGTGCTGCGTGATCCTGCTTTGTGCAAAATTAGGGAGGATTTGCAAAAGAACCCAGATTCACAGGGCCATTATACCTTAGAAAATGGCAGGCTGTATTATAAAGGCCGATTGGTCATAGCAGCCACGTCCAGCTGGATCCCAAAGTTGCTGAATGAGTACCATTCATCACCCATGGGGGGACATTCTAGAGTTTTTTTGCACATATCGCAGAATTGCGCAGTCCTTATATTGGATAGGAATGAAAGCAGCCATAACTGAATTTGTGGCAGCATGCCAAGTCTGCCAACGGAATAAATATCAGGCTGCCTCACCCGCGGGCCTCCTTCAACTGTTACCCATTCCTCACGCAATATGAGAGGATATTAGCATGGATTTTATAGTTGGGCTTCCTAAATCAAAAGGGTTTGATGCGGTCTTAGTGGTTGTCGACAGATTTAGCAAGTATGGCCACTTTATCCTTATAAAACACCCATATTCAGCAAGGTCTATAGCAGAAATTTTTGTGTGAAGGAAGTGGTAAGATTACATGGCATTCCTACATCCATCGTGAGTGATAGGGATCCAACTTTTCTTAGTCATTTCTGGAAGGAGTTATTTCGGTTGTAGGGGACCTCCCTCAAGATGAGTACAGCGTATCATCCGGAATCCGATGGTCAAACGGAAGTTCTTATAGGACTCTGGAGACATATTTTAGGTGTTTTAGTTCGGAGCAACCAAAAGTGTGGGCAGAATTCATTCCGTGGGCAGAATATTGGTACAATACCAGCTTTCATGGAGCAGCCAAAAGCAGACCATTTGAAATAGTCTACGGACGACCCCCACCTTCTTTGGCTAGGTTTGTTCCGGGAGAAACTCAAGTTGAGGCTGTGGCACAAGATTTAATGACTAGAGATGAAGCTCTCAAACAACTGAAATTTCATTTGGAAAGGGCACAAAGTCAAATGGTTCGGTTTGCTAATCGTCATAGGAAACCTTCAAATATAAAGGTGGGAGATTGGGTGTATCTTAAGATCCGGCCTCATAAGCAAGTTTCCATGCCTACTAGACTACATCCTAAGCTGTCCGCTTGTTACTATGGACCTTATTTGGTTCTAAAACAGACTGGAAACATAGCTTTTCAACTTCAGCTGCCTGCAGACGCGCGCATACACCCAGTTTTTCATGTTTTGCAGCTAAAATTGGCAGTGGGAGACAAGCCAGTGGAAGCTGAATTACCTTCAGAACTTCAGGAACCAATTCCAGGCTTTATTCCAGATCAGATTTTGGGGAATCGAGTCGTAACTCAGCAAGGGGAGCAGGTTCAGCAAGTTTTGGTCCGATGGCAACAGAAATCACCGAGGAAGCTACTTGGGAAGACATGGCAACCATCCAAAATCAGTTTCCAGATTACAACCTTGGGGACAAGGTTGATGTTGGGGAGGGAGGTATTGTTAGAGATGATAATAGATCAGCAGAAAGGGTTATGCGGGTTTATTATAGGAAGAGAATTAGAAATAAGACTTAGTCAGTTTTAATGTTTCAATTTCTATAAGGGGAAAGGCAATTGACTTGGTCAAATTGCTGCGTGTTAGGAAGTTAGTTATCAGGAGGTTAGGTATTAGAGTTAGTTGGGTTTCTGTTATGTAATATATATAAATAGCATCCTCCTGATTCTGTTTAGGATACCTTTTGATTTTTTGAGCAATTGCTGTAAACTGGGAATACCCAGTGTGAGGGGAGATTAGCTCCTTTGTGTACTTTGTTTCTTTCTAAATCAATAAAATACACGGACGAATAATTCTCTTTCCTATTGTTCTCATCTATCTCTAGCTTGGAGATCTAACAACTTCCATATTTCTTCCCGGTAATCGAGTACGTAAATTATTTCTCATAAAGATAATGAACCAAAATGCACAAGAAACACAGTCCTTTATTTGGGCCTCAACTTCTATTTCAGTATCAGGTATTACCACAAAAACTTACAGCTTTTGCAACAGTAAGCCAATGAAAAGCACGCAATAGATCATCATTCTGTGATGGAACATAGTCATGGTTCCAATATGTTATGTTATGAAATGTTGCATTCATCTCCCAAGAGTGAGAGTTTTCTTTGGAAGTGTCAGACAATTTTTTCTTGACAAGACTTTTCTTTCCTAAGACAAAACCTGCAAAGTCGTATTTAGGAGGAAAAATTTCAGAAAGACACCATTTATGCTGAGCATGTAACTAATTAAGTAGACAAACAAACTTCATATGCTGATATCAATTGATCTCTAAGTTTCTGACAATCATATGGCAAGACCGCAAACCTCTCTGAGGTCAAATTTCAGCATCATAACCCTTGTTTCAAACCAAAATTATATATATATATATATATATATATATATATATATATATATAAGCTTTTAAAAAATGCCACTCCAACCCTTTAAAAATGTAAATGTCATTTGCTTTATCAGTGAAATTTCAGTGCAAGAGTGTACAATCCCAGTAAAAAGGAAGTTGACCAATTTCTTGAAACACCAAAACCAACTGAACAGAGCGTAGAGACATTCTTAGAGTTAGTACTACATTGTGTATAATACTTATGTATCAGTGGTTTCAAAAGTTTTGAAACAGAGAAAATCACATACCACAGTACCCATCAGGAAGATGGACCGTTGTTCCTTCTAACTTCCTGCCTCGAAAATATGCTTCCTGTACCGGTAAACCCTCGACCTCGACCCCTGATGGAAAACCCTTAGCCTTAGCAAAGTAAAACAAGGTCACATACAGTGAGTGAGGGGGAGCAATAGCGGGAATTACCAGTTGTCTTGGGTTTGAAATAGTGCGAAACAGAGGCAGGACCATTGTACTTGACACAACAGGGAAGTTGATGAACGCTGCCGGTGAGATCCTCCGCCCCATCTCGCTTCAGATCTATGGTTGCCGGGGTACCCTTTTCCATCTCTGACGAGGGTTTGCTTTCCAATCCCTTCGGTGCTTTCAAAATACGGCCCGCCCCGCCCCGCCTTGCGATATGTTGCCACAGTTGACACAAAATAAAATATGGAACCGAATTATTGAATCAGATCCAATCAATTATTACAAAAATATTAAAAATTTTGTCGGTTTGGATAGGCTTTTAAAAACTGTTTTTTTTATTATCTTTATTTCAAATTATTTATAAAATGTAAAAAAAAATGTTTGAATCTAATATTTAAGAAGATTTTTTTATATTTAAGCAAGTTTTTTATGTTATATAAAAAGTCTTTTTTTAGAAATATCAAAATCAAGCTAAAAAAACATAAATCCTTATATAAAAATCTATATAGCTATATACTATTCTATAAAACACATTTCATGTAAGTGGTGTCAATGTCACATGTCCCTCATTCATAAGTTTATCTACCTTTAAATTTTGTCTCCTTTGATGTAGTTTTATCATTACTTTAACAATATCATTTTTGAATTGAAAATTAAATGAGATTTGAATTTATCATAACATTTTAATATACAGTTTATCGTCAATTAAACAGTCTAATTTTTTAACTGAAAATTAAATGAGATTTGAACTTATCCTAACACTTTAAGATTAAATGATAATATCCTAATACACATATTATATTTGTGTTTTCAAATAATTTGAAAATCATTTGAACTTTTAAATCGTAACACTTACTCCTACATTTAATATGCTCACATGCAGACGCTTTCAACTACGATATGCTCTTATGTGATTTACCTTTTCAACATTCATTGACTTTTCAAACAACAAGATGTCATTAGTTATAATACAATACTCTTACATGATATTCATTGAAAATTCATGAATACCATTATATTTTTCCATCTACTTTGTTTTTAGGATTTAATTTTAATTTACTCTCAGTTTAAAGAAACTTTACACTATCATCCAATCATGTATAGACAAATCAATAAATGAATTTAACTATCATAACAAATACCTAAAAAATCTAACTCCTTTAATGATGTGTCAACACATTATTGGATGACAATGAAAAATTTATTCACATAGATAGTAGATCAAAATTATACTCTTGTTGTTATTTGTGTGTCTTGTTGAATCTAATTTTTATGTTCATTTCAGTGCTGCAATGGTTACTCGACATGATTTTGTTAATGAAGTCAATGTCAACATATTACAGACCAACCTGGTACACGTGGGCCTTAACCCATCTTTTACATCTTATGTTAGCATTTTATGTTTTGCAACTAACTGAAGTGGATAACAAATCCTGTTATGCTTAGCTATTATTTCATTTATTTTCTATCTTTTGCATTTCCATTATGGGTGGAATTGCGTGTATTAAAGGCGTGATGTAATAGAAGGGAATCAATCAAGGGAAATACTATCATCTTCTTCCCTACTTTCTCTAAGTGTTTTATGTGCTCTGCATGTTCTTTGGCTTATGATCACTGGAAAACTTTCTTAGGTAATTTTCCCTAGTTATTAGCTTAACATTCTCTCGTTTTCATAGCATTCCCTAAGAATATTTTCTTTCATACGTCAATTCTGTTGCAATTGGTATCAAAGCTACCGATACATGTGAACTAGATTGATGGTTGATTCTACCCAAAACCAAACTTCCATCCAAGAGTTGGAAAGATCTCTCACCCATAAGATTAATAAGACTAACGCAACAATGCGAGCCAAGTTTGATCATGTCAATGCATGCCTCACGAAGCTCAAGTAGATGTTCATTAAGCAATAAGGTTCTCAGGGTGAGTCGTCCAATAATGCTGAACAACAAAACCTACACAGGGTCCACCAAGATTAGTCATAACCTCCACCCCAAACCAATTCTTATGCTACTAGAATCTCAAAAATTGAATTTCCTAAGTTCAATGGGGCTTAGGTCATTGAGTGGTAATACAAATGCGAACAATTTTTTGCATTAGACAATACCTCACCTGAATCCATGGTTAGGTTAGCCTTTAAGCATCTGGAGGACCAAGCATTGCAGTGGCATCTGAATTACATGAAGTCTAGATTCCACACGAACCCTAATTGGCCACAGTACATAACTGACCTATCCTTGTGATTTGGTACAGTGTATGAGGATCCTCTAGTAGGATTGATACAAATCAAGCAAAATGGAAAGGTATAGGAGTACATTGATGCTTTTGAGATGGCTCTCACTCAAGTAATTTTACCTTTAGAGCACACTCTTAGTATATTTTTGGTTGGACTAGAACACCAAACCCAAATGCATATCAGAATGTTCCATCCCAAAATAGTTACCCAGGTTGCTAATTTAGCCCACTTACATGAAACATCCAAATTCATAATCACCCAAACCTTTCAGCAAGTAGCCAAATCTTTTGAACTACAATTCCCAAAACAAAGTTGCCACTTATCCTAGTAGTTCTACAGGTCTTGCAAGAAATACGACTTACCCCACAAGTAAACCTCTTATTTATAAAACCCCTAAAACATTTACTACTGCGAAAATGGCTGTCACATTTCAGAAAAATTAATTTCATTTCAAAATCTCTTCATAATTTCTTTATATAAAATATACTAGTTTCAAAATTCTTTTTGCAGATAACATAAAACAATCAGATTAATAATAACATAATTACACTAAGATGCAAATAATATACATCATTTACATTACTCAACTTTTATTCTTGTCTTAGTACATAATACATAACCATAGGCACTGACAAAGAAATAGAAACACACATGTTGTACAACCGTACTACTGCCTATCTGGCCACAGTCAACTACTTACAGAGCAAGATCCTCCTCCGGATCCTCTTCAGAATTCTCCTCTAGGTCCACATCGGGTAAGGCCCCTCTCAAGTAGCTAGATTTATGCACCAGAGTCCTAGCAACTCTGTGCACAGGGGCCCTAATAGAAGAACCCACAAAATCCTCCTACATAGTATATTAAGCATAGCTCCATAACTCCCGAATTAGCATAAATAACTCTACAAAAGTGATAATAGTAAAAACACTAATAGGATCACCACTACGAGTCCTACGGAAGGTGAGAGTCACGTCCCTGACGTATTCTACACTCTCCTTCTCCAAACAGACGCACTAGGCGTCTGAGCCTCCGTGGAATTCGACTCGAACAAATCCAAAAAATTCACGTTTGTCAGCCATCAACGTCTTCATATAGTACAAATCAATAGCAAATAAAGCAATACAACAAAAGGGATGATATTCTTAAAATGATCAATACCAATAAAGCAATTAAGAAAACGGTATAAGCAATTTATACATTTCAACAACTAACCGATAATTATAACATGTTATTAACAAATGGGTAAACCAAATTCAATGTGCACCATGATAATGTGATATGACAATTAACTATGCAAATGCACAATAGTTGACCCTTACTCCATGGAGCAAAGCACAACAGTCGGAGAGAGTGATTTGGGAGACATGTTCTGTTTCTCATTAGCCTCAAAGTGCTATCAAATATCAAATACGCAACAAGGCTATACACGAACATTCTCAACTAAATCGAGAATAGGAATAATGTATCGTCGGTGTGTTACAATCATATTACCACGGCACAGTGGTACTACCAAATGGCCCATTGTGGATTTTTCGCACCCCGACGCCTCCTAAATCAATCCATGATCTTCACTATGCAATTCGCACATGCACTAAGGTGTAACTCAATCTCCTAGGCTCAAGGCCTTAACAGCAAGTCTCATTAGACTTCCACAATGCCATGTAAAGTCTGATAATTTATGATCACAACACAATCCCCTCGGGATTCAAACCACCACTAAGACTTAGCGTCTACTTACCTGTCCATAGTCCAATACTTTGGCCCGACAGTAGTTCCACTGTTTCTTAATCGTGTGGTGCTTTTTAAAATATTTCTCAAAATTGCATAACACTACAATTACGATTTTTACTCACATAACACATTTGTTACGTTTTTTTAAATCGTGTAACATTTATGTTACAATTTTAAATCGCATAACATTTATGTTACGTTTTTTAATCTCATAAACACATTTTCATAGTTTTCAAATCGCGAAACTCAAAAATTCATATTTTTGAATCGCATAAGATTTTAAGATTACTTTTCAGTCGCGTAAAGCATTTTCTGTAAATTTCCAATCGTGTAAAGCGTTTTTTGCATATTTTCAATCATGTAAAGTGATTTTCATAAAACCTAAGCTATTTTGAACTAAATTAAATATTTTCAAGTCCATTTCTCACTATTTGCACTAAAAACTAAGTTCAAGGTTAAAAATTGATTATTCCATAAATCTTCCAAAATCATTTATATTTGAAAACATTTATTTCTAACTCAAATCATCACTAAGATGCTTTTCCATTAAATTTTGAAAATAAAAGTCCTTTTGTAAAATAAGTATTAATTTAAAATAGTTTCTTTTGCTCATTTTAAAACTTTGTTCTTTTCCTCTTTGTTCATAAAAATTCTTAACTCAACGAATTATCACCTAATTAATTGATTTTAATAATTCATAAAATACTTTCTTTTGATGCTAACTTTCTTAGGCTATGTGGCTGTGAGCCACACATGGTCTTTAGACCAAAATCTTTTGATGCTAACCTTTTCAAAACATAGTGGGTGAACCATTCATAGGTCTTTGGACCACAATCCATCTATTTTTCCATCATGATTCAATAGTTCAAACCAAACATGCATGTCCTAATCATGCTTTTCCATTCACACATGAATCATTTCATCCATATCCAAGATATATCATGCTTCAACTATCACAAGTTCATGCAATATTTCAAATCCATAAAAACACATAGGCTAAATTAAGCATAAAACCATAAAACACAAACCATAAAACATATCCCATAGATAACCCCACGAAAATTAAGTGAATAAATCCTTTAGTGGATCTTTCACTAACAAGCCACAAATCTTATTTTTCCACCACTATATTGGTTGATAAAGAAACTCTCCCTTACCTTGTGGTTCGAAAATCCTCTTAGTGGATTTGTAAAAGTTCCTTATTCTTCCACCAACAAAACCCTTTTGTCCTTCAAACTTTGATTCTCAAGAAAGTGGTTGAAGATGGTTTCTTCTCAAGAAACTTACAACACAAAATCTTCTTAGAATGATGTTTAGATGGTAGAAACAAGGTTGAATGATTTGGTTCAAGCTTGGAAGATGGATCTATGGTGCTTGGCCATGGGTTTTCTTAAGAGAGAAATGAGAGAAAATTTTGCTTCTTGCAACAAAGTGAAGGTAAAGTGTAAAGATAAAATGTAAGAAGTAAAATGTAACTTTGCTACTTAGTAAAAGTTTAAAACAATATATTTTTCCTTTGTCCCCCACTTGGCTTGGCCGACCACCTTAGAGAAGCTTGGAGAAGCTTGACTTTGTCTTCCACTTGCACACTTGTTCCTCCAAAATTGACCATCATTAAAGTAGCTAAATGACTCACCTACATGACTTGGCTAGACGACCCCACCATTAGATATTCGTCACTAGCAATTTTCCAATAACTATTATCCAATGGACAAAGACCAGTATCTATTGTCCAATGGACAAAGACTAATATCTATTGTCCAATGGACAATAGAATGTACCTAAATTTTTATCTGACAATAAAATCTTAGAAAATGAAAAACTTCAAAATCTATTCTCTGATTAGGGCCCAAAAATAATTTTGTTTATTTCCAAAATAGCCTCAAATCAACACATAAAGTCAGAGCCAAATAAACATTAATTAAATAAGGCTCACAAAAATCCCCAAAATCACCAAAAATCATAAAAATTGAGAAAATCAATATTTAAATTAGAAATATAAATTTTGGGGCGTTACAATGCATGTTTTGTGATGAACTTTTCACTACTAGCCATTAATTGAAGCATAAGAGGGCTCAACCCTATGTGCTGGAATTAGATGAGGATGAAACTCTAGTGGAAGTAGGAGAAAATACCAACCATAATAGTTTAGAATCTACTACAGTAGTAGCTGCTCAGATAACCATTCCTCAGTTGTTTATGAATGCTTTCTCGGGTGCAGCAAATTATCAGACCATGAGGGTCATTGGGATAAATAATAGTCTTACTCTTACACATACTAATTGACAATGGTCTTCATGAAAGTTGAAGCAATGAATTTTATCTCAACACCGGCATCAATTTCAGATCCAATTGACATCTACAGCCCAAGTTATGGCCAAATTATTGCATACGGGTTAGGTTCCAATGACAGCACCCCTGCTCTGACTTCCAGGCCTAATGTAGCCTACTAGACATCTGATTCAACTTTTGAGCTTTTTAGCAAAGTTGTGGAGCTCCCTCTTATATTTCTTACAAGGTAATATTCATATTTATTATATGTCTAGAAATCAAGATATGCCCGAAATATAGAGATAACATAAAATTCAATTAATGTTGAAAAATGCAATTAAGCCAAAATGGAATCCCAACTTATAAAATGTGGTAAAGTCTAATCAATTAAGCACAAAGAGGAGGTAAGATACTAAATATGATGAATTAATAATGTATGTGAGTATTGTTTATTAGCCACACCTTATCCTTTCAATCCATTTGGAATCTAAGCACTAGACTTTGTTTTCAAAGAGAATGAGAATTGCTTCAAGGATCCCAAAAGAGTTCAATGCATGTTTAGCTTAGGAAAGTGTTGAGTAGAAAGTTATTCATAATTGTTATGCATGTTTAGTTTAGAATATTTTGCTTTCTTTAGTTTGTTTTTCATGAATTGGTTGATTGAATTTATGTGTTCTTAGAGAAAGTTTATGTGCATGACTCTAGTCTCCAAAGTAGCCCACAAATTCCTCGAACAAGTCTTCTAAACCTATTGAAGCGAAATCCTATTGCCACTTTGAAGCCTTCATACTTAGCCTTTTTCTTTCATTTAACCCACATTCACCTTACCCCATTAGCTTATTCACTTTTACCTACCCTATATGAGTTGAATTTTGGTGAGAAAGTGAGAGGTTTGCTAAGGAATGAAATCAAAAGAAAAGGGAAGAAATGAAAAGTGAAAACACTTAAAAAAAGAGAGAAAAGAATTGAAAAAGAAAGTTCACCCCGATTTGCAATGAAATATGTTTGGGGGTGGAGGCAAGAAAGAAAGAAAAGAAAATTTTCAAAGTGATAGATCGTTTGCCAAAAGAAAAAAAATGATGATAAAAAATGAAAAGAAGAAAAGTGCTAGTTCGAAAAAAATTTCCCTTAGTATCGAATATGTTCCTTGGTGAGTTTTGATCTTTTTCACTTTACATTCTCTCATCTTTGTTCATCCTTTTATCTCTTTCTTTGTGATTAACCTTTACCCCTAGCCCCATTACAAGCCTAAAAAGGACCTTTGATCCTTTTTTCAAATATCTGCTACATTAGTGTGTTGGAACCAAAGTTTTTGATATCTTAACTGTTCAAGAAAATTGAACCCCTCAAAGTTTTGAAGATAACAACAATATTAAATTTAAGTGAAACAAATAAGCTTTGAAAATAACTTATACTTTTACGAAGTTGTATTTGTTTTGAACGAAAGAACAACTCTGTTTTAAAGTTAAACCATGCATCTAATACGTTATATTGTATTATATTATACTGGATTGTCCATTGTTTGCCTCCGTTGTTTGTCTATGTTGTTTCTTTCTTAAACATCTTCGTTCAAAGCATTTTAAAAAGACAAGCAAAACAAAGTGCATTAACTGCTTATGGGATCTCTGACAAAGCGTCTTTCGATATATCAACTATGTACGCTAGAGCTGACACCCCTAACAACTACAAAGATTAGAAAATGAGGAACTTTCTGCGTATTCAGAAAAGTCAAAACTAAGATATCATATTCCTTGCTAGCGTTGATAACCAAAGCCATTCTTCAGAAGCAGATCAGCACGTTATCAATTCAATGCATTAAATGCTACTCAGAATGGTACTAAATATTTTCATTAGACGAAGAAGCTTACGAAGACCATTTCAAGTGCACATTGCATATAAATACAAGTGTCTTCGAAGAAGAGAAAATAGAGATCAACGAGTTCATAAAAGCTACCCAGAATTTCAAAAAATTCAAGAGAAACTTTTCAAAGCTTTCCTAAGTGTTAATTTCTTTTTACTCTTGTTCAAGAATTATACTTGAGCGCATTTCTTTTATCCTCACTTGTTGTGAGTTAAACTCAAGTGTTTTACAAAACACATTTTTTCACTCCTGTTGTTTAAGCCTGAAGAGGCCGTGTTTAAAGAATACTTGTTGGTTAAAACTTGAAGAGGTTTGAGAATACTTGTTGTAGCTTGAAGAGGTGATTAGAAGAATACTTGTAAACTTTGTGAAGTTTAGTGGAAAATCCCTCAAGTCGAAGGGACTGGACGTAGCTCTCAGGTTGTGAGAGTGAACCAGTATAAATATCTGATATAAGTTTTTCTTCCCTCTCTGTGTTATTTCTTTTATTTACTGACATTTGGGGATTGATATTGTCTTTTGTAACTAAGCTTTTCTAAAAGGATAAAGTTTCAAACTATCGTCCAATAACTTTTGAGTAACTCTCTTTGCGTCCAAAGGACTGTCAAGAGTTTACGCTTTGTCCATTCTGACTTGCTTTACTGCAAAATCATATTTCCAAGAAATTGCTTTAGAAAAAGTTTTCCAAAAAGGTTAAGAAACACAATTCAACCCCCTTCTTGTGTTTCAACTAATTATTTCATAGTGGAGATAGGAATAGTTGTCTTGCCTATGGATTTGGGAATTTAAATTCATGGCGGTATTAAGAACTAGTTTGTTTGTATAAACTTATTCGAGAGCTATTAATTCATAAGATTAGTTTGTTGATGCATGCTTGAGATAAGTGACATTTTCTTTTGCTTAGACATGATTGCATAAGTGAATTTTTTACCTTTTAGATGAGTTGTTCATGGTTTGATTCTCATAAGGTTTTTCTTCTGAAGTCTTGAATTGCAATTCTTGTTATTCTCATAATGTAATACCTCTCATCTATGCTCTGATTTATTCATAGCTTGAGGACAAGCAATCGTTCAAGTTTGAGGGTATTTGATGTGTGAGTAAAATGCACACATTTAATGCTTGATTTGATATGGATTTGGACTGGTTTTAGTTGAATTCTTTGCCTTTTTGTTATTGTAACACCCTCTTTTGGGTGTCACATTTATCGGAACCTCAAGTTAAATTCAAAAGCCTTTTGTATTTTCTTTATGAAAATATAAGCTCTAAAATTTCTTTTTCACGGATATAACATGAAATAACCAGAAAAGAAATACCTTGATATTGAAAGATCTCTAGAATATACATAATATGTTTTTATATCCGATTCTTCTATTTAACAATGACATAAAAGAAAACAATACTCAGTAGAATGTATACAGTCTCTGTACACCACCCTATTGGTCAAAGTCCTAAATGTCCGTTTACTTAATATCCAAGGAAACACGCCATGTGTCAAAATCACCGTGGAACTGTATTCTAATAAAACCGAACAGATCATTCCTTAATGTCTTCGCCATCTTTATCAAACAGAAAGAAAACAACACGAAACACAGAACAATAAAACAAAGAGGTGAGATCTTCGCCACCTATCAATACCAATAAAGCAATGTAGAAAATATAACAATTTATATAGTTCCATAGTAAATCAACAGATATATTCATGTTATCAAATAATGGATTAATCAAAATCAATATGCATCATAATGATGTGACTGTATGACGACTAACTATACAAATATCCAATGATTGACCCCCTACTGCATGGAACTAAAACACAAGTCAGAGAGAGTGATTGAGAGTACATGTTCCGTATCTCATTAGCCTCAAATATGTTCAAAAGTGCTATAGAATTTCATTTGGCAATACGGCTCACGAGAACACTCTCCACCAACCAAGAATAAGATAGTGTTTGATCAGGATCATTCGGTGTGTTGCAATCATATTACCATGACACAACCCTAATTGGTCTCCTGTGGAGTTTCCACACCTCGATGTCCCCAACATCATTCATAGATCTTCACTACACAATTCGTAACTGCACTAAGGTGTAAGCTCAACTCTTAGGCTCAAAGCCTTAAAAACAAGTCTCAATAGATTATCACAATGCCATGGTCAACTAACCCATGCAAAGTGTAATCACTCCTAATTAATATAATAATTCATGGTCAACTAACCCATAATTATTAAATCAATCATGATCAACCCAGTAATTCATAGTCAACTAACTCATAATTATTGGTTTATTAAAACACAATCCCCTTGGGATTCAAGCCACCATTTTAAGAATAACATCAATTATCCTATCCAGGGTCCAGTCTACATTGGTCCGATAGTAGTGCTGCTGTTTCTTAACCTATGATGCTTTTAAAACATTTTTCAAATCTCGTAACACTACAGTTATGGTTTTCATATCGCGTAACACTTATATTACGTTTTATAAATCACATAACATTTATGTTACGTTTTTCAATCGTATAAAACCATTTTTTTATAACAGTTTTTTTTCAAAACCTTTCCATTTCCATCATGATTCATTGGTTTCCAACCAAACATATGCATGACAATAACCATGTTTTTCATCCACCCATACATCATCTTATTTATACATAAGCTATATCACACTTTAATTATAACAAGTTCATGCCATATCTCAAAATATAAAAGCACATACAATAATCAAAACATGAAAACATAACATTTAAACCATTAAATCTATTCCCCATCACCATATTGATTGATGAGAGAAATATCCCCTTTACCTTGGCTCAAAAATCATCTCGAGTGCAAGTTCCTTATCTTTCCACTAGCAAAATCCTTTTTCCAGCAATGAAATCCCTTTAATGTTTCAATCTTTGATTGCCCAAAAGTGGTAGAAGAAACATTTTTCTCAAGAACTCTTCAACACAAGAACTCTCTAAAATGATATTTGGAAGCAAGAACTAAGCTTGGATCTTTGGTTAAAAGCTTAAAAGGGAAAATGGTGTATTAGCCGTGGGATTCAAGGAGAGAAATGTGAAGGTTGTTGGTGAATTTCAAGTGAAGTGAAGGTGGCTATTTATAGAAGAAAATTAAGGACTAATAAGTAATTAAATAAAAAGAAAAAATCAAGATAATGGTGCTTACCTTGGCTGGCCACTCCTTGGCTTCATGCAAGGTGATGGTTTCCAATTTGTACACTTTTACCTTGCCATTAAGACTAGGTGACTCACCTCAGGTGAATCATCAATTCATTTAATACATAGATGATTCATCTATGTGACTCACCCATCCACATAAATTTCATAGATATTTTCCTCAAGATATTTTTCAGTAGCTATTATCCTATGGACAAAGATCAATATCTATTGTCCAATGGACAATAAGATGTACCAAAAAATACCCAAAATTTTTATTTGATTATTAAATCCCTAAAAATAGAAAACGTTCAAATCTGTTCATGGATTTGGAGTTTGAAACCTTAATATTCAAAGGTATTCTAGACCAAAAATAAATATTTTTATTTTATTTTCCGGAACAGTCCAAAATCAACATATAAGGTTAACCTCAATGAAATTTTAATTTAATAAAGCTCACAAAAATTTCCAAATATCATAAACCACTAAAATTTGGGAAAATCAACATATAAATTAGAAACAGAAATTTTGGGGGTGTTACAGTTATGCTTTACATCCTTTTATAATTTGATCACATTTTCTCACATTCTTGATGTTTTCAGGTATTTAATGGGAATTGTCGACCCATACCTTGGGGAATCCACAAGCTTGGATCAAGATTAATGTTGAACCTAGAAGTTAATCCAACCCCCTAGTAGTAAAATGGTCATATCTTGAGCTACAAAGATGATAATAAGGTGATTCTTGTTGTGATGGAAAGCTAAGAGACAAAGCTACAACTTTTTTGTTGGACAAAACTTCAAATTCGGACTCTAGAGAAGCACACAGCCATGGTCGTGTGAAATCACAAGGCCATGTGAAAAGACACAACCTAAGTCATGTTGTGTTGTAAATTGTGTATAAAATTAGATCTTTTGGGCTTAGGCTATGCGAAAAGATAGAAGGAAGATGCCTCCACACATGAGAAACCCTAAGGGAGGCTAGACCTATAAAAACTAAGAAGAAACCCAAAAAAGAGAGCCAAAATGAGGCCGAAAAGGGAGCTAAAAAGAGGCCAATGATTGAAGGTTGAACATCAATATTGATGATTGAAGAAAAGAAGAACATTCTTGGAGAAATTGAGGAACTTGCTTATCTTTACATCTCTTTCCTTATGATGTTCTTAGTTTCTTTGATTGTTATGTGCTTCTTTGTAAACATAAAAGGCTAGATTTCTTATCTAGTATTAGGGATGTAACTCTTCTATGATTATATGAAAAATTATGGAACCTCTTTTAATGAATGATTATTGCTTTAGATTCAAGTCTAGTGTCCTTAATGCTTGAGGTATGTTGTGCACCATATTTGCATGATCTAAGATAATTATGTTGGTGTATGTCCTAGAGGCCAGTTGTATACTGACCTTCTGGTTACATTGTTTCTTATCGTTTATCGTTTATTATATATATGAGGCATTTATTTTATTGTGTTATTTATTTTATTTAAATATGCATAATAAAGTCCTTAGAATAATAAGTACAATGCCATGGGATATCAAGTGCATGACTTGGTTGTGAGATCCTATTGGTTGATTTTGGAACACTATTCTTAAATGTCCTTAGTCAAGTATTATTGTGGATTAGGACAATTGTAATACATTGAGGCTAGTATGTGCATAGATTGATGACCATATCTCACGGGTCAAAGATATGATATATCAAGTCTTCACATAGGTACACATTAGAGTAATGTTGTACTGGATTGACCCACCATGAGAACGCTGCATTGATCGTTATGTGAGTGTCATGAACGATTCTCACAGTGACAATGGTGTATGTGGTCCTTTGACTTGAAGGCACTACAATTCCCTACATGAGGAGTTGTATGACTTGATACTATCAAATGTCCCCTGTAACAAGTTGATTAAAAAGACGGCTATTGGACATGAAATAACCAAGTGAAAAACATGAAGGGAGTTGAATTGTGTTTCTTAACCTTTTTGGAAAACTTATCTTAAAACAATTCTTTGAGTAAAAGTGTGGCTGAATTGTAAGTGAGAATGGACGAAACGTAAACTCTTTACAGTCCGTTGGTTGCAAAGAAAATTTTTCTAAAAGATCTTTGGGCACACTTTAAAAGCTTATATTTTCAGAAAAATGTTTGTTAAGAACAACAATGACAAACCCCATAAGTTAGTTGTAAAATGAAGTACACAAGGAGAGGGAAGGAAAGCTTACACTAGATATTTATATTGGTTCACTCTCATACCCCAAGAGTTATGTCCAGTCCCTTCTAATTGAAGGATTTTCCCCTAAACTTTCAAAGTTTACAAGTATTCTTCTCAACGCCTCTTCAGGCTACAACCAAGTATTCTGAAACCTCTTCAGGTTCTAACTAAGAAGTATTCTTTTATACACAACCTTTGTAGGCTTTCCAATGAATTGATAAAGGTGTTTTAACAACACTTAAGTTTAACTCACAAAGAGTGAGGATAAATAAATATGTTCAAGTAAAAACTCTATACAAGAGTATAATGAATAAAACAAAGTAGAGTTTTGTGAAAATTTTCTCTTGTTCTCTTGATGTAAAAAATTGTTGATTTCTTTTTCAAAGATTTTTGTATTTATAGGCAATGAACACTTGAAATAGTCTTCATACGCTTCTTCGTCCAATGGAAATATTTATTACCGTTCTGAGTAGCATTAAATGCATAGAACTGATAACATGTTGATCTCCTTCTGAAAAATGGTTTTGGTTATCAACGCTTGCTAGGAATTTGATATTTGAGTTCTGACTCTTCTGAACACGCAGAAAGTTCCTTATTTGTTGGTTTTTGTAGTTTTTAGAAGTGTCAGCTTTAGCGTACAAAGTTGATTCTTCGAAAGTCACATTGGTGTTAGAGATCCCATCAGCAGTTAATGTACTTTGTTTTGCTAATATTTGAATTGCTTTGGATGAAGCTGTTTAAGAAAAAATAACAGCGACAAAACAAAATGGATGATCCAATATAAAATATGTTGTATTAGACTAATATAGTAAAAGAGATATTGTCTTTATCAAAGTTTGTCTTTAGGTCCAAAAAGCTTAACATAAAGTTATTCAAAAGATACACTTTGGACTTTTATTGTTTGAAAAGTTTATAAGATCATTCAAACTTTTATTTGTTCTCTTTAATTTAATATTTATTGTTATGATCAAAAGCATTTAGAGTTTCAATTACTTTGAACCAATATTGGTTCTAATATCAATTTCTTGAATACGTCTTTGGTTTAAAAGTAGTTTTCATTTATTCAAAAGGCATAACTTCGTAAATGATATAAGTTTATTCAAAGCTTATTTGTTCTCTTTAATTTAATATTTATTATTATCTTCAAAACTATGAGGGGTTCAATTTCTTTGAACAATTTTTTGTTTCAATATCAAATATTCAAATTCGTCTTTGGTTCCAACAATCTCCCCATTTTTTATGATGACAAACAATATTAAATTTAATTGAACAAATACAATTATCAGTTTGAAAGGAATAAACTCCCCCAAGAACATGTTGTATATAAGTTGGACATAAGTATGTTAGACGCATGTGACTTAGGAACAATTTGTTTAGAAGGATAGTTTTTATTGGACGCAAAGTTTTACAAACTGAAGTAAAAGTCCATAACTTATCAGAGCAATAAAACAATTGAACAAGTTAATTGATAATAGTGAAAATTTTAAGTTCAAAGATTTTTATCAGTATCAAAGTATAAAGATTTATATCAATAGTACCAAAGTAAATCTTTATAATCAGTATTAGAGCAAAAAACTTATATGTATCAAAGTAAAAGGATTTATATCAAATAATCAGAGCAACAGAGTAATTTTGCTGTTAATTGAACAGGGATTAAAGTAGATAAACATAATATCATATCAACATCAAATGTATTATTAGTGTAAATAGAACAAGTTATATCAGAGCAACAAAGTAATAGCAAATGATAGAATAAGAGTAGATAACTGCAAAGAATAAATTTAATTTTATTCCTATTTCATGTATAAGTGTATACAAATGAAATTTATTTCCTAATTCTCCCCCATTTTGTCATCAGACAAAAAATAAAGAAAAACACCATAGTCATAAAAATGAAAGAAAAAAAATTTTGAAACAAAAATTGTAGAGAGAAAAAAAATTTATTGAGAAAGAGGCGGAGGAGGAGGGCCCAACATTCTATCATTCAGCCAACATGTCTACAACTGATTCTCCAAGTACTCACGATATATACATCTTGGCACTCATTCTCCTAGTACTCAGCTCATCGACTACCAAGTTGGGAGGCAAGTGCGTTGTAAGGATATTTTAGGGCTTTGACCAAGTCTTAAGGCCCACCTCAACCTACTAAAGAAACCCCATTTGATAGGGAAGTCTCTTTAGAGACCTACTCTGAACAACTCGGAAGGGATCTTTATCCCTATCACTTGAGAATAGATATCTTAAACTCCTTAAGATTAAGGGAACTCTCCCGGTCCTACTCTGACTATACTAGCTTAGTTAGGCAACGCCACCTCGCAGGCAATGAAAAATGGAGGTATGATGATCTAATATGACTCAACCTTTCTTAGTTGTACCTCCTTAGTCATTTATTTACTTGAGCATTAGAGTATTTTTTGCGAGTTCCTCTTATGTCATTCCAACAGCCAACCGCTATAGCAGAGTCTGAAATAAACAAGTGAAACACAATAAGGGGGTTGAATTGTGTTTTTTAACCTTTTTGAAAATCTTTTCTCAAAACAGTTCTTGAAACAAATGTTTCACAGGAAAGTAAGAGAAAATGGACGAAGCGAAAACTCTTTACAGTGCGATGGACGCAAAGAGACTTTTTCTAAAAATGTTGGACACAAGTTGAAAACTTTATATTTTCAAAAAATATTGGTTATGAACGACAATAACAATTCCAAGATGTTAGTTGAAAAGAAATATAACACAAGGAGAGGGAAGAAAAGCTTACACCAGATATTTATTCTGGTTCACTCTTACAACCTGAGAGCTACGTCCAGTCCCTTCTACTTGAAGGATTTTCCACTCATCTTTTACATATTACACGTATTCTTTTATGGACAAGCCTCTTCAGGCTCAACAACAAGTATTCTTTTACACACAACCTCTTCAGGCTTACCAACGAAATAATAAGGTGTTTTTAACAATACTTGAGTTTAACTTACAATAAGTGAGGATAAAATAAACATGCTCAAGTAAAACTCTATACAAGAGTAAATGAATAACACAGAGTAAAGCTTTGAGTATTTTCTTCTTCTTTTCTTGATGTATCTCAATTTCTTCGTACTGATTCTTCGGAGACTTTGGTATATAAATATAGCTTGAGAGCGTGTTTGGGTCTTCATAAGCTTCTTCGTCCAACAGTCATATTTATTACCTTTCTGAATAGCATTAAATGCATATAACTGATAACGTGTTGATCTCTTTCTTAAAAGTGGCTTTGTTATCAGCGTTTGCTAGGAATTTGATATCTGAGTTCTGACTCTTTTGAACATACAGAAAGTTCCTTATTTGCTGGTCCTTATAGTTGTTAGATGTGTCAGCTCCAACGTACACAATTGATTCTTCGAAAGTCATATTTGTCAAAGATCCCATCATCAGTTAATGCACTTTGTCTTGCTTGTCTTTCAAAATCCTTGGACGGATGCTTTTAAGAAACATTCAACAAAGACTAACAATGGAGGATCCAATAAAGTAATATAAAATAGGTTGTATTGGACGCATGTTGTAAGAAAGATTATATCAAAGGTTGTCTATCGTCCAAACGTATTTGTTATTTATATGAACAAAAGATATGACTTCGTAAAGGTATACGTTTATTCAAAACTTATTTGTTCTTTTTAATTTAATACTTATTGTTATCTTCAAAACACTAAAGGGTTCAATTTCATTGAACAATTTTGGTTCCAATATATGATAGTAAAATTTGTTCTTTAGTTCTAACAATCTTCCCATTTTTTATGATGACAAATAATATTAAATTTGATTAAACAAAAACAATTATTAGTTTGAAAAGTATAAACCCCCCTAAGAACATGTTATATACAAGTATATTGGACGCAAGTATATTGGACGCAGGTGACTTAGGAACAATTTTTATCAGTTTTGGTCAAAAGAGATTTTTACTTATTATTGGTCGCATTGTCTAATAAAAAAATTGAGTCCAAACGCGTATCAGAGTAATAAGACCGATTGAACAAGTTAACTGAGTAAAATAGGGTTGTGAAAATTGTAAGTCCAAAGAGTTTTACTAGTAACAAAATAATGGTTTATATCAGAGTAAAGCTTTATAAACAATATCAGAGCAAAATACTTTTACGTATCAGAGTAAAAAAGATTTAGATAATCAGAGCAACAAAGTAATTTTGCTGTTAGATGAATAGGGTTCAAAGCAAATAAGCATAATGTTAGTTCAACATCAGATTTATCATAAGCGTAAATAGAACAGGTCATATTTGAGTAAAAAAACATAAACAAATTATAACTAATAAAGGTAATTAGAAACAAGAGATTCATATAAATGTGTAAAAAAATTCCTCATTCTATGTATCATTGTATACAAATCAAATTTATTTCCCAGTTCTCTCCCTTTTGTCATTAGACAAAAAGTGAAGAAAAAAATATCATAGTCAAGAGAAAAGAAATGAACGAAATAAAAGAATTTTGTAGAGAGGAAACAAAATTTTAATGAGAAGGAGGCGAATGAGGAGGGCCTTGTGGGAAGTATTGCTTGAATAAAGCTTCAAACTGCCTATATACATTATGCATTTCATCTCTGATGAGACTGTGAACATCAAGATGCATTTCATATTCAGGAGCAGGTTGAGGATTACTTTCAGCAAATACTTCCACTGCAGTAGCTTGAGCTGCCATAGAATGCTCAGTAGGGTGGACGATGGAGAGACGAGCAGGAGTAGAAATTTGACATTGAGCTTCGTCTTCTTCTTCATCTGAAACAATATTGGGATCCCAGGGAAGTGGATCTTGATAATTAGAGAAACATGTCTCCCACGGGTATGGTTTGTCCAAAGAGTCAGTGGGGGACCAATTTTCCACTACTTTTGGGTCTAAGAGAAAGATGTCGCCACCAGAGGGTCTCAGAGGTATCCCGAAGAAGTCATCGAGGATAACATATGAAGTATACTATTGAAAACTCAGGCCTTTAATTGTTGTGACCTTTTCTTTGTCGTTTGTACTTAGCCCGGAAGACGATGCTTCTTGCTCGCACTCCCAGATATATCTCTCCCACAGAGATTTGGCTTCTCCTTCCTTAGCCTCTCCATTTAGAGACAATTATCTCAGGAAGTCCAAATCAACCTTTGGTGCAAGTTTTCGTCCAAAGTTAGGATCAAACCTTGTAGGCGAGGCCAAGAGGTTTGATTTCTGAACTTTTTCAGATCCTTGTTTTTGTTGCGATCCACCATTAGCAATCTTAGGCAAACTCAATCAGGCTGAATCTTGATTGAGGTAGCAGTGGTGAAAATGAGCGTAGAGGGAATGTAACTTAAGTATTTCACCAACGCACCAGTCTTGATGACATCCACAAAAATGGTGTCAAAGGTAATGGCATGAAGTCCCAGTTCTTCAAGGTTCAAAGGTTTGAACTTGAGTTGTTTTGGGTAAATATAGATTTGTTGAGAGAACCTATCACAAGCTCGAGGTCTCATCTGGACTATGGAGAGACTAGGCTCCTTTAAGTGTATAAGTGTTTGGTTAGGATAGGAGGGGAGGGGAGAAGAGGTGTAAAGTGTGTTGAGGCAGGTATTAGGAGTGAGGTTTGTGTGTGAGTTGAGGGTTTAGAAATTTGGGGTTCAGGATATGAAGTTTGAGAAGGAGTTGGGATGGACGCAGGTGTTGGTGGCATTGGGTGTTTTCTAAAGGGTCTCTTTCTTGCACACATCTTAGACCTTGTGCCCTTGGGTACTTTGATAGTGGAAGCAACCCTCATCATCTTGGCAATGGGTTGGTGATCATCTTCAAGGTTATAGTCCTTCACCAAACTTCTTGGGCGTTTGAGTTCACCTTGAGTGGACGATGGCTTCTTTGGACGCTCAGCTGCGACTGGTGAAGGTTTGACATCGTCCAATTTTTCAACAAAATCTTGGACGGTTGGGAGCCTCATCTTCAATAGGTTGCTCCGTCAAAAATCTTGTTGAAGTTACTTTCGTCCAAACACCTTCATCTTTTCTTCTTTGTCCAGAGCTTCGAATGGACTGAAGACACCTTGCTCCTTGAAGAGCTTGGTTAAGAGTACAACAAAGGATATAGTGGTCTTCTTTCCTATCCCCTGAACACTCATTTTGAAGTGTTTGATAAGGAGATGAGGGAGCTTGATCTACTGGCTCAACATCAAATGAAACAAGCAAAAAACTGTGTATTGGAGACGGAGTCTGTGGACCCAGCCTTGTGAAGTATCACCTTCTTGAGAAGTTGGTGAAGGACTCAGGTCGCGTCATGTGATAATCATTATTCACACACCTCATTATTCCCTCATATTTAGTACTTTATGCCTCTTATGTGCTTAATTGATTGGAATTGGCTTAGTTTTGTAAGTTTGGGTTTCAATGAGCTTAATTGTAAATTGTCAAAATTTCTTGGTTTTTGACACTATCTTTGTATTTTGGCAATATCTTGAACTATAGGAATCTAAAAATTGTGAATATTATATTTTAAGAAATCTAAGATGAAGCTCTACAACTCTCATGAAGAGCTCATAAGCTGATTCAGATGTATAGTTGGTTGAATTGGACTTGGAAGTCAGAGATAGGAAGCTATCGCTAGAACCCGACCCGCGTGCATTGATTGGGCCATTAATTAACATTAAGATGTCCAATGGAGCTAAAATTGATGTCAAATGAAATATAACACTCAAGTCTTCAGGTTTTCGTCTTTTCCACAATTCATAAGGAGTCTTTTTCAGAATAGGTCTGATGTATATTCTGTTTTGAATGTAGCAGGCAATGTTGACAGCTTCAGCCCAAAAGTGTCTTGAGCTTGAGTTGTCATTGAGCATTATTCTTGCCATCTCATGGAGAAACTGATTTTTCCTCTCTACCACATCATTTTGTTGTAGTGTTCTCGGGGCAGAGAAGTTGTGAAGAATACCACTTTCTTCACAGAACCATTGAAAGCTCTCATTCTCAAACTCTCCCCCCATGATCACTTCAGATTAAGCTAATACACATGCCTTTTTCATTCTGCACTCTTTTGCAGAATATAGAAAAGACCTTAAAAGACTCATCCTTGTGAGCTAGGAACATAACCCATGTCCATCTAGTATAGTCATCCACTATGACTAATCCACATTTCTTTCCATTTAATGAGGTTGTTCTTGTTGGACCAAACAGATCCAGATGCAATAGCTCTAGTGGTCTAGAGGTGGAAACATTATTTTTGGATTCAAAAGAGTTTTTAACTTGTTTCCCTTTTTGACAATCATCACAAAGAACATCCGATTTGTACACAAGATTTGGTAATCCTCTTACGAGGTTATGCTTGTTTTGCTTTGAGATTGATCTCAAGTTTGCATGACCAAGCTTCTTCTGTCATATCCATTGTCCTTTTATGGACACTAGGCATGATACATTCTGGTCTGAGAGATCTTCCAAGTCAATCTTGTAGAGATTGTTGTGCCTCTTAGCAGTAAAGAGTATGGACCCATCAGGGTTTCTGACTATATATTCTCCTTTGTTAAAGGAAAGGTTAGATCCACTATCACATAATTGGCTTATGCTAATTAGATTGTGTTTTAAACCTTCAATGAGAAGCACATTATCAATCGAAGGAAAAAGGTGCTTACCAATCTTACCAATCCCAACAATCTTACCCTTCTGGTTTCCTCCAAAGGTGACACAACCACCTGATCTATGTTTGAGTTCTTGGAACATACACCTTTCCCCCGTCATGTGACATGAGCATCCACTGTCCAGGTACCATGATAGGTGTCTTTTTCTTAAGCACATTTACAAGAGGAATTATCATATCTTTAGGTACCTAAAACTTCTTGCATCCTTTCTTGTTAGTTTTTGAGGACTCAAAATACCTCAATTTCTTTTTGTAAAAACATTTGGACGTTGTATGTCCTTTCTTTTTATAGTTATTGAAAAAAGGTTTGGGTTTTGCAGAAGTAGGTGGTTTTTGAACATTACTTTTCTCAGTAGATTGATACCCCATTCCAGATTTATCACGAGGATCTCTGGAGTATTATAGCAATGTGTTTAGATTTTCAGTGCTACCCACAAATATACTGAGATCCTCAGTAAGTTCTATTACTTCTGTTTGAAGTTTCTCAACTTCAATATATGTGTTGGACTCAGAGGATGTTTTCAGAAGAAGATTTTCCGTTTCTAGTTTATCAAAAACTATTTGAAGTTCTTGTTTATCTGAAAACACTTTTTCAAACTCTTTTGATAGTTTTGAAAATTTTCTTTTAAGAGCTTTGTATTCAACAGACAGAATGAAAGAGTTGTTTAACAGTTCATCAAAAGCTTCTTAAAGATTGAAGTTAGGATCATTTACCTCATCTTTTTCCTCATTAGAGGATGTGTTTGCCATGAAACATATGTTTGCTTCTTCTTTTATTTCCTTTTCACCCTTAGTTGATGAAAGGTCAAGATCTTCCCAAGTTTCCATTAGACCTCTTTTCTTTTTGGTGACGAATCTCTTCTTCTCCTTGTCCTTGTTCAGAGAAGGCCATTCAACCTTAATGTGTCTTGGCTTCTTGCACTCGTAGCAAATGATAGGACTTTTATCCTTCATTTCATTTTTGTTCTTCAGAGCTCTTCGTCCAAAGTGTTTTCTTCTCATTCCACCTTTCTTTTTCCACATCGGCTATACCTTTCTAGAGATGAAAGATAATTCGTCATCTTCAGAGACATCTTCTCCAGATAATTCAGCTTCATCTGAAGTTTCTTCAACTTTAAGTTCATTGGGCGCACTTTCTTTGTGGGCTTTTAAGGCAATAGATTTATCTTTTCTTGAATTGTCCTCTTCTTAAAGTTCAAGCTCATGAACTTTAAGAGAACCGAGAAGTTCCTCCATACTAAGAGAAGCAAGGTTCCTTGCTTCTTGGATGACAGTAACTTTAGCCCTCTATTGCCTAAAAAGACTTCTCAGCATCGTTCTGATGTAGTCTTGATTTTTGTAGGTTCTTCCAAGGGAACGAAGACTGTTGATAATGGTTTGGAAGCGTCCAAATATTTGGTCTATCTCCCATTTTAAACAATTTATACTGGTGAACCAGCATGCTTATTTTTTATTCCTTTACTTGATATGAATCTTCATGGGCCAGGGTAAGAGTATCCCAAATTTCCTTAGCTGTATCACATCTATAAACTTTATCATGTTCTGAACGTGTGATAGCACATATCAAAAAATGTTTGGCCTTTGAGTTTAGAAGATGCTTTGAGCATTGTCCCTCCTTCCACTATGGCCGAGGGAGTTCTTGTCTTTCTGCGTTGGTGGGCATTTGGTAGCCATTTTGGACTAAGTCCTAAATGTCCATCTTCTGTGCATAAAAAAATGTTGTATCCTTTCCTTCCAATAATCATAGTCGTTTCCGTTGAATAGAGGTGATCTATTCATTGCTTGTCCTTCATTTTCCATTTGAGGTTGTGCTGGATCTTTTCCTCTGCACTGTTAGATGCTCAACCCAAGTAGCTGAGCTCTGATACCAATTGAAATAAATAAGTGAAACACAAGAAGGGGGTTGAATTGTGTTTCTTAACATTTTTGAAAAACTTTTCTCAAAACAGTTCTTGAAACAAACGTTTCATAGGAAAATAAGAGAAAATGGACGAAGCGAAAACTTTTTACACTGCGATGGATGCAAAGAGACTTTTTCTAAAAACATTGGACGCAAGTTGAAAACTTTATATTTTCAAAAAAGATTGGTTATGAACGACAATAACAATCCCCAGATGTTAGTTGGCAAGAAATATAACACAAAGAGAGGGAAAAAAAGCTTACACCAGATATTTATACTGGTTCACTCTCACAAGATAATTATGTCCAGTCTCTTCTATTTGAAGGATTTTCCACTCATCTTTCATAGATAACAAGTATTCTTCACTCTGCCTCTTCAGGCTTATAACCAAGTATTCTTTTACAGACAAGCCTCTTCAGGCTCAACAACAAGTATTATTTTACACAAAGCCTCTTTAGGCTTGCAACGAAATAATAAGTTGTTTTTAACAACACTTGAGTTTAACTTACAACGAGTGAGGATAAAATAAATATGCTCAAGTAAAACTCTACACGAGTAAATAAATAACACATACTAAAGCTTTGAGTATTTTCTTCTTCTTTTCTTGATGTATCTCAATTTCTTCGTGCTGATTCTTCGAAGACTTTGGTATATATATATAGCTTGAGAGTGTGTTTGGGTCTTCATAAGCTTCTTCGTTCAGCGGCCATATTTATTACTGGTTTGAATAGCATTAAATGCATAGAACTGATAACGTGTTGATCTTTTTCTAAAAAATGGCTTTGGTTATCAACGTTTGCTAGGAATTTGATATTTGAGTTTTGACTCTTATGAACACGAAGAAAGTTCCTTATTTACTGGTCCTTATAGTTGTTAGATGTGTCAGCTCCAGCGTACAAAGTTGATTCTTCGAAAGTCACGTTTGTCAAAGATCCTATTAGCAGTTAATGCACTTTGTCTTGCTTGTTTTTGAAAATCCTTGGACGGATGCTTTTAAGAAACATTCAACAAAGACCAACAATGGAGGATCCAATAAAGTAATATAAAACAAGTTGTATTGGACGCACGTTGTAAGAAAGATTATATCAAAGCTTGTCTATCATCCAAACGTATTCGTTATTTATATGAACAAAAGATATGAATTCATAAAGGTATACATTTATTCAATACTTATTTGTTCTCTTTAATTTAATACTTATTGTTATCTTTAAAACATTAAGGGGTTCAATTTCATTGAACAATTTTGATTCCAATATATGATAGTAAAATTTGTTCTTTGGTTCTAGTAGAGTCTAGAAACATTGCCATTAATTGGAATTGCTATTGATGCCATGAATCTTACCTGGTCACAACAAATTGCCATTGACTGCCCTTGTGCCTTGGCAATGGTTGATTGACGCCTTTTGTGTTCCGTATCTAGATCTAGAGTTGTTGTTCCCGAGAATGTGGGTTAAAGACTCCATTAAAACAAGCTCTGCGAAGAAAATTGAGCTATGATTTACCTATGGTGAGTTGTAGAGGTGAAATTTTTTTCAAATCCATCTTTGCTACAGATCCGGGAAACAAAGCTTTTGTTTCATTCCTATAGACGACGTAATGTTCTCGTCTGAGTTGAAACCTTCTCGCCAGCTCCTAGAGCAGCTGGATGCTAGAATGGTAGGTGGAGGTACTTGCAAAAGGTACTCTGATGCTTAAGTCAAAAAATGACTAAAGAGGTATAACTCAAAAAGGTTGAGTGATATTAGGTTCCATACCTAGGGGTAGACCCCTTTTTATATCTCGCGAGGTAGTGTTGCCTACTCAAGGTAATATAGTCCTTAAGATAAAGAGTTCTCTTAATCTTAGGGAATTTGAGATATCTCTTGCAAGGTTACAGGGATAAAAATTCCTTCCATGTTATTTGGAGATAGGTCTCTAATGAGACTTCCTTGTCAAAGGAAGATTCTCCAATAGGTTGAGCTAAGCCTTAAGACTAGGTTAAAGCTCTAATTTATTCGTATCGTACAAGAAGTATTCCATTTTTAATTCAAACCTTTCTTTATGTTGTTATTTATACTATCATGTAATCAAATTCATAGAAAAATTCTTAAGTAAGCACAACCTACTATATGCACTCCATTCAACATTAAATAATGTAAGGTTATGTAAGTCATGTTGAATACACTTATACATGTCAAGTGTTAAATGAAGTGCTTACGTAAATAATGTATACTTAAGATGCATTCCATTCAATATTAAACAATGTAAGGTAATATAAGTCATGTTATAAATATACTTAAATTTAAAAAATATTTATACATTTCAACTATTAAATAAAGAAGTAATGATATTTGTACACTATTTTTTTACATTATTTTTACACTTGGTTAATAATGAGCAAATTTTTAGTTAATATAGTATATCATTTGGTTAATGAATTTTGATAATCGATTACTCATAGACTTGGTTAATGATGAACAAATTATTAGTTAATAAAGTATATCGTTTGGTTAATAGATTACCAGCTTGGAAGTGATTGGTTATCAAAACTCATTAACTAAACGATATACTTCATTAAGTAATAATTTACTCATCGTTAATTAAGTATAAAAATTGAGTAAAAAAATAGTGTGCGTAAATAGTGTATAGGTAAGAATTTCTCTCAAATTCATATGATACAACCGTCCGTTTAGACCCAGTTGAGTGTAGGAAAGAAGAAGAACTTCATACCGCCATACAGCTGTACGTGATTTAAGTGCCCACTTATGACCGAAAAGAAAGAAGTTGAAGTTCCTGCTTTATAGAATACTACTATTTGTGATGTGAGCTGTGACCAGGATACTATACTATATCCACTTACGACAAGAGCCAGGAGATGAAAGAGCAACCACCAAAGGCCCATGAGTCATTCTGTCGTCACAAACCGAAAATAAAACCTCTTGAGGCTATCTGCCACAAAATGTTCCCAACCTCATTCCTTTGACCATTCACCATTCTATTAGTAAATTATATCAGTTCTGCAACCCAAATACTCATGGCTGAAGCTCCAGCTTTGCCCGAGGTAGTGGTACTTGGTAAATCTGTCCAAGATCTGGTCTTGAATTCTGAAAACTTGCCAAAAAATTATATCTACGACTACGAGGAAGCTGGTGCTGGATTTCGAGATGCTCTTCTACCACCAGAGGATATTCCAGTGGTTGACCTTGACCGCCTCACATCTCCATCTAGAGCAGAACAAGAGCTTACAAAACTCCAGTTTGCCCTCAATTCGTGGGGCTGCTTTCAGGTCTGGCTTTATAGCAATTGCACTTAAACAATCAGCTGTTCTGAACTATATAGGCTACTTGGTTCTCTTCATCATAATCAATTTTACTTGATTGTTTGTGTTTTTGCTTCATCATACATAAAAAATCAAAGAAGATCAGATTTTTGTTTGTCAGCCAGAATACAAAAAATTAGATGACCTGCTTTCTTTAATAAGTTCATAAGATTATCTTAGAATATGAAAGAAAGTTAGAAAAAGATAATAGAAGATATTAGATGTGAACTAGAGCCTACATCATAATCCCTTTTACTTCATTGATTGGGTTTTTGCTTCAGCATACATCAAGCATCAGTGAAGTTTAAAATTCTGGTTCTCAGGCAGAATACAAAAATTAGATGACTTGCTGTCTTTAATATAAGTTCAGAAGATTATCTGAGGATATCAAAGAAAGTTAGAAAAACATAAGAGAAGATATTAGATGTGAACTAGAGCCTATCAGGTTCTGTTCATCATAATCACTTTCACTTTATTTATTGGGTTTTTGCTTCAGCATACATCTAGCATCAAACAAGTGGACTAGGCATTAGCTTTGCCACCATCTTGTAAGGGTGTGAAACTCAATTTCAGAGAACAATATAATCTCTACTTTGAGTACTTTATCAGTCCTAATATGATCAAATCAGAGAACAGTATAATCTCTACTTTGAGTACTCTGTCTTATTATGACCAAATGAGATAATAAGATATTTAAAAGTATAACAAGAGGCATTTTCACAAACCCAAGAATGGTATTCTGAATTATTTTGGGGGATTCAGGCAATAAATCATGGTATGACAAGCTCATTTCTGGACAAAGTGAGAGAAGTGTCAAAGCAATTCTTTGAACTTCCAAAGGAAGAAAAGCAAAAATATGCGAGGGAACCAAACGATATTGAAGGATATGGAAGTGATATAATATTCTCAGAAAATCAAAGACTTGACTGGACTGACAGAATATACCTCAAGGTGCAGCCTGAAGACCAGAGGAAGTTCAAAGTTTGGCCCAAAAAACCCATTGATTTCAGGTATATATTCTTATCTTGACACCTGTAACTCTCAATAACACTGAATTTACTAACTTTCTCATGGAGTAGGGTTTCTCACTTTGTACCTTAGAAATTTATATAGAGTAAGAATGGACTATTTCTAATTTTCATACACGCGTAGCATTATCATTTCTCACTTTTATCCAATTCTTTTGGGTTTTTGATACAAATATTCAATCTATATATCCACAAAGCAATTGCATATGAATAATATATTTAAACTCAGTGGATATCAGTATCACATTGCAGGACTATCTTACTAGAGTATACCGAAAGGCTAACGCTTCTAAATGAAGTAATTCTCAAGGCCATGGCAAAGTCCCTGAACTTGGAAGAGGACTGCTTGTTGAACGAATGTAGAGAGAGAGCTATAATGTTTGTGAGATTCAACTACTACCCTCCATGTCCAAGGCCTGATCATGTTCTGGGCCTGAAGCCACATGCTGATGGATCAACTATCACTTTTCTTTTGCAAGATAAAGAAATAGAAGGCCTCCAAATCCTCAAAGATAATCAGTGGTTTAAAGTTCCAATCGTCTCTGACGCTCTCGTGATTAATGTTGGAGATCAAATAGAGGTAATAACTGAAGGTTCTCACATCACATTCAAGCACACACAGAAAACTTGTTCACGGAATTGATACAACAGCAAAAGCTTGACCGTGATAACTGATATGATTGACAGAATCTGTTGAATGTGATAAACAGATAATGAGCAATGGAATTTTCCGGAGCCCAATACACAGAGCAGTGATAAACAAAGAAAAGGAAAGGCTCACAGTAGCTATGTTCTGTACCCCGGATTCAGAAAAAGAGATTAAACCAATCGACAAGCTAGTGAACGAGTCAAGGCCCAAATTATACAGAGCGGTGAAGAATTATACTGAGACCTATTTCCAGTACTACCAGCAAGGAAAAAGACCAATTGATGCTTCAAAGATATAACTTTTAATGACGTCGAATACTTCTCAGAATACTCCTTTTGCCTTCTCCCTGTATGTTTTCTCTGTAAATATGTTTTCTAAAAAACTGTTTGATTATTTTTTTTTTATTTTTATTTTCCTCTATATAAATCATCAAAAATTTATTGGAAAAATAATATGTGATATTCTGTGCATTTTGGTGGTATGTACTCTCCCTATAAGCTGTCTTATATTTTCGTATTCCTTATTGTAATATGCCTAAAAATGTAACATGTTAAATTATATTTCCTTTTGAATTGTGTAAGATCAAAACATGTTGTGGAGTGACATGAGATTTGAATACATGATCAATAAAGTTGAGCAATTATACCTGATAAATTTGGGCAATCATATTGATTCCTGGGTATGATTCTACTTTGGTTTATTATCACCAAAGCGGAGTTACTCATTTTTAATTAGTGAAATTTTTTATCATTTGAGAAATGTTTTTAATTATTGCATGCAATTACTTGCCTAAAGAGGATTATTTTATGTATTAGTTGGAAACCTAAATCTGATAAAGTTATTGGAGATGCATTTATCTAAAAAGTTTATATTCCAAAGGGGATAGATTTTCAAAATTAATGTACTCTCATTGATTAATTCATTTGTTGAGGTTCTAATTTTAGTTACTTGTTCTGTCAAATGGAAATGTGTAATATTAGTTTCGTCATGACCCAAATAGGGGGTCCATCACCGGCGTCGACAACTAAAATCCAACAACCCAAGGAGTGGAAAAAATTGTGAACTCGCAAAATTAGTTTGGAATGAAAATTTCAAACCTTCAATAAAGTTTTCCCTAAAATTTTATCATTTCCAAAAATACAATTCATCTACGAATTCATATAGATAATTTAGAATATCCATATTAACCACCATTAGGCCTCCTAAACATATAATAACCTGTAGGTGAATTCTCATGACCAAAAGTTTATTTTTTTAAAAAAGAATATCACAATTTTCCTAAAATACTATTTGACAATCTATACTATCCCGATAAATAATGGAGCATGTTTCAGAGTATTGGCCCATGAGGCTTCCAAATTAATGTCTATAACAAAACTTGAATAAATTCTCAAATTTGTCCACAAAAAATATCGTGTTAGGCTCACATAAAATAACTGTAAGACTCCATCGATCAAACCGGAAGAGTAAAACTAGAAGCAATCTCATTACCCTTATTTGTAAAATATATATCCACAATTGGGGTGAGTTTACAACTCAGTGAGCAATTAATACCTACTATAACCAAAACAAGACAAGCAAGGCACGAGTTTCTCGATAAAGAATGAAAAAAACATTTAAAAACAGTTACTAAAAATATTTATAGCAAACGATTAAAACAACATTTTAGAATATATAATAATTGTACATAATACTTTTTCAAGTAAAGCACTTCAAAACCATAATCATTATAAATCTTGACATTTTTTATTTTAATAAAACAGTTACGTAAAAAAGAATTTTCAATAATTCAAAAATGTAGACTAATCAATTAAAACGAAATCCACGTGGGAGAATTTGCAACGCAAAACTAAACTAAAATTTAAACAAAAATATTGCAAGTAATTAGGATTAAATAATGCACCTTTAAAACATATAGCTAGCTACATTGCGATTGAAAATTTTCACTTAAAATCTCACATATTTACATACTCACATATTTTCAAACCAGAACTTATTTCATGTTTCTTTGATAGTCATATGCAAACTTAGGACTTTGCATTCTCTTATTTCAAGGAACTTTGTTTCAAACATGTCAAAAATGTCAAGCGATCATACTTATTCCATCCCAAGTTGTACCTAGCATGGGGCTATTAAGTCTCCTACTAATTGGGGTCCAATCTAGGTGTCCCAAGGCTAAATATCAACACCTACATTCACTATTCGAAATAAATTTCTAAATGTCAACATCTACATTCACTATCCTACAAACTCAATTTGAAATTGTGCCTAAAAATTCAATTAATCAAACTTTTGGACCACAAGTTTACCTATATATGCCAAATAATCAAGGTTGATGAAATGGGTAGCATGTTGGACATTCAAATGGCAGCTTCTTGGTTCTTTGAAAATTTCCCCAATTCATGTTAGAAGAAGAAAGCAAAGAAGAGGCATGATTGAAGCAAGATAATCCACAAAATTTGTATTTCTCTTGCTATTGTGTATTTAAATGAAAATGGAGATGAAAACAAAATAGGGAGATAGAGAGAAGAATGATGGAGGCACAAAGGGTAAGCTGATGTTGAATGGTGAAGAAGGGGTTAGGGTTTTCTTTTATATTCAGTGATATAAAGTGGTGCAATATCAAGTTTGCCCATAAAAAATTACACCCTCTTAGCCTTTTTTAACGTTGTTATAAGCTGGCATTCTAATGATAACTTATTTTGATTTAAAGTTGTTATGCCCATTTGGTTTATCAACCGCATTCCAATTTTGTCTTATACAGTCACTTTTGCCATGAACAATTGTATTGATTCAACTGAAGTGTTGGCTTGGATTCATCAATACTTTTACTCTATCTGGGTGACTTGTTTTTTATACTTTCAGGTTTTTCTTGAGATAAAAGAGGATAAAATTTTGCCATTATATATGTGTGTGTGCATGTATGTATGTTGAGTTGTTTAAATTTATTGTACTTTATTGACCAAGGTCCCTTTGTTTTATACAGTCTCAAGTTTTTCTTATGGCATCAAAATAGGATAAAAATTGATTATATGTGTATGTTAGGTTGAACAAACTTATTGTATTTTGGAATGCAATTTTATCTGTTTAATGACCAGTAGAGATACATATTGTTTTTTATTTGGATTCTCAGAATATCCCTGATCAATCAATTTGAGACACTTATGTTAGCTTTGTACTAGGCTTTATTAGATGTTTATTGTGCACAATATTAGTATTTTAGATGAGTTTAATGTTGTTGGACCTCATTGGGCTTTAATGTAAATTGTGAATAATTCTTGAATTTTGATACATTTTGACCTTTTTTTTCTTGGTTAGGCCATAACTTGAGACTCGGTGATCAATTTGAGGTGATTGTCACGACCGGAAAAAATCGCGATAGGAAGCGACGAGAGCAAAAATAGTTAATTGTAAAAAAAAAAAATAACAGTGGAGTCGCCACCAATCTTTTATTGGATAGGAAAAATTACTGGTAAAACCCTTTTAAAATAATGGATTTAAAATAAAAAGAAAAGGTTTACAAAAACCAGGTAGGGTTCGAGAGTCGATTATGTACAGAGAATGGTGGAAACTTAATCCCACAGCATCCCTAATACATCTGTTATAAAATGGTTACCTTAAGTTAGTTGTGCGAATTTTAATAACCTAATTGATATCTATTTTACTCTCTAAAAATAAAGATACGAAAATTGAGCCAATGAAATACTTACCAAACAAAGCCAAAAATTTTCAATTAAAGAAATTAGCTAAATTACAAAAATTTACAAGTTTGACTTTGACTTGCAAGCCTCCGTATCCCCTGGTTCAATGAAGAATTTAAAACCACGTAGTTCTCTAAAAAAAGATTATGTGTTGGTTAATTTTAATTGCGTAAAAATATTGCTTTGAATTAGTTGATTAAAAGAAAGAAAATTAATTTGATTTAAAATAAAATGATTGGATTAGAAAAAAAGGACTTTATTAACACGTCCTGAACGGGATGAAAAGCGATATTAAACCTACTGATTCACCCTAAACAAACGTTTAGTGGGTACTTGACCCCTGAAGACGACTAATATAGTTTGTGGTATTGGACCACTTAGAGAAAAAGGAAAGGCTTGTTTAACTTATCCTAAAGGAATGAAAAGCTGTATTAAACCTACTGATTCACCATATGCAAACGTTTAGTGGGTACTTGACTCCTGAGGACGATTAATGTAGTTTGTGGCGTTGGATCTCTTTATTTGGTTATTTATTATACCCATATTTCTTCTTACATAAGGCAAACACATATAAGTAATACCAAAAATCTAAATTAAAATAAAAATATCTAAAGGCAATAATGCCAAAAAATAAAAATTTAAACAAAATAAATAGAATATACAAAACAACAAGAAAAAGCAAAGTAATCAAGGGACAAAAAGGAAATAGCAAAAAGAAACTAAGAAACAATAAAATTTACACAACCTGAGACTAAAAGGGATCCAACGTTCTTATTTCCCACATATTTATCTTTATTACTTCATCCTTGTTCTAATTTTTATTTATTTATTTTTTTTAATTCATTTCATTTTTCTTTCTTGTTATTATTTTTTATATTTTTTTCATTTTACTTTTCTCTTTTCTCTCTTTTTTTCATTCCATTCTCTTCTTATTATTATATTATTTTTTTTGCTATTAAACGTCAGTGCGGCACAAACATCTTCAACTAAGATTCCAAAATCTAAACGCCAACACAGTTCCTGACAATAGTAAAGTGAGGAAAAGAAAAACTAAAAAATAAAATAAAATAAAATAAAATAAAGTAGAATAACATTACACCTTTTCATCCGGCTACTAGTAACGTAAATTGTAAAATGAACCAGAATCATTTCAATCTTTTCCTTGTCTATTCATTCCATTCATTACACCAAATATTGACTCCAACACCATAGAATCCAACAAGACAATAAACAAAATGAAACTAGCACCCATAATCGAAGGCTGACCATGTTCTAAGACTAACTTGATGCTGTAGAACACAAATTGATATCCTAGGATCCATTAAGAACACAACATGGTGTTATCAAATAAAAGGAACAAAATCAAGTTTTGAGAATTGCACATTTTTCAATTGAAAGAAACCTATTTGCACCTTTCAAGCTGACAAGGAAGAATCAAATGAAATAATCTAAATTGTGCTCAAGTGCACCCAAAATCGAACAAAAGAAGATTAGTCCACAGAACTTAAATGCAAACCTAGGAAGCACTCAAAGTTCAGCTAACAGTTGTGACCTTTAACAATAATATTGTCAAGTTACATGAATCTGATTGCAACTGGAGTAAAAAAGAAATGTTTCTCAGCTATTCTTTATTACCAACACTGCAAAAGAGCACCACTCATATGTTTCCCTAAACTTGCGTTCCCATACCCAGCAAAAGAAAGCTAAAATTAAACCCCACTAAAGAACTCCAACAGTCCAAGACAATTAAGATTCAGAATCATGTTTGCAATTTCAGCTCCCAAACCAAATCGTCAAATCATCATAGCAGCCCAATTTTTTTTCAAGAAAACAAGTACAAGCCTAAGATTGTTACAGCTTAAAAACATGGTGAGCAAAATTGACAATGATCAAGGATTCCTTATGGATCGGTTAATTATATTTCAAAAGTCCATGGGTAAGTTTCAAATTAGTTCAAAATGCAGTGAGCGCATGCAACCAACCAACAAAATAACATTACTTACCCATCAATTTTACACTAATCTAAAATTCATCCATGAAAACTAAACCGCCAGTATTTTTAGTGAGGTAACAAAACGGGTTAACTATGCCCAAAAGAAATAGAACTAAGGATTCAAAAGTCGCATTTGGCAACCGCCTCCAAGCCAAACATTTTCAAATTCTCAATCTAAATGCGTACAACTTAAATAGATGAATACAACAGCATATATTCACAGATCAGTCATCTACTTAACTAAAAAAAAAGGGTAGTCTAAATCCTTCTAGTTCAAGTTATGAATCCTAGACCCAACTTCGCATGAAAATGCAACATTTAGCACTCTAACCAGACAAAACAAAATTCTCAGCAGCCGAGCATCCACACAATATTTTAGTTTAAATAGCACACACTTAGAGCATTATGGTATCTATGCAAAGTTACCAATAGGGTGGATTTAGCACTGTGTGGGAGCAGACCGCATTTTAGAATGGAGAACCAAAAAAAAGCAAAACAAGGCAGACACCCATTTACCACTCAATGTACATGCATTTATAAGAACAAACAAGGCCATTCGAACAAAACTACTCCAGATTTCAAAGATAAGGAGCTAACATAACCTCCTAATTTCTCCACTCAAATTTCAAGTAAACAGATTCTACAGTAGTTGCTTGGCAATAGCTAACCATAAGAACTCAATTCTCAAGCACTAGTCTAGTATATTAGGCTATACTCCCTGGAAAACAGTAACTATCCAACAGGTTCACTCATTCACAATGAAATCATAACAGTATAACACAGACCTATTCATTCCAAGAGCATCAGATTCAACATCAAGCAAATTCTAAAAATAATAAAAAAAGGATAACAGAACCGAGCCTCGGTTGTACGTATATAACACTACACTTCCAATTTTTCAATGATTCTATGGATCATTACCAGTCAACCATACAAGTTAATCCAAACTGAACCCTTAAACAAAACCCTATGCACACTGATACACTATTGGTTCAATTTGAATATAAAAGATGAGAGCGGGTGCTGTGAGTTACCGAGGAAATCCGTTGCAAAATACGGAGGCGCGGCCTCCTCAATCCCCAACTTTGATTGCCTAGCACGACCAAACTTTCTCTGAGGGTGGAGCTCTCTCTCTAACACTCTCTAAAATAAGGAAAATCAGAAATCCCTAGCGAAAAGAAAGAATACCCCCCAATACAGAAAAGGCTCCCCTCCTCCGTACGCCCCCTTCGAGCAGGTGTGGCGGGCCTCGAGTTCCTCTGGTGCGCGATTTTGGGGAACATAGGCAGAGGGTGCAGCGCCAGGTCATAGACGGGTGTTTGCTGTTGTGGCTGAAGCAAGTGGTGGTACGGAGGTGTTGGGGAAGGGTGATGGTGGTTGGTGGGCGGCCATGGGGAAGGGTGATGGCAGGGGTATGGGGAATAGGAGGGCTTTGTGGCTGTAGGTCTAGGTTGCTGCCATGGGGAAGAGCGCGTAGGCTTGGTGGCTACAGAGGGGATGGCGCGGCAGGGGGCATAGCAGGGCAAGTTGGGAGAAGGAAAGAGAGAAAGGGAAAGAAAAGAGGAAGAGCGCTGCTAGGGTTCTTCGCAGGTGGGGAAAGAAAGGAATAAGGAACCGGGTCGGGTTTGGTGCTGGAGCTGGACCGGGTTGTGTAACCGGGTTGGGTTAAGGGAAAAAGGTTTGGGCTTGGAGAAATTGGACCAGAAGATGGGCTCAAATGTTTTTTTTTTCATTTCTTTTTTTTTCAAAATTTCTAAGTTTTTTTCAATTTTCAATTTTGTAATTAGTTAAATTAAATTGGTTGATTTTTCTTAATTTTTGATTGGCTAAAAGAAATGTTTTTTTGTATTTCCCTTCAAATTTTCTTATTCATTTTTTCTTTTTCCCATTTGTCTTATTTTTCTTACTTTTTGGATTTTTGTAATTAACTAAAATAATTTGATTTTTCTCTCTCTTTTTTTTTTTAAAAAAAAAAGGCTTGGACAAATTTGGGTGTTCACAGTGATCTTGGTGTATTTGGAAAGATAAGACAAGGTTCTACAACTTTCATGAGAACTCAAGAGCTGGATCAAACTTCTAAGAATGCAAATAAGCGCACGCATTTAGAGTGGAGTGCTTTATTCTTGGAATCTGACCAGTGTGCACATATTGGACCATGTCGCGGGCTATAGGCCTCCTTTTGAGCTGAAACTTGACTATTGGAAAGATAAAACCCATATCTCCAACTTCACTGAAGACTATTTAATCAATAGATGTCGTTTTAGGCATGATTATGAAGCTACAAGTTGGTTTGAATTTGAAAACTTGTTCTGCCAACCTAACTTGAGGTAGGTGCAGTGTTTTTGGCATATCTGGAGTTGTAAAAGTCCAAATGGCATGAAATTAACGCCAAAATTTCAAGGAGACAATGGTCTACAATTGTCATGAGACCTCCAAGCCAAAATACATTGTTTAGGGTATGAAAAGCAGGCTGAAGTCGGAGTAGAGTTGCTGACTTGAAGCCACCAACCATACACCAACCCACCTACCATGCACCAACCCACCAACCATGCATCAAGTTTCCATATTTGACAATTTCCATGTTTTTACAACTTGCATTCAGATTATTTTCAATTACAAATTGGCTTCTAGGATTAGTATAAATAGAGTCAATCTCTTTGTATTATACATCATTCAATTGGAAGTAAGTTTGAGTTTTTGTGAGAGTTTTCTTTCTCTTCTTATCCATTCTCTTTAGAATTTCGTTTTTGTTCTTTATTTTATGAGTTCTTCCTTCCCATCCATGGAAGGCTAGGTTCTCATAATTAATCCAAAGGATTAGCCATCTTGATGTTTAATTTGGAGATCTTGTTTCGCTTGTTCATATTGCTTAATTGTTATTCAAGTTTCTCTTCTTCCTCTTTTGATTTTTATCTAGATTGAATTGCTTAATTTAATTTAGATGTTGATGTGATAATAGCTTTATTATCATGTATTCAAAGAGGATCACAAAGACTAAACAATATATCAAAGCTTTTTGATGGATTGTTTGGCTTGGTTAAAACCCTGATCTTAAGTTAATTTATGTTGGATGGTGCTTACTTTATCTAACATTGGTTAATCAAATCCTAAATGCTTATCTAGTAGAGGATTCTTGGATCATGTTGAGGCTTCTTGATGTGATCTAAGGCCAAGAACATGGTTAGCAATTAAGTGAATTCCTTGTGATTAACAATGGATTAAACTCAAGATCGGTAAATTTCCTTGGATTGGTTAATTTGTTTCTTTAAATTCAACCGCTGTATTTTCTTACAAATCATCAAAACCCCCTCTTTTAATTATCTTGATTTAATTGAATCTTTGTTTTTGGATCCTTGAGAGATGATTCAGTTCATGCTCTATAATACAAATTAGTTTGTGAACCTGTAATTTTTATTATTTTGACGAGTCTCGACAACCTCTTGGTAGTATGTTTATATGCACATTTTCAATCTGAGCCTAGAGAGTCACATCTAACTGCTATTAAAAGGATATTTAGATATTTGAAAAGCACTACTAATCTGGGTTTGTTATTTAAGAAATCACATGAGTACAGATTAGTTGGTTTTTGCGATGTGGAGTATGTTGGAGACAAAATTGAAAGAAAAAGCACCAGTGGAGGATGCCAATTCATTGGAGGCAATCTAGTCTCATGGTTCTGCAAAAAGAAAAAGTATAATTGCGCTTTCAACTGCTGAAGCTGAATACATATCAGCATCTAGTTGTTGTTCTCAACTTATTTGAATCAAGCATCAATTGAAAGATTACAATATCTTCAAAAGTAAGATTTCCTTAATCTGTAATAATACTGCATTAATAAATTTGTCTAAGAATCTCATTCTTTATTCAAGGGCAAAGCATATTGAAATCAAACATCACTTTATAAGAGATTATATTCAAAAATGTGTTTTGATATTCAATTTGTGGATACATATCATCAATGAGTTGATATTTTTACTAAACCCCTTGCTGAGGATAAATTCACCTACATTAGAAAGCATTTAGTATGCACTTTGTGAAAAAATAATGATTGTGTGTCCATTGATAATCTGCGTCCAATATGACTTGTACTTGATATGTATCATATGTATACGTTCAATATTTGATAAGCCTGTTGACAGATATATTTTTGCATTTATTATAAAATATCTTTGTCTTATATTTGAACTTAATTGAATTTCCTACGCTGAGTCAGTACTTAAATCGTCACAACAGATACTTTTTACTGCGGCGTGTGACAGTTACTTAATGAGCTTTTATTTAAAATGTCTTTTCATATTTTCATTATTGTTTATCAAAAACGTTTGAAATACCTTCCTCTTCTACAGCCTAATAAAAACTCATCTTTTTTCAAGATTAAGTTGTTACACTCTCAAAACCTTTCTCTGAAAAACCTTTGCAAAAAATTTCATCTTTCGAAAACCCTTTTCCTTCTCCTTCTCAAACTTTCAATCTACTCAGGAAATGGCTGGAGGAAGAGGCTCAATGTCGAAGAAGATAAAGTCGCTACAGAATATTTGTTTCAGACCTCAACACTGGTAGAGTGTGGTATAGATATTGATGAGAACCTACAAGGAGTAGACTTGGCAAATTATTTTAGAGAAATTGTGGATGTTCATTCGGAACTGGTTCGTGATTTTTGGAAAAATGTCTTTTTCTCTGATACTGAGGTCAAAGGATAGGTTTTGGGCAAAGAAGTTGTAGTGTCTGAAGTGACCATATAAGATGCTACCCAGTGTTGGCTAAAAGGAGCCAGAGTCACAACTGACTAGGAAAAGGACTTTGGAGGAAAAGATGAAGTTTTTTATATTCTTCTAAAGGATCCTTATGCTAATGAAATGAATGCATCAAGAATGCATGACAAGCCGAGAGTTCTACATCAACTCCTGAACAAGGTGATTCTTCACAAGGCTAGGTCCAAGGACTCTGTCTCAAGTGGACATGTCTTTTTCCTTTGCCACTTAATGTTGTGTCAACAGATCAACCTCCCATTCTTGCTCTTCAAGAACTTCAAAAGAAATGTTCAAGGGAAAGGAAAGAAAAACACTATCTCCTGTGATGTTCTTCTAACAAAGATTTACCAAGACCAACATATGTACACCCTCTTCGAAGCCTTAAACGAAGAAAAGAAAAATGTGTATGGCAAAAGACAATTTCAACAAGTCTTTGGACGAAGCAATCTGGTGAAGATGAGGCTCCAAACAGTCCTAAACTTCATTGGATGAAGTGACGCTGGAGAAGAAGCTAAACTTTCTCCCTCAGTAGCTGAGCATCCACAAGAGCCTGTGCCCAAAGCAGCAGAGTCCAAGGGTCCAAGAAAGTTGGTTATGGACAACAGCTCGATGATGACCAACCTATAGCCAAGAACTAAAGACTAAGGTTGCGTCCACTTTCAAAGTGCCAAGGGGCATTAGGATGAAGATGAGTGCCAAACAAAGGCCTTCAAGGAACTCACCATCACTCAAGCAACTACGTCTGTTCTAACCCCTTCTCTTTTTTCACCTATGCAAACCGACCTTCAAATAGTTAACCCCTCTTTACCACCACCTACTCAAAGACAACTCTCACATTCACCTTAGACACAAACTTCACCCCCAACACCTACCTCACATCATTAAGTTAAGGAACTCTTCACCTCTTAGTAGGTAGCCTTTAAAAGTAGACCATCATGATCAGGTAGCATAATAAATAGGTAACAATTACAATGTTGGATAGAGAAGCGTGTCACATGTTCTTGAATTTTATGGTGAGTTTGGGTGGACAAACACTCTTGTTTACACTTTATAAATGGACTTTTAAAGATTTTTTGTTATGTTTGAGAGAAATTTCAATTGAAAAAATAAATGAGATTTTCATCCTAAATGTAATTTAGACAGAAACAACATTTTATTATTTTTGTAGTGAAAAAAAAACTTGTTTAAGTGTACATTAACAAAAATATCTTTATATTTTAATAATATATTATTATTTTAATAATATTTAAATAAATATAACTTAAAATTTTTTTAAAATATTCTTATAATTATATGAAAAGTGATTTTATTTTACAATACTCAAAGTAAACTTAACTTAAAAAAAAAATTCTTTTGCCATCAATTTATTTATAATTAACTTTTTTAACATCAATTTATTAATAATCTAATTCAAAATAACACGTACTCTTTTTGATAACTATACATTCAAAAATATTTGTGTCAACATTATCCAAACAATATTCATGTAACAAAATAAATTTCTAGATAAAGGTTTCCAAACATAAATCACTTCACTCAAATTCACGTCTAACTAAAATCAAGTTTACAAAATCAAGTTTATCCAAAATTAAATTTGTAAAATCTAATTCAAACACACAATATGTTACGCGACCGTGGAACTGGGTGTACCGTCCGATTGTAGTGATATATATCAATAATAAGAGAACATTGGCAATGGAAAGATTAAGAAAATTACCATGTGGATTGTAAATTATCATCATCATCATCATTATCATCAACCTCCTCTTTACATGGAAAATTTTCATTGCTAATTCAGCCTAATTAGGAATCTCAAAGCTAAGGATGACAAACTAAATATACTTTGTCTTGGAGGTGAGAGAAAATGAAAGTAAGAAGAAAAACAAAATTTTGTAAGACAACTTAGTTTAGACTCGCGAAGAAAAGACATGGTTGGACTTATTTTCCTTGTTCTGGCATTGTAGGACACTGGTAGACGATCCATAAAAAGTTTAGATCTTGAAGAGTAGGCCACCATGTGTGGCGAAGAAGGGAGCAAACACTATAGACTCAACGGCTATCAGCTTGATAAGGATGTTAAGTGATGGTCCAGATGTATCCTTGAGAGGGTCTCCGATGGTGTCACCAATAACAGCTGCCTTATGAAGATTTGACCTTTTTGGACCAAGGCTTCTTGCACGCTCTAAAGCACCAGCCTATCACACCAAATATTGAGGACGAAATCCATATCATTGATACATTAAACCATAATCATACACACCAAAGTACAACTCAAAAGTACCCAATAAAATATTTACCTCGATGTACTTCTTGGCATTATCCCAAGCACCACCGGTGTTCGATACAGAGATAGCTATTTGTCAACATGGTACAAAAATATGTTTAGAGCAATCACAGAAAGGGACAAGAGCAAAGATGAACAAGAATAACATTACCTGTACACCAGACACAAGAGATCCAGCTAGAACACCAAAGAGTGTTTCTATACCAAAAAAGATCCCAACAACAAAGGGTGTAAGCATGACAAGAGCACCGGGTGGTATTATCTCTTTGATGGAAGCATCAGTGGAAATCTTAACACATGTAGCATAGTCAGGCTTGGCAATGCCCTCCATCGAGCCTGGAATGGTATTAAATTGCCGGCATACTTCCTCAACCATCTTCAGAGCAGCACTTCCCACACTCTTCATTGTCATGGCTGAAAACTAGTATGAGAGCATTGCACCTACAATTAAACTAATAAATACCTTTAGAGTCAGCACATCAACTGTTGAAATTGCGGCTCAGCTCACAAAGGCACCAAAGAGGGCCAGAGACACAAGGGCAGCAGAACCAATTGCAAACCCCTAAAACAGAACAAGAAGATATCTCAGGCATCTTCCAGGAAAACTGATGTTTCCATGAACTTAAGAATTAGATCGAAAGGGAATAAAAAAGGAAATCCAAACCTTCCCAATAGTAGCAGTCGTGTTTCCAGCAGCATCAAGGACATCAGCTGTGACTTATCCCAACCATCTTAACAACACCTCTAGCATTGTCACTGATTGGACCATATGCATCAATGGCCAATCCAGTAGCTATAGTACTCAGATCCCAAGTGCAGCAACCACAATACTATACATGGCAGCAATGCTGAAACTAACAAAAAATACTAAATGCAATAGCAAAAATTGGAATAATGACGGACTTGTATACCAAGGCAAGGCCAAATATAACATTAGTAGTAGCACCAGTCCTGCAGGAATCTGCAACATCTTGCACAGGGTTGCAAAAGCATAAAGGAGTTAGGTCAAGGCAACATCTAACCATGCACAAAGGTAAAGGTACAAATATGACCCAAAACCATTTACCTATATGCATTGCTGGTATAATACTCTGTCACAAATCCGATAATAAGCCTTACCTAGGGACCAACAGCAACACACAAGAATAGCTTCCTGCAAATAGAAATCAATCCCATGAGTCATCAGATAGGAAAATAATTATTACTTTCTCACTTGTTCAAATGCTAAGTAGATCAAATTGAATTCATTTTAAATAAACGTTACAGGGCATTTAGACAAATTATTCTGAGTTAGATATCTTTTAGGTACAACTCAGCACCAGAACCAGATCTTTTCTGAGTTCTGACATAAGGTGTAATTGGATATATGCTCAATCCAATTGTTAAGAATTATCATGTACCTATATATTGAACATTTTCTTTCAGCTCCTAAAAATTTAATGTTTACAGCAAAAAAAACCTTGAAGCTTACTAATAATTGAGGTTTCCTTCAGAAATTTTTACATTTTCCATCATAAATTTCTTATAATGCTCCATAAATCTATTATAATGTTGTCTTTCTAGGAAAATACAACATTTCCTTGACACTTTAGGCTTTTACAGTGACTCAAAATGAGTCAAAATTATTTTAAAGCTACTAGAATACAATTAAACCAGGATATGGATTTCTTATGCACATCTCTCCACATGTGTACACATGAACAGATAGCAACCTTCAACTTTTAAGGAACAATTTACCATTCATTGTTTTATTAATAGTCAACAAGAACCCCCAATCCATCCTTTAATGATTGCTTCACTAGAAAAGTGATTCCTAACAGAAGTTAATGAAACTTACCAGTTCTTCACGACTTTTTGCTCTCCAAAATTGAAGATAGTGAAGAAAGATGGAAGTGTAATCCAACTAACAATTACAATCCCAATAGTCATCAAAACAGTGGAAATGATGAGTTGTTTTTTCAATGTTGGCTCAATTTCCTTTACAGCCTTGATCTCAAAAAATCAGTTGCAAATAAGGTGGTAAGCAAACAAGCGACGATACCCATAGAACTGATGATGAGGGGATATAACATAGCAGTTAACTCATGATTCACCCCAAAAGAAGAGATGGCAACAACAACAAGAGCAGCACATGATGCCTCAGCATATGAACCAAAAAGATTAGATCCTATACCAGTTATATCCCCAACATTATCACCAACATTATCAGCAATCACCTGAGTACAACACAATGATTTGTTCAAATATAGGCAAATGAGTAACTAAAAGAAAATAAAAACGAAATAAGGGTTTTACCAATAATAATAATGAACTAGCTTTAAGGTGTTATTTCTTACAACTAGATTTCTTGGGTCATCCTCGGGAATGTTTCTTTCAACCTTGCCTTCAAGATCAGCACCAACTTTAGCAGCCTTAGTGTAGATACCTCCACCAACTCTACCAAATAGAGCCATAGAAGATCCACCAAGACCATAACCAGTGAAAGCCTAAAAAAAATCACCCCAATCATCGCCATAGTAAATCTTAAACAGGTTAATGGCAATGTGATCAATCAATTTGAGACACTTATGTTAGCTTTGTATTAGGCTTTATTAGATGTTTATTGTTCCCAATATTAGTATTTTAGATGAGTTTAATGTTGTTGGGCTTCATTGGGCCTTAATGCAAATATTGAATAATTTTCGGATTTTGATGCATTTTGACCTTTCTTCCTTGATTAGGCCATAACTTGGGACTTAGAGATCCATTTGAGGTGATCTTGGTGTCTTTGGAAAGCTAAGACAATGATCTACAAGTTTCATGAAGAACTCAAGAGCTGGATTGAACTTCTAAGGGTCCAAAATATCCCTGTAATACAGAGTGGGTTTGCTGTCACAAAAATCTGGGCAGTGTACACATATTGGACTACATAGTGAGCTATAGGCCTCCTCTTGGGCTGAAACTTGGCCATTGAAAAGATAAGACCCATATCTCCAACTTCACTGAGACCATTTAGCCAATAGATGTTGTTTTAAGCATGATAATGAAGCTACAAGTTGGTTTGAATTTGGAAATACGTTCTGCCAACCTAACTTGAGGTAGGTTCAGTGTTTTTGGCATATCTGGAGTTCTAGATGTCCAAATGGCATGATTCCAATTGCAAAATTTCAAGGAGACAACTGGCTACAACTTTCATGAGACCTCTAAGCCAAAATGCACCGTCTAGATCATGAAAATCAAGCCAGAAGTCGGATAAGAGTTGCTGACTAAAAGCCACCAACCCACCTACCATGCACCAACCCACCAACCATGCATAAAGCTTCCATATTTGACAATTTCCATATTTTTATAACTTGTATTCAGATTATATACATATACAAATTGGCTTATAGGATTAGTATAAATAGAGTCAATCTCTTTGTATTATGAGAATTCAATTTTAAGTAAGTTTGAAGAAAGTTTGAGTATTTGTGAGAGTTTTCTTTCTCTTCTTCTTCTTTCTCTTTAGAATTTCATTTTTGTTCTTTTATTTGAGGATTGTTTAGCTTGGTTAAATTCTTGATCTTAAGTTAATCTATGTTTGGATGGTGCTTACTTTATCTAACCTTGGTTAATTAAATCCTAGATGCTTATCTAGTAGAGGATTCTTGGATCATGTTGAGGCGTCTTGATATGATCTAAGGCCAAGAACATGGTTAGCAATTAAGTGAATTCCTTGTGATCAATGATGGATTAAACTCAAGATCGGTAAAATTTCCTTGGATTGGTTAATTTGTTAATTACTTTCCTTTAATTCAATTAGTGTATTATATTTTCTAATCATCAAAACCCCCCTTTTAATTATCTTGATCTGATTAAATCTTTGCTGTTTTAGGATCCTTGAGAGACGATTCGGTTCATGCTCTATACTACAAATTAGTTTGCGAACCGGTAAATTTTGTTTATTTGATGGGTCTCAACAACGTCTTGTCACAATGTAAAGAACCAAAAGACCATTTGTAGCAAGGAGAAATCCCATAACTGCACCATATCTAAATGCAACAATGAAAGCCTTCCCAACGCCCTTTCTTGCCTCCAATGTGGTTCTTGCATTTGCATAAGTTGCAATTTTCATTCCAAGGAAACCAGAAACAACTAATATGAAAGCACCAAGCAGGAAAGACATGGTGCTGAAAAAGGCACTGGCAAGAGCTGGCTTACACATCTTAGTTTTATCAAAGGTGCATGGCTGGTGGCTTGTGCTAAATCCCTCCACAGAGCCAAGGAAAAGGAATATCAAGACAACATAAGCCGCCATGAAGATTCCCATATACTTATATTCAGTGAAAAGGAAAGAGGTTGCACCTGTTAATGTTCAAGCACCAATAAATAAATGAACCATTCTTTACCCTTTCACTAACAAGCACTAATTAAATTTCAAATAATAGGAAGTAGAGACCAGGGGTTGGTAACATCAAACATGTAAAGATCAAGAAAATGCAAACCTTTTACCAAGCAACAATTGTAACTGTAATTGATATCAATTCTTTTAATATTAACCATAAACTGACTTAATTTAAAAGACTATGCAAGGGATAATATACTCAAACTAACATGAAAATTGAGCTAGATAATCAATCAATTTGAGACACTTATGTTAGCTTTGTACTGGGCTTTATTATATGTTTATTGTGCCTAATATTAGTATTTTAGATGATTTTAATGTTGTTGGGCCTCATTGGGCTTTAATGCAAATTATGAATAATTCTTAGATTTTGATACATTTTGACCTTTCCTCCTTAGTTAGGCCATAACTTGGGACTCAGAGATCCATTTGAGGTGATCTTGGTGTCTTTGGAAAGCTAAGACAAGGCTCTACAAGTTGTATGTAGAACTTAAGAGCTGGATTAGGCTTCTAAGGGTCCAAAATATCCCTGCAATGCAGAGTGGGTTTGCTGTCACGGAAATCTGGGCAGCGTGCACATATTGGACTATATAGTGGGCTATATGCCTCCTATTGGGCTAAAACTTGGCCATTGGAAAGATAAGACCCATATCTCCAATTTTATTGAAGACCATTTAGTCAATAGATGTCGTTTTAGGCATGATTATGAAGCTACAAATTGGTTTGAATTTGGAAACACGTTCTGCCAACCTAACTTGAGGTAGGTGCAGTGTTTTTAGCATATCTGGAGTTCTAAAAGTCCAAATGGCATGATTCCAACGCCAAAATTTCAAGGAGACAACTGGCTACAATTGTCATAAAGACCTCCAAGCCAAATGCGTCTAGGTCATGAAAATTAAGCTGGAAGTCGGATAAGAGTTGCTGACTTGAAGCCACCAACCATACACCAACCCACCTACCATGCATCAAGCTTCCATATTTGACAATTTCCATGTTTTTACAACTTGTATTCAGATTATTTTCAATTACAAATTGGCTTCTAGGATTAGTATAAATAGAGTCAATCTCTTTGTATTAGACATCATTCAATTTGAAGTAAGTTTGAAGAAAGTTTGAGTATTTGTGAGAGTTTTCTTTCTCTTCTTCTTCATTCTTTTTAGAATTTCATTTTTGTTATTTTATTTCAGAGTTCTTCCTTCCCATCCATGGAAGGATAGGCCCTTATAATCAATCAAAGGGATTAGCCATCTTGATGTTTAATTTGGAGATCTTGTTTCGCTTGTTCATATTGCTTAATTGTTATTCAAGTTTCTCTTCTTCCTCTTTTGATTTTTATCTAGATTGAATTGCTTAATTTGATTTATATGTTGATGTGGTAATAGCTTTATTATCATGTATTCAAAGAGGATCACATAGAATAAATAATTTATTAAAGCTTTTTGATGGATTGTTTAGCTTGGTTAAATTTTGGATCTTAAGTTAATCTATATTTGGATGATGCTTACTTTATCTAACCTCGGTTAATTAAATCCTAGATGCTTATCTAGTAGAGGATTCTTGGATCATGTTGAGGCGTCTTGATATGATCTAAGGCCAAGAACATGGGCAATTAAGTGAATTCCTTGTGATCAATGATGGATTAAACTCAAGATCGGTAAAATTTCCTTGGATTGGTTAATTTGTTAATTACATTTCTTTAATTCAACCGGTATATTTTCTTTTCAAATCATCAAAACCTCCTTTTAAATATCTTGATCTGATTTAATCTTTGTTCTTTTTAGATCCTTGAGAGACGATTCAGTTCATTCTCTATCCTACAAGTTAGTTTGTGAACTGGTCATTTTTATTATTTGACAGGTCTCGACAACCTCTTGTCAGTAGACAAGAAATATTAAGTCAATAAAGAAAAGTAGTGTCAACGATAGTCATTCTTTTCCATGATAAAGGTCAGGTAATGTTGTCAAAAACAAAACAGTGCAAGGGAATAATATAGATTAACGAGAATAATGAAAGTTCACCTGGGCATTAGATTAGGATTGGCCTTGGGGGTGAGTTGGTTATTGCTATAAGTTTTAAAAAAAAAATGCTCTAAGAAGCTGCAATTGGTAAAATGGCATTTGGAATGTACCAAAAAAAAGGACATTTGGTAACTAAGGGTATGTTCGGATGATAGGGCAGGTAAGAAATCAAAGGGAAAAGAAGAAGAAGAAGAGAGAATGAAGGGTTAAGTAGTGGTTATCCTTTTATTTGTTTGAATTATTTTTTTTGGAAATTGTTTGAATATTTGAAGTCCTACAAAAATGGCGCTAGTCTGATTTTCCATACGTATGTGCTATAGTGTAAGAAAATTTGCTTGCGAGGCAATACAGAAGTAAAATTATAAAAAAAAAGAGAGAAAAAGATATGGCGTTTTGAATTTCAGCATATTTAAGGACAACATTGTGGTCTTTGATAGCCTCCTCTTTTTCGATGAGAGAATCAAAGTAGCTATTCTTGGGTCCGCTGTTAGGAGAATTGTCTCCAGCAGCTGAGAGCTTGACTCTAGAAACGAACACCCACTAAAACATAGCGAACCCGATTCCCACATGTCACATATAGGAATCAAAATCTCCGTTCTGAGATCTGGCAGAATCGTTGCCCCCATGCTTGAGAAGCATGACGTGAACCTGTGCAGAAGAAGGGAAAGAAAAAATGAATGAATGAACGAGGTTGTGGTTGGAGGGGTTTTATTTATATAAGAGACACACAATTGAAGGAGAGAGAAAACAGTGTCGTCATGGTGGAGAATATAAAATTTACCAAATATAGGATACTCAATTTGCTGCTGCCAGATCTGATTTCCATCTTTGGGTAAATTTCGTCTTTCTTTTGCCATATTTGTTTTATTTTTAACCAAAATCAGTTCAAACCATAGGATTACTGTTTTACGCCATCTTAACTTTTTTGTGACAATGTTTAACCAAAGTCACTTCAAAGTTCAAAACACATGAATACCATTTTACACTATCTAAACTCTTTGTGACAGAATGTTTAACCAAAATAAGTTCAAACCAGTCGATTGCCTCTCCAATAAGTTTTTAATTAGATATATTGTTACATTCTGATGTAGCCGTTACCTTTAAGTAATGGGTTGAAACCAAGCAGGTCCTATAGTCCCTCTCGACCTTAGACCATTTCGGGAGCATCTTTTGTATGGTCTTGAAAATGGGTTTGTGCTCCCTGAATCGTCTGCTGGCATAAACATTTAAATCACCAAGCTTTGTCCTCTAGGCATTAGCAGATGTAGCCACCGACAATTCAACAGCCTTGAGAGATCTGAGCTCAGCTCGATGCTCGCTTGTCAAGTTAGGAAGATAATTACTCAATCTTTGTGTTCACATGGGATTTCTTGGCTTCAAGATCAGGCAATGTTTGTTCATACTCGGCCTTCGATTTCAGTGATGAGGAGGCATTTGCATTGTAATCTTCATTAGCCCGCTCCTACTCGGCTATCCACTGTATTGTCTTCTACTATTTAATATGAGAAGATAACACTCTAGGCCCATAGCACATTGGCCAAACTTCTATTTTTGCTAAAACATACACCAAGCCCAAGAGAAGCACTAAACATCCCCAAGGATGGGAAGATTTTATTCACTAACAATCAAATTCCTTGGCTGCGTGAATTAAAGGACTGCACTACAATTCTGTTATGTGTATCACAGTATAGGTGATGCATTGACACCCAATTAGTGTGTTTGTTATTTTTCTTTTCTGTCAGCAACTGTCATTTTATCTCCTCATTCTTGTAAGCCTTTATAAGGCGATGATTAGAAGGTTCAGAAAATATATTTCCCACTTTATTTCTGGAGGTACTTTCCTGGCCACTAACTGAGGAAAAATAGTTACTGTCTCCCTCTCCCAAATCCAACCCCTTTCATCTTGGTGCTTTCATTGCCTCCTTCCATGGCTGACAATACTCGTTCCCAAGCCATCACCCGCCTTGAAGAAGTTGTCCTTAAACTTACCCAAACACAAACTTCCATCATCGAGAACCAAAGCTCCCTCCATTCCAAACTTGATGTTGTTCTCCTTCACCTAGCTTCCTTGGAAACCCATGCAACTCAGACTCCGAGACCACACCCCCACCACCTCCTCCCCCTCCCCGTGGTGCCAACTGCCATATGAAACTCGAGGTAGCACGTTTCAACGGCACCGACGCCATGGCCTGGATCTTTAAAATAAATCGGTTCTTTGACTACCACGGGACATCTGAGGATGAGCGCATTTAGATTGCCACCTTTTATTTGGATGGCCCAGCTCTTAGTTGGTTCCAATGGATGTTCAACAATGGCCAGATCTCCTCATGGTCTAGCCTTACCTCTACCTTGGAGATGCGATTTGCCCCGTCCTACTATGATGACCCAAAAAGAGCCCTTTTCAAGCTCACTCAACACGGTTCAAGAACACCTATCTTTCTGAGTTTGAAAATCTAGCCAATCGCATTGTCGGTCTTCCTCTTTCATTTCTGTTAAGCTGCTTCATCTCTGGATTATCTCCTGATATTCGCCGGGAGGTGCAAGCCTTCCAACCTCTGTCATTGGTTCAAGCCGCTGGACTTGCCAAACTGCAGGAAGACAAGATCAACGATACTAAGCGGGTCCCTCGTCACCGATTCCATCAACCCTTAATGTCCCATCTTCCCTTGTTCGCCATACCTCCTCTGAAACCACCACTTCTACCCGCACCACCTTCAAACACCTAACTCCAACTGAAATGCCCCACCATGAAAAGGGGCTTTGCTACAACTGTGACAAACGCTTTGGTCCTGATCATAGGTGCAAATCAAAGTTTTTCCTTCTCATTGCCAAAGAGGACGATGATACCATCTCTATGGAGACTCCACCTTTACTTGAGGTCGCCTCAGGCTTTGAACCCATCAACCCTTGCGGTAGCTCCTCCGCCCAAACCAGCTTCAACGCTCTTTCCAGCAACCTAGCACTTGAAACCTTGCGCATCTCCAGATATGTAAACGGGCATAATGTGGTTGTGTTGATAGATGGGGGCAATACCCATAATTTCGTCCAGGATAAGATGGTCCAATTTTTGAACCTCAAGGCCCAACCCACGAAGCCACTAAATGTAATGGTGGGTAATAAGAATGAACTCCTATGCAACCAAGTGTGCAAATTCGTTCCTATCCTCATCCAGGACCAATTTTTCCAGGTGGACCTTTAAGTCATGGCCCTTGGTAGAGCAGACCTCATTTTTGGCGTGGATTGGTTAAAGGGCCTTGGCCCAATTATCACTGATTATAACCTCCTTACTATGTCATTTAAGAGGGGCAACTAGGTTATCACTCTACAGGGCCGAACCGGTTCTGGCCCAAAGGAGATTTCCCACTCACAGGTTAAGCGCCTAGTCCACACTAATAGAGAAGCCGCTAACTTCCACATCAATATGACCTCCTCTCCATCACCTATCTCGACTGACACTCCACTGTCCCTACCGCCTGCCCTCCCGCATCTCCTCAATCGCTACTCCTCCCTATTCCAAGCACCGACCACACTCCTTCCCTTACGGACCACTGACCATTCAATCCACCTTCTTCCTAACTCCAAACCTGTTAATGTTAAACCATATAGGTATCCCTATTTCCAAAAGCAAGAAACTGAGAAACAAGTTGTTGAGATGCTCTAAAATGGGATGATTCAACCAAGCAAAAGACCATTCTCATCCCCTGTCCTCCTTGTCAAGAAAAAAGACGGTACATGGCGGTTCTGTGTTGATTATTGTGCTTTGAACTCCATCATCGTCAAGGATCGCTTCTTAATCCCCACCATTGACGAACTTCTGGATGATCTGGGCAAGGCTAGTTGGTTTTCTAAGTTGGACTTAGCCCAAGGCTTTCATCAAATTCGTATGTGTAACATCCCTAAATTTCATATGTTATGACTTAGTTAAATTAATTGGATGATTTGTATGCTCTGTTACAGAAATGGTAATAGATTGAGTTAGAATGATTAATTCGAGATTCTGGCTATGCCGGTGAACTCGGTAGAACCTAAGGAAGATATTGATGAAATCTAAACTCTTAGATTTACTCTGGCTAAGTTAGGACCTACTGGTAAATTTAATTTTCTTCAGGACCTATTAGGAATTCTTAGAAATCACAAGGGTATTTTAGTCTTTTTACACCTCAGTGGCAAATTAGTGATTCTTCCTTTAAGTGAGGGGCAAGATAGACATTTCAACATCCCCTCCCTCTTGCATAAGTGGACCGGCCAGCCTAGGGAGCCAAAGGGCTCATCTTCTCCAAATCTCTAAGTTCTCCATAGCCAAAGCTAGCTCCAAGGTTCAAGGGTCCAAAGTAAGTATTTTTATACACCTTTTGGCTTAGGTTATTTGATGGTTATTGATCACTATGATCTCTTCTTCAATCCTATGGTATTAGTTTCTTGATAAACTCATTTTCATCCCCAAGAATCAAGAACACCCATGTCTAAAAGTTGGTTGTTTTGCTTGAGTGTTTTGAAGGAAGTTGAAGGGAAGGTTGCCTTGACTACCAATCCCATCTTGGAATCAAGTTAGGAGCACTTCAAGGTTAGTGTGGATTTACTTGTGCTATTGTATGATGTTCTTAGAGTGAAAGTGTATGATAAAGGATTAAGCTTGAATCTAGGGTTTTCACCTATGCTTGAGGTTGGATGTGTTTTTGTTACATGTTTTCAAGGATTAGGGTTTAGGAAAAATGAGTGGTATGGTTGGTATACTTGATGGATTTGAGGACATGATTTCCAAGGGAAAACTTGGGTTTTAGGTATGTGTTGGGCGTGGCACTATTCCTACCTAGAAGGCCAACCACGGGCGTGGTCCCCACCACGGCCTGGCCGTGGTCCTCTCTGGAAAGGAAGTGTTGTTGTCTCGTGCCCAACCACGGCCGTGGTCCCCACCACGGGCTGGCCGTGGTTGGCTCTTGAAAGGAAAATGTTGTGTGCTGAAATCTGACCACGGGTGTGGTGGCCACCAGGGGCTGGCCGTGGTCGGTTCACGGTGGCCGTGGTCCGGTCACGGGTGGCCGTGGTCGGACCATGGCGGCCGTGGTTGTCTCTGTTTCCAATTTGTTGAGTTTTATTTTCTGAACCGTGGCCGTGGTTACCACCATGGGCTGCCCGTGGTTGACTCTGTTTGTGTTTTTGTGGTGCTTATGCCTAGGGTCTTGATACTATATGCTATGTTTAGGATTAAGGATGACTTAGCATTATAATGAGATGTGTAGCTAAGTAAGAATGCTTGATAGAAGTGAGCATGATGGTTATGTGTTGTATATGCTTGCATTGATTACATGTAATGTTATTATGATGATATTATGAATGAGCATGATATGAGTATGAGAACATTGCATTGCAGAGCGAGATGGCCTAACCGGAAAGGGTTAGTGTACAAAACAGAGGGGTGCCTAGCTGATGAGCTAGATGGAAATGAAATAGCATACCTAATTGCATTGCATTGCGAGGTGGCCTAACCGGAAAGGGTTAGTGTACAAGAATGAGGGGTGCCTAGCTTATTAGCTAGAAGGAAACGGAATTGGCATACACATTACATATGCATATTGCGAGGGCCTAACCGAAAGGGGTTAGTGCACAACAAGAGGAGTGGAGAAAGAAAAAGTGTGAATAAAAGGTGTGAACATCATGTGCATTCATACATTGCATTGGTTGGTTGGTGTTACTTGACATATTGTGAATTGTGTTATACTTGCTCTCTACTTACATTTATACTTTATCTGCAAGTTATTCATATTCACTGGGAAGTTGTTCTCACCACCTCTTTCTCAGATTCGCAGGAACACCCCGGACCCACTACGGGTTAAGTACGGAGGATTCTATTGATTCATTTTTGAGATTTGTATTTTGGTGGAGTTAAGCTCCGTGATGTAACTATAACAAGATGTGTATTATTCTGATGTAGATATGATAGGGAACTGAATACTACTATTGATGTACTCGGTTCTGTATATGTTTAGTGTGCTCAGTCAGGATAGTGTTTAGAATACACTTGTATAACGTTGTATACTCTGATAATAGTTTTGGTTGAGATCTGAGATCTCTTGATGATATATGTGTATGTGTATATATATAATATATGTACTCTGGTTAGTTTGAAATGGTTGTTGGAAATCCGCTGCTTATGTTATAATTTTGTGGTAATGTTCAAGAAACAAAGGAAACGTTGCTGAATTTTCTATATTTATATGTTCCACGTAAGACTTATGGTTGGTAAGTAACTTAGTAACTAATAGGTCTTACATTTTTGGTATCAGAGCAGTTCTTCCTAGAGGACTGTAACATATGGGTCTAGAGTTATACTGAGCACTTAGGATGTATGCCTATAGCTTTTCATATACTTCTGATATATTGCATGTGGGGAATTGGGATTGATCAACCCAATATTTTCTGTGCTGTATACAGAGTTATGAGTGGACTAGGGCGAACTCGTAGTAGAGGTCGAGGCAGAGGCCGAGGCCAACCCACTGCAAATACTAATGAAGGTGATGGTCTGGTGGCTGTGCTTGCACATTTGGCTCAAGCCATAGACCGTATGCCTGGACCCCAGCATGATGGCAATCCTAATGCGGGACTTGTCGTTCCTCAACAGTTGGGACTGACGGAGTTCTGCAAAAGGGATCCCCCATCTTTTCATGGGAACTATTACCCAATGGCCGCTGAGAGGTGGGTGAAACACCTTGAGAAGATTTTCAAGGCCATGCAGTGTACTGAAGAGCAGAAAGTTATCTTTGCTGCTTATAAGTTGGAGGATGAAGCTGAACATTGGTGGGAAGCTTCTCATCCTGGATTACCCCTACGTGAGGATCCCCTCACTTGGGAAACATTTAAGACGGCATTTCTGTGGAAGTATTTCCCTGCAAATGTCAGGATCCAAAAGGAACAAGAGTTTATGCACTTGACACAGGGAGATCTCACAGCTGGACAGTATGCAGCTAAGTTTGATGAATTGTCTAAATACTCTAGTTACCTGCAAAATGGACCGAATGAGATTTGGAAGTCCATTCAGTTTGAGAGGGGACTTGAGTTTGAGTTGAGAAAGGCTGTAGCTGGTTTTGAGATTAGGGAGTTTGCTTCCCTGGTTGAGAAGTGTTTGATCATGGAAGAGTGCATGAATCCTATTGCTGAGAGCAGTCAGGGAACTGGGAAGAGAAAGGTGGAAGTTACCCAGCCTGCACGAGGTACTAAGAAGGCTAAGGTGGAATTGTGCAAGACGTGTGGGAAACCGCACCAAGGTACTTGTCGGGCGAATGTATGTTTTGCTTGTGGTCAGAAGGGACACATTGCAAAATACTGCCCACAACAAATAGTGATCTGCTTCAAGTGCCAGCAGAAGTGGCACACTTCCCGAAATTGCCCACAGGTTTCTAAGGCACCTGTTTCTACCCCTAGACCACTTACTCAGGGGAGAGTGTATACCCTCAGTGGGGCAGAGGCACAAGCGGATGAAATGTGCCACCTTGAGGTGGTGCTGGAACCCTACAACAGGGTCATTTCTTTCTTAAGTTGTCCAAATGTGCCTTTGGTCAGCACCAGATCAAACATTTGGGCCACATTGTCTCGACCAAAAGGGTGAAACCCAAGCCTTCCAAGATCCAAGCTATGCAAGACTGGTCTATTCCAACCTCGATCAAGGCTCTCTAGGGATTTCTTGGCCTTACTGGTTTTTCCCGACATTTTGTCTCGGATTACGCCAAGATAGCAGCCCCCCTCACGACACTTGTTCGCAAAGATCAATTTAAGTGGTCTACTGAGGCTCAAACTGCTTTTGACCAACTAAAATTGGCAATGACACAGGCCCCTATTCTGGTCCTCCCTGATTTCTTTGTTCCATTCGTTATTGAAACGGATGCTTCTGGTACAAGTATGGGTGCCATCCTGTTACAACACAATCATCCTATTGCTTACTTAGTAAACAGTTCTACACAAAACTAATGTGTTCCTCTACATATATTCGCGAGTTACACGCCATCACAATTGCAATAAAGCGTTGGCGTCAGTACCTCCTGGGACATTCTTTCGCCATACTCACTGATCATAAAAGCCAGAAGAATGACAAGAGGTTGTCGAGACCCGTCAAATAAATAAAAATTACTGGTTCACAAACTAATTTGAAGTATAGAGAATGAACAGAATTGTCTCTCAAGAATCCAAAAACAAAGATTTAATTAGATCAAGATAATTAGAAAGGGCGGTTTTGTTGTTGATTAACAAGATTGACAAAAGTACGAGATTTAAAGTTGCAAACAAATCTAAAGAAGCAACCAATCCAAGAAAATTTACCGATCTTGAGTTTAACTCATCATTAATAACAAGAAATTCACTTAATTGCTAACCATGTTCTTGGCCTTAGATCATATTAAGACGCCTCAACATAATCCAAAAATCCTCTACTAGATAAGCATCTAGGATTTAATTAACCAAGGTTAGATAAAGTAAGCACCATCCAAACATAGATTAACTTAAGATTGGGGATTTAACCAAGCTAAATAATCCATCAAAAAGCTTTAATATATTATTTAGTCTTTGTGATCCTCTTTGAATACATGATTATAAAGCTATTATCACATCAACATCTAAATCAAATTAAGCAATTTAATCTAGATAAAAATCAAAAGAGGAAGAAGAGAAACTTGAATAACAATTAAGCAATATGAACAAGCGAAACAAGATCTCTAAATTAAACATTAAGATGGATAATCCCTTGGATTGATTATAAGAGCCTAGCCTTCCATGGATGGGAAGGAAGAACTCAGAAATAAAAGAACAAAAACGAAATTGTAAAGAGAATGGAGAAGAAGAAAAAGAAAACTATCACAAATACTCAAACTTTCTTCAAACTTACTTCAAATTGAATGATGTATAATACAAAGGGATTGACTCTATTTATACTAATCCTAGAAGCCAATTTGTAATTGAAAATAATCTGAATACAAGTTGTAAAAACATGGAAATTGTCAAATATGGAAGCTTGATGCATGGTTGGTGGGTTGGTGCATGGTAGGTGGGTTGGTGTATGGTTGGTGGCTTTTAATTAGCAACTCTTATCTGACTTCCAACTTGATTTTCATGACCTAGACGGTGCAGTTTGGCTTGGAAGTCTTTATGAAAGTTGTAGCCAGTTGTCTCCTTGAAATTTTGACGTTAGAATCATGCCATTTGGACTTTTAAAACTCCAGATATGCCAAAAACACTACACCTACCTCAAGTTATTTTGGCAAAACGTATTTCCAAATTCAAACCAACTTGTAGCTTCATAATCATGCCTAAAACGATATCTATTGACTAAATAGTCTTCAGTGAAGTTGGAGATATGGGTCTTATCTTTCCAATGGCCAAGTTTTAACCCAAGAGGAGGCCTATAGCCCACTATATAGTCCAATATGTGCACACTACCCAGATTCCCGTGACAACAAACCCATTATGCATTCCAAGGTTATTTTGGACCCTTAGAAGTCCGATCCAGCTCTTGAGTTCTCATGAAACTTGTAGAGCCTTGTCTTAGCTTTCCAAAGACACCAAGATCACCTCAAATGGATCACTGAGTACCAAGTTATGGCCTAACCAAGGAGGAAAGGTCAAAATGCATCAAAATCCAAGAATTATTCACAATTTGCATTAAAGCCCAATGAAGCCCAACAACATTAAACTCATCTAAAATACTAGTATTTGACACAATAAACATCTAATAAAGCCTAATACAAAGCTAACATAAGTGTCTCAAATTGATTGATCAAAGGATCTGATGTCCCAAGCTGTGCAAACACCAGAGCAGCATATTTACCTTACTAAGTTTATCGGGTATGATTACACTATTCAGTACAAAACTGGAAGATGCAACGTTGTGGCCGATGCTTTATCCCGTGTTCATGACCCCCCTGTTGAAGCCCAATGGATAATCTTAATGCCTCACTTCTAGTTTATTGGTGACCTCAAGAAAGAGCTGGCCGATAATACTTCCTTCCTAGAATTATCTACTAGTGTACAAAACAAACCCGTGGATTTCCCACAGTACACTTTCAAGGATGGACTTTTGCTACATAAAGGGCGAATTTGGCTCAATAAAGGTAATTCTTTCATTCCCCTATTACTAGTAGAATTCCATACGTCACCTCTGGGTGGGCACGTGGGCCTTGCAAAGACTCTCAGCCTCCTCCAGGAAAATTTCTTCTAGCCTGTAATGAAGCTTAACATTCACCAGTATATCCAACGTTGTTCCGACTACCAGCATACTAAGTAAGTTACTTACCTTTGAAGGCTCTTCAACTGCTTCAATCGATTCCCCCACCAACCAACATTTGGGAAGAATTGGCATTAGATTTTATTACAGATCTGCCCAATTTTAAGGGATGCACTGTAATTCTTATGGTTGTGGATTACTTCTCAAAGGGTGCCCATTTTGGTATGCTCCCTACCAATTTCACCACCTACAAGACTGCTCAACTTTTCCTTGATATGTTATGCAAGCTTCATGGTTTTCTAAAGAGCCTCATTTTTGACAGGGATCCCATTTTCATGAGTCACTTCTAGAAAGAACTTTTCAAACTGACTGGGACTAAGCTTCGTATGAGCATCGCATATCACCCCTAAAGTGATTGACAAACCGAGGTGCTAAACTGTGCCTTAGAGTAGTACCTGTGCTCCTATGTACATCATCAACCTTCCAAATGGGGCGATTTTCTCTACCTCGCTGAATGGTGTTACAACACTATTTGTCATTCAACCATTGATCTCACACCCCATTAGGTAACCTACGGTAAACCACCTCCTAATATCCCACATTATATAACTAGCTCATCTTTTGTGGAGGTCGTGGACTCTCTTCTTTCTTCCAGAAAGGATATGCTTACTCTCCTTAAAAAGAAACTTCTAAAGGCTCAGCAACTTATGAAGAAATCTGTTGACCTCCATCGTCATTACGTAAGTTATGCAGTTGGTGATTGGGTTTATGTTAAACTCTGCCCCTATCGCCAAACTTCACTCTTCGGTGGTCCTTACCAGAAGCTAGGCAAACGTTACTACAGCCCATATCAAGTAACCAAAGTGATTGGTATGGTTGCTTATCGCCTGACCTTGCCAGAATCTTTCAAAATACACCCGATGTTCCACTACTCTCTACTCAAACCTCACCATGGTCCGGTGCAAACTCCACCTCCCATTCCTGAAGCAGTTTTTGATGTCAAGCCCATTGTCTAGCCCTTATCAATTTTGGACTCTAAATGGGACCTTACAACTGACCCACCAAAGCAATTGGTTATGGTACAATGGACCGGTCCATAACCTGAGGACACCATGTGGGAAGATTGGGCCGATTTATAAACCACTTACCACTTTGAGGACAAGGTGTTCTCCCAAGGGGAAAGGAATGATAGCATTCTAGGCCCAGAGCACATTGGCCCAACTTCTGTTTCTGCCAAAACATGTACCAAGCCCAAGAGAAGCACTAAACATCCCCAAGGATGGGATGATTTTATCCACTAACAATCAGATTCCTTGGCTACGTGAATTAAGGGACTGCACTACAATTCTGTTATGTGTATCACGGTATAGGTGATGTGTTGACACCCAATTAGTGGGTTTGTTATTTTTCCTTTCTGTTAGTAACTATCATTTTATCTACTCATGCTTGTAAGCTTTTATAAGGTGATGATTAGAAGGAATGAAGTCATGAAAAAAGTATTATTCATAAAATCTATTTCCCCCTTTATTTCTAGAGGTACTTTCCTGGCCTCTAACTCAAGAAAAATAGTTACTGTTTCCCTCTCCCAAATCTACCCCTATCAATTTCATAATACTATATAAGAATTTATCAATTTGCAAATCAAGTCGAGTGCATTGTCACTAATTTCTTTGACCGAACATGATTGAAGAAACGTATATTACTCTTCCAAGACACTACCTACTCGACTTATTTAGCTTAAGATATTTGGACTTGCCGGCCTGGGTTAGAGTCGGCCATACCAACTTGGCTTCTATAACTGTGTTTGAGGTAGAGTGGGCCAAGGGGGACATCTTGTTTGCTATCTTGGTCCATATGTTAATATTCTCATCTTTACTATGAGGCTCTGGGAACGACGACGCTAGTTGTTGAACATTAGCAAGATCAACCACGAGTTCAGGCCATTTAGGAAGTAAAGAATTTAACTGTTTAGCCGGATGAGTTTTTGGCTTGGTCATTGCTTCATCCATTTGCAAAGGATGTGTATCCTCTCAATTAATTTTGAAAGAAGAGTTCTTAGAGGAAAAATTCTAATAAACTCGGGGAGTCGATACTTTTTTAATCATCAGATTTGATTTAAAATTTATTAAAAAATATTTTAAATTTAATCCAACGATATGTATGGTTATGTGGTGTCATGTATTACGTTTTTAGTAGTGTTGTAATACTCTCAAAGTACCTAAGAATCTCTCCTCTTAAAGAAGGTAGAGACACCTTGTGGAGATTGATCTAGTATAGTTTTCATGAGTCAATAAGCTTTCTATTACGGGAGCCTAATGTAGGGTTAGAACAAAATAAAGCATTTAGAAATTCAAATACAACAAGGTTTCATATCATGTCCTCTGATGATGTAGCTGATGGCGATATACGATATGCTTGCCTTTGTCAACTGGTCTTGTCGTTGATGCCACGTAACTTTCTAGAGTGGTTGTGGTCTTCGAAGGAATAGTTTTGGGAGTAATTCTATCAAAAACACTCTAAGTGGTTCCTCTCCGAGCAGTTGAGCAAGTCTTCTAGTTGTAGCCTAGGTCATCAGGGGGAGGGTACCTGTAAGGTACTCTAATGCTCAAGTCAGCTACTAAGAGAGAAAGTCCACAAAACATAAGGAGGGAACAAATTAATATACCTAGAGGTAGGCCCCTATTTATAAGATGGGGAGAGGTCCTCCTAATTATAACCATCAGTCATTGTTGAACGGATGTTGAGTCACCATTGAATAAGAGTTTTTTGATGGGTCGGGATGGCTGAGTTGGGCTGAGCAAATACGAATGGTACACAAGCCCCCCAACTCAGTAGTCAGAAAGCCAAGGTATGAGGCGTGTTGAGTGCCGATATGTACAAGCGATTATTGAGGATTAGCTAAACAGTTGCTGCCACACCGGGTCGTGCTTGATGGCCTTAGTCAAGATCAAACTATAATCGACCTTAGTTGGCTTTCATTTTGTCATTGGAACAAGATGTCAATAAACCATTATCGAAGCCTTCGTTCAATCCGACGTTAGGACGGGATAAAAATCAACCGTCATCGGTGCCTTCATGGTGCATGGGATTAAGATCGACAAGTAAGTTCAATGTCAAGGTTGAAACCGATCATAATTATATTGGCAATACGACAAGGTGCCAGGCAATTATACCGACGAGGTGTGGACCGTAGATAAGAACATCAGGTTGTTTCCTTTAAAGTCGATAATATGTTGCTTTGATAATTGCATAACCGTTGGCACTTGGGGAGGTCAGAGCATTGTTCAATCCTAAAATAAAGAGTGTTTTTAGTTTTGAGATAATTTAGTCAAAGTAATATTACTTAATTGAGTTTCCAGTTCTAAGCTAGTAAAAGAATTAGAGGTTCCAAGAGGGCGAGTAACTCAGGTAGAACTCGAGTTATGATTGTGCGTGGCGTAGAAGGCCGTTCATGTGGTTCCATAAGCACTTTTTCCCTTGTCCTAAAAAATTGGTCCACATGTAGTCTAAGGTATTGTTTAGATGAAGGTGTTTTGAGGGGAAAGGAGGAGATATGTAATTTTTTATTTTAAATTTATATTCTTTCTATTTGGTAATTTTTTTAAATGAGGAAGAAAATGAAAGATTATAATGTAACATTTTAATCATATCTTTTTCATTTTTATATATATTTTATAATTATCTCAATTTAAAAATGAAAGATTACTCGTCCTTTCCCTTCTCTTCTAAACTCCTTCAATCCAAACATACCCTAATAGTCATCCCTTGCTATCATTCTCGCCCCAATTCGAAAATATGGGGTCAGTCATTAAAACACTTTGCAAACAAATGATAATTAATTCCATATAATTAAATTGTCGACTAGCACTTTTTCTTGATGAATCCCACGCACGTTTACAAGGTTATGACAATAAAAAGGATAGTAATTAAGGGAAACAAAAGGAGTAATAAAGAGATATTAGTAATTATGGGAGATAAAATTAATGCCTTATCAACCTGTAGCATATAATGTCATGCCTTTATTTTGATTCACTGATAGTGTTAAATTTTTTACATTATTATTCAATGTATTATTAAATTATTAAAAATGTTTAACTATCACAACAATTATATCAAAAGTATAACTTTTTTTAATAATTAAATGATAGTGTAAAAATATTTTAAAATGACAATAAATTAAATTTAATTCATGAAAATTCATGTCGAACTTGAATTGGGTACAAATGGTCCGCTACAAGTATTTGAAATGTGAGGCAATTAAAATTATCTCAATAAATGACCTGTTTTAAATTACAAACAATTGCTATAATGATAGGGTCTTGCTAAACCTTAGGGTACTATTTAAGAAGTACTTAATATCTTTTAATAAATCTTTTGAATTAATTAATATAGAAAGTATTAAATATTTTTAAAATTTTTAAAATATTAAATATTCTATTTTTATATTTAATATATATATATAGTAATGAATATTTTCTATTTTAATTTCTTAATAAGTATCCTTAGAAAAGTCGTTAACGAGTGCCATAATGATACCATAATGATAAATGGTTTCAACCATTAATGCTTAATGTTATTTGAAGGCATTTATCCCTCTCAACTTTTCATATACAGTCGTCCAACGGTTATCAATGCATGGTAATGAATATCAAGCCAATTTACAACAACATTTTTTTTTTGGTGAAAATCATCCGGTGATCCAGTTTATAAACGGGACTGACTAATATGGATTCGAGCAGAGTAGAGATCCCAGGAGGCAGGAGCTCTCTCAACAGGTGAAGCTGCATACCCAAAACTTGTACCCGAGACATTGGTTAAGCTGGAACAACTCCCGTACTAATTGATCCAATATCATGTTAGTACAACAATTTATTGCACATTCTGAATGAAAGTAATTATAGCTATGTCATGCAAATAAATGACACTATATTAGCATTGGATAAATTAGGGGTGTTCATTGGTTCGGGTTGACCCGATCAACCAGAGAAATCAATACAAACTAATTAAAAAAATTAATTCGAGTTGGGTCATCAAAGAAATCAATACAAACTAATTAAAAAAATTAATTCGAGTTGGGTCATCGAGTATAATCAGGTCCAATTCAATCAAAACCAACCATGATTGATTCAATTCATGGATTTTCTATTTTATAATCTGATGGCCTTGTGAAATGACTCGAAGAGTAATAGAATTTTAGTCATTATCTTCTTGTCATTTGACTTTTCATTCATTTTAAAAGCTAAGATATAATGATATATCTTTAATTTCCATTTTCAAGCCCCAATTATCGAACATTTAATTTTCATTTTCACCAATTGCTATTTTGTTATGAGAAAAAAAATGATTGGACAATCCGATGACCCAAACCAAACGAATCTAACCTTAATCGGATTGGTTTGGTTCGGATTGCTTGAATTTTTTTTTATAAAAAAACCAAACCAAACCAACTTGATCAAAATTAATCCATTTGGATTTTTTGTTTTTAAAATTCGAACTAACCCAACTCATGAATACCTTTAAGATGAATGACAATTAAAGCCGAGCAAATAAATGGCAGGTAAGTTGCAATCAATGTGATTAAATGGTAATTAAATGACTTCATTTCTTCCTTTCTCTTAATTCTTTGGGTGGCTTCCTCCCTTCAGAATATGTGTCATCCTTCCATGATTCTTGGGATTGATTCATGGGAGTCCTTCATTCGTGCCTAGAAAATGCCCTACCATGAATTTCGTGTTTGACTGTTGTAGAGGCATCTTGTTTGACTACATGAGCAGTAGGTTGATAGGAGACTCGATGGTCATTTGTAGGTGCTCCATCTAAGGAAAATGGGCAAAAAAGAATAGTAAGTTTATTAAAATAATTGTATAAAGCATCAAGAAATAAGCGGGCAGATAAACAAATAATCAAATAGAAATAATCCTTTGTTGTGGTAATATTCCTTTCTGAATCCTCCATCGAATTTTTGAGAGTCGAGATCATGATTGCCATGTGAGAGATGAACCATGACTTTTGCATGTGGAATGGGGAATCAATTTTACCAAATCCCTACAGACGGAGTAAATTGTTCTCTCCAGAACACTCCAAGAGAGTAACACTCCAAGTGGTTACTCTCTGAGCAGTTGAGCGAGTCTAAGGTTGTAGCCTGGGTCGCCGGGGTGAGTACCTGCAAGGCACTACAACGCTTAAAGTTAGATACTAAAAGAAAGTTCGGGAACAAAAAAATATACCAGGGACTAGGCCCCTATTTATAAGATGGAGAAAGATCCCCCTAATTATGAGCAGCCATTGCAGAGTGGGTGTTGAGTCATGGCCAAGTAAAAGTTCTTTGATGGACCGAGTGGGTCGAGCATATTGAGGTGGTACAGGGTGGCTCGGCTTCTTGTTCCATATCCCCCTCTGATTCCTTAACTTGTTCTCCCGAGGCCCTCTTGTGTTTCTGCTGCAAGGTGTCGACCGGCTCGTCAGCCTACTCTTCCACCAAATCCTGGATATCAGCAAAGGAAAATTTCTTGGCCATCTCGGAATTGGAAAACTGAGATGCTGCGTAAGCAAAAACACACTAGTCAACATACCACGTGAAGATACATCACTGTGAAAAGAATAAGACTCCAGAAAACTTACTCAGATTCCACCTATGGCCCTCACCGTCGAGTTTAACAAGCTCAGAACACTTGGGAACCTGTTTGGCGTCACTTGCAGCAAACTCTCGGAACTTATCCACAACAAGACGGCCTCCTTCAGGGTCTTGGTGTCTATCGTACTCCTCGTCCAATAGAGATGAAACAACGTCCTCCCCTCGGGACTTGGAAAAAAAAAAGTATCGTGGCCACGATGGGCGGCCGTCTTGAAGAAACACTTCTTAAAGTCCTTGTAGGACTGGTCAAAAAGCACTGAGATCTGACGACCCCGTCACCCGTAAAGCAACACCCAACCAGCACCACCAGGCTTGGGTGCCCGGGGAAGAAAGCAATAGAAAAAAGAACCAATGGTGGGGACCAAGGCAAGGCACTTGCACAGAATCTCGAATCCTCAGACAAACCCCCAACTGTTTGGATGATGTTGTGTGGAGGTCACCCAGAGATGGTTCAGGATACCGATCTCGATGTCAGAGAAAGGCAACCAGATCCCCAGCCCCGTAAAAAAAAAGGTGTCATAGACATAGCAGTAGTGGTTCTCGTCCAACCTCAAGTGATGACACACCCGTTCAGTATCAGCAACGAGATAGGGAATTTAGAAGGCTGGGCTTCCCATCCCGCGAGAGACGCAAGCCGCATACTCGCACCGGAATATTAGCAACGGAGTTCACCTCCGAAGCCAGGGATACCACCTCCTCATCTACCCAGGCATAGGGAACCCGACTCCTTTCTCCTTCGGACACATGGTTATCCATGGTACCTATAGGTGATGGGTGAGGGTCTAGTCTGTTAGAATCTAAACAACAAAGTAAAAGCAAGCAATACCTAAAGTCCTCATCCAACGCCAAACTACCCCACGACACAGTACTCAAAAGAAGACGAAAGGACTAGCACAATACCTGAAAAAAGCATATTTCAAAGGGCTGGCTTCCAACGAGCAGAGAAACACATGAAATTTGGCTCCACAAGAGACAGAACGCAGAACAAATGCAACAAAGATAGGAATGACAAAGTGTAAATGCATAAGAAGAAAAACTTAAGGAAAACCAAAAGGTGAAACACCTAGGGCAGTTGAATAGTTGGTAAGCGTGGCGAACCATGCACCCACGTTCAGACGACTCTTTGTATTGCTTTGAAACCCAAACACCCACCTCTCTCAGTCAAGCTCGTTTGGCAACCAAAATAAAAGGAATCAAGTTGGATATTTGGAATGATCCTCAAGAATATTGATAAAAGCAAACAATTGTTGTGCTAGTAATGAGATGCAAGCGAAAGCCTAAAGGGAAACCATCCTTATTGTCTTATGTTATTGCAAATTAGACTCAATTCAATTTAGCTGCTACTTCTGTGGTATGATATTATTTACTTATTTGATTTGGTTTAGAGGGAATATAATATGATTCATTTGGTTGATTATGTGTTTTGTACTTGGTAAATCTGAGCATGGCCAGTAAGAGCATTTTAGAAATATTTCATGACGAAAGCAAGCTAATTGGGAAGATTGTTGTTTGTTTAATGTTGGTGAACTTTCATTTTTTGAAAGAGGTTCTTGGGAAAGACCTTTTTGATAGTCATTAAAGAGTAGCCATGCACATTTGGAAAGAGAATATTTAACATAAGAATAAAGACTCGATTACTATTGACATCTGCATGAGACTAATTTTTTTTTAAAAAAGATAGCACTTATATGAGTAACACTTGATATTAATGAAGCTTGAATAAACCCTTTTTTATAATATTATATAGACTCCATGTAGTACATATAGAAATAAAATGAAATATAATAAAAAAGTTTAATTTTAATCTACTTTTAATACACTCATCTAAACATGTATTATCAAATTATTAAAAGAGTTTAACTATCATAATAACTATTTTGAAAGTCTAACTCTTTTAATGATGTATCAGTACATAATTGAATGACAGTGTAAAGATTTTACACTGAAAGTAAATGAAAATTAAATCCACAATAAAATAGCTTCCATACTTAAGTAAACAAATGCTGAAACATTAATGAAAATTTCATTGCGACCAATTCCATTTCCATTGTATTCCCATTTTGATATTATAAAAAATAAACAACTCCTTATATTTAACGTTCCATTGAGACTAATGTTATCACATTTGTTGAACCGAAATTTTTTCCAATTTTTAGAGTGCTTTTGCGTGAAGCACATGAAGTACAGGTAACTTGCAACTGAATTCAATATAAACATTATTAGGAGGGAAAAAATAAATGATCAATGTCTCACATAACCTGTCATCGTAAAGATAACTTCCAAGAAATGAGGAACTTATACACAAAAAGAACTTGTCTAAATTATACCTTAGTACGTTGAATTTGAAGTTTGACGACTCAACATATCTCTTTACAAGTAGCTTTATTATGACCTGATCCTTTGCACTTCGTACACGTAACAGTTTTCTTGACTACCTGTGCAGTTTTATTCTGATCTTTCTTATGTTGGCCTGGCTGCTTACGAGGGCAAGGAGGAAGAACAGTTTCAGTCCCCTGTGCAGCTTCTACACTACTCTTGAAACTCTCAGATACAGGATTTATGGATTCTGAGTACATATGTATGAAATTATCAACTGTGAAGTACTTCAAGCAATAATCATACAAACTCCGATGGGTGCAATTTAGGACAGCAATAGCATGGCTGCAAGGTAGCCCAGTTGGTTTCCATTTTTGACAGCTACATTCCCACTTATCAATATCCACAACATTAATGGAATCATCATGAACTTCGAATAAGGTATCTGATGAGAACAATACTTTAAGACCATGTGCCTTAAGACTTTCTTCTTGTAGCTTTTCCTCCTTCGATGGAGTCAGTTTTGTAGACCACCTGCATGAATCAATTCGACAATCATTTATCAACTCCATAATCTTACATCTTAGTGCTTCTACCTTCTGTGTTATGGTTAACTCTCGCACTTCTTCAATCCAGTTGGCATATAACTCGGCAACATCAAACATAATATGATTATACCGTTCACCTTTAAATACTGCATTTGTCCATTGTTCTGGTTCCATTTGCATGACCCAATCATATGCTGTCGAAGAAACCTTTCTAATCTGTTCTGTGAACATTTTAAAACCTTCAAGCCGCACTGCATGTGAAGCAGCCAGAAAATTAATTGGCAAAGAAGGCTTTCCATCCCCATGGAAAGGACCCTTCAGGTTTTTCTTGAAGCTTTCCAGGAGGTGGAACATAGAGTAACCATGGTAAGCATTCCTGAAGACCTCTAGAACTGATTTCTTTAATCCCTTCTCTCTATCAGACACAAAAGTCATAGGCTGTGAAGTTGGTACTGCAAATTTCAACTGCTCCAGAAACCAATGCCAGTTATCATCATTCTCATCATCTACTATACAAAATGCAACAGGAAAAGCACAATCATTCCCATCTAGTGAAGTTGCTGTCAATAGAACCTCATGATATTTTGATTTTAAGGATGTGGCATCAAGGAATAGAAGAGGGCGGCAACCAATCTGAAATCCATGAATCAAGGCACGAAATGATAGAAAAAGACGCTGAAATTGTTTGTCATCCTGTGTGACAAGCTTGATAACACTGCCGGGATTTGCCTCTACCATCTTCTCACAAAGCCCAGGCAACTGATTGTATGCCTCTTTGTATGAACCCTGCAGTTGCTCTCTGGCATCCTCAATCCCACGCCATACTTGAGTATAGTTCACCTCAATCCCAAAGTTTTGGAGAATTTCATTGGCAATCTCCTTTGGCTTGTGATGAGGGCTATCCCGTAATCTGTCCTTTATGATGCTTACCAACCAATTCTTTGTGGGATGAGCAGACTTCCAAGATTCTCCTCCACAAGTATGTGACATATTCATCTTTTTAATCCTAAATGAATGAGCAGATGGGACCCAGGATGCATGAATTCTCCAAGGACAGCCTTCAACTACACATATGCCACTGGCACGATTTGTGTCGTTCTTGATTAACCTATATGCAAAACGATGTGCTATGGCATATTTCTGCAAGGCATCACGAAATTCATAGACACTTTTGAAGTCCTGACCAACACCAGTGATAACAGACTTCCATGATGCAACTAATTTTTCAGGAGGAACGTCATTGGAGCCAGCAAGAATAAAGAAATTGTCAGGATTGTCTTTATGAGGTAAAATATTTTGTTGGTGCTCTACATTATCAGCATCTGCAGTATTATCATAATTTGTTATGGTCTTTTTATGGGAGACCACTTTTCTTTTCTCTTCTGTCTTTTCAGCTAGTGCAACAATTGTAGGACCATTTGCACTAATTGTCCAGGATGCAGTGCGCCTTCGCTTCTTAACAGTATCAGCAGGAGTAGAACCCATATCGCTTAAGATTGGGCTGTGGACATTGACAGCAATAGCAACAGAATCAGTTGGTGTGGAACAAGCAGCACCATGATCCTTGGTGACAGTACGAGTTGGAGAATGGTTTGAGGAAATACCAACTGCAGGGAGACTATGGGTAGTCAATTTAGCAGCTATAGCAGAGTCAGCAGGTGTTGAAACACAAGTCTCAGGCGTATGGGGGGTCACCCTAGTGGCAGCAGTCGTATATAAAGCATTTTCAGTGTGATCAGCTAGTGGCGTAGTATTTGTAGTAGAGGCAACAATAGGGTTTACAGTTTCAGCTAATTTTATTTCACCTTTCCTGCAAATTATGACTAGCTTTAATGAATGAGAGTAAATTGTGTAATAGCGGTAATAAGCAAGCTAACTCTAGTCCGCATATCATAATATAGGAGGCAGTTTTATTATTTCATCAGAAGGAGCAATGTTCCATCTCTTTTCTATTGAAATGACAACAATGCCCTCTTTATTAAATTGATTGAGGATCAATTTTGAGCATCAAGTTTTGTATTGTCTAAAATGGTACGATAATGAGGAAAATTCTGAAAGAAGAAAGTTTAAAAACAAACCTGGTATTCATGATTAAGCCTTCACGATCAAAACCTTCTCTCCCAGAAACAAACACATCAGCTGTTACTGAATTCCCATGGAAATCAAACATCCTCTTCAGGTCTTTGTCATTTGATAAACTGATTAGAGTTTTCCTGTTCCCTGGAAGAAAATACTTGATGGACAAGGTTTTATAATCTAAATTCCATAATTCTGCAAGTTTTAGCTTCAGATCACCAAATTGTGTTTCATGATTGATCTCCACTGCATGTGCTTCGCCTCCAACATAAGACACAGATCCATTATCATTTGTGGAAAATTCACCACCAGATTGGCAAATCAATATAAGCTTTCCCTTCACCATTGCCACAACTTCAGAAGAGCAAATTGAAGTTTGTAAATATGTGTAAAAGTTATACCTCAACTACTGACTTACTAATTGCATTCAGTTACAATGGCCATGCAGATAAAGGCCATCTACTCAAAGAGCACCTATTTTCTTCGCTTAGTTAACAATTTGTAAGATGGTATTGAAGAGAGATCTAATTAAAATATTCCAAGTCATTGTTTGTTGCAAATAATGAAACTGAAAACATAGCAGTAGCATTCAGTTGTAAATGATTCCAACTCCACTCATCCCATTAAAAAGCAAGAAAAAAGAAAAGAGGAAAAAATTTGAAAAATATTCTTCTGAACATAAGATAAGAAAAAATCATCATAAAATTTATCCCCCCATAAAAGAATGGTAAAACACAATAACAAGAAAGGATATAAAATTTCATACGGATAAGTTAGATGGAGACCAATTATTTCAGACAGTACAGAATATATTTGTCTATCAAACGATCATTGAATGAGTTCTATAACATATTATTTATCAAATAAACATACATATAAGTTAGTTAGGATAAATTACATATAATAAACACTGGAGAAGGCTAGTGAGGATAAATTACAATCATCACTACAGATAATACATATAAGTAATCAAATTAGTTATCATACTGCACTATCTAACATCATAAACTATATTTTGCAAAAACATAGCACCCTTTACTTTAGAATCATGGAAAAATGTATACTCAACTCAACCCCAAGTCGAGTGCAGCACTGACTCACTGAGGGGGACAGGTCTCAGGATACTGAAATCTTGAGATTGCGAAATGAAGGAATTTGTTTGTGAGTGTATCAACCCAATTAAAGCATGATAACAGATTAGCGTTAGAAAGGAAAACAGGCAACCAGAACAAAGATTTTGTAGTTATAAATTTATACTATTTATTTGAGTTGTCAACCAAAGACCATACCCATTTAAAACAAAAAAGACTGGGAAAGAAGATGGCCAAGTTTATATATATCATGGAAAGAATCAGCAGCAAAATTCAACAAATAAAACAGATAAGATTTGTCAGAAAATCAATAACAGAACATCAATGCAACTGTGGGAAGATGATCATTCACACAAGTAACTAAGCCTATTTAATCCCAGCAAGAGAGAATAACCCTTCTTGTTGGGTGTTGAAGGAGAAGAAAGACTTACCAGTACAAGAGTGGCTGCAACTGTAAGGGACTTTCAGGGGGACACAAAACCTACAATTTGGGGTTTTTCGGAAATAGAGAAAAACAAGAGTGAATGAGATAACCAGATATAGGGATATGGCTGGAACGCCCAAAAGTTTAATGGGGCTCCTTTGAAAATTCAGGAATAAAAAATGTCTCTAGAAAATAACAGTACACTACAACAAGTTTCGCTGCGTTTTTTTTTTAAAAAAAATTAAAAGAAGCCATAAAATAGAGTTATCAAAAGTAATTGAGCTTAACTAGGTGAATGGAAAGGGTAATTAAATGATGGTAATAAAAAACTTTCTATTTATTAAAAACTAAAAAGATATGTTATGATACGATGTGGATCCTTTCATATTACATGACTGTCACACGTTAGAGAAAATAAAATATTTAACAAATCAGTATTTATTGTAATAAAAAAATGTATTACTTTCTTTCCTAACATGATGGTTATGTAAATTGAGAAGATCCTAATCCGTTGTAAATGTAACCGTAGTTCTAATCACACGTCACACACTGTTAGCTCTATTATTAAGTTTAAAGTTTATATTATTTAATTAATAAATGTTCTTTAAAAAAAAATTACAAAATATTTATGAAGTAAATAGGCTACTTCACAATCATTCATGACAACATACAAGGCACACCGCAGTGACAGAACTAGATCAAAAATTTTGGAGATAAACTTTCTCACCTCTTTCTCGACTTTACTAATCACGATGTTGGTGCATTTTCATATCTTATTTTAGGAGTCTTCTGCATATTTAGTAAAATTTACTTAATTTATCATCGCTAATTATATGTTTAATTATGATATTACAAAAAATATTTTTACTTTTATTTGTTTTTAAAGGGCATATCCCTCATTTTTTAAATTTTAGTCTAATTTTTTTTATAATTTTTCTCTTTTATTTTTTAATTCATGATGAGTCATGAAATTTTATTTTATTTATTCTATGACGGGTTAAATCCCATTATGCTATTTTATTTTTTTCAAATTGAATTTTTATTTTATTTTATTTTATTATTATTTAATTTATAATATATTTAGTAATTTTGAAATAAAATTTTAATTTTTTAATTTTATTTTATTTATATCATGACTATTTAACCTATAATTTTTTATTTTATTTTATTTTTTTAATCTATGATGAGATTGTCAACAACTTTTTTATATGAAAATATTTTAATTTTTTTTTCTTCTTAGATCATTTTAAAATTATATATCAAAATATGTTTCTTTTTTTCAGTTGAAAAGTTGGTTTTCATTAAATCGATGTCTTAAAAAAAAATTTTCCTTTTTAATATGAGCCATTTATTAGAAATAATAAAATTCATCAATCTATCTAATAGTTCATAATCATATAGAAAATGGTTTAAATAAGTTACTTTTATTTTTCTCTTTATAAAAAGGTTCTCTCCCATTGAATCATAATAAATAAAAAAAATATTATTTTGTCATGATGGGATTCCTAAACCCATCATGAGAAAATAAAAAAAATTATTTGTTGAAAAAAATTAATTTAATTTAATGAGTGCAAATGAAAATAAAATAAAAACAAAAAAATTGGGTAATGCAGAGGAAAAAAGGAAAAAAAATCATTTGTCATAATTTTGAAAAAACAAGATAGAATTTGATTTAAAATTGGATAGAAAATTTTAGCATGATTCATTTTTAACTTTTTATTTCAACTCACCAACTTCATTATCTCAATAAAATAAGAAATTATCTTTAAAGTAAAGTAATGATAAAGAATAAAGAAAATATTTATTGGAACACAAAAAAGATAATTATTGGAACACTATACATGTAATGAGAAAGCACTAAAAAAATGAAAAAAAATTCATTTCGAAACTGTGAGTCCCATCAAGACTATATATATATATATATATATATATATATAGTTGGACTGTTAATCCTGTCCAGAATTGAAAAAATATAATAATCTTGTTAAGAAGTCTATCACTTTACAACACTGAGGCTTATTTTATTTTAAATGTTAATCCATGACGAGTTTACAACCTCTCATGGAATTTTAATTTTTTTAATCAATTTTTTTATTCTATACAAGCAAGACTTAAATTTACTTTTCTCAAGTAAATGATATTTTTATGAAAAAGATTAATTTTTTTTATTGTTCACTTTGAATCAATGGAAAGGCTAAAGGAACAGGAACAATTTGGGAGGACCTTTTTTCTTCTTTTACAAAGAACTTCCACCCAATTTATTATTTGTGAAGGTGTTAGATACTTAGATGAAATAAAGCATAATGTAACACATAACATGTTCAACTGATTCTATGTATAATTATTAACTGTTAGATCTATTAATTGACCAATTTTATTATTCTTAATGGATGACTCATATTAAATGGTGGATGCATACACACATTTATTTCAAGTGTATGTTAGACAAATCCCTTATTTTGTACTCACAAGTGCATCACCTTCAAGATAGCGAGAGCACCGAAACCTTTTGTGCTGGAGTTGGACTAAAAGGAGTAAGGATGGATATACATTACGACTCAAAAGTATAACTTAAGCTCAAGTGTCTGTTGACGATGAAATTCAACCCAAAAACATCCTTGTCAAATCTAACAAAGCTGAAACTTATAATGAGAACACTATGCTGAAAATTCTTTTACCATTTACAGTATGCAAAAAATAATTTGGGCTCCTCAACCTTGTCTATGTTCCACCATTGACACCGCAAATAGTGGATGTCTATTAATGAGAGATCAATAACACAAATTATATCGAAGCAGTTCAATTATGCTAATTGAACCAACATTCTTTGATTACTTAATTACTTGGAGTAAGTGATATTATTTTCTCATCCATGATAAATATATAATGATTATTTTCACTTATTCTAAAAATAAATAATGAATGATATGATACCAGGCTAATAAAAAGCTTAAAAAATGTACCCAAAAAAAAAAAGCTTAAAAATAAGTGAATATGTAGTGACAAGTTTCTTATTTTTTTTATATGAAACTCAGACTTCAATACTCGACAAAATCCAAAAGCAAAATACCTGAAATTACACGAGTGGGGTTGTTAATCCACACATACAACAGCACTATATCACACGAAAGCGTTTGTACAAATTTACTACGAAGGATGTGGCTTTCCATTTGTACAAATGAAATGGTTCGCTTTTCACAACATAGCAAGCTCACATTCAACATGGACCCAGGATGTCAGGCCCGCTCATTTGTAAACTACTTTGGGAAAATTATTTTGTGTGAATTAGCATTTATCATCCACACATGAAAAGAGAACAAAATTTGCACGGCGAGCCTAGGCATCAACAATAATTCAAGGTGTAATTTGTAAAACAACAATTCCATGTAGCAAACCATCATGCTCACATGCAGGCCATTGGAGGAACGACCTTCAATACCCTACTCTCCCTGCATAACGAGCGTAATAATCTTGCTTTGCATCCCTCCCAAGGTCCAAGTAGGGATATCAACAAATTAAGGGGGCCAGGACGGGTATTTTTGCATAGTAATCTTGCGTTTGTTTATATATCTAACCATTTAAAATTACTAATATGTATATATATTATACATTTTGTATTTTGAAATTAAAGATATTATTTTACTTTTACTTGTGGATACTCGTAGAGATAGGAAATTAGAAATTATGATCTCCATTCTCATCCTTATCTATTAAACAAAGACATATTTTCTCCCACTTTCGCCCTACAAAAAAACTTATCTCCATATGTGTCTTGTGAGAGGGAAATTTTCCCAAATACCCATTTAAATGAGAGATTTTGTCCTTACTAACTCAAATGCCACCCATTCATGATTCATGCCTAATCTCAAGCAAAAATTAGACCTTCTTTCACAGCGAAAAATCACCAAGTAAAGGATCTAATATCCCATTCATCTCGAGAGATTTTGCAACAAGAAAAACACCATGGCAATCCTTATAACAATCCCAATTCCTGCTGCATTTTCATCAACAAAATTAGTGACATCTATTATTATATATATTAATATAGTCTCCTGCAAACATATAATATCACTTACTCTGAAATGCTAAAGTGGACTCTTTTCAAACAAATAACCTCAATTAATGATGTAGATCACTCATGTGCTGATGTACAAGCATATACTCACATATCATCTCATATGCTGACATGGCTTCCTACAAATAAATAACCTTTTCTATTCTCTGTGTTAAGAAACATGGCATCCATGGATGAAGAGAGAGTAGAGAGAAAATATGTGAACAATATATTGATTAAATGAGAAAAAATATAAAAAATGAAAAAATGAGCCAATAGTGTGGCTTACATACTAGCTAACAAGTAGTCCTAACTAACTATATTTTTAATATCCCCCAGCAAGCTAGAAGTGTGGATTAGCACTAACAGCTTGGGTTCAACAGTACAATCAAAGAAATACAACCAAATGCCAAATGAGGCAAGGCTTAACCACCAAGCAGAAGCTACAACTCAAGGCTTAACCACTTAGCAGAAGCAACAGACAAAGAACAAAAGCTTAACCATCAAGAGCAAAAGGTAAAAGGGGAGCCTTAACCACTCAAGACAGAAGCAAGAATATCAATGATTAACCATCCATGGCAGAAGCTCGCATTAAGGCTTAACCACCAAGGACAGAAGCTTACAACAAAGCCAATTTAGGCTAAACAAACAAAAAAGCTAAATCAATCTGTAATTGTTCATGAAATGTGGTAACCAGCAGAAGCTCCAACAAACCATACATACTTTAGCAAACCACAAGAAAATGAATCAGTCTCCATATGAGACTTAACACAAACACCTTGTAACCACAATATCAGTCACCAAATTTACAAGCAACAACAAAAAAGCAGTATGAATCGCAATCGCAAAAAGGAAGCACCAAGAACAAGATCTGGACCATCGCAAGATCTGAACCAAGATTAACCAAAAAAAATAAAATAATAGGCTGCCATCTGTTTCGTCTAATCCATGAATGGAAATCTGAAGCACGAACGTCGATGGGGGTCCGACAGTGTTCTAGGGAAATCAACCAGCAATATCAGAACTACACCGAGAACTGAGACCAATTCTGTCGGTGACAAATTGGTTGAGAAACATCAGCGTCCGCCACGTTGTCGCCAATGTGCAGGTGATGCTCCTCCAATAGGTTGAAGCAATTCTTACAGGAGCTCAAAGCCGAGGCAATTGCCAAGCCCAAGCACTTCTCAGAGGAGCTTAAAGTGGAGCTGTGACAGTTTTGAAACGGCAGTTCTCATTCTTGTTGAAAGAATCCATACGAGCTTTCAAAGGAAATATTCATTGGATTTCACTGCAACGTGAAGTAAAATAGGTCCTTGAAGCAAATCAACTCTGATGCTTCTCGAACATTCTCCAGCACAACGTACTTGGCCTCTGTCAAGGAAGAAAAAAAGAACTCTTCATGATCTCCCCAGAGAACAGAGAGATTAAAGATTGGAACAAGAGAGAAAGAGAGATTGTGAACACTTATGCCGATCTAACCCTTTTTTTTAACTTCACCATATGGTCAAATCTCTTCAATCAAATGAGAATTGAAGAAATTGAAGGAAAATGCCACAGAATCGCTAAAATGGAAGAAATAAAGGAAGCAAATACCAAAAAATTTCTAGGAAAATTGAAGAACTAAGAAAAGTGGGATTGGAAATGGAGATTCGTACTAAATCAAACAAAGAATGAGTATAAAAGAGGAAAAAGAAACTTCTGAGTTCTATGAACCGAATACAGCGGAATGAAAGAAACATCTTCAAGGTGAGTACCATGGAAGCTCTGATACCATATTAAGGCATCCATGGATGAAGAGAAAGTAGAGAGAAATATATGTGAACAATATATTGATTGAATGAGAGAAAATACAAAAAGTGAAAAGTGATACAAATGAGCCAATAGTGTGGCTTATATACTAGCTAACAAGTGGTCCTAACTAACTTTATTTATGATATGGCCTGAATAGTGTTTATAAGTGGGGAGCAACCCTCACTTCATGAGCTAGCTTTTAGGGTTGAGTTAAGCCTAAACCCAAATTTAATATGGTATTAGAATCTATCCGAGATCCGTTTGGCCACTCGCAAATGTCCAATCCTACAAACTTCACGTTCTAGATGTCCAATCCTGGACGTGAGGGGAGTGTGTTAAGAGTATCATATTGGATAGTGATATGACTTGAATAGTGTTTATAAGTGGGGAGCAACTCTCACTTCATGAGCTAGCTTTTTGGGTTGAGTTAGGCTCAAACTCAAATTTAATATGGTATCAAGTTGATAATCCCACATTGGATAGTGATATGGCCTGAATAGTAATTATAAGGGAGGGGCAACCCTCACTACAAGAGCTAGTTTTCAGGGTTGAGTTAGGCCAAAAACCAAATTCTAAGATAGTATTAGAGCCTATCCGAGATTCGTTGGGCCACCTGCAGATGTCCAGTCCTGCAAACTTCACACTCCAAATGTCCAGTCTTATGCGTGAGAGGGGTGTGTTGATAGTCCCACATTGGATAGTGATATGTCCTGAATAGTGGTTATAAGTAAGGGACAACCCTTACTCCAAGAGCTAGCTTTTAGGGTTGAGTTAGGCCCAAACCCAAATTCGAAGACTCTGCAACTTTTATATAGGCTTCTATAAGCTTATCATATCACATTCTCTGAAATGCTAATTTGGATTCCTTTCAAACAAATAACTAATAATATGGATCACTCATGTGCTGATTTGTGCAAGCATATTGTCTTATGTGCTGATGTGGACTCCTATAAATAAATATCATTTCACATTCTCTATAACTTCTATAATAAATAATATCCAAACACATTTATCATAAGTGAATGCATCTTAGGTTACCATAATATTAATTAAGTATCCAAAATCAAAACATTAAGCACAATTTATTTTGATAGAAAAAAAATAGTTAAATTTAGATACTCTATCAGGAAAAAAAAACAAATATAATATTAAAAATAATTTTTAAACACATACATTAAACATACATGTGCCCGCATGTTACACGAGTTAAGCAACTAGTTTACATTATTTCTACATAATCCATTGGGGGGCTTACACCAAGTTTACATTAATAACTATTTTCGATGACAAAGTTTACATTAATAATAAATTTAAGTTTTAACTCTATATTCCAACGAACATAAATATGACATGAATTTCATCATATTAAATAATTTTCTTAAGCATAATAAATATGCTACACATAAACAATAATTGTAGGATAATTGACAATTGTGTAAACGAGCTTGTAGCTTAATTGATATTGACTCCAATCTCCAAGACTAGAGTGTGATGAATCATAATTTTATTTGTTACCAGTGGTATTGTCAATAATTACCTATAGTGGTTTTATTAATTTTTAACATTTTTTGAATAATTATAAATTTAAATCAGAATAATTTTTTTAAATATTTTTAATAAAATTAACAAGTTATCATATGACTCGAATACCATATTTAATTACATTTTTATTAAAAATTATTAAATTGAGTCATACCTTTAAATTTTACACTAATATTATTTTATAGTAATTTTTAAAATTAGATAATAAATATATTTTATTACAATATATGATTATTTAAAAGTTAAATTAAAAAATAAAAACGCACAAAAAGATTATTGTAATACATTACAACTTCTGAGAGTAAATGACCTGTTTGGTGTATTTTTGGAAATTATTTATCAAAATGGTGTAGTTTTGAAACTCTTTACCATAATGATGTGGTTTTTGCCACACTGTGTTTTTTTTTTGGTACACGTAACACTTGTGCTAGTCAAAATAGCGCAACACTTGTGCAAGACAGAGTAGCGCAAGTGATATGCACCACACACCCCACCTACACTTAATTACCTTATGCAGGGATTAACATGTGTTGACTAGTGATAAACACTATTTGTATGCATTAATAATCCATCATATTTAGTATTTTACCTCATGTTTTGTGCTTAATTGATTAGACTTAGGTTTGTTTTATAAGTTTAGGTTTCAATTGGCTTATTTGCAAATTTGTAGCATTTCATGGTTTTTGACACTGTCTTTGTGTTTTAGCCATATCTTGTGTTCTATACATAAAAAAATTGTGAACTTTACATTTTAGGAAAGATAAGAGGAAGCTCTACAACTTTAATGAAGAGATCATAAGCTGAATTGGATGTTTAGTAGGCCGAATTGAGCCTAGAAGTCAGAACATGGAAGCTATCACTCGAATTCGACCCACGTCCAAGAAATGGATCATAACTTGGGCTTAAGATGTCCAATGGATCTGAAACTAGTGCCATTTGAAATCTACAACGCTTGGCTACAACTCTTATAAAGACCAATTTTCCAAACTGAGGCCTTTTAAGGGTGTTCTACTCACGTGAATTTGGAGACGTTTTAGATTATCTTCTTGGACTAATTTGGGCATAACTTTCCTATCTTAAGTCTAAATTAAGCAAATTAGGTGCCTTGGAAAGCTAAGAGGCTGAGGATTACAACTAATCCAAGGGCAAACTCGTATTTTCATTTTGACAGATATTTGGGGGGAAACAGAGGCATACAAATGAGACTTCACATTCATCATATTTTGTAATTGAGTTTTCTCTTTCTTTTCTCTAGTTTCTCTTTCTAGTTCTTTCTCTCTTCTCCCTCAAGCTTCCTTGGACTGCATCCATGGAGAACTAAATTTGAGATCAAACCAAGGTGCTTGAGGAGATTCTGTATGACTTGAGATCTTGTACTTTAATTTCTGAAATTGAATGCAATTGAGCTTTCTCTTCTCTTGATTCGATATTCTGAATTGCATGGATAGAGATCTCTATTTGTGTGTTTAGAATTATGAATTAGGATGTAATTTTGGTTGATTAATTATTATTATATTCTCTGAATTGAGTTGAAGAGATTAGATCAACAGATTTGTGATCTAGGTTAATTGAATTCTTGCTTCCAAACTAACATTGATAAATGTAGATCTGCGTTTTCGTTTGTTAGTTGAATTCTAGATGATCATCTAGTAGTGAATCTCAAATCTAATGCAGAGATCTCGGTTAGGTTTGAATTAACCAGTTCAATTGGCTTCAAGTTCGTGTTTAGTGGTCAATGATAGCCTAAATTGAATTTCTGATGGATATTGGGTTGATTGTTCTGTTAATTGTTACCTTTAATTTGTGATTTTATACTTGAAAAACATAAAAACCCCCACTATTTTGAGTCTTGATTTGATTGAACATCATCAATGATCTTTGGGAGACGACTTGGTTCATAGCCTTGTATAGCAAATCCATTTGTGAACCAATTCTTATTATTTGATTGAGCTCGATAGCTCGTATCAACCAACATTTGCGCTAGATGGAATAGAGCAAGTTCCCTGGTCCACACAGTTCACGTCACGTGCACTATCACCTGCACAACTAACATATGTCACATCCCCATCATAACACCCTCCGTTGGGTGTCACATTTAACAGAATCTTAGTTTAAATTCAAAAACATTTTGTATTTTCTTTATGAAAATCTGAGTTCTAAAATTTCTTGTCATATGTATAACATAAAATAATCAGAAAAGAAGTAACTCAAAAGATCTTAAGAATATATATCATATGTACTTATGTTCGATTCTACTACTTAACAAAGTACATAAAAGAAATACTCAGTAGAATGTCTACAAACTCTGTATACTACCCTATTTGACCAAAGTCCTAAATACCTAATTACTCAGTATCCAAGTGGATGCGCCATACGTCTGAATCACCATGGATATTGTACTCTAATGAAACCGAATAGATCCTTCCTTGATGCCTTTGACGTCTTCATAATACAGAAAGAAAACAACACAAAACATACAAAATAATACAACAAAGAGGTTAGATCCTTGTCAGCAACTCTTATCTGATTTTTGGTTTGATTTTCATGACCTAGACGGTGCATTTTGGCTTGGAGGTTTTCATGAAAGTTGTAGCCAGTTGTCTCCTTGAAATTTCGCAGTTGGAATCATGCTATTTGGACTTTTAGAACTCCAGATATGCTAAAAACACTACACCTACCTCAAGTTAGGTTGGCAGAACGTGTTTCCAAACTCAATCCAACTTGTAGCTTAATAATGATTTCTAAAACGATATCTATTGACTAAATGGTCTTCAATGAAGTTGGAGATATGAGTTTTATCTTTCCAATGGCCGAGTTTTAGCCTAAGAAGGGGCCTATAGCTCACTATGTAGTCCAATATGTGCACATTGCCTAGATTTCTGTAATAGCAAACCCACTCTATATTGCAGGGATATTTTGGACCCTTAGAAGTCCGATCCAGCTCTTGAGTTCTTCATGAAACTTGTAGAGACTTGTCTTAGCTTTCCAAAGACACCAAGCTCACCTCAAATAGATCACCGAGTCCCAAGTTATGGCCTAACCAAGGAAGAAATGTCAAAATGCATAAAAATCTGAAAATTATTCACAATTTGCATTAAAGCCCAATGAAGCCCAACAACATTAAACTCATCTAAAATACTAATATTGGGCACAATAAACATCTAATAAAGCCTAATACAAAGCTAACATAAGTGTCTCAAATTGATTGATCAAATTCCCCCACACTTATGCTTTTGCACTCCTTGGCAAAACACATAAGAACAAAACTAAAGAAAAACAAGAAACATCATATTATTTAACTAAAAGCATAAAAACTGATTATACCTAATCTAATCCACTTTTGTAGGAAAACACGATGGCACTTAGCATGTGCCACAAGCCTTTAAACCCCTAGGTGTTCCTAGTGGACGAGTTATAGTCTCGTGAGGGTTTGCTAGGATGATACCCATAAACATGTAACACTTTATTTAATGAATTCAACTAATTTTTAAATACAAGAGAAATAATAATAACCACAGTTTTAAGGATTCCAAATATTCATGAAGTGATATTGATCAATCAATTTGAGATACTTATGTTAGCATTGTATTAAGCTTTATTAGATGTTTATTGTGCCCAATATTAGTATTTTAGATGAGTTTAATGTTGTTGGGCTTCATTGGGTTTTAATGTAAATATTGGATAATTTTCGGATTTTGATGCATTTTGACATTTCTTCCTTTGTTAGGCCATAACTTGGGACTCAGTGATCCAATTGAGGTGATCTTGGTGTCTTTGGAAAGCTAAGACAATACTTTACAAGTTTCATGAAGAACTCAAGAGCTGGATCAGACTTCTAAGGGTCCAAAACATCCCTGCAATGCAGAGTGAGTTTGCTGTCAGGAAAATCTGGGCAGTATGCACATATTGGACTACATAGTGAGTTATAGGCCTCCTCTTGGGCTAAAACTTGGCCATTGGAAAGATAAGACCCATATCTCCAACTTCACTGAAGACTATTTAGTCAGTAGATGTCGTTTTAGGCATGATAATGAAGCTACAAGTTGGTTTGAATTTGGAAACACGTTCTGCCAACCTAACATGAGGTAGGTTCAGTGTTTTTGGCATATCTGGAGTTCTAAACGTCCAAATGGCATGATTCAAATTGCAAAATTTCAAGGAGACAACTGGCTACAACTTTGATGAGACCTCAAAGCCAAAATACACCGTCTAGGTGATGAAAATGAAGCTAGAAGTTGGATAAGAGTTGTTGACTAAAAGCCACCAAACATACACCAACCCACCAACCATGCATCAAGCTTCCATTTTTGACAATTTTCATATTTTTATAGCTTGTATTCAGATTATGTACATGTACAAATTGGCTTCTAGGATTAGTATAAATAGACCCAACCTCTTTGTATTAGAGGCATTCAATTTGGAAGTAAGTTTCAAGAAAGTTTAAGTATTTGTGAAAGTTTTCTTTCTCTTCTTCTCCATTCTCTTTACAATTTCATTTTTGTTCTTTAATTTCTGAGTTCTTCCTTCCCATCCATGGAAGGCTAGGCTCTCATAATCAATCCAAGGGATTAGCCATCTTGTTGTTTAATTTGGAGATCTTGTTTTGCTTGTTCATATTGCTTAATTGTTTTTCAAGTTTCTCTTCTTCCTCTTTTGATTTTTATCTAGATTAAATTGCTTAATTTGATTTAGATGTTGATGTGATAATAGCTTTATTATCATGTATTCAAAGAGGATCATAAAGATTAAACAATATATTAAAGCTTTTTGATAGATTGTTTAGCTTGGTTAAATTCTAGATCTTAAGTTAATCTATGTTGGATGGTGCTTACTTTATCTAACCTTGGTTAATTAAATCCTAGATGCTTATCTAGTAGAGGATTCTTGGATCATGTTGAGGCGTCTTGATATGATCTAAGGGCAAGAACATGGTTAGCAATTAAGTGAATTCCTTGTGATCAATGATGAATTAAACTCAAGATTGGTAAAATTTCCTTGGATTGGTTAATTTGTTAATTGCATTTCTTTAATTCAACCGGTATATTTTCTTTTCAAATCATCCAAACCCCCCTTTTAATTATCTTGATCTGATTAAATTTTTGTTCTTTTTGGATCATTGAGAGACGATTCGGTTCATGCTCTATACTACAAATTAGTTTGCGAACCGGTAATTTTTATTATTTGACGAGGTCTCGACAACCTCTTGTCAAATTTGGCGCCGTTGCCGGGGATCCAAGGCAACTATTTGATCATTTCAAGATCCCATCTAATTCTAACAAATGTGTTTGTTTTGTTTTTGAAGCTTTTTCAAGTGAGATTCGGCTGAAATTGGATAAAGGGTATTGTGTCAAGAATTTCGGTTCGGGCATCTCTGATTGATCTGAATTTTGGTACACAAATGGAAAATATTATTCTAAGAAAGGCTCACTAATATAGTGAGGTCACCCTTATTTTTGCCAAATTCCATCGTTTAGACTACTTTTTTAATTTTTTAATATTTTTTATTATTTTGTTGGATAGCATTTTTGTGTAGATTTTATCCTGTGGTGGTTCCATAATTTTTAAAATTCATTTGATACTATTTTTTATTTTATTATTATTTTTTAGAGTATTTGTTTTAGGAATTTTTAGTGTTTTAGTTGTTATTGCTTTTCTATACCTTCCTATGAACTGCATGCTGTATGACTAGGTCTGATCCTGGAACCTTGCATTCATTTGATCCTGAAATTGATAGAACCTTTCATGCGCTTCACAGAATTCATAGGACTGGTAGTAGCATTCATATAGCTAATAGAATTACTTCTGGAATTGGACTTGAACTTGACATTGCACCTAATCTGGTTGACTCTTTTAATCCTGTTGAGTTTGCTTCTGTTAGTGCTTCAGTGTCTGATACTGAGTCTGCAGATTTTACTATGGCTGATAATAATAATAGAACTTTGAAAGAACTTACTGCACCTGATGTTGCATATCAGCCTTTGTGCATCCAATATCCTGACCTTCATGTTGATTTTGAGCTCAAATCTGGATTAATACACTTGTTGCCCAAGTTTCATGGTCTGGCAGGTGAGGATCCACATAAGCACTTGAAGGAATTCCATGTTGTCTGCTCAACTATGAAACCTCATGGAATAGCAGAAGATCACATCAAGTTGCGAGCATTTCCATTTTCACTAGATGGTGCAGCCAAGGACTGGTTATATTACCTTCAACCAGCCTCTATAGCATCCTGGAATGACATGAAGAGACTGTTTCTGGAGAAATTCTTCCCTGCCTCAAGGCTGCTGCAATCCGATAGTACATATGTGGCATAAGACAAATGACTGGGGAGACATTGCATGAATACTGGGAGAGGTTCAAAAAGCTTTGTGCGAGCTGTCCTCATCACCAAATCAGTGACCAATTACTGATTCAATATTACTATGAAGGCTTGCTACCTATGGACAGAAGCATGATTGATGCTGCTAGTGGAGGTGCCCTGGTTGACAAAACTCCTGCTGCTGCTAGGGATTTAATTGCCAATATGGCTGCCAACGCCCAACAGTTTGGCACTAAGGTCATTACCTCAACCAGAGGAGTCAATGAGGTTCATGTTTCCCATGCTGACCAACAGAGGATGGAGCACCGAATTGATGAGTTAACCTCCTTGGTGAGGCAATTAGCCATGGGACAACATCAAACACCTGTGGCTGCAAGAGTTTGTAGCATATGTTCTAGTTCCTCTCATCCCACAGATGCGTGCCCCACATTGCAAGATGATTCTGAGTTTCAAGACCAATCTGTGGCTGCAGCTGGTATATTTCCTAGGAAGCCACAATTCCATCAGCAGCAACAACAGAAATATGATCCATTCTCCAACACTTACAACCCTAGCTAGAGGGACCATCCCAATCTGAGATATGGGAATGCATCAAATCGCTGACCACCAAACCAAGATAGACCACCATTCCGAAGCAAGCAAGGACAAATCGGTTTCGACCACATGCTTGGACCAAGTAGACCACCATTCCAGAAGAAGGTCCTCGTAGCCACAAAATCTGAGCCCTCATTGGAGGATTTGGTGAAACAGCTTGGCCACCAATAACATCCAGCTTCAACAGAGAACCCGAAACCACCATTCGTAACTTGGAGACTCAAATTGGCCAACTTGCCACATCTATTCATGAATTAAAGTCACAAGGTTCTGGCCAATTACCTTCTCAAACCACTCCAAACCCTAGAGGCAATGCTAGTGCTATAGCTTTGCGCAGTGGTAGGCAAATCAATGGACCAGTACAACAGATAATTCCAGATTCTACCATTGACCCAGAAAAACAAGATGTCAGAAAGCATTCAGCAACAAATGATCCTACAACATCCAAGCAGAAAGCCAGATCAAACCAACAGTTGATAGAAAATTCAGTAAAGCAGAAAAGTGAACATCCACAAAAGTCAGCTTGCAACATTCCTCTTCCTTTTCCAAACCGAATGATACAGTCGAGGCATATGGTTGAAACTGACTTGGATAAGGAAATTATAGAGACTTTTCAGAAGGTTGAGGTGAATATACCTCTCTTGGAGGCAATTAAACAAATCCCCAAGTATGCCAAGTTCTTGAAAGAGATGTGCACCCATAAGAGGAAGCTAAAGGGCACTGAAAAAGTGAGTATGGGGAGAAATGCCTCTACTTTGATTCAGCCCAACCTGCCTCCCAAATGCAAAGACCCAGGCACTTTTACCATCCCTTGCACCATAGGGCACCAACAGTTCACTCATGCCTTGCTAGACTTGGGAGCCTCAATCAATGTAATGCCAAAGTCAGTTTACACTTCCTTGCATATGGGAGAGCTAAAATCCACTGGCATTGTCATTCAGTTAGCAAACCGAAGCACTGCTCAACCTACAGGAGTGTTGGAAGACGTTCTGGTTCGGGTAAATAATTTAATATTCCCAGCTGACTTTTATGTGTTGAATATGGAAGATGAATCTGCCTCTTCCCCACCCCCATTGATCTTAGGTAGGCCATTTTTGAAAACTGCTAAAACTAAGATTGATGTGCATGCTGGTACCCTTTCCATGGAATTTGGTGATGATATCATTCAGTTTAACATTTTTGATGCCATGAAATATCCTTTAGAGGATCATTCTGTTTTTCATTTTGATGTCATTGATTTACTGGTTGATGATATGCATGCTGATATGTTGGCAGAGTTTCCTGAAATTGTAGGATACACTGATAGCATAGCTTGCGATACTTGTTCCTTTGCTTCGTACTTTCTCGGTTATAAACCCAATGCAATGTGTGCGACTGTCTTTGAGATTTCTACATACTTATCATGTCTTTGTTGACATTGATGGCTCTGCTTTTACATTATTAATGGCAATGATGCTGTTATTAATGATGTTGTCATTCATCCTACTGCTAAGTGTGATTCTTTTGATTCCATAGGATATGATGATGTTGTTTTGCAAGATTGTGCACAGCTTGCAGGTACAGGTGCAACTGCTGAGAATTTAGCCGATTTAGTTTCAGTTCCAAGACTAGTACCGTCAGCCCAGCAACCACCCTCCATTGAACTTAAGCCCCTGCCCGAGCATTTGAAGTATGCATTCTTGGAGGAGGATGAGAAGCTCCCGGTGATAGTGGCCAAACACCTCCAACCTAAGCAAGAAACCAGATTATTGGAAGTCTTGAAGCAACACAAAAGGGCAATTGGTTGGACACTTGCAAACATCCCTGGTATCAACCCCTCCACATGCATGCACAGGGTATTACTTGAGGAGGAAACTAAAGCAGTGAGACAACCCCAGAGGAGACTGAATCCTCTCATCCTAGATGTGGTGAAAAAAGAGGTGACCAATCTACTGCAGACTGGCATTATCTATCCCATCTCTGATAGCAAGTGGGTAAGCTCGGTGCAAGTAGTTCCAAAGAAATCCGGAGTGACTGTTGTGGACAACCAAAAGAATGAACTCATTCCAACCCAAGTGCAGAATAGTTGGAGAGTTTGCATTGACTACAGACGTCTCAACCAAGCCACTCGGAAAGATCATTACCCTCTTCCGTTCATCGATTAGATGCTGGAACGGCTGACTGGTAAGTCCCATTACTGCTTTTTGGATGGCTACACTGGATACTTCCAGATCCACATTGCACCAGAGGATCAGGAGAAGACCACATTTACCTGTCCCTTCGGCACCTTTGCTTACAGACGGATGCCCTTTGGCCTCTGCAATGCCCCTGGTACCTTCCAAAGATGTATGGTGAGCATATTTTCTGATTTCTTAGAGGAGTGCATGGAGGTTTTTATGGATGACTTCACTGTCTATGGTTCTTCTTTTGATTCATGTTTAGCTAGCCTATTTAGAGTGCTGCAAAGATGCATTGAGACTAACCTTGTGCTTAATTTTGAGAAATGCCATTTTATGGTAGAACAGGGTATAGTTTTAGGCCATGTAGTATACAGTAAGGGCATTGAGGTAGATCCGGCCAAGATTGATGTGATTACTTGTCTATCTTACCCCACATGCGTGCGAGAAGTGCGTTTTTTTCTTGGTCATGCAGGTTTCTACAGGCGCTTCATTGCCGACTTCAGCAAGATTGCTCTTCCACTTTCCCAGTTACTGCAGAAAGATGTGGAGTTCAATTTTGATGACAAGTGCAAGGCAGCTTTCAACCACTTGAAGCAGGCCTTGACTAGTACCCCTATCATCCAGCCACCTGACTGGACATTGCCATTTGAGTTAATGTGTGATGCTTCTAACTATGCAGTAGGAGCAGTCTTGGCACAGAGAGTGGGGAGAGCTTCTCATGTGATATACTATGCTTCCAGAACTCTGGATGCTGCTCAGGCCAACTATACCACAACTGAAAAAGAGCTTTTAGCCATTGTTTTTACTTTGGATAAGTTTAGATCATATTTGCTTGGCTCTAAGGTTGTTGTGTTTACTGATCATGCAGCACTTAAGTTTCTTTTGAAGAAGCCAGAGGCAAAGCCTCGACTAATAAGGTGGATGCTACTGCTCCAAGAGTTTCATATAGAGATCCGTGACAAGAGTGGAGCAGAAAATCTAGTGGCAGATCACTTGAGCCGCATTGAAAGGGCTTCAGATCCCTTCCCTGTACAGGACTCCTTCCCAGATGAGCAGCTTCTGCAGCTGCAAGGTAAGAACACCTCCCCTTGGTTTGCAGATATGGTTAATTTTTGGTTGCTGGTGTTCTTCTTGCATATTTTACTAGAGCTCAATCTGATAAATTGAAAAGTGAGTCTAAGTACTATGTATGGGATGATCCTTATCTGTGGAAGCTTTGTAGTGACCAGATTATTAGTTGATGTGTCTCTGATCATGAGTTTCATTCTATTCTTAGCTTTTGTCATACATTTGCATGTGGTGGGCACTTTGGCTCCCAACGTACAGTTAGGAAGGTTTTGGACTCTGGATTGTATTGGCCTACCCTATTTCATGATGCATATCTGTTTTGTAAGTCTTGTGAACAGTGCCAGAGAACAGGGACAATTTCACACAGGAATGAGATGCCTCAAAGACCTATCTTTGTCTTGTGAGATCTTTGATGTTTGGGGTATTGATTTCATGGGCCCTTTCCCTGTTTCCTTTGGTTTTATTTATATTTTGTTGGCTGTTGATTATGTATCTAAATGGGTGGAGGCAAAAGCCACTCGGACTGATGATTCCAAAGTTGTTGTGGACTTTGTTAGATCACAGATTTTCTGCAGGTTTGGAATCCCGAGGGCCATTATCAGTGATCAGGGTTCACACTTTTGTAACCGGAGAATAGAGGCTTTGATGAGAAAGTACAGTGTCTTGCACAAGGTTTCTACACCTTATCACCCCCAGACAAACGGGCAGGCCGAAGTCTCAAATCGAGAGATCAAGCACATACTTGAGAAGACAGTCCAACCTAATAGGAAGGACTGGAGCCTGAGACTTGAGGATGCTCTGTGGGCTTACCGAACTGCTTACAAGACACCGATAGGGATGTCCCCGTACCGGATTGTCTTTGGGAAAGCGTGCCACCTTCCGGTGGAAATTGAGCATAAATCCTATTGGGCGGTGAAACAGTGTAACCTTGACTTGAGTCAAGCCGGATCTCAAAGGAAGCTCCAACTTCAGGAACTTGAGGAGCTTCGATTAGAGGCATATGAGAACTCCCGGATCTACAAGGAGAAGACCAAACTCCTTCATGATAAGATGTTGGTACGAAAGGAGTTCACCATTGGTCAAAAAGTTCTTCTCTACAACTCTCGCCTCAAACTTATGCCCGGTAAGCTTCGTTCTAGGTGGCTTGGTCCCTTCATTGTTATTAATGTTTTTCCTCATGGTGCAGTAGAAATTAAGAGTGAAGCCACCAACAAAGTGTTCAAAGTTAATGGTCATCGCCTCAAAATTTTTTATGAAGGAGCTCAAGAGAACCTCGTGGAAGAAGTACAATTGCAGGATGCCCTCTACCATGATTGATCACTACTGTGTTGACAAAAAAAAAAAGAAAAAAAAAAGAAGAAAAAGCCACGATTAATGTCAATTGCCAGAGATTGAATCATTATTGGGGAGGACCCATCGCTCGTGCAAAATCTTCAATCACACTGGCTGAGGACATTAAAAGTAACGCTTCTTGGGAGGCAACCCAAGTTTTCTAACTCTTTCATCTTTCAACTTTGACTTATTTGCAATCACAGGAATCAAGATAGAAAATCGGTGCCAAGCGAGAAAATCTATCAGAGTTTGATTTTTCTGTCTTAATTTTGTTTATTTTTCGTTGACAGATGATTTTTCACCGGTTAAATGGCGGATAACGGTACTCCATGAAAATCTTTTTCGGTCCATTCAGTTACCCACAAACACTGAAATTTGTATATAATTTTACTCAATTTGTTTTTCTTCTTTCTTTCTTTCAAAATGGATAATCAGCTTGTCAATCTCCGCAAGCGATTCCTTTCTCTCCCTCAAAATGCTTTGACTAACATTTATTGTGCAAGGTTTGAGAGGTTAAGGATGCTTATGCACAAAGGCATCCCTGCAGATATACGCTGGATAATCGAAGCAAAGGTCCGAATCACATGGGAATTTTCTGATGCTCTTGTTTCATATATGCCAGGGCTAGGCAAAAGTTCATATACAAAAAAGAGACGAGCAAAAAGGTTACGAGTCTGCTATAAATGTGCAAGATGGACATGTAACACAAAATGCAGATAAATTGGAATGGCGTCTATAAATCGACTTGATAAAATTGACTTCATTAAGGATGGCATGAGTAAGGAGTCTTTAGATAACATTCTATTGACTCTTGAGACGCATCCTAGTGGAGATGTGCAGAGAGTACTTCTCGATTTATGGCCAATATTCCAAGATGAACATAAGCGTTATAGTCTTGGGAATCTGACTCAAAAGACCCTGTTTGCCAATTTTTAAGAAAATTGGATGGGAAGCCGTCCATCGGCCCATAAAGAGCATTCAAGCTGTTACTGGACGTAAAACCAGAGGAAAATGTGAGCCATAATCACACCTCCTGAAAGTATTATTATTTTTTTAATTTTTCTTTTTTCTTCTTGTTTATCAAAAAAAAATTTGAAAAAAAAAATCAAACAAAAAAATCAAACAAAAAAATCAAAAAAAAAAAAATTTAGCCGTATTTTTTTTGAAATATGCCTTGCGTATTTTCAAACTTCTTCTGACACATATAGATTAGTCTTTTATCCTTGTCATATAGCTATTATTATTGCTTTGCTTCTTTTCAAACTTGCCTGACACACGGATCTACCCCTCCTTTATAGGTGTAATTATTACATTTGAGTTTTGATTCTTTAAATAATGCACTTTGCTCTCTTCAGATCATTGATAAGGTGAGAGTACAAAAAAAATGGAAGTCACTTCAGTTCGTCGGATCAAGAGTGTTTGTGTCTTTTGTGGATCTAATTCTGGGAAAGATAAAGAGTTTGTAAATATTGCAAACCATGTTGGTCGAGTGTTAGATGAGAGAGAAATCCATTTAGTTTATGGAGGAGGTAGTCTTGGGTTAATGGGTTGTGTCGCAACTGCTGCACATTTAGGAGGTGGCAAAGTCCTTGGTGTCATTCCCAGTCCTTTATCTATTGGCAAGCCCATTGGAAAAACATTAGGGGATGAAGTAATGGTATTTTGCATGCACCAACGCATGAACATTATGATAGCAAATGCTGATGCCTTTATTGCCTTACCTGGTGGTTTTGGAACTTTGGAAGAGCTCTTCCAAATTACATCCTGGTCATAGCAGAACTTTCACCAAAAACCCATTGGTATATTAAATGTTAATAGTTTTTATGACAGTTTGTTTTGTTTTCTCGATCATGCTGTAGAAAAAAGGTTCATCTCACAAGCGACACGTCAAAGTCTTGTAACTGCTGCAACTCCTGAACAATTGCTCGATCAACTAAATGAATTTGTACCACAACGTCATCCAGCAATGACTCCACTGAATTGGGAACAAGGCAGCAGCAGCAAAAAGCAAAAACTTGATTTGACTTTGTCCTTGTGAATTTTTGTTTTCTCTTATGGTTTTAGTTTTTTTTTTGTAATTTTTCTTATTTCAGGCCCGATTTGCAGTTTTCTGGTACGACCTTCTACACTCTACCTATCTTTATTTTGACATTGGGGACAATGTCTTTAATTAGTTGGGGGGAGGGATAGTTGACTTTACCATGTATATAGTTTAGTTAAAAAAAAAAACAAACAAACAAACTAATCTTTATTGTTACTAACTTATTAGATGTATGATGGCAGAGTAAGGAGTAGTTTTGCTCTTGAGACGCATCTTAACTTGCATTTCATAATAGGTCTTAAATCATCTTTGTTCTTGTATATATATTAAAAAAAACAACACACACACACACACACAATTTTGATCTTTTCAATTGATTTTGATACAAGCATGTGCTGAATCTGAGCTTAATTGATGATAAAATTATGCAAAACAGTTTATAGTTGAATCATTTTCATGATATACATGTGTATATGATTGTGGATATTAGGAAGAAGGCATGGTTGAATTGAGTGAATGTTCCATACCTTTGTGAGTTTTGGGCTTTTCCAAGTTTGATACTTACACTTGGTTATTTTCTTTCATGAGTGATGTCAATTATGAATTTATTTTCTAGAACTTGCATTGAATCGATTTGAGATTACATTGGTCTGTATGTTGCATGAAAACGACAGAGGCATTTTTTTTGACTTAGCTACTTTGGCCAAATAAACCTACCTTGCATTTATCCAAATATTAACTCCCTCTGAGCCTATTTGCTTATTCTTTGTTCTTAGCTCATTACAAGCTTTAAGTGAAAAATCATGTTTTACCTTACCTTAGGGAATGGGAGAGCATTGATTTTCTTATTGGAGGAGTTCTTTTGCTTGCAATGATTTAAGTGTGGGGGAATTGGTGTGCTGATATGAAATGCTTGGTAAAACAAAAAACAAAAAACAAAAAAAAACAAAAAAAAGAGAAAAAAAAAGAAAGAAAAATAAAAGAATAGAAAAAGGAAGGAATGTGTGAAGAGAATGAGCATTTTATGGTTTTGGGTAAAAATTTTATTCCTTCTACTTGAGTTACTCCTCAATGCTCTTTTATTCTCTTTGGTTTTAACCCTGCTATTATCCATATTGTTCCCTTCCTTCACCTTATAAGTTCCATTACAACCTTTTTGAAAGACCTCTTGATTTTTGCAATTTATTTGATCTAAGTAGTGGAGAATTGATGTATATGCAAGCCTATGGTAAAATACTTTCATAATTTGACTGAGTTGAGCGCAAACAGTTAACCTAAACACCTTGTGTGATTTGAGTATCAATTGTGAGGAATTCTACTCAATTTGAACATGCCTATTTCTGATTAAAGCATGATTATGCTATACTTTATTCTCAATTGGTTTGATTCAACTATTCTTTGTTAAGCATACTTGACTTATTAATTATGGTTTATATTTGATACAATGCTTGTATTTAAAAATTAGTTGAATTGATTAAATAAAATATTACATGTTTGTGGGTATCATCCTGGTAAACCTTCACGAGACTATAACTCGTCCACTAGGGACACCTAGGGGTTTAAAGGCTTGTGGCACATGCTAAGTGCCATCGTGTTTTCCTACGAAAATGGATTAGATTTGGTATAATCAGTTTTTTATGTTTTTAGTTTAATAATATGATGTTTCTTGTTTTTCTTTAGTTTTGTTCTTATGTGTTTTGCCCAGGAGTGCAAAAGCTTAAGTATGGGGGAATTTGATCAATCAATTTGAGATACTTATGTTAGCATTGTATTAGGCTTTATTAGATGTTTATTGTGCCCAATATTAGTATTTTAGATGAGTTTAATGTTGTTGGGCTTCATTGGGTTTTAATGTAAATATTGGATAATTTTCGGATTTTGATGCATTTTGACATTTCTTCCTTTGTTAGGCCATAACTTGGGACTCGGAGATCCAATTGAGGTGATCTTGGTGTCTTTGGAAAGCTAAGACAATACTCTACAAGTTTCATGAAGAACTCAAGAGCTGGATCAGACTTCTAAGGGTCCAAAACATCCCTGCAATGCAGAGTGGGTTTGCTGTCAGGAAAATCTGGGCAGTATGCCCATATTGGACTACATAGTGAGTTATAGGCCTCCTCTTGGGTTGAAACTTGGCCATTGGAAAGATAAGACCCATATCTCCAACTTCACTGAAGACCATTTAGTCAATAGATGTCGTTTTAGGCATGATAATGAAGCTACAAGTTGGTTTGAATTTGGAAACATGTTCTGCCAACCTAACATGAGGTAGGTTCAGTGTTTTTGGCATATCTGGAGTTCTAAACGTCCAAATGGCATGATTCAAATTGAAAAATTTCAAGGAGACAACTGGCTACAACTTTGATGAGACCTCAAAGCCAAAATGCACCGTCTAGGTGATGAAAATGAAGCCAGAAGTCGGATAAGAGTTGTTGACTAAAAGCCACCAAACATACACCAACCCACCTACCATGCACCAACCCACCAACCATGCATCGAGCTTCCATTTTTGACAATTTTCATATTGTTATAGCTTGTATTCAGATTATGTACATGTACAAATTGGCTTCTAGGATTAGTATAAATAGACCCAACCTCTTTGTATTAGAGGCATTCAATTTGGAAGTAAGTTTCAAGAAAGTTTAAGTATTTGTGAGAGTTTTCTTTCTCTTCTTCTCCATTCTCTTTACAATTTCGTTTTTGTTCTTTAATTTCTGAGTTCTTCCTTCCCATCCATGGAAGGCTAGGCTCTCATAATCAATCCAAGGGATTAGCCATCTTGTTGTTTAATTTGGAGATCTTGTTTTGCTTGTTCATATTGCTTAATTGTTTTTCAAGTTTCTCTTCTTCCTCTTTTGATTTTTATCTAGATTAAATTGCTTAATTTGATTTAGATGTTGATGTGATAATAGCTTTATTATCATGTATTCAAAGAGGATCATAAAGATTAAACAATATATTAAAGCTTTTTGATAGATTGTTTAGCTTGGTTAAATTCTAGATCTTAAGTTAATCTATGTTGGATGGTGCTTACTTTATCTAACCTTGGTTAATTAAATCCTAGATGCTTATCTAGTAAAGGATTCTTGGATCATGTTGAGGCGTCTTGATATGATCTAAGGCCAAGAACATGGTTAGCAATTAAGTGAATTCCTTATGATCAATGATGGATTAAACTCAAGATTAGTAAAATTTTCTTGGATTGGTTAATTTGTTAATTGCATTTCTTTAATTCTACCGGTATATTTTCTTTTCAAATCATCCAAACCCCCCTTTTAATTATCTTGATCTGATTAAATTTTTGTTCTTTTTGGATCCTTGAGAGACGATTCGGTTCATGCTCTATACTACAAATTAGTTTGTGAACCGATAATTTTTATTATTTGACGAGGTCTCGACAACCTCTTGTCAGATATGCCTTTACATCTCAAATTAACAAGTAAGGTGAATTCAAGTAGAATCATGGATCAAGCATGATAGAATCTCACAAGATACACTCTCAATCTCTAAAGTGGGGAGGAACTCAAGTAACAAGCATAGAAGTTTACCCCAAACCATAAAATGCACATTCTCTTAACACATTCCTTCCTTTTTTCTATTCTTTTCTTTTCTTTTTCCACTTTCTTTTTTTTTTCTTTTTTTTCCTTTTTTTTTGGGTTCAAAATTAGCCACTTTTTCTTTTTCTTTCTTTTGCACCAAACATTTTGCATAAGCATCCCCCACACTTAGACCATGGCTTGTCCTCAAGCAAATGAGCTCCACCAATAAGAATTGTAATGAGCTAAGAACAAAGAATGGACAATTAGGTTCAAAGGGGGTTAACAATGGGATAAATGCAAGGTATGCTTATTTGGCCAAAGTATCTAAGTCAAGAAAAGTGCCTCAATCATATTCATGCATGCAAATGAAAATGTAGCCTAAAAGAGAATCAAAGCAAGTTCTAGATTGACAAAATCCATGAGTGAAAATCACACAAGAAGGAAGAGAATGATATAAATGCATCATCCATATTCAATAGGCTCAAAATCTCACAAGGTATGGATGCATCTAAGAAACTTAATCCACTCATCCAAAATCCAACCCCAAACATGTGAAATTCAAGGGGAAAGACAATTCATTCACTTATGTTAGGAAACTTGAATTTCAATTAATGGAAACTCATGACTTTCATAATTCTTAAAACACCATTGGAAGGGACCTAAACACACGAAAATCACACCTTTTTTTTCAAAACAAAAATTTAAATAAAAAACAGAAACAACAAATAAAACATAAAACATAAAACAGAAATGAAACACAGCAAACATAATCAATAACATAGACAACAAACAGCAAAAACTCTATCCAAGAGAATAATAAAAAATTTAAAAAAAATTGAAAAAGAGGTCTAAACGATGGAATTTGGCTAAAATAAGGGTGACTTCACTATATATAATGAGCCTTTCTCAAAATAACGTTTTCCATTAGTGCACAAAAATTCAGGTCAATCAAAGATACTTTATTGAACAAAAATTCTTGACACGATACCCTTTACCCAATTTCAGCCGAATTCCACTTGAAAAAAACTTCAAAAACAAAACAAACACAATTGTTAGAGTTATATGAAATGATCAAATAGTTGCCTTGGATCCCCGGCAACGACGCCAAATTTGATAAGAGGTTGTCGAGACCTATCAAATAATAAAAATAACCGGTTTGCAAACTAATTTGTAGTATAGAGAATGAACCGAATCGTCTCTGAAGGGTCCTAAAGCCAAAGATTTAATTAGATCAAGATAATTAGAAAAGGGGGGTTTTGTTGTTGATTAACAAGATTAATAAAAGTATGAGACTTAAAGTTGTAAACAAATCTAAAGAAACAACCAATCCAAGGAAATTTACTGATCTTGAGTTTAACTCATCATTGATCACAAGGAATTCACTTAATTGCTAACCATGTTCTTGGCCTTAGATCACATCAAGAAGCCTTAACATGATCCAAGAATTCTCTACTAGATAAGCATCTAGGATTTGATTAACCAAGGTTAGATAAAGTAAGCACCATCCAACATAGATTAACTTAAGATCTATAATTTAACCAAGCTAAACAATCTATCAAAAAGCTTAAATATATTGTTTAATTTTTGTGATCCTCTTTGAATACATGATAATAAAGCTATTATCACATTAACATCTAAATCAAATTAAGCAATTTAATCTAGATAAAAATCAAAAGAGGAAGAAGAGAAACTTGAATAACAATTAAGCAATATGAACAAGAAACAAGACCTCCAAATTAAACATCAAGATGGCTAATCCCTTGGATTGATTATGAGAGCCTAGCCTTCCATGGATGGGAAGAAAGAACTCAGAAACAAAAGAACAAAAATGAAATTGTAAAGAGAATGGAGAAGAAGAGAAAGAAAACTCTCACAAATACTCAAACTTTCTTCAAACTTACTTCAAATTGAATCATCATAATACAAAGAGATTGACTCCATTTATACTAATCCTAGAAGCCAATTTGAAATGTACATAATCTGAATACAAGCTGTAAAAACATGAAAATTGTCAAATATGGAAGCTTGATGCATGGTTGGTGGGTTGGTGCATGGTAGGTGGGTTGGTGCATGGTAGGTGGGTTGGTATATGGTTGGTGGCTTTTAGTTAGCAACTCTTATCCAACTTCTGGCTTGATTTTCATGACCTACAGGGTGTATTTTGGCTTGGTGGTCTTATGAAAGATGTAGCCAGTTGTCTCCTTGAAATTTTGCAATTGGAATCATGTCATTTGGACTTTTAGAACTCCAGATATGCTAAAAACACTGCACCTACCTCAAGTTAGGTTGGCAGAACATGTTTCCAAACTCGATTCAACTTGTAGCTTTATAATGATGCCAAAAACGACATTGATTGACTAAATGGTCTTCAGTAAAGTTGGAGATATGGGTCTTAGCTTCCCAATGGCCAAGTTTCAACCCAAGAGGAGGCCTATAGCTCACTATGTAGTTCAATATGTGCACACTACCCATATTTCCGTGATAGCAAACCCACTCTGTATTACAGGGATATTTTGGACCCTTAGAAGTCCGATCTAGCTCTTGAGTTCTTCATGAAACTTGTAGAGCCTTGTCTTAGCTTTCCAAAGACACCAAGATCACCTCAAATAGATCACCGAGTCCCAAGTTATGGCCTAACCAAGGAAGAAAGGTCAAAATGCATCAAAATCCAAAAATTATTTACAATTTGCATTAAAGCCCAATGATGCCCAACAACATTAAACTCATCTAAAATACTAATATTGAGCACAATAAACATCTAATAAAGCTTAATACAAAGCTAACATAAGTGTCTCAAATTGATTGATCAATCGTTCGGTGTGTTGCAATCATATTACCACAGCACAGAGGTGCTTCCAACTGGCCACCTATAGAGTTTCCGCACCCCGTCATCTCTAAGATCATTAAAGATCTTCACTACACAATTCGCACCCGCACTAAGGTGTAACCTCAAACTCCTAGGCTCAAAGCCTTAACAACAAGTCTCAATAGACTATCACAATGTCACGGTCAACTAACCTTTGCAAAGTGCAATTACTCATGATTGATATAATAATTCATGGTCAACTAAACCATAATTATTAAATTAATCATGATCAACCCAATAATTCCTGGCAACTAACCCATAATTATTGATTTACCAAAACACAATCCCCTCAGGATTCAAGCCACCATTTTAAGAATAGCGTCAACTGTCCTATATAGGGTCCAGTCTACGTCAGCCCAATAGTAGTATCGTTGTTTCTTAACATATGTGTTTTTTAAAACATTTCCCAAATCACATAATATTACGGTTACGGGTTTCAAATCATATAAATGATTTTGTCAAAAAAAAAGCTTATTTGAACTAAATAAAAATAATTCCGAGTCTATTCTTATTATTTAAGATAAAAAGTAAGTTTAAATATGAATAGTGACTTTTCAACAATTCTTTCAAAATCATTTTTATTTAAAACAATTATTTCTACCTCAAATCATCACCAACATGTTTTTCTCAAACTTTCTGAAAAATAAAAGTCTTTAATAAAAATAAGCATTACTTCAAAACAGTTTGATACTTGAAAATATTTTAAGGTCCAAACTAATCTTTAGAAAACATTTTAATAATCCAAACAAATTTTCAAAAGTGTTTCTACTCGAAAAATATTTGTTTTCATCTTTAAATCATTACTAAATATTTTCTATCATATTTTCAAAAATACTTAAAAATCATATACTAAATTTTCGAAAATAAGAACAAAACCCTTTGATAAATGAAATATCACTTTTTTCATAGTTGCTTTTCAAAAACTTGTCCATTTCCATCAAGATTCATTGATCTCTGACAAAATTGCATATTCATGACCATGTTTTTCATCCATACATACATCATCTTGTTCACACATGAGCTATATCACACTTTAATCATTATAAGTTCATGCTATATCTTAAAGAAACATAACATCACATAGGATAATCAAAACATAAATCATAAAAACATAACCATTTAAGTCTCACAAAATCAAGTGAACAAATCTTTAAACAACAAACCATAAAATATATTCTTCACCGATTGCCACCTTTTCATACTTACTAACCGATCGGCTATGACCGATCTGACCAACATTATATATTTCTCGATATATACCGATCGGATATGGCCAATCAAGTGGTCCCTAAACCTGTACCCTTGGTTACCTTCCCGATCATACCTTATCATTAACCGATGACAAGAGGTTGTCAAGACCTGTCAAGTATTAAAAATTATCGATTCACAAACTAATTTCTAGTATAGAGAATGAACTGAATCGTCTCTCAAGGATCCAAAAACAAAAATTCAATTAGATCAAGATAATTAGAAATGGGGGTTTTGTTGTTGATTAACAAGATTGACAAAAGTACGAGACTTAAAGTTGTAAACAAATCTAAAGAAACAACCAATCCAAGAAAATTTACCGATCTTAAGTTTAATCCATCATTGATCATAAGGAATTCACTTAATTGCTAACCATGTTCTTGGCCTTAGATCACATCAAGAAGCCTTAACATGATCCAAGAATCCTCTACTAGATAAGTATCTAGGATTTAGTTAACCAATGTTAGATAAAGTAAGCATCATCCAAACATAAATTAACTTAAGATCCGAAATTGAACCAAGCTAAACAATCCATCAAAAAACTTTGATATATTGTTTAGTCTTTGTGATCTTCTTTGAATACATGATAATAAAGCTATTATCACATTAACATCTAAATCAAATTAAGCAATTCAATCTAGATAAAAATCAAAAGAGGAAGAAGAAAAACTTGAATAACAATTAAGCAATATGAACAAGCGAAACAAGATCTCCAAATTAAACATCAAGATGGTTAATCCCTTGGATTGATTATAAGAGCCTAGTCTTCCATGGATGGCAAGGAAGAACTCATAAAATAAAGAACAAAAACGAAATTCTAAAGAGAATGGAGAAGAAGAGAAAGAAAACTCTCACAAATACTCAAACTTTCTTCAAACAATTACTCAAACTTACTTCAAATTGAATGATGTATAATACAAAGAGATTGACTCTATTTATACTAATCCTAGTAGCCAATTTGTAAATGAAAATAATCTAAATGCAAGCTGTAAAAACATGAAAATTATCAAATATGAAAGCTTGATGCATGGTTGGTGGGTTGGTGCATGGTAGGCGGGTTGGTGCATGATAGCTGGGTTGGTGTATGGTTGGTGGCTTCAAGTCAGCAACTCTACTCCGACTTCCAGTCTACTTTTCATGCCCTAAACGATATATTTTGGCTTGAAGGTCTTCATGACAATTGTAGACCATTGTCTCCTTGAAATTTTGACGTTAGTTTCATGCCATTTGGACTTTTACAACTCCAGATATGCCAACAACACTACACCTACCTCAAGTTAGGTTGGCAGAACGTGTTTCCAAATTCAGACCAACTTGTAACTTCATAATCATGCCTAAAATAACATCTATTGACTAAATGGTCTTCAGTGAAGTTGGAGATATGGGTCTTATCTTTCCAATGGCCAAGTTTTAGCTCAAAAGGAGGCCTATAGCCCATGATATGGTTCAATATGTGCACACTAGTTAGATTCCAGTAACAACAGACCCACTCTGAATTGTAGGGCTATTTTGGACCCTTAGAATTCCAATCTAGCTCTTGAGTTCTCATGAAAGTTGTAGAACATTGTCTTAGCTTTCCAAAGACACCAAGATCACTTCAAATGGATCATCGAGTCCCAAGTTATGGCCTAACCAAGGAGGAAATGTTAAAATACATCAAAATCCAAGAATTATTCACAATTTGCTTTAAAGCCCAATGTGGCCCAACAACATTAAACTCATCTAAAATACTAACACTGGGCACAATAAACATCTAATAAAGTCTAATACAAAGCTAACATAAGTGTCTCAAATTGATTGATCAACCGATCACCCCTTTCACGATCTCTTTTGTTTGATCAGTTATCGACCAATCTAAGTATCTTGCCGACCGAGCCTTTTGTTGTCTCTTGTGCTTTAACATTCGATCAGGTACCTCCTCTATCCGGTTCCGATTGGTATTAGTTTGTATATCTAGTTGTATAACCAATAAAACGATCAGATCTTCCCTGGGATGCTCGGCTGGCCGATAGATCGATAAGGTTAAGCCCATTTAAATTTCTAATTTACTAATACTCACAGAAATTCCTAAAAATCATAAATCACTAAAACTTGGGAAAAGTAAGTAACATATAAATATAATAAATTAGAAATAGGAATTTTGGGGTGTTAACCCCCAGCACTTGCTCTACATGAACTAGCGCAAGTGCTGGGGAGCTGCTACGTGTCTAGTGCCCCAGCTTCACCTGGCCTTATAAATACCCTACCCTAAATATTCCACTCATCACTCCCAACTTTCATTCCCACACTCTAATCTCTATAATCTTTACCAATTAGATAATTTTTGACTTTTTGATTTACACAATGAGTCAATTAGTATTATTTGTGTATTTAAACGGGAAATTTTTTGAAGGGACCAATGGGTTTATCTTCGAAGGTCATACCAGACCGGTTCCCATTAAATGTGATATTAATTTGGAGATGTTGAAGAAGAGAATTCATTCGAAGTTGAAATTACAGTCACATCAAACGATATTAAGTCATACATATAGATTTCTAAATGAAAATACATATGTAGGGCTTGAAATATTTGATGATGAAGATATTGAGTGCATGATTAGCACTTTCGAGCAGCATTCGGCAGCACCTGACGATGTTGGTCTTTCTGACAATGATGATGACAGCATCAGGGATCCAATATTTAACACTAGTGAAAACGAAGACGAAGACAAAGAAAATTTTTTGGATGATGATTTGGTTGACACTAATATTTCGGGCGACTTTGATGATGATTTTGATGTTGATATCATAACTTCTGGGTGTGTTGTGTCTTCCCCGATTGTAGTTGCTTCCCCGATTGCATCATCTATACTTGGTAGTGGTAATTGTTATCAACCAGGTGCACTAATTTCACTATCCAATCCTTATGTAACTTCATCTCCACATTTCTCTTATATCAATTAGGAAGTACTAGATCAAGAGTATGATTTTCCTAGGTTGGATGTGCCCAGAAGTTGGAGGGAATGAGACGAATTATATGTTGGATTGCAATTTGACTGAAAAGAGTCTGTTTAGTTGGCCTTGAAACATTATTCTCTAAAGAGACATCAAGCATTTATTGTGGTTGAGTCTAAACCTACATTATTATGTGTGAAGTGTCCTAGATTTGGGGAAGGATGCAGCTGGCGATTGAGAGCAATAATGAGGAAGAAGTTGGGGAAATGGCAAATTATGAAATATGTTGGTCCTCTCATATGTGTCAATTCGGCGCTTTCTCAAGATCACAAGAAGTTGGATTCCGAGTTTATTTGTTCATGTATACTAGATATGACCCTTACTCGTTTGATAAAATTTATTTGTCAATATAAGTCAAAGTTAGTATTTGATATGATTTATTTATGTATATCAGGTATGGTGAACGAAGAGCCATCAGTGACAATTGCACTAATCAAAGAAAGAATCAAAAACATGTTCGGCTATCCAGTGTTGTACAAGAAGTGTTGGAAGGAAAAACAAAAGACAATTGTAAAAGTGTTTGATGATTTGGATAAGTCATACGAAGACTTACCTGGATGGTTAGAGGTGATGGAATTACATGTGCCGGCATCCATATACAAAATTCAAACAAACGATTTTGTGGTCAACAATCGGGGCAATGATCGGTTTTTGAAGTTTCATAGAGTGTTTTGGGCATTCAAACAATGCATCGATGCTTTCAAATTTTGCAAACCGATTATACAAATTAATGGCACATTTCTATATGGTAAGTATCGTGGTACACTTTTAATTGCCACTACACAAGATGGCAACAGTTGTATACTTTCAATTGCATTTGCCATCATGAAAGGTGAAATCCTAGATGCTTGGTTATGGTTCTTGGCAAACATAACGCAGCATGTTACTAGAAAACAATGAAATAAACAAGTGAAATACAATAAGGGGGTTGAATTGTGTTTCTTAACCTTTTTGAAAACTTTTCTCAAAGCAGTTCTTGAAACAAACGTTTCACAGGAAAGTGAGAGATAATGGACGAAACATAAACTCTTTACAGTCTGATGGACGCAAAGAGAGTTTTTCTGAAAACTTTGGATGCAAGTTGAAAACTTTATATTTTCAGAAAGGAGTAGTTAGGAATGACAATAACAATCCCCCGTGTTAGTTAAAAATAAAGCAACACAAGGAGAAGGAAGAAAAGCTTACACCAAATATATACTGGTTCACTCTCACAACCCGAGAGCTACGTCCAGTCACTTCTACTTGAAGGAATTTCTACTAATCTTTCATAGATTACAAGTATTCTTCACTCCGCCTTTTTAGGCTTACAACCAAGTATTCTTAACCTCTTCAGGTTCTAAACAACATGTATTCTTTTATACACAGCCTCTTCAGACTTACCAACAAAATAATAAAGGTGTTTTTAACTACACTTGAGTTTAACTCACAAAGAGTGAGGATAAAATAAGTATGCTCAAGTAAAACTCTGTACAAGAGTAAATGAATAGAATAGAGTAAAGCTTTGAGTATTTTCTTCTTGTTCACTTGATATATCTTCTGCTGTATATTATTTCTCTATTTGAAACTTCGAAGACTTTGGTATTTATAGGCTTGTGAGCTTTAAACAGTCTTCATAAGCTTCTTCGTCCAACGACAATTTTTATTTCCGTTCTAAATAGCATTAAATGCATAGAACTGATACACATGTTGATCTCCTTATGAAAAGTGGCTTTGGTTATCAATGTTTGCTAGGAATTTGATATATGAGTTATGACTCTTCTGAACACGCAGAAAGTTCCTTATTTGATGGTCTTTGTAGTTATTAGGTGTGTTAGCTCCATCATAAAAAGTTGATTCTTCGAAAGTCACGTTTGCCTCAAAGATGCCATCAACAGTTAATACATTTTGTTTTGCTTGTCTTTGAATATCCTTGGACGATACTTTAGAGAAACAATCAACAGAGACCAAGAATGGACGATCAAATAAAATAAAACAGTTGCATTGGACGCACGTAGTAAAAGAGATTTTATCAAAGCTTGTCTTTGGTCCAAAAGTATGTTGTTTATTCACTCAAAAGTCATAACTTCGTAAAAGGTATAAGTTTATTCAAAACTTATTTGTTCTCTTTAATTTAATATTTATTGTTATCTTTAAAACTCTGAGAGACTCAATTTCCTTGAACAATTTAGGTAGAGGTGTCAATTCGGGCCGGCCCGCATCGGGCCAAGCTTATTTCGGGCCAAGTCGGGCTGGCCCACCCAAGGGTCAAGAATAGCCAAATTTAAATTCTTATGCGGGTTGCGGGCTAGGCTGGGCCAGCCCATTGGCTCATTTTTTTCGTTTTTTTTTTGTCTTTCTTTATTTTTTTTCATATCTATAATAATAAATTATTAATAAATTAAACTTCTACATCAATCAAAACCCATAAAAATCATATACGTAAATTAGATATAAATATAACATATTATATTAAGTGTCATTAACATAAACCGTAAAGATTTACTATATTGTTTTTGACATAAACAATTTATGATATATTTATGAAGCACCGCTTGAACCATAAATTAATAAATTTAAGGAATTAGCACAAGTTAACTTCATATTTCAAGTGGAGAAAAAAAGAAGGCTTAGATGTACTAACTAAATTTGATTCTTTTTTTTTAAAATACAAATAAAGCTAATCAAGTAAAGATATGAATAAAAAATAACAAAATTAAATATATAAAAAAAATAACATTTCACATATTCGGGCCAACAGGCCGGCCCGCATCGGGCCAGCCTATTTTCGGGCTAGGTTGGACCGGCCCATAGTTGGTTCGGGCTGAGATTTTCTCAGCCCAACCCACGCTTTTTGTCGGGCTATTCGGGCTGGCCCATGGGCTCGGCCCATTTTGACACCTCTAAATTTAGGTTCCAATATAAGATACTAAATTTTATCTTTGGTTCCAACAAACAAGGCATGTGTTTAATATCGGATTGACATGCAAGCATAAAAGGGGCAGTCAATAATGTAGGAATTGGGTGGTAGCCTCCTTATGCGTACCATGTGTACTATATACGTCATATCGCTAGTAATTTCAACAAGTTTGAGAATAGCAAATTGAAGGAAAACTTGATGAAGCTAGGTAAAATTTTTAATGTTAACAAAAAAATAATATTCATTTTCATTTTATTTTTTTAACTTTTAAAGCAATCAATACAAATATATGGACCATGTTCAACTATTCAAATAGGTTATACTACCGAGGTGCACCTTTTTAAAAGGAATTTGAAAAAATTATGTGAAGTCAATGAGACGCTTGTAAGTGGATTGATAGCATTTCCAAAGAAAAATGGAGCCTAGAACATGATGAAGGTCGTAGGTATGGACATATGACAACTAACCTGTCCAAGTCTATAAATAAAGTGTTCAAGGGCGCTCGAAATTTTCCAATCACAGCCTTGGTGAGATGCACATATTGGCGGATGATTGAATACTTTGTCAATAGAGGTGCTGAAACTATAGCTCAACAAAATAAGAGTAAAAAATATTGTCAGAAGTTGGTTCAGGCAATGTTGAAAAACCAAAAGCTTGCTTTCTCATATCAAGTACGAAAGTGTGACATCCATACCACGAGGTTTTAGGTTGAAGAAGCATTCAATCTCGTGACACAAAAGGGTGGTACCAAATGGTCTGTAATTCTTAACAGATATTATTGCCAATGTGAGATTTCAAGCTTTTAGATATCCCTGCTCTTATGTTATTGTAGCTTGTGCCTCCATTCGGGTTTATTGTTATCAATTTGTTGATCCCGTTTATATGATTGAAAATATTGTCGGTGCTTATAGTGTGCAGTGGTGGCCGATTGGAACTAAAGATTGCTTGCCTAAATACAATCTTTGGACGTTAGTACTTGATCATTCCACCCTTCGCAAAAAAGGTCGATCGAAATCTACACGTATAAGAAATGAAATGGATTGGAAAGAGTCACGCTGAGCCAAAGGTGTACAATATGTAAGCAAGAGGGTCATAACGGAAGATGTTGTTCAAGGAGCAGGCTCTCACAAGAAGACAACTCTCAACAAGGTGATGATGATATGGATGTTTGATGTAAGAGATCAATGACAATAAACAAATATATGAAAAGCATGTAATTTATCATTGACTAAGCAAATTTATGATGGATTTGTTTAAATTAAATTGTTCTTTGATTATATTTAACATAATAACAAGCATAAAACAATACATGAAATTCTATCAAGTTAGTTGAAAGATCCATCTACAATCATATATAAGTTTATTGAGGATCCTCTGTAACACCAAAACATTTTTGTTTCTAATTTATATGTTGTTTTCTCCAAATTTCAGTGATTTATGATTTTTGAGAATTTTTGTGAGTTTTATTGATCCATCTACAATCATATCTAAGTATATTGAGGATCCTCTGTAACACCCAAAAAATTTTGTTTCTAATTTATATGTTATTTTCCCCAAATTTCAGTGATTTATGATTTTTGAGAATTTTTGTGAGTTTTATTAAATCAAAGTTTAATTAAGCTTAACCTTATACGTTGATTTTGGGTCATTCCGGAAAATAAAAATAAGTAATTTTATTTTTGGTCTGGAATACCTTTGAATAATTATTAAAGATACAAAAGATTTCAAACTCCAAATCCATGAACAAATTTGGACGTTTTTTCATTTTTAGGGATTTGATTATCAAATAAAAATTTTGGATATATCCTATTGTCCATTGGACAATATATACTAATCTTTGTCCATTGGATAATAAGTACTGAAAAATATCCAAAGGTAAATATCTAATGCAATTATTGTAAGGTGAGTCATATGCTATTTATGGTATAGAGCAAGTGATCAAATTGAACACTTCACACTTGCTCCTAGGGTGGCCGACCAAGGTGGGTTAATTATCCTTGATTTTTACCTTTTATTTAATTACATTTTATCCTTGTTTTTCTTCTATAAATAGCAAGTTTCACCATTAATTTTAACTCACCCAAAATCTTCATCCTTTCTCTCAAAGAAGCTCACGAACACCAAATTGCCTTCCAAAATTCTAACCAAAGATCCAACTTAATTTTTTGAATCTTAATATCATTTTGAGAAACTTTGGTGTTATAAGTTTCTTGAGAAGAAATCTCATTCAACCATTTTTTTGGGCTTACAAAGTTTGAATAACCAAAGGTGAAAATTTTTTATCTTCACTTTTGAATTTCTATTTCAAAGTTTTAGATCATTGGATTGATCCATGATCATCTTATTCTATGTTTTAGAGCTTAAATAATATGTATTTGTTTTCTTTATGGATTTGTGTTGGTAGAAGGACCAAGATCCTACCCAAAGTTTCTTGAGAAGATTTTGAACCAAGGTAAGGGAGCGTTTCTCTATCAACTAATATTATAGTAGAAAAATAGGATTTTATTCTCTTAAAATTAGTGAAAATAATTTATGGTTGTTGTTTTGTGGTTTATGATTTATGTCTTGATATTCTATGGTTGAGTTACGTAATTTGATACTTTATCTAAACTGTGTGTTTTATGGTTTTTGAATTTGGTATGAATTTGTGATGCTAAAAGCATGATAAAATTTTGATATAGATGAATTAATTCATATTTGTATGAATAGACATGTTTAGGACATGCATATATTTGGATTGATTTGCAGAAAGATATGGGAAAATAATTGGATTTTTAATCCAAGGAATTTTGGGTGGTTCAACCACAAGTGTTGGAAAAGAAATTATTTTCACTCGAATTTATTTTGTATTTGGAAAGACTTTGATTTTAAAAAATTTGAGAAAATGTTTTTGTTGATATTTGGAATTTTAATCAATATTTTTAATATGAAAAGAATTGTGGAAAAATAGTTTTAAAGTTAAAATTTAATATTTAAACTTAGTTTTTATCACAAAAAGTGAAAATAGACTTGATAATATTTTATTTAGCTCAAAATAACTTGGTTTTTGTGAAAACATTTTACGTGACGAAAAAATGATTTTTATACCTTACCAGATTGAAATTTTACAGAAAAATAATTTACGCGATTGAAAAATAATTTTACCGATTGAAAAACGTAACAGAAAAGTTATGTGATTTATAAAGTGTAACAAAGGTGTTACATGACATGAAAACCATAACTGTAGTATTATGTGATTTGGAAAATATTTTACAAGCATCATTCGGTTATGAAACAACAGTACTACTATTGGGCCGACGTAGACTAGATGCTAGATAGGACAGTTGATGTTATTCTTAAAATGATGGCTTGAATCTCGATGGGAGTTGTTTGTTTGTTCTGGAAATCTTGGGGGGATTGTTTGTATATTCTGGGAATATTTGCATTTTGCATAACTTTTTGAAAAGTCTGAGGAGACTTGTTGCCAGGCTTTGATGCATAGGAGATGGAGTTTACACCTTAGTGTAGGTGAGAATTGCGTAGTGAAGATCAGGGAAGGCCTTGGGGACGTCGATGTGCAGAAACTCTACAGGGGGCCAGTTGTAACATCCCTAAATTTCATATTTTATGACTTAGTTAACTTCTTTGGATGAGTTATATGTTTTGATACAGAAATGGTAATAGATTGAGTTAGAATGATTGATTTGAGATTCTGGCTATACCGGTGAACTCGGTAGAACCTAAGGAAGAGATAGGTGGAATCTAAACTCTTATATTTATTCTGGCTAAGTTAGGACCTACTGGTAAATTTAATTTTCTTCAGGACCTATTGGGAATTCTTAGAAATCACAAGGGTATTTTAGTCTTTTTACACCCTCAGTGGCAAATTTGTGATTCTTCCTTTGAGTGAGGGGCAAAATGGACAATTCAACATCCCCTCCCTCTTGCTTAAGTGGACCGGCCAGCCTAGGGAGACAAAATACTCATCTTCTCCAAAATCTCTAAGTTCCATAGCCAAGCTTGCTTCAAGGGTTCAAGGTCCCAAAGTAAGTATTTTTGTACACCTTTTGGCTTAGGTTATGTGATGGTTATTGATCACTATGATCTCTTCTTCTATCCTATGGTATTAGTTTCTTGAGAAACTCATTTTTATCTCTAAGAATCAAGAACACCCATGTCTAAAAATTGGTTGTTTTGGTTGAGTGTTTTGAAGGAAGTTGAAGGGAAGGTTGCCTTGACTACCAATACCATCTTGGAATCAAGTTAGGAGCACTTCAAGGTGAGTGTGGATTTACTTGTGCTATTGTATGATGTTCTTAGAGTGAAAGTGTATGATGTATGATTAAGCTTGAATCTAGGGTTTTCACCTATGCTTGAGGTTGGATGTGTTTTTATTACATGTTTTCAAGGATTAAGGTTTAAGAAAAATGAGTGGAATGGTTGATATACTTGATGGATTTGAGGACATGATTTCCAAGGGAAAACTTAGGTTTTAGGTATGTGTTGGGCGTGGCACTATTCCTGCCAGAAGGCCAACCACGGGCGTGGTCCCCACCACAGCCTGGCTGTGGTCCTCTCTGGAAGGGAAATGTTGATGCCTCGTGCCCAACCACGGCCATGGTCCCCACCACGGGCTGGCCGTGGTTGGCTCTGGAAAGAGAAATGTTGTGTGCTGAAATCTGACCACGGGTGTGGTGGCCACCAGGGGCTGGCCGTGGTCCAGACCACGGGCATGGTGCCAACCAGGGGCAGGCCGTGGTTGTCTCTGTTTCCCATTTGTTGAGTTTTGTTTTCTGAACCGTGGCCGTGGTTACCACCGCGGGCTGGCCATGGTTGACTCTGTTTGTGTTATTGTGGTGCATATGCCTAGGGTTTTGATACCATATGTTAGTGTTAGGATTAAGGATGACTTAGCATTATAATGTGATGTGTAGCTAAGCAAGGATGCTTGATAGAGTTGAGCATGAGGGTTATGTGTTGTATATGATTGAATTGATTACATGTAATGTTATTATGATGATATTATGAATGAGCATGATATGAGTATGAGAACATTGCATTGCATAGCGAGATGACCTAACCGGAAAGGGTTAGTGTACAAAACAGAGGGGTGCCTAGCTGATGAGCTAGATGGAAATGAAATAGCATACCTAATTGCATTGCATTGTGAGATGGCCTAACCGGAAAGGGTTAGTGTACAAGAATGAGGGGTGCCTAGCTTATTAGCTAGAAGGAAACGGAATTGGCATAACACATTGCATATGCATATCGCGAGGGCCTAACCGAAAGGGGTCACAACAAGAGGAGTGGAGAAAGAAAAAGTGTGAATAAAAGGTGTAAACATCATGTGCATTCATTCATTGCATTGGTTGGTTGGTGTTACTTGACATATTGTGAATTGTGTTATACTTGCCCTCTACTTACAATTATACTTTATTTGCAAGTTTATTCATATTCACTGGGAAGTTGTTCTCACCACCTCTTTCTCATATTCGCAGGAACACCCCGGACCCTCTACGGGTTAAGTGCGGATGATTCCCTACTTTATTTTGAGATTCATATTTTGGTGGAGTTAATCTCCGTGATGTAACTATAACAGGATGTGTATTATTTTGATGTAGATATGACAGGGAACTGAATACTACTATTGATGTACTCGATTCTGTAGATGTTTAGTGTGCTCAGTCAGGATAGTGTTTAGAATACACTTGTATAACATTTCATACTCTGATAATAGTTTGGTTGAGATATGAGATCTCTTGATGATATATGTGTATGTGTATATATATAATATATGTACTCTGGTTGGTTTGAAATGGTTGTTGGAAATCTGCTGCTTATATTATAGTTTTGTGGTAATGTTCAAGAAACAAAGGAAACGCTGCCGAATTTTCTATATTTACATATTCCACGTAAGACTTATGTGTTGGTAAATAACATAGTAGCTAATAGGTCTTACACCAGTAGGTAGCACCACTGTGTCGTGGTAACATGATTGCAACACACCAAACGATCCCGACCAGACACTATTCTTTTCCCGATTGGTGGAGAGTGTTCTTATATAGCCAAGTTGCGCAAATGAGATTTATAGCACTTTGAGGCTAATGATGAGACGGAACATGTAGTCCCAATCACTCTCTCCGATTGTTGTATTTAGCTCAATGGAGTAGGAGTCGATCATGTTCACCTGCATAGTCAATTGTCATACTGTTGCATCATCATTATGGACGTTGAGGTTGGTTTGTCATTTTATTGGTTAACATGGTTATATCTGTTGGATAATAATTATTGAGTAATATTATACTATATAAACTTTTGTATACTATTTTTATACTGTTATATTGGTGCTTATGATGATGTGAGAATCTCACATCTTTTGTGTGTGTATTGTTATTTTGTAATTTGATTTGGTTATACCCGAAGATGGTCGATCGGGAGTTCCTGGGATATGTCACAGTCCAGTTTCTTGGAGGTCCGGAGGCCTAGAATGTTCAGTTAGAAACAGAGTGTGTAGCTTATGCTAGGGATGTGACTTTCACACTCCGTAGGACCCGTGAGGGAAATCCTCTTACTGCATTTTCTATTACTGCTTTTGTCGAGATGTATATGCCTATTAGGGACATATGGGGTTCAGGTGCCTATTACACTTCACGGGAGAGATCCACAGTCTCTTCTGCCATGACTCCAAGGCATAGGGCCTATAGGACTCCGGCACAAAGGCTAAGCTAATATGGAGGGCATATACTTGGAGGACCCAGAGGAGGACCCTTCTCTGTAGCTAACTAGTATAGGGTTTTTGTTTTGTATAAATGTATATACTGTAATATATATGTGTGTATGTAGTTTAATTATTATTCTATTTATGTTATACTAAATATTAACAAGAAATTTTATAACTTGTCATTTAGATAAATAAGAAGTTATGAAGATGAGTTAATTAGGAAATTAATTATTATTCAAATGTGACATCCAACCGAGGGTGTTACACCCTCATTATCGTGTTCCAAACCAGAAGCCCCACCATAAGGATCATTAAGATCAATGGGTCATACCCCCTATGCTAAACCACCATGAGGTGAAAAACTAGGTGCTAATGACATAAGTGAAATATATGCCTCACTTGCCTGAAGATGTGTATGTGTCGCTGGATCCTCCTGTAAAGGTGATAGAATGTACGGGCTCTGGACATATGGCGATTGTGAAGTTGGCATCTAGGCATATGATGGCCCAGCATATGAAGTCTGGGTATATGATGGTTGAACATAATATGTGCTGTCTAGATACCCTGGCATATGAAGAGGAGCATAATATAAGCCAAGAGCAGGAGCCAGTGGATTTGGTTGAGGTACGACATCAACACATCTCCTGCGTCATCCAAGTCCACGACCTTCCTGTCGAGCTCGTATGGTAGCATCGTCTTCATGAGGCCTCGAGATTTGTACATCAAGAGTAGGAGGAGCTGCCTAAATTGGCTCAAGTATGTGATCAAGTTCACTTAAGCCTGATAGTATATGCATAGCTTCCTCCTGGAGACTATGGAAGAAAAAAGCAGACTGGCCCTCGTTTGTTCCAAAATACTGCAGTCTCTAGCAACTCTCTGCCTACAATATGTAAACAAGATACGTAGTTAAAAATTAATAATGATATAACATGATAAAATTAAATCCTTACATAATATAATACAATAAGCCTCACTTACCATCGACCCAGTACGATGACCATCCCGTGTGATCCACCGACGTGTGACCCTCCAATACCACCTCATATATTCTGAGTTTGTACCCAGTTCTTGCTAGGCAGGAGGACCCTGTTTGCAAAACTCAAATCGACATTTCCATAAACCAATGTATTGTTCGTGTACTTGAGGCTAATACTATCATAGCGACCAGACAATGTAATATCATGGAGGTGGTCAAGCTATAGTGGAGGGGCTGGAATGTGTTGTTGCATACCAAACTGTCTCATTACTCGATCAGGCTGGAGCCACTCCACAATATGAAAGCATATTAAAGGTGCAACCGCAGTCCAAGTATAAGCCCAACTAAGCAAATCATAGAAAGTGAACCCATAATTTTCAGGTTGTATGGCTGCCTGACAAGAGGTTGTTGAGACCCGTCAAATAAATAAAATTTACCGGTTCGTAAACTAATTTGTAGTATAGAGCATGAACCGAATCGTTTCTCAAGGATCCAAAAAGAACAAAGATTTAATCATATCAAGATAATTAAAAGGGGGTTTTGATGATTTGAAAAGATAATACACTAATTGAATTAAAGGAAAGTAATTAATAAATTAACCAATCCAAGGAAATTTTATCGATCTTGAGTTTAATCTATCATTGATTACAAGGAATTCACTTAATTGCTAACAATGTTCTTGGCCTTAGATCATATCAAGACGCCTCAACGTGATCCAAGAATCCTCTACTAGATAAGCATCTAGGATTTAGTTAACCAAGGTTTGATAAAGTAAGCATCATCCAAACATAGATTAACTTAAGATCCAGAATTTAACCAAGCTAAACAATACATCAAAAAGCTTTAATAAATTGTTTATTCTATGTGATCCTCTTTGAATACATGATAATAAAGCTATTACCACATCAACATCTAAATCAAATTAAGCAATTCAATCTAGATTAAAATCAAAAGAGGAAGAAGAGAAATTTGAATAACAATTAAGCAATATGAACAAGTGAAATAAGATCTCCAAATTAAACATCAAGATGGCTAATCCCTTGGATTGATTATAAGAGCCTAGCCTTCCATGGATGGGAAGGAAGAACTCATAAAATAAAGCACAAAAACGAAATTCTAAAGAGAATGGAAAAGAAGAGAAAGAAAACTCTCTTCAAACTTAAAATTGAATCCTCATAATACAAAGAGATTGGCTCTATATATACTAATCCTAGAAGCCAATTTGTACATGTACATAATCTGAATACAAGCTGTAAAAACATGAAAATTGTCAAATATGGAAGCTTGATGCATGGTTGGTGGGTTGGTGTATGGTAGGTGGGTTGGTGTATGGTTGGTGGCTTTTAGTTAGCAACTCTTATCCAACTTCTGACTTGATTTTCATGACCTAGACGGTGCATTTTGGCTTGGAGGTCTTCATGAAAGTTGTATTCAGTTGTCTCCTTGAAATTTTGCAATTGGAATCATACCATTCGGACTTTTAGAACTCCAGATATGCTAAAAACACTACACCTACCTCAAGTTAGGTTGGCAGAACATGTTTCCAAATTCAAACCAACTTGTAGCTTCATAATGATGCCTAAAATGACATCTATTGACTAAATGGTCATCAGTGAAGTTGGAGATATGGGTCTTATCTTTCCAATGGCCAAGTTTCAGCCCAAGAGGAGGCCTATAGCTCACTATGTAGTTCAATATGTACACACTGCCTAGATTTCCGTGACAGCAAACCCACTCTGCATTGCAGGGATATTTTGGAAACTTAGAATTCCGATCCAGCTCTTGAGTTCTTCATGAAACTTGTAAAACCTTGTCTTAGCTTTCCAAAGACATCAAGATCACCTCAAATGGATCAATGAGTCCCAAGTTATGGCTTAACCAAGGAAGAAAGGTCAAAATGCATCAAAATCCAAAAATTATTCACAATTTGCATTAAAGTCCAATGAAGCCCAACAACATTAAACTCATCTAAAATACTAATATTGGGCACAATAAACATCTAAAAGCCTAATACGAAGCTAACATAAGTGTCTCAAATTGATTGATCACTGCCACATAATCTGCAATATGATGTAAGTAAATATAAATAACAATAGAACAATTAAACTTTCTAATTATTATATATACAAACATATACTTACTTGATTTCTTTTTAATCGGTCAAATTTGAACCTATAACTTGCCAATTCGTGTGTAGGACATTTTAAATAATCCTTGTCATTGTCCCATCTGTAAATTTCACATTAAAAAATAATAATCATTAGATAACAAATTATAACTAAATCATTATGTAACCTGATAAATAAATTAAGTCATTAAATATCAAAATATATCAAATCACACTATACATACCATGCACCAAGAGGGAGCCCTGCTGGGGGCATTTGTGTCTCAGGCTTAGGTGCAATATTAGGGAATCTATCCCATGCCCATATCTGGAGCAAAATACAAAAGCCAATAATCTCCTTACGATCAATGTTCGTGGCCTTGCACAGCTCCCTGCATACATATTCTAATATAGCATACCCCTAACTATATGTACGATAGACATCAAAGTCCTTGATCAATGGTAGGTACATGCAATGCACGTATATGCTGAAGTGGTCAACAAATAATGACCCCCCAATCAACCTCAAGATATAAGCATGTGCAAATCGCTGTAACTGAATCTCAAAATGCACGTGATATTCAATATCACTAAAATACTCCTCAATCCACTTCATCGACAACCAACCCCTGTGCATCGTCATACGTGGCGAGAATATACTCAAACACCGCTCCACAATAGGTTCCCATACAGCGTTGCTATAACCTGTCACTGGGAGACCATTTATAGGAAGACCTAACTGGATACCAATGTCTTACAAGGTCACCGTACACTCCCCCTATAGCATGTGGAAGGTGTGCATCTCAGGTCTCCAACGATCCATAAGAGTAGTGATCAAGTGGCCAATACCCAAGATGGGCAACACCAAAAAATCCAACCTGATCTAAGTATTGCACAATCTGATCAGGAACGTCTTGATAATGCTTCCGATGAGATCTCCTGACCGTTAAGACACGATCCTCGACTCCAGTCCATATATGATGTGAAACGTGCTTCTTTTGCATGGTCAACAGTGATGGATTTACTAGACCAAGATTGGTGGATCGCAATTGTGAAAATGCGGTAGCGGCCATGTCAAAAACCTAATTCCCAAAAATAAACACGCAAGCTATTAAGACAATAGTAATTTAAAATGAATACTACACTACCCTATAAATTACATAAAAAATACTAATAATTAAAATACCTATTATACATTAGTTCATAAATTCACTTAAATTTAATTATGCATAATCCCTAATTTCAGATAAATAAATATTTTATGAAGAAACTAAACTACAAAATTACCTATATCACACTAACATATATTTTACTAAAATTATAAAATGGATTAATAATTTTATTTCACTCTAAATTACATTAAAAAAATTATAATAATTAAAATACCTACATTCCATTAGTACATAAATTTACTAATATTTAATTATGCATAATCCCTAATTTCAGTTAAATAAATATTTATTAAGAAAATAAACTACACAACTACCTACATTACATTAACACATTTTTATAAAATTATAAAATACATAATTAATCATTTTTAATGTCTCTAAATTACATAAAAAATTTATACTAATTAAATTACCTACATTTTATTAGTACATAAATTTATTTATATTTAATTATGCATAATCCCTAATTTCAGTTAAATAAATATTTTATCAAGAAAAAAGACACAACTACCTACAATACAGTAATATAGATTTTTTAACATTTTAAAAAATGCATAATAAAGGATAAATAAAACTAACCAATAGAAAAACACACCAGGAACTGAACTACGGCCAGCAAGAACAAACAAACGGACAATAGGAACTGATTCGCAGCCACTAAATAATATTAACACTAAAAATAAACTAGCAGATCAAGTGAAATCCCTAATGAAGAAGATCAAAACAAATGTAGATAAAGTGGAGAAAGGAAACAAAGGGTGGTAAAAGAGAGTGGGAGCCGAAGGGGAAAAGGAGAGGGAAAGGGGGACGTAGGGAGGGGGATTTATAGGGAGACAATGTAGTGGGGGAAGGGAAAAGAGAGGGGGTAGGGTTTTCTGTTACATGTCACGTGTCACGTATGCATGACTTGCACTAGTCAAACTGGCGCAATACTTGCGCTATGCAGAGTAACGCAAGTCATGCATGCGTGACACGTGGCATGCAATTGCGAGCACTTGTGCAATATTGACTAATGCAAGTGTCACGTGTATTGATATGATCCAAGTCTGATGCATATTGTTTTTACGGATCGTCCTTGAGTTGATTTCTTATTTAAAAAGAATTAAAGATGAAGGATGAACAGTACACGTGAACAAGTAGCGCGATGAGTAGATCATTTCCGATCGATCACCATCCTATCTGATCGATCACTTCCAACCACGATTACCCTTGGTCGATCGGTTTTCACTGATCTGACCCCTAACCTTTACATACAAATCCTTCAACTCTCCCAACCAAACTGACCTGTTTAATAATCTTCCCCATCACCAAACCGACCGAGCAGACCTTGCCCCTAATCCATTAGCTTCTCAATACACTAAATTGATCCGACCCCTCTTAAACATTTTTCCTCATCAACTACCCGACCGATCCGAGCACCCAACCTTAGCCTTATCCCCCTCAGCTCTCCTAACCAACTGAGCAGACCATGCTCCTAATCCATTAGTCCCTTCAGTATACTAAACCGATTTGACCCCTCCTAAACAATTTTCAACTACCCAACCGATCTGAGCAGACCCAACCTAAGTCTTAACCCCCTTAGCTCTCCAAATCGACCGATCAAACCTCGTCTCTAATCCACAAACCCCTCAACCCACCAAATCGAGTCGATTGCCTTAACAGTTTCCCCATTAACTCAACTGACCGAAGTTACCCTTAACTAATCGATCCTTTCCCGATCACCACATTTTCCATCCTCACCAACTAAATTGATTGACCCTGACTGATCCGACCACCTTCCCCTTTGATCTTAACAATCACCGATCAGACATGACTGATCAGAACATCTTTCTATGATTAGCTTACTCGACTGATCTTACCCATGCCGATCACCACCTACCTTTAATCGATTGGTTCCCGAACGATCAACCCCCTTTCATGTTCACAAACTAAATGATCCGAGTTTCCTCTCCAACTTAACTGATCGGGCTCTGATCGATAAGCTTTTTCTATGTTTTCCACCCCAATTGTCCCAATCCAATCCTTTTCCATGATCCCCTATATCCAGTTGTCGTCCGACTGATCATTCCATATCCATATCCCCTGTGACAGATCAGTTGACCGATCAGATCCCCCCATTTTAATTATCGACCGACCATCCAAATCATGTTTCCAATTGCATAAGCAATGGTCTGATCGGATCCTCCCTGAGGTGCTCAGATTTTCGACCGACCGATCGGTCCTTACCCTTGTTTGCTGTTTTGTGATTATTTTTGCATCCAAACTGTTTAAATTTAGTTTTAATAAATATCCATGAAATAATTGCTCCCTTTTATATTGTAAATAATGATTTATAAGGGTTAAATGGTCTCATGCCATAATGTTTGTGTTTAGTTGTCTTCAGGGATCAAGTACCCACTAGCATATTTCTCCGGGGTGGATCAGTGTGTCAAGTACCCAAAGTATTTATAAGTCCTTTTTTTTTTTAAATAAGTGGTCCAATGTCACAAGTCGCATTAGTTGTCTTTAGGGATCATGTGTCAACTAGACAATTTCCTTGGAGTGGTTCAGTGGGCTTAATACTACCTTTCATTCCATTTAGGTCACGTTAATAAAAGCTTTTTCTAGAATAAGTGGTCCAATGCCACAAATACGTTAGCTGTCTTCAGGGATCAAGCATCCACTAGACAATTCTCTTTGGAATGAATCAGTGAGTCTAGTATCACATTTCATTCTATTTAGGATGTGTCATCAAAGTTCTTTTTTAAATCAAATCAATTCATCATCTTTTAATCGAATCAATTCTTTTTCTTTCAATCAATTAATTCAAAGCAATATTTTTCTAATTTAAAATCAATCAACCCACAATCATTTTCTAGAAAGAACTACATGGCTTTAAGTTCCTCATTGCAGCAGGGGATACGTATGCACGCAAGTCAAGCCAAACTTTTAATTTTCGCAATTTAGTTTCCTTTTTATCTGTAAATAATTATTTACACTTATCTAATTTCTCTACTTGTTAAAAGGGGTAAAATAGATATTGCCTAGGTTATAAAGTTTGCACAATTAGCTTAAGGTAACCGTTTCAGGACGGATGTATCAGGCGTGCAGTGGGGTTAAGTTTTCACCATTCCTTGTGCATAATCGACTTCCAAACCTTGCCTAGTTTTCGCAGATCACCTTTTTGTTTATTAATATTAAATTCATTTTTAAAGGGTTTTGCCAGTCATTTTCCCTACCTAATAAACGATTAATGGCAACTCCATTGTTTTTAATGTATTTTTCTCTCGCCACTCCCCGTCGCGATTTTTCCCGGTCGTGACAACGGCTATGGCCTTTTTGTTTTGCATAATCCACACCGTTTTGAATGACCTTTTTTCCTAAGGTCCATCTCATTACGAATGCGCTAGATTTTGGGCGACCATGAGGAGTTCTTCGCATTTTCGGACCATGACACAGATTCAGGCCTTCATATTGAGGCCAATATCCTTCATTTCCCCTTACTTGGACCTCCATATGGTAAACCTTAAATATGTTTTCCAACTTATAAACTTTGTCCACATATTGCATGTAATCCAAATGAATTGATGCACACCCAGCAATAGCATGTGAATAAGGGAACCTTAGTGTTTGAATTTTGCAACAATCACATCACAACTCATTAAGATTCTCTTTGAGTCACACTATAATCTGCCCAAAACTGAGTTAGTGCAATTGAGTAACCCTTAACCTAAAACCTAAACCCTAACTTCTTAATTAACATTAACCATCAATTAACACTTAACCCTAACCTCTTGATATAACCTTAACCTTTAATATAATTGACCCTAACCTCTTAATTAATTATAAACCCTTAAATACTTAATTAACCCTAGACCCTAATTAACCTAAACCCTAAACCCTTAATTATCCATAAACCCTTAAATGCTTAATTAACAGTAAACCCTAAACCTTAATTAACCATAAATCATAAACCCTTAATTAATCGTAATTCTTAATTAACCATTGACCTAAAACCAAAACCCTAACCTCTTAATTAAACACTAAAAACCTTAATTAATCATAAACCCTAAACCATTATTTAATATGGGGCATATCTAGTGAGAGGAGTGGTTTATTGTGAGAGTGAGAAGAGCAAATCTTGACCATTGGATCATCCATGTATATATGTATGGTCAAGATTAGATGTTACTTAAAGGTCACATGACCATTTAAAAAAGTCACATGACTTTATGTTTTATTCTTGACCATACATATATACATGGATGATCCAATGGTCAAGATTTGTTCCTCTCACTCTCACAATAAACCACTTCTCTCACTAGATATGTTATATATATATATATATATATATATGTATGTATGTATGTATGTATGTATGTATGTATATTAATACGCAATATATATATACGTATTATCTAGTTTGACCAAACAGTTAAACTTGAATCAAAAACTTTTTTTGATTTACTGTCTAGTCCAATTTTAACAGTATTGGTAGCAAGTGATGGCTATGCAGAAAAGGAATACTGTTAACAACTATGCCAAACAGAATACTCGGGACAAATGCAAATACACAAATCAGAAGGGCATCACAACAAAGCCCTCAACCTCAAATACCAATTATTAATTAACAAATGGACACTACCGTTTAAAGTTTAAACATCGGGAAGATCCGAATCTTCCAATCCGAACATTCCAATTCCAACACCCCACAGCCTGCAAAAATTCCGAGGCACAATTCTGCACCCAACGAATATAACAAAACACTCTTCTTGCTCCACAACCCACCCGTACACCAATCATTAACTCCTCAACCTCTCCTCTCTGCCTGAAAACCCCATTTTCGGTTGCGGGAATTCCCTTTGACGGTTAGGTGAAACTTGATTTTCTTCTTTATTGTTACATAATCTCTTAGGAGAGGAACCTTTCTATTATTTTTGGGTGGCAGTTGTTCTTTTCTTTTGCTCTCTGGCTTTCAGAGACATGGTGATTTCGGTTGCGTCACGGAGAAAGTCCATAGCAGAGAAGGTATTTCAGAGGGTTGGAAGATACTCTGTCGGGAGTAACAGCCAGAGCCAGAGACAGAGGTGGTGTGGCAATGACACTCATCAGGGGCTGGAGCTCGTGCAGATTGGTGCTGAAACCACCAAAAACGTCTTGATTCTTATGAGTGATACCGGCGGCGGTCACAGAGCATCCGCTGAGGCCATCCGTGATGCCTTTCAAATGGAATTCCGGGATCAGTACAGGGTAGTTGCTTCTTACTAGTATTATTCTTGTTGCTTTCTTGTTCCATTTTTCCCGAAGCAAAACTCAAATTATGTTAAAAAGCATTGCTTCGTATTCTTCTTGAACTCTTTGGGTTCGTTGGGCTCTGTTTTTTTGCCTTGTTTTGTACGCTTTTGTCTCATATTTTGCACTGTGCTACTCTGTCTGCTACACTTGCCCTGGCTTTAAAAAAATATTAAAAAAAATTCCGTGCCAATATCAATTCCTTTCCTTATTTTTCTTTTTAAGTGTCTTTCCTTTGTGTGCTAATCAGATGACCTCTTCAATTTTCAGATATTTGTTAAAGATGTTTGGAAAGAGTACGCGGGGTGGCCATTGAATGACATGGAGAGATCATATAAATTCATGATAAAGCATGTGCAGCTATGGAAAGTTGCGTTTCATAGTACCTCTCCTAGATGGATACACTCCGTGTATTTAGCTGCCATCGCTGCATACTACGCCAAGTACATCCCTCTTACAACACTTTTCTCCTCTATTTTGCCTTGTGTATAATTAACTTGTGCGGTACTTTTATGACATTTAATAAGTTCATTTGTATTGCAGCTTAGCTAACCTACTTTATTATAAACTTTCATCAGTAGTTTTGCCATCAAAATCATATATAAATTTTTATTCTTAAAATATTGATCCATGTAGTTTTACCCCTTTTACTTCTGTTCACTGTTTTGTTCTCTTCCTACTGAAGATTACTTTATGGACATGTTGTCATGTAATCATTATTCATTTAGTTTGTGGGGTAAAAGGATTTGTAAATCACACATCTTATATCTCTGAAATTAACTGGTGTTTTGTAAATGGTGCTGCACTGTCTCATTTTCAGGGAGGTGGAGGAAGGGCTGATGGAGTATAAGCCAGATATTATAATCAGTGTACATCCCTTGATGCAGCATATTCCATTGTCGGTTCTAAAGTGGCAAGGTTTGCTGAAGAAAGTGATTTTTGTCACGGTGATCACAGACCTTAATACCTGCCATCGTACTTGGTAAGTTCAATGTAGCATTTTAATTTTCTTGCTTAGAAGCAATGTTTGCACGCACTAACCTTCAAGCTGTTTTCAGGTTTCATCCTTGGGTCTATAGATGTTACTGCCCTTCTCAGAGGTGGCCAAGAGAGCTTTACTAGATAGCCTTGAGGAGTCTCAAATCCGTGTTTATGGCTTGCCCATCAGGCCCTCTTTTGCCCGTGCAGTTCTCTCTAAGGTAGGGACATATTGAAGGTATAACTGTAGTTTTGCTCATAGTGATGGAATTGGAACTCTTGAGCTTAGTTCTTATCCACTATTCTTTGTAATAGGATCAATTAAGAGAAGAACTTGAGATGGACACAAACTTGCCTGCAGTTTTGCTGATGGGGGGTGGGGAAGGAATGGGCCCTGTCAAGGAAACTGCGAAGGCTCTGGGAGAATTGCTTTTTGATAAAAAAACTGAGAAACCAATCGGGCAGTTAATAATCATATGTGGTCGTAATAAGAGCTTAGTATCTACGCTTCAATCTCTTGAATGGAAGAATATTCCAGTAAAGGTAGTTGGCTTCACTCCATAAACATCTGATATCTGAATAGATTTTGGGAAATAAGTCAATGACAACAATAGACAACTAGAGATCAGCAGAACAGAATGGCATCCACTGAAGTTTGTTTCTTGATGTGTAGATTAGAGGATTTGAGACACAGATGGAGAAATGGATGGGAGCCTGTGACTGCATAATAACAAAAGTAAGTTAAAGCAATTTCTTGCTCTTCATATGCTACTTCACATTTTAGCATAGGCTCATTGGTTCTACGAAATTTTCAGGCTGGACCAGGTACAATTGCAGAAGCATTGATCAGAGGGCTCCCTATAATCCTCAATGACTATATCCCTGGACAGGTGAGTGATTAAATTGTTCTTTGCCATTCAGGTTTTATTATTATTATTATTATTATTATTATTATTATTATTATTATTATTTAAATATTCCACCCTGTATTAATTCTCTGCTGCAATGGTGACTACAGGAAAAGGGTAATGTTCCTTATGTGGTAAATAATGGGGCTGGTGTTTTCACCCGAAGTCCCAAGGAAACAGCAAGAATTGTGGCCGAAGGGTTCAGCACAAAATCAGATGAACTGAAAAGAATGTCAGAGAATGCACTCAAATTAGCACAACCAGAGGCAGTATTTGACATCGTGAGGGACATTCATGAACTTGCTCAGCAACACGAGCCTCCAGCAAATTTTCCATACATGTTGACCTCATCATTTACTAGCCTAGTCTAATTGATAATTTCTGCATCTTCTTCATTACCTTTTTTCCCATTATAATTGACATGTACAGGTAGCATTATATCATTATTGGGAGAATGACTTTTTAGTTCTTCTTGTGAAAAATAATACCAATTTGGTTTGTTTTGAAAATTAACCAAGTATTCAATTACATTAACTAATAATTTATATACGGTTAACTAATAATTTATCTTCATTTTGATACGTGGTTAACAGTATGTAAATTATTAGTTAATGTAGTTGAATACTTGGTTAATTTTCGAAGTCGAACCAAAGAATAAATATTTCTTACAAGCTGCACTATTAAGTCCTTTTCCCATCATTCTTTACCCTAGTGGCTTAGTTTACGATAATTGGTTTACCATAACAAGCTCTAGTATGCCCTGAGTTGGGATTTATAAATGTTTGTGGTAGATAGGATTGTCTGCTAGGTTAGTGTAAGGTTCTATTACACTTTTCAGTTTAATGGGTTTCCTTTAATTCTTTTTCCCTTGGAATTGAACTTAGCACTTCGAAAACAAAATTTGGGATGCGTAGCGTGCTTGACTATACAGAATATATTGTCTACGGTTATCCCTTTTGGAGCACATTGCTTAAATTTCTTGCCTTTGTGTAGTAGACTACTAAGACTAGTAGCCTCCTGTTATAAGTTTACTTAAAGTCGAGAAGCAAAGTGACACATAAGGCCAATAATCGCTGCAAAGGTACAAGAACATTGAAACTTGAAAGCATGGCAAAAGGTAATATGTTTCAGAACTCAGAAGCAAAGAAATCAGTATGTACTTGTTTGATTCAAATTTTCAAACTTGTGTAAGGTGTTCTTGATAAAAATGAAAATAGAAAAACGGAGAAGAAAGGGTAAAACTTCACAAGTATTTAATAAGATATGAATATTGATATAGATGGTAATTTTCACTCTTAGCAAGTTGGCAACTTAGCATTCGCTTAGCAATGACCGGTCAACAGCCTCGCATAGAAATTGTTAAAAACAAAGGTATAGCGATGTGCGCTCGAGTTCAACCCATTTGCACTTGAAGAATGAATTTCTAAAATTTCTTGTAATTACAAAAGACAATACTGAACAAGGTTGAGCGGTTGTTAGATATTAAACTAGCACAGGACTGTTAGTTGTTGACACAAATTAATAATATATTTTCTTGAGTGAAAAATGCAAGCCAATCAAAGCCAAAGGACTACGTCAACAGGTATTCCCTTAATTAGGAACACCTAAATCATAGTTGTACGGACAAGACCGGCTTGGTTGAGGAAACCAATGAACCACCTCTTGGCTGGTTTGGTTAGATTTTGGGACCCTTTTTCTCATTACCCAATCAAATAAGGTCAAATTTGCTTGACACGGCCTCACCAACCTACCCGCTTGACCTAGTTTTCATTAAAAATTAATTTTATTTGATATGAAATTTATGCTTTAGTTCATCTTATTAAATTTATGTTTTTATTTGTTTAAAAACACATGGAAAATGATTTTATTTGTGCTATTAGTTGATTAAAAACAAGTTTGACTGTTAGTTGCATAAATTTTTTTTTATTCTATTGTATTGGATAGTAATATTAAATTATGAACTCTTTAAATATTATATGCGCTGAATTCTATTGAAAAATATGAGGTATTTTTTCATATATCACATTTTTACTTTTTGTTAGAGTTTTTCAGTTTGACCGGTAGACCCCAATCAAACCGATGTATGGATGAAATGCGTACAACTTGTGCTTATTTTGCCAGGGAATTTAGTTAAAGTTTTTAAAGTCTCTTGCCTTTTAGTTGTGTTTTATCTTTCTTTCTTTCTTGTATGTCTTTTGTTCCTTTTTTTATGTATTTCAAGTGAATGTTAGAGATCTTGGGCCAATTTCATGGAATATCAAGAGAAGATGTTCATACTTGACCTTGCTACAGTATTTTGACTACAACCTTCGCTACAAACCTCGGATGGGGATGATTCATTATGTGTTGGAAAGATAAGAAAAAGTGCTACAACCACTATAAGAAAATTTAGCAACAGATTTTAGCGACGAATATTGTATCCCTCGCTAATGTATTGATTTAGCGATAAAATTTGCGAAAGGTCTATTATTTGACACAAATAAATTATAATATATATATATTGCGACGGATTAGTGAGAGAATATCCCTTAGGTAAACTTTGCCAAAGATTGCCTCTCGCGTTGTCGTCACTAATTGTTTTGCCTTATTAGTTATTCGCGCTTCTTGGTTGGCACTTTATTAAAAGTAGAACCTGTATATGTAACATTCCGAAATTTCTGTTTTTAATTTAAAATATTGATTTTCTCAATTTTTGTGATTTTTAAAAAATTTTATGAGCTTTATTTAATTAATGTTTATTTTGCATTAACTTTATGTGCTGATTGAGGGTTTTTTTAGAAAATAAAAAATACTTTTTATTTTTTTGGCCCAAAAAAACTTTGACTATTTACAGAGGCCAAAGAAGTTTACAATTCACTTCTTACCACTATAAATAGGCATTTTAGCTTCACTTAGTTACAAAGAAGCAAAAATTCCTCACCTTTCTCTCTAAAGAACCCACGGCCAAGAACCAAAGAATTGCCTTCCAAACTTGAAACAAATTATCAAACCTTATTTCTAGCATCCAAACACCATTCTAAGAAGCTTTTGCGTTGAAAGTTTCTTGAAAAGAAATTATCTTCAACCTCTTTCTTGAGAATCTTAGCTTGAAGAACAAAGGTGAAAATTCTTTATCTTCACTTTTTAATTTCTATTTCAAAGTTTTAAACCATTTGATTGATCCATGGTCATTTTGTTTCATGTCTTAGAGCTTAAATATGAAATCGGTTTCCTTTAAGGATTTTGTTAGTGGGAGAACAAGGAACTTTTACAAATCCACTAAAGAGGATTTTTTTGAACCAAAGTATGGGGGAGTTTCTTTATCAACCAATTTAATGGTAGGAAAATAATATTTGTGACTTGTTAGTGAAATTTATTCACAAAGTTTTCATGGAGTATTTATGGGTTATGTTTTATGTTTTATGGTTTCAATCTTTATTTAGCCTGTGTTTTTATGGCTTTGAAATATTGCATGAACTTGTGATAGTAGAAGTATGATATATCTTGGATATGAATGGAATGATTCGCGTATACATGGAAAGGCATGATTAATACATGGATATGTTTGGTTTGTTCTATGGAAGCATGATGGAAATGATTGGATTTTGGTCCAAAGACCTATGAGTGGTTCGACCACTATGTTTTGAAAAGGAAATTATTTTATTAATTGTTTAACTTAAATAATTAGGTGATGATTAATTAAAGTTAAGGATTTTTATGGATAAAGAGGAAAAGAATAAAGTTTTGAAATGAGTAGAAGAAAATAGTTTAATTTTAAATACTTATTTTATTAAAGAGCTTCTATTTTCAAAAAATGGAGGGGAACATATCTTAGTGATGATTTGAGATAGAAATAAATGTTTTAAATAGAAATGATTGTTTTAAGATTTGTTGAGAAGTAAATTTTTAATATTTAAACTTAGTTTCTAGCACAAATAGTGAGAATAGACTTGGAAATACTTAATTTAGTTCAAAATAACAGAGTTTCAATGAAAATCACTTTACGCGATTGAAAATTGATAGAAAACGCTTTTACACGATTAAAAAATGATTTTTAAATCTTACGCGATTCAAAAATATTAATTTTTGAGTTACGCGACTTGAAAAACAAGAAAATGATTTTACGCGATTGAAAAACGTAACAGAAATTTTACGGGATTTAGAAAAACATAACAGAGGGTGCTAATAAAGGGAAAATGATGCATGGTAGGCTTTTTGGCTAAAGAAGCTAAAACAAGAAAAGCACCTCAATCATATTCATGTATGCATATGAAAATTGTAGCCTCAAAATGAATCAAAGCAAGTTCTAGAGTAACAAATCTGTGTGAAATCACACAAGAAAGAAGAGAATGGGTGAAATGCAATCCATTCATCAATGGGCTCAAAAGCTCACAAGGCTTGTATCTACCAAACTCAATCCATCAATTCAATATCCAATACCAAACAAGTTGAATTCCAAAGGCAAGAACTTCAAAGAATTTAAACTCACAACTCAAAACACTCAATCATCATTGGAAAGAACCTAAAACATAGAAACGCCATATTTTTTTTCTATTTTTTCATAGAAACAGAATTGAAAAACCAAAACAGAAATTAAAAAGAGGAAAACAGTAAACAGAAAAACTAGAAAACCAAAAATATACAAAACAAGACAGAAATTAAAATAGAAACATAAACAATATACAAAAAATAGAAAAAAAAAGCATATACAGTAGCAGAAAATAGTGTGCAGAAACAGAAAAACAAAAATAGAAAAACAAAAAATAACAATAGAATAGAAACAGTAAACTGTTGATAGCAAAAAACAACAAAAACACATAACATGCAACAATACAAACACACAAAAAACAACAACAAATACAGAAAAACAAAACAAAGAAACACAATGTAAAAATGGGAAAACAGTAAACAACAACATGCATAAGGCTCAAAAACAAGAAATTGTAACAACAATATACTCCCTTTGATTAAATAGGGTAGGGAGCATCAATCAACCTCGCCTCCTCAGTGAAGTGTTCACGGAGGCCTTTATGAAAGGGTTTAAGTCGATGCCCATGGACTTTGAAACTCTCATTTGTTGTTACATCTTGAAGCTCAACTACACCATAAGGAAAAAATTAGTAACAACAAATGGACCTTCCCACCTTCTCAATTTACTAGGCATCAACTTAAGGTGAGAATTAAACAGAAACATTTTTTTCCTAATTACAAACTCTTTTCGAAGTATCATTTTATCATGGAAGGCTTTGATCTTCTCTTCGTACAGTTGGGAGCTCTCATAGGCCTCCAAGCGGATCTCCTCCAACTCCTGCAACTGTAGCTTTCGCTCTATGCCTGCTCGGGTTAAATTCATGTTGCATTGCTTCACTACCCAAAATGCTCTGTGCTCAGTCTCCACTGGCAAGTGGCATGCCTTACTATAGACTATCTGATATGGGGACATCTCGATCGGAGTCTTATAGGAAGTCCGATAAACCCAAAGAGCATCCTCAAGCCTCATGCTCCAATCTTTCCTATTAGGTTGGATTGTCTTCTCAAGTATGTGTTTGATCTCTCTATTGGAGACCTCAACTTGACCATTAGTCTGGGGATTGTAAGGTGTAAAAACCTTATGCAACGCGGCATATCTCCTCATCAAAGCCTTCATGCTACAGTTGCAAAAATGGGTGCCTTGATCACTGGTGATAGCCCTCGGGATTCCAAACCTGCAGAAAATCTGTGATCTAACAAAACCCACAACAACTTTGGAATCATGAATCCGAGTGGCTTTTGCCTTCACCTATTTTGATACATAATCAACATCTAGCAACATGTAAACAAAACCAAAGGAAACAGGAAAAGATCCAATGAAATCAATACCCCATACGTCTTGGATGGGAGAACGATATGCATCATGCTCATAGGAATGAGATGGGAGAAGTCTTGGATAGGAGAACGATATGCATCCTGCTCAAGTGATCTGCCACTAGGTTCTTTGGTCCACTCCTATCACAGATCTCTATGCCAAACTCCTGGAGTATTAGCATCCACCTAATCAGTCTGGGCTTAGCTTCTAGTTTCTTCAACAGGAACTTCAGAGTTGCATGATTAGAAAACATAACAACCTTAAAACCAAGCAAATATGATATAAACTTATCCAAAGCAAAAAAATGGCCAAAAGCTCTTTTTCAATAGTTGTATAATGTGCTTAAGCAACATCCAAAGTTCTAGAAGCATAATGGATCACATGTGAGACTTGATCAATCAATTTGAGACACTTATGTTAGCTTTGTATTAGGCTTCATTAGATGTTTATTGTGCCCAATATTAGTATTTTAGATGAGTTTAATGTTGTTGGGCTTCATTGGGTTTTAATGTAAATATTGGATAATTTTCGGATTTTGATGCATTTTAACCTTTCTTCCTTGGTTAGGCCATAACTTGGGACTCGGTGATCCAATTAAGGTGATCTTAGTGTCTTTGGAAAGATAAGACAAGGATCTACAAGTTTCATGAAGAACTCAAGAGCTGGATCGGACTTCTAAGGGTCCAAAATAGCCTTGAAATACAGAGTGAGTTTGCTGTCACGGAACCATCTGGGCAGTATGCACATATTGGACTATATATTGGGTTATAGACCTCCTCTTGGGCTGAAACTTGGGCATTTGAAAGATAAGACCCATATCTCCAACTTCACTGAAGACCATTTTGTCAATAGATGTCGTTTTAGGCATGCTTCTGAAGCTACAAGTTGGTATGAATTTGGAAACACGTTCTTCCAACCTAACTTGAGGTAGGTGCAGTGTTTTTGGCATTTCTGGAGTTCTAAAAGTCCAAATGACATGATTCAAATTGGAGATTTTCAAGGAGACAACTGGCTACAACTTTGATGAAGACATCCAAGCCAAAATGCACCGTCTAGGTAATGAATTTGGAGCCAGAATTCGGATAAGAGTTGTTGACTAAAAGCCACCAACCATACACCAACCCACCTACCATGCACCAACCCACCAACCATGCATCAAGCTTCCATTTTTGACAATTTTCATATTCTTATAGATTGTATTCAGATTATGTACATGTACAAATTGACTTCTAGGATTAGTATAAATAGACCCAACCTCTTTGTATTAGAGGCATTCAATTTGGAAGTAAGTTTTAAGAAAGTTTAAGTATTTGTGAGAGTTTTCTTTCTCTTCTTCTCCATTCTCTTTGCAATTTCGTTTTTGTTCTTTAAATTCTGAGTTCTTCCTTCCCATCCATGGAAGGCTAGGCTCTCATAATCAATCCAAGGGATTAGCCATCTTGTTGTTTAATTTGGAGATCTTGTTTTGCTTGTTCATATTGCTTAATTGTTATTCAAGTTTCTCTTCTTCCTCTTTTGATTTTTATCTAGATTAAATTGCTTAATTTGGTTTAGATGTTGATGTGGTAATAGCTTTATTATCATGTATTCAAAGAGGATCATAAAGATTAAACAATATATTAAAGCTTTTTGATAGATTGTTTAACTTGGTTAAATTCTAGATCTTAAGTTAATCTATGTTGGATGGTGCTTACTTTATCTAACCTTGGTTAATCAAATCCTAGATGCTTATCTAGTAAAGAATTCTTGGATCATGTTAAGGCTTCTTGATGTGATCTAAGGCCAAGAACATGGTTAGCAATTAAGTGAATTCCTTGTGATCAATGATGAGTTAAACTCAAGATCGGTAAATTTCCTTGGATTGGTTGTTTCTTTAGATTTGTTTACAACTTTGAATCTCCTACTTTTATTAATCTTGTTAATCAACAACAAAACCCCCCCCATTTCTAATTATCTTGATTTAATTAAATCTTTGTTTTTGGATCCTTGAGAGACGATTCGGTTCATTCACTATATTACAAATTAGTTTGTGAACCGGTTATTTTATTTGATAGGTCTCGACAACCTCTTGTCAAGACTCTCCCAACTCTCTGTGCCAAAACAGCTCCACATCCTTTTGCAGTAAGTTGGACAACGGAAGGGTTATCTTACTGAAACCTGCAATAAAACGCTTGTAGAAACTTGCATGACTAAGAAAAGAACGCACCTCTCACACACATGTGGGGTAAGTGTTGAAACCAAATTCGTATAAAAGGTTTAGCACTAATGTCAAAAAGCTCAAGCTTTCCCTGTTAAGTTTTGAAGATAACAAAAATATTTATTAAGCTTGAACAAGTAAGTATTCCGTCAGAGTGTTTTTGATAAAACTGTAATGCCTTTAAACATTGACTCTGTTACATTTATTTTAGGAATTCTTCAATAAAGCTTTTATAAAACAAATAGTTTGATAGTCTGCGTCCAATAAGGTTTCTACGAAACCTTTCTATGCGTCCACTGCGTCATATGTTTATATGCGTCCAATGACTGTCTAAATATACTATTATTATTGGTGCGTCCAATGATTGTATGTATTTACTGTTACTATTTTATTGGTTCGTCCAATCCTATCTTTTGCCAAAGCTCAAACTCAAATCTCTATTACAAAGCTCAAGCTCTCGTTCAAGTTAAAATTCAAAAATGAAGAACTATTCCTCATTAAATGCTGGAAAAGAACTCTGACAGCTCACGGCAATAGAAGAAGTCAACTAAGCCACTTTTGCTGACATTGTTTAACAACTACAAAGATCTGCAAATAAGGAACTTTCTGCGATCTCAGACAAATCAGGACTTTGTTATCACATGATTGGAAATCTCTTAGAATCAAAGTCACTTTTCAGAATAAACTTAGCACATTTTTAGTAGATACATTTAATGCTACTCAGAACGATAATAAATGTTTCCGTTGGACGATGAAGCTCATGAAGCCTGCTCAACTTGTTCTTTCATATAAAAAGGAGCAGCACTTGAAGAACATAGAAGCGATATTTGCCGAAGCATCTTACAAAATCTAAAAAGCCTTATCTCTTCTTGAAATCTATATACTTGTAAAAAGAAAAAGTCTTGAGATTCATTGTCTATTCTCATTTGTTAGTGAGTTCCAAACTCAAGCATTCATCTACTTATACTTATTCTTCTTAGCGTTGTAAGCCTGAAGAGGCTATGTATAAAAGAATACTGTGCGGTTGAACCGGAAGAGGTTGAAAATACTTGTAACCTGAAGAGGGTATAATACTTGTAATCTCGAAAATGATTAATGGAAAATCCTTCTGGTTGAAGGGACTGGACGTAGCTCTTGGTTGGTAAGAGTGAACCAGGATAAATCTCGTGTGTAAGCTTCTCTTCTCTTCTAGTGTGTTTTATTATATTCACTAACTTCTGGGGTTTATTATTGTGTTTATTAACAAAGACTTTTTAATTGGTTTTTTTTAACGTGTTAACTGTTTTCTTAAAAGTCTTTTCAAAATCCTTAGAGTCCAATATGACTGAGCCGTGTTGTTTCTAAGCTCTTTACTTGTCAAACTTTATCCTTCGCTGTGTTCAATCGTTTGTTAAAAGGAAAATCTTTTATTTTTCAAAAAGGGTTAAGAAACACAATTCAACCCCCCTTCTTGTGTTTCACTTGATTATTTCAATTGGTATCAGAGCTCAGCCTCTTGGGTTGAGCATCTAACAGTGCAGAGGAAAAGATCCAGTACACCCTTAAATGGAGAAGGAAGGACAAGCGGTGAACAGACCACCTCTATTCAATGGAAACGACTATGATTACTGGAAGAAGAGGATGATTGCATTCTTTGATGCCCAAAATATGGACATTTGAGGCCTAGTCCAAAATGGATATCAAATACCCACTAACGCAGAAGGACAGGAACTCCCTCGACCACAGTGGACGGAAGGTCAACGAACCAGACATCAGCTTAACTCAAAAGCCAAATACTATCTGATGTGTGCCATCACCAGATCAGAGCACGATAAAGTTCATAGCTGTGAAACAAAGCCTAAAGAAATATGGGATACTCTGGCCTTAGCACATGAAGGTTCATCTCAAGTCAAGGAATCAAAGATCAGCATGCTGGTTCACCAGTATGAGCTCTTCAAAATGGGAGAGCATGAAAACATTGATCAAATGTATGGACGATTCCAAACAATAATCAATGGCTTGAGGTCTCTGGGAAAGACCTATGATAATCAAGATCATATCAGAAAAATTCTAAGGAGTCTATCCAGACAGTGGAGACCTAAGGTTACTGCAATACAGGAAGCAAAGAATCAAGCCTCTCTCACCATGGAGGAACTCCTGGGTTCTCTTAAAGTTCATGAGCTGGAACTTCAAGAAGAGGAAAGCTCAAGAAAAAGGAAATCAATTGCCCTTAAAGCTCACAAAGGCAGTGCGTCCAAAGCACTTAAAGCTGAAAAATCATCAGATGAGGCCGAGTCATCTGAAGATGATATCTCTGATAATGACGAGTTGTCTTTCATCTCTAGAAAGATACAATCAATGTGGAAAAAGAAAGGAGGTATGCGGAGAAAGCACTTTGGACGAAGATCACCAAAGGACAGAACATAAACAAAAGACAAGAGTCCAATCATATGCTATGAATGCAAGAAGCCCGGACACATTAAAGCGGAATGCCCTTCACTAAACAAGGAGAAAGAGAAAAGGAGATTCTTTCCAAAGAAGAAAAGAGGATTAATGACCACCTGGGAAGATCTTGATCTTTCAACTACTGATGATGAAGAAGAAGCAGAAGAAGAAGCAAATTTATGTCTCATGGCGAACACCTTGTCGGAAGAAGAAGAATATGAGGTAACAAACTGTGATCTTGATCTTCAAAATGCTTTTGATGAGTTATTAAATAATTCATCCATTTTAGCGGTTGAATATAAATCCCTGAAAAGAAAGTTTTCAAAATTAACCAAAGAATATGGAAAAATGTTTTCAGAAAAACAAGAACTTGAAATTTATTGTGAAAAATTAAAAAACGAAAAATGCTTTTTTGAAAACATCTTCTGAGTCCAACACTTCAGATGAAGTTGATAAACTTCATACTGAGGTAAAGGAGTTAACGGAGGACCTCAGTAAGTTTGTGAAAAGCACCAACAACCTAAACATTTTACTCAGATATTCCAGAGACCCTCGTGACAAATCTGGATTGGGATATCAAGATACTGATAAAAAGCTTTTTCAAAAAACTACTACCCAACCTAAATCTTTTAAGAATGGTTATAAAATGAACGTTTACCCATCCTCTAAAGATCTCTTTAATAAAAGGTCAAAATATTATGGATCTCCAAGAGCTAACCAAACAGGACCCAAAAAGATATGGGTACCTAAGGATATGATAATTCCTCTTGCAGATGTGCTTAGCAACAAGAAAAAGACACCTGTCATGGTACCTGGACAGTGGTTGCTCACGGCACATGACGGGAGAAAGGTCTATGTTCCAAGACATCAAAACTAATTCAGGCGGCTCCGTCACGTTTGGAGGAAACCAGAAAGGTAAAATAGTTGGAATATGTAAGATTGGTAAGCATTCTTTTCCCTCTATCGATAATGTTCTTCTGGTTGAAGGATTGAAACATAATCTGCTTAGCATTAGTCAATTATGTGATAGTGGATCTAATGTTTCATTCAATCAAGGAGAATGTATAGTTAAAAACTCTGACGGATCCATACTCTTCACTGCTAAAAGGCAAAACAATCTCTATAAAATTGACTTGGAAGATCTTTCATATCAAAATGTATCATGTCTAGTTTCCATAAAAGGAGAACAGTGGATATGGCACAAGAAGCTTGGTCATGCAAGTTTGAGATTAATCTCTAAGCTAAATAAGCATAACCTCGTGAGAGGACTACCAAAGCTTATGTACAAATCAGATGTTCTCTGTGAAGCATGTCAAAAGGGGAAACAAATCAAAAACTCTTTTGAGTGCAAAAACATTGTTTCCACCTCTAGACCACTAGAATTGTTACATCTTGATCTATTTGGTCCAACAAGAACTTCTTCACTAAATGGAAAGAAATATGAATTGGTCATAGTAGATGACTATACTAGATGGACATGGGTTATGTTTCTAGCTCACAAGGATGAGTCTTTCAAAGTCTTCTCTATTTTCTGTAAAAGAATTCAAAATGAAAAAGGCATGTGTATCAACTCAATCCGAAGTGATCATGGAGGAGAATTTGAGAATGAGAGCTTCCAATTGTTCTGTGAAGAAAATGGTATTCTTCATAACTTCTCTGCCCCTAGAACACCACAACAAAATGGTGTGGTAGAAAGAAAAAAATAGATCTCTTCAAGAGATGGCTAGAACTATGCTCAATGACAACTCAATCTCCAAACACTTCTGGGCTGAAGCTGTTAACACTGCATGTTATATTCAAAACAGAATATATATTAGACCTCTTTTAAACAAGACTCCGTATGAATTGTAGAAAGGACGAAAACCCAACATCTCTTACTTTCATTCTTTTGGCTGTCAATGCTTTATCTTGAATACTAAGGATTCTTTAGGAAAGTTTGATGCTAAAGTTGACTTTGGTATTTTCTTAGGATACTCAGAAACATCTAAAGCATATAGAGTATATAACTCTCGCTATTTAACTGTTGAAGAATCTGTTCATGTTAAATTCAATGACAAAAAGCCTGACAATGACTTGTCAGAGCTAGATGAGTCATTTGCAGAGTTAAACCTAAATAACAAAGGAGAAGAATCAGCCACTCAAAACAAAGAAGCATTGGACGATGAAAGAAAAGAAGAAACAACTGATGGTCAAAGAAGTTGGCACTTCAAAACTTATCATCCAGAACACCAAATCATTGGTAATCCAGATGATAAAGTACGTACAAGATCTACCTTCAGAGAATACTCAAATGTAGCCTTCATCTCTGAAATGGAGCCAAGAAAAATAGAAGAAGCACTAAAGGACGAAGGATGGATCTTAGCCATGCAAGAAGAGCTAAATCAATTTAAAAGAAACGATGTTTGGACGCTAGTTCAAAAGCCTAAAGACAAGTCCATCATCCGCACAAAATGGATATTCAAAAACAAATTGGACGAAGATGGTAAGGTTGTGAGAAACAAAGCAAGGTTAGTAGCCCAAGGTTACTCACAACAAGAAGGTATTGATTTCACTGAAACTTTTGCTCCTGTAGCTAGATTAGAAGCCATACGCATCTTACTTTCATTTGCTGCTCATCATAGCATGAGGCTTTATCAAATGGATGTAAAAAGTGCGTTTCTAAATGGTATAATCAATGAAGAAGTTTTCGTTAAACAACCACCTGGTTTCGAGGATCAAAATTTCCCTGGGCATGTTTTCAAATTAAAAAAGGCCCTGTATGGATTAAAGCAAGCTCCTTGAGCCTGGTATGAAAGGTTAAGCATGTTTTTAAAAGAAAATGGTTTTTCTAGAGGAAAAGTTGACACTACTCTTTTTCGCAAAGACAAAAACTCAAAATTCATTATAGTTCAAATTTATGTTGATGATATTATTTTTGGAGCTACTGATGAATCTCTTTGCAAGGAATTTTCCAATCTGATGCAGAAGGAATTCGAAATGAGCTTAATGGGAGAATTAAAATTCTTTCTGGGTTTGCAAGTGAAACAGACACTGGACGAAATCTACATACATCAGACAAAATACACAAATGAACTTCTGAAGAAATTCAAGATGGACGATTGCAAAACTATGAGCACACCAATGCATCCATCGTCCACACTAAGATTGGACGATAAGGATAAAAAGGTGGACGAAAAGGTATACAGAGGTATGATCGGATCACTCTTATATCTCACTGCGTCCAGACCTGATATAATGTTTAGTGTGTGTCTTTGTGCACGTTTTCAATCTGATCCTAGGGAGTCACACTTAATTGCTGTAAAAAGAATTTTCAGATACTTGAAAGGAACTACTAATCTGGGTTTAGTGTTTAAGAAATATCATGAGTACAGATTAGTTGGTTTTTGTGATGCTGACTATGCTGGAGATAGAATCGAAAGGAAAAGTACAAGTGGAGGATGTCACTTCATTGGAGGAAATCTAGTATCTTGGTCCAGCAAGAGACAAAGCACAATTGCTCTATCAACAAATTAAGTCGAATATATCTCTGCGTCCAATTGTTGCTCCCAACTACTCTGGATCAAACATCAATTAGAAGATTACAACGTCTTTGAAAGTAAGATTCCTTTACTATGTGATAATACTGCTGCAATTAACTTATCAAAAACTCCTATACTACACTCAAGGGCAAAACACATTGAAATCAAACATCACTTTATAAGAGACTATATTCAGAAAGGTGTGTTTGATATTCAATATGTGAATACAGATCATCAATGGGCAGATATTTTCACAAAACCTCTCTCAAAGGATAGATTTACTCTTATTCGAAAACATCTAAGTATGCATTTTGTAAAGAATTAATACTTCTTGCGTCCATTGAAGATCTGCGTCCAAAATGCTTTGTACTTGTTAAATAGTGTGGTAAATTTCTTGATAAAACATACATCATTTGCATTTATCTTGTTTGAAACTTTTCAAATTTCCCACGTTGAGTCAGTCTTTGAAAGGTCATGAAAGTAACTTTTTACTGCTGACGTGACAGTTGCTTTTAATACACATTTAATGTGTTTGTTTTTTTTTTAAAGAAAAAAAGAAAAAACGATTCGTTTTCTCTCAAAAACCTCTCTATGTAAAAACCTACCTTCTTCTATAAATATTTTCTTTCTTTTCAAGATCAAATTTTTACGCCTTCAAGCTTTGAAAGAAAACCTTTGCAAAAAGAACCTTAGCAAATTTCTCTCTCTCTCTCTCAAATTTCCTATCCCTGAGAAATGGCCGGAGGAAAGACTCTTGATGTTGAAAGAGCCGAGGTATTGGTCGAATACTCGTTCCAAACTTCAATTTTAGCAGAATGCGGGATAGATATCAAAGAGTGTCTTGTCGGTGCTGGATGGGATAATTACTTCAGAGAACCGGTGGAAGTTTATCCGGAGTTGGTAAAAATGTTCTGGAAAGACGCATCTGTGTCTGCGACTGAGGTCAGGGGGTGTGTTTTGGGAAAACCGGTTATTGTTTCAGAGGTAACCATCTCCAACGCCACACAATGTTGGTTGGAATGAGCCACCATCACTTCAGACTGGGAGAAAGCTTTTGGGGGGGCTGATGCTGTCCTTGACACCTTACTGAAGGAGTCATCCACGGGAAAAATAACTGCATCCAAGATGAATGACAAGGCAAAAGTATTGCATCAACTTCTGAACAAGGCGGTACTCCACAAAGCAGGGTCCAAAGATTCAGTCTCTACAGTGCATGCCTTCTGCCTGTGTCATCTGATTCTGTGTTAACAGATCAATCTCCCCTCCCTGTTGTTTAAGAACTTCAAGAGAAGTGTGCAAGGAAAAGGGAAGAAGACCACCATCTCCTATGGTGTCCTCTTAACCAAGATCTTCAGAGATCAAGGTTTCTTTAGTCCCTATGAGACTAAAGAAGTTGAAGAAAAGAAGAGGATCTTTGGACGGATCCAAGGGCAACAAATCTTTAGACGAAGCAATTTACTAAGGATGAAACTTCAGAGCGTCCAAGATTTTCTTGACCAGACAGAGCCTCTAAAAACTGCAAAGGCCGAGAGTCCAAAGCAGAAGTCACCATCCGTCCAAACCATTCCAAAGCGAAGACTCATAATGGACGATGACTCTGATGATGACCAACCCATCGCTAAAAGGATGAAGGTTGCGTCCATTGCAAGCATTCCGAAGGGAACCAGGACGAAGCTACCCATCACAAGGAAACCCTCCTCCAAGCTTGCGTCCATTCCTAAGGAACCCCTTCCTACCATTCCCTCTTCCTCCACTTTACCCTCTTCTCTACCAGAACTACAAACCTCCTTCCCAACCTCTCAAATCACTTCCTCTCCCTTAAACACTGAACCTTCTTCTCAAACTCACACAATCCCTTTCAAACCTTCTTCACCATCACCCTCACAAAGGACCTTCTCCGACTCCTCCCACCTTAACCCCTTCTCTGTGGGCGTTACTCCCCACATTATTCCTATATGGGAATCCAAGGACTCTTCTCTCTCATTCACAGCAAGACGCTCCCGATGCTGTGATGGTTGCTCTACAAAGGTTCATATCTTCCCTAATGAACTCTCCTTCAAACCAGTCACTTTGGAAGAAATTGGTCAGTTTGCGAGTCCATTTGACACCATCCTTGTCAGTGTCATCAAGGGGAGTCTTCTGTTGAAGGATGTGAGATTTGTACCCCCTTCTATGATCATCTCTTCTGCAACTGCCATCAAGATTCAGCATCGGGTTTGTCCAAGGTTGCCAATGGTGGATTTGAATAAAAATAAAGATTTGAAAAAGTATAGAAGCCAAGCCACCTTTCCCAAGCCTATCCACTTCAAACCAACTTTTGGGAGCTTAAGTTCCCCTGATGTTGATGTTGATTTCTTGTGGCAAGTTTCAAATAAAGGAGAAGCTGAGGAGAACGAGGCCAAGACCTTATGGGAAAAGCACATATGGGAATGTGAGCAACAAGCGTCTTCTTCAGGTCTAAGCGATGAAGATAAGGAAGATACTGTAACGGTGCCTGGTCAGAGCTTCCAGTGTTTTCGTCCTATCTTTATGGTAGATGACATTCTTGGACTGCCTCTGAACTCACCTTTACCAACAATCTTCTCTTGTCCAAGCTATGTCTCTGGACCTCCGTCTGACAACATAGGCAGACCTTATCCCTAAGATCAAATGTTTGGATACCGGAGAGATTCTCTTCCTTGGGATTTTGATCTTCTTTTGTCTGAAGACGAAGTTGAATCTGTTCAGCAGCAAAAGGAAGTGACCCCTCCTACTACCTCCACTGAGTTAGTTGTTTTGGAATCACAACCTCCTGCTGAAACTCTCACCCAAGTGCCCCCAGCTTTTCAAGCCTATGTGAATAATCAAATGGACTTAATGTACAAGAGAGTTGAAGACCTCCTCAAATCTCTTTTTCAACAAAGGCCACCTCCTCCTCTTCCGCCTTCTTCCTCTTAATTTTTTTTAGCCAAAACTTTTTTTGACAATGATATCTTTCTTCCTTTTTGTCTGATGACAAAGGGGGAGAATAATGGGAATTTGATTTGTTACAAACTTGTTTTATAACTTATACTGATTCAATGAAACTGTGAATTTTTTTTCATCTGGTTGTTTCATTATCCTTGTCTCGTCTATTATGTTGCCCTTATATAAATGCTTTAATTGAAATTGTGACTACTCTGCTAATACACTGTGTTGATGTGAAGGATCTGCTCTAAATATTAGCATGGTTTATTTCTTTTCAAAAGGTATTGTCTCTGTTAACGTTTCTCTCTTAAGTACTAAACTTCGACACAGAAATAATGTTACTTGCTCTTGAAACTTGTTTCGTAAAAATAAATTTCTTGTACTGCGTCCAACAAACTCTGCGTCCAACAGACTCTGAGTCTATTTCTTTGAAATGTTTTTCTTAGGGGGAGCAAATAATGTTTTAAAAAAATCTGTGTTCAATCAAATTAATAGTTTTTGTCATCATCAAAAATGGGGAGATTTTTGAAACCAAATTCGTATAAAAGGTTTAGCACTAATGTCAAAAAGCTCAAGCTTTCCCTGTTAAGTTTTGAAGATAACAAAAATATTTATTAAGCTTGAACAAGTAAGTATTCCGACAGAGTGTTTTTGATAAAACTATAATGCCTTTAAACATTGACTCTGTTACATTTATTTTAGGAATTCTTCAATAAAGCTTTTATAAAACAAATAGTTTGATAGTCTGCGTCTAATACGGTTTCTACGAAACCTTTCTATGCGTCCACTACGTCATATGTTTATATGCGTCCAATGACTGTCTAAATATACTATTATTATTGGTGCGTCCAATGATTGTATGTGTTTACTGTTACTATTTTATTGGTTCGTCCAATACTTTCTTTTGCCAAAGCTCAAACTCAAATCTCTATTACAAAGCTCAAGCTCTCGTTCAAGTTAAAATTCAAAAATGAAGAACTATTCCTCATTAAATGCTGGAAAAGAACTCTGACAGCTCACGGCAATAGAAGAAGTCAACTGAGCCATTTTTGCTGACATTGTTTAACAACTACAAAGATCTGCAAATAAGGAACTTTCTGCGATCTCAGACAAATCAGGACTTTGTTATCACATGATTGGAAATCTCTTAGAATCAAAGTCACTTTTCAGAATAAGCTCAGCACATTTTCAGTAGATACATTTAATGCTACTCAGAACGGTAATAAATGTTTCCGTTGGACGATGAAGCTCATGAAGCTTGCTCAACTTGTTCTTTCATATAAAAAGGAGCAGCACTTGAAGAACATAGAAGCGATATTTGCCGAAGCATCTTACAAAATCTAAAAAGCCTTATCTCTTCTGGAAATCTATATACTTGTAAAAAGAAAAAGTCTTGAGATTCATTGTCTATTCTCATTTGTTAGTGAGTTCCAAACTCAAGTATTCATCTACTTATACTTATTCTTCTTAGTGTTGTAAGCCTGAAGAGGCTGTGTATAAAAGAATACTGGTGTGGTTGAACCTGAAGAGGTTGAAAATACTTGTAACCTGAAGAGGGTATAATACTTGTAATCTCAAAAAAGATTAGTGGAATATCTTTCTGGTTGAAGGGATTGGACGTAGCTCTTGGTTGGTAAGAGTGAACCAGGATAAATCTCGTGTGTAAGCTTCTCTTCTCTTCTAGTGTGTTTTATTATATTCACTAACTTCTGGGGTTTACTATTGTGTTTATTAACAAAGACTTTTTAATTGGTTTTTTTTAACGTGTTAACTGTTTTCTTAAAAGTCTTTTCAAAATCCTTAGAGTCCAATAGGACCGAGCCGTGTTGTTTCTAAGCTCTTTACTTGTCAAACTTTATCCTTCGCTGTGTTCAATCGTTTGTTAAAAGGAAAATCTTTTATTTTTCAAAAAGGGTTAAGAAACACAATTCAACCCCCCTTCTTGTGTTTCACTTGGTTATTTCAGTAAGATCAATGTTGTTAAAGCCGGATTGGACAGTAAACCGAAAGCATCTGGTTCAGGTTCAACCGATTTAACCATTTGGTTGAATTGGATGATGACATAATTACGTATTAAAATAAATATATATATATATGTATATATACATGACTCATAACACACACTACCAATAATAAAATGCATAATAAGGTTTTGGAGTCTCAATTATCAAGCTTCATATCACTCTCAATTGAGTAGCTAAGTGATTGAGAAATAAAAATAAATAAAAAAAATGGTTTGTTCACATCAAAACTGGACGGTTCACCAATTTTGCCCGGTTTTGACCGGCTCAACCTGGTCCAACCATGAATCTGGTTCTGGCATTGAACCATAACTAGATGAGGGACAGGTTCACGGTCAAACCTCTTCTCTCTCTCTCAAACTTTCTACAAGTAGGGATAGCAAAAGGGTTTGAGATCTTGTTCACATGTAGGAAACATAGTTGAGCACCCTATTGCACAGCTTGAGTGAAAGTCTTGTTATTAATCAATTTGATCCCTAAAGGCTTGGCCCCTCGCAGCACAAATCTTTTTCCATTTATAGATAATTCCATCTGCAGTTTAGTAAAGTCCCATATGATTGGGCCAAGAGTGGTCAACCATTGGACTCCCAATACCAAATCACAGCAGCCTAAGGGAAGCACCATCACATCTGTTGAGAACTTAGATTGTTGTAATTGCCAAGTAAAATCCTTGCAAACATAAGGAGCATCAATTCTAGTGCCATCAACCACAGTAACAGAGAGAGGAGTTATAGCTTCCAGTTTGCACCCTAGTTTTTTGGCCAATTCTAAGTCCAGGAAATTATGTGTGCTACCATTATCAATCAAAATCTACAGCATCTTCTTGTTATAGAGCCCACTGACCCTCATAGCTTGATAATTTGAAGCACCCTAATAGAGCATTCATGGATAGTTGTGGGTTGTCCATTTGGTTAGACTGCACCACTAGACCACCACCTTCTTGTATTATCTCTATTTCCTCATCTACTGGTGTTGTGATTTTCTGTGTTTAAGGTAATGACCAGGAGTAAAAGGTTCATCACAAAACATACATATCCTTTTGCTCTTCTATCTGCTATTTCAGCTGTATTGAAAGTTCTAAGTGTTTTCCCAGAATTGGTTTAGTGGTTTGGTTCTGAGAAGTCCAATTAGTTCCATAAGGAGGTTTGTTAACAACTGTTGGTGGTTTATAGGCTGGAGTATTGAAACGATTGTTAAATGTTGAGCTATGTTGAGACTGGGTAGAGGATTCATGCAATTTAGCTAAGTTTGCAGCATGTGCAATGGAGGTGGGGCTAAACATCCTCACATGCATCTGGGTATTGTGCTCCAAACCAAATAAAAATATGCTTAGAGAATGCTTAGGAGGTAGATTAACTTGAGTTAAGGCTAGCTCAAATTCATCTATGTATTCTTGTACCTTACCCACAGGTTTCACTTGAATCAAAAAGGAGAGGGGATCCTCATAAGTATTACCAAATCTTATAGTAACATCAGATATATATTTAGGCTAATTTGGGTAAATATTGAACCTCGATCTCATATAGTTCAAATGCCATTGTAAAGCACTATCCTCAAGGTGGATCGAAGCTAACCTGACCTTGGTTTTGGGTGGAGTGTTATCCAGGGAAGAATTGTTCACATTTGTAGAGCCACTCTTTAACCTTCGAGCCATTAAACCTTGAGAACTCAATCTTTGAGCGCCTCGTGGGGAAGTGTTTTTGGACCTGGTGGTGTGGTCTCAGGGTTTCCTCATTTGATCCTCGAACTTCTTCGTGAACCTCATGCTGAGGCATGCCCAAATTGTTAGCTGAAGACCTTTCAGCTTGAAACAGACTTCACTGATTGTTGAACATAGTCTTTAGTTCCGATAGACATGTTGTCACTTGGTCCAACTTTGATTGCATTTATGCGTTCGAATCAGTAATCTTCTTAGTCAGTGTTCACTCCATCTCTTACATGCTAAGTTGGTGTCTCGTTGCTTCAGCCATGATTGAGCCTCAGGAATAAGCTTTGATACCAGTTAAGATGGATTTAGATATTTAGGGAGGGTAACTCTGAGAAAATCAGTGCCGGTGAACAAGGAATTTAATTCGAAAAATGAATTCCAATGAACAAAGGAGAGAAAGAGTGAGTTGTAGAGAGTTTGAGAGAGAGAAGAGGTTTGTTCTGAATTTCATATCATTTTCTTTTTTTGCCCAAAGGATATGCTTATAGCATACGTTTGTTACAATTGCGCACCAAAGGGGAAGTTGCAACAAACTTCCCACTACCTCTATGCCACATTAGCATAACTAGCTAGAGTTACCAAAATACCCTTACAAACATAGTAAATACCAAAAAAGGGAAAAGTAAAAATAGGAATTGTAAATGACTAATAACACTGTAACACTAGGTCTCTTTTTTAGGGCACTCATTAACCTCACACCACCGTTTAAGGGGTTCCTGAAAGTTATTTAAATAGAAAGTTAACATAAAAGTTATTATATATTATTTTATTAGTTTACGTAGTTGTGTTGGTGAGTTTGAAAGCACATGAAAATTTTAAAACTTAACCCATAGTTAAAGAGGGTTACTTACATTTTAGCCAATTTTTTTTCCCTAGCTTCATCAGGGAATCTAGAGTTGAAGGGGCCCATGAGGAGAGTAATGTTTGCGTATTACAAAAATCAAAGTATAATTCGATGAGCTCACTTTCCATTCAATTTTGCTCCACATTTGTTTACTGGATATACCAACTAACATATATGAATGCCTCCCTTATGATATAATTTGAGAAATTGTTCTTTGGCAACAACAAGTGGATGTTTCTTTCTATTTTATTTTATTTTGTGTAGCAATTGGGATAATGGGTAAATGGAGAGGTATTTAACAGGTTATTAGCCTTACTATGTCATATACTAATTGGTCAGTCTTTGACTAAAGATCCTCTTTTCCTTCTCAATTATAATAGACACGTTGAGTTTCTAAGCATCTAATGGCTAGTTAGATTGGTTTTTCTCGAAGGCGCCCTTGACTGAATGTGCAAAACATTGTACAATCTTGTAGGGTTTCCTAGCATTACTGAATGTAAGATCATTATAATTTGTATAAGAAATTCAGAACCTTGTGAGATTCATGAGCTAGGCACATTATTTGGCCATTCATACATCATTGAAACAAAATGTCGATGAAAGATGACGAGACTACAAATTGAAACTGGCCATAATTTTTCTGCAGAAACACCTCCAAAATGTTGTCTTTTGCATGCCACCCATTGGCGGCTGAATTAAACAGCTTTACAGCAGGTAGGTTTTGTTTTCACTCACAAATCGGTGATTTTTAATAGTAGGATCAGAACTACGAATTTTTCAGTAAGGTCTGAGAATTGGAGAGGAAAAAACTCTTTCTTCTTTCTATTAACTTGCTAAATACTTGTGTACACTTAGTTTATATAAATTGTTTACTAATAAACAACTGACATATCATCACTTTAAATATAAAATAATTGTGACATATAAATTTATGCAATAACTTAATGTAAAATGATGGTGTGTTGATTGTTTATTAGCTTAGTGTATTCAACTTGTATATACTAAGTGTATGCAAATTAAAAAACTCTCCACTTACTATAGCAATTACCGCAATTGATATTTCAAAATACAACTTGGCTTCTCTGGAAAGGCTAACTAATGCAATACAGCTGAATAACACTACTTAACTCATGTCAAATTAACTAAATTAGGCATATAAACTCAGATTAACTACTTAACAAGTAAACTTTGATAATGCGGTAACTTTAATAGGACAATAATCACTAACATTTTTCAGGGTACCATTGATTAGTTGTCAAAACATTTTCTTTACATGATTCCTAATTCTATATATACTATCTAATAAAGTTGGCTGATGAGGGCCGTTCAAATCATTATTTCGAGCAATTTCTCAACTTAGTCATCAATTGTCCCTTTAAATCTTTACTTATTAATAGATGTATATATTTACACAAATTACTATACATGAATTTAAATATGACATATTAAATCTGTACTCAATAACAAATACATGTATTGTCATAAATTCTGGTGTATGAAATTGAATATCGTCTCTTATGCTACACAATCTTAATAACAAAATTCGTACTTTCAATTTAAGTTACACAATTATAAGAAAAAAAACTTTAATATGCAAAAACTTTTAAAAAATATTTCTTCCAAAATTCAATCCTCTAATATATTGTTCGTTTCACTTTATTACTTAAATTTAATTTAAAAAATAATAACTAAAATATAAAAATACAAGTGTTCACGTAACACGGAAGCTAAACCACTAGTTTAATTGTATCTGCAGCTCACAGTTGAACAAATAAAGTCAGATAAATGAAGACTCAATCGAAATACACTTCATTTCATAGTGCTGGGAAGACAATAGGTTTAGGTAGAATAAAGAGGAAAAAGAAAGAAAGAAAAAACACCAACTTCATATCATTATCAGATTTCAGTAACTATCCTCTCTGAGCACTCTTGAGGTGTTCTGCCCTTATCGTCCACAATTGCTCTCCCACTGATTTCATGTCAGGTCGATCTGTTCGAATGGGAGCTGCACATTGAAATGCCAAATCAAACATCTTCATTAGAACCTCAGCGTTTACAGCTTCGTCCATTAAAGGATCCACCAGTTCCACCACACTTGCTTCATTAAACTTCCTGAAGGCCTGCAAAAGGATAGGAACCACAAAACCTGATTTCTTAAAAATGAAAAATATCAACAAAGCTTTTGATGTGGAAGTAAAATAATTACTAAGAAGCCGTAACAATAAGCTCATTTTGTTGCCATTTACTAAGCAGCATGAATTCAGGTATAATAATGTCATTTTTTTGAGGATTATGTCAACTTTATGACTGATTTCTAGCTTACTAGATAATCTTGCATTCATAATGCTCCCGCAACAATTTGCAGCGGCACTGTAACCGTGCCCATGCTATTAAAGCCTATAAACATGTCTAAGGGGAAGTCAGTCAGTTTGATGGAACTATAAACTTTTTTCACCAAATGGACTAGAGCAACATACTCACTTTCATAGTAACGGTAACACATGATCAAATAGATATAAGGGTATAAATTTTTTTAATGCTGAAACCAGGTCAACTTAAGAAAACGCAGAGAAGATATTTTTAACAAGTATTTCTCATGCATAGATATTTTTCATCCATTAATGCATCCTTTCGGTTAGAAGAAAACTACCAACCCATATTAAATATTCCCATCAAGCATAGATGACAAAAGGTTATATTGTTCTTGAGTGGGAGCAGAGGTTATTTCTAGGGAGGTCTCTGTATACAGGATCACTGTTGGATGCTTGCCTAGAATGTTAAATCATCTTTCCAAAATATGCCAAAGTTAAATTGGCAATTAACACTAACAAAAAAAATGTAAGAACACAATTAGTCTAATGAAGAGAAGAGACGAGCAAATTATGAGTTTACCCATCTTAGTGTAATCCGCTCTTCAACTGGTTTCTTTAACTCTACAGGACGGCGGCCTGTCACAATTTCTAAAAGCAAAATTCCAAACGAGTAAACATCACTCTTAGGAGTGAGTTGGTATGTTTTCATGTACTCGGGGTCCAAATAACCAACTGTTCCCTTCACTTTAGTAGAAATGTGTGTATGCTCAGAGTTCATTGGACCAAGCCTTGCAAATCCAAAATCTGCAACTTTAGCTCTCATGCTTTCTGTCAGAAGAATGTTGGATGATTTCACATCTCGATGGATAATTTGCTTTTCTGTTCTAAGAAAAAGGTCAGGCATCAATTGTTTGATCCATAAATATTCTAGACAGTAGGAAATTAATGCTGTAACATGCCAAAATGAGTTGAAACCAAGAAATGATATAAAGGGTTCATTGTCGATGGGAATAAAATATCTATCAATCAGGAATCTCTGGCCATTTTCAGCATGCAGAGCTCATGATTTGAACATAATGCCCTGTCATTAGACTCTTGTCAGTCTTCTTCTTCGATAAACAAACAGCATACAGCTATATCTAAAGTTGTTTTCTTTGAATTGATGAGATCACTGCATCTATTTATACTCTTGTTAACTAAAATGAACTCTAGATCAAAAGATTTTTACATTTGACTTGTATGCAGATAAGATAGAGAAGGTGAAGAATTTGTAGAATGGTGGGATTCCTGACCTGCATACTGATGCAGATAGGTCAAGCCATGAGCAACATCAATGGCAATTTCAAGGCGTTGATTGAAATCCAGGATTCTACCATGCAGACCTTGCAGTAATCAACCAGTCTTCCACGTTAGAATTTATATTTAAAGACAAACATTGTCCAAGATCAAGGGTGCATGATCTTACCATCCAAATGTTCACGAAGAGTACCATTTGGCACATACTCTGTAATAAGAAGGCGTTCATTTCCTTTGTCGATATAACCAAGTAGCTTCACCAGGTTTCGATGATCAATTTTGGTCAGAAGTTCAATTTCACTGCTGAATTCTGTTCTCAAACTTTCAAAATTTTCCTATGCAATTTAGTCACATCAACACAGAAAATAAGTACTTCAAAATGCAAAATTACTTTAAGTCACATAACAATTGATACCTACTAACTGAAATCTCATTGAGGCATTCAAGTGATCATTATCATTCATACCAACTTAAGCTTCAAATGACAGGAAAAATAAGATATCACATACTTTCTAGAACTTTGAAATGAAGGTGGTTGGAACTACCCTGATCCCAGGGTGTTGTACATATTGTGAATCACATAGGTGGTTGCACTAAAGCTAATAACAAACACCATAATGTAGTCAATCACATCAAATATAATGAAGCATAGGTGTTTCACTATAGCTAATCACCAATCATATTGTCATTTAGATCTATACTGAAATTAGAAGTGCTTGAGCACATTGCTTCAATATTGACCTCAATATTGACCAGCGGTGCCTTTCGCTCTATTTCTAATTTAGTTGTATTTATATATGCAAATAACAATATTATTCCCAACTCTACACAAACTAGTAATGCCTGAGCAAATGTTAACTACAAAAAATATTGCCTTAATTTTTTCCTGTCTAAATTGTGTTTTACAAGGTAACGATCAGGTCTCACCTGATTGATTTAACAGTAAACTCTGTGACACCACTCACTATAGGGAAAATCATCCTCTACCAGATTGGTGACCTTTCCAGCTTGTTATGCTCCTTAAATCTCATTCACAATCAAGGTGTACAACTAGTAAACTTAATCATGTGTTCTTCATTCAAAAAATAATTTAAAACATCAATTTTTTAGCATTGCTCCCTGGTAATCCATAGTGCACAAATGGATTTGTTACATTCCAGTAGTGGATTAATAGATAACAATTCCACATGAAAACAATGAAGCCCAAATAACATATTTTAACCCCATTAGTAACACTAACCGCAAATCTTGCCATATATCAACTTTGTTTTCCTCTTTATTTCTATTTTGAAATCTATCTCCCAATAAATAAATGACATGCAAGCACAAAAACACAATATACATGCATAAGTGAAATGTGATAGCCTCTGTGAATTCTGTTACAACTTTCATGCTAACAAATATTATTTATTCTTAGAAAAGGGAATAGACAAACTTAAAGAGTTTAATAAATTTTTGTTACATTACGAGCATTATCTTCCCCTGGAGACTAGGTCGTAGAAGTCACACTGATGGCTAGTGTGCTAATTTGCATCTAGGTCAAATGATATGAATTTATTAGGTTATCAATTTTTGATAGATTACAGCATTGTGCATGTGTATTTGTTTGTGCATGCATGCATCTCTGTTTTTGTCTGTGCAAATGTGTGTGTATATATACTGGATGACTATTTCCTGCAACTTTTTTTTGGCAGGTGATCTCAAAGTTATAAGAACGGTGGTTCCTTTACTGCTGCATTCTTACCCATTATTAGAGGCATGCATATCTAATTTAAAGGTGGTTTTACTTCTTTACCCGACTATTCTACCATGCTCAGTGGTTAAAATTAGTCAAAGCAGTTCATAATAGCAAACACTTGTTTTAGAAAGCGGGAAGAACACCTTATCACGTACAAAAGTGGGGTTTTTTGCTCACAAATTGACTATTTTTTGGTTAAGAAGAATGACAGAAATATGTGTAAGGATTGTAAAGTCATACCTGGGGAGAGCTTGACCACTCAACAAAGGTTGTTGGTTCTGGATGTAAGAGTTAAGGGAAGGGCTAATAGAAGTCGTTACGACAAAAACCCAAGGATCAAATGGTGGCAGTTAAAAGAAGAAAAACAAATAGTATTTAAGAAAAATCTTTTAGATGAAGAAATTTGGGAGGCACAGGGAAGTGCTGATGATATGTGGGAAGATATGGCCAGGGGAATTCGGAAGGTAGCAAAAGTAGTTCTAGGAGAATCAAAAGGCTTTGGACCTAAAGATAAAGAATCGTGGTGGTGGGAAACAAATGTTCAAGAGAAGGTTAAAACGAAAAGAGAGTGCTTTAAAGCATTGCACTCATGTAATAATGAAGAGAATCGGGAAAAATACAGAGTAGCAAAGAAAGAAACTAGGAGGGCGGTCAGTGAGGCGAAATCTAAGGCTTTTGAGGGGCTTTACCAATCCTTAGGTACAAAAAATGGGGAAAAACGCATATATAGGCTTGCTAAAAGTAGAGAAAAGAAGACAAGAGACTTAGATCAAGTGAAGTGCATAAAGAACGAAGATGATAGAGTTTTAGTTACACAACAGGAGATCAAGGAAAGATGGAAAAGTTATTTTCACAAGTTATTAAATGAAGAATATAGAACAAGTGGAAACTCTGAGATTGTAAAAACTAGTGAGGAAGACCAAAATTTTACCTTTTACCGTAGGATTCGAGAATTTGAGGTAAGGAAAACTCTAAAGAGAATAGACAATGGGAGGGCAGTTGGACCAGATGATATTCCCATTGAAGTTTGGAAGTGTTTAGGGGAGAAAGGCATAACCTGGCTAACTAAGCTGTTTAATGAGATTTTGAGGTCTAAAAGAATGCCAGATGCGTGGAGGAGAAGCACTTTGGTCCCTATCTACAAGAATAAAGGAGATATACAAAATTGTGCTAATTATAGAGGGATAAAGCTCATGAGCCACACTATGAAATGATGGGAAAGAGTAATCTAACGGAGATTAAGACAAGAGACTCACATTTCGGAGAATCAATTTGGTTTTATACCAGGGAGGTCAACCATGGAGGCAATATACCTTATGCGAGGGGTGATGGAAAGGTACCGAAAGAAACAAAAAGACCTCCATATGGTATTTATTGATCTGGAAAAGGCTTATGATAGGGTGCCAAGAGAAGTTCTTTGGAAAGCACTAGAGAAGAAAGGAGTTCGTGTTGCTTATATTCGAACTATCAAAGATATGTATGATAGGGTCACGACTTGTGTGCGAATGGATGGCGGGGTCACAGAAGATTTTCCGGTTACTGTAGGATTACACCAAGGGTCAACTTTGAGTCCATATCTTTTCACTTTGATTTTGGACGTACTTAGTGGACACATCCAAGATCCAGTGCCTCAGTGCATGATTTTCGCAGACGACATAGTCCTGATGGAAGAGTCGAGAAAAGGAATAAATGATAAAATAGAGCTATGGAGAGAAGCTTTAGAATCACATGGGTTTCGACTAAGTAGGAGTAAAACAGAATATATGGAATGTAAGTTTAACAAAAGGCGATCTAGCTCTGACTTGGAAGTGAAAATTAGTGACCATATTATTCCACAAGTTGAACAGTTTAAGTATCTTGGATCAATTATACAAAATGACGGAGAGATTACAGGAGATGTAACTCATAGGATTCAAGCTGGGTGGACAAAATGGAGAAATGCTTCGGGTGTTATTTGTGACCGCAAGATACCTCTCAAGCTAAAGAGAAAATTTTATAGAACAGCTATAAGACCGGCAATGCTTTATGGTACCGAATGTTGGACGGTAAAATGTCAACATGAGCATAAGTTAAGGGTTGCAGAGATGAGAATGTTGCGCTGGATGAGTGGACATACAAGAAGAGATAGAATTAGGAATGAGTGCATTCGAAAGAAAGTTAGAGTAGCACCCATTGATAAAAAGATAACAGAGTCTCGCCTAAGATGGTTTGGTCATGTGAGGAGAAGACTAATAGAAGCTCCGGTGAGAAGAATTGATAAGTTAAAGGATAGTCCCTTAAAGAGAGGTAGAGGTAGACCACTGATAACACTAAAAGATATCATTAAAAAAGATCTTGAAATCAATGGTTTATCTGAAAGTATGGTTTATGACAGAGCACAATGGCGTCGTTTGATCCATGTAGCCGACCCCACCTAGTGGAAAAAGGTTTTTGTTGTTGTTGTAGTTCATAATACAATATCAACATGCAATTTACTACTAAAACAGAATCCAGAACTTTAGCACTCTAAAATTGGTTGAACTACAGAATTTGAAACTACATATTAAGAGCTACTTCTTACCCTTTTTGCACGTTTTACAGCCACAACATGTCCATCCTCTAACTGAGCCTTGTAGACCGTTCCAAAACCTCCTTCTCCTATTTGTAATGTATCTGAGAAATTACGGGTAGCTCTTGCAACCTGGCTCAAGTTGAGATGTAATGATCCAAGTCTAGTGAGTTTTGGAGACATTGAGAATCTTGAAGGACTAGGTAGCACCCGAAGTGGACTGGCTGGGATCTTTTCAGAAACAGAGTTCACTTCAAAGGAGGAAACTGAATCCACTACAAAAGGAAAATTGTCATTGATTCATTCTTAAGTATAATATGAAGCACAATCTTAAAAAAAATATGTATGTACTAACAATGGAAGCTGCAAATTTAAAATAATACAATAACAAACTATCAAATTGTGCAGGTCAGAATACCCTCTCACCAATTCATAACATGAATGTACATGTCTGGCATGAAAGTATCAAGACAAATTCTGGAAAAAGATGGTAAAATTAGATATAAATATCAACTCACTCGAATGTGGGTCCTTGGCCAGAACAGCATGAGTAGTTGCTTTTCGTCTCTTCCCATAAATACAAGGACAAAGAAAAGTACAGAATACCAACAAAGCTCCACCTGCAAGTATACTAACTTTGGGGGCTGACATAGGCTTAGAAACTCTTTTGGATGTGGATTTATTGCTTAAATCCTTCTGCATAAGTTTTCTTCCTACCTTTGAAGGTAAATTGACTGCAAACAGTAAAAGCCAAAATAAAGTTTAATAGACCAGCTGTTCTGAATTCTGTAAAGGATAGTATAAGTAGAAATCTACCAACAAAAAAAAAAGTGCATAACTATCTTTGCCAAACCATACACTAAAATCAATATCTCACGGGTCCATACCAAAAGAAACATCCAAGGCACAGTCGTTACTTCCAAGGTAGTCCTTCACATTGCAACCGCTTGCAATATACAATTGGAGGGCATTACAGAAAGTAACCTTGTTTACCAAATTCCCGTTTATGTAAAATAGTTCTTGACCATGACGAGAATATGAATGGGCTACCCAATTATTGCCACAATCCTTTGACTGTAAGAAAACTGCAGTGCCGAAAATTCTTGGCAATTGCAGCAATAGCACCAAGAATAATGCAGTGATGGCCATTCTTAACTAAATAGTGTAGTCCTTTTGCACTTGTGTTTACTAATAGAGAATGAAAGCATCTCTTTGCTGTGTGAGTTGCACACCAAAAGCAACCTGGTAGGACATATATAGAAGTACCAAACAAAAACAGCAGAATCCTGATCAAGCACTTTATTTTATCCGAACACACCAAACTTGTGCCTCAGTGAATCTTGAATACCTGGAACTTCAAAGTTCAAACCCCCCCAATGACTTTTGGTTTCACACCTTCAAAAAAGGATAATTCATATCTGAAATATTCGCAGCTGTCAATCAAGTTCTTAACCCAATTCACCAAATATTTGCGTTTGAAGCATTTGTGGAACAAAACAACCTGGTTGGGATGGACTCAAATATTGAAGTTGTCGCCTTTGATGATGCACACACAGGTCACCAAATCAGACAAAAAACTAATGAACCGTCGAAATTCACCAAAACCGCAAACCCATCATGGAAAAGGTAATAAATTGGGATCTGGCGAATGCAAAATTCCGAGACTGAAATGGGTTGGGACTTTGAACGGCGAAAGAAGCACAAGTGCTGAAGAAGAGAAAGGCAATAAAATTAGACTAACCGAACCGAACTGAACCGGGTTCACGTAAAGATTGTTATAGTAATCTGGGAATGTGAGAGAAGAATAATCAACATTCAGCTCAGCAAGGACACAACACGTAACAGTGTATGTATTGAATAAACAGAGAGAAAGAGAGAGATGCCAAGCTAATAGAGCCAACCAAGCAATGGTGTATTCAAAACCCATGGCCGTCTCTAATTACAAACATTATTATTATTATTATTATTATTATTATTATTATTATATGTGCGGCGTTGACCCTTGGAACTTGCTGGAAGGAATCGGGAAGCAAAAGAGGAAAGAAAGAAAACTACCGGACAATTGCCATGAAGTTATCTTGAGGGCATATTTGTCATTCTGAAAAACCATACCATTTTTTAATTTTCTTTTTCCTTGTCTTCTTCTAAATGAGAATAGATACTCTCAACAACGTTACGCCAAGGATCAAATCAAAATCAATTCAGGTGCTGCGCTGGCGAACAGGTATAAAATTGTGGCCCAACCACATTGGGCACTATTCTGTGGGGCATTTCGGGCCATGATATTGACTGCCATTTGGGGTATTGTCACCATTATTATGTAATACGCTTCCTCTCCTGTGATTACATTTATTTTGGTTTGTTATATGTCTTTTTTATACACAAATATAAATATTAACTAGAGGTATAATGGTGTGGTTGTTGAGGAAGATAAAAATTTAGGCAAAAAATTTTGCTGACACTTTTTTTATGCTCATTTACTTTGTAGGGTGTGATGTGATGAACATTTTTGAGTGATGAGGTATTGAGAGACGTAACTTGGGGGAGGGGGAACCAAATTTGGGTTGCGTTTTAATAGCGTGAAAAGGATTTTTCACGCGGGTTTGAATTTGTTTTGGAAAATGGTAAGGTGGGTTTTTACTTAGTAATAAAGAAGTATATACGTGTGTTGAATGTTGATTAGGACAAACGGTTAACGCAGGTGGACCAAACCCAATGACTCAAGGAGGCCCAAAATTATACTGCCGCATACACAGTTGTCTTTCCTAGGGCACTCTCATTTGGTTCTCTTTGATTGGCCACCTTCCATCTCCTTTTTTTTTTTTTGTTGAATCCATCTTCTTTTATGTATGCTATATTATTCTCACAAGAATCAGTATGTTATTTGTTCTTCATATAACATTTTTTCTTAAAATAAACAAAATAATATTTAGAAAATATTTATTAATTTTTTTTATTTAATGCTTATTTTCATACTATTTATGTTTGAGAATTTATGAATTCTATTTTCTATTATAAAAAGGATGCAGAGAATTATTTATGATTAATTTTTAATAATTTATTCATGATAAATAATGCTTATTTTATTAGTGAAATTGATTTATTAAATTTTATTCTTAATAAAATTCTTATTTTGTTTCTTGAAAATTTTAAGGAAATAGAGCCCTAAAAACCATTAAGATAGAAGGAGAAAATGTTACAATACCTAGTATAAATTAATAGAATGTACAGTGAAATTTATGTAAATATGGGTTATCGCCATAGAGACCGAGATGTCATTATGGAAATTTTAGTTAGTATAATAAGACAAAAAAAACTAAATAAAGACAAAACTTAAGTAATTAATTAGATGAAATCTAGTTGGCATATTCTTTAAATCTAGTTACTATTTGATCAAGACTTAATTAATTAGGTTAGAATATAAGTAATTGGGTTAGAATCCAATGGATTTAGTTAAAATGGAACTAATACAGTTAGAATGCAACCAAACTAGTTAAAATCTAACTAAATTAGTTAAATATCTAACAAAGTCATTGTTAGGTCAACTAGATATAAGCTTTCTATTGGCTAAGGATATTAGCCAATGAGAGGAGGGCACATATGGGGTCAAACGGTGGGAGGTGATTGGTTGAAAATGGATAACAAAGAATATATAATCATTACATAAGAAAAATGTTAATATTTGATTGGTTAATAATATAGAAACTCATGAACCAACTAGACAAGGAGAGAAAGAGAGTGGCAGAGGAGATGAAGAGAAAGAGAAAAAAAAATAGGAAGAAAAAAGTCACCAAATTTTGGCAAAAGTTTGGAATCTCAACAAGAAAGCAAGATCTATTAAAATTCAAGCAAGAACATCTCTCCAACACCTTTAGATCTCAAGAGGAAAGGTAGGTGTGCTATTTTTCTTATATGATCAAGAATGATATTTCTAGGAAGTTTTTAGAGTTTTTATGGTATTTTAGTGTTTTCTTGCAATTTCTTTCAAGATTGCAACCAAATAATGGTTCAATGTGATGGATTGGAGATATGAGTTTGATGGTATGTTATCTTGTGAATTCTTTAATGGTGTTTGGTTTGATTCTAAGGTAGAATGTGCATGATTTTGGTGTTATTTTGTTTGAATGACTTGAAAACCCTACAAACTATGACCAAGCTAGGTTCGACCATGACATGAACTAGGGTTTCAATTTGGATATTTGATAGACTAAGGCTTGATTGGATGATCTAGATTGAATTTTAAGGTGTTTTGAAGTAAACAAGTGAAACACAAGAAGGGGGGTTGAATTGTGTTTCTTAACCTTTTAGAAAAACTTTTACACAAGAAGCAAAAGGCAATGGACGCAAAAAGCTTCTGAGTCCAATTGGACGCTAATGCAAATTTGAGATAAACAACTTTAAACAAAGTGAAAAAGTTCTAAGGTTTAACTCAACTCTTTAGTTAGGAAAACAATGGCAATTCCCAGAAGTTAGTGAATAAGTAAAACACAAGAGGAGGAAAGAAAAGTTTACACCAGATGTTTATCCTGGTTCACTCCCACAAACAGAGAGCTACGTCCAGTCCCTTCAACCAGAAGGATTTTCTACTAATCTTGTACAAAGATTACAAGTATTGTCCACCTCTTCAGGTATACAAGTATTCTCAACCTCTTCAGGTTCTACTATTCGAGTATTCTTTTATACACAGCCTCTTCAGGCTTAAACACCAATGTGAATAAGAAAAAGGTATAGAAGTGCTTGAGTTTTTAACTCACTACAGGTGAGGATTGAAAATGAATCTCAAGACTTAATCTCTTTACAAGAGTTTGAATACAAAGAAGAATGAAAGCTTTAATCCTTTTTACTTTTGATTTTCTTAGAAAGTTGTCACTTTACTCTTCTTCGAAGACAATTGTATTTATAGGTGAGAGAAATTTGAGCAGTCTTCATAAGCTTCTTCGTCCAACGGAAACATTTATTACCGTTCTGAGTGGTATTAAATGCCTAAGATGAAAACGTGTAGAGCTTCTTTTGAAAAGACACTTTGATTATCAGGAATGTCCAAGAATATGATAGCTTACACCTAACTTGTCTAAGCGCGCAGAAAGTTCCTTATTCGCAGGTCTTTGTAGTTGTTAGCAATGTCAGCTAAGCGGCTCAGTTGACTTCTTTTTTAAGTGTGTGCTGTCAGAGTCCTTCTCAGCATTTAATGAAGAACAGTTTCTTCATATTTGAAATTTGACATTGGACGAATTGAAACCTGAGCTTAGTAAGAAAAACATTAGACGACCCAAAATATAATGAAACTTTTGTGAAACAGTTCAAAAGGTATTAGACGTAACTTAGTTTCCTTTAGCTCAGAAGAGAATGGACGCACATATAAGTAACTGTTTGTTAACACTTTTCTTCTTGAAATAGTTATGAAACAAGTTATATGAGGCTTTTACTTATTCAATCTAAATTAAAACTTTTGTTATCTTCAAAACTTTATGGGGTAATGATTATTTAATCAGTATGGTTCCAAACTTAATTTCATAAGGTTCTTTGGTTCCAACATGTTTAATATCAAAATAATCAAAGTTTTAATGAAAAACTTAATTAGAACCTAAGTTATTCTAATTGTTAAGTTTCGGCCACATATAGGGAAAGGAGTTAGCATTGAGTGACTTATAGGATTAATAACCTATGAGATAGATTAAGGGTTAATTAGGTGATTTAATTAAGGTTTAAGGAAAAATTCATGATTCAAAGTTCAAAATTACATAGAAACTCTACATGTTAGGTTTTGGCTAAGACCATTGTAAATCCAAGGTTTATTCTAATATATGATCTAAGTATAATGTGAGGATTAGAATGTGTATTTAAGTGATGGATTAAATAAAATAAGTCAAAATCAAGGGTTTAAGTAGCAAAATCCCTTAAGAAACCCTAATTTAAGGAGTCACTCCTAATTAAGTTAAATGACCTAAAATTTGGGTTAGATACATTAATATGACTATTTATGGTCAACATATAAAGTTAGATGTGAGAAATTAATGAAAAGTTAAGTATTTGAAAAAATGACAAATGAATAGTAACTTACTGAACAAAGTATCAAGCTTTAATCAAATAAAAAGAATTAGTTCATTGCATAGTTTGTAGCATTAGTAGATGAACCAAGTCGTTTCTAAAAGATCAAGGATGCATATCCAATCAAATCAAGACGTTAGTAAAGGGGGGAAATTGTAGGATCAATTACAAAATTCAAATTGAATGTGTAACAAAATTAGGTAAGCAATCAATCAAAGGAAATTAACAAATATTGAGTTTAATCCATCCTTAATCACTAAGAATCCATTCAATTGCTAATCTAATTCTTGTCTTTAGATCACTTCAAGAAGCATCAAAATGATTAGCGAATCATTTATTGGATAAGCATCCAAGATTTAATTGATCATGCTTAGATGGATTAAGCATCCATTTAAACTCAAACCAACCAAAATTCACGATCCAACCAAGCTAAACAATCTATCAAATACCTTTGATACATTCTTTAGTCTCTTAGTCCATATTTGAATTAGGAAATTGATTAAAAAATCAATTCAACATCCAAGTCAAATTAAGCAATTCAATTCAGATTCAAAACTCAAAAAAAGAAAAGGAGAGAATGATTAACACATGAATGTAGAACAATCAAAGCAAGATCTCGGAATTAAACTTCAAGATTGTCAATCCCTAAGATTGATTATAATGTTCTATCCCTCCATGGATGGGAGGGACGAAGCTCAGAAAACATGAAAAACCTAGAAAGAATGGAGAGGACGAGAGATGAAGAGAAGGAAAATCGAAATACTGAAAAATTAGAAAGTGAAATTGAATTGTTACGTTTTTCACTATTTCCCCCTTTAACTAACTCTTAATTTGGATTTACATGATTAGAAACCCATTAGGTACAAATCTAAGTTAATTAGGATTTATTAGGTCCAAGTTTCATATCATTTAGAGGTCTAACATCCAAGTTATGTCCAATTAGGTGGCCTACTCTCATCAACACCTAGCCTTTGTCTTCAAGCTTCATTAAATGCCCAAAAAGACATATTTTGGCTTAATGGTCTTCATAATAGTTGTGGATTGATGTATTATATTTCTTTAGGGCTAGTTTAACACCCAATGCACTCCTAAAACTCAAGATATAGGCTTATGAGTGCGCAGAGGTCAGGCTGTCAGAATCAACACTCTGACACTTGCTTTAACTCCAATTTAAATTGTCCAAACGTGTGATTCAGCTATTGAGGTCTTTATGAAATTTGTAGATATTTTTTTTAGATTTCCTACAAGATCAAGATCATAACAATCAGACATTCACAACTCAAATTATAACCAATTCACTGAATACTGGCAAATAGACAAATTAAGGTCATATTATGCAATGATTCCTTCAATGATCCAACTAGGTCCAATATCATAAATTGTGACAAAGCCAACTCAATTAAACCAAATTGGACTTTAAGAAGCCTAGTAAGAGGACAACTAAATGAATAAAATTTTGAGCTATCACTTACCAAATGAATAATAATTTGGTTAAGTTGTGAAGCTTATTTTATCCACCATATGGCTAATGTGTATTAGCAAAAAGATGATGTTCATGATTAATATGACAAACCTAGACCATAAGGTTAGGGTTTCAGCTAAAATATAGTTTCTAAGACTATGTATCAGATGATTAGGCTTCTAATAGTAACTGTGATTCTAAAATGTCCAAAAAGTTGACATTATGAAATAAATTTTCAATTACTTTAGAAATTCAAGATTTGGCATTACATGTTCATTTAACGATGAAAAGGTAAAGAAATGATCTTTGGCCAGGTGATCTGATATTCATGCATGAACTAGAAATGATCTTTCTCAGATTAAGGTGATCCGGGTGATGATCTTTTCAATCTAGAGATCCTTGAGGAACTTGCATGTGTCAAGGTTGATATTCCATTTTTCTTAAGGTTGTGGAATTATCTGAGGATCATGAACCAAATGGAATCCACCCTTAGATATTTTGTGGAATGGTCATTTGGCATAGGATTTTAAAGACGCCCTAATGTTAAGGAAGAGCTCTTATTACTATTTTTATAGTAATCTTCATGGATCATGTAAGCATAGTTTATGGACTGTATGCATGTGAAAGGAAGAAAAGTATGAGCATGTAATTGCCTAGTTATGAATGATTAGATGATAAATGGTTTAGTTTGTTGTTAAATGTTCTAAGAAATAAAATTATAAAAGTAAGACTTGAAAAGGTCATGTTAGTATTATTTGATTGTATTCAATTTTTTATGTGAATATCCATGGAAATAGATTTTTTCTGCAGATTAATGTAGTTGGAAATACTACTATTTTAATCATTGTTTTATTTAAATGTTGCTTGAATTTCTATTGAAAAATATTATTTCTCACTCTTGTATGTGATATTTCCAGAGCATCAATAGATATGTATAAGGTAACAATGCTTATAAATGTGGAGATTGATTGGGAGTACTATCTAGCAGGGAATTGTATAATCCTAACTTGTCATGGTTTTTACACCAGATATTTCATTAGCATGGTGTAGATCATAGAGTGATGTAGTAGAATATGATGCAGTAGCCACTATAGTGTGAGACAATAATTAGTACTTTTGATATGGGCATCAAGGGTTTAGAACTCTATTTTTTTTATGTATCATATTGTATATAAATGACACCTATATGAATAATATAAATAGATGATATGTTACAATTATCTATAGTTTTTAATATTTCTTTTTTGCTTTAAATTAATTTATCACGTTGAACAATTATTTACTATTCAAATAAATGAACTAATATAAGAATAAAGATTAATAAGCAATCACGTGATATAGTAATTTAATTAATTTAGTGTAATTTTCTTAATGTATTTAATAAAGAAATATAAAGAATGATTAAGAAACACATGACACTTTACTAAAATAAGGTACTAATTAATAAGGTGTTAAACTTCAATCCTAGAAATGGGGGAAATTAAGTTTAATTTATTTTATTAAGTTTCCTCAGTTGGAACCTTGATGCTAATGTTAAGGTGATTATATTAATTTTATTACAAGGGAAACTAGGGAAAGAAGTAATGTTCCAGCAAGTATGGATTGAAATTTCTCGATCAATGTTGGAAGATGTTACGTCTTCCCCTAAATTAAAACAAAAATTGTTTAAATTTCTGTTTAATTGTCTAGTACTTATTCTTGAATTGTTTTTGTCTTGAAATTCTTATTTATGACATCAAGTATAAAGAGAATATAGAAACTTACCCAGGTAATATTTTTGTTTATTTAATTATGAATCTTTATAATTTTTCTTGGATCAGTGAATGTATTTTTGGCAAAATACATTCATGCTAGAATTGTTTTTCTATTTCTTTGTGATTCTAAAAAAAAATAGTTCTGAAAATTATCTAGATGAGAAAATAATTAATTGAAATACCCAATGTAAATTAGGAAAATTAAGCATTGACATTTATGTAATTATAAGCCTATGAACAATTGCATTTTGGTCCAAGGGCATATTGCCCAAGAAAAAATAGAACAAGGGTAAAATGGTCAATTTGACTTATTTAGTAGAATAAGACAAGTTACAACTAGATAGTTAGAATCTAATTATAATTTGAAATAACTAAGTGAAACACAAGAATGGGGGTTGAATTGTGTTTCTTAACCCTTTTTGATGATTAATAAAAGATTTTCCTTTTCAACAGAAAATTGAACACAGCGAAGGATAAAGTTTGACAAGCAAAGAACTTAGAACCAACACGGCTCAGTCCTATTGGACTCTAAGGATTTTGAAAAGACTTTTAAGAAAACCGTTAACACGTTCTAAAACCAAATAAAAGATCTTTGTTAATAAACACAATAGTAAACCCCAGAGGTTAGTGAATATAATAAAAACACTAGAAGAGAAGAGAAGCTTACACACGAGATTTATCCTGGTTCACTCTTATCAACCAAGAGCTACGTCCAGTCCCTTCAACCAGAAGGATTTTCCAACTAATCTTTTTCGAGATTACAAGTATTATACACCTCTTCAGGTAACAAGTATTTTCAACCTCTTCAGGTTCAATCACACAAGTATTCTTTTACACACAGCCTCTTCAGGCTTACAACGCTAAGATGAATAAGTGAAAGTAGATGAAAGCTTGAGTTTGAAACTCACTGACAAATGAGAATAGACAAAAGAAATCTCAAGGCTTTTTCTTTTTAACACGAATAATATAATCCAAGAGGAAATAAAGCTTTTTAAACTTTGTAGGATGCTTCGGCAAAGATCTCTATCTTCTTCAAGTGCTGCTTCTTCTTTTTATATGTAAGAACAAATTAAGCAGACTTCATGAGCTATACCGTCCAACGGAAACATTTATTACCGTTCTGAGTAGCATTAAATGCATCTACTAGAAAAGTGCTGAACTTCTTCTGACGGTGACTTTTATTCTCTGAGATTTCCAATCAGTGAAAACAAAGTCCTGATTTGTCTAAGATTGCAGAAGGTTTCTTATTTGCAGATCTTTGTAGTTGTTAGACAATGTCAGCAAAAGTGGCTTAGTTGACTTCTTCTGTCGTCGTGAGCTGTCAGAGTTTTTTTCTAGCGTTTAATGAGGAACAGTTCTTCATTTTTGAATTTTCACTTGGACGAGAGCTTGAGCTTGAACTTTAAAAGAGTGAATTGAGTCCAAGCTTTGGCAATAAGATCGTATTGGACGAACCAATAAAAATAGTAACAGCAAATGCATACAAATATTGGACGCACCAATAGTAAAGGTATATAAGACTGTTATTGGACGCACAAAGCATTTTTAGACATTCATTGGACGCACAAAACGAAATAGCATATTGGTCTCACAAAGAGTTTTCTTTAAGCTTAGAACAGAATGGACGCACATACAAGTAGCGATTTGTTAAAACTATTGTCGAAACACTTACTTGTTCAAACTAAATAAATATTTTTGTTATCCTCAAAACTTAAACAGGGAAAGTTACAGCTTTTAAAGATTTAGTACTTAAACCTTTTTATAAGATTTTGGTTTCAACAATCTCCCCCTTTTGATGATGACAAAAATTATTAATTTGATTGAACACAGATTCTCTTTTTTTTAAAACAAAATTTGCTCCCCCTAAGAAAAACATTTCAAAGAGATGAAACTCAGAGTCTGTTGGACGCAGAGTCGATTGGACGTAGTACACGAAATATATTTTTAAGAACTAAGTTTCAAGAGCAAGTAACATTATCTCTGTATAGAAGATTAGTACTTTAAGAGAGAAACGTTAACAGAGACAATACCTTTTGAAAAGAAATAAACCATGCTAATATTTAGAGCAGATCCTTCACAGCAACACAGTGTATTAGCAGTTTATTCAAAATTTCAATTAAAGCATTTATATAAGGGCAACAGAATAAACGAGACAAGGATAATGAAACAACTAGATGAAAAAAAAATTCACAAATTCACAGTTTCATTGAATCAAATGAAATTATACAACAAGTTTGTAACAAGTCAAATTCCCATTATTCTCCCCCTTTGTCATCAGACAAAAAGAAAGAAAGACATCATTGTCAAAAAAAGTTTGGCAAAAAAAAAATTAAAAAAATACAAAAAATCAAGAGGAAGAAGGTGGAGGAGGAGGAGGTGGCCCTTGTTGAAAAAGAGATTTGAGGAGGTCTTCAACTCTCTTGTACATTAAGTCCATCTGATTATTCACGTAGGCCTGAAAAGCTGGGGGCACTTGGGTGAGAATGTCAGCAGAAGGTTGTGGTTCCACAATAGCTAACTCAGTGGTGGAAGCAGGAGGGGTCACATCCATTTGCTGCACAACAGATTCAACTTCGTCTTCAGACAGAGGAAGGTCAACATCCCAAGAAAGAGAATCTCTTCGGTATCCAAACATGTGATCCCAGGGATAAGGCCTGCCTATGTTGTCAGACGGAGGTCCAGAGACATAGCTTGGACAAGAGAAGATTGTTGGCAATGGCGAGTTCAGAGGCAGTCCAAGAAGATCATCTATCATAAAGATAGGACGAAAACACTGGAAGCTCTGACCAGACACAGTTATAGTATCTTCCTTATCTTCATCGCTTAGACCTGAAGAAGACGCTTGTTGCTCACATTCCCAAATGTGCTTTTCCCAGAAGGTCTTAGCCTTGTTCTCCTCAGCTTCTCCTTTATTCGAAACATGCCACAAGAAATCAACATCAACATCATGGGAACGTAAGTTCCCAAAATTTGACTTAAAGAGGATAGGCTTGGGAAAGGTGGCTTGGCTTCTGTACTTTTTCAAGTCTTTGTTTTTATTTAAATCCACCATTGGCAACCTTGGACAAACCCGATCCGGCTGAATCTTGATGGCAGTTGTAGAAGAGATGATCAGTGAAGGGGGTACAAATCTCATATCCTTCAACAGAAGACTCCCCTTAATGACACTGACAAGGATGGTGTCATAAGGACTTGCAAACTGTCCTATTTCTTCCAATGTGACAGGTTTGAAGGAGAGGTCACTAGGGAAGATGTGAACTTTTGTTGAGCAACCATCACAGCACCGGGAGCGTCTTGCTGTGAGTGGGAGAGAAGAGTCCTTAGATTCCCAAGGAGGGATAATGTGGGGAGTAACGCCCACAGAGAAAGGGTTAAGGTAGGAGGAGTTGAAGAAGGTCTTTTGAGAGGGTGAAGGTGAAGGAGATTGGAAAGGTATGATGTGAGTTTGAGAAGAAGGTTCAATGTTTAAGGGAGATGAAGTTATTTGAGAAGTTGGGAAGGAGGTTTGTGGTTCTGGTTGAGAAGAGGGTAAAATGGAGGAAGAGGGAATGGAAGTTATTTGAGAAGTTGGGAAGGAAGTTTGTAAGGTACACTGATAGCATTGCTTGTGATAATTGTTTTGCCTACTTTGGACTTTCAAGTTTTAAACCCAATGCAATGTGTGTTGCCTATGCTGAGATTTTTACATACTTGTCATGTCCTGTTATTAATTATGCTGTTATGAATGATTTTGTTGTTCTTAATTCTGTCGTTGTCACTAGTGATTCTGCTGTCATTGGTAATTCTATTATCATTGGTGATTCTGTTGTCAATTGTGATGATGTTGTCATTCATGATCCTACTACTGAGTGTGATTCTTTTGATTCCATGGGATATGATGATGTTGTTTTGCAAGATTATGCATAGCTTGCAAGTGCACTTGCTGTAAATTTGGCAGATTTGGTTTTAGTTCCAAAACTGGTACCGACAGTCCAGCAACCACCCTCCCTTGAACTCAAGCCCTTGCTCGAGCATCTGAAATATGCATTCTTGGAGGAGGATGAGAAGCTTCCGATCATAGTGGCTAAACACGTCTAACCTAAGCAAGAAACCAGATTATTGGAGGTCTTGAAGCAACACAAAAGGGCAATTGGTTGGACACTTGCAGACATTCCTGGTATTAGCCCATCCACGTGCATGCATAGAATATTACTTGAGGATGAAGCTAAACCAGTGAGACACCCTAGAGGAGACTGAACCCTCTCATTTTGGATGTGGTGAAGAAAGAGGTGACCAAGCTATTGCAGGCTGACATTATCTACCCCATCTTTGACAACAAGTGGGTGAGTGATCAATCATTTTGAGACACTTATGTTAGCTTTGTACTTGGCTTTATTAGATGTTTATTGTGCCCAATATTAGTATATTAGTTGAGTTTTATGTTGTTGGGTTTTATTGAGCTTTAATGCAATTTGTGAATAATTATCATATTTTGATGCATTTTTTACCTTTCCTCCTTAGTTAGGCCATAACTTGGGATTCGGTGATCCATTTGAGGTGATCTTAGTGTCTGTGGAAAGCTAAGACAAGGCTCTACAAGTTTCATGAAGACCTCAAGAGCTGGATCAGACTTCTGAGGATCCAAAATCCCTGCAAGTCAGAGTGGGTTTGCTGTCGCTGGAATCTAAGTAGTGTGTACATATTGGGCCATAACGTGGGCTATAGGCCTCCTTTTGAGCTGAAACCATTGCTATTGGAAAGATAAAACACATATCTCCAACTTCACTGAAGACCATTTAGTCAATAGATGTCGTTTTAAGCATGATTATGAAGCTACAAGTTGGTTTGAATTTGAAAACATGTTCTGCCAATGTGACTTGAGGTAGATGCATTGTTTTTGGAATATTTGGAGTTGTAAAAGTCCAATTAGCATGAAACCAGCGCCAAAAGTTCAAGGAGACAATTGTCTACAACTATTATGAGACTTCCAGGCCAAAATACATCGTTTATGGTATGAAAGTCAAGCTGGAAGTCAGAGAATAATTGTTGACTAGAAGCCACCAACCATGCACCAACTCACCAACCATACACCAACCCACCAACCATGCATCAAGCTACCATATTTGACAATTTCTATTTTTTTACAGCTTGCATTCATATTATCTTCAGTTACAAATTGGCTTCTAGGATTAGTATAAATAGGGTCAATCTCTTTGTATTAAGCATCAATGAAATATGAATGAAATTTGAAGTAAGTTTGAGTATTTGTGAGGGTTTTCTTTCTCTTCTTCTTCCTCTTCTTTAGAATTTTGTTTTTGTGCTTTATTTTCTGAGTTCTTCCTTCCCATCCATGGAAGGCTAGGCTCTTATAATCAATCCAAGGGATTAACCATCTTGATGTTTAATTTGGAGATCTTGTTTCGATTGTTCATATTGCTTAATTGTTATTCAAGTTTCTCTTCTTGCTCTTTTGATTTTTATCTAGATTGAATTGCTTAATTTAATTTAGATGTTTATGTGATAATAGCTTTATTATCATGTATTCAAGAGGATCACAAAGACTAAACAATATATCAAAGCTTTTTGATAGATTGTTTAGCTTGGTTAAATTCCGGATCTTAAGTTAATCTATGTTTGGATGATGCTTACTTTATCTAACCTTGGTTAATCAAATCCTAGATGCTTATCTAGTAGAGAATTCTTGGATCATGTAAAAACTTCTTGATGTGATCTAAGGCTAAGAACATGGTTAGCAATTAAGTGAATTTCTTGTGATCAATGATAGATTAAACTCAAGATCGGTAAAATTCATTGGATTGGTTAATTTGTTAATTGCATTTCTTTAATTCAACCAGAGAATTTACTTTACAAATCATCAAACCCCCCCCCATTTTAATTATCTTGATCTGATTGAATCTTTATTTTTTTGTTTGGATCCTTGAGAGACAATTTGGTTCATTCTATACTACAAATTAGTTTGTGATCCGGTAATTTTTATTATTTGACGGGTCTCGACAACCTCTTGTCAGTGAGCTCGGCGCAAGTGGTTCCAAAGAAATCCATGTTGACAATTATTGCCAACTAGAAGAATGACCTTATTCCGACCCGAGTGCAGAATAGCTGAAGAGTCTGCATTGACTACAAACGCCTCATTAATGTCCTATTCATTACATAACAAGCAGTGTTAACTGCATCCACCTAAAAATATTTAGGAAGATTAGTTTCATTGAGTATAGTTCTATCCATTTCTTCTAAACTTCAATTTTTTCTTTCTACAGCTCCATTTTGTTATGTAGTTCTAGAGGTTGAAAAATTATGCTCAATGCCACTTTTATTACAAAAGGTTTCAAAATCTTGATTTTCAAATTCCCCACTATGACCACTTCTTATGAATACTATGCTAGAGTTTTTCTCATTTTGAATTAACTTGGCAAGTTTTCTAAAGGTTTAAAAGCCACATTCTTATGAGCAAGAAATAATGTCCAAGTAAACCTAGAATAATCATCCACAATCATAAAGGGATAGCAATTCCCACCAAAGCTCATTGTTCTTGATGGTCCAAAAAGGTTCATGTGTAAAAGTTGCATAGGTCTAATAGTTGAAACAATGTTTTTTTTTGGCTTTTAAAAGAGACCTTTACTTGTTTTCCTTTTTAGAAAGCATCACAAAGTTTGTTCTTTTCAAAATAGATCTTTGGGTACTCAATTACTAAGTCTTTAGAGATTAATTTGTTAAAATGATCCATGTGAATATGAGCAATTCTTCTATGCCATAACCAAGAATCATTTTCCTTACTCTTATGGCATTTAACATCATTTGAGGATATATCATTTAGGCTAATCATGTAGATATTATCTTTCCAATGTCTTACAAACTTAACTTGCTTATCATATTTATCCTTAACTATGCAACAATTTAAATAAAAAATAACTCTATTATTTTTGTCACACAATTGACTAATGCTAAGCAAGTTATGTTTTGTTCTATCTACCAACAAAACATTTTAAATAGAAGTAGGAGTTTTACTAACTTTTCCAACTCCAAGAATTTTTCCTCTATTGTTGTCTCCAAAGATGACATGTTCATGCTCCATCATGTGTTTAAAGTAACCACTATCAAGATATTACTTTGAGCTCTTTGCCTTCGAGCACACTTATAAACGAGTTCAAGTTTTGGTTTGAGGTACCCAAACTTTTTTTGGTCTTTGAGGTGTTAGTTTTGGGCAAGGTACCATTGGGAGCCTATATTTTCTTTTGTCCATCATGCAAGTTTTTCCTAACTCTATATGTAGATGCATTATGTCCCTTCTTGCCACAATGAAAACAAGTGATAAATAGACTACTTGACATTGTTGTAAAAACAAAGAAGTTTTTGTTGAGTCTTGGGTTTGTATCCCAAACCCATTTTGTCAAAGATACATTTTGTTTCCCAAGCAATGGGTTTAGGTTATCTCTCTTAAAAGTGAATTTTGCAAAAGTGTTCTTTAAGTCCTCAATTTCTTTTTCAAAATTTAAATAAGAGGAACATGAGGAGGAGGAGGAATGAGTCTCCTTATATGATATACAAGTTGGACAAGAGGAATTTGCATCAATCAAACCAAAAGTTTCATTTTCAATTTTTAACTCTTTAACCTCTTTGTTTAGGTAAGAAATTTGATTTTCTAAAGACCAAATAAATTTCTTTGAGGTTATACATTCTTCATGCAATTCCTCAAATGCTTCTTGTAATTCATCATAAGAGGGTTGTAGATCAAGGGATTGAGATACTACCTCTTCCTTTGGTCTTTTATTAAATCTTTCTACCTTCTTTTGATATAGAGGAAAATCGATCTTCATGTAACCTAGTTTGCCACACTCAAAGCAAGCAGGTGGAGTGGGGTTTGAGCCTTCTCCCTTATTAAAGTTCTTCTTTGGAGGGAAATGTGACCTTCTTCCATTGTTTGTCTTTTTGAGAAATTTTCCAAACTTTCTCACAAGGCTAAAATTATCTTCATTCATTTCTTGGTCTTCTAAGGAACCTCCTGTTGGGAAAAGCGAAAATAAGAGCATAAAACGCAGCGGAAAATTCCCACCAAGAATCCAAGCAAATGGTCATGGTTTATGTTCAAAAGTTTACGTCTTGTAGCGTGTAGAAGACGACTGTCAAACACCATGGCATCGCAACAACGCAGTAGCGACTCTATGAAGTCCACACGAGCAGATTCTTGAAGCGTGTCTCTATGCACTGCTAGATACCAAAAGAGACACAGTGGCTGTTTCTTTTCACACAAACTAAGTGTAGTATACGGCTAGGATTAGGATTAGATGGCACAACACTCTTAGTGTTGCTATTTATAAGCAGTACACAATGGAAAGGTGAAAAGACCTAGCCTTGGCCTTATGGGCTCATCTGACATGAGCTTCGCCCACAAGGGATTGAGTTCAACTCTGATTCCTCGTGCTCCAATTAATCTACTTTAAGTATGTGACCCAATAGGTTCTCATTACATTAGCAATAATATTAAATCATATTTAAATATTATAAACAATAAACGGTGTCTAGCAACACATCATTGCTACCCAAGTAATGAGAAAGTCAATGGTTTGACATAACTTTTCTGTGACCTATGTTACTATGTAGTCTAGTCCCTTTGTTCAGATATCTTGATTAAACACAAGGCATGGAATGTGTCATCCTTGTACTATTCAATCTTAAGTTTCTTGATCTCTGAGTAGACATACTAAGACAAATGACATCAACATCTCATATTGATTCATTCGAGCATGGTTATCCATTTTCAGTCTCACTCTTATCAAGAAGCCCACAGATATCGCTCCCGTTAAGTAGGAGGGACAAATCCTATTTAGGCCACTCACATTCCTCTGCATTATTCACAGTATGTCTAATAGTCATCTTGATAATCTCCTTGTTACAGGGGACGTTTGACAATATCAAGTCATATAACTCCTCATGTAGGGAACTATAGTGCCATCAAGTCAAAGGACCACATACATCATTGTCACTGTGAGAATCGCTTATGACATTCACGTAACGATCCATGCAGCGTTCTCATGGTGGGTCAATCAAGTACAACATTACTCTAATGTGTACCCATGTGAAGACTTGATATCTCATATCTATGACCCGTGAGATATAGTCATCAGTCCACGCACATACTAGTCTCAATGTATTACCGTTGTCCTAAATGACAATAATACTTGACTAGAGATATTTAAGAATAACGTTCTAATAAGTGCCAACAACATCTCACTATCGAGTCATGTACTTGATATTCCATTGCATAGAACTTCCATTCTAAGAACTTTATTATATTCATTTAATATAAATAAATAACACAATGAATGAAATGCCTCATATATTAAATAAATGTCATGATACAATGTAAATCATAAAGTCAAGATATAATTGGCATATAGAGAATACACCAACAATTCCATCATCATAATGGGATCTGGTGGGCTTGAGAGCGATTTCTTTCTTTTTTTTGTCAACTCCTTCATGCTCATTGAGTCTTACTAACTCCATTTCATACTCTTGAAGTTTCCCAAAAAGTGTTGGAAAAGTCATGGTGGCCAAGTTCCTTGATTCGGAGATTTCTATTACCTTGGGTTGTCATTCCCTACTCAAACACCTCAAACTTTGTTAATTAATCCTCGTTTGGAAATGTCTTTCCTAGTGAAGCTAAATGATTGACTATATGAGCAAATATCTTTTGTATATCTTGTAAATCCTTGAGTCATTCTAAAGAGTTCATATTCATGTGTTATAGTGTTAATTATAGACTTTTTCACCACACTAGTTCCTTCATGAGTTACTTGAAGTACATCCCATATTTCTTGTGCAGTTTTATAATTGGAAATGCGAAAGTACTCATCATAACCTAAGACACTAGTAATGATGTTTTGGCGTTAGCATTAAACTGACTTTCTTTTTATCATCATCGGTCCATTTAGCTCTTGGTTTTATGACCTTACGACCTTCTACCATTCTAGTTGGAACAAAAGCACCAGTTTCAATGGCATCCCAAATATCAAGATCTATTGATTCAATGAAGACGTTCATTCTCTCTCTCCAATAGGTATAGCTGGTAACATTGAAGGCTGGGGGTCTATTAATAGAAGCCCCTTCGGATAAGACAAATTGAAAAGAAGTCATCTATCTTCTTGAAGTGGTTAAGCTCTTCACACAACAGTTAAGCTCTAATACTACTTATTACCAAGTGGCTTCAATAACTCAAGAGGGGGTGAATTGAGTTTTCAAAATCTTTTCGTAAATTATTTTATCAAGGATTTCAATGGCACTAATTATGTTGAATCAATGAACTTAAAAGTGAAGTGGACTAACGATAACAAACTCTCAACACAAAATTTAGCAAATTATAAGTTATCATCGATGATGACACCAAGCAAATCGAAAGGCTAATACAATACTTGAAAGTAAATGATAAGGGTTAAGATAATGCAAACAGAATTTATTTGGTTTAATCACTTCTTGTGATTTACATCCAGTCCTCGAGATCATCTACTCAAGATTTTCACTATTCTTCAAGCTTCTAACTTGGTGTTGGGTTTTGGGATACCAAACAAAAAGCAAACACAATGAAAAAAAAAATCCTAAACCCAGTTGAAGATCCATGTGAAATTCATAAACCGTATTAGGTAGTTACCTCTATGAAGGGATAGTTGTCTCCACAGTCTGTCAATAACAAGCACAGCAAGGTTGCGGTGCCTCTAAGGTATCCACACAAACAAAGTAAAATTAGGTTCTCCTTTAGGCAGTGGTGCTAGTGGGAAGGGGGTGTTGTTTCTCTTGTCACACTCTTAATGACTGACGACTAGGGTTTCTAAAACTGTTTCAGATCTCTCTTATCTGTTGTGCCTGCTGTTGCACGTATATATGAAATATGTATATGAAGGGAAGCCATCATTAGTGAGTGTAAACGTATTGATGTCCCTACTTATAATTTGACCTAAGTCAAAATGATGTTCAGGTCCATCTATTTAGTTGCCCCATCTAATCTAATTATATGTCCAACTAGTTATTTATGAGCTCAAGTCATAATTGAATTCTCAACTAAATTCATCTTATGAATTTCAATCCCAATTTCAATCCATTCAAAGTGTGTGACCTTATAGGTTCTCATTACGTTGACAGTAATACTAAAATCCTATTTTAGTAATACAAATAGTAAGCAGTATCTAGCAATACATCATTGCTACTCAAGTAACAGGAATGTCAGTGATTTGACATAACCTCTTTGTGAACAATGTTACCATGCAGTCTATTCCCTTTATCCAGATACCTTAATTGAACACAAGGCATAGAACATGTCGCCCTTGTATAGTTTAATCTTTGATTTCTTGATCTTCGAGTAGACTTATTAAGACAAATGAAATCAATAGATCATATTGACTCATTTGAGCGTGGTCATGCATTTTGTAGTCTCACTCAATCAAGGGGCTCGAAGATATCGCTCCTTTTGTGTATGAGGGACAAATTCTATCTGAGTCACTCACATCCATCTGAATGATTTGCAGTATGTCTAATAGTCGTCTTCATAGTCACCTTATTACAGTTGGACGATATTAAGTCTACAACTCCTCATGTAGGGAATTGTGGTGCCTTCAAGTGAAAGGACCATATACGTGCAACATTCTTATGGTGGGTCAACCCAATACATTATTACACACATGCTAATCTCAATGCATTATTGTTGTCCTAATTCACAGTAATACTTGACAAGAGACATTTTAGAATAATGTTCCGATTGCAACTAATAGGATTTCACAACCAAGTCATACACTCGATATCTCATGGTATTGTATTTACTATTCTAAGGACATTATCATGCATATTTAAATGAAACAAATAACATAATAAATGAAATGTCTCATAAAATAAATGACAAGATACAAGGTAAACTAAAAAGGTCAGTATACAATTGGCCTCTAAGGCATACACCAACACTTGGGTGCTTGAGAAAAACCTTTACAAAATAGAGCACTCTTCACTAGTTTAGGATTCTCCACATTTTTTGTGCAAAAGCCTTTACACAATATAATAAGGGACCTGTTGAATCAATACAAGATAATAAGATGGTTTGAAGTGTTTGAAACTCTCAAAAGAGCAGATGTACAACTTGAAGTTTTAATGAGTATATGATCAAATTACTAAGCAAGCTTAAAAAAAATAGTGTGATGAACTTAGAAGGAGTTAATACTCTCAAGAATAATTCAATGATATTCGTTCTTTATAATAACTCCTTTAGATAAGCAATAAATACCCCCAAAGTAAATTACAGTCATTCGTGATAGTTAGGCAGGATTTAATGTTTAACTAGCCGTTGAAAAATAATTCATAGCACGTATGTAGTCGACTACACAATAGGCTGCAGTTGACTACCTATCCTTTCTGTTCAGTAAAAGAAAGAGTTCACAACTCAGAAGGTTGAAAAGCATCCATATTGTAGTCAACTACACATGACTTGTAGTCGACTATATGAGTTCTCTCGAAATTGAAAGAAGAGCTCGAAGACATAGATGCCAAAGCAGGAATTTCAAATATTGATGATGTAGTCGACTACAATACGTAGGTAGTCGACTACATGTCTTTTCAGGAAAATATTAGGAGCATTTTGAGTTTAAAGAGTTTTGCATGTGTCATTGTAGTTGATTACATCTAACTTGTAGTCAACTACAAGTCTCCTCTATGTGAAGGTTGAATGTGCTCTCTTGTTCAAAAAATAAGTTGTGTAGTTGACTAAAACAAACATAAAGTCGACTACAAGAGCTTTCTGTTTAGAAATAAGGAGTTGTCACGTTCTTCCAGCCAAAGTTACTTTTTCCTTTCTAAAGATCTTGTAGATTTTTGTACCTTGCTAGGTTCTTAAAAAAGGATTTTTTTTAAATCATTTGAAAAGAATATTTGAGCTTGCAAAGATATTTAAGAACATAATACTCTTACAATTAAATCTAAGTCCTAGATACATTACATAAGGGACTTTGGACACGTTCTTCGATGATGATTCTTGTTTGGTTATCATCAAAAGTCCATTGTCATAAGTGTTGTTCACATGATCAACGATCCATAAATGAAACACTCATCCAACGACCACTAATCAAGAAGAATTGTGCAACTCTGTAAAACCTGGTGTGTGCTAAATGTATCCCGGCAACTAAGCCAACATTTGAACAATTTTCAAAGGAATTGCAAAATTAATCCTTTCAAATTATATATTATAGTGTAGTGGAAAGCAATGGTGATTCTTGCAGAGGATTGTGCAAATTGAAATGTAAAATGACACTAAACTATAAATTACAAGAAAAAGTAAATAAATAAGGGATTTTTAAGAAAAGAATAAAAGTAAACTAAATCAAGTAAACCAAATTGTAAAGATGGAAATAGAAAGTACAAAACAAGCAAGAATAACGAACAAATTTGATGCAACAATAGATGAAACTTGGTTAAGGAATCTTCTTCGCCATTAGACTTTAGACAATTACAATTGGATTTACGATGTTATTCCTTTTTTCTAGTGAAACTACCAACCATAAATAGCAACAAGCTCTGCTACCCTAATTTTTCCTTAGTTTGTCTTTAATTAGAACAAGTTCTCAAATTAATCCCTGACATCAAATAACCTAGAAAAGCTTTCTAGATTCAATGAGACGAAAACATTAAGCTAAGAAAGATAGGTTGATCTAGGTAATAACCTCGCAAGCTCGGATCATTCAACATAGTTTATGTTCTTCATCACAATTAATTAAGGATTTGACTACAATAATTAATTACAAATTGGAACTTGTGATTTGGAGAACAAGACAATTATGGATCAAGTTCCCTAAGATTATTACCTAGTTCTATTTACTTAGCCACCTACATGGATCAATATAACAACAACACACAACTATGATAGAAGAAACATAAACAATCTCAATTAAGACTAAGGAAATAACATCATGGATCCAACTACAAATGTAACATTCCTGAATTTTTAATTCCAACCTTATTTCTAGCTTAGTTAAAATATATGAAAGTCCTGGTATATTTTGTTAAGGAAATTGGGAAATTTTAGAAATCACCAAGGGTATTTTTTACTTTTCACACCATTTGTGGCAATTTAGAGATTTCCCACTCAAGTGAAGGGCAAAATGGATAATTCAACTTCATTTTTGGGATATAGGGACGGGCCACTTAAGGTGACCGTGTGGTCATCTTCTCCAAGGAGAAAAATTCAAGTTCCTCCATTCAAGCTTTTCTCAAGGTTTCAAGGTCCAAAAGTAGGCATTTCTACTCATCTTTTGGCTTTGCTTCTCTGATGATTATTGATCACTTTGATCTCCTCTTCAAGTCTATGGTTTTAGTTTCTTAAAAAACTCATTTTCATTTTCAAGAATCAAGAACACCCATTTCTAAAGTTTCTTATTTGGTTTAGGTGTTTTAAAGGAAGTTGAAGAGGAGGTTCTTATAAGGATTTTGGTTGGTTTGATCTCTTCACAAGCCTAGTTTCTTGTCCTAAATCACTTCTAGGTGAGTGTGAGTTATTTGTGATATTGCATGGTGTTATTAGGTTGTAAGTTTAAGTTTTAGAAAATAAGGATTTCTCATATGTTTAGCATAGTTTTGGATTTGCTACTTGTTATTCCATGACTTGAATGAATGAATATTCTTGAACAAGATAAGTTGTATATGGTCAGAAAAATAAAACTGATATACAATGCAATTGAAAAACATGTTGTGAACTCTGTGAATAGATTCACTGAGAGATTCACAGACTCGTGAATAGCTTCATCTCACTTTGAATCGATTCACAATTTGATATGAATAGATTCACAAAAGCTTAAAATGATGACTTAGTGCAGTGTTGGGAAGTGTAACTAAGTGAATATGTTTGAAAAGAATTGAATGTAATGTTGTGTTGACTTTTGAAACCTGGGTTAATTTAAATGTTATACTATTGTGATGTTGAGCATGGTATGGAAGCATTGCGTATGCATAGTGAAATTGCCTAACCGGAAGGGGTTAGATGGAAAGAAAAGGTATGCATGAATGCATTTCATATGCATAGTGAGACGACATAACCGGAAGGGGTTAGTGTACAAAATGTTGAGTGATTGCCTAACTGGAAGGGGTTAGATGGAAAAAAAAATGTGTGAATACATTTGCATCATAAAACCATTACATGTTACTGGATTGGAATTCCTTGATGTGATGAATTGATTTTTTTCTTGCATTCTAATTTCATACATACTTTATTCGCAAGTGATATTCACATTCACTGGGAAGTTGTTCTTACTCTCTCTTTCTCATATTTGCAGGAGAACCCCAGACCCTCTATGGGTTAAGTACAGAGAATCTATTGCTTGTTGCTGTTAAAGTTAAATTGTATTTTGATACTTGTATTTTTGTAGAGTTAAGCTCCGTTATGTATTCATAACACGTGTAATATATTGTACTTTGATATAAGTATAATAGAGAAACTAATGAACAATTGTTGATGTTCTCAGTTTTGCTAGTATTTTGTTTAAGCGCTAGGTTGTGCTCAGTCAGGATAGTATTTGATATACAGTTGTATACTTTACGTACTCGGATATTATGTTGAATTAGATTGGAGATCTCTAGTATCTATATGATGTTATGAAATGATTGTGTTAGAAGTTGCTGTTTATTTTGTTTTGTCATTTTGGGAACGTACGAGAAACAAATGAAACTCTGCCGAGTTTTCTGTATAAGAAAAAAAATATTTCATGTAAGTGCATATGAGATGGTAAATGATGTAGAAAATATTAAGTGTTACAACAAACTCGTGTCTAGGTTTTTAAAATCACCCTTAACCAAAAAGGAAAACTAGCCTAACATAATTTTAAACAACATCAAAAGATAAAAAAAGAAATATGTTGAGTTCAAAACAAAAAGACAAGATAAAAGAGAAACAAAATGGTTGATATTCTTCTTGAAATCCTTGTTCTCTTAAGGTTATTTTCAATGGAAAACTCTCATTTACTCCTTTGCAAATGCTTAATTTCATCCAAGAGTAATTAGGGATCAATTTTGTACCCTAACTCTTGTTAATTAGGCCTAAAAACTCAAATGGGTCTTTGCTAATTTTTGTATTTCTAAGGCTTCAACACGACCATGCTTCAAAACACAGTTATGCTTTACTCTATCATGGCATTATGGGTTGCGATTGAAAGTATGACCAGGTATGCGTTTTGGCTCCAAAACATGGTCAAGCCGTGTTTTTCTCTGTTCTTGCTTGGATGACTTAATTAACCAAAATTCCCAACATGAAAATTGTAATCCTATGTCTTAACTTCCCATAGCCAGTAGAATTGCTTCAATTCGAATTTTGTAACTTAGGTTATATCTAATTTACAATGCCAAGGTCCAAATATTTTGACATTACTTCCCGAAATAGATAAGATTTGGTTTCCTTTGCTTTCCCTTGACTTCCTTAAGGAAACATCATTAAATATTTCAATTATGGAAACATAGCATGAAAGTCCAAAACCAAGATATGCAATAAATACACGTAATCAAATCGAATTAGTAATTTTATGGAAAATATCCAAAATATTAATTTCTACATCTAACACATTCACATATAGCAAGAAGAATAATAAAGGGAATTTATTATGAAAACACCTAAAAAGGCATTAAACTAATTAAACTTGACTCTAATTCAAGACAAAGTAAGCACAAAATAGATGTGTAAAAGCCACATATCATTTATATATATATATATATATATATATATTATTCTTATAGTGGCCCCACCATAACATAAGACAAGCTTCTTGGAGAAGCTACATCCAAAAGTCAAAGCAGTCAAAGGGGGCTGTGGGATAAAATAAATAATATAAAATGAAAACAAAAGATACAAATATTATTTTATTCTTTCTTACTCTAATTTTCTGATTCTTTCACTTTTTAAGTTTCTTCTTTATTGCTTTCTTGTTTCTTTCTTCAAGAGCAAAGACATATCTTGTTTCCTTCTTTGAGAGCAGGGGCGCAAGATGATTCTCAGATCGATAATGACATTGAGAGTGTGAGAAAATTGAGAGACCCCACTTCACTTCCCACCTTCAACACAACACTAGAGTTCGTTGACTCCTTTCCATTTGAAGCAAAACAAGAATAATTTCTTTCCTCAATTTTTCTTTGATTGTTGGCTACTAAGTGTGTGTGGGGATCTGTAAGTATTTCTAAATCTTAAGAAATTTCATACTTTAATTTTGTTGGTTTGTTTATGCATTTTGAATATAATTTTTTTCTAATTATTATTTATTTTTTCATTAAGTGTAATTAGATTAATTAATTGAAAGGTGTATATTTAATTTCTTGTTACTATATATAAATTAATAAACTCACATTTCATTTTACTTTTTATTGATTTTTCCATATTTCTTACTTTGATATTTATTTTTATTTTATTTTATTTGGTATACAAGTAAGGCCCCACCACTAGGGTGGGACCTAAGGGATCCCTGTAGAAGGCCTAGGGGGAGGGGGAAGGGGATAAAGGGGAGGGCATTGGCCCCCCCCCCCCCGGCGCCCTCCAATACAGCATATGCCTGAAACCAACAAAGCCAAGCTCTTTGGCGGGCTCTTACTTTGATATTTAATTAAGCTTTTAGGATGCCTTTTTTTTTGCTGATTCACTGATTTATATATTTTTTATATGGGCACATATATTTTTTAGGTTGACTGGTTGAGTGATGTTTAAGAAGAAAACTATTGACTTATTTTTTAAGAGAAAAAAGAGAATAAATGATGAAACACAATCTAGTGCACCAATTTTAAATTCAGAGAGTGATGTTGAAAATGTTGTTGAGCAACCTACAATGCCTACCATTGAGCAACCTATTGAGTCACCTCCTTCTAAAGCTATAAGGATTGAATAAGGAAAAATTAATATTGATATTTTGATACGTGATCCTGGAAAGCGTCCACAAAGTTGGGATTATCCTATCAATTAACAAGATGAAATTTGTAGGGCATATATAAAGTTTGGACCATATCAATTTATTACAGATGTGTATCTACTTTCTGGTCAAGAAGATAATCCTCGTCGATTTCAAGTTCATTGGTTTAAAAGTTTTACTTGGTTAGAGCATTCATCAGAAGTAGATGCTGCCTTTTGTCTTCCGTGCTATTTTCTTTCTAAACGATCAAGTCCATTCACTTCAATAGGATTTAAAAGTTGGAAAAAAGTGAATAGTGGGAAAGAATGTGCATTTTTATCTCATGTGGGAAAAACTCCTAATTCTCTTCACAATGCTGCTGTTAAATGCTGTGAAGATTTGAAGAACCAATCATGTCACATTGACAAAGTGATGTCTAAACAAACTTCACAACAAATTTTGAGTAATAGGTTGCGTCTTAAAGCCTCTGTGGATGTTGTTAAATGGTTAACATTTCAAGCTTGTGCTTTTAGAGGACATGATGAAAGTTTGGAATATAAAAACCAAGGAAATTTTGTTGAAATGATAAAACTTTTGACTTCTTATAATAAGGAAGTGGATGAAGTTGTTTTGGAGAATGTCCCTCAGAATGCAAGATACATATCACCTACTATTCAAAAGGAAATTTTACATGTCTTTGCTATAAAAATACAAAATGAAATTCGTAAAGAGATTGCTGATGCAAAATTTTGTTCTACTGTTGATGAGGCTTGGGATGAATCTAGAAGAGAACAAATGACTCTTGTTCTTAGATTTGTTGATAACCATGGATTTGTCAAGGAGCACTTTATAGATGTAGTACATGTAAGAGATACTATTGCAGCCACTTTTGAACAAGAGATTTGTTCAATATTATCTTATCATAGTCTCAACATTCAAAATGTTCGGGGTCAAGGATATGATGGAGTTAGTAATATACGTGGAGAGTGGAAAGTGGAAAGGCTTACAAGTTTTAATTCTTCAAGAATGTCCTTATGCATATTTTATACATTGTTTTGCTCATCAGTTACAATTAGCTCTTGTTGCAACTAAAGAAGTAGTTGATGTTTATGCTTTTTCTCAAAACTTGACTAATATTGTCAATGTTGTGTGTTCTTCTTGGAAACGCAATGATGAGTTACAAGCTACTTATGCAACTAAAATTGCTCATTTAGTTGCAAATAATGAGATTGAGACAGGAAGGGGAGCTAATCAAATTGGGACATTATAGAGTCCTGGAGACACTAAATAGAGTTCTCATTTCAATTCAATATGCAGCCTTTTACACATGTTTGGTGCAGCTGCTTCAGTTCTTCAAGATTTATCTATTAAAGGATCTACATATAAATTCGGTGAGCAAGCAACACAACTTCTTATATTGAGCACATCTTTATATCCTAAAGATGCTTACAAGTCATTTAATGCTGGAAGCATCTGTAAACTTGTTGAGAATTTTTATTCTTCAAATTTTTCTGAGCAGGAAAAAATCTAGTTGGTATATGAATTGTAGCATTATGAGCATGATGTGCCTAAAGATCCAAAGTTTCAGAATTTGTCTACTATTACTGACTTATGTTGAAAATTAGTAGAGATTGGAAAATCAGATGTTTATCCTTTAATTGATAGATTGACTCGACTTGTTTTGACTCTTCCTATGTCAACAACGACTACTGAGCGAGCTTTTTCTGCTATGAAAATCATTAAAACAAAGTTCCAAAACAAGATGGAAGATGATTTTCTTATTGATTATATGATTGTTTACATTGAAAATGAGATTGCCCAAAAATTTACCACTGATATGATAATTGATGATTTTTACTCCATGAAGCATCATCATGCACAATTAAAAAAGTGAAAGTTTTAGGTATGTACTTAAACTTATATGTATAATATGATAATATTGACTATAGATATGTTTGAGTAATTTTTATTATATTAAGTTGTTAATCATATATCAAAATTGTTTCATATAGTTTGCTTTTATATGTTCATTAATTTTGTTTATTGTTTTTTCATATTATATATATTTGGTCTTGGGGCCCCCCTCGTATTAAATTTTTGGCTCCCCCTACCCTGAATTGAAGGAAAACCCGATCGGAATGCCTACCCAGCCACCCATTGAAGGAATAATTAATACATCTTGGAAGTCACTTGGCCGAGTTAGGGGTCAATGTACTATACAAGCCCTTTGGGACTTAGGCAATTTAGGCCCATTAACAATTACACACTACTTTGAACACCACACAGAAAGAGTTAATCATTATCTTATCCGCGTGGCAATAACAGTAACTAACGTGAGGTAGTGGAGGCCACCTTAAGTAACCAACAATTCCACCACTCCTTGGTCCCCCCTTTTATGGTAACAGTTAAGGTATATAAGGGAGGGAATGTTCACTCTAGAAGTATGATTTTCATTCTAGCCAATATATTTCATCTTCTTCATTTCTTTACTGACTTCAGTGTTGAAGTGCCCTTGCAGGTACTTCTTACCATTGTTGAACCAGTGAAGCCATCGCGAAGCTTGAGTTCTATCTGCTCGGGCCACCCTCAAAGTAACTGACGTGAACAACATCATATCTTTAAAAAAATGTTGTGAATACTTATATAAAACTAAGATGTTTATTTATTATTTGTTAATTTTATTTATTAATAATGTCTTTCTATTTATTATATATCAAATTTACTTTCATAGAAAAACTAATAGATAACTTTAATTTTTTATAGGAGGTTTTGTCTTGTACCTTTCCTTTTTGAGAAGGTACGAGTACCCTTCATAATTAGTGCTTAATATTTAGTCGCATGTCCCATTTAGTTAAAACATAATTACTTTATTTATATTTCAATATTTATATTTCAATATTTATATTTTAACAAGTGGGACATGTGGCTAAATATTAACCACTAATTATTAGGGGTACCGATACCTTTATTTCAAACAAAGGATATCAAAGAAATCTCCTTTTTTTATAGATATTACATTGTAAGAATGATAGGCATGCATAGCTAAGCAATATGTTCAAAAATCAGAAGCAATTCAAGATTAAGGTTGTCAAACTCCTTTTCTTTTTTGATAAGTTTTAGCTTTGATTTTATTTTAGGAGAAAATACATTTTACCTCATTTAACTTTATCTAATGTATAATTTACTTTTACAAAATTTATTGATGGAGCTTAGAACCTCATTCCATCAAACATAGTTGTACAAAACATGTAATTGTGAGCACTCATAATTATTTCCTTAATGCGTGAGAGATTGAGTTAATGATTTAAGTGAGAGTCTCGTTCTTGCTGACAAAGCAGGCGATAAATAACACTATTAATTATTTGAATAACATTTGATGAGAAGAGTTTTTAAGTTCCATCAATATAACTTGTAGGGATAGATTGTACCTTCTCTCTTATGGAGTAAAATATACATAGAGAAAATATATTTTAAACTTTGTCTTATAAACATGAAATTGGCCAAACGTTTCAAATATCAATAGCTTAGAAGAAAGGTAAAGATACTACAAGTCTACCAGGTTGGTAGATTTTTAAGTGACCTAAATCTCTTTTTTCATATCGCCCTCACAAAGGACATATAAAATATAATATAAAGTGCACAGCACGCCTTGACAAACCCCGAACAAGCATGATAGTGCCATCCCGGCCACCGGCGTTGGTTGTTAGTATCGAAACAAAATTTTCGCTATTAATAATTTTTAACTTCCTTACCTACTCTTCAAAAAAAAAAAAACTTCCTTACCTATAAATTTTGGAATTGCTTTGGTGTGTGTCTATATATATATATATATATATATTATCGATTTTAAAAATTAATTGTTAAATATTTATTAATTATTAATTTATATAATATATTTTTAAATATTTAGTGAAATCAACAACACCTGAGTAGATACCGTATTCATAGGGGAAATAGCAATAGTGCCAAAGCTTACCTAAGGTCCTTAAATGATGCAGTTGGTGCAGTTGTGCAGCCTCAATTACTGCGCCACGCAGACGCATCAAGGATAAAGTGAGAGAGAGGGGAAAATGCTCCATTCTCTAGAGTCTAAATTACCGGGCTCTGAATCTGAAACATTCTGCGGAGGACGATGAAGTGTAGTGAGACATAAACTATGGTTAATTGGAAAGGAAACGAAACGGATCAAACTTCATCTTTTTCTCACCCCACCAGGAAGAACATGGCACATCAGGACAGAAACAGTGCCAAACGCTACCCTCTCCTGTCGTTTTGGGAGCTACCGGAGTACATGAAAGACAATGAGTACATTCTGCACTATTACAGAGCCAATTGGCCTCTAAAAGAAGCTCTCTTCAGCGTCTTCCGTTGGCATAACGAAACGCTAAACGTTTGGACGTAAGCTAATTAATTAAGCTTTTCCCTTCTTCTTTGATAAAACTCCATCAATTTTGTTTTGTTTGGTCAGCACAGCACAATTCTTATTTGTTTAACCTCACTAATATTATTTAGTTGATATAGGTTGTTTTTCTTTAATGGTGGGTTTTCTGATTTCAGGCATTTAATTGGGTTTTTACTGTTTCTGGGATTGACACTGGGGAATTTGATGCAGCCTCATGTGGTGGATCTCTTAGACCTATTTACCAGGTTTTTTTTTTTAATGACCCTTCTGTTTTTCCCCTCAATTGTGCGCTTGTGTGTATGTCAAACTCAGGTGCAAACTCGTTGTCAGAGACTGAGAGAACCTATTCTAAGTACCTCTTCTTAGAGAAAGTTTATTTATGTTAGTATGTAGCCAGCAGCTGGTGCTCTGTGTAGGAATTTAGTGTTAAAAACTTGAATCTAGAATCTACTTGCCTCAACAATTGGAATATTTTTCCTTTTTTCTTTGTTTAATTAAGAGGGACCCTGAGAAATAAGAATAAAATTGGAACAGATACATATATCAGCCATTGTTTCTCACACAAAGCAGGAATAAGATGGTAATGCTTCCTTCAACACAAGTTTGGTTAAACAAATTAACATACCGAATTTTCTATGCAATTTGTGGGTAGATAGGTATTAGGTAGTTAATTTGACCATGGGTACTCAGCAAATTGCTTTTTCCAATAGACGTTCTGTGATTTAGAATCAGCTTATTCCTAGTAGCCATTACTAGAATTGTCAGCTAGATTGACATACGTAATCTTTGTAGGTCTTTTTCTTCAATTGCGGGCAAAAATGTTTCTCAGAACTTCAAAGATCTGTTCCTGGTAAGCTAGCTATCATGATCACATTACAAACAGACACACACATCCTGCTTCCCCATTTTTACATAACTATTATACATTGTTATTTTTAATGCTGACATTGTAAGAAGTTGCAGGGAACAACGTTACTCATTGATTTGAAACATCGAACACCTTGGAAAATGGAACTTCAATCCCTAGAGCAGGGTACAGCAAGATGGCCATTCTTCGTTTTTTTAGGTGGCTCTATGTTCTGCCTCCTCTCTAGTAGCATTTGCCACCTCTTTTCTTGTCACTCCCACCCGTTAAACCTGTTTCTGGTTCGAATAGACTATGCTGGGATCACAGTCATGATCATCACCTCCTTTTTCCCTCAGATTTACTATGTTTTCCAATGTGAACCTCACTGGCAACTCCTCTACCTTGCTGGGATCACAGCCATGGGTCTATTCACAATTGCAACTCTGCTTTCCACATCACTTTCAACAGGAAAATACCGTGCATTTCGCTCCATGTTGTTCTGTTCCATGGGACTTTTCGGCATTGTCCCTGCAATCCATGCCTGCTTTTTGAATTGGGGCAATCCTCGGCGCAGTGTTACCCTTGCATATGAATCTACCATGGCCTTATCTTACTTGACAGGGACCATGTTCTATGTGACCCGGATACCAGAAAGGTGGAAACCTGGATGGTTCGACCTGGCAGGCCACAGTCATCAAATATTTCATGTTCTGGTGGTAGTGGGGGCATTAGCACATTATGCAGCTACGCTTGTCATGCTAGATTGGCGTGATACTTATGGGTGTGGCCCGGTTCCTTGATTCACGTTTTACAACATATGCACAGCAAAAGATGGATTTTCTGAAAGTATTGTCGTAGATGAGAAATCTTGTAATAGCACAAACTTTTCTGCAAATATAAGAAACATTGTCTAATTGTTGGATTTCAAGCAACTGTGGGAGATAATTAAAAGTCTAAAAGGTGCTATGATTGTAGAAATAATTTATTGTTGGAGTATTTTTATAAAGACAAAAATTTCTTAATAAAACAATTAAAATATTAGAAAGACTTGAATTTGTTGATGATGTTGTGAAAGATGTTGCAGCACTTTAAAGATGAATAAGATGATGATTGGTTGCACAAATGATCAAAAGCGTGTGTATACACTAAGCTTTAGGTTTGATTCGTCCCCACCAATCTTGATATATTGGATGCAATAGGGTTCTTGACGAATCCCCTTCAGGATACTTTGGATTTCTTAAAGTGGTTTGCACACACACTCCAAGCTTATCAATCAATGGTATTTTACAAAATAAAGAATTTATGAAAGATTTAATGATGCATGAGCACTTCAATTTTTCGGTTTTCTTCTGCATGCAGAGTGCCTCTATTTATAGAGCAACTCACACCACTTGGTGAAGGGAAACAACTTTTCAAAATTTTAACAATGATCAAACTGAAGCCTTTAAGTATTAGTCGCGTTCATATTATGAGAGATGTGATAGTTCGGCCTAATGTAAGGAGGCACCAGGTTCGAATCCCACCACCAAAACACAATGTCCAACCACTGAACAAGGCAACGTTTGATGAGAATTATTAACTGTTTAAATATATATCATACAATGTATCAATTTTCAATTTGTATTTTGAAAATCTCTCACATAAAATCACCCCAATCTATTAAAGGAGAGCCCGTTTCCTCCGAGTGAGGCTTCCCTAGAGTCATAATAGCTCTCTGAGTAAAGAACATATCTCACGGATGAAGCTACATGTGGCCTGGCCTCCCACTCTGTTCGATTTATACCATTCTCTTTTAGATATTTTTGTGTGCTGCCTATTTTGTCTCTTGCAATCTCCCCATACATTTGAATTTTGAATACTGATCCAACACCTTCCATTCACTTCAAGAAACCCTATCTCTCTCATGCCATACCCAAGCCAAGATCTGAGAAGCCTCTGTGGTTCTCAACGCCTTCAAATGATGCCTGTGAAGCATATTTCTCTCTCTTACCAATCCCAACCCAAAGAACCCATCGTCTCAACACGTTGCATAAGGATTCCGCTTGCGACTTCTACTTATGCGGTTCTGCTGACGAATATTTTTGGTTCTCTAATTTTTGTCTTCTTTGGATTCGGCTAAGGTTTTTGGGATTTTTGGGTTGGGTAAAACTTTCTCTTACCATGTTTAGTTTAGTTTAGTTTTTTTTTTTTTTGAGAATAATCAATTTTTTAATTAAAAGTTATTTTATCAAAAATTTATCTTGTTTGTTTAAAATGTATAAAATTAATTATAAGTTAAGATTACTTTTTCATAACTAAAAATAATTTTTTTAAAAAAAGCTTATATTTTAAACTTTAAATTATTAGATTTCAGATTATTTTAAAATCTTTTAAAAAAAATACTTATTTGCCCTCAATCAAATAATTTTTTTAATCATTTCATATATCTTTTAGTAATTTAATACATAAAAATGATTTTTTTATACAATTCAAATAAAACTCTTTATTATAAAATCGATTATGAATTAACATATCCAAACATAAATTAATTTTTTCATAATTGATTTTTTAAAAAATCTATTGTCCACATAATCTTTTTTTACAACTAATTCAAACACACACTCTATTTGTCAACTTGATTGTTAGTTAAATTATTCAAACTAGCGTTTTAAAGGTTTCAAATCAACCATGGCTATGGCAATGCAAAGTGGAATTGGGTTTTCGAAGATCCTTATCATTGCTGAAAGATGGTACCTCTCTATCTCTTAATCACATATGCACTTTCGAACAATTATGTTGATCTGATTTTAACGTGTTCAGCTTACAGCAACGAGGCCCTGGTTGGCGACCTCCAGGTAAAAATTCTTGGTTTTGGTTATTATTATGAATTTTTATCTAAGAATACAGTTAAATTATGCTTGGTTATGATGGGTTATGAAAAATGGTTGGAAGTTAGGGTTCATATGTGAATTTCTAATTCATTATATAAATATATATAGTTCTTCGATGATGGTCTGATAGAATTTCAAGTAGACTATATTAGAAACAAGTGTTGTTTGCTTGATTGGATTGAAAAACCCTAAGAATCTTGACTTATGCAAATTTCGACCATGGTGTATTCTAGGGTTTCAAATTGTCTAATTGTTGGATTAAGGGTTAATTAAGTAGTTTAATGCTTATTTAGAATATTTAAAGTTAATTAATCAAAATTAGGTGATTTTACTTGAATTGGATGAAAAATTCTAAAGATACTAGTTAAAGTGAAGTTTTGTTCATAGCTAGGGTTTTGATATTTGAATTGTTTAATTATGAGATTATTGGTTAATTAAATGGATTAGTATTTTATTAGGTGATTTAATCAAATTAAAGCCTAGTTTGGTGATTAAAGTTTGAAAAATCACTTAAGAAATGGATTATAGTTGTCACAATTGTCCCCGAAAGGGGCGCTCGCAATGAACGCGGCAACTGAATTTTAAAAGTAACATTTCAGAGGAGTCGTCACCAATTTTATTTGGTTAGAAAAAATTTAGAAAATAACTCTTTTAAAATGTTTAAAAATCATTTTGCACATTAAAGTTGGATTTGAGAGTCTATTTATGCAAAGGGAATGGTAAAAACTTAAATCTCATTACACCTTTGATACATCCGTCTTAAAACGATTACCCTAAAGTTAATTGTGCTAATTAATAATAACTTAAACATATTTAATTTATCCCACAAAATAAATAAGTAATCACAACAATAAGAAAACAAGTAAATCAATAATTAAATCACAGTATTCATTACCATGAAATAATAAAATATTAAAAGGTTTACAAGCAGTATAAAAAAAAATTGAATTAAAATATTTACACATTGGAAGGCAATAAAAAGTAAAGGCAAAGACTAAATTATAAAATTTACAAGTTTCAAAAAATAAAGCTACAAAGTTAAATTAAAATATTTAAAGTTGAGGAAATTATCAAAAGTTAAATTGAAAAAATTGAAAAAATTTACAAACTCAGAATTAAATAAAGATAAAAATTAATAAAAATATTTATAATTTTGACTTGCTGTGAATGTCTACGTATCTCCCAAGTGCAACGAGGAAGTCAAAGTCACGTAGTTATTTAAAATAAATAATTTTAAATTAAAATAAAAAATGATTAAAAGTGATTAATTTAAATTAAAGGAATGTCTTGATTTGAATAAGTGAAACGTTAGCACATCCTAAGTAGGATTGGTCATGGCACGCGACTACAAAACAATCCCAAAATAGGCTAGTGAGTATATGACTCCTCAAGCTTTCTAAGCGAATATTAATAAATTTACTTTTTAATTTAAATTCTAAATGAGATTGGTCATGACACGAGATCACAAAACAATCCTAAAATAGGCTAATGAGTATATGAACCCTCAAGCCCTCTAAGTGGATATTAATAAATTTATTTTTTAATTTAAGTTCTAAATAAAATTGGTAATGATTTTAAGCCACAAAACAACTCTAAAATAGACTAGTGAGCACGTAACTCGTTAAGCCTTTTAAATGAGTATTAATATATATTTTTTATCATTATGTTTTTAAAAAAAGTCTCAGATAAAAAACATGGATTGACAATTTTAATAAATTATTTGCAAGGAGAATAAGAGTAGTTACTCATACAATTTGGACAAAAGAAAAATAATAGTTAGGAATTATAAAAAGAAATGGCAAAATGAAAAGAGTGATAAAGGAACACTAACAATAATAAACTAAAAAAAGAAATATGAAGGAATCACAATAATTAGAGGAAAGTGTCAACACTCAATTTTGTCCGAACCAATATTAAAAAATTTATTTTGTTATTTGCATAAAAGTATATATAATAAAAAAATAAGAAAATCAATACAAAAAAAAAAATCAAAAGAGGAAGGTTCAAAACCCACTCAACCCATTTCAACACATTCCTTAAATTATTAAATTATTGGGCTCGACCCACATCCAAACCCACGTTAGCCAATTTGAATTTCTGTTGCCGAGCCCGACCTTGGCCTCTCCTCTGCACGTGAAGTTCTCCCCAATTTGGGGAAAGTAGATAGTGCCAGTGGCAGGTGGGAGTTGGGCGAGTGTAGCGGCAAAAGAGGGGATGACTAGTAAGCAAGGTATGGGGATTACTGATCAACCCAACCACTCCTATTTTCTAAATGATGATCACAATCGAGGGGATAAAAAGAAAAAATAGAGAGGGCAAAAGGATTGCTTTTGGGGTTCCTTTTTTCTGATAAGAAATAACCGAGAGAAAAGAGAGATTTGGTTCTTGGAGAAGAAGGGATTTTGATCACTTGCTCCTCTGATCGGCACATCAGGAGGTAAGTCCTCTAATTTTTCCATGTCTTTGCTTTTGATATTCATCTATTTACACTTCTAAATGTTGGTCACGGTTTGGGATTTTAGTTAATTTCTCTCTTTTCCTCCCATGTCATCCAAACACCCTTAATGGAACCAATGCTCATCTAAGCCACCCACACCTATACACAACCTCCACAATCCCAAAATAGCATCTCCATAATCATCCAACCATTTCACGCACCATCTTTTCACTTTCTCGTCCAAAAACAGAGCCTTCATCCTCTCCATAAAATTTCACCCATGGACACCCACGAGTAACCAAAACCACCATAAAAATCCCCTATTTTACCTCTAAACACAACACTAATACCCACCACAATATCCATCAAACGATGTCCCAAATCTATGAAAAACCATAAAATAGAGCTTGCACCCGTGTCTGATTGATCACGACGTCCCAAGCCATTTTCAGACCAATCTCATAGTCCCCAGACCATTAGCCAATCAATCCCCACAACCCCAGGATGTTTACCGATCAACCACATTCCCATAAGACCTTTTCGACCTGATCATATGCACCCCAGGCCCCCATGACCGGCCAGTCTACTTCTAAACAATATTACACTTGTCTGATCGATGCTTACCGATCTGATCCTTGACCTTTACACAAACGACTCAGACCACATTTCTGATCCGAGCTTATCAGTTTACCACATCAGATCACGTCTTCGAGCTAAGTGTGCACTTAGCCTGTTGGTCCTTATCGATATGATCCTCTAGCCTTTACCACAAACCCCTCAGATCAACACCCGACTGATCCAATCTTACCCCTTAACCGATCAAATCATTTTCCCATGAACCCCAAACCGACCGAGCTGAGCTCACCATTACCCGATCAACCTCTCCTTATTCGATCACTTCCTTAAACTGACCGAGCTGACCTTGGCCTTAAACCCATTTAACCCTCAGTTCACCAAATCAATCCGACCATCCTTAAACACTTCCCATCAACTAGATCGATCGAGTAGAGCCTTTAATCAATCGGATATTACAGTTCACCACATTTTCCATCCTCGCCAACTAACCGATCGGCCGTGACCAATCCGACCACAATATCCATTCTCAGTATATAATTGATCGGATATGGCCGAGCAAGCTATCCCCAAACTTGTACCCTTGATCATATGACCGACCGAGCTTACCTTGCCGATCACCACCTTATCATTAACCGATTGTGCTCCTACCAATCTAATCCCATCCCCATTATCTCTCTTCATCCGACCAATCAAACTTTTCCATGACCTCCTGTGGACCGACCGAGCCTTTTGTGATCTCATGTGTTTTTAGTCTCCGATCAGGTACCCCCTACCCCATTACCGATCGGTCTACCGACCGACCAGTTTGTGTTTCCAGTTGTATAATCAATGGACTAGTTGGATCCTCCCTAAGGTGATTAGATGACTGACCTGTAAACAACATATGGCAAATAGAGTTTTGATGATAACCAAACAAAGGCTCCCTCACCAAGAGAACAAGAACAAAGATCACAAGATGTCTTCAAGTATATGTAGGACTTAGTTTCTCTTTGTAAGAGTATTTCTTCATGAATCACTTTGCAAGCACTTTTTGGTTTTTCAAAACCCTTTCAAAAAGAAGAACCTAGCAAGGGATAAAAATCTACACATCTTTTGGAAAGAAAGAGTCTCCTTATATATAAAATGTGTGATTTAAACTTCTCAAATCAGAAAGCACATGTAGTCAACTACGAGGTTGGTGTAGTCAACTACACTGCTCTTTACTTCATAAATGCATGTTTCATATCATTGGTCAATAGACACTTGTAGTCGACTACATCATCTTTGTAAAACTTCCCTTTAACCTTGCTTTGACTCTGAGCTTACTCGTAAACTCTTGTAGTCAACTACAAGACATTCGTAATCGACTACTTGTGTAAAAATTTCTTTTATCTGTGTTTTTGAACTCGTGTTTTCCAAGTCAGAATGACAAGGTAGTTGACAACAGGATATGTGTAGTCGACTACACAAGCACCGAAATCATTTTCTAACAGCTAGTTGAGCATTAAATGCAAATCCAACTACCACCCAACGACTCTAATTTACTTTGGGAGTATTTATTGCTTACCTAAGGGAGTTATGAGACAAAACTAATATCATTGATTCATTCTTAAAAGCATTTACTTCTCATAAGTTGATCACACTCTGTTTTCTCTTTGAAACAACTTGCTTAGTGATTTGATCAAATACTTATTATAACTTCAAGTTGTATATCTGCTCTTGTGAGAGTTACAAACACCAAAAACCAATTGATTATATTGTATAAGTTCAAGGAGAAAAGTTCCTTATTGTATTGAATGAGGCTCTTGCACAATGAGGGTGGAGGATCCCAAACTAAGTGAAGAGTGCTCTAAATTGTAAGGGTTTTTCTCAAGCACCCAAGTTAGAAGCTTGAAGAATAGTGGAAATCTCGGGTGGATGATCTCGAGGATTGGACGTAGATCATAAGTAGTGATTGAACCAGTATAAATCTTGTTTGCATTCTTTCAACTCTTATCTTTTACTTACAAGCTGTGTATTATTCATTTAACTAGCTTGGTGCTTTCACTTTGTGAAACCTTTGCCCATCATTTTCTGTGTTGAGATTATATTATCCTTAGTCTATATCACTCTTAAGTTTATTGATTCAATATAATTAGTATCATTGAAGCAATTAAGAAAAGGATTTTGAAAACTAAATTCACCACCCCTCTTGAGTTATTGAAGCCACTTGTTAACACGAACGACTGATTGGTCCTCTCCCTTTTGTGTTTTTATGTTTTTGTCAATGCTTCTTAATCACGCATGGAGGCTGGGGGAAGCAAAAGGTCTTAGAAAATTAGGGATTCTGATGGGTGTGCGATGTGTCTTGGGCCCTGGGTGATTTGGGTCACAGTTAAGTGGGTTGTGGGCTTTGGATCAAGTAATGGCATACTGGGTTATGCAATTGAATTTTGAGTCACTCTTTTATTTTTATTTTTTATTTTAAATAAAAGGAAAAAAATTCTTAAAACAATTTGCAAAATAATTTTTTTTATTATTTTTGGCCAGATCAAAATTGGGTGCTGCCAATAGTGGTTTCGGCCAAGAGGATTATAATGCCTTGGTTTCATCTATCGTATAATATAAGTATTTCATGGTGATTAGAAGGTGGTTGTAGTGGTGAATCAAAGGAAAAATGAGAGAAAAGTACAAGTTTAAGTAATAACACAACTTAGGGAAACCTAAGATGGAATTCGGCCAATTAGGGTTTTGTAACCTAGGAATTGATTTAAATTCAATGAAATTGATATTTACAATGAGCAAAGGTGTAAAGGAATTATGAAAAATCAAGTATTTGGAAAAATGATCAAATAAATAGTAAACTTACCAAATGAATAGTATTTTGGCTAGGTTGTGAAGTATTCTTAGAATTCCTTATGGCTAATTAATGTTAGCATAATGTGATATTAATGATGGAAATAAGAAACCTAAACCACAGGGTTAGGGTTTCTGCTAAACCTAGTTTCTAAGGGTGGGTATTATTCAAGTAGGTTTCTAAGAATAATTATGAAATGAAAAAGTCAAGAAAGTTGATATTATGAGATAATCATTCAGTTACTCTAGAAACTTAGAAAATAATATCACATGCTCATTTAATGATATAAAAGAAAGAGGACTAGATGGAATCCACTCCCAGAAGAGTGGTATGAAGTATAGCCATTTGGTTTTCCATGAAAGTCTTGCATGTGCCTTGATGTGATAATCCAAAAGAAAGAGTAGCATCATCTGAGGATTAGATGAAACCCATTCCTAAATGAGTGGTATGAAGTATGGCCATCTAAGGATCAAATGAAATCCACTCCCAGAAGAGTGGTATGAAGTATGACTATTTGGTTTAGGGGACGCCCTATATTAAGAAAGAGCTCTTATTAATATTATTTATATTAATTTTTATCAACCATGTAAGCACAGGGCTATGCCCATAGACAAAGAAAGACAAGTTTGAGAATGTAATGAGCATGTAATTGTTCAGATCTGAAAAGTTAGATTATTAACAGTTTATTTTCCTGCTAAATGTTCTAAGCTATAAGAAAGATAGTACATAATTCAAAAAATGTTATGTTAGCATTATTTGATTGAACTTTGAATTGTATTATAATTATGGAAATGTTTTCTATAGCTTGTGCAGCTAGAAGTACCATTGTTTGTAATTAGTGTTTTTAAATTATGCTTGAATTCCTACTGAGAATGTCATTTCTCACTCATGTATGTGGTATTTCCAAAGGAGCAGTAGTTGAAGATGTATCAGGTCACTATCCTGATTGACTTAGATTGACTTGCTCATATGACCCAGTAGAGGACATCATCACTTTGACTTGCATTGGCTTTAGATCCAGATACTGCATTTCCCTAGCCTAGATCATGATGTAGTAGTTATGTAGTAACTTATGTAAAACTTTTGATACAGGTGTCATTAGGGTTTAGAATACATTATATTTTTTTGAGATGTATATATTATAAATATATGATGCTTGTATAAAATAATACAAAGAAATGGAACTTTATAGCCTTTTGAGTATAATATATTCTTTCCATATTAAGTCAATTTATTTATGATTTTAAGAAAATAATTATTATCCAAATAAAGGAAAGGAAACATCATTTATGTTATAACTTAAGTTTAATTTATACAAGTGTAAAATGAAGCCTAGATTTTGATTAAAGGCATTCTATGAAAAGAAAGAAATAAAAAATGGACGTAACACTTTACTAATAAAGAAAATAATTAGTAGGGTGTTACATAGACTAAAGACTTTGTCAAAGAATTTGATCTTAAGGATGAGGAAATCAGAAAACTTTAGGCACAAATTCAAGAAATGGATGGTCAAATCCAAAGAAGATACAACTCTTGTAAACTCTACATTTTGTCCAAGTCACATTAAAAAAATTCAAAAAAATTAATTGTTTTAATTAGCTAATCTAAAATGTTTTATAATAAAAAAAGTTGAAAAATTGTAAAAATAATAATAGAGGAAACTTGAAAAAAAATATAATAATAAAATAATTTAGTTCAGGACAAATTCACCCTATCCAAAGCCCAACCCATTTCATTCTAACCCAAGACGCCTGCCCCATTTCTCTTACCCATGAACTAGCTTAACCTGAGGCTAACCCTTTCATGACCCAATCAAATCCATCTGTCCACAAGGCCCTCAGCCTATAACCCACAGCTTAGACCCATCTCCTACCCATTTGCATGATCAAATTCTCCTCATCTAAGTTCATGATCCCATCTGACTATGCCCTAGAACTAAGAGCCAGGAAGGATCTACTAACCGTTTGAACCAAAGCCTATATAACCCATAACCCATTACCCACTAACCCCTTGTCTTTTCAATTGTTGCGATATTTAGTTCTTGAAGAATAGAACAGAAAAAATAAATACTAGATATTTATTTAGACCTTTTAATTAGTTAGATTTTCTAATCATAAATACATTAAAATGATCTTAAAATATCAAATTTTGATATTAAATTAATATTTGAATATTATTTTTTGACATGAAATTAATATTTTAAAAAGAATAATTTGATATAAAAAATTATTAAGGGATAAAATCCTATAAATTTCAAGGGAACAAGACCAACGTATACGGAGGGAGAGGACTTGTGAGCATTGTGTTTATGTAGTGACCCCATTAGCCTACTATAGGCTTTCTATTATCCCACAGAATATAGTTGTAAATTCCGCTTGGATCCATATAAGCAAGGTAAGTTAAGTTATGTTCATTGTCTCAAGAATTTTAGTCATAGTTTGTCAAACTTGAGAAATTGTCTACGGTCAAGTTTCGAAACACAATCTTAAGTCAACAACATCTTAATTCTTAACATATTTATGTTGTAGTACATGAATTTCTTATCCCATGTGTGACTACATAGATTCATGATGATGGATTTGTTCCCTCTTGACTTGAAAGTCCAAGAACTCCAAAAGTTCATTCTTGCCTTTCAAGACTACGATTATTATAGTTTAAGAAGTCAAGTCTTTGATTTCATTCTTTCTATATCAATCGTAGCTTCTTAGAGCAAGAGAAATAATGGACCAAATTATAAAGCAATACTATCTTGTTAACTATCCGTGATAAATACATGTAGGACAAGTTACTTTAGATACAAACATATAATATGGCATTTTTCTATTACAAACCAGAGGTTCCTAGCTTCTGCCCCTACATTTTGTCTTTCTCAAAATCAAGTCCTACAGATTTTCTATTTTACATTTTGGACTTATGAAATAAGATTTCATGTAAAACTTTTATATGTCCTCCGTCGTCCACGGAATAAACCCAAGCCCACTTGATTTCTATCTAGATTAAGGTAGTATTCATGCTGAGTAATCTGAAACCATAGAAAAATACATAAGACAAATAATCTTAGTAGGAATCAATAAGTACAAAATAAATAGAAATTTTCCTCTTCATGGTTCCAGCTGCTGTTCGCAGAAAATGAATGGCTGCTTATCACGTTAAATAAAACAAAACTTATGCACAAAGATAAGTTCATGCTCAAGTATCATCAAGGGTCCCTTTTTGTACTCATAGTACGCTCTCTAGGTCTCACCAAAGACTAATTTATTTTCTCTTTGTAGCCATCAAGTCAACACATAAACTAGGAAAATTCCTCTTCGCTTTATGCTACCACTTTTGGAGCCTTGCCTCGGTCCCCAAAAGAATTTCACATCCAAGACCTTTTGGAGCCTTGCCTCGGTCCCTAAAAGACTTTCACATCCAAGAGCATCCCTTATACTTGAGTCTAAAACCATGCATATAATTTTGGAAACAAAGTTCACTTCATGTCTCAAGTCAACAATTTCAAATATGGAAACCATCCTTTAACTCACGGTTTACACACACATGCTGAAAATAGATTTTGCATGTCTAAAAGGAAGTCCACACCATAACTCATAAGTGTAGAAACAAAGCTCAAAGTGTGTGGTTCTTGGACTCTACGTCCTTGTCAATCAAAAAGAGAGAAAATAAGCTTTAAGAAATACTGTGAAAGTAACGTTTCAGCACACTTAAACAACATCATGTTTCAGCATAAATTCATGAAAATCAAAGTCTTTTCTTTTCCCAAACTGCAACGTGACTTTTATAGAAGATAAAAGGAAGTAAAATGAAAGAAATAAAGAAGCATATGGATGAAGTGTAACATCAAGACAGCAAGAAAACAAGACAGCCATGAGTTGGTTTAAGAGGTTGATTCCTATCCTTTTTAGGTGAGCAACTTCTCTCAAGTGTGTAAAGTGTCTTGGTGTTTAGTGAGTGTGTGAGTGCCATGGTTGGGGCTTGTGTCATTTATAATCAAAATTCTGGTTAGTTTGTAACTAATCATTAGAAGACTTCGGTTGGTTATTAACTTAGTTTCACTACTGGTTACATTGAGTAATCATTGCTTGGAATTTGGGACTGCAAACCGTGAGCTTCCTTCTTAATATTCTAGCTTAAGTTGTTGTTAGTCAAGACATCATTAATTGTATTGGCTTATCCTTTGGCCGCTGTCCACACCGTTGGCAGCTTCATCATATGTCTTCCTAAGTTTTAGTCTTTATTTTCTTTCTTTCTTTTTGACTAACTTGCTTAAGTCTTTGGTTCCTTCCTTCCTTCCTTTTTGACTAACTTGCTTATTCTTATCTTGCTTTTATTTCACCATGGCTTCAACTGCAGCTGCCCATTTCCTTTTCTTGCATGGTGAAGTGAGAATATCTTTCACTTTCCAGACCAACCCTTAGCCAACTTCCACCTAGACTAGTAATAATGTTTTGAGTTTCCATGCTTTTAATGTTTTAACACCTTATTCTCTTGCTTCTTATGGTTTCTAGGTGTAGTTAACTTTTTATTTTTGTTAATTCTCATTCATTTCCTTTTGTCTTGTCTTTTTTCCTACATGGTTCACTTTTTCCACAAAGAAAACCGTTAGTCAATTCTCCTCTAGACTAACAATAGTAAACTTGTTTAATTTATCCATTCGTTTTCTTTGTCTTTTGTATGTCCCACAGTTCCTTAAGGCCTTAGTAACTTTTCTTTGTGTCATCTTATTAAGTCTCATTAACTAACCAATTTTGTAGCACTCACGCTACATTCATCTACGTAACATTAGTTTAGTTGGCTAGGGAGTATCCATCTTAACTTCTACCTTAATTTCTTGTTTCTTCCACTGGACCTAGAAGAGCTAAAAATTTAAATGTCCAATCTAAATTCTTTCTTCTAACACTATGACTAATTATTTCTTAAATTACTACTAAATTAAATTTAACACACTGAGTTCCTTTAAGATCCTTAACTATATGATTCATAATGCTTAATCCTTTTCTTAAAAAATTCATAGTCTAACCGTTTGTAATAAACATACCTAGTCATTCTTTTCTACTCTTATGGCCTATGTTGGGATATTACTGTATACGTGTGAGTAGTTGACGTGAGAGGCTAGTGCCAATGAGTTCAAGTCAATTACTTAACTTTTCTCTGCATGAAAAAAGCCTATAAATTTCAAGGGAACAAGACCAGCTAGTTCATATGAGTGCAGACGAAAGTGAAGTGTGGTTTCTCAAGAGCTTCAAACATGGGATGTTTGGTAGTGCTTTGGTGGGTTTTGGTGGGATCACTGGTTCTTTCAGAGTGCAAAGGATCTCAAGAAGGATTCTCAGGTCGTCAGGCAGTAATCAGTGTGACTGTAGGACCAGTGAATTCACAACAAAGTAAGAGGACCTTGGGGTGCTACGAATCAGACATGAATGCCCTTATGAGCATCAAAGCTGCTTTTAATTATCCAAATGGGTCAGCTCTTCCTTCTTGGGATGGCCACCCAAATAATTGCTGCGCCTGGGAGGGTGTAGTGTGCAACAACGCCACAAAGAGGGTGATCGAACTTAATCTTAACAGTGCAAGAGACGACGAATTGCAACACCTTGATCTACCCTCATCCCTCAATGCCTCCTATTTTCTTCCCTTGCAGGAACTTCAAGTTTTGGATTCATCTGACAATGGTTTGACAGGTCTCTCTCTTTCTAATTTACTTTCTGAAGAATGGCGTGATAATTTTCCTATGCTTGGTTCTACTGGACTACTGGAGCCAGTGGCCACATTGAGACCCCCCACATAGCACTTTGATCTCTGATGTCTCTTTTTCTTTCTCCTCCTGCAGGTTTCTATGGGGTACTAGAATTTAAACAATTACAGGTTCTGAATTTGAGAGACAATAACGATTTGAATGGAGTCCCAACCTTGGGAGCATTACCGTCCCTAAAATCTTTGGCTTTATCAGCTACTCGTCAGAATATTCATAATCTGCAAGGTGGATTAATCTTTTCATTGAATTTTAGTAAACTTGTATCCACCTCTTCGTTCCATTTGATAGATCTGCATTATTTTATTTTATTTTTTCGTTTTGTGTGAATCTTGACAGAGGTTTCTACTTTAAGCACACTAGAGGAGTTGGATCTTAGTGAAACTGGATTGACTGGTAATCTTCCGGACTCAATTGGAAATCTTACTTCCCTAACAAACTTGTATTTGAGTTCCAAATTCCGATAGTTTGAATGGCTCTCTACCAGCTGAAGGTAAGGAAGTTATGAAACATTTTTTATTGACGAGGTTTCAAAAGATTTCAAGTCATAAAGTCCTAGTTTAAACTGAATATATTTAACTATTATATGCAGGCGGCTTATGTGAACTGAAAAATCTTCAGCATTTGGATCTGAAATCCAACAATTTTGTTGGAAATCTTCCTCTTTGTCTAAGCAATCTGATATCACTCCGTGTACTTGATGTTTCTGATAATAGCTTTGGAGGAACCATCCCTCCCTCACTAATTCCTAGTCTCAAGTCGCTTGCCTCCATTTCTCTTTCTAGGAATAATTTCAATGGCTCATTTTCGTTTAGTTCACTTGCTAACCTTTCAAAACTTGAAGCCTTTGATCTTGAGTGTTATAATTCCCATTTGAAGATCGAAACAGAGATTCCACCCTTCATTCCTCTGTTTCAATTAAAGGTTTTTCGTGTATTGAGTTTCATCATGAACGAAGCAATGAATGGGTTCCCTAGCTTTCTTTTCTATCAGCATGATTTGACAGACATTGATCTGAGCCACAACAATATAAAGGGAAGGTTCCCGAACTGGTTGGTGGCAAACAACTCAGGCATAAGGTCCTCCATACTAAGGGGCAACTCTTTGACTGGTGCCTTTGAATTGGATTCAGCTCCCACATTTCCTAATATAGATACCTTTGATATCTCCAGTAATCTTATCGAGGGAGAGATACCAACCTCCATAGGCTCTGTGTTTCAAAATTTAGTGGTCTTGAACATGTCCACAAACGCATTGCATGGAGTGCTTCCAGTTTCAATGGGTAATATGAGACGGATAACTACTGTGGACTTATCAAGTAACAAATTAACAGGACAATTGCCAGAGGAGTTTACCACAGGTTGCGACTCTTTGGAAACTCTAAAGTTATCTGACAACAGCTTCAATGGATCAGTTCTTCCTGCAAAATCGAATTTGGCTAACTTAATTTATCTGCGTTTGGACAACAACCATTTCTCTGGGAATATCTCAAGAGGCTTGACAAGCAGTGTTAAGTTGAGAATTTTGGATCTGGGCAACAATTCACTGTCTGGGGAGCTGCCGAGTTGGATTGATACTTTTCAGCAAATGAATTCCATTGTATTGTCTCGGAATTCTTTAGAAGGTCCTATACCATTAAACTTCTGCAGCCTAAAAGGAATTGCATTCTTAGATCTTTCTTCCAACAATTTCTATGGCACCTTACCTGCTTGTCTCAATATATCATCTATGAGGTACTTACATTTACGAAGGAATGGATTCATGGGACCTATACCGGAAATTTTGATGCAGGGCTCATCTTTGGTCACGTTGGATTTGATGGATAACAGATTTTCTGGTAAAATTCCGGATTGGATTGGTTCAATTTCAAACTTGAGGGTTCTTCTTTTCAAGAGAAACAAACTTGAAGGGCACATTCCTAATGAAATATGTCACCTCAAGAACATTAGCATAATTGACCTTTCTTACAATAACCTGTCTGGAGGCATACCTTCTTGCTTGAAAAACTTGGCACTGGGAAGTTTGAACTTATTGGATGGTTCATTAGACACTGATGATTTTACATTAGCAGAGGCAGATTCAACTAGCGTCAAATCTACAGATGGAGGGCGGACTCAGATTTCTATAAGCACTGGTATCCATATACGACGGTTTGTGTCAGCTGAAGAACAAGAAATAGAATTTTTGACCAAGAGAAGATTTGAATCCTATAAAGGTAACATCTTATATTATATGTCCGGAATGGATCTCTCTTGCAATAACCTTAGTGGCCCAATCCCTCTTGAAATTGGGTACCTCAGTAACATGCAAACATTGAACCTGTCCCACAACCATTTATCTGAACTCATTCCAGAATCCTTTGCCAACCTCAAAGCGATAGAGAGCATGGACCTTTCCCACAACAGCCTAAGTGGTCAGATTCCACCGCAACTGACACAACTGAAAAGTTTGTCTGTCTTCAGTGTGGCTTCTAATAACCTGTCTGGCAGGACACCGCCAATGGTATTTCAGTTTCAAACATTCGATAGCAGCAGTTATGCAGATAATGCTTACCTCTGCGGACCCCCATTACAGATCTGCTTAGATGGTGGAGGAGCACTGCCACCGGCAGCCACTCCTTTGAGTTCCAAAGATGGCTTCATGGAGGCTTTCTTTTGGACTTTTGCAGCAGCCTTCGTTGTTGGGTTTCTGGGTGTCATAACTTTTCTCTACTTCAACTTTTACTTTCGGAGGCCTGCAAGAGTTTATAGATATGGATATCTGGATTGGAAGGCTTTGCTAAGGTTACCGGGACAGCATTTCATGAGGTTGACTAGTACTGTACTTCCATCTTTATATTCTATTTTACAAACAAAAATAATTTATGATGATTTATCCAAGGTAGAATCATGAAATTGATACAACAGCCAATTTTTCCATAAATTGTTTTTTTTTCTTGGCAGATACATTATACTTGTTTACGATGATTTTTTTTTCAAATGTTTGTTTACTATGTTTAATTAGGAATAGGAAGATAAAATAAATAGTAAAGAGAGTTTAGATTGCTTAAGAAATTAGATTTTTTTTTATAAATTTGTTAAAATTAACATTAATGCTTTTAAGCAAATATTAAGGATACTAAATAAAAAGTAAGTATAAGGTAAAAATTAAATTAAGTTTGTTTACAAAGGTATGTACTTAAGAAAAATATATGTGCAACTTATGACAAAAATGTAGGCATATGACAAACCTTTGGAGTAGATATTCTGTAACTACCCTGGAGCCAGGAGCAAGACTTGTTTTAATCCAATGCTTCACCTGATATAAAGAACACATGGAAACGCCATTTCTAAATTCGTCCCCTACATTTGGCTTTTAGCATAAATTCCTTAAGTTTCCAGTTTGTTAAAGTGCCGCTGTATTGACTCCCCTCTTTTGGAAGTCACAATGGTAATTAATGGACTAAAGTGAATTATAAATTTTACTTCTAATATTATCATTTAATTTTTGTTGTCTACAACATTACTTTACAAGTCAAAAAAGACTATTAATTAAAGTTAATCCAAAGACAATATACACAACTATAGAGGGGATCAATATATATATATATATATATATATAAATGCCAAATAATCTATAATCTAAAATAGTTATTTAACTAAACATGTTCATTTAAGCCTTGTAAATTTCTTTATCTTTCCAAAGTTCTTGTGCTACTTAGTATATAAATTCATTCATATGATCAAACTATTTCATAATCCCTTATTGGGATATGTTGATTCCAATTTCTCTATTTCTTTCTTTAAAATCAAACACTAAAATTTGAAGGGCCTTCAATTTGTCAAAGCCGGTTGCTCTCAATGCTCGATGCTCTACAACAAAAAATAGATAGGGTAGCATGTTCATGGCTACAAAGAAGAGGAAATAATAGGAGACAGAGTTTTTGAGTGATGAGGGTTAAAATTGTAAATGTCTATCTAAAAATAAAGAAGAGAGAAGTGTTACATCCCAAACCCCTCAAATTGGAGGGTATGAAAATTTGAGAGTTTGAGTAGTATAGAGTGGTTTGGGTTCTTCTCCTTAACCATTTCATTCCATTACTTGAAAAACTTTTAAACAATGAGTTGAGGTTTTTTTACCACTTCACTCCATTATTAATCACACCACTCCACTGCATCCATCCAAACATAGCTGTAACTATAACCCTTCACCTCTGTCACTGATATTGATATGATATCAGTTATAGATGCAGGTTGTACACAGAGAGTATTGTTGGAACCAAAGACGTATTCAAGTAATTGATATTGAAACCAAAATTGTTCAATAAAATTGAACCTTTCAAAGTTTAGAAGATAACAATATATATTAAATTAAAGTGAACAAATAAGTTTTGAATCTTTATACTATTTTGTTCTAAAAAGAAAAATCCAAACTATATCTTTTGAATAAAAAGTTTTTAAGTACTTTTGGACCCAAGGCAAAGTTTTTACAAAGAAAAAATCTCTATTCACTACGTGCGTCCAATACATATGAACTGCTTATTGTATTATATTGGATCGTCCATTATTTTGTCTCTGTTGATCTTTTCTCACAAGCATCTGTCTAAAGAAATTCAAAAACAAGCAAAACAAAGTGCATTTATTGCTAATATGATCTCTGACAAAGTACGCGCATTTCAAAATCAACATTGTACGCTGTAGCTGACACACCTAACAACTACAAGGACCAACAAATGAGGAACTTTCTGCGTGCTCAGAAGAGTTAGAACTAATATATCAAATTCCTTGTAAACATTAATAACCAAATCCACTTTTCAAAAAGAGATCAACATGTTATCAGCTTAGTTCATTTAATGCTACTTCGAATGGTAATAAATATTGTCGTTTGACGAAAAAGCTTATGAAAACCATAACAAATTCTCAAGTTATAAATATCAAAGTCTTCAAAGAGATCAAGAGAAAATTATTTAAAGCAAAAGATTCACTCTGTTTCATATTCTTTTGTATACTCTGGTATAAAGTTTTACTTGAGGTGATTGTTTTATCTTCACTCTTCATGAGTTAATTTCAAATGTTTCAAACACTATTTTACTACCTTGTTGGAAAGCCTGAAGAGGCTTGTTTAGTAAAGAATACTTGTTTAGAATCTGAAGAGGTTTAGAATATTTGGTTGTAAGCCTAAAAAGGTGGAGTGAAGAAGACTTGTAAACTGAGAAAGTTTAGTGGAAAATCTTTCAAGTTGAAGGGACTAGACGTAACTCTCGAGTTGTGAGAGTGAACCAATATAAATATCTGGTGTGAGCTTTTCTTCTCTCCCCTTGTGTTATTTTATTATTCAACTAACATTTGAGGATTGTAATTGTTGTTCTTAACAAATATTTTCAGAAAACATAAGTCTTTAACTTGCGTCCAAAGATTTGTAGTAAAACTCTTTTTGCATCCAACAGACTGTAAAGAGTTTACGTTTCGTCTATTTTCTCCTACAATCTTGTGAAGCTTTAATTCCAAGATTTGTTTTACGAAAAGTTATCCAAAAATATTAAAAAACACAATTCAACCCCCTCTTCTTGTGTTTCATTTGTTTATTTCATGTTCTATCTCACTATCTCTAGACCTAAAACTATTAAACAAAAAAAAAAATGCAAGCACTTTGAGGGGTTTGCTACTTGTTGGTGTATGCCTAGTGGCTAGTTGTATACCAACCTTACTGGTTACATTGTATCTTGTCGTTTATTATATATGAGACATTTCTTTTATTGTGTTATTTATGTTGTTTAAATATGCATGATAAAAGTCTGTAGAATAGTAAGTACAATGCCATAGGATATCAATTGCATGACTTGGTTGTGAGATCCTATTGGTTACTTTTGAAACGCTATTCTTAAATGTCCCTAATCAAGTATTATTGTGGATTAGGACAAATATAATACATTGAGACTAGCATGTGCGTAGACTGATGACCATATCTCACGGGTCATGGATATGAGATATCAAGTCTTCACATGGGTACACATTAGAGTAATGATGTACTTGATTGACCCACCATGAGAACGCTGCATGAATTACTGTGTGAGTGTCATGTGTAACACCCTCCTTTGGATGTCACATTTAACGGAACCTCAAGTTAATTTCAAAAACCTTCTGCAATTTCTTTATGAAAATATGAGTTCTAAAATTTCTTTCCACAGATATAACACAAAATAACCAGAAAAGAAATAAATCAAAAAGATTTCAAGAATACACATCATAAGTATTTATATCTGATTCTACTATCTAATTCTACTGTTTAACAAAATACATAAAAGAAATTCAGCAGAATGTCTACAAACTCTGTATATCATCTTATTGACCAAAGTTCTAAATACTTAATTATTCCGTAACAGAGTGGACGCCCCAATGTCAGAATCACTACGGAATTTAATCAAACTAAACAGATCCTTCCTTGATGCCTTCGTCGTCTTCATAACACAGAAAGAAAACCAGCTACCTTGTCGTCTTCATAAGACCAAAGAAAACAATACAAAACATACAAAAACAATACAACAAAGAGGCGAGATCCTCGTCACCTATCAATACCAATAAAGCAGTGTAGAAAATATAATACTTTATATAGTTCAATAGATACAATCATGTTATCAATCAATGGGTAAATCAATAATAAATAGTACAGTTAACATAGCAAATAATACAGTATCATACTGAATCAACAGATATAATCATATCATCAAACAATGGGTGAATTCATATCAATATGTATTATGATAATGTGACAGTATGACAACTGACTATGCAATCATCCAATGATTGACCCCTACTCCATGGAGCTAAAACACAACAAGTCGGAGAGAGTGATTGGGAGTACATGTTCCGTATCTCATTAGGCTCCAATTTGCTCAAAAGTGCTACAGAATCATTTCTTTTGGCAATATGGCTCACAAGAACACTCTCCACCAATCGGGAATAAGATAGTGTCTGGTCGGGATCATTCGGTGTGTTGCAATCATATCACCACGGCACAGTCCAACTGGCCTCTTATGGAGTTTCCACACCCCGACGTCCCCAAGATCATTGAAGATCTTCACTACACAATTCGCACCCGCACTAAGGTGTAAGCTCAACTCCTAGGCTCAAAGCCTTAACAACAAGTCTCATACAGACTATCACAATGCCATGGTCAACTAACCCATGCAAAGTGCAATCACTCATAATTAATATAATAATTCATGGTCAACTAACCCATAATTATCAAATTAATCATAATTAACCGAATAATACATGGTCAATGAACCCATAATTATTGGTTTATCAAAACACAATCCCCTTGGGATTCAAGCCACAATTTTAAGAATAGCGTCAACTGTCCTATCCAGGGTCCAGTCTACGTCGGCCCGATAGTAGTACCGCTGTTTCTTAACCTATGGGGCTTCTAAAACATTTTTCCAAATCATATAACACTACGGTTACGGTTTTCAAATCGCGTAACATTTCTGTTACGTTTTTCAAACGCGTAAAACAATTTTTCTGCTTTTCAAATCGTGTAACTCAAAAATTAATATTTTTTAATCACGTAATACTTTAAAATCACTTTTCAAACGCGTAAAGCATTTTTTGTAAAATTTAAATCGCGTAAAGCATTTTTCACAAATACTAAGCTATTTTGAACTAAATAAAATATTTCCAAGTTTATTCTCACTATGTGAGCTAAAAATAAGCTTCAAATATAAATAGAGATTTTTCAACAAATCTTTCGAAAACATTTATTTCTACATCAAATCATCTCAAAAGTGTTTTTCTCCAACTTTCTGAAAAATAAAAGTCTTTAATAAAAGTAAGCATTAATTCAAAATAGGTTGATACTAGTAAATACTTCAAGATCTAAACTAATCTTTAGAAAACCTTTCAACATCCAAACAAATTCTCAAAAGTGTTTCTACTTGAAAAATAGTTGTTTTCATCTTTAAATCATAACTAAATATTTTCTCTTATATTTTCGAAAATCCTTTAAACCATATCCTAATTTTTGAAAATAATAACAAAATCTTTAATAAAGTCAATATCATTCCTACATAGTTTCTTTTCAAAGCCTTTCCATTTCCATCATGATTCATTGGTTTCCAACCAAATATATGCATGCTCATAACCATGTTTTTCATCCACACATACATCATCTTACTCACACATAAGCTAAATTATAATTGAATTATAACAAGTTCATGCCATATATCTCAAAACATAAATCATAAAGCACAAACCACAACATATCAACCATAAAACATGAAAGCATAAAATATAAACCATAAATTAGTTCCTCACCACCATATTGGTTGATGAGAGAAATCTCCCCCTTACCTTGGTTCAAAATCCTCTCTAGTGAAAGTTCCTTATCTTCCCACCAATAAAGATCTCTTTTTCCACCAACGAAATCCCTTATAGAACCAAGTTCATAACTTTTAAACTATAAAACATGGAATAAGATGATCATGGATCAATCCAATGATCTACAACTTTGAAATAGAAATTTAAGAGTGAAGAGAAAGTATTTTCACCTTAGGCTCCTTCAAATTTAGGCAAGCTTGAAAGTCATGAAAAGAGTTTGTATTTCAAGAAACTTACAACATCAAAGTTTCTCAAAACACTACTAGGATGCTACAAACTAACTTAGAATTTTGGCAAGAGTTTGGGAAGGTGAAGAAGAGCTCTTGGCCGTGAGCTTTAGAGAGAAGAAGTGAAGGTTTTGGTGTGAGTTCAAGTGAATGGTGAAGATGACTATTTATAGGAGAAAAGTAAGGACCAAGAAGTAATTAAAAGAAACCTTGCCATTAATACATAGGTGATTCACCTAGGTGATTCACTAGATGATTCACCATGTTATTTAATGCATTCATGACTCACCCATCCACATAAATGCCATAGATATTTTCCTTGATATATTTTTCAGTAGCTATTATCCAATGGACAAAGATTAGTATCTATTATCCAATGAACAATAGGATGTATCCAAAATCACCAGAAGATTTTATTTGATCATTAAATCCCTAAAAATGGAAAAAGATCAAATATGTTCCCGGAATTGAGTTTCGTAAACTTCCCTGTTCCTAATAAATAGTCAGAGTATTTTTTGGTCAAAACTTAAAAATTATTATTTTATTATCCGAAATAACCCTGGTTTAACACATAAAATCAACAAAACTTAAAAATTTCCAAAAATGAAAAACTTAAGAATCTGGTATTAGATTCGAGTTCCGTGACTTTCCCCGGTCCTAATAAATACTAAGGGTATTTACGGGCCGAAAATATAAGTTATTTATTTTTATTTTCCGGAACTGCCTCGAATCGGCTCATAGCGTTAATGAAAAATAACCTATTTTAAATGAAGCTCAGAAAAATTCCCAAAAATCATCATAAATCACAAAAATTGGGAAAATCATTATTTTAATTAAAAATAGAAATTTCGGGGTGTTACATCATGAGTTGTTTTCATAGTGACAATGATGTATATGGTTTTTTGACTTGAAGGCACTATAGCTCCCTACATGAGGAGTTGTATGACTTGATACCATCAAACGTCCCCTGTAACAAGGTGATTAAAAAGACGGCTATTGGACATACTGCAAATCAAGAAGAGGGATGCGAGTGACCTAGATAGGATTTGTCCCTCCTACATAACAAGAATGATATCTTCGGACCCTTGATAGTGTGAGACTGCAAAATGCATGGTCATGCTTGAATGAGTCAATATGAAATAATGATCTCATTTGTCTTAGTATATCTATTTAGAGATCAAGAAACCAAAGATTGAACTATACAATGAAATAAACAAATGAAACACAAGAAGAGGAGTTGAATTGTGTTTCTTAACCATTTTGGAAAACTTTTCTTAAAACAGTTCTTAGAACAAAAGCTTCGCAAGTTCATATGAGAGAATGGGCGAAATAGAAAAACTTTATAGTTCATTGGACGCAAAAAGAGTTTTCTGAAAATCTTTAGACGCAATCTAAGAACTTATAATTTCAGATAAAACGCGTTGTTAAGAACAACAATGACAATATCCAAATGTTAATGAAAAATAAGGTAACGCAAGGAAAGGGAAGAGAAGTTTGGACCAAGTGTCTATATTGGTTCACTCTCACAACTCAAGAACTACGTCTAGTCCTTCTACTTAAAGGAATTTCATTAATCTTTCTCAAAGATTACAAGTATTCTTTATACTGCCTCTTCAGGCTTACAACCAAGTATTCTAAACCTCTTCAGGTTCTAACAACAATTATTCTTTTCTACACAAGCCTTTTCCAACTTTTCCATAGAGTAATAAAAGGATAGTATTTAACAACACTTGAGATTAACTCACGATGTGCGAGGATAAACAATAAGCTCAATTAAAAACTCTATACAAGAGTATTAGAAAGTATATGCAAGTTCAAAGTAAATGTTTTCACTTCGTATAATGTTCTATTCACTTCTTTCTTATTTTTTTTATCCTTCAAAGACTTGAGTATATATAGGCTTGTGAGCTTGTACTAGTCTTCATAAACTTCTTCATCCAATGGAAACATTTATTACTGTTCTGAGTTGCATTAAATGCACAATGCTGATAACATGTTAAGCTTCTTTTGAAAAGTGACTTTGGTTATTAACGTTGGATTACTTTGATATCTTTGTTCTGACTCTTCTGAGCGAGCAGAAAGTTCCTATTTGCTGGTCCTTGTAGTTATTAGGTAATGTCAGCTCCAACATACAAAGTTGATTTCGAAAGCCGCGTACTTTGTCAGAGATCTCATCAGCAATTAATACATTTTATCTTGCTTATTTTTGAATTGCTTTGGACAAATGCTTTTGAGGAAGAACAACAGAGACAACAATATATTGGACGATCAAATAAAATATAATAAACAGTACATATTATATTGGATGCACGCAATGAAACAATAATTTTGTCTTTAACAAAACTTGTCTTAATCCAGAAGTGTTTATAAACGATTTATTCAAAAGATGCAACTTAGACTTTTTCTTTTTAGAACAAAATAACACAAGTTCGTTTAAAACTTCTTTGTTCATTCCAATTTAATATTATTGTTATCTTCAAAACTTTGAAATGTTCAATTATTTGAACTATTTTGGTTCCAGTATCAAATACTTGATTTCATCTTTGGTTCCAACATACAAGGGTGACACGTTCCATGCCTTGTGTTCGATTTAAGATATCTAGACAAAAGGACTAGACTACACGGTAACATTGTTCACGGAAAGGTTATGTCAAATCACTAACATTCCTATTACTTGAGTAGCATTAATAGATACCGCTCACTGTTTGTATTGTTAAAGTTGGATTTTAGTGTATCTGTCAACGTAATGGGAACCTACAGGGTTACATACTTTGAATGGATCGATATTGGGGTTTAATATTCATTAGATTAATTTAACTAGAACCCAATTATGACTTGGGTTTCTATATAACTAGTTGGACATTTAATTAGACTAAATTGGCTAACTGAATGGATGAGTCTGTACATAAGGGTGACCTAGGTCAACTTATAAGCAAGCACATCAAGGCTCCTCAGGCTTACTGATGACGGCTGCCTTAACTATATATATGATATATACATGCAACAACCGCAAAAGGAAAGAATAAGGACTAGAGAGATTTGAAACCGTTTCAAAAACCCTAACTGTCATTCCTAAACAGTGAGAGTGAGAGGAGCACCCCCTGGCAACTAGTACCGTAGAGTGGTGGAGAGCCCGATTTGTCACAACCCAAACTAGAGGACCCTGACCGGCGCATAGGAAGGACTAGCCAACCTAGCAAGCCTAACGGACCAAAGACTATAATAAGACAATATGCTAGAGTAACCTCTAAAAATTAGACATCCCAAATTAACAATTCACAACCTGTTCGCTTCCAAGCATCACTAAACATAATCCCACTAACAGTATATCATAAGACCAACAAAGATACAGTAGAAGCTAGATCCTACCTGTGAATAATGGAGCATATCTAAGATAATTACATATCCAAAAGGTACAAGAAAAACAAAATATGAGAAACACAAGGGACAATGTTGGGCTCACCAAAAAGAACCACTTCTAGGTAACTGAAGAACCTGGACCCGGCTTAGTGTTTGTATCTGTAATACATATAAGATAAAGGAGTGAGTCATAAAACTCAGTGAGAGATATCATAATCTATAATGAAATTAGGACAAGTGTAAGCACAAGATTTTCACTAAAACTACATCCACACATCGAAACATATGTGTTAGTTCAAATAATTATAACAAAAACTAATAAGTAAGTAAATCATGAAATACCAAATCCAATATATCAATAGTCAAATGTCAAATACCCAATTGTCAAATATTGTATGGGAGGTTTCTAATCTAAAATTAAACAGAAATCTCACCGACGAATACATAGTTCGAAGGTTCGACAAACTTCCACCAACAGGACACAGGGGTCAAATCCACCTGTCAAGTCAAACAGATTCGATCGTGTGGGCCAACACGTCGGGTTAGCAACACCCCTACTAGCTGAGGTTCGGACCAAGGTGCACCAAGGCTAACGTCTACTACCGTTGGCTACAGTATTCTGTCAAAGCTTCCTCCCAACAAAACATAGTTGTATAAATCTAAATATACATATATTCATAATCATGAAAAAGTGCTTGTCCCAAGCTTTCTTATAATTTAACCACGAAGAAAAATAAATGACTTTGTGAAATCCTTCAATAAAGAACATTTTTAAAAAAATATACAAAAACATGTTATAGATCATGTCATCAACTCACTCAAAGGATGAAACTTCACGAGTCCAAAAGCTATGTTGTCACAGACCAACCGGACGATCATCCAAAGAATCTAGGATCACAACAACATATACCGAGATAACAATCAATATTTAAAACTAAGGATTCATCCTCTTGTGAGATAAGGAGTTCTTGAAGAATCTAGAAAACATTCAAGTTAGTTTAGAAAGATGACATTTGTCTGACATGAATTCTGTACTGATTCAGAGGCTAATAAATTGCAAATAATATATGGAATTGAAGCCCTATGTGTCTAATTTCTAACGCAACTGGAATCACCTCAATACGATCTCCCAATCAAGAGTTATGATCAAATTACTACACATTGTCCATTTTACACAGGAATACAATTTTTATCCCATCTAAGCATTTTATCAAACACTTAATGAGCAATCCTTTCTTTCCAAAGTTAGCACGAAAATTCAATGTTCTAACACCATTCCTATCAGTATCACTTCTCCATAGCAACATTAAAACTCATCCAATTCATTCCATATACTATTAATTTCCAAGAACTCCAAAATTTCCAAATCAAACCATAGGTTCAATACCTATTATGCATCTTACAATCCAATCTGCTATTCACCATAATCCAACCATTAACAATATATTTGAGTTAAGAGATTACCTAAATGAGTCACAAGGATGGAAGGATGAAGTGGATGACTTAGTTGCTCCACCAAACTGTGCAACCCAACCCTTGGAAGATGAGGAAAATAAGTTCCAGCAGCTTGAAACGACCAAGAATGGTGAAATCCGGTGGATGGAAGAAGAAGAGAAGGAGGAAGATGACGGAGTAGAGAAGAAATGAGAGAAGGCAGAGAAGGAGAGAGAGAGCAGAGACAAAGAGAAAGGTGCTCCCTGCCACTTCTCGAATTGAAATATCAGGGGGTGAGGGGAGGACGTGTTTGGTAGTGAGGATATGAGTGTTTGGAAGTGGGGATAGAGTATACTATCCTATTCTGGTGCAATTTTCTCTCCATTAACTTCAAAACATAAATGTAAATAAGGGAATACCCCCCATTTGGATTCAATAAAAATATCAAGAAAATTAAAATCCTTATAAATAGAAAGTCAAATCTTGAGTTTTAGTTCAAATTCTTGAAATCCGAAACTTTTAAAGATGTTTCATTTCAAAACGAGTGGGTCAAATGTTTCTAAAAATTCATTAAAAATCATTTTGTAGCTCTTTGATATCCAATTATCAATTACCGCCAATTTTGATTTCAAGAAAATACATATTTACTATAGCCCTCCATATAGGTGCCACTTCCTAGACTTAGCCAAATTTCAGGACCCGTATTAACAGATAATCATCTAATACACCCAAAATGGCTCTAAATAACTTTTATAATGTAAGTTTAATTCTAAGAATCCCACTAATGAATTAAAGTGACTCAAAAGGTTAATCCTTTAAACTCAAATTCATAAGAAAAAGACTATACATAATACGACTATCATACGCAAAAATTTCGAGTCATCACACGATCTCAGTTTGTTAGTGTGGATACCATAGAGGCACCGCTCCTTGCTGTGCTCATAATTGACTGCCTGTAGCGCCGCCATCTCTTCATAGAGCTAACTCCCTAAACACATTTATGATTTTCGCATGGATCCTTGGCTGGGTTTGAGAGTTTGTTTTGTTTTTCGCTGTGTTTTCTGATCCTGAAGCCCGACACTACTTCCTGCCACTCTCATCACTCGCTTCTTTCTTACCTCTCACTCTCCCTCTATCCCGTACTTATTTCTGTTTTCCTAACCGAATCATTTCTCGATCCCTTACTCACATGCCTTGTGTGTTGGTAGTTATGATGTCCACTTCTCACACTTTCCTCCTTACCTATGAGGGTTGATTCCCTGATATGCAGCCCTTTCTTCCTAGCGTACACCTTACTAATAGGTGGATGCCTAACAATACACCTCTCCAACTGCCTCACCTTATCCTTAAGGTAAAAGTCTAGAAATTGTTCTTGTACTGTGATGAAGCTTTCCCGTGAGTTTTAAAATTCGGATAAGTTCTGCCATTGAATGAGGACTTTAGTGGAACCATCCACTATCTTTTTGACATTTAGAACTGCCTTTGGTTACACTTGTAACTCTAAGTCTCCTAAAGGGAGAACTGTTAGTTGTTGATTGTTGTGTAGCTTTGAGACTGAGTTTTTCAGTAAGGACAGGTGGAAGACTAGGTGTATGTGATTGTATTTAGGGAGTTTGAGCTTGTAAGCTACCTGCCCCACCACCTTCTCCAACACCTCAAATGGCCCATAAAACCCTAGACGCAAATTTTCATTACTCTTTCTAGCTAGCGACTTGAGTTTGTATGGTTGAATCTTCAAATACACATAGTCCCCTAGTTGATAAACTACATCCCTTTTTGTTTTTGTCTGCTTGAAATTTCATACTATTCTGAGCTTGGACTAAATTATCTAGCATCTGATTCCTTTCAGTCATTAATTGGTTGATTTATTCTACTCTTGACAAATCTTCCGAACACCTCAATAGGGTAGGAGGTTCTTTTTCATACAATGCATTGAATAGAGACATTTTAGTGGAACTGTTATAATTAGTCTTGTACCAAAATTCAGCCCAACTTAGCCACTGTTTAGGTTTAGTACTTGTAAAACGACATAGATAGGCCTCTAGGCACCAATTGACTACCTCTATTTGGCCATCTGTATATGATATGATGAGCTTAATCTGAGGTTGGTTCTATTTGAACAATTTAGTCAAGACTTGGTTGATGAAAACTTGATTCCTGCCCAAGATTATTGTTAAAGGAAACCCTTAGAATTTGCCAACCTCCTTGATAAACAACTCATAAACTTGTTTAGCAGTAAAATGGTGGCACAAGGCTAGGGAGTGGGCATATTTTCTAAGTCTGTTAACCACCACTAGGATAGTATCAACTCCTTGTGTTTTCAGCAGGCCACCTATAAAATCCATAGAGATATCCTTCCAGACTTGGGTAGGGATAGGTAAAGGTTACAATAGTCCAGTTGGGGACAAGGTCTAGTACTTGTTCCTTTGACAAATATCATAACCTTCTTGTTAGTTATGAAAAAACCAGCATGTCCACCCATTTGGGAGGTACGAAATTCCATGAGTATAGTAGGAATTTTTGTAGAAGCTATAAGCAAAACCAATATGTCCTTGTAGAATAGCTTCCCCCCTCTTCTCACATGCCCTAGGTGAGAATCAACATAATAAATAAGGTCTTGTATGATTGTTCTCAGTTTCTCATCATTTCCCAACTCTTTTATGAGGTTATCCAATACAGTTTGTTGTGCTATGGAGATAGCAAAGAGAGCCACTCTCCTTAAGATGGTGTCAACCGCCATATTATCGCTTCCTAGTTCATTTGAACCTCAAAGTTAAATCCCAAGAGTTTAGATGCCCACTTTTGTTTCTCCTCTCCCATCAACCTCTATTCCTTGATGAACTTCAGGATTCTCTGGTCTGTCTTGACTATAAAGTTCCATCCCATCAAGTAATGGCGTCACTTGTGCATCGCAAGGACAATTACCTTCAATTTCTTCTCATTGAGATGGTTTGGGCTTGGTCACCTAATGTAGGCCATTGGCCTACCCTCTTGCAATAGTGCAACCCCAATCCTCTCCCAAATGCATTAGTCTCCACAAAAAAGACCTTCTTAAAGTTAGGAACAACCAAGGCTGCTAGTGTGGTCTTGGTTGTTTTTAATGATTCAAAATCTTGTTGATCCTCTGTCACGACCGGAAAAAATCGCGACGGGAAGCGGCGAGAGCAAAAATATAGTTGTTTTAAAAAAACAACATAACAACGGCGTCGCCACCAATCTTTTATTTGAGTAGGGAAAATGACCGGCAAAACCCTTCTAAAATTGGATTAAAAAAAACATAAAAACAAAAAAAAAGGTAAAAAAAAACGAAAAAAAAATCTCAAAAAAATAAAAAAGAATAAAAAAAGAGAGAGTTTTGTTGAAAATCAAAATCAGTTTTACTTTCAGTGTTTTAACCTTTTTGTCGGTCCCTTTCTGCTTTCCCGGACAAATTAGGCGTTCATATCTTTACTCGTATTTCCTCGTTAAGAAACAAGTAAAGAGGGGCAACTGTGAACACCCAAATTTGTCCAGACTTCTTAAAAAAAGAGATTAAAAGAAAATGCTTTTAGCCAATCAAAATTTCTCTTTTTTAACAATTAGTCACGAAAATGAAAAAAAATGAAAAAATGCTGATTTAAAAGAAAAAAAAAAGAGAGAGAAAAAAAAATCAAATTAATTTAATCAATTACAAAAATCCAAAAAATATATACATGAAAAAAGAAATGAAATGAAAATAATGGTAATAAAATAAATAAATAATAATAACATAAAAAGAAAAAGAGAAATAAAAATTTACCTAAGCCCAAAACCAATTCTTCCTACCCAAACCCTTTCTTTCCAAGCCCATTACCTAAGTCCAAATCCAATGCCCCTGACAAGAGGTTGTCGAGGCCTATCAAATAAAATAACCGATTCACAAACTAATTTGTAGTATAGAGAATGAACCAATCGTCTCTCAAGGATCCAAAAACAAAGATTTAATTAGATCAAGATAATTAGAAAAGGGGGGGTTTGTTGTTGATTAACAAGATTAATAAAAGTAGGAGATTCAAAGTTGTAAACAAATCTAAAGAAACAACCAATCCAAGGAAATTTACCGATCTTGAGTTTAACTCATCATTGATCACAAGGAATTCACTTAATTGCTAACCATGTTCTTGGCCTTAGAAAACATCAAGAAGCCCTAACATGATCCAAGAATTCTTTACTAGATAAGCATCTAGGATTTGATTAACCAAGGTTAGATAAAGTAAGCACCATCCAACATAGATTAACTTAAGATCTAGAATTTAACCAAGCTAAACAATCTATCAAAAAGCTTTAATATATTGTTTAATCTTTATGATCCTCTTTGAATACATGATAATAAAGCTATTACCACATCAACATCTAAATCAAATTAAGCAATTTAATCTAGATAAAAATCAAAAGAGGAAGAAGAGAAACTTGAATAACAATTAAGCAATATGAACAAGCAAAACAAGATCTCCAAATTAAATAACAAGATGGCTAATCCCTTGGATTGATTATGAGAGCCTAGCCTTCCATGGATGGGAAGGAAGAACTCAGAATTTAAAGAACAAAAACGAAATTGCAAGGAGAATGGAGAAGAAGAGAAAGAAAACTCTCACAAATACTTAAACTTTCTTGAAACTTACTTCCAAATTGAATGCCTCTAATACAAAGAGATTGGCTCTATTTATACTAATCCTAGAAGCCAATTTGTACATGTACATAATCTGAATACTAGCTATAAAAACAAGGAAATTGTCAAATATGGAAGCTTGATGCATGGTAGGTGGGTTGGTGCATGGTAGGTGGGTTGGTGTATGGTTGGTGGCTTTTAGTCAACAACTCTTATCCGACTTCTGGCTTGAAATTCATCACCTAGACGGTGCATTTTGGCTTGGATGTCTTCATCAAAGTTGTAGCCAATTGTCTCCTTGAAAATCTCCAATTTGAATCATGTCATTTGGACTTTTAGAACTCCAGAAATGCCAAAAACACTGCACCTACCTCAAGTTAGGTTGGAAGAACGTGTTTCCAACTTCAGACCAACTTGTAGCTTCAGAAGCATGCCTAAAACGACATCTATTGACAAAATGGTCTTCAATGAAGTTGGAGATATGGGTCTTATCTTTCCAGTGACCAAGTTTCAGCCCAAGAGGAGGCCTATAACCCACTATATAGTCCAATATGTGCATACTGCCCAGATGGTTCCGTGACAGCAAACTCACTCTGTATTGAAAGGCTATTTTGGGCCCTTAGAAGTCCGATCCAGCTCTTGAGTTCTCATGAAACTTGTAGATCCTTGTCTTAGCTTTCCAAAGACACCAAGATCACCTCAATTGGATCACCAAGTCCCAAGTTATGGCCTAACCAAGGAAGAAAGGTCAAAATGCATCAAAATCCGAAAATTATCCAACATTTACATTAAAACCCAATGAAGCCTAACAACATTAAACACATCTAAAATATTAATATTGGGCACAATAAACATCTAATGAAGCCTAATACAAAGCTAATATAAGTGTCTCAAATTGATTGATCAAATTCCCCCACACTTAAGCTTTTGCACTCCTGGGCAAAACACATAAAAACAAAACTAAAGAAAAACAAGAAACATCATATTATTAAACTAAAAACATAAAAAACTGATTATACCTAATCTTATCCATTTTCGTAGGAAAACACGATGACACTTAGAATGTGCCACAAGCCTTTAAACCCCTAGGTGTCCCTAGTGGACGAGTTATAGTCTCGTGAGGGTTTACCAGGATGATACCCACAAACATGTAATATTTTATTTAATCAATTCAACTAATTTTAAAATACAAACATTGTATTAAATATAAACCATAATTAATAAGTCAAGTATGCTTAACAAAGAATAGTTGAATCAAACCAATTGAGAATAAAGTATAGCATAATCATGTTTTAATCAGAAATAGGCATGTTCAGATTGAGTAAAATTCTTCAAAAGTGACACTCAATTCGCACAAGGTGTTTAGGTTAACTGTTTACGCTCAACTCAGTCAAATTATGAAAGTATTTTACCATAGGCTTGCATATACATCAATTCTCCACTACTTAGATCAAATAAATTGGAAAAATCAAGAGGTCTTTCAAAAAGGTTGTAATGGAACTTATAAGGTGAAGGAAGGGAACAATATGGATAATAGCAGGTTAAAACCAAAGAGAATAAAAGAGCATTGAGGAGTAACTCAAGTAGAAAGAATAATTTTTTTACCCAAAACCATAAAATGCTCATTCTCTTCACACATTTCTTCCTTTTTCTATTCTTTTTTTTTTGTTTTTTTTGTTTTTGTTTTTGTTTTTTTTGTACCAAGCATTTCGTATCAGCACACCAATTCCCCCACACTTAAATCATTGCAAGCAAAAGAACTTCTCCAATAAGAAAATCAATGCTCTCCCATTCCTTAAGGTAAGGTAAAACATAGTTTTTCACTCAAAGCTTGTAATGAGCTAAGAACAAAGAATAGGCTCAGAGGGAGTTAATATTTGGATAAATGCAAGGTAGGTTTATTTAGCCAAAGCAGCTAAGTCAAGAAAAAAAAATGCCTCTGTCATTTTCATGAAACATACAGACCAATGTAATCTCAAATCGATTCAATGCAAGTTCTAGAAAATAAATTCATAATTGACATCACTCATGAAAGAAAATAACCAAGTGTAAGTATCAAACTTGGAAAAGCCCAAAACTCACAAAGGTATGGAACATTCACTCAATTCAACCATGCCTTCTTCCTAATATCCACAATCATATACACATGTATATCATGAAAATGATTCAATTATAAACTGTTTTGCATACTTTTATCATCAATTAAGCTCAGATTCAGCACATGCTTGTATCAAAATCAATTGAAAAGATCAAAATTGTGTGTGTGTGTGTTTTTTTTTTTTTTATATATATACAAGAACAAAGATGATTTAAGACCTATTATGAAATGCAAGTTAAGATGCGTCTCAAGAGCAAAACTACTCCTTACTCTGCCATCATACATCTAATAAGTTAATAACAATAAAGATTAGCTTGTTAGTTTTTTTAACTAAACTATGTACATGGTAATGTCAACTATCCCTCCCCCCAACTAATTAAAGACATTTTCCCTAATGTCAAAATAAAGATAGGTAGAGTGTAGAAGGTCTTACCAGAAAACTGCAAATCGGGCCTGAGATAAGAAAAATTACAAAAAACTAAAACCATAAGAGAAAACAAAAATTCACAAAGACAAAGTCAAATCAAGTTTTTGCTTTTTTGCCGCTTGCCTTGTTCCCAATTCAGTGGAGCCATTCTTTGGATCACGTTGTGGTACAAATGCATTGAGTTGATCGAGCAATTGTTCGGGAGTTGCGCAGCACAAGACTTTGACGTGTCGCTTGTGAGATGAACCTTTTTTCTACAGCATGATCAAGAAAACAAAACAAACTGTCATAAAAACCATTAACATTTAATATACCTATGGGATTTTGGTGAAAGTTCTGCTGTGACCAGGATGTAATTTGAAAGAGTTCTTCCAAAGTTTCAAAACCACCAGGTAGGGCAATAAAGGCATCAGCATTTGCTATCATAATGCTCATGCGTTGGTGCATGCAAAATACCATTACTTCATCCCCTAATGTTTTTCCAATGGGCTTGCTGGTAGATAAAGGAATGGGAATGACACCAAGGACTTTGCCACCTCCTAAATGTGCAGCAGTTGCTACACAACCCATTAACCCAAGACTACCTTGATCAATCAATTTGAGACACTTATGTTAGCTTTGTATTAGGCTTCATTAGATGTTTATTATGCCCAATATTAGTATTTTAGATGAGTTTAATGTTGTTGGGCTTCATTGGGTTTTAATGTAAATATTGGATAATTTTCGGATTTTGATGCATTTTGACCTTTCTTCCTTCGTTAGGCCATAACTTGGGACTCGGTGATCCAATTGAGGTGATCTTGGTGTCTTTGGAAAGCTAAGACAAGGATCTACAAGTTTCATGAAGAACTCAAGAGCTGGATTGGACTTCTAAGGGCCCAAAATAGCCTTGAAATACAGAGTTAGTTTGCTGTCATGGAACCATCTGGGCAGTATGCACATATTGGACTACATAGTGAGTTATAGGCATCCTCTTGGGCTGAAACTTGGTCATTTGAAAGATAAGACCCATATCTCCAACTTCACTGAAGACCATTTTGTCAATAGATGTCGTTTTAGGCATGCTTCTGAAGCTACAAGTTGGTCTGAATTTGGAAACACGTTCTTCCAACTTAACTTGAGGTAGGTGCAGTGTTTTTAGCATTTCTGGAGTTCTAAAAGTCCAAATGACATGATTCAAATTGGAGATTTTCAAGGAGACAACTGGCTACAACTTTCATGAAGATATCCAAGCCAAAATGCACCGTCTAGGTGATGAATTTGTAGCCAGAAATCGGATAAGAGTTGTTGACTAAAAGCCACCAACCATACACCAACCCACCTACCATGCACCAACCCACCTACCATGCATCAAGCTTCCATATTTGACAATTTCCATATTTTTATAGGTTGTATTCAGATTATGTACATGTATAAATTGGCTTCTAGGATTAGTATAAATAGGGCCAATCTCTTTGTATTAGAAGGATTCAATTTTGAAGTAAGTTAGAATTCAATTTTGTAGTAAGTTTGAGTATTTGTTAGTTTTCTTTCTCTTCTTCTCCCTTCTCTTTAGAATTTCATTTTTGTTCTTTATTTTCTGAGTTCTTCCTTCCCATCCATGAAAGGCTAGGCTCTCATAATCAATCCAAGGGATTAGCCATCTTGATGTTTAATTTGGAGATCTTGTTTTAGCTTGGTTAAATTCTGGATCTTAAGTTAATCTATGTTTGGATGGTGCTTACTTTATCTAACCTTGATTGATTAAATCCTAGATGCTTATCTAGTAGAGGATTCTTGGATCATGTTGAGGTGTCTTGATATGATCTAAGGCCAACAACACGGTTAGCAATTAAGTGAATTCCTTGTGATCAATGATGAGTTAAACTCAAGATCGGTAAATTTCCTTGGATTGGTTGTTTCTTTAGATTTGTTTTCAACTTTAAGTCTTGTTCTTTTATCAATATTGTTAATCAACAACAAAACCCCCCATTTTAATTATCTTGATCTGATTAAATATTTGTTCTTTTTGGATCCTTGAGAGACGATTCGGTTCATGCTCTATACTGCAAATTTGTTTGCGAACCGGTAATTTTTATTATTTGACGGGGTCTCGACAACCTCTTGTCATACCTCCTCCATAAACTAAACGGATTTCTCTCAACTAGCACTCGACCAAGATGGTGTGCAATATTTACAAACTCTTTATCTTTCCCAGGATTAGATCCACAAAAGACACAAACACTCTTGATCCGACGAACGGAAGTGACTTCCATTTTCTCTTTTTTTTTTTGTACTCTCACCTTATCAATGATCTGAAGAGAGCAAAGTGCATTATTTAAAGAATCAAAACTCAAATGTAATAATTACACCTATAAAGGAGGGGTAGAACCGTGTGTCAGGTAAGTTCGAAAATAAGCACAGCAATGATAATAGCTATAGGACAAGGATAAAAGACTAATCTAGATGTGTCAGAAGAAGTTTGAAAATATGCAATGCATATTTCAAAAAAATACGGCTAAATTTTTTTTTTTATTTTTTTTTATAAACAAGAAGAAAAAGGAAAAATAAAATAAAATAAAATAAGATACTTACAGGAGGTGTGATTATGGCTCACATTTTCCTCTGGTTTTACGTCCAGTAACGGCTTGAATGCTCTTTATGGGCCGATGGACGGCTTCCCATCCAATTTTCTTAAAAATTGGCAAACAGGGTCTTTTTGAGTCAGATTCCCAAGACTATAAAGCTTATGTTCATCTTGGAATATTGGCCATAAATCGAGAAGTGCTCTCTGCACATCTCCACTAGGATGCGTCTCAAGAGTCAATAGAATGTTATCTAAAGACTCCTTACTCATGCCATCCTTAATGAAGTCAATTTTATTAAGTCGATTTATAGACTTCATTCCAATTGATCTGCATTTTGTGTTACAGGTCCATCTTGCACATTTATAGCAGACTCGTAACCTTTTTGCTCTTCTCTTTTTTGCATATGAACTTTTGCCTAGCCCTGGCATATATAAACAAGAGCATCAGAAAATTCCCCTGTGAGTCGAACCTTTGCTTCGATCAACCAGCGTATATCCGCAGGGATGCCTTTGTGCATAAGCATCCTTAATCTCTCAAACCTTGCACAATAAATTTTAGTTAAAGCATTTTGAGGGAGAGAAGGGAATTGCTTGCGGAGGTTAACAAGCTGATTATCCATTTCGAAAGAAAGAAGAAAGAGAAAAAAATGAGTAAAATTATATACAGATTTCAGTATTTGTGGGTAACTGAAGGGACCGAAAAAGATTTTCACGGAGTACCGTTATCCGCCATTTAACCGGTGAAAAATCATCTGTCAACGAAAAATAAACAAAATTAAGACAGAAAAATCAAACTCTGATAGATTTTCTCGCTTGGTACCGTTTTTTCTGTCTCGATTCCTGTGACAACAAATAAGTCAAAGTTAGAAAGAGGAAAGAGTTAGAAAACTTGGGATGCCGCCCAAGAAGGCTACTTTTAATGTCCTTAGCCAGCGTGATTGAAGATTTTGCACGAGTGATGGGTCCTCCCCAATAATGATTCAATTTCTGGCAATTGACATAAATCTTGGCTTTTTTTTTCTTTTTTTGTTTTTTTTTTCAACACAGTAGTGATCAATCATGGTAGAGGGCATCCTGCAGTTGAACTTCCTCCACGAGGTTCTCTTGAGCTCCTTCATAAAATTTTTTGAGGCGATGACCATTAACTTTGAACACTTTGTTGGTGGCTTCACTCTTAATTTCCACTGTACCATGAGGAAAAATGTTAGTGACAACAAACGGACCGTCCCACCTAGACCTTAATTTACCAGGCATCAACTTAAGGCGAGAATTAAACAAGAGAACTTTTTGCCCAACTGAAAACTCCTTCCGAAGAATAAACTTATCATGGAAGGCTTTGGTCTTTTCTTTGTAGAGTCGGGAGCTCTCATAGGCATCTAGGCGGATCTCTTCCAATTCCTCAGTAATCGCAACTTCCGCTCTATGCCGACTCGCCAAATTCATGTTGCATTGCTTCACAGCCCAATATGCTTTGTGCTCAATTTCTACTAGCAAGTGGCATGCCTTACCATAGACTATCCGATATGGAGACATCCCGATTGGAGTTTTGTAAGCGGTCCGGTAAGCCCAAAGAGCATCCTCAAGCCTCATGCTCCAATCCTTCCGATTAGGTTGGACTATTTTTTCAAGTATGCGCTTGATCTCTCTATTGGAGACCTCGGCTTGACCATTAGTCTGGGGATGGTAAGGTGTAGAAACTTTATGCAACACACCATATTTCCTCATCAATCCCTCCATGCTCCGGTTACAGAAATGGGTGCCTTGATCACTGATGATAGATCTCGGGATTCCAAACCTGCGAGAAAATGCTGATATAACAAAATCCACAACAACTTTGGAATCATCAACCGAGTGGCTTTAGCCTCCACCCATTTTGATACATAATCAACGGTAGCAAAATGTAAACATAACCAAAGGAAAGCAGGAAAAGGTCCCATGAAATCAATACCCCATACGTCAAAGATTTCACACAATACAATGGAGGTTCTTTGGGGCATCTCATTCTGCGAGAAATGTTCCCTGTTCTCCGACAATCGTTCACAAGACTTACGTAACAAATATGCATCATGAAACAAGGTAGGCCAATATAAACCGTAGTCTAAAACTTTCCTAGCTGTACGTTGAGGCCCAAAATGTCCACCACATGCAAATGCATGACAAAAGCTAAGAACAGAATGAAACTCTTGATTAGGCACACATCGCCTAATAATTTGGTCACTACAAAATCGCCACAGATATGGATCATCCCACACATAATATTTTGATTCACTCTTAAGTTTATAAATTTGTGCACGAGTGAAATGTGAGGGAAAAACTGTAGCAACCAAGAAATTCACCATATCAGCAAACCAAGGGAAGGTGTTCTTACCTTGCAGCTGCATAAGCTGCTCATCTGGGAAGGAGTCCTGTACAGGGAAGGGATCTGAAACCCTTTCAATGCGGCTCAAATGATCTGCCACTAGGTTCTCTACTCCACTTTTGTCACGGATGTCTATGTGAAACTCTTGGAGCAATAGCATCCATCTTATTAGTCGGGGCTTTGCCTCTGGCTTCTTCAAAAGAAACTTAAGTGCTGCATGATCAGTAAACACAACAACCTTAGAGCCAAGCAAATATGATCTAAACTTATCCAAAGCAAAAACAATGGCTAAAAGCTCTTTTTCAGTTGTGGTATAGTTGGCTGAGCAAAGATCCGCAGTTCGAAGCATAGTATATCACATGAGAAGCTCTCCCCACTCTGGGCCAAGACTCGCTCTTTGCATAGTTAGAAGCATCACACATTAACTCAAATGGCAATGTCCAATCGGTGGTGGATGATAGGGGTACTAGTCAAGGCCTGCTTCAAGTGGTTGAAAGTCGCCTTGCACTTGTCATCAAAATTGAACTCCACATCTTTCTCTGCAGAATCGGGAAAGTGGAAGAGCAATCTTCTTTGAAGTCGGCAATGAAGCCGTCTGTAGAAACCTCGCATGACCAAGAAAAAGAACGCACTTCCCGCACGCATGTGGGGTAAGATAGACAAGTAATTACATCAATCTTGGCGGGGATCTACCTCAATGCCCTTCTTTGGATACTACATGGCCTAAAACTATACCTGTTCTACCATAAAATGGAATTTCTCAAAATTTAGCACAAGGTTAGTCTCAATGCATCTATGCAGCACCCTAGATAAGCTAGCTAAACATGAATCAAAAGATGAACCATAGACAGTGAAGTCATCCATAAATACCTCCATGCACTCCTCTAAGAAATCGTAAAATATGCTCACCATGCACCGAAGGTACCAGGGCATTGTAGAGGCCGAAGGGCATCCGTCTGTAGTTAAAGGTGCTGCGAAGGGACAAGTAAATGTGGTCTTCTCCTGATCCTCCTGCAATGTGGATTTGGAAGTATCCGGTGTAGCCATCTAAAAAGCAAGAATGGGACTTACCATTGCCGCTCCAAAGATCTCGATCAATGAGCGGAAGGGTAATGATCTTTCCGAGTGGCTTGGTTGAGACGTCGTAGTCAATGCACTCTCGGCTATTCTCGCACTTTCGGGTTGGAATGAGCTCATTCTTCTGGTTGGCCACGACAGTCACCCCGGATTTCTTTGGAACTACTTGCACCGGGCTTACCCACTTGCTGTAAGAAATGGGATAGATAATGCCAACCTGCAGTAGCTTGGTCACTTCTTTTTTCACCACATCTAGAATGAGAGGATTCAGTCTCCTCTGGGGTTGTCTCACTGGTTTAGTTTCCTCCTCAAGTAATATCCTGTGCATGCATGTGGAGGGGTTAATACCAGGGATGTCTGCAAGTGTCCAACCAATTGCCCTTTTGTGTTGCTTCAAGACTTCCAATAATCTGGTTTCTTGCTCAGGTTGGAGGTGTTTGGCCATTATCACCGAGAGCTTCTCATCCTTTTCCAAGAATGCATACTTCAAATGCTCGGGCAAGGGCTTAAGTTCAATGGAGGGTGGTTGCTGGACTGATGGTACTAGTTTTGGAACCGAAACTAAATCTGCTAAATTCTCAGCAGTCCTGTACCTGCAAGCTGTGCACAATCTTGCAAAACAACATCATCATATCCTATGGAATCAAAAGAATCACACTTAGCAGCAGGATGAATGATAACATCATTAATAACAACATCATTGCCATTAATAACAGAAACAGAATCATCAATGTCAGCAGAATTAACAACAGCACATGATAAGTATGTAGAAATCTCAGCACAGGCTGCACACATTGCAGTGGGTTTACAACCAAAAAGTCCGAAGCAGGCAGAACAAGTATCACAAGCTATGCTATCAGTGTATCCTACAATTTCAGGAAACTCTGCCAACATATCAGCATGCATATCATCAACTAGTAAATCAATGACATCAAAATGAAAAACAGAATGATCCTCTAAAGGGTATTTCATGGCATCAAAAATGTTAAACTGAATGATATCATCACCAAATTCCATGGAAAGGGTACCAACATGCACATCAATCTTAGTTTTAGCAGTTTTCAAAAATGGCCTACCTAAGATCAATGGGGGTGGGGAAGAGGCAGATTCATCTTCCATATTCAACACATAAAAATCAGCTGGGAATATTAAATTATTTACCCGAACTGTAACGTCTTCCAACACTCCTGCCCGAGGTTGAAGCGATTAGCCGGTTTGCTAAGCTGAATGACAATGCGGGTGGATTTTAGCTCTCCCATATGCAAGGAAGTGTAAAGCGACTTTGGCATTACATTGATGGAGGCTCCCAAGTCTAGCAAGGCATGAGTGAACTGTTGGTGCCCTATGGTGCAAGGGATGGTAAAAGTGCACGGATCCTTGCATTTGGGTGGCGGGTTGGGCTGAATTAAAGCAGAGACATTTTTCCCCATACTCACTTTTTCTGCCCTTTAGCTTCCTCTTATGGGTGCACATCTCTTTCAAGAACTTGGCATACTTGGGGATTTGTTTAATTGCCTCCAAGAGAGGTATATTCACCTCAACCTTACGAAAAGTCTCCATAATTTCCTTATCCAAGTCAGTTTCAACCATATGCCTCGGCTGTATCATTCGGTTGGGAAAAGGAAGAGGAATGTTGGAACCTGACTTTTTTGGATGTTCACTTTTCTGCTGTACTGAATTTTCTATCAACTGCTGATTTGATCTAGTTTTCTGCTTGGCTGTTGTAGGATCATTTCTTCTTTGAATGCCTTTCTGACATCTTGTTTTTCTGGGTCAATGGTAGAATCTAGAATTATCTGCTGTACTGGTTCATTGATTTGCCTACCACTGCGCAAAGCGATAGCACTAACATTGCCTCTAGGGTTTGGATGGTTTGAGAGGGTAATTGGCCAGAACCTTGTGACTTTAATTCATGAATAGATGCGGCAAGTTGGCCAATTTGAGTCTCCAAGTTCTGAATGGTGGTTTCAGTTCTCTGTTGAAACTGGATGTTATTGGTGGCCAACTGTTTCACCAAATCCTCCAATGAGGGCTCAGATTTTGTGGCTACAGGACCTTCTTCTTTGGAATGGTGGTCTACTTGGTCCAAAGATGTGGTCGAAAACTGATTTGTCCTTGCTTGTTGCTGGAATGGTGGTCTATACTAGTTCGGTGGCTGCTGATTTGATGCATTCTCATATCTCAGATTGGGATGGTGCCTCCAGCCAGGGTTATAAGTGTTGGAGAATGGATCATATTTCTGTTGTTGCTGCTGATGGAATTGTGGCTTCCCAGGAAATATACCCGTTGTAGCCACAGATTGGTCTTGAAACTCATAATCATCTTGCAATGTGGGGTACGCATATGTGGGATGAGAGGAACTAGAACATATGCTACAAACTCTTGCAGGGGTTTGCACACGTGGTTCGTGTTGTCCTATTGCCATCTGTCTAACCAAAGAAGTGAGCTCATCCAATCTATGTTCCACCCTTTGTTGATCAGCATGTGAAGAGGTATTAACTTCATTGACTACTCTGTTGAAACCAATTTCTTATAAAAAGGTTTAAGTTCTAATTTCTTAAAAGCTATAAGCTTTCCCTGTTAAGTTTTGAGGTTAACAAAAATATTTATTTAGTTTGAACAAGTAAGTGTTTCGACAATAGTTTTAACAAATCGCTACTGGTTGTGCGTCCATTCTGCTCTACGCTTAAAGTTAACTCTTCGTGCGTCCAATATGCTATAACTCTTCATGGGTCCAATGAATGTATTATATACTTTTACTATTGGTGCGTCCAATACTTGTATGCATATACTGTTACTTTTTATTAGTTCGTCCAAGACGATCTGTCTGCCAAAGCTCGGACTCAACTCACTCTTTCAAAGTTCAAGTTCAAGCTCTCGTCCAAGTAAAATTTCAAAAATGAAGAACTGTTCCTCATTAAATGCTAGAAAAGAACTCGGCGACTCACGGCGACGAGAAGAAGTCAACTAAGCCACTTTTGCCGACATTGTCTAACAACTACAAAGATCTCGCAAATAAGAAACCATCTGCAATCTTAGACAAATCAGACTTTTGTTTTCATTGATTGGAAATCTCAAAGAATAAAAGTCACCGTCGGAAGAAGTTCAAGACTTTTCCAGTAGATGCATTTAATGCTACTCAGAACGGTAATAAATATTTCCGTTGGACGATCTAGCCCATGAAGTCTGCTCAAATTTGTTCTTACTTATAAAAGAGAAGAAGCAGCACTTGAATTAGTGAGATCTTTTGCCGAAGCATCCTTCAAGAGTCTAAAAAGCTTTATTTCCATATTCGTGTAAAAAGAAAAAGCCTTGAGATTTCTATTGTCTATTCTCATGTGTTAGTGAGTTTCAACTCAAGCTTTCATCTACTTTCATTTATTCATCTTAAGCTTTGTAAGCCTGAAGAGGCTGTGTGTAAAAGAATACTTGTGAGATAGAACCTGAAGAGGTTGAAAATACTTGTTACATGAATAGGTGCATAATACTTGTAATCGTGAAAAGATTAGTTGGAAAATCCTTCTTGTTGAAGGGAATTTGGACGTAGCTCTTGGTTGATAAGAGTGAACCAGGATAAATCTTGTGTGTAAGCTTCTCCTCTCTTCTAGTGTGCTTTATTATTTTCACTAACCTCTGGGGTTTTCCATTGTGTTTATTAACAAAGATCTTTTATTTGGTTTTAGAACGTATTAACTATTTTATTAAAAGTCTTTTCGAAACCCTTGGAGTCCAATAGGACTAAGTGGTGTTAGTCCTAAGCACCTTGCTTGTTAAACTGTCTCTTTCGCTGTGTTCTACTTTCTTTTAAAAAGGAAAATCCTTATTAATCAAAAAAGGGTTAAGAAACACAATTCAACCCCCCTTCTTGTGTTTCATTTGGTTATTTCAATTGGTATCAGAGCTCAGCCTCTTGGGTTGAGCATCTAACAGTGCAGAGCAAAAAGATCCAGTACACCCTTTAATGGAGAACGAAGGACAAGCCGTGAGCAGGACCACCTCTATTCAATGGAAACGACTATGATTACTGGAAGAAGAGAATGATTGCCTTTTTTGATGCCCAAAATATGGACATTTGGGATCTAGTTCAAAATGAATATCAAACACCCACCAACGCAGAAGGACAGGATCTCCCTCGACCACAATGGACGGAAGGACAACGAACCAGACATCAGCTTAACTCAAAAGCCAAACATTATCTTATGTGTGCCATCACCAGATCAGAGCACGACAAAGTCCATAGCGTGAAACAATGTACTAAAGAGATATGGGATACTCTGGCATAAGCACATGAAGGCTAATCTCAAGTCAAAGAATCAAAGATAAGCATCCTGGTTCACCAGTATGAGCTCTTCAAAATGGGAGAGCATGAAAACATTGATCAAATGTTTGGACGATTCCAAACAATAATCAATAACTTGAGATCTCTGGGAAAGAACTATGATAATCAAGATCATATCAGAAAAATCCTAAGAAGTCTTTCCAGACAGTGGAGACCTAAGGTTACTGCCATACAGGAAGCAAAGAATCTAGCTTCTCTTACCATGGAGGAACTATTGGGTTCTCTTAAAGTTCATGAGCTGGAACTTCAAGAAGAGGAAAGCTCAAGAAAAGGGAAATCAATTGCCCTTAAAGCTCACAAAGGCAGTACGTCCAAAGCACTTAAAGCTGAAAAATCTTCAGACGAGGCCGAGTCATCTGAAGATAATATATCTGATAATGACGAGTTATCTTTCATCTCTAGAAAGATACAAGCAATGTGGAAAAAGAAAGGAGGTATGCGGAGAAAGCACTTTGGACGAAGGTCATCAAAGGACAAAACAGAAACAAAAGACAAGAGTCCAATCATATGCTACGAATGCAAGAAGCTGGGACACATTAAAGCGGAATGTCCTTCACTAAACAAGGAGAAAGAGAAAAGGAGATTCTTTCCAAAGAAGAAAAGAGGATTAATGGCCACCTGGGAAGATCTTGATCTTTCAACTACTGATGATGAAGAAGAAGCAGAAGAAGAAGCAAATCTATGTCTCATGGCTAACACCGTGTCAGAAGAAGAAGAAGATGAGGTAACTAACTGCGATCTTGATCTTCAGAATGCATTTGATGAGTTGTTAAATAATTCATCTATTTTAGCGGTTGAATATAAATCCTTGAAAAGAAAGTTTTCAAAATTAACTAGAGAATATGGAAAAATGTTTTCAGAAAAACAAGAACTTGAAATTTATTGTGAAAAATTAAAAACTGAAAATGCTCTTTTAAAAACATCTTCTGAGTCCAACACTTCAGATGAAGTTGATAAACTTCATAATGAGGTAAAAGAGTTAACGGAGGACCTCAGTAAATTTGTAAAAAGCACCAACAACCTAAACATTTTACTCAAATATTCCAGAGACCCTCGTGACAAATCGGGATTGGGATATCAAGATACTGATAAACAGTTTCTTCAAAAAACTACTACTCAACCTAATTTCATTAAGAATGTTTGTAAAAAGAACGTTTACTCTTCCTCAATAGATTTTTTTAATAAAAGGTCAAAATATTATGGATCTCCAAGAGCTAACCAAAAAGGACCCAAAAAGATATGGGTACCTAAGGATATGATAATTCCTCTTGCGGATGTGCTTAGCAACAAGAAAAGACACTGTCATGGTACGGACAGTGGTTGCTCACGGCACATGACGGGAGAAAGGTCTATGTTCCAAGACATCAAAACTAATAAAGGAGGGTCCGTCACGTTTGGAGGAAACCAGAAAGGTAAAATAGTTGGAATAGGTAAGATTGGTAAGCATCCTTTTCCCTCTATCGATAATGTTCTTCTAGTTGAAGGATTGAAACATAATCGCTTAGCATTAGTCAATTATGTGATAGTGGATCTAATGTTTCATTCAATCAAGGAGAATGTATAGTTAAAAACTATGACGGATCCATACTCTTCATTGCTAAAAGGCAAAACAATCTTTATAAAATTGACTTGGAAGATCTTTCGATCAAAATGTATCATGTCTAGTTTCCATAAAAGGAGAACAGTGGATATGGCACAAGAAGCTTGGTCATGCAAGTTTGAGATTAATCTCTAAACTAAATAAGCATAACCTCGTAAGAGGACTACCAAAGCTTGTGTACAAATCGGATGTTCTTTGTGAAGCGTGTCAAAAGGAAACAAATCAAAAATTCTTTTGAGTCCAAAAACATCGTTTCCACCTCTAGACCACTAGAATTGTTACATCTTGATTTATTTGGTCCTACAAGAACTTCTTCACTAAATGGAAAGAAATATGGATTGGTCATAGTAGATGACTATACTAGATGGACATGGGTTATGTTTCTAGCTCACAAGGATGAGTCTTTCAAAGTCTTTTCTATTTTCTCGTAAAAGAATTCAAAATGAAAAAGGAATGTGTATCAACTCAATCCGAAGTGATCATGGAGGAGAATTTGAGAATGAGAGCTTCCAATTGTTCTGTGAAGAAAACGGTATTCATCACAACTTCTCGCCCCAAGAACACCACAACAAAATGGTGTGGTAGAAAGAAAAATAGATCTCTTCAAGAGATGGCTAGAACAATGCTCAATGACAACTCAATCTCCAAACATACTGGTGAAGCCGTTAACATCTGCGTGTTATATTCAAAAGCAGAATATATATTAGACCTATTTTAAACAAGACTCCGTATGAATTGTGGAAAGGACGAAAACCCAACATCTCTTACTTTCATTCTTTTGGTCATCAATGCTTTATTTTGAATACTAAAGATTCTTTAGGAAAGTTTGATGCTAAAGTTGACTCTGGTATCTTCTTAGGATACTCGAAACATCTAAAGCATATAGAGTATATAACTCTCGCTCTCTAACTGTTGAAGAATCTGCTCATGTTAAATTCAATGACAAAAGCCTGGACAATGACTTGTCGAGCTAGATGAGTCCTTTGCGAGTTAAACTTAAAAGACAAAGGAGAAGAATCAGCAACCCAAAACAAAGAAGCATTGGACGATGAAAGAAATGAAGAAACAAGCGATGGTCAAAGATGTCGGCATTTCAAAACTTATCATCCGTAACACCAAATAATTGGTAATCCAGATGATAAAGTACGTACAAGATCTACCTTGAGAGAATACTCAAATGTAGCCTTCATCTCTCGAAATGGAACCAAGAAAAATAGAAGAAGCCGAAGGACGAAGGATGGATCTTAGCCATGCAAGAAGAGCTAAATCAATTTAAAAGAAATGATGTTTGGACGCTGGTTCAAAAGCCTAAAGACAAGTCCATCATCGGCACAAAATGGATATTCAAAAACAAAGCTGGACGAAGATGGTAAGGTTGTGAGAAACAAAGCAAGGTTGGTAGCCCAAGGTTACTCACAACAAGAAGGTATTGATTTCATCAAACTTTTGCTCCTGTAGCTAGACTAGAAGCCATACGCATTTTACTTTCATTTGCTGCTCATCATAGCATGAGACTATATCAAATGGACGTAAAAAGTGCATTTCTAAATGGTATAATCAATGAAGAAGTTTTCGTTAAACAACCACCTGGTTTCGAGGATGAAAATTTCCCTGAGCATGTTTTCAAATTGAAAAAGGCCTTGTACGGTTTAAAACAAGCTCCTCGAGCATGGTATGAAAGGTTAAGCACCTTTTTAATAGAAAACGGTTTCTCTAGAGGAAAAGTTGACACTACTCTTTTTCGAAAAGACAAAAACTCGAAATTCATTTTAGTTCAAATTTATGTTGATGATATTATCTTTGGAGCTACTGATGAATCTCTTTGCAAGGATTTTTCCAATCTGATGCAGAAGGAATTCGAAATGAGCTTAATGGGAGAATTAAAATTCTTTCTGGGTTTGCAAGTGAAGCAAACATTGGACGAAATCTACATTCATCAGACCAAATATACAAATGAACTTCTGAAGAAATTCAAATTGGACGATTGCAAAACAATGAGCACACCAATGCATCCATCATCCACACTAAGATTGGACGATAAGGATAAAAAGGTGGACGAAAAGGTATACAGAGGTATGATCGGATCACTCTTATATCTCACTGCGTCCAGACCTGATATAATGTTTAGTGTGTGTCTTTGTGCACGCTTTCAATCTGATCCTAGAGAGTCACACTTAATTGCTGTAAAAAGAATATTCAGATACTTGAAAGGAACTACTAATCTGGGCTTGGTATTTAAGAAATCTCATGAGTACAGATTAGTTGGTTTTTGTGATGCTGACTATGCTGGAGATAGAATCGAAAGGAAAAGTACAAGTGGAGGATGTCACTTCATTGGAGGAAATCTAGTATCATGGTCCAAAGAAGAGACAAAGCACAATTGCTCTATCAACAATGTTTGAATATATCTCTGCGTCCAATTGTTGCTCTCAACTACTCTGGATCAAACATCAATTAGAAGACTACAACATCTTGAAAGTAAGATTCCTTTACTATGTGATAATACTGCGCAATTAACTTATCAAAAATCCCATACTACACTCAAGGGCAAAACACATTGAAATCAAACATCACTTTATAAGAGACTATATTCAAAAAGGTGTGTTTGATATTCAATATGTGGATACAGATCATCAATGGGCAGATATTTTCACAAAACCCCTCTCAGAGGATAGATTCACTCTTATTCGAAAACATCTAAGTATGCATTTTGTAAAGAATTAATATTTCTTGCGTCCATTGAAAATCTGCGTCCAAAATGCTTTGTACTTAATAAATGGTGTGGTAAATTTCTTGATAAGACATAAATCATTTGCATTTATCTTGTTTGAAACTTTTCAAATTTCCCACGCCGAGTCAGCTTTTGAAAGGTCACGAAAGTAACTTTTTATCATGGACGTGATGATTGCTTTTAATACACATTTATTGTGTTTGTTTTATTTTAAAAAACGATTCGTTTTCTCTCAAGAAACCTTTCGATGTAGAAACCTACCTTCTTCTATAAATATTTTCCTTCTTTACAAGATCAAATTTTTACGCCTTCAAACATTGAAAGAAAACAATTGCTAAAAGAACCTTAGCAAATTTCTCTCTCTCTCTTTCAAATTTCTTTAACCCTAAGAAATGGCCGGAGGAAAGACCCTTGATGTTGAAAGAGCCGAGGTATCGCTGAATACTCGTTCCAAACTTCCATTTTAGCGAGAATGTGGAATAGATATCAAAGAATGTCTCGTCGGTCTTTGGATGGGATAGTTACTTCGCAGAACCAGTGGAGGTGTATCCGAATTTGGTGAAAATGTTTCGAAAAATGCATCCGTGTTTGCAACAGAGGTCGGGGATGTGTTTTGGGAAAACCCGTTGTGGTTTCGAGAGGTAACCATCTCCAACGCCACCCAATGTTGGTTGGAAGGAGCCACCATCACTTCGATTGGGAAAAAGCATTTGGGAACCGATGTCGTTTCTTGACACCTTACTAAAGGAGTCATCCACGGGAAGATAAGCGCCTCCAAGATGAATGACAAGGCAAGAGTTTTGCATCAACTTCTAAACAAGGCAATACTCCACAAAGCGGGTCCAAAGACTCGGTCTCTACGAGTTCATGCCTTCACTGTGTCATCCGATCTTTGTGTCAACAGTCAATCTCCCTTCTCTCGCTTTTTAAGAACTTCAAGAGAAGTGTACAAGGAAAAGGGAAGAAGACCACCATCTCCTATGGTGTTCTCTTAACCAAGATCTTCAGAGATCAAGGTATCTTTAGTCCCCATGAGACTAAAGATGTTGAAGAGAAGAAGAAGATTTTTGGACGGATCCAAGAGCAACAAATCTTTGGACGAAGCAATCTTCTAAGGATGAAACTTCAAAGCGTCCAAGATTTTCTAGACCAGAAAGAGCCTCTTATTCTTTCAAAGACTGAGAGTCCAAAGAAGAAATCACCGTCCGTCCAAGCCCTTCCCAAGCGGAGACTCATAATGGACGATGACTCTGAAGATGACCAACCCATCGCTAAAAGGATGAAGGTTGCGTCCATTGCGAGCATCCCAAAAGGAACCCAGACGAAGCTACCCATCACAAGGAAACCCTCTTCCAAGCTTGCGTCCATTCCTAAGGAACCTCTTCCTACCATTCCCTCTTCCTCCACTTTACCCTCTTCTCAAACAGAACCACAAACTTCCTTCCCAACCTCTCAAATAACTTCCTCTCCCTTAAACAATGAACCTTTTTCTTCTCAAACTCACATATTACCTTCCCAATCTCCTTCACCTTCCCCTCTCAAAAGACCTTCTACAACTCCTCTCATCTTAATCTTTTCTCTGTGGGAGTTTCCCCTCACATTATCCCTCTTTGGGAATCCAAGGACTCTTCTCTCTCACTCACAAAGAAGACGCTCCCGGTCTTTGTGATGGTTACTCAACAAAAGTCCACATCTTCCCTAGTGACCTATCCTTCAAACCTGTCACCTTGGAAGAAATGGGACAGCTTATAGTCCTTATGACACCATCCTTGTCGGTGTCATTAAGGGGAGTCTTCGTTGAAGAATTTGAGATTTGTACCCCCTTCACTGCTCATCTCCTCTACAATCGCCATCAAGATTCAATAGGATCGGGTTTGTCCAAGGTTGCCAATGGTGGATTTAAATAAAAACAAAGACTTGAAAAAGTACGAAGCCAAGCCACCTTTCCCAAGCCTATCATCTTTAAGCCAAACTTTGGGAGCTTACGTTCCTCGATGTTGATGTTGAATTCTTGTGGCATGTTTCGAATAAAGGAGAAGTCAGGAGAACGAGGCTAAGACCTTCTGGGAAAAGCACATTTGGGAGTGTGAGCAACAAGCGTCTTCTTCAGGACTAAGTGATGAAGATAAGGAAGATATCATAACTGTGCCTGGTCAGAGCTTCCAGTGTTTTCGTTCTATCTATATGGTAGATGATCTTTTTGGACTGCCTCTGAACTCGCCATTGCCAACAATCTTCTCTTGTCCAAGCTATGTCTCTGGACCTCCGTCTGACAACATAGGCAGGCCTTATCCCTGGGATCAAATGTTTGGTTACCGGAGAACCTCTCTTCCTTGGGATGTTGACCTTCCTCTGTCTGAAGACGAAGTTGAGTCTGTTGTGCAGCAAATGGATGTGACCCCTCCTGCTTCCACCACTGAGTTAGCTATTGTGGAACCACAACCTTCTGCTGACCTTCTCACCCAAGTGCCCCCAGCTTTTCAGGCCTATGTGAATAATCAAATGGACGTAATGTACAAGAGAGTTGAAGACCTCCTCAAGTCTCTTTTTCAACAAGGGCCACCTCCTCCTCCTCCACCTTCTTCCTCTTGATTTTATTTTATTTTATTTTCTTTTAGCCAAAATTTTTTCTGACAGTGATGTTTTTTTCTTTCTTTTTGTCTGATGACAAAGGGGGAGAAAAATGGGAATTTGATTTGTTTTAAACAAATTTATTTTATAATTTATACTGATTCAATGAAACTATGTTTTTTCTCTCATCTGGTTGATTCATTATCCTTGTCTCGGTTATTCTGTTGCACTGTGTTGCTGTGTAGGATATGATCTAATTTTTTAGCATGGTTTATTTCTTTTCAAAAGTATTGTCTCTGTTAAACTCTTTTCTCAAGAACTAAACTTCGATACAAAGATAATATTACTTGCTCTTGAAACTTGTTTCGTTAAAATAAATTTCATGTACCACGTCCAATCGACTCTGCGTCCAACCGACTTGGAGTCCGTCCCTTAGAAATGTTTTTCTTAGGGGGAGCAATTTTGTTTTAAAAGGAATCTGTGTTCAACCAAATTAATAGTTTTTGTCATCATCAAAAAGGGGGAGATTGTTGAAACCAATTTCTTATAAAAAGGTTTAAGTTCTAATTTCTTAAAAGCTATAAGCTTTCCCTGTTAAGTTTTGAGGTTAACAAAAATATTTATTTAGTTTGAACAAGTAAGTGTTTCGACAATAGTTTTAACAAATCGCTACTGGTTGTGCGTCCATTCTGCTCTACGCTTAAAGTTAACTCTTCGTGCGTCCAATATGCTATAACTCTTCATGGGTCCAATGAATGTATTATATACTTTTACTATTGGTGCGTCCAATACTTGTATGCATATACTGTTACTTTTTATTAGTTCGTCCAAGACGATCTGTCTGCCAAAGCTCGGACTCAACTCACTCTTTCAAAGTTCAAGTTCAAGCTCTCGTCCAAGTAAAATTTCAAAAATGAAGAACTGTTCCTCATTAAATGCTAGAAAAGAACTCTGACAGCTCACGGCGACAGAAGAAGTCAACTAAGCCACTTTTGCTGACATTGTCTAACAACTACAAAGATCTGCAAATAAGAAACCGTCTGCAATCTTAGACAAATCAGGACTTTTGTTTTCATTGATTGGAAATCTCAGAGAATAAAAGTCACCGTCAGAAGAAGTTCAGCACTTTTCCAGTAGATGCATTTAATGCTACTCAGAACGGTAATAAATATTTCCGTTGGACGATCTAGCCCATGAAGTCTGCTCAAATTTGTTCTTACTTATAAAAGAGAAGAAGCAGCACTTGAAGTAGTGAGATCTTTTGCCGAAGCATCCTTCAAGAGTCTAAAAAGCTTTATTTCCATATTCGTGTAAAAAGAAAAAGCCTTGAGATTTCTATTGTCTATTCTCATGTGTTAGTGAGTTTCAACTCAAGCTTTCATCTACTTTCATTTATTCATCTTAAGCTTTGTAAGCCTGAAGAGGCTGTGTGTAAAAGAATACTTGTGAGATAGAACCTGAAGAGGTTGAAAATACTTGTTACCTGAAGAGGTGCATAATACTTGTAATCGTGAAAAAGATTAGTTGGAAAATCCTTCTTGTTGAAGGGACTGGACGTAGCTCTTGGTTGATAAGAGTGAACCAGGATAAATCTTGTGTGTAAGCTTCTCCTCTCTTCTAGTGTGCTTTATTATTTTCACTAACCTCTGGGGTTTTCCATTGTGTTTATTAACAAAGATCTTTTATTTGGTTTTAGAACGTATTAACTATTTTATTAAAAGTCTTTTCGAAACCCTTGGAGTCCAATAGGACTAAGTGGTGTTAGTCCTAAGCACCTTGCTTGTTAAACTGTCTCTTTCGCTGTGTTCTACTTTCTTTTAAAAAGGAAAATCCTTATTAATCAAAAAAGGGTTAAGAAACACAATTCAACCCCCCTTCTTGTGTTTCATTTGGTTATTTCATACTCTGGTTGCAGCACCCATTCGAGTACCAAATTGCTGAGAATTTGCTGCCATATTTGCAATTAAGTTTCTGGCAGCAGCTGGAGTTTTATCTACCAATGCTCCACCACTTGCAGCATCAATCATACTCCTTTCTATTGGCATCAATCCTTCATAGAAGTATTGGATCAGCAGTTGATCACTAATTTGATGGTGTGGGCAGCTTGAGCACAATTTCTTGAATCTCTCCCAATACTCATGGAGAGTTTCACCACTGATTTGCCTTATACCACAAATATCTTTCCTTATTGCAGCAGTTCTTGATGCAGGAAAGAACTTCTCCAAAAATAATCTTTTCATGTCATTCCAAGAAGTGATGGCAGCAGGTTGTAAGTAATACAACCAATCCTTAGCAGCACCATCCAAAGAGAAAGGAAAGGCCCTTAGCTTGATGTGATCTTGGCTATTCCATGAGGTTTCATGGTGGAGCGAGACAACATGGAACTCCTTCAAATGCTTATGTGGATATTCACCGCAAGACCATGAAACTTGGGCAAAGAAGTGTATCAATCCAGCATTTCAACTCAAAATCAACATTAAGTTCAGGGATATTGAATGCACAAAGGTTGATAATTCACATCAAAAGTACTTGACCAATTCCTTAAGGGTCCTATTGTTATAGTCACCATAGTAAAATCAATAGACTCAAAGACGATTAATCGAAGTACTAATGTATGCACTCAACAGATTAAAAGAGTCAACAAGATTAGGTGCAATGTCAAGTTCAAGTCCAATTCCGAAGTAATTCTATTAGCTCTATGAATGCTACTACCGATTCTATGAATTCTATGAAGTGTATGAAATGTTCTATCAATTTCGGGATCAAATGAATGCAAGGTACCAAGATCGAGATCTAGTCATACAGCATGCAGTTCATAAGAAGGTATTAGAAAAGCAATAACAACTAAAACACTAAAAATTCCTAAAACAAATACTCCAAAAACTTAAACAAAAATAAAAAACAGTATCAAATGAATTTTAAAAATTATGGAACCACCACAGGATAAAATCTACACACAAATGCTATCCAACAATATAATACAAAATCTTAAAAAATTGAAAAAGTGATCTAAACGATGGAATTTGGCAACAATAAGGGTGACCTCACTGTAAACAGTGAGCCTTTCTCAAAATAATATTTTCCATTTGTGTACCAAAATTCAGATCAATCAGAGATGTCCGAACCGAAATTCTTGACACAATGCTCTTTATCCAATTTCAGCCGAATCCCACTTGAAAAAGCTTCAAAAACAAAACAAACACATTTGTTAGAGTTAGATGGGATCTTGAAATGATCAAATAGTTGCCTTGGATCCCCGGCAACGGCGCCAAATTTGACAAGAGGTTGTCGAGGCCTATCAAATAAAATAACCGGTTCACAAACTAATTTGTAGTATAGAGAATGAACCGAATCATCTCTCAAGGATCCAAAAACAAAGATTTAATTAGATCAAGATAATTAGAAAAGGGGGGGTTTGTTGTTGATTAACAAGATTAATAAAAGTAGGAGATTCAAAGTTGTAAACAAATCTAAAGAAACAACCAATCCAAGGAAATTTACCGATCTTGAGTTTAACTCATCATTGATCACAAGGAATTCACTTAATTGCTAACCATGTTCTTGGCCTTAGATCACATCAAGAAGCCCTAACATGATCCAAGAATTCTTTACTAGATAAGCATCTAGGATTTGATTAACCAAGGTTAGATAAAGTAAGCACCATCCAACATAGATTAACTTAAGATCTAGAATTTAACCAAGTTAAACAATCTATCAAAAAGCTTTAATATATTGTTTAATCTTTATGATCCTCTTTGAATACATGATAATAAAGCTATTACCACATCAACATCTAAATCAAATTAAGCAATTTAATCTAGATAAAAATCAAAAGAGGAAGAAGAGAAACTTGAATAACAATTAAGCAATATGAACAAGCAAAACAAGATCTCCAAATTAAATAACAAGATGGCTAATCCCTTGGATTGATTATGAGAGCCTAGCCTTCCATGGATGGGAAGGAAGAACTCAGAATTTAAAGAACAAAAACGAAATTGCAAAGAGAATGGAGAAGAAGAGAAAGAAAACTCTCACAAATACTTAAACTTTCTTGAAACTTACTTCCAAATTGAATGCCTCTAATACAAAGAGGTTGGGTCTATTTATACTAATCCTAGAAGCCAATTTCTACATGTACATAATCTGAATACAAGCTATAAGAATATGAAAATTGTCAAAAATGGAAGCTTGATGCATGGTTGGTGGGTTGGTGCATGGTAGGTGGGTTGGTGTATGGTTGGTGGCTTTTAGTCAACAACTCTTATCCGACTTCTGGCTTGAAATGCATCACCTAGACGATGCATTTTGGCTTGGATGTCTCATCAAAGTTGTAGCCAGTTGTCTCCTTGAAAATCTCCAATTTGAATCATGTCATTTGGACTTTTAGAACTCCAGAAATGCCAAAAACACTGCACCTACCTCAAGTTAGGTTGGAAGAACGTGTTTCCAACTTCAGACCAACTTGTAGCTTCAGAAGCATGTCTAAAACGACATCTATTGACAAAATGGTCTTCAGTGAAGTTGGAGATATGGGTCTTATCTTTCAAGTGACCAAGTTTCAGCCCAAGAGGAGGCCTATAACCCACTATATAGTCCAATATGTACATACTGCCCAGATGGTTCCGTGACAGCAAACTCACTCTGTATTGAAAGGCTATTTTGGGCCCTTAGAAGTCCGATACAGCTCTTGAGTTCTACATGAAACTTGTAGATCCTTGTCTTAACTTTCCAAAGACACTAAGATCACCTCAATTGGATCACCGAGTCCCAAGTTATGGCCTAACCAAGGAAGAAAGGTCAAAATGCATCAAAATCCGAAAATTATCCAACATTTACATTAAAACCCAATGAAGCCCAACAACATTAAACTCATCTAAAATACTAATATTGGGCACAATAAACATCTAATGAAGCCTAATACAAAGCTAATATAAGTGTCTCAAATTGATTGATCAGCCCCCTAACCCGGTCCAATCTACCCCAACCCAGAAGCCTGACCCAATCTGCAACCCGGTCCAATCTACCCCAACCCAGAAGCCTGACCCGGTCCGACCCCCTCTCCCCTTCCTTTCCTTCCCTTTCCCTTTCCCTTCTTTCCCACGCTCGAGCCCACCAAACCGTGCCCTAGCCTCCCCTTTTCCCTCCTCCCCTTCCTTTCCCTTTTCTTTCCCTTTCTCTCTTTCCTTCCCCCCACTTGCCCTGCTGCACTACCGCTGTCGTACACTCCTTCTGCCCCAAGTAGCCGCCAGTCACCCTTCCCCATGGTCACACTGCACCCTCTGCCTCTGCCAACCACACCGCCGCACCCCTTCCCTCTGCACTGCCTCCATTTTCCCTTCCCCGAAGCAACAGCACCCTCTCCCTTCCCCATGTCGTGCCAACTTGCTTTGCTGCTGATCAATCAATTTGAGACACTTATGTTAGCTTTGTATTAGGCTTCATTAGATGTTTATTGTGCCCAATATTAGAATTTTAGATGAGTTTAATGTTGTTGGGCTTCATTGGGTTTTAATGTAAATATTGGATAATTATCGGATTTTGATGCATTTTGACCTTTCTTCCTTGGTTAGGCCATAACATGGGACTCGGTGATCCAATTGAGGTTATCTTGGTGTCTTTGGAAAGCTAAGATAAGGATCTACAAGTTTCATGAAGAACTCAAGAGCTGGATCGGACTTCTAAGGGCCCAAAATAGCCTTGCAATACAAAGTGAGTTTACTGTCACGGAACCATCTGGGCAGTATGCACATATTGGACTATATAGTGGGTTATAGGCCTCCTCTTGGGCTGAAACTTAGTCATTTGAAAGATAAGACCCATATCTCCAACTTCAATGAAGACCATTTTGTCAATAGATGTCGTTTTAGGCATGCTTCTAAAGCTACAAGTTGGTCTGAATTTGGAAACACGTTCTTCCAACCTAACTTGAGGTAGGTGCAATGTTTTTAGCATTTCTGGAGTTCTAAAAGTCCAAATGACATGATTCAAATTGGATATTTTCAAGCAGACAACTGGCTACAACTTTCATGAAGACATCCAAGCCAAAATGCACCTTCTAGTTGATGAATTTGAAGCCAGAAGTCGGATAAGAGTTGTTGACTAAAAGCCACCAACCATACACCAACCCACCTACCATGCACCAACCCACCTACCATGCATCAAGCTTTCATATTTGACAATTTCCTTGTTTTTATAGCTTGTATTCAGATTATGTACATGTACAAATTGGCTTCTAGGATTAGTATAAATAGAGTCAATCTCTTTGTATTATCATTCATTCAATTTTAAGTAAGTTTCAAGAAAGTTTGAGTATTTGTGAGAGTTTTCTTTCTCTTCTTCTCCATTCTCTTTGCAATTTCGTTTTTGTTCTTTAATTTCTGAGTTCTTCCTTCCCATCCATGGAAGGCTAGGCTCTTATAATCAATCCAAGGGATTAGCCATCTTGATGTTTAATTTGGAGATCTTGTTTCGCTTTTTCATATTGCTTAATTGTTATTCAAGTTTCTTTTCTTCCTCTTTTGATTTTTATCTAGATTAAATTGCTTAATTTGATTTAGATGTTGATGTGATAATAGCTTTATTATCATGTGTTCAAAGAGGATCACAAAGACTAAACAATATATTAAAGCTTTTTGATGGATTGTTTAGCTTGGTTAAATTCTAGATCTTAAATTAATCTATGTTGGATGGTGCTTACTTTATCTAACCTTGGTTAATCAAATCCTAGATGCTTATCTAGTAAAGAATTCTTGGATCATGTTGAGGCTTCTTAATGTGATCTAAGGCTAAGAACATGATTAGCAATTAAGTGAATTTCTTGTGATCAATGATGGATTAAACTCAAGATCGGTAAAACCCCCCCATTTCTAATTATCTTGATCTAATTAAATCTTTGTTTTTTTGGATCCTTGAGAGACGATTCGATTCATTCTCTATACTACAAATTAGTTTGTGAACCGGTTATTTTTATTATTGGATAGGTCTCGACAACCTCTTGTCAGCTGCACCTGCAGCCAGACGCGACTCCATCACCGAGCCCCTCACTATTTTCCCATACGCCCACCTAGGTTAGCCTCTGCCCCTATCCCTCCTGCTTTCTGCGCATAGAGAGATCGAGGCCTGCCCCACCGGCTTGAGGAGAGCATACAAGTAGAGAAGGGTTCTTTTTTTATTTTATTTATTGTATCTGTATTTTTTTTCATTTTATTTTTGGTTTTTAAGTATTGTATAAATAGTGATAGGGAGGTTTATTTTTAGGGGGGCCGAATTTGTTCATAGTATTTTGGAGAGAGGTTCCGAGAGGGATAGATAGGAAGCTCAGGATTTTTGATGAGCAATCACTGAGCAATTTTTGTCAAGGACTTTGGACCTCTTTTCGGTAATTCTTTACCATTCTGTGTTAAGCTTTGTTTTCAAATTAAATAAGTTGGTTGTTACCTTATTGGAACTGTTATGGTAGAGATTAGTCGTTTACTGGTTTTCTTATATACAATAGGATGTTTAGAGTGATGTTGTTGTTTTCAATTTGCTGTGTTTGAATATGCATATGAGATATTGATGCTGTTATTTCAATTTGCTGTGTTTGAATATGCATATGAGATATTGATGCTGTTGGTTTCAGTTTGCTGTGTTTCATTTTTTGTTTGAACTTGTTTGTCTTGTAGAACTAAGAATTGAGTTTTGAGTTCTGATTTCTGTTGACAAGGAAATGTAACCTATTAAGGATTATGTAAATGTACTCGAATTCTATATGGTTCTTCAAGCATGCATGTTGGCTTGGTTTTTTTGGCAGCCCTGTTAATTGTTACTCATCCTAGTTTATCGATGTTGAGTTTTGTATGATTTAATGATGAAGACTTAAGGTTATATTCTGGTAGGATCATCTAGTTTTTTCTATTTTGTGGGTTTAGTAATTACTGATTAATTCTGGATTGCTTAAGAAGGCTAGTTTCGTTTTGTTTGTTAAGTCTGGTTTGAGGATAATGATCCAAGTTTGCTTTGTTTTAAAGATCTAGTCCCTATTGTTTGGTACCCTGCATCTGGTCCTTTATACTTGGTTCAATGCTTGGAGGTCCAGTTCTATTAAATTGTTGTTGGTGTCAACATTGATTTTAAGGAATCAGTGTGAAGCCGATCGTTTCTATGCTTAAGTTCTTTGTCATATGATGTGCATGTGGGTTTTCGAGCTATTGTGATTTCTTGTTGAATAAATGGATTTGTTCAGTTCTGTGTATAGCTGGGGTTGTTTAACATTTCTTTTATATCTAAAGCTATGCTTATGCTCCTTTCTTCTTCGCTGCAATTTTAGTTTAGGGCCTATCAAGATTCTGAACCAATATGGGAGAGTTAGGAGTAGCTTTCTTTTTTTTTTTAATGAATTTTGAGAAAGTATTTACTAGGAAATAAGAAATGTTACTATGGATTTTTTTTTTTTTTTTGAATATTGATAAGTGAATTCTATGTTAAGTATAACCGATGCCCTGCTGAGGTCTTCTTTTGGGATAGGGTAAATTACTGTTTAACTGCTGAACAAAGGTCTAAAGTAATTATATAGGCTTGAGAAATTTAAGGGTTCTATTCTGAATGTGTGATCAGGGGTAAAGAGATGCTGCTATCAATTAAGTAATACTGCGGAATCTTTTTTTAATAAAAGATAAAATAATAAAAATAAATAAATAAGCAATTAAACAAACTTTGAATCTTGCGGTTCATTTACTGTTTGGTTGTGAGCGTTCTGACTTGACCACAATAGTCATTTTTCTTTCCTCAAGCATGTTCACTGGTACATGTAAGAGCTTGAGTATTTAAGTGGGTGTGCATTTGAAACATGGTTAATTCGTTCAATAACTCTGTTGTTACAGTTTCTTGATTCTGGTTTAATAATGATAGTTTAAAGTTGCATTTTGATTTGATTGGTGATGATTTTGGCTTAGTTTGGCGATTCTGGCTAGGCTGTCTGGTGTGCTATAGTTTATTTAGCAGCTGTTTACTAGTTTTTGACTTGGTATTTTGTTGACAATGCGTGACACATGGACTTACGACTGAAAAAAAAACATTATGATTTTGAAATGGGTATGCTTGACCATTAGCCCTTTGGTTTAATAGTTGTTTGGTTATGAGGTCACATAAGGTCTAGGTTGAATAGATATGTCAAGGGTTGGGGGTTTAGTTTAATGAGTTAGTTTCTTAGTTTTTCAATAAGCTTAAGGATTTCCATACCTCTACTTGGTTATATATTTATCCTGTTCACAGGTTTATTTAGTGCATCCCACGTCTGTTGAGTTGATATAATTGGATCCAACTGTTTCATTTTTGTCTAATTCTGGTTTTCTCTAGATGCTGACATGTGTGGATTTTGTTTTGTTTGTAAAAGTTTTATGTGTTGTTTGGGCGGGTAGGAGGATGCTTGCATGGTTTTGTCAGGGGTTAATCATGACGTACTTCCTTCGTCAGTATATTTGTGATATGATTGAGTGTTCAATAAGTTGGGTTTGACTATTTCTCGTGCTTCATGTTTGGGAATACTTATATATAGTGAATATGTTGTATGGGATGTGGTTAAGTCAATGATGAATTTATTTTGTTAAGCATTGTGCATATTAGGATCTTGAGCATACTAAGTGCTCTACCTTTCTCTTCTTAAAGCTTGTATACTATTTATTCTTGTTTAGTTACTCATGGCAGCTTAACTTTGTGGTTATTATTATTATTATTCTACTTTATTTTATTTTACTTACTTTATTTCATCTTTTATCGCTCGCTTGTCTCTAGCAATCGCGTTCCTATCTCCATTTATCAATTAAACAACGAAATCGTGTTAGGTACTTCCTCAATTCTCGCAAACAAAATTTAAATGAGAACGATAACTTGCTTTAGCTAACAATTCACGTTAATCGCCTTCAGGGGTCAAGTACCCACTAAGCAGTTTTTTTTGGGAAGGATTAGTAGGGCTAGTACCGCCTTCCTTCCCTTTTAGAGCACGTTAAATGAAGCCTTTTATTCTTACTAAATTGGTCCAATGCCAAAACGATTCATGTTAGTCGATTTCAGGGGTCAAGTACCCACTAGACGATTCCTTTGGGGTGAATCAGTGAACTTAGTATCACCTTTCACCCTAGTCTACATAAACTAATCTAAGTTATTTTTTGCTAGGTGGTCCAACGCCACAAATCACGTTAGTTGCCTTCAGGGGTCACGTACCCACTAGGCAATTTTTCTTAGATGAATCACGGGTTTAATACTGTCTTTCATCCTATTTAGGATACGTAAACAAAGCCTTTTATTTTTAATAAAGTAGTCCAACGTCACAAACTACGCTAGCCGTTTTCAGGGGTCAAGTACCCACTAGATGCTTGTTTAGGGCGGATTAGGGGGTTTAATACCTCCTTTCATCCTATTTAGAACGCGTTAATAAAATTTCATTTTTCTAGTCAAATCTTTTAAACTGAATTAATTCCTATTTTGTTTAATCAGTTAATAAAGTTCTCGCAAATAAAATTAACCAACACACAATCATTTTATAAAGAACTACGTGGCTTTGAATTCCCCATTGCACTAGGGGATACGTAGGCCGGTAAGTCAAGCCAAATATGTAAATATTTTATTTATTTTTTATTCTCTTCCACCAAACATGTAAACGCTTTTTTCTTTAAATTTGCAAGTTGTAAAATTTAATTTTTATTATTTGACTCATTTTATTTAGGGGGTAAATCAAATATTATTAAGGTTATTAAATTTGCACAACTAACTTAAGGTAATCGTTTTATAACGAATGTATCAGGGGTGCTGTGGGATTAAGTTTCCACCCTTCCCTGTGCATAATCAACTCCCAAACAAAACCTGATTTTCGCAGACCTTTTGTTTTTGTTTTTAATCCATTTTTAAAAGGGTTTTTCCGGTCATTTTCCCTACTCAAATAAAAGATTGGTGGCGACTCCATTGTTATATTATTTTTTTAAAACAACTATATTTTTGTTCTCGCCGTTTCCCATTGCGGTTTTTTCTGGTCGTGACATCCTCAAATCCCCACTCATACTTATCCTTCTTTGGTAGCTTAGTTAAAGGCCTTGTTATCTTCCCATGGTCCTTCACAAACTTCTTGTAGTAGCTTGTGAGTCCCAAAAATGCCCTTAGGCTCCTCAAGTCCCTAGGTAACCATATCACTAATCTTCTTAGGGTTAGCTTGTACTCCTTTAGTTGAGTTATATAACCCATATACTCCAGTTGTGAATGACAAAAGCGTGTACTTCTTATAGTTCACAAATAGGATATTATCTTTCAATAACTACAAGACCACCCTTAAATGTTCAAGGTGCGCTTGTTGATCTCTGTTGTAATCTAATATGCCATCAAAAAATACTAACACAAACTTCCTAAAAAAAAGTATAAATACCTCGCTCATGATGGATTGGAAGGTTGAAAGGGAATTTGACAATCCAAAAGGCATCACAAGGAACACATAGTGCCTCTCCTGAGTCCTAAAAGCAGTCTTGGGGATGTCTTCTTTCTTTATCCTGGTTTGATGATAACTTAACTTCAAATACAACTTAGAAAAATCTCAGCTCCTCCCAACTCACTAACAACTCATCTACGACGAGGATTGGAAACTTATATGGTACAATGACCTTATTTAAGGCCTATAGTCCCAACAAAAGCATCACCCCCATCCTTCTTCTTGACCAAAATGATTGGACTTGAAAATGGACTGGTGTTGGGACCATGACTGGACATTATATAATGACAAATATGTAAAAGCCAAATTCTATATTAAACCCTAATTTTTTTGTAGTTGTTGAAGAATTGGTTGGAGAATCAAGAGAATTGAATCAATTGATAGGAGAACCAGTTGCCTTCATTGAGCATATGTTTGGAACTTTGGGTGGAGGAGTTTGGAGGGGAAAATGAAGAGATGAGAGGAGTAATTTTTATTTTTAAACTAAGAAAATTATAAAATATTTATAAAATTGAATAAGAAATGATTAGAAGATTACAGACTTTTCTTATAGGGTTTTCTATTTGTGAACAATTCCTTTAATGTGTAATCCTTGGGTAGTAAGGAAGGTAAAAAAAAAATTTCCTATTTAAGTCTTCCTAATTAATGTGAGTTAAGAGAGAAAGTCTCATATGAATGGGAAAGTGATTCAAAATAGAAAACTTCCAAACTAAGTTTGTTGATATCCTTATGAAATCTTGCCAAAATCTTGTAATTATCACAATTATTTAATAATTAGTCTATGAACAAATAATTATTAATACCATAAAATAAAAAAAATTAACTTACATTATGATGTAATAAAACCTATCTTTTATGTAAAAAAATTAAATAATATTAGGCTATTATCATTATACTTGCAAATTGAATTGATCTGAGCAAATTCGCCAACAAAGAAGTCCAAGTGAGATAATAGACTGCTTGAACGAGCTGGAGGCAAGGCCAACAGAACTTGGTCGAACTCTAGAAGTAGAACTATGATGATAATAGAAGTATTCTAAGGAGGAGTGGCAACCTTCATTGACCCGTTTATGATTGGCCCCTTCTTTTTCCTTTTCAATGCTCTTCTCATTGTTTTCCGTAGCCTTCTCTTTCTCAATTCGGGCTTGCCGAGGAGCTTTCTCCATGGTTGCCTTCTATTGTCTCTAATGTTAGGTTGTCTATTGTCTCTATTGCTGAAGTTGGCCCGAGTCGGTCAAAGAAAGCTTAGAAGCCATTGTCTTTGCATAACTAGACAACTCAATTAGGAGATAAATATAAATTTGTGAAAAATTGTAAAAATTAGCTTAATTATAGTCAAGAGATTATCTATGAATATAATATTTTGTACTATACATATAATTGAATTGACTAGAATAATGTATATATATAATTATTTTATTTTATTTCATTTTAAAATATATAATATTACATTTAAAAATGTTCATAAATTTATATTTTTATTAAATATTTTTATCTCGTTAATATTCTTCAAGTAATATTATTATAAAGTGGAGGTTGGTGTTACACTAACTAATAGAAAAATAATTAAATTAAAGGTGAAAATAAAATCAAGAAAGTGCGGGAATGAAGAAAGAAAGTTTTAGCCTTTGACATCTTCAAAATGGCATGGATATTAGAACTGTCAAACGGGAGGCCTAACCTACTTTTACCTATTGTTTTTCACCACTGAATACCCAATATTCAGACTTACCTCTACAAGGGTCATAGATGGCTAGACATGCCACGCGCAAAGTGTCTTCAAGAGTGCGAAGTGCGAATGAAAAGTAAGGCTGGGAATGAGGGATAGTAGATAGAGAAATGATGTGTATTGCACTTTAACAAAACAAAATGACCTGGCGCACTCGTTCAAATTGCAAAAATGGCAAGTAATTACTTTTTTTTAATGTAAACATTTATTTTTTTAATGAATGTGGTGAATGTTTAATTTAGAGTTAGTTTGATAATTCTTTAAAATTAGTGGCAAAAATTTAGAAATAATTATTTTGTACATTTTTCATATAAAATTTATTCATGAATTTTGTTCTTATTTTTAAAGAAACACCTAATTGATTTTTATTGTAAACATTTTTTATTAGCTTATATATTCTGAAATAAATTATTGTTTTGTTATAAGTAGGTGGTCAGAACTTTATCACTAGTTTTTAATGTTACTTTTGAAATTGGACTACTTTGGCTCTTATTGCTATTACCCAAGTTCACTAAATAAACATAAATGTTTCGAAAATCAAATCGGTACTTAATCCGGTGATGCGTTGTCATAATGCATACAATTAGTACTTGTTCTATATTGAATTTGGATTTGTTTAAGAGCAATTCATGTCTTTCTTGTTATATATGTTAGATTCTCTTTGTCTTGATACTTTTTGTTTCTCTTGATGTTTTCAAGTGCATAATTAGAGTCTTAGATCAATTCCATGGAGGACTTGATGATCAAAGTGAAAGAAGTCGAGCTAGATGAGCATTACATAGCCAAAAGAAGAGAAAAACTCACACCCAGAACATTACAAGGCCTAACCATGTAATCGTAGCCAAAAGCACAACCTAACTGTTGAATAGAATGATGAAAATTTCCAATGCAAAGAATGACACGACCTGGCCATGTAAATCAACCAAATCACAAGGCCTAGTCGTGTAAGTTAACGCACATTGATAAAATAAAATAGGATAAAAGACTTGGAGAAGAGAAGAATAGCCAAGGAACATGATAAATGGAATTTGAAGGCAACCTTGAGAGAGACAATAGACAAGAAGAACTCTTGGAAAATGATCACCAACAGAGATCAAGTTGTCTATCCTCCTTCCTTCTTTTGTACACTTAAACTCATAATGTTTCTAGTTTATTCATTCATGTTATTCATGACTATGTTAAGCTACATTTTCCTTTCAGTTAAGGGTGAATTTAAAACCCTAGACATGACTGGGTGATTGTTTGTCAGTATTATTCTCTAGTTTCCCAATTGACATTGCTTGTGTTCTTCCATAAAAATTGTTCATGATTTTTATCTTGATTTGTTCAGATAGGCAACTAAATATACCTTGATAATTATCTATTGCTAGACTATGGAGCCTGATCCATAATTGTCTTGTTTTCCTTAATCACTAATAGCACTTTGCAATCAAAGACTATGGTCAAGTTTTTGTTGATTGTGATGTGGAACACAACCTAAGTTGAATAATTCGAGCTTATTTGATTATTGTTTAGATCAACCAATTTTTCTCACTTTAATGCTTCTGTTAAATTGAATTTAGAGAGCTTGTTTCAAGGCTATTTGATGGTTAGGGATTAAATAGAGAGCTTGTTCTATTTAATGACAAACTAAGGAAAGATCGAGGTAGCAATGCTTGTTGCTATTTACAATTGGTAATTTTAATAAGAAAATTAAGAATAATATTGAAGTCAATTGCCATTGTCTAAGTCTAGCGATGGAGAATAACCCTTAACCAATCTTAATCGTTGTTGTTTTAATCTGCATCTTGCTTTCATATTTTGCTATTTCATATTCCGTTCCTTTAATTTCTATTTGCTTAACTTAGATATTCTCAAATCCTCCTGTTTACTTTTCGCATTTAATTTGCTATTTTTAAGTTTGGTGATTTAGAGTCAAAACTTATCAATTAGATCAAATCTTCTGGAAGAATGATCATTGCTTTCTACTATACACAATCATTTATTTGCAAGGACTAATTTGGCTACCTTTCTAGAAATACATCAAATCACAACGTGTTGCCGAGGTAAATACAAACTTACCAAATTTTGGTGCCGCGTCACTGGGGATTGATCACCTAATTGATTTGTTATTTAGTTTTGTTTTAATTTCATTTTTGTGATTTTTAATTTTTTTTTATCAATTTAAGGTTTTATGTCCAAAGAGTTGGAGTTGCGACTTCAAAGGATTCAAGATTTTGTGAAAGACTTTACTTACAAGCAAGAACCATAATTTGCAGCTTTTCAACCTTCATTATCCGCACACTGCCCTCTCATCAAGTGATTCATCTGAAAAGGATGAGATGGCCAACCAAATTCTTAAGGAATTAGAAGCTCTCGATTTGGATCAACAACCACTATGCATTAAATATCCTAACCTTGAGGTGGCATTTGAGCTTAAGTCTAGCATGCTTCATCTATTTCCAACTTTTCATGGTTTGGTGAGAGAAGATCCAAACAAGAACCTTAAGGAGTTTCACATAGTGTGCTCGAGCATGAAGCCAACAGGGATATCTGAGGAGCAAATTAAATTGAGAACCTTTCCCTTCTCTCTAGCGGATTATGCAAAGGAATGGCCTTTTGGATCCATTACTACATCGAATGAGATGAAGAGGTTCTTTTTAAAAATGTACTTTCCTGCATCTAAGGTTGCAAATATTCAGAAAGAGTTATGTGGCATTTGGTAATACAAAGGTGAATCTTTTGTATGAGTATTTGGAGCGCTTGGGCTAGGTTGGGTTTGCCCTTAAAAGGGTTCGGGCTTAGATTTCAAGCCTAGCCCACATTTTTCATCGAGTTGTTAGCTCATTTTGACACCCTTACTCTGCTAGAATGACCTTACTTCTCACTATACTCAATCATCAATCTACAAGGACTAATTTGGTAACCTTGTTAAAATTACACCATATCTAGGTGTGTTGCTGGGATAAATAAAAACATTTCCAATCGGTAAGAGAAGAGATTCAAGGTTTCAAGGTTTAATCAGGGCCGAACCTATGTTTTGTACATACATGTATATTCTATTAATATATAACGACATGTAAAAATATAACACACATGATTTAAGTACATAAGTAAAATAGTGGAAAAAAAGTACACAATACTACAACTATAAAATTATTAAAAAGAATCAAACAATATTGAAAATATGAGAGTCAAGAATCAAGATAGCAACATTCATCAATCAAGCAAAGGAATGTCAAAATAGAGTAAAACCATGTTAAAAAAAAAAGTTAAAATAAAAAAGAAGTTAAAACAAAAAAGAAGTTAAATCGGTTCAATTGTAACCGTTTCGAATGGGTCAACCTTTTCGGCACTGAGTTAACTAATTTTAACACAACTTTTTAAACTTTCGATTTTGGAGGTTTGATCAGATCCGTCACCAATCTGATACTCAGCCCAATCAGATGGTCCGATATAGTTTTCAAAATCATGGCAAACACATAAATATAAAAGCAACAAATATATAAATTTTATAATAAAAGTTTTGTTATGCTTCCTTTTTAATGGTTATCTTGATTAATATAGTACCTATTAGATGTTCTATTTTTATCAGTTTTAAAGACACATCAATGACCTTAACTATTTCCATTTAGTAAAAGATTTTTTTTTTATATTGGAGGTCCAAGCACCTAAATAAGAATTTATAAAATAAAAAATCTAAATAAAAGAAAGAGATAAATGACTTAGTGAAAATTTGAACCCCGATATTCTCATATCCAAGTTTAAAACACTTGGGCGGTATGAGATGAGTTATAATCACGTTAGGTAGTGAAAGGAATCTTATATATCCCATGTGCATGTACGGGGGTAGATGCGTGTTCTTCTCGATGAACAGAGCATTCGGGTTGTAGGACCGATGTTCAGAAGTTGAAAAGAAATGTCAAAACAAATAACATATAACGTGAAAATAAGTGAGTAATATTGATGCTTCCAATTCCAAAGGTACCAGTTGGAGAAACAAACTAAAATAGTTCCAAAAAAGCAATACTATAGCAATAAATAAGGATAATGAAATTTTATAAACTAAGAAAAGTCTTGTCCTGTTTGTTAGTGATGCTACTTCTCATTATAAATAACATTTTTCTCATTCAATTCGATATCGCGATGGAACAAAATAATGTCTTGGTTGGAAATTCTAACGTCAAGACTTCAGAAAAGATGGATTCCCTTCTTGAATATGAAAGAGGACCTGAAAGTTTATTACTAAAGCCACTTTCCTTAAAAGCAAAATGTGTGGCTTCAATCTAACAAAAAAAATGAGGTGTAGCATCATAATCTCAGTATTATAGCCTAAAAGAAAGTGTAACTTCAGTTTAAAAAATTGAAATTAAAAAGTTTTGGTTCAATAGTTTAATTTTTGTAGTTCATTATTGTCCGAGTCATTTGTTCAATTAGTCGTGCATTCCCTTACGATGTCAAAATCTTGTATGACCTACATTTTTTAGACTCAATGTTTATTAGTTATATGCTTTATCCTGTTAATTAATCACCTCGCTTTCTTTTTAAGTAAAATTGTATGTTAATTTAAACCTAATATAATGATGACTGCTATGCGAAAAATAACCTTAAAAGATCTTCATAAAATTTAAATAATGCATCATTAAATAATCTTTTATCAACTTGTTCTTTAACAAATACCAAATTAACAATTTACTTGCACCGTGTAGCCTAATATTTTTTTGAATTTTATATCCTCATGTCGAAAATAATGAGAGTGAGAAAATAATTATTTTTTCTTTATTTTAATAGCAGCCAACCATGGTCAAGCTTGGAAGGTAGAGATCACATTCAAAAGAAACTTGTTCTAATTTCTTTTTTATTTTAATGTTTTAAAAATATAAATTTCAGTGCATGCGCATGGTGGCAATAATTGACTGAGTGCGCGCTAGGCCATCCCACCGCTTAACTAATGAAATGTCTTTGTTCCAGTTTGTTGAAAGTCATTTCTGTAGTATATAATGCAATAACAAATTAAGGGTATAATATTAGTGTCTAATTAATTCAATCTTTGGACTTAAATAGCTAGCTGGCACTATTGTGATGTTTTCCTGTTTATAAGCAACTTATCATTCCTCTCTAGTTCTAAGACAAGGACGTAGTCTATAGAGTAGTCCAAAAGCTACTAGCTGATTCAAAAGATTATATCCACTAAAAGCTGCCCATCCTTTTCTGGAATTATCCCCATTAGTACTATCCCTTTGATATGATTAATAGAAGGTTATCACAGTTCACAGATTATCCTTTTTTACAGCCACTTGGTAGAATATGTCCTTATGTCTTTCAGTAGGATTTGGGTCACTAACTTACACAAATTGGGGGAAAGGGGTATACATGTTAACATGTGTTAGTATAAGATGATGAAGTTGTTTAATAATTTTTTTTATGAATGAATTTAATAAGAATATCTCAGTATTCACTTTGTAATCGAAATTTCACTTTACATTTTACTATTCTAGAGAAGGGACACATTATATTTATAACAATTAATTCAAACAATAAAAATTAAATATTTTTTATTGGTCTTCATTTTAATTGCTTAACTAAGGAATTAAGGGTTTAATTAGTTTAATTGTTGAAATGATATTTGAATAGTTTGGAATTAAATATTTTAACGTAATTCAAATAAATCAACACTTTAATAAGTAAAGAAGTTATATCACAAAATCACATGCCCTTTTAATAGCACGAAAATTAGATAATTCAAGATATTTAAATGAACCAACGGGCAATGAATTCAACCAACTTTTAGCCTCGTCTCACAGTAAAAGCGGGAAAAGCCTCAGGCTAATTGTTTCATCATACACCTTGTTGTACTTGAAGGAGTTACAAATCACCAAAAAGTTCACAATATAAGCATTAGGGTCATCCTTGAGGTGCCCCCCAAACTGCACTTAAGTCTAGATCATCTGAAGAATAGCCAGTTAAATTTCAAAATTGTTGGCTTGAATTGTGGGTCTTCGAATGCTTGATTGAAGACTTTCCACAAGAGGAACAACATATTTGTTCAAGCACTTAGTGTCATTATCCACAACCATGGAAATATGATTAGAAGTCGAGTCTGGTGTATTTTCCCTTTTGAGTCTTCAAATAGTGCGTTCAATCTCAAGATCAAAAGGAATAACCTCAAAACTTTGACTTCTCCACATGCAATGGCCAAAGGTACTTGATTTTTTTTTAAAAAAATTGGATTAAGAATAAGATCGTCTTGGTATTAATATTAGCACAAAATAGTAAGACAAGTCACCAGTAACGAGGCCAAATCCTCCAATGAGGGTTCATATTTCGTGGCTACAGGACCTTACTGCTAGAATGGTGGTCTACTTGGTCCAGCATGCAGCTGAAATTGATTTGACCTTACTTGCTGCTAGAATGGTGGTCTATACTGGTTTGGTGGATGCTGATTGGATGCATTCCCATATCTCAGATTGGGATGGTCCCTCCAGTCATGGTTGTAAGTGTTGGAGAATGGATCATATTTCTGTTGTTGCTGCTAGTGGAATTATGGCTTCCTAGGAAATATACCAGCTGTAGCCACATATTGGTCTTGAAACTCAGAATCATCTTGCAATGTGGGGCACGAATCTGTGGGATGAGAGGAACTAGAACATATGCTACAAACTCTTGCAGCCATAGGTGTTTGATGCTGTCCCATGGCTAATTGCCTCACCAAGAAGGTTAACTCATCAATTCGGTGCTCCATCCTCTGTTGATCAACATGGGAAACATGAACCTCATTGACTCCTCTGGTTGAGGTAATGACCCTAGTGCCAAACTGTTAGGCATTGGCAGCCATATTAACAATTAAATCCCTAGCAATAGCAGAAATTTTGTCAATCAGGGCACCTCCACTAGCAGGATCAACCATGCTTCTGTCCATAGGTAGCAAGCCTTCATAGTAATACAGAATCAGTAATTGGTCACTGATTTGGTTATGAGGACAGCTTGCGCAAAGCTTTTTGAACCTCTCCCAGTATTCATGCAAAGTCTCCACAGTCATCTGCCTTATGCCGCACATGTCCTTTCTGATTGTAGCAGCTCTTGAGGCAGGGAAGATTTTTTCGAGAAACAGCCTCTTCATGTCATTCCAAGATGATATAAAGGCTGGTTGAAGGTAATATAACCAGTCCTTAGCTACATCATCCGGTGAAAATGGAAATGCTTGCAACTTGATGTGATCTTCAGCTATTCCATGAGGTTTCATGGTTGAGCAGACCACATGGAATTCCTTCAAGTGCTTGTGTGGATTCTCACCTGCAAGACCATAAAACTTGGGCAACGAGTGTATTAATCCAGATTTAAGCTCAAAATCAACATGAAGGTCAGGATATTGGATACACAAAGGTTGATATGCAACATTAGGGGCAACAAGTTCTTTCTGAGTTCTATTATTATTGTCAACCATAGTAAAATCAGCAAACTCAGTATCAGATACTAAGGCACTAACAGAAACAGACTTAACAGGATTAACAGAGTTAGCAACAAGATTAAGTACAATGCCAAGTTCAAGTCCAATTCCAGAAGTTATTTGATTTGCTTTATGAATACTATTACCAGTCCTATGAAATCTAAGAAGTGTATGAAATGTTCTATCAACTTCAAGATCAAACGAATGTAAGGTACTAGGATCAGACCTAGTCAAACAGCATGCAGTTCATAGGAAGGTATAGAAATGCAATAATAACTAAAACACTAAAAATTCCTAAAACAGATACTCCAAAAATCTAAAAAAATAAATAAAAACAGTATCAAATGAATTTTAAAAATTATGGAACCACCACAGGGTGAAATCTACACAAAAATGTTATCCAACAAAATAATAAAAAATCTTAAAAAATTGAAAAAATGGTCTAAACGATGGAATTTGGCTAAAATAAGGGTAACCTCACTAAAAATAGTGAGTCTTTCTCAAAATAACGTTTTTCATTAGTCTAAGAAAATTCAGCTCGATTAGAGATACTTTACCAAACCAAAATCTTAACACGATGTCTTTTACCTAATTTCAGACGAATTCCACTTAAAAAAACTTCAAAAACCAAAACAAACACAATTATTAGAGTTAGATGGGATCTTGAAATGATCAAATAGTTGCATTGGATCCCCGGCAATTGCGTCAAATTTGACAAGAGGTTATCGAGACCCGTCAAAATAATAAAAATTACCGGTTCACAAACTAATTTGTAGTATAGAGAATGAACCGAATCATCTCTCAAGAATCCAAAAACAAAGATTTAATCAAATCAAGATAATTAAAAAGGGAGGTTTGATGATTTATAAAGAAAATACACTAGTTTAATTAAAGAAAAGTAATTAACAAATTAACCAATCCAAAGAAAATTACCGATCTTGAGTTTGATCCATCATTAATCACAAGGAATTCACTTAATTGCTAACCATGTTCTTGGCCTTAGATCACATCAAAAAGCCTCAACATGATCCAAGAATCATCTACTATATAAACATTTATGATTTAATTAACCACGGTTAGATAAATTAAGCACCATCCAAATATAAATTAACTTAAGATTAGGGATTTAACCAAGCTAAACAATCCATAAAACAACTTTGATATATTGTTTAGTCTTTGTGATCCTCTTTGAATACATGATAATAAAGCTATTATCATATCAACATCTAAATCAAATTAAGCAATTCAATCTAGATAAAAATCAAAAGAGGAAGAAGAGAAACTTGAATAACAATTAAGCAATATGAACAATCAAAACAAGATTTCCAAATTAAACATCAATATGGTTAATCCCTTGGATTGATTATAAGAGCCTAGCCTTCTATGGATGGGAAGGAAGAACTCAGAAAATAAAGAACAAAAACGAAATTTTAAAGAGAATGGAGAAAAAGATAAAGAAAACTCTCACAAATACTCAAACTTACTTCAAAATTTATTGATCTAATTGTAAGAGCGATTGACCCTATTTATACTAATCCTAGAAGCTAATTTACAATTGATAAAAGTTGTAAAAAAAATTTGAATACAAGATAAAAAATGGATGTTTGTCAATAATGGTGGCTTGATGCGTGGTTAGTGGGTTAGTGCATGGTTGGTGGCTTCTCCTCACCGACTCTTCTCTGACTTCCAACTTAACTTGCATGACCGAAACAACGTATTTTTGCTTAAAAGTCTTCATAAGAGTTGTAGTTTTATGTTTCATCTGTCCAGTGTCTCTGATTTAAGCTCAAAAGGACTTTTACAACTCAAGATATTCTAAAAACGCTGCACCTACCCCAGGTCATGTTGGCAGAATGTGTTTCCAAATTCAAACCAAATTGCAGCTTCATAATCATGCTGATAACGACATCTATTGACAAAATAGTCTTCAGTAAAGTTGGAGCCATGCATTTTATCTTTCCAATGACACTGGTTTTAGCTCAAAAGGAGGCCTATAGCCCACGATATGGTCCAATATGTGCATACTACTTATATTCCAGCGACAACAAGCCCACTCTGAATTTCATGCCTATTTTGGAATATTATAAGTCTGATCCAACTCTCGAGTGTTTATGAAACTTGTAAATTTTTATCTTAGCTTTCCACAGACACTAAGAGCACCTCAAATGGATTACCGAAGCCCAAATTATGACCTAATCAATAAGGAAGGGTCAAAATGCATCAAAATCCAAGAGTTAATCACAATTTGCATTAAAGCCTAATGATGCCCAACAACACAAAACTCAGCTAATATACTAATATTAGGCACAATAAACATCAAATAATGCCAAGTACAAAGTTAATATAAGTGTCTCAAAAATGATTTATCAATATTCCTATCGCTCAAGCAAAATAACTCACCTTCTCAATTAGATGAGATTGTTCATAAGTTATTCAACCTATGGCTAAACCCTCAATTTCCTTTTCCAAGTTCAATTTAGGGTTCTTGATGTGTGTCATTTACACACCTCTTATGTGCTTGTTTTATCTTGAGTCAGAGTCAAGTTAGAGTAGTTTTATTTGATTTTAGGTGTTTTATTAATAAGTTCCCTTTATTACTCTCCTTACTTCATTTTGATGTACTAGACATAAAAATTAATATTTTAGATGATTTTCATAAAATTCTGAATTAATTTAATTTGATTATGTGCATTAATTGCAAGATGGTGCTTTAAAGGAAATGGGGAAGGAGAGTCTCTCTCATATCTCATATCTGTTAGGAGCATGTCTCAAGGGTGGGTCTCTCTTTTTCTTTTGAAATACACTTTTCTATAGGAACTTGTCTCTCTAGCACCGACCTTTGCAACAACAAAATAGAAAGAAAAGAACAGAGATAAAGTGAGGAAAAGATAAAGAGGTTGTGTATGGTGTTGTGTTTGATTGAGCCGATCAAACAAGTAGACTATTGGATTGACCAGTGACTTGGTCCTTTGGTTGAGTCAACTTTTGGGCTGGGTCAAACAACTATGCTTGAGGTACTATGTGGTGCATATTAAAATTAAGTAAATTACATCGTACTTCCTTGAGCTTTGTTAATAAGACAACAAACTCTAAAATTGGCTTTAAATTACACTACACCCATTATTTTTCTTTGTCTAATTATTGACTTAACATTGTTAAGTATCTCAAAAAGAAAAAACACTCACAAATTATTTGTTATTATTGAGTTTCATACTGCAGTACAAGTTCTCCAAGTTAAATCTTATGATTTCTTATTTATAAAACTAAGTTGGCTTTTAAATATAAAAATGGATGGAATATAATTTGAAAAATATTATTTATTAAGAGGGCTATAATTCTTATTTGTATTTATTTTACTCTAACATAAAATTGATAAGTAAGTTCCATAGTCCTTAAACTGGTCTAAGTTAAGTGTTTTAATGATTAACAAACAATATCATTAGCATATTTCATGATGATTAAGCTCTAGTCTACTCTAATGGACTAGCTTTGTTTCATGAAATATGTTATGACTAAGTGTTGCAAACTTTAGTTTTGACAAGATAAAAAAGGAAGTGATGAAGTCTACAATCCAACAACTGATGAGAAGCATCTTTGCAAGATGAGAAAGGCTGGTCATTGCACTTGATCTGAACCTAACTGAGAAAGGTGTCTCATGAGGACAAGAAGGTTCGTGCTGTTAAAAGACAAGATTAGAACCCTAAAAGAGGCAAGATGAACAAGGTCTCACATCTAAAGGTTAGATGAGAGAGGTCAAGTGTTGAGAAGAGTTATCCTAAAGCGCTATACTCAACGTCATCGTCACAGAGAAGAACAAAATTCTTGATGCATGCTAAAATTGTGTCTACATATGTTTAGTTCATGGTTAGTCAAAAGGAGAGAGTGAAATATACTGTAATTTATGATCAAATTTCGAGTTTATTGTCATTTTGACATTTAAAAGTTGTGGTGTAATTTACTCTATTAAATTTGTTAATCAAATATTAAAAGTGCAAAAGTAGCACAAGAATATTACAAAAAAATTTAATTTTGATTTATTATTAGTATAAAATTATTTTATATTCTTATTTAATTGTATTTTGTCATATCAATAAAAAATTTATATATTTTTAGATAATTATTATCGTATTCAAATTTTTATAACGATGAGCCTATAGACAATTGAATAGTATTGTAAAGCCATTTTTACACCATAAACAGTTAAAATTTAAATTCATACCAAAATCGATGGGTTATATTGTGGCGATGAATGAGTTGTATTTGCTGGTAGCAATAATAATGGAATCTAAATTTGTGAAATGGTTTCATTCCTGATAGCTGAAACAACTGCGATTATTGGTATTATTGATACTTAACAATTAAGAAGCAATGTGGCAGAAGCAGAAGTGAACAAAAGTGGAGGAGGTAGACTAGAGACAACGGAGGAGATCGAGTCGTATTTTTCTTTTTTTTTTCTTACTTTGTTCTTGCGCGCAATTTTAAAGACTAATTTTTCAAAATAATCAAGTCGTATTTAACCACCGGCAGCACATCTGCTTACAATGCTTTTATTATTCTGACAAACAGATATAAAGAAGCGAAAATGTTGTAATTTCTTCTTCTTTATTTTATTCTTAATTCTTTAACAAAAAGAAAAGAAAAGTAAAAAAACAAAAATAAAAAAATTGCGTCTTAAGACGCCGATCACCGAACCAAATCAAGCTCATTCACATCGAGTCGACTTTTCTCACACTCTCACTTCTCTCTCTTTCTCTTTGTCTCTCTCTCTCCTACATTGAGCTTCCGGTAAATCCTGCTTTCTATGATCTCTCTTAGCTTTTTCCTCCTCTTATGCTTTATCATCAATTTTCTGGGTGTTAATCAGAACTTGGGATTATTTGGTCGTCGGTGATGATTGTTTCCTTATTTGGATCTGAATACAGTGATAACAACATGGGATATTATTCATAATTTACGCTAAAAGATCGTGTTTGATTTTAGAATAATATTTAATTTTACAGTGAAAGGGGTGAGCTTTGGGAATGACCAAAATCTTCTTATTTTTGAGTTTGTACCAGAATATCGTGATTGAGAGAGAGGGAGAGAATGTCAGGAGGCACGCAGAAAAGTCTGAGAAAAGCACTTGGAGCCCTTAAGGATACCACAACAGTTTCGTTGGCTAAAGTTAACAGTGATTACAAGGTTGATTTAATTCCACATAATCTGTTTCATGGGATTTTCAATTCCATATTTTGCATATGTTCTCAATAGTTTTTTTTTTCTATTGCAGGAATTGGACATTGCTATAGTTAAAGCCACAAATCATGTGGAACGTCCGGCAAAGGAAAAACATATAAGATGTTTGTTTTCGTTCTTTTTATTTTTGGTTGTTTTTAAGAAATGTATCAACTTTGTACAGAAATGATTGCTATAGAATATGTGGTCTTTCTTCTACTTATTTTATGTTTATACTATTTGTTATATACTTGTAGAAGGAACATTTGTTGGGTAAGTTATGGTCTTGATTCCAAGTATTTGTGTGCTTCCTTTTGCAGCTATATTTTTGGCAATCTCAGCTACAAGACCTCGGGCTGATGTTGCGTATTGTATCCATGCTCTTGCCAGGCGATTATCAAGGACACATAACTGGGCGGTATGTGCATCTTATTTTAGAATTTGTGCAAAAGATTTCCACGTAGTGATTGAATCTTTGTGATCTGAAACAAGTTAATCTTATTATTTTTACACCGAGATGAAATTTTGAAATGTATTAACTTGAGGATTCCCACCTAGTGGGAAAAGGCTTTTGTTGTTGTTGTTGTTGTATTAACTTGAGGACTGGAAACATGTGATGAAGCTTTTAGGGACTTATTATCTGTTTCCTATTTCTTTATTGCTAAAGTTGATGAGATATTTCATCTATAAGTCATATTACTGAATTATTCTGTGTCCTCACTTCTATATATTGTACCTTGATCATCACAGGTGAATTTATAGCCAAATAAAACGGTGGACAAAAAATGGAAATGCAGATGTTATTTTTTAAATACAAAAGTTGGAGATATGTTGTTCATGACCTTCTCAACAGTGGTGAAGCTTGTAATAAAATTTTGGGGAGACATAGTGAATACTCAAAATAAACATATTATTTGGGGTTTTGCTACTGAGAGCTCAAGCTTCATAGCCATTGATTTGGATAAGTGTTGCATTGAGATTTGAAACACTTATCCAAGTCAAATTTTTTATTTGGACTGATTGGCTGAGGGGCGCGAGTGTTGGAACACTCAAGCGCCCCACTGCCAATCCCTATTATTTGCAAGAAATCCATTTTTTATCTTATTTATTAACCTTGTCATGATAAAATAGTTCATAAAAAATATAAAATGGTAAAATCAAATAATAGCACTAATAATTTTAATCACAATAAAATATATACAATAACATTTCAGATCAAAGAACAAGTTAGGATTTATGCCAGTGAACTGTCTTGTAATTTCTTTTTTTAATGAATGATGTTTAGTATGGTCAAAAAATAAATTAAGAAACCAAAATTAAAAAGAACAGCACGAAAAAAGGAGAGAAAGAAAGCACACTTCTAGGACAATAGAAGGAAAGTGAAGGTGGATTAAAATTGTGGAAGACAGATAAAGGTAGAGACTAGAGACTATAGAGAGTGAGAAGTTTAAGAATAAAACAGAAAGTTTAAGAGAAACAGATCAATAAAGTGCTTCAGGTTGCTGCTAAGTATTTTTCAACCATGTAATTTTTATTAATTTTTTAAAGTAAGAATTAAAAATGGGCTTAGGTCAAGTAAATGAGTTGCATATATCTAATTAACTAGTCCAAGATCAATCAAGTGCAAACCCAATAATGTAAAAGTTGCCAAGACTAAAAGACATGAGATCCCATATAAGCTGTAGAGCAGGCTTGGGGGGTCCAATAAAGGTTTTTTCCTCATATACTCTAAGGCTTTTGGCACAACGACAAGGTTGCTATTTGGTGGTCATGGAATCTTGTCGCGGCAATATCCTCTCTGCTTGTGGAGTAAGGCTGCATGCATCTAACCCTCTCTACCATAATGGTGGGAGCCTTGTGCATTGAGCCACCCTTTTTTATATATCTCTAAGGCTTTCGAAAATTTTAGGGAGAGCCATGGCTTTGCCCTGTCATCCTTCAGCTCTGCCTCTGCTCATCGATAGTATGGGAAAATAATTAATCATAAAACTGAGAAACATATTCTCTTTTTCATCTAGTTCTGAAACTAAAATATTTTTATGATATTTGCATGGCCATTTTTGTATTTCTTGAGTTATTTTCTGGTTGCCTCTTGCACATTCAATATGCTTCTTTTGTCCTCTATGTTGATGGTTATCTGCTTACCATGACTTGGTGACTAGGTTGATATTGATGTTTGTTGCTCAAGTTTCAGTAATTGGTGTTTGGAGAAATCACCGCCGAGTGTTTGTGTTTGTGCCACATCTATTTAGTTGACTAATTAGTGGTTTATCCTTAGGTTGCATTGAAAACTTTAGTTGTTGTTCACCGTGCTCTGAGGGAAGTGGATCCCACATTTCATGAAGAACTCATTAATTATGGAAGAAGCAGAAGTCATATGCTAAACATGGCTCATTTTAAAGATGATTCCAGTCCCAATGGTGCCTCTGTCTTTCTCTTTGTCATTGATTTTATTATCATTGTTTTTATTAACTTTGAAGTTGTCATTCATTGCTTTGTTGCTCAGCATGGGATTATTCTGCATGGGTACGCACTTATGCATTATTTTTGGAGGAAAGGCTGGAATGTTTTCATGTGTTGAAGTATGATGTTGAAGCAGATCGTCCTGTAAGTAAAAATTTTAACTTTGATCTTTGTGGTTTTTTTCGACTAATTTACAGTTTAAGACTTCAGATTGTTTTTACTTCAATGCTAGTTAGTTATTAAAGAAGTTTATTCAATAATATTTGGATACAGGATGGCCTTCATCTGTGATTATATCTCATCATGTACTTACATGCATACTTCTGATTACTCTAATATAAATAAATACTTAAGGAAAATTTATCAATTCTGAATTTTGTCACAGAGAACGAAAGATTTGGATACTGCAGAATTGCTAGACCAGTTGCCTGCTTTACAACAACTTCTCTTTCGAGTTCTTGGTTGCCAGGTAAACTTTTGATCCAACTAGTTCAAGTTAGTGGGATTTTGAGCCAAACATTTCACAATGGTGGGTCCCATTTTTATGAACCAATTTTACAATGCTAGCAGCATTACAATTGTACAACTTATTATAACTTTTATGTGGTACAGCCACAAGGGGCAGCCGTAAATAACTTTGTCATTCAATTAGCACTATCAATGGTAGGTGAATTGTTTAACCATGCTGTATTTTTTAGTAGTTTTTGCTTTCATCACCCTTTCTGAACATACTTTATATTGCAAATAGGTTGCTCTAGAAAGCACTAAAATTTATCAAGCTATTAGTGATGGCACGGTCAATTTGGTTGATAAGGTATGTATAACTTAACTGGATTTGAAGCTTGGATGTTTAATTTTTTTCTATATTTATGAGACTGTTGTGACAGTTTTTTGAGATGCAACGCCATGATGCATTGCGAGCTCTTGATATATACAGGAGGGCTGGGCAGCAGGTATTCTTATGGAATTTTTCCCCCCTATTCTATTCTTTAATTTAATTTAATTTATTTATCCCAACAGGCAGCAGTTATGCTTTAACATTCGATATGTGAATCCAGGCTGAGAGACTGTCAGAGTTTTATGAAATATGCCGTAATCTTGATATTGGACGTGGAGAGAGGTTTGTTAAAATTGAGCAGGTTGGTTGACTCTTGTATCATGCTTAATTATACCAATAGTGTTTTAGCTGGGTTTTTCAATAATTTTTATTAAATATAATACTGAGTGAACTAGTTGATGATATGAAGCCCCCTCCATCATTTCTACAAGCCATGGAAGAGTATGTCAAAGATGCTCCCCGGGAATCAACAGTTCACAAGGATCAGGTATAGCCCTTCCTTTTCCCCCTTGATTGTCATACAATCAGACTAATCAAGAATGAACATTTCTTTGTTTTCTGCAAAGGGGAAGTTTAAATGAAATATCTGATGACAGTTATCAGTAGCTATGGTGGTCTTTGTGACTTTAGGTTATGGATACAATCATAAAGAGCAAGTTTATAGTTAATACAAATATAGTTGACACAGTAGGTCCAAACGAAACCAGGGAAAGAACCTGTTAAGAACAATGATATATTTGTCACTGAAGATTGCTTTCTCTTGAAAGAAAAGGTGGTTCGATCATTGTTGCTATCTGGCAGGTTGGTAAATTGATTGATACCCAGAAAAGCTAGGAAATGAAGAAATGCAAATATACTGAATAATGAGCAGATATCAGTGTGATATCTAGCTCTGAAATGTATTTCGGAAATGGAAGAACAGATTACAAGTAGAAAGAAAGATGCTAGACAGGTACAGGGTGTCTAGTCGCTCCCAAGCCCATGCCAATCCTTGCCTGCCTTCTCTCTTCCTCTCCTTTCCCACTTATACCAACTGATTTCGCTCTCTCTCTCTCTCTCTCTCTCTCTTACCACATCAGCATTCTGTTATGCTCCCCTCATGAGCATGATTATTCTCCCCAATGTGCCCTCATTGTTCCACTGCATCCCTTCCTAACCCTCCTCACGTACACCATATTCCCAGGGGTCTATCAATACTCCCCCCCCCCCCCAAAGATTCACCTTGTCCTCAAGGTGAAGGTGCAATTTAAGGGTCCTGTAACTGTTGCAAGTAAACGTCCACCAGGACCCATTGCTGGAAGCATAATGAAACCCTGTGATGCACGGATACTTCAAAATTGGTGACGTATCCGTATCATACCCGTATCACATACCGATACGCGTATGATACTCCTGCATCCATATTTGTATTGTATCCTTGTGTTTTTTTTTTCTTGATTACCTACCGCCCTAAAGATACTACTACTCAAAAAAATTTAGCTATAGATTCAAGCCCCGTTCTCATCAATTACTTTTCTTAAAATATATTCTTACTCTTGCAATCATGCCCTCCTCAAAATCAAAGTAAATTGGTGAGAAATTTCACCAAATTTAAAGTTTATTTTTTTACGCATATAAATATAAACTTATTTCATTCAATATGTATTGTCGTACCCGTATTCTAATTTTTTTAAAACTACCGTATTTACGTATTGTATCGTATCGGATACTCGTACCCGTACCCGTGCAACATAGATGAAACCTCTTTTGCCCCACTAGCAGCAACATGAAGAGTGATAGCTGAGTTGAGCATTGCAGCAGCAAACGTTTCTTCAGATCGCCCCCTCATGTGTGAAGGAATAGTAGCTAAATAAGCATATGACATTAACCCCCTTGGCCAACCAGTAAGCGGTAAAGGAGAGCACTGTGTTACTGAAAGTCCGTACTGCTTCCAGATTTCTAACTTCTTCCTATAGGACCCGTTAGATTTCTTGAGTGACTCCATATCACAACCAGGATGCAGCTTATCTACCCAGGGAATCAAAGCAACCGTTCTGTCCATTGAGGGTAACCGAACTAAGCAAGAGACCAAACTACTGTTTGGCGAATAGACAAAAACAGAAAAAAAAATTGGGAGGCCAAAAGTGCTTCTCATGCCACTTTGAACTCTGAATTAACTTCTAACCCTGCAAATCAAGTTCGATGTCCAGTGGCAGTGTGCCTTTGCTGGAAATATACCATTGGAAGTAGATCAGGAATGAAGAAAGTTTCCTCTTAAGAGAACCATGACCAAAGTAATGACCACAAGTTCCAAGAAGAGCGATGACCAGCCTGATGCGAAAACAATTTTCTGGTGGATCAAATACACCTTGCTCGTAGTTGTAAAGCTCCCCTAAGAATCTTGTGCATGCCATGCGTCTCTGCTGCATCCCACAGTAGTTGAACCCCAGCCCCAGTTTATTTTTCTCCAAAACCTCATCAACTGTAGCTACGACGATTACCTCACAATGGTTAATTAAAATAGTATGAAAAAACAATTAAGTGGAACTGACCACATTTCTGTCTGTGCACCTTCATTCTATATTTCCAAAGTCGTGGCTCTTTTTCATTCCATGGTAATTTACGAAGTCACCTCAGCAGTATTGCACTCATTGCAGCTGCCATGGTCGCAATTATAACAATAAACATTCACCCTTTCTTCTTCTTGGCCGTCTCTGGCACATCATAGTTCCATGAGTTGGCTTTCAATTTCTCTCTCGGATTTACATTGTTGTGGTAGGATGTGAGTCTTGTGGGGAACAGAGCCGTGCTGCTGAAGCTGCTTGGTGGCACATCATGTGGTTGCTGCTGTTGTTGTCTTTGGCAGAAAGTGAAGCCATCAATGATGGATTTATCAGTTGTGAGCTCCTTCTTCAGGTGCTTCTGTACCTCACCAACATCAAACTGTAATTTGGTTCTCAGAAAAATAGGGACCTGTGCCGGATGTCTCCTTGTTGCCATTCTACTATTGATATTTGGCTCTGGTTGCTACTGACCCACTCCTCCTGTGACTCCTGTCTTCAGCATACAAATTGGGCAGCCCAAGGTCCACGTGTTCCTAATGAGATGGGTAATTCGGAAATTAGGCCCACCTTTGATGCCTAAACTCATCCCACCATTCCCTAAGGCCCAGTTCGTCTCTTCAATGAGTTGGGCTTGATCCATCAAGTCTGATAGTGAGTCCAACTTGTGCAATTTCATCTCTGCCCTTACTTCTTTCTCTGTCCTGTTCACAATGTTTCTAGTGTGCAGTTGTGGTGCAGCAGCCATATTTGCCTGCACCTCAGCCACAAATGTCCAATCGGCCATCGTATGAGGATCTGGGTCTGGGGTTTCTGGCGGTGGAGGCCTAAATGGCATCCGTGAGATCCAGAGCTCAATTGTAGAAGTTGACCCATCTGCCTCCATGGACAAATCCAAGTTCGGTGGTTCTGGCAGCAGTGGTGGGTTGACCGAACTTCTCGAAACCCCTCCTCCATGACCGTTGCGAGCTCCCCCCCCTTCTGCTCCCTTATCACGCGACCCCTAGGATGGCGTTTCCTTCTTGTGTTCACCCTTTCTTTTTGTGGAATCACCATGCACACGACCCTTCAGTTGCTGCACAAGGATGCAAGTCCAGTTTCTCCCACCATGGTGAACACACGCTCGAGACTTGGGGCTCTGTTTGGGCACTAATAATGCAACCTAGAGGCAGGGGGTCCTTCTTAGACTTAAATCTCTTTCTGGAGTTCCTTCTAGGTCTCCTTCACATATACATCCCACAATCCTATTTCCTTCTTCACATCAAACCGTTGCCCAATAGTTAGCACTTGCTTCTCAATAACCTCTTGAATCTTTGGGATCTCAATCGTCGAAACTTCGGGCAAGATCTGCATCTTCTCCTCCCCTGATATCTCATAACCGTGGAGGTTCTTTTCCTCCATACTCTTTTTCCTTTCATCATCCCTCTGTCGCAACAATGCTCTTTTGAATTCACCACTGGTCTCCTTCCTCAGCCGGAACTGTTGCAGAAGCTCCTTACGAAAATTGTCCCATGAATATTTGTTAGTTCTGGACCCCCATTCATGTACCCAGTCCAGGGCTCTCCCTTCCAATCCATAAATTGCAACTGATAGCCTCTCATCATCTAGAATGTTGTTGGTGATGCAGTACCTCTCCACCTTGTAGATCCAACTATAGGGATACTCTCCAGTGAAGCAAGGAATCTCCATCTCATCCATTCTCAGTAAGCACCACAGCTCCCAAGATCGGGAGCTCTGATACCAGTTGATAGATACCTAAAAAAGCTCAGAAATGAAGAAATGCAAATATACTGAATAATGAGCAGATATCAGTGTGATATCTAGCTCTGAAATGTATTTCGGAAATGGAAGAACAGATTACAAGTAGAAAGAAAAATGCTAGACAGGTATAGGGTGTCTAGTCCCTCCCAAGCCCATGCCAATCCTTGCCTGCCTTCCCTCTTCCCCTCCTTTCCCTCTCATACTAACTGATTTCCCTCTCTTTCTCTCTCTCTTTTGCCATATCAGCATTCTGTTATGCTCCCCCCATGAGCATGATTATTCTCCCCAACGTGCCCTCATTGTTCCACTGCATCCCTTCCTAACCCTCCTCACGTACGCCATATTCCCAGGGGTCTATCATAAATACTGAAGTTTGAAGTCAATATACTTCCAGGAGTACATCTTTTGGTCCATCAAAACATTTGGAATCTCTTGTATTACCTTAAGAAACACTCCATGATCCTTTTACATGCTATATTTTTCGTAAATACCATTCATATATTTGGTGGAGAATGTAATGGTAGTATTTTAGCTGCATTTGGTTGCCATTCACATACCATTGCTCCTTTACATTTGTTTCAGGAATTCATATGTTATCTTAATCTTATTAACTTGTTATGTTTCTTCTATCTTGCTGAAAGCCATATTCATTTGCTGCCGAAATATATTTCACTATCCAATGCTTACATATGTTAATTACCAAGCAGGCTGTTGACAACAAAATTGCCTCTCCGAAAGAAGTTTTGGCTATAGAATACAAAAAGGCACCAGAAGTGCAGGAGGAACGTCCACCCTCACCTCCTCCACCTCCACTTTCTGAACCTGTGAAAGTGGAAGCACCAGCAGTACAACCGCCACCTGATTTATTGGTAATTACTAATTATGGGATCTTTTTTTTTCTGTTCCATGTTTTTGGCATATTCAGTTTGCTGACTGGCTCATCTGGTAATGATTACATATAATTTTGCTTTACCTGATCTAACGAACTTCTCTCATTTTGGCTTGCTACCTAGAATTTGGAGGATCCTTTTCCAGCTGCTTCAGAGTTGGAAGAGAAGAATGCCTTGGCTTTAGCCATTGTTCCAGTTGGTAATTTGATTTTCCCTTTCCTCCATTTTGTTTAATACATTAAATAAAAGCTTTGTAATCTGCCCTTCCTAATCTTTGAAAATAATAATAACAATAATAGTAGTAGTAATAATAATAATAATAATAATAATTTGCTCCCAGAGAAAGTGGACTGAACTGGTTATCATTTCAAGAACAGTGATGCTTCACATTATTAGGACTAGACCTCTAATATTAGGGGCTATTCATATGTGAATTATTCTCTTGCATTGTTTTCCCTTTTCTGCCTTTGTTGGCAGTTAAGATGGAATGCTCCAATTGATATTTAGAATAATGAAAGTAAGCTTATGTCTTGACATCTATTCTTATGATATCTTGTTAATTGCTTCAGCTGATCTACCAACGTCTGACATTTCAAATCAAGCAAATGGAACTACAGGCTGGGAATTGGCACTTGTTACGGCTCCAAGTTCAAATGAGAGTGCTATGGCAGCTAGAAAACTGGTATGCTCTCTTCTTCAAAATTATACTTAATGAATCATTCTGTTAGTTCACATGATTCATGAATATAAATCTCCCTCAACATGTGTGTATGCATACGTGTACACAAAGACAGCCCTTTGCATGTGCACATGATTTTGTTATTCTGCTAATGAGTGATAACCTATTGGATATTCAGGCGGGAGGTTTGGACACACTTACACTAGACAGCCTATATGATGATGCAATCAGAAGAAACAACCAGAATGTGAGCTATAATCCATGGGAGCCAGCATCAGTGGGAACCATGATGCAACCAACAATGCACGATCCATTTTTCCCCTCTAATACAGTGGCTGCTCCACCTTCTGTTCAGATGGCAGCTATGTCCAACCAGCAGCAAGCTTTCATGTTGCAGCAGCAACAGCAAATGATGATGATGACCCCTCAACAACCATCTGTAAATCCTTTTGGAAATCCTTATGGAGCCACTGTCCACCATTATGGCTCAGGTATGCCTGTCCAAGCATACAATCCATATACAGGCCTCATCTAGACACTTCTCTGAAAAACAATTGCTTACTACAAAAACTCAAAGGAAGAAAGAAACATGGATACTCAGTTGTGGATTCTGAGATTGGGACATGAAGAATGCAGACTTGTACCATATGTTGTGAATGTGCCGTAGATAGCTAGAGTGAAATTCTTTATTGAATAATTAGCAGAGGTAGGGTTTTCAGTATATGATATTTTAAGGAAATTCATAATGACATCTGATTCAGACCAAGCAGAATTTTTTTATTCCTGATTTATTACTATTAATGATTTAGCAGGAAATTTGTTGTTGATAAATTGGACTATATTATTTTCAGTTGCCGTTCACAATAGGAATTATATTCATTGTTTGATTTTTTTTTTTGGGTTCTAGGGAGGTTCTATTGGAACTAAGGGGGAATGGAAAATGGGAATGTGGGGATTGAACACCCACCACATAACCACAGCCGTTCATAATAGGAATTATATTCATTATTTGATTGTTATTACAACATTTATCAAATGAAAATACGCCGAGTTTGAGAACTCTGTGTTTTTGGTGAGGAACAATTTCTTCATTGCCATGTGTTATTCTGTAAGCTTTTTCCATGAATGTTAAGTTTTTTCTCTTATCATTTCAAGGGATGGACTGAAAACCGATAGAAGTTGTTGTAAACTTGTGACGTGCACACGGCTTTTAAAAGAGGAGGGGGGGGGGGGGATTCTAATTAACCACTAGTATTAATAATCACATGATTATGAAAGAGAATTGATTCTTTTCTGTTTTTGTTACACATTGTCTAATCCTCCTCTACACTAATTTCTCTTTAGTTTTCTTCTTTATTGTAGTTTTTTTTTTTTTTGGGTGCAGCACTCTTGCTTTCTTTGGTCGGGTAGCCCTGTAATGATTGGAGATTGATATTGTACAACATGTAGACATTCATTATAATTATTAAGCATTGGCATTGTACTAGTACTTGGCTCTAACTCTAGGTCAATAGTTTAAGGGAAAATGATCATTTGGTTTATTTTAAGAATTAAGTATTTAATTACATTAATTATTAATTTATATACAGTTAATTAATAAATTATTTTTATTTTAATACTTAATACGTAATTAACTGTAAGTAAATTATTAGTTAATATAGTTAAATATTTAATTAATTTTCAAAATAAATCAGTTATTTTTTTTTTTCAAGTCGCATTATTTAGTCATTTTCCCTCAAAATCCATACTGGCTGGCTGCGAAGCCTATGCTGAACTTTTGAAAGAAGCCTTTTCCATTTTTGTTTTCACGTGTTTTGTGAAATTGACTGGCCAATGCTGCTGACAAATGAGAAGTCCACAGTTTAGCATGGGAAAGATATTTTCTTTTTCGTTCAATAGTGGATCTGGAACTGGAACTCTGGAAGTTAACCAGAAAAGACGACATAAACACAATAGCTGAGATGGGTAAACAGCAATGCCATTGCCAGCCACGCTCGTTTGAACATAATTTTTGATTGTGTTGTATGTATCCATTGGGTCCAAGCTCAAATGATAAGAAACCATAGGGCCTCCTAACCAAGAGCCTTCATGGCCCATATCTAAATTAACAGGCAACCTGTCATAGTTGGTTGCCACAACCAGCTATAGCACGTACTCAATGAACGCCCATAAATGGGGACCTTCACCCCAGGTAAAGGATTGACATTTTCTCGAGCTCACTCCTCATTTTGGATTCTTTACTCCATCTATTATTCTTTGAAGGGCTCATTGGTTGTTGTAGAGCCCATTGGATTTTAACTCATCGGATCTTCTTTATCCTCTGGAAATTCTGTTTTGTAGGCTCCTGCTTGAGATTCGCCAGTCAGCATGATCAACATCTTTTTCCATCATAAGACATGGAATTGGTTGTAGCTCTTCTAGTGGAGTAGATGGATATGCAGGATTTATCTTGCAACTTTGAGGAATATTTGGAGGAAGTCTTTTCTTAGGAAAGAGAACATAATACTCAAACTTGCCATTTGGTTTTCCAAGAAGATCAACTTCAGGGTCTCTTTGTTCATATCTTTTTATTAGAACTTGCTGAGTTGATTTTTTTTTCCTCCGTCTTCTTCTGGGCACATCCTCAGTTTCATCATCACTATGTTCTTGGCATGCTTTACATTGGCATATCCCAACATCATATCCCAACATTGAAAAGGTTGTGCGGACTGCTGGTGTTTTTTTTTTCATAAAAGGTGACCCTAGTGTCAGGAAGGTGTTTTTCTAATTCATCCCTGCTTAACTCATGGGGAACAATTGTGCAACGAGTTTTGAATAGGATCAACAAAAAGGAGAAGGGATTCCGACTCCGAGATTGGATGGGCTAAATCAAATGCATGATTTGGAAGCCTATAAGCAAGTTAAAAATGAGTGTTGCAGCTATGGCTTTATGATTCATCTCTATTCCAGTTATTTGAACTTGGATATGGAAAGTGTTGGCCAAATAGGGCATTTGAGAAGCAGTGTAAAGTTTGGAAAAAAGAGTAACGAAAATACAGGAATACCCGGAAAAGGATTTGAGTGTCAAGCAGATCCAACAGTTTTTGGTTCTAATCAATTACATGAAAGATTTTGTTCCAAAAATAGCTCAACATCTGTTTGTCTTAGCCCAGCTTCTCACAAAAGATCCCCCACCATTGGCTCAAGCCATCAAGCCTTGAAGAAATGTGTTGAAACTCTTCTCTCTCTCCAAATTTCACCCAATGGAAAAAGAATTCTCCAAACAGATGCAAGTTATTGGGGAGCAGTTTTGATAAGAATTCTGCAAATAGATGCAAGTGACATGTATTGGGGAGCAGTTTTGATAGAAGAAAAGGAAGGATAAAGATTTATTTGCAGCTATAAAGTGGGAAGTTCAAAGATTCTGAATGCAACTGTCATTCCACCATCAAAGAAATCATGGCAATAAAAGAGCAACTGAGAAATTTGAATTCTATTTTGTTGGGCACAATTTTCTGATTAAAATGGACATGTCATCCTTTCCAGAGATGTTAAATTTCAAAAGGAAGAATATCACGTATCCTAACTAGTAAGATAGGCAAATTGGTTTTCTCAATGGAAAATTGATGTTCGCCCTATAACAGGAAAAACTAACTTCATACCAGACTTCCTTTTCAAACCCCCAGAGTTCAATCCAAACCTGATGATCATCCCGTTTTATTGTATCACACCAGTCCAGATACCATTAGACCTCATTTGACAATAGTCCAGGAAAAATATTTCAAGGAGATGGTTTACAATTAAACCTTGTCTGTCTTAGACAACAATGGTTACATCTATCCATTGGTCATCCACCCTAAATATCCATTCCTCACTATCTTTACCATGGACGACCCCAATAGTCTACCCAGAGAAGGATATCTTCTCCTCATATATATGGCTAGGATATGCAAAATTGCTTGCTTGATTCCAATTAAGATAACCCTTGCATACCTGACATTGGAACTAGCATATATCAGAGATTCACTCCTACCTATGCGATGTTTTTAGCCAAATGGTTACTTCTATTTCAGTAACATGCTGATAGGATAGAAGAGCCGTGTGAATGTCCATTGGAATATGTTCTAATCTCATTCCATACACAACATTGGTGCTTAAACAATGGACCATATGGAATTTTATTAAATGAGTCATTTCATCATGAATCAGAAGTGTCCATGGATGAAAATGTTTTCAAGGTCCCGTGGAACAACGTAGAAGTGTGGAGAAACGCCTTAAGACAAATAGCTCAGAATAAAGTGCCGGGGCTTAGTTTTATGAAAAAATGATCCAAATGTTTGTTTTTGAAAATTAATTAAGTATTAATTACTAATTTATATATAATTAATTAATAATTTATTTTTATTTTAATATTTGATACTTAATTATTAATTAATGTAATTAAATATTTAATTAATTTTTAAAATAAATTAAATAGTGATTACTTTTATACCATTTAGGCATTTTCCCTTGTTTTATGCCAGTACATGGTCACACTATCAAGCTGTTCATTTCCAGATCCACCTTTCCCATCATAATGGTCCCAAACGTGTATTCAAGTATATCAGCAATGGCGTCGGCAGTATTATCTAGACTATCTCCAGACACTTCAGGTGAAGGATCACCCTTGGGATCCCTCACAAACCACAACAGTTCTGATCATGGTTACATCCGTCAATAAAAGAAAGGGAAATGATACTTACACAAATAAAATTTTCATAAAACTCTCACAAAATCTTATGTAAATTATTGAATCAAGTTTGAATTCTACTGTAACTTTTTTAAATAACCTAAATGAATTTACCTTAAATTTTATGAGAAATTTATAAGAACTTTTTTTTTATGCAACTATTATTACTCTAAAAGGAATGTATCGACACCACGAGTATGTCGCGTATTACTAAATAAAAGTGGTGTGAGATAATGGAGTGTCGGCACCACATAATTATACCATGTGTATTGTAATACTATTTCTTTTGCTTTACTAGTGTTTGTGTGAGCTGTAAAATTCCAAAGCAATAAGTCTTATCTGTTGTGTGTAAGCTTTGCCTATATTTTTTTTTTCGATCAGTTAAGCTTTGCCTATATATATAGGATTATGTTTTAATGAATGAAGTAGACCTTGAAGACTTCTCTCATTCTAAGTTTTTGCCCTTCTTTGTCTTATAATCTAATAGGATCCAATAATTAATATTGTTAGGTGTGCAAGTAAGGAAAGTGTCACGTGTTAATACAAAAAATTAAGAAAAAAATATAGTCAAGTGTATTCTAAATTAATTAAGGATAATTTAAATTAATTAAGTAAATAAAATTGAATAAAATTAATATTTTTTTAGAATATTTAATTTGTTATAAAATTAATCAACATTAATCATAATTAATTGAAGAATCAATTTAGGATTTTTTTTGGGATTTAGATGCTCATATGTTGGGCTATAAATTACCTAAAGCTTGAAAGCTCATAACATTGTCGTTTTTAGGCAAAAAAGAGTGGTGCAAAAGAGAAATCTCTCAATCATATTGTTCTATCCCAAATTAGTCGAGGTTGCCTTGAGGTGAAGGTACCTGCAAAATAAAGAAAAAAGACTTTGACGCTCAAGACATTATGAGACTAACTCAGAACAAAGCAAATGAGACAAGTAAAGATTGTCTTATCATTCCTAGGGAGCTAGGCCCCATATTTATAGGATGGGGAGAGAATTTCTTAATTATAAGCATGAGTCATTGCTGACTGAGTTCAAAGTTACAAATTCTTTGATGGGCCGAGTTGATCGAGAAGATGAGCCGGGCATACTGGCGAGGTGTGGACCTTAGATAAGCACATAGAATTATTTCCTTTGGAGCTGCTTGTAAGTTTGCTTTGATAGTTGCCATTGACACAGAGATGTCAGAGCATTGATTCGACTAGCTTTATTGATCTAAAAAAAAGTAGGTGCATTAGCTGTGAAGTTAAAATAAAAATAAATATCTAATTTGGTCCTTTAAAAATATATAAGACATTAATTTAGTCTTTTAACTATTTTTGAGATAAAATTAGTCATTTTGGAAGACCAAATTAATGTCAAAAAATAACTTTGAAATACCAATTTGATGTGAAAAAAATTTGACATTTGAAAATTATTTTGATGTCAAAAATTATTAAAGGACCAAATTGAACACATCACTAGGACTAATTTAAGTATTTACTCTTAAAATAATCATCTATATGTAAACCGAGTTCGAGTCTTGAGGGGTGGTCTGCCATTTCCGATTCATGATTTGTAGTTTTTAGAGGTTCTTTCTTTGCTCGGGTGATCTTCCGTAAGTTTGGTCAACTTATTCAAGTGTAAAGCAGTACTAATCAAAGGCAATAGATGCCTTGTCGTTTAATGGCAATTAACTGTGAGAATCAATGGATATGAATGTCATGTTAAACCATATAAATTTGGGACCATCAATACCATGCAAATCATAGCAAGGAAGCTTAATAACAATTAAAGAAAATCAATTGCATGTGAATTATTAGAGCAGTTAATGCTTAAGGCCATATCAAAGCTATTATTGCCATGTAATCGAAGCAAATGAAAATTAAATGCAATATAAAAGCATATTGATGCCCTGTGATTAGAGAGATGACACTCATGCAATTATAGCATGAAGATATTCAGCTAAAGATAATGGCAGCTACTGGAATAACGAAAGAATTCTGCAGTAAAAATCACTCAATGATGCAGAAATGCATATACTGAAATGAATTAAGTAAACATCTCGATGCACAAGATAACTTTAGCAACCATAGTCTAGACAAAGAAGAGTGACAAGGCTACTGAATTAGAAGAACTACCGCGATAGAAGTAGAGATACATAATTTCAGAGAAAAAAGAAGAGGAAAACACTAGAGGTTTCAGGAGAGGGGAGCTGATTACAATCCACACGTGTCCCTATTCACCCTTTCCTTTCTTCTTATATTTTGCTCATGCTTTCTGTTTGAGTTGCCATGTATCCATTAGTTATAATTAATTGCCTATGTTATCAACTGACTCATAACATTACCTCCCCCTTAAAACGGACCTTATTCTCATGGTTAAAAACAGTTTGCACCTTCTAGCTAAACAATGTTCATGTAGCAGCACTTCTAGTGCTACAAACAATTGAAGTAGCTGCTACCACTAACTGCAACTCTTTATAAGTTTTCTCTTGGATATAAAAGAACTTTCCTTGGTTGTCAAGTGGACAGTGGCCTCCTTTGATATAGTAATAATCAAAAGAACAAACATGGTGTATTTATACTTGGATGGGAATTGCAATAGAAATAAAAACCAAGAGATTTCCTTTGGGATCAGGCTTGTGACCCTTGTCACTAATTGGAAGCGAAACCACGACACAAGCTACAAAATAAAGATGATGATCGCCGAAGTTGCTAGACTCATCATCTATATATGCAGTAGCATAGAAAGTATTGTTTGGGCATATGTTATATTGTTCATGTCTGATCTTTGAGGTGTGAGCTCCGATGTGTTTGTTGTCTTCTTTTCGATGTGCTGAAGATGCTAACAAACACTATTTAAACACATTATTAATCCTTCATATTTAGTACTTTATACTTCTTATGTGCTTAATTGATTGGAATTAGCTTTGTTTTATAAGTTTGGGTTTCAATGAGCTTAATTGCAAATTGTCAGCATTTTATGGTTTTTTACATTATTTCTATATTTTAGCCATATCTTGAGTTATAGAAATCTAAAAATTATGAACCTTACATTGTAAGAAAGATAAGAGGAATTCCTACAACTTTCATGAAGAGCTTAGAAGCTGAATTGGATTTCTAGTAGGCCACATTGGGCTTAAAAGTCAGAACATGAAAGTTGTCGCTGGAACCTGATCAAACTATGAAGATTGAGCCATATATTGGGCTTTAGATGTCCAATGGAACTGAAACCGGTGCCATATGAAATCTAAAACGCAAGTATGCAAGTATGGTGAAGACAACTTTTTCAAACTGTATCATTTTGAGTGTGTTATTTTCATGTGAAGTTGGAGGTTGTTTCAGCTACCCTATGAGACTAAATTGGGCATAACTTTATTACCTTAAGTCAAAATTAAGCAAATTAGGTGGCCTTGGAAAGCTAAGAGGCTGAGAATTACAACTAATTCAAGGAAAAACTTGTATTTTCATTTTATAAGACAGTTATTTAGGGGGAAATAGATACACATGAGATTAGACTTTTTCATTCAGCTGATTTTGGACCTTTGAGTTTTCTCTTCCTTTGCTTTAAGTTTCTCTCTCTAGTTCTTTCTCTCTTCCTCTACAAGACTCCTTGGACTGCAGCCATGGAAGGCTAAATCTTAGGTAAATCCAAAGTGCTTGAAAGAAATTTGGTTTTGCTTGAGACCTCGTACTTTGAATTCTGAAATTGAATGCAATTGAAAATTCTAAATTGCATGGATAGAGATCTCTGTTTGTGTGTTTAGAATTATGGATTAGGGTGTAATTTTGGTTGATTGATCATTGTTTCAACCTCTGAATTGAAGAGATTAGCTTAACAGATTTCTTAGCTACGTTAATTGAATTATTGTTTCTAAACTGACATTGATATACAGATGTGGAGGATTTAAGCTAATTCCAATCAATTAAGTGCTTAATTATTGTTTCTTAGCTATCATTTGGAGGATATACTTCTTATGTGCTTAATTGATTGGAATTATACTTCATAACAAGATAATTACTCCACGGTTGTTCAAGATCATTTGGAGGATTTAAGGGATGTGCTTGAATTGGGTTCTTGGCTCCGTGCTTGGTTTGGATTTCTGACTCCATGATCATACTTGGCTATCATTATCTTGAGTGGCTCAAGATTGGTTGGAGGATTTAAGACAAATGCTCGGATCAAACTCCTGGCTGTTCTACAAGTGCTGTGAAATTAAGAACGTGCAATCTGCCCCCATGAAATTGATACCCAAGTTTTTGACCGCCGGTCTTGGGAGCTTGGAATCATATGTCGGTTGGTGTGCGTTGTACAATGACGAAAGTCACCTTGAACAGTCACATATTCAGAAATATCCTTTTAGGTGTGATGACAATTAAATTTTGTGCCATCAATGTAGATGTAAACATTTCAGAGGATGGCATGGCGTAGAAGAGTTTTACTATCTTCTTCCAGATTTTCCTCCTCGTAACTCTTCTTTGTGGTAATTGAGAGTTTCCACTTGTTTTGAAGTTTGGCACCCCACAAATAAACCACTATGCAAGTTGTCTAAAACAGTGTTTGAAGTGTGCCATGAAAGGCAGGTTGAGAGTATAGGAATCGTTTTACAGATTCTCACAGACAGTGCCAATGTTCACGTCCGATATCTAAGGTGTAAGCTCCAACATGTTTGTTGTCTTCTCCAATGTGCAGAGGGTTCTCTCCACGGTTGTTCACATCCAATCTCTAAGGTGTGAGTTCTGACATGTTTGTTGTCTTCTCCGATATGTTGAGGGTGCTCTCCACAGTGGGTGGGTACCTGCAAATGTACTCTGATACTTAAGTTAGTCTCTTGAAAAGACTATAATATGTTCAAAGTCCTTAGTTTGTAAGATTGGTCCTCTCTTATATAGGAGTAGCTAAAGGAAGAGAAAGGGACCATTGTTGAGTTGACCTTCCTCTAAGCCTTCCCTCTTTTCCGACGTGATTAAGGGGATTGTGATCAATCAATTTGAGACACTCATGTTAGCTTTGTATTAGGCTTTATTAGATGTTTATTGTGCCCAATATTAGTATTTTAGATGAGTTTAATGTTGTTGGGCTTCATTGGGCTTTAATGCAAATATTGAATAATTTTCGGATTTTGATGCATTTTGTTCTTTCTTCCTTGATTAGGCCGTAACTTGGGACTCGGTGATCCATTTGAGGTGATCTTGGTGTCTTTGGAAAGCTAAGACAATGCTCTACAAGTTTCATGAAGAACTCAAGAGTTGAATCGGACTTCTAAGGGTCCAAAATATCCTTGCAATACAGCGTGGGTTTGCTGTCACGAAAATCTGGGTAGTGTGCACATATTGGACTACATAGTGAGTTATAGGCCTCCTCTTGGGCTGAAACTTGGCCATTGGAAAGATAAGACCCATATCTCCAACTTCACTGAAGACCATTTAGTCAATAGATATCGTTTTAGGCATGATAATGAAGCTACAAGTTGGTTTGAATTTGGAAACACGTTCTACCAACCTAACATGAGGTAGGTTCAGTGTTTTTAGCATATCTGGAGTTCTAAACGTCCAAATGGCATGATTCCAATTGTAAAGTTCAAGGAGACAACTGGCTACAACTTTCATGAAGACCTCCAAGCCAAAATGCACCGTCTAGGTGATGAAAATGAAGCTAGAAGTCGGATAAGAGTTGTTGACTAAAAGCCACCAACCCACCTACCATGCACCAACTCACCAACCATGCATCAAGCTTCCATATTTGACAATTTCCATATTTTTATAGGTTGTATTCAGATTATGTACATGTACAAATTGGCTTCTTGGATTAGTATAAATAGAGTCAATCTCTTTGTATTATGATAATTCAATTTTGAAGTAAGTTTCAAGAAAGTTTAAGTATTTGTGAGAGTTTTCTTTCTCTTCTTCTCCATTCTCTTTACAATTTCGTTTTTGTTCTTTAATTTCTGAGTTCTTCCTTCCCATCCATGGAAGGCTAGTCTCTCATAATCAATCCAAGGGATTAGCCATCTTGATGTTTAATTTGGAGATCTTGTTTCGCTTGTTCATATTGCTTAATTGTTATTCAAGTTTCTCTTCTTCCTCTTTTAATTTTGATCTAGATTGAATTGCTTAATTTGATTTGGATGTTTATGTGATAATAGCTTTATTATCATGTATTCAAGAGGATCACATAGAATAAACAATTTATTAAAACTTTTTGATGGATTGTTTAGCTTGGTTAAATTCTTGATCTTAAGTTAATCTATGTTTGGATGGTGCTTACTTTATCTAACCTTGGTTAATTAAATCCTAGATGCTTGTCTAGTAGAGAATTCTTGGATCATGATGAGGCGTCTTGATATGATCTAAGGCCAAGATCATGATTAGCAATTAAGTGAATTCCTTGTGATCAATGATGGATCAAACTGAAGATCGGTAAAATTTCCTTGGATTGGTTAATTACTTTCCTTTAATTCAATTAGTGTATTATCATTTCGAATCATCAAAACCCCCATTTTAATTATCTTGATCTGATTAAATCTTTGTTCTTTTTGGATCCTTGAGAGACGATTCGGTTCATGCTCTATACTACAAATTAGTTTGTGAATCGATAATTATTATTATTTGACGGGGTCTCGACAACCTCTTGTCAGATTGTGGAGTTAATACATTAATACTTTTGACCTGCTTCTCTATAGTAGTGATAGTACTGAACATTGACTATCTTCACATAACCTGGGTATCAATTTCACGAAGACAATTCTATGGGGGCAAATTGCACGTTCTTGATTTCACAACATCTACAGAACTTCTAGGAATCTGATCTGAGTACTGCCTTAAATACTCCAACTGATCTTGAGCCACTCAAGATAAGGAGAGCCAAATGTGATTATGGAGTCAAAAATCCAAACTGAGCACGGAGCTAAGAATCCGATTCGAGTATGTCCCTTAAATCCTCCAATCGATCTTGAGCCACTCAAGATTAGGAGAGCTAAGTCTGATCATGGAGTCAAAAATCCAAATCAAGCACAAAGCTAGGAACCTGATCAGAGCACATCCCTTAAATCTCCAACCAATTAAGCCACTCAAAATAAGGAGAGCCAAGTATGATCACGGAGCCAGGAATCTGATCTGAGCATAACAGAGCACTGAGCTAGGAATCTGATCCAAGCATAGAGACATGAATCAAATCCGAGCAAAACTGAGCACTGAGCTAGGAATCCAATCCGAACATGTGTCTTAAATCCTCCAACCGATATTGAGCCACTTAAGATAAGGAGAGCCACGCGTGATCACGGAGTCAGAAATCCAAATTGAGCATGGAGCCAAGAATCTAATCCAAGCATGTGCCTTAATCCCCAAAACCAATCGAGCCATAGGTCAAGGAGTCAACTCCATAAAGAAACCAGGAACTCAACCCGAGCATTGGACTTTTTCTCCTAACCGATCTTGCGCAACTGTGGATTGAACTTCTCTCAAAGACACTAGACAAACCAATGCTCTCCTATTCGCTAAGGTGAGGTAAAACATGATTTTTTTTACTCAAGGCTTGTAATAATCTAAGAACAAAGAATAGGCAATTAGGCTCAAAGGGGGTTAACAATGGGATAAATGCAAGGTAGGATATTTGGCTAAAGTAGCTAATTCAAGAAAAATGCCTCAATCAAGTTCATGCATGCATATGAAAATGTAGCCTCAAAAGGAATCAAAGCAAGTTTTAGAGTGACAAAATCCATGAGTGAAACTCACACAAGAAAAGAAGAAAATGACATAGATGCAACATCCATTCATCAATAAGTTCAAAATCTCACAAGGATGCATCTACCAAACTTAATCCACTAATCCAAAATCCAACACCAAGCATGTGAAATTCAAGGGGAAAGACAATTCATTCATTTATGTTAGGAAACTTGAACTTCAATTAATGTAAACTCATGATTTTCATAATTCTTAAAACACGATTGGAAGGGAACTAAACACATGAAAATCACACCTCTTTTTTTTTTCAAAACAAAAATTTAAATAGAAAACAGAAACAACAAATAAAACAGAAAACATAAATGAAATACAGCAAATAGAATCAAAACAGAGACAACAAACAGAAAAAATGATAGCAATGTTAAAAGAGTAAACGATGTGATAAAATAAAAATAGAAATAGGATTGAAAACAGTAGCAAAACAGTAAAAAGAAAAAGAAAACAACAACTAGAAAAATGAAATAAAAATGTGGAAAGAAAACTCCCTATGGATAGCAGAAGCAACAAAATCCCAGCGGCCGCACCATAGCCAGTGTAATGGATCACCACATCCAAAATCATAGGGTTTAGTCTCCTCGGGGGGCTACTTTATTGGCTTAACTTCATCTTCAAGTAAAATCCTACGCATGCATATGGAAGGGCAAATGCTAGGAATGTCTGCAAGTATGATGGCTCTTTGATTCTCCTTTAAAATCTGCAGCAACCTCTTCTCCTCATCAGTAAGGAGGTTCTTAGCCACAATGAACTCCAATTTTGATGGCTTCACTACTTCTGCAGATTGAATTGCTGCATAGTCTACTGAAAATGATTCATCATGTCTCAAAAAGGCAGCAATCTCAGCACGTGCATTACACAACATATCACTATCACAACAAACAGAATCATCAAAATCAGTTAAACTAGCAAATTCAGTACACAAATCATCAATTGGTTTTTTCACATCAATAATCTCATGTTTTTTATAGAATCAGAATTCTGCATTTGTTGCTTGCTCAACTGACTCAATGAAGATGTAAATTGACTAACTTGGGTCTCCAAGTTCTGTACTATAACTTCTGTTCTCTACTGGAATTGGATATTGTTATGAGCTAATTGTTTCACCAAATCCTCTAATGTAGACTCAGATTCCATGCCTATTGGGGCTTGTTGCTGCTGCATAGGCTGCTGGTATAGACTGATTAGTTTAAACATAAGGTTCGAACCACGGATGATCTCCCTGGTCATGGTTATATGTGGTAAAATAAGGATTATACCATGGCTGTTGATACTGTGCTTCACCAGAAATATACTTACTCCAGCAACATAATAGTCTCGAAAGACAAAACCATCATCTTGCAATGTGGGGCATGCATATGTGGGATGAAAAGAACTACTACAAAATCTTGCAGGTTCTTGGACATGTAACTGATGTTGTTCCACTGCCAGCTGCCCCACCAAATAAACCAACTCATCAAGTCTATGCTCCATTAGATAAGTGACCAAACATTAAAACATAAAAACAAGTGTAAAAATACCTAAAAACAACTACAGAAAACCTATCTAGAGATTTTTTTAAAATTATGGAACCACCACATGGTGAAATCTACACAAAAATACTATTCAAAAGAACAATAAAATATCTAAAAAAATTGAAAACGTGGTCTAAACAATGAAATTTGACTAAAATATGGGTGACCTTACTAATAGTGAGTCTTTCTCAAAATAACATTTTCTATTAGTCTACCAAAATTCAAGTCGATCAGAGATACTTTGCCAAACCAAAATCTTGATAGGATGCCCTTTTATCTAATTTCAGCTAAATTCCACTTGAAAAAGCTTAAAAGACCAAAACAAACACAATTGTTAGAGTTAGATGGGGTCTTGAAATGTTCAAATAGTTGCTTTGGATCCCCAGCAACGGCGCCAAATTTGACAAGAGGTTGTCGAGACCTGTCAAATAATAAAAATTACCGGTTCACAAACTAATTTGTAGTATAGAGAATGAACCGAATCGTCTCCCAAGGATCCAAAAAGAACAAAGATTTAATCAAATCAAGATAATTAAAATGAGGTTTTGATGATTTGAAAAGAAAATATATTAGTTGAATTAAAGAAATGCAATTAACAAATTAACCAATCCAAGAAAATTTTACCGATCTTGAGTGTAATCCATCATTGATCACAAGAAATTCACTTAATTGCTAACTATGTTCTTAGCCTTAGATCATATCAAGACGCCCCAACATGATCCAAGAATCCTCTACTAGATAAGCATCTAGGATTTAATTAACCAAGGTTAGATAAAGTAAGCACCGTCCAAAAATAGATTAACTTAAGATCCAGAATTTAACCAAACTAAACAATCCATCAAAAAACTTTAATAAATTGTTTATTCTATGTGATCCTCTTTGAATACATGATAATAAAGCTATTACCACATCAATATCTAAATCAAATTAAGCAATTCAACCAAGAGGAAGAAGAGAAACTTGAATAACAATTAAGCAATATGAACAAGTGAAACAAGATCTCCAAATTAAACATCAAGCTAGCTAATCCCTTGGATTGATTATAAGAGTCTAGCCTTCCATGGATGGGAAGGAAGAACTCAGAAATAAAAGAAAAAAAAATGAAATTCTAAAGAGAATGAAGAAGAGAAAGAAAACTCTTACAAATACTCAAACTTTCTTCAAACTTACTTAAAATTGAATGATGTATAATACAAAGAGATTGGCTCTATTTATACTAATCCTAGAAGCCAATTTGTAATTGAAAATAATCTGAATGCAAGCTGTAAAAACATGGAAATTGTCAAATATGGAAGCTTGATGCATGGTTGGTGGGTTGGTGCATGGTAGGTGGGTTGGTGTATGGTTGGCGGCTTTTAGTCAGCAACTGTTATCCGACTTCTAACTTGATTTTCATGACCTAGACGGTGCATTTTGACTTGGAGGTCTTCATGAAAGTTGTATCCCGTTGTCTCCTTGAAATTTTGGCTTTGGATTCATGCCATTTGGACTTTTAGAACTCCATATATACCAAAAACACTGCACCTACCTCAAGTTAGGTTGGCAGAACATGTTTCCAAATTCAAACCAACTTGTAGCTTCATAATCATGCCTAAAACGACATCTATTAACTAAATGGTCTCAATGAAGTTGGAGATATGGGTCTTATCTTTCCAATGGCCAAGTTTCAGCCCAAGAGGAGGCCTATAGCTCACTATATAGTCCAATATGTGCACACTACCCAGATTTCCGTGACAGCAAACTCATTCTCCATTGCAGGGATATTTTGGACCCTTAGAAATTTGATCCAGCTCTTGAGTTCTCATGAAACTTGTAAAACCTTGTCTTAGCTTTCCAAAGACACCAAGATCACCTCAAATGGATCATCGAGTCCCAAGTTATGGCCTAACCAAGGAGGAAAGGTCAAAATGCATCAAAATCCAAGAATTATTCATAATTTGCATTAAAGCCTAATGAGGCTCAACAACATTAAACTCATCTAAAATACTAATATTGGGCACAATAAACATCTAATAAACTCTAGTACAAAGCTAACATATGTGTTTCAAATTGATTGATCAACGAGCTGATCTGCCAAGATGACTAAAGCCACTCAAATCAAGTTCACCTTATGGGCGAACCAATCTACCGATCTGACAAAATTCTTCTCATGAACGAACCAATCTGTTGAGTTGACCGAAGTCACTTGGTTCAAGTTATCCTTAAGGGCGAGCCAATCATCCAATCTGAGTAAAGTCACTTGAGTCAAGTTCTTCTCAAGGACGAACTGATCTACCGAGATTATCAAAGTCACTCAGATCAAGTTCTCCTCATGGGCGACTCAATCTTCCAATCCGACAAAGTTCTCCTAAAGGATAAGCTGATCTTTCGATAGGAATTGATTTCACAAATAAATATATAGAATAGCCAAACATATGCAAAGAAAAAAAGGTCTAATGATTACGTCATAAATTATTATCGCAGTCCTTATGCACTTTTTCCTCCAAAATTTACTTTTAAAGGGTGAAATTATATAATAAAATGTTTGAGAATTAATAAAAATACATAAGAACATTAACTTTATGAGTTGACATAATCTAAACTGTTGTTAAATTTTAAAAATTAGATTTATATTAAATTAGTAGACATATTCAAAAATTTTAAAAAAACCTAGATTCAATTGTTTTTGAATTAATTTCATATATTATATTTTGAACACATGGTTTCCATCGAAGAACAATCATATTAAGTCATATTAGTGTAATTTATCAATCACGTGATTTATGATAACTAAACAAATATTAATTTCAAGTATTAGTCTAGAATTATACTCGAATCATAATAAATCTTAATAATTAATTAAATCAAAATAATAATAATGATGTATTATTTGGCTTGCACTGGTTAAAAAAATAGTTTAAATTAATTTCCCTTGAGCAATAAGAAAAATATATTTCTGTTTCTCTTAAATTCTTTGTAATTAATGTGAGCTAAGAGGAAAAGTCAAACAAAAATAGGAAATTGATACAAAATAAAATAAAAATTCCTTCAAAAGCATGAAAATAAATCTAGTAATTATTCATTGTCATAACTGAGTTGTTGATTTCTTCATAGTATCTTATCATGTGACTATCACATCATCATATGCCCACTCAATTCTTCTCAATATTTTTTACGTGTAAATTCTCCAATTACCACAAATAATTAATTAGTTTTACCAAAAATAAATAATAATGTCCCAAATTATAAAAATTAACTTATCATGATGTAATAAAACTTATTTTTATGTGAAAAATATGTAATACTAAGTTATTATCACCTGACTCAAGCTCGATTAAATAAAAAAAAAGTTGGTTTACTGAGTATCATGAGGCTCAAGTTTATAACCCAAATAAAAGCCACTTTTTACATATTTCGTTAAAAACGTTAAGTCAAACCAAAAATCAAATATATATATATATATATATATATAAAAGTTAAAAATTGACTCATTTAATAAATTAGCCCAGGTCAAGCTTAGCTCATTAGTTGTTTAGTTTAATTGATTAAGTTGTTAACAAATCAAGTCATGAGTTAATTGAGCTCATTGCCAACCCTAAGTAGAAGAACACAAAATTAGAATTTTTTTGGACGGATAGTATTGTTTTTATTATAATACATAAAAATGAAATAAAATTTTACAAATTATAATTATTGGGTCATTCTTTAAAAATTAAAATTCTTCTTATTTTTCTATGGTTTCTAAATAAAACAGATTACACACTATATCAAATATGGTACTCTAATAATATGTTATACATCATGAATATATTTTTCTTTTGAGTTCAAATTCAAAAGACTCTTATGTAAAAATATTTTACTATTAAAAGTATGATGTCTCATCATTACAGTAATTTAAATAGTTTACCTTCAAGTAAAAAAAAAACATCTTTTTTAAAATGACAATATAGTTCACCAACAATGTAAAATCAATGCATCAAAACTAATTCCCTTCATTTTATAGTTTGCCCATGATTATGGCGTTAAGTGAAATTATACAGTGATTAAAAACTTATTGCTCAAGTTTATTTTTTTGGGCTTCTAAGGCATATTTGGAATGGTTTTTGGTTTTTAGTTTTTAAAACATGTTTTCAAAAGTATTCTTAAAACTGGTTTCAGATAATTTTCTAAAAACAGTAGATAGAAAAAACTGTTTGGATGAAGAATTTTTTTAAACACTTTTAATGAACAAAAAATTAGAAAAATAACCACAAGATCTGACTCAGATAACAAATTGAGTTCCGTATGTGTAGACTTTACCTACAATAAAAGAGTTCAAATTCCATTGAAAGTACCTTCTGGTCAAAGCTAAATCAATGCTTGAGCAAGAATTATTCCTGCACCCAAAAAATGTGAGTACACATTAACATCTTACTAAAAAAAATTAGAAAATTGTATAGATTGTTCATATGCATAGAATCCTCCCTCTCTCACCTTTGCAAGCTGCCATGGTGGATTTTCTCCATCACCTTCACTTTCACTCAACACCAACAGTCCCTAACTATGTTGCACGGGTATGGATACAAGTATCCAATATCATACGATTCGATATGTAAATACAACATATTTTAAAAAACTTAGAATATGAGTACAACAATGTATATTTAATAAAATAAATTTATATTTATATATGTAAAACGAAAACTTTAAAGTCAGTGAAATCTCTCACTAATTTTCTGTCTTTTAGGAAGGTAAAATTGCAAAAGTGAAAATATATTTTAAGGAAGTCAACTAATAAGAACGAAACTTAAATCGATATAAAATTTTTGGAGTTGCAATATCTTGAGGATAATAGGTATCCAAAATTTATTTTATAAGTATACACTAAAAATACGAATGCAATAATATTATCCGCATATCAGTATTAAATGCGAGTACGATACAAATATGTCACTAATTTTAAACGTATCTGTGCATCATAGATCTCTAAAATTAAATCTTTTAGCTTTTAGGCACAATTTTACTGAGAGGAGCAAAGAAAGGCTCCTATCTATAAAGGAATACCGCAATGGAGCTTCAAGAATCCGAATTCCTAAGGAATGAAAAAAAGAGGGAGAAGCAAATATAAAGTTAATTACAAAATTGCCATTAATGAATCCATATTTAATAAATCCATTGAATCAATGTTGTCAAAATCAAACTCGAAAATAAACTATGAAGTCAACTATGGAGACTTCATGTTCAACTGTTTTAATTTGTTGGTCGAATTAGATTATGTTATAAAAATAATTCACATACAACAATATAAAATATATAAAACATTTATGAAATGTAAACCATTGAGTTTTTTTCACAAAATATTTTGAATGGTCGATCGATTCAATCATATGAAACAAGTGATTCAACTAGATTTTGACTGACTTTACAAAGTGGTCAGACCATAAATTTAGTTATAAGACTGAACTATAACTATCAAAATATCGTTCACAATCAGATTAGTCACATCGTGCGATTCGGTTTAGTTCTAACAACACTACTTATACCCATAATGCCACCACATGTTTTTCTTTTGGTCAAATAATGCGATGGCCTAAAACATCTAGAAAAACAAGAACTACTTCAAGGTGTTTCCGATTTTAGCATTTCTAAAAACGGAATTTTGGGAACGATTTTTAAAAACTTGAAGCAAGATTTTAGATTTTAAAAATAAAAAAGAAACAAGGCCTAAAACAGTTTCTAACTATCAAATAATCAACTTTCGCTTAGGTTAAAAAATGGTTATATCAGTCTTATTTATGTAATTAAGAGAATACTTTCTCAAGATTTTATTCGTTCAAAATTCAAATGCCAAACAATTTGTTTACTAACTTGGCTGCATCATGATTTAAGTTGGGTTTGGAATCATTCTCAGTTTTTATTTAAAAAAATAATTTTCATATGTACTAAAAAAAATTTATGACCTATAAAAACAGAGCAAATACGTTTCCAATTATTTTATTTATTTATTTTTTAAAAAAAGAGAAAAAATTATATATTGTAATCTTGTCTTGTACCACAACAAAAATATTAGTCTTTGTCATTAATAAAATCAGCATTCATGAGTTACTTTTCTTGTTTTCACTAAATTCTGTTTGTATATTAATACATTTAGCCATTAATAAAAACAGTTTTAGTGAGTTGTTCCCGTGTTTTCAATGACTTCAAAGAACAAAATATAGAAAACATAAAAAATGAACTAACTTTTAGTTCAATATACAAGTCTTTAAGATTTTAGTATAATGTTAACACGCTAACATATCACTTTTCCCCCTTCCTTATCCAATACCTGCACCGTCAAGTAACTAAAAAACATAAAAAAGATGTTAGTGTGTTTTCTGAAATAGATTTTAGTATTTATAGGGTAAAAGATCTTCGAAATAGATTTTATTGTTTTTTACTTCTTGTAAACAAAAAACTATTTCTGATAACATTTCCAAACAGGTCCTAATAACTTGATTGCTCCTTAATAATGACAAACTTTTTCGGGAATGAAACATGCAATAATGATGCTAGAATTATTTATAAAAAATAAATTTTAAAATTAAAAGATGCCTTCAATATTATTTTTTGTGCAATCTATCCTTACAGTTCAATTGGTGCAATTTACCCTATAATTATTGTATCCAATTATCAGTTTTAACAACACTATGATGAAAGGTGATAAATTGAATATTCACAGAATGCTAAAATTGGGGATTATAAAATATAATATATACACATACATTAATCAGAACTCGGATTGCACCACATATTGGATGCACCGGACACTCAAACGTGAGTCACATCCTTGTGAGTCCCACAGTTTTGTGGGCCCCACATGAGTGGAACCCGCATGACCGTCCAATGCATCCAGAATGTGAAGTCATCCGGGCTCTAAATCATACTAATAAGTGGTATCAATACCACTCAATTTAACTAAATTCAAGTTTTGTTAACCAAATATGAATTTACTCCAACTTGATTAAAATAAATTAACAAATAGTTATTTTGGATATAATTATTGTAAATCAATTTTATTAACTACTTATTAATTGAAATAATATTTATTTTTAACAAATTAAAATAATTAATTAAAATTATAAATGGTTAATTGTATGGTAGAATAGGATTTCCCTAGCTGTGCCAAAAATGCTTTCTAGAAAATCCTGTGTAGCAAGTTTAATACTTGAGAAATGTTAATTAAAATATAAAGTACTTATCCTATTTCTACTTTGAAGATTTAAAAATCTGACTAGTAAAAATGTCATGTATCCAATGATTTCTTCTAGCTGTCTACGACTAATTCAAAGAACAAACTAACCTTGATTGCATATTAACCTGCTATGCACATTCCACAATTACTTAGGCATTTCTATTTGAAAGACACCGTGTCAGTGTGTCTCCAACACAAGCAGACATTACAGTGACAATTCATTTAATTTGCAATTATATACCATCACAGTTTGGCATTATGACATCCAACCTTTCCAGGTCTCATGGTTGATTGGCAGCTTTCCATTGGCGAGGCAGGAATTTGGCCTGAAAGGTTGGTTACAATTGATTTCCATAGAAGTTGGACCCTTTGCCATGTACAAGTCAGTTGGTCTTGGTTGTGCCTGTTTCACCGTGAAAACAGGGCCATGAAATGCAAAGTGGGGTGCTTGGGTGGAAAATGGTAGGTGGTCAGCAGCTACACATGCAGAGGAGGAAAAGGGATTTTGAGCAGCTGCAGACAAAATCGGGCGTATTAACTTTGGTTCTTTGGAATGAATAGGAATATTTGAGGATTGATTGGTAACTAGAATCGATTGCTTCTCTAGATTGGCATCTGGGGGGCACCATTCTGGCATGTCATCATCATCATCAAAAAGATTCTTTGCGGGTGGGGCAACAGGGGTGCTATATGGCTTCCTCCTATCTCTACTTTGTCTGTCTACCCCAAGAGGCAACATGGAGATACTGTCAGGTCTACAGACTTTCTTTTGTGGGGGCATTTTCTGTGTGTCATCAGATGGAAGTCCTTGATGACTTAAACTTTCCAATCTTCTCTGATGTAAAGTTGGAAGTCCTTGATAACTTAAATTTTCCAATCTTCTCTGCGTGTCAATGTATCTAAATCCTTTCTCCGGAAGGTTTTTGTCAACCGTCAGAGAATCCAATGCTCTGTTTGTTACAGCTTGAGATATAATACCACACGAAGTTCCAAAGTCAAATTCTGGAAGGTCTTCACTATCAAGAACAGGGGAAGGTTGTTTAGTGACATCAGGTGGAACAACTAAGACAGGTCTCTGCAGTTTGAAATTCAGGTCCTGCTGCTCTTCTCCTGATTTGTCCACAAGAGGAGACTCTAATTTCGATGACTGCCCCACTGAAACCTGCTGATATTCTGGAGCCGGATAAGATGTTTTAGGTCCTGCAGAGACAGACGGTAAAATACTGGGAGTGGATTGTGTTGTTAAGGGATTACAACTGGTGGAAAAATTTTGCAGTCCAAGGGGGGATTTACTCAGATTCTTGTCCTTTTCAATTATATCCTTCTGCTTAGCATCAAGAACTGTACAATTTTTTCCTGATGAGTCTAAGATGGATTCTGGAGGCAAGTGACTAGGAGACACTTTACTTACAGCAACTTCATATGTACATCTCTCAGATTTTGGCTCAACAGAATTAAAATTTATTTGGTTTCTTCGCCACACAACACAACCAATTAGGGAATCTTTATTCTCCTCAATGGCTGTCTTGCCTTTGAAGAACCCATGTTTTGCAAGTATGGTGATTATGGTCTCACTACGAGGACAGACATAAAGATCAATGCCAGGTGAAAGTTGAGCAAACCCAACCCTATCACCTTCTTTGTATCTTTTTGCAACCTGTTAATGAGGTGAAACTTTGTGTTAAACAAGACAGAAGACTTGGCTTATGCCATTATCTGCCTTAAAAATATTCATGATGCAGTTTTCAACTTTAAAATTGGATTCATGAAGCTACTTAAATATTTATCAACTTAATCTCAACTTTAGATTCACCTTTTTCATGCCTGCCAGTCCAAGTTTTGAAGATCCTTCTTTCCAACGGAGGGAGACTACCTGAAGTGGCATCATTAATAGTAATTTAAATTCTCAAAATAATGGCTATCAGGATCTCAATAGTTCTGAAATTACAGTAGGTATGAAAGGTTTAATAAGACCTGTTGTTGCACTACGTAACAATTTAGTCCACCTAACCTACTTGGAATTAGCCATCATATAATAATGACAGACCTTGTTTCCATGTGTTTTGACAAACAGCAGAAATTGAAGGGGTTGGAGACAAACGACAAGCTGAAGCCCCCTATCTTGGAGAATAGAAAATTAGTAATAAACTAATAATAATATGGACAGACACTAATTGACTAAGGAAAGGATTAATCCACATAGAATACAGAGAACCTGTGAATTGGTTCCCATCATCAAAGATTGGAGGCTGGATTTGCTCAGTAAGGAGATCCAATAAAATAATACATTGTCGGCCACACATTTCAATTGCCCACTTACATATTAAAATACAACGTTAAAGAGATTCCATGAGATATTTGCGACCATGGTATCAGATTCCAGTTTGGGCTCTAGAATTTTAAAAAATAAAAACTAAATCCTCCCAGTAAGGTTTCTCACTTTATTTCCTGTTTCCCACAGAATAATTTAATGAGGTCCTCCCCTCAGCCAAATGAAAATAACTAGTTCAAGTTTGAGGTGTGAATTACAAATGACATTTATAACACTGCAGGACAGCAAGGACTGTCCCAAGATTCACAACAGGTTACAGCAACAAAAGCATAAGATATCAGGAACAGTAAAATTTGCAGATTCAAGAGGCCAAGAAAGGTCTGGCATTCTTAAAGTCTAATAATTGAAAAACTCATGTCAGTTAAAATTTTATTTTACTATGGCATGTATGATAACTTTCAGTCATTATGCTCACCAAACAGCATGCTGTTCACGTGGAACAGACAGGACCAAACTATCAGCCAAGGGGCATAAATAACAGATACAGCATAAGAGACATACACACACAAAAAGTTATGTTATACTAGAGTTAAATACTAGGAATTGCATAATGCCACCCCACATGATAAATTGTCACAGGGTTCTCTATAACTTCCAATTATTCTAGTCAACACAGATGAATCCAATTGCATATATTAGGGAGATCATTTTTCAGAGAAACTATTTCAGCATTGAATCCAACAGCCTGTTTATATTGTAAATAGAATAGCAACAATTTCTTACCATCAAACCTCTGTTGCGTGAACGAGGAAGATCTTGAATATATTTTTCAAAAGCATCTAGCTTTACCTTCCCTTTCACTTCTACAGATTCAGACCACTTGACACCGGGCATCTTTTCACCACTACACAAGAAAGTAACTATATTTAAAGTTAAGACTAGAAAGTGCCTAACTAAAATTCATTTGACTTTACACGAATCAAAGTGGCCACCACAAGCTAACATTGGATGCTGAACTAGAGGGCCAAGTCTTATTCAAAGGAGAAATGGTTTAGAAAGTAACCATTCAACCCATCACCAGAAAAGGAGAAAGAAATTATTCTTGTCCTTACTCTGGATGAATTCAATTTGTTTTTTAGTTTAAGTAGAGAATGGACTTGTTTATCATCTCTCTCTCACACAAACAGATAAGGGCCATCAGTGACAGCTACAAAAGAAACATTAGGTAAGAACCAAGATTTTAGCATTCAAAAAAAGAAAGAAAATGAATCAACAAATTTGTTATAAAAAGTACATAATTGGCAGAAAAAGCTGTTCACATAGGAACTTGATAGAGTAAAACATGCTTAAGCTCTCTCTGTTATACAGTAAAAATCTTCATGACTACTGTGGCAATCACAAACATAAGGAGTACGTGAGAACATCTAAATTAACTGTTTGACTGGACTCTGGCAGATGTGCTTCATTTATCTCTCAGATCTGCTGAATCATCAAGGCCCATGTACAAACCAATGCACATAGAAAAAAGCAAGAGAAAGATCTTTGCAGGGAATTCCACCCAGGTGATTTAACACTGCTTCAACTTCAAATTGTCAATAAATCCATCAGCCAAACTATTTACAAAGATACAGTGGTCAACTCCAAAAGATATCAGAAACAATGTGACTTGCAATTCTATGCTTTCAGGAATCTAGGAGTAGTTATGGATGTGAAGAAGAGAAAAAGGGAGAGATATTTTTTTTTCCTATTCTACAGAATGGAAATTTCTCTAGGAGATTTCAAACTTCCTATGACAGTTGATTGGAGAGAAAACATTCACTAGTACAACATCAAATACACTGCTTTGCCTGATCGTATTTCAATTTGTACAAAACTTCCTTTAGTAATAACTTATAACAATAATACTAACAACATCAATAACAATAGTTATATTATTATTAATATTATTATTTAATGATTATCATTTCTTAAAGTTTTTCCTTAGTTTCAAAAAGACGACACAGCAAAAACAATAAATCAAGTGGAACCAAACTGCAGTTTGCAAGCAATTAATATTTTTCTTTGTGAATACAATGTTTACATAGAACAACAATCTGAATGAATCGTGAGTAGCTATACTATAAAAATAAAAATAAAAACTTCAAAAGTAGATAAATAACCTCTTAAAGAAGGCAACTGCAGAAACAGTTACAGAAGAGTTCAACTGGAGGCACCCATCCCAGAGCTTGTCAGTTGGAGCCACCTTCCTAAGTGTTTTGCATTTTTCATGAGACTCTGAAAGTCCATGAGATTGAATATGCCCTAAAACCACACCAGCAGTCCTGTTACTATATTTTAGTGAAGTTTCTTTCATAGAGGTTTGCTTACAATTTTCATCTGATTCTCCTGTTTTCTTCATTCTTCTTATGTTCGCTTCTCCATGTCCTTGATTTTCTTTACAACCATCTTCTGTGTCATCCTGTAGATGACCAGCACCAAATTGGAATTCATTCCCCAATAAGTTTTTTATAGCTTTTTCGGTAGAAGCAGAGGTGCCCAAAGAGTGACTTTCAAAGTTATTCATTGCAGCAGCATTTAAAATATGATCATTTTGTTTCATATCACCTAGTCTTCCACTCTGACTTTTCAAGTGGCCATCTGAAACAGCATCAATGATTAGAAGCAAGGTCTCCGATACTCAAACCTAAACCAAAAGCAAGTATATCCTTATGGAGAGATTGATGCTGTATGACTGTAGATAAGTTTCCTACTCTCTCAGCACCAGTTCCACAGGTACATCCTTTGTATGTTTCTAAAACACCTGGAAAACAAATCTTACCCTCAGATGAATATTTCATACTGAAAAAGATATTTGAAATCCCAAGTGAATATATCCAGCAGGATATTACAAATATCTGTACTTTGGAACCCCTTAATTTTTCTTACAGTATGTGCAGAAGATTATCTAAACTTTAAGCAAACAAGATAACGTAATGGTTCCCTCATATTCTTGGAAGCATACAGAAGAGAAAATATCTTATTTCAAATTTAGAAAACTTAAAAGCTTAATGTCCTTATAATCCACTAATAAACACAATCAAGCACTTCATATATCAGCCTTCTTAATCACAGTCTACCACTCTATCTCCCCAATCACTTCACACGCTGTCTGGATTTCAGCCTCCACTCTTGGAAAAAAGGAATGCATCCAAAAGGTAAACAGTTGTAAAAGTTAGAATTCCAATCAAATCATCACTTCTCTTAACAGCTCAGTGGAGGATCATCATCATCATTATTTTTTTTTTACTTATCTAAGCACAAAACTTTCAATAAATTAAGCTAAGATAATACAGATTGTAATGTGCACAAATAATATCATTATTTAAGCCACCATAGAGGACTACATTATTTCATTTTGGTTTTTTCAGGATCCATATATTAATCCCATTCCAGAGACACATAGTCTTCAGAATTCATGAAACGAATATGAAGAGATGTTATTATCATGTCTCAGTTCAAATCACAATTTAAATATGAATAATATTAAGATAAAGAAATTGTTTTGATATGAAAGTGCAAATCAAACTTCAATTGGTTGCTGATCAATCACTTTTTCTTCCATTATCAGTTTCTGATAAAATGCATAGGGTTACTTCCATTATTTAACTTGGTCTACAAGCTAGCTTTAAATAATGGAAAATACTAGATAGCCAGAACTTTTTTGCCAAAAAGAGTTGGCATTGTTATTGACTCTTAGATGGATGAGTGGTCCCCACCACATTGACTTATCCAACAACCACCCTTGAATGTTGACAAATTATGGCTGAATTCAGTCAAATTTTTCTAGTTGTGTAGCATTACTCTAAATAATATTTGAAGTTTTGTTTGAGGCAGTAAAATTTTCTAAAAGAAAGTTGCTTCCAATGTTTAGTTGCACAAAAGATTAAGCTCAGGTGAATCACAAGAGTACTTTATCTTCAAGAAGTAATATGCCAATTGTTATTGTTCTTCACACTCATGAAAGTTGGCTGAAAGAAGCTCACAAATCTGTTCTGATTGTCCGTGATGGTTACCACAATGATCTTTCAATAATCAGAGGTCCATTAGTTAAGCTGTCTCTGCTTACATATATTCTATTTTCTTTTTAAGGTTGGACTCTACCACTGCCTTTCTTCACTTCCTCACCTCTCACCCCACTCCCTCCCAAAAAGGAAAATCTTCAGCAATTAAACAAGCTATTGTGAATGCATCATACTACTAAGTAATTTTTTTATAAAAGAAGAAATTCATTAAGACAGAGAAGAAATTACAATGAGTTTGGAGGACAAGGAATCCTCCTTAATGCAAGAGCAAAACACAAAACAACATAAGAGCACGTGGTTCCCCCCCCCCTCCCTCCCCCCACCCTCCCCTCCCCTCCCCTCCTAACAGATATGTTGAGGGATTGGACATACTACTAAGTAATTGAAATTTGATTATCGTTCTGCCCCTTCTCGAACCATACCTTTCACTTTGTTATGAGAATTTGCAACCAAAATGCATCTATAAAATATCTTCAATTTCCAATTCCTTACAACTGATTTCTTGATGCTGAGGCAAGTATAGTTATATTTTTTCTTCAAAGACCAACTACCCTAAAAGCTACAATGCACAAGCCCATTATACCTTGTGATGAAGAATGGGGACGGCAAGGATTGAACTCCTAACCACTTGGTCATAGAGGTTCAATACCATGTCAAGATCCAACTCTCCTAAAAGCTTAAGTTGTTAAGAAGAGACCCATGGATGATTTTATATCTCTAACAATCTTAAGGTCTTCAGCTTGTAGCAAACTTTATAGATGGCATACTATGGTTTTATTTTATATTTTCTAACTCACTTCATGAACTTGTGAGGTAATGCTGCCATTTAAGTTTTATGATTTATGCACCCCTAAACATCATTTAAACTTCCATATTCATTCACTAAAAATAAAACAGATATTAAATGGATGAGCTTTACTGAAAAAATGCTAAGAGGTCCAGATTTCATTTAAGAAACAAATGCTAATAGGGGAAGAATGAGTTAAGTGCATCCCGGTAACAGCCATTTACTTATTATATTTACTTTGTGTGAGCAACAATGGTATTCCTTTCGTAATATAGAGACACTGTCAAGGAAGTCAAAAGCAAAAGACACCCTTAAGGCACTAGGAGGTTTTAAAGCTTGAGGCGAGAAGGACCCAAAAGTGCACGCCTCACTAAAGAAAGGCGTTGAACATTAAAAGAGAAGAAAACAGTAAAATATTTGACTATTTTGCATTAAATTGCCATATATATTAACTACTAAAGCATAACATTCAAAGTAAACATAAAAGATTAAAATGTTCAATTTGCAAAATCCTAAGCTGCCTGCTAAGAGTCCCAAAGATCGATAACTAGCTATTCTTTTAACATTCTGACTATCTTTACCCTCTTTAGCAACACAATTTGCAAATTAGATGGCTAGGAATTTTAGGTTTTTTGTGCTTATCAATAAGGCACTAAAGGCATGTCTAGCCTGAACCAAAAATGCACACCTAATGCACCAGAGGAGTGAGCCTCACTGAAGGGGCAGTGGCTCAACCAGCAAAAGGCGCTAACTCCTTCTGGTACCTCGCCTCACTGCCTTTGACTACACTGGGCACTGTATGCATTCTCGATAATAGTTAATGCAACTTAAGTATGGTGAATGATATGGTACTATAACAATCTCTTACCCTTTTGATGTCTACCATTTTAAACTTCATTTGCTCATGGTAATATCGTAGCTTCATTCTACCAATCCTTTTTACTCCTAGCTTACTACAATAGTTAAGCAGCCAACCTCTATAGTACAATCTCCAGTAGATATCATACTTTCGTTTTGCTAATCACAGGTTTTCTAATTCCCTCCTGAATTGAAGATGTTCTTGCACCAAATCAACAGAAATCTCATCTAATAAACCATGTTTCCAGAAACCCACCATTCAAAGGGCAAGATTGTGTCATGTCAATTAAAAGGTTTGAGCAGAAAGGCAGGAGGAGTTACCAATTGGAAAAAAAAAAATTGAGACTTGGAAATGTTTTCCCTCCAACCCATCAATTAGATGCTGGAATTTTTTTCCCATGGAAGATTTTGAGATGGAATCAAGTGGAATGGAATACCCAGAAGTAAAAGGGAAAAAAAAAAACCATCAAATTTGTGGGAGTAAAAATTTTGAAAACCTAGAAAACAATTAATTTTAGTGAATTCAAAAATGATTATCTACCTCTTAATCAGATGATGAGATTAAACCTACTACTTTACAGGATGCTTCTCCTGCTGCTGCTGTTGTTGGTGCGTGCGCCGTGCAAATAGCAATACAGAGCTTCCGTACAAAGAGAGAGTATATCTTTATGTGTGTCTCTCTGTGATACGATGGATATTTGATTGATGATAGCTTCGTCAGCTGGCAGCGTTTCACAACTATATGATTTAAATTTTATTATATGGTTGGGCGATCTCTAATTTTAATTAAATTTTCGCTTGATAGTTTGTTAATTGAGATAATTTTTTTCTAACTTAAACTTTTATATTGTTAAAAAATTCATCTGTTTATTTTAATGAATTAATTTAAATTTTATCACATAATATTTTAAAATTTATGAGATGACAATATGTGATGTGTTTATTTTGAGTGAATTAGTCTAATTCTCTTAAAATAGGTAAGAACTTTTTTAAAAGAAAACTACCGTTTATTTTAAAGGATTTTGTTAATAAGTGTTTTAAGGAAAATTGTTAAAGAATCAAAATGGTAAGTATTAAATAAAAAATAAAAATATTTAATAACATAAGAATTTAAAAAATATTTAATATTCTTTAAGTAATTAAAAAGTTTTATTAAAAAAACTTAAATATTTATTAAGAAAGTACCATTAAGACATTCGTTAACAAGACCTTATTTTAAAACTTAAGTCACTCGTTAACAAGACCTTATTTTAAAACTCAAATCAATAGTACTAATCTGACCACTTAATCGTGTATGAGTTCAACATTAAAATTGTATTTATAATTTAAATATTTAAAATAAAAGTAAAAAAACTAGTTCAATACACCAAAACTAGAGAAATGGATGTAAGATAAAAAAATTGAGCTTAACCATAGTCAAAACATGATTTGTATTGTTAACAATTTTAATGGCCATACCGAATTATATGCCCCAATTTGTCCAATATTATGAAAAAAAAATTTGACGAAAAAAATACATGTAGGTTGTTACAATAAATGCTTACATTATGTTTTGAATCATTAAATAAAGGAATTGATTTGATTTTAATTGATTTGATTTGATTAATAAATCAAATTTTATGTTTAAAAATTATTATAAAAAATAGGATTTAAATTAATTTATAAATTATTATTACGTTTCCTTAAAATGGTTAAAATCACTAAACTAATAAGGCCAAAAAAGTGTTTATTCAAATAATTAAGAGTAAAATACAACCAAATTTAAATAAATTTTTATATGTACACAACTAAAATAAAAAAGATTTTAAAATCAAATTAATTTAAATTTTATAAAATTTTTAAAAAATAATTTATTTATAAATCAAATCAATTCTCAAATTTTGATTCAAAACATACTCTTTAGAGTTCATCAAGCATAACAAGCAACTTTCAATAACTTTGACAACAAATTTGTAACTCAACTAGCTTCAACTTTAATCATTAAGACATTGTTGTAAATATATTTATGATGTCATTCTGTTCTCAACCTCCGTTTAAATTTAAAGTATCCTACTTTTTGTTTCTTTGATTAAACCTTTTTTTTTCTTTTTATTTTATTTTAGATAGAGTTGTTGGATTAATATTTGATTTTGGTATAAAGTAGTCCCTAAATATACTTGGTATACTTGGTTCCACTGGAGCTAAAGCTCGTGGCCCGGTTAAACATAACTTTAGAACTTAAGTAACAACGTAAATTCTTTGAGTCTTTTAAACATACTCTGATTTCTTTTCATAGTAAATCCTTTGAGTTATTAGACATCTATTAATAGTTGGTTCTAACAATAAATGTTTAGAGTCTATTAAATAAAATTAATAATTAATAAATATTTAACAATTAATTAAGTTATTATTACTTTAAAAGACTATAGTACTGAAGTAATTATCAAAATTTCTTTAGTGTGTTGTGAATAAACAACAACAATTTTGTAATTATGTAAAACATGATTTTGGTTACTTTGAAAAATGTAAGAATCAATTTTCACAATCAAGCCAAAGAAAATAAAAATGCGTCAATATTCTATTTTCAACCTTAGAATCCCATTAAAAAAGTCCAAGAATTTGAATCAAAATAAAATTAAACTTGTGGCAAAAAATTAAAATTTTAAATCAAAATAACAGTTTTATCTAACTATTTTTTTAAAACTTTTTTTTATAAGCACAAACAATGACAATAACATAATTTCGAGCCATTTTTTAGATTAATTTAATTAAAGATTATGGTGATTTAGTTCAACATCTGATTTCTTATATCAACAATATATTATTAAGTCATTTATTGTGAACTTTAACGCCAGTGGCATCTTCCGTCCTTTGGAAACGGTGGAAGCAAGGGTGACTCATACGGCTTTACTGCATTTTTAAAAACTTGTGTAAGTCCCACTCTTGAAATGTGTGTCGGATCCATTTATTTTGTAATTGATAAGTGAAGTGCTTGTTCGCTCGAGCATCCTGCAAGTGCGACATTGCCCTGACTCAAAACTTCATTAAAAGCGAATAACCGAAGCAAATAAAGCAATTCATAAATTCTGTCGTCGTGGCAGCAAAACAATGCCTAGTGCAAAATCTGGAATAAAATTTCAACCTACGTGGCTACAATACATTTATATAAAAATATAAAAAAAAAACTCTAAACAATCTCAACCAAAAAAATGGAAATGAAAAAAAAAATGAAGAATATTGCTGAGTCACAACTTTTCCTATTATTGCCTTCATCCAATCCTTACACTGATGGTGAAAGAACTCCTGTGAAGGGGCCGAATTAAGTCCAGCCCAAATGAACTTTTTGACAAAATAAAATTCAAATACAAAAATAATGTGCAAAGATGAGACAACTTATAAGTTAGTCTTTAGAAACCAAAAACAAAGTATCACACACAGGAAACAAATCAAATGCACAACGGACATCAACAAACAAGCATGCAAGAGAAGGGATAGGAAGAACTTGCATATAGAGATTTATGATGGTTTGACCCCAACGTTGAACCTACATTTAATTCTTAGGATCATTGAGATTTTTTATTATCAACTAAGTTTCCTTTGATTCACCCTAAGCTCTCCAAACTAAAACTAAGTAGTTTTAATCAACCTTAACCTCTTCAAGATATGAAACAACACACTTTCATTGGGGTTTATAAAATAACATAGAAAAACTCTCGAACAGAGAGTTAAATATATAAAGATAAGTTGAACACATATTTACAATATGATTCTCAGAGAATAGCACAAATCACTCTTGATATTTTATTTTCTTCTATTCGACTCTACTTTTGGCTTCTCTAGAAATGATAGATATTTGTAGGAAAGAGGGAAATGTGAACGTTGCAGTACTAGCCTTACTTTTACAAAAAAGGTTTTCTTGTAATATTTGGACATGAATGTCCTTTCTTCACTTTTTCAAAAAGACCAACTACTCTTCCATGAGTGCTGGTACTCTTCTAACCATTGTAGAGGATATCCTAACAATTATCATCATTCTAGAACGTCCACAAGCCAATTTGAAATGTGAAAGAGAGTGTTTTGTGTAGTTGATATGAGCAAGCTCTTCATTCATAAGACGACTCATTAATGTATTCCTCAAAAGCTATTGATTGATATGAGCAGGTTGATCTCCGTCATAAGTATGCTCATCCTTGGTCTTCCACATGCTTTACCAGAACATGACTTTTGCTATTGGATCTTCAAAGTGTAAGTATTCTTATCTTCTTTGATGAGATAGCTTCACACAGTGCTTCTAATGCTTCCTGCCTTCTAGCTTCATATAAGTCTTCTTATCTCCCAGTATAAGTTGGCTCATTGCAGTACAGGGAGACTTTATGAAAATGCACACATCTAGTGCTTTTTTTTGTTAAGGAATTTGCTTGAATTTTTAAAGTATCGTGTCTTTTTTTTTATGTTTTATCCATCTTTCTTTCTTATATGTCTTTTGGTTCCTTTTTGTGTATTTCAAGTAAAAGTTAGAGACTATAGACCAAATTCTTGGAAGATCACAAGTAATGGAGCAAAATGGAGCAATATCCAGTAAGTTACACAGCCTAACTGTGTGAGAAAAGCTCTTGGCAATGAGTTACACGACCCAACCATGTAAAAACAAGAGGCCTGACCATGTAATGAACATTGCACATTACAAAAAGAAATACTGCTAGCCATGTAAAATTTCAGATGACATGGCCTAGCCGTGTTAGTTTCAAGAATCAGTGTAAATCCTATTCTAATTAGGATTCCTAACATAATAAGACTTCCAATGCTCTAAACAACCCTTACAAAGATAAGGACTAATAAAGAAACATAAGAGACTGCAAATGGAGGCGAAAAACATCATCAAAAGGTGGAAGAAAAGATGAATACTAGATTTGAAGAAAGAAGATCATCCTTGGCAAGATTCTGCAGAAGATTGGGCTAAATTCCTATCATCTTCCTTCCTTTTGCTAGGTTTGATGGGTTCTTATATCTTTAATCTCTTTTGGTTGTATGACAAACATGAGGGACTAGTTTTCCTCTTCTTGGGTTAGGGATGTAAGTCATCTATGATTTTATAACAGTTTGTTAAACCTTTTCTTAGTTAACTGTAGACTTTTGTTTTTGATTCAATTCTAGTATGCTTAATGCTTGTGGTATGTTGGGCGCTATATTTGCATGATAAATATTGAATGAAGGATCAAAAGTGTGAACTCACTTTGCTTAAAGCATTTTGATGATAACAAGAAGTGACTCACAATGAAGAACAAGTCCAAGCTTCCTTGAAGATTTTCATTTAACTTAGATTCTTGATAAAGGTAAAAAGTTATTTATTGCTTAAGCTCTTGAACTTTTTAATTATCCCATAGCTTAAAAGAAAACTATTTTGAAAACCTTAGTGTTGGTGGAATTTGGTTTGAAAAACACTTCTCAATTCTTTCAATTTGTTTGAAAGATGATTAGGCTTCAAATATGTATGTTTACAAAGCCAAAATTAGAATTTTAGGGCCTTGTATCCGAATACAATAAGAATACCAACCCTTAGAAATTCAAATTTTGGCTCCTAAAAGCCAAATATCAGGATACAAGCTTTTGATATCCGGATATTTGTCTTTAGAGGTAAACCAGCTTTGAAATATCTGGATACACCTCTGTGATATCTAGATATCTCGCTCCAGTAGCTAAATCATAATTCAAATATCAGGATACACATTTCAAATATTAGGATATCTCATTCCAGTAACCAAAAGCTATTTCAAATATCATGATACAGAATCAGATATCAAGATATTTCGTTTTAAGTGAGAAGTGGTCTTTTCCAAATATCATGATACAAAATCAAATATCAGGATATTCTGTTCTTACTCAAGCCCAGAAATTAGAATATCCAAATATCAAGATCAAATATCCGAATATTGTTTGCATGAAAGTCAGTTATAACGACTAGTTTTTGCATTTAATGCACTCCAACTACCACCAACGACTCTAATATGCAATGGGGTATTTATTCTAACACTTGAGGAGTTAATGCAAAAAGAACAACATCTCTGAAAATATTTATTGAGAGCATTTAACTCCTTGCAATCTTACAAACTCTGTTCTTGAGCTTCAAGTGATATTATCTATTTACCTATCGTTTTTCAAGTTGTATATATGCTCTTTTAAGAGTATCAAATACTTAAAACAACTTATTATCTTGTGAGAATCCAAGGGTGGGTGTCCCTTGTTGTATTAAGTGAGGCTCTTGCACAAAGAGGATAGAAGATCCCAAACTATTGAAGAATGCTCTGCTTTTATAAGGGTTTCTCAAGCACCCAAGTTAAAAGCTTGAAGCATAGTGGAAATCTTGGGTGAACAATCTCGAGGACTGAATGTAAATCACACGGAGTGATTGAACCAGTATAAATCTTATTTGCACTATCTCTTCCATACATTTTTGATTATTCAAGCTTTGCATTTATATATTGATATACTTGGTGCTTCCATTCTTGATAAAATTATTTCTAGATTAAATTTTATGGTGTTGTTATTTACATTCGTTCATACCTCTCTTAAGACTATTGATTCAATATAATTAGTACCTTCAAAGCATTTGTGAAAAGTTTTTGAAGAAAGTTTTAGAACTCAATTCACCCCCTTTTGAGTTATTGAAGCCACTTGGTAACAAGTGGTATTAGAGCTTGACTCTTGTGTAAATAGCTTAACCGCTTCAACAAGAGAGATATTTTCTTTTCAATTTGTTTTACCCAAATGGGCTTCTATAAATAGACCCCTAGCTTTCAAGGGTACTGGTTACACTTATTGGAAAGAAAGAATGAAGATTTTCATTGAATCAATTGATTTTGATATTTGGGATACCGTTGAAAACGTTACTTTTGTTCCCACAAAGGCCATGTGGTCATAAAACCAAGTGCGGAATGGACTGACGAAGATAAAAAGAAAGTTCAATGTAATGGTAAGGCCAAAAACATCATCACTAGTGCCTTAGGGTATGATGAATATTTTTGCATCTCTAATTGCAAAACTGCACAAGAAATGTGGGATACACTTCAAGTAACCCCATGAAGGAACTAGTGAGGTGAAGAGGTCTAGAATCAACATTCTCACACATGAGTATGAACTTTTTAAAATGAATCAAGGTGAAAGCATACAAGATATGCAAAAGATATTTACTCATATAGTTAATCATCTAGCCTCATTAGGGAAGATATTTCCAAATCAAAATTTAATTAACAAAGTGTTGAGATGTTTGAGTAAGAAATGGCAACCCAAGGTGATGGCAATTTCCGAATCAAGAAACTTGGCTACGATAACTCTTCCAACTCTCTATGAGAAGCTCCAAGAGCATGAATTGGAGCTGATGAGATTAAATGAGCATGAAGGTGTTAACAAGAAGAAGAAGGGAATTGCTCTCAAGGCCACTTCCTCTCATTATGAAAATGAAGATGATGATGGTGGATTTTTGGAAGACCTTGAGATGAATGAAGAAAACCTTAGTCTTCTTGCGAGAAAATTTGGGAAATTTCTTAAGAAAAACAATGGAAGAAGACCACATTTTCCTCCCAAGAATAACTACACCAAGGGAGAAGGCTTAACCCCAACTCCTCCAACCTGCTTTGATTGTGGCAAACCGAGCCACATGAAGATGGATTGTCCACTTTATCAAAAGAAAGTGGAGAGATTTGAAATAAGACCAAAACAAGAGAAGAAAGTGAGGAGAGCATACATTACTTGTGAAGAAAATGATTTGAGCTCATCGGATGAATCCAAGGATAAGGAAGCAAATCTTTGCCTCATGGCAAATGATGACTTAGAGGTAGTATCTCAATCTTATGAATTACAACCTATTTATGATGAATTGCAAGAAGCTTCTGAGCAATTGCATGAAGAATCCTTGAGATTAGTTAAATTAGTTTCAACTTCAAAGAAATCAATTATATCTCTAGAAAATCAAATATCTTGTTTAAACAATGAAGTTGAAGAGCTAAAGATTGAAAATGAAACTCTTGGATTATTTAATGCTAACTCCTCTTGTTCTACTTGCACATCACATAAGGATGTTCTCCCTCATCGTCATCATGTTCCTCTTGGTTGAATTTTAAAAAATAAATTGAGGACTTAAAGAACACCCTTGCAAAATTCACTTTTGGAAGTGATAATCTAAACATTTTGCTTGGGAAACGAAGAAGTGTCTTTGACAAAGCCGGTTTGGGATACAAACCCAAGACCCAACAAAACTTCTTTGTTTCCACAACAATGTCAAGTAGTCCATTCATGGCTTGTTTTCATTGTGGCAATAAGGGATATAGTGCATCCACATGTAAAGTAAGAAAAAATATGCATATTGGGTAAAAGAAAATATGGGTTCCTAAGGGTACTTTGCCCAAAACTAACACCAAATGTCCCAAGAAAGTTTGGATACCTAAACCCAAAACTTGAATTTGTTTGTAGATATGCTTGAAGGCCCTCAAAGTAGTATCTTAATAGTGGTTGCTCCAAGCACATGACAGGAGATGAAACTAAATTTTTCCTCTTCACACGAAAGGAGCATGGACATGTCACCATTGGAGAAAACAGTAGAGGAAAAACTCTTAGCATTGGAAAAGTTGGTAAAACTCCCTCAACTTCTATTGAAAATGTTTTGTTGGTTGATGGACTCAAACATAACTTGCTTAGCTTTAGTCAATTATGTGACAAAAATAATAAAGTTATTTTTTTATTCAAATTGTTGCATAGTTGAGGATAAAGATGATAAGCAAGTCAAGTTTGTAGGACATAGGGCGGATAATATCTATATGATTAGCCTAGATGATATATCCTCTAATGAAGCTAAATGTCTTGTAAGTAAGGAAAATGATTCTTGGTTATGGCATAGAAGAGTTGCTCACATTCATATGGATCATTTGAATAAACTAATTTCTAAAGATTTATTAATTGAACTCCCAAAACTTCATTTTGAAAAGAATAAACTTTGTGATGCTTTCCAAAAAGGGAAACAAGTAAAGGTCTCTTTTAAAAGCAAAAATATTGTTTCAACTACTACACCTTTGCAACTTTTACATATGGACCTTTTTGGACCATCAAGAACAATGAGCTTTGGAGGGAATTACTATGCCCTTGTGATTATGGATGATTATTCTAGGTTTACTTGGACATTATTTCTTGCTCATAAGAATGAGGCATTTAAAGCTTTTAGAAAACTTGCGAAGTTAATCCAAAATTAGAAAAACTCTAGCATTTTATCCATAAGAAGTGATCATGGTGGGAAATTTGAAAATCAAGATTTTGAAATATTTTGTAATTAAAGTGGCATTTAACACAATTTTTCAGCCCCTAGAACTCCACAAAAAAATGGAGTTGTAGAAAGGAACAATCAAAGTTTAGAATAAATGATTATAACTATGCTCAATGAAACTAATCTTCCTAAATACTTTTGGACCGATACGGTTAGCACTGCTTGTTATGTAATGAATAGGGCACTAATAAGGTCAATTTTGAAGAAAACTCCTTATGAACTCTACAAAGGAAGAAAACCAAATGTTTCCCACTTTTATGTATTTGGATGCAAATGCTTTGTGTTGGTGGAATTTGGTTTGAAAAACACTTCTCAATTCTTTCAATTTGTTTGAAAGATGATTAGGCTTCAAATATGTATGTTTACAAAGCCAAAATTAGAATTTTAGGGCCTTGTATCCGAATACAAGTTTTTGTATCAGAATACCAACCCTTAGAAATTCAAAATTTGGCTCCTGAAAGCCAAATATCATGATACAAGCTTTTGGTATCCGGATATTTGTCTCTAAAGCCAAACCAACTTTGAAATATCCGGATACACCTATGTGATCTCTGGATATCTCGCTCCAGTAGCTAAATCATAATTCAAATATCAGGATACACATTTCAAATATCAGGACATCTCATTCCAGTAGCCAAAAACTATTTCAAATATCAGGATACAAAATCAAAAATCAGAATATTTTGTTCTTACTGAAGCCCAAAAATCAGAATATCTGGATATCATGATCAAATATCTAAATATTGCTTGCGTCAAAGTCAATTATAACGATTAATTTTTGCATTTAATGTACTCCAACCACCACCAACGACTCTACTATGCAATGGGGTATTTATCCTAACACTTGGGGAGTTAATGCAAAAAGAACATCTCTGAAAATATTTATTGAGAGCATTTAACTCCTTGCAATCTTACATACTTTGTTCTTGAGCTTTAAGTAATATTATCTATTTACCTATCATTCTTGAAGTTGCATATATGCTCTTTTGAGAGTATCAAACACTTAAAACAACTTATTATCTTGTGAGAATCCAAGGGTAGGTGCCTCTTTTTGTATTGAGTGAGGCTCTTGCACAAAGAGGGTGGGGGATCCCAAACTAGTGGAAAATGCTTTGTTTTTGTAAGGGTTTCTCAAGAACACAAGTTAGAAGCTTGAAGCGTAGTGAAAATATCGGGTGAACGATCTCGAGGACTGGATGTAGATCACGCGGAATGATTGGACCAGTATAAATCTTGTTTGCATTATCTCTTCTCAGCACTTTTTATTATTCAAGCTTTGCATTTATATATTAATATACTAGGTGCTTCCATTCTTGATAAACTTATTTCTAGATTAAATTTGTATGGTGCTGTTATTTACATTAGTCCTACCTCTCTTGAGACTATTGATTCAATATAATTAGTACCATTGAAGCATTTGTGAAAAACATTTGAAGAAAGTTTTAGAACTCTATTCTCTCTCCTCTTGAGTTATTGAAGCCACTTGGTAACAAAAAGATGAAGTTTAATATTTGAACTTCTAGAAATTGGACTTAGGAATTATGACCTAGAAATAGATTTAATCCTTCGACGAGCAGTTGAATATAGAAATTAATGGGTTTCAATTCACTTAGTTTCATAAAACTAGGTATCACTTTAAGGGCCCGTTTGTATTAGCTTTTTTTAGAGTAGAAGTGCTTTTTTGAAGTAATAAAAATTCTTTTTTTAGAAGCTAAAGAGTTCAACCCTTTAAAAAAAGCACTTCATGTGCTTTTTTGTTACACATGAAGTACTTTTTTTAAAAGCTTGAACTCTTTAGCTTATAAAAAAAGTACTTTATTACTTCAAAAAAGCACTTCTACTCCTAAAAAAGCTAATACAAACGGGCCCTAATTCTAACACGTCTCTTGTGTGTTGAAAGATAACATCAAATTGTAAGTGCCAAAGCCCTTAGGAGATTATGTTTGACGATTAACAACCTATGTAAGTGTTTGGCTTTACTAACTAAGCTCAAGTTCAATGTTTCAATGATTCTTATTGAGTTTCCAACCATTAAGAAATGTTTGAATGATCATCAAAGATAAGAAGATTCATCAGTGTATCAAGAACATTGATAAGAAGGATCATCTCATAAGCTTTGCTTTGGTGAAGACTTAGAACTCATTCCAAACAAGATTGGAAGTCTGAAAGAGACAAGAATGATCATTCAACTGAAATATTTGAAGACTTACTCCTTTGAAGCATCAAATGAATTAAACAAGATGTATTGAAGTTGAGAAAAGAATATGAGAAGATTCACCTTAAACTGTTTTGAGTTAGGAAGGTTTATCTTAAGGCAACCTTCTTATCCTTGGGAAAAGTCAAACCCTAAACTTGCCCTTACACATGAGTAAAAGGACAATGCCAACAGATACCTTGCACTGCGTGCATCATAATGCTTTTAAGCGTGTCAACAACTAGTTTTTGACATTATAAAAGGATTTCAACTTCAAGCGATGAAGAAAAGATGCTTCTTTCATGATTTATCAATACAAGAGTGTTTTGACCCTTTCTCATCTCGTATTTTTTCTATGAACACTAAGTTCAACTTAGTAATTCTCTATTCATAGTTGTTTGCTTGTGTACTAAACTTGAATATCCATTCTTTGAGTGTGTCATGACTGTCTCGGAGGGCGCACGTGACGAACGTGGAAAATAAATTTAAAAATAAAAATTCAAAAAGTCACCATCAGTTTTATTTAGTTAGGAAAAAATTAGAAAAACCCTTCAAAATACTCTGCAACAAAGTAATGTTTGGGAGTCTATTTATGCACAGAGAATTATTGAAACTTAATCTCACAACATTTCTGATACATCTGCCAAAAGACGAATACCCTAAAGTTAATTGTGCGAATTAAAAATAGTCAAAATATATTTAATTTACCCACATAAAAACAAATAGATAAAGGACAAAAAATAAACAAACAAGCAAATCAATAATTTAAATTTAAATCACAATATTTACAAGCACAAAATAGCCAAATAGTAAATGAAAAATATTTACCAACTCAGAAGAAAATAAAGTTAAAAACTAAATGAAAATATTTATAATTTTGGTTTGTCGTAGGTGTCTATGTATTCCCCAAAAATAATGAGAAAGTCAAAGTCACGTAGTTCTCTGTAAAATAATTGTGGGTTAGTTAATTTTAATTAACGAAAAGATTAGTTTATTTAACAAATTAAAAGAAAAATAAGATATCAAAGAAAAAATATTAAATAAATAAATAAAACAAAATGAAAAGAAGGTAATACTAAAAGGCATGAAAAGAAAACAACAAAATTAATAAGAAAATTGAAAATTAAAAATAAAAAATTAAAAATAGAGATAAAGATAGAATGAATAACCAAATAAAGTAGAAAGAGATAATACCCCAAAGAAAATATTGAACAAGACAAAATAAAATAACAAACAACGAAAGATAAATAAATAAAAATAAACCAAAAGAAAATAATACATAAAAATATAAGACAAAACAAATAAAAGAGTAATATGTTAAGAAAGGAAGTTAATACGAAAAGAAAACAAAGAAAATAAGACAATAAATAAAACAAACTTAGAAGAAGATAATATTAAAAGGAAACAAAATACAAAATTAATATCAAAAATTAAAAAAATAAAATGAATAAACAAATAAACTAAGATGAGATAATACCAAAAAGAAAATAGAGAACAAATAACAAAATAAAAATACAAAAATAATACTAAGGATTCGTTTGGATGACAAAATTGTAATTATAGTTTATAATTCTAATTTCAATTCCATTTTTGTTAGAATTAGAATTAACAAGAATCTTAATTTTTATGTTTGGGACAATTAAAAAATTGAAACTTTAGAATTGTAATTCTGAATTAAATTGAAATTTTATTATTTGAATAATTTTTCAAGAATTTATAAAGATATAATAAAGAAATTTAAAGTAATAAAAAATAATTAAAAATTAAAAAAAAATTTAATAGAGCTTGCGTTGTTGTATTACAACATTCGCAATGACGCTAGTGATCAAAGGAGGTGTGGTGGACAATGTAGCCGAAGCACGCCGACGGCGACGTTGTCGGATTATGTCGGTGTTACGAGCAGCAATGGTTGTTGGATTGTTTTTAACTTTTACCTTTTAATATTCAAAAAATAAAAAAAAAATATTAGTGCTTGGAATTGAAATTTTTAAGGTTTAAGTTAAGAATTGAGAGTATTATAAACTAGTTATTTTTCAATTCTATGGAATTGGACTCAGAATTAGAATTCTAATTCTAATATACACACTAAATAAGATATTTAGAATTGGGAGGTCTGATTCCAATTTCAATGCTCAATTTCATCCGCCAAACGTGGCCTAAAAGAAAATAAGGAGCAAATAAGTAAATGGATGATAAAATAAAATAAATAGATAAGTACTAAAATAAAATAAGAAATCAGACAAGATAAATAGTTAAAAATAATTAAAGAAAATAATAAAAAAGGACAAGGCAAATAAAATAGAAAAGTAATATGAACATAATACTGAATGAAAACAAAAAAAAAGACCAAATAAATATATAAGACAAATCTAAACGTAGAAAATAAAACTAAAAGGGAAAATAAAAATAAAAAGTAAAATAAAGAAAAAAAAGCATGATGTTTTTGATTTAGAGCCAAATGACCATGGATAAAAAACCACCACCTTTCCCATATGTCACAACCTCCATCTAACATCAATATAATTGAGCAAAAAGTCATAATCAAAGTTAGATGCAGGTTCATACATTAAAAATTTAAGTTACAATTTGGGGAGGATTACCTCTGATCAACTATGGAACCAGAGAAATTCTTGATGGCAACCCCCTGTCTCTTGCACTTTGTCTAGCCTCCCCTCAAATGCTCTCCCTACTACTTATTTATATATGTAAACTAGGGTTTTTAGAATGAGATTGAACTTTTACAAAATGGACCAAAGTCAATCTTTTATGATGATGTTCTTAACAGCTGCTTTGGGGAGCCTTTGGTAGGATAAATTTCAAAGACATGAAACAAAAATTACTCTACCTATATGATAAAGAAAAATGAAATTCGGTTTCACTTACCCAAAGAGATATGAGACATTATATGACTTATCAAAAAGATATTTCTCATATTTAAAATCTAAAAAAATTAAATATTAATAAATTCTTATATTCAAAAGCATATCTAATAAGATCTAAACAAATCTACGATTTAGAGGTATTATCCATATATTAACTTTTAAAAAAATATGTGGATAATCTATTTAAAAATTTAAAAATTGTTTGTTTTTAAAAGATTATACAATTATGATTTATTATCGTTATTCTGCTAAGATGGATACTAAGATTGCCTAAAAATTATGCATCATAAAATATTTTTTCAAATGGTAAGATAATGAAATAGTCATATTAAGGATCAATTAGTTATTATTTAAATTTTAATATAAAAATAAGATTCAAAATTGTATTTCATTACTTATCAAAGAGATAAAATAAATTATTACTTAAATAAAATCAAATTAGTTATTTAATATAACTGAAAAGATATTTATCATATTTGAGATATTAAAAAATTAAATACTAACAAATTCTTATATTCAAAAGCATATCTAATATGATCTAAACAAATCTATGATTTGAAGGTACTATTCATATTATGTTTAAAAAATATCGGTGGATAATTGATAAATCATTTTTTAGACACTTATGTTAGCTTTGTACTTGGCATTATTGGATGTTTATTGTGCCTAATATTAGTATATTAGCTGAATTTTGTGTTGTTGGGCATCATTGGGCTTTAATGCAAATTGTGATTAACTCTCGGATTTTGATGCATTTTGACATTTCCTCATTAATTAGGCCATAACTTGGGCATCAGTGATCTGTTTAAGGTGCTCTTGGTATATGTGAAAATCTAAGATAAACATCTACAAGTTTCATAAGGTGCTTGAGAGCTGGATCGAACTTATAATGTTCCAAAATAGGCTTGAAAGTCAGAGTGGGCTTGCTGTCACTAGAATCTAAGCAGTGTGCACGTATTGGACCATATCATGGCTATAGGTCTCCTTTTGAGATGAAACTAGTGCCATTGGAAAGATAAAACACATTGCTCCAACTTTACTGAAGACCATTTTGTCAATAGATCCCGTTGTCGGCATGATTATGAAGCTGCAAGTTGGTTTGAATTTGAGAACACATTCTATCAGCGTGACCTTAGGTAGGTGCATTGTTTTAAAAATATCTTGAGTTGTAAAAGTCCTTTTGAGCTGAAACCGATGTCATTGGAAAGCTGAGACATAAAACTACAACTCTTATGAGACTTCCAAGCCAAAATACGTTGTTTTGGTCATGAAAGTTAAGCTGGAAGTCAGATAAAAGTTGGTGAGGAGAAGACACCAACCATGCACCAACCCACAAACCATGCATCAAGCCACCATTATTGACAAACATCTATTTTTATCTTGCATTCCAATTGTTTACAGCTTTTATCAACTGTAAATGGGCCTTTAGGATTAGTATAAATAGGGTCAATCTCTCTTGTAATTTCATCAATAAAATTTGAAGCAAGTTTAAGTATTTATGAGATTTTTCTTTCTCTTCTTCTCCTTTCTTTTTAGAATTTCATTTTTTTCCTTTATTTTCTGAGCTCTTCCTTCCCATCCATGGAAGGCTAGGCTCTTATAATCAATCCAAGGGATTAACCATCTTGACGTTTAATTTGGAGATCTTGTTTTGATTGTTCATATTGCTTAATTGTTATTCAAGTTTCTCTTCTTCCTCTTTTGATTTTTATCTAGATTGAATTGCTTAATTTGATTTAGATGTTGATGTGAAAATAGGTTTATTATCATATATTCAAAGAGGATCACAAAGAATAAACAATATATCAAAGCTTTTTGATGGATTATTTAGCTTGGTTAAATCCTTGATCTTAAGTTAATTTATGTTTGGATGGTGGTTAATTCATCTAACCTTGGTAGATGGATCATGTTAAGGCTTCTTGATGTGATCTAAGGCCAAGAACATGATTAGCGATTAAGTGAATTCCTTATGATCAATAATGGATTAAACTCAATATCGGTAAATTTCCTTCGATTGATTAATTTGTTAATTGATTTTCTTTACTTCAACTGGTGTATTTTTTTTACAAATCAATAAAACCCCATTTTCTAATTATCTTAATCTGATTGAATTTTTGTTTTTGGATTCTTGAGAGACGATTCAGTTCATTCTCTATACTATAAATTAGTTTGTGAACCGGTAATTTTTATTATTTTGACGGGTTTCAACAACCTCTTGTCAATAATCTATTTAAAAATTAAGAAATTACTTGCTTTAAATGCATGTTATTTAGACTCATTAATTTTATTTTTTAGAAAATCATGCAATTATAATTGATGGTCATTCTTCTGTTGAGATGGATATTAAGATTGCCTAAAAATTATACATCAGAAAATAATTTTTCAAATTGTAGGATAATGGGATAGTGTTACGCTAAAATCACACTTAAGGGCAAGTGCACCCTATCGCACAAGTAATAAAGGAGTATTTGAGACTCTAAGTATCGAACCCACAAGGATTGTTGGAAATTACTAAGTTAATTAATCCCTTATGTTATCTAGACAATGAAATTCGAATGAGGAAGGAGAAATTATCAAGCAAATAAGAGAAAGTGAGGAAATCAAAGATTATCAAGCAAAGATTCAATTATGGAAAGCCTAGGATGTTTGGTTTCACTTATGTCAATACTCATAATATTACCAAATTCCTCAATAATATATGCTCCAATTGATTGTCAATCACCTGCTCTAATGCTATTAATACCCAATGGTCATGCAATATTAATATTCTTTTTCTTAATCTGAAACCCCCAATGGTCATGCAAGGCAAACAATCAAGAAAAGCATAAAGAACCAGCAGATTTGTTAATTAAATAACTGATTGAAAACAAGGGATTGAGTTTGGTCCACAGAACCCCAAATCCGATTAATCATAGAGTTCTGTTAACTAATTGTGGTATGGTCGCCAGTCAATCAATTAACTTTTTAAAGGGTGCGCAAACCTTATTGGAAAACAAAGCGTTTGGAAAAATCCAATCAATTGAGGAAACACAAAATTATTTGAAATTAGGAAAACATTATAAGAATTTGAACATAAGATCCACCATAACCCTAATTATGGATTTAGCTACGCATAGTTAAAGAGAACAAAGCATATACTAAAACCAAATTTAGATCCATAAAAGAACAATAGAAAAACTAAAACCCGGAAACCCTATTGCGGTGAAACAGGTCCTTCAAGAACAATTGGGGGAGACGGCCCTTTGCTTGATAACTTCAAAAATCTCCAAAGCTCCGCTACAACTCTCTAATCAAGCAAAGGGCTAATACTTTCTTTCTCTGAATGCCGGATATCTCCCTCCTTGCGTCACTGCTCCTCCTATTTATAATATTTTAGTGGGCCAACAACTCTAGCAAACTTTTCTTTTAGGGTTTCCTAATTGTACATAAATTCATTTAATGTGCAATTCTTGGGTAACAGGGAAAATAAATTTCTTTCCCACTTTGAGTATTCCTAATTAATGTGAGATAAGATATAAAATCTTCGAAAAATATAAAAAATAGGAAACTTCCATAGCTGGATTGCTGATATCTTTGTATCTTTCCCAAGATTGCTTCCATTTTAACACTTTAAAGCTTGATTCTCATAAATCTTCAACCTGCAATATTAAAAGGAAATTGGGTAAGTTTCCCTTATAAAATCTTCAAATAAATACCAAATCAAACTCAAATTCCCAGCATTTAAGTATATAAAACGGCAGTTTATCAGATAGCCATATTAAAGATCAATTAGTTTTTACTTAAATTGCAAGATAAAAATAAGATTCACAATTGTATTTCATTACTTATCAAAGAGATAAGATAAATTATTACCTAAACAAAATCAAATTAGTTATTTAATATAACTGAAAAATCAGTATAAAAATTATTTAAAATTTCAACATCAAAAGAGTAGAAATCAAATGAGTAAGAATTTGAAGAGAAACAAAACATATAGATAAGTGACATGTGTCAATTGTCTAAATTTCATAAACTATGTTTTATATAATAGTATATAGATATATATTAGGAAGAGTGAGCTTTTGAGCTTCGAGATTGAACCTAGGGATAATGGTATAAGCAAAGTGATTGTCTCCTTTTAATGTTCTCACCATTATATATATATAAATTTTTTCAAAGATGCATTTTTAAAAAATTTTCACTTTTGTTTTATTAGCCCGATCAAAATTAGGTACTGATAATATCCCCATCTACTTGCCCTTTCGAATAGAAAGGACAAAGCAAAGTAAATAAGCAACAAATTTTGTCTAAGCAACATGCATCTATTTATTAATGTAACTAAAACTTGAATTTTTTTTTTTGTAAACAAAATTGGGCATCTCAATACCTGGTACAAGATCATCAGATTGTTAAAAAAACTTGAAGTAAGTAAAAGATCAACAAGTTATTCGAAAACCCAAGAAATCAATAGGTCCAAATAGTCAGAACACAAATAAAATCAACAAGTAATTCAAACCCAGAGATCAACAAGTTCAAATACCCATAAAGTAAAGGAAACCAATAGGCAATTCAAATCCAGAAATCAACAGGTTCAAATAGACATAACGCAAAGAAAATCAACAAGTAGTTCAAAAACAAAAATTAACAAGTTCAAATACTTGGAACATAAAGAAAATCAACAAGTTATTCGAGCTCAAAGATCAACAGGTTCGAATACCAAGTATGCAAAGAAAATCATCAGGCATTTCAAACCTAGAAATCAACAAGCTCATATACTCGGAACATAAATAAAACCAACTGGCAATTCAAACCATGAAATCAAGATTCAAATCCCTAGAATGCAAAGAGAATCAATAGGTAATTCAAACCCAGAAATCAACAGGTTCAAATCCTCAAAATGCAAAGAAAATCAATATATAATTCAAACCTAGAAAGATAAATAAGTTCAAATACCTGTAACGTAAAGAACATCAATAGGTTATTTGAGCCTAGAGATCAATGGGTTTAAATACCCATAACCTAAAGAAAATCAACAAGTTATTTGAGCCCAGAGATCAATAGGTTCAAATACACAAAACGCAGAGAAAATCAACATGTATTTCAAACCTTGAAATCAACAGGATCAAATCCCTGGAACGTAAACTCAGAAATCAACATAAGTGGTAATTATACCACTTATTTAGTGTTTTTCTAATCCTTATTGTTGGTTTTATTGAGGATATTTACCTACTATTTGTGTTTGTTTTTCAGGAAAAACACTCATTTCATTCTTGGACATGAAGAGAGGAAAGAAGCCCATTTTTGCTGGATCTAAGGGTCAAGTCGCGGCTCGAGTGTATACAGGTCGCGACTCATACGCATTAGTGATACTGTGTGTTTTGAGTTGCAAATCTGATGTGGGAAGGAGTGACCCAGATTCGTTCGTTTCTCTTACTGTGCACAATTACCTTCTTCAAGAACATATAAATAGTCTAATTAAAACTTTGTTTTGGACGTTGATTTTTGGTGGGGAGTTGCTGCACATTAGGATTGACCTTTGTTTTCTACTATTTCTTCTTATATTCTTTTTCGTTTTCGGATAATATTTATGGATTCAATGATTGCTGATGTTCTCTCAATCATGACGAACTAAGCACCCTTTTTCTAGGGTGATGATGTAACCTCGTGACGACAGTTTGGTGATTTGATTCTAATTCTTAATTTCTGTCATCCTTATTTTTGCGTTTTATTTTCTATGCTTAATGTCTTTAATTGCTTAATCACCAATTGGATGATTTACTAATCATATTGATACTGAAAGGAGCTATATGTGTCTAGGGTATTGAGATAAAACCATAGGGTCATTATGGATAAGTCTTATACCAAATGCCTTGCGTAACCTTTCATAAAGGACCATAGAACTTAATGAATTTCCAATTAATTAAATTCACATAGAAATATAGTGGGTTATTAATTTGGGAATATTTTCTTGAGTGCAAGAAAGACACCATTGAATAAATTAGGGTTCTTGGTTGGCAAAAAAGGGTTGATAAGAAATTAGGAAGGTAAGAATAATTTAATCAAATCGAAGTAACAATGGTGAAATTGGATCCCTAAAGCTTTCTCTAATTGATTTTTCCAACTCTTTAATATTTGCTTTCATAGTTTTTAAATTGCTTTCTTAAATTCTCATTAAATTTGGTTGCCTAGATAATTATATTTTAGCCTAATTTTGGTAATTAATTCTCAATTCTCGTGGGAACGATATCTTACTCACTCTTTATTACTTGTTAACAATACGTGCACTTGCGTGTCGAAAATCAGCAACACCAAAATATAAAGAGAATACAAAACAGAGTGTCAAGCTCAGTCAAATATAAAATGATTGGTTCACAAGAAAAATTGTAGTATAATAAATTGAACTGAGTCGTTTCTCAATGATACAGATGCAATTCGACCAAACCAAGATGAATAAAGGGGGTTTGAGGATCACATAATGTAAATGCATAAATTGGAGTAAGAGAAATCAATTAGCAAAATAACCAATACAAGAAATCCATATGAAATTCTAATTGACCTTTCATTAACCACAAAAAATGCATCAAATTCAATTGAGTAGTTAACCTAAATTCAATCGAAATCTCTACATCAAAGCCATAATTCACTACTAGGAAATCACCTAGCAATTGATACAAAATCTGTAATCACATAATTCATGTTGAACCTATGTGATTAACCTAGGCTAACAGATTTGCATAACTAATAGAGTGTTGAGCTCAGTCGATTAAAAAAATTAGTTCACATATGAACTTGTAGCACAAGTGATGAATGGAATCGAGTCGTTTTCCAAGGATTAAGGATGCATATTCAATCAAATCAAGAGGTTAACAGGGGGAAAAGTTGTAGGATTGATTAGCAGAAATCAATTCAAATATGTAATAGAATTAAGTAAACAATCAATCCACGGAAATTAATTAATCTTGAACTTAATCCATCCTTGATCACTAAGAATCCATTCAATTGTTAATCAGATTCTTAGCTTTAGATCACATCAAAAAGCCTTAAAATGATCTGTGAATCCTTTGCTAGATAAGCATTCAAAGTTAGATGAATTAAACACCCATCCAAACCTAAATCAATCTAAATCCATAATCCAACCAAGCTAAGCAATCTATCAAACACCTTTGATGCATTGTTTAGTATCTATAATCCAGATTCAAGTTAAGCAATTAAATTAACATCCAAATCAAATTAAGCAATTCAATCCAAATTCAACCAAATTCAAAAGAGAAAGAAGAGAGTCTGATTAACAATTAAATGTAGAACAATCAAAACAAGATTTCATAATTAAACTTCAAGATTGACAATCCTTAAGATTGATTACAAGGTTCTAGCCCTCCATGGATGGAGGGAAGAATTTCAAAAAAGCAAAGCAAACCTAGAGAGAAGGAAAATGAAGAGCGATGAAGAGAGAGAGAGAGAAAGGGAGTGTGAAAAAGTGCTGAATGAATAATGGCTCCCCCCCCCAACATTTTCTGCCTATATCTCCCTCTAACTAACTGTTCTTTTGGCCTTACATGATTAGAATTCTATTAGGTACAGAGCTAGATCAATTAGAAATCATTGGGCTTAAGTCCTATGTCATTTGGAAGCCTAAAACTCAAGTTATATCCAATTAAGTGGCCTATCTCATTAGCAACTTGAACCTAACTTCCTATAACACCATTCGTTGGATGTCACATTTCAGACAATTAATTATAAATATATAAAATTAAGTTTATAAACGTTTATATTGGAAAGTAAGGGTTTCAAAAAAAAAGTTTCGGATAATAAACTTTCAACAGATTATAATAATATAACACACAACGATTCAAATAATTTACATCATATTTACATATCCAAGTTTTATATTTGTCATGACACATAATACATAAGTACTCCAAAGGAATATATACAAACACTGTACAACTATACTATACACCTATTTGGCCACAGTCTCATATGCCTACAGAGAAGGGTCCTCCTTAGGATCCTCAATAGGCAAGAACCCTCGAGAGTGCCTAACTTTGTGAACAAGAGCCATAGCAGAAGAAACCACTAAATCCTCATGAGTAGTGTACTGAGCATAACTCCACAACTCACGAATCGACATATACAACTCAATAAAAGTAGTAATGTCAAAAGAACCCGTAGGAACACCCTGTCATGTCCTACGTAGAGTGAGAGTTACGTTGCCTACATACTTCACGCACTCAGTCTTTAGGTGGACGCGCCAAGCATCAGAACCCAAGTGAAACTGGACTATAATGAATCCCAGTATGTCACACCTTCCAGCCATCTCAGTCTTCACATAATAAAATCATATAACAAACAAAATAATACAACAAAGAGGTAAGATCCTCGTCATCATCAGTACCAACAAAGCAATAAAGAAACAGAATAACAAACATACAATCATAGTCATGCTATCAAGCAATAGGTAAATTAAATCATTGTGCATCTTGATGATATAACAATATAACAACTGACTAACTATGCAAATGCACAATGATTGACTCCTACTCCATGAAGCTAAACTCAAACGTCAGAGAAAGTGATTTGGGAGACATGTCTGTTTCTCATTAGCCTCAAAGTGCTATCATATTCTCAAAGCACGCAACATGACTATACGAGACATTCTCAACCAAACTGAGAATAGGAATAGTGTCTCGTCGAGATCATCGGTGTGTTGTAATCAGATTACCACGACACAGTGGTGCTACCAACTGGCCCTCTGTAGAGTTTCTGCACCTCAACGCTTCCTATATCAAATCTACGATCTTCACTACGCAATTTGCACCCGCACTAAGGTGTAACTCCATTTCCTAGGCTCAAAGCTTTAACAACAAGTCTCAACAGACTCTCTCAATGCCATAGTTAACTAACCTATGCGAAGTGCAATAACTCATGATCAATACAATAATTCATGGTCAACTAACCAATAATTATTGTTTTTCAAAACATAATCCCTCGGGATTAAGTCACCACTAAACTCAGCATCAACTGATATGTTTGGGTCCAGTACGTCAGCCCGACAATAGTTTCGCTGTTTTTCTCAATCATGTGGTGTTTTTAAAATACTCATTCAAATAGCGTAATGCTACGGTTACGGTTTTCAATCGTGTAACACTCCGGTTATTGTTTTAAATCGTGTAACACTCTAATTACTGTTTTTCTAAATTACATAACACTTCTGTTACGATTTTAAATCATGTAACCGAAAAATTACGTTTTTCGATCGCGTAAACACATTTTTACAGAATTTCAATCGCGTAACTAAAAATTAATATTTTTGAATCACGTAAGGTATTAAAAATACTTTTTAATCGCGTAAAGTTTTCATTAGTTTCCAATCGTGTAAGATGTTTTTCACAAGTTTTCAATCGTGGAAAGCTTTTTCATAAAAACTAAATCATTTTAAACTAAATTAAATATTTCAAAGCTTATTTTTATCGTTTTCATTAAAACTATCCTTTAGAAAATTTTCTTTTCAAGCTCCAAAGTAATTTTCAAAAATTATTTCCTCATGAAACCATTTGTTTCAACCTTAAATCCTCACTAAATATTTCCCCTATATTTTTGAAAATATCTATCCTTTAATATAAATAAATGTTACTTTTAAAATAGTTTCTTTATCTTATTTTAAAACTTAGTTTATTTCCTACTCAACCACAAAATTCTTCAACTCAAATACTTATCACCTAATTATTTGAGTTTACTAATTATTAAAATATTTTCTTTCAATGCTAACTTTCTAGGCTGTGTGTCTGTGAGCCACCCCTGGTCTTTGGACCAAAATCTTTTCAAAATTTTTCCATTTCCATCAAGATTCATTGGTTTCCAAACAAACATATGCATCATCTCATCCACATATAATTCATAGCATATTTCAACCATAGCAATTTCATGCAATATCTCAAAACCATATAAGCACATAGGATAAATAAAGCATAATCATAAAACATAAACCATAAAGCATGAACCATAAAGATAAAACCCCACGAAATTAAGTGAATAAATCCTTACGTTAATTTTTCACCAACAAACCACAAATTCTATTTCTCACCACCATATTAGTTGATGAGAGAAATCTCCCCATTACCTTAGAGTGGTTCAAAATCCTCCTAGTTCCTCTTGGAATGGATTTTCCTTTCCTCCACCAACAAACCCTTAAATGGAACCAAGTATACAAATTTTAATTATAAGGCTTGAAAAAAGATGACCATTGATCAAACCTATGGTCTAAATTTTGAAAATAGAATTTAAAAAGTGAAGATAAAGAACTTTTACCTTTAGCTCTTCAAACTTGATTTCAAAGAAAGTGAGTGAATATGATTTCTTTTGAAGAAACTTTCAATACAAAGGTGTCTTAGAATGGTGTTTCAGTTTAAGAAACTAGGTTGGATTAATTAGTTCAAGCTTGGAGTGTGAGAAAATGGTGTTGGCCGAAATCCTCAAGGAGAGAAAATGATAGTTTTTTTTTTTTCCAGTTTTCTTGGACAAAGATGAAAGTAACAAGTGAAAAATGAAAGTAAGAAGTAAAATGAGATATTTTCCTTGTCTTCCACAAGGCTTGGCCAAAAATTACAAGAAGCTTAGAGAAGAATCTTGTCTTCTTTCACCTTGTCCAACACTAAAGTAACTACTGACTAAGCTAATGACTCACCTTTATGACTAGGTGTGATGACTCATCAATGAGTAAGCAATGATGTCATAAATTGGTGATTAGACATATGACTAGGCTAAGTGACATCATCATAACCACACCAATGACATCATCACTAGATATTTATCTCTAGATATTTTCCTGTAACTATTACCCAATGAACAAAGACCAGTATATTTCAATGGACAATAAGATGTACCTAGATTTTATATGAAAATAAAATCTCAGATAATGAGAAACTTCAAAATCTGTTTTCAGATTTGGGTTTAGTAAGGTTTCTCGGCCTCAGTTAACAGTCAAAAAATTTTCGGCCCCAAAAGTCAAAAGTATATTTTTTTCATTTCCGGTATTGCCTCAAAACAATACACAAAGTAAAAAAGAAATCAAAACTAACATAAATATTCACAAAAATTACCATTATTGAAATTAGAAAAAGCAATTTCAGGGTGTTACACTTCCAGCTTCAATTGCATGCCTAAAACAATGTAATTTGACTTAGGAGTCTTCATAGGAGTTGTTGCTTTGTGTCTTAGCTTTCATTTGAGCCTCATTTGACATCCATTGTACTCCTATAACTTAAGATACGAGATGATGAGTGAGTTCAAGTTATTAGGATCAACATTCTAGCTCTTGCTTTAACTCCTGTTTAAATAATGCAAACGTGTGATTCAACTCTTGAGGTCTCATGAAACTTATAGATATTTGTCTTAGCTTTCCTATAAGACCAAAATAACATCAACCAGATATTTATAGCTCAAATTATAGCTAAATTACTAAACAATGTCAAATAGACAAATTAAGGTCAACTCATGCAATAATTCTATCAATGATCTTTTAATGATGTGGCAACACATGAGTGGATGATAGTGTAAAAAAACTTTACACTGATAGTGAATCAAAATTTAATTCTAAGAATATTAAATAAATGCAAGGGAAATACGAAATAGAAATTACATAGAAAGTGTTCCTTCAGAATCGCCAATAGGGAACATACATAGTCATCCACAATGCTATGGATTTCCGAAACATGAACAAGCCTAGCAGGCCTTTAACTAGAAGGAACATCTGATAAATGATTACATCCCAATACATTATCATCTTAAGACCTTAATTGAGCAGTACAATGATCTGTCAAAAAGTCATGGAAAAATATTTGACAGCTACTGCAAGGACTTCAGACTTCAGAGCTTATCTCCAGCAGGAAGCCAACAAGGGACCATGGCAGATAAATACGAGCATAATGTAAATAATGATGACGAAAATTATAATAAGTGTTACCCTGCAGTTAAGAAAAGAAAAACACACAAGTGGAGAAAATTTTTAATCCCAATTTAAAAGAAATGGAAAAAATAATTAGTCCTATTCACATATTCAGGCCACAATATAGAAAGGAATAGCACCTTCCAAGCTGTTGGGGAATGACTGGAAATTGAAACCAATCGAAAAGTATATCAAACGAGCATGATTATGCAACTTCACATTGTTAAGAAAGAATATATGGTTTCAATTGCCCAGATTTCTATTAATTGAGCCCAGATTGGCTTCACGAGCAAGGGTATTGTTGCCGTACTCTAGTTTCTTTTTGGGGGTATTAATATCCTTAATGAGTTGTCAACATTTGTCAGTTATTAGTTCTGATAATAAATGTCTGTAGTTTACTAAGCATAATCAGCAGTTTAGCATCCAATAAATATTTAATATTTAATAATTAATCAAGATACGAGTATATAAAAAACCAAAAATGTCGGAGTAATTCTGCATTAGCAAAACAGTAAACACATAAAGGGTCCCGTGTAGTCTAATGCTTAGGTGGCTGGCAGGGACTAAATATATAAATAAGAGAAAAGAAAAGAAAAGAAAGCTACAGGATAAAGGTCACTCTGACATCATATCCGCCGCAAGAATTCAGAATACAAGTAACCAGAAGAGAGCTCTAAAAATTTCCTTCATACTACTAATTCATGGAAGCCAAGATGATTAATGAAAAACATAAAAATCCAATTATAGATAGAATTTAATTTTAATCCATTGTCAATGTAAAGTTTTTTTACACTGTTATTCAATTATGTGCTGACACATCATTAAAAGAATTAAACTTTCTAAGTGGTTGTTGTGATAGTCAAACTCTTTTAATGATTTGGCAACATATGATTAGATGACAGTGTACGGTGAATCAAAATTAAACTCTTATAGATATTACTTCCTTTCGTCCCCAAATTAATGTCAATGTCATCCTGATTCACGAGGCCTACTTGACCATTCTCAAAATGCAACAGCTTAGCCCAGGCATGAAATCAATTATGCAAAGCTAGATTATATTTTGATATACTTACGTTAGCCTAACATTCCTCCACCACAAATTGTTTTTATAACGGCGAGACTGCCTTTTGAAACGAATTGAATTCCCGTGCATTGCTGTAGTTTTCTCAACCAGCAGTTCCAAGCGGTTACCTCTCTCCAATACTTTCTCAATGTTGTCAATCATGACAGTTCTTACCTATCATTATCACACACAACAAGCATTGGAAGTATTAATTTAGTCTTCAGATGTTAATATTAAATTGAAATCCACAGTATCCTATACATGTTATATTATAATATATTAAAGGATAGGTGTTTAATAAGCAATATAAATGAGATAATTTACTAAATTATATGCATTTCCTAGTTTGAATGTGCATGTCATATCAAAACCAAAGGAATCATTAGGTAAAATTAAAATTATTCAACTAACAAATGACCAATCTAGCTACCGGGGACAACTGAACATTTGGAAAAAAAAAAAAAAAAGACAAACTCAAGAAGAGAAGCAAATTGGGATAAAGATGGATAAAAATCTAAAGGTGTATATTTTGAACTTGCCTGAGTCATTTCACCTTTGAGACGGTTCAACCTGTCAGCATTTGGGTCATTAGAGTAATAATCCATCTGTTGGCTCAAGACCCTTGAGAACTCATCATTCATGGCATAGGCGGGAGCTGAAAGAATAGCACGAGCATATGTCTTCACAAATCTTTTATGAATATCTTCAAGAAATGCAAAAGGGATCCTTCCTGCAGTGCTTGAAAGAGGAAATGCATTATAGCTCATTTAGACATAGTGACAATATTACAAACTTTAGTGTACCAAGCAATCAAACTGGAATATTTTTCATTGTGAATAGTTTGACTCAATTTTGTAATAATTTCTTCTGACCTCACAAAAAACATATCAGATCATAAGTGATTTCAACTGTCCAATAATGTAACAAAAATCATGATCTTATATTTCTTTTTTGTTGCACCAACTTGTTCCTGTAGTACATTAAGTTTAAAGTTAATTTGATTGTTAATGTAAAAAAAATTATTTACTAATAAGGAAGTTGTACATCATAAAAATAAATTCTATTACAATTCACTCCAAAGAGTGTGAGTCTCGCATCAGTTGGATGTCAGACATAGAATGTAACTTTCATTTATAATGGAAGCTCTCCCCTCTTAAAGCATATGAATTAGTCTCCAGCATCACAAATTAAAGGAAACTAGGAAGTCCAAGCTAGAAAAAGATCATGAATTTCATCAAGCTGACAAATTAGAATCCTTGTAGATTGTTATCATGCTTCAAACATAAAAGTAGCAAACGAAAAATCAATCCTTAGACATATCAGAAATTAGTCAAAGCCCCAACCAGATCACCTTTAATCTCATAGATCAATCGATTAGTATCAATTCTAAGTTTTACAAATTGAGTTACCAATAAATCTGAAAATTAACATAAAGGGAAAAAAAATCAGCAACAAAACTAATATAAAAATGAACTTATTCTTGTGAACGTAAAATTCCCATGTACTTCCCACACAAAAGAAAAAAAATAAAAAAGGAATAGCAAAATTGATCCCTGGCAACAGTTCTCCTGCTTGTTGCTTGCATACCTCATTCTTTATTCAGCCTTTTTAAGCCTCATTTACAGTCTTATAACAATAAACTTCACTTTTGGGGTGACTTTATAAATGATTTCAAAACTAAGAATGGCCTTCTGAATTGATGTATGTTCAAATAAAGATGGTTTCATCTATATCAAGAACCTTGATGATTTCAGCCAAGAAATGACACCTCCAGTTGCCAATAAAAATTTAATGCATTATTCTAACCACCATAACTTCCTTTACAACTATTGGTTACTTAATAATATAACCCGGTTTTGAAGCTACTAACCATGTCATACAAAATACTCGATTAGAATGCAGAGTTGCAGACTATGCCAGGGCTCGGATGAAAGAATGGAAGCAACAATAAAATAAAATAAAAAGTATAAAAGAAAAAGACGGTCTAAGCATTTTGACAGCATCTATAACCCAACAATAATCAATCATCTGATGGGGATGTTAAAAAGAGGGCTGAATCCATCAGATTGCATTTCAACACAAAGCAGTACGACCAGAAAAGAAGAGATCTTTTTCTTCTTCTTATTATTATTATTATTATTATTATTATTATTATTATTATTATTTTGTTAAAGAAGAAGAGCCAATGAATCAGGGGAAGCTTACTTCCTGAGGCATCATTGGCCATGCAAAGAACAGTGAGGCCATCGGTCCTCTTGACATGAAAAACGTAGCGATCATGGGAATAGGAAGCATTGATATCATTAATGTTACTCCCTTGATTAATCTTGTCGAGTATCTGTTTAGTTATCACGCTCGCATTACTTTGCGTTGCGCTGAACTCGGCCAAAACCACCTGGCCCCTCGCCACCATTGCATAGAATATCCCCATTGATTCTCACAGCTAGCATGCAGATATGGAATTGGGTTTTGGTTTTGGTTCAGGAGATGGTGCACAAACACCAACACCAACACCAACACCAGCAACGATAGGAGAAAACAGATTTTCCATTCTGTTTCTGATTTTGACATCGAAATGTGTATTTTTGGGCAAAAGACAGTCTGGATAATGATTGTTTGGGTTCGTCGCCAAGGTGTTCAGTTAACCGGTAACTATGGGGGCATACAACCATGTGAACTACGCCGTTTTTTGTGGCCCCAAATTTGGCAGAAAAATAGGACGTGGATCCTACCCAGGGTCAAAGGTAACATGACTTAATCATAAAGACATTTTTTTATAAATTAAAAAATCTTATACCATTATATTTATCTTTAATTTATGCAATAGTATATTAACATTTTTTTCATAAATTTATATATAATATAAGAATCGTGCCAGAGCTCGCAAGTTTCTTATTCGAACTAAGCAGGGATAGTACAAATAAAATGTTGAAGATATGAGTCTCACAATATAATAACTATATTTATTATTTATTTGTGTATGATGATTACACAGAAAGGTAGTGATATCTATGCAAAGAAACGATGCAGCCCTGAAGAATTTATTAAAATAATCCCCGTAAAATAATTTTTAAGAAGACTAAGGTAATTATCCCGCACCACGTTCGAGTTGGCAACGGCGTAAAGCACATTAAAAGCATTTTTGTTGAGTTATTCATATGAGGCATTTTTTTTTTTGGCATAAGATCTACTTGAGGCTAACTATGTGATTATATGAGAAATCAAGTGAAAAAGTTTAGGGCTTTCTCTCTCCATGTTGTCTGCATCTTACACGGCACATGGCGCCTGCACTTACTACTTTAATTTACTTATTATGTCTATTAAACTTTGTAAATTAATTTTATTTGAAAGTGAATTTGAATGAATTGGTTTATATTTAAAAATTTTTATTTAAAATTTAATTTTGTCAAAATGAAAGCTCTTTGAATAGAATTATTAAAAATTATTTTTGAATGTGTAATTACTAAAAAGGTTATGATGTAAAAAGAGTTATTTTGAGTAAGATTATTAATAAATTGATGTTAAAATAATTGATAACATATAAATTGAGAGTAAAATGATTTTTTTAAAAGTTAAGTTTATTTGTGTATTGTAAAATATAATTACTTTAAATATAATTAACTATAAAAATATTTTAAAAAATATTAAGTTATATTTATTTAAATATTATTAAAATAATAATATAACATTAAATTATAAGGATATTTTTATTAATACACATATAAATAAGTTTTTTTACTGCAAAAGTAACAAAATATTACTTTTAGTGTTAAAATCATGTTTTACTCTAAAGGTTACCAAACATGTTGACGCTGCGGTACATTTTGAGTGCATATGTGAATTTGGGGTGTCCAAACACACCCTTACGGGTGGGCAAGAAAAATTGAAAATCAAACTAAATTATTAAACTAAACCAAACTAAACTTAAAAAAAAATCAACTATATGAACCGATTTTTATAGCAATTCAGTTTTTTGTGATAAAGTAGTGCAGATAGTTATTTACCAAATGCAATTTGGTTAACAATGATTCACTAAATCGAACCAGTTTATTAATTAATATTTTTTTATATAAAAATCAATAACACAAACTTGTGTTTTTCATTTTCATATGACTATTAGAGTCGTCAAAATGGATCAAATTTGTTACTTCAATTGATTTATCTACATAAATTATATAAGTTGGCCTTCAAACTTGGTGACCTATAAACATGCAGGTAATTTTGAATTGACTCGTTTAATCAACGAGTTAAACGAGACAACTTGCGAGGCGCACAGACTGCTTACATAATTTTATTTTACTTTTTGAAATTTCAATTTGTTTGTATTAAGAAAAAAATTATTTTAAAAATTTAAAAGTTAATTAAACACTATTTTCTCAAGTAAAAGTGCAAAATGCACATATTATATAGGCTAGCAATGACACACCTTATATACAAATTCATTCATCCAACTTCATAAGTTTATGTTATTTATTTGTTTGAATTCTCCCTTAACCATTTGGATGGGATAAAAGTATTCAATACTATGTCTATGTAATGTAATATTTGATTTCATATTATGTCTATGTCTATGTCAATGCTTTATTCTAATTACTAAAGATTTGTTAGGAAAATTTGATGCTAGAGTTGATAGTGATATTTTCTTAGGATACTCTGAAACTTCAAAGGCATACAAAGTTTACAACTCTCGCTCCTTGATTGCTAAAGAATCTATGCATGTCAAATTTAACAATAAAAAGCCTGATTAGAACAGGAACCAAAGAAAATTCAAGAAGCTCTTTTGGACGAAGGATGGATATTGGCTATGCAAGAAGAGCTTAACTAGTTCACAAGAAATGACGTTTGGAAACTGGTTCAAAAACCCAATGACAAATTCATCATCGGCACAAAATGGGTATTGAGAAACAAATTGAACAAAGATAGTAAGGTTATAAGAAACAAGGCAAGGTTAGTTTCCCAAGGCTACTCACAACAAGAAGATATAGATTTTATTGAAACTTTTGCACCAGTAATTAGATTAGAAGTCATACACATTTTACTTTCATTTGCTGCTCATTATAGTATGAGACTCTATCAAATGGATGTAAAATGTGTTTTTCTTAATGGCATAATCAATGAAGAAGTTTACCTGGTTTCGAGGATCAGAACTATCTAGAGCATGTTTTTAAACTGAAAAAGACTCTATACGGATTGAAATAGGGTCCTCGAGCTTGGTATGATAGATTGAGTACTTTTCTAATGGAAAATGGTTTTTCTAGAGGAAAAGTTGATACTACTCTTTTTCATAGAAATGTAAACTCACATTTCATTATAGTTCAAATTTCTGTCAATGATATTATTTTTGGAGCTATTGATGAATCTCTTTATAAGGATTTTTCCAAGTTGATGCAGAAGGAGTTCGAAATGAGCTTAATGGGAAAAATGAAATTCTTTTTGGGTTTGCAAGTGAAGCAAACATTGGACGAAATCTATATTCACCAAACCAAATATACAAAAGAACTCCTGAAGAAGTTCAAATTGGACGATTACAAAACGATGAGCACACTAGTGCATCCATCGTCCACTCTGAAACTGGACGCTAAAGGTGAAAAGGTAGACCAAATAGTATATAGAGGTATGATTGGATCACTTTTATATCTTACTGCATCCAAACCTGACATTATGTTTAGTGTGTGTCTCTGTGCACGTTTTCAATCTGATCCTAGAGAGTCACACCTAGTTGTTGTTAAGAGAATATTCAAATATTTGAAAGGTTCTACTAATCTGGGTTTGTTATTTGAGAAATCACATGAGTATAGATTAATTGGCTTTAACGATACAAACTATGCTGGAGACAGAATTGAAAGAAAAAGCACCAGTGGAGGATGTCACTTCATTAGAGGAAACTTAGTCTCATAGCCTAGCAAAAGACAAAGTACAATTGCACTTTCAACTGCAGAAGCTGAATATATATATCAGCATCTAGTTGTTGCTCTCAACTTCTATGGATCAAACATCAACTGGAGGACTTCAACATTTTTGAAAGTAAGATTCCCTTGCTCTGTGATAATACATCTGTTATAAATTTATCTAAAAGTCTCATTCTACATTCAATGTCAAAGCATATTGAAATCAAACATCACTTTATAAGAGATTATATTCAAAAAAGTGTGTTTGACATTCAATTTGTGGATACAGATCATCAATGGGCAGATATTTTTACAAAACCTCTTGTTGAGGATAGATTCACTTTCATTAGAAAGGATTTAAGTATGCATTTTATGGAAAACTAATGATTCTGTGTCCATTGATAATCTATGTCTAATATGACTTGTACTTGATATGTATCATGTGTGTGTGTCCATTATCTGATAAGTCATTGGACATATTATATTTGCATTTATTGTAAAATATCTTTGTCTTTTTCCCATGCTGAGTCAGATTTTGAAAGGTCACAGTAGTTATTTTTTACTGTGAAACGTGACAGTTACTTTTATGAGCATTTAATGAGTTAAATATTCAAATTTCCTTTATCTTATTTTCAAAACAATTGAAATTTTCGTTCATTCACTTTGCAAAAACCTCTCAATTTCAAAAACCATGATTTTACAACATATTATAAAAAAACTATCATCTCAAGATTGCATTTTTACACTACCTAGACTCCTCAAAATCTTTATCTGAAAAAATTATTTGCAAACACCACCTTACTCTTTCAAAAACCTTATTCTCTTTTTCAAATCATCTAAGAAATGGCCGCAGTAAGAAGATTAAATGTGGATGAAGCCCTTTTTTGTTCAGAAAAATGAAAAACCCTTTGAAATTCCATTTGAAATCTCTTAAATACTCATCAATGTCAGGGATCAGGGCTGCGACCTCACTTTGCGGAGCCTAGGCCTCAAACTCTCGAGTGGCAATTTTCACACAGTAGAACCCACAAAGCTGCGGCCTCAATTTGTGAGGCCTAAACCTCGACTCCTTTGACAACAACCACCTTTTTTTTCTTTTCTTCTATGTTATTTCGTCTTGCTTCTATGTTATCCCTTAGTTATTTCACCTAAAATTCAACACCAAAATGACTCAATATAAGATCAATTAATGAGGGGGGAAATCATGATTGAGAATAAAAATCTTGAATGAGATGCAAGGTAAAGAATTAGAACTTCTTTAGAGATATCATGCAATATTAACACAAACTTAAGGATCTAGCATCAATTTCTCATTAAAATAGAAGTTATTTAACTCTATTTCATAGGTTTATCAATGACAAGGCACCAAAGCCTTGAAAGATGAGATGAAAAAAAACAAGAAACCCTTCTGAAGAGCAGACTGAGAAAGAAATTACTAAGGTGATCTCTAAAATCACTCAACAAGAAGAAGAACACCTTGTTCATCCCACTCAAGAAAAAGAAGACTATGAATATGTAGATTCAGAAATAAATGCCCTCTTCAATGACTTTTCTCAAGAAGATGAAGTAGGAGAAAAACAGGAAGAAGAAGCTGAGAAGTTTGAGGAAGAAGAAAAACAAGAGGAAGAAACTGAACAAGAAGCCATTATTGAATAAGCTTATGCAGAATTGCATGTTGAACAACTTGCTCATTTTTCTGTTGAGAAGCCTTTGAGTAAGTTGTTTTTTCTCCTTGAGTCACTGACTCACCAACTTACAGTCAATAGTTGCATACTCCAAGGATGGGATCTCCAATCTTTGATGCATTAGACATTGAGAAGACTGCCCTTGCAACCTTTGGAGGACCAGATCCAGTTTCAGGTCTTCACACTGAGGTTCTTGAACTTTCTAAAGAGAAATCACCACTAGAAAAGAAAATAGCTCATGCTACCATTATTTCTGAGCACCCTCTTCCTATTGAACTTGCTGATGCACCATCTAGCACAAGAAAACAAGTTGAGAAGTGTCGAACAAAATAACAGCTCATGATTCTACTCAACCAGATCAAGGCACTCCATACAAACCAAGAATGAAGTCATACAACTCAACAAAGATCAAACTCTAGAAGATGAACCACAAGCTAGAGAGAATAAGATCCCAATAGAAAACCTTAAGTAAAGAAGTTCAAGATGGATTGAATGAACAACATAATACTCTTCATGAGGTCATAGGAGATTTCAGATGTTTGAGGAATGGTGGATTGTCAAGTATGAGATGGAATTATAGCACAACACTTACAGAAGAGAGACAGTGCCCTATACTAAGCACAGATCCATACCCATTGATCATACACCATTCTCTTCACTTGAACCATCTTCAAGCTCTTAATCTTCTCAAGCTTAACTTTTACTGCTTTATTTTGATGATGCCAAAAGGGGAGAAATAACAAGTTAGAAATCATATGATTATGCTTGAATGCTCTTGTACTCTTATGTTATATCAGTAATATCAAACTGAAGGGGAGTTTGTTTTTTAGTTTATTTAAAATGATAATTATAACACTCTGAAATTCATGTTTTTAATTTAAATATTGATTTTCCCAAATTTTATGATTTATGATGATTTTTGGGAATTTTTATGAGCTTCATTTAAAATAAGCTATTTTTCATAAATACTATGTGCTAATTCGGGGCAGTTTCAAAAAATAAAAAATAAATAACATTTATTTTCGGCCCGTAAATACCCTTACAATTTATTAGGACTGGGGAAAGTCACGGAACTTGATTCTAAGACCAAATTCTTAAGTTTTTTATTTTTGAAAATTTTTAGTTTTTGTTGACTTTATGTGTTAAACTGTGGCTATTTCGGATAATAAAATAATAATTTTAAAATTTTGACCCGGAAATGCTTTGACTATTTATTAGGAACAGGGAAGTTTACGAAACTCAATTCCGGAAACAGATTTAGAATTTTTCCATTTTTAGGCATTTAATGATCAAATTTTGGGTACATTCTATTGTCTATTGGACAATAGATAATAATTTTTGTCCATTGGATAATAGCTACTGAAAAATAAAATATCTAAAGTATTTATGTAAGGTGGTTATTCATGTAGATGATTCATCTAGGTATTTAATGGTGTGGTAAATCACCTAAGGTGAGTCACCTATGTATTAATGGCAAGGTAAATGGTCTTCAAATTGGAAACCACCACTTCCATCCAAGCCAAGGTGTGGCCGACCAAGGGAAGGAAATTATCTTGATTTTTTTCTTTTTATTTTATTACTTATTAGTCCTTACTTTTCTTCTTTAAATAGCCAAGACCACCAATCATTTGAAACACACCAAAAACCTTCACTTTCTCTCTCTAAAGCTCATGGCCTAGAGTTTTTCTTCACCTTCCCAAATTCTTGCCAAAATTCTGAGTTAGTTTCTAGTATCCTAGTAGTGTTTTGAGAAACTTTGATGTTGTGAGTTTCTTGAAATACACACTCCTTTCACTACTTTCAAGCTTGCCAAAATTTGAAGGAACCTAAGGTGAAAATCTTTTCTCTTCACTTTTAAATTTCTATTTCAAACTTTTAGATCATTGGATTGATCCATGATCATCTTATTCTATGTTTTAGAGTTTAAAAGTTATGAACTTGGTTCTTTAAGGGATTTTGTTGGTGGGAAGACAAGGAACTTGCACTAGAGAGGATTTTTGAACCAAGGTAAGGAGGAGATTTCTCTCATCAACCAATATGGTGATGAGGAACAAATTTATGGTTTATATTTTATGTTTTCATGTTTTATAGTTGATATTTTGTGGTTTGTGCTTTATGATTTATGTTTTGATTATTCTATGAATTTTTATATTTTTGAGACATGGCATGAACTTGTTATGATTCAAGTATATATAGCTTATGTGTGAGTAAGATGATGTATGTGTGGATGAAAAACATGGTTGTGAACATGCATATGTTTGGTTAGAAACCAATGAATCATGATGGAAATGGAAAAGTTTTGAAAAGAAACTATGTAGGAATGAATTTACTTTATTAAAGATTTTGTTATTATTTTTGAAAATTGGTATATGGTTTAAAGGATTTTCGAAAATATGAGAGAAAATATTTAGTTATGATTTAAAGATGAAAACAAATATTTTTCAAGTAGAAACACTTTTGAAAATTTGTTTGGATCTTGGAAGGTTTTCTAAAGATTAGTTTAGACCTTGAAATATTTACTAGTATAACTATTTTGAATTAATGCTTATTTTTATTAAAGACTTTTTTTTTCAGAAAATTTGTGGAAAACATTTTTATGATGATTTAATGTAGAAATAAATATTTTTAAATAGAAAGGATTTTTGGAAGATTTGTTGAAAAGTCACTATTCATATTTGAAACTTATTGTTAGCTCAAATCATGATAATAGACTTGGAAATATTTTATTTAGTACAAAATAACTTAGTTTTTGTGAAAAATGCTTTACGCGATTTAAATTTTACAGAAAATGCTTTACACGATTGAAAAGTGATTTTAAACTGTTACGTGATTTAAAAATATTAATTTTTGAGTTACACGATTTGAAAAACATAAAAATGGTTTTACGCGATTGAAAAGCGTAACAGAAATGTTACGCGATTTGAAAACTGTAGTCGTAATGTTACATGATTTGGAAAAATGTTTTAAAAGCACCATAGGTTAAGAAACAACGGTACTACTATCGGGTTGACATAGACTGGACCCTAGATAGGACAGTTGATGCTATTCTTAAAATGATGGCTTAAATCCCGAGGGGATTGTGTTTTGATAAACCAATAATTATGGGTTCGATGACCATGAATTATTGGGTTGATCATGATTAATTTAATAATTATGGGTTAGCTAACCATGAATTATTATATTAATTATGAGTGATTTCACTTTGCATGGGTTAGTTCACAATGGCATTGTGATAGTCTATTAAGACTTGTTGTTAAGGCTTTGAGCCTAGGAGTTAAGCTTACGCCTTAGTGCGGATGTGAATTGTGTAGTGAATATCTATGAATGATTTTGGGGACGTCGGGGTGTAGAAACTCCACAAGAGGCCATTTGGACTGTGTCGTGGTGATATAATTGCAATACACCGATCGATCTCGACCAGACACTATCCTATTCCCGATTGGTGGAGAGTGTTCTCATGAGCTGTATTGCCAAATGAGATTCTATAGCACTTTTGAGCATATTTGAGGCTAATGATATACGGAACATGTACTCCCAATCACTCTCTTCGACTTGTTGTGTTTTAATTCCATGGATTAGGGGGTCAGTCATTAAATGATTGCATAGTCAGTTGTCATACTGTCACATCATGATGGTGCATATTGATTTAGATTTGCCTATTGTTTGATAACATGATTATATCTATTGATTCAGTATGGAATTGTACTATTTGTTATGTTAACTGTAATATTTGTTATCTTAATTGTATTATTTGTTATGTTTACTACATTGCTTTATTGGTATTAATAGGCGACGAGGATCTCACCTTTTTGTTGTATTGTTTTGTATGTTTTGTGTAGTTTTTCTTTCTGTATTATGAAGACGACGAAGGCATCAAGGAAGGATCTATTTAGTTTGATTAAATTCCATGGTGATTCTGACATATGGAGCATCCACTCGGATACAGAATAATTAAGTATTTAGGACTTTGGTCAACAGGATGTTATACCGAGTTTGTAGACATTCTACTGCATATCTTTTAGGTATTTTGTTAAACAGTAGAATTAAATAGTAAAATTGGATATAAATTCCTATGATGTTTATTCTTGAAATCTTTTGTATTAAGTTATTTCTTTTCTGGTTATTTTATGTTATATCTGCGGAAAGAAATTTTAGAACTCATATTTTCATAAAGATAATACAAAAGGGTTTTTGAAATTGTCTTGAAATTCCGTTAAATGTGACATCCAACGGAGGGTGTTACAATAATTTTTATGACACTACTTATCAATTCTAACATATGACACTGCTTATGATTTATTTACTATTTGCTTCTAATTGTGCTCAAAATGATTATGTTAAGGGAGAGCCTACCTTTCTTATCAACATAGACAATGGTAAACTTTCAAACTCTATCATATCATATTTTTCACTGAGAATATAGTTTACCATCATAAAAAAAAAAGGAGATTGTAAGCCCCAAAGCCTTTGAGATATTATGTTTTGATGATTAACAAGCTATATCAATGTTAGTGTTTACTGATCACACTAAAGTGTTGTATTTCAGTGACTCTTAGTGAGATTCCAAGTTCATAAGAAAGGTCTAAATGATCAACTTAGATGAGAAGACTCATCCAAATGTGAAGAAAGTTGATAAGAAGGATCATCTCAGAAGCTTAGCATTAAAAGAACTCTTGAACTCATCATAAACAAGATTTGAATAACTAAAGAGAAAAGAAGAATCCAAATATTGAGATACACGAAGACCCACTCCTTTGCGACTTCAAAGGAATTAGATGAGAAACTTTGAAGTTGAGCAAGGAAGATGTGAAGATTCCTTTTCAATTGCTTCCAGATAAGCAAGTTCATTAGAATCACTCTTCTCATTCTCGTGGAAAGTCAAAGTGTAACTTTTGTTGACACATCTGAAAAGGACAAGGCTAATGTCTACTTGCCTCTCTACATGTCAAAAGGCTTTTCTCAACGTCAACAGTTGTTTCCCTCTGTTGTAAAAGGATTCCAACTTCAAAAATAGAAAGAGACATAACTTCAACGAAAAGCAATACAACAATGCTCTACACTCTTCGCATCTTGAATATTTTGTGCTTACACTAAACTTACTTAGTTAATCTCTTTGTGAAGAGTTCATTATCTATAAGACATTGTGATATCCACTGTCTGAGTGATTTTCAGTGATACCCAAACACAAACTACTTCAAACAATTGTACTTTGATTCTTTAGTGATCGTTTGTAAGTGAGTTAGCATGATGTGCTAACTGTTATTTGATTTTCTAGTCTAAAGAGGCTAGTGTTGAAGAAAGAATACTTGTAATCTAGCTTGAAGAGGTTATCGTTAAAGAAAGAACACTTGTGAAGTTATAAAAATCTTAGTGAAATCTAAATACTGGATGTAGGCACATGGTTTGGCCAAACCATTATAAACCTTTATTTTTATCTCTTCTCTTCCTTAAACTTCTCACAATTTACTGTTGAATCTTTGATTTCTACTGATTTTTTGCAAGAAGTTTTAAACTTGAATCTTTAACAAGGCTATTTTCTTTAATCCACTGCACATAGAAATCTTAACTTGAAGTTTTTAAAGATTTTTTCAAAGAACTTAATATTGCCTTGTTAACCTTCTTTCATAACTCTCACTATGCACAAATATTTTATAGCTAATTAAATTGAGCAAGATTATCTTACTGTTCACTCTGATACTTTACTTATATACTGGCCCTGCTCACCCCAAGTCTTAGTACTTGAGAAGGCTTAAAAACTTTGCAGAAAAATCCAACAAGTTTGCAACAAGATTCACCCCCTTGTTGTGTATCTTTGCTACCTGATCCACTGCACAAAGAAATCCTAACTTGAAGTTTTAAAGATTTTTTTTCAAAGAACTTAATATTTCCTTGTTAACCTTCCTTTCATAACTCTAACTATGCTCAAATATGTTATAACTACTTAAATTGAGCAAGGTTATCGTACTGTGCACTCTGATACTCTGCTTATATATTGACGCTGCTCATCCCCAACTCTTAGTACTTGAGAAGGCTTAAAGACTTTGTAAAAAAATCCAACAAGGTTGCAACACGATTCAACACCAGTCAACATTAATTGATTAAACAATAAGATAATTCGAGATTACATAACACCAGTCAACATTTCAATTGATGTCGCACAGTTGTTCATAAATTAAAAAAAGATTATATTTGATAAAACATGAAGGCTTCAAATAATCCATATGGGCATACTATAGGTTCAAATCAAACAAGCTATCATAGAGAGGCCAACATAATATCACACATTTTCCTTTGGGAAGAATGTGAAACCGATTGTTAGAACCATAATAGATGACTTAATCAATGAGAATCAATGTCATCAAAATAGGACTGGATCAAATAGTCCAACCAATCTGACCGTGAACAAGAAACTTAGATTATTATGGTTCAGTCTTATAACTGAATTCACAGTCATACCACTTTAGGCCGGTGAAAATCAGTTAAAATCCGGTCGAACTACCTAGTTCATCCAGTTAAATCGATTGACTACTAAATTCTTTTTATATTAAAAAACTCAATATTTCATAAATATTTTTATATATTTAATATTGTGTCAAGTGGATTATTTTTTGACGTCATCTAGTTCAATTAATATGTTTAAACGGTTGAACCTACACCAAAAGTCTCATTCATTCACTATCTGATCCAATGATTACAACATTTATGTAAATACACTAGTTTTGAAAATCTTTCCCCTCTGGAAAAACAGGCCTCCTAAACTAGTGCATACCCCAATAACTACATTAAAATGTAGGCTTTCAATTAAAACATACAATTATCCCTTTGGACAGGAAAGTGTACGCAATAACCAGAAACATTCCTCAAATTGTAAAAAGAAGATTCACAAATCAAAATGAGTAATCCTACTTTGGCAGTTATTACTCATAATAACATGTGAAAATCCTTGTACATGAATTAATATTGCCTAAATAATCATAATACAATCCAACATAATGTACAATAACAAAAGCATCTCTACTGATCATGGATTTAAATTTCACAACATTCCACAACATGTTTTGCACTCACGCAATTCAAAAGGATATGTAATTTAACATATATAAATTATAGGCATATGACAATAGGGAGCACGAAAATATATGACAGCATATAGACATAGTACATCGCCATAATGTTCCAACAATCATATATTATTTTTGCAGTACATTTTCTTTTTTGTCAAATTAAATCCACTAAAAGTAATAAACATTATGAATAATTGAACATTGATTAGAAAATGGTCAATATAGTCATAATGCCCAGCACATACTACTAAAATGCTCAGAATGTCATATTATTTTTTCAATATATTTTTGATAATTTAATTGCAGAAATAATAAATAAAATATAACAAATAATCAAACATTTTCTATAAAACATATTTACAGTAGTGGAAAAATTCTTGAAAAATTAAAGAAAAATCATACAAGAAGATTGGAGACCAATAGATGAAATGGCATCGAAATCATGTTGAATTAAAAATTCACTATTTTAAACGATTCGGACATGGATTTTAATGAAAAATATATGTAAAAGGTTGAATTAAAATTTTGGTTAAAATTTTCAAGAACCCCAAATTTTAAACCCCCAAAATTAAAATGGCTTTGCTTTGAAAACAACCAGTGATTCAACACAATTTTGGTGTCAATAAATTTGTCTCAATAAAGTCTACCTAAGCCCTAAAAAATCTGATTCCAATTTTAACAAAAATCACTAGATACAAACTCACAACATTGCATACGAAATAGGGGGAAATTCTAAAAGCTAACCATATAATCATATGCAATCAAAATCAATAGGGTCCTAAAATCATATAATCTCGCTCTCATACCAAATGCAAGAATAAATACTTATCAATTATATAAAAATAGAACACTAATTAGATCTTGCTTTTTTTTTTTTTTGTGTAAGCCAATTTGAGAACCTACAAAGTTTGAGAGATTGGGTCTTCCTCTGCAATCCCCACTCTCCTCTATATTAGCTCTCAATGGGGCAAGTTATAGACTCGCAATTACTTAAGGTTGTGGAGTGCAAAGGGGACCTATCCATATATAAATAACCTAATTAGCATTTCTCTCAAAAGCCTGTTAGGTTAATGTCTGCATTATTTTAACTAAACCCACATTAATCAAATCTTAGGTGCCTTGAGCCCATTACAAATGGTTCACTAAATTAATGGGCTCTAATACATCTTTAATTAATCATAACATTAGCTTGTCTTGAGTTACTAGATTATTCTAACAACTTACCACATAATGACCCATCAACTTTCGTGGCTTCCCTGATTATGTGTGTACCAGTTACATCATCAGTGCATGTTAGTGTAAATACATATGGTACAGGTGCCTTATCTCATTATTTAATCCTTTTGAAACTCCATCTCTACATATTTCTTATATCAATTAGGAAGCCCCTAATCAACAACATAGTTTCCCTTGATTGGAGGTACCAGGTAATTGGAGTAAAGGTAACGAATTATATGTTGGGTTGTTGAGGTCGATCTTAAAGAATAAATTAAATGCAAGGGAGATTTAAAAAAATGGAGTGATCCTCACAAATGTGTGAATCATGTCCTTTCTCATGATCACATAAAGTTATATTCTGATATGATTTGTTCATTAATAGTAGGCATGGTGAACCAAGAACCAATAGTGCCAATTTCCTTGATCCAAGAGAGCATTCAAAGCATGTTTGGATACTAGGTGTCCTACATAAAAGCTTGGATGGCAAAACAGAAAGTAATTGTAAAGGTGTTCGTACCAAGTCTTAGATGGCTTGAGGTTATGAAATTACTTGCACCATATTCCACCTGCAAATTAAGACAAAATAGTTGTGTTATTAAGAATCGTGGCGATAAATAATTTTGGTTGTTTCATCAATTGTCTTGTGCATTAAAACAATGCATTGATGCTTTTAGTTTTTGCAAATTGCTATATTGATTGGTGACATCCAATCGTAGGATACTTTTAATTGTCACGACAGAGGATGGATTATTGTGATATTGTGCCAGCGGGACTAAGCGCAAATGCCAGTTAAATCAATGCATTTCCGCAAGTCACATGTATTAGTTGGATTTAAGTAAATGCCACGTGAGGAAAACTGGCAAAGTTTGAGGATAGTTTTGCTTTTTAATTTAAGGTGCTGATGCAAATTAATTTAAATAAAAACTGATTTTACATTACCGAATTATTTTTTATAAGATGTATTTTACATAAATAAAGTTCATTAATAGAACAATTAAAGATAAAATAAGAAAAGTATTTTTTATATATATTCATATATTTTACGTAATGTAGAAAATTTTATAGAATATAATAAGAGAATGTATGTCAACATAAAAAATATTTATATACTTAAGCTCTTTTAACATTGAAATTCTATTCTTTAAATTCATTGAAGTACGAATTCTCAAATACACAAATATAGTACTATTAAACGAGTTTAATGAGTCAAATTGAGCTACTAATTTATTAATGAAATAAGCATAATTTGGTTTCTTCTGATCTAAATTTATTTTCTTTATTATCATATTTTTGAAAAATAATAGTACTTTATAATTAAATAATCATATTCTTATAACAAAATAGTTATTACAAACTGAAATAGAATATGTCCGGTTCAAGTCAAAAGCAAATTACACGTATCTTTTAAATAAAGGAACCAAACTTAGTAGAGTTTAAAACAAGTTTAATAAATGGAGTTTGGCTTACAAGCTTATAGTTGCTCCAATATGACAAAAGAAACCATTAGACCACCTTCATTCGGAGTGCTGAATAATCAATTAATTAAATTGAGTTTCTTAAAAAAAATTCTATTTAAATCCAAATCGTTACCTGTAGTCACTTTGTCATGGTATCTTTTGTCATGTCTAGGCAGAGCAATAAAGCTTGCAAGGCTTACTTCATTCGTATTCAGAACTCCCACCACTATTATTTACAATGCATGAAAGGTTCTTTCCCCGACCAATGAAATCAAAATCTTTGCAGGGGAGAAAAAGTAAAATTGTATATTTCAATCCAAGTGATTAAAAGTAAAAGCTTTTCCATAGTTAACGCTTATCAGGGTTCTTCCAAAACTAAATAATCCAATCCATGTCTATTTTCTGGTCAAGTTTCTCATTGATTCTGTTATTGCAGTTACTTTGCTGCCTCGTGAGCTTCATTACTAGAAAAAAGAACCCAGCAGCATTAGTTTTATTTTTCTAAAAGAAAAACAGATTTAGGGGGATAGACCCTGTTGCACGCGTCACCTTCCCGTACATAAACAAACAGCAAAACAAGATATGACCAATATATTCATCTGGATAAGCACCCATAGGGCTCGAATTGGAAAGAGTGACTCCACGAGAATAAAAGTGAAATTTAAATAAAAAATAACTATGATTTTCCTCTTTTCTCAATGTAAGCACATGACCTCTATTCCTGAATGTCAACTAAATTTGCCTCAAAAGTCAAAACACAATCCGAATCATATCTATGCCTTAAATTTCAAAGGTGGGCAACAGCACTAACCAAAACACAGCCACCACCCACAAATAAGCCCTAAATTTGAAAATTATATGGAAAAAGGAATCAAAAATTTATTCTCTGAATTGAACTTATATATGTTACAAATGCTATGAAGGATTAAGCTACCTGCTAACTAACACTGAGAGGAGGGCCAGGCACAATGATAAAACCCAAGAATACAACAGTCAAGAAGATTTATTCAATGTTATTCCACTAGGAAGAAACCTAATGCGGCTACAACGTTTTAATTTGGCTAGAGCTTCTTGTGGCTTACCAAGCAAGAGATCCACATAAACTGCAGTAAGTGTGGCTTCTGGACTGTTTGGTAATATGGATAATGCCTCTGTAACAAATGTATGGGCCCGCTCGAATTCACCCTGAATTGCAGACATTGCTGCAAAATTTGCATAAATTGTTGCTCGTGCCTCCTCTGGCTTGAGGAAAACAATACTTTGAGTGTCCTCAAGAGAAGAATTCTTGGCTGTCGTGGATCCTCCATTTATCTCTTCAAATTCAACAGTCCTCTCCACTCTCCATTTTTTACAGTCCTCTGGGATGAAAGGTAATTCAACATTGTTTCCCCCAGACAAATAAACAGACAAATGCTCAGCAGCTTCCTTTGGTCTGTTTAGCAAGCAGAGAGCCTCTGCTGCATAAACACGGCCAAGAAAGATGTAAATTCTGGAACATTCTGGAAGTTCTAAGAGAGATCTTGTAACTGAGAGTGCCTTCACAGGGTTGTCCAATTCCAGCTCCACATATGCTAAATTAGCAAGAGCAGCTTGCTTAATCAACTGATTTTCTCTTCTACAGGTGTCTTCATAATAGGAGAGGGAGTTCTGAACAAGTTCCTGACTAGTTCCTCCCTTTTGTTCTTTTGTGTCCCCATTTGAATTAACCTGTCCTAAACCTACACCTACTGAAAATGCCTTTGAATCAATGCCATGTAAGCTTTTATGATTTGAATTCTTTGAAGACGACACTTCACTTGAATCATTTTCCTCAACAGAAGAATTTGAGGGCAAACCAGACTTCAAATAATTTGTACTGAAGGAGTCCAGCAAGTGCAGAGCATTCAAGAGGCACTCCCGGGCAAGGGACATCGATAACTTCAGCTGCCCATCATTGCTCGGACAACAATCATCCCTTTCAGAAGAGTCCACATGTCCATTTCTTGGAATCTGATCTTCCACAAGAAGTTGCCTCCATTTTCCCTTTCCAACGACACAAACTCCAACCTCCAACTTTTCTGATGGAACCCTACTCGATTTAATTAGACCCTTTTCTAAAGCCATCAGACAGCATTCTGAGAGTCGCAGCCACAAGAGAGGCTGTTTGTAAAAGACCAAACTGGCCTTCTGGAAACAGCGAGCAGCAAGTATTGGTTTCCCACAAGCCAAGTACTGCACACCACAATTATAAATTATAAGGAGAGAATTATCTTGTGAGAAAGAGGTTAGATTTAATGGTTGGTCCTTCCGAAGGGATGAACAATTAGTCAATGCTTTTGAGAAGAATAATGATGATGTCTGAAATTTCCCAAGCTGGTAATAAATGCACCCAAGATTGTTGTTGAAAATGCTTGAAAATGCTGTGTCTGTCCGATTACTCGATGCCATCAATAGCTTTATTGCTTTGCGGTGGTTACTACGAGCATATTCAAGCTGAGATTTCAAAAGAAGAGCCATGGATGAATCTCTTCCACGTGCAATGTTCATAGCCAGCTTGACTTCACGTTTTGCTAGCTTCAAGTTTCTAGTAAGAAGCAGAAATCGAACCTTGTAAAGTAGCAACTTAAGCTTTAAATCAACAGTAGAAAACCTACCAACCAGAGCCCTTGAAAGATCATTTGCAGATGGGCCAATTGGCCTCACTAAATTTTGTCCACCCATATCCAAAATCATGGCTTCATAATCAAGTGTGTCTTCAGATAAAGCTCCGGATAGATGATTTTCAGAAGCATTAGCACTTGATCCTAAATCTAAAATGGATGCATCAGCAGTTGATGCACTACTGGGGACAGATGAAGACTTTGTAATTAGATTTGCAGATTGTTGCTGTGCTGTGTTCCCATTGTCTCCTTGACTCACACTACTAACACCAAATGCTTTTTCTAGATAACTCAACACATCCTAAACAAAAGACATTCCAGCATCAGAAAAGTGCACTTGTACAATGACAAAAGCTAGAGAAAAAGAAAACAATGAAAACCTTAAGCCATTCACTCAAAAAAATAATTAAGATAAGAGATGCAGCAAGTGGGAGAGTGAAAGAATATATACCAAGAAAGTTTTACACCATATTTTATCAGAGAAAAACGATCAAAATCAGGAAACACTATCTATATCTACCTTACACTTTCAGTTTGACTATATGTACATTGAGGTAGAGTTTTCAAAGCGGATTTGGATCCTTTCATTTTAGCTCCTAATGACCTTGTCATTTTAGGATAGACATAGATGCAACACCCTGCACAGGGGACCCATATTTCCTGCAAAGGAACCCACTGTTGTCTCCCCCTAAACTGGCAGGGTGTTATGTTAGGAGCTAAATCGACAGGATTTAAATCCTAACAAAAATGTTACTGCTAATTAGAAATTAGAATCATGATGGCATTTGCAGCCTCCAATCAGTAAATTGATTTTCTATCTTTGCAGATTGAGAATTACACTTTACATAAATGGGATCTGACAACAAAGAACACCTCCATATAGATACAATTAAAACGACTGATAACAGATTAACCCTACAATTCATCACCCAAAAAGTTCAGCTGGCATACCCAACAATGGCATGGGAAGAAAATTTAGTTATCAGAAGAGAAATGTTAGGTAATCAACTATATGCTATGTGAAATGACAAATGAAATGGAAGAAGATGTGTATAGGACAACTTCAAAAATTTTAAGCACTGTTCTGAAACCAAACCAGTCACCAAATAGGAAAAGGGAGGCTCATGGTTCAACTGGGATTCAAAGTATACATATATTAAAAATTCTAATAAGTATAAATTATGTACATTATTAATATTAACATATTCATTAAACAAAATATTTTTTATTTAACTACTACTCAGTACTGACAAAATTAATCAAATAGCAAACATTAAAAAAAAAATTTGCTCTTTCATTAAAGTATAATAGAAATTAGAAATATAGGTTGAAGTACATAACATAAATGAGTTGACAGAGCAGCCCCCATCCGCAGGATGCCTATTTCAAATCCCAACAAAGTTAACTATATACAAATGAAGGGTTCACAAGTTAGCACCTTGAACCTTGAATTGAATCAGTTCTCCAGTTAACTAAATGGTTCATTAGGTGTTTGATCAGTTGGTCAAGTCCTCATTCGTTTCGAGTAAAACCGAGTAAAACCAGGTATGTAGCATATGACTGGGCCAATGTCCAAATTGGTTCCCTGTCTAACTGGTTGGTCCAGTCCAGTTAATGAAAAAATCATAGCAATACAACAACAAAGATACAATTTATTTGCTTGATATTCACTTCAATTAAATTTAAAGGCTTCCTAAAGGTGTAAGTTGAAATAGTCAAACACTACAATTTCATCATCACTCATGAAATTTCCCAGCTAGAAGCCATTGAAAATCACAAATCTAATTAAATTATTAAATCACACCCAGAAACATCCTACCCATCAGGAAAGAAAGCCTGAGGTTTCAATGAAATAAGAAATTTTATTAGAAAAAGATACATCCATGTAATAAATCCCTCCAGTCCCTCCATATGCCCAACAAGTAAAGCTGACATAAAGTAAATCTTTCAAAACTTTATTCAACTAATTCCACAACTAACCTATTAAACCTAATGCCCCATCCTTTCAAAACAGCACTTGCCCTAACATAGTCATTGACTCAACTTGCTGCATCTTCTTATAACATATTGAATAGCCCATTAAATTATTACAACGAAAAAGAACTGTTTAGACAATTCTGTGTTGTGTAAACGTTTTAAATTCTCTGCCCTCTTTGAAACGAACATTGTTCATAAATTGTAAGTTCTTAGCTTCTTTTCCAAGTATTGACTGTCCATTTTCTTGAAAATGCAAACCCTCACTAATAGAAGGCTGCACATCCACTAATCATAAGCTCTTGTTATTTTCACTGCCTTAAACCTATACTTTCAGAAGCAGAACTCTTCTTTCAAGGATCAATTACGTGGTGTTTAGTTCACAGATTGCTTTTTCATTCCTGGGAATCTTTACATGGGAATGTTGGACTCCCATATCCAGTGATTTCAAAAAACATTCCCATCCAAAAATGATTCCCGAGAATGGTTTTTGTCCAACATTCCCACACTTTCATTCCCATGGACAGAGGTGGGTTTGCAACATTTCAATGGCATAGGAATATTTTTGCCACGTGAAATGTCCAAAATACCTACCATTCTATTGTCATGTCATCAACCAACCACCACCACGTTATTGCCAGTGATCACCATCTGAGACAGTCAATCACCGGAACCCGGCCACCTCGCCACTATAGCCGGTTGACAATGGCCGGTAACTTTGGCCACCACACCAGTCATTGGAATCCAGCCACCCCTGTCATTATCAACGACTTCACCCAATGTGCTGGTCACCGGAATCCGACGACGATTGACTTTAGCAGGCGTCTTCAACCACCATGTTGGTCATCAGAATCCAGCCACCCCTCGCTGCCATTGGCAATAGACGGTGGCTGGCGACTTTGATCACTGCGCCAATCACCAGAATCCACCCACCCACCAACGGCGACGGCAATTGATAGTGGCTGACAACTTCAGACACCACAGGCAGTCAAATTTATTCTCGAGAATGCTTTTAGTCAACCAAACATAGTAATCATCATTCTTAAGAATACTATTCCCAGGAATATTTTTTCAAAATTTGAACCAATGCAAAACAAACTTCAACAAGAAGTTTCTATTTAACTTCCCTTGCATTCATATTAAACAAAAAAGAAAAAAACCACCATCTAAATCCCTGTCCATAAATTGATGGCCTACTTTGGTATAGCCTATTTATCAAACAATACAGGCTTAGGCTTTTTAAAAAGCCTATTTAGTTAAATAGGCCTAGGCCCTATTTATTTATTATAATAATATATAATTAAAAATTTATAATACTCATATAATTTATTAGTTATATATTAATATTATTTATTTATTTTATACACAATACAATCATTCAGTTAAATGTTATGTATATTTGAAACCCATAAAGTTTAAGCATGTTGGCTTATTTTAAGGCCTTTATGCAATATAGGCTTTTAAGTAAGCTTTCATGTCATGACAGGCTTTTATGTTTTCATAAAAAGGCCAGGCTAGGCAAAAAAAAAAAGGCTATGATAGATAATAAGTTAGGCTAAGGCCAAGGTTTTTGAAAATAGGCCAGGCCTGTTTAAAGTAAAGCTTAGTCTAGCCTAATTACACCCCTAGTTACCACCAAAATATAAAAAGGAACTGTTAGAATATAGGAGTTATATTGTATCATGTGTCCTTGGACTGAGCTTGTACTAGTTGTACTACACTTGTACTTGACTTAGATTATTAGTATAACCAGGAGTTGGCATAAGGTCAGTGTTTTGTATCACAATTATTGATTCATAGTAGTAAAATATATTTCCTTGTGTCTCCTCTCTATATCTCTTTTTCCCCTTTCTTATCTACAACAACAACAACAACCAAGCCTTATCCCCCTTTCTATCCAATCACTAAAATTTCAACGTGGAATCAGAGCAGTACCATCCATGGTTGACAAACTCTCAATTAACTCATAAAAACTTACAATTTAGAACTCCTAGGATGATGAATCGTGTTAACTCGCCTCAAAACTCATTGCATCATAAACTCGGTGAGATAAATCAAACCCAAATAATCTCATGTAAACTTGCAAGTTAGAAAGCAAGGTTATGAGTCTGACACTGTGCTAATTTGGGCTAAGCTTTTGCTGGTTTTCTCTAGGCTAGGTAAAGCCCATGTCCTTTGTTGATTCTCTATTGCCAAAGCCGAAAGGATGAGGCTGAGACAAAGAAAGAAGGTTTCTGATGGTTTCAACATTCAATTGCAAATAAGTTTTTTCTATTGGTTTTCACCTTCAATTGCAAAGGCATTTGAGGCCGGTTTTAAACTTGTGTGTTGGGAAAAGCTTCATGATTTGCACCTTCTCGTCCAGCCAAGACAGTGAAGGGGAGCAGTGAGAGGCTGAGAAATGACAATCGGAGATGAAGACGGCAAAATATTCTGCGATTGCAAAGCTTCAACTGAGACTAAACGTCCATCTACTGTTCAGCATGCGAAGCTTCTCTAATCTTCTAAGTTTGGAGCTTCTCTAGCATGCAACTTCCTTGACTCTCTAGACTGCGTCTACAAAGCTTCTCTACCATTTTGCAAAGCCATTCTACCATTTTGCTACGACTTTGATTCTCTGCACTGCCATTTTGCGAAGCTTCTCATCTTGATTTTCTTTTCTGTTCTCTAGTTATTATTAATATTTTGCTATGTCTACAACTGGTGGATCAAGGTCAAGGCCATCATGCAATAGAGTTCCTACCGCTAAAACTAGGTCTGAAACTAGGTGGAAAGTGGAAACATGAGACACATGTTCAGAATAGGTCTGACATTGATTTGTGGTTTGATTTATATGGAGTTGGAATGTTATGGATATGCTATTAATTATGTTTGTGTACTAGGATATCTTTTCTAAATATTATTTTTGAAGGAGGTAAACTCTTACAAGTTTAAGTCCAGTTTACTCCCCCTACAAGTGTTTACTTTACATGCAGTGCAGGGACTCTTATACTCCAATAATACCTATTTTTCCTTAGCTGTGCATCTTATAGTCCCATGTCTATCAATTGGGGAAATTAATCCCATGTACAACCACATGATATGTACAGTGTGATTTTCATGCTATCAATCCATTATTTGCTGACATGATTATCATAGTTTAGCAGGAAAGAAAAGGAGAAGACACACTTATTTGCTTCTAACATATATGCTTGTCACATTTACGCTCAAATTATGGTCATGAAATAACTAGCCACATCACTAGTCAAAAAGTAAAACACATAATGCACACATGAAATATAAAATCATAGTTAACAGCAACGAATTATGTAACAAAGAGATAGTTGCCCCCCTATACACAAGGTGTATATTAGAAAGAGGACTCTGAGAAGCAGGGGATCAGAACCCCAATTAGGCAAGGCAAATGAGAATCCTGAGCCTAACTGCCAGGCTATGTGGCAAGGGGTAGAAGAGAGAGAAGATGGAAAAGAAAACGTGAATTCAGTTGAGGCTAGTGAAGAATATAGAGGAGGGAAGGGGAGAAAGGAGCGGGCAGGAATAGACTGAGTGAGAAACCTGGAAGGGAGAAACCAGGCCTCACGAAAGCCTGGAATATCCGTATTTTCTTATTTTCCATTACTGTTCTCTGTAATTTTTGTTCATCAGATACTGATATCACACTTATATCAGTAACCAGAAGGGAATACATTCAGCTTATAGTTTTCTATTGAAATCTGACCCAGTTTCTATCACAAAGCTTGCAAGTGTTAAAAAGTAAATCAACTAATTAAATTATCAAATAGAACTTACAGCTGATTTTGATGCATCATGGCAAGCAAGGCTAGCATCCAGCAGCACAAGGCAAATATGTAGAGCTGTTGTCTGCTTTTGGAAAGAGAAACCCCAGAAAAAACCAAGACATTAACACATCGTTGCAACTTCTAGAACAAAACAACATTAAGTAACATATGACATACCTCGTTTATAGGTTCAATATTTTGATAGAGGGGTTCCAAAACCGCTAATGTCTTTGAATAGTCATGAAGATGGAACCAGATGATGGCCTAGAGAGATTGAATTAACAAAAAAGACATAATCAAAGATAGTATAATCACAAACATATATCTATCCAAGCAACAATTGAAAGAGAAATAAATTAAATTAATGAGGAGAGAAATCAACATACAATATTTAGCATTGCTACAGAAGAGTCAAATTCATCTGTATACATCATAGTGGTGCTGTTTGCACCTGAAAACTGATGTGTCAAAGCATTACTTCCTTTGGATCCTGAAAAAACTTTATTTCCCACATTGTTCACTGACTCTTCTTGTTCTTCAGAAGCAAGAGCAAGCTCATCGCTTTTCCTCTGAACCAATCCCAGCAACAAAAAATATGGAGTAAGTACAAATAAGTAGATATAGGAGCTTCAAACTGCAATTCAAATTATCCAAATCAGCATACGTCAATTTTAAAACCTTATATTTGAAAGCCATCTCTCCTTGACCACTATATTAGAGGGACAAACCATGTGAGAACTTAAAGCCCATATTACCAAAAACCTAAGCAAAATTTCCTATCATCTAAAATTAATTTTACTTCATAACTATTTAATGACGAAAACTTATTCAAGCATTCTTTAAATATTATCAACACGTCTATATTTTCCTCCTTCAATAACATCATAAACAACACCCAGAAGAAGGAATTTAAGAAAAACAAAAAAAAAAACAAAAACAAAAAATTGTCATCAACAATAGTATACCATCTGCAACAGGTAGTGAAATTTTATCTGCATTCTTTTTCCAATGAAAGAAACCAACTAATGGATGTAAAAGCATGAGAACCCTATTAGAAAACGATCTAGATCAATGTATATGGACAATTTTAAACATTCATTCAACCAACTGAAGCCAAGTGCCAATTTAGCAATTCATTGACCCCAAAATATTTACATGTATAAAGGCTCACAAACTACTGATATTTTGAGTTTACAAGAGCCCAAATTATGACTGAAGTCCATCATCATTGAAATCTTTTCGTCATATTCTTAATTGGGGTCAGCGTCATTCAATTCCAGTTTTCTAATCCATAAACAAAAAAAGTGGTTTCCCTCTAATACCAACCAAGAAAAACAAAAGCTAGCACAAAACTGACACTTTGCAAAACCTCAGTACGAGATAATAAAGTTAAAAATAGCATACCTTGACGCCATTAAGTAATTCAAGTAACATTTTGGGATCTGAACAACCATCTCGGAAGTATTCCGCAATTGCAATGTTATGAAGGACCTGAAATATTAGGATTAAAAACCTTAAACATTAGGATCAGAAAAACGATTGTCTAAGGCAACATAAAAAAAATACTCAACACAAGGATGATGCAAAACGCAGGTGTTTCTTCTTCTACAAATCTAGCAAGTTTCTCCACATTTTTCTTACTTCTCACATCACGTAGCGCAAATATGCAGCATTCCAATACGTATCCATTTAAAGCAGCTAAACGCAACTTAACCAGTTAAACCAATGCACAATGCTTACTAGCTATAAAGAAAACAAAACAAACCAAACTCACTAATCACCAAAAGTATCTCAATTACTATCAAAACTAGCAGTAGCACCAGCACAAAGAAAAGAACAAGACAATATCAACTTGAGTGAAAATGATAACTACACAGAGTATGGAGCATTTCTAGAATCACTTGTCGCAGAAAGGAAATGGAAAAAGAGGCATTGATTATTTTTATTGATACCTTGGGATCGTGTTGTTTCTTGTGCAATAGCTGGTTCAAGACCTCAACGCATTCGGCGAACTTGGATGACTGGAAATGTAAGGCAGCGTCTTTTGCGAGTGCCACGGTAACCGTAAAAACGGCGTCGTCGCCATCGGTGGTGGCCGTTGACGACGACGATAAATCTCGGCCGTCCATGTGCAGATCGAGGAATCGTATTGGGAGAAGAGAGAAGAAAAGCCCTAAATTGAGTAAAGAAAACTGAAAACCTTGGGTTTGGGTTTGGAGAGAGAGAGAGGAATGCCGAACCGGATAGAAAGAGAAAGAGTGAAAGACTCCAAAGAGAGAGAGAGAGAGTGGGAGTTGCTTTCATTCTTTCTTTTCTTTTTTCTTTTGTTATTATTTTTCTTTTTTTCTTTTTTTTCAGGTGCTGTATGTTCCTTGCGGTGTTTCATCATTCAAGATATTATTTATATTTTATTATGCATTTTCTCTTAAAATTCCTATGCGGATTCAAAAGCTTTGCTAATAATTTTCTCTATATATAAATTAGAGTAAAGTTTAAATTATAATAACGGATCTTAATATAAAAAATACAATAAACCCCATCATGTCTTAGTTTAGCAATTCCCCGGCCAGAGATGTAGTTCCTTTTCAGGCTAGTGGTTCATACTATGATTAACTAACTAGTCAGCACAGTAGTTTCCTTCTTTGTAAGTATGTTGAATAATTAACTCTCAATCCCCTCTAATTGACTCTACGCAAGCTTCTGAGAGGAAAAATATTAAGTATCGATAGAGTGGGTGTGTTCCAAATGGTTTTTCAGTCAATGGTCTGACTTTGAGCATTAGGTGAACCTCGGATGATTTTGCCTTGTTGTCTTAATGCTAAAGAGTCCGTTCTGGTTGAGATTCCAAATTGGAATGTCTCTCTTGTCAAAAGGGAATATTGGGATACTATTAAGCTGTAACTGAATATGGTCGAGTAATAAGTGCTCTAGGGCTTGTGTTCCAGTAACCATCCATAATATAGTCCTTGACATGCCTTGAGATATCCTCCTCACTCAACTCTGTAAAAGCAAGTCCTTGAAGTGGCTAATCTACTAGCCTAGGATCTGTTCAGAATTTGATGTTCTCTCCATTGCCAAATTTTCACCTCAAGCCTTTTCCAAGAATTTCTTTGCACTTGAGAACACTTCTCCAAAAGTGAGGCAACTTGGGGTTTGTAGTTGTCAAGGAAGTCCTCATTTCATAGGTATTTTGGCTCTCATTATCTTAGTCCAAAGGCTATTTTTGTCATGCAGAATTCTCCAACTTGCCTTTTCCATAAGGCTTAGGTTGAAATTGGCCATTCTTTTCAGTCTTAGACCTTCCAAGCACTTAGGCTTGCACACTTGGTTCCATACTAAAAGATGTATAGTTGTATGGTCCATACTAGACTGGATCGAAAAACCGATGAATCAACCATCTGTCTGATCCAATCACAGAGTTAGATTGATTTTCTCACTAACCTGGTTAAATTCGCTTAACTTGGTATGACCGGTCAACTCGGCCGATTCTCTCCTTCACCAACAACAAAAAAATGTCACGTTCAACCTAACCTCAAGCAGAAGACAAAACAACCTAAATAGAAACAAGATTTGGGATGGCAATTTTGAAATTCACACAACCAAAGAGCTAAAAATCAATTATGATTTAAGAAGCAACCAACTTGACAGAGTAGCCATTTTACCATCTTCTTCTCCTCTTGATTTTGCCACTACTCAAATTTCTTTCTTGTTCATACAATTCTAATGGGGTCAAAGAACATTTTCATGGCCTACAGTGGAGGCCAATAAGCTACCCATTACCCGTTAGCCAAATATTTGCATAATGGAGAGAATGTTATCTAAACATTGAATGAGTTGGTGTGTTCTTTAACAAGTGAAAGTGGATAAATGTGAAACACCACTAAATGAAGGCAGAGAAACATGAATAAGTGGAATTTGTTATGCTCTTAGGTATGACCCCATAGGAAGTTTTTATGTAGCTTGTCTAGCCTCTCACAAGTGCATTTAAAGAAGGGTAGATATGGAAAAGGTTGAAGCTTGGATTATAGTAGCTCTTCCTACCAAATAGAGTTGAGTTGCCTTCCATCCTGGAAATTTCTTTTGTGCTCGATTGCAAACATCCTTGAAGCAGTTTCTATTAATTTTACAACTTAGTAGAGGCACCCCTAGTTACTTACCTAGATCCTCCATGATCCCCACAATTATTATGTTAACATTTTCCTTATAAGCTAATTGTGAATTCTATTTAAGATGAACTTGATAATTTTGGAGAGTTGCAATAATAATAATTATTATTGTACATACCGAATCCTTTAGCCTAGATAAACAAGCCAAGCCTAAGCTTGGCCGAGATCGGGCACTTTCACCAGGTGACCACCATTGACCCCATCCCAAAGACTATGTCGAAAATTTGGGAGGAGATCACTACTCCCACGTCTTGGGGATAACCCATCCCCAGATACTCAAATCAGTTGAAATCTCATCACTCCATGACTATATAAGGGGACCTTCCCCCACAAGTATACTTATGCAACCTAAACACTTTAACCTACCTACTTCATATACTAACTTGAGCGTCGAAGTCTCTTTTCCAAGTATCGTCGCCGCTGTCTTTGTCGCTCCAGTAGGTTAATTATCCCATCAGATTTGGGATGGTACATTGGTGCCATATGTGGGAATAGATAAAACTTTTCCTATCCTCCCGAGTTGTCTATTATGGCTCCACGTACTAGTCAAACCACCAGAAATCCTGTGATGGAGGACAGGGCAGAAATGTCATGCACCCCCATGCAAGGACAACCACTGCCCCCCAGCCATCGCATGAAGAACTAATCAACCAGATCAGGGAACTGAACCAACAGCTTGCCAAACACCAACAAAAACAATCCCTTTCCAAAAGGAACCGTGGAGAATAATCACCCACCAACACCATCTCGGTCACAGCCTGCCGACCCAGAACCACAACCCATGTTACAATTCAAGACAACCCCCACCTAAACAACGATCCCACCTCTAATAGCCAATCAACCCCAGCCCCCCATAGAAGTCTATGATAATCACTATTCACACATATGAATAATCCCTCATATTTAGTGTCTTACATCCTCTTTTATGGTTAATTGATTGGTCTTGGCCTTGTTTTATAAGTTTGAGTTTCAATGGGTTTAATTGCAAATTGTCAACGTCTCTTGATTTTTGACATTGTTTTTGTGTTTTAGTCATATCTTGAGCTATAAGCATCTAAAAATTTTGAACTTTATATTGTAGGAAATATAAGATGAATCTCTACAACTTTCATGAAGAGCTCATAAGCTGATTCAGATGTTTAGTGGGCTAAATTAGGCTTAGAAGTTAGAGATAGGAAGCTGTCGCTGAAACCCAACCCTCATGTATTGATTGGGCCATTAATTAACATTGGGATGTCTAATGGAGCTGAAACCAATGCCAAATGAAAGCTAACACTCAGGGCTTCAACTCTTATGAAGACCAATTTTCCAAACTACTGCGTTTTTTGGGTGTTATTATCACGTGAAGTAGATGATTGGTTCAGTTACCCTAATGAGCTTAATTTGGGCATAACTTTCTCATTTTAAGCCCAAATTAAGAAAATTAGGTGCCATTGGAAAGAGGATTAAGAATAACCTAGGGAAATTCTTGTATTTTTTTGTTTTTAGAGTATGTTATTTTGGAGGGAAACAGAAGCTTAAAGAATATACTTCCTATTCTAGCATATTTTGAATTCCCTTAATTTTTCTCCTCCTTCTCTCTAGTTCTCTCTCTCTCTCATCTTCTCAGATCTTCAATGGTGATATGATCCTAGTCGGATACATATTGTTTTTACGGATCGTCCTTGAGTTGATTTCTTGTTAAAAAGAATTAATGGTGATATGAATAGTAACGTGAACAGTGCCACAGTACAGTAGCGTGAACAGTGACGCCGTACAGTAGCGTGAATAGTAAAAATAGGAAAAAGATGGAAAAAGATAAGGGATGGTAGGAAGAAGACGCCACACTCTTTGGGAGTGATAAGTCAAGCGAAGATTCGCCACAAAGGTAAGGAAACCTTTGATAAGAACCAAGATGGTTCACCCAAGAACCCCAAGAGAACAAAGCTCTCAAAAACTCACAAAGGAGTGTAATTGTATTCTGAAATTCAAAGTTAACAAATGCAGCAAATACAAACCTATTTATAGGGATTGAGTTGGTGGCTAGGTCTAATTAAAAAGAGGCAGCAAGCTAACACCCTTTTAACCCTAATCCTAACACAAAAGTGGCCCAAGCCCAATTAGAAGGCAACATCTATCCCTAGCTATGCTATGCACTTAGTTAAGCCCAAACAATAGGCCCTTATTACAAAATATCCCAAAAAGAAAAATAAGAATCAAAACTGAAAAGATTAAAAGGTTCAAATACATAATTAAATAAAATTTCTAAGAAGAAATCCTGCCCCCACATTGGGCCCTTCATCAACTTGGTTCATTTGGACCATCTTGAGTGCTTCTTCTTCTGGAATGGGCTTGAGTGAGAGAAAATGGTTGACTTCTTTATCCAAATTCTCCTTAGCCTTATTAGCTCTTGTCCTTGTCATTGGGCCTCCAAGTCCTTGCAGTGCATCTTTGGGCCTTGGGCCCATTGGGCTTCCACTTGAGCTTCCTTGGTCTCCATCAAATGGTGATCACCATGGAAGGCTAAACTTCTCAATTAATTCAAGAAATTCAACTATTACAGTTAGGATTTGAGTTTCTACTCTTAATTTTGAATTCGAACACTCTTCCTCATTTGTTTTGTTTTCAAATTCTGATTCTGATTAGAATCGAATTAGGTTATGGTTGATTAATCCTATTTCATTGAGGTTAGGTGATCGATGAATTGCTTAAATCAATTGATTAATTGTGCTTGAATTCGCATTAACTAGGAATTGCGATTGTGATTTCAGTTTTCGTGAATATATGTTAAACGATTGTCTAATTGAATCATGTTGATAAGAATGTGTAAGAATTCGAATTCATTTGATAACTGTGATAATTCTACTGCATGTTTGGATCATTGAATTGATAGTGTTCTGCAATTGAATTTCAATTACTGTTTCATTGATTTCTAAGTTATGTTTTAGTTTCTTTGATATTTTGTTACTTTGCACCAAACCCCCTTGTCTGTTTGCATATTAAGATCAAAATCCATAAATTTGTGTCCATGAGAAGAATGACCTAGGTTAGTCCTTATATTGCAAAAATTGAAGGTAATCTAGTTGTTTTGGTAGTGACTCGGCATAGCTATCAGTCTACCACCACTCCATCCACCCTATTAATTTGACACAATCCTTTCAGTCCTAAAGAGCCTTAACCCCATTTGGAAGAAGCCCAAAACACCTTGTGCGAAATACCCACAATCCTCGGGGCAAATCCTCTCTACATCAAGGTACCACCCTATTGGGGGATACAACCCACCCTAACCGTAAACCAAGGCTCAGTACAAGCACACCACAACGAGAATTTTCCACCCTTGTCACTGTGTTACCACGTACCCTACCAATACAAAGATCACCAGCATTATGCCCAAAACACACCACACCTCCACCACCTAATCACCCTAAGCTTCCCACAAACTTGGACCATCACCCATCCATTCAAGGAATTCATCATGAGCATCCCCTTACCACCGAACTACAAAAGATCCTTAAACATCGAACCATACGACAGAACCTTAGACCTATAAGAGCACATTAATGCCTTCAATTCATCCATGCTCCTATCTGGAGCCACCGATCCCATCATGTGCCGAGCTTTCTCCTCAACCCTTAGAAAAGCCAGCCTACAATGATTCTCATCCCTAGCCCTGAGATTTATTTTTCATTTCTCTGAACTAGCCCAAAGATTTATATCTCACTTCTCCATAATCCTTACACATAAAAAAAACCTCAGCAAGCCTCACCTTTCTACGACAAGCAAAAGACAAGTCTCTCAAAGACTTCATGGCCCGTTTCAACAAAGAAACCCTCCAAATCAGGGACTTCCCCAATTCGTAGCCCTACATGTCATCCTCACCAGACTCTGGGCTGGTTAATTCGCTAACTCCCTCGTAAAAAGGCCCAACCAAGACCTCAACAAACTTCAACTCCAAGCAAAGAGATACATCAACCTAAAGGAGGTTAATAAACAAAAAAGCTAGAAAAACAAGTCTATCCCGATAAAAAATAAAGCATGCACACACCTCTCAACACCCCCAGTCAAAAGATACTTAAAGAAGTATACCACTCTAATCACATCAAGCTCTTGAAGTGGAAAGTAAAAAAACCAATTGGTGACCTATCCAAACGATGCGAATATCACTGAGACTTTGGCCATACTACGGAAGAATGCGTAAACCTCAAAGATGAGATTGAACTACTTATCAGACAAGGAAAGCTACAAATAAGAATACAAGAACCCCAAAGAAGACCAAAAAAGTCGTCGAAACCAAACTCCACCTCGGAGAAGTCCTCGAAAAGAAGCAAAGAGATCCCCATAGCGTGAGGATAGGAGTGGGACACAAAAGTCAAATGAAGAAAAAATCTAAGGAGTAATAAACACCATCGCACGAGGATTTTGTGGGCGGAGGAGAATCCCGATCAACAAGAAAGTGTCACCTTAGAGAAGTAATAGTGATTTTCAGGGGACCACCTTGAAAAACCTCCCCGAACTAATGGAAAATCTCCATCGATATCATTCACTGATGAGGACTACCATGACATCAACCAAGATCATGATGACCCTTTGGTTGTCTCAGCCCTCATGGCCAATTACCTAGTGAAGAAGATCTTGTCGACTAAGGTGGCTTAACCAACATCCTTTGTTAGGACACCTTTCAGAAACTCCATATACCAGTAACGGACCTATATCTATTCAAAGGGTCCCTCATTGGGTTCAAAGACAACTTTATGGTCATACATGGATACATCTAACTCAGGGTAACACTAGGATAGCCACCAACAAGCAAATATGTAAACATCAAGTTCCTAGTTGTTAGAAGGAGATCCGCTTACAACGTAATTCTCAAAAGACTTTCCCTCAACAACCTTGGAGCCATAGTCTCTACACCACCCCTAGCCCTAAAGTACCCAATTACATAATGGAGAAGTCGGCATAGTCTTCGGCGATCAGGCCATGGCCAGAAAATGCTATGTATACAGCCTCAACACCAGCAAACTAAGCCCTGCGTATGAGGCCTATCAATCTCTTATGACTAAGCTCAATGTCCAAGTAAATTTTGAATACGTTAGACCCCAGCCACAGGGAGAACTTATTGAAGTGCTAATCTTAAAAGATCCACCAAAGTCGGTTAAGATCGGAGCCTGCCTATCTTGAGATGAAACAGATAAGTTCCTCTCCTTACTTGTAAACAACTCTGATCTCTTCACAGTCCCTGCAACCAAGATGCTAGGGATTGACCCCGATTTCATTTGTCACAAATTAGTTATCGCCCCAGGAACAAAACTTATTGCTCAAAAGAAGGTAGTTGAGGGCCTAGAAAGACAATAAAATATTGAGGAAGAAGTTGGAAAGCTCCTTAAGGTTAGATTCATCAGAGAAGTCACGTACACCGCGTGGTTCGCTAATACCTTGTTGGTTAAAAAGGCAAGCGAGAAATGACAAATATTTGTTGACTACACTGATCTCAACAAGGCCAGCCCGAAGGACTTCTACCCACTCTTAAGCATTGACAAAACTCATGGATGGGTGATAAACACCATTTTTATACATTATTAATCCCTCATATTTAGTATATTACCCCTCTTATGTACTTAATTGATTGGACTTGGCCACATTTTATAAGTTTGGGCTCAATTTAGGCTTAAGCTTAATTGCATTTTCTAGCATTATTTGGATTATACACTATTTTTGTATTTTAGGCATAACTTGAGTTATAGACATCTAATAATTACGAATCTTACCTACTAGGAAATATAAAAGGGAGCTATACAACTTTGATGAAGTGCCCCAGAGTTGAATCGGTTGTCTAGTGGGCCACACTAGGACTGGAAGTTGAAATATGGATGCTGTCGTTGGAACCTAACTAGTGCACAATGATTAAGTCATAATTTGGGTTGTATGAGTCACATGGAGCTAGGACCGGTGCCTTTGGAAAGCTTAAATATATTGCTTAAACTTTCTGAAACTTATCGAAACTACAACATTGTGATGGTGTTTCCGGCGTGTGAAGTCAGCTAAAGGGCCCAGAGACCTCCTAAGAGTAATTTGGGCATAACTTCCTCATCATATGCCCAAATTAGGCAAATTAGGAGTCCATTTAAAGTTAAGAGGGAGAGTATTAACATTAATCAAAGGTAAGAATTGTATTTTTATTTTTAATTTTAGCGTTAGTTATTTTTTAGGGGGGGAGGACAGAGGCACAAGATTCATTCTCTCATTCTCTCATTTCTAGACTTTTCAATTTTTCTCTCTAGCTTTTCTCTCTTCTTGTTCAAGCTTCGTTGCACTGCAACCATGGAAGACTAAACTCTAAGATCAATTCAAGGTTCTTCAAGGAATTCTGGTTCGATCTTGAGACCTTGTAGTGTATTTCAAATTTGAGTTTAATTAAACTTTCTTTTCTTCTCTTAATTCTGATCTTGAAATCCATAAATGAAGATCTCTGTTTGTGTTTTCTTGATTGAGAGTTGTGATGAGATTTTGAATGATCAATTATAGTTTTATCATTTGAATTGAAGAAAATATGTTTACAGATTTGTTACCTAAGTTAATTGAATTCCAGATTTTAAACTACCATTGAGTAGCATGAATTGTGTGATTGCAGATTTGTATATCTTTTGTTAGTTAAATTTTAGGTGATCACCTAGTAGTGAATGCTAGATTTAATGTAAAGATCTCAGTTAAATATAGGTTAACCATTTAATTGAATTCAAATGCATGTTTAGTGGTCGATGAAAGGTCAAATGCAATTTCGAATAGATTTCTTGGATTGATTATTTTGCTATTTGATTTCTTTTAGTTTAATTCATGTTTTTACATACAGGATATCAACCCCCCTCACTCATCTTAATTTAATTGAATTACATTCGGATCCTTGAAAGACGAATAGGTTCAACCACTTATACTATAATTTCGCCTATGAAATTATTTTATTGTATTTGATTATGCTCAGCACTTTGTTCAAATTTGGTACCATTGTTGGGGGTCCTTGGATGCCATTTGATCATATCAAGACCTTGTCTAACCCTTAACCCCTGTGTTTGCTTTTGTTTTTGTGGTTTTTAGGTGGAATTAGGCCATTTTTCAAGAAAGTGTACAAATTTTTGTACTTAGAATAGGTTGAAACTTGGTCAATAAAAGGGAAATAATGTGTAAAATACAAATATCTGTTTTACAGTGGGATAACCCCTTTTTGGCCCAAATTCCATTGTTTAGACAAAAAAATTCAATTTTTAAGATTTTTTATTGCATTGTTAAGTAGCATTTTTTAGTACCTTTTATCCTGTGGTGATCCTATAATTTTTAAAAATCTCTAGATAGGTTGACTATAGTTGTTTTGTATGATTTTTAAACTTATTTTTGTGTTTTGGTATTTTAAGTCATTTTGCGTTTTCTAGTGCTTTGTAGTGTATGACTAGGTGTTCCAATTCCTATAATCTGTATGATATTGATCCTGAGATTGAAAGGACTTTGCACACAATCAATAGGGCACATAGGCATAGTGAAAGGATAGTTTCCGACTTTGATCAAGTTGATAATTCTGTTGATATGGCTAACAACTTGAACAATAACAAGACATTAAAGTTATTGGTTGCACCTAATGTGAATTACCAACATTTATGTATTCAATATCCTGATCTTGATATTGAATTTGAACTTAAATCTAGATTGATACACTTGTTGCCTAAGTTTCATGGTCTTGCAAGTGAGGATTGTAACATCCCTAAACTCTTATATTTTCTCTAGCTAAGATAGGACCTACTGGTAAATTAATTTTCTTCATGACCTATTGGGAATTTTTAGAAATCACAAGGGTATTTTAGTCTTTTTAAGTCCTCAGTGGCAATTTGGTATTTTTCTACTTAAGTGGGGGGCAAAGTTGACAATGCAACTTCACCCCCTTGGGATTAAAGGGGCCAACCAGCATAGATGGCCAAGAGGCTCATCTTCTCCAAAATTTGCCAAGTCTCCATAGCCAAGCTCTTGCCAAGCTTTCAAGGTCCAAAAGTAAGTATTTTTACTCATCTTTTGGCTTAGGTTATTTGATGGTTATTGATCACTATGATCTCTTTTTCAATCCTATGGTATTAGTTTCTTGGAAAACTCATTTTTATCTCTAAGAATCAAGAACACTCATTTCTAAAGTTGGTTGTTTTGATTGAGTGTTTTGAAGGAAGTTGAAGGGAAGGTTGCCTTGACTACAAATCCAATCTTGGAATCAAGTTTGGAGCACTTTAAGGTGAGTGTGGGTTAACTTGTGATATTGTGTGATGTTCTTAGAGTGTAAGTGTAAGATGTATGATTAAGCTTGAATCTAGGGTTTTCACCTATGCTTGAGGTTGGATGTGTTTTATTACATGTTTTCAAGGATTTGAGTATAGGAAAATGGATGATATGGTTGGTGTATTTTGATGAATTTAGGGACATGATCCCAAAGGGGAAACTTAGGTTTTTGGGTTGTGATTGGGCGTGGCACTATTGCTGCCTAGATTCCAGACCATGGCCGTGGCCCCCACCACGACCTGGCCATGGTTGTCTCTGGAAAGATAGTTTGTGTATGAAATTCCAGACCATGGGCGTGGCCTCCACCACGGGCTGGCCGTGGTTGGCTCTGTAACTCCAAACCACGGGCGTGGCCTCCACCACGGGTTGGCCATGGTTGGCTCTGGAATTAGGGTTCGTGCTCTGACACCAGACCACGGCCGTGGTGTCCACCACGGTCTGGCCGTGGTTGTCTCTGTTTCTATTTTGTTGAGTTTCTGTTTTCCTGAACCGTGGCCGTGGTTGCCACCATACCCTGGCCGTGGTTGACTCTGCTTGTGTCTTTGTGGTGCATATGTCTAGTGTCTTGATACCATACGATGTGTTTATGCATAAGGATGACTTAGTACTATGATGAGATGTGTAACTAAGTGAGAGTGGTTGATAGAAGCATAATGGTTGTGTGGTGTATATATCTTGAATTGATTTATATGTGATGTTATTATGATTAATTGAGCATGATATGAATATGAGAACATTGCATTACATAGTGAGATGGCCTAACCGGAAGGGGTTAGTGTACAAAACATGAGGGGTGCCTAGCTTACGGAGCTAGATGGAAACGGAATATCATAATTAATTGCATTGCATAGCGAGATGGCCTAACCGGAAGGGGTTAGTGTACAAAACCTGAGGGGTGCCTAGCGTACGGAGCTAGATGGAAATGGAATGGCATAACACATTGCATATGCATATTGCGAGGGCCTAACTGGAAAGGGGTTAGTGCACAACAAGAGGAGCGGAGAAAGAAAAAGTGTGAAGAAAAAGTGTGAACCTCATGTGCATTCATTCATTGCATATGTTGGTTGGTGTTATGAATTGTGTTTATACTTATATTCTAATTACATGCATACTTAACTTGCAAGTTCTATTCATATTCACTGGGAAGTTGTTCTCACCCTCTCTTTCTCAGATTCGTAGGAACACCCCGGACCCTCTATGGGTTAAGTACGGAGGATTCTGTTATCATCACTTTCAGTGAAAGAATGTAATATGAGACTTGTATTTTGGGTGGAGTTAAGCTCCGTGATGTAATTGTAATATGATGTGTATTATATTACTTTGATGTAGATATGACAGGAAACTTGTGAACTACTGTTGATGTATCCAGTTTTGCTTTTAATTAAGTGTGCTCAGTCAGGATAATGTCTAATATATACTTGTATAATTTCCATACTCTGATAGTATTTTGAATGTGATCGGAGATCTCCTGTTTGTGAATATATATATATATATATATGTACTCTGGTTGGTTGGAAATGATTGTTTGTAACCCATTGCTTATTATATGTCATGTGGTAATGTATGAGAAACAAAGGAAATGCTGCCGAATTTTCTATATACTGAAAAAAAAAATCCCACGTAAGACTTAGGAGTTGGTAAATGACATTGGAAATAATAGGTCTTACAAGGATCCTCATAAGCATTTGAAAGACTTTCATGTGGTCTATTCCACCATGTAACCACATGGAATTCCAGAAGATCACATCAAATTGAGGGTCTTTCCTTTTTCATGAGATGGAGCTACCAAGGACTAGTGGTATTACTTGCAGCCAACCTATGGTACTTGCTGGAATGACATAAAAAGACAATTTTTAAAGAAATTCTTCTATGCCTCGAGAACAGCTGCCATTAAGAAGGATATATGTGGGATCAGACAAAGCAGTGGTGAAACTTTGCATGAATTTTGGGAGAGATTCAAGAAAATGTGTTTAAGCTACCCACACCATCAAATAAGTGACTAACTGTTAATTCAGTATTTTTATGAGCGATTGATGCCCATGGAGAGGAGTATGATTGATGTTGCAGGTGGAGGTGCCTTAGTTGATAAATCCTTAGCTGCTGTCAGAGACCTAATTGCTAACATGGTTGCCCATTCCCAATAGTCTAGCACTAGAATGATTGCTTCAATCAGCTGAGTCAATGAGGTCCAAGTTTCTCATGCTGATCAACAAAGAATGGAGTATAGGCTTGATGAGTTGACTTCCTTGGTGAGCCAAATGGCAATGGGACAATAACAACCACTTGTGCAGGCAAGCCTCTGCAAGATTTTACGGTATTTGTTCTTGTTCATCTCACTCCATAGATGCATGACCTACACTATAAGATAATGGTTCTGCATTCCAAGACTAATTTGTTGATATAGCAGGTGAATTTCCTGGTAAACCATAGTTTCAACATTAGCAATAGAGAGATACGATCCATACTTCAGTACTGACTGGAGAGATCATCCCAACTTGATATATGGGAATGCGGCACAGCAACAACCAAACCAGTATAGACAAACTTTCCAACCACCAATGAGGCCACAACAGTTTCAGTTACATGTTGGACCAAATAGGCCATTCCAGTAGCCCATGCAGCAACAAGCTAGAGTAAGCACGAAATCTGAACCTACATTGGAGGATTTAATGAAGTAGATGGCAGACAACAACCTCCAATTCTAGCGAAGAACATAAGCTACAATTTAGAATTTAGAAACCCAAATTAGCCAGTTATCTTCTTCCATGTGTCAGTTGAAGCCCAAGGTTCTGGCCAACTTCTTGTACAAACAATTCTCAATCCAAAAAGGAATGTGAGTGTCATTATGTTGAGGTCTGGGAAATTTGTACAAGTTTACCCCCAACTAGTGACTAAGTAGCAAAAATCTAATGTAGTGGTGACAAAACTAGATTTTGCAGAAAACCAGAAATCTGATTTTGTAGCAACCAGTAAACTAGTAGTTGATGTGAGATAGCAGCAAAAGCCAAATTATATAGTTTCTCTTCCTTTTCCTCATAAAGCATTTTAGTCCTGAAAATGATATGATGGAGACTTTTAGGAAAGTGGAGGTGAATATCCCACTGCTGGATGTAATCAAGCAAATCCTGAAATATGCCAAGTTTCTGAAAGAGTTATACACACATAGGAGGAGACTGAAGGGTAATGCAAGGATTAGTATGAGTCAGAACATTTCAGCCCTCATAAAACCTATGCTTCAAAAATGCAAAATCCATGGACATTTACAATTCCATGCATTATAGGTAATGGCAGATTTGAGAATGCCATGTTAGATCTAGGTGCTTTTATAAATGTGATGCCTATGCATGTTTTTAATCCTCTTGGACTTGGACCTTTGCATGCTATAGGTGTAGTAATTCTATTGGCAAATTGGAATAATGCATACCAAATAGGTTTGATAGAGGATGTTTTAGTGAGAGTTGATGAACTTATATTTCTTACAGATTTCTACATTCTAGAGATGGAAGGAGAATCGCCATCTAGCAAGGCTCCCCTTATTTTAGGGAAACCTTTCCTCAAAACAGCATGGACAAAGATAGATGTGCATGCATGGACTATTTCCATGGAGTTTGGTAATTCTATTGTTAAGTTTAACAATTTTTATGCTATGAAGCATCCTATGAAGGAGCATTATGTTTTTCACATTGATGTGATTGTTGATTTAGTTGAGGATACTTAAACGGTTGGTGGCGACTCCCAAATTTAATTTTAAATTTTAGTTGTCTCCTCACGTCATTGGCGCCCATCGGAATAGTTGCAACATTATGTAATGGAACATGACTAATAGTTAATGAATTGGGAAACAATGTCATCGGTGCAAAAGTTGTTATAGGGAGGAATAATGGAGATAAAAATAATATTCCTCAAATGAACTTAATGCCATCAAATTCTGAAATTTCTTTCAAGTTTCATAGAAGGCATTTCCCATTAGCCTTATGCTTGGTATTGACTATCAATAAGACTTAGGAGCAACCTCTTTCTCATGTTGGCTTATTTCTACTTAAGCGCTTTTATTCATGGTCAGTTTTATGTTGTTGTTTCAAGATTTAAAAGCAGGGGATGATTGAGAATACTCATCTATGATGAAGATGGAAATTCATCTCTAATTACATAGAATGTTTTTTATAAAAGAAGTTTTCCATAACATATAGGAAAAAAGGTTTTTATATAACTTTCAATTGCATTCCATTATATACATTTCCCTTTATTGATTTCTAATTTCCAAAAAAAAATTATTTTAATATATAATAAATTGTTATTAACATGTTCCTTTGCAGCTATTTGTCTAGAATTAAATTTTATAGAAATCTTGCTTGTACTAAAATAAGGTGTTGGAACCAAAAAACTTTTGAGAAATTAGTTTCAGAACCAAAGATGTTTAAAGAATTAAACGCCTCAAAATTTTGAAGATAACAAAAGGCTTAAATTAGAATGAACCAGTAAAAGACTCAGTAATTCGTGTATAAATTGTTCTGTTAATGTTTTGTAGCTTAAAGATATGTTGGTAATTCTATAACAATACAACATGGTGTAAACAAATTGTTATTTGTGCATGCGCCCATTCTGTCTTGTAATTAAAGGAAACTAAGTATTCGTCCAATAAACTCTAAATTGTTTTTCGAATATATTATATTGGATCGTCTAATGTTTCCTTACTTAGCTCAAATTAAAGCATTCGTCCAAAGCTCAAATTCAAATATGAAGAACTGTTTATCATTAAATGCGATAAGAACCCTGACAAAAGAACACGACAAAAGAAGTCAACTGAGCCGCTTAGCTGACACTGCTAACAACTACAAAGACCAGCAAATAAGGAATTTTCTGTGCGCTTAGATAAATCAGGACTCAGTTATCACACTCTTGGCAGTCCCTGATAATCAAAGTCACTTCTCAGAAGAAGCTTAACATGTTATCAGCTTATGCATTTAATGTTGCTCAGAACGGTAATAAATGTTTCCGTTGGACGAAGAAGCTTATGAAGACTACTCCAAGTAATCTCTATTTATAAATACAATTGTTTTCGAAGAAGAAGGTGTTGAAGTATTGCTGAAGCATTGATAAAAAAAGAAAAAGTTTTTATCTCACCTTCTTTCAATTAAATTACACTCTTGTATAAAGTTTATGTCTTGGGTTTTATCATTCTATCCTCACTTGTAGTGAATTAAACACTCAGGCACCGTTTACATCTCTTTATATTCAACTCAGTTGTTTAAGCCTAAAGAGACTGGGTATAAAAGAATACTTGTATTTTAAAACCTGAAGAGGTTGAGAATACTTGTGAACCTGAAGAGGTTGAGAATACTTGTAATCTTTGAAAAGATTAATGATAAATCCTTCTTGTTGAAGGAACTGGACGTAACTCTCGGGTTGTGAGAGTGAACCAGGATAAACCTTTGGTGAGTTTTTCTTTCCTCTATTTGTGTTTTTATTTTTATACTAACATCGGGGGATTGTAATTGTTTTCTTAATAAGCTTTTAAAGTAAGTATTGAAAACCTTTTAAATTGCGTCCAAAGAAACTTCTTACAAAAAGTAAAAACCTTCTCTGCATCCAACAAAACCGAGAAGCTCTTCTTTCGTCCATAGTCATCTCAATCACTGTCTTATTTAAACTGTTAAGTTTCGAATTTTTTTTCAAAAAGGTTAAGAAACACAATTCAACCCCCCTTCTTGTGTTCCACTTATTTACTTGATAAGACACTTCAAACACTAAAGGTTTATGGTAACAATGCATAATCTAAATATGACTTTCTTATATGATTTATTTTATAAGCTATATATATATATATATATATATATATATATTGTGCTTTTTAACTTAATATATTTCTCTTGCAGTGTCCATGCATAATTTTCTAAAAGATCTTATTGTTTGATGGAACAATGATATCTTTTAGAAATTACTATTTATCTTGTTACACCAATTATATATCAGTAAGTTAATCATATTTTATTAATTTGGATTTTGTATTACATGAGGTAGAAATTTGTGGTCATATTGATTTTAGGTATAAACTTTCGGGCTTCTATAAGATTTTCTTATAATATACATAAATGTTGTTTCTAATTGTTTAATGTATTCAAGTTTCATATTGGTCATTGTTATCAAGGTGATTTTTAATTTATTTTGATTTTAATCTTTGTCGTTGTTTATTTTTATTTAATAAATTCATTTTATTATGATTTTATTATTATTCTACAAAATTCATGTTTTTCTTTTAATGTTTCTTAACTATTTTTTTAATTATTCTATTGGATAAATAAAAAAAATATTTTAAAACCACAAGCAAAGAATGACTTAAAACACTATTAGAGCATTAGTCTCTATTAATGTTTCTTAATTATTCTATTCAATAAAATAAAACATATTTTTAAAATCACAACTTAAACTTAATTAGAGCATTAGTCTGCTTCCGAATGTGCTGTCATTCAAAGCATATAAAAATAAGGAAAAAATGTTAAAAAAATCTCCCTTAAACTATGGTTTACGTGTGAATTACCCTATGGATTTTAAAAAGGGAAGAAAGAACTCCTAAATTGCAAAATAAAACACACCTGTGCCTATTAGATATCCATTTCATTAATGGAAAATATCACTGTATTTCACGTGATCATTTAAAAATACCAGAACTTTTGATGTTTGATTTAAAAACAACATTAACTAAAAATGGATTAAAAGTGAAATATTTGATATTGAATTTCATCAGAATCAAAACCTACTACGAACAAAAGCATGAAAGTGGAAAAATAAAAACCCATTGCCAAGAAAAATTTGTAGATTAGACAATCTTCTTGAATCCCACACAAAACACCAAATCAAATTAAACCAAGCCCTTTGCTATGATAGGTAAGGTGAGACAAGAAAAAATGAAAGACTACGCAGTACCGAAGAGGATAGAACAAGAAGTGATTTCACTACTGCACAAATTTCTAGTGATTTAAAGTAATGACACAAAATACACGTGACATTTTTCCGTTAATAAAGTAAATGATTATGGACGAAATATTGTTTTTACACATTTAATAAAGTTAAATAATTTATTTATTTATTTTTTTAAAAAAATTTAATTTTGATCCGCTGTTAATATAAATTTTTTTTATACTGTTATCCAATCATGTGTTATCAAATCATTAAAAAAATTTAAGTATCATAACAACTACCTAAAAAATCTAACTCTTTTAATAATATATCAACACATAATTGAATAACAATGTACAAAAACTTTACACTAACAATAAATTAAAATTAATTCCTTTATAAAAACTCACGGTACACATCTCAATCAGCCAAACTATATGAGATTTTTTTACATTTTACCCAAAATGAATTCTTCTACACCAAGTAAAATATAGTAATGAATTCATAAAACAAATAATGATATTATGCACCAAACCGAGTATTTTATATTATAAAAATTATCCTATATTTTATCATATCTTCTTATATTATTCAATTTTATCTTATACTATATGCCAAGAATATAGGGGTAAATTGTACACAAATGCACATCTGTTACGGGTAGGATACTGGATTATGCGTGAATACATACGCGATATGCCTCACATATAGGGTGTTGGTGCTTCTCAAGCCTGGATCACGCGCCAACAAGCAGTAGACACCCATTGGCAAACCAAAGCCAGACACCCATTCTCTACCGCTCCTGATTGGGTCTCCTATTGCTGTTGCACACTGAGGGCTTTAATGGTTACACATCACCTTCCATCAAAAGGCAGGATCTATCAACCAAAGGTTCAGTCTCTATACTCTAAAAATGAAGCTACACTAGAAACTAAATATTTGCGTTCATTCATACAAATTACCACTAAAATGTTACAAATATAGCCTAATGGAGAATTAGGAATTAAAAGTGAAATAGCACAACCTACCATAATACAGGGTACAACCGCCTAAAATCTAGAACACCATTTTCACAAGCGCATTCGAAGCTTCAGCTGCTCCATACTGCATCCAGTCCTTAGAACATACAAGGGCCTCTACTGTCTCTGGCCGCAAGGAACTCCGATACTGATCCATCTCTTTGCTTTTTGTGTAAAAGACAGAGTCAGGAGGAACAGTAAAAACTGGAACAGACAATATATCTCGGGCCATCTTGGAAAGAGTAGGGTACTTGAGTTTGTTTAGCTTCCACCAACCTAATACATCAAAGTCTGGAACGCGCGGTAACAGGGATTCTTCAAGATACTGATCCAGCTCAGACTTCATCTGATGGCTAGTAGTTTCCATGATGTAGACATCAAAATCTGTAAGACCATTATCTGACAACAGAGTTCCTCCTGGGGATTCATCCGTCTTGATGTGGCTTCCAGCACTTCCTTCTTCAGCATAAGCTGGTGTTAGTGGCAGGGGAAGGGCCACATATTCATGAAACAGCTCATGAATTCCATCTTCAACGGTCTTGATATACACATGAGCATCCTCACCATAGATTTTTGTGAAACTGAACTCAACAAGCTTCATCTTGAAACGAGGATCCATCACTACTGCAATGGCCAAAACCAGACTACAATCTCTCCAGTACTTATCAATCTTTCCATGCATAATTTTATTAAGGCTGCTAATGAAGGGATCCTCACTCATAACTGCACGAGCTACATCTAACTGAAATTTCCAAACTTCATGAAAGAAGGTAACAGCAGTGGGATGAGTTGTTGTGGTAAGAATGTTTGCTGCGTCAAAAAGGGGCTTCAAATATGTGCAGAGGGTCTCAACCAGCTTCCAATCTTGCATAGATGGGGCTCCCTTGTAATCAGGATCAGAAGTGTCCAAACAAGAAAACACTTCCTTTAGCTCAGAAGCTGCCACAAGCATTTGATATGTTGTATTCCATTGAATTTGATCATCAATAAAAAGGCTCCTTTCACTGGGAACTTGAAGTTGCTGCTTGAGCTCCAGGAATTTTTCCTCATGTGATTCTGAAGTCTTCACATATTTTACGCTGTCCCGGATTTTATTGACCAAGTCTTGTACTGAACCCAACAAATCCTTTGCAACACTGCTTAAAGTACGGGCAATGCAATTACCAACTAGCAACTGACCATTGAGGATAAGTGGATTCTTCACAAAGAGTAAAGGTCTGAGATTTTCAAGGGCAACTTCACTCAATGCCTGATTACAAGTGATAGAAAACAGCCTACCCTCGAAACTCCAATCAGAAAGGCAAGCAGCTACAGCATGGCTGAGAGCAGAGTCAGAATCAGGGTATGGTTCCATCACAACATTGAGAATTCGCCTCTGCAACTTCCAATCACTATCAACAAAATGTCCGGTAATAAATACATAACCTAAAGATTGACTTGATGTCCAGACGTCCAGTGTCAGACAAACACGTCCTGGTAATCCCTCAAAATACTTCATAAGGTTTTGCTTTTCCATTAGGTAAGTTGCAACACAATCTCCTTGGACAGTGTTAAAGGACACCATTTTGAACTGGGGCTGCAGATTTTGGACAAATGCAACAAATCCTGGATGCTCAACCATGTGAAGGGGGTAATCATGCATAATGATCATCCTAGCAATCTCATGGCGGCAACGATCTTGATCAAAAATGATGTAAGGAGTGCTTGGGGATCTATAACGCCGTTTTGGTGTATCAATAGCATTGCCAGCCCCACCACTTCCCCTAGAACGTGGAGTATATGGGGTCAATTGATTATGCTCCTTGTTACGCAGAAGAGCTGGGCAGGTCCCCTTGGCAATGTGGCGTTTGAGGTGGCTGGTACCAGCAACTTTTGAACCTGTACTATATGCAAAACTTTGCTTGCATTGCATGCAGCATGCCCTTCTACATCCAGGACTGACTGTTTCTATGGTGAAGTGTTCCCAGACTATTGACTTCTTTTTCCTCCGCTTGCTTGGCTGTGTTTCTGGGGTATGTTCCTCATTGTTCAATGGTGTCTCAGCATTTACTATCTCGTAGCTGGGTAGGGTGTTAGAAATGGCTAGCTCATAGTGTGCTTGAGAATCGACTAGCTCATTGCTGTGCAGTGTTTCACTATTTTCCAGCTCGTAGTGAGGCAACATTTGGGAATTAACTAGCTGATCATGGGACAAGGTCTCAGAGTTAGTTAGCTGATTGTTGGATAATGCCTCAGAATGGTCCAGATTATTGTTGGGCAGTGTTTCATAATGGGCCAGATGATTATCAGGTATTGGTTTGATGTCTGAGAGATGATTATCTGCCAGTGGTTCAGAATTAGGCAGCGGTTCAGAATGAGGCAGTGGTTCAGGTTGAGGCAGCTGATCTTCCGGAATCATATGGAGATTTGTGAACTGATTATCAGGAAGAGTTTCAGAATGGGAGAGCTGATTGTTGGGATCTGCTGTGGAATTGGCCAACACATTTTCAGGCAGAGTTTCAGACATGACCACATCATTGTGGGTCTGTGCTTCAGGCACGATGGCTTCATTGCTGGGCTGTACGTCAGCCATGACCACCTCATTGCTGGGCTGTGTGTCAGACATAACCACCTCATTGCTGGGCTGTGTATCAGACATAACCATCTCATTGCTTTGCTGAGTTTCAGACATAACCACCTCATTGCTGTGCTGTGTTTCAGATACAACCACCTCGTTATTAGTCTGTATTTCAGAATTACCCACATTATTGTTTGGCGGTGCCTCAGAACTCACCAGCTGGTTGCTGGGTTCAGGGGAAGGCTTGTCAAGAGGAGCTTCGGAACTAACCAACTGATCGCCAGATGGTGCTTCAGAGTTGACTGACTGATCGGTGGGTCGTGCCTCAGAATTAACTGGCTGATTGTTCTGTGAGGCCTCAGCATTGCCCAGCTGGTTGTTGGGTAATGATTCAGAATTATCTGGCTGAATGTTTGGATGTTCTTTGGTGTTGTCAAACTCATGATTGGGTAATGTCCCTGCATTTGTTTCACCACTAGTAGTCTGGGTTTCCGAAGCAGGAAGTTCCTTGTTAGGCTGTGTTTCTGAATTGGACAGATCCTTGTTGGGCTGAGACTCAGAATTTTCCACATTACTGTCATGCAGTGTTTCAGAATTTGCCAAATCATTGCTAGGTTGAGCATCAGTCTTGACTGACTCTTTTTCCACATCAGGGGTCACCACCACTTTGTCTTCTTCGAGGGTAGCCATCTAATCTTGAAATGTATCTTTGCTTTACCTGGTATAAAAATTTACTAAGTAATGGTGAATTATAATAGAGAAACATTTTCCAGACATAGATATATTACAAATAAAGTACCATAGATATGAAGAAAACATGTATATCACTATTTCATCAGGTAGCTATCAATGCAAAATATACAGGATTCAAATGAACACAAAACATATGTTCATTTTGCAATTGTGAATCGTAAAGGAATGAAAAGAATTAAGCATAAATAAAGGCAATAGAAATAAGAAATAATGGAATTAAAATAAATATAATATAATAATAACAGCAATAGAAAGAACTGTCAAAGTAGTAAATCTATTTAATCTATTAATTGAAACAAAACCATGCATGTACAAAATTGTACACACAACAGTTCTGGAAAATGCAAGTAAAGTGATGGCTGAATTTGCATCAGCAGAATATTTCTAAGGAAATATTTACATCTTGAACAGAGTGGCATGCCTAACACAAAGTGAATGCAAGGTGCAAAACCCACTTTTACTTCTCTAATTCACTCATAATAGATAAAAAAAATTAAAAAATTAAAAATAAAAATAGGCAGTGCCATTAAGCCTGGCACTGTCTACGAACCCAAAGAAGACTTGGGCCAACAAAGGGTCGGGTCGGGTCGGCCCAGGTCACTCACAATAGGAACATTCGATAACAATAATATGAATAGAACAACCCAAAAAGTTTATTTGAAGAGGTCCATAATAGCAGATTCCGATCAAGCACTACCAACAGAGCCCACATAAACCATGGTCAAACTCAAAACAGCTATACCAGTTCTTCAATGGGTTATCACTGGTAGAACAAAATAATAATAATAATAATAATAATAATAATAAATAAATAAATAAATAAATAAAAAAGAAACGTAACCCAGGGATCGATCTAGCCCAGATCACGAAAACCCCCATGGATAACGTTTGAACCATTTAAACACGGAATTAACCAAATCCAGTGATTCTCTGTAACTACACGAGACATCAAGCTATGATTTCGAAAATCGGCGCAAAAAACAAAGACTAGATCGGAAAGTCAATCCTGAGAAATAGTAAATATTCATGGAAGAAACACACAATAGCAGAAGCTTCAGCCAAGAAAAATCGACAAGGAGAAAAGTTAGAATTAGGGTTAGGGTTATTACCAAGATATGACAACGGAAACTAACGGTGAAGACGGCGATCCACGGCGGTGCAAGCGGAAGCTCGGAAACCGATCTTCAGGGCTTGACGGAGTGAGATCTAGGGTTTTGCAGAGTAGAGAGAGAGAGAGAGAGATTGGGCTTGGGAACGAACCCGAGAAGGTAATTGGACCTTGGAGTTGGAGGCAGCTACTATGGTTGGGACTGAGACTGGTTTGGGAGATAAGGTTGAGGTTCAGAAAGGATTAAAAATAGGGCATTACTTTTGGATTTGGAATTTGGACTCTCAGGTCCATTATTATTATTTATTATATTATTTATATTTATATTCAAAAATATTGGTTTTCTTCTTTTTTTTTTGTTTTTTAAGTTTTGGTTTGAACTTTGAAGATTTTGGTTTTTCTCACCTCGCTTTTTTTTCAAAGCCTTAGCCCACCCCTTATAAATGAGAGAGAGACGTTCTATTTTGGGTAGTAGAGAGAGACGTTTTTACTTGGTTTTGTAGGGAGAGACATATAGCGTGTGTGTGAGTAGCCCACCGAATGGAGTGGACTATGAATCAGGGTGAGGGACCTCCACTCTATAGCTTGCTTGCTCTGCTTAGATAAATTTTTAGCCCAATGATGTCTCCATATTCCCTTCATGCCTTATTCTCAAGCTATCATTCAATCTCATCCAACAAGTTTCTCTCACTCACTCGTGTTAAGATAGACTAGGTATTTTTTTTTTAAAAAAATATTGTTGTTAATATTTAGGTATATTTAAATGTAATTTTTTTTAAAAAAAGTTCACTTATTATTTATTTTAAAAATTAATGATCGTTAACTTTTTCAAAAAAAAATGTAAAAATAATTTTTAGTATAATTTTGTTACAAAAATATCATTTACTTTTATTAAAAATTAAATTTTATGTCTTTTTTTTTCTTCTTCATGCAAATCCTGTCTCTTTTATTTTAAATATCTTACATTTTAATAATTTTATTATAAGTTATTATTAGAGTTGTCAACCGAGTCAGCCCAGCCTATTTAAGTCCATCTCGTGATGGGTTGAACTTAACAGGCTAAGACAAAAATAAGTTAAGAATGATGGATTGGCAAAAAGTCAGCTCAATCTGTTTAAGGCCAACCTATAGGCCTAAACGGGCTGCCTATTTATTTAATTTATTTAATTTCAAATTTGTAATGTAACATAAAATCCATAAATTACTCAAAAGTAAAGTCAATCATATCCAAAACTTTATAATTTACACTACTAAAATACTCTTCTACTTCTTCCTTTTTATTTTTTACTTTTCAACAAATTTACTAGATTTAATTTGACATGCAACAATAAAAGTAACGACAGGAAATCATATTAAAATATAACAAATTGATATCACAAAACCAAAAAAAAAAAAATCCAAACAAGATCTTAGCATATATTATTTAGATTTCTATAAGAAAATAAATTGAAGGCAGAAACTAACCTAAACTTTGGGTTAGAGCTGGATGCTGATTGCTAAGTGCCTAGGGTCACTTGCTAGTGGGCCTAGGTTGTGAGCATCATGTAGATGCTAATTTGAAAAAAAAAAAGAATTACAAAAAAAAAAAAATACATGGGCCAACAAGCTAACCTGCGAATAAACGGATTTAGTCTGTTTAACCCGCGGGCTAAACGGGTTAAGCAAGAAACGAATTAATTTAAATGAGTTAATAATTTTGAAACCCAGCTTGCATAATTTTGACAGGTAAATGGGTTGGCCTAATGAATTTGGCTCATTTTGACAGCCATTTTTTTTTAGAGTTTAATTTTGATCCACTGTCAGTATAAAGTTTTTTTACATTGTCATCAAATCATGTACTGACATATCATTAAAAGTGTTAGACTTTTAAGGTAGTTGTTATGATAGTCAAACTCTTTTAATGAGTTGGCAATACATGATTGAATAACAGTCTAAAAAAAATTTACACTGATAATAAATTAAAATTAAATCCTTTTTTTATTCAAACAAATTTAAAAATCTTTTTATTACTTAAAAGTAATTCTTACACATTATATTCAAATGTAAAATACTTTCTTAAAAACAGAAAGCTTCGATAAAATAATCTATAAAAAAAATCATTTTTTAAAAAACTTATCTAAACGGATTCTATATGGTTCCAAAACAGAGGAACCTTGAATCTGACTAGATTGTATGCATTGCCCACCCACCCTTGTTCTTCAACCACAATTTCCTTGAAAATTGCCTTCTGTCTCTCTCTCTACCAAAATTGGAATTGCAACTTTTCCTTCGTGGGCTGAAGTTCTATACGTTCTCCTTCATATTCTCTTTGAACTATGGTAACCAAAATGGAAAATTATTTAAGATAAAAATGTATATAGATAAATCTTGAATTTAATTTATTTTAAAATAGCCACATGAATTTTTAAATCTAAATAAAAAGTTCTTCAATTTTACAAAATTTGCAAACAAATCATTCCGTCTATTAGTTAAAATAAAATCATTCATCATATAACTTTTATGTTTTTCATTAATATATGTGACAGTTTTTTATTTGTTCACATTATTTTTTTAAATAAAAAATATTGATTTTTAAATAGAATAGAGAGAAATTAAAATAAAAAGAGGAGAAAATAGTTATTATTTAATATTTAAAACTTCAAAAAAAAATTATTGAAATTAAAATTTAAGAAAAAAAAATTTATTTCATTTTAAAGTCAAAACATAATATAAGCCTAGCGAAAATTTGCAGTGGTACACAGATCACATACCAAGGTCATTGCTAATTATGAAAATCAAATTTAAGCCTTTCAATCGAAATGTTTGAATCTTTACTAGCTTAACCATTCCCTCATAGCACAACTTGGAAGTTAATTAGGCATATAATAATAGAACAACAAATGAACAGAAGCAGAAGCCCAAGATTTCAGGACGTTGGTTTATGCCATGGTTTTGGATTGGTTTCGAAAGAGAGAACACGGGGTGGTCCTTGCCCTTCGGTTATCCAGCCAGCCCCTTGGTGAGTTGTGGATGTCGTCAACAACATTAGAAACCAACATTTTTTAAATAACAATTTTCACAAGGGACAGTGGCAGCATTTTCTGGTGAAGTGTGGAACCTAGAAACTAGTGTGGGCTAAGCCGCTAGGAAGGTCCGTACAAGTCTAGCCCGTGGCCCAACCTTAGCATTGATTGTTTGCGTATTTGCAACTAGTAACTATGAACAAGCCTGTAACTTTTAAATTGAGATCCAACCATATAACACTGCTACCTTAGTGATTTGTAATTATGATACCCATGTCACTGTGCCTCAAATCTGTTCTTTTACAAAATGATTTCAATACAACTGTCTTAACTTTTAAAACGCCTTTGACATGTATTATTAATTTTTTTTTATTTAAAAAGTAAAAATTAGAGAAGTGTAATATTTTGTTTCATTTAATAAATAAATAAGAAAAACATGAGTTTAATTTAGGTTTATTATAAGTGTTAATTTTTTTTATCATCATTTAATTATGTATTACCTTATTAGTCAACTTTTTTAATAATTTGATAATATATAAATGAATAACGGTGTAAATTTTTTTAACACTGAGAACACAAAGGACGTTCAATACATCTTAATTTTGAAATAAATAGATGAAATACAAGAAGGAGGGGTTGAATTGTGTTTCTTAACCTTTTTGGAAAACTTTTTCGTAAAACAGTTCTTGGAATAAAAGTATCGCAAGATTGTATAAAAAAATAGACGAAACACAAACTCATCACAGTCCATTGGATACAAAGCGAGTTTTACTGAAAATCTCTGAACACAAGTTAAAGACTTATGGTTTTAGAAAATATTTGTTAAGTGCAATAATGATAATCCCAAAATGTTAGTTGAAAAGTAAAATAACACAAGGAGAATGAAGAAAAGCTCACACCAGAAATATATACTGGTTCATTCTCACAACCCGAGAGTTACGTCTAGTCCCTTCAACTTGAAGGATTTTCCACTAATCTTTCTCGGATTACAAGTATTCTTCTCAACGCCTCTTCAGGCTACAACCAAGTATTATAAACCTCTTCAGGTTCTAACAACAAGTATTCTTTTACAGACAAGCCTCTTTAGGCTCAACAGCCAGAGTAATAAAGAGTGTTTACAACACTTGAGGTTAACTCATGATGTGTGAGGATAAACAATAAACTCAAGTATAAATTATATACAAGAGTAAATGGAAGTATATAAATTAGAGTGAATCTTTTGCTTTGAATATTTTCTCTTGTTCTCTTGATGTCTTTTCCTCGTGTATTGATTCTTTGAAAACTATGGTATATATAGGCTTGTGAGCTTTGAACAATCTTTATAAGCTTCTTGGTCCAACGACAATATTTATTACCGTTCTAAATAGCATTAAATGCACAATGTTGATAACGTGTTATCTCCTTCTAAAAAGTGGCTTTGGTTATCAACATTTGCGAGGAATTTGATATCTTAGTTTTAACTCTTCTGAACAAGCATAAAGTTCTTTATTTGTTGGTCATTGTAGTTGTTAGGTGTGTTAGCTCCAACGTATAGAGTTGAACTTCAAAAGTTACGTTCGTGTCAAAGATCTCATAAATAATTAATGCACTTTATTTTGTTTGTCTTTAAATTGCTTTGGACAGATGCTTTGAGAAACAATCAACAGATACATAACAATGGACGATGCAATATAATATAATAAAAATTTCATGTTTTATTGGACGCACATAGTGAAACATAGATTTTGTCTTTATAAAAACTTGTCTTTGGTCCAAAGATACTTATAAGTCATTTATTCAAAAGATACAACTTGAACTTTTTCTTTTAGATCGAAATAACATAAGTTTATTCAAAACTTATTTGTTCATTTTAATTTAATATTTTTATTATCTTCAAAACTCTGAGGGATTTAATTTCATTGAACAATTTTGGTTTCAATATCAGATACTTGAATTCGTCTTTGGTTTCAACAATTTTTTTTTAACTTCTTATGTCATTTTTCACTAATAAATTTCACTTATTAGAACAATTGTTATTATACATGAATTATATATATTAATAGTCGGGCATTGGCCAAAGTAATGAGAAAACTATTTTGTAAGTAACTTAATTTTAGTGTGATAATTAATTAAAAACGCAAATTTGAATTTTGTTCACTAAACAATTTAATTTAATAAAAAATATTCTAATAATAGATATCAATAAGAAAATCAAACATGGCCATTATTAAAAAAGTTTTACATTATATATAAATTTTTTTTGACATAGTAATGATGTATACTAAAAGAATCTTACATCATATAAATACGAGCATGTTTGGGAAAGATTAATTCTTTCCCAAAACAGCTTTTTTTATTTAAAAAAGCTATTTTATATAAAATCTATCTTATTTGCTTAAAGTGTGTAAAATTGATTATAAGTTAAGATTATTTTTTTATAACTAAAAATAGTTTTTTTTAAAAAGTTGTTATTTTAAGCTTTTAATTATTTGATTTCAGATTATTTCAAAAATTTTAAGAGAGATTTACCTATTTGCCCTCAATCAAATAACTTTTTCAACCATTTCATACATCTTTTGGTAATTAAATACATAAAAATGATTTTTTATACAATCCAAACAAAACTCTTTATCATAAAATCGATTATAAATTAACATATCCAAACATAAATTAATTTTCTCATAATCGATTTTGTTGAAAATCGATTATACACATAATCAATTTTTCACATAATATTTTTTTCACAGCTAATCCAAACACAGACTAAGTGTTAATATAAATTTTATAATTAAAACATTTTCAATAAATAACACATTTGATAATTTGTAATAAAAGAGTCTTAAATCATTTGAATAAGTGCTAAGATAAATTTTAGAGTAAATACTCAATTTAATCTTCCAAAGATATATGTAACATCAATTTGGACCTCAAAAGATTGTAGACATTAATTTAGTCTCTCAATGATTTAAATGGACATTAAAATGGTCCTTTCGTCGTTTCCCATGTAGATGTTGTTACCACACATCCGACATGGCACGTTATCTACACAAGTGGACATTTTTTACACATGCGGATGTCCTACGTGTAAAATGGTGACGAGTTGGTTGCTGTGTGGGTGATGAGATGGATCCCAATAGCTGAAATTTCCAAATTCATAAGGGTTATGAATCCTAACTCTCCAAAATGAAAGAACACCTTTGTCCAAGGGAGAAATTCACAGTCCAATAATGTGAAAGGGTTCATATGGGTTCATTGGTTCAGAAGTAAGTGGGACTTTTGGCCAATTTACGTGGGTTCTTGAAATGCTCAAGAAGGAGGCACCATTGCCCCCCGGCTTAATAACAACCCAACTGACATTGGAGGTGTTGTGGAATGCTAAGGTCTTTCGTTATCCTTGTCCTCTTTGTTGAAGCGATTAGAAGCGGCAAAAGCAGAGGAATTAAGGAGTAGGGATAATGATTTTGTATATTACAATCAAGGAGTTGGAGGTCTATCTTCGTCAGCTTAGTATCCTTACAAAAATCAGGGTAGTCATCAAAAGACGTTGCATATCCATTGAAATGATCATTTCACATTTCTCGCCTTTGAATTTCTCCCTTGGACGAAGGTGTTTTGTGATTTTGGAGAGTTAGGGTACATAACCCTTATGAATTTAGGAATTTCAGCTGTTGGGATCCATCTCAACACCCAAAGGGCATCCAACTCATCACCATTTTACATTAGGACATCCACAAGTGTAGAAAACATTTTACCTGTGTATATAACATGCCACGTTGGATGAGTGGTCACGACATTTACACAAACAATGACCGAAGGACCATTTTGATATCCATATAAGTAATTGATGGATTAAATTGATGTCCATAATCTTTGGAGGAACAAATTGATGTCTCGTGTATCTTTAGATGACCAAAATGAGTATTTATCCTAAATTTTATAATTAGAATCAAAGTTTTAAGAATTGAACCGGATATTGAGTCGGCGAGACCATTAGGTCATGATTCGGTTGGTTAAACCGAATGACATAATAATTATAATTATAATTATATATATAATTATTTATATACAAATAGTAAATCTAATAACATGAATTACAAAAAAAGAGTAACAGGGATTAAAAAAAAGAATTGGGGTTTAATCCTTATTTTAAAAAGCTATTATTGTTTCTTTTTAAAATACTCATAACTATGAAAATAATGATTTTTATTTTGGAAAATTGGTTGGGCAAACTGCATTAGGTCATTTTTCATTGCGTTGATCCTAAAATGCTACTAGGAAACAATATAAAATGCATTCAAAACAGACGAACAAGTCAAAAATTACGACTTATGAAAGATAGATGTGAAAAAAAATCTTTAAAAACTCATATAAAATATATATTTTTTGAAAAAGTAATAAAAAATTCAAAAAAAATAAAAAATAAAAAAATTGAAGAACATATCAGTTTTCAAGAACTAGCTCTGGTTCAAACAGTTTGTCAGTTCAATCCGATTTTGGCCAATTTTGGCAGTTTAATGGCTGTTCAATACCCTGATCAATTCTTTGAGTGAAACAAAACCCTAGACACATCCAGTTCCTGATCCGACTGATCGATTTAGTTTGGTTTTTAAAAACAATGATTAGAATATTCTTAATAAATAGCACCTTTGATGATGTGTTCTAAAAGAGTCTTACATCATATGAATAAGTGTTAATATAAACTAGATGAAGACTCACATTAAACAAAAAAAGATTTGATTTGTTTAGAGAATGACTGTCATATAAATATATGTACCATATGTGCTTTATATTAATACAACTAAGAAATTTGTACAAAACAAATTATGATTTTCATCAATTTCTATGCATTACCTACATTGAATAACATTTTGGGGCATTGTGGTTAAATAATATTTACAAACTTCTCAAAGCTCGAGAGAACTTAGAGATAGTCACAACTGATTCCTAGATTGGAAATTGAATAAGTTCTTCCATTGCCATGTAAGTAAGAATCATGTGGCACATAAAATAAAACAAGTGAAACCTCTTTTTTATTTTGCAACATTTTTTCTTGAGATAAATTTGTATTGTGCAGAAGATGCATGCCTTTGAGAAGAAGGTAGCTAACCTTCCTATAACTAAATTATCCCACAAATACTTGTGAAGCATTGATTGAAGCTTGCCACAAATAAGAGTGCGTCATGATAACAAAAATGCTCCAAATCCCACTAATAAAGACTAAGGTAAGTTTTAAGTAAATTCCATCACTTACCACATTTTTGAGAAATCTAATATATTAGCAGTAACATCGAAAGCTTAATTCAACACATGATTTAAACTTTTAGCAAGAAAAGTGGTTTTCTTGTTGATATTTTTGCAAAAAAAAAATAGGAAGGTTGAGAGCATTTGTAATAATAAGAATAAGAATAAGAATAATAATAACAACAACAATAATAATAATCATCATCAAATAAGGCAAATGTCAAGAAAAAAAGTGCCAAAATCCATACACAACAATCCAATTAAAGGGCCAATCCATGTTAACCATGCCTATGTGTTTCTTCCTTAATCTCTAGTACCACGAATCAAAAAAATCTTAGATCTTGCATCATGCGCTGATTTCATATAACTTCTCTCCTATACTTCCTTTTCATCTACTTATTCAAATTCTTCTTCGATTTGTAGTACATCAAATCAATGCATAGAAGAATAAAACTTGTTTCACTAAGTAATTGGGTTTCCTGTAAGAATTGCACCAAAGGAATACATGAACACTGGAATAAAAGGCATAAAGTATCATGGAATACACAGTTAGTGCATAGGTGTGAATGGAAAACTAATAAAATATTTCCTTGATGGCTTTTTTAACCCCATTCATTTTTATTTCTTTAAAGTGATATAAACATATAGTCCCCATTTATATTAGGGAGTTATATTTGTACATACCATAACCTAAAGGACTAGTTCCATCTATGTATCTACATTGTAAATTTTAGGCATAAAGATAACCCAAATGACCAAACCTTTACCAACAAATATAGGAAACCAATTTAACACGTTTAATAAAAAGATAACCCTATTATAAGTAGAACTCACCCCAAAATGTCAACTAATACAATGAAAATGAATGGATTTTGTTGTTTATCACTTCTGGGCTCGAAAATTGTGACAGTGGTATTGTGATTCCAGTGCTTGGGACGACAAAGAGAGCCACTGGTCATCCTCTTAAACTTGGTCTTGAAATCGCCATGGCTATATTGAGACATGAAGGATTCCAATTAACCCAACATAATAGGAGGGCCAACTATAAGAATACAAATGTAGGATTGTGATGGGTGAATTAGGGTGCAAGTTGCAGGTGTTTAACTGAGATAATCACTAGGAAAAGTAATTGTAAATGAGGATTAAACTACTAGTGTTCATTCATCTCAGTAACTAATGAAGTTTCTATAATACCTCGAAATTTCCTTTTTCTAATTAATGATGTTTTTTGTTATTTTTGTGAATTATTTATTTGTTTTTGATTTTTTTGACTCTGTATGTTGTTTTGAGGCAATACCAAAAATAATAAATAAAAATATTTTCGAGCCTGAAAATTTTTTGACTGTTGACTTGGGGACGAGGGAGCTTTCTAAACCCAAATTGGAAACATATTTTGAAAATTTTATTTTTTTAAGATTTTATCTATCAAATGAAATTTAGGAAAAATCTATTGTCTATTGGACAATATATACTGTGAAATTGCCAAGTGAAACACAAGTAGGGGGTTGAATTGTGTTTCTTAAACTTTTTGGAAAACTTTTCTTAAATTAATTCTTCGAAAGAATGTGTTGTTGAATTGTAAATGAGAATGAACAAAACGCAAGTTCTTTACAGTCCGTTGGATGCAAAGAGTATTTTTTTGAAAAATCTTTTTATGCAATTTTAAATGCTTATATTTTCAGAAAATATTTGTTTAAGAACAACAATGACACTCCCCAAAAGTTAGTTGTAAATTAAGGTACACAAGGAGAGGAAAGAAAAGCTTACCCCAGATATTTATACTAGTTCGCTCTCACAACCTGTGAGTTACGTCCAGTCCCTTCAACTTGAAGGATTTCCCACTAAACTTAACAAGTTTACAAGTATTCTTCTTAAAGCCTCTTCAAGCTACAATAAGTATTCTAAAACCTCTTCAGGTTCTAATCACCAAGTATTCTTTTATACTCAGCCTCTTCAGGCTCAACAACAAATAGAAAAGGGTGTTTTAAAAACACTTTAGTTTAACTCACAACAAGTAAGGATAAATAATTATGCCTAAGTAAAACTCTATTACAAGAGTAAGAAGAATAAATAATAAGAATAGAGTGAAGCTTTGAATTTTCTCTTGTTCTATTGATGTTCTTAATCACTTTTTATTCTTCTTCGAAGACTTTGTATTTATAGGCAGTGTGCAAATGAAGTTGGCTTCATAAGCTTCTTCTTCGTCCAGCTGAAATATTTATTACCGTTATGAGTAGTATTAAACTGATAACGTATTGATCTTCTTTTGAAAAGTGACTTTGGTTATCAACAATAGCGAGGAATATGATATCTTAGTTCTGACTATTTTGAGTGCGCAAACAATTCCTCATTTGGTAGTCTTTGTAGTTGTTAGGAGTGTCTGCTTCAGCGTACATATTTGAATTCTTGAAAGTCGCATTTGTCAAAGATCTCATCAGCAGTTAATGCACTTTGTTTTGCTTGTCTTTGAATGCTTTGGGTGAAGCTGCTTTAAAGAGAAAAAAACAGAGGCAAAACACGCAATGGACGATCCAATAACATAATAATATATAATGAAGATATATTGGATGCACGTTGATTAAAAGAGATTTTGCCTTTAGAAAAACTTGTCTTTCGTCCAAATGAATTCGTCATTTAAGATTTTAAAAGATATGACTTCGTAGACGAATACACAACTTACTTGTTCACTTCAATGTAATATCCTTTTGTTATCTTCAAAACATTTTAGATGTCTAATTTCTTTGAATAGACATTGATTCCAATATTAGTTTCTTGAAAACATCTTTGATTCCAACAATCTCCCCATTTTTTATGATGACAAATAATATTAAATTTGATTGAACAAAAATATTTATTAGTTTAAAAAGAATATAAACTCCCCCTAAGAACATGTTGTATAAAAATTGGATGCAAGAATGTTGGACGCATGTGACTTAGGAACAATTTTTATCAGTTTCGTTCAAAAAGAATTTTTACTTATCTTTGGACAAACTAACTGATAAAGGTTTGAGTTTAAAACGTATCAGAGTAATAAGACTAATTGAATAAGATAACATAATAGAATAAGAATGTTAGTCCAATAATTTTGCTAGTTGCATAGAAATGATTCATATAGTAATATCATATTAAAACTTTGTCAACAGTATCAGAGTCAACATATTCATATGAATCAGAGCAAAATGATTTAGATTAGATAAACAGAGTAACAATGTAATTTTGCTGTTAGAACAATATCAGATTTAGCAATAGCAAAGTCAGAACAAGTTATATCTGATTGAAATTCTAATAGCAAGCAATAAAATAAGAGCAGATATATGCTAAATAAATTTAATTTTTATTCCCATTTCATATATAAGTGTATACAAATCAAAATTTATTTTCCAATTCTCCCTCTTTTGTCATCAGACAAAAAGTAAGGAAAAAAAACATCATTGTCAGTGAAAGATGAAGGAAATAAATAAAATAATTTTCGTAAAACAAGTTTGTAAAGAATTTTTAGAAAAGAAAATATTTTTGAGAAGGAGGTGGAGGAGGAGGAGGAGGAGGAGGGCTATGTGGGAAGTAGAACTTGAGAAGTCTTTCAAACTGCTAGTAGACATTTTGTATTTCATCTCTGATAAGTCTGTGAACATTAGGGGTACTCTTAGCTGAGGCTTCCGTGGCAGTAGAGTGAATGGCTACTAAGAGCCCAATGTGAGGAACAATAGACAGAGGATTGTCCTCTAAGAGTTGAATAAGAGTTTCTTTTGCTAGGACATCGCCTGCTGCTTGGACGTTTGCTTCAGCATCTGATTGATCAGTGTCTGCTTCATCCCCAGAAATCATATTCGGATCCCAGGGAAGAGGATCTTGATAAAGATAAAAGAGATGTTCCCAAGGGTAGGGTCTTGTCAGGTTGGACATGTTGGAACCAAAGAACCTTTGTGAAATTAAGTTTGAAACCAAAATGGTTAAATAATTAATATCCCTTAAAAGTTTTGAAGATAACAAAATGTTTAAATTAGAATGATTAAGTAAAAGACTCACGTAACTCGTTTATAAACTGTTTTGTTAATTCATATAACAAGGAAACAAGGTGTTAACAATCTGTTACTTGTACGTGCGTCTATTTTCTGTCTTTTAAACTAAAGGAAACTAAGTATTCGTCCAATACTTTGTAAATTGATTTTCAAATAATATTATATTGGATCTTCCAAATATTTCCTCACTTAGCTCATGTTCAAAGCATTCATCCAAAGTTCAAATTCAAATATGAAGAAACTGTTCATCATTAAATGCTGAGAAGAACTCTGACAAAGTACACTACAAAAGAAGTCAACTGAGCCGCTAAGTTGACACCGCTAACAACTACAAAAGACCAGCAAATAAGGAACTTTCTGCACACTCAGATAAGTTAGGACTCAGCTATCATATTCTTGGATATTCCTGATAATCAAAGTGACTTTTTCAGAAGAAGTTCAACATGATATCAGTTTATGCATTTAATACTGCTCAGAATGGTAATAAATGTTTCCGTTGGATGAAGAAGCTTATGAAGACTGCTCCAAATGCTCTCACCTATAAATACAAATGTCTTCGAAGAAAAAAGGAGAAGTCAACAATCTGTGTGATCAAAAGTGTAAAAGAATCAAACTTTCATTCTTCTAAGTAGTCATACTCTTGTATAGAGTTCAAGTCTTGAGATTTATTTTCTATCCTCACCTGTAGTGACTTAAAAACTCAATGACCTTCTACATCTTCTTATATTCAACTTAGTTGTTTAAGCCTGAAGATGCTGGGTATAAAAGAATACTTGAGTCTTAGAACCTGAAGAGGTTGAGAATACTTGTATACCTGAAGAGGTGGACAATGCTTGTAATCTTTGTAAAAGATTAGTGAAAAATCCTTCACTGGACGTAGCTCTCGGTTTGTGAGAGTGAACCAGGATAAACATCTTGTGTAAGATTCTCTTCCCTCCTCTTGTGTTTTATTTATTCACTAACATTTGGGGATTGCCATTGTTTTCTTAACAAATGTTTTAAGTTAAAACTTAGAACTTTTTAACTGCGTTCAAAGTGAAATATTACAAAACCTTTTTTAGCGTCCAATTGGACTGAGAAGTTTTTATTCATCCATTGCGTTTTATTGTTTCAACCGTTGTCTTAATTAATTTACTAATTAACGAAAAGTTTTCAAAAAGGTTAAGAAACACAATTCAACCTTCTTCTTGTGTTTCACTTGTTTACTTCAAGACAATGGGAACCAATCTTCGACATCAGCTGGATCAAAAAGCAATACGTCACCACTAGAAGACCTTAGTGGTATCCCGAATATATCATTAGGGATTGCTTCTTGTTCATACTCCCATACATAGCTCTCCCAGTAGGTTTTGGCTTTTCCATCATGAACTTTCCTAGATTGAGACAAGTTATTCAGAAAATCCAAGTCAACTTCCGGTGCTGGTTTCCGTCCAAAGTTAGGATCGAATCTGGAGGGCAGAGGCCAAGAGGCTTGATTCTTGAACTTTTTGAGATCCTTATTTTATTAGGATCCACCATTGCTAGCCTTCGACAAACTTGATTAGGTTGGATCGTGATGGATGTGGCAGAAGTGATGAGTAGAGAAGAGGGGACAAAACGTAGGTCCTTCTGTTGTGGACTTTTAACTTTAGCAGGTGAAGGTTTCAAAGTGTCCTTTCATCCAACAAAGTCTTCGACGATTTGGAGCTTTTATCATCATTAGATTACTTTGTCCAAAAACTTGTTGTGTTTGAATTCGTCCAAACACCTTTATTATTTCTTCTTCATTCAGGGTCTTATAAGGGAAAAAAAAACACCTTGCTCCTTGAAGAGCTTGGTAAAGAGAACACTATAGGAGATGATAGTTTTCTTGCCTTTCCCTTGTACACTTCGTTTGAAGTTCTTGAACAGCAGAGATGGGAGATTGATTTGTTGACACAACATCAGATGACATAGGCAGAAAACGTGAACACTAGAGACAGAATTCTTAGACCCAGCCTTGTGAAGTATTACTTTGTTCAGTAGTTGATGCAGCACCCTTGTTTTGTCATACATCTTCGCTGCAATCAACCTATCAGAAGATGAGTCCTTGAGGAGTATATCAAAAACTCTATCTTTTCCTCCATAGTCTTTTTCTCAATCAATAAAGACTTGAGCTCCTTCCAACCAACATTGAGTAGCATCCGAAATGGTGACTTCAGACACAATCACTTCTTTTCCCATAACTTCTCCTTTGACTTTAGTAGCGGAGATAATAGCATTTTTCCAGAACATACGAACAAGTTCTGGATGAACTTTCACTGGTTCTCGAAAGAAGTTAGACCAACCAGCACCTTGCAAATTTTCTTCAATGTTAATATCACACTCTGCTAGTGTAGAGGTTTGGAACAAATACTCCACGACAATTTCAGCTTCATCCACATTAAACTTCCTTCCACTGGCCATTTCTCAGAAATTTTGAAAGAGGGAATAGGGTTTTAGAAAGAGAAAAATGTGGTTTGCAAAAGATTTCTTAGAGAAGAGTTTGAACAGTTTTGGTAGCGTAAAAATTTAATCTTAAAACAAAACGAGATTTTTATAGAGATTTGTAAAAACAGAGTTTTGAAAAAAATTTGAACGAAAATTTCAAACGATTTTACGAATTAAAGAAATACGAGAAAATTTCAACAGACACACAATCAATACGCATTAAAAGTAACTGTCACGTCCGCAGTAAAAAGTAACTTCTGTGACTCTTCAAAAACTGACTCAGCGTCAGAAATTTGAATAAGGTCATAAGAGACAAAGATATTTTACAATAAATGCAAATATAATATGTCTAACGACCTATCAAATAATGGACGCACACACACATGATGCATATCAAGTAAAAGTCATAATGGACGTAGATTATCAATGGACGCACAGATATAAGTTTTTCACAAAATGCATACTTAAATGCTTTCTAATAAAAGTAAACATATCCTTAACGAGGGGTTTTGTAAAAATATATGCCCATTGATGATTTGTATCTATAAATTGAATGTTAAACACACCTTTTTGAATATAATCTCTTATAAAGTGATGTTTAATTTCAATATGCTTTGCCCTTGAATGTAGAATGAGATTCTTTGATAAATTTATAGCAAATGTATTATCAAAGATGTTGCAGTCCTCTAGTTGATGCTTGATTGACAAGAGGTTGTCGAGACCTCGTCAAATAATAAAAATTACCGGTTCACAAACTAATTTGTAGTATAGAGAATGAACCGAATCGTCTCTCAAGGATCCAAAAACAAAGATTTAATTAGATCAAGATAATTAGAAAAGGGGGGGTTTTGTTGTTGATTAACAAGATTAATAAAAGTAAGAGATTCAAAGTTGTAAATAAATCTAAGGAAACAACCAATCCAAGGAAATTTACCGATCTTGAGTTTAACTCATCATTGATCACAAGGAATTCACTTAATTGCTAACCATGTTCTTGGCCTTAGATCACATCAAGAAGCCCTAACATGATCCAAGAATTCTTTACTAGATAAGCATCTAGGATTTGATTAACCAAGGTTAGATAAAGTAAGCACCATCCAACATAGATTAACTTAAGATCTAGAATTTAACCAAGCTAAACAATCTATCAAAAAGCTTTAATATATTGTTTAATCTTTATGATCCTCTTTGAATACATGATAATAAAGCTATTACCACATCAACATCTAAATCAAATTAAGCAATTTAATCTAGATAAAAATCAAAAGAGGAAGAAGAGAAACTTGAATAACAATTAAGCAATATGAACAAGCAAAACAAGATCTCCAAATTAAACAACAAGATGGCTAATCCCTTGGATTGATTATGAGAGCCTAGCCTTCCATGGATGGGAAGGAAGAACTCAGAATTTAAAGAACAAAAACGAAATTGCAAAGAGAATGGAGAAGAAGAGAAAGAAAACTCTCACAAATACTTAAACTTTCTTGAAACTTACTTCCAAATTGAATTCTAACTTACTTCAAATTTGAATGCCTATAATACAAAGAGGTTGGCTCTATTTATACTAATCCTAGAAGCCAATTTATACATGTACATAATCTGAATACAACCTATAAAAATATGGAAATTGTCAAATGTGGAAGCTTGATGCATGGTTGGTGGGTTGGTGCATGGTAGGTGGGTTGGTGTATGGTTGGTGGCTTTTAGTCAACAACTCTTACACGACTTCTGGCTTCAAATTCATCACCTAGACGGTGCATTTTGGCTTGGATGTCTTCATGAAAGTTGTAGCCAGTTGTCTCCTTGAAAATCTCCAATTTGAATCATGTCATTTGGACTTTTAGAACTCCAGAAATGCCAAAAACACTGCACCTACCTCAAGTTAGGTTGGAAGAACGTGTTTCCAAATTCAGACCAACTTGTAGCTTGAGAAGCATGCCTAAAACGACATCTATTGACAAAGTGGTCTTCAGTGAAGTTGGAGATATGGGTCTCATCTTTCAAATGACCAAGTTTCAGCCCAAGAGGAGGTCTATAACTCACTATGTAGTCCAATATGTGCATACTGCCCAGATTTTCCTGACAGCAAACTCACTCTGCATTGCAGGGATGTTTTCGACCCTTAGAAGTCCGATCCAGCTCTTGAGTTCTTCATGAAACTTGTAGAGCATTGTCTTAGCTTTCCAAAGACACCAAGATCACCTCAATTGGATCACCGAGTCCCAAGTTATGGCCTAACCAAGGAAGAAAGGTCAAAATGCATCAAAATCCGAAAATTATTCAACATTTACATTAAAGCCCAATGAAGCCCAACAACATTAAACTCATCTAAAGTACTAATATTGGGCACAATAAACATCTAATAATGCATAATACAAAGCTAAAATAAGTGTCTCAAATTGATTCATCATTGATCCACAGAAGTTGAGAGCAGTAACTAGATGCTAATATATATTAAGCTTTTGCAGTTGAAACGACAATTGTACTTTGCCTTTTGCTAGACCATGAGACTAAGCTTCCTCCAATGAAGTGACATCCTCCATTGGTACTTTTTCTTTCAATTTGTCTTCAGCGTAGTCTGCATTACAAAAGCCAACTAATCTGTACTCATGTGATTTCTTAAATAACAAACCCATATTAGTAGTACCTTTCAAATATTTGAATATTCTATTAACAGCAACTAGGTGTGACTCTTTAGGATCAGATTGAAAGCGTACACAGAGACACACACTAAACATTATATCAGGCCTAGACGCAGTAAGATATAAGAGAGATCCAATCATACCTCTATATACCTTTTGGTCTACCTTTTGTTCTTTATCGTCCAATTTCAGTGTGGACGATGGATGCATCAATGTGCTCATTGTTTTGCAATCGTCCATTTTGAACTTCTTCAGGAGTTCCTTTGTATATTTGGTTTGATGAATATAGATTTTGTCTAATGTTTACTTCACTTGCAAACCCAGAAAGAATTTCAATTCTCCTATTAAGCTCATTTTAAACTCCTTCTGCATCAACTTGGAAAAATCTTTACAGAGATTCATCAGTAGCTCCAAAGATAATATCATCTACATAAATTTGGACTATAATGAAATGTGAGTTTACGTTATTGCGAAAAAGGGTAGTATCAACTTTTCCTTTAAAAAAACTATTTTCCATTAGAAAAGTACTCAACCTCTCATACCAAACTCGAGGAGTCTGTTTCAATCCATATAGAGCCTTTTTTAGTTTAAAAACATGCTCTGGATAGTTTTGATCCTAGAAGCCAGGTGGTTGCATAATGTAAACTTCTTCATTGATTATGTCATTTAGAAAAGCACTTTTTACATCCATTTGATAGAGTGTCATACTATGATGAGTAGCAAATGAAAGTAAAATGTGTATGGCTTCTAATCTAGCCACTGGTGCAAAAGTTTCAGTAAAGTTTATACCTTCTTGTTGCGAGTAGTCTTGGAAAATTAACCTTGCCTTATTTCTCACAATCTTACTATCTTCGTCCAAATTGTTTCTAAATACTCATTTTATGCTGATGATGGATTTGTCCTTGGGTTTTTGAATTAGTGTCCAGACATTATTTCTTGTGAATTGGTTAAGCTATTATTGCATGACCAATATCCATCCTTTGTCCAAAAGAGCTTCTTCGATTTTCTTTGGTTCCAGCTTTGAGATGAAGGCAACATTTGAATATTCTTTGAAAGTTGACCTTGTTCGCACCTTATCATTTGGATTACCAATGATTTGGTTTTCTGGATTATAAGTTTTGAAGTGCCAACTTCGTTAAACATTGTTTGTTGCATTTTCTCCTCTTTCTTCATCATTCAATGCTTTATTGCTACTAGTTGATGGACCTTCGTCTTTGTCATTTAGATTTAAATCTGCAAAAGACTCATCTAGCTCTGATAAAATTTTATTAGGATTTTTATCGTTAAACTTAACATGGATAGATTCTTCCACTGTCAAAGAGTGAGAGTTGTAAACTCTGTAAACCTTTGAAGTTTCAGAGTATCCTAAGAAGATACCATTATCAACTTTGGCATCAAACTTACCTAAGGAATTTTTTGTATTTAAAATAAAGCATTGACAACCAAATGAATGAAAGTATGAAATGTTGGGTTTTTGGCACTTCCTCAATTCATAAGGAGTCTTTTTCAGTATAGGTCTGATATATATTCTATTTTGAATGTAGTTGGCAGTGTTAACAGCTTCAGCCCGAAAGTGTCTTGAGATTGAGTTGTCATTGAGCATTGTTCTTGCCAAGTCTTGGAGAGACCGGTTTTTCCTCTCTTCCACACCATTTTGCTGTAGTGTTCTCAGGGCAGAGAAGTTGTGAAAAATACCGCTTTCTTCAGAGAACCGTTGAAAGCTCTCATTCTCAAACTCTCCTCCATGATCACTTCGGATTGAGCTGATACGTATGCCTTTTTCATTCCATTTTGTTGTGGTGTTCTCAGGGCAGAGAAGTTGTGAAGAATACCACTTTCTTTACAGAACCGTTGAAAGCTCTCATTCTCAAACTCTCCTCCATGATCACTTCGGATTGAGCTGAGACATATGCCTTTTTCATTCTGAACCCGTTTTTAGAATATAGAAAAGACCTTAAAAGACTCATCCTTGTGAGCTAGGAACATAACCCATGTCCATCTAATATAGTCATCCACTATCACTAATCCATATTTCTTTCCATTTAACGAGGTTGTTCTTGTTAGACCGAACAAATCCAGATGCATCAGCTCTAATGGTCTAGATGTGGAAACAATATTTTTGGATTCAAAAGAGATTTTAACTTGTTTCCCCTTTTGATACCCATCACATAGAACATTCGATTTGTACACAAGATTTGGTAATCCTCTTATGAGGTTATGCTTGTTCAGCTTTGAGATTAACCTCAAGCTTGCATGACCAAGCTTCTTGTGCCATATCCATTGTTCTTCTTTGATGGACATTAGGCATGATACATTTTGTTCTATAAGGTCACCTAAATCAATCTTATAAAGATTGCTTTGCCTTTAGCATAAAAGAGTATGGATCCATCAAGGTTTCTAACTATACATTCTCCTTTGTTGAAGGAAACATCAAATCCACTGTCACATAATTTGTTTATGCTAAGTAGATTATGTTTTAATTCTTCAACAAGAAGCACATTATCAATTAACGGGAAAAGGTGCTTACTAATCTTACCAATTCCTACAATTTTACCCTTCTGGTTTCCTCCAAAGGTGACATAGCCACCTCATCTATGTTTGAGTTCTTGGAACATAGACCTTTTTCCCATCATATGACATGAGCAACCACTGTCCAAGTACCATGATAGGTGTCTTCTTCCTTCTGCTAAGCACATCTGCAAGAGGAATTATCATAAGTTTAGGTACCCATATCTTCTTGGGTCCTTTCAGGTTAGTTTTTGAAGACTTATAATACCTTGATTTCCTTTTATAAAAAAACATTTGGACATTGTATGTCTTTTCTTTTTACAGTTTTTGCAAAAAGGTTTGGTTTTTGTAGAAGTAGATGGTTTTTGAAAGATGCTTTTCTCAGTAGATTGATACCCCAGTCCAGATTTATCACAAGGATCTCTAGAGCATTTAAGCAATGTATTCATCTTTTTAGTGCTACTCACAAATTTACTGAGATCCTCAGTAAGTTTCCTTACTTTTGTTTGAAGTATCTCAACTTCAACAGATGTATTGGACTTAGAGGATGTTTTGAGAAAAAGGTTTTTTATTTCTAGTTTATCACAAATCTTTTGAAGTTTTTGTTTTACTGAAAACACTTTTTCAAACTCCTTTGTTAGTTTTGAAAATTTTCTTTTAAGAGCTTTGCACTCAACAGACAAAATGGAAGAATTACTTAACAGTTCATCAAAGGCTTCTTGAAGATTGAAGTTAGGATCATATACCTCATCTTCTTCCTCATCAAAGGATGTGTTTGCCATGAAGCATATGTTTGCTTCTTCTTCTGCTTCTACTTCATCTTCTGTTGAAGAACGGTCAAGATCTTCCCAAGTTACCATTAGTCCTCTTTTCTTCTTGGTGAAGAATCTTTTCTTCTCCTTATCTTTGTTTAGAGAAAGACATTCAGTTTTGATGTGTCCCGGCTTCTTACACTTATAGCATATGATAGAATTTTTGTCCTTTGTCTCAGCTCTGTCCTTGGAGCTCTTCGTCCAAAGTGTTTTCTTCTCATGCCACTCTTCTTTCTCCACATTGATTGTATCTTTCTAGAGATGAAAGATAACTCATCATCTTCAGAGATATATTCTCCAGATGATTCAGCTTCATCTGAAGATTCTTTAACTTTGAGTGCCTTGGACCCACTTCCTTTGTGGGCTTTTAGGGCAATAAATTTGCCTTTTCTTGAATTGTCCTCTTCTTATAGTTCAAGTTGATGAACTTTTGGAGAACCAAGTAGTTCCTCCATAGAGAGGGAAACAAGATTTTTTTGCTTCTTGTATAGCTATGACCTTGGGCCTCCATTGCCTAGGAAGACTTCTTAAAATTTTTCTAATATGATCTTGATTATCATATATTTTTACCAGTGATCTCAAATTGTTGATGATTGTTAGGTTCCGTCCTAACATTTGATCAATGCTCTCATGCTCTCCCATTTTGAAGAGCTCATACTAATGAACCAACATGCTTATTTTTTATTCCTTGACCTGAGTGGAACCTTCATGGGCCAAGGCTTGAGTGTCCCATATCTCCTTAGCTGTTTCACAGTTGTGAACTTTGTCATGCTCAGACCTGGTGATGGCACACATGAGATAATGTTTGGCTTTTAAGTTTAGCTGGTGCCTAGTTCGTTGTCCCTCCCTCCATTGTGGTCGTGGGAGTTCATGTCCTTCTACGTTGGTGGACACTTGGTAGCCATTTTGGACTAAGTCTCAAATGTCCATGTTTTGTGCATCAAAAAATTCAATCATCATTTTCTTCCAGTAGTCATAGTCGTTTCCATTGAATAGTAGTGGTCTATTCATTGCTTGTCCTTTGTTTTTCATTTGGTTATGCTGGATATTTCCTTTGCACTATTAGATGCTCAATCTAAGAGGCTAAGCTCTGATACCAATTGAAATAGCCAAGTGAAACACAAAAGGGGGGTTGAATTGTGTTTCTTAAACTTTTTGGAAAACTTTTCTTAAAACAATTCTTCAAAAGAAAGTGTTGCTGAATTGTAAATGAGAATGGATGAAACGTAAACTCTTTATAGTCCATTGGACATAAAGAGTGTTTTTATGAAAAATCTTTTTATGAAATTTTAAAAGCTTATATTTTCAAAAAATATTTGTTTAAGAATAGCAATGGCACTCCCCAAAAGTTAGTTGTAAATTAAGGTACACAAGGAGAGAAAAGAAAAGCTTACACCAGATATTTATATTGGTTCACTCTCACAACCCGAGAGCTACGTCTAGTCCCTTGCACTTGAAGGATTTTCCACTAAACTTAACAAGTTTACAAGTATTCTTCTCAAAGCCTCTTCAAGCTACAACAAGTATTCTGAAACCTCTTCAGGTTCTAATCACCAAGTATTCTTTTATATTCAGCCTCTTCAAGCTCAACAACAAATAGAAAAAGGTGTTTTAAAAACACTTGAGTTTAACTCACAACAAGTGAGGATAAATAATTATGCTCAAGTAAAAGTCTATTACAAGAGTAAGAAGAAGAAATAATAAAAATAGAGTGAAGCTTTGAATTTTTTCTTATTTTGTTGATGTTCTTGATCACTTTTTATTCTTCTTCGAAGACTTTGTATTTATAGGCAGTGAGCAAATGAAGTTGTCTTCATAAGCTTTTTCTTCATCCAACAGAAATATTTATTATCGTTTTGAGGATCATTAAATGCATAATGCTTATAACATGCTGATCTTCTTCTAAAAAGTGACTTTGGTTATCAACAATATCGAGGAATATCATATCTTAGTTCCGACTATTCTGAGCGCGCAGAAAGATCCTCATTTGCTAGTCTTTGTAGTTGTTAGGATTGTCAGCTCCAATGTACATAGTTGATTTCTCGAAAGTTGCATTTGTCAGAGATCTCATCATTAGTTAATGCACTTTGTTTTGCTTGTCTTTGAAATGCATTGGATGGAGCTGCTTTAAAGAGAAAACAACAGAGACAAAACATGCAATAGACGATCCAATAACATAATAATATATAATGAAGATGTATTGGATGCACATTGATTAAAAGAGATTTTGTTTTTAGTAAAGCTTGTCTTTCGTCCAAATGAATTCGTCATTTAAGGTTTTAAAAGATGTGACTTCGTAAACGAATACACAACTTACTTATTCTCTTCAATTTAATATCCTTTTGTTATCTTCAAAACATTTTAGAGGTCTAATTTCTTTGAACAGACATTGGTTCTAATATTGGTTTCTTGAAAACATCTTTGGGTCCAACATACTGGTTTTGCTATCAGTAACCTTTATCCATTGGTTAATAACTACTGGTAAATATCTAGCTAGTAAATATCTAGTTAGAAGCCTATTCATCATCCGCCTCATGCCTAGTCATCATTGAAATCATTAGTTACTTTCTAGTCACTAGCTTGGTCACCACATGATGAGTCACTAGCCTAGTCACATGGTGTGTTACATGCCTAGTCACCACATCATGCCTAATCACCCACTTAGTCATCATCCTAGTCATTATGCCTAATCATTGTTTACTTTTTTGGTAGACCAATTAGAAAATGCCAAGTGTAAAGTTTGGGTGATTCATCATTTTTGGACCAATGGGAAGCATCCACTTAGAAAGCATGTGCCAACACATTTTCTTCTCCATTCTTCTATGTGAATTAGGCCAAAGGCCATGTAAGACCATGAAAATATCTCACTTTCACATGTTACCTCGTCATCTTTTTCCAAGAAGCAAAAATTAGCAAAATTCTCATTTTTTCATATTGTTAGTTTTGGTCAAAACCCCTATACCACATTCCTAGCTTGATCAATTCCAACCAACCTTGCTTCTTGAATCTAAACACCATTCCCAGACACTTTGATGTTATGAATTTTGTTGGGTTTCTGGATTGGGAAAACGCAGCGGAAAACAAAACCATATCTCAAACCCAGCTGAGGATCCATGCGAAAATCATAAAATGTGTTATAGGGATTTACCTCTATAAAGAAACAGTTGTCAATCACGAGCATAGCAACAAGCGGTGCCTCTACGGTATCCACACGAATGGACCAAAATCGGGTTGTCCTACACTCCGCGGTACTAGCAACCGGGGGGTGCTCCTCTCACACTCACTTTTCTATCACTTGTGTTGTGTGCGGCTGCAGTGGCTATATATCATGTATATAGCTAGGGCAGTCGTCATAAGAGCATAAGAGGAGCATTGAAGTGTCTGCTTATAATTTGACGTAGGTCACAATTATGTGTAGACCCATCTACTCAATTGGCCCATTTAGTCTAACTAAAAATCCAACTAGTTATCTAGGAGCCGAAGTCATAATTGGATTCCTAATTAAATTCATCTCATGAATATTAAACCTCAATATCGGTCCATTCAAAGTGTGTGACCCTGTAGGTTCCCATTACGTTGATAGTAATACGAAAATCCAATTTTAGCAATACAAACAGCTAGCGGTATCTACTAATACATCATTGCTACTCAAGTAACAGGAATGTCAGTGATTTGACATAATATTTCCGTGAACAATGTTACCGTGTAGTCTAGTCCCTTTGTCTAGATATCTAGATTGAACACAAGGTATGGAACAGTCATTCTTGTATAGTTCAATCTTTGGTTTCTTGATCTTTGAGTAGACATACTAAGACAAATGAGATCAATATATCATACTGATTCATTCGAGTATGGCCATGCATTTTCAGTCTCACTCTATCAAAGGGCTCACAGATGTCACTCCCATTAAGTAGGAGGGACAAATCCTATCTAGGTCACTTACATCCCTTTGCATGATTTGCAGTATGTCTAATAATCCTTTTTTTAATCTCCTTGTTACAAGGGACGTTTGACAGTATCAAGTCATACAACTCCTCATGTAGGGAACTGTAGTGCCCTTTAAGTCAAAGGACCACATACACCATTGTCACTGTGAGAATCACTCATGACACTCACGTAACGATCCATGCAACGTTTTCATAGTGGGTCAATCCAATATAACATTACTCTAATGTGTACCCATGTAAAGACTTGATATCTCATATCTATGACCCGTGAGATATAGTCATCAGTCTACGCACATACTAGTCTCAATGTATTATTGTTGTCCTAATTCACAATAATACTTGACTAGGGACATTTAAGAATAGTGTTCTGAAAGCAACCAATTGGATCTCATAATCAAGTCATACACTTGATATCCTATGCCATTGTACTTACTATTTTATGGATTTTATCATACATATTTAAATAAAATAAATAACACAATAACTGAAATGCCTCATATATATAATAAACGACAAGATACAAAGTATCCAGAAAGGTCAGTATACAACTGGCATCTAAAGCATACACCAACAATCTCCCACTTGCACTAAAGCCAGTCAGACATATCTGATGCCCAAAGACCTAGTGTGACCATCATGCTTACGCTAAGCAAGAGGCTTCGTTAGTGGGTCAGCAATGTTATCCTCTGTTGGTACTCTGCATATCTTCACATCTCCTCTGTCGCTAATCTCTTGAATGAAATGGAAGTGCCTAAGTATATGCTTGGATTGCTGGTGAGATCTAGGCTCCTTCGCTTGTGTAATGGCCCCATTGTTGTCACAGAAGAAGTCCATTGGGTCCATAATGCTAGGAACTACGCCAAGTTCAGCGATGAACTTCTTGATCCAAACAACCTCCTTTGCAGCACTGGAGGCAACAATATACTCAGCCTCTATGGTAGAATCAACTATTGTCTTTTGATTTGAACTTTTCTATCTTACAACCCCACCATTTTGGAAAAACACAAAACCTGATTGCGATTAGGAATCGTCCTTATCGAATTGGAAGCTAGCTAGGTGTAACCCTTTACAACGAGCTCTTCCTCCCCACCATATACCAAGAACAAATCCTTTGTCCTTCTTAAGTACTTAAGGATGTTCTTGGCAGCTATCCAGTGACTCTCACCAGGATCTGACTGGTACCTACTCGTCATGCTTAAGGCATATGAAACATTTGGGCGAGTACACAACATGGCATACATGATAGATCCAATTAAAGATGCATATGGAATGTTACTCATTCGCTCCCTCTCATCTTGAGTGGAAAGACATTGAGCCTTTGAAAGGCTTACACCATGCGACATAGGCAAAAACCCCTTTTTGGATTCTTGCATGTTAAAATGTTTTAATACTTTGTCTATGTAAGTACTCTGACTTAAGCCAAGCAGTCTCCTTGATATATCTCTATAGATCTTGATGCCTAACACATAGGTAGCTTCGCCTAAGTCTTTCATGGAAAAGCACTTCCCTAGCCAAGTCTTTACGGATTGCAAACTAGGGATGTCATTTACAATGATTAGTATGTCATCTACATACAATACTAGAAAAACAACTGCGTTCCCACTAATCTTCTTTTAGACACAAGGTTCATCTTCATTCTTGATGAAACCAAACTCTTTGATTGCTTCATCAAAACGAAGATTCCAACTTCTGGAAGCTTGCTTTAATATATAAATGGATCGCTGCAACTTACACACTTTTCTAACGTCCTCTAGAGTGACAAAACCCTCAGGTTATGTCATGTACACATCCTCGAGAAGATTTCCATTTAGCAAAACAGTTTTGATATCCATCTGCCAGATTTTATAATCATGATAGGCTACAATAGCATGGCAATTGGAGAAAAAGTCTTGTCTTAGTTTATACTATGAACTTGCCTGAAACCTTTAGCCACCAATCGCCCCTTAAAGGTATGCACGTTACCATCCATGTCAGTCTTCTTTTTGAAGATCCATTTGCACCCAATGGGTTTTACCCCTTCAGGTGGGTCCACCAAGGTCCATACTTGGTTGGTATACATGGATTCTATCTCAAATCTTATGGCCTTGAGCCATTTCTTCTGTTTGGGCCTGTCACGGCTTCCTCGTAAGTCGTAGGCTCATCTTGATCCATGAACAATACATCAACTTGTTGAGTTACGAGAAATCAATATCTCTCGGGTTGATGACATATCCTATTAGACTTACGTGGGCTTTGTGCCACATGAGCATGTGGCTGTTCCACAACACTTTGTGGAGCCTACTCATTTTCCACCATTGGTTCCTTGCTACTTTGGGATTCTTGAATTACTTCAAGTTCTATCTTTCTCCCACTGGTTCTTTTGGAGATAAACTCTCCTTAGGAATATAGCAGTCCGCACGACAAACACTTTGCCTTCAGGGGGATTATAGAAATAGTATCCATTGGTTTCTTTGGTCCCCACAAAGAAACATTTATCGGATTTGGGACCAAGTTTATCATAGACTTGATGTCTTACATAAGCTTCGCAACCCCAAATCTTCATAAAAGACATATTGGGACGCCTCCGAGTCCATATCTCATATGGTGTCTCTTGGACCGTTTTAAATGGAACACGGTTAAGCGTGAAAGCACTTGTTAATAGATCATGTCCCCAGAAGGAGCTTGGAAGGTCTGCATGACTCATCATGGATCGGACCATGTCTAACAGGATTCGGTTTGTCCTCTCAGAAACACCATTCCATTGTGGTGTACCAGGGGGAATGAGTTGGGATACTATTGAAGTAAACAAGTGAAACACAAGAAGGGGGTTGAATTGTGTTTCTTAATCTTTTTGGAAAACTTTTCATTAAGAAGCAAAAATGCAATGGACAAAAAAAAACTTTTTAGTCCAATTGGACGCTAAAGCAATTTTGTAATTAATAACATTAACCGTAATGAAAAAGTTCTAAGTTTTATCTCAAAACTTTAGTTAGGAAAACAATGGCAATCCCCAGAGGTTAGTGAATAAATAAAACACAAGAGGAGGGAAGAAAAGCTTACACCAGATGTTTATCCTGGTTCACTCTCACAAACCGAGAGCTACGTCCAGTCCCTTCAACCAGAAGGATTTTCTACTAATCTTATACAAAGATTACAAGTATTGTCCACCTCTTCAGGTATACAAGTATTCTCAACCTCTTCAGGTTCTACGATCCAAGTATTCTTTTATACACAGCCTCTTCAGGCTCAAACACCAAGTAGAATAAAAGAAGATGTAGAAATGCTTGAGTTTTAAACTCACTACAGGTGAGGATAGAAAATAAATATCAAGACTTAAACTCTTTACAAGAGTAAGTGTACTAAGAAGAATGAAAGCTTTTATTCTTTTACACTTTTGATCACACAGATTGTTATCATCTCTTTCTTCTTCGAAGACATTTGTATTTATAGGTGAAAGTATTTGGAGCAGTCTTCGTAAGCTTCTTCGTCCAACGGAAACATTTATTACCGTTCTGAGCAATATTAAATGCATAAGATGATAATGTGCGGATCTTCTTCTGAAAAGACACTTTGATTATCAGGAATGTCCAAGAATATGATAGCTTAGCCTTGACTTATCTGAGCGCGCAGAAAGTTCCTTATTCGCAGATCCTTGTAGTTGTTAGCGATGTCAGCTTAAGCGGCTTAGTTGACTTCTTTTGTAGTATACGTTGTCAGAGTCCTTCTCAGCATTTAATGATGAACAGTTTCTTCACATTTGAATTTTGGCTTTGGTCGAATATTTCGAACCTGAGCTTAGTAAAGAAAACATTAGACGATCCAATATAACAAAACTTGTGAAACAGTTCAAAAGGTATTGGACGAATACTTAGTTTCCTTTAGCTCAAGTAAGAATGGACGCACATACAAGTAATTGTTTGTTAACACTTTGTTTTCTTTTTGAAACAGTTCAAAAACAAGTTACGTGAGTCTTTTACTTATTCATTCTAAATTAAAACTTTTGTTATCTTCAAAACTTTATGGGGTAATAATTCTTTAAATAGATTGGTTCCAAACTTAATTTCACAAGGTTCTTTGGTTCCAACAATTATCCCACACTCTTTTAGATGATCATCAAATTCTTGGCTCAAATACTCATCACCTCGATCTGGTTGAAGGATTTTAATATTCTTCCCAAGTTGGTTTTGTACCTCGTTCTTGAATTCTTTGAACTTTCAAATGATTCTGATTTGTGCTTCATTAGATACACATCCTTATCTACTGAAATCATCAGCAAATATGGCGAAGTACTAAAAACCTCCTCTGGCCTATGGGTTGAAGGGTCCACAAACATGACTATGTATGAGGTATAAAACATCACTAGCCCTTTCAGCTTTTCCAGTGAATGGTGCCTTAGTCATCTTTCTCAATACACAAGGTTTGCATGCCTCATATGATTCAAAATCACACGAGTCCAAAAATCCATTTTGATGGAGTTTGGATATGCTACTCTCATTTATGTGGCCTAGACGATAATGCCAGAGATAAGTTGGGTTCATATCATTTGATTTGAACATCTTAGTATTTACGTTATAGATGGGTATATTGAGGTCGAGAATGTAAAGTGCATTACTCAATTGCGCACTACCATAAAAGATATCATCCATATAAATAGAACAATGTTTGTCCTTTATTATAAATGAAATACCCTTCTTGTCCAAATAAGAAACAAAAATAATATTCCTACTAATGGCAGGCACAAAATAACAGTTCTCTAATTCAATAATAAGTCTAGTGGGCAAAGATAAACAATAAGTTCCTACAACTAATGCAACAACCCTTGCTCCATTACCAACTCGTAGGTCCACCATGCAATATATTAATGGTTTATGATTACTTATTCTATGTGTTTATATGTCTTTGATATATTGCATGAAATTGCTATGGTTGAAATTATGGTATGACTTATATATGGATGAAATGATTCATATGTAGATGAAAAGTATGGGTATAGAGATGTATATGAATGATTAGAGTTATTGAATCAGTGTTGAAATGGAAAATTTTTGGTCAAAAGACAAAGTTTGACTCTCAGCCATTTAGCCAAAAAGTTGGCATCAAAGGCAAAATATTTTATTAATTAATAATCTATAGAAAGTAAGTAACAAGTAGTTGAGTTAAAGATTTATATGGTTAAAAAGGAGATGAACAAAGTTTTATTCTAGGAATTGAAGTAATTGTCACTCATAACAACAAAATTGAGAGAAATAAAATATTTAAAGTAACATTGTTTTCTTAAAGATTATTCTTTCAAAAATAAGAGAAATATTTTAGTAATGATTTAAGGTTGAAACAGATGGTTTAAAGTAGAAATGATTTTGAAAATTAGTTTGGAATTTGAAGTATTTTACTAAGGGTTAGTTTTTTGTAAAAACAATGGTAGCAAATTTTCAAACGTTTGATTTAAATCAAAATAACTTAGATTTTATGAAAAATGCTTTATGCGATTGAAAAGTGTTGTTAAAACCAATGTTTTAAAAACCGGTTGAACCGGATAACCGGAGAGGAGAGCGGTTCAAGATTTGATCGGTTTGATCGGTTGAACCGGTGGTTGAACCGGTATACTATATATATATATATAATTAATCACAAAAATCATAAACCACTTTGTAGTGTCGTCATCTATTTTGTGAAAAAGAAGGACTAAAATTATGGAAACCCCCAACCCAACTCCTAAAAGAGCTAAATCCTAAGTTTTTTTTTAAAAAAGAACCATTTTTTTCTTTCTTTTTTAATAAAAATTCAATTTAAAAGTTGATGACCGGTCTAATCGGTTTTTTATTTCCGGTTTTTTACCGGTTTAACCGGTTCAACCGGTTTTTTTTTATGATTTTTGCGGTTTAACCGCTCGGGCGGTTCTTTGGTTGAACCAGAACCGGTAGAGCTTCCGGTCCACGGTCCAACCGGTTGAACTGGTTCGGTTGGACCGGTTTTTAAAACAATGGTTAAAACCTTACGCGATTCAAAAGTGTTGATTTTTGAGTTGCACGATTAAAAATATGTGAAATTATTTTTACGCGATTGAAAGACGTAACAGAGGTGTTACACGATTTAAAAACGTAACAGTAGTGTTACGAAATTTTGAAAACGAGATAAAAGTACTACGCGATTGAGAAAAACAACAAATTTGTTGTCGGGCCAACGTACTATACCTAGACATGTCGACGACTTAGCCCAGTGGTGGCTTGATTCCGAGGAGATTATGTTGTTAAATCAATAATTATTAAATTATTTTATTTTTGCATGAATTGTTTGATCATGCTTTGTGAAAGTCTAACGAGGCTTTGTTGTTAGGGCTTTAAGTCTGGGAGATTGAGCTTACACCTTAGTGCGGGTGCGAATTTCGTAGTGACGATCAGTTTTGATCTTGCAGGTGTCGGGGCACAGAAATTCCACAAGTGGCCAGTTAGTAGCTCTACTATGCCGTGGTAACTGATGCAAATGCACCGACGATCTCGACGAGATACTATTCCTAGTCCCGATTTGGTGCAGTGTGTCTCGTATTAGCCATGATGCACTTGTTACAAATGTTGTAGCACTTGATTTGAGGCTAACGATATGCGAACATATCTCCCAATCACTCTCTCTGATATTTATTTTTAGCTCCATGGAGTATGGGTCAGTCATTTGTGCATTTGCATAGTCATTTGACATACTGTTGTGTTATTATGGTGTACATTGATTGATTTTCCCATTACTTGATAGCATGACTATAACTATTGATTAAATGCTGAACTAGTATAGTTATTAATACAGTTTTTGTACTGCCATACTGGTATTTGATGACGGGGATCTCACCTCTTTATTGTATTGTTTTGCCTATTATGTGTTATGTTTCTATTCTGTGAAGACCGTGATGACGTCAAGACAGGAGCTGTTGGGCTACATTAGAGTGTAGTTCCATGGGGGTTCTGACACATGGCACGTCCATCTCGATACCGAGCGTATCGAGTACGTAGGAGATGTGACCCTATCAATGACTAGGACACGTCGTGGGATTGCTATGTTTTCTTTTGGCGTTATTGTACATGTAGAGTTCTAGATGTCGATTAGGGAGTTGTGGAGTTATTCATAGTATACTCCTAAGGATGACTCTAAGGTTTCATCTGCTCGGACTCCCGCTCGTAGAGACAAGCCCTCACTAGGGTACTTGTCTGCCGAGGATCTAGAGGAGGACTTGGAGGAAGATCCTTTCCACTAGGTGTTTTGGGACTTTGGCCAGTTTAGGTTTTTAGTACAGTGTTTGTACATATACTCTTTTGAGTACTTATGTCTTTTTGTAAACTTAGGTCTTATGTATTATGTTTGATAATAAACCATGATATAAATATATATGATGTATATTATTTAGATCATTGTTTCTTATGTTCTTTATATTATGTTAAACTTATGTTATCCGCAAAAAGAAATTTTAAAACCCGTATTTTTCGATATAAAACATTTACGACTTGGTTCTAGCTTTATAATCTTTGTTTGAAATGTGATACCCAACGGAGGGTGTTATAGATTCAAAGGGTTAGGACTCATTCATTTGAGTTATTATTAATGAGGTAGTAACTCATGAGGATTCATAGGGTTATAATTCATTCATTTGAGTTATTAAGGAAACATATGTAACTGAAGCTATAACTATAGAACATATAGAACAAAGCAAACAAAATGATTCTCAGCTGTTGAGGGAAAAGAAAGTAGAGTTGATGACGTGACTATTTAGAGGTAAAGGAGTTGAAGCAGAAATTGGAGGTCTATTATGACATGGTTTCAAGAAAAAGTTTAAGATAAACTGATATGACATTGTGCGAGAGCACAAGATAACTGATGTGGTAACACAATAGCTTGAGCCAAAATTTATATATCATAAATAGATAAATAGATTTTGAAATTAGGACATTTTCAAGAAATAACACTTTTGATGATGTTGTCTTTTCTACTATAATATTAATTTTGATTAGAGCCTTAGGGGTCTCAAACGGGCCTGTCCAGACGTTTAGGCCCGGCTTGTTTAACTCGCGGCTTAAACGAGTCGGCCAAAAGTACCCAAATTTAAATGAGTTGACAAAATACCAGCTCAACTCGCGTAACATAAATTCATTGGCTTAAATGGATGGTTCCATTTAAATAATAGATTTTTTAAAATAAAATAAAATCACCTATTTTTTAATGAACTCAAATATTAAAGTCAATTATTAATTATTATATTTTATAGTCAAAATCTAGACTTACATACTTCAAATGTCAATCACTCATACTCAAAACTTATTAAAATATAAAAATTTCATAGTTTTTAGTACAAATGAAAAATGTCTCTAAGACATAGGAGTGTGCTCATCTTGATTTTAAACGGATCATGCACTCACTCTTATAAATGACTTACAAACATAGAAGGCAAGCTTGCATAATTTATACAGTTAAATGTGTGAACAACATTTGACATATAGGATTTTGATGATAACCAAACAAAGGTTTCCACACCAAGAGAACAAGAACAAGATCACAAGGAGTACTCAAGACTTATAGGTTTTTACTTATCATTATAAGAGTATTTAATTGCTTAAATCACTTAGCAAGCAATTTATTTTAATCTTACAAAACTATTTCTAAAATAAGGTTTGATAAAAAGAAAGTTATCTTTAAAATGCTTTGGAAAGAAAGATTTTTTAACTTGATCAAAAATGAGTTTTTAAGTCACTTGTAGTCGACTACAAGGTTGGTGTAGTCGACTACACAGTTATAAAATTTCAAGTTTACAACGTTTTCTAAAAGTCAGAACAAACTTGTAGTCGACTACACGAATCCTGTAGTCGACTACACTAGGCAAAACTTTGAAATGCCTATGTTCTTGTAATGTCCCGAGGACACTTGTAGTCGACTACAATGCTGAAGTAGTTGACTACAATGCTGATAAAAATACTCATCTGTTAAATTTAAGTAAACCCGAGGACACTTGTAGTCGACTACCAAAGCTATTGTAGTCGACTACAACGCTTTAAAAGTTGTTCCTTTTTAAAAGCTTATAAATCCGAGGAGACATGTAATCGACTACATAAGCTCTGTAGTCGACTACATAAGCTCTGTAGTCGACTACATATTATTTTGAAAATATATCTCAGATGTCCTTTACTTTTAAAATGTGTCCGAGAGCTATTGTAGTCGACTACTTTGTAAGTGTAGTCGACTACGTGCGTTTTTATAAAATAAACTCTCATGTTTTTAAAAGTCAGAAAGGAATGGTAGTCGACTACAAAGGTTGTGTAGTCGACTACACACGCTCCAGAAATTCTTCCAACGGCTAGTTTAAGCAATGATTTGATATTCACCTACTACCCAACGGAAATAATTTTATGAGAGCTATTTATAGCTCATCTAAATGAGTTTTAAAATAAGACCCAAGATCATAAATTCATTTTAAAAGAGCTTTTTCTAATCTTCAGTTGATATACTCTGTTTTCTATTTGAAAAAGCTTGCTTAGTGATTTGATCAAATACTCATCAGTTCCTCAAGTTGTATATCTGCTCTTGTGAGAGTTACAAACAACCAAAAATCATTTGATTATCTTGTATAAGTTCAAGGAGAGAAATTCCTTGTTGTATTGAGAGAGGCTCTTGCACATAGAGGGTGGAGGATTCCAAACTAAGTGAAGAGTGCTCTATATTGAAAGAGTTTTTATCAAGCACCCAAGTTAGAAGCTTGAAGTATAGTTGAAATCTCGGGTGGACGATCTCGAGGACTGGACGTAGATCACAAGAAGTGATTGAACCAGTATAAATCTTGTTTGCATTCTCTTAACCCTTATCTTTTACTTATAAGCTATATTCTATCAATTTAACTAGCTTGATGTTTTTAATATTGTGAATTCTTGTCTTATATTTTCTGTATTAAAGAGCTCATTATTCTTAGTCATTATCCTTTCCAAGTACATTGATTCAATATAATTAGTATCATTGAAACAAACTTTGCGAAAGTTTTGAAAACTCAATTCACCCCCCCTCTTAAGTTATTGAAGCCACTTGGTAACAAAATGAGTTAGTCTAATGAGATTAAACGGGTTAGTTCAAAATACTTGCTTTTAAATATGTTACTAAAATAAAAGACCAGCTTGCATAATTTTTATAATTAAATAAGTTTATCCGTTAAGTTTAGCATGTTTTAACAACCATATAGTGCCTATCATGTTTTTTTATATATATTTATTTTAAATGGTAGATGTCAATAACTCCCTATGTACCACTCAAAAGCTTAGAGCGGTGGGTAAGAAATGCTTCGACTTCAATTGATATAGAGCCAATTTGTTACAGATTATTTGATAAAAAATCACTTTTTTTAAGTAAAAAATCATTTTTAATGATTTTGATTATATTTGTTTAGCTTATTTAAAAAATCAGTTGTTTAAAATAATCATTTTTATAGTTAAAATGAAAAGCTATTCTTATTAATTTTTGAAAAAAAAATCTCTTGCGATAGAAGAGAGAGAAGCTACTCTCATTTAAAAAATAATTTTTATGATTGTAAACAAACACAAAATAGCTTTTGTTTTCTTAAAAATCTCTAAAAAATAATCTCTAAATTATTGAAGGTTAAAATAATTTTTTTTAATCTATAACAAACAGGCTTATAGTTAGTCCATTATGAAAGTTCACCGATTAATTTGTAGTGAAAAGTTTATAAAAAGTTTCTTCTGCAAAATATCTTTTATCACGTTATGTGTTTTGTTCATGTTTCAAATAGTAAGTTGAGTTTCTTAATTGATTAGAATCAAAGTTAAATCATTAACTTATAAAAAATTTAGGTGATAATATTCACTCGCCAACCAATACATGTTACCATTTTTCTAATGGTATATTCTTGCAAAACTCCAATGTCTCTTTCTTATTTCCGCAGCCAACAACTGTTTTACACAAATTAAAAAATTTTTAGAGGTTTCCACAGTGCGAGTAGGACGGAATTGCTCAAGTCCAAGGTAACGTGTTGGTTATGAACAAGACAAGACCAACATGTTTTAATATCACCAGCGTGTGCTAGCTGTATGAAACATGCAACTAGTTGTTTACTGAAAAATACACACTCAAATTTTAAAATTTTAAAATGTTTGCATAACAACATAAGTTGCAACAAAGTTTTAATTTTTGGGTTAAACTATAAAAAAAGGTTTTTTTTGTTGAAAAAACTCTCTAATTTTAACATGAAAAGGCTTACTTTAAATTAAATTAGAAAATAATTAATTAAGTTCATAAATTAACTTAGAAACTATTTAATTACAGTAAGATAATATTTACATAACAATTGATGATATTAAAATTGTATATAATTGTATAAGTGACTTTTCTTCTGTTTAATTTAAATATAATTACATTATTGATGAGATTAAAATTGTGTATAATTGTACAAGTACACTCTACTTAGGTTTTTATTAAATTTAAATTATGATTATAATTGTAAATATTATATAAATTCTAATATCAAATTTTTATCTTTATTATCATTCTTATATTAAAATGATACATAATATTATTTATTATTGAATTGTTGTTGATTAAGTTTCAACCTAAAATCTAATGTCAATAAATGGAGGCGATATAGAAAAACATAAAAGTTTATATAATATATTATTTTTTTTTGTTAAAATTACGATAAGTGTCCTAATATTTTTTGAGTATAGGATAAATTCATCCGTAGGATAAATTCATGTTGGAACATTAACATTATCCTAACCACAAGATAATATAATATAATATAATACATGAACAATGATAAGAAAATTCGATCAGATAGGCGAGTTTAACCGATTGAATTAGGAACCAGTTACCCCACTAGTCCGATTCATCCCAAAAGCCCATTTAGCATGAAAATTAGTCAAGAGTCGGGTGAACTGGTCAACTCGAACTGGTTCAATTAGGTTCAACCTGTCATTTTTTTTATTTCTTGCTAATTCAAATGCTGTCATTTTAATCTAAAAACTGAATGTAAGCCAATTTAAAAAGAATTTTATATGAAATACTTAAACTTAGATTATACAAAAGCTTAGAAACTAAATATATAATTGATTGTATATCTCTTTGATCTAAAATTAAAAATTTTTTAAAAAAAATAAATTATAATACTTTTAGTGAACACTTAAAACTCTTAAAAAATAAGTTATAAATTATCTTTTATTATTTATGTTATTTTTTATAATTTTTTATTTATTTAAATAATATAAATATATATATTTAAATTATTTAATTATATTCTAATTAAATCACAATTAAATCATTAAACTTTAAATCAATTTCGTAATTAATTGAATCACCGATTGAATTTTTATAACCTTCTACATGAAGCATAAGGCAGACATAGTCGTGGGTTAAATCAAATGGACAAACTTTCTCTTATCATGTCAGGCATTTCTGTTCGGTGGAAGCTGTCAGTGATATACCGACAAAAGAGTGCATACATTTCCATGCAATTGTCGTTAAAGTTGTACACGTGCATTACGCGCATTCTGTCCAAGACAACTCAAAATAGAAAAGATTGTTCCCAAGTTCCAACTAAGAAAAAATTAATTGTGTTTCTAGTTTTGCCTTTCACTGTTTTACATTATAAAAAACATCTTTTTTATTTTACCAAATAAATAAATGTCAGAAGTGATATTAATTAATTATGTTAATTTATTTTAGCCTCCGAAAGAAAACAACCCTAAAGAATGTGTGAAATTGACACATGCTGGTTGTTTGTTATCATTGTTGTTTTAACTTAAATAAGAGTCCAAAAAAATATATAGATCAAGAAGTTGATTATTTGCTTTTCTTTATAAAGAAAATTATGAGTTTAATTTTGATTCATTATTAATGTTAATTTCTTTTACTATCATTTGTCGCAATCATTTTGAAAAGCGCCAATGATACGAAGAGACAACTAAAATTTAAAAAAAATATTATTGTTTGGGAGTCGCTACCAATTGATTGATTCATTAAAAATGGAATGATGTGATTGGATACCTAAAAATGGTTTGCGTTTCAAAGTATAGGTTTAGGGGTTAATTATGAATAAGGAAGATGTTAGCATCCTACACTGTCCATTCTAAGAACGGTTATCTATTTAATTTTATGTCATCTGCTAAATTAATTAAATTGATCTTATATTATTTATTCACAAGAATTGTTATCATTTTTATTTTGACATGTCCCATTTTGTTGGTATAATATCAAAATGATAAATAAATAAGAGAAGAAATGAACAACTAAATAATTATTATTGTAGAATTAATTGTAAACCTGCAACATATTACATGATAGTGGTGAGTCAAAAATATAATTTTTCAAATAAATATTTTTTAGATAAGATGAATTGATTTTTGAAAATGATTTCACAAAGGTTATCTTTTAAAAAAAGGGATAATAATCAAATGAAATATAAACTCACCATTATCATGAAGTTGGGATATGCAAATTTGTTGACATTTATTTTTATTATTTTATGAAAATAATTTTTATATTAAATTGTAAGGTTTAGACTCTGTTAGTGTTTTTAAAGAAATCTAATATAAATATATCAAAAATATTGAAAAAACTTTAATTGATCATCTTTTTTTATCATTTCTCAAATTTTTTATTGTCGACAATATTTAAGAGTTAATATGATAGTTGACGAAAGTCGCATGCGTATGGTTATAGTAAGAAATTAATGTGTGAGAAAAAGATATTTAGTGGAGATTATCTAAAACCCTGTTAGCGTTTTTGGCAAAACTAAAAATAAACTCTTCATTTTTGAAAAGTCAAAATTTCGTTGTCACTTAAACTAATTTCAATTATTCTATTGTTGGACACTTACTCCATATTAAAAATGAATTAAAGGAATATGAAAATTTAATTTATGAGATAATATATTTTATTGGGTATCGTCCAAAGCCCAACTAATGTTCCTAGCAAAACTAAAGAGATATTCTCACCTCTAAAACGTCAAAGCGTCACTATCATTGTAATTAATTTTTATTTTCCCCTCCTCGGCCATCTTAATTCATGATTAATAATTGTCGAAGGATATGAAGAAAGTTAATCAACAGAGATGTCCAATCTTAATTTTTTTGAAAAAAGATAAAATCAAAAGCTAATAAAAGTAGATGCTTTAATTAATAATAATAAATCAAACAAAAACCAAAAAACACAGCCCAAGAGGGTCTCGGCCCACTTTCAAGGAAATTTCCCAACACATGCTGACGAGAATCATAATGAATGCAAACGATGAATACTAAAACATGCAATTGAATATCAAAATAAAGATTAAAATTAAAAGAATAAGAGACATGATAGCATGCAATGAGGTATTGTCACACATGGTAGAGGTGCAATATTAACAAAGGTAAACAAAAGCTTTGTTTTAGATTTTGAATATAAGGGTTGATCCATTTAATACGCAATGGTTTTGTAGACTATTTGACTGCTATACTTGGCATGGAACAACGTGGGGAAGTTGGCTTTAGGTTTGCTTCTGGTGTTGGAGGAAGTTATCACATATTCATCTTCATTCCACCATTTTCTTTGTTTACTTATGCTTGATATTTGAATATTTGATGACTTCATATACATAAAGAGACTTGCAAAGCCAATTCTAAAAAGTCCTCATAATAGTAAATACAATGTCATGAGATATCGTGTGTCTGATTTGGTTGCGAGATCCTATTGGTTGCAATTAGAATACTATTTTTAATGCATTGAGACTGATATGTGTGTAGACTAATGACTATGTCTCACTGGTCATAGATATAAGATATCAAGTCTTCACATGGGTACATATTAGAGTAATAATGTACTGAATTGACCTACCATGAGAACGCTGCATGGGTTGTTGCGTGAGTGTCATGAGCAGTTCTCACAATGACAATGGTATATGTGGTCATTTGACTTGAAGGCACTACAGTTTCCTATATGAGGAGTTGTATGACTTAATACCGTCAAATATCCCTTGTAATAAGGTGACTATAAAGATAGCTATTAGACAGACAGCAAATCATGATGTGAGTGACTTAGATACGATTTGTCCCTTCTACACAACAAGCGATATCTTCTGACCCCTTGATTGAGTAAGACTGCAAAATGCATGGTCATGCTCAAATGAGTCAATATGAAATATTGATCTCATTTGTTTTAGTAAGTTTACTCGGAGATCAAGAAACCAAAAATTGAACTGTACAAGAGTGACATGCTTCATGTCTTATATTCAATTGAGATATTTGGACAAATAGACTAGACTATCCGGTAACATTATTCACGGAAAGTTATGTCAAATCACTGACATTCTTATTACTTGAGTATCAATGATGTATTGTTAAATACCGCTCATTATTTGTATTGCTAAAATATGATTTTAGTATTACTGTTAATGTAATGGGAACCTACAGTGTCACACACTTTGAATGGATCGTAATTGAGATTTAAATTCATGAGATGAATTTAATTGTATTGCTATTATAGGATTTTAGTATTATTATCAACGTAATGGAAACTTATAAGGTCACACACTTTGAATGGATCGAAATTGGGATTTAACTTCATGAGATGAATTTAGTTGGGAATCTAATTATAACTTTGGCTCCTAAATAACTAGTTGGACATATAATTAGATTAAATGGGCCAACTGAATAGATGAGTATGCACATTGTTTTGACCTCGATCAAATTATAAGCAGAGACAACAATGATTCTTACACTCACTAATGACAGCTACCCTATTGATCAATCAATTTGAGACACTTATGTTAGCTTTGTACTAGGCTTTATTAGATGTTTATTGTGCCCAATATTAGTATTTTAGATGGGTTTAATGTTATTGGGCCTTAATGCAAATTGTGAATAATTCATGGATTTTGATGCATTTTGACCTTTCCTCCTTGGTTAGGCAATAACTTGAGACTCAGTGATCCATTTGAGGTGATCTTGGTGTCTTTGGAAAGCTAAGACAAGGCTCTATAACTTTCATGAAGAACTCAAGAGTTGGATCGAACTTCTAAGGGTCCACAATATCTCTGTAATGCAGAGTGGGTTTGCTGTCACTGGAATCTAGGCAGTGTGCACATTTTGGACTATATAGTGGACTATAGGCCTCCTTTTGAGTTGAAACTTGGCAATTGAAAAGATAAGACCCATATCTCCAACTTCAATGGAGATCATTTAGTCAATAGTGTTGAAACCAAAATCTTATAAAAAGGTTTAAGTACTAAATTTTTAAATGCTGTAGCTTTCCCTGTTTAAGTTTTGAGGATAACAAAAATATTTATTTAGTTTGAACAAGTAAGTGTTTCGACAATAGTATTAACAAATCGCTACTTGTATGTGCGTCCTTTCTGCTCTATACTTAAAGATAACTCTTTGTGCGTCTAATATGCTATGACTCTTTGTGCGACCAATATGCTATTTTGCTTTGTGCGTCCAATGACTGTCTACATATACTTTAACTATTGGTGCGTCCAATATTTGTATGCATATATTGTTACTACTTTTATTGGTTCGTCCAATACGATCCGTCCATAAGCTCGGACTCATTTCACTCTTTCAAAGTTCAAGCTCAAGCTCTCGTCAAGTGAAAATTCAAAAATGAAGAACTGTTCCTCATTAAATGCTAGAAAAGAACTCCTGACACGGCTCACGACGAGAAGAAGTCAACTAAGCCACTTTTTGGCGACATTGTCTAACAACTACAAAGATCGCCAAATAAGAAATGGAATGCAATCTTAGACAAATCGGGACTTTGTTTTCATTGATTGGAAATCTCGGAGAATAAAAGTCACCGTCGGAAGAAGTTCAAGACTTTTCCGAAGAGATGCATTTAATGCTACTCAGAACGGTAATAAATGTTTCCGTTGGACGATCTAGCCCATGAAGTCTGCTCAATTTGTTCTTACTTATAAAGAGAAGAAGCAGCACTTGAAGAAAAGGAGAGATCTTTGCCGAAGCATCCTACAAAGTCTAAAAAGCTTTATTTCTTCTTGGATTTCCATATACGTGTAAAAAGAAAAAGCCTTGAGATTTCTATTGTCTATTCTCATTTGTCAGTGAGTTTCAAACTCAAGCTTTCATCTACTTTCACTTATTCATCTTAAGCATTGTAAGCCTGAAGAGGCCGTGTGTAAAAGAATACTTGTGTGATTGAACCTGAAGAGGTTGAAAATACTTGTTACCTGAAGAGGTGTATAATACTTGTAATCTCGAAAAAGATTAGTTGGAAAATCCTTCTGGTTGAAGGGACTGGACGTTGTGGAAAAGTGTTTGCCCCAATGGTTTAAAACAATATGTTTTGATGATGACAAATAGATAAGTAGATAATGAATATGCTACCTACATTTGCTTAATGGAATATAGTTGATCAAGCATGATTATGTAATATATCTTGTTTATTTTATATAAGGATCATGCATTGAGTATGAGTAGCATAATTTATAGAATATATCCAATAATACTTTATATGTGTTGTAATGAATTGATATTGGATATGTGTCTATGTGAATCATATATGCATGAAGAATATATAGTTATATACTTATGAATCATGCATATTGAAATATTGAGTTATGCATTTGGACTAACCATGATTTTTAAGTGAGTTATGCTTTGTAGGATAGTCCAAGTATCAAGAGTGAGCAATAGAACAAGAATGTGAAAGACCTTAATCTTGCTCAACTCAAGAAGATGGAGAATGAAGAGATGTTCCAAGCATTTGGAAGATTTGAAGAGAAGAATTTTTATAAGCTTGGATTGCATCAAGAAGCCTAAAGACTTAAAAGGGTATATTTCTCTTATAGGCTATTCTCCTTTGTAAGGATAGAGGTTTTACAAGAAGAGAGCTCAAATAAGGTTTTCAATCTAGACAAATGTTTTTAAACTTGCTAAAATGCCCAACAAACAAGTTTTGAAAAGTTAGTCATGGTGGTATGTCAAAACTATGAAAAATAGCCAAGTTTGAGTTTTGGAAAACTGACCTATGGTCACTATTTTTATCATAACTTTCAAAATACTTTGAGTTTTGATCTAAAACTTATTTCATATGAAAATAGACTCAAAGAGCTTTCCAACGCATGGTCATTTGTTTAATTAGTTAAGAAAGCGAAGAAGTTATGACCGTTGGAAGTTTGATTTTTGTGTCTTTGTAATCTTTGTATCCGAATACGTACTTTACGTATCCGGATATTTGACTCCAGAAGCACTCACGAGTTCAATATCAGGATACAAACCTTTGGTATCCAGATATTTGTCTCCAGAGGCAAATCAACATTGAAATATCCGGATACAGATTTGTGATATCCGGATATCTTGCTCCAGTAGCTAAAACACCTTTCAAATATCAGGATATCTAATCCAAATATCAGGATACGAGTTATGATATCAGGATATCTCAATCAGATATCAGGATATCTCAATATGATATCAGGATATCTCATTCAAATATCAGGATACGAAATCAGATATCAGGATATTCTGTTCTTGGAACAAGCCCAGAAATTAGGATATCCGGATACCAGGTTCAAATATCCAGGATATTGCTTGCCGTAAAGTCGAATACTTGGCTATAAACGGCTAGTTTTCATAGGAATTCTTTCCTAAACACCACCAACGGCTATTTTATTACTTGGGCTATATATAGGAGCTAATATTGAAGCATTAGATTGATGAACAACGATTTACAAATCATTATGAGGATTTGATCATTTTCTATCAAAATCAATATTTGAGCTCTTCATTGTCAAAAATCCATCTATCCATTAGTTCTTCAATTTGTATTATCTACTCTTTGAGAGAGTTTATTCATTCTATCATATTCTTATCTTGTAAACACTAAGTGAGGGTAGAGGTTCCCTCTAGTTGAAAGTGTGAGGCTTATACACAAAGGGTAGAGGATCCCAAAGGTGTAGGAAGTACTCATAGCTTGTAAAGGTTTTTCAAGCACCGGTAAAGCTTGAAGAGTTAGAGGCTCTTGCACAAGGGTGGAGGATCCCAAAGGTGTGAAGAGTGCTTAACTTTGTAAAGGTTTCTCAAGCACCTAAGTTACAAGCTTGAAGAATAGTGGAAACCTCAAGTGGATGATCTTGGGGTGGGACGTAGATCACAAGAAGTGATCGAACCGTAAATATTGTTTGCACTCTCTCTTATCCCTTACTCTCTTAACATTACAGCACTTTCACTTGATATTCTTGCTATCTATACATGTTAACTGCAGCTATAATTATAAATTTCTTTGCATAATCTTGTGAGCTTGTTGTCTTGATCATTAGAACTTAATGTTTAGCTTGTTTGCTTGTTTTTACACTAATTGAAGTTGCAATTGAGCCATCTAGAATATTTGTATCAATGATAATTGATTGTTCTTGGTTAATCACATTATGATTAATATTGTTATATAACTTTAATGTGATTAGCATAATGTTTTGAATGTGAAGTTAATGTTCTTGATTGTCTCTAAGCATGATTTGTGTTTAATATATTTATTCCGCTGCATGTATTGTTTGAGTGCATCAAAATGCACAATTGCTCAAAGTTGTTTTAAAATTTGTGATCACCCAATTCACCCCCCCCTCTTGTGTGATGGTTGCCCTTGGCCAACAAGTGGTATCAGAGCTTCGTGCTCTGTTTTAAAGTTTAACCGCTTAGAGTTAAAGATCCTTGTATAATGGCAACCATAGAAAGTTTTTCAAATATAGAGGGTTTTGAATTTGATAAACCACCATTCTTTGATGGTGTGCATTTTGATTTTTGGAAAACTAGGATGGAATGTTATTTGCAATCTATTGACTTAGATTTGTGGGATATTGTGCTTGATGGTTTTTCCTCTAAACCAAAATTGAATTGGGATTCCTATGACAAGAAATGTTTTACCTTAAACATTAGAGCAATGCAAATATTGAGATATGGTTTAAATGATGATATTTATGCGAGAATTAAAAATTGCTCTAGTGCTAAAGATATTTGGGATACCCTTGATGCTATTTATCTTGCTAACAATGTTTTTGAGCAAAATGTTATATCTAGAATGCAAGAAGAGCAAAAGCCATTGGAGGAAGAACATATTGGAATGGAGCATGCTCTTGAAACATTGATGGACAATCACATGGAAGAAGATGATGTTTCTCATGAGTCAAGTGTGCTAAAAGCGGAAACTACTTCTTACATGGCTCAAGAGGACATTGAGGTAAATTATACAAATTTTGATAATAGTCCTACCTATGATGAGATACAATATGCATATGATGAATTGAATGATGGATTGATAAATTTAGAAAAGAAAAACTTAGCATGCTTGCAAAACATTTCCTCTATTGAAATTCAAATTGAGTCTTTGAAAAATGAATATGCTTTTCTTGATGAGGAAATATTGTTGAATTGTGAAACCTCAACTAATTGTGAAAATTACATTGATTTAAAAAATCAAGTTGAGGACTTATCTTCCAAAGTTGCCCAAATTGAGAGTTTCACTTGTTCTCATTCCATGTTTGATAATGAAAGAAAAACCAAAGATGTTTTACATGGAAAATCAAGAAATATTTGTGGCAAAAATATTTTGGAAAATGTTCACAATAAAAGGGCTAGGTTTTTCGAAAATAATCTTCAAAAGACAAAATCATCATCCAATTCAATTGTTTGCAATTATTGTGGTCATCTAGGACATATTTCTCATTTGTGCAAATTTAGAAGAAATTCTTATATGAGAAATAACATGATGTGGGTTCCTAAAATCCTTAAAGTCTCTAATGCTAACATTAAAGGACCCAAGTTGAAATGGGTACCAAAGAGTCCTCCTAGTGTTCCTATTGTGCAGAAAACTCTTCAAAAGGATGGACAATTTGATCAAGCCAAAATGGAAACATCAAGGAAAACATTCCCAAAGCCCAATGGTAGATATTTTGATCAAAGAGGCAAGAAGGCTTCAACCAAAGCTTCTTATATGCATGATGTGGAACTTGCAAAGTTCAAATATCCAAAGGAGAAGCAATGGGTAAAGAAAAATGTTCCCTTCATTTCTAAGGCCATGGTATCATATGATATTACCTCTAATACCAATTCAATTGCAAAATCTATGAATTTGAGGTATATTGCTTGTAGGCCTTGAATAATGAATTAAATCATGTGTGCTTGATAAAATTTGAATATTGTGTTTAGCACATGATTATGTTTATTCTTGTTGTACCATTTGCTTATTAAGTTGAATATATCTTGGTACACAAAGTTCTATTCTATGCCTAGATATGCTTGATATGCTTTAAATTGTTTATATATCATGAAAAGAAGTATGTCATTGGCATTATGCTCAATGCTAAATTGATTATTGAATTATTATGCTCAACTAGCATATTATGGCTAAATTGATATTTGTAAGAGCATGATAGATTAATTATCAATGACTAATCATTGTGGATCCAAAATTTGTTGGATACCAAAAAAATGTGCTTAAATTTAATTGTAGGGTAACAACTACCTCAAGTATTCATTGAAATAGAATACAACTACTCTACTTGAGGTTAGCATACCTTGAATGGATTCAACTTCTCAAGAGGGATACAAACTTCATGAAGAATCTTTACACCCTCAAGGAGACTTGAAGCATGGAAGTAAAGTCACCTATACAAATTCAATGAATACTTCTTTGGTGATATCAACCTTATCCCTACCTATGTTTTTAAATGTGATATACATGATATCTTGGGATTTTGAGAATTGATTTATGCCTTATCATGTCTTAAATTGTGCTTCTCTAGTAATGTGACTTGAACATGTGTTTGCCTATGCTAGTATGCTAGATAAGTACACTTCTTGATTGAGATGGCATGATAATCTTTTTGTGTTGAGCTTGTGACTATATTTTATTGAACTTACATGAAAGTTCACATGCTCAAAAGAATTCTAATCCTCTCTTATTTGCTTAAATATTTCATATGCTTACTTTGAGATTGGATAGTTGAGGATAACACATCTTCTTGTTTGAAATTGCTTGATATGATAGTTTCCTATAAACAAGAAGAAAATGATTCATTTGTACTTTAAACTTGCCTTTGAACTTCAATGATTCTTACATTGAATCTATATCTTGAAATGAATCATAAATAGTTTTCAAAGATATAAGTTCCATGGTTTTTCAACTCTAGCATTGCAAAAAGGGAACTTTTACTCTTAGTTGGCATGTGTGCATACTTGAAATTATTACATCACATAATATGCCTTACATGATCATTGTTTGCCCCAAAATGCTTATACTAGTTTTGATGATGGTCATGTGTTCTTATATAAGCTTGAATCTTGCTTTGAAATTGCTTAATCTTTGCTTTGAATTCAAGTGCATATATACTTCTCTTGTCATTATCAAGTGGTAAAATTGTATGGTTGATAATGTGATACATTCTTGATATTTTATATCAACCAAAATTATGCTTGTGGATATGCTTAAATGATATTTGATGCTAACTTATGATTTGGAGAGCTTTTAGAATTGGATTTGCAAGTATCTCCATGTGTATCCAAATGTAGCCATCAAATATTGAAATACAAGCACAAGTAGACAATGAGAAGAATTGAATGAAGAAGAGCTTGAGGAGACTTTCTTCAAATGCTAAGAAATGAAATACTCAAAGGAAGAAAATTCAAACTCAAGGGTTCAAAAATTGAAAAACCATCTAAAGGAGCATCACACTCTCTCGAAATCAATAAGTATCTCTATCCCTAAACTTTAATGGTATTATATTGAGTGATACTTGTTGATTAAATGCTTTTAAAATGATTAGATGCTATCTTTATATGAGAAGTATGTTTAGCAATGACTTTGAGGCTAATTAGCTCTAATATTCTTAATATTGTCATTGCATATAGGGTTATGTTATTAATTTAAATATACCTTGATCCCTATGACATATTTCATCATGATGACTGTTTGATATGATTCTCTTGATTCTTAGTGCTATAATTCTTATGAGAATCATGCTCTTGTTTGAAAAGAGATTTTGGTTTAATTGAAAATATTTTTTTTATAAGAAAACTCCCTTATCTTGTTTGAAATGAGCTTTTCAAATTCCATATCCTTGAAAATTATTTAAATTTATTTCAAGACTTTGAAAGTACTTTTCACCTCTTACTACTTTTCAAAAATTGGAAAATGGTTTGGACATGAATGAAAAACTCTCAACATGCTTTGGAAAGGATTATCAAATCTTGAGTAAATGCTTAAGAAAATTTATAAACTCTAATCTTTTGAAATGCTATATAATGCCTATTTCTTTTGATACTTCAAAAGATAAAGTCTTACTCTTCAAAGTGATTCTATTTTCCTAAGGCTTTTGTTATAAGAGAAAAAGGTGGAGATATACTTTCAATTGTCATCTTGAATGCTTTTATTGGATTACTCTCAAGGAATGTGTTTTTAAAGAAAATCTCATACTCTTCTTAAATATTTAAAAAAAAAATTGAAATGTATATTATTTTTGAAATGGGGAGAAAATTCTATATTCTTTGTGAAAATCAATGTTACTTGATGATTTGCTTAAATATATGTTTACACCATGCTTTAACTTGAGTTTTGCTTTGATAAACATATATATTATTCTTTATAACATGTGCATCATCTATTTGAAAAACAAACTTATTCTTGTTTTTTTATCTTTGTGGCTCAAACTCTTTTTTTGGAAAAAGAGAAAATTCAAAATCTTTTGTCTTGATAGATTAAGAAAGAATATGTTTTGTCTTACTCTACTTTACCTTCAATGTGCTTCATATGGTCTTGACAAACATTTCTCTTGATCTATCTTGTGTTTTAATATGGGAGAGGTTAACTTCTTTTTAAAATTCCTTATAACCTTCCTTACTTAAACTTTTGATTTATAATGGTTCTTTATTTTATTTTCTTAATATCTCAAACATCATGCTTGTTTACTCTTGTTAACTTTGAATATATGCATGATTATGTTAAAATAATATATTGTTGACATATTTATGATATGCATATTTTGAGGGGGAGCTTAGTTCTTAATTTGTCATTATATCTCTTGGCTTACATCTTTATTCGACATAAAGTGATTCATTGCTAATACTTTCAAAATGTCATTGAAGATCCTCTCTTATTCTATCAATGAAAGAAGGTAATTATTCATCACTACTTTATCTTATTTCTTTCATTAAGGAATGTTTGATATATGACAAGGTATATAATCTTTTACTTTGAAAAACTTTCATACCATGTTCATATATGACTTATTTGTGACATCCATCAAGTGGTACCTATTTAACATGTGGAAGACAATATTTAATATTTTCCATGATCACTAAAGTTTATTGCTATCATATGCTAGATGTATGTTTACCATAAGATGACAAGCATTTCATGCATCTTATTTGATATCTTGAAAGTATGCTTGTTTCATCTCTCTCTACTTGAGTCATTTGCTAAGTCAAATAGGTGGAGAAAATTTGGTTCTTGCAAACTTGAAAAGAATTATGTTTTGATTATCCTACTGTTTGGCATTATGCATTTTATCTAGGGGAGAAAGGAAAGACACGTTCATATGATCCTTCCATCCTAAACCTTTTTTGTTGATGTCAAATAGGGGGAGAGAAAAGAGGAAAGAAAAATATGTTATTGTGCTTAATGATTGATATTCTTAGTTGCACATTCATTTAGATATCTTGTCAAACATATTTTTCTTTGGTGATTTGTCATCATCAAAAAGGGGGAGATTGTGGAAAAGTGTTTGCCCCAATGGTTTAAAACAATATGTTTTGATGATGACAAATAGATAAGTAGATAATGAATATGCTACCTACATTTGCTTAATGGAATATAGTTGATCAAGCATGATTATGTAATATATCTTGTTTATTTTATATAAGGATCATGCATTGAGTATGAGTAGCATAATTTATAGAATATATCCAATAATACTTTATATGTGTTGTAATGAATTGATATTGGATATGTGTCTATGTGAATCATATATGCATGAAGAATATATAGTTATATACTTATGAATCATGCATATTGAAATATTGAGTTATGCATTTGGACTAACCATGATTTTTAAGTGAGTTATGCTTTGTAGGATAGTCCAAGTATCAAGAGTGAGCAATAGAACAAGAATGTGAAAGACCTTAATCTTGCTCAACTCAAGAAGATGGAGAATGAAGAGATGTTCCAAGCATTTGGAAGATTTGAAGAGAAGAATTTTTATAAGCTTGGATTGCATCAAGAAGCCTAAAGACTTAAAAGGGTATATTTCTCTTATAGGCTATTCTCCTTTGTAAGGATAGAGGTTTTACAAGAAGAGAGCTCAAATAAGGTTTTCAATCTAGACAAATGTTTTTAAACTTGCTAAAATGCCCAACAAACAAGTTTTGAAAAGTTAGTCATGGTGGTATGTCAAAACTATGAAAAATAGCCAAGTTTGAGTTTTGGAAAACTGACCTATGGTCACTATTTTTATCATAACTTTCAAAATACTTTGAGTTTTGATCTAAAACTTATTTCATATGAAAGTAGACTCAAAGAGCTTTCCAACGCATGGTCATTTGTTTAATTCCGTTAAGAAACGAAGAAGTTATGACCGTTGGAAGTTTGATTTTTGTGTGCTGTAATGCTGTATCCGAATACAGACTTTCTGTATCCGGATATTTGACTCCAGAGAGCACTCACGAGTTCAATATCAGGATACAAACCTTTGGTATCCAGATATTTGTCTCCAGAGGCAAATCAACATTGAAATATCCGGATACAGATTTGTGATATCCGGATATCTTGCTCCAGTAGCTAAAACACCTTTCAAATATCAGGATATCTAATCCAAATATCAGGATACGAGTTATGATATCAGGATATCTCAATCAGATATCAGGATATCTCAATATGATATCAGGATATCTCATTCAAATATCAGGATACGAAATCAGATATCAGGATATTCTGTTCTTGGAACAAGCCCAGAAATTAGGATATCCGGATACCAGGTTCAAATATCCGGATATTGCTTGCCAGAAAGTCAGAATAACGGCTATAAACGGCTAGTTTTCATAGGAATTCTTTCCTAAACACCACCAACGGCTATTTTATTACTTGGGCTATATATAGGAGCTAATATTGAAGCATTAACAGATTGATGAACACTGATTTACAAATCATTATGAGGATTTGATCATTTTCTATCAAAATCAATATTTGAGCTCTTCATTGTCAAAAATCCATCTATCCATTAGTTCTTCAATTTGTATTATCTACTCTTTGAGAGAGTTTATTCATTCTATCATATTCTTATCTTGTAAACACTAAGTGAGGGTAGAGGTTCCCTCTAGTTGAAAGTGTGAGGCTTATACACAAAGGGTAGAGGATCCCAAAGGTGTAGGAAGTACTCATAGCTTGTAAAGGTTTTTCAAGCACCGGTAAAGCTTGAAGAGTTAGAGGCTCTTGCACAAGGGTGGAGGATCCCAAAGGTGTGAAGAGTGCTTAACTTTGTAAAGGTTTCTCAAGCACCTAAGTTACAAGCTTGAAGAATAGTGGAAACCTCAAGTGGATGATCTTGGTGGGCGTAGATCACAAGAAGTGATCGAACCATTAAATATTGTTTGCACTCTCTCTTATCCCTTACTCTCTTAACATTACAGCACTTTCACTTGATATTCTTGCTATCTATACATGTTCTCGTGACTATAATTATAAATTTACTGCATAATCTTGTGAGCTTGTTGTCTTGATCATTAGAACTTAATGTTTAGCTTGTTTGCTTGTTTTTACACTAATTGAAGTTGCAATTGAGCCATCTAGAATATTTGTATCAATGATAATTGATTGTTCTTGGTTAATCACATTATGATTAATATTGTTATATAACTTTAATGTGATTAGCATAATGTTTTGAATGTGAAGTTAATGTTCTTGATTGTCTCTAAGCATGATTTGTGTTTAATATATTTATTCCGCTGCATGTATTGTTTGAGTGCATCAAAATGCACAATTGCTCAAAGTTGTTTTAAAATTTGTGATCACCCAATTCACCCCCCCCCCTCTTGTGTGATGGTTGCCCTTGGCCAACAGACGTAGCTCTTGGTTGATAAGAGTGAACCAGGATAAATCTCGTGTGTAAGCTTCTCTTCTCTTCTAGTGTGTTTTATTATATTCACTAACCTCTGGGGTTTACTATTGTGTTTATTAACAAAGACCTTTTAATTGGTTTTAGAACGTGTTAACTGTTTTCTTAAAAGTCTTTTCAAAATCCTTAGAGTCCAATAGGACTAAGCCGTGTTGGTTCTAAGTTCTTTACTTGTCAAACTTTATCCTTCGCTGTGTTCAATCTTCTGTTAAAAAGGAAAATCATTTATTAATCATCAAAAAGGGTTAAGAAACACAATTCAACCCCCTTCTTGTGTTTCACTTGGTTATTTCAAATAGATGTCGTTTTAGGCATGATTATGAAGCTACAAGTTGGTTTGAATTTGGAAACACGTTCTGCCAACCTAACTTGAGGTAGGTGCAATTTTTTTAGCATATCTGGAGTTGTAAAAATCCAAATGGCATGAAACTAATGCCAAAATTTCAAGGAGACAATGGTCTACAACTGTCATGAAGACCTCAAAGCCAAAATACACCATCTAGGTCATGAAAATCAAGCTATAAGTCGGATAAGAGTTGCTAACTAGAAGCCACCAACCATACACCAACCCATCTACCATGCACCAAGCTTCCATGTTTGACAATTTTCATGTTTTTACAGCTTGTATTCAGATTATTTTCAATTACAAATTGGATTCTAGGATTAGTATAAATAGGGTCAATCTCTTTGTATTAAGCAATTATTCAATTTGAAGTAAGTTTGAAGAAAGTTTGAGTATTTGTGAGAGTTTTCTTTCTCTTCTTCTCCATTCTCTTTAAAATTTCATTTTTGTTCTTTATTTTATGAGTTCTTCCTTTCCATCCATGGAAGGCTAGGCTCTTATAATCAATCCAAGGGATTAGCCATCTTGATATTTAATTTTGAAATCTTGTTTCGCTTGTTCATATTGCTTAATTGTTATTCAAGTTTCTCTTCTTCCTCTTTTGATTTTTATCTAGATTGAATTGCTTAATTTGATTTAGATGTTGATGTGATAATAGCTTTATTATCATGTATTCAAAGAGGATCACAAAGACTAAATAATATATCAAAACTTTTTGATAGATTGTTTAGCTTGGTTAAATTCTGGATCTTAAGTTAAACAATGTTTGGATGATGTTACTTTATCTAACCTTGGTTAATCAAATCCTAGATGCTTATCTAGTAGAGGATTCTTGGATCATGTTAAGGCTTCTTGATGTGATCTAAGGCCAAGAACATGGTTAGCAATTAAGTGGATTCATTTTAATCAATGATGGATTAAACTCAAGATCGGTAAATTTCCTTAGATTGGTTGCTTATTTAGATTTGTTTACAACTTTAAGTCTCGTACTTTTGTCAATCTTATTAATCAACAACAAAACCCCATTTTTCTAATCATCTTGATCTAATTGAATCTTTGTTTTTTTATTCTTGAGAGACGATTCGGTTCATGCTCTATACTACAAATTAGTTTGTGAACCGGTAATTTTTATTATTTTGACGAGTGTCGACAACCTCTTGTCACCTACATATGTGTGTGTGTGTGATTTATACATGCAGCAATAGACATAACAGACAAGAGAGATCTAAAACAGTATCAGAAAAGCTACCCATCAGTCATTAAGAGCGAGAGCTAGAAGAGCACCCTCAATAGCTAGCACCACGATGTAAAGGAGAACCTGATTTTGCTCTGTTCGTCTAGATACCATAAAGGCACTGCAACCTCACTATGCTTATGGTTAATAGATTGTGGAGACAACCGTTCCTTCATAGAGGTAACTGCCTAATTCCATTTCTGAATTTTGCATGAATCCTTGACTGAGTTTGGGATTTTTTATTTTATTTTTTCGCTATGTTTGCTTTTTGTTTCGAATCTCGAAACCCAACAAGTACAACTTGAAGAACTAATAGATAGAGAGATTATGACAAAGAAGAGTTCAAATATTAATTTTGATGAAAATGATTAACTCCTCATAATGATTTGTAAATAAGTGTTCATCAACTTGTTCATGCTGCAATCTTATCTTCTATATATATCCCAAGTGGTCGTTGGTGGTATTTGGAAGAGTTTTCTTCCTAAAACTAGCCATTTATAGCCGTTATTTTTGTCTTCTAATTGAAAAGTATTCGAATATTTGAGCTTGTATTCAAATACATGTTGACAAGTATTTGAGTACTTAATTTGCACATTCGAGTATTTGTTCTTGATAAAATCTAGGTTTGCTGAAAAATAAATATTCGAATACTTAATATGCGTATTTGAATACTTGGCCTTTGAAATTGATTCTATAAAAAGCATATTCGAATACTTGGCCACAAGCTAGGTTCTATAAAAGAGGATATTCAAATACTTCATTTGGGGTATTCGAATATAGCAATCTAAGATATAAAATTTATTTTGCAAAGGTCATAACTTCTTGGTTTCATAACATAATTAAGCAAATGACTATGCGTTGGAAAGGTCTTTGAGTATACTTTCATATGAAATAAGTCTTAGATCAAAACTCAAAGTATTTTGAATGTTATGATAAAAATAGTGACCAAAGATAAGTTTTTAAAAACTCAAACTTGACTATTTTTCTTTGTTTTGAAATATCACTATGACTAACTTTTTAAAACATGTTTGTTGGGAATTTTAGAATGCTAAAAACATTTCTTAAGATTGAAAAACTAAAACCTCTATCCTTACAAAGGAGAATAGTTTATAAGAAAAAATATACCATTTTGAGTCTATAGGCTTTTTAATGCAATTAACGCTTCTAAGAATTCTTCTCTTCAAATATTTTAAATGCTTGGTTTATCTCTTCATTCTCATTCTTCTTGAGTTGAGCATGATAATCATCTTTCACTTTCTTGTTTTAATACTCACTCTTGGTACTTAAACAATCCTACAAAGCATAACTTACTTAAAAATTATAGTTAGTCTAACTTCATAATTCAACATTTAATATGCATGATTCAAAAATATATAACAATAAAATTTTGCATGCATATATAATTCACATATAGACATATCCAATATTAGTTAATTAAACATTTTGATATATGCTATTGGATATAATCTATAACTAATGCTACACATAGCCATTGCATGATTTGTATGTGACATATAATAAGATATAATATATAATCATGCATGATCAAGTATATTCCATTAAGCATATATATGTAGCATATTCGTAATCTTTTTTGTAACGTATTTGTCATCATCACAACATAATACAATAAACCATTAATAAAGGGATCCGTGGGTCATTTGGCTGGGTAGTGGATTAGATTTGGATAGGGTTGGGCTCTGGTATGAGAATTGGGCACAAGTGGGTTAGGTGGGGAATTGGGTTATGCCTAAGTGATATATTTCTTCTTTCTCTTTTTTATTTTTCCTTTTTTTTTATTTTCTAATTTTAGTTTTTACTTTTTTCTTAAATGTTCATTAACCTTATTTTTAAACTTTTTTGAATTTTACTTTGTTTAAAAAAATGTATTAATTGGATAATTATATTTTTTTGGATTTTTATAACTTTTTACTTTTTATAAATTTTTTTGTGACTCAAACAAAATATGGTGTTCACAATGGTTTTGAAATTGAATCCTGAAATTTTATTAGTTTGTGATTAAATATGTTGAAATTGGTGATTTCAAACATTTTATCCTGAAATTCTTTCAATATTAGTGAAATTTCAATTTAAATTTTAATTATTTATTTGAATCTAAATTTTATCTCTTATCTCTTAGAAATTTAGTAAATAATAGATTAGGGTTATTACTAATCTAATCTAATCTAATACTATTATATAAAACACAATTTATGTAAGTGTGGGTCAATCTCATGTGTCACTCATACATGAGTTTTTTTTCCTCCAAATTTTTACTCCTTTTATATAGCCTTGTTATTCATGTATCCAAAATTTATTTAAAATAGTTCAAATCTAATCTAATATCTAATCTTTTATATATAACACAATTTATGTAAGTGGAGTTAATGCAAGTGTCACTCATACATGAGTTTTTTTCCTCTAATTTTTTACTCTTTTGATATAGCCTTATTCATGTATTCAAAATTTATTTTAAAAAAATTCAAATTCAATTCAAATTTCAGTTATATTTGATTTGATTTTATTTTATTTAAGTGATAAATTTTATTAGTCCAACTTTTTAAATTTATTTTAATTTAAATATCAATTACTTATTTACCTATTATAATGAACAATTACTCTAATAAAAGTTTAATCTAATACAATTATATAAAACACAATCTATGCAAGTAGAGTCAATGTCATGTATTACTCATACATGAGTTTTTTTCCTCCAAAATTTTACTCATTTGATATAACCTTATTGTCTTTATATCCAAAATTTATTTACAAAAGTTTAAATCCAATCAAATTTTAATTATATTTGATTTTATTATTTAAGTGATAAATTTAATTACTCTAAGTTTTGAAATTTTATATTAATTTAACTGCCAATTACTTATTTATTACCTATTAATAAGTTTGATTAATGAATATCATATATATAGCATATTCAAATTGTTAATATTTTTTTTAAAGAGTAAACACTTATTTTAATTCTCCAAAGATACAAGTGACATAATTTTAGTCCTTTAATAATTATGTGACATCAAATTGGTTCTTTTAGAAGACCATTTTATGTCATCGAAGAACCAATATATATCAAAAAATACATTGAAATTGGAGGACTAAACTGATGTCACTTATATCTTTAGATGATCAAAATAAATGTTTACTTTTTTTAAATTAATTAAATATCAGTTATACTTCAAATTTTATATTTGTATAGTTTAGTTTGAAATATCAATACTTTCATAAACGTGAATTTGAAATATTTTTTATCTTAATTAAATACTTCAAGGTTTTATATTTTTATAGTTATTATTTTTTTTAATATTTTATTAGATACTATAGATATTAAATTCTCCATAATAAATTTTATTTTTATGATTATTTTATTGATTTTTCTTCTAACATCATTAAATTATAAAGTAATTAAATTAATTTTTCATAAATTTAATTAAAAAATTCTTATAAAAAATATCAAAATCAACAATATATTATAATTCAAAAAATATATACATATTTAATAGATCAAACCTGAGCATGGCAGATAATAAATCTAATTAATGTAAAAACTTTCGTCGCATTTGTCAAAATATAAACTTAATCCTCCATTGCGCCGGCTGCTGAACAGTGAATAAACACGAGGAGGAGCGCGTGGACTTGAAAATTTCGGTTGAACAAGGGGACAGATCTGAAGGTGGGTCCATTCTTGTGCACTCACAAATGGTAACCTCCACCGCTTGATCCGGCAAGGTGCATCATAGACGCACAAATATTGATGACTTTATATAATGCATGTTGATTATGCCATAATTATTATTGTTATTATTATTTAGGGTACTAGGGGTCTAATGGGATCTAACGTAGTCAGCTTTTTAATTTGGGTTTGTGAAAAGGCAAAGTTCAGTAATCTTTAGTCTTAGGCCCAATATTCTTCTAGGGATTGGTGGAAAAATTAAAAAATTTTAAATTTAAAACCCCTAAATTCTCCTATAAATACCACATCTTCCTTTCCCCTAAACCTACATCTATTCACCTATTCTGTACCTCTTCCTCTTGGATTAGGGTTTCCTTTTATGTTATGAAGCTTCCTTGCCATTTTTAAATTTTTTTTTTTGGTCTCGTGGGGTATCTTCAGTCTTCAATATCATGGCCCTCTTTGTATTCTTCCACAGCTTTCTTGAACTGCATCTAAGAGTTCCTTTGCATGCATGCCATGGCACTCTCCTACACCTTGGTGCGGTTCAATAAAGCTGTGGGAAGATACAGAGTAGGGTCAACTACAAACTTCCGACACAGGATTCTGGTCTAAAGCTTGGTATCCAATTATTACAAATTTTCTTTTTGCTGTTTTGATGTCATTTTATGATTTGAAGCATTGATTTTTGAGATATATGTATCTGATTAGAATTCTGAGATGAAGTAAATCAAAGAATGAACTTATATCATTCCTCAGAAAGCAATTGAATAGATTTATGATGATGGTGATTCACAAGCAAATTGCCTCCTCTTTTCTGGATTTAACTAAACAGGTATTGATTCGATCCTAAATAAAGGGAATTTCAGTTCTCAATTTTGAGAGACGCGGAATTGCCATGCAAAACTACAAACTTCAGCCTTCCAGATCTTCTCATAATTTGTTTAAAGTCTGATATATTTGTTTGCATTTCATCGCCCTTTTTACCTCTTTTATTTTGTCTTCGGATAAATGGGGAGCATATAATTGGAGATGGTTAATTTGCGCATGACAAACATTTGTGATGCATTGTATAGATGTAGATCCTTGATGTTGGAAAAATAATTTTGGTAATATGATTTGAGAATATTTATACTTTTTGGTCTAGCCAGCTAGTTCTGTCTGTGTTGAATATAATAATTTTAATCATTTCAACGTTAGCTGCTTTTGCTCTTTTCATCTCTCTGTTTCTCCTTAGCCTTTTCTTTTGTTTTGAACTGTCCCATGTGTATAGCCTCCAGTGCAGGCAAAAGTTATAACTTATAGTGGATCAAAAGGTCATCATTTGAGAATTCTATATAGAAACATGTCTCACTCAATTCATTAAGCCTTTGATCTGCCGTTTCGGTCAGCAAAGTTTCAGATGGTTAAATAATTTAATAAATATTCCAGCCTACAGATTCAGCATAAGCATTAGTATCTATTAATTAATGACTATTACTATATTGTTTCTTATATTTTATTTGCAACATGGGAACAAATATACTGTTATATCTTAATTTACAAAAAATAAAAAAAAAGAGTATATCTAGAATCATCCTTATAGCTAGATCAAGATATTGTTTTTAAAATATCTGCAAGTCACAACAAACACTCTTTGTTTTGGTTTGGGTGCACAGGGACTTACTGGAAGGAACATTTTCAGTTACAGATTGTTAGACGAGGGACCACAAAGGGGTGACCATACTGCCTTTATCTTTCGACTGGAACTTCCAAGGACTTATGAGTTTGTTTAAGCCATTGGTTAGATACCCTAGCTAGACGCTAAGAGAAGCTTTTAAGGGAAAGATTAACCATAAAAAAACCCGAAAATATTAGCTCAGAACTGTACTATGGTGATTTTTGCTATAGAACAAAGAAACCTACCTAAAAGCAATGCAGAAGCAGCCTGCGAAGGAAACTAGGGTTTTCCTTTTCCCAACTAAGTTAGAGACATCCATTTTGCAAGAAATGTACTACTTATTTTATTATTTTGCTTCCTAGTGCTGGGAGTCAGAATCAGACTCAATTTCATTTTTTGTTCCCGGAGGCATTAGAAATTAGAAACAGTAAAAGCATTTTCATGTATAAAGATAGGATTGTCTTGCATGGCCTTGAAGAAGTGGCTGATTCCAAGATATATTAATGTATCCCAGAAGTCCATTTTCCTTTATTTTGTATCTGTGGTGAGCTTCATATTCATAAATTTTAGAAGGACTTTCAGATGGTGGTGTATTCACGGGTATTTTGAGTCCATACAATAAATAAGTCCGCCCTTTTTCTCTTTTTCAGAAGATAATGCAAAAGTCATAGACCATGTTACTTTGATTGCAAGATCAATATCCTAATCCTAATGTAACCCACTAATCTAACATACACGCTTATTTGTTCCTCATTCCATGGCTTTATTGTCTTTTCCTTTTTTTACGAGGGTGACAAATACTTTTTATATTCACTATTGTTATTACCCCTTTCACTTTAAAGGTGGCTCTCACTCATCATGGTTTTCTTTGCTATTATTTACTCTAATTAATTGTGATGGACCTGATTTGCTGTAGTCAAATCATGTGGATTTTGGGATTTGTTTGTCTGAGTTAATTCTAAGTCAATAGCTTTTTCTTTGGAGAACGATAGAACTGCAAGAGTTAGATTTCCTTGTGCTCCGTGATGTGCAAGAGTGGAAGATCGGTGAAAAGAGTTAAACGACAGAGAGGTAATAAATTATTAGACAACCCTCTTGATCTTGCAGTCATGCCAGTTCCACTTTTGTCTTGTGGCTACAACTATCACACTTGAAAATTATTAAAAATCTGTAGCCGTTGATGAGCTGTTAGCTTATCCCATTGCATTGATCCAGCTAGCTAGAAGAGAAAGATCAACATTGATTGGATTATGAGCGACCACCAAAATAATGCTACAGTGAATCCATTCTGCTGGTCATGGTTGCATTTTCTGTGAATGAAGTATATATACTTTTCTGCTTTTATATCGAGTCATAGTTAATCTTCCTTGCATTCTCATGAAAATTTTAGTCCTTTTCTTTCCCTTCACAAGGGAAAGGATAAAAAAGAAAAGAAGAAATTAAATTACGTACTTAGTTTCTTGGTATGTCAGGGTATAAATTAAAATGCACATACTGCCTGAGGCATAAAACACTGGTTGAAATTTTTTACTTGAATGATCATCATGATTGTTCTTTTATCAGGAGTACACGTATTTCTAATTTCTCATCATGGGTCAACATAGTTTCCTTTTATTGTTGTTTTGGCACTTTCACATCAGAAAGGGAAAAGTATTACTATTTTCATTGGGCGTCCTCTTTGTTTGGATGGCTGATCACCAAGTTACTTACGTCAATAGTATACCCTACCATTGATGGTGGGTATGCAGTGTTATTGCTGTCATTTCTCTTTCATTCAGGTAACCCATCGTAAATAAGATTCATTTTTCCTCTATCATCTTTCACGGGCCTGTAATATGAACACACAGCCAAATCTGAAGCATCCTGCCGACATTATGCTTAATGACTATCCTAAAAGCTTTGATTGGATCTGGTTTTTATACTCTTCATCTACTGAATTTGAGGCTTAGAATTACTGATCAACACGAACAACAGAAAAATATCTAATATTCACTGCCCTTTACTTTGTTGGTTATATTGTGCAGCTTACATGGGATTATTAGTTCCATTCACCCTTTAAATCAATCTCTGAATAATGTCCATTCCCTAATGATATATACTGTTGATTTTACTTTAGTGTTGCAAATTACACTGAAAAAAGTGGGTCAAAATTAGTATAAAACGATATAGACATATATACAATGTATATCTTTACCGTTGGCAAGATGTCCATTTATATATCATCAATCGGTCAGCGTTTGAGAAAAGAAAGTCATGTGGGTCATGCACTCATGCTTGGAATAGTAGAATGGACATTGTTTTGGATGATAACTTCAACCTTACATGGTGCTTACTTAGTCTTGCACTTGAAGATTCGACCATGTAAACGTCTTAACAGGAGAAAGCACCTTGATGTTGCTTGAATTGAAAAACAAACACAAAATGAAAATGTGTTTTCCACATTCTATAAAGTAGCATCCTTCCTAAAATTCTATTTCAATATATGTACGGATCCTCACGGGCGCTATGTCTTTTCTATATTTGTTCGACCCATGTCTGATTGAATCTTCTTATTCAATTTTATCGTTATTTTAAGAGTAAGAGAGAACCATTTCAAATGCTTTATGTATACTTCCCCCGTTTCTCTTTCGATTATATACGTTACTTACAAGGCTCATATGATAAAGATGAAAGCATCTGTGAAGAGAAAGTAGAAACAAAATGCAGAGATTGTTTAGATGACTATTAATTAATTATATTAAATAATCATCACTAATTAAAATGAATATGTTTTCAGATGAAGTGGCGACGTTAAAAACATTTATTCTTGCAATATGATGTTTCATTTTTTAATGATAATTATGTATCCCAATCTAATGATAACTTTCAGTTACTCGCTCGTACCAAAAATAAGTATGTGTATTCTTTTCCTCTTCCACTTTTAATTGTTTGTACCTTAATATTTCTATTTTATTTCACGCAAACGGCAAATCCTCAGTAGTAAACACAATAATAATTTATAGAAGCCAAACAAAAACCATTTTTTGGGCTTTTAATTACTATTGAAACTTTTTGTAGAGGCTTGAATCCCAACATTCCATTAACGTAATTTGGGAAGCACTGCATTCAAAGCCAGAGGCCCATTGACAATATCGCAATTAAGACTTTCTTAAGTGGATTTTAGGTTAACATCATGAAAATGGACAGAGAGAATGAGTAGCAAGTTACACTGCATGGCAACTGAAACGTTTCTGTTTACCCTCAGACATAAGAAATATTACAAATATAGCCGATCGATATGACTTCAGAAATATACTACCACATTTCTTTCTTCTTTTTGAATATATATATATATATATATATATATATATATATATAAGAAAATCTGTGGATTCAAAAGCGGTGTCAAAACTAAAAGCTAAAACGCAATAATAATTCCGTACAAGGAAATTTGGCTCAGGATTCAGTTCATGTCATTGAAGGCTTCACCGTGCATCCAAGATCAGTAAAGCTCTGTCTCTGGCAAATCATACGATGTCGTGTCACAATTCATAAAGCTGTTTCATGGGATACTCAATGGGTTTCGTGTGCTTGTGTTCAAAATTTCCACTATTTCTCTGGAAGCTATAAAATAAAATTGGGGGAATAGCATATGGTGCACTGTTACTACATATATTCAGTATCACCACATTAGCTCTCATCTCTATACTAAATTACTAATCATATCCTTTTTATACGAAGAAGCACAGAAGTGCCATGCTTATGTGTCTGCCTGATTTAATTTTTGGTGGACCTACTCTTCTCTGCACAACTTGTTGCATTCCCTTGGACTAAACCTTCATATTGCACGTAAGCTTTATGCCTTATATTTGGTAAAGGTTCTCTCTTTTCGTGTTATCTTGTCTTCCTTATATACCAATCCTCATTCCTTCTCCCTAAGCGCTTTCTCTATGCTACTGCACTGCATCTGTGCATCAATATATAGCTCCAGCCACAATGCCCAGCCTTGATTAATGGCAACATTTTCATCTATACCCAGATGCTTATTCGGTGAAAATTTAGTTGATTTTCAGACTCAAAATGATAAATTGTCTCTATTTAGCTCTGCAAAACAATGTAATCAGTAATTCCGAGAGTGGCCTATGTGAGTGCGTAAAAGTGTAATACAGTTGAAAACCTAGTGACAGCTGAACACGAGACAGCAAGTATCATAAATTACCCAAGATTTCAGCACCAACTTCGCTTTCTAGAGGGAAAGAGACTGCCAGCCAGAGGGAGGGAGAAGAGAGAGAGAGAGAAAGATATGTTAAAATCAATTGGGAAAATGATGTCGGGAGAGGAGTGGTTAAAAAAAATGATGTCACATAGTGACAAAGGTTAACCTTTTTCACAGAAATGTAGGAGAAGATGTGGATTTACTAAACCAAAAGGCCAACAGTAAGAACTATCATCATTAATGATAAAATGGAAAGGTGAGGAATCTTCCTGAAACATAACTTTTTTTTCACCGTTTGGTTTAATGAATCAGAGTTGTAGTAATAAATAAGTAAAAGGGAAATTTCACCTAATTCTACAGACAACTAGGAAGCATTAATTTTTTGTTCTTTCTTTTTTCAAAAGAAAAATTCTACTGCCCCTCGCCTTGCATGGCTCAAACGTGTTGCATCAGATTTAACAAATTTCTGTGTAGAAAAAAAAAGAAAAAAAATTAATAAATCTGTTCACCTATTCATGGGGATTTTTTTGGTTTTCTTTAACCCTATTACCGTACAAGAAAAGCCACATGTCATTGTTCATCGTCCAAGACCCAAGAGAAAATGTCTTTCAGAATCAAATCCATTTTTTTCTCACAGAAAACAGGACTCATGTGAATTTTCGAGTAAAGTAAGTACTTTCCCTCATACCTTAAAGAAAACAGAGAGAGGAAACAATATGATTGGATCAATTTACAGAATTATGTCATCTGATATATAGCAAGGCCATAAATTCTTCGAGAAAAAGACATTATATCGTACTGAAAATTCTTCGAGAAAGAGAGACTAAATAATTCCGGTTATAAGGTTAAAGAGGGTTGTGAGAGTTACCATGATAGTTGATACACAGATGAAAGGATAAGGATGAAAAAAGAGCAACTTGTGTTCACCGTTTACTCTGCATCTGAAAGAGGAGTTACCAACAGCCTGAGTTGCCATGTTCTCCCACAGCTTTCTTGAGCTCCTAGGGCTATTAGTGCTGGCGAACTTTGCATAAGAAGTTCAAGAAAGCTGTGGAAAAGCATGACCAGGACTTGAACCAAATTAATCTCAGATCTCAAATCCCAGCTTAGTTGTGCTATTTTCTAGCTCTAAATGTATACAGAGAAAAAGGCGCTGAGTGAACTAGGGATATAGGGAATGAGGTCTTAGCAGAAGAGAGTAAAGGAGGGTGAGAACTGAGAAATGACCATACCCATACAAAGTTCTCCTGGACCACTCTACCATTTAGAATTAATCTACCAGCTTTATAGAGGAAGTGTGAAACTGTGAAAGAGAGGGGGAAGAGAGGGGGAAGAGAGGGGGGTGAGAGTAGGGTTCACTTCACTTGCAAAGGTGCAATTTACACACAAAATGGCTTACTTTCACGGTGAGTGCGCAGTGGGTCACATACAAACACGTCAGATGGGTGAAGAACAATAATCTTCCTAAAAAAGACAAATCGAGAAAAGAAATAAAATTGAAAGGCAAATGAAATTTTAAGGAACAACGGAAAAAAAAAAATACAGCAAAATAGAGGTTGTAATTTGAAAATCCTTCCCATTCCCCTCACATGCCACCATGTGGGCAGGATCTCTATTTTATTTTATGTAGATTTAAAGGTATGGGTTGTTTATGGTCCCCAATCCATGTTACGTATTAATTTGTTTCTCTTTAACTTATAAATAAATAAATAAATACCCACATATATATACAATTATAGGTGATCATCAATCATTTTTCTGTATTGTAGATATTTTATAAGGTGGGAATAATTTTTCAAGAGCTTTAAGAAAATATGCAGTATGGTTTTTGTTTGAGCATATGAGGCTGCCCAATGAAGAGACTATTATTGGGCACATTTTTAACTCCTGACTACAGAAAAGGGATAAAAAGATATAGTAGAGATGAAGATCGTTTCCATATAAAGTGCCTTTCTATTTTTCCACTTCTGTGTGTATATATCCTGGAGCTTTTCCAGCTATGTGCTACACGTCTATAAGTAGCTACTTACACAAATCAAGTTGTATTATACTATAAAGTAGTTGAGGTATTAATGCCGAGTGTTGGCTCAAAATTAAAAATATGTCCACTTTTATCTGCACTTTTTCCCACTGGAGATGTATCAAAAAATTAATATGTCTAAAAGTGTGTCCAGTATTAATTCAGCTATTTAACAACGTTCATAATTTCCGTATTTTTTACGTTGTAACTTTTTTTGTTGTAGTTTTCATGAAAATAAAACATACGGCCATTATCATGCTTTTACCTTTCTCTTATTGTCGTCCCCCCCCCCCCCCAAAAAAAATCTTCAAAATATTTTGTTGATATATAAGGCCACAATTTTTTAAATATAAACTCTGCTTCACTAATATCATGTATGATGTACTCTCAGTCTATACAGGATATATCTCTATCAATCTATCACAAATGCCAACATTTTTTACAGGAAATTTCTGTTCGACCAATTAAAGAAATAAATAAATAAATAAATTCACCTACCTCGTTTTCTGTATCTATCTTTCTTTTCCTCTTCAATTCGAAACTCGTACCATCTTGCATGGTTTTTTCTATTTTGAATCCTTCTATCTACATATTCTTATTTTTCTGTACAATTCTTACATTATTTCATGAGTAAATTACTCTAACCTTTAGGTTTGTTAAAATGATAGCAAACCCTAAACCCTAAACTTGACTTTAAGTTATACTTTACCCCAATTTTATCTTTAACTAACTATTAACTTAACCTTGTTAAATATTTTAAAATGCAAAAAAAAATATAAACTCACTTATTATTAATTATGATTAAGCTCCATATTACTACAACAGTTGCTTAAGCTTAATCCTATGGTTTTTTTTTTTTTTCAAAATGAATGAAGTTTGCTTTTAAATTAAAAGTGAAAGGGAGCTGAGCATATAATTTGACAAATGTTATGAAGAGAAATATAACTCATTATATTTATTTTAATCTAATAAATAATTGATATAGTATGTATGTCTGCTATATAAAAGAAAATATGATGCTCTTCTTTTCTTGGTTTGTTTCATTAATTGAGTCATCTAACTCAATAGCGTGTTTCAATTATAAACAACAGCAAACTTCTTTTTATAAACCAAGGTTTTTTTTAACACCCAATTTTGACTGAGCTAATAAAAGAAAAGTGAAAAATAAAAAATAAAAAAACATATTTTTTTCTTTTCTCATTTTTCAATTTCCTTTTTGAAAAAGTAAAAAAAAATACTTTTAGTAAGTAATAAGTCACCTCACTTATACTATTATTTCTAAACACAATCTTTATAAAACCCATTAGCCTAAACAAAAACTGCAAAAGTGACAAAAGACTCAAATTGGAGACTAGCCCACACTCTCATTCCAAAAAACCTAATTCACTCCTATAAATACTTAAGAAAAGATGAGGCAAGGGGGAAAAAAGAGACAAATCTAAAAGGAGGAGCATTCAAGACAGAAGTAGAGAGGGCAAAGGAAGAGTATATCAAGAAAATCAATTATAGGAAACAATTTGAATTCTCATATTACTCAATTGATATTTTTTTTGATTAAATCTTGTAAGTTTACTACTTATGGAATCCTTGTTTTGAGTTTAAAATCTAAATGACTGAATTATAATGGGGTAAGTTTATCTTCAACTCTATTTGATTATTTGGCCCAAATTTTAACTTCAAGTAAGGAGTCCCTATAGTGACTTTTTGTAGGTTCCCCAAACTTCAACCTAAATTTTTAATATTTAAACCTGTATCTAACTCTAAGTATGAACTTTTTACTCAGTTCTATTGATGTCAGATAGAGGCTATGACGTAAGGGATGTCAGATAGAGGCTATGACGTAAGGGAAAGGAGACGGTTGGTTATCCTTGGTCTTTTGGCCATAAATCAAAAGCATCATGCTCTTTTTTATTTTACTTTTATTTCTATTTTTTTATTGATTTTATTTTTTCCTTTTAGTTTTATTTTCTCTTCTTCCATAATTGTCTTATATATTTATTTGGTTTTTTCGTTTTTTGGTTTTCTTGGGTAGTATCTACTTATTACTTTTTTATTTTATTTGTCTTGCAGTTTCTTTAGTTATTTTTAAATATTTTTTCTTGTCTTATTTCTTATTCTATTTTCGTATTTATCTTTTAAATTTATTTGATGATCCATTTACTTATTTACTTCTTATTTTCATTTAGTATTATTTTCTATTTTAAATTTTTTTCTTGTTCTCTATTTTTTTTGGGTATTATCACTTTCTAGTTTATTTTATTATTCATTCTATCTTTGTCTCTATTTTTTTATCTTCTTATTAATTTTGTAGTTTTATTTTCTTGCCTCTTAGTATTACATTCTTCTTTAATTTTGTTTTACTTATTTATTTAATATTTTTTCTTTGTTTTCTTATTTTTATTTTTATTTATTAAATAAATTAATCTTTTCCTTAATTAAACACAATTATCTTTTAAATAACTATGTGACTTTGAGTTCTCCATTACATTTGGGGGACTAAGTTTCTATCATTTTTTGTACATATATAAACTCCTAACATAGTATTTGGTTGGAAGGAAATAGAGGGGAGGGGAGGAGAGAGGAGGAATTATTTTAAATTTTATGTGTTTGATTTAATTTTTTGGAGGGGAGTGGAGGGGAGGGGAGGGGAACAAAATATCTCATAAGCCAATTTTAGCTCCCCTCCAAAATTGGGGAGAGAATATATGTTAAAAAGTGGACTAAAATATCCCTAAATTAAATGTTACATTAAATGTTATAATTGTGTAAAAAGATAAATTTATAATTTTCTTCCATTAAAATCTCTCTCCTCCCCTCCTCTAACCAAACATACACAAAATTAAACTCCCTTCCCTCCTTTCCCCTCCCCTCCCCTCCCCTCCATTAAAATCCCTCCTCTTCCCTCCTTTGAACCAAATAGACCATAAATCTAACTTTAATGCACAGACTGATTTTTAAATATTTTTAAAAGGTTTTTCAAATTTTTCCTATCCAAATAAAATTAGTGACAACTCTTTTGAAAATTTATTTTTAAAATTTAATTATAACGCTCGTCCGGTTGTGATAGTTCCTATTATAATTTCGAGAGTGATGTTTATTTATAATATATTTATCTAGTAAATGGCTTAAAAGTAAAGACCATGAATTCAATTATTTTTTTAGTGGTTTTTAGAATAGTTTCTTAATTTTCTTAATTTACTTAGAATTCCTTTAGCATCACAAACCACAACCTTGTCAAGAAACATGTAATTTTAAAATTACACAATTTTTCCCAACATTCAACAACATGAAGATTTAAAATAAAATAATATTGTTAGAGTAAAATTAATATATATATATATATATGAATTATACTTCCCCTTCATAATTATATTCATTTTACTTTTATATTAAAATTCTAACTTGGACTTATAAAGAAGAAATCATAAAATTAATTTTAAAAAGTTTTATTGAAATATACAGTACACTAATAATATTAATAAGTGGGTTTGTTTTCTTTTTAAAATACTTAATGAAGTTAAATCAACAGTTACTCAACAAATAATTTTTAAAAATTATATAAATAAAATTATTTATTTTATGCTTTTTTTTATGTGAATGTGGGGTCAAGTAATCGGGACAGTCCCTAATTTGGTTATACTAGTATGGTGCAACATTTATGTGGCTCATTTTGAACTAAATTTCAAAACTCAGTCTTATCTATAAAAAAAAGGTAGGTTGATTGCATTTAAATAAATTTCTTGGGTTTAATATAAAATTTACAAAGAAATATTGTAAGTATAACTAATTTTAAATGAAATTTATGCAATTATATAATCACATGATAACAACAAAAGTTAAGATGGTGCACATGAAATTAAAACAAAACAAAACAAAACGAGCAAGAAAAAAAAATAGAGAAATAAGTTACAATAATAAAAGACGCTCATGAAAATGAACATAAAAAAGTGAAAGAAAAGGAAGTAAAAAAAAAAAAAAAACAAGAAAGAGAGATGAATAGGGTGAGTTGTCCCTTGTGACCTCCACTAGCATATTTTATGAATATGATACCATACAAACTAAATGTGGTGGTTACAGCAGTATTAGTAGGATGGGACATGATGGCTTATAGCGTATACAAAGAACACAAGTTTTGTAGTATAGGCGATTGGATTAGTTGAATGTATGTGATATCATAGCACAACAGGATAATATAAGATATATTATCATCACATATGTGACTCCTTGGATCTTAAAGTGGTGGGTTGGGGCATATTAGTCCCCCACCCCTCTCAAGTGGGCTATTCATTCTGAAATTTTTAATTTTTTTAATTATAAAGAATGCTTAAGATCTAATATAAGGAGAAAGAAGATAAGTTAAAGTAAAAACAAACCAGCCTCAATAAAATTTAATCCCAAAAATAAATAGTTAGAAAAAAATTTGCCATGGTAAGTATACACATGATAATAATTAACTAAAAATTTATCACTAAGAAAACTGAAAATTGTAAATGAATAATATAAATAAAAATAAAAGAAAAAAGAAGAGAATATGAGAGGTGTTATTGTCAGGTCCACATCATGAGCAGCAGACACCAGTTATATCAGTTTGATATTCAATTTGTTTTCTTTGGTATTGTATGGATCAAGTGGGTTGGTTACTTGGTTTGTTTTGTTTCGCACTGGCAGTTGCACGGGAACTAGCACCAACTGGGAACTCAAGTTTTACCGTGTGCCTGCCTGCCTGCGCATGTGTATATTAAGTTATTAACTATTAAGGCACTTTCGTATTCTGCCTCTCACTGCTGGCCACGTGTCATGCTGTTTGTTGCCACAATGACACTAGCTAGTAGGTATAAACTAATATTGTTAAAGTAAAATCGAAAAGTGAAACGAAATTTTTTTTAATTTAGGGTCAATCGGTTTAATTATTTGATCGAATCAGACGATGTTATAATTACATATTAAATAAATATATATATATATATATGATTTATAATACACATTATCAATAATAAAATGCATAATAAAGTTCTGGGGTCTCAATTATCAAGTCTCATATCACTCTCAGTTGCGTAGTTAAGTGATTGAGAAATTAAAAAAAAAAAGATTTTTGGTTTACATCAAAATTGGTCGGTTCACCAGTTTTGACTGATTCAACTCAATCCAACCATGAATTTAGTTCTGGCATTGAACCATAATCGGATGAGGGATTGATTCATGGTCCAACCAACCAGTCTGATTCGATCCGGACAACACTGGTATAAACAATGGCTAAATTAATACTTTAAAAATATATGTGATATTATATTAGTTTTTTATTTATTAAATATATCAAATTAGTCTTTTAATGATATTTAATATCATTAATTTTTTTTTATTTAAGGACCAATTTGATTTTATATTAAGGATCAATTTAATGTCGCATATATCTTAAAAGGATTAATTTGAAATATTTATAAATGGTAAAGCAATGTGATATTATATGTATATTTTTAAAAGACCAAAATATATATTTAATCTATAAGTTAAGATATGTGATGATATTTGTACTAACTTTACAAAAACACTCTTCCCATATTCTTATGCAAATTATTTCATAACACCCTGGTCCCACTAATATCTCACAGAAATTTGTATAAGTATCTTGTCTCAATTAGGATAGGTTTGAATCAGACTGGGAAAAGAATTAGTGTTAAAAAATTTTATTTTTAAATAATTTAGTTTAACCATTGAATTTGCCTGAATATTATAAAGCATAATTAATTCTAACGTATAATTGTAAAGGCATCTTTAGAAAAAAATTGAGTTTTACTTGTTAAAATTAATTTTGTAATATTGTTAGTAAGTTGTTTTTAAAAAAATTATTAAAGCCCACCTAAAAATTAATTTTTCTTTACTGCAAAAGTTGTGGAATCAAGATGTGAAGAAGATTTTGTTGATTCCCTCAAAGGAACTTTGATGATAACAAATCTGGAGGATTTGAAGAACTAGCCTCTGCAATTATTGAAGAACTAGTTAGGACTTAGAACATGTTTGGGAAAGATTATTTCTTTTCCAAAACAGCTTTTTTTCGATAAAAAGTTGTTTTATCTAACATTTATCTTGTTTATTTAAAGTGTGTAAAATTAATTATAAGTTAAGATTATTTTTTCATAACTAAAAACAGTTTTTTTTTAAAAAAAATCTTGTATTTGGAGCTTTTAATTATGTGATTATAGATTATTTCGAAAGGTTTGATAGATAAATACTCTATTACCCTCAACAAAATAAAATTTTCAAACATTTCATATCTCTTTTATTAATTTAATACATAAAATCAAATCTTTTTATACAATCTAAACAAAAAAATTTAACTTAAAATCGATTATGAACTAACACATTCAAACATAAATTAATTTTCTCATAATTAATTTTTTTTAAAATTAATTATACATATAATCGACTTTTAACATAATCGTTTTTTTCACAGTTAATCTAAACACACACTTAGTTTCTACTTATAAAGGTAATGATCTCTCAATATGTTAAAACATTGAGAAACCTTATTGTAAATTGGACTTGATCATTATCTATAATTCTCTCCAATGTATTGTTATTTAACATATATAATAACCGTCCTCATAGGATACACATTGCTCAAAAATCTTGTCATGGATAATGACCAATGTAAGAGGACTTTTACCTATATTACTGATTTGATTTCACTTCAGGCTTATCATCGTGCTTCTAGTCTTAGGCCCTATTCAGTAGTGGGGTGGAATTGTGATTGTAAAATTAATTCAGTTTATAGTTGGCCTGAGAGGTTAGTACCAAATATCTAGAGCAATTATATATTAAAGAAAAACAAAACAACGTTGGGGGCAATAATCAATTGCTGCCTTTTGTTATGTGAGCACATCTTAGTATGAATATGCAAAATATTCAATTATATTTTCATATATCCATAAGATACATATATTTATGGTATATATATTGATACTATATTTAGAAATAATTAAGAATGTAGGATATTCAAAAATTCAAGATTTGTGCATGTCAAACATATTATATTCATCAAAATATATAAGATTAGTGTTAAATATCTATAGCTAAAAAACGTTAAATACTTACATGCACTCTATCTAATATATTTAAATAATTATAACTTTTATGCAATACCATTTATACATAGGCATCAAATACGTCACTTATAATGAGTGCTAACATCCAACCAAAAAAAAAAAACTAATGGATAAATTAAACAAGATTTATTCGATCACATCTACCTTCTATACAGGTTCTTAATCTATTTCAGAATTCAAAAATCATCATTGAATGTCAAGTGGTGTTTATTAAGCATGCCATGTAAAAAAATATTTTTTAAAAATTTTCTTAAAAATAATGCTTATATAAAATTTTACCTTTCTGTAACTTGTTGTCTTGTTGCTTTTATATTTTTAGTGCTGCATTTTTAGCTTTCTTAAACTGCATAAAATTCTGCTAGACATGCATTCTGAAAAGACTATTCTGATTTGGAAAATGATGGCAATAAGGAGAAGTGCTGAATCTGGCAGACAGCAAAGAAATAGATATGACACCTTTTGTTAATTCCTGACATACAGGGAAATTTAGGGCCATGGTGTAATTCATGGTAATTCACAAGCTCGTTTGATTTTCTGTACAGGATCTCCACCACTGGTCATAGCATGTGGTGGGTTTTCAGGGATATTTCCAGATTCAAGTTTACCTGCCTATAATTTAACACTAAACACTAGTGGCCCAAATATCATTCTATGGTGTGATGTGCAATTGACAATTTGACATATAATGGAGCTGGGATTTGTTTTCCAAAGCTCAAGCTGGACAATGCCATTGACATTTCCATTGTTTATCCGGGCAAAGCAAAGGACTACTCAGTTAATGGGGTTCCAACCCGTGGGTGGTTTTCTGTGAATTACAGCTTGAGTCAACTAGCAAATGTCTCCCATGAGTTCAATCTATCTTAAACATTTTGTTTCTATAACCAGCGAGGACATTCTTTTTTGGAAAAAGTTTTTATCAAATAAATAAGATATTCCCTAAGATAAGAAGATGGTTTGATAATATAATTGATTTTTGAAGTTTGAAACTAGTTCTTGGTGCTTGCCTTTCATAGCAGCTTAGAAATGTGAATCTTGTTCCTCTGCTTTTGCCCCCTTCTTTTGCTGTGACATGAATCACTGTAATTTTCTTGCTATTGGGATAGTTGTTCAGGGAGTGTATGTAACACTCTCGGTTGGGTGTCACATTTTAGAAAATTAATTTTCATTTCAAAATCTCTTAGTAATTTTTTATATAAAAATACGAGTTTCAAAATTTCTTTTTGCGCATAACATAAAGCAAACATATTAATAAAAACGTAATTACACTAAGATACAAATAATATGCATTATTTACATTAATCAACTTTTATACTTGTCTTAGTATAAAATACATAACCATAGGTACTAACAAAAGAAATAGAAACACACGTGTTGTACAACCGTACTACTGCATATCTGGCCACCGTCAACTACCTACAGAGCAGGATCCTCCTCTGAGTTCTCCTCAGGGTCTATATTGGGTAAGGCCCCTCTGAAGTGACTAGATCTGTGCGTCGAAGTTCTAGCAACTTTGCGCACAGAGGCCATAGCAGAAGAAACCATGGAGTCCTCCTATAGAGTATACCGAGCATAGCTCCATAACTCCCGAATTGGCATATATAATTCTACAAAAGCGGTAATAGTAAAAACACTAATAGGATCATCACTATGGCTCATACGGATGGTGAGAGTCACATCCTTGACATACTCTACACTCTCCGTCTCCAAACGAATACGCCAGGCTTCTGAGCCTCCATGGAATTGGACTCGAATGAATCCCAAAAATTCACGTCAATCGGCTATCACCGTCTTCATATAGTTGACAAGAGGTTGTCGAGATCCATCAAAATAATAAAATTTACTAGTTCACAAACTAATTTGTAGTATAGAGAATGAACCGAATCGTCTCTCAAGGATCCAAATACAAAGATTCAATTAGATCAAGATAATTAAAAAGAGGGGGGGAGTTTGTTGATTTGTAAGGAAAATACACCTGTTGAATTAAAGAAAATCAATCAACAAATTAACCAATCTAAGGAAATTTACCGATCTTGAGTTTAATTCATCATTAATTACAAGGAATCCACTTAATTGCTAACCATGTTCTTGGCCTTAGATCACATCAAGAAGCCTCAACATGATCCAAGAATCCTATACTAGATAAGCATCTAGGATTTAATTAACCAAGGTTAGATAGATTAAGCACCATCCAAACATAAATTAACTTAAGATTTTGAATTTAACTAAGCTAAACAATCCATCTAAAAGCTTTGATATATTGTTTAGTCTTTGTGATCCTCTTGAATACATGATAATAAAGCTATTATCACATAAACATCTAAATCAAATTAAGCAATTCAATCTAGATCAAAATCAAAAGAGGAAGAAGAGAAACTTGAATAACAATCAAGTAATTTGAACAAGCAAAACATGATCTCCAAATTAAACATCAAGATGGTTAATCCCTTGGATTGATTACAAGAGCCTAGCCTTCCATGGATGGGAAGGAAGAACTCAGAAAATGAAGAACAAAAATGAAATTCTAAAGAGAAGGGAGAAGAAGAGGAAGAGAAAGCTCTTTTAAATACTCAAACTTACTTCAAATTTAATTATGTTAAGTACAAGAGAGATTGACCCTATTTATACTAATCCTAGAGGCCAATTTACAGTTGATAAAAGTTGTAAACAACTGTAATGCAATATAAAAATGAATGTTTGACAATAATGGCGGCTTGATTGATGGTTGGTGGGTTGGTGCATGGTTGATGGCTTCTCCTCACCATCTCTTCTTTGACTTCTAGCTTAACTTTCATGACCGAAACGACGTATTTTGGCTTGGAAGTCTTTATAAGAGTTGTAGCTTTATGTCTCAGCTTTCCAATAGCACAGGTTTCAGCTCAAAAGCAGGCCTATAGCCCACGATATGGTCCAATATGTGCACACTGCTCAGATTCCAGCGACAACAAGCCCACTCTGAGTTTCAGGCCTATTTTGGACCATTAGAAGTTCGATCCAGCTCTTGAGTTCTTCATGAAACTTGTATATATTTGTCTTAGCTTTCGACAAACACCAAGATCACCTCAAACGGATCACTGAATCCCAAGTTATGGCCTAATCAAGGAGAAAAGGTCAAAATGCATCAAAATTCGAGAATTATTCATAATTTGCATTAAAGCCAAATGAGGCCCAACAACATAAAACTCAGCTAACATACTAATATTGGGCATAATAAATGTCCAATAAGGCCAAGTATAAAGCTATAATAAGTGTCTCAAATTGATTGATCAAATTCCCCTACACTTAAGCTTTTGCACTCTTGGGCAAAACACATAATAAAACCAAAACCAGGGATCACAAAAGAAGAAAACAACACCAAACATAAACTCAAAAGCTGAAGACTCAAAAAGAGTAACCTTCCAATTGATATTTAAGAATGTCACAGTACAAGACAATTAAGAGTAACCATAGGTTCAAGGACTCAAAACATTCATAAAGTGATATGCCTTTCTTTACCTCCTAAATTAACAAGTAAGGTGACTTCAATTAGAATCATGGATCAAGCATGATAGAATCTCACAAGATACACTCTCAATCTCTCAAGTGTTTAGAAGGTATGTGTTTCACTCAATTCAACTCATGAAAAATTGCACTACATAGGCTTGCTTATCTTTTACTTCTCTACTACTCAAAACACATGTACACACAAATCAAGAGGACTTTATTGAAAGTTGTAATGGGGCCAAGGTAAGGGAAGGGAACAATATGGATATGACAAGTTAAAACCAAAGAGAATAAAAGAGCAATGGGGAGGAACTTAAGTAACAAGCATAGAAGTTTACCCCAAACCATAAAATGTACATTCTCGTAACATATTCCTTCCATCTTTTTCTTTTCTTTTACAACCTTTTGGCTTTATTCTTTTCTTTTCCCACTTTTTTTTTGTTTTTTTTTTGCTCTTCAAAATTAGCCACTTTTTCTTTTTCTTTCTTTTGCACCAAACATTTTGCATAAGCATCCCCCACACTTAGATCATGGCTTGTCCTCAAGCAAATGAGCTCCCCCAATAAGAAAACAAATGCTCTCCTATCCCTTAAGGTGAGGTAAAACATGATTTTTCACTCAAGGCTCGTAATGAGCTAAGAACAAAGAATGAGTAATTAGGCTCAAAGGGGGTTAACAATGGGATAAATGCAAGGTAAGCTTATTTGGCCAAAGTAGCTAAGTCAAGAAAAGTGCCTCAATCATATTCATGCATGCAAATGAAAATGTAGCCTAAAAAAGAATCAAAACAAGTTCTAGAGTGACAAAATCCATGAGTGAAAATCATACAGGAAGGAAGAGAATGACATAAATGTATCTTCCATAATTCAATAGACTCAAAATCTCACAAGGTATGGATGCATCTACCAAACTTAATCCACTAATCCAAAATCCAACACTAAGCATGTAAAATTCAAGAGGAAAGATAATTTATTCACTTATGTTAGGAAACTTGAACTTCAATTAAAGCAAACTTAAGACTTTCATAATTATTAAAACACCATTGGAAGGGACCTAAACACACGAAAATCACACACTTTTTTTTTCAAAACAGAAATTTAAATAGAAAATAGAAAACAGAAACAAAAAATTAAACAGAAAACAGAAATGAAAGACAACAAACAAAGATAGCAAATAGCAAACAGAAAACAGAAACTAAAACCAGAATAGAAAACAAAAACTAAAATAGCAGACAACAAAATTATGCAGAAACAGAAAACAGAACACAGGAATAAAAACAGCAGCAGAAACAGTGAAAGACAACAGAAAACAAAAAAATGAAAAACATGAAATAAAAACAGTAAAAAAAAAGAAATATAAATAAAAACAACAACAAAATGGTAAAAACAAAAAGAAAACAACAATCAGAAAAGTGAAATAAAAGTGTGGAAAGAAAACTCCTTATGGATAGTAGAAGCAACAAAAACCCAGTAGCCACACCATAGTCAGTGTAATGGATCACCACATCCAGAATCAAAGGGTTTAGTATTCTTCGGGGTTGCTTTACTAGTTTAGCTCCATCTTCAAGTAAAATCCTATGCATGCATATGGAAGGGCTAATGCTAGGAATGTTTGCAAGTGTGCAGGCTCTCAGATTTCTCATTAAAATCTGCACCAACCTCTACTCTTCATCAATGAGGAGGTTCTTAGCCACAGTCATTATGAGTTGCTCATCATCTACCAAATGTGTACATCTCAAATGCTCAAGAAAAGGCAAAGGTTGTAGCTTTAATTTTGGCAGCTGCACTATGGAGGGAAGCAATATGGTGGACTACACCAGCTCTGCAGATTGGATATTCACAGAACCTGCTGCTACATTTGCATAATCTACATAATTAGCTACAACAGAACTAGCATCACACAAAGAGGCCGCAGTCTCAGCACATGCATTACACAACACATCATCACCACAACCAGTACAACAAACAAAATCATCAAAATTAGTAGAACCAACAATTTCAGCACACACATCATCAACTGGTTTATGCATATTAATGGTCTCATGTTTTGCAGAATTAGATTTCCGCATCTGTTGCTTGCTCCACTGACTCAATGAAGATATAAATTGACCAACTTGGGTCTCCAAGTTCTGTCTTATAGCTTCTGTTCTCTGTTGGAATTGGATGTTGTTCTGAGCTAATTGTTTCACCAAATCCTCTAATGTAGGCTTAGATTCTATGCCTATTGGGGCTTGCTGCTGCTGGTATAGACTGTTTAGTTCAACATAAGGTTCAAACTGTTGTGGCCTCATTGGTTGCTGGAATGGCTGTATATATTGGCTTGGCTGATAATGTTGGGTTGCTGCATTTCTGTATCCCAAGTCAGGATGATCTCACTAGTCATGGTTATATGTGGTAGAATAAGGATCATATCTTGGCTATCGATATTGTGCTTCACTAGGAAATATACCTACTGCAGCAACAAAATGGTCTTGAAACACAAAATCATCATCTTGCAATGTGGGGCATGCATATGTGGGATGAAAAGAACTACAACATATACTACAAAATCTTGCAGGTTCTTGTACATATAACTGATGCTGTTCCACAGCTAGCTGCCTCACCAAATACGCTAGCTCATCAAGTATATGCTCCATCAAATAAGTGATTGACCCCATATGGAGATCATTTGTGCTTAAAATGACGTTTACACTTTAGGCACCAAGCACCAAGTTCAGACTCCTGAAGAATGGTTGAAACTGGTCCTTCTAAGTGGTAGGCTCACTATGCAATCTGCAAAATTCAAAAAAGGAGAGACAAAGAGCAAACGGGTTAGGGATTAGTATAATGACACCTAATGTGATTGAATAACTGAGAATGATCCCTGGCAATGGCGCCAAATTTGACAAGAGGTTGTCGAGACCCCTCAAAATAATAAAAATTATCGGTTCACAAACTAATTTGTAGTATAGAGAATGAACTAAATCGTCTCTCAAGGATCCAAAAACAAAGATTCAATTAGATCAAGATAATTAAAATGGGGGGGTTTGTTGATTTGTAAGGAAAATACACCGGTTGAATTAAGGAAAATTAATTAACAAATTAACCAATCCATGGAAATTTACCGATCTTGAGTTTAATCCATCATTGATAACAAGGAATCCACTTAATTGCTAACTATGTTCTTGGCCTTAGATCACATCAAGAAGCCTCCACATGATCCAAGAATCCTCTACTAGATAAGAATCTAGGATTTAATTAACCAAGGTTAGATAAAATAAGCATCATCCAAACATAAATTAACTTAAGATCTGGAATTTAACCAAGCTTAACAATCCATCCAAAAACTTTGATATATTTTTTAGTCTTTGTGATCTTCTTGAATACATGATAATAAAGCTATTATCACATAAACATCTAAATCAAATTAAGCAATTCAATCTAGATCAAAATCAAAATAGGAAGAAGAGAAACTTGAATAACAATTAAGTAATTTGAACAAGCAAAACAAGATCTCTAAATTAAACATCAAGATGGTTAATCCCTTGGATTGATTACAAGAGCCTAGCCTTCCATGAATGGGAAGGAAGAACTCAGAAAATAAAGAAGAAAAATGAAATTCTAAAGAGAAGGGAGAAGAAGAGGAAGAGAAAACTCTTTCAAATACTCAAACTTACTTCAAATTTAATCATGTTAAGTACAAGAGAGATTGACCCTATTTATACTAATCTTAGAGGCCAATTTACAGTTGACAAAACCTGTAAACAACTGTAGTGCAAGATAAAAATGTATGTTTGACAATAATGGTGGCTTGATGCATGATTGGTGGGTTGGTGCATGGTTGGTAGCTTCTCCTCACCAATTCTTCTTTGACTTCCAGCTTAACTTTCATGAACGAAACGACGTATTTTGGCTTGGAAGTCTTCATAAGAGTTGTAGCTTTATGTCTCAACTTGCCAATTGCACTATCTTCAGCTCAAAAGAGAGCCTATAGCCCACGATATGGTCCAATATGTGAACACTGCTCAGATTCCAGCGACAGCAAGCCTACTCTGACTTTCAGGCCTATTTTGGACCATTAGAAGTCCGATCCAGCTATTGAGTTCTTCATGAAACTTGTATATATTTGTCTTAGCTTTCCATAGACACCAAGATCACCTCAAATGGATCATCGAATCCCAAGTTAATCAAGGAGGAAATGTCAAAATGCATCAAAATCTGAGAATTAGTCACAATTTGCATTAAAGCCCAATGAGGCCCAACAACATAAAACTCAGCTAACATACTAATATTGTGCACAATAAACATCCAATAAGGCCAAGTACAAAGCTATCAGTGTCTCAAATTGATTGATCAATTGTACAATCAAATAGAAAATAAAACAATACAACAAAAGAGACGAGATTCTTAATATCATCAATACCAATAAAGCAGTTAAGAAAACTATATAAGCAATTTATACATTTCAACTTCTAATCGACATATTGTAACATGTTATCAAACAAATGGGAAACCAAACTCAACGTGCACCATGACAATGTGATAGTATGACAACTGACTATGCAAATGCACAATGGTCGACCCCTACCCCATGGAGCTAAACACAACAGTCGGTGAGAGTGATTTGGGAAACATGTTTCATTTCTCATTAACCTCAAAGTGCTATCAAATCTCAAATGCGCAACATGGCTATACGTGAATATTCTCAACCAAATCGAGAATATGAATAATATCTCGTTGAGATCGACGATGTGTTGCAATCATATTACCACGGCACAGTGGTGCTACCAACTAGCCCCCTGTGGAGTTTTTGCACCCCAACGCCTCCTAGATCAAAACCTTGATCTTCACTATGCAATTCGCACCCGCACTAAGGTGTAACTCAATCTCCTTGGCTCAACGCCATAACAATAAGTCTCATCAAACTCCACAATGCCATGCAAAGTGTGATAATTTATGATCACAAAACAATCCCTTTGGGATTCAAGCCACCACTAAGACTTAGCGTTTACTGACTTGTCAAGGGTCCAATATGTCGGCCCGACAGTAGTTTCGTTGTTTCTTAATCGTGTGGTGCTTTTTAAAACATTTCTCAAAATTGCGTAATGATACGGTTACGGTTTTTACTCGAGTAACACTCCGGTTTCTATTTTAAATCGCGTAACACATCTGTTACGGTTTTCAATTGCGTAAACGCATTTTCATAGTTTTCAAATCGTGTAAGTCAAAAATTCATATTTTTGAATCACGTAAAATTTTAAAATCAATTTTCAGTCGCGTATACCATTTTCTGTAAATTTCAAATCACGTAAAGTGTTTTTCGCAAATTTTCAATCGCGTTAAGTGAATTTCATAAAAATTAAGCTATTTTGAACTAAATTAAATACTTCCAAGTCTATTCTTACAATTTGCACTAAAAACTAAGTTCAATGCTAAAAATTGATTTTCCACTAATCTTCCAAAATCATTTCTATTTGAAAACATTTATTTCTAACTGAAATCGTCACTTATATGTTTTTCCTTCAAATTCCGAAAATAAAAGTCCTTTTATAAAATAAGTATTAATTTAAAATAGTTTCTTTTGCTCATTTTAAAACTTTATTCTTCTCCTCTTTGTCCACAAAATTCCTTAACCCAACTAATTATCACCTCATTAATTGGGTTTAACAATTAATAAAATATTTCCCTTTTGATGCTAACTTTTTCAAAACTTAGTGGCCAACCCACTCATAGGCCTTTGGACCAAAATCCATCTATTTCCCATCATGATTCAATAGTTCAAACCAAACATATGCATGTCCTAATCATGCCTTTCCATGCACACATGAATCATTCCATCCATATCCAAGATATATTATGCTTCAACTATCACAAGTTCATGCAATATTTCAAAGCCATAAAAACACAGGCTAAATAAAGCATAAAATCATAAAGCACAAATCATAAAGCTTGAAGCATAAAGCATAAAGCATAAACATAAACCATAAATAACCCCAAGAAAATTAAGTGAATAAATCCTTAAGTGAATTTTTCACTAACAAGCCACAAATCGTATTTTCCCACCACTGTATTAGTTGATAAAGAAAACTCCCCCTTACCTTGTGGTTCAAAAGTCCTCTATGTGGATTTGGAAAAGTTCCTTGTTCTTCCACCAACAAAACCCTTAAAGGAAGCCAAGTTTACAAATTTTAAACTCAGAGACTTGAAACAAGATGACCATGGATCAATCTAATGGTCTAAAACTTTAAAATATAAATTAAAAAGTGAAGACAGAAAATTTTCACCTTTGTTCTTCAAACTTTGTTTCTCAAGCAAGTGATTGAAGATGATTTCTTTTCAAGAAACTTTCAACACAAAAGCATTTTAGAATAGTGTTTAGATAGTAGAAACAAGGTTGGGTGATTTTGTTCAGGCTTGGAAGATGAATCAATGGTGCTTGGCCGTGGATTTTCTTGAGAGAGAAAGGAGAGAAAATTTTGTTGCAACAAAGTAAAGGTAAAGTGAAAAGATAAAATGTAAGAAGTAAAATGTGACTTTGCTACTTGGTGAAAGATCGCACAAGATATTTTCCCCTTGTCTCACACTTGGCTTGGCCGAACCCCTTGAGAAGCTTGGAGAAACAAGAGTTGGTCTTCCACTTGAACACTTGCTCCTTCAAAATTGACCAACATTGAAGTAGCTAAATGACTCACCTACATGACTAGGCTAGATGATCCCACAATTAGATATTTGTCTGTGGATACTTTCTAGTAATTATTATCCAATGGACAAAGACTAGTATCTATTGTCCAGTGGATAATAGAATGTACCTAAACTTTTATCTGACAATAAAATATAAGAAAATGAAAAACTTCAAAATCACTCTCGAACTTGATGGCAATAAATTTTGCATTTTCACTGTTGAAGATGTAGTTAAATTAGTAAAACCACCACCACCAGGCTTGTGCTTGAATGTTTTGGTAATTGGAAGAATATTTGCTTCTTTGTCCTAATAATGGACTACATTATTTTAATCTATATTGTTGACTCAATATGTTTTTCAAATACAATGCAACACGATACATTATTCAAGCAACAAAAATTGAGTATAGAAAAAATTCTACTGTCTCTCTCTACTAAATGAGGAAAACAAATTAAGCAGAAGAGATAGAAATTGGTATTTAAATATAACATTCCAGGTTGGTATATTTCACTTTTATTATTATCATCTCAGTGCAAAAAAAATCACATAAGGAAGAAGGAAAACTTCACCATAATGCTTTCCAAAAGAAAGTGTGACCCAGCCATCCACAAACATTGGCTGATGCTCTATCCTTCCTTCAGAAGCTCGTTCGGATGAAGAGAAAACCAAAAATAGAATCAAAGCCCCCTTTTTCTCTTCTCCTAATGCAAAAAACGGAATTTGGTTCTATTCAGATCTAAAAACAATAAATTGAACGACAATTTTTTTTTAGTTTTCCTATAAATGATAAATTTCCCAAAACAAACCCAAAATAATTGGGGGGAAAATCACAACCTAAAATAATGATATATGTTGTTGGAAGAATGAGGATCCCTAGGAATGAGAATGAGATGCCCAGAGACACTTACACCAGGGCACGCCTTCGAAATCAAATTCAAGGCTGTGGAAGCCCAAGAAGCGAGTGCCTTAAAAAATTTGTGTTGTTTCATTTGGGGTTTCGATTGCGGTTTAGGAACCAAAATAAATGAGAAGATAAGGGTTTGGCAATGATGAACTTGGAAGATGAGGCTTCAGGCTTCAACTTGAGATTCGCAAAACTAATATCGTGCGTGGAAAGGTGAAATTTTAGGGCACACGAATTAAAAGACTTTTTAGGCAACACTTATCAAAAGTTGTCAATAAATTTACATAAGCCACATTGTGAAACCGTACCCCGAAAGGTTTACAGCATCGTTTATAAAATGTTGCCTTAAAAATGGTTGTCTAAATAGGTTAAAATTTATGCAACCCTCACAAAGCGTTGCCTATATAGTCTTTGGCAACATTTTACAAACGTTGCGATAAAAATGTTGCCTAAACTAAAAATTATGGGCAACACTACAAAAATGTTTCCTATACTACTTTAGGCAACATTTTTTAAGAGTTGTCATACCTAGTGTTGCTAGAAAGCAAAATTGTTGTAGTGACCTCTTGATCAATCAATTTGAGACACTTATGATAGCTTTGTATTATGATTTATTAAATGTTTATTGTGCCCAATATTAATGTTTTAGCTGAGTTTAATGTTGTTGGGCCTCATTGGGCTTTAATGCAAATTGTGAATAATTCTTGGATTTTGATGTATTTTGACCTTTCCTCATTGGTTAGGCCATAACTTGGGACTCGGTGATCCATTTGAGGTGATCTTCGAGTTTTGGAAAGCTAAGACAAGGCTCTACAAGTTTCATGAAGAACTCAAGAGCTAGATCGAACTTCTAAGCGTCCAAAATAGCTCTGCAATTTAGAGTGGGTTTGCTGTCACTAGAATCTGAGCAGTATGCACATATTGGACCATATCGTGGGTTATAGGCCTCCTTTTGAGCTGAAACTCGGCCATTGGAAAGATAAGACCCATATCTCCAACTTCATTGAAGACCATTTAGTCAATAGATTCGTTTTAGGCATGATTATGAAGCTACAAGTTGGTTTGAATTTGGAAACACGTTCTGCCAACCTGACTTGAGGTAGGTGTAGTATTTTTGGAATATCTGGAGTTGTAAAAGTCCAAATGGCATGAAGCTATCGCCAAAAGTTCAAGGAGACAATTGTCTACAACTGTCATGAAGACCTCCAAGCCAAAATACATCGTTTAGGACATGAAAATCAGGCTGGAAGTCGGAGTAGAGTTGCTGACTAGAAGCCACCAACCATACACCAACCCACCAACCCACCAACCATGCATCAAGCTACCATATTTGATAATTTCCATGTTTTTACAGCTTGCATACATATTATTTTCAATTACAAATTGGATTCTAGGATTAGTATAAATAAAGCCAATCTCTTTGTATTATACATCATTTAGTTTGAAGTAAGTTTAAGTATTTGTTTGAAGAAAGTTTGAATATTTGTGAGAGTTTTCTTTCTCTTCTTCTCCCTTCTCTTTAGAATTTCATTTTTGTTCTTTATTTTCTGAGTTCTTCCTTCCCATCCATGGAAAGCTAGGCTCTTATAATCAATCAAAGGGATTAACCATCTTGATGTTTAATTTGGAGATCTTGTTTCGATTGTTCATATTGCTTAATTGTTATTCAAGTTTTTCTTCTTCCTCTTTTGGTTTTCATCTAGATTGAATTGCTTAATTTGATTTAGATGTTGATGTGATAATAGCTTTATTATCATGTGTTCAAAGAGGATCATAAAAACTAAACAATATATCAAAGCTTTTTGATGGATTATTTAGCTTGGTTAAATTCCAGATCTTAAGTTAATTTATGATTGGATGGTGCTTACTTTATCAAACCTTGGTTAACTAAATCCTAGATGCTTATCTAGTAGAGGATTCTTGGATCATGTTAAGGCTTCTTGAGGTGATCTAAGGCCAAGAACATGGTTAGCAATTAAGTGAATTCCTTGTGATCAATGATGGATTAAACTCAAGATCGGTAAATTTCCTTGGATTGGTTAATTTGTTCATTATGTTTCTTTAATTCAACTAGTGTATTTACTTTACAAATCATCAAACCCCCCCTTTTTATTTATCTTGATCTGATTAAATCTTTATTTTTTTGATCATTGAGAGACAATTCGGTTCATGCTCTATACTACAAATTAGTTGGTGAACTGTTAATTTTTATTATTTTGACGGGTCTCGACAATCTCTTGTCACCTCTACAGACCACTGAACCTACACCTCCACAACTATCTGATGATATACATGACATGTCATCTGATTTTGATTCTGATGAGCTACATTCTGATGATGGTGGGTTTGATTAGGATAAGCCAAGAGCTATTAGATATCACGAATACAATCCTAATAAGATGTGTAGATATTTCCAATTTAAATTGGGAATGGAGTTTACACCAATTAAGCAATTTAAAGAGGCAATTAGGGAGTGGTCATTGCTAAATGGTTGGGGTCTTCAATTCAAGAAAAATGATAAGGTGAGGTGTATGGTAGTTTGTAGGGAAGGGTGTGAATGTGAGTGCTTTGTAAGTAAAGTGGGGGACTCAATGACTTATTAATTGAAAACACTGACAAACAAGCACACTTGTGACAAGACTTACAAAGGAAAATTGGCTACTAGGACATGGATAACTGATAAATTAACGATGTCCATGAAGGCCAACAAGCAAATCAGTTTGAAAGGAATTATCCAAGACATTAAGGCACATTGTGCTGAAATTTCTATCACAAAGCCCTATTTTGCAAAGAAACTTGCCAAAGAAAAGATAGAAGGGAGTTTTGTATAGTAATATAGCAAGATTTGGGATTATTGTGAAGAGATTAGGAGGATCAATCCCGGGAGCACTCTAAAGGTGGAAGCCGATCTTTTAATCATAACTATGAGAGACACTTTCTAAGGCTATATATGTGCTTAAATGGGGTGAAATGGGGTTTCTTGGCAGCTTGCAGGCCAATTATTGGCTTGGATGACTGTTTTTTGAAGGGCTCCTTTGCTGGGATATTATTGGTGGCCATAGCAAGAGACCCCAATGACCAATATTTTCCTTTAGTTATTGTTGCAGTAGGGAGTGAGAACAAGGACTCATGGATTTGGTTTATCAATTTGCTTCTAGATGACATTAGCCATTAAAGTAAACAAGTGAAACACAAGAAGGGGGTTGAATTGTGTTTCTTAACCATTTGGGCAAACTTTTCATTAATTCGTAAATTAATTAAGACAATGGTTGAAACAATAAAACGCAATGGACGAATAAAAACTTCTCAGTCCAATTGGACGCTAAAAAGGTTTTGTAATAATTCACTTTGAACGCAGTTAAAAAGTTGTAAGTTTTATCTTATAACCATTGTTAAGAAAACGATGGCAATCCCCAGATGTTAGTGAATAAATAAAACACAAGAGGAGGGAAGAGAAGCTTACATAAGATGTTTATCCTGATTCACTCTCATAAACTTGATAGCTACGTCCAGTCCCTTCAACCAGAAGGATTTTCCACTAATCTTTTACAAAGATTACAAGTATTGTCCACTTGTTCAGGTACACAAGTATTCTCAACCTTTTCAGGTTTTAAGACCCAAGTATTCTTTTATACCTAGCCTCTTCAGGCTTAAACAATCAAGTTTCATATAGGAAGATGTAGAAGGTGCTTGAGTTTTTAACTCACTATGGGTGAGGATAGAAAATAAATCTCAAGACTTGAATTCTATACAAGAGTATGATTACTAGGAAGAATGAAAGCTTTGATTACACAGATTGCGACAATGTCTTTTTGTTTCTTCTTCGAAGACATTTGTATATATATAGGTGAGAGCATTTGGAGCAGTCTTCATAAGCTTCTTCGTCCAACGAAATCATTTATTACCGTTCTGAGCAGTATTAAATGCATAAGTTGATATCGTGTGGAACTTCTTCTGAAAAGACGCTTTGATTATCAGGAATGTCCAAGAATATAATAGCTAAGTCCTGACTTATCTGAGCACGCAGAGAGTTCTTTATTTGCAGGTCTTTGTAGTTGTTAGCGGTGTCAGCTAAGTGGCTCAGTTGACTTCTTTTGTAGTGTACTTTGTCAGAGTTCTTCTCAGCATTTAATGATGAATAGTTTCTTCATATTTGAATTTTAGGCTTTTGGACGAATGCTTTGAACCTGAGCTTTAGTAAGGAGATGTTTGGGTTATCCAATATAATATTCTTTGAAAAACAATTTAAAAGGTATTGGACGAATACTTAGTTTCCTTTAGCTCAATAAAGAAAGGACGCACGTACAAGTAACAGATTGTTAACACCTTGTTTCCTTTTTACAAAGATTTATCAAAACAGTTTAGAAACGAGTTACGTGAGTCTTTTACTTATTCATTCTAATTTAAAACTTTTGTTATCTTCAAAACTTTACGGGGTATTAATTCTTTAAACATTTTGGTTCCAAACCTGATTTCATAAAGGTTCTTTGGTTCCAACAATCTCCCCCTTTTTAATGATGACAAAACTATTTAAAATTGATTGAATACTGATCCTTTTTCACAAAAATTATTTACGCTTCCCCTAAGAACATGCATAAAAGCATAATGGATGCAAAAAGGATACAACAAAGTTTAGCTAAGAGCGAATAACAAAGTTACCCAAAAAAACTTTGTTTTGTAAACATAGTTTAACAGATATATTACTTTTTAAAGGATGAGAAAATGCTATTTTTAGAGCTGAGTATACGCATCCTTTATCAACACGCAAATTCAACTACACTGTAAGGAAGGTGTTGAAGCAATACTTAACAAAGTAAAACTAGCATTAGAGCATGAATATGAGCATAGTTTAGTTTAGCAGAGAATGTCAGAGCAAAGAAAATGTATCAGAGCAATAGAATTAATTGAAGTAACAACATAGTAATCAGAGTTTAGATCAACACAATAGATGCTCAGATATGCTCATATTATTTAATCAGATATATAAACAGAGATATAAACAATTGAATTAATTGAATCAATCAATCAAGATTTCCCATATTATTTAATCAGAGATATGCTCATATTATTTAATAAGAGATATAAATAGAGATATAAACAATTGAATTAATAGAATCAATCAATTAGGATTTCCCATTTTCTCCCCCTTTGTCATCAGACAAAAAGTGAAGAAAAACATCATTGCCAAAAAAATTTTTTAAAAGAATTTTTAAAGAAGAAAAAAAGAAAAAAAATTGCTAAGAGGAGGAAGAAGGAAGATGAGGCCCTTGTTGAAAGAAAGATTTAAGAAGGTCTTCAACTCTCTTGAAAAGATGACCCATTTGAGTGGTCACATAAGCTTGAATTTCTGGGGGCACTTGAGGTTGTGTGTCAACAGTGGGAGGGCTTTCAGCAGGGGTCTCCAGATCAGTTTCCATGAGCATTAACTCAGTTGAGGGTGCAGGAGGAGCAACCGAGATTGGAGCAATATTAGATACTGTTGAAGCTGGGTCTGCTGCTGTCGTAAGTACTTCAATTGAGTCTACTTCGTTTTCAGACAACGGTAGGTCCAAATTCCAAGGGATTGGATCTATTTGATATTCGAAAATTTTATCCCAAGGATATGGTCTACCTAAGTTGTCAGGAGGAGACCCTGACACGTAGTTTTGAGAAGAAAAGATTGTGGACGCAGGCGTTCTCAGCGGTAATCCAAGAATATCGTCTACCATATAGATTGGACGAAAACACTTGAAACTCTGCCCTAGCACAGTAACTATCTCTTCCTTCTCTTAATCGCTTAGCCTTGAAGTGGAAGCTTGTTGTTCACAATCCCAAATGTGCTTTTCCCATAATGTCTTTGCTTCCTTCTCCTCTGCCTCTCCTTTCTTCGAAACTTGCCATAAGAATTCCAAGTCTACCTCAGGTGATTTTTGAATTCCAAAGGTAGGTTTGAAGTAGAACAGTGTTGGCAAGATAGTTTGGCTTCTGTACTTCTTCAAATCCTTGTTCTTGTTCAAATCTACCATTGGAAGTCTAGGACAGATTCTATTAGGCTGAATCTTGATGGCAGTTGCAGGAGTGATACGTATGGATGGGGGTACGTATCACAGATTCTTCAACAGAAGGCTCCCTTTGATAACACTGACAAAGATAGTGTCATATGGATTTACAAACTGATCCATTTCTTCCAAGGATACGGGTCTAAAGGTGAGTTGGCTTGGGAAGATATGGACCCTTGTAGTGATGCCATCACAACATTTGGATCTTCTTGCAGTGAGAGAGAGAAGAGTCATTGGATTCCCATGGGGGAATTATGTGGGGGGTAACTCCCACAGAAAAGGGTTTAACGCTTGGTTGGGATGAGGTGAATTGCTGTGAGGGAGAAGATGAAGATGGTATGTATGGTATGATTTGTGTTTGGAAAGAGGGTTCAGTGTTTAACGGAGAAGGAGCTATTTGAGAGTTTGGTGATGAAATTGAAGGTTCAGTGTGAGAAGAAAGTGAAGGTGGTGAAGGAATGGGGTAGGAATGGGTCCCTCAAGAGTGGACGCAGGTTTGGTAGTGGGTTTTCTCTTGATGGGTAACTTCGTCCGAGTCCCCTTTGGAATAGTCACCTTGGACGCAATCCTCATCCTTTTCGCGATGGGTTGGTCATCGTCAGAGTCATCGTCCATCATCAGCCATCTTTTTGGTGGAGCTTGAGTGGACGGAGCCTTTTCTTTCTGTGAAGGCTTAGCGATAGTGACCAAAGGCTTTGGACTTTCTTTCTGTCCAACAGAGTTCAGCACAGATTGGAGTTTCATCTTCATCAGATTACTCCGCCCAAAAACCTGTTGCAGTTGGGTTCGTCCAAACATCTTCAATTTTTCTTCACTTCCAAGGGCTCCAAACAGACTGAAAACCCCTTGATCTCTGAAGATCTTTGTCAGAAGCACACCATAAGAAATGGTGATTTTCTTTCCTTTCCCTTGAACACTCTTCTTGAAGTGTTTAAACGGAATATGAGGGAGGTTAATCTGCTGGCACAACATCAAATGACACAAGCAGAATGCAAGTATACTTGAGACTGAGTCCTTGGACCCAGCTTTGTGGAGTATCACCTTATTCAGCAACTGGTGAAGAAGTCTGGTCTTATCATGCATTTGAGAGGCAACAATCTTCTTGCTTCCTTGGTTTGGGTCCTTTAGAAGGATTTCGAACACACTGTTGACTCCCCCAATGTCCCTTGTCCACTCTTTAGTGTGCTTGGCTCCTTCTAGCCAACACTAGGTCGCATCTGAAATTTTGACCTCTGACACAGTCATTTCCTTCCCCAGTTCCTTTCCTACAACCGTTGTTTCAGAAACTACTGCACTTTGCCAGACTCACAGATAAGCTTGGGATAAACTTCAACTGCTTCCTTGAAGTAGCTTTCCCACCCTTCTCCTTGTAGATTTTCAGCAATGTCTATTCCATACTCAGCTAGAATAGATGACTGGAACAGGTATTTTACGGCTACCTCAGCTTTGTTTAACAGGGTTTTCTTTCCTTCGGCCATCTCTTAGAATTTTTGCAAAGGGATTTTGAATTTTTGAGAAGAAAGGAAATTTGTTGAAGGCTGCTCCAAATGTTCTCACATATATATACAAATGTCTTCAAAGAAGAAAGCAAGAAAATAACAATCTGTGTGATCAAAAGTGTAAAAGAATCAAAGCTTTCTTTTTTTTTTCTCTTACTCTTACTCTTGTAAAGAGTTTAAGTCTTGAGTTTTATTTTCTATCCTCACCTGTAGTGAGGTAAAAAATTCAAGCACTTCTACATCCTTTTTTTTTTCATTCAACTTGGTGTTTAAGCCTGAAGAGGCTGAGAATACTTGTATACTTGAAGAGGTGGACAATGCTTGTAATCTTGTAAAAGATTAGTGGAAAATCCTTCTAGTTGAAGGGATTGGACGTAGCTCTCGGTTTGTGAGAGTGAACTAGGATAAATATCTAGTGTAAGCTTCTCTTCCTTCTTCTTGTGTTTTATCTTTTGACTAACATCTAGGGATTGCCATTGTTTTCTCAACAAAGGTTTTAAAATAAAACTTGGAACTCTTTCACTGCGTTTAAAGTGATTTATTACAAAATCCTTTTTGCCATTTGGACTGAGAAGTTTTATTCGTCCATTGCGTTTTATTGATTCAACCTTTGTCTTAACAAATTTGCTATTTATCGATAAGTTTTCCAAAAAGGTTAAGAAACACAATTCAACCCCCCTTCTTGTGTTTCACTTATTTACTTCAAAGGATTTCTCAAACACTTGAAAGTGTAAAAATTTAATCTTGAAAAGAGATGAGATATTTATAAGAGGAAACAAAGCTTATACTGAAAGGTTTCTGGAAAGAGAAAGTGAATCGTTTTTCAAATATCACAATAAATGTGTATAAAAGTAACTATCACGTTCGCAGTAAAAAGTAACTTCTATGACCTTTCGTAGACTGACTCAGCGTAGGAAATTTGAAAAGATTCAAATGAGACATAGAGAATGCAGGTTAAATGCAAAAGATATATGTCAATTTACTTATCAGAGAATTTTCAACATTCTTTAACAAGTACAAGTTATATTGGACGCGGATTATCAATGGACGCATAGATGTCAATTCTTTACAAAATGCATACTTAAATGCTATCTAATAAAATTGAATCTTTCCTCAAAGAGGGATTTTGTAAAAATATCAGCCCATTGATGATCTGTGTCCACAAATTGAATATCAAACACACCTTTTTGGATATAATCTCTTATAAAGTGATGTTTAATTTCAATGTGTTTTGCTCTTGAATGTAAAATGTGATTCTTTGAAAAGTTAATTGTAGCAGTATTATCACAGAGTAAAGGAATTTTACTTTCAAAGATGTTGTAATCTTCCAATTGATGTTTGATCCAAAGTAGTTAAGAACAACAATTGGACGCAGAAATATATTCAGCTTTGGCTGTAGAAAGAGCAATTGTGCTTTGTCTTTTGTTGGACCATGATACTAGGTTTCCTCCAATGAAGTGACATCCTCCACTGGTACTTTTTCTTTCAATTCTATCTCCAGTATAGTCAGCATCGCAAAAACCAACTAATCTGTACTCATGAGATTTCTTAAATAACAAACCCAGATTAGTTGTCCCTTTCAAGTATATGAATATTCTTTTAACAACAATTAGATGTGACTCTCTAGGATTAGATTGAAAACGTGCATAGAGACACACACTAAACATTATATCTGGTCTGGACGCAGTGAGATATAAGAGTGATCCAATCATACCTCTGTATACCTTTTCGTCCACCTTTTGATCTTTATCGTCCAATCTTAGTGTGGACTATGGATGCATGGGTGTGCTCATAGTTTTGCAATTGTCCAATTTGAACTTTTTCAAGAGTTCATTTGCGTATTTTGTCTGATGAATGTAGATTATGTCCAATGTTTGCCTTACCTGCAAGCCCAGAAAGAATTTTAATTCTCCCATTAAACTCATTTTGAACTCCTTCTGCATCAATTTGGAAAACTCCTTGCAAAGAGATTCATTAGTAGCTCCAAAAATAATATCATCTACATAAATTTGGACTATGATAAAATGTGAGTTTTTGTCTTTACGAAAAAGCGTAGTATTAACTTTTCCACTAGAAAATTCATTTTCCATTAGAAAAATGCTTAATCTTTCATACCATGCTCGAGGAGCTTGTTTTAGACCATACAGCCTTTTTCAGTTTGAAGACATGCTCTGGTTCGTTTTGAAACCAGGTGGTTGTTTGACAAAAACTTCTTTATTGATTATGCCATTTAGAAAAGCACTCTTTGCATTCATTTGATAGAGTCTCATGCTGTGATGAGCAGCAAATGAAAGTAAGATGCGTATGGCTTCTAATCTAGCTACAGGGGCAAAGGTTTAGTGAAATCATTACCTTCTTGTTGCGACTAACCTTGCTTTATTTCTCATCACTTTGCCATCTTCGTCCAATTTATTTCAGAATACCCATTTTGTGCCAATGATGGTCTTGTCTTTGGGCTTTTGAACCAACGTCCAAACGTCGTTTATAGTAAATTGATTTAACTCTTCTTGCATAGCTAGTATCCACCCTTCGTCCAAAAGAGCTTCTTCAATTTTCTTTGGTTCCATTTCTGAGATGAAGGGTACATCAGAGTATTCTCTAAAGATAGATCTTATACGCATTTTATCTTTTGGATTACCAATGATTTGGTCTTTAGGACGATATGTTTTGAAGTGCCAACTTCTTTGAACTTCATTTCTTGTTGTGTTTTCTTCTCTTCTTTCATCGTCCAATGCTTCTTTGTTTGTTGACGATGTTCCTTCTCCTTTGTCATTAAGGTTTAATTCTGCAAAAGATTCATCTAGCTCTGATAGATTTTTATCAGGCTATTTGCCATTGAATTTAACATGGATAGATTCTTCAACAGTCAAAGAGTGAAAGTTATACACTCTATATGCTTTTGAAGTTTCAGAGTATCCTAAGAAAATATCACAGTCAACTTTAGCATCAAATTTTCCTAAGGAATCCTTGGTATTTAAAATAAAGCATTGACATCCAAAATAGTGAAAATAAGAAATGTTGGGTTTTCGTCATTTCCACAATTCATACGGAGTCTTATTTAATAAGGATCTAATATATATTTTGTTTTGAATATAACATGCAGTGTTAACAGCTTCAGCCCAGAAGTGTTTGGAGGTTGAGTTGTCATTGAGCATTATTCTAGCCATCTCTTGAAGAGATCTATTTTTTCTTTCTACCACACCATTTTGCTATGGTGTTCTTGGGGCAGAGAAGTTGTGAAGGATACCACTTTCTTCACAGAACAATTGAAAGCTCTCATTCTCAAATTCTCCTCCATGATCACTTTGAATTGAGTTGATACACATGCCTTTTTCATTTTGAATTCTTTTACAGAATATAGAAAAGACTCTAAAGGACTCATCCTTGTGAGCTAGGAATATAACACATGTCCATCTAGTATAGTCATCTACTATGACAAGTCCATATTTCTTCCCATTTAATGAGGTAGTTCTCGTTGGACCGAATAGATCAAGATGTAATAGTTCTAGTGGTCTAGAAGTGGAATCAACATTTTTGGACTCAAAAGAGTTTTTGATTTATTTCCCCTTTTGACATGCTTTGCATAGAACATCTGATTTGTACACAAGTTTTGGTAGTCCTCTTACGAGGTTATGCTTATTTAGCTTTGAGATTAACCTCAAGCTTGCATGACCAAGCTTCTTGTGCCATATCCATTGTTCTCTTTTTATGGATACTAGACATGATACATTCTGATATGAGAGATCTTCTAAATTAATCTTGTAAAGATTGTTTTGCCTTTTGGCAGTGAAGAGTATGGATCAGTCAGAGTTTTTAACTATACATTCTTCATGGCTTAATGAAACATTTGATCCCCTATCACATAATTGACTTATACTAAGCAGATTATGTTTCAACCCTTCAACCAAAAGTACATTATCAATAAAGGGAAAATGATATTTACCAATCTTACCTATTCCAACTATTTTACCCTTATGGTTTCTACCAAAGGTGACGAAGCCACCAGCTTTAAGTTTGAGGTCTTGGAACATAGACTTTTCTCCTGTCATGTGGCATGAGCAACCGCTGTCCAGGTACAATGACAAGTGTCTTTTTCTTGTTGCTAACCACATCTGCAAGAGGAATTATCATGTCCTTAGGTACCCATATCTTTTTGGGTCCTTCCGGGTTAGTTTTTTGGAGATCCATAATGTCTTGTGTAACATCCCCGATTTTTAAATCTTTAGATTTTATATGAACTGTGTTGACTGATGGTATGGCCTTGGGAAATTGGGGTGAGAACCGAGATTTAAGAAATTATAATAATATTTTAACAACTTTGGCCTGCCTAGAAGAATCAGGACTGAAAAAGAAAGAGAATGCGAAATTTTAAGTTTTGCGGTTCCGGCCCGACCACAAGGGCATTTTGGTAAAAGACCACATCCAGTGGCGAATTAGTAAAAATATTAGTGAAGGTGGACATTTTAGGAACCAATGTAAAACTATTAGGGACACTCTTGTTCATTGCACTCATTAATGACATTTTTGTGAATAAATAGTAATGGGAGGGCAAATTGGTCCCAGTTGGGAAATGGTTGGGGGGCTAAGTTGGCAACAAAATTTCTCTTCCCCTTCCCTTTATCATTTTTGTTCAGCAACCTTGGAGGGGAGAGTTCATTTTCTTCCTCCTCCATCCTTCCTCCATTGGTGCCACTTGAAGCTCCAAGAGCACTCATTTTACACCTCAATTCACCTAGCTTCCTTCACAAAGATTGTTCCCCTCACCTTCCTCTACATTTTCATGGTTTCAAAATCTTGAAACCTCCACCTCCCTCCCCAAAACCGAAATCTACCCATGGCCTAAAGTTGCTTGGATGGCTTGGGTTCTTTGAGAGGAAGTGTTGAGGAGTGTTTCTCGAGTCTACCACCGAAATTTGGGAGCACTTGGAGCACGAAAATTTGGGGAGCAAGGCTGCACTTGGGAAGGTTGATTGGTGCTTGTTGGAGACCTCAAAGGTAGTAGCTTGGGTGCCCCAAATCACCTTAGGTGAGTGTGGATTACTTGTAACTTTGATATGGTGAAAGTTAGGGTTTTGAGGGTTGAGGGGAAAAATCTAATAATTATGACTTTAATATGTGTTTGATGCTTGTTTGGTCTTGTTGATGTAAGAATGTGGTTAGTATTGTAGAATGGAGAGGTTGAGAGCATGTACCAAAATATGGATGATTGCTTAGTCTTGAGAATTAGTGTATGACCTAGTTATAGGAAGTTGAGGCATGCCCTATCTAAAAGGGTGACTTGTGCATTATTATGTTGATTGCAATTTTGATATAAATGATGTTACTGCATGATTGTTGAATTTAGTGATCATGATGAGGAAATGGTGGATCATGCATTAATGTTTTGACTGTGGTGCTGAGATGAATGATGATGATGTGTGATTGTGATCTGATATGCATGAGTGTTGGATGCAATTTGAGGAAAAGCCAGACCGTGAGTAGTCCTTGGCAAAACGAAAAAAAGTTGGACCGTAAGTAGTCCTTGGCAAAAATGACGGATTGCCAGACCATGAGGTAGTCCTGGCCAAAAATGAGGAAAAGCCGGACCATCATGTAGTCCTTGGCACATATGAGGAAAAGCCGGACCTTGAGAGTCATTGGGCATTGTGATGTATGATGATGGGGATTGACCATTGGTTATGTTATTACATCGTGATGTGTATATTAATGTAAAGTTAGCCATAGTTATGTTATTGCATGGTGATATGTATGATCATGAAGTATGAACCCTAGTTATGTGGTTGCAATGTGGGATGCATAATGATAGGGGGTGAAAATTGATGATGCTGATTAGCAACTCGTGTAGAGTCTGAAAGCTGTCATCGCTGAGCGATGATGCCCAGATATGGTGTGTCGCTGAGCGATGACAACCCATCGCTGAGCGATGGTGCCCAGATATGGTGTGTCGCTGAGCGATGCCAACCCATCGCTGAGCGATGGTACCCAGAAAGGGGACGTAGCTGAGCGACAATAGGCCTCGCTGAGCGAGGGAAGTCAGTAGCAAATTGGGTTAATTTCGCTGAGCAACAATATTCCCTCGCTAAGCGATAGAACCCAGAAATGAGATGTCGCTGAGCGACAATACGTATCGCTGAGCGATGGAAGTCAGTAGCGAATTGGTTGAAATTCGCTGAGCGAATACCCTGTATCGTTGAGCGATGGTTTAATTGCCCTCATTCCATGCTTTTCTAGCTTGTGAAGGTCTTACACTTAGTTATAATCTATCAAGACTATTTTTATACTTTAAGAACCATCCATACACTATGTTATCATTGGCATGTTTTTCCCCATAATAAATTTTACTAGGCATCATGTAAATTTCCAAGTTGTTCATTAAATTCACAATTGAAATAGATGTATTGATGATCTTATGCTCTCATCTCTTGACTCTTATGCATAACTTAATTACGAGTGTATTCATATTCAGTGGGATTTATATCTCACTCCCCTCATCTTTAGACTCGCAGGTTGAGCCAGGGCCCTCTACAGGCTGAGTGCCGGGTTACTGATAACTCACCGTAGTAGATATAGCATTTATTTTATTGTCTTATTTTGGAAGGGGCTGAGCTCCTTGATGTATTTGTTGGGACAACATTGTATATTCCTTTTGTTGGGGCATGGTAGGGGAACTGGTGAACTATTGTTGATGTTCCCAGTTCCACTAGTATTTTGTTCATGCCGCCTTAGAAAATTGTTTTAACACTGTTGTTTCATTGTGCTCAGTTAAGGTTGTTGTTATTATTAACATTTATGTTTTGTGCACGGAACATAAAGTTGTACTTTTCTAAAGAGGTCGACGACCTCTTTACGGTGTCTATTTTGCCAATGTTGTTGGTGTTACATTATTATCCCCGTAAGAGCTTGTAAATTGATAAATTGCGGTTAAAGATCTAGGTGTTACATTAATGGTATAAATTGCGGTTAAAGATCTAGGTGTTACATCATGATCTTTTATTGTATAAATATTTTGAAGTAAAATGATTATCCTTTTTATGAAAATTTCCAACGGATTTTGATTTCGCAGGAGTGGGTGCTTTTTTGGAAAATATTTTCTCAGTGTTTTGGTACCCCAATCCAGATTTATCACGAGGGTCTCTGGAGTATTTGAGTTAGAGTGTTTAGCTTTTTGGAGCTGTCCACAAATTTACTGAGATCCTCAGTTAGTTCATTTATCTCTGATTGAAGTTTATTAACCTCATCAGTCATATTGGACTCAGAGGATGATTTTGAAAGAGTGTTTTCAATTTTAGTTTTTCACAAAAGATTTCAAGGTCTTGTTTTTCTGAAAACGCTTTTTCATAATCCTTAAATAATTTTGAAAATTTTCTTTTGAGAGATTTGTATTCAATAGCTAAGTTAGATGAGTTGTTTAACAATTCATCAAAAGCTTCTTGAAGATTAAGGTCAGAGTTTGTTACCTCATCTTCTTCCTCTTCAGAGAATGTGTTTGCCATGAGGCATAGGTTGGCTTCTTCTTCTGCTTCCTCTTCATAATCAGGAGACGAGATACATGCTTTGATGTGTCCAGGCTTCTTGCACTTATAACATATGATTGGACTCTTGTATTTTGTTTCAGTCCTGTCCTTTGGAGGTCTACGTCCAAAGTATTTTCTCCGCATGCCTCCTTTCTTTTTCCACATTGCTTGTATTTTTCTGGAGATGAAAGATAGTTCATCGTTGTCTGAGACATCTTCTCCAGATGATTCAGTCTCATCTGAAGATTCTTTAGTTTTAAGTGCTTTGGACACATTTCCTTTGTGAGCTTTAAGGGCAATTGATTTCCCTTTTCTTGAGCTTTCCTCTTCTTGGAGCTCAAGTTCATGAACTTTGAGGGAACTTAGGAGTTCCTCCATGGTAAGAGAAGCTAAGTTCTTTGCTTCTTGTATGGCAGTAACCTTAGGTCTCCATTGTCTGGAAAGACTTCTAAGAATTTTTCTGATATGATCTTGATTATCATATGCCTTTCCCAGAGATCTCAAGCTATTGATTATTGTTTGGAATCGTCTAAACATTTGATCAATATTTTCATGTTCTCCCATTTTGAAGAGTTCATACTGGTGAACCAGCATGCCTATTTTTTATTCTTTGACATGAGAGGAACCTTCATGTCAGAGTATGCCATATCTCTTTAGCTGTTTCACAGCTATGAACTTTGTCGTGTTCTGATATGGTGATGGCGCACATAAGGTAGTGTTTGGCTTTCGAGTTTAACTGGTGTCTGGTTCGTTGTCCTTCTGTCCATTGTGGTCGAGGAAGTTCTAGTCCTTCTGCGTTGGTGGACATTTGATAGCCATTCTGGATTAGGTCCCAAATGTCCATATTTTGTGCATCAAAAAATGCAATCATCCTCTTCTTCCAGTAATCATAGTCGTTTCCATTGAATAGAGGTGGTCTATTCACAGCTTGTCCTTTGTTCTCCATTTAAGGTAGTACTGGATCTTTTCCTCTGCACTGTTAGATGCTCAACCCAAGATGCTGAGCTTTGACACCAATTGAAGTAAACAAGTGAAACACAAGAAGGGGGTTGAATTGTGTTTCTTAACCTTTTTGGAAAACTTTTCGTTAATTAGCAAATTAATTAAGACAATGGTTGAAACAATAAAACGCAATGGACGAATAAAAACTTCTTAGTTCAATTGGACGCTAAAAAGGTTTTGTAATAATTCACTTTGAACGCAGTTAAAAAGTTGTAAGTTTTATCTTATAACCTTTGTTAAGAAAACGATGGCAATCCCCAGATGTTAGTGAATAAATAAAACACAAGAGGAGGGAAGAGAAGCTTACACAAGATGTTTATCCTGGTTCACTCTCACAAACCTGAGAGCTACGTCCAGTCCCTTCAACTTGAAGGATTTTCCACTAATTTTTTACAAAGATTACAAGTATTGTCCACATCTTCAGGTACACAAGTATTCTTTTATACCCAGTCTCTTCAGGCTTAAACAACTAAGTTGAATATAGGAAGATGTAGAAGGTGCTTGAGTTTTTAACTCACTATGGGTGAGGATAGAAAATAAATCTCAAGACTTGAACTCTATACAGGAGTATGATTACTAGGAAGAATGAAAGCTTTGATTACACAGATTACGACAATGTCTTTTTGTTTCTTCTTCGAAGACATTTGTATATATATAGGTGAGAGCATTTGGAGTAGTTTTCATAAGCTTCTTCGTCCAACGAAAACATTTATTACCGTTTTGAGCAGTATTAAATGCATAAGTTGATATCGTGTGGAACTTCTTCTGAAAAGACACTTTGATTATTATGAATGTCCAAGAATATGATAGCTAAGTCCTGACTTATCTGAGCGCGCAGAGAGTTCCTTATTTGCAGGTCTTTGTAGTTGTTAGCGGTGTCAGCTAAGCGGCTCATTTGACTTCTTTTGTAGTGTACTTTGTTAGAGTTCTTCTCAGCATTTAATGATGAACAATTTCTTCATATTTGAATTTTGGGCTTTTGGACGAATGCTTTGAACCTGAGCTTTAGTAAGGAGATGTTTGGACTATCCAATATAATATTCTTTGAAAAACAATTAAAAAGGTATTGGACGAATACTTAGTTTCCTTTAGCTCAATAAAGAAAGGACGCACGTACAAGTAATAGATTGTTTACACCTTGTTTCCTTGTTACAAGATTTATCAAAATAGTTTAGAAACGAGTTACGTGAGTCTTTAACTTATTCATTCTAATTTAAAACTTTTGTTATCTTCAAAATTTTACGGGGTATTAATTCTTTAAACATTTTGGTTCCAAACTTGATTTCACAAAGGTTCTTTGGTTCCAACAGCCATGACAAAAGATGGGTGTTCATCTCAGACCAACAAAAGGTAAACAACCTAAATTTCTAATTAAATCACTGTCATTTAAATCTGCATTGTAAATCCTTGTAGCGACTTCTTTATGTATAATTTTATTTGTGCAGGGATTGGTACCTGCTATTGAAATGTTGTTAGAAAAAGTTATGTAGAGGACATGCGTTAGGCATTTGTATACCAATATGAAGAAGTATTTTGGTGGAGGCACAATACTTAGGGATAGGATGACGGCAGCTTGCAAAGCAACTTATTATGTAGATTGGCAAAGGAAAATGGCTAAGTTGAAACGGATTTCTATAGAAGCCCATGACTAGTTGATTGGGTTCTCACATACATTGTGGGCAAGAGCACACTTTTCTGAATTCTCAAAGTGTGATATGATCATGAACAATATTTCAAAAGCTTTTAATGGGAGGATTTTGGAAGCAAGAGAACAACCAGTGATCTCTATGATGGAATGGATTGGGGTTTACCTAATGACCAAATTTGCAAAAAAATAGGCTCACAAGTGAGAAGTATAGGGTAAAAGGGAAGATCTATACCAAACCAAGGAAACGGCTTGATAAACAAGTAGTTGAGTCTAGAAAATTGTTTGCTATATGGGCTGGAAGGGCCAAATATGAAGTGAAGAATTTTCTACAACAGTTCATGGTTGATTTGGATGCAAATACATGTAGCTGCAAGTTCTTGAGAGAGAGTTTACCCAGTAGCCATGTTGTGGCAGCAATATTTGCTCATAAAGGAAATCCTCAAGACTACACAGATGTACAAGATTGAGAAATATGAAGAGTGTTATTCTCCCATTATGAACCCTATTAATGGAGAGGCCATGTGGCAACCTATGACTAATCTTCCTACCATCATTCCTCCAAATTACAGGAAACCCATTGGGAGACCAAAGAAGTTGAGGCAAAGAGAGAAAGATGAACCTGTAAAACAATATAAACTTAAGAGAAGTAACACTTCACTGACCTGTTCAAAATGTGGAAACTATGGCCACAACAAAAGACTTTGTCAAAACTTACTTGCCCCAATTGTATCTCAGTCATCACATAGTAGGGGAGTGCCTAACAGGGGAAGGGGAAATGGAAGGTTTGTTAAGGGGAGGGGAAGACTACCTACAAATGCATCAACTGCAACAACAATTGCAGGTGTATCATCAGCAGCAACAACAAACATAGGAAGAGTCCACACAAGGGGAACAACTGCAACCTATGATGCTGTTGCAACCTCATATACTACAAATGCATCTGTGGGTGTTACTACCCAGTTGCATATGCTTCAACCAACATCAAAGAGAGAAGCCAAAGAGCTTTAGCAACCAGCAACACAAGGAGAAGGATGAGGGGATCTACCATAACCAGAGGAGGAAGGCCAAAATTGGGGATAAAGAAGGTAACTTTTTATTGGAGAGGGAGACCATGTATTACTAGAAGGCAATTGCAAAAGTCCTTGGAGATGAGTCAAGGGCATGTGGTAGGGACCCAAGAGTCTGTCAATGCACAGAAGCCATAATAATTTCGAGGAGGCCAAGATTCTGTCAAAGGACCAGCTGGACCACACTAGACTTTTTTTTGTATTGGTTTGTCAGACAACTAACAAGAATTGATGTACATTGTTGGTCTTTTGAATATTTTACAATGTTAATAATGGGTCTTTTATGTTTTGAACTTTTGGATGTGTAATTGTCTTAAAGGTCATTTGACTGGATAATATGTAATACTTTTTCTATTAATGAATTAGTTGCTTGTTCAATTGATTAATGTCCAAATTAGTTATGTGTTCATTATTGGAATTTATATTTTCATCACAATACTCACAGACCATAGAAAATTAGAAAACATGTCACTTCCATTAATTTATCAAATGTTACACCATTGACATTTCACCCATATAGGAATTTCATTGACAATCAACCCACCTGAAACATGTATTCAGTCCCTAACCATCTGCTCACCCCATTACAGTAACAGCCAAAAGCAGCATTACAACCACCCCATGTATTCAAGCTAGCTGAGACACGTTTCCCCCTCCATTTCCATTCCAGATAACAACCAAGATCAGAAATATAATTAGTGCCACTCCCCAAGAAATCACCATAAGTAGCTTGTAAGGCCTAATTTTCCTCTTCAAAGCTGCAACAAATTTGTGTTGTCCTTGAAGAACTTCTCTTGCACGCATAGGCATTGGTTGATCAACCAATTGGAAGAATTCACAAGACCAAGCCTCCTACAAAAAACCTCAAAGGTTCCTCAATAAGAGATAGTAGCACAAAGCAGTACAGAAAGTAAAAGAATCCCAAAAATCTCTTACTCTGTAATTTGGGCACCTACAAAATCTTTTTTTAGGATTTGCTTCAGTCCATGAAGTGAATAATAGCACTTTACCACTGCAGTCACAAAAGTTTACTAGCTTGCTTCGACTGGATCTGCTCAAACTGCTCATATGGGAGAAAGAGCTCTCACCTTCCATGGCTTTAGTGGGGAGCAATAACAGCTCTCAAACGAAGCCAAATCCCTATATTCATCTTATATGAGATAGACATGAAGTGAGCTAGACATAAAAGCCTCATCTAACCTCTCACCCATGCCACATAAGCTCCATATGGGATTTATGTAATTATATGGTTATGTTTACGGGAACCTAGATGCCATTAAATAAATTTATTAGTAGAATAAGACAAAAGCTAACTAGATGGAATCTAGTTAACATATTCCAAAAATCTAGTTACCATTTGACCAAGACTTAATTAATAAGATTAGAATATAACTAAATGAGTTAGAATTCAATGGATTTAGTTGGGATTAAACTAATCTGGTTAGAATCTATCCAAACTAGTTAAAATCTAACTAAACTAGTTAAATATTTAACTAAGTCATGATTACTTCTACAAAATGGAAGCTTGCTATTGGTCCATAATATCAACTAGAGAAGGTGACATTTTAGGGTCAAGTGTTGCAAGATGATTGGCCATAAGCAATATAACAATGATTAAGTAATAAATATAAAGGAAATATGTTAAACTTTTATTGGTTAACAAAATAGATGAAAATATATATCATCTTCTACCTAGAGTTCACAAAACCACTAGAGAAGAAAGGTGTAGAAGTGTGTGGCGGTGGAGAGAAGAGAAGGAGAGAAAAAGAAAGAGAAAAGAGGAAAAAAATAAAAGAAAAATCAACAAAACCACTCCATCGTCTTTGTTTTCCACGTGAAGAGGTAGGAGTTCAAGTCCTTAAACTTTCTTGATTTTAGTATTTGAAACTATTGGAAGATTTCCATGATTTTGGTTCTTTTGATGAGTTTTTCTCAAAGATTACAATCAAATCTTACTTGGTTTTGGTTGTACGATGGATGAATATTGGAAGCTAAGAATATGGTGAAAATTTCGTGCAAGTATAGATACATGGGGTTTTTGTGTTTGTTTGATGATATATGAAATAAGACATGTTATGTTTTAAGGTTACTTGATTGTTTGGATTGAAAAACCTTATAAACTATGACCATGATGGGTTAGACCAAGCTCTAGAGCTATGATTTCAATTTGTTTAATTATGTAACTAAGTTTATGAAGTAAATTGGGGGTTAGTTAGTATATTTGAAGGTGATTATTCAAGATTTGAGAAATTTTGGATGGATTAGATGAAAACCTTAATAACTCTAACTTAGAACATGGTTTGGCGAAGACTAGGAATTTAGGTCTTGGATGTATTAATTGTTATATTATTAATTAATAGAATAGATTAGATATTAATTAAGTCTAATTAAATAATAAAAGTCTAGAAAGGTCGGTCGATCATTAGTAGATAAGAGAAAGAGATTGGTTAATTAGGCGATCGTATAAGGAAATGGTAAAAAGAATTGGTTGGTTGATTGTAGGTAAAATGAAGAGTATGGTCGATCAATATCTGAGCGTGTAGTATAGAATGGTATGTCCGATCGGTATCTGAGCATGATGTGTTTTGAGGTAGCATTATCCTAGTATAGTGTAACCGAGACCGAGCATGGTGTAACTGAGACCGAACATAGTATGTATCCTAAAGTGGTAAGTTCGATAGGTATTTGAGCATGAAGTTATTCTGGAATGGTAAATCTGTTCGGTAACCGAGTATATAGTATTATTTTGAAATGTTATATTCGATTGATATCCAAACATGTAATTATTCTGAAATGATATATCCAATCAGTACTAAACATGATATGTCATAGTGGTAATATTATCTTAGTGTGGTGTAGCCGATCGATAGCTAAGTGATGATAATATCTGAGCATAGTATATCTGAGTGGTAATATTATTCTTGTATGATATTTTCGATCAGATTCTGAGCGTGGAATATTCGAGTAATGGTATTATCCGAGTATAATGTATCAGAGTGAATATGTTACTCATACATGATGTAACCGATCAATATCCAAGTGGTATATCCAAATGAATGGTGTAAATGATCGATAATAACTAGAAACTTAGAAGACTGATTGGTAATAACTAGAAATTCTGAAAATAACATTACATGCTCATCTAGGGACATGAAAAATGATGTAAAAGACAAGGATGTAATCCTCAATAAGGGAAGTGATCCATGAAAGTCTTATGTGTGTCTAAAGATGGATAATTTGTTACCAAGTGGCTTCAATAACTAGAGGGGGTGAATTGAGTTTTCAAAATCTTTTTCTTAATTGTTTCAATGGTACTAATTATATTGAATCAATGAGCTTAAGAGTGATATGGACTAAGGATAATAAACTCTCAACACAAAGATTGATAGAAATAAAGTTCACAAGAATGAAAGCATCAAGCAATTTAAATGGACAATACAAAGCTTGTAAGTATAAGATAAGAGTTGAGAGAATGCAAACAAGATTTATACCGGTTCAATCACTCCTTGTGATTTACGTCCAGTCATTAAGATCACCCACCCGAGATTTCCACTATTCTTTAAGCTTCTAACTTGGGTGCTTGAGAAAAACCCTTACAATCTAGAGCACTCTTCACTTAGTTTGGGATCCTTCACCTTATTTGTGCAAGAGCCTCACTTAATACAACATGGAACTTTTCCCCTTGAACTTATACAAGATAATCAGATGGATTTTGGTGTTTGTAATTCTCACAAGAGCAGATATACAACTTGAAGTTCTAATGAGTGCTTGATCAAATTACAAAGCAAGCTTTTTCAAAGAGAAAACAGAGTGTGATCAACTTATGAGGAGCAAATGCTCTCAAGAATGAATCGATGATATTAGTTATGCTTCATAACTCCTTTAGGTAAGAAATAAATACCCCCAATGCAAATTAGAGCCGTTGGGATGCATTTAATGCTTAACTAGCCGTTAGAAAAAATTTCTAGCACGTATATAGTCGACTATACAAATCCTGTAGTCGACTACCTTGCCATTCTGACCTTTACAAAGACGAGTTCAAAACAAACAGGTAAAAGAAGATTTCACATGTAGTCGACTACGAATTCCTTGTAGTTGACTACAAAAGTTCTCGGATGAGCTTAGAGTAAAAGCAAGGCCCAGTGAGAAATTTTACATAGGATGATGTAGTCGACTACAATACCCAGGTAGTCAACTACGTGTGTCCTCGGATCAGTTTACTTTTGAAAGAAGAGTAATTTTGCAAAGCATTGTAGTCGACTACAGAGTCCCCTCGGAAAGAAATATTTTGAGCTTGTAAAAGAGACTTTGAAAGTTGAACAAATGTAGTCAACTACATAACTTGTGTAGTCGACTACTGATATATACTGACCAAGGTAGTCAACTACGTTCTCGGATGAGCTTAGAGTAAAAGCAAGGCCCAGTGAGAAATTTTACATAGGATGATGTAGTCGACTACAATACCCAAGTAGTCAACTACGTGTGTCCTCGGATCCGTTTACTTTTGAAAGAAAAGTAATTTTGCAAAGCATTGTAGTCGACTACAGAGTCCCCTTGGAAAGAAATATTTTGAGCTTGTAAAAGAGACTTTGAAAGTTGAACAAATGTAGTCAACTACATAACTTGTGTAGTCGACTACTGATATATACTGACCAAGGATTTGAATCGTGCACTTTTGAAGAAAAAGAACTATGTAGTTGACTACACCAAACTTGCAGTCGACTACAAGTGCTTTATGTTTAGAGAAACTAAGTTGCACACTCTTCCGACCAAGGAAACTTTTTCTTTCCAAAGAACTTGTAGATTTTCATGCCTTGCTAGGTTCTTCTTTTTTTGTAAAAAAAAGGTTTTGTAAGAAAAATGAAAGTGCTTGCGAAGTGATTTATGAGCAAATACTCTTACAAAGAGAAACTTAGTCCTACAAACATTTGTAGAATTTTAAGGACAAGATCTTGTGGTCTTTGTACTTGTTCTTTGGTGAGGGAACCTTGTTTGGTTATCATCAAAACTCCATTTACCATATGTGTTGTTCACATAATCCACGACAGAAAAGTGAAATTATCTGAGGACCATATGAAATTCACCCAAGTGTGTAAGGAATATGTATTTTAGCCAACCAAGTGTGTGGAATGCACCCAAATGTTGGGAAATATGTATTTTAGTCACCGAAGTGTGTGAGAAATATGTATTTTAGCCACCTAAGTGTGCGGTATCCACCCAAGCATGTGGAATCATGCGTTTTAGTCACCCAAATGTGTGGATGTACTAGTTGGAATCTGCCTTAGTGTGTGGAAAGACCATTTGGTGGTTAAATGGAATCTGATTTAGTATAAACAAAGATTATAAGGCTATAAATATAGATAACTATAAATAAAGATAGAAGAATATAAGTATGCAATTCTTCAAGTATGAGAAGTTAGATTAATGATTGATTATCTTGTTACTAAATGTTTTAAGCTATGAGAAAGGTAGTATAATATTCAAAATTTATTATGTTCACATTATTTGATTGTATTATGAGTTATCCATAGTTTTTATTTAATGTTTTATGTTTTACTTGAATTTCTACTCAGAATTATATTCTCACATGTGAGTGGTGTTTCCAAAGGACCAGTAGTGGGAGTTGTATCATGTTACTATTTTAATTGACCTAGAGACCCATGATGCAGTAGATGACAATATCAGTCTAGCTTGCATTGACTTCAGAACCAGACACTTTATCTTTGTAGCTTAGGATATGATGTAATAGTACTATGCAGAACTTTAAGTATGAACATCCATGAAGATTAGACCTATTATATTTGTTTAGATGTATATGTTTATGCATGTATGAAATAATACAAGGAAATGAAACTTTGTAGTCTTTTCAGTATAATATCTTTTTCATATTATGCCAATTTATTTATTGCATTATAATTTAAATTTAAATTACGTAAGGTTAAAATGAAGTTTAGATTCTGATTTAAGGCTTTCTAAATTAAAAAGATTTAGAAAAGATACATCTTTACTAGAAAGAATAAGTAGTAGGGTGTTACAACTAGCAAGCTCAACCACCATCGAACCAGCGAGCTCAGTCACCATTGCAGCCAAACGAGTTGCCCAAATCCAGTTTTATATGCATAACCCAGAAAACTCAGCCTAATTACCCTCAAAACTTATAAGCGTAACTAAAATAAGTTTTTTTTATAATGATTTTACCTCAATAAAACGAGTTTTGGAAAGGTTTTACAATAATAAGTTTTTACCTAACATCTAACAAGTTTTTATGTTTTCAATTATGATTTTACATTTTGAAATGAGATTTTAACAACCAAGGAGACAATTTTAAACCTTGAAAGTAGTTTAAACTTAGTGGGGACATGCACGGGACCAAATTCTGCACTTGGAGCTTATCAGTTATCACAGACTAAAAGTAGGGAGAGTTCTTAGGCTTTTAGGTTTTCCATTAAGACCGAGGACTAGCTAGGGTTGAATTTGAATTAAATGACCTTATTTGCAGAGGCAGCCTCCTACGGGTCCCAGTCCCACTCAGCCACTCCCACGAATGCTATTGCTAGCTTTTAAGATTCGCTTTTCTGCGTATTTTACATTCTTTTTTATAAATTAAGTTCACTGCGTATTTTACATTCTTTTTTATAAATTAAGTTCAAGTTTGAGGGAAATCCAACTACTGAGAAACTTCATGTTCAATGTTCATAGATATATAGGCGGAAGCATTAACACATATATTATCCCTACGTACGCAATTACGTACTTTTTTTCTTTCTTTCCAGATTTGCTTTATGTTCTTAACAAATATACAGGCTGTATATATGTAAAACTCAAATTATAGACACGTGGAAATTATAATAATTTTCAGTTTTATGATTAGTGTTTATACCAGAATCTGACTCCTTTTTTTGTTGCACTATTTATATATTTATTTTAATTTTGTAGGGATAATATTGTTATGTCAGTATAAGATGAAAAATGATGACTCCGGTAACTAGCACATGCAAGGCAGAGACAGCCTTGAGCCTTGTGATGGCTATTCAGCTTCTCATCAGATATGGTACTGGACTACTGGCCTGTGAATGTGATTTGCAGAAGAAAATTTATGTGGTCCAAACTACAGCGATACTATAATCTGCCTGGAAAAACTTAATGTTTGAACTTGCTTGGCATATTGAACTATATATAAAGATGCTTAGTTTTTCTAGCTGTTGTTATAGCTGAGGTCTCGGGCTAGAGAAATCATTCAACAGTGGTACCATTTATATGCGATGTCCCTATTGTTCCACTATTTATCTAGTTCTCTTTCGTCACTAAGTTGTACCATCTCCCTTTCTATAGCATGCCAAAGGGGTCCATACTCCATAACATCTAATTGGTTCTTCTCATAGATCTCCAAGAGATGCCACATACAGCAGTGGTAAAGTCAGAGATATCCTCAGAACTGATAAGATGCTATATAACCTTAGATCCTGTATAAACCCGAAAAATCTATATTTAAGTCAACCTGTTAATAATCTATTTGATTGATCAGTACAATTGCTTCAAATTCACAATTGAAGTTAATTAGAAAGAATTTCAGAAGTTGTGGATAACGCCCCCTGATTATTGATGCAATAGCTAGGTTCACAATTATCTCAAAGGAGACACTTTTTAATCTATGAATATGTCATTCAAATCAAAATCTTATGGAAAACAGTATTTGTCTAGAAAACATGACCGAACTTCTTTTGCCCGATACAGGTGGCATCTACGTGCAATTTCCACATCATCAAAATATATCTTTGCTTTTTCTGTTCTAGTCTTCCCTCTTTCTCTTGAAGTTTTTTGCTCCGCCGATGGTAACACCCCTGCCACCAAGCTTCTATTTTCTCTCCAAACAATTGATTTGGTCTTTTACCCCATAGTTTGACAATTATAGGAGGTTGAGGTGCAATTGAAACTTAACTGTAAAAAGAAATGGTCAATATACCACTACACATAGCTAATCCAAATGGTCAAGATGTCACAACACAGAATTACACATTTTGGTGTTTTGGGGAGGACAGAGGATTAGTGTTAATTGAAGTCATCATCCATGAATCTTAGATTCTGAACTTTATCTGTAGTAGTCAGAACGAAAGATTTAGATAGAGGTGTCAAAATGAGTCAAGTCCATGGGCCGACCCGAATAACTCGACAAAAAGTATAGGTTAGGCTGAGAAAATCTTAGCTTGAACCAATTATGGGCCGGCCTAGCCCAGCACAAAAATAGGTTGGCCCGATGCGGGCCGGCCTGCTGGCCTGACTATGTGAAATGTCATTTTTTGGTTATATATTTAATTTTGTTATTTTTTATTCATATTTTTACTTGACTAGCTTTATTTGGATTTAAAAAAAAGAATTAAATTTAGTGAGTACATCTAAGCCTTTCTTTTTTCTCTACTTGAAATATAATGTTAACTTGTGCTAGTTCCTTGAATTGATTAATTTATGGTTCAAACGATGCTTCATGAATATATCGTAAATCATTTATGTCGAAAACAATATAGTAAATCTTTACTGTTTATGTTAATGACACTTACTATAATCTGTTATATTTATATCTAATTTACATATATGATTTTTGTGGGTTTTAATTGATGTAGAAGTTTAATTTATTAATAAGTTATTATCATAAATATGAAAAAAAAGTAAAAAAAAGACAAAAAAAATTGAGTATATAGGCCGGCTTAGCCTAGCCAACAACCCGCATGAGTTGGGCTGGATTGGCTATTTGCTTGCTCAAATCATTGGGGCCCGACCCGAAATAAGCTTGGCCTGAGGTGGACCAACCAAATTAACATCTCTACCTTTAGATGCACGAGATGCAAAAAAGAAAGGGAGAAAAGTACAAGAAACTCAATTGGCTGGGTTTTGTTCTTCGGGAGCTCAAAACAAAAGCTTTCGTTCTTCCCTTATTGTTGTCATTGATAACTGCCCACTTGTTCACTATTACAATCTATTTTTATCCCTTTTTAATTTTATTTAAGGAAATACATGTAAATAAAATTTAAGTATATTGACAACTCACTTAAGTGTCTGCCACATCATTGCGCCACTTCATCCTATCATTGTTAATTCGGGCAATTGTTCTGGCCAAATAGCAGAACTCAAATCTTATTAATCATGTTATGTCTACGTGTAAGTAATTCCTTTTTAATGCACTTGTCTCTGTTTTTATATATGAGTGTAGATGACTTTTCCTCCAACCTTTAATTTAAATTAGGGTGTTTATGAGCTGCCTTGGGTTGAAAATTTGGCCATAACTTAAAGTGTTTGAGTTGGGATCAGGTCTTTCTTTTAGACTCGATATATTTTTTGGAATACATTATTTGTTTTCAATATTTTTTTAAATATATTATTGTGATATTTTTCTAAAAGTTAGACTTTCATAAAATATTGTGACTCTATAATTTTAGCAATTAAGTTCTTCACTTATTATGTAATTATCAATTAGATTAGATCTTGACATGAGTAAAAAGTAATAAATATAAGTAAATTTATACAAATAAAGTAAAAATAATCAAAAAATACATAAAAAATATTTTATGTATCTAAATTAGATTGACCTAATTTTGACTTGGCTTAACCTAGATCTCAATATGATCAAGCCCGAATCATAAAAATTAACATGATCAAAATTTCGAGTCGGGACTGGATTCAAGGCCAACCCAGCCCAACCCTGAACACCCTAATTTTAACTATTGGGCCTGCTACTAATTAATACTGTAAAATTGCCCTTAAGCTTAAAGTTGTAAGAATAGTATGTGACGCAATCATTTTCATATCTGTGTGATTTGTTGACGCATATTGTTCTAAAACCGGACTAGAGAATTGATAGTATTTGACCAGTGTTTAAGGCATGGCATAATGATAAAGTATAATCTAGTTATAGATTCTAAGAAATATATTTTAAAAATTTAGGAAGCTGCTAACGGATGATTCAATGAGAATCAGTCTTCCTCGAGTTGTAACTTAATAGTTTAGCCCTCTGCTTACCCGAAAATATAATAATTTTAATTAGCAGAAGCATTCTCTTTTCTGACAATATGATGCACCCGAACTTCCCAAGCTTAATCCAACCACCGTTTCACTTGTTTGAAGAGCTGCAAGTTTTTAAAAGGAGCTAATGGCAATTGAACCCGAACTAAGACTTGTGAAGCACATTTAACCTCAGCAACTTATAAAAAGATTAAGGTGCAAATGTTATAAATATAGGCAAAAACTTTTGAATCTAGTTATTAATTAAAGATCATTTGGTATTAAATTTAGACGAAAGATAAGAGTATTGCGTTATAACACCACGGCTGCCATTATTCAAATATCTACATATATAACCACTAAAAATAACAATCAGGAGATATGCCCATGAAGATAGTGACTCTTGAACCATGAAAAAATTATCTAATTAACTTTAAGGGATACCTTAGTTGTGGAATAAACATATCCGCTTCCTAATTTTTTTTTATTTTTTGGAATCATCTCAAACATTTCAGATATTTGGTATCAAAGCTCTAGATTTTGCAAATAGAATAGTATGAAAATATAAGGATATAACTACAAAAAAAAGTATATATTACGGCGGTTATTTTTGCATATAACGGTGGTTTGGAACCACCATTATTTACATCCATAATTGCATTCGCCATTTGGTATATTATGGTAGTTTTAAGTAAATCGCCATAATATACAATGTATAATACGTCAGTTTTTTTTTCCGTGTATATTACGGCGGTTTGAAACCACCGTAATATACAATGTATAATATGACAATTATGTTCTTGTATATTACAATGATTTTGAATCCCCGTAATTTGCAAAATTCTAGTCTTATTTGAATGTTATTTATGACGGTTCTGAATTGCGGCAATTGTAAATTATAAAAGTGAAAAAAATTATTATGACTGTTTAAAAAATCGTCGTAATATAATTTTGATTTTAATTATTATATTATATATTTTTCATGTCGTGATGTATTGAACCACGGTCGTACATGACTCAAAAACAAGAAAAACTTGTAGTACAAGGCAAAATAACTTTGGTCGTCTCACAAGGATCTTCAATTGTATTAGTCAATTAGGATTGTTAGAAAAAAAAGGGGGTGTTTTGAATTTCAAGGATTAAAAGGAAACGAATCGCAATAAAAAAGAAAATCAATCAATTAAAAATATCAACCCACTGGTTAAGTTTTCTAACAAGATCTATCATTGATTTCTAATGATTTAATTATGATTCTTAATTTAATTCTTGCTTGATCCCTAATTAACTAATTAAGCATCAATTCATTTCGGTGATTTCCTACTGAATTAAGCATTCAGAATATAATTAAATTGGGTTAAACAATTAAGCGATTATCTAAGTCACCAAAACAATCTAAAAGCCGAAATTCAATCAAGCCTATGATTAAGCATCACAGATCCTATTAATCTCGAAGTTAAACATGTCAAATTAAGTATCTAACATGTTCATTCATCCCCAAATTATATTTGCAATGTAAGCAGAATGTAGATTCAATTGAATGATTAAGTATCGACCCAAGAAGAATTCACAATCAAGATCTAAGGGAAGAGATTAATAGGAAAAGAAAGAAAACAAGAATCGAAATTCAAAATTAAAACCCAACCTCAAGATCCATAAAAGAAATCCTTACACCAGTGAATTGATAAAAAAGGTTTAGCCTTCCATCAAGGCTTCAAACGAAAATCAAAGAAAGAAAAGAAAACAGAAAGTAAACCTAGCCGAAAACTTAGAATTCAAAGTGTAGAATCTGTTGTCTCACGTTTTGCTACTGCCTCTATATATACCTAACTCCTCTTTTGTCCATACATTATTGGAAACCCATTAGACACAAAGCTAGGTCTATTAAGAATCATTAGGTCCATGTTTCATGCTAATTGGGTTTCTAGAGCCCAAGTTATACCCAATTAGGTGGCTTAATCTCGTCATAGTTTGGCTTTGAGGTCTCATAAGAGTTGTATATTTACGGCTCATCTTTCATTTGGGTCTGGATTGACATCCATTGGACCTATACAACTCGAAGTATGGGTTGCCGACTGCACAAAGTGCAAGCTATCAGGATCAGTTCTCTGGCTATATCTTCCAATCCAATTTAAATTGTCCAAACGCATGATTCAGCTCCTGATGTCTCAAGAAACTTGTAGATATTTGACTTAGCTTTCCTACAAGATCAAAATCACATCAATCGGACATCTGTAACTCAACTTATAGCCAAATTATGCTAAAATTCCCACAATGATTCAATTAGGCCTAATATCAAAAAATGTGATAAGATGAGCCAAATTAAGTGAAATTGAACATTAAAAGGTATTTTATGAGGGGTATAGAGGGGGTTCTATTTTGGGTGAGAAAACATAGGGGATGGTGCATGAAGTGGTTGGACAGTGATGGAGATGCTGTTTTGGGACATTGGACGTTGAGATATGTGTGGTTTTGGCTATTTTGGGACATTGGACGCTGAGATATGTGGTTTTGGCTATTTTGGGACATTGGACGCTGAGATAGGTGATGGAGATGTTGGTTTGGGACATTGGACTCTGAGATAGGTGATGAAGATGTTGGTTTGGGACATTAGACGCTGAGATGGGTGTGTGGTTGAATAGGCAAGGGAGACATGGTGAGGTTGGATGGTGTAAGTGAATTCCTCGGTTTGATGGAGATTTACTGTTTACAGGTTGGAAGTTGGTTGAGGTTAAGGTTTGAGTGGGGTTTCGCAGGTGATGAAGGGTGGCTAAAGGGACAGAGGTAGTGTTGGAGAAAGAAAAGAAGAAAACTCCTCCAATAAACCAAACCAAACTAAGATAACAATCAAAACTAAACTCGTATAAACATGACCAGTATCAAAAGTCAACACATGCATGAACAAAAGACATTAAGAGTAAAGAAAGTAGAAAATAGGGAGCTTACCTGTTGGAAGCACAAAATGAAAAATGATTCCTCCTCATTTACTCTCGGTTTTGCCTCTGTTTTCCCTAAAGCCCAATCCTCTCCCCTTTTCTAGGGCACCCCCTCTTTTCTTTTTGTCTGTGATCAATCTTTTGGGGTGGTTGGGTGAGAAATGGTCTTGTCCCTCTTTTCTTGCTAACCTCTCACTAACTCCCACCTGCTACCCTCTAAGTCCACAAATGGCAGAGGAGTAACGTGTGTGCATGAGTTTTCTTTCTTTCTTTTTTAATTAATTACTCAATCAAAATTGGGTGTTCACAATAGTACTTACTATTCTAATGACTTTATTATGCATATTCAAATAAAGCATATAACATAATAAATGAAATGCCTCATATATAAAAAAAATAAATGACAAGATACAATGTAAACCAGGAGGGTCAGTATACAACTGGCCTCTGGGGCATACACTAACATAAATGTGTGTATTTTATGCACATATCAACTACTTGATTAACCCTTAATTTAAAAATTAAACAATTCTAAGACCTAGTCTCTAGCTTGGATGAAACATAGCTTTAAGTTAGGGTTCCTAAGGTTTTCATCAAAATCAAGCCAAAATCAAGATATTAGTGCATAATCTACTTAAAAATCCATCAAACAAATGTCAAAACCCCATGTATCTACCCTTGCACGAAATTTCCACCATAATCGGCCTACCTCTTCCTTCATCCTCTTAATGTTTCGTTCCATCTATGTCTATGTCTTGAAGAGAAAGATTTAGTTTTTCATTTTATTTTTAATTTAATTATGTTAACCAATCATATGTTAGCATTTTCCCTTGACCTAATGTTGGGTTTCAAGATAAAAAAAACGCAGCGGAAAACAAAACAAAATCCTAAACCCAGTCGAGGATCCATGCGAAAATCATAAACATGTTTAGAGAGTTACATATATGAAGAGACAATTGTCGCTACAGGCAGTCAATCACGAGCACAGCAATGGGCGGTGCCTTTACGGTATCCATACCAATGAACTGTGATCGGTCTTTCCTCCACTCCACGGTATTAGCTGTAGGACGGGTGCTCCTCTCACTCTCACTGTTGTGTGATGGAAGCTAGGGTTTCTGAAATGATTTCAGATATTTCTAGTCTCCCTTTTCTCTTGTTCAGCTGCTGCATGTATATGTCACATATATAGCTAAGGCAACCATCATCAGTGAATGTGAGGAGCATCGATGTGCCAACTCATAATTTGACCCAGGTCACAATTATGTGCACGCCCATTCATTCAGTTGGCACATTTAGTCTAACGAAACGCCCAACTAGTTATCTAGGAGCCCAAGTCATAATTGGATTCCTAATTAAATTCATCTCATGAATATTAAACCCTAATATCGATCCATTCAAAGTGTGTGACCCTGTAGGTTCCCATTATGTTGACAGTAATACTAAAACCCAATTTTAGCAATACAAACAGTGAGTGGTATCTAGCAATACATCACTGCTACTCAAGTAATAAAAATGTCAGTGATTTGACATAATCTTTCCGTAAACAATGTTACTGTGTAATCTAGTCCCTTTGTCTAGATATCTCAATTGAGCACAATGCATGGGACTTGTCACCCTTGTATAGTTCAATCTTTGGCTTCTTGATCTCCGAGTAAGCATACTAAGACAAATGAGATCAATATCTCATATTGACTCATTCAAGCATAGCCATCCATTTTTTAATCTCACTCTATCAAGGGGCCCAATGATATCGCTTCTATTATATAGGAGGGACAACTCCTATCTAGGTTACTCACATCCCTCTACATGATTTGCAGTATGTTCAATAGCCGTCTTTTTAATCACCTTGTTATAGGGGACGTTTGACGGTATCAAGTCATACAACTCCTCATGTAGGGAACTGTAGTGCCTTCAAGTCAAAGGACCACATACACCATTGTTACTGTGAGAACCGCTCATGACACTCACGCAACGATCCATGCAACATTCTCATGGTGGGTCAATCTAGTACATTATTACTCTAATATGTACCCATGTGAAGACTTGATATCTTATATCCATGACCTATGAGATATGGTCATTAGTCTACCACATTCTAATTTCAATGCATTATTGTTGTCCTAATTGACAAATAATACTTGATTAGGGACATTAAAGAATAATGTTTTGATTGTAGTCAATAGGATCTCACAACCAAGTCGCATTTAATATCTCATGGCATAGTACTTACTATTCTAAGGACTTTATTATGTATATTTAAATAAAATAAATAACATAATAAATGAAATGCTTCATATAAAATAAACTTCAAAATACAATGCAAACTAGGAAGGCCAGTATACAACTTGCCTCTAGGGCATACACCAACAAAGACCATACATTAAGAGGAGACCCATCCTTATCTAAGACATTAGTATCCTTAAAAGCCACGTGCAAGGGGCTAGAGGATGAAGGACAAGGATTTTATGTGGAATATAGGACTATAGCAATAGAACACCAGGCTAATAACCCTCAATGGCAGGATTTGGTGGTTGTATTAGTTGAATTTTAAGACTTATTTCGGTAACCACAGGGGTTACCACCCAAAAGATGTCACGATTATGCCATTGTGCACAAAGTGGAGGGCTCAAATTCGCAACGTAGGTATTGCCAGTTTTCACCATGCAAGTGCACATATCTCCACAAGTAATAAAGTGATGAGAAGAGTATCGTCCAATGAGGACTTGAAACTAAAATTGCTAATTACTAAAATTAGATTTCTTTTTTTTATCCAAATGACTGAAAATAATTTAAAGGAAATTGTAAAAGAAATGATAAACACAAAGCAAGAAACAAGTAGCAATGTAAACTAAACTTAATCAAGCAATAGAAGAGCCTAAGGTCACAACTTCACTTTGCATTTTATGTAATTCTCCTTTCTTACATCTTAACTTAACCAACACCTATGGTTTTCTAATCTAGTACTAACGTACGTATTCATAACCCTCTTCCGATGGTATTGCAAACATACTTCTTCTAATTCAACTCCCTATATTCCTATGGGAATTCAATATAATAATGTTCATTAAGTTCAAAGCTTAATCTTGATTACCTATGGCTTGATTGTATATTCTTATCGCACAAGAAAAATAACTTACCCTCTAAACAGGATAAGAATGTTCATAAGCTACTCAATCTATGGCTAAACCCAGAACTTCTCCTCTGAAGTAGTTAGCACAACTAGCTCCTTAGAAATTTTCATCAATGTCAAGCCCACACTCTACAAGTGTCGAAGTTTGGAATAGATATTCCACAGATACCCCAACTTCATCCACATTCAATCTCTTTCCTCCAGCCATTTCTCAAAAGACTGGAAAGGAAATAGGGTTTTGGAAGGAGAGAGGGCTTTTGCAAAGGATTTCTTAGATAAAAGTTTTGATAGCGTAAAAACTTGATCTTGAAACGAAAGAGGTTTTCATATTGAGTTGTAAACGCATAGTTTGGAAACTAAGAGTTTTTTGTGAGTATTGAATGGAAATTTCAATCATTTAAGAATAAGATAAAAAAGAAATTTGAACAGTTAACACAATAAATGCTCATAAAAGCAACTGTCACGTGCCGCAATAAAAAGTAACTGTTGTTACTTTTTGAAAACTAACTCAGCGTGAGAAATTAAAATAAGTTCAAATGAGACAAAGATATTTTACAATACATGCAAATATTATATGTCAAATGACTTATCATATAATAGACGCACACACAGGATACATTTCAGGTACAAGTCATAATGGATGCAGATTATCAGTGGACGCACAATCATCAGTTTTTGACAGAATGCATACTTAAATTCTTTCTAATGAAAGTGAATCTGTCCACAGTGAGGGGTTTTGTAAAAATATCTGCCCATTGATGATTTGTATCCACAAATTGAATATCAAACACACCTTTTTGAATATAATCTCTTATAAAGTTATATTTAATTTCAATATGCTTTGCCCTTGAATGTAGAATGAGATTTTTAGACAAATTTATTGTTGCAGTATTATCATAGAGCAAGGGAATCTTACTTTCGAAGATGTTATAGTCCTCCAGTTGATGCTTGATTCACAGAAGTTGAGAATAGCAACTACATGCTGATATGTATTCAGCTTCAGCAGTTGAAAGTGCAATTGTACTTTGCCTATTGTTGGACCATGAGACTAAATTTCCTCCAATGAAGTGGCATCATCCACTAGTGCTATTTCTTTCAATCATGTCTCCAGCATAGTCCGCATCGCAAAAGCCAACTAATCTGTACTTATGTGATTTCTTAAATAACAAACTCAGATTAGTAGTACCTTTTAAATATCTGAATATCCTGTTAACAGCAACTAGATGTGACTCTCTAGGATCAAATTGAAAACGTGCACAAAAACGCACATTGAACATGATATCAAGTCTGGACGCAGTAAGATACAAGAGAGATCCAATCATACCACGGTATACCTTTTGATCTTTATCGTCAAATTTGAGTGTGGACGATGGATGCATTGGTGTGCTCATTGTTTTGCAATCGTCCATTTTGAACATCTTCAAGAGTTCCTTTGTATATTTGGTTTGGTGAATGTAGATTCTGTCCAATATTTGCTTTACTTGCAAACCCATAAAGAATTTTAATTCTCCCATTAATGCGAACTCTTTCTGCATCAACTTGAAAAAATCCTCACAAAGAGATTCATTAGTAGCTCTAAAGATAATATCATAAACATAAATTGGAACTATAATGAAATGTAAGTTTACGTTTTTGCGAAAGAGAGTAGTATCGACTTTTCCTTTAAAAAATCCAATTTCCATTAGAAAAGTACTCAATCTCCCATACCAAGCTCAAAGAGCCTGCTTAAGTTCATACAGAGCATTTTTCAGTTTAAAGACATGCTCTGGATAGTTTTGATCCTAGAAACCAGGTGGTTGCATAACGTATACTTCTTAATTGATTATGACATTAAGAAAAACACTTTTTACATCCATTTGATAGAGTCTCATACTGTGATGAGCAGTAAATGACAGTAAAATACGTATGGCTTCTAATCTAGCTATAGGTGCAAAGGTTTCAGTAAAATCAATACCTTCTTATTGTGAATAACCTTGTGCAACCAACCTTGCCTTGTTTCTCACAATCTTGCCATCTTCGTCTAATTTGTTTCTGAACACCCACTTTGTGTCGATGATAGACTTGTCCTTGGGCTTTTGAACCAGTGTCCAAACATCATTTCTTGTGAACTAGTTAAGCTCTTCTTGCATGGACAATATCCATCCTTCGTTCATAAGAGCTTGTTACGCTAAAATCGCACTTAAGGGCAAGTGCACCCTGTCGTACAAGTAATAAAGGAGTATTTGGGACTCCAAGTATCGAACCCACAAGGATTGTTGGCAATTACTAAGTTAATTAATCCCTTATGTTATCTAGACAATGAAATTCGAATGAGAAAGGAAAAACTATCAAGCAATTAGGAGAAAGTGAGGAAATAAAAGATTATCAAGCAAAGATTCAATTATGGAAAGCCTAGGGTGTCTGGTTTCACTTATGTCAAAACTCATAAAATTACCCAATTCCTCAATAATATGTGTTCCGATTGATTGCCAATCACCTGCTCTAATGCTATTAATACCCAATGGTCATGCAATATTAATATTCTTTTTCTCAATCTGAAACCCCCAATGGTCATGCAAGGCAAACAGTTAAGAAAAGCATAAAGAACCAGCAGATTTGTTAATCAAATAACTGATTGAAAACAAAGGATTGAGTTTGGTCCACACAACCCCAAATCCGATTAATCCTAGAGTTCCGTTAACTAATTGTGGTACGGTCGCCAGTCAATCAATTAACTTTTTAAAAGGTGCGCAAACCTTATTGGAAAACAAAGCACTAGGAAAAATCCAATCAATTGGGAAAACACAAAATTATTTAGAATTAGGAAAACATTATAAGAATTTGAACATAAGATCCACCATAACCCTAGTTATGGATTTAGCTATGCATAGTCAAAGAGAACAAAGCATAAACTAAAACCAAATTCAAATCCATAAAAGAACAATAGAAAAACTAAAACCCGGAAACCCCCTTGCGGTGAAACAGGTCCTTCACTTGATAGTTTCAAAAACCTCTCAAGCTCCGCTACAACTCTCTGATCAAGCAAAGGGCTATAGCTACTTTCTTTCTCTGAATGCCGGATACGTTTCTCCTTGCGCTGCCACTCCTCCTTTATAATATTTTAGTGGCCCAACAACTCTACAATCTTTTCTTCTAGGGTTTCCTAATTGTGCACAAATTCATTTAATGTGCAATTCTTGGATAACAGGGAAAGTAGATTGCTTTCCCACTTTGAGTATTCTTAATTAATGTGAGATAAGAGGGAAAATCTTCCAAGAATATAAAAATAGGAAACTTCCACAACTGGATTGATGATATCTTTGTAGGATCTTGCCAAAATCTTTCATAATTATATTGATGATATCTTCATAGAATCCTGGAAAAATCCTTCATAATTAGGTTGCTGATATCTTTGTATCTTTCCCAAGATTGTTTCCATTTTAACACTTAAAAGCTTGATTCTCATAAATCTTCAACCTGCAATATTTAAAGGAAATTGGGTAAGTTTCCCTTATAAAATCTTCAAATAAATACAAAATTAAACTCAAATTCCTAGCATTTAAGTATATAAAATGGCAGTTTATCAGAGCTTCTTCAATTTTCTTTGGTTCTAGTTCTAAGATGAAGGCCACGTCTGAATATTCTTTGAAGGTTGACCTTGTTCACACCTTATCATTTAGATTACCAATAATTTGGTTTTCCGGATGATAAGTTTTGAAGTGCCAGCTTCGTTAAACATTATTTGTTGCGATTTCTTCTTTTTCTTCATCGTCTAATGCTTCTTTGCTGACAATTGATAGACCTTTGTCTTTGCATTTAGATTTAAATCTGCAAAAGACTCATCTAGCTCTGATAAATCTTTATCAGGCTTTTTATCATTAAACTTAACATGGATAGACTTTTCCACAGTCAAAGAGAAAGAGTTGTAAATTCTGTATGCCTTTAAAGTTTCAGAGTATCTAAGAAGATACCACAATCAACTTTAGCATCAAATTTTCCTAGCTTAAAGCATTGACAACCAAATAAATGGAAATAAGAAATATTGGGTTTTTGTCCATTCGACAATTCATAAGAAGTCTTTTTAAGAATATGTATGATATATATTCTGTTTTGAATGTAGTAGGCAGTGTTAACAACTTCAATGCAAAAGTGTCTTGAGATTGAGTTGTCATTGAGCATTGTTCTTGTCATCTCTTGAAGAGACTAGTTTTTCCTCTCTACCACATCGTTTTGTTGTGGTGTTCTCGAGGCAGAGAGGTTGTGAGAAATATCACTTTCTTCACAGAGCCATTGAAAACTCTCATTTTTCAAACTCCCCTCCATGATCACTTCAGATTGAGCTGATACATATGCATTTTTCATTCTGAATTCTTTTACATAATATAAAAAAGACCTTAAAAGACTCATCCTTGTGAGCTAGGAACATAATCTATGTCCATCTAATATAGTCATCAACTATGACTAATCCATATTTCTTTCCATTTAAAGAGGCTGTCCTTGTTGGACTAAACAGATCTAGATGCAGCAACTCTAGTGGTCTTGAGGTTGGAACAATATTTTTAGACTCAAAAGAATTTTTAACTTATTTCCCTTTTTGACATGCATCGCAAAGAACATCTGATTTGTACAGAAGTTTTAGTAATCCACTTATAAGGTTAAGCTTGTTTATGGACACTAGGCATGATACATTCTGGTCTGAGAGATCTTCCATGTCAATCTTATAGAGATTGTTTTGCCTCTTAGCAGTAAAGGGACCCATCAGGGTTTTTGACTATACATTCTCCTTTGTTGAAGGAAACGTCAAATCCACTATCACATAATTGGCTTATGCTTAGTAGATTGTGTTTTAAACCTTCAACGAGAAGTACATTATCAATAGAAGGAAAATGATGCTTACCAATCTTACATATTCCAATTATCTTATCCTTCTAGTTTCCTCCGAATGTGACACAGCCACCTGATCTATGTTTGAGTTCTTGGATCATAAACCTTTCTCCCGTCATGTGATGTGTGCAGCCACTGTCCAGGTACCATGATAGGTGTTTTCTTCCTGCTACTAAGCACATCTGCAAGAGGAATTATCATATTTTTAGGTACCCAAATCTTCTTAGATCCTTTTTTGTTAGTTCTTGAAGACTCATAATACATCAGTTTCCTTTTGTAAAAGCATTTGGACATTGTATGTCCTTTCTTTTTACAGTTATTGCAAAAAGGTTTAGGTTTTGAAAAAGTAGGTGGTTTTTGAAAACTACTTTTCTCAGTAGATTGATACCCCAGTCCAGATTTATCACGAGGATCTCTGGAGTATTTTAGCAGTGTGTTTAGCTTTTTAGTTCTACCCACAAACCTACTGAGGTATTTAGTGAGTTCCACTACTTCTTTTTGGAGTTCCTTAACTTCAATAGATGTGTTGGACTTAAAAGAGGTTTTTAGAAAAATGTTTTCAGTTTTTAGTTTTTCACAACTATTTGAAGTTCTTGTTTTTCTTAAAACACTTTTCCAAAATCTTTTGACAGTTTTAAAAATTTTCTTTTAAGAGCTTTGTATTCAACAGATAGAATGGAGGAGTTATTTAACTGTTCATCAAAAGCTTCTTAAGGCATGAAGTTAGGATCATTTACCTCATCTTTTTCCTCATCTGAGGATATGTTTGCCATGAAGCATATGTTTGCTTCTTCCTCTGCTTCCTTTTCATGTTCAGTTGATGAAAAGTCAAGTCTTCCCAAGTAGCCATCAGTCCTCTTTTCTTCTTGATCAAGAATCTCTTTACAAATATTCTTCACTTCGTCTCTTCAGGCTTACAACCAAGTATTTTTAACCTTTTCATTTTCTAAACAAGTATTCTTTTATACACAGCCTCTTCAAGCTTACCAACGAAATAATAGAGGTGTTTTTAACAACACTTGAGTTTAACTCACAATGAGTGAGGATAAAACAAATATGCTCAAGTAAAACTCTATACAATAGTAAATGAATAAAACTAAGTAACGCAGTATTTTCTTCTTGTTCTCTTGATGTATGTCTCTTCTATAGAATCCTCGAAGACTTTGATATTTATAGCCTACGAGGTTGTTCGAGTCTTTGTAAGCTTTTTCGTCCAACGACAATATTTATTACCGTTATGAGTAACATTAAATGCATAGAACTGATAACGTGTTGATCTTCTTATGAAAGATGGCTTTGGTTACCAACGTTTGCTAGGAATTTGATATCTTAGTTTTGACTATTCTAAACAAGCAGAAAGTTCTTTATTTGCTGGTCCTTGTAATTGTTGGGTATGTCAGTTCCGGCGTACAAAGTTGATTTTTTGAAAGTCATGTTTGGGTCAGAGATCCCATCAGCAGTTAATGCATTTTGTTTTGCTTGTCTTTGAATATCCTTGGACGAATGCTTTTGAGAATTAGTCAACAGACAAACAATGGACGATCTAATAAAATAATATAATTCAATTGTATTGGACGCACGTAGTAGAAGAGATTTTATCAAAGCTTGTCTTTGGTCCAAAAGTATTTGTCAGTTATTTAATCAACAGACACAACTATGTAATAGGTATAAGTTTATTTAGAACTTATTTGTTCTCTTTAATTTAATATTTATTATTATCTTCAAAACTTCGAGGAGTTTAATTTCATTGAACAATTTTGGTTCCAATATAAGATACTTAAAATTCGTCTTTGGTTCCAACAATCTCCCTGTTTTTTATGATGACAAATAATATGAAATTTGATTGAACAAAAAACATTTATCAGTTAAAAGAGAATATAAGCTCCTCCTAAGAACATGATATAGATAAGTTGGACGCAGGTATATTGGACGCATGTGACTTAGGAACATTTTTTATCAGTTTTGTTCAAAAGAGATTTTCACTTGTAATTGGACGGTCTATATAACAGTATAAAGTTTTGAGTCCAAAACGTATCAGAGTAATAAGGCAAATTGAACAAGTTGATTGAGTAATAAGATACTTAAAATTCGTGTGTCATCTTTGAATGAGTGTGGTCCAATGAGTGTGTCATCTTTGAATGGAAGTAGATACTTCTTACTATTCATTGATGACTTCGCCAAAATGTGTTGGGTGAGGTTCTTGAAGAAAAAATCAAAAGTTTTTTTTCTTCTGAATTTCAAAAGTTCAAAGTTTTGGCTGAGAAGCAAACTGACAAGCAGATCAAGATCCTAAGAACTGATAATGGAGGCGAGTATACATCAAGTGAGTTCAATTCATTTTTTGAAAAAGAAGGAATACAACATCAATTGACTATTCCTTACACTCCTCAACAAAACGGAGTAAGTGAAAGAAAGAACAGGTAGTAATGATGGAGATGGCTAGATGTTTAATATTTGAAAAGAGCCTTCCAGAAACTTTCTGGGATGAGGCAATTAATACCTCAGTATATTTGTTGAATATATTGCCTACAAATGCTTTGAAAGGAAAAACTCCTTATGAAGCATGGCATGGAGTGAAGCCTTAAACTAATCCTCTCAAAATATTTGGTTGTGTGTGTTATACTCACATACTAGAGATGAAAAGATATAAACTTGATGGAAAGGCAGAAGTTGGCATTTTTGTGGGGTACAATGATAACTCCAAAGGTTACAGAATATACCATTTGAAGACAAAGATTATTCTTGTCAGTAGAAATGTGAAGTTTAATGAGTCTTCCAAATGGAATTGGGAGAAATTTGAAGCTGAAGTGTCAAATAAAGATCAACTTGGAGAAATCAATTTCCAAGAGCAAAATATTGAAGATGAAGGAGAAAATTATGACAGCAACATAGAAATTCCAGTAAGAGGCAACAAAACTCTAGAAGAAAATTATGAAAGGTGTAATGTAGCTGCATTAGAACCTACCAACTTTGCTGAAGCCGCTTCAAAAGAAGGTTGGAGAATTGCTATGCAAGAGGAGTTAAATATGATAGAGAAAAATAGAACGTGGCAGCTGGTAGATAGACTAAACAATCAAAAGGTAATTCGCGTTAAGTGGATTTATAGAACCAAGCTCAACCCAAATGGTTCTATAAATAAACTTAAAGCTAGACTTATGGTTAAAGGCTACTCTCAGCAACAATGAGTTGATTTTTTGGATACATTTGCTCCTGTGGCGAGACATGATACAATCAGGTTATTAGTAGCTTTGGCAGCAAAATTAGGTTGGAAAATCTATCATCTTGATGTGAAATCAACTTTTTTAAATGGTTTGCTAAAAAAGGATATCTATGTTGAGCAACCTGAAGGTTTTCAGGTTCCAGAAAGTGAAGATAAAATCTACAAGCTTCATAAAGCTTTCTATGGTTTGAAACAGGCACCAAGGGCCTGGTATAGCAGAATTGACACCTATTAACTCATTATGTCATTATATGTTGATAACCTCCTAGTTACCGGTGGAGATCCTAACTCAATCATAGAATTCAAGTTGAATATGAAAAAGGAATTTGAAATGTCTGATTTGGGACAAATGAGGTACTTACTAGGAATTGAGATTCATTAAGAGAAGAATGACAATTTTCTTTCTGAGGAAAAGTATGCCAAGGAAATCCTAAATAAATTTCACTTGGAGAAGGCAAAAACAATGACTTCACTGGTAGTGAATCAGAAATTGTCAAAGAATGATGGTGATCATGAAGTTGATTCCACTCTCTACAGAAGTATGATTGGTAGCCTTCTATATCTCTCAGTAACTCAGCCAGATACCATGTTTGCATGCAGCCTCCTCTCTAGGTTTATGTAGTCACCTAGCGTCACTCATGTAGGTGCAGCCAAGAGAGTTTTGAGGTATGTTAGAGGAACAATTGATTATTGTATTTGGTACACAAAATATGAGGATGGAAAACTTTAAGGCTATGCTGACAGTGATTGGGCAGGCAATGTTGATGACTCTAAAAATACTTGGATACATGTTTTCATTTGGCAATGGAGTTTTCTCTTAGAATTAAAAAGAGTATATCTCTACAGCAAGTGCAACAAATCATGCAATTTGGCTAAGAAAAATTCTATTAGACTTAGGAAAAATGCAAGAGAAAGCTATTGTGATATATGTAGATAACAAATCTGCCATAGCAATAACCAAAAATCTTGTCCAACAAAGAAGAACTAAGCACATCAATGTGAAGTATCATGCAATTAGAGAAGCAGAGAAACTTGGTAAAATCAACCTTGTTCATGGTGACTCTAAAAACCAACTTGCAGATATCCTAACAAAAACTTTACCTAAAGCTAAATTTGACTTTCTCAGCACATAGATGTTGAAACCAAAATCTTATAAAAAAGGTTTAAGCACTAAATCTTAAAAGCTGTAGCTTTCCCTGTTTAAGTTTTGAGGATAACAAAAATATTTATTTAGTTTGAACAAGTAAGTGTTTCGACAATAGTATTAACAAATCGCTACTTGTATGTGCGTCCATTCTGCTCTGAGCTTAAAGAAAACTCTTTGTGCGTCCAATGAATGTCTAAAACTGCTTTGTGCATCCAATAACTGTCTTATATACTTTTACTATTGGTGCGTCCAATATTTGTATGCATATACTGTTACTATTTTTATTGGTTCGTCCAATACGATCTTTTTGCCAAAACTCGAACTCAATTCACTCTTTCAAAGTTCAAAGCTCAAGCTCTCGTCCAAGTTAAAATTCAAAAATGAAGAACTGTTCCTCATTAAATGCTAGAAAAGAACTCTGACAGCTCACGGCGACAGAAGAAGTCAACTAAGCCACTTTTGCTGACATTGTCTAACAACTACAAAGATCTGCAAATAAGAAACCTTCTGCAATCTTAGACAAATCAGGACTTTGTTTTCACTTATTGGAAATCTCAGAGAATAAAAGTCACCGTCAGAAGAAGTTCAGCACTTTTCCAGTAGATGCATTTAATGCTACTCAGAACGGTAATAAATGTTTCCGTTGGACGATATAACTCATGAAGTCTGCTCAATTTGTTCTTACATATAAAGAGAAGAAGCAGCACTTGAAAGATAGAGAGATCTTTGCCGAAGCATCTTACAAAGTTTAAAAAGCTTTATTTCTTCTTGGATTATCTTATACGTGTAAAAAGAAAAAGCCTTGAGATTTCTATTGTCTATTCTCATTTGTTAGTGAGTTTCAAACTCAAGCATTCATCTTCTTATACTTATTTACCTTAGCGTTGTAAGCCTGAAGAGGCTGTGTGTAAAAGAATACTGGTGTGGTTGAACCTGAAGAGGTTGAAAATACTTGTTACCTGAAGAGGTGTATAATACTTGTAATCTCGAAAAAGATTAGTTGGAAAATCCTTCTGGTTGAAGGGACTGGACGTAGCTCTTGGTTGATAAGAGTGAACCAGGATAAATCTCGTGTGTAAGCTTCTCTTCTCTTCTAGTGTGTTTTATTATATTCACTAACCTCTGGGGTTTACTATTGTGTTTATTAACAAAGACCTTTTAATTGGTTTTAAAACGTGTTAACTGTTTTCTTAAAAGTCTTTTCAAAATCATTAGAGTCCAATAGGACTGAGCCGTGTTGGTTCTAAGTTCTTTACTTGTCAAACGTTATCCTTCGCTGTGTTTAATCTTCTGTTAAAAAGGAAAATCTTTTATTAATTTAAAAAAAGGGTTAAGAAACACAATTCAACCCCCCTTCTTGTGTTTCACTTGGTTATTTCAATAGATTGGAGCTTGTAGCAAAAGAATCAAGGAGGAGTGTTGAATAAATGATTCTTAGTTGCCAAAGTGGAAGTTGCCAAAGAAGAATTTAATTAGCCACCATAGTTGTTAGCCAACATGGTTAAAAGTCATAATTGGTTGGTAGTTGCTTTCTTTGGTTATGTCAAGTTGTTTTTGTTGACTTTTGTTGATCATATAATCTTATAAATAGGTGTTGAATGAATGAACAATTCATTGCAAACCATTGTAATAAAATTCTTCTTCTAAGTTTCTATCCTTCTATATTTCTCTCAAATGCTCTCAATATCATAACACATCTATGTTTGAGGCACTCATAACTTCATCAACAAAACTCTCCATCCCATTGGCGCCATTGATCAATCAATTTGGGACACTTATGTTAGCTTTGTATTAGGCTTTATTAGATGTTTATTGTGCCCAATATTAGTATTTTAGATGAGTTTAATGTTGTTGGGCCTCATTGGGCTTTAATGTAAATTGTGAATAATTCTTGGATTTTGATGCATTTTGACCTTTCCTCCTTGGTTAGGCTATAACTTGGGACTTGGTGATCCATTTGAGGTGATCTTGGTGTCTTTGGAAAGTTAAGATAAGGCTCTACAAGTTTTATGAGAACTCAAGAGCTGGATTGGACTTCTAAGGTTCCAAAATAGCCTTACAATGCATAGTGGGTTTGCTGTCAAGAGAATCTGGGCAGTGTGCACATATTGGATTATATAGTGGGCTATAGGCCTCCTCTTGGGCTGAAACTTGGCCATTGGAAAGATAAGACCCATATCTCCAACTTCACTGAAGACCATTTAGTCAATAGATATCGTTTTAGGCATGATTATGAAGCTACAAGTTGGTTTGAATTTGGAAACATGTTATGCCAACCTAACTTGAGGTAGGTGCAGTGTTTTTGGTATATCTGGAGTTCTAAAAGTCCAAATGACATGATTCCAACCCCAAAATTTCAAGGAGACAACTGGCTACAACTTTCATGAAGATCACCAAGCCCAAATGCACCGTTTAGGTCATGAAAATCAAGCTAGAAGTCGAATAGGAGTTGCTGACTAAAAGCCACAAACCATACACCAACCCACCTACCATGCACCAACCCACCAATCATGCATCAAGCTTCCATATTTGACAATTTTCATGTTTTTACAGCTTGCATTCAGATTATTTTTAATTACAAATTGACTTCTAGAATTAGTATAAATAGAGTCAATTTCTTTGTATTATACATCATTCAATTTTAAGTAAGTTTGAAGAAAGTTTGAGTATTTGAGAGAGTTTTCTTTCTCTTTTTCTCCATTCTCTTTACAATTTCGTTTTTGTTCTTTTATTTGTGAGTTCTTCCTTCCCATCCATGGAAGGTTAGGCTCATATAATCAATCCAAGGGATTAGCCATCTTGATGTTTAATTTGGAGATCTTGTTTCGCTTGTTCATATTGCTTAATTGTTATTCAAGTTTCTCTTCTTCCTTTTTTGATTTTTATCTAGATTAAATTGCTTAATTTGATTTAGATGATGATGTGATAATAGCTTTATTATCATGTATTCAAAGAGGATCACAAAGACTAAATAATATATTAAATTTTTTTGATGGATTGTTTAGCTTGGTTAAATTCTGGATCTTAAGTTAATCTATGTTGGATGGTGCGTACTTTATCTGACCTTGGTTAATCAAATCCTATATGCTTATCTAGTAGAGGATTCTTGGATCATGTTAAGGCTTCTTGATGTGATCTAAGGCCAAGAACATGGTTAGTAATTAAGTGGATTCCTTGTGATCAATGATGGATTAAACTCAAGATCGGTAAAATTTCCTTGGATTGGTTGCTTCTTTAGATTTGTTTACAACTTTAAATTTCATACTTTTGTCAATCTTGTTAATCAACAACAAACCCCATTTTCTAATTATCTTGATCTAATTAAATCTTTGTTTTTGGATCCTTGAGAGACGATTCGGTTCATTCTCTATACTACAAATTAGTTTGTGAACCGGTTATTTTTATTATTTGACAGGTCTCGACAACTTCTTGTTAGCCATTTATAGGATAATTTAGACCAATTTGCTGGATCCTCAGTGGTTGCAACATCAAAATCACATTTTGCTTCACCTACAAGAAGTTAACCAGTTCTTCCCATCAATAGCCCAAAAGCTCATTACATATAAAATAAAGGTCTAAAGTAGCAAAACCTACCTATTATAACCGTAACTGCTATATATCACAGTTGACTCTTTCCAAATTAAATTGACAAACTAGCTACAAGGTAACATTGTAGTCAAGACACAAAGGCTCTGTTTGTTTTGAATTCTTCCCAACACAACCAAGTGTTGGGAAGAAGGAAGTTTAAACCTCATTTTATCAACGTGCATTGGGAAACGAGCAATGCGCATTTGCATTGGATAAAATCTAATCCAAATAGGTTGAAAACAAACTGCTAACTTGTCATTATGGATAGAACTGCGAACACAAATCAATATGGTAGTATATTATATATAGTTGTTTCACTACAAAATGCATCAAAAGAAGGAACACCATGTAGCTTTAAGAAAAATTTCCATTTCCCTTCTCACACTACAATTTTCTCTTCATCGCTATCAATTGATGCAAACCACATACTCAAACATTCTCATAATCATGCTATTATGAAATAATTTTAGAACCAAAGAACTAATCGCATGGGAACATAACTTGAAAGCTGCATGGTGTTTTAAATATTAACTTCACATATATAGAACCATACCAATGATTCAGTCATAGTTTATTTACCATGTAAGTTATAATGGATGATTATTATTACCTCCAATCTTCACGAATTACCAAGTAAACCACATTTTTGTCTTGAATAGATTTCATGAAAGTCACATTAGTCCTTTGGAAATTTTTTCATACCAAAGTCCCTAAATGCCATGTCTATCATGAAAGTTAATCTTGACGTTAAGTTGCCTTTGTTTTAGTTAATAAATGTGCACATGTGGCACGTTAACGTAAGCTCTAAAGCCCTAAGACTTATGTTTTGATGATCAACAAACCATACAATGTGTTTGTGTTGCTAATCAAGCTCAAGTTCAATGTTTCAATAATCATACTTATACTTTAAAATGATGAGAGATCTGGATGAATGTGGCACGTTAATGTAAGCTCCATAGCCCTAAGACTTATGTTTTGATGTTCAACAAACCATACAATGTGTTTGTGTAGCTAATCAAGCTCAAGTTCAATGTTTCAGTAATCATAGTTATACTTTAAAATGGTGAGAGAGCTCTGGATGACCTAGCGTGGCAATAGAGTTTTAAAAAAAAATTCAGAGAAGTCGCCACCAATTTTATTTGGTTAGAAAAAAATTAGAAAAACCTTTTAAAATGTTTGAAAACTAGTATATGCAACAAAAGTCAGGTTTGAGAGTCTGTTTATGCACAGGGAATGATGAAATGTTAATCCCATAGCACCCATGATATATCCGCCCTAAGATGATTACCTTAAAGTTAATTGTGCGAATTAAAAATAGTGTAAACATGTTTATTTTACCCCATAGAAACAAATAGACAAATGACAACAATAAATAAACAAGAAAATCAATAATAAAAAATTAAATCGCAATATATACAAGTACTAAATAACCAAATACTAAATTAAAATTATTTACAGAATCCGAAGTAAATAAAAATAAAAAGTTAATGAAAATATTATAATTTTAGTTTGTCGTGAGTATTTATGTGTCCCTCAAGTGTAATGAGAAATTCAAAGTCATGTAATTTTAAAAAAAATATTTGTGAGTTGGTTAATTTTAATAAAATGATTAATGAAAGAAAATATTTTTTAATTTTGTTAATTTATTTTAAATGATTTATTCACAATAATTACACACTTGAAGAAACCAAAATTAATAATTTAAAAAATATAGAAATCATTGAATTTCTAAATGAGCACATGCTACATATTATCTCAATGGAACTGAATTTAACAAAGAAAACTTTTTGCACTCTTTATTTTAAATGCTTTATCTAAAATACAGTTACTAAACTCTATTTTTATATCTTTTGACATTTTTTTTAAAGTGACATGGTATGGTGTCAAAATAAAGACAAAAAATGGAAATAACATTACCAAAGATATGAAATTGACTAATATACGACCACACAAAAAAAATACACATGTACGGTGGGAGCACCTTACCTTTTGTTGTCATTTTTTTCTTTCATAATATATTTCTTTCTTCTTTTTTTTATAGAAGCACCATGATGTATGACCAGGGCATAATGGGTAAGAACAAAATATGTTGGCTTTTGTCATTGGATGAAGATCAAAGCCTATATTTTTGAATGCTTATAATTTCAAATTGTTATCAATTTACGGCCAAAACGTTAGATATAGATTGGAGCTTACTCACAAGGTTTCAGATATCGGTCCGATACAGGTGATGCGGCCGCAACAAAACGGTCGCGGAGACCGCCGCAACCGCATCAGACCGATATTGCGGTGTGACTCAAAATCACCAAAAAAGCCCGCAACAGAACAGTGTAACGTCCGCAACAGATGCGACAAAACTCATTTTTGCCGTAACGGCGTTCATTTCACTTTTTTTGGATATAAAAGCAAATTGTTTCAGAAGAAATTGACAAAAAAATAACCCTAACCTCTTTTAGACATCTTTCTCTCGATTTAGAGCACCGCCGCTTCAGCACCAAACTACATCTCTACCGGATCTACTCCTCAAGCTTCACGATTGCATCAGGTAAGTTGAATTAAACCCCTCATTTTGATTTTGGATACTTGTGTGTCAGGGTGAAATTTTATATTTATGAAAAATGAAAAAAAAAAACAGAGTGTAAGTGGGTGTGGGTGTGGACCGTGTGGTGACTGGTGGAGGTGGTTTTTTTTGGTGAGGGGAAGAGAAGGTTGCATGTTTTATTTTTTGGGAGAGGGCGAGTAAAGGGGAGGGAGGAAAAGGCAAGACTGCAAGGAATTTTTTTCTTGGGGGGGAGAGCAAGTCTCGGTTGGGTGGGAGGGGGAAGGTAAAATTCTAATGGGGAGGGGAAAGTGATAGGTGAGGGAATGAATGGGATTTTTGGGGGGGGGGGGTGAAATGGTGAAGGGGGGAGGGGAACGACGTGTGAGAGGTGGGGGAAAGGGGGTGGGAGAAGGAAATGATGAGGGAAGGGGGATGGGGTTGTTGGGATGTGTGGGGGGAGGGGGAGGAAGAAAAGTCAGAGGGGGAGAGAAAAGTAAGAATGAGAAGTTTCTGGAGAATGAAGGAAGGGGACGTGGGAGAAGAAAGAGGGGGAGGGAAAAAAAATAGGTGGGGGGAAATTTTGGAAGAGGGGGAAAGAAAAAAAATTGAGGGATGATTTAAAATTTGGAATTTAAATTTGGTATAGAGAAAATTTTTGTTGTATAATTTTGAGAAATTAGAAAAAAATTAGAATGGTTTAGGAATTACATTAGAATTAATTTTTAATTGGCTTTTTAAAATTATCAAGTTTTAGAAATTAGTTTGAAGTTCTTGAAAAGTTAGAATTGAAACTTGTAAAAGATAGGAAAAATTTGTTGTATAAATTTTTGAAAAATAACTTTAAAAAAATTAGGAATTTACTTAAAATTAATTGTTAATTGATTTCTTGAAACTAATAAGTTTTATAAATTAACTTGAGGATCTTAAAAAAATAGAATTAGAACTTGAAGGAGATAAGAAAATTTTGTGGTATAAATTTTTGGAAGAAACACTTAAAAAGAATTAGGAATTTAATTAAAATTAATTGTTAATTGACTTTTTAAAACTAATAAGCTTTAAAAATTAGCTTGAGGTTCTTGAAAATTAGAAATAGAACTTGAGGGAGAAAAAGGAAAATTTATAGTATAAATTTTTAGAGGAAAAACTTAGAAGGTTTTAGGAATTAAATTAAAATTAATTGTTAATTAATTTCTTAAAATTAATAAGTTTTAGAAATTAATCTGAGGTTCCTGAAAAATTAGAATTGGAACTTGAGAGAGATAGGAAAATTTTATGGTATAAATTTTTGGAAGAAAAACTTGTAAAGTTTAGGAATTAAAATAAAATAAATTATTAATTTACTTTTTAAAACTAATTTGTTATATATTTTTTTATATGTAGGTTGATTAAACAATGTCACTAAGAGAAGAATTAAGTAGTATTAATGAAAAAATTTATTAAGTGGGTGATAGAGTATAAACAAAATTAAAGATTCAAAATAGAAAATTGAGGGTGAGAGGAAATTTAATTGTTGTAAATTTATGGAGAACTTTAAAAATTTCTAATATTAAATTATTGTTTACTTTCAATTAACTTGTTAACTAGCACATTTTGAGAATTAGCTTGAAGTATATGTTATATTATTTATGCTTTAATTACATAACTTATCTTTCATTTTTTTTTAATTTGTTATATATTTGTTTATATGTAGGTTTGTTAAACAATGCCACCAAGAGAAGAATTTCCAACGTGTAGAGCTGAAGGTGCACCAAGTGAAGATATTGGTTGGCACTTTGGAAGACCTGTACCTGGTAAAACTAGAAACAATATAGCCTGCAAATTTTGTGGTAGAATTTTAACTGGTGGAATTACTCGGTTGAAAGAACATCTTACTCATATGCAAGGAGAAGTAAAGGGTTGTGCTAAGGTCTCAACTTTTGTTAGAGAAAATATAATGAAGCTTTTGTTAGATAGCAAATCAAAGAAAATAGATCTCAGGAAAAGAAAAGAGGAATTTGTGGCGCGTTTAAGAGGAGATGATGAGGAGGAGGATGAGGAGATTGAAGGTTTTCTTGATGAAGATCGGGCTATAAGGCAAGTTACTCAAGAAAGCATTATAGCACAGAGACAATGGGAAGACAGACAAAGATTTAGACAACAATCTGGAAGATTTGACTCTATTCATGAAGGTGGAGGCAGCTCTCATGGAGGTAACAGTCGCCAACAACAACCAAGCAATCTTGAACATCGGTTAAGGTCAGTGGATGTTGATTTGGCTAGAAGTAAATATATGAAACAAACAAAAATTAATAAGGGAATGATGAAAACCCTAAGAAAAAAGTTAGCAGAAGCAGTCTCTAAATTGATCATATATGAGCGTCTTCCTATGAACTTGTGTAATTCTCCATGGCTACACCTTTTACTTGACGAAGCTGCACAGTTAGGTCCGGGGGTTAAATGCCCTACTCCTTATGAGGTTTCAGAGGTGTACTTGGAAAATGAGTTTCAATCTATGAAAATTTATATAGAAGAACTTAAACCAACATGGAAGGAAAGAGGAGTGACAATAATGTGTGATGGTTGGACAAATAGCATAAATCACATGCACATTATGAACTTTCTAGTGTATTGTAGCAACGGAACAGTGTTTCTAAAATCTATTGATGCTTCTGATGTTCCTAGTAGAAACACTGATTATTACTTCAAGCTTCTTGATAAAGTTGTGGAAGAAGTTGGAGAAGAAAATGTTGTTCAAGTGGTCACTGATAATGAAGCTGCACTAAAAGCTGCTGGTTTAAGATTGATGGAAAAAAGACCGCATCTTTATTGGTCTGCATGTGCGGCTCATTGTTTGGATTTGTGCTTGGAAGATATTGGAAGAAAGTCTAATGTCCAAAAAGTATTAGATGATGCAAAGAAAGTTACTTTGTTTATCTATAATCATATTTGGACAGTAAATCTTATGAAGAAGTATACAGGTGGTAGGGAAATTATTCGTCCAACTATCACTCGTTTTGCAACACAATTTTTGCAAGTTGAATCAATTGTGAAGCAAAAACAAGCTTTAAAAAATATGTTTGAGTCTGAGGAATTCAGAAAATCAAAATGGGGAAAGGAGAAATCAGGACCGGCACATGATGCTAAAAAGATTGTTTTGAGCAAAGATTTTTGGAGTAAGGCTAATGACATTATAAAGGTATTTGAGCCAATTGTCAAGGTTTTGAAATTGGTAGATGGTGATGACAAGCCAACAATGGGCTTTATTTATGAAGCAATTGACAGAGCAAAGCAGTATATTCAAAAAAATTGTCGTTATCACACTCAATACAATGAGATCATTGACAAAAGATGGTTCTTCATGTATTCTGACTTGCATGCTGCAGGTATATTAATATATTTAATTTAATTTGAAGACTTATATTTGATTTTGAGATGCTAATTATTATTTATTTATAAGGTTATTTTCTCAATCCTCAATTTCAATTTGGAGTTGTGCATGGAAGTGACGTTGCCAGAGAAACCTTAGATGGAACCACAAAGGTTATAAGCAAATTGGAGGCGAACATTGATAATCAAATAAAAGCTATTAATCAGGTGACTTAATTTGCATTTAAGATCATTTTGAAATATATCATATTTTATTTTTAAGAACCAAATTGTGATATGTTAATGATTAGAAAACTATAATTATTGGAGACTTATACGATGCATTTGTGCTTATAGTTATTACTTTTTCGAGATAAGAAAGAGACATTTGGTACCACTGACAAGAGGTTGTCGAGACCCCGTCAAATAATAATAATTTACCGGTTCGCAAACTAATTTGTAGTATAGAGCATGAACCGAATCGTCTCTCAAGGATCCAAAAAGAACAAAGATTTAATCAGATCAAGATAATTAAAAGGGGGGTTTTGATGATTTGAAAAGATAATACACCAGTTGAATTGAAGAAATGCAATTAACAAATTAACCAATCCAAGGAAAAGTTTACCGATCTTGAGTTTAATTCATCATTGATCACAAGTAATTCAATTAATTGCTAACCGTGTTCTTGGCCTTAGATCACATCAAGACGCCTCAACATGATCCAAGAATCCTCTACTAGATAAGCATCTAGGATTTAATTAACCAAGGTTAGATAAAGTAAGCACCATCCAAACATAGATTAACTTAAGATCCAGAATTTAACCAAGCTAAACAATCCATCAAAAAGCTTTAATAAATTGTTTATTCTATGTGATCCTCTTTGAATACATGATAATAAAGCTATTATCACATAAACATCCAAATCAAATTAAGCAATTCAATCTAGATCAAAATTAAAAGAGGAAGAAGAGAAACTTGAATAACAAATAAGCAATATGAACAAGCGAAACAAGATCTCCAAATTAAACATCAAGATGGCTAATCCCTTGGATTGATTATGAGAGCCTAGCCTTCCATGGATGGGAAGGAAGAACTCACAAATAAAATAACAAAAACGAAATTGTAAAGAGAATGGAAAAGAAGAGAAAGAAAACTTTCACAAATACTCAAACTTTCTTCAAACTTACTTAAAATTGAATTCTTATAACACAGAGATTGGCTCTATTTATACTAATCCTAGAAGCCAATTTATACATGTACATAATCTGGATACAACCTATAAAAATATGGAAATTGTCAAATATGGAAGCTTGATGCATGGTTGGTGGGTTGGTGCATGGTAGGTGGGTTGGTGTATGGTTGGTGGCTTTTAGTCAACAACTCTTATCCGACTTCTGGCTTCAAATTCATCACCTAGACGGTGCATTTTGGCTTGGATGTCTATCATGAAAGTTTTAGCCAGTTGTCTCCTTGAAAATCTCCAATTTGAATCATGTCATTTGGACTTTTAGAACTCCAGAAATTCCAAAAACACTGCACCTACCTCAAGTTAGGTTGGAAGAACGTGTTTCCAAATTCAGACCAACTTGTAGCTTCAGAAGCATGCCTAAAACGACATCTATTAACAAAATGGTCTTCAGTGAAGTTGGAGATATGGGTCTTATCTTTCAAATGACCAAGTTTCAGCCCAAGAGGAGGCCTATAACCCACTATATAGTCCAATATGTGCATACTGCCCAGATGGTTCCGTGACAGCAAACTCACTCTGTATTGCAAGGCTATTTTGGGCCCTTAGAAGTCCGATCCAGCTCTTGAGTTCTTCATGAAACTTGTAGATCCTTGTCTTAGCTTTCCAAAGACACCTAGATCACCTCAATTGGATCACCGAGTCCCAAGTTATGGCCTAACCAAGGAAGAAAGGTCAAAATGCATCAAAATCCGAAAATTATCCAATATTTACATTAAAACCCAATGAAGCCCAACAACATTAAACTCATCTAAAATACTAATATTGGGCACAATAAACATCTAATGAAGCCTAATACAAAGCTAACATAAGTGTCTCAAATTTATTGATCAACCACACAAGCTAAAAGAGCTTGGTCACAAATGAATCCTGGTATGATTTTGTATTTTTTACTTTTTGATCTATACGTGCAACAAACCTTTTACATTTTATTTTTATCAACATGCATAATAATGGATATTTCTTTATTTAATCAGCTGAATGGTGGATGATATATGGATCTTGTGCTCCTGAACTTCAGCGTGTGGCTATAAAAGTTCTTAGTCAAACAACTTCAGCTTGTAATTGTGAAAGAAATTGGAGTACTTTCAGCTACATTCATACAAAGACAAGAAATAGATTGAAGTACCAGAAACTTGTCTTCACATATTATAACATGAGGCTTAAAAGGAGAAACTTTATGAGGAAAAGTCAAGAAGAAATTGATGATAGCTTCAATCCTATTAATCTTGATTATATATTTCAAGAAGAAGATCCTTTATCTCCGTGGCTTGAGGAGAGAGAGGGGCCATTATTGGATGGGATCTAAAACTCAGAATGGCTCCCCTTTGATTCTGATGATGATGAAGGAATAGATGGTAGGGATGATGATGATGATGAAGGAATAGATAGTGGATTAAGTCCACCAAGTAACAATACAGGTTCTGGAAGTGGTGGTAATGCATAACAAAGTCAAGGAGGAGATGAAGGATCATATAATTCTTTTCAGGAAGAACAACACTTCAGACGTGATCAAGATTTAGTGATTGACATAACACAACATAGGATGGATGTAGATCCTTCTAATGATGTAATTGGTGGAAGTAGTAGAGGTCAATCCAGTCGTAGGAAAAATAGAAGGCTTGAAAATGCTATGTTGGATGATTCTTCCTCATCTAGTGTATCACAATCCTTTGGTGATTTTGGTATTGGTGCATCATCTGAAGGTAGTCAAGGTAATTATCCACCATACTATCAGCATCCTTCTTATATGTCACATGGTTACTATCCACCTATGCCAGCCCCACCATATTATCAGTCATCCATGAATTACCAAGAGCAATATCATTATCCATCATTAAATGTTTCCTATGATCAGCAACAAATGGAACCACCAAGGAACTCAGGATTTTTGGATTATGTATTTGGTGGAGCAAGACATAATGATGACCAAAGTGAAAGCGGAGGTTTTGATCCTGCACGTCATTCTACCATGTGGTGAAGTAACTGCTCATGCATGAACTTTGTTAGATATATTAGTAACTATTGAAATGTTTATGTAGAGGTAATTATGTATGAACTTTGTTACATATATGAATACCTTTTAATTTATTATTATTGATGTATGAACTTTGTTGAATATATGAGTATTGAGTAGCTATTTATTTATTTATGTTTTAATATTAGATTATTAGTTAATTAATTTATTACTTTTAGATATCTCTTATTGATGAAATAAATATAAATTATTAGTTGTTATACATGGTACAATAGCACATATAATTTTAAACTAATTTGTGTCAAGTTATGAAAAATTCACGTTGCAACAACCGCAATCCGCATCGCAGCACCCGTAATCGCAAAAACCGCAACGCGACCGCAACCGCAACCGCAACTGCAACCGCAATTTAAAACCTTGCTTACTCACACTCATTCTTGACCATTCAATAGGTAATCAAACATCGATAAATATTATAAACCACACGAAAGAGAAAGAGAAAAAGAAATAGAACCCTCTTACTTGAAGTGCGAATTACAGTAGCGGTGGATGTTGCAGTGGTAGCACTCTCTGATCCTGTTATTTTTTTTATTTCGCCGTCACAGATCAAGATTTCACTCCTTCAAATTCACCTATTCCCCTCCCTCTTCTGCTTGATTGCCTCTTTTTCTTCTTATTTCTGTGTTGCTCTCTTTGTGTTTGACTTTTGACTTCACTTTCTGATCCCCTTGCTCCCATCCGTCAGCTTCCCCTCTTTTCTGAATGCTTCCTTTACTTCAATATCTTCTTCGTTTTCTTTCCTGTTGAGGATTTAGACATGCTACAACCGAGTTGGGTACATGTATACCATGGGCATGACAAGGAGATCTTGGATCCGTTTGACATAACCTCTTTTGAGTTTGGGGAGTGTTGGAGATAATAATTCGAAAAGACCATAATTCAACAATAATACACACACACTCAAAGTAATAGAGTAGACACGAGAATTTACGTGGTTCGGGAAATCCCCTACGTCCACGGAGCTACTGCAATATTTTCACTATGAAATACACACTGTGTTTACAAACACTCTCCGCTCACAACACCACAACCCAAATATGCTTACTTGGGCTTTCTCTCTTTCTCACCCTATTTTCTCTCTTCTCTCTCTAGCAAGTATTGCTTCTTGTTTTTGATTTATATTACAAATGAAGGGAAGGAGGTTTATATAGGCTTAGAAAAATGGGTTGGTGGAAATTAGGTGAGTATTAGGCAATATGGCCACCAACCAATTTTTGACCCAAAAATGGTTGGTGGCCTTATTTCCTTGACTAACAATCTCCCACTTGAAGACTGATTTCAATCTGTCTTCACACCTCGATTAATGCAGTAGCTCTTTCTGATCTTGTTATTCTTGAAGACCAACTGAAGTTGCACACAACTCCAGTTTCTCTGCCGTGACGGGTTTAGTCAACATATCAGCTGGATTCTTACTACCTTCTATCTTTACAAGATTCAAAACTTCATCATCTAACAATGACCGAATGAAGTGGTAGCGTAGACCAATATGCTTGGTCCTAGAATGAAAAGCCGAATTCCTCGCCAAGTGTATTGCACTCTGACTATCACTGTACAACACATTCATTCCCTGATTAATCCCAGCTCAGCTACTATACCCTGTAGCCATATCATCTCTTTACTGGCTTCTGTCACAGCCACATACTCAGCTTCTGTTGTGGATAACGTCACAATCTTCTGTAATTGCGAGACCCAGCTGACAGCTGTATCGCCTAGTGTAAATACATATCCAGTAGTGCTCCTTCTGTGATCTATCTCACCAGCAAAGTCTGCATCTACATAACCCTGTAGTTTCAGATCACTCTTTCTGAATGTTAGGCACTTCTCTGTAGTGCCCTGTAGATATCTCAATATCCACTTCACTGCTTCCCAGTGCTGCTTGCCTGGGTTAGACATGTATCTGCTTACAGCTCCCACTGCATGGGCAATGTCTGGTCTCGTACAGACCATGGCATACATAAGACTTCCAATGGCCGAAGCGTACGGAACTTTTGCCATGAAGCCTTTCTCTTCGTCCGTCACTGGACTCTGTTCCTTGGACAATCTGAAGTGATTAGCTAGTGGTGTTTTAACTGGTTTGACTTCATTCATGCCAAACTTGTATAACACCTTCCTGATGTAATCTGCTTGTGAAAGTTGCAGAGTTCCCCTCTGTTCATCTCTACTAATCTTCATTCCAAGTATTTGCTTTGCTGCACCCAGGTCCTTCATCTCAAACTCGCTGGACAACTGCTTCTTCAACTTGTTAATTTCATTCAAGTCAGCTCCAACTACTAACATGTCGTCGACATATAGCAATAGAATAATGTAGCTGGAATTCATCTTTTTGAAATAGCAGCAATGGTCAGCATTGCATTTCATGTAGCCATGTCTTTGCATGAAGCTGTCGAATTTCTTGTACCACTGCCTCGGAGCTTGTTTCAATCCATATAGACTCTTTCTCAACCTACACACCATATCCTCTCTGCCCGGTACTGCAAACCCTTCTGGTTGCTGCATGTAAATTTCTTCATCCAAATCTCCATGGAGAAAAACGATCTTAACATCTAATTACTCAAGATGTAGACCCTCTACTGCTATAATGCTCAGCACTAACCGAATCGTGGTTAGTTTGACAACTGGGGAGAATATTTCTTTGTAGTCAATGTCTTCTTTCTGCTGAAAGCCTTTAACCACTAGTCTAGCCTTGTATCTTTCTGAGCCATCATGCTCCAGTTTGATACGGTACACCCATTTATTTTGCAGGGCTTTCTTACCCAATGGTAATTTGGCTAGCTCCCAAGTTTGGTTCTTGACAAGGGAACTAATTTCCTCTCCCATAGCAAGCTCCCACTGGCTTGCATTCTTCACCTGACATGCCTCATCATAGCATTCAGGTTCTCCAGCATCTGTCAGCAATAGATAATTCAGGTACCTCCTGTTTGGTACATGGGGGCGAGTAGTTCTTCTTAAAGAAACTTGAGGATCAGTCAATCCTTGACTGTCGGTTGATTTTTGAGGAGCGGTAGAGCTCTGGGGATCAGTAGAGCTCTGTGTGGGTATCGGCTCATCCACCTTTTGTGTAGGATTTCCATCTACTGGCCTTTTACCCTTTGTGTCAACTACACTGTCGGGCACATCATCTGGCCCAAAAAAGTCTGGTTTATTCGGCTCACTTACTGCTGTTTTTCTGTCCTTGTACATCACCTTCTCGTTGAATACTACATCACGACTTCTGATGATCTTATGATTCTGCTCATCCCAGAATCTGTAGCCGAATTCTCCATCAGTGCCATATCCAACGAATGTACATTTGAGTGACTTGGCATCTAGCTTGCTCTTACGATCACCATCAAGTATGTAGGATACACAGCCAAAAACTTTCAGATGTGAAAGTTTCACCTCTTTTTCTGTCCAGACCTCTTCTGGAATTCTGAGTCCCAAAGGTTTTGATGGTCCTCGATTTATCAAGTATGCTGCTGTACTGACTGCACATGCCCAAAACTGTTTTGGTAAACCAGACTGTATTCTCATGCTTCTGGCTCTCTCAGTCAGTGTTCGATTCATGCGTTCTGCTACTCCATTTTGCTGAGGCGTTCCAGGAACCGTCCTACTCAGCTTGATCCCATTCTGAAAACAAAACTTCTTGAACTCGGTGTTTTCATACTCACCACCGTTGTCTGAATGCAGCTTCTTGACTTTCAATCCTGTCTCAGTCTCAACCATAGCCTTCCATTTCCTGAATGTATCAAACACTTCAGACTTGTGTTTGAGGAAGTAGACCCAAACCTTTCTAGAATGGTCATCAATAAAAGTGACAAAATATTGTCTGCCACTAATTGAAGAGACTGATGTTGGACCCCATACATCTGTATGTACTAACTCCAGCTTTTGTTTTACCGGTTCTCTACCGGTCTTCACAAAACTCACTCGGCGTTGCTTACCGAGAACGCAACTTTCACAGAAATCAATTTCTATTGACTTTAACTCTGGCAGTTTTCCTTGGGAAGCTAAACACTTCATCCCCTGACTGCTCATGTGGCCAAACCTTTGATGCCACAGATTTGGATCTTCTTTTCCTTCAGCGACTGCTAAGGAACCGTATGCTCCAACGGTAATGTAAAGAGATCCATCTTTGTTGCCACGAGCAATGGTCATTGCACCTTTTGATATCTTCCACCTATCTCCGGTAAAAGTGGTCACATAACCATTTGAAGCCAACTGCCCTATAGAAATCAAGTTTTTCTTCAGACATGGAATGTGTCTCACATTCTCCAATTTCCAAACTGAACCGTTTAGCTTGACTTTCACATCTCCCTTCCCTGTGATATCACATGCCTGATCATCACCAAGGTAAACCTTGCCTAGGTTACCGGAGATATAGTTCTCGAATAATTTTCTGTCTGAAGTGGCATGGAATGACGCCCCTGAGTCCAAAATCCATGACTCTATCTTGCTCTCCATTGCACAGATAAGACAATCATCAGATTCTCCTGAAACTGTATTGACACTGCTCCTTCCTTCGTCTTTCTTTGAAGACTTGCATGTATTAGAGTAATGGCCCATCTTCCCACAGTTCCAGCACTCAATATCTCTTTTGCTATTCTGCAGATTTTGAGTGTTGTTTTGATGATTTCTGGATTTTGATCTACCATGCCTGGGCTTCCCTCTGCTTTTATTTCTGCCCTTACACTCCATATTCAATGTTGATGCCATAGTGGAAGGACCTTCTTCCTTCCTTCTGATTTCTTCCGTCATGATCATGTCGACGACTTCTGAGAATACCATTTTACTTTTCCCAAAAGAAGCACTGATTGACTGTACAGTAGATTGCCAACTTTCTGGCAACGTACTGAGAATGGCACTGGCTTCAATTTCATCAGTGAAAGTCATTTCCACCGATTTCAGTTGATCCTTAATCTCATTGAATGAGTTTAGGTGTTCTCTAAAATTGCTGTTTTCTGACATCTTCAAATTAAACAGCTTCTTGATTAGAAACACCTTATGGGCTGCAGAGGGCTGCTCATACATATTGGAGAGAGCCTTGATAAGCTTTGCTGTTGTGTCTTGATCTTTTACGTTGAATGCGACTGATCTCGTTAAACTGAGACGAACTGCGCCCAAGGCCTTGCGGTCAAGCACCTCCCATTCCTCGTCCTTCATGGTTGTCGGTTTTTCTGCTAGTGGCAAGTACAAGTCTTTCAGGTACAGATAATCTTCCATCTGCATTTTCCAGAAACTAAAATTCGTACCATTGAATTTCTCAATCTTGTATAAATCCTTCTCGGATACCATTGCTCCCACTAGAATCACACAAATTCACCACCCGTGAATAGTATCGTATATGTGAATAGTACCACCGTATACTGGAATAGTATCTGTAGTTATGAACAGAACCACCAAGAAAAATTCCCAGGAAAGAGAGGTGGGTCACAAAGGACATGCTTAAGTACCAAGTCTTTCCTAGACAAAATCTTTCCTAGACATGCACTTTCACACTACCTATACTTATTTCCAGAACTGGTACCTTGACCAATAACTCAAAGACAAATCTTTTCTGATGTGGAAGATCAGATGCTACCGCATCCACAGAGCATACTAAGATTTTTCAAGAGAATATTGCCCGGATAACCAAGAGCTCATGATACCAATTGTTGGAGATAATAATTCGAAAAGACCATAATTCAACAATAATACACACACACTCAAAGTAATAGAGTAGACACGAGAATTTACGTGGTTCGGGAAATCCCCTACGTCCACGGAGCTACTGCAATATTTTCACTATGAAATACACACTGTGTTTACAAACACTCTCCACTCACAACACCACAACCCAAATATGCTTACTTGGGCTTTCTCTCTTTCTCACCCTATTTTCTCTCTTCTCTCTCTAGCAAGTATTGCTTCTTGTTTTTGATTTATATTACAAATGAAGGGAAGGGGGTTTATATAGGCTTAGAAAAATGGGTTGGTGGAAATTAGGTGAGTATTAGGCAATATGGCCACCAACCAATTTTTGACCCAAAAATGGTTGGTGGCCTTATTTCTTTGACTAATAGGGAGAGGTTTTCCGAGTCCGTTACTTGCCTTGCCATAGGCTTTTCTTTCTTTATGAGGATAGTTATCCATTGTATCCATTCTAGTATGTGTGTCGCATAAATCGGCATAGGAAGGTTAGGCGTGACAATCTGCTCCCTAGCGATCGTGATGCAGTCAATACCTTGATATTAGATCAAGTGAAGAGTTGCTCATAGCTTTTGTTCAGGTTTGTGCTTTAGATTCCTGACTTTCAAAAGTAAATTGATTAATACATTTATCAGAATAGATGGAGATTATTTACAATTATTTACCCACAGGGGAGCAAAGGGAATACTAGTGCTTGAGGTAGTTAAAAATGAAAGGTGATGAAGTGGTGAGGTGAATAAGTTTCCAAGGCATGCTTCGTTTTGCTTCCAGGTGCATGGTGGCGATGCCTCTTGTTTTTCATTCAGGCTTGCTGTGTAGCATTGCTTGGTCATCGTTTGGTTTTCTTGGATGATTAGAACCTTGTTGTTCGGTGTTGGAAACTTCATGATCAAGTAAACAACCGAGACAACTATGCCTAGCTTGTTCAACGAGGGCCTACCCAAGATAACATTGTAGGATGAGTCGACATCTACCATTAGGTACTTGTTGTCGACTATTTTAGACGCTGGGGCTTGGTCTATTGTGGCACAGAGCTCAACATACCTTGAGAATTCAACTAGGGATCTAGCAAACGGGTGAAGTTTCTTGTCAACACCTCGGTAGTCTTCGTCCTTGAACGTTTTTGCTGGGGTGGGCATCACGAGTGATGCTCTAGTGCTGGTGATCAAGATGCCCATTACAGCTGTTAAGTGTCGTTTCCTAGCCGACCTTAACATTCCACCTATCACGAATCCCCCCACTATGGTTTCAACATCTCTTATTCTCTCTCCTTCTCACTGTCCTTGGTTGACTTCCATTCTTTACACGCTGTAGCTGCCACCTCTCTTTGGTGATGGGGACATGCCTATAGTTGGCGGTCTCTCACGCCCTTGAAAAGGTGGTCGCCCTCCATCCTCAGATAATTGTCACACTTCTGAAGTTTTCCCCAAACAAATGAGGTTCTCAATCATGTCCTTGAGGTGGATGCACTTCTTAGTCGTGTGTCCATCATCCCTATGGAAGTCACAGTGGCTTGAATTGTCTTGATTTGGCTTATTGCTCTTTCTCCTCTTTGGGAACTTGATGACATCCGAGTTGTATCTCTTGAAGTAGTTAAAGGGTGGATAGTTACTTAACTTTTCTTTCCGATGGTGTCCTTTTTGGGCTCCTTTCGATCCGTCTTTCAGCTTATCTTCTTCCTTAGTGGGTATTTCTGCGAGTCTTTTGGCTCGGGAGATATCCTCCATATTAATGTTTTACATGGATCTCTCTTTGAGATCTTCTAGATCAATAAGCAGCTTTTTTGCCAATGATTTTGCAAATGGTCCATACCGAAGGCCTATCATAATGGCGTACATAGCCATCTCTTTATTAAGGGTTTTTATTTTTATTTTTTATCTTTAGTGTCTATCTGTTGAACCTTCCAATGAACGTTTTGAGGGATGTAGTGTTAGGGTGCTTAGGGCCCTTGACAACAGTATGGCTAAGCCTGAGGCTTCAATGTGTTCTTGTAGATTTCGTCGTAGGGGTCAAGGATTGATGGCAACTTGAAGTTGTCAGGGAGGAAAGTGGCCATGATCATTTCGGAAAATGGTTGGTTGGTGGTACATTGTGATGTTGGGGCATAAGGAGCCTCTAGTTAATAGTTATACTGGATAATGGGACTCAAAGTGTGGACCCAATAATGGTCCGAATTGGGGACCCATTATGGAAGCATATTGTGGACCCATTGGGGAAACATGCTGAGGTCTTATATGTGACCGAGTTGGCGCATGTTTATATTTTGAACTAGGGTTCGGGCTAATGGCTAAAATAAACAAGTGAAACACGAAAAGGGAGTTGAATTGTGTTTCTTAACTTTTTTGGAAAACTTTTCTCAAATTAGTTCTTAGAACAAAATTTTGCAAGTTTGCAAAATAGAATGGACGAATAAAAACACTTTACATAGTCCATTGGACGTTGAAAGGTTTTAACAAAATTTTGGATGCAAATAGAAAAATATAAGTTCAAATAAAATGTGTTGTTAAGAACAACAATGGCAATTCCCAAACGTTAGCAAAAACAAAGTAAAATAAGGTAAGGGAAGAGAAGATCACATCAGATGTTTATACTGGTTCACTCTCACAACCCGAGAACTACGTCAAGTCTCTTCTACTTGAATGAATTTCACTAATCTTCATAAAGATTACAAGTATTCTTCACACTGCCTCTTCAGGCTTACAACCAAGTATTCTTAACCTCTTCAAGTTCTAACAACAAGTATTCTTTTTAACAAGCCTCTTCAGGCTTACCATAGGGTTATAAGAAAAGTGTTTAAGAACATTATCGATCAACTCAAGATATGTGAGAATAAACAATAAGCTCAGAGTAAGATGAAAGGCTCTATACAAGAGTATATGAAAGTATAGTACGAATTCAGATTTTGTACTTTTTCTTTCGCTGTTGTTTTGTTTTAATCTCTCGAAAACTTCATGTATTTATAGGCTTGTAAGCTTAAACTTGTCTTCATAAGTTCCTTCGTCCAACGGCAATAAATGTTACTGTTCTGGGTTGCATTAAATGCTTAACAAGATAGCGTATCGAGCTTCTTCTGAAAAGTAGATTTGGTTATCAACAATACTTGAAACTTTGATATCTTTGTTCGGACTCTTCTAAGCAAGCAGCAAGTTCCTATTTGCTAGTCCTTTATAGAGGTTAGGTATGTCAGCGCTAGCGTACAAAGTTGATTTCAAGTGTCGCGTACTTTGTCAGAGATCTCATCAGCAGTTAATGCATTTTGTCTTACTTGTATTTGAATTTGCTTTGGACGAATATACTTGAGAGTAGAAGCAGCAAAGACAATACTTTGGACGAGCCAAATAAAATATAGTAAAACATTACATATCACATTGGACGCACGTAAATAAAGCGTTAAGTTTGTCTTTAACCAAAATTTGTCTAAGTCCAAAAATTTTATGAAGGATTTACACATAATATTTAATGTTGGATTTTCATAAACTTTAACTGAATCTTATAAGTTTGATTAAAACTTATTTGTTCATTATAATTTAATATTCTTGTTATCTTCAAAACTTTAAGGCGTTTAAATACTTGAATTATTTTGATTCCAACATCAATTACTTGATCTCGGCTTTGGTTTCAACAATGCCCATGTTGAGCTAGGGAAATTGTGAGCTTGTTGTGTGATATGTCGAGGTTGGCACGAAATGTCAATAGGGAAATGGATGGATTGGTGATTATACTAGAGGTAGAAGGGGCATCATAAGGACATTCACTAATACCTACCTGTGTTTGATAAGGTGGTGGCCCAAGACTGATCCTGGCTTGGGATGGAGGGGTCTACTCGAGGTTTTTTACAACTTGTTCTAATGAGTGGGGAGCCTAACTTCGCTAAAGCCCTACTTATTGGCAGATTTGTTCCATACAATCATTAGGTTGTGATGATGAATGGGTTCTTCAGGGGGAGCCTTAACAGTATAAAATATTTTTTCTAGTTTTTCGAGAGTTAGGCTAGTGTTTTAGGGTGTTTTAATTCCCAGTTGGGTCTTCTCTTTTCAGGATGTCTTTATTTCGACCAAAGGATGTGGGGGTCAATTTATTTGTTTCCACAAGCGTTGGCTCGTAACAGGCCAATTTAAATGAGCTAGCCTAACCCAACATTGTGAAACACTCGGGTTAATTGACTGACCTATTAACCTGCTGGTCTAATCCTTCAATTTTGTTTAGCAACAATATTCTAAAAGAAGAATTCTTCAATTTTCTTACATAGAATAATAGTTGTACCAATACCCTCAACAAAAACTCACATACAGTATATAGGGTCACAAGTAGAAAGCCCGAATCAAAACATGAAACTATGAATTTCATAACCCAAAAGTCCATCGACATGCTTATTGTAAGACCTATTATTATTACATCATTTACCAACTCATAAGTCTTACGTGGAATTTTTTTTTTATTATATAGAAAGTTCGACAGAGTTTCCTTTGTTTCTCGTATGTTACCAAACGACATAAAATAAACAGCGGATTCCAATCAATCATTTCAAACCAACTAGAGTATATATATATATAAACAGGAGATCTCCGATTTCTTTCAAAATAATATTAGAGTACATAAAATATACAAGTGTATATTAGACACTATCCTGACTGAGCACACTTAAATATTAACAAAACTGAGAACATCAACAGTAGTTCACCAGTTTCCCTGTCACATCTAAATCAGAGTACACTACATTATACATCATGTCATAATTACATTATGGAGCTCAACTCCACCAAAATACAAGTATCTTAATACATTCTATTATTGTCAGCAATACACAACAGAATCCTCCGTACTTAACCCATAGAGGGACCGAGGTTCTCCTGTGAATCTAAGAAAGAGGGGGTGAGAACAACTTCCCAGTGAATGTAAATATAACTTGTATATAAAGTATGCATGTAAATAGAATTGCAAGAATATAACACAATTTAATATATCAAGTGATACCACACTAACATATGCAATGAGTTTATGAATGCATATGATGTTCGGCTAACCTCGTTCGGCTAGGTAACCACTCACATATTGTATACTAACCCTTTCCGGTTAGGCCGTCTCACTATGTAATGTACTTATTTATGTCATGCTTATTCTTTCATCTAACCCCGTTCGGTTAGGTAACCACTCACATATTGTACACTAACCCCTTCCGGTTAGGCCATCTCACTATGCAATGCAATGCATTCATACCATGCTCAAAGTGACAATATCACAATAACATAACATTTAAACCAATTCAAGATTTAAAATCACACAAGCATTATGCTCAATTCTTCCCAAACACTTTCACTTAGTTACACATCCCAACATTGTACTAAGTCATCCTTATTCACAAACATAGCATATGGTATTATAGTAATAGACAAATGCTCCAAAATGACACAAACAGAGTCAACCACGGTCAAGGTGTGGTGGCAACCACGACCTAGGTGTGGTGAGACCAGAAATTCATGAAATGAAAACAGACACAACCACGGCCAGGGTGTGGTGGACACCACGGCCGTGGTCTGGTGTCAGAATGTGAAAACCATATTTCCAGAGCCAACCACGGCCAGACCGTGGTGGAGGCCACGGCCGTGGTCTGGAATCTGGGCAGCAATAGTGCCACGCCCAACCAAAAACCAAAAACCTAATTTTCCCTTTGGGATCATGTCTCCCAATTCATCAAAATACACCAACCATATCATTCATTTTCTTATACCCAAATCTTTGAATACAAGTAACAAACACACAACCAACCTCAAATCACATGTGAATCTCTACTGTCAAGCTTAATCTTACATATTAAACTTACATCCTAACAACACTATACAATATCACAAATTAACCCACACTCACATTGAAATGCACCAAACTTGACTCCAAGATTGGATTTGTAACCAAGACAACCTTTTCTTCAACTTCCTTCAAAACACCCAACCAAAGCAACCAACTTTAGAAATGGGTATTCTTGATTCTTAAAGATGAAAATGAGTTTTAAGAAACTAAACCATAGGATTGAAGAAGATATGAAGGTGATCAATAACCATCAAATAACCTAAGTCAAAAGATGAATAAAAATGCTTACTTTTGGACCTTGAACCCTTGAACAAGCTTTGGCTATGGAACACTTCACAATTTTGGAGAAGATGGACTTATGGCCATCCAAGTGTGACCGGTCCTCTTAATCACAAGGGGGTGGAGTTGAATTGTCAACTTTGGCCCCCACTTAAGTGAAAAAATACTAAAATACCCTTGGTGATTTCTAAAATTTCCCAATAGGTCCTAAAAAGATTAATTTACCAGTAGGTCCTCTCTTAGCCAGAGAAAATTTAAAAGTTTAGATTTCACATATTTCTTCCTTAGGTTCTACCAAGTTTCCCGGTACCACCAGAATCTCAAAATAATTACTCTAATTCAATCTATCACAACTTCTATAACAAAATATACAAAGATGTTCAGATAATTTATCTAAGTCAGAAAATAAAAATTTAGGGATGTTACACTTATCAGGGTTCGGAAGTGGATAACCATTGTTTGGGCTTGCATTAATCGTTTAGGTATAATTCACACATATCTTCCACTATCTATTTGCTTTTTTGTCCTATCACTACGTTTGAAAGCCAAGTGTTGTAAGTGATCTCTTTGAAGAAATGGGCTTTGAGTAACTTCCTTAATTCCTCAATGGACTTTTGTCGTTTAGGCTCGAGTATCCTCTTTCTTCTTGCTATTCATTTGGCGTCTAAAGAGCTCGGTTAGAGTTTTGGATTGTGTGGTGATAGTTGGGATTTGATTTGGTTATTTGTTCAAGGTTGCTTGACTATTTGGATTTTTGTGTAGCTATCCTTAAGGTTGAGGTCGGATGTCCCACAAATCAATCCTAGCATCAAGCTTGGTCATTAGGATTTAGTGAGTGCTTTCATGGCCTAATTATGGTGGCAATATATGTTCCTTTGGTTCTTTCAGCTCAAGGCTAGTGGTGTAGCATCACCTCATTGTTATTTGATATGCACGGACTACTCCGACCTTGTTGTTAGGTGAGGTAAACTTTATCATGATATGTGTTATTGATACAATAGCTTCGAGCTCATTCATGGATGGTTAGTCAAAATGGCATTATATGCTGTCTTGTATTTGACAGCAAGGAATTTAATGCAAATTGACTTCGAGGTTGGCCTATTGATAAATACTATTCACACATATTATTAATCCCTCATATTTGGTATCTTATCTCCTTTTCGTGATTAATTAATTGGACTTGGTCACATTTTATAAGTTTAGGTTCCATTTGGGTTTAATTGCATTTTTCAGCATTAATTGAATTTTACATTGTCTCTATATTTTAGGCATATCTTGAGTTATAAACATTTAAAAAAATATATGACTATTATCTTATAGGAAATATAAGAGGGATCTCTACAACTTTGTTGAAGAGATCAACAGTTGAATTGGGAGTCTAGTGGGCCATATTGGTGCTGCAAATCAGAGCAAGTGTGCTGTCACTGGAACCTGACCCTCATGCAACTAATTGGCCATAACTTAGGCTCTTAATGCCAAATGGAGCTGAAACTGGTGCCAAATGAAAGCTAAAATGCAGGGATTCAACTCTCATGAATACCACTTTCACAAACTACATCGTTTTAATAGTGTGCTTCCCACGTGTAGTTGGCAAACGTTTCAGATACCTCCTTAAATTTATTTGGGCATAACTTCCTCATCTTAAGCCCTAATTAGGCAAATAAGATGACCAATTAAAGCTAAGAGGATGTAGATTAGTCATAATCCAGTGTAAGACTTGAAAATTGATTTTTAGGATCTATTATTTGGAGGGAAACAAAGAACATGAAATATAGACTTTTCACTTTCCCCCACTTAGTAATCTTTTGAGTTTCTCTCTTCATCTCTCTTCCTCTCCCTTCTCTCTAGGTTCTCTATACATTTTGTGTTAGTGTATGCCCTAGACGCCAGTTGTATAATGACTTTCTGGATACTTTGTATCTTGTCGTTTATTATATATATGAGGCATTTAAGTTATTATGTTATTTATTTTGTTTAAATATGTATAATAAAGTCCTTAGAATAGTAAGTACAATGCCATAGGATATCAAGTGCATGACTTGATTATGAGATCCTATTTGTTACTTTCGGAACACTATTCTTAAATGTCTCTAGTCAAGTATTATTGTGAATTAGGACAACTATAATACATTGAGACTAGTATATGCATAGACTGATGACCATATCTCACGTGTCATAAATATGAGATATCAAGTCTTCACATGGGTACACATTAGAGTAATGTTGTACTGGATTGACCCACCATGAGAATGTTGTTGGGAAAAGCAGAAACAAAAGCATAAAACGCAATGGAAAATTCCCACCAGGAATCCAAGAAAATGGTCATGATTCATGTTCAAAAGTTTACCTCTTGTAGCGTGTAGTGTGTAGAAGACGGATGTCAAACACCACAACACCGCAGCAACGCAACAGTGCCTCTATGAAGTCCACACGAACAAATTGTTGGAGTGCGTCTCTATGCATTACTAGATGCCAAAGGAGACGTGGTAGCTGTATCTTTTCACACAAACTGAGTGCAGTATGCTGTTAGAGGTAGGATTAGACGACACAACACTCTTAGTGTTGCTATTTATAAGCAGCACACAATGGTAAGGTGAAAAGACCTAGCCTTGGCCTTATGGGCTCGTTTGACATGAACTTGGCCCGCGAGGGATTGAGTCCAACTCTAGTTCCTTGTGGTCCAATTAATCTACTCTAAGTATGTGACCCTATAGGTTCTCATTACTTTGGTAATAATATTAAATCATATTTAAATATTATAGACAATGAGCGGTGTCTAGCATCACATCATTGCTACCCAAGTAGTGAGAAAGTCAATGGTTTAACATAACCTTTCCGTGACCAATGTTACAATGTAGTCTAGTTCCTTTGTCCAGATATCTTGATTAAACACAAGGCATGGAAGGTGTCATCCTTGTACTGTTCAATTTTAGGTTTCTTGATCTCCAAGTAGACATACTAAGACAAATGACATCAATATCTCATATTGATTCATTCGAGCATGGCCATACATTTTCAGTCTCACTATTATCAAGGGGTCCACAGATATCGCTCCCATTAAGTAGGAAGGACAAATCCTATCTAAGCCACTCATATCCCTCTGTATGATTCGCAATATGTCCAATAGTCATCTTAATGATCTCCTTGTTACAAGGGACGTTTGACAGTATCAAGTCATACAACTCCTCATGTAGGGAACTGTAGTGCCATCAAGTCAAAGGACCACATACACCATTGTCATTGTGAGAATCGCTTATGACATTCACGTAACGATCCATACAGCGTTCTCATGGTGGGTCAATCCAATACAACATTACTCTAATGTGTACCCATGTGAAGACTTCATATATCATATCTATGATCCGCGAGATATGGTCATCAGTCTACGCACATACTAGTCTCAATGTATTATTGTTGTCCTAAATGATAATAATACTTGACTAGGAATATTTAAGAATAACGTTTTAATGAGTGCCAACAATGTCTCACAATCAAGTCATGTACTTAATGTTCCATGGCATAGAACTTCCATTCTAAGCAATTTATTATGTTCATTTAATATAAATAAATAACAAAATAAATCAAATGTCTCATATATTAAAATAAACGTTATGATACAATGTAAACCATAAAGTCAAGATATAACAGGCCTCTAGGGCATACACCAACAATCTCCCACTTGCACTAAAGCCAATGAGGCATATCTCTAATACCTATAGACCTAGTGTGAGCCTCATGCTTACGCTGCGCAAAAGGCTTGGTCAGTGGGTCAGCGATGTTATCATTAGTCGGTACCCTGTACATCTGTACATCTCCTCTATTGATGATCTCTCGAATGAGATGAAAACGCCTGAGTATATGTTTGGATCGCTGGTGAGATATGGGCTCCTTAGCTTGTGCAATGGCCCCATTGTTGTCACAATAGAGCACCACTAGGTCCACAATGCTAGGAACCACGCCAAGTTCACTGATGAACTTTCTGACCCAAACGGCCTCCTTTGCTGCATTGGACGCAGCGATATACTCGGCCTCTGTGGTAGAATCGGCTACTATCTCTTGCTTTGAATTTTTCCTGCTCACAGCTCTGCCATTCAGGCAAAACAAAAAATCTGATTGCGATCTAGAGTCATCTTTATCAATTTGGAAGCTAGCATCAATGTAACTTGTTACAATGAGCTCTTCCTTGACTCCATATACCAAGAATGAATCCTTAGTCATTCTCAAGTACTTAAGGATGTTGTTTTACGGCAATCCATTGACTATCGCCGAGATCCGACTAGTACCTACTCGTCATGGTCAAAGCATACGAGACATCTAGTGTGGTGACCCCATTAGCCTACTATAGTTTTTCTATTACCCCACAGAGTATAATTGTAAATTCCACTCAGATCTAGATAACCAAGACAAGTCAAGTTATATTTAATTTACACTTTCCCAAGAATTCTAGTCATAGTTTGTCAAAAGCTTTAGGAATTGTCTACGATCAAGTTACCAAGTCACAATCCTAAGTCATCACCATCTATTTCTTTCCATATTTCAATTCAACCTTTATGTTGTAGTACACGAATTCCTTTATTCCAACATATGATTCCATAGGTCCATGATGGTGAATTTGTTCCTTCTTGACTTGTAAGTCCAAGAACTCCAAAAGTTCATTCTTTGCCTTTTATGGTTACGGTTGTCATGGCTTAGGAAATCAAAGCATTGAATTTATTTCCTATAACATTCGTAGCTTCTTAGAATAAAAAGAGATAATGGACTAAACTATAAAAGTCATACTTTTTTCATTAGCTATCCGTGGAAAATATAGTAGGACAAGTTATTATAGATACAGACATGTAATAGGGCATATTTTCTACTACAAATCAGAAGTTTCTAGCTTCTGACCCTATATTTTGTCTTTCTCAAAATCAAGTCCTACAAATTATGAATTTACATTTCTGACATATGAAATAGGATTTCGCGTAAGACTTTAAAATGTCCTCCATCGTCAATGGAATAAACCCATCCCCATTTGATTTCTATCCAGATTAGTGTGGTGTTCATGCTGAGTAATCTGAAACCATAGAAAATACATAAGACAAATAATCCAAATCAATAAGTGTAAAACGAATAGAAATTTTCCTCTTTATGGTTCCAGCTATTGTCCACAGAAAATGCAAGGCTATTTATCTCAAAACTCATGCATAAGAATAAGTTCATGCTCAAGTATCTACAAAGGTCCCTTTAATACACATGTACGTTCTCTAGGTCTCACCAAGACCATTTTGTTTGTAGCCACCAAGTCAAATACATAAACTAGGAAAATTCCTCTTGGCTTTATGCTACTTCCCTTATCACTTTTGGAGCCTTGCTTCGGTCCCCAAAATGAATTCCACATCAAGAGCATCCATTATACTTGAGTCTAAAACCATGCATATAATTTTGAAAACAAAGTTTTTCATGGATGATTTTACTGTGTATTGTTCTTCTTTTGATTCCAATTTGGATAGCTTAGCTCGAGTGTTGCATAAATGCATTGAGACTAACCTTGTTCTGACTTTTAAGAAATGTCATTTCGTTGTAAAGCAGGGTATCGTTTTAGGCCATGTAATGTCTAGCAAGGGCATTGAGGTAGATCTTGCCAAGATAGATGTGAGTACTTGTTTATCTTACCTCACATGTGCGAGAGGTGTGTTTATCAAAGATTTCAACAAGATAACCCTTCCACTGTCCAACTTGTTGCAAAAGGATGTGGAGTTTGATTTTCACCAAAAGTGTAAGTCAACCTTTGACTATTTGAAGTGGGCTCTGACCAGTACCCCAATTACCCAGCCTCCTGACTGGACACTCCCTTTTGAGCTGATGTGTGACGCTTCTAACTATGCAGTAGGAGTTGTCTTCGTACAGAGAGTGAGGAAAGTTCCTCATGTGATCTATTATACCTCCAGGACTTTGGATGTTGCTCAAGTAAATTACACAACTACAAAAAAAGAGCTTTTAGCGATTGTTTTTGCATTATACAAGTTTAGATCATATCTACTTGGCTCTAAAGTTGTTGTATTTTCTGATCATACAGCTTTGAAATTTCCTTTGAAGAAACCTGTGGCAAAGCCACGGTTGACAAAGAACACATGACTCCCTTGAGAGAGTGGAGTAGAGAAATTGAGAATGGAGTAGAGAAATTGAGAGTCTCAAACCCCCTTCCTATCCATGACTCATTCCTTGATGAGCAACTTTTACAGCTGTAGGGTAAGACCATCTCTCCTTGATTTGCTGATATAATTAATTTCTTGGTTGCTAGTGTTCTGCCTATATATTTTACTAGGGCTCAGTTTGATAAATTGAAATGTGAGTCTAAGTATTATGTGTGGGATAATCCATATCTGTGGAGGTTTTGTAGTAACCAAGTTATTTATGAGATGTGTACCTGATCATGAGTTCAGTATGTTATTAGCTTCTGCCATGCATTTGCATATGGTGGGCATTTTGGGCCTCAACATACAGCTAGGAAAGTATTGGACTTTGGATTGTATTGTCCTACCTTATTTCATAATACATATGTTTTTTGTAAGTATTGTGAAGTGTGAAAGGGAACAAGGAATATTTCTCGTAAGAATGAGATACCCTAACAGTCTTTGCTGTTTTGTTAGATCTTTGACATATAGGGCATTGACTTTATGAGACCTTTTCTTGTTTCATTTGATTTTGTTTACATTTTATTAGTTGTTGATTATGTATCTCAATGGGTGGAGGCAAAAGCCACTTGGATTGATGATTCCAAAACTGTTGTGGATTTTGTCAGATCACACAAATGTTTTGTAGGTTTGGCATTCCGAGGGCCATTATCAGTTATCAGGGTTCATATTTCTGCAACCAAAGCATGGAGGCTTTAATGAGGAGATATAGAGTCTTGCATAAGGTTTCTACACCTTGTCACCCCCAAGCAAATGGGCAAGCCGAAGTATCAAACAGAGTGATCAAGTAAATCCATCAGAAAACAATTCAACCTAACATGAAGGATTGGAGCATGAGGCTTGAGGATGGTCTTTGGGCTTACCAAATCACCTACAAGACTTCAATAGGGATGTTCCCTTACAGGATTATCGTTGGAAAGGCGTGCCACTTACCAATGGTGATTAAGCATAGAGCATTTTGGGCAGTGTAGAGATGCAACATGGACCTAGACTAAGCGGGCATGGAACGGAACTTGCAATTGTAGGAATTGGAGGAGATCCGCTTTGTGGCCTATGAGTGCTCTAGAATTTACAAAGAGAAGACCAAAGCCTTCCATGATAAGATGATAGCCAGAAAAGAGTTTGTGATTGACAAAAAAAGCTCCATGAATATGCTTGAGGTAGTTTTTTTTACTTAGTTACTTTGGCCAAATAGTTAACCTTGCATCAATTTTCCTTGATTAACCCCCTTAAGTTCATATGACCTTAATTTGTTTTTACCTCATTACTTGCCTTATGTGGAAAACCATGTTTTTACCTAACCTTAGGGAATAGGAGAACATTGGCATTTCCATTGGAAGAGTTCTTTTTGCTTGAGGACAAACAATGATCCAAGTGTGGGGGTGTGTGCAAATTAATGTGCAAAGTGTTTGGTGAAAAATGAAAAAGTTGCAAATTTAAAAAAAACAGAAAAGTGAAGAAAAAGAAAAAGAAAAAGAGTAAAGTCAAAAGGTTGTAAAAGCAAAGAAAAATAAAGAAATATGTGAATAGAATGTGCATTATATGGAGTGTATCTCGTGAGTTTCTATCATTCTTGATCTATGCTTTTAAATTGAAGTTACCTTGCTTGTTGGTTTGAGATGTAAAGACATATAACTTCATGAATGTTGTGATCTTTTGAAAATTTGGTTGCTTTTCTTGTTCATGGACTTTTATATTCTTCAATGTCATTCAAAAGTGTGTCCTTTTTTATTTTTTAGCTTTTGAGTTTGTGTTGTTGTCTCTTGTTTCCCTAGTGTTCAATTTTTAGTTTGCCCGGGACGTGCAAAAGCTAAGTGTGAGAGAATTTGATAAACATTATTTTCATACAATTATAAACCCTCACATTTAATCACTTATTTCTCTTATGTGCTTAATTGATTAGACTTGGCTACATTTTATAAGTTTGGGTTCAAATTGAGCTTAATTGCATTTTCTAGCATTATTAAGATTTTACATTGTTTCTATATTTAGGGCATAACTTGATGAGTTTTAGACATCTAAAAGCTATTCATGATACCTTGTTAGAAATTTGAAAGGAATATTGATCAATCAATTTGAGACACTTATGTTAGCTTTGTATTAGGCATTATTAGATGTTTATTGTGCCCAATATTAGTACTTTAGATGAGTTTAATGTTGTTGGGTTTCATTGGGCTTTAATGCAAATATTGAATAATTTTCGGATTTTGATGCATTTTGACCTTTCTTCCTTGGTTAGGTCATAACTTGGGACTCGGTGATCCAATTGAGGTGATCTTGGTGTCTTTGGAAAGCTAAGACAATGCTCTACAAGTTTCATGAAGAACTCAAGAGCTGGATCGGAATGCTAAGGGTCCAAAATTTCCCTGCAATGCAGAGTGGGTTTGCTGTCACGGAACCATCTGGGCAGTATGCACATATTGGACTATATAGTGGGTTATAGACCTCCTCTTGGGCTGAAACTTGGTCACTTGAAAGATAAGACCCATATCTCCAACTTCAATGAAGACCATTTTGTCAATAGATGTCGTTTTAGGCATGCTTCAGAAGCTACAAGTTGGTCTGAATTTGGAAACACGTTCTTCCAACCTAACTTGAGGTAGGTGAAGTGTTTTTGGCATTTCTGGAGTTCTAAAAGTCCAAATGACATGATTCAAATTGGAGATTTTCAAGGAGACAACTGGCTACAACTTTGATGAAGACATCCAAGCCAAAATACACCGTCTAGGTGATGAATTTGAAGCCAGAAGTCGGATAAGAGTTGTTGACTAAAAGCCACCAACCATACACCAACCCACCTACCATGCACCAACCCACCAACCATGCATCAAGCTTCCATTTTTGACAAATTTCAGATTCTTATAGCTTGTATTCAGATTATGTACATGTACAAATTGGCTTCTAGGATTAGTATAAATAGACCCAACCTCTTTGTATTAGAGGCATTCAATTTAGAAGTAAGTTTCAAGAAAGTTTAAGTATTTGTGAGAGTTTTCTTTCTCTTCTTCTTCATTCTCTTTGCAATTTCGTTTTTGTTCTTTAAATTCTGAGTTCTTCCTTCCCATCCATGGAAGGCTAGGCTCTCATAATCAATCCAAGGGATTAGCCATCTTGTTGTTTAATTTGGAGATCTTGTTTTGCTTGTTCATATTGCTTAATTGTTATTCAAGTTTCTCTTCTTCCTCTTTTGATTCTTATCTAGATTAAATTGCTTAATTTGATTTAGATGTTGATGTGGTAGTAGCTTTATTATCATGTATTCAAAGAGGATCACAAAAGATTAAACAATATATTAAAGCTTTTTGATAGATTGTTTAACTTGGTTAAATTCTAGATCTTAAGTTAATCTATGTTGGATGGTGCTTACTTTATCTAACCTTGGTTAATCAAATCCTAGATGCTTATCTAGTAGAGAATTCTTGGATCATGTTAAGGCTTCTTGATGTGATCTAAGGCCAAGAACTTGGTTAGCAATTAAGTGAATTCCTTGTGATCAATGATGAGTTAAACTCAAGATCGGTAAATTTCCTTGGATTGGTTGTTTCTTTATATTTGTTTACAACTTTGAATCTCCTACTTTTATTAATCTTGTTAATCAACAACAAAACCCCCCCCTTTTCTAATTATCTTGATCTAATTAAATCTTTGTTTTTGGATCCTTGAGAGACGATTCGGTTCATTCTCTATACTACAAATTAGTTTGTGAACCGGTTATTTTATTTGATAGGTCTCGACAACCTCTTGTCAAATTTGGCGCCGTTGCCGGGGATCCAAGGCAACTATTTGATCATTTCAAGATCCCATCTAACTCTAACAAATGTGTTTGTTTTGTTTTTGAAGCTTTTTCAAGTGGGATTCGGCTGAAATTGGATAAAGGGCGTTGTGTCAAGAATTTTGGTTCGGGCATCTCAGATTGATCTGAATTTTGGTACACAAATGGAAAATATTATTTTGAGAAAGGCTCACTGTACACAGTGAGGTCACCCTTATTTTTGCCAAATTCCATCGTTTAGACCACTTTTTCATTTTTTTAAGATTTTTTATTATTTTGTTGGATAGCATTTTTGTGTAGATTTTATCCTGTGGTAGTTCCATAATTTTTAAAATTCATTTGATACTGTTTTTATTTTTGTTTAATTTTTTGGAGTATTTGTTTTTGGAATTTTTAGTGTTTTAGTTGTTATTGCTTTTCTAATACCTTCTTATGAACTGCATGCTGTATGACTAGATCTGATCCTGGTACCTTGCATTCATTTGATCCTGAAATTGATAGAACATTTCATACACTTCATAGAATTCATAGGACTGGTAGTAGCATTCATAGAGCTAATAGAATTACTTACGGAATTGGGCTTGAACTTGACATTGCACCTAATCTTGTTGACTCTTTTAATCCTGTTGAGTGCATACATTAGTACTTCGTGTCTCGATCTTGAGTCTGTTGATTTTACTATGGTGACTATAATAATAGGACCCTTAAGGAATTGGTCGCACTGATGTGAATTATCAACCTTTGTGCATTCAATATCCTCGAACTTAATGTTGATTTTGAGTTGAAATCGGATTGATACATTCTGTGCCCAAGTTTCATGGTCTTGCGGTGAAGATCCACATAAGCATTTGAAGGAGTTCCATGTTGTCCGCTCCACCATGAAACCTCATGGAATAGGCTGAAGATCACATCAAGCTAAGGGCCTTTCCTTTCTCTTTGGATGGTCTTTGCTAAGGATTGGTTGTATTACTTACAACCTTGCCATCACTTCTTGGAATGACATGAAAAGATTATTTACGGAGAAGTTCTTTCCTGCATCAAGAAGCTCGCCGCAATAAGGAAAGATATTTGTGGCATAAGGCAAATCGGTGGTGAAACTCTCCATGAGTATTGGGAGAGATTCAAGAAATTGTGCTCAAGCCGCCCACACCATCAAATTAGTGATCAATCTTGATCCAATACTTCTATGAAGGATTGATGCCAATGGAAAGGAGTATGATTGATCTTGCCGCAAGTGGTGGAGCATTGGTAGATAAAACTCCAGCTGCTGCCAGCTTAATTGCAAACATGGCAGCAAATTCTCAGCAATTTGGTACTCGAATGGGTGCTGCAACCAGAATAGTCAATGAAGTTAATACCTCTTCACATGCTGATCAACAAAGGGTGGAACATAGATTGGATGAGCTCACTTCTTTGGTTAGACAAATGGCAATAGGACAACACGAACCACGTGTGCAAACCCCTGCAAGAGTTTGTAGCATATGTTCTAGTTCCTCTCATCCTACAGATTCATGCCCCACATTGCAAGATGATTCTGAGTTTCAAGACCAATCTGTGGCTGCAGCTGGTATATTTCCTGGGAAGCCACAATTCCATCAGCAGCAACAACAGAAATATGATCCATTCTCCAACACTTACAACCCTGGCTGGAGGGACCATCCCAATCTGAGATATGGGAATGCATCAAATCAGCAGCCACAAAACCAGTATAGACCACCATTCCAAAGAAGCAAGGACAAATCGGTTTCACCACATCTTTGGACCAAGTAGACCACCATTCCAAAGAAGAAGGTCCTGTAGCCACAAAATCGAGCCCTCATTGGAGGATTTGGTGAAACAATTGGCCACCAATAACATCCAGTTTCAACAGAGAACTGAAACCACCATTCAGAACTTGGAGACTCAAATTGGTCAACTTGCCACATCAATTCATGAATTAAAGTCACAAGGTTCTGGCCAATTACCCTCTCAAACCACTCCAAACCCTAGAGGCAATGTTAGTGCTATAGCTTTACGCAGTGGTAAGCAAATCAATGGACCAGTGCAGCAGATACTTCCGCATTCTACCCTTGGCCCGAGAGAAACAAGATTCTACAAAGAACTTCAAGTTCTCGCCTAATTAGAATCTTTGTCAGCAGATTCAAAGACAAATGATCCTACAAATGTACCAAGCGGAAAATCGGATCAAATCAGCAGTTGACAGAAAATTCAGTACAGCAGAAAAGTGAACATCCAAAAAAGTCAGGTTCCAACATTCCTCTTCCTTTTCCCAACCGAATGATACAGCCGAGGCATATGGTTGAAACTGACTTGGATAAGGAAATTATGGAGACTTTTCATAAGGTTGAGGTGAATATACCTCTCTTGGAGGCAATTAAACAAATCCCCAAGTATGCCAAGTTCTTGAAAGAGATGTGCACCCATAAGAGGAAGCTAAAGGGCACTGAAAAAGTGAGTATGGGGAGAAATGTCTCTGCTTTGATTCAGCCCAACCTGCCTCCCAAATGCAAGGATCCAGGCACTTTTACCATCCCTTGCACCATAGGGCACCAACAGTTCACTCATGCCTTGCTAGACTTGGGAGCCTCCATCAATGTAATGCCAAAGTCAGTTTACACTTCCTTGCATATGGGAGAGCTAAAGCCTACCGGCATTGTCATTCAGTTAGCAAACCGGAGCACTGCACAACCTGCAGGAGTGTTGGAGGACGTTCTGGTTCGGGTACATAATTTAATATTCCCAGCTGATTTTTATGTGTTGAATATGGAAGATGAATCTGCCTCTTCCCCACCCCCATTGATCTTAGGTAGGCCATTTTTGAAAACGCCAAAACTAAGATTGATGTGCATGCTTAAGTACCCTTTCCATGGAATTTGGTGATGATATCATTCAGTTTAACATTTTTGATGCCATGAAATACCCTTTAGAGGATCATTCTGCTTTTTCATTTTGATGTCATTGATTTCTTGGTTGATGATATGCATCTTTGATATGTTGGCGTAGTTTCTGAAATTGTAGGATACACTGATAGCATAGCTTGTGATACTTGTTCTGCCTTCTTCGGACTTTTTGGTTGTAAACCCACTACAATGTGTGCGACTGTCTTGAGATTTCCTACATACTTATCATGTGCTGTTGATAATTCTACGACATTGATGATTACTGCTTACATTATTAATGGCAATGATGTTGTTATGAATGATTTTATCATTCATCCTGATGCTAAGTGTGATTCTTTTGATTCCATAGGATATGATGATGTTGTTTTGCAAGATTGTGCACAGCTTGCAGGTACAGGTGCAACTGCTGAGAATTAAGCATTTAGTTTCGGTTCCAAAACTAGTACCGTCAGTCCAGCAACCACCCTCCATTGAACTTAAGCCCTTGCCCGAGCATTTGAAGTATGCATTCTTGGAAGAGGATGAGAAGCTCCCGGTGATAATGGCCAAACACCTCCAACCTGAGCAAGAAACCATATTATTGGAAGTCTTGAAGCAACACAAAAGGGCAATTGGTTGGACACTTGCAGACATTCCTGGTATTAACCCCTCCACATGCATGCACAGGATATTACTTGAGGAGGAAACTAAACCAGTGAGACAACCCCAGAGGAGACTGAATCCTCTCATTCTAGATGTGGTGAAAAAAGAAGTGACCAAGCTACTGCAGGCTGGCATTATCTATCCCATCTGACAAACAAGTGGGTGAGCCGGTGCAAGTAGTTCCAAAGAAATGCAGGGTGTTGTTGTGGCCAACCGTAAGAATGAGCTCATTCCAACCCGAGTGCAGAATAGCCGGAGAGTCCGCATTGACTACAGGACGCCTCAACCAAGCCACTCGGAAAGATCATTACCCCCTTCCGTTCATTGATCGAGATCTTTGGAGCGGTTGGGTAGTAAGTCCCATTCTTGCTTTTAGATGGCTATCTTTGGATACTTCCAAATCCACATTGCACCGGAGGATCGGGAGAAGACCACATTTACTTGTCCCTTCTAGCACCTTTGCTTACGGACGGATGCCCTTCGGCCTGCAATGCCCCCTGGTACCTTCCACAATGGCATGGTGAGCATATTTTCGATTTCTTAGAGGAGTGCATGGAGGTATTTATGGATGACTTTACTGTCTATGGTTCTTCTTTTGATTCATGTTTAGCAACCTATCTAGAGTAATCGCAAAGATGCATTGAGACTAACCTTGTGCTAAATTTTGAGAAATGCCATTTTATGGTAGAACAGGTATAGTTTTAGGCCATGTAGTATCCAAGTAAGGGCATTGAGGTAGATCCTGCCAAGATTGATGTAATTACTTGTCTATCTTACCCCACATGCGTGCGGGAAGTGCGTTCTTTTCTTGGTCATGCAGGTTTCTACAGCGCTTCATTGCCGACTTCAAAGAAGATTGCTCTTCCACTTTCCCGCCACTCGCAGAAAGATGTGGAGTTCAATTTTGATGACAAGTGCAAGGCGACTTTCAACCACTTGAAGCAGCCTTGACTAGTACTCCCTATCATCCAGCCCACCGACCGACATTGCCATTTGAGTTAATGTGTGATGCTTCTAACTATGCGGTAGGAGCTTGATCTTGGCACAGAGAGTGGGGAAAGCTTCTCATGTGATATACTATGCTTCCGAACTCTAGATCTTGCTCAGCCAACTATACCACAACCGAAAAAGAACTTTTAGCCATTGTTTTTGCTTTGGATAAGTTTAGATCATATTTGCTTGGTTCTAAGGTTGTTGTGTTTGCGATCATGCGACTCACGAAGTTCCTTTTGAAGAAGCCGATGCAAAGCCCCGACTAATAAGATGGATGCTATTGCTCCAAGAGTTTCACATAGAGATCCGTGACAAGAGTGGAGCGAGAGAACCTAGTGGCGAGATCATTTGAGCCGCATTGAAAGGGCTTGAGATCCCTTCCCTGTACGGACTCCTTCCCGAGATGAGCGGCTTATGCACTGCAAGGTAAGAACACCTTCCCTTGGTTTGCTTTGATATGGTGAATTTCTTGGTTGCTACAGTTTTTCCCTCACATTTCACTCGTGCACAAATTTATAAACTTAAGAGTGAATCAAAATATTATGTGTGGGATGATCCATATACGTGGCGATTTTGTAGTGACCAAATTATTAGGCGATGTGTGCCTAATCAAGAGTTTCATTACTGTTCTTAGCTTTTGTCATGCATTTGCATGTGGTGGACATTTTGGGCCTCAACGTATGACTAGGAAAGTTTTAGACTACGGTTTATATTGGCCTACCTTGTTTCATGATGCATATTTGTTACGTAAGTCTTGTGAACGATTAATGGAGAACAGGGAACATTTCTCGCAGAATGAGATGCCCCAAAGAACCTCTATCAGATTGTGAAATCTTTGACGTATGGGGTATTGATTTCATGGGACCTTTTCCTATTTCCTTTGGTTATGTTTACATTTTGCTAGTCGTTGATTATGTATCAAAATGGGTGGAGGCTAAAGCCACTCGGACTGATGATTCAAAAGTTTTAGTGGATTTATTTAGATCACACATAATCTGCAGGTATTTAATCCCGAGAGCTATCATCGATGATCAAGGCACCCATTTCTCAGAATCGGAGCATGGAGGGATTGATGAGAAAATATGGCGTGTTGCATAAAGTTTCTACACCTTACCATCCCAGGACTAATGGTCAAGCCGAGGTCTCCAATAGAGAGATCAAGCGCATACTTGAAAAAACAGTCCAACCTAATCGGAAGGATTGGAGCATGAGGCTTGAGGATGCTCTTTGGGCTTACCGGACCGCTTACAAAACTCCAATCGGGATGTCTCCATATCGGATAGTCTATGGTAAGGCATGCCACTTACCAAGAGAAATTGAGCACAAAGCATATTGGGTCATGAAGCAATGCAACATGAATTTGGCCGGAGGCGGCATAGAGCGGAAGTTGCGATTCTGAGGAATTGGAAGAGATCCGCCTAGATGCCTATGAGAGCTCCCGACTCTACAAAGAAAAACCAAAGCCTTCCATGATAAGTTTATTCTTCGGAAGGAGTTTTCGATTGGGCAAAAAGTTCTCTTGTTTAATTCTCGCCTTAAGTTGATGACTGGTAAATTAAGTTCTAGGGGGGACAGTACCATTTTTGTCACTAACATTTTTACTCATGGAGCAGTGGAAATTAAGAGTGAAGCCACCAACAAAGTGTTCAAAGTTAATGGTCACCGCCTCAAAAATTTTTATGAAGGAGCTTAAGAGAACCACGTGGAGGAAGTTCAACTGCAGGATGCCCTCTACCATGATTGATCACTACTGTGTTGAAAAAAAAAAGACAAAAAAAAAAAGAAAAAAAAATGGTAGAAAAGAAAAAGCCATGATTAATGTCAATTGCCAGAGATTGAATCATTATTGGGGAGGACCCATCGCTCGTGCAACATCTTCAATCACGCTGGCTAAGGACATTAAAAGTAGCGCTTCTTGGGAGGCAACCCAAGTTTTCTAACTCTTTCATTTTTCAAACTTTGACTTATTTGCAATCACAGGAATCAAGACAGAAAATCGGTGCCAAGCAAGAAAATCTATCAGAGTTTGATTTTTCTTTCTTAATTTTGTTTGTTTTTCATTGACAGATATTTTTCACCAGTTAAATGGCGGATAACGGTACTCCGTGAAAATCTTTTTCGGTCTCTTCAGTTACCCACAAACACTGAAATCTGTATATAATTTTACTCAAAAAAAAAAAAATTTCTCTCTTTCTTCTTTCTTTCGAAGTGGATAATCAGCTTGTCAACCTCCGCAAGCAATTCCCTTCTCTCCCTCAAAATGCTTTAACTAACATTTATTGTGCAAGGTTTGAGAGGTTAAGGATGCTTATGCACAAAGGCATCCCTGCGGATATACGCTGGTTAATCGAAGCAAAGGTCCGACTCGTGAGGTGAATTTTCTGACGCTCTTGTTTCATATATGCCAGGGCTAGGCAAAAGTTCATATGCAAAGAAGAGAAGAGCAAAAAGGTTACGGGTCTGCTATAAATGTGCAAGATGGACCTGTAACACAAAATGCAAATCAATTGGAATGACGTCTATAAACCGAGATGATAAAATTAACTTCATAAAGGATGGCATGAGTAAGGAGTCTTTAGATAACATTCTATTGACTCTTGAGACGCATCCTAGTGGAGATGTGCAGAGAGTACTTCTCGATTTATGGCCAATATTCCAAGATGAACATGAACGTTATAGTCTCGAATCTGACTCAAAAAGACCCTGTTTGCCAATTTTTAAGAAAATTGGATGGGAAGCCGACCATCGGCCCATAGAGAGCTTCAAGACGTTACTGGACGTAAAACCAGAGGAAAATGTGAGCCACAATCACACCTCCTGTGTAATTATTACCTTTGAGTTTTGATGCCTTTAAATAATGCACTTTGCTCTCTTCAGATCATTGATAAGGTGAGAGTACGAAAAAAAAAACAAAGAGAAAAAAATGGAAGTCACTTCAGTTCGTCGGATCAAGAGTGTTTGTGTCTTTTGTGGATCTAATCCTGGGAAAGATAAAGAGTTTGTAAATATTGCACACCATCTTGGTCGAGTGCTAGCTGAGAGAGAAATCCGTTTAGTTTATGGAGGAGGTAGTCTTGGGTTAATGGGTTGTGTAGCAACTGCTGCACATTTAGGAGGTGGCAAAGTCCTTGGTGTCATTCCCAGTCCTTTATCGACCAGCAAGCCCATTGGAAAAACATTAGGGGATGAAGTAATAGTATTTTGCATGCACCAACGCATGAACATTATGATCGCCAATGCTGATGCCTTTATTGCCCTACCTGGTGGTTTTGAAACTTTGGAAGAACTCTTTCAAATTACATCTTGGTCACAGCAGAACTTTCACCAAAAACCCATAGGTATATTAAATGTTAATGGTTTTTATGACAGTTTGTTTTGTTTTCTTGATCATCTTTGTAGAAAAAGGTTCATCTCACAAGCGACACGTCAAAGTCTTGTAATCGCTACAACTCCCGAACAATTGCTCGATCAACTCAATGCATTTGTACCACAACGTGATCCAGAATGGCTCCACGGAATTGGGAACAAGGCGGAGCAAAGAAAAAGCAAAAACTTGATTTGACTTTGTCTTTGTGAATTTTTGTTTTCTCTTATGGTTTTAGTTTTTGTAATTTTTCTTATTTCAGGCCCGATTTGCAGTTTTCTGGTAAGACCTTCTACACTCTACCTATCTTTATTTTGACATTGGGGACAATGTCTTTAATTAGTTGGGGGGAGGGATAGTTGACATTACCATGTACATAGTTTAGTTAAAAAAAAAAAAACTAATCTTTATTGTTACTAACTTTTTAGATGTATGATGGCAGAGTAAGGAGTAGTTTTGCTCTTGAGACGCATCTTAACTTGCATTTCATAATAGGTCTTAAATCATCTTTGTTCTTGTATATATATTAAAAAAATATAAATATAAAAAAATAAAAAATAAAAAAAAAAAAAAAACACACACACACAATTTTGATCTTTTCAATTGATTTTGATACAAGCATGTCTTGAATCTGAGCTTAATTGATGATAAAAGTATGCAAAACAGTTTATAGTTGAATCATTTTCATGATATACATGTGTATATGATTGTGGATATTAGGAAGAAGTCATGGTTGAATTGAGTGAATGTTCCATACCTTTGTGAGTTTTGGGCTTTTCCAAGTTTGATACTTACACTTGGTTATTTTCTTTCATGAGTGATGTCAATTATGAATTTATTTTCTAGAACTTGCATTGAATCGATTTGAGATTACATTGGTCTGTATGTTGCATGAAAATGACAGAGGCATTTTTTTCTTGACTTAGCCGCTTTGGCCAAATAAACCTACCTTGCATTTATCCAATTATTAACTCCCTCTAAACCTATTTGCCTATTCTTTGTTCTTAGCTCATTACAAGCTTTGAGTGAAAAACCATGTTTTACCTTACCTTAGGGAATGGGAGAGCATTGATTTTCTTATTGGAGGAGTTCTTTTGCTTGCAATGATTTAAGTGTGGGGGAATTGGTGTGCTGATACGAAATGCTTGGTACAAAAAAAAAAGAAAAAAAAACAAACAAAAAAAAAAGGGGGAATAGAAAAAGGAAGGAATGTGTGAAGAGAATGAGCATTTTATGGTTTTGGGTAAAAAAAAAAAAATTATTCTTTCTACTTGAATTACTCCTCAATGCTCTTTTATTCTCTTTGGTTTTAACCTGCTATTATCTATATTGTTCCCTTCCTTCACCTTATAAGTTCCATTACAACCTTTTTGAAAGACCTCTTGATTTTTGCAATTTATTTGATCTAAGTAGTGGAGAATTGATGTATATGCAAGCCTATGGTAAAATACTTTCATAATTTGACTGAGTTGAGCGTAAACAGTTAACCTAAACACCTTGTGTGATTTGAGTGACACTTGTGAAGAATTTTACTCAATCTGAACATGCCTATTTCTGATTAAAGCATGATTATGCTATACTTTATTCTCAATTGATTTGATTCAACTATTCTTTGTTAAGCATACTTTACTTATTAATTATGGTTTATATTTGATACAATGCTTGTATTTAAAAATTAGTTGAATTGATTAAATAAAATATTACATGTTTGTGGGTATCATCCTGGTAAACCCTCACGAGACTACAACTCGTCCACTAGGGACACCTAGGGGTTTAAAGGCTTGTGGCACATGCTAAGTGCCATCGTGTTTTCCTACGGAAGTGGATTAGATTAGGTACAATCAGTTTTTATGTTTTTAGTTTAATAATATGATGTTTCTTGTATTTCTTTAGTTTCGTTGTTATGTGTTTTGCCCAGGAGTACAAAAGCTTAAGTGTGGGGGAATTTGATCAATCAATTTGAGACACTTATGTTAGCTTTGTATTAGGCATTATTAGATGTTTATTGTGCCCAATATTAGTACTTTAGATGAGTTTAATGTTGTTGGGTTTCATTGGGCTTTAATGCAAATATTGAATAATTTTCGGATTTTGATGCATTTTGACCTTTCTTCCTTGGTTAGGTCATAACTTGGGACTCGGTGATCCAATTGAGGTGATCTTGGTGTCTTTGGAAAGCTAAGACAATGCTCTACAAGTTTCATGAAGAACTCAAGAGCTGGATCGGAATGCTAAGGGTCCAAAATTTCCCTGCAATGCAGAGTGGGTTTGCTGTCACGGAACCATCTGGGCAGTATGCACATATTGGACTATATAGTGGGTTATAGACCTCCTCTTGGGCTGAAACTTGGTCACTTGAAAGATAAGACCCATATCTCAACTTCAATGAAGACCATTTTGTCAATAGATGTCGTTTTAGGCATGCTTCAGAAGCTACAAGTTGGTCTGAATTTGGAAACACGTTCTTCCAACCTAACTTGAGGTAGGTGAAGTGTTTTTGGCATTTCTGGAGTTCTAAAAGTCCAAATGACATGATTCAAATTGGAGATTTTCAAGGAGACAACTGGCTACAACTTTGATGAAGACATCCAAGCCAAAATACACCGTCTAGGTGATGAATTTGAAGCCAGAAGTCGGATAAGAGTTGTTGACTAAAAGCCACCAACCATACACCAACCCACCTACCATGCACCAACCCACCAACCATGCATCAAGCTTCCATTTTTGACAAATTTCAGATTCTTATAGCTTGTATTCAGATTATGTACATGTACAAATTGGCTTCTAGGATTAGTATAAATAGACCCAACCTCTTTGTATTAGAGGCATTCAATTTAGAAGTAAGTTTCAAGAAAGTTTAAGTATTTGTGAGAGTTTTCTTTCTCTTCTTCTTCATTCTCTTTGCAATTTCGTTTTTGTTCTTTAAATTCTGAGTTCTTCCTTCCCATCCATGGAAGGCTAGGCTCTCATAATCAATCCAAGGGATTAGCCATCTTGTTGTTTAATTTGGAGATCTTGTTTTGCTTGTTCATATTGCTTAATTGTTATTCAAGTTTCTCTTCTTCCTCTTTTGATTCTTATCTAGATTAAATTGCTTAATTTGATTTAGATGTTGATGTGGTAGTAGCTTTATTATCATGTATTCAAAGAGGATCACAAAGATTAAACAATATATTAAAGCTTTTTGATAGATTGTTTAACTTGGTTAAATTCTAGATCTTAAGTTAATCTATGTTGGATGGTGCTTACTTTATCTAACCTTGGTTAATCAAATCCTAGATGCTTATCTAGTAGAGAATTCTTGGATCATGTTAAGGCTTCTTGATGTGATCTAAGGCCAAGAACTTGGTTAGCAATTAAGTGAATTCCTTGTGATCAATGATGAGTTAAACTCAAGATCGGTAAATTTCCTTGGATTGGTTGTTTCTTTATATTTGTTTACAACTTTGAATCTCCTACTTTTATTAATCTTGTTAATCAACAACAAAACCCCCCTTTTCTAATTATCTTGATCTAATTAAATCTTTGTTTTTGGATCCTTGAGAGACGATTCGGTTCATTCTCTATACTACAAATTAGTTTGTGAACCGGTTATTTTATTTGATAGGTCTCGACAACCTCTTGTCAAATATCTATAATTTTTATGAAGAGTTCAAGATCTAAATTGGATTTCTAGTGGGCCATATTGGGCTAGGAAGTCAGAATAGGAATGTTGTTGCTGGAACATAGACAATGTGCAAAGATTGGCCATAACTTGGGTTGTAGGAGTTATTTGGAGTTGAGACCAGTTCCATTGGAAAGCTAAAATGCAGTCATTCAACTCTTTTGAAGACCACTTATCTAAACTACAACATTTTGATGATGTTTTTTGCTTTTGAAGTCAACAAAGGGTCCAAAGACCTCCTAAGAGTGTTTTGAGCATAACATCCTCATCTTATTAAGCCCAAATTAGGCAAATTTTGTGTCCAATTAAAGCTAAGAAGGAGAGGATTAACTTAAAAATCTAGAGGCAAATTGTATTTTGAGTTTTAAAAGTAGTTATTTGGGGGGGAATAGAGACACGATATTCATTCTGTTCATATTCACTCTCTCTAGTTTTCTCTCTAGTGTTTCTTTCTTCTTCTCCAAGCTCCTGTGGATGCAACCATGGCAGGATAATCTTGTGAGACCAATCTAAGGATCTTGATGAAGTTATGGTTTGATCTTGAGACCTTGTAGTGAATTTTGAATTTGAATTCAATTGATGTTTTTCTTCTTCTCTTGATCTTGATCTTGAACTCCATGAATGAAGATTTCTGTTTGTGTGTTTTTGATTGAGATTTGTGATGAGATTTTCATTGATTGATATTAGTTTTGTCACTTGAATTGTAGAGAATAAGTTATGCAGATTTACTAGCCTAAGTTAATTTCATTCTTGATCTTAAACTAACATAGATTCAACATAAATTGTGTGATTAATTAAAGATTTGTGTATCACTTGTTAGTTGAATCCTAGGTAATTGCCTAGTAGTGAATTTTGGATTTGATGTAGAGATCTCGATTATATTCAGGTAACTACTCAATTGAATTTGGAAGCATGTTTTGTGGTTATTTTGCTATTTGATTTCTCTTACTTCAATTTGTACATTTACATTTTGTGATCCTCAAAACCCCCCTCACTCATCTTGGTTTGATTGAATTGCATCTGAATCCTTGAGAGATGACTCGGTTCAATTCCTTATACTACAATTTTGCTTGTGAATCGATTTTTTTATATTTGACTAAGGTCAACACTCTATTCAAGGCTACTACACCTCACCCTTACACATAGGTCTGCCCCTGCTCGTGAGTTAAATAGGTCAAACTCATTTATTTAAAGGCTAGCCCAATGGCTAGTATAATTTTTTTGAAAGGTGGCAATAATCTAATGAGGCGGTAATCATGATACATTCAAACCATTTAATTTCACTCATCACAAATCACAAATTCAAGAATGAAAATATAAAATTAAAAAAAAACATTTACATACCACCGTAACTTCTTTGAAGGAGCTTGCATCGTTGCTAGAGAAAGGGCCAAAGAGAGAGTTGCTGCAGCTGCACACTTGCGCTGGACGGCTAGTCGTCACCAGATCAAACATGGGTGCTTTCTCTCGTCCTTGTATTTGGATTGGTTAAGGTAACCATCAATTTACACTTCTGACCTGCTGTCCTTTTATAATATTTTCTTTTCATTCCTTTCCCGTTTGTTTGCCAAGAAAATGGAAGGAATCAATACCATATTTCATACTTTAGAAAACAAAGTTACGTGCTTTGGTGTTGGTTTTTGGATTTTTCTTTCCAAATTAAATAACCACCTTGATTTTTTTTTCTAAGTGTGCACGCCCGAAATGGCTTTACGTGCAAATCTAAATACGTGATTAGCTAATTATGTTTTTTGTTTGAATAGTTACTACCGAGGTGTCCTGTGATTTGGGGCTTGAAAACTATTATGTGAATTTTGGAGTTTCGGTAATCTTCATGCAAAGGAGCATGCTTTGAAGAATGGGATATTTTCTTTGTTGCTAATTATTGTGTGTTGGATATATTTGATTTTGGACTATGTGATATATAATCTTTTATATTTTTTCGTAAGTTTGGATGATTGATGTTTGGATTTGGATTATGTACTCATGCTAGGATGTTTGATTTTATTCAAATCGGGGCATTACTCTGGTACTTTTTTTCAGGTATCGATTCCCAAGGTGAGTTGTCAATCATTCTGTAGTTGTTGATTATATTTAATAGATTTTTAAATATTTATTGTAAAACTAACAATTAATAAATGTTTGACAACTCACCTTAGGTACCAAACTTATAAGAATACCATAGCAACTCCCTTCAAATAGATATGATTTTATTTAAAAATAAAGTGGGGCACCCGTTTAGGCTTGTAGACTGATGTTGGGCATTTTTGGTTTGGCCGGTTTGACAGCCTTACATTCAGTGTCAATTTTGTGATCTGACGGGGCACTAATATGATACCTAACTAAAATTTTGTAGTAGACAACCCCTCGCACCCCTCACTGCTGATTTTTAGTTTGGAGTATTTTGGCTAGAAATTGAGTGACTGATAAATATTGTTTAGCTACAAATTTTTACCTATCATCGAAAGATTTGTTCGAAGTTAAAATTTTGAATTTTTATGTAGTGAAACTCTTTCAAAGATGTTGTACTATATAATTGGATAATAATGTAAAAATGTTATACACTAATAATGAATTGAGATTGAATCAATTAGAAATTAAAATTCATTTTGCATGAAGGGAATGAATCTATCATAAAGAATATATGAAGAATGTATTCAATTATGTTAAAATGTTTAGGAAAGTGAATATTATGGATAATAATACATTTTTCCAATGTGATCAAATTAATGATGGAAATGCATTAAATAATTGAGTTGGGCAATAGATGGATTCAATCTACTCTAACATATAAAACCCACAAATTTTGTTTTTATATTTTTTTTTCAGAGAACTTATAAGTTATACCTAGAGAAATGTATTCAATTATTTTTTTTTTCATTTTGATTTATAAATATTCTAAGCTCAGTTAAAGCTTGCATGGAGAAATGAATTATAACTCAGAAATGATAAAGAACAATTTAGACAATACAATTGGGTTAGGGGTAATTATATCAATGTGAAACTTCCCAAAATATCATTTAATGGAATATGTCATTGGATGATAACTTACAACATGACGTGATCTTAATAGTTTCATTTTCAACTTAATAGCTGAATATGTGAGTGCAAAAATCATAAATTAATCTTTCTTCAATGTATTTTCATCCTCCCTTAATACTAATTAATATTTCTCTTCAATGCATGAGTTTATATCTAACTGACACTTATAAAAAATTTCTCTCATATTATTAACTTATATATATATAAAGTAATTTCTATTTTTGTACTTGGGAACATCGTGCATGATTTCATTTCATTCCAATATTCCCTACATTAAATAAAATCAGAATTATAATCAAATGACATAAATAACTCCTATAAAATCAACTATTATAATTATTAATGAAATATTTATTTTTACATTTTATTTCTTATATAATTAACTATTAAAATTTTGAATATTTTATGTTTGTTTAAATATATTTCTTCAGATTATTTTGTGCCTTCAGAATTAAGATGATAACTTGTCAAAAGATAAAAAAATATATGATACTAATTTTGAAATATAAGACTAATTGTATTAATTTAGGAACAATTCTTAATATTGAGACTATGATAAAATTACTATTACACTATTTTTTAAGCAATGATTATTATTTGTGTTTAAGACTAACTTGAATTTTCAAGACATCAAAAAGAGAACTTTTGTCATTTTGCAAAAAAAAATAGAGTTAACTTGTCAAGTAATAAAATTATCTCATTCCTTTCACAAGAGTGAGGAATGAGAATTTCTGGTTATGTGGAATCAAAAAATTTAATGACAAAAAAAATTCAAAATTATTATTTACCCTTTTGTTTTGGTTAGGGCATAACAGAGTTCATATGCGGTCTACTCAGCAATGAGTCAGTGGCTTGTTAAGATTCCTATGTAACCAGTAACCAACCCAGTTTTATATCATATAGCTATTGATATTCATCATCCTATCTTTTGGTTGATTCTCGTCCCATTACTCTTTCTATTACTATTTTTATGTAATAAAGTTTTGGTTATAAAAAAAATGAACATCTTTTTACGTCACAAAAAGAAAAAAGAATTACATTCAATGTATAAAGAATGCATATTTTATTTCCACTTGTCACATATACTTAGTATCTAGTATATAATAAGAGTGACTTTCATCTAGAAAGATCATGAACCCAAATCTTTTTTACACAAGGTAGGCTACTAAATACAATAACAGAAGATTAAATTTTGGCTAAAATGAGCCGTGTCAACAATACCAGGAACCTTAAAACAATTATGTTAAAAATATAAAGTCATTCATGAGCCTAATAGTTTAAGTTTTTGAAATAGTTGATTTTTGATATAATATCAAAACTTTTATGATTAAGTAGTTATGAATTCAATTATTGACACTTCCATTTTTCTAAATAAAAAGTAAAATTTTAACACAAGATAGAGTGATTATGTGTATTGTACACATTTTTAACTCAAATGGCTCTTGCGTGAAAGAGAATGTTAGATATATAAAGACATTCATGAACTTTTATCTCATAACTTAAACTTTTGAAATAGATAGTTCTTGATACATTAACCAACATATTTAAGCTTTTACCATCTAAATTAGCAGAAAGAGAACATGAGTTCTGGTCCATTAAATTGTTCTAGCATGGTAATCTTCGCCTTCCTCTTTGAAAATTTTACTCCAGATATCATTTTCTAATATAAATGGTTTAGACTGATGTTCTGCTTTTCCTTAAGACACATAATCAAAAGTATCACAATAGCCCATTTGAAACTGTTTGCCAATCTTTTTTACTTTCTTATCTTCTTTATTTTTGGGTAATCTAAGAGTATCCATCGTTAGAAACAGTGACTAATTCTTCCGCAATAGGAGCTCTCAAGGGGTAACTGCTGGCCACCAAACGTCTTTATATTCCCATGGGTGAGGATCGAATCCTCACATACATGGTTAAATGATGAGGTGAGTTACCACCACACCACACCTTATAATTTTTTACTTTCTTATCTACTTTGAACGTGAAAAATGCTTAAATAGAAATTTCTCTTTCCTGATACCTATAGGTAGGGCTAGCAATGAGCTGAACTGAGTCGAGCTAGGTCTGGCTCAGGCTCAGCTCGATGATAATATGCTTGGCTCAGACTCGAGCTCAATAAGAAAACGAGCTCATTTCTAAGCTCGAGCTCGGCTCACTATGAGCTCACGAGCAGCTCAAGCTTGGTGAGTCAAGCTCAAAATCTATATCAACACACCATCATTTAACTTAAAACATTAAAATCAACCATAACAGCAAAATGTATACTCACAAGTTCCAACCAAACAACCACAATTGTCTTCAAACATAAATAAAATAGCCACCATAATTTTAGAGAATCATGACTAATAGGATCCTAACAAAGTTCAATTTACCAGCACCATTTCATTACTTACAAAAAAAATTATATTAAAAATTTTTGTTATATATATATATCGAGCTGGCTCATGAGCTCATGAGTCGAATATATGAAAACTCAAGTTCAGCTCATTTATTAAATGAGTCAAAATTGTTAGCTCAAGCTTAACTCATTAGCTCATGAGCCTAGCTTATTAAGCTGTTAATGAACCAAGCCGTGATTAACTCATGAGCCAGCTTGACTCATTGCCAGCCCTACCTATAGGCTATATCTTTATACTTTTTTCTTTTATGGTCTATTACGAGGTAATTTTGGGTGAAAAGAAAATGAGATAAGAGAAAATAGGTAACGAGATGAAAATAGAAGAGATAGAAATATGAGATAAAAGTAGGCGTGGCTCTCATATAGGACTGTTAAACGGGTTGGCTCTGCCCGTTTAGGCCCGCCTGCGAGCCGCGAGTTAAATGGGTTAGGCCAAAATTACTCGCATTTAAACGAGTTACAAATTAGTCAATCCGACTTGCCTCGCATAAACTCGCAGGCCTAAACGGGCCAACTCGGGAAACTTTTTTTTAAAAAAAATTTGTAAACTTTGAAATAAATTTAAATTTAATAATCTCAAATTAAATATTACATTACATAGACATAGTATTGAATACTTTAATCTCATTTAAAGGGTTAAGGGATAATTTAAACAAATAAATAACATAAACTTATGAAGTGTGACGAATATGTTTATGTGTGAGTTGAGTCATTACTAACGTGTACAATATGTACATTTTGTATTTTTGTTTGTGAAAATACTGTTTAATTAACTTTTAAATTTTTAAATTGAAACTTTTTCTTTGGATACTAACAAATTGAAATTTTTTTAAAAAAGAAAAAGTTATGCGGCAGCCCGCGGGCCCTGCAGGTTGGCCCATTTAACTCGCGGGTTAAACGGGCTGATCCAAAATTACCCACATTTTTACGGGCTGCTAATTTTAAAATCTGACTCACATAATTTATGCACATAAACAGACCGACCCAACAAATTTGACTCATTTTGACGGCCCTACTCTCATATGAAACTTTTATCCTCTTATGCATCCTGGAAAAAACAAAGAGAAAAGGACAAAAAGTAAAGTCATATTCTCAACTACTCCTCACCTTTTTACTACATTATTTATTAATTAAGAGTAAATTTGTCAATTTACACATTTTAATTTCATTTCCTCTTCCTTTTTTACACAACTAAATAAAAAAAATTTAATAATTTATTTTCTTTTGTCTTTTTTCTCTTCATCCAAATAAGTGAAGAGAAAAAAACTTTTCGATCTCATTTTTTTCCTCTCTCTTTTCTTTTTTCTCATTTTATCTCCAAAACCAAACAAAGCGTTTTAAAGTTTATCGTCTTAAACAATGCTAGCAGTGTAGGCGGGATAATTTAGCCCAAATTATACAATAACCCAAAGCGTCTTCTCACTTTGCAGAATTGATTTCACGGCTAAGCTTGAATCAACCGGTTAGGAGTTGGGCCTGAGTTTCTTTCTGGCTTAAAAGCAATTGTGAGATAAGTTAAGAAGCATCTAGACATCAATGTGACATATTCTTTAAAGACATCTTATCTCTGTGCTTTTCCACCAATTGCATCTCCTGAGTCCTGGGTCCTGGGTCCTGACATGCACAGTGACACTAATGTGGTTGAATGCAGGATGACGATGTTGATGCTAGAAGGACGGAATCATGTTACCCCAAGAGGTTCACCGTTTTGCAATAGTTTACGTGCCGACAATAAATTAGTCAATGTATTATATTTTTTTATGTATGTGATTTTGGCTTGTGATTCAGATGGAAGTGTGAAACCAACAGCATCTAATTGTTAGGATTTTGGGCCCTAGTTAATGCCCAATAGCTGTGGAGTTAGCACTAAATCCAACTCAAAAAGTCAGGTATATTTGTTGTGCGCTACATGATATCTTGCAAAAAATCTAGTTCTGAGCTTTCTTTCTCCCATGCCAATTATATATGGCTTTGTAACTTTATCCCCCCCCAACAGGAATTCTTGTTTGCCGAGATGATGATATTTAGTACCTTACACTGGTCAGTATTCTAAAATCTCCCTCCTTTCCTCACCCTGTGTGTCTCTTCTATGAGTTAGCGAGTGTATAGTGGGGGCCTATCCTTGGGACCCACAAACTTAGTGAGGGCAATTGGTATGTATCACTCCTTTCCATCAAGGCCTTGACAAGTTGCAAGCACTGTAGAAAAAAGAATAGGATCTCAAATTGCTTTTCATCGCCAAAGCATCATGGAATACAATTTTGTATATGGTGGTTGATGAGATGACCTCTCACCAAGCGCGCCTTCCCTCTTCCCCACTCACTCTTTTCCCTCTCCCTTAAATATGCCCCTTCAAGAGAAACCCACCAATTATAGACCCATTTCTCTTACATATATCATATAGGAATCTATCTTTGCCTCATTGCCTAGAGAGAGAAAGAGTGATAGGGTTGCACTCAAATATGCTCTTGACCATCTTTCCATTAGTTTTGACCAAACAATAATATGGCACAAAATTATTTAACTAGTGTAACTTAATTGAGGCCTAATTATAAGCTTTTGTAGATTACTTACATATCACAAACTCCTTTTGTGGATCTTTTGTGCCATGATGCTGTGCAACAACTGAAATAATTTTTCCACATATGGAGAAGGGGACAGTGAGAGCGATGCAGGGAAGACCCCTCTATTCGTTCAGTACACAACAAGGTTTTATTTGTGGTATTGCAAGCCCCAATGATATGTGTTGTCTTTTATGAAATCAAATTGCTATTGACCATTGGATCATCTAACTTTTGTCCTCAGTTGTATAATTGGAAAGCAAATCATCTGCAAGCGTCAGTGGATGCCTTCAACAAACAGGGGACACGATATTAAAGAGATAGTAATTGCTTTTAAGGATATTTATGATATTTTAATTTTAAGTTAAAAAAAATTAACATGATATTAAAATGAACGGAAACGTACACAGGAGAAAAACATTTTTCTTTATAGCAGTGTAAGAAAGCTCTCATCGGGAGTTATTAATTTTTTTTTCTTTTTTTTATTTTGACACTAAACCCACTACATTCATTTATTTTTAGATTTTAATTTGAGTTATTAATCTTGGTGTTGCTCTTTTTATATTATTTAGCTATGAAAATTTTAAAATATAATGAGAAGCTCTATAGTTTGTAGAAATGATAATAAAAATAAGAGTTGAGGATAACTTTTATGAGATAGTTAGAAACATTAGAGCTAGATTAAAAGTAGAAATTTCATGTTTCTTAAAAGAAATTACGAATTTTAGAAGCCATACTTATGTTATATTAGAAAAATGTTCTATTTTATAATTATGACTTTGTGTAGGTTCTTATTGGTCTATCTTAATTTAATAAAGTATTTTTATTTTTAGTCAGATTCAGAGTATACTATTTCACTTGCCTTCATGGGAGTTGTTGGAGACGATTGAGTTAGTTCTTTATTTCTGTAAGTTGATAGTTTACTTAGTGATATTTTTATTATTTTTATTTGGAAAAACAAACCTCAAAGAATATTTGAATTTTATTCAAATGAATTTTTATTATAAAAGAACGATTAAATTATATTTATTCTCAATTTATGTTTGGAAATATTAAATGTTATGATCGTTATATTTTAGCTATAGCTTTATTGACTTTATGAGTTATTTGAGTTGTCATTTATAATGACTAAAATGAAAATTCATTTGAATATTTTAAAATGATTTCAGATTTTACTATCGAGGATTATTAGTTTTGTTAAATAATATTTGTATATTATATTTCTAATTGATTATTATGTTTTCAACATCCATTATAAGTTACGTGTTAGAATATCGTTTGCTGTTAGTGAAGATATATAACAACATATGTGCACATAGTAGATATAGAGATATAGATAGACTTGGGAAGGCCAATTGATTCAGCTTGGCTATTGGGTGAAAAGACCCTTAACCCCTTTACGTGGTTATTGCAACAGCTTGTACTCCAGATTTGACAATTGTCCCCACACACTAACACGTGTCTTTTCAGCGTGCTTATGTCCTCACTCACACGCACCCCAAGAATTTCCCAAGAGGTCACCAATCCCAGAATTTCTCTAGGCCAGCACACTTAACTTTGGAGTTTCTAAGTTATGGGATCTCGAAAAGGATATGCACCTTGTTCATATAGGTAGTACCTATCAAATCTTATATGAGCTTTCCTTAATTGTACAGTCTCATACCTACACAATCTCGGAATTCCCCTTTGTTTCTAGTGTGGACACAATTCATTCATGTCACCCCTATGCCTAGAAGCCTATCAGGAGTCGCTCATTGTTTGTGTCTCTTGCATCGACAATCACTTCCCGCCTTGTTCAGCCCCGGGTATTACATGCCAACCAGCTTCTGCTTGGTTCGTCCCCGAACCACACACCATACTAGCAGAGGTTCCGACTCTGATACCATTTGTAATGGCTCGTGCTCCAGATTTGATAACTGTCCCCACACACCAACATGAGTCTTTTTAACATGCTTATGTCCTCACTCACACGCACCTTGAGAATTTCCCAGGGAGTCACCCATTCTAGAATTTCTCTAGGCCAAACACGCTTAACCTTAGAGTTTCTAAGTTATGGGCTCCTGAAATGGAGATGCACCTTGTTGATATGGGTAGTACCTATCAAATCTTATATGAACTTTCCTCGCTCATTGTCTGTGCCTCTTGCACTGGCGATCACTCCCCGCCCTCTTCAGCCATCGGTATTACAATTATAGGGTGAGCGATGTTGGAACCAAAGACGTTCTTAAGTAATTGATACTGGAACTAAAATTGTTCAATGTAATTGAACCCCTCAAAATTTTGAAGATAATAACAATATTAAATGAGACTGAACAAATAAATTTTAAAATAAACTTTTGTCATTTTGTTCTAAAAAGAAAATAGTCCAAGTTGTATCTTTTTAACAAATCATTTATAAATACTTTTGGACTAAAGACAAGCTTTGTAAAGACAAAATCTTTGTTTTACTGCTTGCGTCCAATATTATGTATTGTTTATTATATTATATTGGACCGTCCATTGTTTTTTCTCAGTTGATTGTTTCTCAAAAGCAATATGTCCTAAGCAATTCAAAGACAAGTAAAACAAAGTGCATTAATTGTTGATAAGATCTCTGACAAAGTATACACCTCTCAAAATCAACATTGTATGCTGGAACTGACACACCTAACAACTACAAGGACTAGCAAATATGAACTTTCTGCTCACTCAGAAGACTCAAAACAAAGATATGAAGTTTCTAGCAACGTTGATAACCAAACTCATTTTTCAGAAGAAGTTCAACATGTTATCAGCTTAGTGCATTTAATGATACTCGGAATGATAATAAATGTTGTCATTGGACGAAGAAGCTCATGAAGACTTGTACGAAGTTCACAAGCCTATAGATACCAAAGTCTTCAAAGGATCAAGTAGAGTTGTCTAATACAAGCAAAGTTCATTTTAAAAGTTTACGAAGCAAAAAGATTTACTCTGCTTTATATATTCTTTATATACTCTTGTATAGAGTTTTACTTGAGCTTATTTGTTTATCTTCACAGATCATGAGTTAACTTCAAGTATTGTTAACATTCTTTATTACTCTGATTGTAAGCCTGAAGAGGCTTGTCTGTAAAAGATATTTGTTGTTAGAACTTAAAGAGGTTTAGAATACTTGGTTGTAAACTTGAAGAGGCGGAGTGAAGAATACTTGTAATTTGTGAAAGATTAGTGAAATTTCTTTAAGTAGAAGGGACTGGACGTAGTTCTTGGGTTGTGAGAGTGAACTGGTATAAATATATAGGGTAAGCTTTTTTTCCCTCTCTTCGTGTTACTTTTCAACTGACATTTAGGGATTGTCATCGTTGGTTTTAACAAATCTTTTCTAAAGATATAAGTCTTTAAACTTGCATCCAAAAATTTTCAGAAAAATTCTCTTTGCGTCCAATAGATTATAAAGAGTTTACGTTTCGTCCATTCTCTTTTACAATCTTGTGAAGTTTTTTTTTTCAAAAACTGTCTTATGAAAAGTTTTTCAAAAAGGTTAAGAAACACAAGAAGGTCAATTCAATCCCCCTTCTTGTGTTTCATCTGTTTATTTCAAGCGGACCTTAGCTACAAGATTTGTGTTGGGTGAGACAAAGCTCCTACATGGCTTGAGATGAGCATGAGAATTGGCATGTTGGGTAGAGTTAACTCTCCAACTTGTATTATAGTTCTTTTAGTGTTACCCGTATAGATTACTCTATTGATCATTAGAATTTTTAAAGAACTTTATGTTTAAGTATAGTTTGGAGAAAAGAAAGCATTTGATATAATAATTTCATTTATAAATTTATTTCTATCAATCAATATATTCATATGTTATTTGAAAGTTTAAATATTCGTGTGATTATTTGTTTCTCTTTCAGTTCACTTCTTTTATTATTTCTTTATTGAGTTTGTGTGACTTACTCCATTTTATTTGTTTCTAATCTCAATTCTTAGAGAGTTGAGTAGCTAGTTCCTGAGATTTGCTGTTCTCCCCAAACATGTTGTCTTTTGGTAGATTTTCATCTTTGTTAGTGATTAAAGCTGTATTTTTTTTATCTAGTATTTTGTAACTATAAGAAATAATATTGTAAATTCTTTTGGCTTATATATAGGGCTCGTTTGTATTAACTTTTTTAGAAGTAGAAATGTTTTTTTGAAGTAATAAAAGTACTTTCTTTAGAAGTTAAAGATTTCAAGCTTTTAAAAAAAGCACTTCATGTGTTTTTTTGTTACACATGAAATATTTTTTTTAAAAGCTTGAACTCTTTAGCTTTTTAAAAAAGTACTTTTATTATTTCAAAAAAATAATTTTTCTCCTAAAAAAACTAATATAAATGGGTCCATAGTATGGTTATCTTAGTTATGTCCCTTTCAATAAAGAACTCATTGTGATTATATATATATATATATATATATATATATATATATATATATAGAGTGCACGAGAGAAGTTCAGGTTTATTGTGGTAATTTTTGAGTTTTATACTATTTTTTAAAAAGTTGATTGGAACTTTTAGCTTATTTAAATTTTTAACAAAAATTTTGCTGAATTTTTAATAGTTCTTTTCTAAATTTTTAAAGTTATTTTTTAATATTTTTTTTTTATACTTATGAGACTAAATGTATGTTTGAGAGTTTTAAAGAAGATAGAAGGAGTGACTCATAATGAAATGGAATAGAAAGGAAGGGAATGGAATGAAAAGATAAATGTCACTCTATTGTTTAGTAGTTTAATAAAAGAATGGAAGGGACTCCCTATACTCTTCTCACAAAATCATGTCACTCTTTCCTAAACACTTCAATTTGGAGGGACAACAAAATTGAAATTTTTAATGGTAAGGAAGTATCTTAAGGTCTCTCTATTGCCACTCTTTTTCATCCTCTTTAATAACTCTCAAATATTTATTTTATAAGACTTATTATACTATTCTATTTCATTTTCTTTGATGCCCTCCACCTAAACGCACCCTTAGTAAATATTGAGAGCCATAGCTTAAGATTGGGTACAGTTTCAGTTTTTCTACTTTCCACCATCTCGGGAGTCTAGAAACCCAACCAAATTCTTTACTGCTGTTAGACTGTAGAAGATCCTGGCTCTCATCAGCCACTCTGTAACATTATTTCAAAATTATGCCCTTTTTGCATTTATTGTTTCTTTATTTGTTCTGATGCTTAAAACTTCATATCTCTAGATAATGGATTTTGTAAAATTTATTTTCTCTGCCTTTAATTGGTGGGGGATGTTAGCTCCATACTTGTTATCCAATTTCTGAATTATTGCTTTTATCCTACTGTCAAAGATTTCTAGATAATATCAAAATCTTCTAAAACTTAAGAGAGAAAAGAAGATCATGAGAAGAAAATGCATTCTCCTACAGGCTACAGTTCCATACTTATTACTTTACAAAAGACAAGTAAGCTATTAGGGGTACGATAAGTTAAAAATATGCAAAATTCTTAATAAAATTTTAACTAAAAATTAGTCAATTTTAACATTTAAAAATAATTTGTTGATTTAATTAATAATTAAAAATAATTTTATAAGAATTATATTAAAACTAACTATTTCTATGTTAACTATTTATATTAAGTGATTGAACTGAATTTAAATTTTATTAATTATACATAAATTTAATTATAAGAATAGAGAGATATAAATGCTATCTAAGTATAAATTACATGTTAGATCCTTTATATGCGCTTATTTCAAATTACCCGTGAGGTATAAAGTAATGTTTTGAAAATCAGATCGATTAGTAAGGAGAAAAGTTAAAAGTTTTGAGGTTTAATTAAGGTTGAACTAGAATTTTATACATGCATGTATGCTTTATAAATAAATAACAATAACAATATATAAATATATATAACATCCATAGGGCCATATCCATATGTTGAGTATATCTCTATCATAATCACACACCACGCTTTAAATAAAAATAAGCTGAATCACTTTAGTGTGTATATTTGTAAAAGAGTAAATATTTATTCTAATATTTTAGAAATATAAGTGTCATTAATTTAGTCATTTAATAATTTTTAATATTAATTTAATTTTTAAAAAATTTAATTTAATATTAAAAATAATATTAAAAAAATTAATTTAATGTCAAAAAATTATATTAAAAATTAATTTAATATTAAAAATTAACATTAAATAATTATTTTAATAAATTTATTATTAAATAGCCTAATTAATAATACATACTTATTTAAAATATCAAAATAAATGTTTCCTCTTGGTTTAAAATGCCAAAACTTTTCTTACACATTATTTTTTTTCATTATTTTTACACTTAGTTAACGATAAGTAAATTATTAGTTAATGAAGTATATCATTTGGTTAATGAGTTTGATAACCAATCACTTACAACCTGATAATCTATTAACTAAATAATATATTTTATTAATTAATAATTTATTCACCATTAACTAAATTTGTAAGTAATTAATTATCAAAATTTATTAATCTAATAATATATTATATTAACTAAAAATTAATTTACTATTAGATAAGTGTGAAAATAATATAAAAAAATAATATAAGAATCATTACTTGCAGCTAAAACAGAGCAAGAGAGAGAGAGGGAGTCCCATTCCCATCCCTCACATAAAAAGGTGGTGGGAAAAAGTTCTTTTTGTACCACAATGCGATGATGGCGATGACGATGATGATGCCTACAATCTCCAACAGCAGCAACAACAACAAAAACACAAAACACCAGCACCGCCACAAGGTCCTCTCTCTCCCTTTCTGCTCTTGCTACACACTCTGTTCTGTTCCTTCGTAGCCATGCTTAATCTCTTTTCTTCCATCTCACGTATCTCTCTCATCATCAAATTCATGAAAAACCCACGAATGTTATAATCAACAAGAGCCATGGAGAACAAGTGCGGGTGCTGGGCTGTCCTCAAACGCGGTGTTAGAGGTGCGTGCAAAACCTCAGCTTCCAGAGACTCTGCTAACACTATCCCTCGTACTAGTCTCGTTTATGATGCAGGTATTATACTACTATCCATATACAACACCAACTGGTTTCCATGGCGAAAATTCAATCTTCCACTTTTACATTTTTTTGTTTCTGATTCTGAGTCTGAACGTCTTAGGAGAAAAAAATGCTCCATTTTTTTTGTGCCCGCATATGAGTCTCTGCTGTCTGAGTCTCCTCTGTTTTTGTTTCCTTTGATGTTGTTATAGTTTCTGTTTCTGAAGCACTCCTTCTCTTCCTCCCTCTCGGTCCCTTTCTGAATCCGCAACAAGTTAGTAAGTTTTTTCAGCACTTTGATTCTGGGTTTGCTTGAAATCGCGGGATTTTCATGCGAGGACTGTTTTTGGCGGGCATTTTTGTGGACTTCAATTATGATATTGATGTAGGCAGTTAAAAAGAATGATGTTTTTTTTGCTTTTTTGTTTTTCTGGTTTCTTAGTATGCTTTCCCACTACCAGAACCTTTTTGTTCATTCTCCTTTTCAAGCCACTTTAAGCATCGCTTACTGCTTAATTCCTTTGAAGGAGCCATGAGACACTAGTCCCCTCTTGTAAAATTCAGATGGATTTCGTTCCAATAGAGAGTGAACGAAATTTTTGATTTTTTAACTCTTGGGTTTTCAAGATTTTATAAGTTATCTGCTTAATCTCAATTGGGCTGCGAGATTTTGTGCAGTTGAAATTGTGGAAAAAGTTTGTTACTTTGTTAGTTCCAATTACATTGTCAGATCCCAAAACCAAGCTAAATTCAGTAGTAAATACCCATTTTGGTCCAAGTGTCATCAGTTAGCTCTTGATAAATATATCAAAATGATCATTCAATGTCAATTTTTGACATCAAATTGGTCTTTAATGTCATTTTCTATTTCAAACTGGTCCTCCAAAAGGAATAATTTGATGTAAAAAATTATTAAAGAACAAAACTGATAACACTTGTAGACTAAAATAAGTGTTTACTCTAAATTCAATTGTAATCTACTTCATGTATAACATAGGTTCAAATTTCAAGAAGAAAGTCTTCACAGTTCTCTCATTCATTTTATTGATGCAGTAACTGAGACACGATACCTGAATGCTAGCAATCGGGAACTATGTGATCCCAATGAATCTCAACTATCTTCTGATAATCCTGATCCTCCACCTCAGGAAGAAAATAAGGCTCCCTGTCAGCTTCTTCAATTTACATTTCAAGAACTAAAAGCTGCTACTGGAAATTTCAGACCTGATAGCATTCTTGGGGAGGGTGGGTTTGGTTATGTTTTCAAAGGATGGATTGAGGAAAATGGGACTGCCCCAGCAAAACCTGGGTCAGGGATTACAGTGGCTGTCAAAAGCTTGAAGCCAGATGGTCTTCAGGGCCATAGAGAATGGGTGGTTAGTAAAGTATCTGCTTTGGGTTAGTAGGTTGATATCATAAAAGAATTGTTTAGGAGATGCTGGAGATTAGATTGTAACATGGCATATCGTTCGTTAATGCAGGCTGAAGTTGACTTTCTTGGGCAGCTTCACCATCCTAACCTTGTGAAACTTGTCGGTTACTGCATTGAAGATGATCAGAGGCTTCTTGTTTATGAGTTTATGACCCGTGGAAGTCTAGAAAATCATCTATTCAGAAGTGAGTTTCTGCCTTGGCATACTTTATGGGAGTTATGTAAAATGTTATATCTAGATATTATCTGATAATGATTTCAAGGTTTTTAGCTCAAATCATTTCCTGTTGCTTGAGTAGTGTAAGCCTATGAATTGTTACAAATGATCTGGTTTTGGTTAATATGTAACTTCCTTTGAATGCAACAAGCATTCTTGAATTTTTTTATCAGCATATGTTTTGTATTGTTTTTCCTCCCTTATTAGCATTATTTCTTGGATCAATCAATGATGGTTTGTTGAATTCATAACAGATTGCTGTCCTTTTTAAAAATTAATATTGGCTTGCAATGTGTGATGTCATGTCATTTAAGACCTTTGGCAGTAGAGAACACCATGAAGTGCTTTATGAGCAGTAGCCAATGACTGTGTGAAGTAAAAGGACGTGTCACGCATGTATACACTCTATGGTTATATGAAACCCTCTGTAGAATTACTAAATAAAATACCAAATATTCTGCCACAATGAACTAGCAAATCTGTGTACTCTATAAAAGACATTTACTGGATGCCTTGAGGAATTTGCAGAGCCTTTTTTTTTTTGTACGAGTTTATACTCTTTCTGAAACGTATTCTAGATCACCTAATTACATTTCCATCTTACTCTTGTTTGCTTTTTCCCTCTATCTCTTCCATAGTCTTTATGAAGCAGTTAGATCTGGAAAACCTTACAACTAGTTGTTCTGTTCTGATCCTTTACCTCTTAATCCATTTATCTTACAATAAAAGTGCTGATGTTGCCTACATTTTGAAGGAACCGTACCTCTTCCATGGTCCAACAGGGTTAAGATTGCTCTTGGTGCAGCAAAAGGATTGGCCTTCCTTCATAGTGGTCCAGAACCAGTAATTTATAGAGATTTTAAAACATCAAACATTTTGCTTGATTCGGTATGTGGTTAATAATATCAGTGTCTGAGAAGGTTAATTTTTTTTTATTAATTATTAATGTGGAGTGTTTTTTAGGAGTATAATGCGAAGCTTTCAGATTTTGGTCTAGCAAAAGCAGGGCCTCAAGGAGACAAGACACATGTTTCTACCAGAGTTGTTGGAACTTATGGTTATGCTGCTCCAGAATATGTCATGACGGGTAAGAACATAATTAGAATCTGACAAACCACTAGAGCTTCTGTAAATATGGTGCTAAAAGTCATAACATGAAATAATTTTTTCTACAAAGCAGAATAGTATGTGAAAGCAGCACATGCCAATCATTCAAGAAGGCATTTAAGTCCTGTGCTGGATTGCAATGGATTTATAATTGTTATATACAAGACTGTGATGATCCATTAGCTATCATGTCAACATGATTGACTTGATGTATTTATTTGTTTATCGCTTTATCTGTTTATATATATCTTTTCTACTTCAATACTCCAACATTGTCAACATATAAGCAGGTCCTAGAATGTAATGTGATCTCTGGGATTGATAATTTACTATGTAGGAAGAATAATCACGATACGTTAGAACTTATTTCCAGTGTCAAGAAAAATAAAGTTTTCTCATAGAGCATCAAAAAGTCAAGTCTCATTCATTTATACACAGAGATGTTAATATTCTGATGATTTTATTCCAAGATTATGTATCCAGTCCAGGCACCCTAGTTCTTGATTTGGGCTCTGCACATGAGAAATCTTGACATCATAATAAACTGTTATTTTTTGTTCATTTTGCCATATGACAGATAGAGGTTCAATGTACTAAATGAAAACCATCTTTTACATCCAACTAGAAGCTTGCATTTTATATAACATATGCACATGCCTTTTTTAAGCATACTTTTGATCTTGGAGTCGCAGTCTTGAGCACAAGCTCCAAGTAAGCCGTAGAGGCCTTTCTAAGAGCTTTAAGATCTGACCAATTGTATGATTTCTTTTTGCTTTTTTACTAGGACACTTGACATCTAAAAGTGATGTTTATAGCTTTGGAGTTGTGTTACTTGAGATTTTAACAGGAAGAAGATCAATGGACAAGAAGCGTCCAAGTGGGGAACAAAACCTTGTTGCATGGGCTAGGCCATATTTAGCTGACAAGCGAAAACTATACCAACTTGTGGATCCTCGGTTGGAACTAAATTATTCTCTTAAGGGGGTGCAGAAAATTTCCCAGTTAGCTTATAATAGCCTTAGTAGGGACCCTAAATGCCGTCCTAACATGGATGAAGTTGTGAAGGCTCTGACTCCATTGCAGGATCTTAACGACCTTGCAATCTTGACTTACCACTCTCGTTTATCTCAACAAGGTAGAAGAAAAAAGAAATCAGATGGAACACCACAGCTCACCTACACACAATCCAAGAGCATTAGGGGTTCTCCCTTTAATACTGGCAAGCAGCATCGATGAAGGGAAGTGATTTTCTTCTCTATTGCTGGCTCAATCATTGATTGAAACAAAGGTTGGGATGCATCCTTTGTTGTTTTATGTTGTGTGGAGATGGACATTTCAAGCTTACATAATATTTTGGTGTTTAAAATCTTTCAGGGCCAGAAGAACGATGGAAGAGGAATGTTAAATTGATTTTCTTTAAGCCCTTTTATTAGAGAGCAAACCATCAATATCAAACGGACCTTGCCATGTGCCTATGCTGTAATTGAGAAATCCTGTTAAGTATATGAAAGGTCTCACATTTCAGAAAGTCGTTTGCAGCAACCTGAATCAATTGCTTTGAGATGTGGAAATAGCATTTTTTCTACTTTAGTTGTTAGATTTTTTTTTCCTTTGGTATATTTAGTGGTCAGATTTTTATGCTTTCTCTAATTCTAAAGAATCAATCAACTTCTAGTATAAAAAAATCAGCTTGTCCCCTCCCGTGCTTGCTACCTTCATGCATTTTGTATCTTCAGTATCATTAGTCGGAATATGTATTCAATGTAGAGTATAGACTTTCCAATTATAACTAGACAGAAACTCAAAGCCATAGAGGTTGTCAAGTTATACCATATCCCTTAATTGTTTGGGCACATACTCGTTTGCAGGCAAAGATATCAGACCTTAAACAGCATCTATCCGGGTAATGTATGAGAAAAATTCTTAGAATTTAGGTTTGGGCCTAACTCAACTCCAAAAGCTAGCACTTTGAGTAAGGGTTGCCCTTCACATAAACACTGTTTAGACTATATCACTATCCAATATGAGACTCTCAACACACCCTCCTCATGCCCAGTACTGGACATCTGGAGTATGAAGTTTGTAGGACTGAACATTTGCGGGTGGCCTAACGGATCTTAATAGGCTCTGATACAATCTTAGAATTTGGGTTTGGACCTAACTCAACTCTAAAAGCTAGCTCATGGAGTAAGGGCTGCCCTCCACTTATAAACACTGTTCAGACCATATTACTATGCAATATGGGACTCTCAACAGAAATTCACCCAAATCAGCATATATGTTTGATACCAACATAGAGCGCACATGTCTTTATGCAGAGCATAATTATCTGTGGACTGCATTCTGCTAATATCTGTTTCAGTGACAATTTGAATTGGAAAAAGGAACCTGAACTTGCTTTAACTTATTCGGATTTTTTAAGAAAGGTAGCCACAAAGTTTCCTGTTTACATGCCACCTTCAGCATCAATCATGCTTTAATCTTTTGTCAGTTCAAACCCTTCCTTCTTAGTTTTCAAGTTCCCTAGCATACATTTTGACTAGTCCAACTCACTAGTTTCGTCACAGGTATCCACGTTGAAATTAAGGAATTCATGAACTTTACCTCACAGAATACCTCTCTGATGATAGGATTTGAACTTATTACTACACATCTAACTACATATCACAAATTTATCATGGAACAAATCTCTTGAAAAACAAATTGATCACTCAAACTTTGTGCTAAAATCATAATTTTAATAAGAGTGGAAACAACAAGAATCAAACGTTTAGGCCACTTAGTTAAAGAAGTTTTACACTATGTCAACTAGACTCGATCATTATTTTAATAAATATTTATACTTAGGCTAGACTCCAACACAATGTCAACCAGTGAGGTGTTTTTTTTTTCGCAAATAAATAATTGAGTGAGACATCTCTATACCCTTGGTCTTTTTACTTTATAGCTAGATTCCTAGGTGATACAACTTGCAATATGTACCAAAGCTAGATTAGTCATTTGGAGCAGGATGCATGCTTGTTGAAAAACAGCTAAAGATCTCCTTTTATGGCCGTTAGCTGGTGAAAAATGAATAAGCCAATGGTAATCCAATCACTGTTCCACGCCCTGTCGAAATGTCTTTGATATCTTTATAATAGTACGTAGTTAAAGTAATATACTTATAAATCCAATTCATTTCAAGATCTACGCAAGAAATCCAGTAACACGTAAACTATTTTCCATACGAAGCACGAAAAGAAAAAGGCCGAAAACCAGCAATAATGCCTTGTCAGTGGTTCCCATTCAGTGGCGCCGCTATATTCAAAACCTTTTTATCCCCTTATAATGCTAGCATGTGCAAATCCAAGATAGTGATAACGTGATTCAATGGCAATATTTTAACTTGTGGACCAAACCAGGAAGACATGGATTAAAGACGAAAACACATGACCTAAAATATCCCAGCATGCATATTAAGATTCAATTGGACAAAATACACTATAATAAAACATGTAATTTTCAGTCATTTGACTCATGGCCTGATATTCACCAACTTCGTAACAAGGTTGTGTTCCCTCTTCTCTAAGTTTGAGGTTCCAATCTCCCAATACAAAAAAATAAAAATAAAAATTCTAATTTTTAGCGACAAATTCGCTTACCTCTATAATTTTTGTAATTTTTGGGAAACAATTTTTTGGCATACTCCAATATGTTTTTCGGCGGAAATTTTTACCAAAAAGAATTTTGACAGATTTTTCAAATATTTTGATAGAAATTGCTGCAAAATTTTCTTTAAAAAATTAAAAAAAGTTCAGATCTCTAACAGAAAAAAACACCCGAAAACTAGCAAACCCGATTAATGGGCAAAAAAAATTCCCTAAAAATCACTATTCTCTAACTTTTCAGCTAGTTAATTATCCGTGAAAAAATTTGTATTAGTTCTATCAAACATGATTGGTACTTATTTACACTGTCCCATTTTCACTCCTCATTTCCTCTCTTCTCTTCTCTTCTTCTTCACCACTCGTTACTCCTCCTCCTTCTCTCTCGTCCACTTCAAAGAGTTATCCTTCTCTCTCAATGTTGCTTTCAATTGCTCATGTTCCTTGATGGCTCTCTAAGCGTTCTTTCTTTTTTCAAGTCTTTTAATTTCTCTATTTAAGTTTAGGGTTTCCAAAGGATGTGTAATGGAAAAGCCCAAGCCCAAGCCCAAATTGTAACATAAAACTCTTCTGTGGTGATCACACAGCCAAAGCCATGTGAATGGTCATGATTACACAGCTTGCACCGTGTGATTCTTTATGAGCTGTGTAAACACACACGATCAAGGTCGTGTGATTTGGGCATACGACACGAATAAAGTCGTGTAATGTATTATCTGCAATGTTTCACCAACTAAATGAGCAAATTGGAATTTTCACTCCACATAGAAGTTGTAGCTCTATGTATTAGCTTTCCATAAACTTTGAGATCGTGTGATTTTGACCTTGTAGTTTAAGTTATTGTCATTGTACTTCACAAAGGTCTAGTAGGGCTGACAGCAACAAATGAATTTCCACATCATCTTTTGATCTCCCATGATCTTGGTCCAAGATCTTTAACATTCACCTGAAATACATTGAAAAGGAACAAAAGTATCAATAAGAGGATAAACTCACAAAATGTTGCAAGAAAGACATGAATTACTCTTAAACAAATCCATATTCAATACAAAACAAGCACTAATTATATGCATTATTAACAACACATCAAAGCTTTATATTAAAAAATTATTCACGAAATTTTCACCCTCAATTTTAAAAGATACCAAACTGAATCTTAGAAGAAACCAAAAGGTTCATTAAGGTCCATCTTTAACATCCATAATCCTTCTTGCCTTTAGACTAATCCTCGTGTCTTCCAACTAGTGATGAAGAAAAACATGAAATGTTCTCAGAGAAATAAAAAATTAACCTTCAACTACGATTAACTATGGGGGTTTGGGCTTGGAAGCATGAACACCTAAGACAACCATCAAACAAATGATGCAAAATTGTAAGTACAAAAAAATAGCATTATTGCATGCAATAGGAATATATAACATAATGAGACTCACTTACTTTCCTAAAACGACGAGTCCTAGTCATTCGAGCCAAGATGTGAAAAGTCTTGGGAAAGGGCATAACTCCTTATGTATGTAGTTCAATTATTTCTATTTTTTCGTTTTCCTTTTTACGAATAAGTGTCTTATTAGTGCATCATTCTTTTGTTCTTGTTCAAGAAATGCAATAGGGCACTTCATGTTCAAGAAAGAATAGCTTGATCATTCGTTTCTAGAAATTCTATTAGAATATGCAAGTTATCATTTTGAACTAAAATTAGACCCTTGCACAAGAAAGCACAAATACTTCAAAATGCCTATCGTACCAATGTTAGATACCATATTGTTGCTAACTGCAAGTGCATAGATCATAGAAGTAGTAAATAAGATATCATTCCCACAATGATCATGTGAATACCACACTTTAGCTACTTCGATTATCTAGAAAATCAAGTAAAATAATGGAAATCTAACCAAATTGCAAAGGAATTATTAAAATAAGCAAAATAACAATAATAAATACCAAAGGATTAAAGTTCTAGGATTCAGGATTCAACACTCTATTTTATATAACAAAAATTAGAACATTCTTATTAAAGGTTTGACATGCTTTGAAGGTGAATTTTTCAAAATTATTTAATGTTCTCTTTTGAGATACAATAAATGTGATAGAATTGAAATAATATTTATTTTCATAGTACTAAGTTAATTGAAATACATTAAGCTTTGTGAAATTCAATTGGCGCCTACTTCGTGTAACTCCTAAGTTTAAATTCTAGATTTTTCATCAACAAACTTCATCTTTCGATATTTCATTTAATTATCTTAGACAATGCAAATATGGCATGCAACATACCGCAATCATTAAAAACAATAAAATTGAATCAAAACAATGATCTTCCATTAACTAAGAAGAGGTTCAACACTTTGTCATATTATCATAGAAGAGTTACATCCCTAATCCTAGACAAGGAATCTAGCCTCTCATGTTTCAGGGAGGCTGACAAGAGGTTGTCGAGACCTATCAAATAAAATAACCGGTTCACAAACTAATTTGTAGTATAGAGCATGAACCGAATCGTCTCTCAAGGATCCAAAAACAAAGATTTAATTAGATCAAGATAATTAGAAAATGGGGGGTTTTGTTGTTGATTAACAAGATTAATAAAAGTAGGAGATTCAAAGTTGTAAATAAATCTAAAGAAACAACCAATCCAAGGAAATTTACCGATCTTGAGTTTAATTCATCATTGATCACAAGGAATTCACTTAATTGCTAACCATGTTCTTGGCCTTAGATCACATCAAGAAGCCCTAACATGATCCAAGAATTCTTTACTAGATAAGCATCTAGGATTTGATTAACCAAGGTTAGATAAAGTAAGCACCATCCAACATAGATTAACTTAAGATCTAGAATTTAACCAAACTAAACAATCTATCAAAAAGCTTTAATATATTGTTTAATCTTTATGATCCTCTTTGAATACATGATAATAAAGCTATTACCACATCAAGATCTAAATCAAATTAAGCAATTTAATCTAGATAAAAATCAAAAGAGGAAGAAGAGAAACTTGAATAACAATTAAGCAATATGAACAAGCAAAACAAGATCTCCAAATTAAACAACAAGATGGCTAATCCCTTGGATTGATTATGAGAGCCTAGCCTTCCATGGATGGGAAGGAAGAACTCAGAATTTAAAGAACAAAAACGAAATTGCAAAGAGAATGGAGAAGAAGAGAAAGAAAACTCTCACAAATACTTAAACTTTCTTGAAACTTGCTTCCAAATTGAATGCCTCTAATACAAAGAGGTTGAGTCTATTTATACTAATCCTAGAAGCCAATTTGTACATGTACATAATCTGAATACAAGCTATAAGAATCTGAAATTTGTCAAAAATGGAAGCTTGATGCATGGTTGGTGGGTTGGTGTATGGTAGGTGGGTTGGTGTATGGTTGGTGGCTTTTAGTCAACAACTCTTATCCGACTTCTGGCTTCAAATTCATCACTTAGACGGTGTATTTTGGCTTGGATGTCTTCATCAAAGTTGTAGCCAGTTGTCTCCTTGAAAATCTCCAATTTGAATCATGTCATTTGGACTTTTAGAACTCCAGAAATGCCAAAAACACTTCACCTACCTCAAGTTAGGTTGGAAGAACGTGTTTCCAAATTTAGACCAACTTGTAGCTTCTGAAGCATGCCTAAAACGACATCTATTGACAAAATGGTCTTCATTGAAGTTGGAGATATGGGTCTTATCTTTCAAGTGACCAAGTTTCAGCCCAAGAGGAGGCCTATAACCCACTATATAGTCCAATATGTGCATACTGCCCAGATGGTTCCGTGACAGCAAACCCACTCTGCATTGCAGGGATATTTTGGACCCTTAGCATTCCGATCCAGCTCTTGAGTTCTTCATGAAACTTGTAGAGCATTGTCTTAGCTTTCCAAAGACACCAAGATCACCTCAATTGGATCACCGAGTCCCAAGTTATGACCTAACCAAGGAAGAAAGGTCAAAATGCATCAAAATCCGAAAATTATTCAATATTTGCATTAAAGCCCAATGAAGCCCAACAACATTAAACTCATCTAAAGTACTAATATTGGGCACAATAAACATCTAATAATGCCTAATACAAAGCTAACATAAGTGTCTCAAATTGATTGATCAAATTCCCTCACACTTAAGCTTTTGTACTCCTGGGCAAAACACATAACAACGAAACTAAAGAAAAACAAGAAACATCATATTATTAAATTAAAAACATAAAAACTGATTGTACCTAATCTAATCCACTTCCGTAGGAAAACACGATGGCACTTAGCATGTGCCACAAGCCTTTAAACCCCTAGGTGTCCCTAGTGGACGAGTTATAGTCTCGTGAGGGTTTACCAGGATGATACCCACAAACATGTAATATTTTATTTAATCAATTCAACTAATTTTTAAATACAAGCATTGTATCAAATATAAACCATAATTAATAAGTCAAGTATGCTTAACAAAGAATAGTTGAATCAAATCAATTGAGAATAAAGTATAGCATAATCATGCTTTAATCAGGAATAGGCATGTTCAGATTGAGTAAAATTCTTCACAAGTGTCACTCAAATCACACAAGGTGTTTATGTTAACTGTTTACGCTCAACTCAGTCAAATTATGAAAGTATTTTACCATAGGCTTGCATATACATCAATTCTCCACTACTTAGATCAAATAAATTGCAAAAATCAAGAGGTCTTTCAAAAAGGTTGTAATGGAACTTATAAGGTGAAAGAAGGGAACAATATAGATAATAGCAGGTTAAAACCAAAGAGAATAAAATAGCATTGATGAGTAATTCAAGTAGAAAGAATAAATTTTTTTTACCCAAAACCATAAAATGCTCATTCTCTTCACACATTCCTTCCTTTTTCTATTCTTTTTTTTTCTTTTTTTTTGTTTTTTGTTTTTTGTTTTTTTTGTTTTTTTTGTACCAAGCATTTCAGTATCGACACCAATTCCCCCACACTCAAATCATTGCAAGCAAAAGAACTCCTCCAATAAGAAAATCAATGCTCTCCCATTCCCTAAGGTAAGGTAAAACATGGTTTTTCACTCAAAGCTTGTAATGAGCTAAGAACAAAGAATAGGAAAATAGGCTCAGAGAGAGTTAATATTTAGATAAAGCAAGGTAGGTTTATTTGGCCAAAGTAGCTAAGTCAAGAAAAAATGCCTCTGTCATTTTCATGCAACATACAGACCAATGTAATCTCAAATCGATTCAATGCAAATTCTAGAAAATAAATTCATAATTGACATCACTCATGAAAGAAAATAACCAAGTGTAAGTATCAAACTTGGAAAAGCCCAAAACTCACAAAGGTATGGAACATTCACTCAATTCAACCATGCCTTCTCCCTAATATCCACAATCATATACACATGTATATCATGAAAATGATTTAATCAGAACTGTTTTGCATACTTTTATCATCAATTAAGCTCAGATTCAGCACATGCTTGTATCAAAATCAATTGAAAAGATCAAAATTGTGTGTGTGTGTGTGTTTTTTTTTTTTTTAATATATATACAAGAACAAAGATGATTTAAGACCTATTATGAAATGCAAGTGAAGATGCTTCTCAAGAGCAAAACTACTCCTTACTCTGCCATCATACATCTAAAAAGTTAGTAACAATAAAGATTAGTTTTTTTTTTTTTAACTAAACTATGTACATGGTAATGTCAACTATCCCTCCCCCCAACTAATTAAAGACATTGTCCCCAATGTCAAAATAAAGATAGGTAGAGTGTAGAAGGTCTTACCAGAAAACTGCAAATCGGGCCTGAAATAAGAAAAATTACAAAAAAAAACTAAAATCATAAGAGAAAACAAAAATTCACAAAGACAAAGTCAAATCAAGTTTTTGCTTTTTGCTGCTGCTGCCTTGTTCCCAATTCCGTGGAGCCATTACTGGATCACGTTGTGGTACAAATGCATTGAGTTGATCGAGCAATTGTTCAGGAGTTGCAGCAGTTACAAGACTTTGACGTGTCGCTTGTGAGATGAACCTTTTTTCTACAGCATGATCAAGAAAACAAAACAAATTGTCATAAAAACCATTAACATTTAATATACCTATGGGTTTTTGGTGAAAGTTCTGCTGTGACCAGGATGTAATTTGAAAGAGTTCTTCCAATGTTTCAAAACCACCAGGTAGGGCAATAAAGGCATCAGCATTTGCTATCATAATGTTCATGCGTTGGTGCATGCAAAATACCATTACTTCATCCCCTAATGTTTTTCCAATGGGCTTGCTGGTAGATAAAGGACTGGGAATGACACCAAGGACTTTGCCACCTCCTAAATGTGCAGCAGTTGCTACACAACCCATTAACCCAAGACTACCTCCTCCATAAACTAAATGGATTTCTCTCTCAGCTAGCACTCGACCAAGATGGTGTGCAATATTTACAAACTCTTTATCTTTCCCAGGATTAGATCCACAAAAGACACAAACACTCTTGATCCGACGAACTGAAGTGACTTCCATTTTTTTCTCTTTGTTTTTTTTTTTGTACTCTCACCTTATCAATGATCTGAAGAGAGCAAAGTGCATTATTTAAAGGCATCAAAACTCAAAGGTAATAATTACACCTATAAAGGAGGGGTAGATCTGCGTGTCAGATAAGTTTGAAAAATAAGCACAGAAATGATAATAGCTATATGACAAAGATAAAAGGCTAATCTATATGTGTCAGAAGAAGTTTGAAAATATGCAACACATATTTCAAAAAATACGGCTAATTTTTTTTTCTTTCTTTTTTTGATTTTTTTGATTTTTTTTTTGAATTTTTTTTTAATAAACAAGAAGAAAAAAGGAAAAATAAAAAAAAAAAATACTTACAGGAGGTGTGATTGTGGCTCACATTTTCCTCTGGTTTTACGTCCAGTAACGGCTTGAATGCTCTCTATGGGCCGATGGTCGGCTTCCCATCCAATTTTCTTAAAAATTGGCAAACAGGGTCTTTTTGAGTCAGATTCCCGAGACTATAACGCTTATGTTCATCTTGGAATATTGGCCATAAATCGAGAAGTACTCTCTGCACATCTCCACTAGGATGCGTCTCAAGAGTCAATAGAATGTTATCTAAAGACTCCTTACTCATGCCATCCTTTATGAAGTTAATTTTATCATCTCGGTTTATAGACGTCATTCCAATTGATTTGCATTTTGTGTTACAGGTCCATCTTGCACATTTATAGCAGACCCGTAACCTTTTTGCTCTTCTTTTCTTTGCATATGAACTTTTTCCTAGCCCTGGCATATATGAAACAAGAGCGTCAGAAAATTCACCTCTGAGTCGGACCTTTGCTTCGATCAACCAGCGTATATCCGCAAGGATGCCTTTGTGCATAAGCATCCTTAATCTCTCAAACCTTGCACAATAAATGTTAGTTAAAGCATTTTGTGGGAGAGAAGGGAATTGCTTGCGGAGATTAAAAAGCTGATTATCCATTTCGAAAGAAAGAAGAAAGAGAGAAAAAAATTGAGTAAAATTATGTACAGATTTCAGTGTTTGTGGGTAACTGAAAGGACCGAAAAAGATTTTCACGGAGTACCGTTATCCGCCATTTAACTGGTGAAAAATCATCTGTCAACGAAAAATAAACAAAATTAAGACAGAAAAATCAAACTCTGATAGATTTTCTCGCTTGGCACCAAGTTTCTGTCTCGATTCCTGTGATTGCAAAAAAGTCAAAGTTGAAAGATGAAAGAGTTAGAAAGCTTGGGTTGCCTCCCAAGAAGCGCTACTTTTAATGTCCTTAGCCAGCGTGATTGAAGATTTTGCACGAGCGATGGGTCCTCCCCAATAATGATTCAATCTCTGGCAATTGACATTTTTCTTTTCTATTTTTTTTTTCTTCTTTTTTTTTCTTTTGTCTTCTTTTTTTTTTTAACACAGTAGTGATCAATCATGGTAGAGGGCATCCTGCAGTTGAACTTCCTCCACGAGGTTCTCTTGAGCTCCTTCATAAAAAATTTTGAGGCGGTGACCATTAACTTTGAACACTTTGTTGGTGGCTTCACTCTTAATTTCCACTGCACCATGAGGAAAAATGTTAGTGACAACAAACGGACCGTCCCACCTAGACCTTAATTTACCAGGCATCAACTTAAGGCGAGAATTAAACAAGAGAACTTTTTGCCCAACTGAAAACTCCTTCCGAAGAATAAACTTATCATGGAAGGCTTTGGTCTTTTCTTTGTAGAGTCGGGAGCTCTCATAGGCATCTAGGCGGATCTCTTCCAATTCCTCAGAATCGCAACTTCCGCTCTATGCCACTCAGGCCAAATTCATGTTGCAGCTTCACAGCCCCAATATGCTTTGTGCTCAATTTCTATCGGTAAGTGGCATGCCTTACCATAGACTATCCGATATGGAGACATCCCGATTGGAGTTTTGTAAGCGGTCCGTAAGCCCAAAGAGCATCCTCAAGCCTCATGCTCCAATCCTTCCGATTAGGTTGGACTGTTTTTTCAAGTATGCGCTTGATCTCTCTATTGGAGACCTCGGCTTGACCATTAGTCTGGGGATGGTAAGGTGTAGAAACTTTATGCAACACGCCATATTTCCTCATCAATCCCTCCATGCTCCGATTACAGAAATGGGTGCCTTGATCATCGATGATAGCTCTCGGGATTCCAAACTGCGAGAAAATCGTGATCTAACAAAATCCACAACAACTTTGGAATCATCAGTCAGATTGGATTTAGCCTCCACTCATTTTGATACATAATCAACAGCTAGCAAAATGTAAACATAACCAAAGGAAACAGGAAAAGGTCCCATGAAATCAATACCCCATACGTCAAAGATTTCACAATACAATAGAGGTTGCTGGGGCATCTCATTCCTGCGAGAAATGTTCCCTGTTCTCTGAAAATGTTCACAATACTTACAGAACAAATATGCATCATGAAACAAGGTAGGCCAATATAAACCAGAGTCTAAAACTTTCCTAGTCATGCGTTGAGGCCCAAAATGTCCACCACATGCAAATGCATGACAAAAGCTAAGAACAGAATGAAACTCTTGATTAGGCACACATCGCCTAATAATTTGGTCACTACAAAATCGCCACGTATATGGATCATCCCACACATAATATTTTGATTCACTCTTAAGTTTATAAATTTGTGCACGAGTGAAATGTGAGGGAAAAAGCTGTAGCAACCAAGAAATTCACCATATCAAACCAAGGGAAGGTGTTCTTACCTTGCATTGCATAAGTCGCTTCATCTCGGGAAGGAGTCCCGCACAGGAAGGGATCTCAAGCCCTTTCAATGCGGCTCAAATGATCTGCCACTAGGTTCTCTCGCTCCACTCTTGTCACGGATCTCTATGTGAAACTCTTGGAGCAAGAGCATCCATCTTATTAGTCGGGGTTTTGCATCTCGGCTTCTTCAAAAGGAACTTCGTGAGTCGCATGATCATTAAACACAACAACCTTAGAACCAAGCAAATATGATCTAAACTTATCCAAAGCAAAAACAATGGCTAAAAGTTCTTTTTCGGTTGTGGTATAGTTGGCCTCGAGCAAAGATCTAGGGTTCTGGAAACATAGTATATCACATGAGAAGCTTTCCCCACTCTCTGTGCCAAGACTGCTCCTACTGCATAGTTAGAAGCATCACACATTAACTCAAATGGCAATGTCCAGTCAGGTGGCTGGATAATAGGGGTACTAGTCAAGGCCTGCTTCAAGTGGTTGAAAGCTGCCTTGCACTTGTCATCAAAATTGAACTCCACATCTTTCTGTAGTAACTGGGAAAGTGGAAGAGCAATCTTGCTGAAGTCGACAATGAAGCGCCTGTAGAAACCTGCATGACCAAGAAAAGAACGCACTTCCCGCACGCATGTGGGGTAAGATAGACAAGTAATTACATCAATCTTGGCAGGATCTACCTCAATGCCCTTACTGGATACTACATGGCCTAAAACTATACCCTGTTCTACCATAAAATGGCATTTCTCAAAATTTAACACAAGGTTAGTCTCAATGCATCTTTGCAGTACTCTAGATAGGTCAAGCTAAACATGAATCAAAAGAAGAACCATAGACAAGTAAAGTCATCCATAAATACCTCCATGCACTCCTCTAAGAAATCGTAAAATATGCTCACCATGCAATCGGGAAGGTACTGTGGGCATTGCAGAGGCCGAAGGGCATCCGTCTGTAAGCAAAGGTGCCGAAGGGACAAGTAAATGTGGTCTTCTCCTGATCCTCCGGTGCAATGTGGATTTGGAAGTATCCAGTGTAGCCATCTAAAAAGCAGTAATGGGACTTACCAGCCAACCGTTCCAGCATCTGATCAATGAACGGAATGGGGTAATGATCTTTCCGAGTGGCTTGGTTGAGACGTGCGTAGTCAATGCACTCTCCAGCTATTCTGCACTCGGGTTGGAATGAGCTCATTCTTCTGGTTGGCCACAACAGTCACCCCGGATTTCTTTGGAACTACTTGCACCGGGCTCACCCACTTGCTGTCAGAGATGGGATAGATAATGCCAGCCTGCAGTAGCTTGGTCACTTCTTTTTTCACCACATCTAGAATGAGAGGATTCGGTCTCCTCGGGGTTGTCTCACTGGTTTAGTTTCCTCCTCAAGTAATATCCTGTGCATGCATGTGGAGGGGTTAATACCAGAATGTCCGCAAGTGTCCAACCAATTGCCCTTTTGTGTTGCTTCAAGACTTCCAATAATCTGGTTTCTTGCTCAGGTTGGAGGTGTTTGGCCATTATCACCGGAGCTTCTCATCCTCTTCCAAGAATGCATACTTCAAATGCTCGGGCAAGGGCTTAAGTTCAATGGAGGGTGGTTCTTTGGGTAGCGGTACTAGTTTTGGAACCGAAACTAAATCTGCTAAATTCTCAGCAGTTGCACCTGTACCTGCAAGTTGTGCACAATCTTGCAAAACAACATCATCATATCCTATGGAATCAAAAGAATCACACTTAGCAGCAGGATGAATGATAACATCATTCATAACAACATCATTGCCATTAATAACAGAAACAGAATCATCAATGTCGTGAATTAACAACAAAGACATGATAAGTATGTAGAAATCTCAGCACAGGCTGCACACATTGTAGTGGGTTTACAACCAAAAAGTCCAAAGTAGGCAGAACAAGTATCACAACCTATGCTATCAGTGTATCCTACAATTTCAGGAAACTCTGCCAACATATCAGCATGCATATCATCAACCAAGAATCAATGACATCAAAATGAAAAAGCAGAATGATCCTCTAAAGGGTATTTCATGGCATCAAAAATGTTAAATCGAATGATATCATCACCAAATTCCATGGAAAGGGTACTAAAGATGCACATCAATCTTAGTTTTAGCGGTTTTCAAAAATGGCCTACCTAAGATCAATGGGGGTGGGGAAGAGGCGATTCATCTTCCATATTCAACACATAAAAATCACCGGGAATATTAAATTATGTACCCGAACCGAACGTCCTCCAACACTCCCGCAGTTGTGCAAGTGCTCCGGTTTGCTAATCGAATGACAAAGCCGTAGGCTTTAGCTCTCCCATATGCAAGGAAGTGTAAACCGACTTTGGCATTACATTGATGGAGGCTCCCAAGTCTAGCAAGGCATGAGTGAACTGTTGGTGCCCTATGGTGCAAGGGATGGTAAAAGTGCCTGGATCCTTGCATTTGGGAGGCAGGTTGGGTTGAATCAAAGCAGAGACATTTCTCCCCATACTCACTTTTTCAGTGCCCTTTAGCTTCCTCTTATGGGTGCACATCTCTTTCAAGAACTTGGCATACTTGGGGATTTGTTTAATTGCCTCCAAGAGAGGTATATTCACCTCAACCTTCTGAAAAGTCTCCATAATTTCCTTATCCAAGTCTGTTTCAACCATATGCCTCGGCTGTATCATTCGGTTGGGAAAAGGAAGAGGAATGTTGGAACCTGACTTTTTTGGATGCTCACTTTTCTCATTGTCTTGAATTTTCACAATCAGCTGATTTGATCCGGTTTACGCTTGGTCGTTGTAGGATCATTTCTTCTTGAATTTGTTACTGACATTCGAATTAGCCGCAGAACTTGAAGTTCTTTGTAGAATCTTGTTTCTCCGGTCAAGGGTAGAATCTGGAATTATCTCGCTGCACCGTCCATTGATTTGCTTACCATCGCGTAAAGCTATAGCACTAACATTGCCTCTAGGGTTTGGAGTGGTTTGAGAGGGTAATTGGCGAGAACCACGTGACTTTAATTCATGAATTGATGTGGCAAGTTGACCAATTTGAGTCTCCAAGTTCAATGGTGGTTTCAGTTCTCTGTTGAAACGGATGTTATTAGTGGCCAACTGTTTGACCAAATCCTCCAATGAGGGCTCGATTTTGTGGCTACAGACCTTCTTCTTTGGAATGGTGGTCTACTTGGTCCAAGCATGTGGTGGCGGATTTGTCCTTGCTTGTTGGAATGGTGGTCTATCTTGGTTTGGTGGTCACGATTTGATGCATTCCCATATCTCGATTGGGATGGTCCCTCCAGCCCGTGGTTGTAAGTGTTGGAGAATGGATCATATTTCGTTGTTCTTCTTGATGGAATTGTGGCTTCCCAGAAATATACCAGTGCGAGCCTACATTGGTCTTGAAACTCAGAATCATCTTGCAATGTGGGGCATGAATCAGAGGATGAGAGGAACTAGAACATATGCTACAAACTCTTGCAGGGGTTTGCACACGTGGTTCGTGTTGTCCTATTGCCATTTGTCTAACCAAAGAAGTGAGCTCATCCAATCTATGTTCCACCCTTTGTTGATCGGCATGTGAAGAGGTATTAACTTCATTGACTATTCTCGTTGCTGACCTATTCGAGTACCAAATTCTTTGAGAATTTGCCGCCATGTTTGCAATTAAGTTTCTCGGCAAGAATTTGAGTTTTATCTACCAATGCTCCACCACTTACGAGATCAATCATACTCCTTTCCATTGGCATCAATCCTTCATAGAAGTATTGGATCGTGATTGATCACTAATTTGATGGTGTGGGCAGATTGAGCACAATTTCTTGAATCTCTCCCAATACTCATGGAGAGTTTCACCACCGATTTGCCTTATGCCACAAATATCTTTCCTTATTGCGTGCCAGCTTCTTGATGCCGGAAAGAACTTCTCCGTAAATAATCTTTTCATGTCATTCCAAGAAGTGATGGCGGCAGTTGTAAGTAATACAACCAATCCTTAGCGGCACCATCCAAAGAGAAAGGAAAGGCCCTTAGCTTGATGTGATCTTGGCTATTCCATGAGGTTTCATGGTGGAGCGAACAACATGGAACTCCTTCAAATGCTTATGTGGATCTTCACCGCAAGACCATGAAACTTGGGCGACAAGTGTATCAATCCGCATTTCAACTCAAAATCAACATTAAGTTCGGATATTGAATGCACAAAGGTTGATAATTCACATCAGTGCAGCCAATTCCTTAAGGGTCCTATTGTTATAGTCGGCCATAGTAAAATCAACGACTCGATGTCGAATACGTAAGTACTATGACCGGACTCAACAGGATTAAAAGAGTCAACAAGATTAGGTGCAATGTCAAGTTCAAGCCCAATTCCAGAAGTAATTCTATTAGCTCTATGAATGCTACTACCAGTCCTATGAATTCTATGAAGTGTATGAAATGTTCTATCAATTTCAAGATCAAATGAATGCAAGGTACCAGGATCAGATCTAGTCATACAGCATGCAGTTCATAAGAAGGTATTAGAAAAGTAATAACAACTAAAACACTAAAAATTCCAAAAACAAATACTCCAAAAAAAATTTAAACAAAAATAAAAACAGTATCAAATGAATTTTAAAAATTATGGAACCACCACAGGATAAAATCTACACAAAAATGCTATCCAACAAAATAATAAAAAATCTTAAAAAATTGAAAAAGTGGTCTAAACGATGGAATTTGGCAAAAATAAGGGTGACCTCACTGTATACAGTGAGCCTTTCTTAGAATAATATTTTCCATTTGTGTACCAAAATTCAGATCAATCTGAGATGCCCGAACCAAAATTCTTGACACAACGCCCTTTATCCAATTTCAGCCGAATCCCACTTGAAAAAGCTTCAAAAACAAAACAAACACATTTGTTAGAGTTAGATGGGATCTTGAAATGATCAAATAGTTGCCTTGGATCCCCGGCAACGGCGCCAAATTTGACAAGAGGTTGTCGAGACCTATCAAATAAAATAACCGGTTCACAAACTAATTTGTAGTATAGAGCATGAACCGAATCGTCTCTCAAGGATCCAAAAACAAAGATTTAATTAGATCAAGATAATTAGAAAAGGGGGGGTTTTGTTGTTGATTAACAAGATTAATAAAAGTAGGAGATTCAAAGTTGTAAATAAATCTAAAGAAACAACCAATCCAAGGAAATTTACCGATCTTGAGTTTAACTCATCATTGATCACAAGGAATTCACTTAATTGCTAACCATGTTCTTGGCCTTAGATCACATCAAGAAGCCCTAACATGATCCAAGAATTCTTTACTAGATAAGCATCTAGGATTTGATTAACCAAGGTTAGATAAAGTAAGCACCATCCAACATAGATTAACTTAAGATCTAGAATTTAACCAAACTAAACAATCTATCAAAAAGCTTTAATATATTGTTTAATCTTTATGATCCTCTTTGAATACATGATAATAAAGCTATTACCACATCAAGATCTAAATCAAATTAAGCAATTTAATCTAGATAAAAATCAAAAGAGGAAGAAGAGAAACTTGAATAACAATTAAGCAATATGAACAAGCAAAACAAGATCTCCAAATTAAACAACAAGATGGCTAATCCCTTGGATTGATTATGAGAGCCTAGCCTTCCATGGATGGGAAGGAAGAACTCAGAATTTAAAGAACAAAAACGAAATTGCAAAGAGAATGGAGAAGAAGAGAAAGAAAACTCTCACAAATACTTAAACTTTCTTGAAACTTGCTTCCAAATTGAATGCCTCTAATACAAAGAGGTTGAGTCTATTTATACTAATCCTAGAAGCCAATTTGTACATGTACATAATCTGAATACAAGCTATAAGAATCTGAAATTTGTCAAAAATGGAAGCTTGATGCATGGTTGGTGGGTTGGTGTATGGTAGGTGGGTTGGTGTATGGTTGGTGGCTTTTAGTCAACAACTCTTATCCGACTTCTGGCTTCAAATTCATCACTTAGACGGTGTATTTTGGCTTGGATGTCTTCATCAAAGTTGTAGCCAGTTGTCTCCTTGAAAATCTCCAATTTGAATCATGTCATTTGGACTTTTAGAACTCCAGAAATGCCAAAAACACTTCACCTACCTCAAGTTAGGTTGGAAGAACGTGTTTCCAAATTTAGACCAACTTGTAGCTTCTGAAGCATGCCTAAAACGACATCTATTGACAAAATGGTCTTCATTGAAGTTGGAGATATGGGTCTTATCTTTCAAGTGACCAAGTTTCAGCCCAAGAGGAGGCCTATAACCCACTATATAGTCCAATATGTTCATACTGCCCAGATGGTTCCGTGACAGCAAACCCACTCTGCATTGCAGGGATATTTTGGACCCTTAGCATTCCGATCCAGCTCTTGAGTTATTCATGAAACTTGTAGAGCATTGTCTTAGCTTTCCAAAGACACCAAGATCACCTCAATTGGATCACCGAGTCCCAAGTTATGACCTAACCAAGGAAGAAAGGTCAAAATGTATCAAAATCCGAAAATTATTCAATATTTGCATTAAAGCCCAATGAAGCCCAACAACATTAAACTCATCTAAAGTACTAATATTGGGCACAATAAACATCTAATAATGCCTAATACAAAGCTAACATAAGTGTCTCAAATTGATTGATCAGAGGCCTCCGTTGGTGGTGTACAAACAAAATACTAGTCCAAAGACAGGGTAAGAAAGGGCTATAGCTTCTAAAGTTACAAGTTGTTCAACAAGTGATTTCATTCCTTTTTCTCGTCAATGATCAATAGCTTTCAAGAGGCGAATGGATCAACAACATCCTTTGCTCTTTCTCTCGAATTTCATGTCTGAAATCTTTTCTTCCGCTAGGTAAGTTGGGAAGTCCTTAATTTAATAAGGCAGGGGAAGTCGAGTTCCTTATCTTTAACAAGCCTCCTTATTCTTATTAGTGTCATATGCATAGTCTAGACTAGCTTAGTTGTAGCTTCGCTCTCACTTGACACTAAGACAACCAGGAATCTTCTTTCAAAACTTGCTCGACACACGAACCTCGTGAGATAAGAGTTGACTTGAGGTAGTGATTCCTTTCCTTGGGTCAGCTCCAGAAGTGGAAGGGATCCATGATCAGAGGGAGAAGACTATTCATTCTTCTCAGTCTTCGATCGATCATTCTCTGCTGAATTGTGAGTCTGTGCTTGTGTAAACTTTTTTTAGCTGATAAACATATTTTATATGCATAATTTAGCACCTCTCATTGGTCTATTCTTATGAAATTATTGCATATATGAAGTGAAAATTGCATAATTCCTCATATATTGGTTATGTTGTTACAAATTGAGCAGAACACCCGAAGGACTATTCAAAGCAGTTGTTGAACCAAAATATCATGAACTTGGATGTTGATATCAGTATAGCTCAAACAGAAGAGAAATGAAGACCTAAACTCAGTGAATTTTGGGTTACATCAAATTCAGGACAAATCAGAAAATTCCTGCTCAAACCTATACTCGGTTATTTGGTGATTTATCAAGATCTAACCGTTGGATGTAGCTGAAATTTTGATATGTCATGCATGACATCATTCTCTATGAATTTCATAGAAATGAAGATTTCCAGATTAGCACCCGAAGTGGGTCAAAATTAGGCAACAAGTTGGTGGCTATCATTATTGATATAATCTGAGTAGTTTCGGAAAAATGGTCAGAGCTCAAGATCCAACCGTTAGATCTGGCTGAATATTTGACATGTTCTTCACGACTGCATGTGCTACAACTTTCATGAAGAGAAGATTTCCAAATTATGACAGGAGCAATGACGAATTTGGTAATCTTCGGAGCTGAAATTTCAACCCATGTGCAAAGAGATTTGACAAAATTGTAATTGAATAGTTCTAGCATTTGCCTATAAAAGGAAGGCATTTGCCACACTTAAGGGCATCCCATTTTCTGAATTCTCTCATTGTAGTTTGAGTTAGGGGTGAAACTTTGATAAATTGTGAGATTTATACTTTGATTTCAAGGTTAATTCTTCCAATTTGTCTAAAGTAAATCCCAAAGCTCTTGTAGTTTGTATAATATATTCTTCATCTTATTCAAGTTTCTTCATCTTGATGTCTAGTTAAGGTTCTTCCTAGAGTTAGGGGTGAAGCTTTCATAAATTGTGAGATTTATACTTTGATTTCAAGGTTAGATCTTCCAATTTGTTTAAAGTAAATCCTGAAACTCTAGCCCGTTGTGTTCTTGTTAATACCAACAACCACTTTCATTTCTATCATGCTTTTCACTTGTTCTTTTGTTTCCTTTAATATAATGAGTAGCTAAATTTCTATACTAGGATTGCAATTTGAACTCCTGAAGATCAAGAAAAGACAACTTTCACATGTCCTTATGGGACATTTGCTTTTCGAAGGATGCCATTCGGATTGTGCAATGCACCTGCAACTTTTCAACGATGCATGATGTCAATCTTCTCAGATATGGTGGAGCAGTCAATTGAGGTATTTATGGATGACTTCTCTGTATTTGGTGATTCTTTTGACCTTTGCCTTAATAATCTTGCTTTAGTGCTAAAAAGATGTGTAGAGACTAATCTGGTACTAAATTGGGAGAAGTGCCATTTTATGGTTCAAGAAGGAATAGTCCTTGGCCATAAAGTTTCTGCTAAAGGAATTGAAGTAGACAAAGCAAAGATTGAGACAATTGAAAAATTACCTCCACCTACTTCAGTGAAGGGCATTCGCAGTTTCTTAGGGCATGCAGGCTTCTACAGACGATTCATTAAGGATTTTTCTAAGATCTCTAAACCTTTGTGTAATTTACTTGAGAAAGATATTCCTTTTGAATTTGATGAATCTTGCCTTGAAGCTTACAGGATTTTGAAAGAAAAGTTGATTACAGCACCAATCATTGTAGCTCCAGATTGGAATATCCCATTTGAACTCACGTGTGATGCTAGTGATTTTGCAGTGGGGGCAGTTCTTGGTCAAAGGAAGAACAAAAAGATGCATGCCATTTACTATGCGAGCAAGACCTTGAATGATGCTCAACTTAACTATACTACCACAGAAAAGGAACTTCTTGCTGTGGTATTTGCTTTTGATAAATTTCGATCTTATTTAATTGGAACAAGAGTAATTGTCTATACAGATCATTCAGCAATCAAGTATTTGATTTCCAAGAAAGATGCTAAGCCGAGGTTGATCAGATGGATACTCTTGTTACAAGAATTTGATCTTGAGATTCAGGACAGAAAAGGAACAGAAAATCAAGTGGCCGACCACTTATCTAGATTGGAAAATGACAATAATGAAGGAGGTAAAGTGCAAATTAATGAATGTTTTCCTGATGAACAACTCTTTACCCTTCAAGGTAATATACCATGGTATGCTGATTTTGTTAATTATCTTGTAAGTGGTATTTTACCTCCTGAGCTTAACTGGCAACAAAGAAAGAAATTTTTGCATGATGTAAAATACTATGTTTGGGATGAACCTTTCTTGTTTAAGCAATGTGCAGATCGAATTTTAAGAAGGTGTATCCCCAGTGAAGAAGTTGATAACATCTTGCATCAATGCCATTCATCTGATTATGGAGGACACTTTGGAGGAGAAAAGACAGCTGCTAAGGTGTTCCAAAAACTTGATGTGGTAAATCAGAACGCAAGTATACGTTATCGCAAATCAAGTAATATAATAGTAAAAAAGTGTCAAACCCACAGGGATTAATTCTAAATTTAACTATCTATTAAAAGTTTACAAAACTCAATCTTATTTAAACAACTTAATAAGAGGAAGTGTTATGAAAGATTAAAAATTAAAGTATACAAGAAGAAGAATTTAATGATCAAATTAACCAAGCCTAGGATTGCAATTATTCCTCACACTTTACTTGATTCTCTTACTTCTATCTAAGATCAATTAATTATCTGAATTGTTAACTAGAAATCCTTAACTTATCTATAAGCCTCTTTCAATGGTCAAATAGAAATATCCTTAATTAATGATAAACTATATGTCTATGTCTATCAAATAATCAAGAATTCATTAAGTTCCGATTTCATTAATAGTTACATATGTCATATAGGTATATGTCTATCCTATATGAACTCAAGGCTTTTGCACAAAGATCATATGTTATCTTACTTAGATCTAAAACCAAAATCCCTTTGTCAAGTTGCTTAAGGTTTATCAATTCAATTTAATTAATGGCCAATTAATTAAAAGCATTAAGAACAAGTAAGATAAACAATTCAAGATAATCAACCTACTCTTGGATATGATAAACGAATCAAATTACGTGTGAGTTCAAATTGCAATCCTAGTATAGAAATTTAGCTACTCATTATATTAAAGGAAACAAAAGAACAAGTGAAAAGCATGATAGAAATGAAAGTGGTTGTTGGTATTAACAAGAACACAACGGGCTAGAGTTTCGGGATTTACTTTAAACAAATTGGAAGATCTAACCTTGAAATCAAAGTATAAATCTCACAATTTATGAAAGCTTCACCCCTAACTCTAGGAAGAACCTTAACTAGACATCAAGATGAAGAAACTTGAATAAGATGAAGAATATATTATACAAACTACAAGAGCTTTGGGATTTACTTTAGACAAATTGGAAGAATTAACCTTGAAATCAAAGTATAAATATCACAATTTATCAAAGTTTCACCCCTAACTCAAACTACAATGAGAGAATTCAGAAAATGGGATGCCCTTAAGTGTGGCAAATGCCTTCCTTTTATAGGCAAATGCTAGAACTATTCAATTACAATTTTGTCAAATCTCTTTGCACATGGGTTGAAATTTCAGCTCCGAAGATTACCAAATTCGTCATTGCTCCTGTCATAATTTGGAAATCTTCTCTTCATGAAAGTTGTAGCACATGCAGTCGTGAAGAACATGTCAAAAATTCAGCCAGATCTAACGGTTGGATCTTGAGCTCTGACTATTTTGCCGAAACTACTCAGATTATATCAATAATGACAGCCACCAACTTGTTGCCTAATTTTGACCCACTTCCGGTGCTAATCTGCATGACATCATTCTCTATGAAATGGCATGACAATGTTAACTATCCCTCCCCCCAACTAATTTAAGACATTGTCCCCAATATCAAAATAAAGATAAGTGGAGTGTAGAAGATCTTACCAGACAACTGCAAATCAAGCCTGAAATAAGAAAATTTACAAAAAGAAACAAAAAAAAAACAAAAAAAACAAAAAAAAAAACAAAAAAAACAAAAAAAAACAAAAAAAACAAAAAAAAAACAAAAGAGATTCATTTTGATCTTTTCGATTAATTTTGATGCAAGCATGTGCTGAATTGTAGCTTAGTTGATGATAAAAGTATGCAAAACAATTTATAGTTGAATTATTTTTCAAAATTCGTGATATACATGTATATATGACTGTGGATATTAGGAAGAATGCATGTTTGAATTGAGTAAATGTTTCATACCTTTGTGAGTTTTGGGCTTGTCCAAGTTTGATACTTATGCTTGGTTTATTTTCTTTCATGAGTGATGTCAATTTATTTTCTTTGGTTGTGAGTACAGTGGCCCTTCTTTTTCCTTAAGCATATTCATTGATACATGTAAAGCTTTAGTACTTAAAGGGAGTGTTTATTTGAAACTTGGTTTTGATTTCGTTCAATAACCCTGTTTTTATGGTTTCTTGATTCTGGTCTAATAACGATAGTTGAAAAGTTGCACTTTGGTCTAATTGGTGATGATTTTGGTTTGCTTTAGCAATTTTGGTTGGACGGTTTAGTGCTTCTGGTTCGGTTTGTCCAGCATTTCTGTTTTGGATTGATTGGATAATTCTTGTTTAGTGTTGACGGTAATGTACTGCTTAAGGAAGTGGCAGGTTCATGATTGTATTACTGCAATTGAAACATTTGTGTGAGCACCAAGGTTTTATTTATTTTTGGTCCCTATTATTGCCTACGAATGTTGCCTGCAATCAAATTTTGTGAACAAAATATTTAACATGGTTTCCTTGAATTTTTGTTGTCCTCATGACCAAAGAGGACTCTGCCCCTATCCCTGCTAATGCCTATGTGGTTTGATATTGGTAAATGAGCATAAGGTTTAGTTTTTGAATTTGTAAATGATTTGACGGGTTACTAGAATATCCCATGAAGACACATGTATGCAAAATATGATTAGAGCTTAATATATTACGTCACCTAGTGCTTATCAAGATTGGGGACATATTTGATGTTCTGGGTTTATTTATTTAACTTGAGTATTTAGCTGTCCCTGGTTAATTATTCTAGAATTGTTCACCTTAACCAGTGTACGCTTTAATTGTATTTGTGTTTATTTTATTTTATTTATCTTTCTTTATTTTATTTATTTATTTTTATTTTCGTTTTATTTTATTTTATTTTACGTTATTTTTTTATTACATGCTTATCTATAGCGTCTGCATTCTTATTTCCATTCACTAATGAGGCATAGAAATGGTGTTATTTTATTTCCCCAATTCCCGCAAACAAATTTTAGATGAGTTCAATAACTCATTTTTAGCTAATTATTTTCAAAACACGTGCGGGCCGAGTACCCACTAGGCATATTTTTTTGGGAGGGATCAGTAGGTCTAGTACCGCCTTCCCTCCCCTTTAGAGCATGCTAACAAAGTATTTTAATTTTAATAAAATGGTCCAATGCCATAACAATTCGCATAAGTTGTCTTCAGGAGTCAAGTACCCATTAGATATCTCTTTGGGGTGGATACGTATGCCTAGTATTGTCTTCCATCCCATTTAGGACGCATTAACAAAGTTTATAAAAAATAAATAAATAAAAATAAAAAATAAAAAATAAAAAATAAGAAAAGAAATAAGTAATAAAATAAATGAGACTAATTGAATATGCCAAGTAAAAAATTATTAATTTATGGTTCTCTTTTATTGTTATTATTTTGTTTCACAACTTTTTATTTTATTTGCTCTCGTTTATTTTATTTATCTTGTTTTGGTTACGTTGCTTACTTGTTTAATTATTTAATATCATTTTTAAGTATCTTTATTAGGGTTTGGATATTTGGTATCAATTATTTGTGCTTGTTAATATTATATAAGAAAAAAATAGGTAGGTTTATCAAATAAGTGGTCAATGCCACAATTTGCGTTAGTTGCCTTCAGGAGTCATGTACCCACTAGGCAATTTTTTCTTAGGATGAATCAGCGGGTTTAATACTGCCTTTCATCCCATTTAGGATACGTAAACAAAACCTTTTTTAAGTGGTCCAATGCCACAAATTATATTGGTCATCTTCAGGGGGTCAAGTACCCACTAGATGTTTGCTTAGGGTGGATCAGTGGGTCTAATACCGTCTTCCGCCCTATCTAGGACATATTAATAAAATTTCTTTTTTAATGAAATCATTTCCATTCTAAAGCAAATTAATTCTCTATCTTTTAATCAATTAATTTAGAGCAATATTTTTCGCAATCAAAATTAATCAACGTATAATCATTTTCTAGAGAACTACGTGGCTTTGAATTCCCCATTGCACCAGGGGATACGTAGGCCCCCGCAAGTCAAGCCAAATATGTAAATATTTTATTTTATTTATTTATTTATTTTATCTTCCACCAAATCTGTAAATATTTTATTTTATTTATTTATTTTATCTTCCACCAAATCTGTAAATATTTTATTTTATTTTATTTATTTATTTATTTTTATTCTCTTCCACCAACCCTGTAAACGTTTTTTTCTTCAAATTTGCAAGTTGTAAAATTTAATTTTTATTTCAATTATTTGACTTGTTTTATTTAGGGGGTAAATCAAATATTGTTAAGGTTATTAAATTTGCACAACTAACTTAAGGTAACCGTTTTATAACGGATGTATCAGGGGTGCTGTGGGATTGAGTTTCCACCATTCCCTGTGTATAATCGACTCCCCGAACCCTACCTGATTTTCGCAGACCTTTTGTTTTTATTTTTGTTTTTTTTTATTATTATTTTTTATTTTTTAATCCATTTTTAAAAGAGTTTTGCCAGTCATTTTCCCTACTCAAATAAAAGATTGGTGGCGACTCCATTGTTATTTTGTTATTTAAAAAATAACTAATATTTTTGCTCTCGCCGCTTCCCGTCGTGATTTTTCCAGTCGTGACAATCCATGATCATCTTATTCCATGTTTTAAAGTTTTAAAGTTATGAACTTAGTTTTTTAAGGGATTTTGTTGGTGGGAAGACAAGGAACTTTCACGATAGAGGATTTTTGAATCAAGGTACGGGAGAAGTTTCTCTCATCAACCAATATGGTGGTGAGGAATAAAATTAATGGTTCATATTTTTATGGTTGGTGTTTTATGATTTGTGCTTTATGATTTATGTTTTGATTATTCTATGTGTTTTTTTATTTTTGAAATATGGCATGAACTTGTTATAATTAAAGTGTGATATAGCTTATGTGTGAATAAGATAATGTATGTGTGGATGAAAAATATGGTTATGAATATGTTTAGTTGGAAACCAATGAATCATGATAGAAATGGAAAAGTTTTGAAATGAAACTATTGTAGAAGTGATATTTACTTTATCAAATATTTTTGTTCTTATTTTCTAAAATTAGTATATGGTTTAAAGGATTTTCGAAAATTAGTATATGGTTTAAAGGATTTTCGAAAATATGAGAGAAAATATTTAGTGATGATTTAAAGATGAAAACAAATATTTTTTTAAGTAGAAATACTTTTATAAATTTGTTTGGACCTTGAAATATTTTTCTAAAAGTTAATTTGGACTGTGAAATATTTTACTAAAGGTTAGTATCAAATTATTTTGAATTAAACAGTTATTTTTTTATTATTACTTTTATTTTTTAGAAAATTTGAGGAAAACATTTTGGTGATGATTTGAGGTAGAAATAAATGTTTTTAAATAGAAATGATTTTTTAAAGATTTGTTGAAAAGTCTCTATTTATATTTGAAACTTATTTTTAGCTTACATCATGAGAATATTCTTGGAAATATTTTATTTAGTTCAAAATAGCTCAGTATTTGTGAAAAATTCTTTATGCGATCTAAATTTTGTAGAAAATACTTTACGCAATTGAAAAATGATTTTAAACTGTTACGCGATTTATAAAACGTAACAGTGATATTACGGGATTTGAAAACCGTAACTGTAGTGTTATGTGATTTGAAAAATGCTTTAGAAGCACCATAGGTTAAGAAACAACGGTACTACTATCGGGCCGATGTAAACTAGACCTTAGATAGGACAGTTGATGCTATTCTTAAAATGGTGGCTTGAATCCCAAGGGGATGGTGGCTTGAATTATTGGGTTGATCATGATTGATTTAATAATTATGGGTTATTTGACCATGAATTATTATATTAATTATGAGTGATTGTACTTTGCATGAGTTAGTTGACCATGTCATTGTGATAGTCTATTGAGACTTGTTGTTAAGGTTTTGAGCCTAAGAGTTGAGCTTATACCTTAGTGTAGGTGCGAATTGTGTAGTCAAGATCTATGAATGATCTTGGGGACGAAAACTCCACAGGAGGCCAATTGGGGTTGTACCATGCTAATATGCTTGCAACACACTGAATGATCCTGACCAGACACTATCCTATTCCCGGTGGGTGGTGAGTGTTCTCGTAAACCGTATTGCCAAATGAAATTCTATAGCACTTTTGGGCATATTTGAGGCTAATGAGATATGAAACATATACTCATAATCACTCTCTCCGACTTGTGTTTTAGTTCCATGGAGTAGGGGTCAATCATTGGATGATTGCATAGTCAGTTGTCATACTGTCACATCATTATGGTGCATATTGATTTTGATTTACCCATTGTTTGATAACATGATTATATCTGTTGATTTACTATGGCACTATATAAATTATTATATTTTCTACACTGCTTTATTGGTATTGATAGGTGACAAGGATCTCACCTCTTTGTTTTATTGTTTTGTGTTGTTTTTCTTTCTATATTATGAATACGGCGAAGGCATCAAGGAATGATCTGTTTGGTTTGGTTAAGGTACAATTCCACAGTGATTCAGACGTGTGGAGCGTCCACTTGGATATGGAGTAATTAAGTATTTAGGACTTTGGTCAATAAGATGATATACAGAGTTTGTATACATTATACTGAATATCTTTTATGTATTTTGTTAAACAGTAGATTTAAACAGTAGAATTAAACATTAGAATTTGATATAAATACTTATGATGTATATTCTTGAAATCTTTTGATATTGAATTATTTCTTTTATGGTTATTTTATGTTATATCAGCAGAAAGAAATTTTAGAACTCATATTTTCATAAAGCTAATCCAAAAGGTTTTTGAAATTAACTTGAGATTCCATTAAATGTGACACCCAACGGAGGGTGTTACATATGAAGGCTTCAAAATGGATTCTAGGAGAAAAATTATGTATCAAGGTGGTCTAAAGCTTAATATAGTGAAATGAAAGAATGCCTAGATCATGTCATTTTCAAGTGCACACACTAGGATTGCGCCTCAGTAGGTTTAGAAGACTTGTTCTAGGATTAGTGTGGTTAAACATGCAATGGACTTTTTTGCCAACTTAAAAAATCTAGAAAACGAATGCTCATTTCTTTGGAATCAAATTTAGTGCTTAAATTACAAAAGAATTGGACAAGTCACTTTACTCAAAATAAGATAGGATAGGATGTAGCACAAAACAAATCTAGTAACTAAACAATCAAAATATTTTTGGTGGCCGACAATATATACATTCCCTAGAAAGGCTCTGAACTCGGGGAGTCACTAAAGTTGACTCAACAAAACTCATGAAATTAATGCAAACTAAACAAATTAGGATAAATAATAAATAAAAATAGAGAAAATTTAACTCAAGATAAAAAAGAAAACTTAACTCATCTATCAAAAAGCATCACGAGATTTGCACCCTCATACTTAAACTTGACATTGTCGTCAATGTCAACAAATATATCAACTAAGCGCAAGAGGACAAAAGTAAAAAGGAAAAAGCATTTGTAAAACAATTCAAGCAATTTGACACGCATGTAATTAATAAAGATGGGGATACTCCCCTTTGAAGCATGCCATCGCTTATAGAACTTACTTGCATGCCTTCCCATTCTTCTTGGTCCTCATGGATACCTAAATATCAAAGTTATGTTTGGTGGTGAGAAAATCATAGAAATAAAAAACAATGAAACTAAACTAAGCACAATGGAAAAATAAGGCTTAAGTTGCCACCTAAGAAGCGCTAATTTTAGATCTGTAGCTTGATCCCTATAGTTCATGGTGGATCGGAGAAGTGGCAAGTAGCTCCCTTCTTAGTAGGCTCTCAAACAAGGTAAGGCTTCAGTTTCTTCTTGTGAGGAAGAATCTTGTCAACATGGACAAACTTCTTGTTGGGCTTGTGCTTGTCACAACCATGTTTACTGAGCTTGGGAGGAAAGGATTTGAGTTCTACCTTTGGAGCTTCACTCTCATTGACTGGAGGTGGAGTGTTGGTGACTTGCATTAACTCTCAAACTTACATCCTTGCGAATAGGGAACAATATGAGGTTTTTTCTATATTTCTTTGTGTATTCCTCCTGAACAAGTTTATCAATTACCTTTACTCACAAGTATGAATCTACTATGGTTGGTTGTTTGGAAGCATTAAACAAATTGAACTCAACTTCATCTTCACTCACCTTCAATGTCAATTTTTCGTCAGTGGCAGCTCCAATGGAAGCCAAGAATGGTCTTCCCAATATGATTGGGAGTTGCATATCCTTCTCCATCTCTAACACCACAAAATCAACCAGTATGCTGAGCTTACCAACCTTAAGGAGAACATTCTCCAATATCCCTATAAGGTATTTGACTTTTCTATCCTCCACCAATTGTAAGGCTATGGTGGTTGGCTTAAGTTCTTCCATGTGCAGCTTCTTACACATTGACAATGGCATCAAACTTGTGAAGTAGCTCCCTTCTTAGTAGGCTCTCCAACAAGGTAAGGCTTCAGTTTTTTCTTGTGAGGAAGAATCTTGTCAACATGGCCAAACTTCCTGGGCTTGGGCTTGTCACAGCCATGCTTACTAAGCTTGAGAGGAAAGGGTTTGAGTTTTACCTTTGGAGCTTCACTCATTGACTAGAGGTGGAGTGTTGGTGACTTGCTTTAACTCCTCAAACTTACATTCTTGCGAATAGGGAACAACATGAGTTTTTTTTCTCTATATTTCTTTGTGTATTCCTCCCGAACATGTTTATCAATTACATTTACTCATAAGCGTTAAACTACCACAGTTGGTTGTTGAAGCATTAAACAAATTGAACACAACTTCATCTTCACTTACCTTCAATGTCAATTTTTCGTTCTTCACATCAATGGCATCTCCGATGGAAGCCAAGAATGGTCTTCCCAATATGATTGGGAGTTGCATATCCTTCTCCATCTTTAACACGACAAAATCAACCGGTATGTTGCACTTACCAACCTTAAGGGGAACATTATCCAATATCCCTATAAGGTATTTGACTTTTCTATCCTCCAATTGTAAGGATATGGTGGTTGGCTTAAGTTCTCCCATGTCGAGCTTCTTACACATCGACAATGGCATCAAACTGGGGTTGAATTGATTTACCACACAATTGGACAAATAAATTTCAACCCCTAGTTGCTTGTAACAGCCACGAGGGTTGTAGTTAACTAACAGTTCACAGCTTACCGAGATGACAACCCGGAAAGCATAAGTTTTGGGTCTCGGGGTGGAGCTGGCAGTATCATCAAGGATTGTCTTCAAACAAGTTAGATTAGCCTTGTAAGGGTAATACAAGCAAAGAGAGTCAGCCACTTATTTTTTCATCAAATAAAAGAATTCAAATATGACTTTTATAGATTGACTGCATATGGAAGCTTTGTAATTTGTAAAGTTTATCACCGTGAATTCGACAATGAGCTAGAATATCTATAGGAAAATTAGATCGAGAATCAGATAGTTGTAGCTTAGGGAAGTAGGCATAAAGCCACATTTACAAAAACCAGAAGGGACATGATAAAGAATCTGGGCTTCCAAAAGTATGGGTAGAAGAAACCTGGAGGAATATCCCTCTACAAAGGCTGCCAAGCAAGAAATTGTGAGAGTTTGAGGCTTTCCTTGAGCAATAGGCATAGCTTCTTTCAAAACTTGCAAAGAGTTAGTATAGAGAACGTGTTTGTAGAACCAATAGAGGAGAAAAGTAATGTGCTCTACCTCAGTAACTGGTCTAGAGGTTTGACGACAATGGGCTAAGAATTTGGCATAGGGTGTCATGCCTCTACTGAAGGAAATTAAATGTCGTACTCACCTCCAATTTCCAAATCAAAACATGTGGGGTAATTCTTCACCCACAGGCATAAAATTAGTTTAGCATGCATGCATATAATTATAAACTAATCACAAATTAATATTTAACATGCACGCATAAATTAAAGTTTTGCACGCATTTTCTTTAAAAGCATAATCATATCTAAGTGACCCTTGTAAAAATTTCTAAGTGACATATGTTAATATTTTCTCTTTTTCAAAGTGACACATGTCAAAAGTTTCTCTCAATGGTCTTAACTTTTCATCAAAAATTAATGTTTACGATGCATGGATAAAATCACAAATTGATGTTTAACATGCATGCATATGATCCCATAATTAATGTGTAATATGTATGCATATAATCATAAATAAATCATAAATTAATGTTTAACATGCATGCATAAATTAAAGTTTAACAGGAAATTTTATTAATTGTATTAAACACACATAATCATATTTAAGTGACGCTTGTCAATAATTCTAAGAAAACTTGATAATATTTCTCTTTTTCTTAGTGACACATTTCAAAAATATTTAAGTGAGTGAAATATTACATTAGAATGACCCATAGACATAAATATCTTAAGATTTATCAGCAAGTGAGTTTTTGCAAAGTCCATTAAGAAAGATATTTCAGTGTTTTGGAGTATACCAACAAGTTAAATATTTTTGTTAGATTTTCATCCCAGGTTACTTTCCGACGTACAATAAAAAAAAACTTTGGAATTAAGTAGTTACAATTTTAACTTGAATATTCCACAATTTCTATAGGGTAATTAAGAATTGTAATAGATCTTTATTTTTCTTCTGTCTCTAATTAATGAATATCTAGTGTGAATATGAAGAAGTGTGTATGCGTGTGTGTGTATATATATATAGGGGAGGGATCAACTTACACTGGTGTAAGACTTAATCACTTTTACACCACTCAATAACTTTTTATTAGATAACTTTCCCACAAAATCTACCGTTAGATTGAAAGCTTCCATCATGTAGATCATACCTATAAAATTTCACATTAATCTGAAATTATTTTTGTAATTCATTGATATACATCAAGATTAACGTAATATAAACTATTTGGTTATATTCTTATTGATATTCATTTTTTTAAAAATTTGACACAAACGATCAACATGATGGATAATTATAATTTAATGGTTGGATCATATATATATATATGAAGAAGTCGATCATCTAGAAATAGCTAGCGCATATGCCAATCACGTGAAAAATGGTTCCTCTTGAAACTGAGGCATAAACTCTACCATCTCTAATCTGCAAAGGTCAGAGTAGAGAAAAAGGGATTTTGCTATTATTGGTGAAACACAAACGATTATAGATGCTATACGGCTACATGATCGGCAACCCCTTGCGTTTTAATGGGTCGAGAATGGGAATGGACTTACAAATCCCATAAGCATGATGCACCTGCACTACTCCACCAGTGTTTCTGTGTTTGTGTTGCTTTTTAGGGAAAATAAGAAGAAAAGAATTCTCTCCCTCAACTATGCCTTAGACGGTTTGTTTTGTTAATTCTTTTGGATAACTAGCACTATTGCATGAGCAACGTCAATAGTTATCGAGGTTAAAGGACTGATTTTTCAAATATGACTTCACAACTCGCAATATAAAATGAACCCAAAACCTTATTCCTGGTATCATAACTAGACAAAAACCCATCAAGATCATCACCTTTGTGAAATCCTTTCTACTCATCCTGATGACATCTCCAATTCCACTTCGTCTCAATACCTCACAAAAAAAATATTTTCCTGCAGATATTGGACTCCTTCCAAATCCTACAAAGATCAAGAACCATGCTAAGAATTATTTGTTTCACGATCTGTCCCAAATTTTGCAAGAAAGAAACCTTGAAAAAACAGAATACTTATTCTGTCCAGAAACGTCATTCCTGGTTCCTTACCACATCTATCCTTATTCCATTTTTATGGAAGAAGATCTATGGTCCTTATGGTGTTTAAATGTTCTTTATAGTTCATCAACTATGTTTCCTACCATGGAAATGTTTGAGTGTCTCAATTATCTTCAACAACAAGGAACATTATTATCGAAATTTTTGGAATTGTTTACACCATTAATGTGGTGGCGCACAAGAGTCCAAGAAACCATTGGCAACCATAAATTATGGAAAATGACACTTGAAGAACTCTCAAAAGTTACATTAATTTTTATACTGCATAGGCCATATTTTTAGAACCCTCGGACCATGCTATTATGGACTCATAATCAAGCATACCAATGGCAAACTATTGTTGATTTCCCAAGGCAAAAAGAACAAGTTTTAGCCTTGCTTAAACTCTTCCTTTGTAAGATCAATAATTACACTTGTATGCATGAAGACACCACATGTAAGTTCTTGACAACTGTCCAATAACCATCAACATCCACTCTGACTCAACAGGAACAACATGCAAATAACAGTATACTTCAAGATTCTCAAAATTCATCTAAAGATGAAGTGGGACCAAGTGACTTGATGAAAAATGAAGAAAGGAAGCATTGATGGCATCCTCTTTATGGAAGCATAGACTCAGATAACTCGGAGTATAGAAACAATAATCTCTCTCCCAATTAAAACTCTATGTAAACAATATTCAATCTTATTTTCTCACTTTGTCATCTTGTTAAAAGTAGCTTTAATAGCTCTAGTCTTAATAAAGAAGATTTAGTGTGATGTGACACATGGTTTGGACTTTTGTAAAATGTTTAGCTATAAAATCTAGACTCATGAGTATGGTGTGATCAAGCTTGAATGAATAAACTCTCTGTTCCAAAAGCTATGTGTTCATTTCAAGTTCTATATCTTCTTGAAAACCAGAAGTTTTTAAATTCATATTATGGAAACCCCATAAATATACAAGTATGCTTTGCACTTGTCTCAAAAGTAGATATGTGCATCAAAACGTATTTGATCAAAGATCTTTGCTATGGTCCTCTTTATTATGGAAACTATGTTTTGTGAGACACTTGACCTAGAGATCTCTTGTAAAGCCAATGGATGGTTGTTATATGATTTTGGTCGTGAAACAAAGCATAATTTTTCCATGATATTAGACACTCCCAACCAGCTTGAAATTTAACAACAATAAGGCCGCATATTTGCTACAATCCCTGAAAATGCACACTAATAAAAAGGCAAAAGCCATCCCAAACAACTAAAGCACTCTTTGGTGGATGGTCCTTTTCGTCCACTTTACTGTTACATGGGAGTTCATTTATGAAGGAACTAAGATATCTGAAGGAAATTTGAAAAACTTGCTTGAGGTATAGGTTGACAATTTTAATTGGAATTTTTTTTAAACAAAAGTGAATGCTATTCTACTTATTTAAAGTTGACGAGCTTTTGCTATCAATTAACACACTAGTTACTCCTTTATGGAGTAGGTTCTCATGTTCAGAATCCCTGATATTCGTCTATATATCATATATCAAACTCTTAGCTGTTGAAACTTGAAAGACATAATTTGGCGATCAATTAATCGTATTATCGTCGTTTTATTAATCAAATTTCCTGAACGAACTCTACTAAAAAAACAAACATTATATATGTTCAGTCTGATTGACTTAAACAGGAGCTCAATCATATCAAATTACGCTAGAAAGAATTCATCCACAAAAAAATTACTCTAGAATGGATTACTTTAGAAGTTCAAACGACAGAGTTCAGTTCTTTAAACTTGTTACATTAACTAGAAGATTCATCTACAGATATTTCAAGTTTCTCATACGTACTTAATAGTTAATACACTTCCTTCACAATGGACACAAAAGCTTCTTTGTTTACTTTCTTCTTGTTCAATTGCAAATTTAGGGTCGTTTTTGGTGAGTAGATAAATGTGAGAAAATGATAATTTTAAAATTATTATTAAGACATAATAAAGTCTAGATAAAAAAATGAGAATATATATATATATATATATATATAAATCTAGCTAGATAAGGAAAGATAAGGAAATATGTCTAAATTTTGTGTCTAAACACTAAACCGTTGTCTGTAAAACAAAGATAAGCAAAGAAAGAAAAATTGACAATGAATCTGAACATGGTAATATATATGTATCGCTACATTACTAGTCTTCACTTCTCCCATTTTATTTCGCTCCAATACTTTTGCTCTTTGATTCTTGATATGTTGAAATCGACGACCTACTGTGATTGGTTTCATATCAGTTTTACAAATATAGCATATTCAAAACAAAACGAGAAAAACCAGCATCAAGGTACTGAGATACAGAGAGAGAGAGTTTCTAGTTTCACAAACATCTAAAAGTACATGTCTAGTTGCATACTACTGTCTCTAGCTAGCAAACGTTCTTGAAAGCCGAAGACCAGGCACCAATACGCTGTGGGGAAAGAGGGGAAGACAGAAGAAGAGTAATATATATATATATATATTTATATATATATTTACCTGTTTGCCATGAGAAAGAAATTGATATGTATATATACATGATGTAATTGCAATTCCTATAGCGCTGGAGCTTCCATGTAATTTGCACGTAGCACCAACTAGTTTCAATTCAAGATTGGCCAAGAGGGAAATGTTTGTGATGAAGATCAATCAATGAAAATATTCTCAAAAGAGAATCTGATGAGGTGGGATAAGCTGGAAAGCAACTCAATAATAATAAAGTGATATTGGCGCGGCTCAATCTGAGATCGTATTTTACTGCTCAGATGTAAATCCGTCTTCGGATTGAACCTCACCAACATCGCTTTCTCTGCTTCCCAAATCCCAAACATCATCATTATCATCATGATTCTATGTTATAAGATGAAAAGCTAGCTAGCATGCACAGAACAAAGGCTGATCTGATCAATAATGTTCCACCATGAATAAGACTTGCACTTGATCAAGATCCATATTGTTCGGACTACATATTAGTGGGGGTTGGAGAAAATTTCATAGTGGTTTTCATGGTTAGCTCTCTAATAATCTATCTACCAAAAAGGAAGAAAAAAGGTGTTTCAATGTTAAAGAATATCTCATATGGTCCCATTGTGCACCTAATGACAATTTTAGGTGCCCGTTTTAAAGTAAAGCGTGAATATGAAATATCAATATGGTGGAGCTGGAGGAAGAGGGGGTGGTGTAAGGTTGGTGTTTGGGAACATCACTATACTAACCACAAATTAAATTCTCCAATTTATGTAGTCACTGTCAATGCATTCAGGTGCAACTATATATATGCTAGCTGCATGCCTAAATGAAAATTAATAAAGTGAAACCCATTAATATAATTTATATTCAAAGCAAACGGAAGTGGGTTCTCCACATACTAAACCACGGGGAGATCAAAACACTAGGAAATAGACAAAAGACAGAAGGAATGGGTTTTCTTGCCTTTGGTTTTGTCGTCATATCCCATAGGTAGGACATTGATTGTAGTTGTAATCTACACTAACACTATCGGTTTTCACGTTGAAGATCAGATAAAGGTTTCTTTTCTTTTTCAGCGATGAATTCAACTGATTAACGAGGGTGTAGCTAGAAGGAGCTCAACGGGCCATATACAACATAGTCATGGCTTCCAAAGAAGGAAAGGCTAGTGATGAATGATATATGATGAACATGTGAAACAGAATAAAATAAATTCTGAGGAATTACAAACATTTGAGCTTTGTGATCAGAGAGGAAGAGAGGGAGAGAAGGGTAGTGGATGAGAGGTGGAAGTGAGGATTGGAGGGGTGGAGAGGCAGAGAATGTATACTGGTAGGTTTTGCCTCGGGATGAGATGGTGATGAAGGTGAGAGGAATGATGTCAAGTGGGAGCAACACTTACTGTAGGGTTGGTCATGCTTACTTTGTACTCAATAAAATCAAGCTCCTCTCTCTTTACGCATGCACCTGAAATATTCTCCAAACACACAAACACAAAATAAATAAATAAATAAAAAAGAAACACATCCCAACCAACTACTGTAATTGTACCCTTTATTTCTAGCATTAATTATTGTTTCTAACTTGGACGGCCTTTTCAGATCATGCTTACATTTGATTATGCTTTTAGTAAGAGAGAATAAGATAGTTGGCTTATATGTATCCTGTATAAACTTAATCATGGTTTTCTAGAAGTATCCATCGAAGATCACTAGGATATTTAAATGGGTAACTGTAAATTAAAGTTGATGGCTTAACATAAATTTGATTACACATTTCTTCTTTTAAAAAATCTGATTCATTCCATGTGTTTCTTGTAGGATCTTCTTGAATCACATAAGAATCACATTTGGTAATGAATTAGAGACTAAGTTGCATTGCATGGCACATCCCTTTGAACCTCTAATGACCAAGCCTCTGTCCCTGCCATACATTGGTCTAAAAGATGATACTTTCGGTAGCATCCAGAGATTAATATAAGTAGTACATGTTGTTAAGAATCTACGCTAGAACATAGAAGTGTGTGGTCAAATTTGGGAAAAGATGAGGGAGCGAAGAGAGAGATTGTGAACAGAGTGCAGAATGTCAGCGAAGAGATTTGTCTAGAAAGAAGTTTCGGAATGTACAAAGTTTGCTATCTTTCAAACAAAGACACACACAAACACGCATCACACACACAGCAAATAGGCAAAATAGCCAACAACCAAAAGCGGGGACACCGGCGCTAAAAGAGCCCTGCCTTGGGCCTGCACTAGGAGACACTCTCCTTGGGTTTTGCTTACAATTTTTTTTTTATTATTTATTCTCCATTCTTCACCACTTCCTCGTATTCTTGTTTTTATTTTTTCATTTCTAAAGGTCATTCTATATATATTCTTGTGCCCCTCTTTGAAGGTTTTGGGAACTGCAAAAGACCCTTTTTAATAAATGGGGTTTAAAAGAATCCTTTGTATCTCTCTCTCTCTCTCTCTCATGATTTGGGGTGATGAGTTCGCGTGCCACTATACCCAAACAGATTCTCCACGCCTTAAACCGTTCCATTTCTCTCTTCTTTCCTCACCAGATCCTAGGACTTTCCATTCCAACTTCTTCTCTATCTTGGACTAAAGGCTGAGGGAGGTTAAAAAACTTGCTAGCTCGTGAGCTCTTTGGGGCTTTCATTTCTTAATGTACTTAAAAAGAGAGATTTCTTAGGTACATTGGGTGTAACACATTCTTAAGAAGTTGTACCTTTCAGCATGTGTCATCTTAGCTATATGGCTCACCTTTGTCTTTTACTATCTAAAAGCTAATAGCGATTAGGATTAGAAACATTAAATTTTGCAATTAAAATAAAAGACAGTACTGGTGATCCAAGTAGAACACATTCAATGATATAGCATAAGAAGAATGTGTTAGACCCGGTTTATAAAGTTTCTTGTACTTAAAATTCTCGTACATGGTTTAAGTAGCAAAAAGTGCAGGGGAAACATAAATTCTCAATGGTCAGAAATCAGACTATGCCGGTCGTTTAAGTCTATCTGAACTGATCATAAGGGCTGAAAAGGTGGACATTGGACAAGGACGTCCATTTTCTACTTACAACCAAGATTTCTTAAAGCTTGGGCGTGTTGGCCCTCTTCTAATGAAGAAAGCTGACATGCTTTCTTAAGTATTACTGTGCAAGAGAATATTTGAAATTTTGAATGACTTTATGCTTCTTTTTTTCTTTTTACCTTTTTTTTTGTTATGATGCTGTTCTTTTGAACCTTTTCCATTCCTATTAATTTCTTTTTTATTTTTTTGAGCGGGGGGATTTGGCCCTTTCTATTTGTTCTCTCTAACTGATTGCGTCTCTATATATATTATCATGGGAAAGTTCACGTTTATTCATGTGTACCTAAAACATGATAATTAACAGAACTTTCCGAGGTGAAAAACCTTACTTAGGGCTAGTAGAAAGTGCAACATCTTCAGTTCTAATACCTTGCCATCGAATGAGGGATGAGAAAGTGTCGAGAGAAAAAAAAATGAATTTACCTCTTGGAATGTGACAGGTATGTTTCAGTTATGCATGGCAATCAGGTCAAGGTCAGTTGTCTGCTTGCGAAGACAATAAAGACACCTCTCTACACGAACTCAAGTTGCTTCCCCAACTCTCTCTCTCTCTCTCTCTCTCTCTCTCTCTCTCTCTCGCCCTCTCTCTCATGTATAATTTGTATATAGACTTGTTCACTTCACACATGCAGGGGTAGCCTTACCACCTAGAACGTCCCCATATAAATCACACCAATTCCGTAGTTATAAGCTTTAGATACTGATAACAGCTGTTGCTCTAATGGACATGTGAAGTAGTGTGACAGTTAGAAAGAAGAGTTCTAAAATTAGGAAAGGAAACTTCTCAGAACACCTTTATTTTAAAATGTTGCAAAGAGAATAAATTTTCAATGTCAATAGCTTATTAGCTTTAGGTGCAGTGGCGGAACTGCATAGGGGGCAGCCAACACCCCCCCCCTCCCCCCAACAAAAAAACACGCACAATCATATTTTTGTTCAAAACATATATATGAAGAACGTATACTAAATTATACTAAAATTGGTCAAAATTTATATTTCTATTTGGTTTTGGTGTTAATATGTTAAGTATGAATTCCCTTGAGGTAACTACTTTTAGAACAAACTAGCCTTTTTTCTAATTTCATTGCAGACAATGTCAAAGTCAAAAAAACTAAAAAATAATCTCCTACTTTAATACTAGTACGTAATTTCTTTTATGGTAGTTATAGGTAAGTAAAAGTAACATTAAATTAACAACTTTCAGACACATTATTTATTGTTGTCAAATGATGAAAAAAGTCTTTTCTATTTTTGGAATTTATGTTACTTTGTTACATACAAAACTTTGAAAGCTTATCAAAATAAGAAGCAATACCCAAAAATTAAATAATTTGAATTGTTTTTTCTGTGATAATTGTTTAAACTCGATTCATATACAGAAACAGGCCCTGATCGATTACCTTACCTAGTCGCTTGTATTGTGAGGTAGAACGAAAAGTCTATTTTGAAAAGATCATCTGTCTATATCAAATGAAACCATCATCTTCTCCTTTAGACTACCCTACCTCAGTTGGGTCACCCTTAGCCAAAGATAAATTGTAACATTGCCATAATAAGATCCAACCTGGTCAGCACAAGGAGAACAACCACTGTTGGAAATGAAGGATGACAATTTATTCATTATTGTTTGGTAGGTGGCTTTTTGCAAAAGAGTAGAACAATAAAACACTGACAATTCATCTTTTCGGTATTCTAGCACAAAAAGTCATTAGCATTCACGTAATGTCATATTCAATCTCCAAACATTGAGCAAAATGATAGTTCAACAACAGAACTGTTTCTCACATTTATGCCAATCCTCTGCCCTAAAGTTATTAATCCGGCACAACTCCATGTTGTTTGTCTGTTCTGATATTTTTTCTAATTCATTTATTTAATAAAAACCTACTAATATTTTCATAGATAACATGGATCAGATACAGAAGCTAACTGGTTAGCTGAAACTGTTTGATCTTCTTGTAGTGAGAGCAAAGACCTGAAATTGAATCTTACATTCAGCACAAAGGAATGGGTTTTAGGAAGAGTTATATGCTATCTACACAATTTTGTATCCAAAATTATATCCATAACTGCAAACATGACTACATATGTGTTTAAGTGGCCTCACTTCACACTTTTTCTTGTTGAACTTAGGCGAAGTTATATATGCTGTAGTAAGCAATTGTAAGTAGCATCATCCTTTCAGAAAAGGGAGAAAATTGTATAGAATATTACAAAATCTGCTGAATTTCCTATATATTACAGAACTTTGGTTCAGCATAATCTACAAAAGCAGAATCAGCAGGGCATGGCATACACTTGCACTAGTCTTCTTTGACAATGCCAGAAAAGTCTTTCACTTCTAATTTTTATGCTGTATCATTTTTCTAGTGTAGAGAATATGAAATTTGACTTTTCCTATTGACTAGGGAAAAATAAGAAACTTGTAGGGACTACAGAATAATTTTGTTTGCTTTGGTGTTTCTAAAGGAAATCTCCCACCAGAGGCAGCCTGCAAACCATCAGCGCTTTAAGTGACCTACCTCCCTTAAAATATGGAAGGTCATCCTCATATTCCTTGGAGTTTACAATAGGCATACAAACAGGACCCAAGGAAGCCAAGTGATTGACCAAGAACATTGAACTGGGAACAAAACATAAGACAAAAGTTTAATAAATAAATAAATAACAAACACTGAAAAGGAGCACTAATCAAGACAGCAAAGGAATTTGTCTTTACCAAATCAAATGGAAGTCCTCCGAATAATAGCCAGCCAAACCCACTAGTAAATACATCCTGGAAAATAATTATAGGTCAGGAAACAGTATATTAATGGAATCTGGAGAATCACCAAATTGTCAAACATTTATGAAACCCACCATATATAAGTTTCAGAGGCAAATTAGTTTTTCGCAGCTCAATTTCTATAAGACTGTAAGAGTACTTTACAGAACAAGTTCAGCTCACTATGCATGTCACCATACAGGGAAAAACAAACTTAATGGTTTTCATGTCTAAACTAATGGCTAGTACAGTCAGTAAAATCTTTTGGCAGCCAATATTAAGAATGACAAGATGAACAAGAAGTCTGTCAAGAAAATGGAGGCAGGCCGGCAATGGAGTCAAGAGTGAGCAGCTAGATACAATCCACCAGCTTTGCAGTCCAAAATGTTTCAAGAAAAAATCTTTAACCGGAATCATCATCACATAAATTAACACAGCATTCATTTCTGCCAACTTGCTGATCAAAATAGGCAAAGACATTACTAACCTTTAAATTACCACAGATTGCCTGTGTAAGTGCCGAGTTGATAGTTGTATTTAAAACTACAATGTAGTTTATAAAGAAAGTCACAACACAGGAAAGAAGCATCACAACCTGTACAAGATTCCAATGCAGCAATTCAAATAATGACTCCAAATTATCAATTGACTGATATAATAACAATGACATGAAATATTCTGGAAAGGCATAACACAAACACATACTTGTTGTAAGAAATTGAGAAACAGATAAATAGTAAATAATCAGAAAATAAATAAGGGAATTGAGGTAACTGGTAAGTTTCAAGTTGCATGACAGAAGATAATGATGGAATTTCTTAAATTTCAGCGGATGCACTCAACGAGAAAGCATAGTGTCATCTAGAGTTGCATAAGGATATACATTTTGAGGACCAACTTGAGCATTGTCAAGATAAATTTATCAGAAATATAATGATTTACAGATTTATGGTGTATCAGTGTGGTTTTAGAAGGAAAAATTAAAAAGAATTCTAGGAGAAATGATGCTCTTATATTCCCACTCATATCTTATGTAACAAGATTTTTTGTGAAACCGACTATTGCACTGCTTGTTCAAAGCCGTAAAGATCAATTGAGATGTTATGCCTTAAGCTTGTGATGAAAGTGTCACAATTCAGTTGAAGGGTTCAATTTGTGCAAGGAAGAAGTTCAACAACAATAAAACTGACGACGGCAGCAACTGAACCAACAACAAAAGTAGCCAACATTATAATAAATGCAGAAAAAGGAAGCATCAACTTAACAAAAGAAAAAGCAAAGGAAATATAATAGTTTCTCAACTTGCCGAAATCCAAAATACTTATTAGGATTATTAGAAAACACTCATAACAACGGTTTCAAACTTGCACTATGAATGCTCTAGCCATAAGATTTGTTAACAAGAATCACCTGAAATCCAGGGTAGAACAAATAAGGGAAGTTCAGTGTTGTTCTTAGGTCTCCTCTGAGTAAGGACCAGAGCAATAAGATTGGTCCACAAATCAACACTAAATAGAAAATAATGAGTTAAAATGAGTCCAATTTATTACGTTCAGAACAGATGAAATTGAAGATTAAACAACACTTCAAGACCTCTTAATCTTACCATTACACCACATAAGACCAAAAATATTAAGGCCGCTGGATTTACCTATAAAAGTTGTAAATATATCAAATTCAGTAATAGAACTCTAAAATAACGCAATGAATGAGACATGAGAAGAAAAAATGAAACATCTTACCAACACGAGAAACAGAAGCAAGGTATACTGCCTTACACATGTTTTCAATGAAAACAATTGAATAGGCATAGGCATCAAATGCCAAGTCCCGAGCTCCGGCGACAAATGCACCAGCTATGATTATCCCAACACTGATAAATCACTTGGATCCGTTAGGCAAAGTATGTAATGCAGAAAAGTCACTTAAGAGTCCATGATAAACAAAAAACTGACAGGGTACATAAACCTGAATATATATATATATATATATATATATATATATATATATATATATTGCGCAGCTTATGCATGTTAAGAATTGATTAAACCTCTTTCAATCCTATAGAAACAGAGCATCAGTGACAAACTAATAAGACAACCAAAGGAAAAAGGTCACAAATGACATCCCCCTCCAAAATGAAAAGGGAGGGGGGAGACTGGAATATTAATAATCAAATTTCCATAGAAAAGAGATAAAAACAATAAGTAACTAACAATTTTTGGGGATCCTCCAACATAATAAAACATATAGAAAAGATTATGAAGATTCAATAGTATTTTTGGGGACTTGCTTAAACTAATACACCTCCATCTCCTACAAATGACGATCACTCCGTGTGGGAGGCAGACAAAACTATAGACTCAGCTTCTCCATCAATAAAAAAAAATATAAACTGCATTAATTTACCATATTCAGGGTACCTCTTCTTCTTGTCTGCACCTCAGGCTTAGAATGAGTTACTCTTTTTAGCAGTCCCTAGTCATCTTCATCTTTGAAGATGACAAGTCATAGAAACAATGCAACCGTTATTTAAGGTCATTTACACTATATGGAATTCCGTTTTTACATGTGCATCTTCTATATTCATTTGTAAATAATGCAACCGAGCATCCAAACATCAAGCTCTACCTTTTATGATTTATTTTTCAATTAGAAGATTACATATGTTTTCTCTAGTATTATTTTATTTTGCATAATCACTCAATTCTCCTTTCTTTTAATAAAGGAGGTCACAGACTTAATTAGGAGTTGTGAAAAGGTGGGTCAAAAGTGAGTATTGAGAACTCAACATTTGATGCTTTCTGAGCATGTTAGGTGTCACTCTGCCACTAGCTTGAGGTTATTGCCTCCCTCCCTTACTTTTATATAGAAATTCTTGTGTATATTTAATCTTAAACTAATAAAAAGCTAACACATTATTATTTAAAATGTAAAATAATTGTCTGACATAGAAATTCATACAAAATTTATTTATTTAATATAAAATAATAATGTGTCATCCTTTTAGTGATATAGTCTAAATAAGTTTTATAAACTTAGTCGACATAAAAATCTCTTTGTTAAGTAATACCACGACATTACCAAAGTACTTAATTTGGAGCGTTTAAACATTTATGTCACTTCCACTATTCCATTATACTTTAAATCTTCGCAAAACTTTTACTCCAAATCCCATCTAGAATATAGTCCATAACAAAATGTCTAACTCAATTTTGAGTGGACTCTCATTTGGCTTTGCCTTTGTAAAATTCTCATTCCAGTAATTATAATATTTTAGTTCCAACTTAAGAATATGTCTAAAAGATATATAATAATTTATTATTTAAAATCTACGTGTTCACAGTCACCCACAAGAACCAAATATAGAAAAATTACAATAATAACAATCAAGCCTTACCCCCACTAAGTGGGGTCGGATGCATGCATCAAATGAGGGGAAGAATTAAGGCCACAACACGGCAGCTTTTCACAATACACAACACAGTTCTGGTCATGAATATATTGCTCATCTCCTTCAGAAAATTAATCAATTTACTGAATGTGCATAAACAGGGACATGCATGGAAAAAATAAAACAGATCACCATCCTCCTTGTTTAATTATCATTTATCATCAATGTTGCAACTGCAAGTACAACCATTGGATGGAAGAATGGTGTGTGAGTGCCATACCTTCCAATAACGAAACTTGAATGTCTCTGCCCCGACAGAAAATACTCCACAATCATTGTGAAAGCCACAGTAGTTCGCCTGAGGGTGGTGTACATGGGAACATTTATGCCGCGCACAGCTTCCATGGTCACCACCTTTCACCAAATAAGCAGGGATGGTTAGAGAAACTTATTTCCTTCTTGTCTAAGAAAAAGACAGAAAATCTTTATAAATACTTACCATAAATAGAAAATATGTTAATGCAAGAGGAAGGGTGTGAGCTAATGTCCTAAGGGACACAAATTTTGCTGGGTTATAATTAGAAGTGCTCTGGGATTCACCCGTTGTGAAAGAAATTATCTTCCAGTATTTCATCACATAGAGAATAATAAATGCGCATATCATCTGAAACAAACATGATATATAAATTTTCAGCATGAAAAAAATGAATTATTGATAGAAAATATTGAAGATATAAACTATTTTGTGGTAAGTGATGGAATGCGTATCAACGGGAGACAAAGGAAAAAGAGAGAGAAGTATATATAATGGCTGATATATGGTATGGAACTGAGTCATAATACAATGCAACAAATTAAGGTTGAGTGCTCAGCAATTACAGTGAGACAAACATTAGCGTAAGGATAGTCGCAAACCATCTTGAAAAATAAACTACCTGAGAAAGTATCATGACATTTGCAAACGGGAAATTGTAAGAAGAGAGGGCTGCTTTATTGAACATGACCAAGAGAACTGTAGAATCAATGAAAATTATGAAAACAAACGTTAAAAGGGCACATCTTCGATCCTACTTGAACCAGTAATTAAGATATCTAAACAGGCAAAGGCAAAGCTAGACACATATAGAAGAATAAAAATAACCACATCAGTTTTCTAGTATTGCAACATATAAAAGTAGTAAAAGACCAGAGAGAGCAATGCTACACTGCAGATGGACAATTATCAGTACAAAAGTTAAAATATGTTATTGGGCTGCACACTAGTACTTGTCCTAAAATATTAGCATATAATTAGGAGCCTGATTAGAAATTATTAAGTGGGGTACTATACCGTGGAATTTTAAAAAATGAGGCAAATTTTACCTTTGTAAGGGTGCCTATCAAAAGAATTATGTATACTACATATAGAAAATTGCTTTGGGGTGTGATTGCCCCAAACTATATATAACAAAGTTCCTCCCTGAGTATAATTAATAGGAATATTAGGTTAATGTTTTGTATACATCTTATAACATCTCATTACTCCAATTTTTTCTCTCCTCTCTTTTCCATCTTTTCCCTATAATTTCAACAATTATGGATCACTTTTTAAGGAATCTTTATCAGTAACTAAGGCACATTTAGTTTCCCTGGTCATGTGCACGCGCGGAAATAATAGACCCCGTAGGGTCACCTCCAAATGGGAAGGACTGAAGCAATATGAAGCCCAGGGAGAAGTAGACCCTTAAAAATCATAATCCAAGCAGGTTTTAGATGAAAGCTCTACCATTGAACTACTTTTCAATAAAGTTAGGGCCTGATTTTTGTATTTGTGAAGTTGACACTTCCAAAATTGTAATTAATGGAGCACTCGTAACCTTGATGCTGACTCAATCCTCACACTGTTAGCTTTTTCCCTAAGTTCATAACAATTTATAGACATCCTAAAGCAGACAAATTCTCTACTGTTTATATTATAACAAAAAAGGTGGCAAGAGTCATTCATCCCAATCCTCAAATCTTTCACATCCGATGGTCCCCACCACCAGCTTATTTCAAATTGATATTTCACACTAATCTTTGCAAACTCATGCACTAAAGCAATATAACATTCACTGACTGAACTTGAAACTAATGTCTTTCCTCCATGGAGCTGAAGCTGTAAGATCTGAAACTACCATTTACCAAACATTTCACTCCTTTCTTATACTCTTATGAATCTTTAGAGCTCAATAACTGAATAAGTCACAAGTAACCTTGGAGTTACAGAAAAACCTTTTGCTCTTTACAATCTTAAGATTCTTAACCTTTTGGAGTAACAGATAATTTATTTATCATAAAAAGAAAAAAAATAACCATTCAAATCAAATTCTTAATCATTTCATCTTCTGCCCATTCGAAATCAAACCATCCCACACATGTTGAGCCAACATAGAAAAAAAAGTTAAAAGGAAAACGCAAGTATATGTGATTTATACCATTAAATCAAGTTTAATCATTGTAGAGTGAGGGTACAAAATGTTAATAATATAACTGACTCAGGAAAAAAGTTTTACTAAATATATATGCCTAAAAAGATTAAATAATAATGTAGATAACAAAGAATAACATGATGTTGTTAAAGAAGTAAAAACGAACCCGAAGAGGCCATATAAGATAAAGCAGCGTAGACTCCTTTTCTTGTCATGGCTGAACCTTTCTGTTGTTTCTCTTCACTCTGTTTGGGATCAGACAGCATCTGATTCTTCACAGACTCCATTAATGGCATTCACTCTTTTAGTTGCTTTCTCTCTCTGACTGAGACTGTGTCCTTCTCTTTGCCTGAGAATTTGGGGCGTGAAGGGACTATTTTATAGATGAGTAGAGAGAGAAGTGGAGAGAGGGAAAGGAGTGTTTTTGAGTGGCAAACGACGTAAGGGGAAGGTGCCATTTGTAGCATGGCCCCGGCTTATTTTATCATATATAAACACACAAAAACAAAATCACCAAGATTTGATCGATGATATAGAATAGTTATTTCTATTCTTATGTTTGATTTTGTCATAAATGTAAAGCACATCTACTATTTTAACAACAAAAAAGGTACATTTATTCTATTTTGGAATAAAATTAAATATAATAACAAAAATATATAATTTATTTTTGCCACATTTAAATCACAAATCTCACCTATTAAAAGAAATAATAACTCTTATTACCAAAAAAACAAATAATAACTCTTATTACCAAAAAAAACAAATAATCACCCTCATTCTATAAAATTACTATAATTAAGGATAAAAATAAATCATCATAAGTGCATTTTTAAAAATAAAAAATAAAAAATATGTTTGTTTCTTTAATTTTTGTCCTTGCTTGGATATTCTTATACTTTTTAGGTGTGAGACAAATCTTATTCAGGGTACTGAGACTACTTTTCCTTACAAGTGTTTTCCTACGAGTATTATGCTTATTTAGATGAGCTTTTCTTTTATAAAAATATATTATATATCTATATAAAAAAAGTACTTTTTATTTTTCTTAGCATGCTTGGATGATATTTTAAAAAAAAAGATGAAGCACTAAAAAATGTCTTTTTTTAAGCTAATTTTTTAGCTTATGAAAAAAGATCACATCAAAATCCACCATGCCAAGCATTATCAAATCCACTAACAAAAGTTTGCCTCCTACTATGATCTTGCAAGATCTATAGACTGAGTTAGCTAACAAGAAATTATTCATAGGTGTAGATACTATCAAAGGCTCCCCAAAGGGTGAAAGAACTCTCCCAAGTCGAGAAGCAAAGACATGGGATATAAAGGAGTGTGTAGCTCCAGGGTCAAACAAAACATGCACATCATGGCAGCACACTAAAAGTATACCTATCATAACGACAATGGATGCCTAAGCATCTTGACAAGTTAAGGCAAACACACAAGTCTGTCCCCTGTCAGTTTGCCATTGACCTTTGCCTCTAGATTCTCTACCACCCTGATGAGAACTATCCCTAATTTTAAAAATAACATCTTTTATCCTTTATGTTTTTAAACCCTACCAATACCCTATATTCTTACATGTCTATTTTTTCTTTGTGACTTTATCATCTTCATTTTCCTCTCCATTCATATTTAAATTACACAGAATGTCTGGTGATGAACAATATTCTAATAGAAGTGGGTATGAAGGAAATAAAATTGATTATGTTACAGCCAGTAGATTAGCAGCTTGTGGAGTTGCCAATCATTTTTTACAATATGTGATCTAATAAGAAAAAAAGACTTCAAAACTCTTAAGACATATGTGGTAAATCCTTTTTTACTTCTACATGCTCTTTCAAGTAATTTTATCATTAAAAAAATACTTTTATATTTTTACATTCAAATAATAATAAAATTAAAAAATAATACTTTTTGAGTGTTGCATAAAAACATAAAATAACATTTACTTTTACAAAAGATATTTTTAAAAAGGATAATAAAAAAATCTTTTTTTTAAAACTCATCCAAACGAGCCTTTGGATCACATGCAGTTGCATGTGCAATTAGAGAGAGGTAGACATAAGAGGTGAATCTTATAATTTTCTAAATTGTGGGACTCACATGATTTTTTTTTATATCTCTCTAACTATACATGCAGTTAAACTCTAAAGGATCCTTAACACGAATGTCAGGCTCGAACAAATACAATAAAATCAGTTCAATACAAAACTTAGCACAAGTGATTGAATTAAGTTATCTCCCAAAGATCTGAATGCAATTTAATCAAACCAAGATGAGAGAAAAAAAAAGGAGGGGTTTGGATGATTATCGTATGTAAAAACAATAATTGAATTAATAGAAATAATTTAAGAAAACAATCAATCCAAGAATTCATTCGAAATTTCATTTGATCTTTCATCGACCACTAAATGTGCAATTGAGTTCAATTGATTGGCTAACCTAGACCTAACCAAGAGCTATGCATTAGATCTAGCATTCATTATTAGGCAATCGCTTAGAATTCAACTAACAATTGACACACAAATCTATAAGCTCACAATTCATGTTGGATATATGTTAGTTTAAGAACAAGAATTCCATTAACCTATGTAGCAAATCTGCACACCTAATCTCTTCAATTCAAGTGATGAAACCGTAATTAATCAACCAAAATATCATCACAATTCATAATCAAGAATACACAAATAGATATCTCTATTCATAAATTCAATATCAAAATTAAGAGAAGAAGAGAAAATTCAGTTGAGCATCATTTTTGAATTTCAATATAATATCTCAAGATCAAACCAGAATTCCTTCAAGAACCTTGGATTGATCTTAGAATTAGCCTTCCATGACTAAAGCCCAAGAAAGTTTGTGGAGGAAGAGAGAAGAGGAAGAGAGAAACCTCACAAGTCTAGAGAAAAATAAGAGAATCAGAAGTCTATTTTCGTGTTGTCTTTCCCTCCAAATGACTGACTCTAAAACTCAATTTACAAGTCTTCCACTAGATTAAGACTAATTATTTTCCTCTTAGCTTTAATTGACCATCTCATTTATCTAATTTGGGCTTAAGATGAAGAGATTATGCTCAAATTAATCTAAAGAGATATCTAAAAAGTCAGATAACTTCACGTGAGACAAACATTATCCAAACGACTTAGTTTCGAAAATGTATTCAACATAAAAGTTGAATCTATGCTTTTTATCTTTCCATTGGCACCAGTTTCAGATTCAATTGACATGTATAGCCCAAGTTATGGCCAAATTACTGACACATGTTAGGTTCAAACGATAACACCTCTGTTTTGACTTCCAGGCCTAATGTGGCCCACTATACATCCAATTTAGCTCTTGAGCTCTTCAACAAAGTTGTAGAGCTCCCTCTTATATTTCCTACAAAGTAATATTCATAATTATTAGACGTCTAGAATACAAAATATGCCAAAAATACAGAAATAATGTAAATTTCATATAATGCTGAAAAAAGCAATTAAGCCTGATTGAAATTCAAACTTATAAAATGTGATCAAGTCCAATCAATTAAGTACATAAAAGGGATAAGATACTAAATATGATGGATTAATAATGTATGTGAATAGTATTTATCAATCCTGAACCTTTCCCGCGCTAAACTAACAGGTTGTTTTTTGTCATGACCCGATCCTAGACCATTACCAGCGCACAGACTAAGTTAGCTTAACATTAACCTAGCCTGATAAGCCTAACAAAAATGCTGATAGACCACTATAAAAACTTAGAAATGGGTTATCGAAAATTCGGTAGAATCTCCTCTAAAAACTGAATAAACCAAAACTTTCAATCATCCTAGAAAACAATATAAATCTCATAAATCACCACAACAAGCATGAGCTTTTCTCATGCACTAGCTTCTCTTCATCAAATGAGGATCTTAACTCTGCGTTGCCTTAATACTATCCACCAATGTCGAACAAATGCATATAAGCTAATAATGAATTTGTGTCTGTGATCTCAAATTGTACTCCATCATCCATAAGATCCTAAAACTCCTTCACTATTGCCCTTCTAGCTTCAGCTATATGGGCAAGATTACCCATGGACTTCCTACTCAAAGCATCAGCAACTACATTCACCTTTCTTGGGTGATGGAAAATCGTGTAGTCATTGTCTGTTAGGAGCTCCATCCACCTTCTCTGTCTTTAGTTCAAATCCCGTTGCTGAAAGATATACTTAAGACTCTTATAATTAGTGTAGATTTCACATGTTTCATCATATAAGTAGTGCCCCTAAATCTTAGGAGAAAAAATTATTGTCGCCATCTCCAAATCATGTGTGGGATAGTTTTGCTCATGTTTCTTAAGTTACCTAGAAGCGTAAGCAATCACCTTTCCATGCTGCATCAGCCCACAACCATTTCCAACTTTAGAAGCATCACAATAAATTACATATTCAACATCTACTGGAAACTCTGTTCACATGCATCTATCCACTGAAACTTAACTTGCTTGAGTGCCTGAAACTATATCTATACAAAACTATATCTCTCTATCAAGCGGTAACCCTGGTAACTCCTTTGGAAACACATTGGGATACTCACACACCACTGGAATATGCTCCAAACTCCCCCTGGCATACAAGTGCCTCTCATTGAAGCTAAGTACCCACGGCAACCTTTCCTCAACAACCTCCAAGCTATTATAGCTTATATGAAGTTACATGGTGACAAACTTCGATCACCTTGAAACATAAAAATTGGTTCCTTAAGCATATTAAATTGTACCACCTTACTATGGCAATCCAAGGTAGCATGACAAGAAGCCAACCAATTCATGGCTAGAATCACATCAAAATCCACCAAGCGAAGCATTATCAGATCCGCTAACAAAAGTTTGCCTCATACTATGATCATGCAAGATCTATACACTGAGCTAGCTAACAAGAAATTATTCATAGGTGTAGATACTATCAAAGGCTCCCCAAAGGGTGAAAGGACTCTCCCAAGTCGAGAAGCAAAGAAATGGGATAGAAAGGAGTGTGTAGCTCCAGGGTCAAACAAAACACGCACATCATGGGAGCACACTAAGAGTATACCTATCATAACGACATTGGATGCCTAAGTATCCTGACAAGTTAATGCAAACACACAAGTCTGTCCCTTGTCAGTTTGCCCTTGACCTCTACCTCTAGATTCTCTACCACCCTGATGAGAACTACATGATCCTCGACCACCTGAAGCAATAAATTGGCTCACTGGAGTGACTAGTACTAAAGCTCTACTAGAAGAGGGATGGAAAGATAGCATAGGGCAATTCCTCATAAAATGCCCAATCTGACCACATTGATAGCACCTGGATGAACCCTGCATTCAAGGTCCAATGTGTATTCTCCCACAAGTAACACATGCGATAGGAGTCCAATCAGAATGCCACTAATGTTGAGAATCACATCAACTCTGACTCATGCTAGTTGTCTGACTACCCTAAGTGTTGAGTTGAGTTCGATTCCCCTGCTGGCCTGACTAACCTCTCTAACACCTCCACTACCATGGCCCTAATGGCCACCACGCGATGTCTCAGAGTTTAACTTCTTGTGCTAGTCACGAGAAGCTCATTCTTTCTCTCTATTCCCCTGCTCAATCGTCAAATCACTATTCAAGGCCTCATCATATGTCATCTTATAATGGCCCGCAATCGACCTGAATAAATAACTCTTCAAGCCTTTTACAAACTGTTGAACATGTAGCTCCTCAGTGACTACTAAGTGTGGTGCATAGCTGGACAACCGCATGAGCTAAATATTGTACTTCATCATGAACATTTGATCTGTCTGTACTAAAGCCTTAAACTCTCGTGCCCTGGCATCTCAGACACTCTGAGGTAAGAAATAAGTCATGAACAGTCAAACAAACTCATCACAAAACAAAGGGAGTGACCATGCTGGCCTCGCAAGAAGTATGCTCTCATACCAACCTCTAGCTTCATGCTATAGTCGAAATGCTCCCAACTCAAACCATCCTAACTGGAGAACAAAACAATCATTTGCATATCCATGACACCTCATCAATAAAACTCTAAGGATCCTCAAGGGTGTCTGATAAACACTATTTGCATACATTTATAAGCCCTCACATTTAGTATCTTATTCTTCTTTTGTGCTTAATTGATTGGACTTGGCCACATTTTATAAGTTTGGGTTAATTTATGCTTAATTGCATTTTCTAGCATTATTTGGATTTTACATTGTTTCAGTATTTCAGGCATAACTTAAGTTCTAGACATCTAATAATTGTGAATATTACCTTTTAGGAAAATAAGAGGGAGATCCAAAACTTTGATGAAGAGATCAAGAGCTAAATCAGATGTCTAGTGGGCCACACATTAGGCTTGAAAGTTAGAAGAGGGAAGTTGTCACTAGAACATGACCAGTGTACAATAATCGAGCCATAACTTGGGCTATAGGCGTCACATAGAGGTAAGACATGTGCAATTGGAAATTTAAAATGCAGTGCTTCAACACTTATGAGACCAATTATTGAAACCACAACATTCTAATGATGTTTTCTGCGTGTGAAGTCAGTTGAGGTCAAGAGACCTCTTTAGAGGAATTTGGCCATAACTTCAAATTATGTGTCCATTTAAAGCTAAGAGGGAGAGGATTAACATTAACCCAAGGGCAGACTTGTATTTTCAATTTTAGTGTTAGTTATTTTGGGAGAAAAACTATCACACGAGATTCATTCTCTCATTCCCTCTTATTTTTTTCTAGTTTTCTCGCTAGTTTTTCTCTCTTCTTCCTTAAGCTTCTTTGGACTATAGCCATGGACGGCTAGACTCTAAGATCAATCCAAGGTTCTTGAAGGAAATTTGGTCTGATCTTGAGACCTTGTAGTGTAATTTGAGTTTAATTGAACTTTCTCTTCTTTTCTTAATTTTGATCTTGAATCTATAAATAGAGATATCTGTTTGTGCGCTCTTAATTATGAATTGTGATGAGATTCTGATTGAATAATTATAGTTTCATCATCTAAATTGTAGAGAATAGGTTTGATGACTTACTACCAAAGTTGATGAAATTCCTGATTTTAAACTAGCATCGATTAACATAAATTGTGCGATTACATGTTTGTGTATATTTTGTTAGTTAAACTCTAGGCGATTACCTAGAAGTGATTGCTAGATTAAATGCAAAGATCTCAGTTAAATCTAGGTTAACCATTCAATTGAATTCAAATGCATGTTTAGGGGTCAATAAAAGATCAAATGGAATTTCAGATGGATTTCTTGGATTGATTGTTTTGATTAATTGATTCCTCTTATTTTAGTTTATGTATTTTGATTCTATGACATATAAACCCCCTTTGCTCATCCTGATTTGATTAATTTGCATCAAGATCTTTGGGAAACAACTTGGTCCATCCACTCATACTACAAATTTTGCTACGAATCGATTTTTTTTATTTGATTGAGCTTGACACTCTTATCAATGTCTGAGCCTCTAAAAACAAAGGGATTAAACTTCATAAAGTTAATAAGTGAAACTTCATTCTCTTTGTGGAGTACAAGCTGTTGCTCGCTCTGCCCTGCCTTCTGGTGAGGCTCTAGATCTACCTGAGCATGATCTTCACGTGCTTGTTGTTGCCCATCAACAACGTTCACTAATTGTTCTATTGCGTATTGCACATTCTGTATACTAGCTGCTAACTAAGTTAGTGTTGGGTCACCACGCCTAGCTCTAAGAATCTTAACCTCAAGCATCTTACCAACCCTTCCATGTCTACCTCGACTACGACCGCGATCGCGACCTCTTGTGGACAATTCATGAGGTCGAGTAGAAACTTCATAAAAAATTGCTCTACTAACAGGTCTAGTCCTAGGTGGGATCTTGACCTAGGGAAGAATATAGATTAGATAAAAAAAATAAGAATACCAAGTAAGATTAAATAAGGAAAGCTAAAACTGAATACACAACTATAACAAGCGACTGTGGTTCAACAGGTGTGCGATCATAGCTTCTTGCATGTAATTTGTGCCCGGGTACACAAGTTACAAATAAGGTTCTACAACTACCAGAATTTTATAGCTAATAGGACCTACTAACCAAAGTTGTGATACCCACTTTGTCATGACCCGATCTTAGGCCATGATTGATACACAAGATAAGTTAGCTCAACATTTACCTAGCCTGACAAGCCTAACAAAGAATGTTGATAGATCACTTTAAAAACTTAGAAAATAGATGGTAGAATCTCCCCTAAAAATTGAATAAACTAAAATTTTCAATCATCCTAAAAAAATAGTATACATCTCAATAATCACCACAACAAGCATGAGCTTTTCCCAAGCACCAGCTACACACACACACAACCAAAATCAAGTCTATAGAAAGTGACATAACCAAGATTACCATACTATATACAACTCAAAAAAATTAACAACATTATCCCCTATAGGTGTAAAATACTAGAGTCAAAATACAACACTAGCCACCAGCAGGGATGGTGGCCTACAAAAAGACTATATGCCTGGGGGAGAACAGAAAATCCTTGGAAGCAACTACTTAGTTGTTTGCTAATCTGAATTAGAAATAAATGGAATGGAGTGAGTCCTATAGACTCAGTGAGGGCATCATAAACAGAGTGAACTGGAAGGAGAGACAAATAATAGCATGAATATTTAAGCTTTCAAATAACATCAGAATATGCAGACCGATAAAAACAAAATTGATAAATGAAACTAATATAACAAATGCTTTCTTTTCTCCAAACTATACATACACATAAAACTATTTAAAAATCTTGGTCATCAATAGAGTAATCTATATGGATAACTGACATGAGGTTGTCGAGACCCCGTCAAATAATAATAATTACCGATTCGCAAACTAATTTGTAGTATAGAGCATGAACCGAATCGTCTCTCAAGGATTCAAAAAGAACAAAGATTTAATCAGATCACGATAATTAAAATGGGGGGTTTTGTTGTTGATTAACAATATTGATAAAACTATAAGACTTAAAGTTGAAAACAAATCTAAAGAAACAACCAATCCAAGGAAATTTTACCGATCTTGAGTTTAACTCATCATTGATCACAAGGAATTCACTTAATTGCTAACCGTGTTCTTGGCCTTAGATCATATCAAGACGCCTCAACATGATCCAAGAATCCTCTACTAGATAAGCATCTAGAATTTAATTAACCAAGGTTAGATAAAGTAAACATCATCCAAACATAGATTAATTTAAGATCAAGAATTCAACCAAGCTAAACAATCCATCAAAAAGCTTTAATAAATTGTTTATTCTATGTGATCCTCTTGAATACATGATAATAAAGCTATTATCACATAAACATCCAAATCAAATTAAGCAATTCAATCTAGATCAAAATTAAAAGAGGAAGAAGAGAAACTTGAATAACAATTAAGCAATATGAACAAGTAAAACAAGATCTCCAAATTAAACATCAAGATGGCTAATCCCTTGGATTGATTATGAGAGCCTAGCCTTCCATGGATAGGAAGGAAGAACTCAGAAATAAAATAACAAAAACGAAATTCTAAAGAAAATAAAGAAGAAGAGAAAGAAAACTCTCACAAATACTCAAACTTTCTTCAAACTTTCTTCAAAATTGAATCCTCTAATACAAAGAGGTTGGGTCTATTTATACTAATCCTAGAAGCCAATTTGTACATGTACATAATCTGAATACAAGCTATAAGAATATGAAAATTGTCAAAAATGGAAGCTTGATGCATGGTTGGTGGCTTGGTGCATGGTAGGTGGGTTGGTGTATGGTTGGTGGCTTTTAGTCAACAACTCTTATCCGACTTCTGGCTTCAAATTCATCACCTAGACGGTGCATTTTGGCTTGGATGCCTTCATGAAAGTTGTAGCCAGTTGTCTCCTTGAAAATCTCCAATTTGAATCATGTCATTTGGACTTTTAGAACTCCAGAAATGCCAAAAACACTGCACCTACCTCAAGTTAGGTTGGAAGAACGTGTTTCCAAATTCAGACCAACTTGTAGCTTCAGAAGCATGCCTAAAACGACATCTATTGACAAAATGGTCTTCAGTGAAGTTGGAGATATGGGTCTTATCTTTCAAATGACCAAGTTTCAGCCCAAGAGGAGGCCTATAACCCACTATATAGTCCAATATGTGCATACTGCCCAGATGGTTCCGTGACAGCAAACTCACTCTGTATTGCAAGGCTATTTTGGGCCCTCAGAAGTCCGATCCAGCTCTTGAGTTCTGCATGAAACTTGTAGATCCTTGTCTTAGCTTTCCAAAGACACCAAGATCACCTCAATTGGGTCACCGAGTCCCAAGTTATGGCCTAACCAAGGAAGAAATGTCAAAATGCATCAAAATCCGAAAATTATCCAATATTTACATTAAAATCCAATGAAGCCCAACAACATTAAACTCATCTAAAATACTAATATTGGGCACAATAAACATCTAATGAAGCCTAATACAAAGCTAACATAAGTGTCTCAAATTGATTGATCAATAACATTGAAATAACTATAATACAAATTCAGAAGTTAACTCGATCCAATAAGTCAAATATCATGCTTGTCTTAAGCTAGGGGCTTTGCCTCGCCCGACACAAGTCTCATGACTAAGGTCGCTCACCCTCCAAACACGTAAAAGGGCTAAGAGTCCTCTCACACAATAACCAAATTGAATCAATTGGTATCGCCACGTCTATTTATATCTCTGTATCTACTATGTGCACATATCATTAGTGGCAAGCAGTGTTCTAACACATAATGTAACATCCCTAAATTTCATATGTTATGATTTAGCTAAATTCTTTGAATGGATTGTATGTTCTGTTACAGAAAAGGTGATAGATTGAGTTAGAATGATTGATTTGAGATTCTGGCTATACCGGTGAACTCGGTAGAACCTAAGGAAGAAATAGGTGAAATCTAAACTCTTAGATTTACTCTGGCTAAGTTAGGACCTACTGGTAAATTTAATTTTCTTCAGGACCTATTGGGAATTCTTAGACATCACAAGGGTATTTTAGTCTTTTAACACCTCAGTGGCAAATTAGTGATTATTCCTTTAAGTGAGGGGCAAGATGGACATTTCAACATCCCCTCCCTCTTGAAATGGAGAACCGGCCAGCATAGGAGAGCCAAAGGCTCATCCTATCCAAAATCTCTAAGTTTCATAGCCAAAGCTTGCTCCAAGGTTCAAGGGTCCAAAGTAAGTATTTTTATGCACCTTTTGGCTTAGGTCTTTTGATGGTTATTGATCACTATGATCTCTTCTTCAATCCTATGGTATTAGTTTCTTAAGAAACTCATTTTCATCCCTAAGAATCAAGAACACCCATGTCTAAAAGTTGGTTGTTTTGCTTGAGTGTTTTGAAGGAAGTTGAAGGGAAGGTTGCCTTGGCTACCAATCCCATCTTGGAATCAAGTTAGGAGCACTTCAAGGTGAGTGTGGATTTACTTGTGCTATTGTATGATGTTCTTAGAGTGAAAGTGTATGATGTAGGATTAAGCTTGAATCTAGGGTTTTCACCTATACTTAAGGTTGATGTGTTTTATTTGCATGTTTTTAAAGGATTTAGGTATATGAAAGTGAATGACATGGTTAGTATATTTTGATGGATTTGAGGACATGATCCCATAGGGAGATTAGGGTTTTGATTTGAAGTTGGGCGTGGCACTATTCCTGCCCAGAAGGCCAACCACGGGCGTGGTATCCACCACGGCCTGGCCGTGGTTCTCTCTGGAAAGGAAATTTTGGTGTCTCGTGGCCAACCACGGCCGTGGCCTCCACCATGGTCTGGCCGTGGTTGTCTCTGGAAGTTTGGTTTCGTGTTTAAACATCACACCACGGCCGTGGCCTTCACCACGGGCTGGCCGTGGTTGGCTCTGTAAATACCACCACGGGCGTGGTTACCACCACACCCTGGCCGTGGTTGTCTCTGTTTCCAATTTGTTGAGTTTTGTTTTCTGAACCGTGGCCGTGGTTACCACCACGGGCTGGCCGTGGTTGACTCTGTTTGTGTTATTGTGGTGCATATGCCTAGGGTTTTGATACCATATGCTAGGGTTAGGATTAAGGATGACTTAGCATTATAATGTGATGTGTAGTTAAGCAAGAATGCTTGATAAAAGTGGCTTAGCACTATAATGAGATGTGTAGCTAAGTAAGGATGCTTGATAGAGTTGAGCATGATGGTTATGTGTTGTATATGTTTGAATTGATTACATGTAATGTTATTGTGATGATATTATGAATGAGCATGATATGAGTATGAGAACATTGCATGGCATAGTGAGATGGCCTAACCGAAAAGGGTTAGTGTACAAAACAGAGGGGTGCCTAGCTGATGAGCTAGATGGAAATGAAATAGCATACCTAATTGCATTGCATTGCGAGGTGGCCTAACCGGAAAGGGTTAGTGTACAAGAATAAGGGGTGCCTAGCTTATTAGCTAGAAGGATACGGAATTGGCATAACACATTCATATGCATATTGCGAGGGCCTAACCGAAAGGGGTTAGTGCACAACAAGAGAAGTGGAGAAAGAAAAAGTGTGAATAAAAGGTGTGAACATCATGTGCATTCATCCATTGCATTGGTTGGTAGGTGTTACTTGACATATTGTGAATTGTGTTATACTTATTCTCTACTTACATTCATACTTTATCTGCAAGTTATTCATATTCACTGGGAAGTTGTTCTCACCACCTCTTTCTCAGATTCGCAGGAACACCCCGTACCCTCTACGGGTTAAGTACGGAGGATTCTGTAGATTATTTTGAGATTCATATTTTGGTGGAGTTAAACTCCGTGATGTAACTATAATAGGAAGTGTATCACATTCTTTTGATGTAAATATGACAGGGAACTGAACACTACCTTTGATGTACTCGGTTCCGTATATGTTTAGTGTGCTCAGTCAGGATAGTGTTTAGATTACACTTGTATAACGTTGCATACTCTGATAATAGTTTGGTTGAGATCTGAGATCTCTTGATGATATATGTGTATGTGTATATATATAATATATGTACTCTGGTTGGTTTGAAATGGTTGTTGGAAATCCGCTGCTTATGTTATATTTTGTGGTAATGTTCAAGAAACAAATGAAACGCTGCCGAATTTTCTATATATATATATTCCACGTAAGGCTTATGGTTGGTAAATAACATAGTAACTAATAGGTCTTACACATAACACATAATTAATGTTGAAAAACATAATAATCAATTAGAAATATAGTATACAAATATTATCCAACAAATCAGAAAATTCTATTTTTTACAATTCTCAATAGTAAGATCTGAAATCATTTCTAAATACACAAATAGCTCATGAAGTCAATAAAATTATAACTGAAATCTTATTTGAAGAAAATTCAATTTCTCTTAGAAGGTTTGTGTTCTTAATTAAAAATAGTAAAGATGTCACTAAGTAAACTATCCACTCACCAAAATGAAGAACTAATTCAATCGTTCCCAATAGCTCCCGTGGATGTAAGTGGAGAAGTATCATGTGAATCTAATCACAAATAAAAAATAATATAATAAATCAAGTGTTGATGTATGCCCTAGAGGCCAGTTATATTTTGACTTTATGATTTACATTGTATCATGACATTTATTTAATATATGAGGCATTTCATTTATTGTGTTATTTATTTATATTAAATAAACATAATAGAGTCTTTAGAATGGCAAGTTCTATGTCATGGAATATCTAGTGCTTGACTTGATAGTGAGATGCTACTGGCTTAATTGGAACGTTATTCTTAAATGTCTCTAGTCAAGTATTTTTGTCAATTAGGACGGCAATGACGCATTGAGACTAGTATATGCGTAGGCTGATGAACGTGTCTCACAGGTCATGGATATGAGATATCAAGTCTACACATGGGTACATATTAGAGTAATGATGTACTAGACTGACCCACCATGAGTACACTACATGAATCATTACGTGAGTGTCATAAGTGGTTCTCATAGTGGCAATGGTGTATGTGGTCCTTTGACATGAGGTCACTACAATTCCCAACATAAGGTGTTATAAGTTTTAATATCGTCAAACATCACCTGTAATAGGGTGATCATAAAGTCGATTATTGGACATGTAACAAGTCTTATGGAGGGATGTGAGTGACATAGATAGGATTAGTCCCTCCCACTAAAGAAAGCGATATGTTCAGGCCCTTTAATGAGTGAGACTTGAAAATGCATAGCAGTGCTCAAATGAGTCGATATGAGATATTGATCTCATTAGTCTTTATAAGTCTAATTGGCAATCAAGAAACCAATGATTAAACTATACAAGGGTGACACGTTCCATGCCTTGTGTTTAATCAAGATATCAGGACAAAGGGATTAGACTACATGGTAACATTAGTCACGGTTAGGTTATGTCAAATCACTAACATTCCTATTACTTGAGTAGAGTGATGTATTGCTAGATATCGTTCACTGTTTGTAATATTAAATAGGATTTAATGTTACTGTCAACGTAATAGGACCCTACAGGGTCGCACACATAGAATTGATTGGAATTGAGTTAAATAGGGCTAGTTGGACCATTAGTCAGACTAGATATGCTAACCCAATTGAATAGGCCCACACATGAGTCTGACCTAGGTCAAATATGTGTAGGGAGCCTATATATACATCTCTTAGTCTCTTGTGCCACACTACTACACACGCACAACTGAGAGTCGGGAACAGTTTCCGAGTAAGAGAGAGATTGGGAGAAATTTGCCCCCCTTTCTTGGCTAGCACCGTGCCGAAGAGGGAGACCTTCACATCTATTCGTGTGGATACCGTAGAGACGCTACAATAACGTTCATTGCAGTGTTCATGATTTGTTGTCCATCACGAAATCAATTTCGTCCATAAGCTAATCATCTTAACACAGGTTATGACCATCGCATGGATCCTTAGAAGGTTTCGTATTTTTTTTTTCCGCCGCATTTTCTGGTTGCGAAACCCAACATCAAGATAGGCCAACAAGTTCTTACACAAAGTTGCAACCATGAAAGATAACATTTTCCAAATGTAACATAAGTTGTGCTTCTAAGGTTTGTAAGTTCTTCCAAGAAATATGAGATTTCTACTCCAATCTAACTCTAAAGTCTCAATCTAACTTTAAAGTCTCAATCTAACTCCAAAGTTTCTAACCACTACTTAGAAATTATCCTTAACCCTTACTTTGTTATTGTTCCTTCAAAATATATTTTTTCCCATTTTATTTTAGAGTTTTTCATGAATAGATGATATAAAAAGAGTAAGACCCATGGATTAATAACTCACCTTAAGCTCTAGAAACAAATGAGTGCAATGAGTTTGGTGCCAAAATGAAAGAAAGATGGGGAAATCTTGCTTAGCTACAAGGAGGGCTCCCACGCTACCTAAGGAAAGGAGAAGACGTTCTCTTATTAGTTTCTCGTGAATTCATTTTAATGTTCTGATTCATTTCTTTCTTTAAAAAAATAAATTGAAATACCAAAAATGCCCTTAAAAAATAAATATATTCCCTACTTAATCCCTCTCTTGTTTTTGCACCATTACATTTTTAGTTTATTCTCTTTCAATATACTAAAATTAAGATATAATACATTTTTCAAATATAAGAAACTATCAACTACGAATGCATGCTTATGGTTGACTATTTTTTGTTTTTGAAATTTTGCAATCTCTTATAAATCAACGGTTTTGTCATAAGATTAAAATTTTTAAATAAATTATTTGATAGTGTGAGTGTATTAAATTTAACACTAATTTTTTAAATGCATTTCTATTTAAAAGTTTGTCAAAATTGTTTTCGTACATTATGGCACCAAATTCCTCAATATTCATAAAAACTTTCTTCCCATTTTTTTTTGTTTTAATCCAATTTTTTGTTGAAAATCATTAAAAAAAGAAAAGAAAAGAATAAGTTTACAAGGTTTCAATCCAAATTTAATATCATTAATTGACTGATGTTTTATTTTAGATTCAACAAGTTACTAACTCAACATGTTGGATTAGTGGTTAATGTGTATTTAAAAGATAACAATTAATGACAAAACTTTTTCGTCACTAAATGCTTATAATTCCATTGTTAAACAAAATAGCAATGGAATAAAAAAAAATGGACACGTGATTGTCTTTAAATTGGTCATTACTAAATTGATGGAGACTACTTATTTTGTACGTCAATAAATAATTAAAATTTTGTCTCTATTTGGAGCAAAAATTCATTCTAATTTATTTTACTTTTTTATGAATATATTATATTACGCAACCATTCAATTGCTATATATTTTATTATTATTTTAAAGACAAAACTTAGGTTGTTGCTAACAAAAAAATTATTGCTTAATTAATACTTAATGATGGATATTTACACAGAATTATTTTTTAGGTTCAAGGGGGCGGTAGTAAACTCTATGGGATTTGGGTAGAGAATTGGGAAATAGGGTGTGGGAGGGGTTGAAAATCCGAACTTGAACAACACAACCACTTGGTGGCCAAGAGAGGTGCCACTAGGCTACATGGCCATTGGCTAAGTTGTTTTATTAAATCCTCCCATATACAATTTAAACATGTATGCAAAACAAGTATCACGTAGTTCAATAGAACAACAAGAATTTGGCAATCAAACATATATATATACATATACATATATATATATATATATACATATACATATATATATATATAGGTGCAATGAGCCTAGTGGTATATATATATATATATATATGAGTGCAATGAACAACAAACATATATATATATACATATATGTATATATATGATGGACTCTAAGGTGCAATGAGCCTAAACTCATTGTATGGGTGCAATGGGTGATGTGGTAGCATTAGTGACCATTGAATTGAAAAGTTAAATCTTAGCCATCAATTGTATGAAACAGAAATTAACTCCCTTACATTCTCTTAACTTGCAAAATTCCCCACCCTCATCTCTTTATGCCCATTGTTCCTCTTTGACGTAGCTACCCGACCCACCATTCCACTTCTTTCTCGTCTCTTATTTTCTTCTATTCTTCTTTCCTTTATGGCTACCAATCACATAAAAAAGATCAATAAACAAAGTGTCATGACCCACTCGTGAAGCCATAACTGGCGACGGGCTAAATTTCAAAATCCATTTCAACTTGGCAAGTCTACCAACAATGAAGGATTCTAAACTATAATTTTTTTGTAAAACATAGTTATCTTGTTTAATGAATTTACTACAGAAAATTCGGTAGAGTTTTCTTTGAAAATTCATCAATTGCCTAAATGCAACACCTATCATACATGCAAAATATAACCAATTACTCATTTCAAATTCAAAGGCCATCATTGGCTAACAATAGATATATCAATCTCATTTTAAACAAAAAAAAATAACCCATCCACACACTATAACTGCAGATTCTGGAATAAGAAACAATAAGTATCCACCAAAACAAGTTGAAGACATACCCAATATATTGGTTGGGATGAACTATAAGTCCCAACCAACCTAATTAGTAACCTGCAAATCGATTAAAATATAACAAGGTGAGTAACACAAACTTAGTGACGGCATAATAACCAAGTGAACTGGAAGTGGAAGTAAGTAATAACACAAATATTAATCTTTGAAACTAATCTCAAAATATACAGTCCAATATAAATAAAGCTTGTAAATTAAACTACTATGCCAAATGCTTTCTTTTCTCCAAAACTATACATAAACATAAGTTAATAAAAACAAAATTATGGTCATCAATAAAGTAATTCATATGGGTATCACCTGCAAGAACGAAACTACAAGTCGGGGAGCAACTACACCCACCAAGTCAAATCTCTTAATCATCTCAAGCCAGGGGCCTTGCCTCATCCGACAAAATCTCAAGTCAAGGATAGGGTCTATTCACCCAATAGCTAAAATGAATCAACTGGCCTCGTCAAATTCGTCCCATGTCTCTGTATCTACTATGTGCACATAGGTCGTTATATATAAACATTAATGACATTACGATGTTCAAACTTGAAACCCATCATGGATATTGAAAAGCATAATAATCAATTTGAAATAATCCATCAAAATCAATAATTCTCAATTTTTTTTGCATTCCTCAATAATAAGATATGAAATCATTTCCAAATACTCAAGTAAACTTTCAATTCATTCTTTATAAATGAAAACTCAAATAGGTTATGAAGTCAATAAGTCTATAGCTAAAAATACCCATCGTAATAATTGATATTTCCAAACGTGATGTGAAAACAAATATAATTTAATTGTCATTTCGTAAAAAAATTCGTTTGAAGAAAAACTCAATTTCTCTTAGAAGGTAATGTTTCCCTAATTAAAAACATTAAAAATGCCATTAAGTAAATTAGCTACTCACATAGTACAATATCTCAATCAATCCATCTCCTTCAACCTGCACAGTCAATCCAGTGGTTCAACTGGTTTGTTTATAGCCAATAACACCATAAAATTTCAAAATCAACCATGGGTATGTTAAATAATCCCTATTCCATAAAAAATGCCCTAATTTCCTAACCAAAATCCTTAAAGTTCAACATCTAATTTGACTTCTCAGTGGATAGATTTCAAATTTATGTTAAGCTATGCAATGAATCTTAGTTTTAGATCAAGGAATTACCTTTAGAAGCCAAAGAAGGAAGGTTGGAGATATGCGTACAACAAACCCCTCTCAAACCACTTCCCAATCCCCCGTAATTCTCATAAAGGGCGGCTGAGACATTGATGGTTGTGTGCAAAAATCTCTGTAAATCCTTATGGATAGGTGTTATATGGTTGAAGGTCTTGGGTGATAAGTGGAGAGAATGAAAGAAGATGAATAGCGTGAGAAGAGAAATACACAAGAGGGATGGGGTCTTTATGAAGAAAGAGGATCATAAATTTTCCTTTCTATTTTCTTTCTCTCTCTTGCTCTCTCTTGTTTTAGGCCTCATTACACAAAGATGGGGTGATTGAGCATCAATGACGGGTGTGACTTAGTAGATGAGATAAGATTCATGTGAATGCAAAGATTCAGTCTTTGTATATGATATTAAGATAGATGCAAAAGCTGGGAAAATAGATGAAGCAATCTCTCTTTACAAGAACATTCCTCGATTTAACTGTGTGAATTGGAAAGAATCTTTCAATAGCCTATTGCAAATAATTGTGAATGAGAGTCAGCTTGAAGGTGCTCATTGTCTTTTTTGCTGAGAGCTCTTATGGTTGGAAAGTGAAGTCTCGAATTCAGTCCTCGAACTTACCTATGCATGCACTCTGCCAGAAGTGTTGCTCTAATCTAGCATTGCAAATATTCCAAGAGATGGACTGTCTAGGTGGCTACACGTGTAGGGATTTTCATGCAATCTTGATAAAATGGGTTGTGCCAAGATAGGAGGTTACAAGAGCCCATCCATTTGTTATATTCAATGTTTTGGAGAATCTCACAAAAAGGTAGTGGTGAGGAAATTGTAATCTATAGAATTCATTTAGATGCTTTATGTGATGATGGAAAATTTGAAGTAGCTATGGAAATTCTGGGTAAAATTTTGAGGAAAAAACTAAAAGATCCAAATTAATGTTATAATTGACTTGATCTTGGTCAGTGATGTAATGGTAAAGATATAAAAGGTACTAAATGCTTGATTCATGAAGCTTTGATGAGAGGCTCAGTTCTAGCTTGGCTAATTATAATGTCATTGATAAATCATTTTTGAGACACTTATGTTAGCTTTGTACTTGACATTATTGGATTTTTATTATACCCAATATTAATATATTAGTTGAGTTTTGTATTGTTGGGCATCATTGGGCTTTAATGCAAATTTTGATAAACTCTTAGATTTTGATGCATTTTGACATTTCCTCATTGATTAGGCCATACTTGGGCTTCGGTGATTTGTTTGAGGTGCTCTTAGTGTCTGTGGAAAGCTAATATAAAAATCTACAAGTTTCATGAAGCACTCGAGAGCTAAATTAGACTTATAATGTTCCAAAATAGGCCTGAAAGTCAAAGTGGGCTTGTTGTTGCTGGAATCTGAGCAGTGTGCACATATTGGACCATATCGTAGCCTATAGGCATCCTTTTAAGCTGAAACCAGTGCCATTGGAAAGATAACATGCATGGCTCCAACTTTACTGAAAACCATATTGTCAATGTCGTTAGCATGATTATGAAGGTGCAAGTTGGTTTGAATTTGAAAACACGTTCTGCCAACGTGACCTGAGGTAGGTGTAGTGTTTTTAGAATATCATGAGTTGTAAATGTCCTTTTGAGCTGAAATCAGTGCTATTGGAAAGCTGAGACATAGAACTACAACTCTAATGAGACTTCCAAGCCAAAATATGTTGTTTCAGTCATGAAAGTTAAGCTGGAAATCAAAGAAGAGTTGGTGAGGAGAAGCCACCAACCATGCACCAACCATGCATCAAGCTACCATTATTGACAAACATCCATTTTTTATCTTGTATTCCAGTTATTTACAGCTTTTATCAACTGTAGATTGGCCTCTAGGATTAGTATAAATACAAACAATCTCTCTTGTAATTGAATGAATGAAATTTGAAGTAAGTTTGATTATTTGGGAGAGTTTTCTTTCTTTTCTTCTCCCTTCTCTTTAGAATTTCATTTTGTTCTTCATTTTCTGAGTTCTTCCTTCCCATCCATGAAAGGCTAGGCTCTTATAATCAATCCAAGGGATTAACCATCTTGATGTTTAATTTGGAGATATTGTTTTGCTTGTTCATATTACTTAATTGTTATTCAAGTTTCTCTTCTTCCTCTTTTGATTTTAATATAGATTGAATTGCTTAATTTGATTGAGATGTTTATGTGATAATAGCTTTATTATCATGTATTCAAAGAGGATCACAAAGACTAAATAATATATCAAAGCTTTTGGATGAATTGTTGATAGCTATTTGGCAAGTGTACCAAATCGCGCAAGTAATAAAGTGATGAGTAAATTATCGTCTCCATATGGAATTGTGTTGTCAAGTACCAAATTACTAATTTAGATATTATTTAAACGATACAAATTAATGAAGAGAATTTAGAAATAACACTAGAATTGTACTATGTTAAATGGGGATGAGCAAACAAAGAGTAAGATGCTAGAGATCCGATTTCACTTGATTTTCCGATTATTTGGATTCTTTCTTAATTTAAATTCCAATTCAAGAATTGATGGTGGGATATCTAATTTAATTAAAACCCAATTCCTTGGTAGATTAATTCTCTTCAACTATTTAAAATTAACTAATTCCTTAGTCTAATTCCAAATAGAACACGGCATGAATGAACAAAATCTCAAATAATACCACACAATCAACAATATCTATTCCTAGATCATTGCTTAATCATAGTGTTTATCTAAAGAAGCAACATCACACATGAATTTCCCAATCCTATGCATGACCATCAATTCAATTTATGGTTGATCAAGTCATAAAAGCATTAAGAATAGAGATGAACACTCAATCATGAAAGAAAACTTAAATTAAGAATTAAAAATCCAAATAAATCATCCATTCAAGTTACATCATCACTCTAGCTAGAAAGAGTTTAGAAAAACATCAAGAAATAGGAAAACAAAGATAGGAAAATGTAAACTCCATTGAATCCAAGACAACAAGAATATGAAGATCTCGAATCTTTACTCCTTGATGATCTCCTTAGCTCTCCTAGGGCTGGAAGCCCTCTCCCCCAAAGCCCCCTCTCTTCTTCTAGGGCAAAATAAGTCCTTTTATAAGATTTAGAAAATCATAAAGCAATTGAATGTTGCTGCCACTTTTTTTTCTTCATAAAAGGCGTTAACTTGGGCTGGACGTATCTAATGAAATCTAGTCGAATCAGTGATAGTGGTCAACATAATATTTATAGATCTTTTTCTTAGCTTTCTATAGCCACCGGAATCATGTCATTTGAACTTATGGAGTGAAAGTTATGCCCAATTTATTACAACAGGTTTGACAACAAAAGTTTCCCTGATTTGCCTTTAATTAAGTTTCCTTGTTTCCTTGAATAGTCTTTGATTGAGTTTCCTTCATTAGCATTTGATTGAGTTTCCTTGATTAGCCTTTGACTAAATCTCCTATTTTCATCCTTTGAAGATTCTTTGCACAAATTACCTTAATTACAGTAGATTTGTTCAAAGATCAACTTTCCTAAAATAAATAGCAAATAAACATCAATTAGGAGATAAAATCCCACAAAATCATATGATAAAAATATGAAATATAAGTACTGAATAAGACTCATCAATTGTTTAGCTTGGTTAAATTTCGGATCTTAAGTTAATTTATATTTGGATGGTGCTTTCTTTATCTAACATTGATTAACTAAATCCTAGATGCTTATCTAGTAGAGTATTCTTGGATCATGTTAAGGCTTCTTAATGTGATCTAAGGCTAAGAACATGGTTAGTAATTAAGTGGATTCCTAATGATCAATGATGCATTAAACTCAAGATAGGTAAATTTTTTTGAATTGGTTAATTTATTAATTGATTTTCTTTACAAATCATCAAAGCCCCCCTTTTTAATTATCTTGATCTAATTGAATCTTTGTTTTTGGATCATTGTGAGACGATTTGGTTTATTCTCCATACTACAAATTAGGTTGTAAACCGGTAAATTTTATTATTTTGACGGGTCTCGACAACCTCTTGTCAACTACGACTATTGATCAGTGAAGGTAAGATAGGTGAGGCTAATAAAGTTATCATTGAAATACAAAACAAAGGCTTTAAACCAACACATTCTATCTTTGAGGTAAAGGTAGTTGCATGGTGCAAGGTTAGTAAAGTGGATAAAGCAATCAAGGTAATTGACAAGTACATAGTGGAAGTCAATTGTCTACCAACTACTAGAATGTACATTATTCTCTTGAAAAATGTATGTAATGTAGGAAATTTAATAGCATTGCTTGAGAGTTTGAACAAGATGTCTAAAAAGGTAGGTTGCACAGCTAATAGGGAAACTTATGGCATTTTGCACAGTTCAAGTGTTTGATCACATGAACGTGAGTTTGACATGTGTATAAGTTGACGGGAGTAAAGTGTAATAAAAAAAAGTTATTGGTAAAAGCTGCAAATTATACAAAATGTGTATGACTAGTTGGTGCAACAACTTACAAATTGCACCATATATATACATATATATAGACACATGATGTGTGAGTAAAATGCACACATCTAGTGCTTGATTTGATATGGATTGGACCAATTTTGATTGAATCCTTCCCTTCTTTGCTATATTTTGCATACTTTTATACTTTGACTCCTTTTCACTCATTCTTGGTGGTTTTAGGTAATTAATGGACATTTTAGACCCATTCTTTGGAAGATCCACAAGCTTGAACAAAGAATGTTGCTGAATCCCGTAGCTATCTAACCCCCTAGCAGTAAAATGGCCATATCTCGAGCTAGAAAGATGATATTGAGGTGATCTTTATTGTGTTGGAAAGCCAAGAGACAATGCTACAACTTTGTTGTTGGGCTCATTTCCTGATTCAGACTCCAGAGCATCACACGGCCACCCTCTTTTAGGCCGTGTGAAATCACATAGCCTAGCCCGTGTTGTTGTGCAAATGGTGTAGAAACTGAACTTCTTGGGCTTGGGCTGCACGAAATAGAAAGAGAGATAGTCCTTCCCACATGAGGAAACCCTTAAGGGAGGCTAGACCTATAAATAGTAAGAGAAGAAACCCAAAAGAGGAGGTGGGAAGAGAGCCAAAAATGGCCGGGGGGGAAGGCCGAGGATTGGAGGTTGAAGATCTAACCGGAAGATTGAAGAGAAGAAGAACACTCTTGGAGAAATTGGGGAACCTTCTCATCTCAGCCACTCTTTCTCTATGATAATCTTAGTTTCTTTAATCGTTATGAGCTTTATTGTAAATATGATAGGTTAGATCTCTTATCTATGATTAGGGATGTAACTCTTCTATGATTATATGACAAAGTGTTGAACCTCTTTTCAGTTATTGAGTAATTATTGCTTTAGATTCAAGTCTAGTATTCTTAATGCTTGCGGTATGTTGTGCACCATATTTGCATGATCTAAGATAATTAAATGAAGAATCGAGATATGAAGTTTGTTATTGGAAAATCTAGAACTTGAACTTAGGACTTATGACCACGAAAGTAGAAGTAATCCTTCGATGATCAACTAAACTTCATAGAACTTAATGGGTTTCAATTAACTTAGTACCATGAGAATATGTATTACTTTAATTCTAGCACTTTTCTTGTAACTGGAGAGAGAGCATTAAATAAAATATGAAGATTCATCTTCAAAGCATGATTAACCTATTAACTCGAATATTCTAATCTTTGTAATAGAAAATAGTTGTAGTGAATCTCGAGCCCTAGAGCCTTAATTCTTTAATATTCATTATTGTTAGTTTGCTTTCTTTTATTAGTCTTTTGCAATTTAGTTTTATCACTTTAATTAATTGTTTAGATAATATAATTGTTATAGTGCGGTATTCACATAATCCTCGTAGGAACGATATCTTTTACTTTACTACTTGTACGACCTGTGCACTTGCGGTGAGCAACAAGTTTTTGGCGCTGTTGCCGGGGATCAGTGTTGATATCACTATCATTAGCGATTTGATTAATCTAGACTTTTTTTATATTATTTTGTATATATTTGATATTTTACTTTGTTTGTATTTTTTTTTCTTCTTCTTCAGGTACTTTCATATGTTCATGAGACCAACTAGAATTTGTTGAGATGACTTACAATATGTATCGAGGAGGCGACTTTAGTTTGAATTGCTATAGGGGAAATTCTTACCCTCAATACCCTTCCATGGAACAAATGAACTTCAGCCACAACTACTTCAATCCTCAAGGGAATCCATATTCTAGCACATATGACCAAGGTTGGAGAAATCACCCTAATTTTTCTTGGGGAAATCCGTATAATCAAGGCAGCCAACCGGACAATAGACCACCACTGGGTTTCCATCAAAGAAGTTCTTATGATCCAGTACCACATCTATTACAACCTCAAAAGTCCTACTCCAAATTAGAGGCTATGATGGAAAGTCTCCTAGATATCATGCAACAGCAAACAGACTTTATGAAACAGCAAGATGAGGTTATGAAGCGTCTTTTTTCCGAAATTAGTCAACTTAACAATTAGATTTCTCATCCAAACAGCTCTTCATGCCAAGCTCCAGGAAGACTCTCGAGCCAACCCGAGCTAAATTTAAAGGAGCATGCGAGCATTGTCATCTTGCAAAGTGGTGGACAACTAGAAGATCTTGCCCAACAAGATTTTGGCACTGAAAGTAAGATTGATGAACAGCCACTAGATGTCGATGAGAAGATGGATACTGGAGTGCTTCAATCAGCCACAATATCATTAGAGATGGCAAATGGATCGTTGAAGAACCCCATTGGGGTGTTGGAAAACGTTTCGGCCAATATTGGACAATCATATGTTCCAATTGATTTTATGATAATTGAGATGGAGGTTGATACGCCACTCCAAGCTATATTGGGGAGGCCATTGCTGGCTACAGCTGGAGCCATGATCAATGTGAAGAGTGAGAAGTTAACATTGGAGGTTGAAGAAGATAAAATTAAGTTTAAACTAGATGATGCTTCCGATCCACCAGCTCCAAGGTTAGTATTCAACCCCCTTCCTCTCGAACGAAACAAGCATAATCCTATGAGGAAGTTTGACCATGGTCCCACAAGCCTTCCCACTATTAGAAGACTGAAGCCTTTTCAGAAGGGTGCTACTTACCACTTCCCTGATCCACCATGAACTATTGGGGTCAAGCTAATGACCTTAAATTAGCTCTTCTTGGAAGGCAACTCAAGTTTTCCTTTCATTCCTTCTCTTTTTCTTTGCTTAGTGTCGTTTAATTTTGCTTTGTTTCTCTTCATAGTTTGTTTAATTCCTTTCTCAATTCACTTTTTGCTTTCAGAATTTAGGTATTGTGTGCTCAATTTGGTCTACCCACATGCAAAGTGATGCCTTCAACTGAGAGTTCTTCAAGGGGGAGTATAATCTACATTTCCAAAACATCTCTACGCATTTGTGCTTATTCATGATTGCTTGCATATTTTAAGTGTTGATCCTTAGTGCATTGTATGCTTGCATGTTGTGTTCTTTGGTTTTTAATGGCTAGGTGATGTTTTCTTATCTTGGTTGATTTGCTTGGGGTTCTCTTCTTTTGACTTGGTTGAGTTTAGATGCTTAGGAACCTTGCCTTAGCTTCCCCACCATAAAACCCAAACTTGGCCGTGTGAAATCACACGGCCGTATAATCTATTCCTGAGAATCACATGGGCTAGGCCGTGTGAAATCACACGGTCATGCTTTTACTTCCCGAGAACCACACAGCCGTGTGGTTATGGGTAGCCCTAAACGCTCCTAACCCGCCCCAATTCCTCCTTGGTCCTCTTGTTCTTTGATGTTATTTTTGTTGACATTGAGGCCAATGTCAAGTTTAAGTTTGGGGGTGCAAATCTTTCCTTTTGAGTAGTAGCTTTTTGTTCCTTTGTTTTTGCTTATTTAATTTGCTTTCTTTGTTTATCTTACTCTAATTCGTTTGGTATTGTTGTATCGGATTAGGTGCCTCCCCGGGTTCGGAGCCTTTGTAGGGGGATGTATATAGTGTCGGCCGCCAAAAATATCTTGCTTTTCTTTAATTAGTGTGTATATATATTGTCTTATTTTATTTTGTTTTATTTTATTTTTGAGCTACATCATATCCTTTTGATTTGAATCATTTGAATGTTGCTAATCCATTTGGAATCTAAGCACTAAACCATGTTTTTCAAAAGAGAATGAAATTGCTTTGCTAGACAATTGAGGATGTGATCAATCAATTTGAGACACTTATGTTAGCTTTGTATTAGGTTTTATTAGATGTTTATTGTGCCCAATATTAGTATTTTAGATGAGTTTAATGTTGTTGGGCTTCATTGGGTTTTAATGCAAATATTGGATAATTTTCGGATTTTGATGCATTTTGACCTTTCTTCCTTGGTTAGGCCATAACTTGGGACTCGGTGATCCAATTGAGGTGATCTTGGTGTCTTTGGAAAGCTAAGACAATGCTTTACAAGTTTCATGAAGAACTCAAGAGCTGGATCGGACTTCTAAGGGTCCAAAACATCCTTGCAATGCAGAGTGGGTTTGCTGTCAGGAAAATCTGGGCAGTGTGCACATATTGGACTACATAGTGAGTTATAGGCCTCCTCTTGGGCTGAAACTTGGCCATTGGAAAGATAAGACCCATATCTCCAACTTCACTGAAGACCATTTAGTCAATAGATGTCGTTTTAGGCATGATAATGAAGCTACAAGTTGGTTTGAATTTGGAAACACATTCTGCCAACCTAACATGAGGTAGGTTCAGTGTTTTTGGCATATCTGGAGTTTTAAACTTCCAAATGACATGATTCCAATTGCAAAATTTCAAGGAGACAATTGGTTACAACTTTCATGAAGATCTCCAAGCCAAAATGCACCGTCTAGGTGATGAAAATGAAGCCAGAAGTCGGATAAGAGTTGTTGACTAAAAGCCACCAACCATACACCAACCCACCTACCATGCACCAAGCCACTAACCATGCATCAAGCTTCCATATTTGACAATTTCCATATTTTTATAGCTTGTATTCAGATTATGTACATGTACAAATTGGCTTCTAGGATTAGTATAAATAGAGCCAACCTCTTTGTATTAGAATCATTCAATTTTGAAGTAAGTTTCAAGAAAGTTTAAGTATTTGTGAAAGTTTTCTTTCTCTTCTTCTCCATTCTCTTTACAATTTCATTTTTGTTCTTTAATTTTCTGAGTTCTTCCTTCCCATCCATGGAAGGCTAGGCTCTCATAATCAATCCAAGGGATTAGCCATCTTGATGTTTAATTTGGAGATCTTGTTTCGCTTGTTCATATTGCTTAATTGTTATTCAAGTTTCTCTTCTTCCTCTTTTGATTTTTATCTAGATTAAATTGCTTAATTTGATTTAGATGTTGATGTGATAATAGCTTTATTATCATGTATTCAAAGAGGATCACAAAGATTAAACAATATATTAAAGCTTTTTGATAGATTGTTTAGCTTGGTTAAATTCTAGATCTTAAGTTAATCTATGTTGGATGGTGCTTACTTTATCTAACCTTGGTTAATCAAATCCTAGATGCTTATCTAGTAGAGAATTCTTGAATCATGTTAAGGCTTCTTGATGTGATCTAAGGCCAAGAACATGGTTAGCAATTAAGTGAATTCCTTGTGATCAATGATGAGTTAAACTCAAGATCGGTAAATTTCCTTGGATTGGTTGTTTCTTTAGATTTGTTTACAACCTTAAATCTCATACTTTTATTAATCTTGTTAATCAACAACAAAACCCCCATTTTCTAATTATCTTGATCTAATTAAATCTTTGTTTTTGGATCCTTGAGAGACGATTCGGTTCATGCTCTATACTACAAATTAGTTTGTGAACCGGTAATTATTATTATTTGACGGGGTCTCGACAACCTCTTGTCAGGATGCCAAAAGAGTTCAATGCATGTTTAGCTTAGGAAAGTGTTGGGTGGATGACAAGAGGTTGTCGAGACCTATCAAATAAAATAACCGGTTCACAAACTAATTTGTAGTATAGAGAATGAACCGAATCGTCTCTCAAGGATCCAAAAACAAAGATTTAATTAGATCAAGATAATTAAAAAAGGGGGGGTTTTGTTGTTGATTAACAAGATTAATAAAAGTAGGATATTCAAAGTTGTAAACAAATCTAAAGAAACAACCAATCCAAGGAAATTTACCGATCTTGAGTTTAACTCATCATTGATCACAAGGAATTCACTTAATTGCTAACCAAGTTCTTGGCCTTAGATCACATCAAGAAGCCTTAACATGATCCAAGAATTCTCTACTAGATAAGCATCTAGGATTTGATTAACCAAGGTTAGATAAAGTAAGCACCATCCAACATAGATTAACTTAAGATCTAGAATTTAACCAAGTTAAACAATCTATCAAAAAGCTTTAATATATTGTTTAATCTTTGTGATCCTCTTTGAATACATGATAATAAAGCTACTACCACATCAACATCTAAATCAAATTAAGCAATTTAATCTAGATAAGAATCAAAAGAGGAAGAAGAGAAACTTGAATAACAATTAAGCAATATGAACAAGCAAAACAAGATCTCCAAATTAAACAACAAGATGGCTAATCCCTTGGATTGATTATGAGAGCCTAACCTTCCATGGATGGGAAGGAAGAACTCAGAATTTAAAGAACAAAAACGAAATTGCAAAGAGAATGAAGAAGAAGAGAAAGAAAACTCTCACAAATACTTAAACTTTCTTGAAACTTACTTCTAAATTGAATGCCTCTAATACAAAGAGGTTGGGTCTATTTATACTAATCCTAGAAGCCAATTTGTACATGTACATAATCTGAATACAAGCTATAAGAATCTGAAATTTGTCAAAAATGGAAGCTTGATGCATGGTTGGTGGGTTGGTGCATGGTAGGTGGGTTGGTGTATGGTTGGTGGCTTTTAGTCAACAACTCTTATCCGACTTCTGGCTTCAAATTCATCACCTAGACGGTGTATTTTGGCTTGGATGTCTTCATCAAAGTTGTAGCCAGTTGTCTCCTTGAAAATCTCCAATTTGAATCATGTCATTTGGACTTTTAGAACTCCAGAAATGCCAAAAACACTTCACCTACCTCAAGTTAGGTTGGAAGAACGTGTTTCCAAATTCAGACCAACTTGTAGCTTCTGAAGCATGCCTAAAACGACATCTATTGACAAAATGGTCTTCATTGAAGTTGGAGATATGGGTCTTATCTTTCAAGTGACCAAGTTTCAGCCCAAGAGGAGGCCTATAACCCACTATATAGTCCAATATGTGCATACTGCCCAGATGGTTCCGTGACAGCAAACCCACTCTGCATTGCAGGGAAATTTTGGACCCTTAGCATTCCGATCCAGCTCTTGAGTTCTTCATGAAACTTGTAGAGAATTGTCTTAGCTTTCCAAAGACACCAAGATCACCTCAATTGGATCACCGAGTCCCAAGTTATGACCTAACCAAGGAAGAAAGGTCAAAATGCATCAAAATCCGAAAATTATTCAATATTTGCATTAAAGCCCAATGAAGCCCAACAACATTAAACTCATCTAAAGTACTAATATTGGGCACAATAAACATCTAATAATGCCTAATACAAAGCTAACATAAGTGTCTCAAATTGATTGATCAAATTCCCCCACACTTAAGCTTTTGTACTCCTAGGCAAAACACATAACAACGAAACTAAAGAAATACAAGAAACATCATATTATTAAACTAAAAACATAAAAACTGATTGTACCTAATCTAATCCACTTCCGTAGGAAAACACGATGGCACTTAGCATGTGCCACAAGCCTTTAAACCCCTAGGTGTCCCTAGTGGACGAGTTATAGTCTCGTGAGGGTTTACCAGGATGATACCCACAAACATGTAATATTTTATTTAATCAATTCAACTAATTTTTAAATACAAGCATTGTATCAAATATAAACCATAATTAATAAGTCAAGTATGCTTAACAAAGAATAGTTGAATCAAATCAATTGAGAATAAAGTATAGCATAATCATGCTTTAATCAGAAATAGACATGTTCAGATTGAGTAAAATTCTTTACAAGTGACACTCAAATCACACAAGGTGTTTAGGTTAACTGTTTACGCTCAACTCAGTCAAATTATGAAAGTATTTTACCATAGGCTTGCATATACATCAATTCTCCACTACTTAGATCAAATAAATTGCAAAAATCAAGAGGTCTTTCAAAAAAGTTGTAATGGAACTTATAAGGTGAAGGAAGGGAACAATATAGATAATAGCAGGTTAAAACCAAAGAGAATAAAAGAGCATTGAGGAGTAACTCAAGTAGAAAGAATAAAATTTTTACCCAAAACCATAAAATGCTCATTCTCTTCACACATTCCTTCCTTTTTCTATTCTTTTATTTTTCTTTCTTTTTTCTCTTTTTTTTGTTTTTTTTTTCTTTTGTTTTTTTTTGTACCAAGCATTTCGTATCAGCACACCAATTCCCCCACACTTAAATCATTGCAAGCAAAAGAACTCCTCCAATAAGAAAATCAATGCTCTCCCATTCCCAAAGGTAAGGTAAAACATGGTTTTTCACTCAAGGCTTGTAATGAGCTAAGAACAAAGAATAGGCAAGTAGGCTCAGAGGGGGTTAACAATGGGATAAATGCAAGGTAGGTTTATTTGGCCAAAGCAGCTAAGTCAAGAAAAAAATGCCTCTGTCATTTTCATGCAACATACAGACCAATGTAATCTCAAATCGATTCAATGCAAGTTCTAGAAAATAAATTCATAATTGACATCACTCATGAAAGAAAATAACCAAGTGTAAGTATCAAACTTGGAAAAGCCCAAAACTCACAAAGGTATGAAACATTCACTCAATTCAACCATGCCTTCTTCCTAATATCCACAATCATATACACATGTATATCATGAAAATGATTCAACTATAAATTGTTTTGCATACTTTTATTATCAATTAAGCTCAGATTCAGCACATGCTTGCATCAAAATTAATTGAAAAGATCAAATTTTGTTTTTTTTTTTTATATGCAAGAACAAAATAATTTAAGACATACTATGAAATGCAAGTTAAGATGCGTCTCAAGAGCAAAACTACTCCTTACTCTGCCATCATACATCTAATAAGTTAGTAACAATAAAGATTAGCTTGTTAGGTCTTTTTTTTTTTTTTCTTTTTGTTTTTGTTGTTGTTGTTGTTTTTTTTTTTTTTTTACTAAACTATGTACATGGTAATGTCAACTATCCCTCCCCCCAACTAATTAAAGACATTGTCCCCAATGTCAAAATAAAGATAGGTAGAGTGTAGAAGGTCTTACCAGAAAACTGCAAATCGGGCCTGAAATAAGAAAAATTACAAAAAACTAAAACCATAAGAGAAAACAAAAATTCACAAAGACAAAGTCAAATCAAGTTTTTGCTTTTTGCTGCTACTGCCTTGTTCCCAATTCCGTGGAGCCATTCTTTGGATCACGTTGTGGTACAAATGCATTGAGTTGATCGAGCAATTGTTCAGGAGTTGTAGCAGTTACAAGACTTTGACGTGTCGCTTGTGAGATGAACCTTTTTTCTACAGCATGATCAAGAAAACAAAACAAACTATCATAAAAATCATTAACATTTAATATACCTATGGGTTTTTGGTGAAAGTTCTGCTGTGACCAGGATGTAATTTGAAAGAGTTCTTCCAAAGTTTCAAAACCACCAGGTAGGGCAATAAAGGCATCAGCATTGGCGATCATAATGTTCATGCGTTGGTGCATGCAAAATACTATTACTTCATCCCCTAATGTTTTTCCAATGGGCTTCTTTGGTCGATAAAGGGGGAATGACACCAAGGACTTTGCCACCTCCTAAATGTGCGGCGATTGCTACACAACCCATTAACCCAAGACTACCTCCTCCATAAACTAAACGGATTTCTCTCTCAGCTAGCACTCGACCAAGATGGTGTGCAATATTTACAAACTCTTTATCTTTCCCAGGATTAGATCCACAAAAGATACAAACACTCTTGATCCGACGAACTGAAGTGACTTCCATTTTTTTCTCTTTGTTTTTTTTTCGTACTCTCACCTTATCAATGATCTGAAGAGAGCAAAGTGCATTATTTAAAGGCATCAAAACTCAAAGGTAATAATTACACCTATAAAGGAGGGGTAGATCCGTGTGTCAGGTAAGTTTGAAAATAAGCACAACAATGATAATAGCTATATGACAATGATAAAAGACTAATCTATATGTGTCAGAAGAAGTTTGAAAATATGCAACGCATATTTCAAAAAAATACGGCTATTTTTTTTTTTTTGAATTTTTTTTTTTGAATTTTTTTTTTTTGATTTTTTTGATTTTTTTTGATTTTTTTTAATAAACAGGAAAAAAATAAAATAAAAAATAAAAAAAATACTTACAGGAGGTGTGATTGTGGCTCACATTTTCCTCTGGTTTTACGTCCAGTAACGTCTTGAAGCTCTCTATGGGCCGATGGTCGGCTTCCCATCCAATTTTCTTAAAAATTGGCAAACGAGTCTTTTGAGTCAGATTCCCGAGACTATAACGTTCATGTTCATCTTGGAATATTGGCCATAAATCGAGAAGTACTCTCTGCACATCTCCACTAGGATGCGTCTCAAGAGTCAATAGAATGTTATCTAAAGACTCCTTACTCATGCCATCCTTTATGAAGTTAATTTTATCATCTCGGTTTATAGACGTCATTCCAATTGATTTGCATTTTGTGTTACAGGTCCATCTTGCACATTTATAGCGGACAGTAACCTTTTTGCTCTTCTCTTCTTTGCATATGAACTTTTGCCTAGCCTTGGCATATATGAAACAAGAGCGTCGGAAAATTCACCTCTGAGTCGGACCTTTGCTTGATTAACCGGCGTATATCATGAGGATGCCTTTGTGCATAAGCATCCTTAACCTCTCAAACCTTGCACAATAAATGTTAGTTAAAGCATTTTGAGGGAGAGAAGGGAATTGCTTGCGGAGGTTGACAAGCTGATTATCCATTTCGAAAGAAAGAAGAAAGAGAGAAATTTTTTTGAGTAAAATTATATACTGATTTCGGTGTTTGTGGGTAAGCTGAAAGGACCGAAAAAGATTTTCACGAATACCGTTATCCGCCATTTAACCGGTGAAAAATCATCTGTCAAAGAAAAACAAACAAAATTAAGACAGAAAAAATCAAACTCTGATAGATTTTCTTGCTTGGCACCGATTTTCTGTCTTGATTCCTGTGAATGCAAAAAAAAAGTCAAAGTTTGAAAAATGAAAGAGTTAGAAAACTTGGGTTGCCTCCCAAGAAGCGCTACTTTTAATGTCCTTAGCCAGCGTGATTGAAGATTTTGCACGAGCGATGGGTCCTCCCCAATAATGATTCAATCTCTGGCAATTGACATTAATCGTGGCTTTTTCTTTTCTATTTTTTTTTCTTCTTTTTTTTTTTTTTTCAACACAGTAGTGATCAATCATGGTAGAGGGCATCCTGCAGTTGAACTTCCTCCACGAGGTTCTCTTGAGCTCCTTCATAAAAATTTTTGAGGCGGTGACCATTAACTTTGAACACTTTGTTGGTGGCTTCACTCTTAATTTCCACTGCACCATGAGGAAAAATGTTAGTGACAACAAACGGACCGTCCCACCTAGACCTTAATTTACCAGGCATCAACTTAAGGCGAGAATTAAACAAGAGAACTTTTTGCCCAATGAAAACTCCTTCCGAAGAATAAACTTATCATGGAAGGCTTTGGTTTTTCTTTGTAGAGTCGGGAGCTCTCATAGGCATCTAGGCGGATCTCTTCCAATTCCTGTAATCGCAACTTCCGCTCTATGCCACTCCGCCAAATTCATGTTGCATTGCTTCACACCCAATATGCTTTGTGCTCAATTTCTCTTGGTAAGTGGCATGCCTTACCATAGACTATCCGATATGGAGACATCCCGATTGGAGTTTTGTAAGCGGTCAGGTAAGCCCAAAGAGCATCCTCAAGCCTCATGCTCCAATCCTTCCGATTAGGTTGGACTGTTTTTCAAGTATGCGCTTGATCTCTCTATTAGAGACCTCGGCTTGACCATTAGTGCAGGGATGGTAAGGTGTAGAAACTTTATGCAACACGCCATATTTTCTCATCAATCCCTCCATGCTCCGATTCTGAGAAATGGGTGCCTTGATCAGCGATGATAGCTCTCGGGATTCCAAACTGCAGAAAATCGTGATCTAACAAAATCCACAACAACTTTGGAATCATCGGTCAGAGTGACTTTAGCCTCCACCCATTTTGATACATAATCAACAGCTAGCAAAATGTAAACATAACCAAAGGAAACAGGAAAAGGTCCCATGAAATCAATACCCCATACGTCAAAGATTTCACAATACGTGGGAGGTTCTTGGGGCATCTCATTCCTGCGAGAAATGTTCCTGTTCTCGACCTTTGTTCACAAGACTTACGAACAAATATGCATCATGAAACAAGGTAGGCCAATATAAACCGAGTCTAAAACTTTCCTAGTGCGTTGAGGCCCAAAATGTCCACCACATGCAAATGCATGACAAAAGCTAAGAACAGAATGAAACTCTTGATTAGGCACACATCGCCTAATAATTTGGTCACTACAAAATCGCCACGAGATATGGATCATCCCACACATAATATTTTGATTCACTCTTAAGTTTATAAATTTGTGCACGAGTGAAATGTGAGGGAAAAACTGTAGCAACCAAGAAATTCACCATATCGACAAACCAAGGGAAGGTGTTCTTACCTTGCGGTGCATAAGCTACTCATGCGGGAAGGAGTCCGTACGAGGAAGGGATGAATCCCTTTCAATGCGGCTCAAATGATACGCCACTAGGTTCTCTGCTCCACTCTTGTCACGGATCTCCATGTGAAACTCTTGGAGCAGTAGCATCCATCTTATTAGTCGGGGCTTTGCATCGGCTTCTTCAAAAGGAACTTGTGCATGATCGGTAAACACAACAACCTTAGAACCAAGCAAATATGATCTAAACTTATCCAAAGCAAAAACAATGGCTAAAAGTTCTTTTTCGGTTGTGGTATAGTTGGCACGGCGACATCTAGAGTTACGGAAGCATAGTATATCACATGAGAAGCTTTCCCCACTCTGTGCCAAGGCTGCTCCCTCTTTGCATAGTTAGAAGCATCACACATTAACTCAAATGGCAATGTCGGTCGGTGGTGGATGATAGGGTACTAGTCAAGGCACTGCTTCAAGTGGTTGAAAGTCGCCTTGCACTTGTCATCAAAATTGAACTCCACATCTTTCTGCGATGGCGGGAAAGTGGAAGAGCAATCTTCTTTGAAGTCGGCAATGAAGCGCTGTAGAAACCTGCATGACCAAGAAAAGAACGCACTTCCCGCACGCATGTGGGGTAAGATAGACAAGTAATTACATCAATCTTGGCGGGATCTACCTCAATGCCCTTACTAGATACTACATGGCCTAAAACTATACCACTGTTCTACCATAAAATGGCATTTCTCAAAATTTAGCACAAGGTTAGTCTCAATGCATCTTTGCGATTACTCTAGATAAGTGGCTAAACATGAATCAAAAGAAGAACCATAGGCAGTAAAGTCATCCATAAATACCTCCATGCACTCCTCTAAGAAATCGGAAAATATGCTCACCATGCACATTTGGAAGGTACCGGGGGCATTGCGGAGGCCGAAGGGCATCCGTCAGTAAGCAAAGGTGCGAAGGGACAAGTAAATGTGGTCTTCTCACGATCCTCGGTGCAATGTGGATTTGGAAGTATCGATATAGCCATCTAAAAAGCAGTAATGGGACTTACCAGCCAACCGTTCTAGCATCTGATCAATGAACGGAAGGGGGTAATGATCTTTCCGAGTGGCTTGGTTGAGGTGTCTGTAGTCAATGCAAACTCTCCAGCTATTCTGCACTCGGGTTGGAATGAGCTCATTCTTACGGTTGGCCACAACAGTCACCCAGTTTCTTTGGAACTACTTGCACCGGCTCACCCACTTAGATGGGATAGATAATGCCGACTGTAGTAGCTTGGTCACTTCTTTTTTCACCACATCTAGAATGAGAGGATTCAATCTCCTCTGGGGTTGTCTCACTGGTTTAGTTTCTTCCTCAAGTAATATCCTGTGCATGCATGTGGAGGGGTTAATACTAGGATTATCTGCAAGTGTCCAACCAATTTCCCTTTTGTGTTGCTTCAAGACTTCCAATAATGCGGTTTCTTGCTCGGGTTGGAGGTGTTTGGCCATTATCAGGAGCTTCTCATCCTCTTCCAAGAATGCATACTTCAAATGCTCGGGCAAGGGCTTAAGTTCAATGGAGGGTGGTTCTTTGGGTGACGGTACTAGTTTTGGAACCGAAACTAAATCTGCTAAATTCTCGGCGATTTACTGCACTGCAAGTGTGCACAATCTTGCAAAACAACATCATCATATCCTATGAAATCAAAAGAATCACACTTAGCGGCGGGATGAATGACAACATCATTAATAACAGCATCATTGCCATTAATAACAGAAACAGAATCATCAATGTCAGCAGAATTAACAACAGCACATGATAAGTATGTAGAAATCTCAGCACAGGCTGCACACATTGTAGTGGGTTTACAACCAAAAAGTCCGAAGCAGGCAGAACAAGTATCACAAGCTATGCTATCAGTGTATCCTACAATTTCAGAAACTACGCCAACATATCGGCATGTATATCATCAACCAAGAATCAATGACATCAAAATGAAAAACAGAATGATCCTCTAAAGGGTATTTCATGGCATCAAAAATGTTAAACTGAATGATATCATCACCAAATTCCATGGAAAGGGTACCAGCATGCACATCAATCTTAGTTTTAGCAGTTTTCAAAAATGGCCTACCTAAGATCAATGGGGGTGGGGAAGAGGCAGATTCATCTTCCATATTCAACACATAAAAATCAGTTGGGAATATTAAATTATGTACCCGAACCAACGTCCTCCAACACTCCTGCAGGTTGTGCAGTGCTCCGGTTTGCTAACTGAATGACAATGCCGGTAGGCTTTAGCTCTCCCATATGCAAGGAAGTGTAAGCGACTTTGGCATTACATTGATGGAGGCTCCCAAGTCTAGCAAGGCATGAGTGAGCTGTTGGTGCCCTATGGTGCAAGGGATGGTAAAAGTGCCTGGATCCTTGCATTTGGGAGGCGGGTTGGGCTGAATCAAAGCAGACATTTCTCCCCATACTCACTTTTTCGGTGCCCTTTAGCTTCCTCTTATGGGTGCACATCTCTTTCAAGAACTTGGCATACTTGGGGATTTGTTTAATTGCCTCCAAGAGAGGTATATTCACCTCAACCTTACGAAAAGTCTCCATAATTTCCTTATCCAAGTCTGTTTCAACCATATGCCTCAATTTGTATCATTCGGTTGGGAAAAGGAAGAGGAATGTTGGAACGACTTTTTGGATGCTCACTTTTATTGTCTTGAATTTTACGTCAGCTGATTTGATCCAATTTTACGCTTGGGTTGTAGGATCATTTCTTCTTGAATCTGCTCTGACATCGAGATTAGTTGCGAGAACTTGAAGTTCTTTGTAGAATCTTGTTTCTCTGGGCCAAGGGTAGAATGCGGAAGTATCTCTTGCCTTTGGTCCATTGATTTGCTTACCCTTTGCGTAAAGCTATAGCACTAACATTGCCTCTAGGATTTGGAGTGGTTTGAGAGGGTAATTGGCCAGAACCTTGTGACTTTAATTCATGAATTGATGTGGCAAGTTGACCAATTTGAGTCTCCAAGTTCTGAATGGTGGTTTCAGTTCTCTGTTGAAACTGGATGTTATTGGTGGCCAATTGTTTCACCAAATCCTCCAATGAGGGCTCAGATTTTGTGGCTACAGGACCTTGCTGCTGGAATGGTGGTCTACTTGGTCCAGCATGTGGCTGAAACTGATTTGTCCTTGCTTGCTACTAGAATGGTGGTCTATACTGGTTTTGTGGCTGCTGATTTGATGCATTCCCATATCTCAGATTGGGATGGTCCCTCCAGCCAGGGTTGTAAGTGTTGGAGAATGGATCATATTTCTGTTGTTCTTCTTTGATGGAATTGTGGCTTCCCGGAAATATACCAGTGCAGCACGCAGTTGGTCTTGAAACTTCGTAATCATCTTGCAATGTGGGGCATGAATCTGTAGGATGAGAGGAACTAGAACATATGCTACAAACTCTTGCAGGGGTTTGCACACGTGGTTCGTGTTGTCCTATTGCCATTTGTCTAACCAAAGAAGTGAGCTCATCCAATCTATGTTCCACCCTTTGTTGATCGACATGTGAAGAGGTATTAACTTCATTGACTATTCTCAGTTGCGACACCCGTTCGAAAGTACCAAATTGCTGAGAATTTGCTGCCATGTTTGCAATTAAGTTTTGGAGTTTTATCTACCAATGCTCCACCACTTGCGGCATCAATCATACTCCTTTCCATTGGCATCAATCCTTCATAGAAGTATTGGATCAGCGAGTTGATCACTAATTTGATGGTGTGGGCGCTTAAGCACAATTTCTTGAATCTCTCCCAATACTCATGGAGAGTTTCACCACCGATTTGCCTTATGCCACAAATATCTTTCCTTATTGCAGCGAGTTCTTGATGCAGAAAGAACTTCTCCGAGAAATAATCTTTTCATGTCATTCCAAGAAGTGATGGCGGCGAGGTTGTAAGTAATACAACCAATCCTTAGCAGCACCATCCAAAGAGAAAGGAAAGGCCCTTAGCTTGATGTGATCTTGACTATTCCATGAGGTTTCATGGTGGAGCGGACAACATGGAACTCCTTCAAATGCTTATGTGGATCTTCACTGCAAGACCATGAAACTTGGGCGACAAGTGTATCAATCGATTTCAACTCAAAATCAACATTAAGTTCGAGGATATTGAATGCACAAAGGTTGATAATTCACATCAGTGCGGCCAATTCCTTAAGAGTCCTATTATTATAGTCGGCCATAGTAAAATCAACGGACTCGATGCTCGCACACGAAGTACTATGACGAGACTTAACAGGATTAAAAGAGTCAACAAGATTAGGTGCAATGTCAAGTTCAAGCCCAATTCCAGAAGTAATTCTATTAGCTCTATGAATGCTACTACCAGTCCTATGAATTCTATGAAGTGTATGAAATGTTCTATCAATTTCAGGATCAAATGAATGCAAGGTACCGAGGGATCAGATCTAGTCATACAGCATGCAGTTCATAAGAAGGTATTAGAAAAGCAATAACAACTAAAACACTAAAAATTCCAAAAACAAATACTCCAAAAAATTAAACAAAAATAAAAACAGTATCAAATGAATTTTAAAAATTATGGAACTACCACAGGATAAAATCTACACAAAAATGCTATCCAACAAAATAATAAAAAATCTTAAAAAATTGAAAAAGTGGTCTAAACGATGGAATTTGGCAAAAATAAGGGTGACCTCACTATATATAGTGAGCCTTTCTCAGAATAATATTTTCCATTTGTGTACCAAAATTCAGATCAATCTGAGATGCCCGAACCAAAATTCTTGACACAACGCCCTTTATCCAAATTCTGCCGAATCCCACTTGAAAAAGCTTCAAAAACAAAACAAACACATTTGTTAGAGTTAGATGGGATCTTGAAATGATCAAATAGTTGCCTTGGATCCCCGGCAACGGCGCCAAATTTGACAAGAGGTTGTCGAGACCTATCAAATAAAATAACCGGTTCACAAACTAATTTGTAGTATAGAAAATGAACCGAATCGTCTCTCAAGGATCCAAAAACAAAGATTTAATTAGATCAAGATAATTAAAAAAGGGGGGGTTTTGTTGTTGATTAACAAGATTAATAAAAGTAGGATATTCAAAGTTGTAAACAAATCTAAAGAAACAACCAATCCAAGGAAATTTACCGATCTTGAGTTTAACTCATCATTGATCACAAGGAATTCACTTAATTGCTAACCAAGTTCTTGGCCTTAGATCACATCAAGAAGCCTTAACATGATCCAAGAATTCTCTACTAGATAAGCATCTAGGATTTGATTAACCAAGGTTAGATAAAGTAAGCACCATCCAACATAGATTAACTTAAGATCTAGAATTTAACCAAGTTAAACAATCTATCAAAAAGCTTTAATATATTGTTTAATCTTTGTGATCCTCTTTGAATACATGATAATAAAGCTACTACCACATCAACATCTAAATCAAATTAAGCAATTTAATCTAGATAAGAATCAAAAGAGGAAGAAGAGAAACTTGAATAACAATTAAGCAATATGAACAAGCAAAACAAGATCTCCAAATTAAACAACAAGATGGCTAATCCCTTGGATTGATTATGAGAGCCTAGCCTTCTATGGATGGGAAGGAAGAACTCAGAATTTAAAGAACAAAAACGAAATTGCAAAGAGAATGAAGAAGAAGAGAAAGAAAACTCTCACAAATACTTAAACTTTCTTGAAACTTACTTCTAAATTGAATGCCTCTAATACAAAGAGGTTGGGTCTATTTATACTAATCCTAGAAGCCAATTTGTACATGTACATAATCTGAATACAAGCTATAAGAATCTGAAATTTGTCAAAAATGGAAGCTTGATGCATGGTTGGTGGGTTGGTGCATGGTAGGTGGGTTGGTGTATGGTTGGTGGCTTTTAGTCAACAACTCTTATCCGACTTCTGGCTTCAAATTCATCACCTAGACGGTGTATTTTGGCTTGGATGTCTTCATCAAAGTTGTAGCCAGTTGTCTCCTTGAAAATCTCCAATTTGAATCATGTCATTTGGACTTTTAGAACTCTAGAAATGCCAAAAACACTTCACCTACCTCAAGTTAGGTTGGAAGAACGTGTTTCCAAATTCAGACCAACTTGTAGCTTCTGAAGCATGCCTAAAACGACATCTATTGACAAAATGGTCTTCATTGAAGTTGGAGATATGGGTCTTATCTTTCAAGTGACCAAGTTTCAGCCCAAGAGGAGGCCTATAACCCACTATATAGTCCAATATGTGCATACTGCCCAGATGGTTCCGTGACAGCAAACCCACTCTGCATTGCAGGGAAATTTTGGACCCTTAGCATTCCGATCCAGCTCTTGAGTTCTTCATGAAACTTGTAGAGAATTGTCGTAGCTTTCCAAAGACACCAAGATCACCTCAATTGGATCACCGAGTCCCAAGTTATGACCTAACCAAGGAAGAAAGGTCAAAATGCATCAAAATCCGAAAATTATTCAATATTTGCATTAAAGCCCAATGAAGCCCAACAACATTAAACTCATCTAAAGTACTAATATTGGGCACAATAAACATCTAATAATGCCTAATACAAAGCTAACATAAGTGTCTCAAATTGATTGATCAGTGGATAATCGTTCGTGATTGTTATGCATGTCTAGCTTAGAACATTTTGCTTTATTTAGTCTGTTTTTCTTGAATCCGTTGATTGAATTTTTGTGCTCTTAGAGAAGGTTTATGTGCATGATTGTAGTTCCTAGAACAAGTCTTCTAAACCTATTAAGACGAAATCCTAGCGTGCACTTACAAAAAGAAGATGATTAGACATTCTTTCTTTTAACCCATCTAGACCTTAGACCACCCTTGATACACATATTTTCCTCTAGCACCCACTTTGAAGCCTTTATACACTTAGCTTTTCTTTCATATAACCCACATTCACCCTACCCATTAGCCTAAACACTTATACCTACCCTATATGAGATGGATTTTTGTGAGGAAGTAAGAGACTTGCTAAGGAATGAAATCAAAGCAAAAAGGGAAGAAAAGAAAAGTGAAAGCACTAAAGAATTGAAAAAGTAAGTCCACCCCGATTTGCAAAGAAATAAGTTTGGGGGTGAGGGCAAGAAAGAAAACAAAAATCTAAAAGTATTGGTTCTCTTGCCAAAAAGAAAAGAAAAAAAAAGTGAAGAAGAAAAGTGTTAGTTTGAATAAAAAAAAAGAGAAATAAAAAAAATTAAAGATTTCCCTATGTTTCAAACATAATTCCTTGGTGAGTTTTGATCTTTTTCACTCTATATCCTCTCATCTTTGTTCATCTTTTTATTCATTTCTTTGTGCTTAACCTTGACCCCTTAGCCCCATTACAAGCCTATAAAGACCTTTAATCCTTTGCAAGTGTGTGCTACATTAGTGGAGATAGGAATAGTTGTCTTGCTTATAGGACTTGAGGATTCACATTCATGGTGGTATTAGGAACTACTTTGTGTGTATAAACTCATCCGGGAACTATTAATTCATGAGATTGGTTTGTGAATGCATGCTTGAGATAAGTGACTTTTTCTTTGCTTAGATATGGGTGCATGAGTGCACTTTTTACTTCTTTAGCACTATAATAAGTTCTTCATAGATTGAATCTCTTAAGGTTTTTCTTCAAAAGTTTAGAATTACAATTCTTGTTATTTTCATAATGAAATATGACCCATCTATGTTTAATTTGTTTATTGCTTGAGGACAAACAATGGTTTAAGTTTGGGGGTATTTGATGTGTGAGTAAAATGCACATATCTAGTGCTTGATTTGACATGAATTTGGACCAATTTTGATTGAATCCTTCCCCTCTTTGCTATATTTTGCATACTTTTATACTTTGACTTCTTTTCTCTCATTCTTGGGGTTTTTAGGTACTTAATGGACATTTTGAACCCATTCCTTGGAAGATCCACAAACTTGAACAAAGAATGTTGCTGAATCTCATAGCTATTTGACCCCTTGGCAGTAAAATGGTCATATCTCGAGCTAGAAAGATGATATTTAGGTGATCTTTGTTGCATTGGAAAGCTAAGAGACAATGTTACAACTTTGTTGTTGGGCACATTTCCTGATTCGGACTCCAGAGCATCACACGGCCACCCTCTTTTAGGCCGTGTGACCCGTATTTTTGTGCGAATGCTGCAGAAACTGAACTTCTTGGGCGTGGGTTGCACGAAATAGAAAGAAAGAGAATCCTCCACACATGAGGAAACCCTAAGGGAGGCTAGACTTATAAATACTAAGAGAAGAAACCCAAAAAGGAGGGGGGAAGAGAGTTGAAAACGGCTGGGGAGGAAGGCCAAGGATTAGAGGTTGAAGATCTAACTGGAAGATTGAAGAGAAGAAGAACACTCTTGGAGAAATTGGGAAACTTTCTCATCTCTACCTCTCTTTCTCTATGATGTTCGTAGTTTCTTTAATCGTTATGAGCTTTATTGTAAATATGATAGGCTTGATCTCTTATCCTAGGATTAGGGATGTAACTCTTCTATGATTAAATGACAAAGTGTTGAACCTCTTTTCAATTATTCGGTAATTATTGCTTTAGATTCAAGTCTAATGTTCTTAATGCTTGCGATATGTTGTGCACCATATTTGCATCATCTAAGATAATTAAATGAAGAATTGAGAGATGAAGTTTGTTATTGGACAATCTAGAACTTGAACTTAGGACTTATGACCACGAAAGTAGGCGTAATCCTTCGAGGATCAACTAAACTTTATAGAACTTAATGAGTTTCAATTAACTTAGTACCATGAGAATATGTATTACTTTAATTCTAACATTTTTCTTGTAACTCAAGAGAGAGCATTAAATAAAATAGGAAGATTCACCTTCAAAGCATGATTAACCCATTAACTCGAATGTTCTAATCTTTGTCATAAAAAATAGTTGTAGTGAATCCCGAGTCCTCGAGCCTTAATCATTTGGTATTCATTATTGTTAGTTTGCTTTCTTTTGTTAGTCTTTTGCAATTTAGTTTTATCACTTTAATTAATTGTCTAGATAATTATAATCGCTATAGTGCAATATTCACACGACCCTCGTGGGAACGATATCTTTTACTTTACTACTTATACAGCCCGTGCACTTGCGGTGAGCAACAACACACAACCAAGTATCCAAAATAGTCAAATAAAATACAAATGTAATGTTTATGAAAACAAAATAAAATAAATTAAGCATCTGGAGAATTATCGATCTTGTACTCATCCATCCACTCCCCTTGTTGATGTCCTCACCTTTATTTGCAGGCTGTAAACCACCGGGAGCCAGATTCAATCCCTGTAAAATATTATTGATCAATTTCCATTGATCCTGCAATTGACCCTTTATGAACTGCACTGCAAGAAAACGTATGATTTCCAATGGCTAAATTTGCTAGAAATGTTAATTTTTTGCAACTTTTTTGGAAAATCCTTGGCTGTTTAAATTTGTTTGACTAAAAGCTATTACTGGGGCTTTTTTATGGCCATTAAAAGATATTTCAAACCATTGGAAAAAACTCAAGGAAACAGTAGGAAATTCGCCGGAAGCGATGATTTCCAAATATCTAGAATTTTCTAGCAAATGACGTCATCAATAACTTGTTGACGGGGTGGTCTGCCAGAATTTTATTATTTTTAAAAAATATACATTTTTTAAAATTCTGTTGATGTAGTGCATAAAGGATGGAAGAAGAAGAAGAAGAAGAAGAAGAAGAAAAAGAAGAAGACGGAAGGAGGAGGAAGATGAGGAAGAAAAATAAGGTGTTTATGTTGGAAATTGTCAGTTAATAACTAACAATCTCATTCCTGATCTCTTTTTGGGGTAGGGAATTACTTCTTCTAGGTTCTATTGGATTTAAGCAATTAAAGTGCAAGTGCAGTGATTAAGAACAACAAGAAAGAGAAATGCAATAACCAAGAACATTTAAAAAAACAAAATCAAAGGATATTGAAGCAAAACAACAAAGAAATAATGTAAATTGAACCTGAAAAATAAGACTTCAATTGATAAATTGCAAATACAAATGAAGAAATTACTCGAGTGATCCATTTTTCCTGTTATGTGTGTATGAGGAATATGGACTTTTGTGCCCCTAGACAATGGCATTCAATCCTTATTTATCAGAATAACCTATATCCGTTGAAATTTGCTAAGATGACAACATTAGGATACCTATCTAGCCTAATCACTAATGTTTAAACACCTATGCCACTACTTTTAAACATCCTACTATTTATGCTAAACTACATACCTAGCTAGTATGTGTCGTGAAATTATCACAATCATTCTGGCACTAACTTCTGGCACTTCCTGTTGTCAACTGCATTGTTAGGGTGTCATCCTGAACATTCATTTTTTTTTTACACTTTCCTTTGCTGTCGACTCTTCAAGTCATGTGTTGAACCATAACTTGAGATCTTTTAAACCCTATTGACACTTTTGTATGACCATTGACTAAATGATAACTGTCAAATCCCTTGGATTTGGATGCTTGGATGCTCTCCTTTTGATGTCATTATACTCCTAAGTACGTTCCATTTACATATTTGTCAACATTTTGGTAAATTTGATACAAACAGAGGCCCCCTAATATTTCTCTTTATGGTCAAAGAATAGGAAATACTTTTATGATGTCAACATTAGTTCTTATAACTTGGTGTATCTGATGGGCTAGAAACCCGAAGGTCAACTTGATCTGCGTGGGAAGAAATTGCCATCACTTCAGATTCTTCTTTTGTCTCAAGAAAGCAGCCACATGGCCGGCTTTTAGTGGTCCCAAAATGAAAGATCTTTTCCCCCTTTTTTAGAGTTTTAATATCTAATGATTGTAGCTAAATCCCTTTCTTTCCCTTATTCCCACCCTTTTTATCTTCGCAGCTTGAAGTTCCCCAACCCGCCACCTATTTCATTTTTTCTATAAATTCACAGCTTATTGTTTGCATATACCCTAGAGGCCAATTGTATACTAACCTTACTAGTTTACATTGTATCATGTCATTTATTCAATATATGAGACATTTCATTTATTGTGTTGTTTGTTTCAATTAAATAAACAAACTAAAGTCCTTAGAATAGTAAGTACAATGCCATAATATATCAAGTGCATGACTTGATGATGAGATCCTACTAGTTAAAATCAAAATACTATTCTTAAATGTCCCTAGTCAATTATTGTTATGAATCAAGACAACAATAATGCATAGAGCGTAGACTGATAACCATATCTCACGGGTTATGGATATAAGATATCAAGTCTTCACATAAGTACATATTAGAGTAATAATATATTGGACTAACCCATTATGAGAATGCTGCATAAATCGTTGCATGAGTGTCATAAGCGGTTCTTACAGTGACAATGATTATGTGGTCCTTTGACTTGAAAATACTATAGTTCCCTGCATGAGAAGTTGTATTTATTAATATCGTCAAATGTCACCTGTAATAATGTGATTATAAAGTCGTCTATTGGACATACTACAAATCACGCAGAGGGATGTGAGTGACTTAGATGAGATTTGTCTCTTACACAACAGAAGCGATATTTTCTGGCCCCTTGATTGAGTGAGACTGCAAAATGCATGACCATGTTCAAATTAGTTAATATGAGATATTGATCTCATTTATCTTAGTAAGTCTACTATGATATCAAGAAACCAAAGATTGAACTATACAAGGGTGACACGCTCTATGCATTGTGTTCAATTGAGATATCTAGGCAAAAGGGCTAGACTATATGGCAACATTGATCACTGATAGGCTATGTCAAATCATTGACATTTCTTCTAGTTGGGTAGCAGTGATGTATTGCTAGATACCACTCACTGCTTGTAGTAATAAAATAGAATTTTGGTATTACTGTCAACGTAATGGGAACCTACAAGGTCACACACTTTGAATGAATCGAAATTGAGATTTAAATTCATAAGATGAATTTAGTTGGGAATCCAATTGAGACTAGGACTCCTAACGACTGGTTGGACATATAGTTAAACTAAATGGGCCAACCAATTAAAAGGCTTGCACATAATTTTGACTTAGGTCGGATTATAAGCATGCAACGATAAGGTTCCTCACTACTCACTTAAGACGGCTACATTGCCTATATATATGAGATATATCTGTGCAGCATAACAGGAGAATAAGAAAAAAGAGTTTTCCTAAAACCCTAGCCATCACAGAGAGGGAGAGGGAGAGGTAGAGCGTGAAGAACACGCACCCCCTAGCAGCTAGCACCGCGGCGTGAGGGAGAGCCCAATTTCGGTTCGTTCATGTTGATACCGTAACAGCACCACAACCTAGTATTTCTAGTGATTGACAGACTGTAGAGATAGTCATCTCATCATTGAGGTAATATTTTTAACACGACTTATGGTTATCATATGGATCCATTGATGGGTTTCAATATTTTTTCTCTACTTATTTACTCTTATCCCTTCCCGAAATTGAAACTCAACATCTCCCTCATTTTAATCTTTCACTTTCTTACTCATCCTCTCACTTGAGGCTTCCTCTTGCCTTTTTAAAGCTTTAACCTTCCAAGCCTTCTTTTTCCTCGTCCTCTACAACAATGGCTGCTTCCTTTAGCTTTATTAACACTAATAAGGTCTTTGACACGACTGCTACAGATGTTGGGGTTGCAACCCCCCAAATTCTTGGCCAGGCTTCTATCTTCTTTAAGGATCTCCCCAATGTGCCTCATCCTTTGGAAGACCAAGATTACCAAGCAACAGCGGATGCTCTTCTTAAGGATCTCTCACCAGATGTGATTCGCGTGTCAAGACTCAAGTAATGGTCCTTTCTCTCGTTCCTAAATTTGTTTAACATGGCCTTTCAATTGGCATCTTTGGCCTTACCCAAAAAATGAAGGAGCATTTTCCAACCAAAGAAGGAGAAGAAATTATGATTCAACGAGAACAAGTGCCCATTTTCCCCTTGATGGGGCAAGTCAGGATTTTGCGCATACTCCCAAGACCTTCGGAGGATTACATTTGTTGTCTTAGCATAGTTCAACAAGCCAAAGGGGATTTTTGGAGAAATGTTGGCTTGTTTGAATTGATTCAAATGAGTTAGCATGAGGTGAAAGCCATCCCGACAATGATTGGTGCTATAATGAATTTCTGGAATCTGACTACGAACATTTTCCATTTTCGACTAGGCATGATGAGGCTAACACTTTTTGAGTTAGCCATTATAGCAGGGTTTGACCAGAAGGACGAACTATAACCCTTTTGGATCTTTCATTGACTCATATCCTCAAAGATTGAGTAAAACAAATGGATCCCAAGAACCTCAGTTATATTTCTTTCATTTTCACTTTTCATAGTGAAAATGACACAATATCTGATGTCGAGCAATTGGCCTTCTTAACTTTATGGCTCTGCAAGTTTGGCTTTTTGTTCACCGGGACTCAGGATTTCATTCACCATGTCCCTTTTGCCTTACTTCTTCTATAGAATTGTTGACATGCCCTAGAAAGACTAGTTTTGGCAAAACCTGTAGCAATCACTCAATAACTTGGTTGACAATTTTTGATGGTCAGAGAAAATGAGAAACCTTAGAGGTTTATCTCTGCTGAAGATTTGGCCATTTGGGCCAACTTTTTGTCCCCACAAGAAATGTTTGTCGAGTTTCCTAGCCAGTTGTCTTGTTCACTGGTAATCTATCTTCAAAGTGCTATCATGCTCGGGGTGCATAACTACTAGCTTTGGATGACTTGTGCATCCTGGAAAAGAGAAACAAGAAGTCCCATAACAGGCTTACTAAGCTATTATGTTTCAAGCCTCGTTATATATGCACCCCAAAATTTTTAAATTGGTGGTTGAATTACTTCCACCTTTTTGTGCTGACTTTTTGGATTTGACCATTAAAATTTTCAACCCTTTGTAGAAAAGAGATCCTCAACGGAAGAAGAAAGGTACTCATTACAATGAAATACGTGCTTTTGAAAAATACTATGACTGTGTATGAAACCCTTAGGATGCCAATGGTAATATTAGGAGAGCTAGCTATTCATATGTTTATGGAGAAACAACATCGATATCTCAACAAATGCATCAAGGCATGGTGGAAAGTCAATAAATTCAATCCATCAATTCGCTTACTTCCATATCTAAAGCCAAGCCATAAAATTTGATTCTTCTCATTTTGACATTCCCTATTCTTCTCTAGTCACTAGTCAGTATTCATCATGCTCATTTCTTTTGCCTACTTTTTCTTCTTATCACTAACTTAGTGCTTTTCTTTTTACAGCTAAAATTGATGTGATAAACCTAGACGTTGACATCTTCATAAATGAGGAAGAAAATAATGAGCCTATACTGAAGAGGATCAAACACAAGTTGGTCGAAATAGGCCACCAAAGTTCCTATGACCAAGTCAAAAAGTCAACCTTTGATTGTCCCAGCAGGTCAGAGTAGCTTGACTTCCCACTGTAAGTTGCTAACATTCTTATGTTTATTAAAACCATTGGTAATGAATGACTTGATTAATTCTTTGTATCAGATGACAAGCCAAGGAAAAAGACCATTTTCCTCGATAGGTTTGAAGAAGTGGACTCTTCGCCACAAAAGCAGGTTGCTTCTATTGGTAATTGCCCTTAAGCTCAAACATCAAAATTGGATCAATAGCCTATAAGGAACCAACTAAACTCAGATCGATGCTCCCATGCTTCAAAATCCAAGTCTGGGGGACATGTTCAATAGGATTCTAGTCAACATTCTCAGCGGTTCTAGATAGGAACCAATCTAACAACAAGTCATAGTAGCCTTTTGTACCTCAGTAACATGTTGAAATCTCCTCAGCAGTCTCATTTGCACCAAAGGCAAATGTTGAAGTCTCTCCTTTAGGCTCGACAACCTACTATGAGTGTGTAGACTTTTCACCTCTTGTCTCAACCTTACAGAAATCCAAAGCCCAAGATCTTTATTCTGACAATTTTGATTTAGATGACCCATTTTCAAGGATAAAGTCCAAGTTGTCAATGAGGAGTTGATATTCCCTCTCTTGTATTGACTCTAAGGAAGCCATATCTTTTTTGTCATGATTCAACACTCAAAGACTTGGAACTCCTGATGGCTAAGAACTTAGAAGAATTTGTTGAAAATAAAAAATTATGAAATGGCTTCCTTGCCACATGAATTTTCTCAAAACATGAGTGGACATGCGTCGTGCACATGTGTCACATAGGTTGTGGGCGGTGGTTAGCGTGGCGTGGCATCGTTGCGCTGCAAAGGGATTTTAAGAAGCCAAGAATGGGAAATTAGGGATTGGGAAATTCGAAGCTTGACTCACTAACCCCACCCATACTCTACCACCAGGCCCAACCCGCATCACTTGTTTATTTTTTTTCAAATAGTTGACCCATGAGTTAACCCGCTCCGACCTGTCAAAACCCACAGGTTATGCGGGGCAGTTTTCAAAACCTGAAACAATAAAATGTTGCAAAATGCAACCGAACCCTTTTTTGCAGGTTAAACAGGTTGACCCCATTATGTTCAACCCATTTTTCCATCTCTAATTAATCTGGTCTCCTCAATTAAATATTAACAACTTAACTAAAAATACATATTTCTTAATTAACAATAATAGTTATGCTTGGTTACAATTTTTAAAAGTTGCTTTTTTGTTTTTTTTTTAAATAAAGCAATAAGAATAATTGTTTGGGGTAATTGTTTCTTACTAACAATTTTTTAAATCGTTCCAAAAATACTGCTTTTTAAATCAATAAAATAGAAACACATTTTATATGTTTTTGAACTTTTGTTTCACAAACACAAAGGTTGTGTTTGGAATCAATTAAAAATGGATTTGAATTGAATTGATTTAAAAATCAAATTTTATGTTTGGAACTCATTATAAAAAATTAGATTTTGAATTGATTTGGAAATCAATTCTTATGTTTGGAACTCATTAAAAACGCATCCAAATCAATTCTTATGTTTGGAACTCATTAAAAACGCATTTAATTTGATTATTTTACTTTTTTAACCTTATATAATTGTAAATGATATTATTAAGTTAGTGAAGTAAAATCAAAATGTTAGTAAGGGTAAAATAGTTAATTTAAATAATTAAATTTAAAATCAAATTAAATCCACTCAAATCCAACCAAATTTGATTAGATTTCTAAATACACACAACTTAAATCAAAAGGATTTCAAAATTAAATCAATTCCTATTTTTTAACATTTCAAACACAAAACTTGATGTAAATCAAATCAATTTCCATTTTTTAGCATTTCAAACACACTCAAAATAAAGGTGGTGGCAGTTTTGTAAGGAATGCATTCCATTAATAGCATTTTTGTAATAGCGGATAACCTTAAGTATCTTCTTTGTCACTACCTCGACGCACCTTCCCATCCTTCTCATCTCCCACTACATCTTTCCATTCAGCTTCCCAAAGGCCAAAGCTTTCCAAGTAAAAAGACATTGGCAGAAGGGTTGAAATTTGCACTCCATCGAAGACTGTGATAACAAGAGCGAGGGCAAGAGAGAAAGTGTGTGTTTGGAACGTTAAAAAATGAGAATTGATTTGATTTACAAATCAAATTTTATGTTTGGAATGTTTAAAAATAAGAATTAATTTAATTTTGAAATTCTTTTGATTCTAAGTTGTGTGTATTTAGAAATTCAATTAAATTTGGTTGGATTTGAGTGAATTTGATTTGATTTTAAATTTAATTATTTAAATTGACTATTTTACCCTTACTAATTTTTTTATTTTACCTCACTAATCTAATAATATCATTCACAATTATATAAGGTTAAAAAAGTAAAATAATCAAATCAAATCAAATCAAATTACGATTTATTCCTAAGCTGGACAACAATGTTTATGATTCTTTGACCAAACCTATTAAGATGTTGGAGGTGCAAAATGCTATTAATGCCATGGGTTCTTATAAAGCTCCGGGGCCAGACGGGTTTCAGCCAATTTTTTTCAAGACTTATTGGCCTATTGTTGGTAGAGATGTTTGGGATTTGGTTGCTAGAGTTTTTTCTTCGGGAAGTTTTAATCCGCAGCTAGCAGAGACTCTTATTGTCCCTATTCCAAAGGTGGATGCCCCTTCTGGTTTTAAGGATTTCCATCCTATAAGCCTTTGTAATGTGCTTTTCAAACTCATTTCAAAGGTTTTAGTGAACAGAATTCGTCCTCATCTCGATCGCCTTATTGGTCCTCTTCAAAGCAGCTTTCTTCCCAACAGAGGCACGGTTGATAATGCTATTGTTGCCCAGGAAATTGTCCATCATATGCACAAGAAAAAAAGAGGTAAAAAAGGCTTCCTTCTCTTTAAAATAGACTTTGAAAAGGCCTATGATATGGTGGATTGGAATTTTTTGAATATTACTCTTAATGAGTTTGGCTTCCCTCCCCATATTGTGAATCTTATCATGAATTGCACTACTTCTAGCACTCTGTCTCTGAAATGGAACGGGGAATTGCTTGAATCCTTTAAGCCAATAAGGGGCTTGAGGCAAGGTGACCCAATGTCCCCATATTTATTTGTCCTTTGCATGGAAAAATTAGCTCTCCTTATCCAAGAAAAGGTTCATGATAAAAAGTGGATACCTATGCGTATTGATAAAAATGGCCCAGCTATCTCTCACTTATTTTTTGCGGATGATTGTCTTTTGTTTACTCAAGCCAAATCTTCCCAAGTTCGAATGGTTCAAGAGGTTTTGCAAGCTTTTTGTTTAGCTTCTGGTTTGAAAATTAATATTCAAAAGTCTCGGTTTCTTGCCTCTCGCAATGTGTCTCGTGCTAAAATTTCCAAATTCGAATCCATTATTGGTTATCATCATAATAATAATTTAGGCAAATATCTGGGGTTTCCTATGCTAGCTGGGCGGGTAAAAAAATCAGACTTTGCCTATATTATTGATAAAATTGATTCCAGGTTGGCAGGGTGGAAAAACAAGTTACTTAATAAAGCAGGGAAGATCACTCTAGCAAAATCTGTAATGACTGCAATCCCAGTTTACTCCATGCAAAATTTGTGGTTGCCTCAATGCACTTGTGATACTATTGATGCCAAAGTGAGGAGCTTCATTTGGGGTGGCAGTTCCACTCATTGGGTTAACTAGGATACAATAACTCTCCTTAAAGGAAAAGGTGGTTGGGAATTCGTCAGGCTCGTCAAGCTAATATTGCCTTGTTGGGCAAACATATTTGGTCGCTGCTCTAGGAGCCTCACAAACTATGGGTTCAACTTTTAACCTCCAAGTATCTGAAAGATACCCATATTCTTCATGCTGCCCAGTTGCATGGTACTTCTTACACTTGGTCTTCAATTCTTAAAGCCTTGCACAGGCTTTCGGCTGGTTTTAAAATTAGATTGGGTAAAGGTGAAGTTTCTTTTTGGTATGAGAAATGGGTTGACGATGACTTGTTATGCAATATGGTCCCTGTTGTTGACATACATGATGCTCAGCTCTTGGTTAAGGATATTTGTTTTGATGGCCAATGGCATTGGGGTCAGTGTGATACAATCCTTTATCCAGAAATTAAACAGAAAATTATGAGCAATTTCATTGATGGTGTTTCAGAGGATTCTTATATCTGGGGGCATGCTAGCTCCGGTGTCTACACTGTCAAGAGTGCCTACAATTGGCTTATGTCTACTTCTATGCATCATCAAATTGCATCAAATAATTGGGCCTGGGTATGGAAATTGAAGTTGCCTGAGAACATTAAATTCTTCCTTTGGTTGGCTATGCACGGTAGTCTTCCCACCTACAAGTTTCGAGCTTATAGGCACCTCAGTAATGATGCTTCTTGTATTAGATGTGGAGCCCAAACTGAATGCTTGCTGCACGTTCTTCGTGACTGTGGTATTTCAAGACAGATTTGGTAATTTTTGCGTTTAGATGGTGGGCAATTTTTTCATGTTCAGGATAGTGACTCTTGGTTGCACTCAAACATCGATGAAGAAAATGGCACCAAGTTTGCTATCACTTGCTGGCTCCTTTGGAAAGCTCGCAATGAGGAGCTTTTTAATGATAACAGGTGGGACATTTGGTATGTTGTGAACCAGATCAATTCTCTGCATAGGATTGTTTCTTCTACTTTTGGTCTTGTTAATCATTCTAACATCCCCAAAGAGGTTAAGTGGTGCCCTCCTCCTCATAATGGTTATAAGCTTAATGTTGATGGGAGTTCTTTCGGTAACCCTGGTAGAGCTGGTTTTGGAGGTCTGATCCATGATGAGCTTGGCCAATGATGTACTGGTTTCTCTGGTTTCTGTGGTATCACTGATAATCTGAGAGCTGAACTGTTGGCGATTTATAACGGTCTCAAACTTGCTTGGTAGAAAGGTTATAATCCTTTGGTATGTGAGTCAGACTCAAAATCTGCAATTTCTTTGATTCAACATGGGATTCATCATCTTCACCCTCTGGCACCCCTGGTGAATTCTATCAGTTCCTTTATTGATCTCCCTTGGCAACTGTCCTTCAACCATGTGTTTAGAGAAGGTAATGAGTGCGCAGATTGGTTGGCAAAAAAGGGAGCTGCTGAAGATTTTATGTTTAAGCTTTGGGAGAGTTGCCCTCAGCCTATTTACTTAGTCTCTTTGGCCGATGCTGCTGGCCATGTTAGGTTGAGAGTTTAATTTTTTGTCTTTTGCTTTCTCTTGTTTCTCATTGATAAAAAAATATATATATACTTATTATACTACTAATAAAATCTCTTGAATAATTTTTAGTATTAATGTTTTAATTCAAGTGTATTAAAAAATTCTTATTTTCTTTCTGTGTTTGTTTAATAATTGAATAAAACATAATATAATTGTAATAATTAAAATAATACAAAACATATTATTTTGAAAAATTACACAATAGACTCACTTAGTCAGACCTTCCCTTTATATTCGCCATAACTTGATTTTGATTATAAGGCATACTCATTGGTGAAATATATATATATATATATATATATATATGATTTAATTTTAATTCATTGTCAGTGTAAAAATTTTTTATACTGTCATCCAATCATGTAATGATAAATCATTAAAAGTGTTAGACTTTTGAGGTAGTTGTTATAATAATCAAATTCTTTTAATGAGTTGACAATACATGATTGAGTAATAGTATAATTTTTTTTCACATTCACAGTGAATTAAAATTAAACATATATATATATATATATATAGGGGAGGGATCAACTTATACCGGTGTAAGACTTGATCACTCTTACATCACTCAATAACTTTTTATTGAATAACTTTCTTACAAAATCTACCGTTAAATTGAAAGTTTGCATCATATAGATCATACCTATAAAATTTTACATTAATCTGAAATTATTTTGTGACTCATTGATATACATCAAAATTAACGTAATATAAAGTATTGAAATATATGAAAATATTAACTATTTGATTATATTCTTATTGATATTCAATTTTTTCAAAATTTGACACAAATAATCTACATGATATAAACTTTCAATTTAACGGTGGATTTTGTAAGAAAGTTATTCAATAAAAAGTTATTGAGTGGTGTAAGAGTGATCAAGTCTTACACCGGTGTAAGTTGATCCCTCCCCATATATATATGTATATGTTTAATTTTAATTCACTGTGAATGTGAAAAAAAATTATACTATTACTCAATCATATATTGTCAACTCATTAAAAGAATTTGATTATTATAACAACTACCTCAAAAGTCTAACACTTTTAATGATTTATCATTACATGATTGGATGACAGTATAAATTTTTTTTACACTGACAATGAATTAAAATTAAATCATATATATATATATATATATATATATATATTTCACCAATGAGTATGCCTTATATGGGGAGGGATCAACTTACACCGGTGTAAGACTTGATCACTCTTACACCACTCAATAACTTTTTATTGAATAACTTTCTTACAAAATCCACTGTTAAATTGAAAGTTTCTATTATGTAGATCATACTTATAAAATTTTATATTAATCTGAAATTGTTTTGTGACTCATTGATATACATTAAAATTAACGTAATGTAAACTATTGAAATATATGAAAATATGAATTATTTGATTATATTCTTATTGATATTCAATTTTTTCAAAATTTGACACAAATAATCTATATGATATAAACTTTCAATCTAACGATGGATTTTGTAAGAAATTTATTCAATAAAAAGTTATTGAGTGGTGTAAGAGTGATCAAGTCTTACACCGGTGTAAGTTGATCCCTCCCCATATATTACACCATATATTTTCTCTCTCTTCCCATTATTTTTCTCAATTCTCTTATTATTTTTCAAGTTTGCACACATACTTCTTTTACATTTTTTTTTTGAAAGGAACATACTTCTATTAGATAAACACAACATCTCACTAGAGTAAGAAATGCGTCATCCAACGGTGCGCATTCCACGAAATTCACTTCCCAGATTTTCAGTTTTCGGTCATCTTCGAAAATCGCCGATGCAAGAACCAGAGCTGCACGATTTGTCCGACGACGCCGATTACGCCGCGTCACAGCAGGAAGTAAGACCATCGAATCGCATTCAATTAGTGTTGCTTGATTCAATTTTGCGTTGTTTTCCGTCGAATAATTAATTACAAATTCAACCGAGTCTATGATCCTTTTTATTATTATTATTACTTTTTTTTTTTGTGGATTAGGGGTCAGCGAGCGTGATGCTGCAGTGCGACAGCACCAAACAGAGCTCGTCTAGTGAGCCGGATAGTGCCGAGATAGTGTATATGAAGGACAATGTCGCAATTCATCCGACTCAGTTTGTTTCCGAAAGAATTAGTGGAAGACTCAAGTTGATTAAGCAACGCTCTTCTCTTTTTATGGTAATCGTTGGTTGTTTGTTCCATTCCGTTTTGGCGGTGTGGTTTGTTGTTTATGCAAATGTCTCTTTTTCTTTTCCTCTTCGTTTTAGACTTGGTTACCTTACAAGGGGGATAACTCATATGCGAGGCTGTCTGAGAAAGGTAATAATTAGCATTTGGAGTTGACTGTGACTGAATTTACTCGCTTATATATTGTGGTTGGTTTATATATGTTAGAGTTTGTTACCCTTATTATTTTTTTTTTTTTGTAGACAGAAACCTTTACACCATAAGGGCGGTGCCCTTAACCGACATCAGGTCCATCCGGAGGCATAATCCAGCACTTGGGTGGCAGTATGTGATTGTTGTTCTATCATCAGGTGAAGTTTCATAGATGAGTCTAATGGGTTTTATATTTGTGTGTATAATATGATGTTAAATCATGGAGGGTACTGGATTCTTATCCTTCCATTCTGGATATTAGACATGTGGTTTGATAGCATAGTACATGAGTGAATTTGTTGTCGGGTGTTAATTTTCTTATTTTGGGCATCAGTTGCAGAGGAAATACTTCCCTAGATACTGAGAAGCTGTTGGCTTTCTAATCTGTACATAGCACGGGGAAAAAAGTATAAATGGAAATAGGTTTCTTAAAGTAGGTTATAGATTAATGCATAATAATGGCTTATGCATATTATTAACTATGGAGAATGGATACAGAGATGTGGTAACTTTTAAAAAATCTAAGGAAAGGTTATTGCGAGATACTTTTAATATAAGTAAAAATTATATTTAATGTATTTAGACTTTAATAAATAATGTTATAATTAATATAAAAAATGACTCTCTATTATTTTCTTAATGATACTAAAGTTTAAAAGCTACAAAGTTGCAAACATATTGATCTGTTTTGATGCTGTTTTTTATGGGGTTTAATGCATTTTAAAAATGTTTCTTAGCAGATTGACATACTTTGTTCCGTTTAAAATCTGTTCTGAAACGTTTCTGCCTGTTTTGTTGCATCTGTGCTTCCTTCGTCAATAACTAACTTTTATTAGGCAATAACTTTTATTTTCTGCCAAAGTTTTCCAACCAAATACTCCTCTACCCTAGCTTTAATTAAAAGTAATACCTGGCATTGGTTTCTATCCATTATTCAAATGATCCCATTCTATCGATTGAAAGGATTTTGTTTTATTTTCTTATTTATCTGCTGAATGCATGGATGTAGCTGCTGCTGCACTTAATTGATGTATATCCATATGCTTTCTTTTTGAAAGTCTATTATGGCTCATGCATGATCTCTCATGAATATGTTTTATCTAGTTGTAGTATTTTAATCAATTTGGTTAATATTGATTTGGTAAGTAACATGCTTGTTTGGCACCATTTTTCTCTTGGGCAGGTTTATATATTATTCTATTTTTTCAAGACTCGGTCTATACTCTATATTGTGTTTTCTGCAATTCTGTGTTTTGTAAATGAATGAAAGTTTTTGCAGGACTTGCTTATCCTCCTCTGTACTTCTATAGTGGAGGAGTCAAAGAATTCCTTGCCACAATAAAGCAACATGTTCTTCTTGTGAGGTTAGTTTTTCGTTTGGTCTTTTTTATATTTCATTTGGCATATTAATAATACAATTACCATTCTATTAATGATAATTGATATACTTGAAAATTTTGAAATTTACATAGAATTAAGAAAGCCTGTAGGCCAGTTATGGGGCTGAATCAGGCTCAGCCCCAAGCCGTTTTCAAAAGGAGTTATTTGACTCCCATTGCCTGCTCTTCTTTTATCAATGAAATACTAGGATTGCTGAAGGGGTTTGGAAAGAAAGATAAAACTAGAATAAGGAAGTGATCATATTTTATGTTAAAGGGGAAAAAGGAAAAAAGAAAAAAGAAATGGCTAGACGAAATTTTCTTTTTATCATCATATCATGACTTCTCCTAGTTCTGGATAGCATTTTTCTCAACTATTTGTTTGCACTGCTGAAATGTTTCTCTTGGCTTATGATTAAATCATTAAATTGGAAGATGTGCTGAATATGTCTTGAAAACTCATTTGGTCATTCCCACTTAGCTTATATGTTTTTCTTTTTTGTGATTTCAGCAAGTAACAAAATGGAAGTTTTTATCAAGTAAAAAAAAAAAAAGAGGAAGTGGTTGGTTGGTCGTTTCTAGTCGATATATTGTGAGGAGTTCTCGTATGGCGAGTTGCTTTGCTTTGCTTTACAATGACAAATAGTTGACACTTATTTTCTTGAAAATTAATTAGAAACATGTTTTCAGTTCCTTGAGAAGACCCACATGTAAGAATTCACTTAATTTTTTTCCACTTGAGTTGGTGAATTTCTTCCTAGTGGTTTTTGCTTTTTCCTGTTTTTTATTCCGTTGCATTTTGATATAGCTAACTTCGGCATGTCAGAGAAAAAGAATCAAGTTTTATTTTTATGATCCTTTGAGTCTGCAAAAATCATATTTGTTGGTCGTTTTATTAGTAATTTTTTTGGTTTAACCATTTAATCATACAGCAGAACTCATGTGTTGATTACTTTATAAGTTCTCAATACTCCTAGGGTGTAATTATCGTGTGAAGTGATTAGTGAATAAGTTTGAGTGTTGTCATGTGGAGAGATATGGGCTGAGGAACTTTGGTGTTTTTTTAATCATTAATAGCAATTGAATAGAGACTAAGACGAGAGACCCAAATTTCAAAGAATCAATTTGGTTTTATGTCAGGGTGGTTGACCATGGAAGCAATAAGATTTGCTCCCCCTTCTTTGAGCAGATTTACCCCATAGGCAGACTTTGATGCAGGTGGAGTGAGTATTAGGTCAATTACTGAATTAAACCCTTCAAGAATGTTAATAGCAGTATCATTGTGATGTGATGAATTATTGATATTTTCTAAATCAGATTTGAATCTATCTAGGGAAAATTTTCTTTCCCCTATGCTGACTAAATTATGCACCGGAGATGAACTGTCTGTCCAAATTGTCCCCCCTGAATTCAGATAGTAAAGCTCATTCCAAAGGGTAGTTGGGTACCATTCAGGAAGCCTTTCGTGCTCAAGGATTGGTTTGTGCCAATCTTCAATCAGGGCCTCCCAATTGCCATGCCCAAGAATTGTCAAGGCTGTTTGAACTAGACTTGGCCTTGTGTGTATGAGAAGTAACCCACTAAACCGGCCCATACCTGCTCCCTGCCTTCAGTATGCTGAACCAGAGCCACCGACTTCATCTTTCACCTCCTCTTCATGAATCCCACCTGAGTACAAGGCAAAGAGTGACACCCCAATGATCACCCCTCCCACCAAGCACATCGCCAAGAACTTCGTTGCCAAGTGATTCTCCACTGCCTTAGAACCCATTCTTGCGTGGGAGCATCCATATTCATCCAAACACCAGAGACGCATACAGAAAATCTGACGCGCCATGTACAGGTTCGAATCTGGTGGCTTCAGTGGTGGTGGGCGATTGGCCAGGCCACTCAAGAGTCAAGACACTGAGTTCTGCGGCCATCTTAGGCCATTTCTGCCTCTGTTTGATCATTGTGCAACCTAGTGGGTGTGGATTCTACTCCGTTTCCCTCTTTTCATCTCCACCTAGACATGGCCTTGGATGTGGCGGCCTATGTCTCGCCATCTCGCGACTTAGTTGGCAGTCTCCCTCCATAGTAACGATCTACTTCTGGGATTCCTCTCCATTCTCAGCTTCGATCTCCTCCATTTTGTTGAGTGCCCTTGTTTCCTCTCGTATCTTTGAAAACTCTCCAATGGTCTCTAATTCTTGAATGTCCTCATTTCCTCTGCAAGTAGTCTTTGGCTCCAAAATCTTTGGCACCAATTGTTCCGCTTCCTCATCTTGAACGAAGTTTGGTAAATCTGGGCCTGAACAAAGATTGGTAAATCCAGGCTGAACTCAGGTTGGAACCTTTGTAGTAGGTTGGAACCTTTGTAGTAGGTTGGAACCTTTGTAGTAGAGCCTCAATAAAATTGTTCGACTTGAGTTGCTTGGTTCTGCGCCCTGGTCATAGAACCAATCCTGGGCCCTTCTTTCCAAGCCATAGATTGCAACAGATAACTTCTTAGATTTTGGAATTTGGTTGATGAGAAGGTATCTCTCAATTCTGTAGATCCAGCCATATGGATCTTCGCCAGAGAAACTTGGAATCTCTCCCCCTTGCATTTGGTTTGTGCTGTCTAGGGCTCCTTGTGATCGGGAGCTTTGATACAAATTGATAGGAACTGGACCAAAGAACAAGAAAACTGTATGTATTTGGTATATAGCTCTCTGCTGCTATTGTTATCAATGAGATACCAATACCAGTAAGATGGAAATTACAAAAGAAAGTATGAACTGAAACAAAAAATATTGGTAGTCCAAGGCTTTCGAGAGGCCTAATCTCTCCCACCCAATTCCACACTCAATTCTTCCTCTCCCTCCCTCTTCCTATACTAAATGATTTTCCACTCTCTCTCTCTCTTTTGCTACATCAGCATTCTGTTATGCTCCATTCCATCACCATGATTATTCTCCACATTCACCATCCTATCCCTCCTTACGTACACCTTTGTACCGGGGGGTCTATTAGAAAGTTCTACTGTACAGCTATAAGATTAGTGATGCTTTACTGTACCGACTGTTGGGTGGTAAAGTGTCAAGAGCATAAGTGAAGTGTGGCGGAGATGAGGATGTTACAGTGGATGAGTGGATACACAAGAAAAGGGAAGTTCCGGAATGAATGTATTCTAAAGAAAGTTGGAATAGTACCTATCGAGGAAAAGATAACAGAATCCCACCTAAGATGGGTGGGTCATGTGAGGAGAAGACTGATAAATGCATTGATGAGAAGAGTTGCTCAAATGGAGGATAATAGAATAAATAGAGGAAGTGGAAGATCAAGGAAAATCCTTAGCGAAACCATTAAAAAAGACCTTGATCTAAATGGCATTTCCGAAAATACGGTTTTTGATAGAGAGTAATAGCGTCATTTGATCCGTGTAGCTGACCCCACCTAGTGAGAAAAGACTTTAGTTGTTGTTGTACTTTTTACTTCAGTTTTTAAGCTAGTTGTTGCTATTGTTTTTGTTTATGTGGATTTCTAGATGATGTTTTTGTTTCATTGTGCATAAAATTGACGAACCAGCAGTTGGGCATTGTTTGATTGTCATCATAAAGCTTTTTATATGAATATACAATGTATTATAAGCAAGACTTACCAGTCTCAATTTCTGAGTAAATGACCAGCTCAGATTTATCTTGTGACACCTCATTGAGCACAATGTTTTTAAGTCATTTTGGTGATCATCGTGCCCATATTTTCTGCACACTGCATTTACAGATACCCTCTAGCCTTTTGCTCTTTTACATGCATCATGATGACTCTTTTGTGCTGGCACTAATTGAATCCGATATGCTTCCAAATTCATTGACATGTTTGTTCCATCAAGAAAAACATTATATTAATAAAACACTACTATCATTTTAGTTTATTTTATTTACAATCTTGACTCCTGTTTGAGTGCCAAATGCAGACATATCTTAAATCTCCCTTTTTTATTTCTTGTTTTGCGACATTTGTCCAGATCTGCAGAAGATGCAAATGTATTCCTTGTGAATGATTTTCAGAATCCTTTGCAGGTGGGCACTATGACATATTCAACTAAAGTTGTTTGATTGGTTTTAGCAACTGGATCATTGATGCATACTATCTTCATAGCAATATCGCCAAAATATATGGAGGAAAATATTTCTATAAAAAAGGGAGGAAAATATGTCACTAGTGATACATAATCATGAATAACTTATACCTATTTTATTTTGGTAGTCAAAATATTAAATGATGGTTCTTATGCATGCCCCTTTGCTCACTTGGTCACTCTCTCTCTCTCTCTCTCTCACACACACACACACACACACACAAAAACAAACATATATGTATGTATGTATGTATGTATGTATGTATGTATGTATGTTTGTTTGTTTGTTTGCTAGCATGTAGGATGAAGGGATGAGAAAAATGTAAATGCTTACATTTGGAATTCCCTTAGGCCTCTGAAATCTCATTTAATATATATAATTGAATTTTATGCCATTTTATTTGGCCTGCTAATTTTTCTAATGCTGAATTGACTTCCAGAGAACTTTATCTTCTTTGGAGCTGCCCAGGGCTATTTCTCTTGCATGCGGACCTTCTAACTTGTCAGTAGATGAATCAACTTTGAATGAGAACCAAGAGAGGACTGATAGTGGTGTCAATAATGGAAGTGCCACTGTTCCTCAGTTCCATGGGAGACCAAGACATAAAGTTCATGATCCTGCTCGGGATCTTTCTATTCAAGTTTTGGAGAAGTTCTCCCTTGTCACTAAATTTGCCCGTGAAACAACTTCACAACTCTTTAGAGAAAACCAGAGTAATGGATTTAATGCCACTGAGAGGAGAACCCATAGCCAGACTTCCCTTGATCATCCTAAGAAGTCTTCTAATATAGAAGAAAAAGATCCTGTTGTCTCAGATCCTCTGGAGGTAACCCCTTTTTCTTTGGTGCTGATATTGTACTATCTGCAAGAAAACTGTTGTTGTCAGTTGCTAAATTATCTGGATTAGGCCCATGGTGTTTATGTTGTTGGCATCTTTTACCCTGAATATTAATAACTTCCAGTGAACAATGGAATGGCATTGTACAATCAATATGGTATGTCTGAGGGTCCTCTGTTGTGTGTAGTTTTATAGTATAATCACATACTTTGTATTTTTATTTTGTTTAATTATTTATGACATGAATTCTAATTTTGGGATTAATGTACCTATCTTTTGCTTTAGTACAAAGTGTTGTGTATGTCTACTCATGTATTCTGGTTTCTGATACACCTTTAGCCCAAGTGTACAGGAGGAGGAAGCATAGGCTGGGTTCTGTTGGGCCTGAGAATAGGGCTGGTTCTATTGGCCTTGAGAATGGAGAGGTGTTTATTCCAGAAACAGTGGAGGGAGAGATAGGAGAGGCAGGGGCATAATAGAATAATTGGCATTGAGAATATGCATCAGTAGTTAGAATGAAGAGAACAATAATTAGTATTGGGAGAAGAGAACAATAATTAGCATTGGGAATAAACATCAGAAGTTAGAATGATGAGAACAATAATTAGCATTGGGAATATGCACTAGAAATAATAAAAGAGGACTACAGGGGGGCTATGAAGGCAGGCATATTTTGAGTGAATAGGAGAGGTTCAGGAAGAGGATCCCTTGGTGTCTAGGGGCCTCCTTGTTATTATCTTTCTGTACTTTATTTCAGTCCTTATCTAGTGTTTATCCTGTAATTCAGAGTGAGTTTACTCTCAGTTTGAGTGTTATATTCAACAAAACATCTTAGTATTTCAGTCTCTATCAAATTGGTATCAGAGCTCCCAATCTTGGGGAGCCCTGTTTGCTGCATTCAGAAGATGGAAGGAAGCATTGAAGAACTGGAACAAAAAATGGAGGGCATGCATAAGGAATTCCTTGATGGACAACAGCGATTGGATAACAGATTGGAAAAAAAGGCAGAATGACCGTCACCACCAAGGCTCATGAACAGGTGGTGGAGGAGAATGGGGTGAGGGAAATTCTGGAAACAGTTTGGATAATAGGGGAGATGACAGAATAAGGAGATTGAAGGTTCCTTATTTCACAGGTGAGGACCCATACGGGTGGATTTACCGAGCTGAGAGGTATTTTCGCATAAACAGAATTTTGGAGCAACAGAAGGTGTCGGCAGCAGCAATTTATTTAGAAGGAAAATCTCTTAACTGGTATCAGTTGTGGGAAGCACGCACCACATGGGTAACTTGGACATCTTTTCAAAGTGCTTTGCTATAGAGATTTCAGCCACTAGAAACCCATATGAAACTCTTATGAGTCTAAGGAAGAAAGGGACAATGATGGAATATAGAGATGGGCAATGAATTGCAACTGCCAATTGCGGAGACTAGAAGGTACTCAGTGGAAGTTGGAGATGGGCATAGGGTGCAAAGTCATGGAGTTTGCAAGGGAGTTCAGCTGGAAATACCAAATTTGGTAATTGTACCGAACTTCTTCCTACTTGACTTAGGGGGGCAGATGTGGTGTTGGGGTTTGAGTGGTTGGAGGGGCTAGGAGAGATAAGGGCCAACTTTAAAGAATTGATCATTAAGGTCAAGGTTGTGAATGGCGGAACGCAGCGCGGAGTAGCCACCCCCAAAAGCTCTATCGCGGCATAGCGGATCGCGAAGCAGCCACTACACCGAAGATAGCGGATGCAATTTTAAAAATTCACAAATTTGTAATACACATATAATTAATACTTAAAACTTAAAGTACCAATAATAACAAGTCTAATAAGCATAATCAAATAACAAGTCTAAATCAAATATAATTAGAAACAAGGTACAACACCAAATCCTAAACAAGTCTAAGCCTCTAAGGCATAAGCTAAGCATTAAACAAGAAAGCAATCAATATCAATCAAAGACATCATCTTGGTCCTCCAAGTTCTCTTCATCATCATTGCTTTCATCACTACTAGACTTGTAGGCCTCTTCCACTTCTTCTTCAGTTTCTACATGACCCATCTCTTCTTCCTCTTCCTCTTCCTCTTCAATCCTTATCCTAGAGCTTGAAGGTCTTGAAGTTGTTTTCTTCTTCATTCTTGTTTGATGCCTAGTGTATGTTATAGGCTCTCCAGCCCCAACTACATTAGCAACATCTCCCCAAGTCAAAGTATCATCATCAAATACCAACTCTTCAATAGCAACTTCATCTTCACCCATTTCTCCCACTAACCACTCATTACTTTCATCAATGTCATTTAGGACAATGGGATCAATCACTTCACGGTTGTCAAAACTCTCTTTAAGGGCTTGATTATACTTGATGAAAACCAAGTCTTGCAATTTGTGATGTTCAAGCCTGCTTCTCTTCTTAGAATGAATCTATTGTATAATTAAAACAAAAACTATTGTGTTAGTTTCATTTCATGAAATGAATTATGAAACTAAATAAAATATACTATCATTTCAGTCATTTACTTACATGCTCAAAAGTACTCTAATTACGCTCACATCCACATGCACTACAAGTCAAGCTCAATACTTTTATAGCAAAGTATTGCAAATTTGGAGTACTTGATCCATACATCTTCCACCACTCAGCTGCAATGCCATAAGCAATTACTAATAAAATGAATTGTTGATGTAATTTAATTTATCTAGAAATTCACTTTTACTTACTAGGAGCCAACTCTTTCCTTCTTCAGTTGGTATTAGCCTCTCAATGCTCTTATAAAGTCCTTCCATCACCTCTGAAACAAATTCAATTTGTGGATTTGCATAGAAGAACTTTGGGTTTAAGAAATGACCCGCTGCATGCAATGGATGATGAAGCTGGTAATTCCATCTTGTATCAATGATAGAAAATATCTCCTTGTACTTGCTTTTATTTCCATTAAAGGATCTTTGCATAGTTTCCTTTGCCCTATCCATTGTTTCATATATATATAACCCATTGCTGCCTTTTTTCATTATCAGCAAGTCTAAGAACACGCACTAGAGGTCCCATGACTTTGAGAGTATAAACATGATTCCAAAATGAAGTCATGAGTACAGTCTTAGTAGCCTTTTTTCCTTTAGCATCTTTAGATGTCTTAGATCTCAACCATTCTTCTGATGTGAACATCTTTCTTAGGTTATTTTTTTTGTTTGTGCAGCCTTTGTAATGTAAGCAAGGTTGTTGCAAACCTTATGACCCCATACCTAACCAATTCCTTCTTGTTTGTGAACTTTGTCATCACATTTAAGGCCCATGTATGGTTGTAAATAAATCCTACAAGAGATATGCCTCTTTGTATTGTCTTTTTCACTTGGGGAAGCTTTCCAATGTCTTCTAACATCAAGTCCACGCAATGTGCAGCACATGGAATCCAATAAAGATGCTTTCTTTTGGCTTGTAATAATTTACCTAAGACCAAATTAGAGGAACTTCAATGAATGGTGAATGGTTGAAGCAAATAAAATGTTTTTAAGCAATAAAATTATGAAAACTTTACCAGCCAACACATAGTTGCTGCCATTGTCTGTTACAATTTGAATAACATTCTTATCTCCAATCTCCTTTTCAAAAGTATCTAACAACTCATTCAGCTTTTCCCCTGTCTTTACAAATCCAGAAGCATCAATGGTCTTTACAAACATAGTCCCGGATGGACAATTAACCATGAAATTGATCAAGGTCCCATTCTTCCTATCAGTCCACGCATCTGACATAATTGAACAACCAAATTTTACCCATTCTTCCTTGTGATCCTTTAACATTTCCTTTGTGTGCTCCAATTCCTTTTTAAGGAGTGGAACCCTCAATTCATGATAACTTGGAGGTTTTAGGTGTCAGCCATAGTTTCCAATAGCTTCAACCATCAACTTGAAGCATTTCAAATTGGCTACATTGAATGATATTCCTGCCCGGTAAAAAAACTGAGCTATATACTGAATAGTTCTAGCCCTAGCTTCTTTATCACACACATCATTGATGCTTGTTTGCCTCAATTTTTCAGCCTTTGATAATTTGAGAGATTCTTCTGGTCTTTTTAAGAGGAGTAAATCGATGGGGCCTTTCACATTTTTTCCTTTCTTGGTAGTGGAAAGGGTGTCACTTGATGATGATGCCTTTCTTTTTCCACTTCTAATACTGCTAATTTGTTGCAACTCATCCTCCTCTTCTTGCAGCTCATCATTTTATGCACTTTTGTCACTCTTTTTTTTTGTTAGCAGCATCCAACAACAATTGCTTAACCTTAGGTGGACATTTTCTACAAGCATTGACATCACCTTTCACACCAAGTTGATGTTTCTTTGCTCTAGTAATCCCACCATTGGTCACTTTAAGACAAAAATCACATGTGACAACCTTTTTATTATTTATATCTCTCAAACTATTCCACTGCCATCCAATATCAACATGCTCACCAGTGGGCTTTACCAATAAGGAAGAGGAAGTGCTGTGCAGCTGTGACTGGGATGATGCCAGATGGGCTAGGCTAAGAAATATTTTTTCCTTTCTTGGCAGTGGAAGAGGGTCTGGTCTGGCAAAAGCAAGAGCTTGCTCAGAATGATTTGAAACAAAGCAAAAGCAAGAGTGGAGACGAGTGGATAGAGCAAGAGTGTGGAAGAGACAGAGCAAGAGGGGGTGCGAAAATGGTGAGAGTGCGAAAATGGTGGAGCTGATCGAGCAAGAAATCCAAGCTTCGTGATGGATCAATGGGTGCGAAAATGGTCAGAGGAGCGTCTGTGGGTGGATCGTGTGCTGAACAGAGAGAGAGATGAGAAAGAGGCTGAAAATGGTTGTTGGGGTACCCTAAATCAATGGGTGTTGCACGATGGGCCTGGGAGACAAAAAACTCCCTCAAATGGTCCATTAAGTGGGGGCAAAAGAGAGATTCACTCCCTGTTTCAATGTAGCGGCCGCAATGGCTGCTATTTCATCAGCGACGAGCTGCGATAGTGACGCTCCACCCTGCGATGATGAACTGCTCTGCGACGAGCAACCAGGAGTGTTTTGGGTCCGCTCTGCCGCGACAGTGGCCGCTCCAAGCGCTATTGATAACCCTGATTAAGGTGAAATGGGGAGGGAAGGAAGTGGAAATAAGAGGGGACCCATCTCTATCTCATACCATGGCATCCCTTAAAGCTTTGAAAAGCACGGGGGAAGGGTATTATGTGGAGCTGGGAATGATTACATTAGTAGAGGAAGTAGCAAAGGCATTGGAAGAATTCAGGGAATTATTTGTTGGACCCACTGCCTTGCCATCAACAAGGCAACATGATCATAAGATCACATTGAAGGAAGGGAGCCAAATTCCAAACATCCGACCATATCGTTACCCTCATTACCAAAAGGAGGAGACTGAAAAATTCATAAGGGAGATGCTGTCCAGGCATGATTAGGCCAAGCACCAGTCCATACTCCAGCCCTTTAATCTTGGTGAAGGAGAAGGATGTAAGCTGGAGGTTCTGTGTTGACTATAGAGCCTTGAATAACATTACCACACTAGACAAATTTCCCATATCTGTCATTGATGAACTATTGGATGAATTTGGGGGGGGTGCTGTTTTCTCAAAATTGGATTTGAAGTCTGGATATTATCAAATAAGGATGTGGGAGGAGGATATCAAGAAGACAACCTTTCAAACCCATGAAGGCCACTATGAATTTGTGGTGATGCCCTTCAGCTTGATGAATGCACCCTCAACCTTTCAAGCATTGATGAGTGAAATTTTTAGGCCCTATCACCAAAGGTTTGTGCTAGTATTTTTTGATGACATCTTGGTTTACAGCCAAGATAAATCTAACCATGTGACTCATTTGAGGATGGTGTTAGAAGTATTGAAGAAGAATGCACTTCTAGTGAATTACAAGAAGTTTTGTTTTGGCAAGACTACAACAACAACAAAAGCCTTTTCCCATTAGGTGGGGTCGGCTACATGGATCAAACGACGCCATTGTGCTCTGTCATAGACTATACTTTCAGATAGACCATACTTTCAGATAGACCATTTATTTCAAGATCATTTTTAATGATATCCCTTAGTGTTGTCAGTGGTGTACCTCTACCTCTCTTTAAGGGACTATCCTCCAACTTATCAATTCTTCTCACCAGAGCTTCTATTGGTTTTCTCCTTACATGACCAAACCATCTTAGGCGAGACTCTGTTATCTTTTCATCAATGGGTGCTACTCCACTCATCCAGCGCAACATTCTCATCTCTGCAACCCATAACTTATGCTCATGTTGACATTTTACCGTCCAACATTTGGTACCATAAAGCATTGCCGGTCTGTTCTATAAAATTTTCCCTTTAGCTTGAGAGGTATCTTGCGGTCACAAATAACACCCGAAGCATTTCTCCATTTTGTCCACCTAGCTTGAATCCTATGAGTTACATCTCCTGTAATCTCTCCGTCATTTTGTATAATAGATCCAAGATTTCTAAACCGTTCAACTTGTGGAATAATATGATCACTAATTTTCACTTCCAAGTCAGAGCTAGATCGCCTTTTGTTAAACTTACATTCCATATATTCTGTTTTACTCCTACTTAGTCGAAACCCATGTGATTCTAAAGCTTCTCTCCATAGCTCTATTTTATCATTTATTCCTTGCCTTGACTCTTCCACCAGGACTATGTCGTTTGCGAAAATCATGCACTGAGGCACTGGATCTTGGATGTGTCTACTAAGTACGTCCAAAATCAAGGTGAAAAGATATGGACTCAAAGTTGACCCTTGGTGTAATCCTACAGTAACCGGAAAATCTTCTGTGACCCCGCCATCTATTCGCACACAAGTCGTGACCCTATCATACATATCCTTAATAGCTCGAATATAAGCAACACGAACTCCTTTCTTCTCTAGTGCTTTCCAAAGAACTTCTCTTGGCACCCTATCATAAGCCGTTTCCAGATCAATAAACACCATGTGGAGGTCTTTGTTTATTTCGGTACCTTTTCATCATCCCTCGCATAAGGTATATTGCCTCCATGGTTGACCTCCTTGGCATAAAACCAAATTGATTCTCCGAAATGTGAGTCTCTTGTCTTAATCTCCGTTCTATTACTCTTTCCCATAGTTTCATAGTGTGGTTCATGAGCTTTATCCCTCTATAATTAGCACAATTTTGTATATCTCCTTTATTCTTGTAGATAGGGACCAAAGTGCTTCTTCTCCACGCATCCGGCATTCTTTTAGGCCTCAAAATCTCATTAAACAGCTTAGTTAGCTAGGTTATGCCTTTCTCCCCTAAACACTTCCAAACTTCAATGGGAATATCATCTGGTCCAACCGCCCTCCCATTGTCTATTCTCTTTAGTGCTTCCCTTACCTCAAATTCTCGAATCCTACGATAAAAGGTAAAATTTTGGTCTTCCTCACTAGTTTTTACAATCTCAGAGTTTCCACTTGTTCTATATTCTTCATTTAATAACTTGTGAAAATAACTTTTCCATCTTTCCTTGATCTCTTGTTGTGTAACTAAAACTCTATCCTCTTCGTTCTTTATGCACTTCACTTGATCTAAGTCTCTTGTCTTCTTTTCTCTACCTTTAGCAAGCCTATAAATGCGTTTTTCCCCATTTTTGGTACCTAAAGATTGGTAAAGCCCTCAAAAGCCTTAGATTTCGCCTCACTGACCGCCTTCCTAGTTTCTTTCTTTGCTACTCTGTATTTTTCCCGATTCTCTTCATTATTACATGAGTGCAATGCTTTAAAGCACTCTATTTTCGTTTTTACCTTCTCTTGAACATTTGTTTCCCACCACCACGATTCTTTATCTTTAGGTCCAAAGCCTTTTGATTATCCTAGAACTACTTTTGCTACCTTCCGAATTCCCCTGGCCATATCTTCCCACATATCAGCATTTCCCTGTGCCTCCCAAATTTCTTCATCTAAAAGATTTTTCTTAAATACTATTTGTTTTTCTTCTTTTAACTACCACCATTTGATCATTGGGTTTTTGTCATGACGACTTCTACTAGCCCTTCCCTTAACTCTTACATCCAAAACCAACAACCTATGTTGAGTGGTCAAGCTCTCCCCAGGTATGACTTTACAATCCTTACACATTTTTCTGTCATTCTTCTTTACCAAAAAGTAGTCAATTTGTGAGCAAGAAACCCCACTTTTGTACGTGATAAGGTGCTCTTCCCGCTTTCTAAAACAAGTGTTTGCTATCGTCAAATTGAAAGCCACCGAAAAATCTAGAATAGCTTTACCCTCCTCATTAGACTCTCCTAGACCAAAACCCCCATGTGACCCCTGATACTCCATCGATTCTCTCCCAACATGTCCATTTAGATCTCCTCCCAAGAATATATTTTCTCCTAGTGGTATTTCTTGGATTAAGCCTTCTAAATCTTCCCAAAATTCTGCTTTTTGTTGCCATTCTAACCCTACTTGTGGTGTGTATGCACTAATGACATTACAAGTGTCTTGCCCAACTACAAATTTTAAAGCTATGATCCTATCTCCAACCCTTCTAACATCCACCACATTATTTTTCTAATTCTTATCCACAATAATGCCTACTCCGCTCCTTACTCTAACTTTGCCAGTGTACCAGAGTTTAAAACCCGAAGTATCTAATTCCCTTACCTTTTCTCCAACCCACTTAGTTTCTTGAAGGCACATAAAATTAATCCTCCTCCTAACCATAGTGTCAACTATTTTCATAGACTTGCCTGTAAGTGTGCCTATATTCCAAGTACCAAAGCGAATCTTACTCTCATGAACTAGCTTCTTTACCCACATTCGTCCATGAAAATGTGAGAACCCTTGCTTATTTATCATTATATCCGGGCGCCGATGCAGCGGCTCTTGCTTCGACACTGTACTCGAGCCATACAAATACAAGCATTTAAGGGTAACGACTTAGCATTAACACAATCAAATCGTTTGTCCATGTCAAAAAGTATTTGACAAAATTTTACGCTGGCTGTCAACCTAACGCAACCCTCCTCATTTTATCCGGGCTTGGGACCGGCTATGCACAAACTGCATAGGCAGAGTTTTTGTTTTGGCAAGACTAAGTTGGAATATTTGGGACACAATTTTTGGTCAAGGGGTGGTAGCAGACTTCAAAGATTGAAGTTATGAAGCAATGGCCAGTTCCCAAGGATATCAAGGGGTTGCGTGGATTTTTAGGCCTCACAGGCTATTATAGGCGTTTTGTGCATTAATATGGGCAGATTGCAAGACCCCTGACCCAGTTTTTGAAGGACAATTTCCATTGGAATGATGAAGCACAACAGGCCTTTGAAAATCTCAAGGCAGCCATGATCAATCTGCCCTTTTTGGCCTTGCTGGATTTTAACAGTAGCTTTGAGGTGGAAACTGATGCCTCTGGCTCAGGTTTGGGGGCGGTAGTGATGCAGCATGGCAGACCCTTGGCTTTCATTAGTCAAGCTTTCTCAAAGAAATCTCAGTCTAAATCAGTCTACGAACGTGAACTGATGGTTGTTGTGGTTGCAATCCAAGGGTGGAAAACAAAGCAGCAGATGCCCTTTCTAGAGTCATGGACTTCAAGGAGATGATTATGCTTAACAGTCCAGATTTGCAAGCTTTATCTAAAGAAGTTTTAAAAGATTATTTCACCAAGCGAATTTGGAATGATTTGAATTGCAAGCTTTATCTAAAGAAGTTTTAAAAGATTATTTCACCAAGCGAATTTGGAATGATTTGATGCTCAATCCGACATCCCACCCTGGGTGTACCATCACTAAGGGCTGTTTGTGGTATATAGACAGGTTGGTGCTGCCCCAAAAATCCAAAAACATTCCTCAGTTATTGGAAGAATTCCATTCTACTCCTTTGGGGGGGGGGGACACTCTGGAATGGAAAGAACTTACAGGAGGCTGGCAGCTGTTTTATTGGAATGGCATGAAACGGGGTGTTCACACTTTTGCAACAACTTGTGATGTTTGCTAGAGACATAAGTACCAAACCCTTTTCGTGGTGGTCGATCGGCTGACAAAATACGCGCATTATATTTCGTTGTTTTCATTAAGGAGGTGGTGCAATTGCATGGGTTTCCTAGTTCAATTATCTCTGATTGGGATCGGATATTTGTGAGCCACTTTTGGGGTGAGTTGCTCAAACTGGTAGGAACTAAGTTGAAATTCAGTTCAACATATCATCTGGAAACAGATGGTCAAACTGAGGTTGAAAACAGAACCATTGAAACTTATCTGCGATGTTTCGCGACTGACCATCCCTATAGCTGGACGAAATGGCTTGCTTGGGCTGAATTTTGGTTTAACTGCTACAATGCTTCTATTCAGATGATGCCTTTTGAAGGCACTATATTGACGGGGTCCTCCCTGCATTATTCGTTTCAATAAGGGAGAAACTGCCCTAGAAGCAGTGGATCAGTTGTTGCTCACTAGAGATGCCATTCTAGATGAACTTAAACAAAATTTATACAAAGCTCAAAATTTATATAAAGCTGAAGAGAGAATGGAGTTGCAGGCCAACAAACATCGCAGGGAGTTGGAATTTCAGCCGGATGATTTGGTCTATCTTAAGCTACAACCCTATAGATTGAAGTCTCTTGCAAAAAGGGTCAACCAAAAGCTTAGCCCTAGGTTTTATGGTCCTTTTGAGGTGGTTTGTAGGGTTGGTGCAGTGGCTTATGAGTTAGCACTTCCTGCTCATTCACGTAACCACCCTATTTTTCATGTTTCTCAACTCAAGAAAGCTATTCAAGCTAGTGCTCCATGTCAACAGCTTCCGGATTTTCTCACGCAATAGTTGGAGCTCCAACTTCAACCTGAATCAGTTTTAGCCACCCAAAGGCTCCTTAATGGGTCAGTGGATGTGTTGATCAAGTGGGCTCATCTTCCGAATCATGAAAATACTTGGGAGGAGTATGCAATGACACAATAGCAATTTCCTGCATTTCACCTTGAGGACAAGGTAGCTCTTGTTTTTTTTGGAGGGGGGGGGTATTGATACACCTTTAGCCCAAGTGTACAGGAGGAGGAAGCATACTGTTGGGCCTAAGAATGGAGAGGTGTTTATTCCAGAAACAGTAGAGGGAGAGTGTTAGACATGATGAATGGGGTTAGGCCCTAAATGAAGAAAGGCCATGTCAGTGGCTTGTTTACACTAGAAGAAAGAAGGGAAAAGGAACTGCAGGGAACTTGACCAAAAACCGTTAGTGGGATATTTGCTACTTCCGCAGTGGGTTCAACCTTACTGCTTCGCCCACTTCCTGCAGCCAGCTCACTTTCCACCTTCTCTAATTGATGGAATTCCACCACTCTTAAAGCCAGCTCAATTTCCACCTTCTCCAAGTGCTGGAATTCCACTACTTTTAAAGCATAACATGCAGCATCCAAAGAAGATAGATGCAATGACACTAATACTCCCCACTAACTGAGTGTTTTCCAAAGCCATATGTACCCCTTTCCAAGGAGGCAGGTGCCAAGGCAGTGATATCCTCACGTGCTGTTCTTTGCAGAAATTAGAGAGTGGAGCCAAATAAGAACCAACACACCTTAGCTTAGCTTGTTGATAAGCACCCACCAGCCCAATGTGATGGAAAGCCGTTGCCCAAGCAACCTGCACACTTAGGCTCTCATTTTCTGAAATTGAAGACCACCCACCCTTTTGCTGTACTCCCTGATCTATCTCCTCACCGCAAAGTAGTGAGTTTCTGTCATCCGAGGCCCACGTGGATGTGAGGTCACCAAGCAGCATAGGTGACAACTCTCGCACCCCGTAGATCAAAGGTGTGTTGCTGGATTCAGAAGCATCTAGCAACCATTGCGTCTTAGCCAGGAATGACCCATCAGCTGCCGTACAAGGGTTTGAATCTGGTGGCTTTGGCAGTGGAAGGTGATTGGCTGGATCACTGGAGACCTAGATCTCTGTGGCCATCATGGGCCACTTCTGCCCTTGTTGTGGGTGCAGATTCTCTTGCATCTCCACCCTCTCTTCGTTACCCAGACGTGGCCATGGCTGCAGCTGTCTTTGTTTCACCATCGCGCAACCCAGAGGATGGTTTTCCTCCACAATAGCGATCTCCTTTTGTAGTTCCCCTCCATCTTTAGTCTCAATCTCATCCAATTTGTCAAGTGTTTTTAATTCCTCCTATCCCTGAAAATTCTCCAATGGTCTCTAATTCTTGAATGTCCTCGTTTCCTCTGCAAGCAGTCTCTAGCTCCAAAATCTCTAGCACCAATTGTACAATTTCCACATCCTGAAGATAGATTGGTAAATCCGGGCTGAACTCGAGTTACAACCTTTTTAGCAGCGCTTCACTAAAATTGTCCCACATCAATTGCTTGGTTCTTGCTCCCCACTCATAGAGCCATAGATTGCGACAGATAGCTTCTCAAATTCTGGAATTTGGTTGATGAGAAGGTATTTCTTAACTCTGTAGATCCAACCATAAGGATCTTCGTCAAAGAAACTTGGAATCTCTCCCCCTTGCATCCCAGTTTGTGTTTGTCTAGGGCTCCCCAAGATCGAGAGCTCTAATACCAAAGATAGGATACTCAAACCCAAGAGAGAACCACACCCCAAAAGCTAGCTATTAAGCATCGCCTCAGAAGAGCTGACGTCCTCGGCGGCTGTACTTTGCTCGGCAAGTTCGACAAGCCCTTTCCGCAGCCCCTGTTAGCCTTAGACAAGTAGTCCTTTCCGCAGAGTTTAGCAGACTGTTTTGATACCAATGATAGGATACTCAAGCCTAAGGGAGAACCACATCCCAAAAAGCTAGCTATTAAAGTAGGAGAACCTGAGGACTTAAGTACCACTCGACACACTGGTATTTGGCCAATGTGGGACTCTATCAGACTCCTTTGAGTTTTTCAATCCCTGGCGAGTATGATATGAGTTTGTTAAGGATCTTTAGTTTATTGATGGTTAATAGGTCCTTAGTTAATATTATAATCATTCGCCAGTTGTTTCAGAATATGTCTGAGTACTTGTATTTCTAGTTATCTCTGCATTTGTGCTGTAATATATGTAAAGTCAGTCTAGGATACTGATCTTTATTCTCATCTAGCACAAAAAGCAAATTGGTACTTATTCGCATCTTTATTTTTTGCTAATGTAGTAATCATGAATGATCTGGTTTGTTATTGACATTGTTTGGGAAATACAATATTTGATGTGTATGCTTGATTGATTTAGTATACCACTCATATTTCCCAAATTGTACAGGTGATTTTATTTTATTTTTCTTTCCATTTTTTAGTTCTCCTTTACACCGTATAATGTTAATGATAGCCTCTTTTGTTTCTCTTCTGGCAGTTTGATAACTTATCACTAGTATGGGGAAAACCACGGCAAACCCCTTTAGGTTCAGAAGAGGTATGAGCTGTGTTTTTCTGTAAGATATTTTTACTTCTATTGTACATATGGCTGTATCAGGTTATAAGCATGAATTTCTCTTTGAATACCTCCTTTTATGATGATCAATATTGTATATGCAATTGTTCCTTATAGTTGCTTTTGCAAATGACATAACCCAGAAGAATTTTTCTGTCTGGGGATGATTGTGTTAGACCCCCCACTGTTACTATGGTGTATGTTAGGAGGAACAAGAAGGGTAGCAGGGGAAGAATAGAGACTCAAGACAATGAGTACAATGTGAGTGGAGCAGAATGGGGATTTGAGTTCTAACAACCTGTCCTACATGGCAACGGGGTGGAAAGCAAGGGAGAAATGGTTAGGAGGAAAGCATATAAGAAAGGAAAGGGGGAGGGAGAATGGTATCCAGTCATTGAGCAAGGATTTGGGGCCTTTGGGTAGGGAGGAAGCAGACCCCTTGAAGAGTCTGCATCTTTATCTTTATCTTTATCTTTATCTTTTTTCTGTTTCTATGAGAGTGAGAGATTTGGTTCTGTTCTGTAAGTTCTGCTCCTATAATTAGGAATTCCTCCCATTTTTCTATAATCAAATATCTGGTTTCCTATCAGATTGTTCCTTTGATAGACAGATGATGGTCTCAGTTTAATTTTTCACCTTGAACCTCAGTTAGCTTTCTACATTTTAACACTCTTTCTCTCTCCATGTATATGTGTCTATATATTTATATTTTCTCTGTTTTGGGCAGCAGAATTAGTTCTTTAACAATCAAGTGTATGTAAACAAACCATTGATAAAACACCTTTTTCCTCCATTATCTTAAATGACATATTTGAAGGGGAGCCTTGGCACAATGGTTGGAGTTGTCGCCATGTGACCTGGAGGTCACAAGTTCGAGCTGTGGAATCAGCCTTTTGCAAATGCAAGGCTGCCTACTATAGACTGATACAACCTTGGGAGAACTACACCCCAAAAGCTAGCTATTAAGGTGGGAGAACCCAAGGCTATATAAACCCCACATCTGAATCCCATACTTCAGATGTGTGACTCAAGTCTCATACCTTGCAATTGGATCCTAACATAGACCCACATAGTGGGTTTGGCCCTTCCCTAGACCCCGCACATAGTAGGAGCTTTATAGCACCAGGCTGCCCTTTTATCTTAAAATGACATATTTGAGGGAAATAACAATAATTTAATTTCACACACTGTTCTAGTAAAAGTAATGGGGCAAAGGGGCGAAAGAGAGGCAGCTTTATGCCTTTTTAAAAGGGAAAATAAAGGATCGCCAGGGATTTAAACTGTGACATAAGGGATGATTCTTATCCCTGAAAATGTGGAGTTTTAGGAGAGGAAAGAAACCAACATCGATACGTATTTATTCTTTGTGCATGTATATATGGTAGCATGCATGCATGCATGTACTTGTGTCTTGGACAAAGGTGCTTGCCAAGTTTACTATCATAATTTATTTTGGATGAAACTTCAATCAATTTTAAGTTCTTTCTACGTCTTGATCTTGTTTACATTTTTGTTTTCATCAATTTTGATAGTTTGGGGTGTTGGTATAGATATGTGGCTTCATATCAATTCCCTTCTGTTAAGTTATTTTTTTAACTCTACTATGCCATAAAGGAGCACTCTGGAGTGTGGTGTGACAACTTATGCATTGGTTTTGGTGCCTGTGATGCAACCATGAAATAAACTAATTTCAAGCTACAATCGTCCAACTGCTGTATGCTTCTTGGCAACAGACTACTGATGGCAGTATGCCTCTCCAAGGCCTAAAATATAACTACATCTCTTATGGATATGCTGATTCTCAAAATTGTTGAAGGATGTCAATCTTTTTATTCAGTAAAAAAGGTTATCTGGAAATGTTTCCAATATTGTTTGCTAAATTTCTTATTGTGGTGAAACATCTGCAGTGGATTACCTTCCTGGATTCTGAAGGGCGAGTCACAGATTCAAAGGCTTTAATAAAGAGAATATTTTATGGTGGACTTGAACACAAATTACGGAATGAGGTTTGTGTATTCTTGAGGTGATGAGTTTTAGGCTAAGTATTTTGTTTATAAATTAAATATGCTCTTCCTCTTATAAGGCTTTATAACAATGATAGGTTTGGGGTTTGCTTTTGGGATACTATTCATACGACTCTACATATGCTGAGAGAGAATACCATAAGTCAATTAAGAAGTCAGAGTATGACACCATAAAGAACCAGTGGCAGGTTTCCATTTGTTCCTAGCATTTTTTTTCTTTCATGTGCTTTTCTTTCTGCTTTCCTATTATTCTCCTGTGTATAGTTTTCTGAATTAAAGTAGTGTGATTGATTATTATATGGAAGTCAGTGTGGTATTATTTTGGTCTCATTTGTAATATTGTTCTTACCAATTTCATGAGTTGGTCTTCAACACCTTTACAGGGCATTTGGTTCATGGAATGATTTTGATAGGAACCAAGAGAACACTTGAATTACTGAATATTCGTATGGAACTCTGGTTTCTTGTATTGGATTTAGATGATCCAGTAGCCAGAGATGAGGTTCTGAATACACAGAAGATAAAACAGAAAAGAAAATATTCACTCCCGCAGAACTTCAAGGGTCTGCTCCTCCCAGTTCCCGTTACTCAATTCTTCCCACACTTCTCCCTTAATACTCTCTCTGGCCTCTGGCCTAACAGCCACCCATTCCAGAATATTCCCTTCCAAGTCAGCAAGTGGTTAGTTACAATTCAGGAGGTAGTTGCTCCCCTCACTTCCCTTGCTCCACTCCTCTTTATTCTCCAAAGTACCCTTCTTAGGCTTCCTGGTATAGACTTGTGTAACCTTGGGCTTAACAATAAACCCCTCCCCCCCCGCGCCGGGCGGTAAGAACCACCTTGTCCTCAACTTATCTGATTTTCATTCTGGAAATCACAGTTATCTGATTCCTGGGAATATTGCCAAAAATGTTTTGTTTGCCAAAAGTTTTCTCGACAATATTTGATGAATATGTATTTGATCAGGAGACAATATTCCTGGCAATCTTAGACATTTTTCCAAAATACACTTGGTCAACTTAGATATAAAAATTCATGAAGACTGGGTGCCGGTGCAGTGCGGCAGTGGTGGTAATGGAGGGGTAAGTTATCAGTGGTGGGAAATGATGTCTTTTTACATTCCACTCCCAGGAATGAAAAAATATACCAGCTTCCCCCATGGGAATGTTTTTTTGGCCAGATCATGGGAGTATTACATTTATACTAACCTTGAAACAAACATGGAAATGTTACAAATCCTGAAAACATTATACGAACCAAACACCTCCTTAGTTCTTAGTCTATGAGATATCAAAATTAATGTCAATATGCATGCTGGAGGGACTCTCCATTCAACAGTTTTTAAGTAGATGAAAGGCTTAAGTTACAGTATCCAATATGGGTCTAAACCAATTGGGTTTGGATTAGGGATTGCCTCATGTGGGCCCAAAGGCCCCTGGCCTGAATTAAGGTCACATGAGTTGCTGCTCCCCCCTTCTTGATTGTGAGACCCCAAATGCGGGGTGTTTGCAACTCAAATCGCTAAAAGTGGTGATCCAGCATAGAAGAGGGAAGGAATTAGCAGCCATGGAAGATAGGAAGAGGGAGTTTGTGCTTGTAATTGATAGAGTGAGAGAGATGTGGAAGTGCAATACTTGCCAAGATTGATCTCCTTGATATTATTCTGGTATTTGTGTAAACTGGCAAATTTGTTGTAAAACCAGGTTCGGACATGGAGATGATAAGATGAACAAACACTAACCATGCCAATCACTCAAATTTGATGAACTGTACTTGGATCAACCCACATCGCTTGTTTGTTGTCTATTTTTTTATTTTTTTTTAAAATTTATATCGGTGTAATCATGCATTAGGATAATGGATATTCCCATCTTGTTTGAAATTATTGTTCTGTCGTAATTCAATATGCTCTCAACTAAGTGTTGTCTAAATATAAATTTGTATTTTTATCTGTAGAGTATCTCCCCAGCACAGGCTAAAAGATTCACAAAATTCAGGGAGAGGAGAGGTCTTATTGAGAAAGATGTGGTATGCTGGAAAATATTACAATTGGTCAATGATTAGAATGACTACAAGAGAATGGCTAAATGATGCATATGTGGTTTTAACTGTCTTTCTTTTTTATATTTTTTAAGGTGAGAACCGATAGATCAATCGCTTTCTACGGTGGGGATGATAATCCAAACGTAAATGTTCTACGAGATATCCTGTTGTCATATTCATTCTACAACTTTGATCTCGGTTATTGTCAGGTATGTAGTTGTTTGCTGCTTTGGATCTTGGGCTTAAACTTGGTTGTTATAATTATCATATAATTATCTTGAAGGTCATAATTTTGTTCTTATGCTTTTTTGAAGTGATGAGTCATCTTATATATGTGTGTGGTTGCCTTGTATGTTTAATTATTTGATTAAACAAAGAATATAATGTATTCAATGCAGACAGGGAGGGAGTGTTTTAATACCTATTATCTTTCTGAACCCAAGTATATTCTGATACCATGAATCATCAGTTGAGGTCACTCATTGTTTTCATATACAATGCTCCCCTCCTTCCCCCAATCCAGAAAGGGGTAATAGTTGAGGATTAAAATTTCATATAGTTTGGAATCTTATATTTGTGTTGTTTTACAGGGCATGAGTGATATTCTGTCTCCAATATTGTTTGTGATGGGAGATGAATCAGAGGCATTTTGGTGTTTTGTTGCTCTAATGGAACGTCTTGGACCCAATTTTAATCGTGACCAAAATGGCATGCACTCTCAACTTTTTGCATTATCTAAGGTTTCTCTCCTTATGTCTCTTCATAAATCTCTCTCACACACCCCCTTATTAATTTTTATTGATTGGGTGATGTCTTATTTTTGTTGGTTAATTTTACATTTTGCTTGCCTTCAGTTGTCATACCCAAGCATTGTAGTATTATTTTTAACACGCATGCACAAATGTTCGTTCCAAATTCATCTTATATAACATCTGTCTATGGAGACGCTCATGCACAAATGCTCATTCCACATTCATCTTATATAACATCTGCCTGTGAAGAGGTGTGCTTAAATGACCCACAAGGTGTGACTCAGTTGGCAAACTGAGCTCCATATAGGGGGCGGACTTTACCTGCATTGCAGAGGTTCGAATCCCATTGGAAGTATCTTGTGGCCAGAGTCAAGCCAACGCCCGAGCTGGGATTAGTCCCACCCAAAAAGAAAAAGAGATGTGCTTAAATGATTTAGAATATAGAATAAGAGATTACAAATTGAAGGTATTGTTTAGGGGTTTCCCAGTTTTGGTACTTATCAAGAGGTTGTGGTGCTGGCTCTGTCTGGGTTTGCCCATTTAGCTAGCTTACTATGATTCCCAAGTTGTATCACAAGAAGCATCCTCTAAATTTAATCGCCTAAAGTTTTGCCTAATCATCTGATTCTGCAATGTAGAGTAATTGGTACAACGTCCATAACTGGTAGAATTGTTGAAACACATATTCTGATATAAGTGATTATTTGTTTGATACCAATATACTTGCATCAAGTCTCTCCATTAACTACTGTGCAGATGCATCTTTTCTGTCTTTATAATATTGATGGGCCTCCAATGGATGGGCCCCCAATCCATGTCTACCCGAGAAAGAAGAAAAGGAATGGGGACAGAAATGGGAATAGGAATTCAGTTAGAGAAGAAGTGGAGGGATCTAACCGAATGGACAGCTGTCATGAGGAGATTGGGGGAATTGGTGATGGAGAGGCTGGGATCATGCAAGGAAACGTGATTATGAGGGGTAGAGAGGGTGGTGAGGAGGGCATTGAACAATCAGGGTAGGTAGAGTGGAGTTGGCTCATGCCAATTGGCACAGGGAGAGCGAGTTGCTTCCTCTGTATTCTTCTTTCTTTCCTTATCAGTTTCCTATAATTTTTCTGTTGTTATGTTCTGTAATCAGGAGCTTGCTCCTTGAGTAATTTCCAAATATTCTAGTAAAATTCCAGGTTCTATCAAATATATATATGTGTGTGTGTGTGTTCTGTGCCTTTTAAGATGCATCAGTTGGCCCTATTAATATTCTTCTAAGGTGTCATTGTCTTTTGTAAACCTAGTAGCCAATTGGCCATATTATGAAGAAGGATCTGGTTAAGTCAAATTTTGTGTTAAGCTTTATTAAGCTGTCGTTGGTAGTTATGTCCATGGAGTGTCTATCTGTAATCATCCCTCCATATATGATACATTTTTGGGGCAACAGGTCCCCAAGTGTGGGAAATCTGGTACTGAGATGTATTGTTTTTATTATCCTTAGCCATTCCTAACAAATATTATATTTTTTTGTTGCAGTTAGTGGAGCTGCTGGACAGTCCGTTGCATAACTATTTCGAGAAGCATGACTGCTTGAATTATTTCTTTTGTTTCCGCTGGATTTTGATTCAATTTAAAAGGTCAAATATCTTGAATTGCTATATTTTTCATAGTTAAATAATTTCTGGGTACTTCTGATGTTAAGTGTCGTGGACATCTTCACTTCATAATACTGTTTCCTCAACAGTTATAGAAGATTAGAGAATGTGGGGGAAATATTCTCACCATAGAATTGGTTCTGTTAGAGAAAACAACATGCTAGGGTTCTATTTTGTCTCTTACGGATATTACAAATAATCCACTTGATGTTAGTGCGTCATTGGTGTTTCTGATTTGCAGGTTAGACAGGATTGGCCTTGCGTTGAGTTTTTTGAAATGTTTATATATAATACTGATTTCTTATTTAAATAATACAAAAACTGATTAATATTGACTTGAAATTTCAGGGAGTTTGAGTACGAGAAAACAATGCTCTTATGGGAAGTATTATGGACACATCATCTGTCTGAGCATCTGCACCTGTATGCATGTGTGGGAATCTTAAAACGATATCGTAATAAAATAATGGGAGAGGAGATGGACTTTGACTCGCTTTTGAAGTTTATAAATGAGCTGAGTGGTCACATTGACCTTGATGCAACCCTCAGGGACGCAGAGGCTCTCTGCATATGTGCCGGTGAAGACGGTGCAGCTCGTATACCACCTGGGACCCCACCCTCATTGCCTGTCGATGACGGTTCGTTTTACTCTCAACAAGATGAAGTGTAGTAAATAAAATCACTTTTCTCCAAAATTTCTTTAGTGACACATGAATATATTCATCTCATTCTGTATTTCCTGATTTGGTTTTAAGATAGGAATGAGCTAACATTGGTTGAAACCTCTATACTGCAGGCCATTGTACCCCAAAAAAAGAGTATTAGCATATATCAAGTGCATTTAATGCCATTAGGCCTTTGTAGTCACCCGTCCTTCCCTCCCCTAATTCGAGATAGAGCTCCATATACAATAAAAAAAAAATAGGTATTTGTTTACGAGTGTCTTCAGTACTGGTTTAAGAATTAAAATAGAAAGTATTAAATTTAAAATTAGAGAATTTAATATCTTTGGAACTCATAATTTATTTAATATTTTTTTATTAAGTAATTAGGTTGAATTTATTAAAGGGTGTTAAATGTTTCTTAAACAGTATCAAAGGGTATTAGTTAGCAGCATTCAGAAAATTAAATATATGTCATTACATTCGTGCCTTTCCATCAAAATCATTTTTTCAATGTATTCATCCTTGTCGTAAGGTTGGGTACTCCTTTCTATGTAATTACTAATTACTGAATAATTATACATACCATTCACAGAGAAGGGTGTTTTCATTGCTAGGGTGAATAATATGGTCTCAGAACCTGGCGAAGTTCTATTCAGTAGAAAATGCCAGCGACACTCGGATAAATATTTTGATAGAATAGGCATATCACTGTAGCCTGTGTCCATAGGATACAAGTATACAAGTGTAGCGATGGGACGGTCATCGCAGGCATATATGATATATCAATTCCTGTTGTCTAAGAAGACATGAGAGTAAGCTTTGTGTAATAGGGATAAGGACAATTACATGCATATACTATTTCATGTGTACCCTTCACTCCCCAAATAATGCGGGGAACAAGGACAAGGCACTATACTCGACCCTAATGCTCTCGTCTTGTGAAAGCCAACACATCTCAGTGGGAAGTTTTCTTTATGGATCGTATGTTCATGAACATACAGTTCCGATCAGTGCTGTACGCCTAAGTTTCATGTTCGTCACCGATCAAAACCGTCTAATTCATTAGCATTCAAGAATCTCTCCTTCAAATAATGATAACAATTTGCACTATGGAATGATCCAGAATTGGACCCCGACGCGGGGCAATCTATTGCTTCAGTCTCAAACATGACAATAGAATCCAAATCGGTCATGAAAGGCTCATCATCAAAACCAAACACTGCACTGTCAGGCACAATAGGAAAATCTTGGTCACAGTCAAACTTTTATGTCTTATGATCCAAGAGCTTGTAATGTTAATGCTCTCTTTCTTCTCTTCTTTCTATACATCTAACCCTGCTTCTGCAATGCTTGTTGAACTCGGATAGCCTGTGCCGTTAGAATTATAGGACCAGGTTTTCTTTGTTGCTTTCTTGGTGATTTTTTTAATCAATAATTTTCCTTGAATGCATCTCTTGTTAAAATGTGAATTTCAGTAGTTTTTCACTTCATTATCTGTTCTACTAGGAAGCCGGCCGGCCAGCTATCAGTGACCATCTGCATGAGGTAGAAATACCAATGAAATAAGGACCGATGTTATCAGAGTCTTTCTAGATGTTAAATTGAGTTATTAGGCCTTTAATATCCATATTGAACACTATCCCCCGAGCTCGGTAGTGACCAAGCTAAGGTACTAGGCGAGTTGAGTGTTGAGATGTATAACTTGTCACGCCCTTAATGGCACACTAGCCGTGCACGATGGCCTTAGTCGATATCAATCCATAGTCAACCTTAGGTGTTTTCAATTTGACATAGGGACGAGATAAAAAAAGATTTTCATCTGAGTCTTCGTTTAATACAATGTTGGGACTGGATGAAATTCGACCGTCATTGAAGTCTTCATTTAATCCAACGTTGGGCCGAGATGAAAATAATCGTCATCGAAACCTTAGTTTAATCTTGCATTGAGATCAGATGAAAATCAATTGTCACCAGAGTTTTCAATCCCTAGTTAGATGACAAGGCGAAAGCATACTACCATCCCCAGGTCTTCTTGTTGCATATGATTAAGATCGACCATGGTTAAGTAAGTTTGACATCGAGATTAAATCAACTACAGTCACATAGGCAAGACGACATGGTGTTAGTTGAATGTGGTAGTTTCAGCCATGTTGGCAAGGTGTGAACCTCAATGTAAATTAACTCAAGTATAATGAGATAGTTTGGACTTTACCTCTTGATGGCTTAGACACCTATTCAGACTTTATCTCTTGGTGACTAAGTCACCTATTGGGACTTTATCTCTTGGTAACTCAGACACGTATTCAGACTTTATCTCTTGGTGATTAAGTCACCTATTGAGACTTTACCTCTTGGTGACTTAGTCACCTATTAGGCCTTTATCTCTTGGTGTTTCTAATCACCTATTGAGACTTTAGCTCTTGGTGACTTTAGTCACCTATTGGGACTTTATCTTTTGGTGACTTAGTCATCTTGTGGGGCTTTTTTTCTCTTGGTGATTAAGTCACCTATTGGGACTTTACCTCTTGGTGACTTTAGTCACCTATTAGGATTTTACCCCTTGGTGACTTATTCACCTGACTTATTCACCTATTAGGGATTTATCCCTTTGTGGCTTTAGTCACCTATTGGGACTTTATCTCTTGGTAACTTATTCACCTCTTGTGAATTTACCTCGAGGTGACTTAGTCACCTATTAGGGATTTATCTCTTGGTGGCTTTAGTTATATATAGGGACTTCATCTCTTGGTATCTTAGTCACTTCTTGTGAATTTATCTTTTGGTGGTCACCTCTTGTGACATTATCTCATGGTGACTTAGTCACCTATTGGGGCTTTATCTCACGGTGACTTAGTCACCTATTAGGACTTTATCTCATGGTGACTTTAGTCTTCTATTGGACTTTATCTCTTGGTGTCTTAATCACCTCTTAGGACTTTAGCTCTTGGTGACTTTAGTGACCTCTTGAGGCTTTATCTCTAGGTGACTTTAATCACCTATTGGGTCTTTACCACTTTGAGTTTTACCCCTTAGGTGACTTTGCTAGAGGTGTCCATGCTCTAAAGGACTTCAACATTGATAGCAACTGACTAAACTTTCCAATTGAATTACTTATTTTTGGTGTGTTTGCTAGGATTGACTGCTTGAAAGAATGTGAAAAGTTTTATCTTTTCCCACAAACGACGTCAATGTTCTCAACCAAAATCCGGTGGGTGAAATCTGATGTGAACCTTTAAGATCTCGAGCTATTGGAGCGCTCTTATAGATGGGGGTGGGTACCTACAAAAGGAACTCTGACTCTAAGTTAGAATTGTCACTAGGTATGCTAGTGCTTAGGGTTTAATGATCTTACCAGTGAGGTTTACCCTTTATTTATAGTCGAGGTCTTAGAGTCCTTAAGGTAGTCTTTTACCTCTAGTGATGTGTTTTCTGATGATGTTATACCATTAGTGTGGAGACCTTGTCTTAGGCCTTTATTCTTATCTAGTGTTAACCAAGTCTAACTCCGTAAATCTTATAGAAGTCTGGTTATGGGCCTAACCTAAGCCCAATTATAATAGTATCGAACATTAAGTCCAGCATGTTAGAGTCCCCAAACATAGATCACCAAGCCAACTCAGGAGATTTAAAGTGACCCCATGTACTTCCATCGAGATTATTAAAATCACTCGCAAAGGAAATACTTTAGAGAAGAAATTATTTAAACTCACCCTAGGTACTTCCACCAAGATGATTATAATCACTCACGAAGGAATTACTTAAAGAGGAAATTGTTAAAGTTACCCCGAAATGTATCCCCTCATAATGGTCAAAACCACTCGGGCAGGAACCATTAAGGAGGAAATTGATAAAGTTACCTTGATAGGTATTCCCTGAGTAATAACAACTTGCAGGGTCCAATCAGAAGATCTTGATAGGGTCCAATCTGTCCCCCTGAGTAATACCAACTTGGCAGAGTCCATCCCCCTATGTACGAAGACCTCAAACTGGCGAATCCATTATGCTCAACTAGTGTGTCAATGAACACCAAGTCAGATGTTCATCCCACATATCTACAATCTACAAAAATCACTACATATACATCACGAGATTCCACATACCCAGTACCACGGCTCACCGACTACCGAGCTGAGGGGCAAGTGTACTATACCGATACTTTAGAGCTTTGACCTAGACTTAAGGCCCAACATAGCCTACTTAAGAATCCCCATTTGACATGGAAGTCTCTCTTGAGGCATATCACTGAGAAACTCGAAAGGGATCTTAATCCCTATCACCTTAGGGTAGATATCTCACACTACCTAAAACTATGGCAACTCCCCCTAAAACACTTAATGTGGAAACTAATAAAGTCACCCTAAAGGAAGATGCCCCGAGGTGACTAAGCTCGCCCGAGAAAGAATCACCTAAAAAGAAACTATGACAAACATCCTAGCAATCCAGTTACGTGAAAGATTCTTATTACTGACTATGTGAAGGACTTTTGTTAGCCAAGGGCAACCATCACACAAGAGAGGGGTGAATTGGGTGATCACAAATTTTAAAACAACTTTGAGCAATTGTGCATTTTGATACATTCAAACAATACATGCAGCGGAATAAATATATTAAACACAAATCATGCTTAGAGAAAATCAAGAACATTAACTTCGCATACAAAATATTATGTTAATCACATTAAAATTATATAACAATATTAATCATAATGTGATTAATCAAGAACAATCAATATCATTGATACAAATATTCTAGATAGCTCAAATGTAAATTGCTAGAATGTAAAGAGATTAAGGGATAAGAGAATGCAAACGATATTTTACTGGTTCAATCACTTCTTGTGATCTACATCCAGCCCCAAGATCATCCACTTGAGGTTTCCACTATTGTTCAAGCTTGTAACTTAGGTGCTTGAGAAACCTTTACAAAATGGAGCACTCTTCACACCTTTGGGATCCTCCACCCTTGTGCAAGAGCCTCTAACTCTTTAAGCTTTACCGGTGGTTGAAAAACCTTTACAAGCTATGAGCACTTCCTACACCTTTGGGATCCTCCACCCTTTGTGTATAAGCCTCACACTTTCAACTAGAGGGATCCTCTGCCCTCACTTACTGTTTACAAGATACGAATATGATAAACTCTCTTAAAGAGTAGATATACAACTTGGAGAACTAATGGATAGATGGATTTTTGACAATGAATAGCTCAAATATTAATTTTGATTGAAAATGATCAAATCCTCATAATGATTTGTAAATCAGTGTTCATCAACTTGTTAATGCTTCAATATTAGCTCCTATATATAGCCCAAGTTATAAAATATCTGTTGGTGGTGTTTAGGAAAGATTTCTTTTGAAAATTAGCCGTTTATAGCCGTTATTCTGACTTTCTAGCAAGCAAGATCTAGATATTTGAACCTGGTATCCGGATATCCTAATTTCTGGGCTTGTTCCAAGAACAGAATATCCTGATATCTAATTTCGTATCCTGATATTTGATTGAGATATCTTGATATCATAACTCGTATCCTGATATTTGGATTAGATATCCTGATATTAGAAAGTTGTATCATGATATTTGAAATGTGTTTTAGCTATTGGAGCAAGATATCCGGATATCACAAATCTGTATTCGGATATTACAATGCTGATTTGGCTCTGGAGACAAATATCCGGATACCAAAGGCTTGTATCCTGATATTCAACTCGTGAGAGCTCTCTGGAGTCAAATATCCGGATACAGAAAGTCTGTATTCGGATACAGCATTGCAGCATACAAAAAACAAACTTCCAACGGTCATAACTTCTTCGTTTCTTAACGGAATTAAACAAATGACCATGCTTTGAAAAACTCTTTGAGTCTACTTTTATATGAAACAAGTTTTAGATCAAAACTCAAAGTATTTGGAAAGTTATGATAAAAATAGTGACCATAGATCAGTTTTCCAAAACTCAAACTTGGCTATTTTTCATAGTTTTGACATACCACCGTGGCTAACTTTTCAAAACTTGTTTGTTGGGCATTTTAGCAAGATTAAAAACATTTGTCTAGATTGAAAAACTTGTTTGAGCTCTCTTCTTGTAAAACCTCTATCCTTACAAAGGAGAATAACTTATAAGAGAAATATACGCTTTTGAGTCTTTAGGCTTCTTGATGCAATCCAAGCTTATAAAAATTGTTCTTTTCAAATCTTCCAAATGCTTGGAACATCTCTTCATTCTCCATATTCTTGAGTTGAGCATGATTAAGGTCTTTCACATTCTTATTCCATTGCTCACTCTTGATACTTGGACTATCATACAAAGCATAACTCACTTGAAAACCATGGTTAGTCCAAATTCATAACTCAATATTTCAGTATGCATGATTTATAAGTATATAACTATATATTCTTCATGCATATATGATTCACATAGACACATATCCAATATCAATTCATTACAACACATATAAAGTATTATTGGATATATTTTATAAATTATGCTACTCATACTCAATGCATGATCCTTATATAAGATGAACAAGATATATTACATAATCATGCTTGATCAATTATATTTAATTAAGTAAATGTAGGTAGCATATTCATTATCTACTTATCTATTTGTCATCATCAAAACATATTGCTTTAAACCATTGGGGTAAACACTTTTCCACAACTTCGACCTCGATGCTTAATTCTCTTATCAGCTCATCAAGCATCGACTTGGGGGTAGTGTTTGATATTATTACAATTAGACTTGGGTTAGGCCCCATAACCCGACTTCTAGAAGATTTATTGACATAGACTTGGTCAACATTATATAAAGGATAAAGGCCTAAGATAAGGTCTTCTCACCAATGGTATAACATCATCAGGGAACTAGAGAAAAAAGACTCCCATGAGGACTTTAACACCTCTGCTATAAATAAGGATCACAAGTAGGATCATTAAACCCTAAGCACTAGTATACCTAGTGACTATTCTAATTTGAGCGTCAAAATGCCTTTTACAAGTACCTACCCTTTTTTAGAGAACAACTCAGGATCTCAAAGGCTCACATCAGATTTCACCCACCAGGTATGCAGTTGAGAACACAAGGTAACTATATAAATTAATTAACAAACTAGTATAGTGACTAGTGACCAGTTAACCAACCATTTCCAATAATAAATCGTAATACTACACTCTAGTTGCCGAGAAGCTTATGGAGTCTGATAATAAGGTTTTCTTCCTCTTTAGACATGCCTCCATGATTTATATCAAATGTCAAATAGTTTTCCCATCTCATCCAGCAACTCCTCCCTCCTCCCTTTTGCCTTGATTTTTTTTTTTTTGGGAAAGTGACAAATGTGATCGAATACTCTTAGGCTTCGTTTGGTGAACATGATAGTATAAGACAGTAGGATAAGACATGACTATATAATAGAGATGATAACTCTTATACTATCAAATGTTTGGACATTAGGCTTCGTTTGGTGCGTCTGATAGTATAAGGCCTGATAGTATAAAGAAGCGATAAGCTCTTATAGTATCATGTGTTTGGTGTATAGTAGTATAAGAAGCCTGATAATATAATGTTATTCGATCATATGTTTGTTATCAAATATGATTTAACTTGATAGTATAGGAAATTATTTATTTAGACAAAAATACCATTTATGAAAAAAGTAAGAATTCATTTTAACTAATTTTTATTATAATTTTTTTATATTCTATATTAAAATCCTTAAAAGTTATAATAAAAAGTTTCAACTAATAAATTTAATAAAAAAATAATTTCAACAATTAATATAATTTTTTATGTATGATCCCCATGAAATAAAATATTTGAATCATTGTTAATGGCCATCATAAGTAGTTGAAATTGCCAAAACTAAATTATATATTCCAAATTTTAAGTTATTTTATATAGTACATTATATATATATATAAATTATTTTTCTGATAAAAAGCAAAAAAGCAAAGTTAGACTTTAATTAGTTTAATTCAGCACCTAATAAAAAAATCATTCAAACATGCAAAATCCAGTTACAATAATAAATTTTTTTCATAAAAAAAGAGTAAATAAATAATAATCCAGCTCTTAAGTTAGACTTCACAACAATCCATCAAAAAAAGTATTACATTTGTATTAAAAACTACACCAATAAAGTCTAGAAACATTATACTCCAAACATTGATTTGATAAACACCAAATCGGTAAAAAAAAATCCATTTCTATATAATCTAACCATCAAGTAAGGCCTTAACCAATTCAAGGCAGTGTTCTTCATCAAATCCCCAAAATGAGTGCACTAGTTGAGAGTTTTGCATAATCTTTTTTGTAGCCATCACACGATCCCTAGGGGTAAGTTCTTTCATCTTCTGTAACTCACTAAGTACTTTTTAAGAGTCTTTATAAAATTTCTTCACAACTTTCATACTTGACCCAACCTCTCCCAACCAAGTTGAAGATTCTTGCAACGCATTAGCCATATCTTTCCAAAGCAAGTGATGCTATCAGCAAGTTGGTCACTAGACCTTGATCTCTTCCTAGAACGAACACGAGAATCTCTAAGGCTCTTGTTGTTTCCACTAGGTGTTTGATTAATAAACCCTGAATGAGTGATGTCTATAATAGCATCAGTATCCTTCATTAGTTCAATATCTTCCTCTTTGTCCACTACAAGAAAAAAGAGTTTTAAATTCGGCAACTTTAATTCGGTGATATGACTAGTGGATTGAAAATATGTTTTTCAATTCGGTTCTTAGAATGACCGGATTCATATATAAGACACATTAATTCGTTTCATTATAACCGGATTTATAAGTTATTTTCGAATCCGGTATTCCAAGAAACCGGATTCATACATAAGACATTTGAATTGATTTTAATGTTTCCGGATTCGAAAGTGCTTTTGGAAACATGGATATACCATAACAGGATTTCATTTTAATCATTTCATTTCATTTCACTTAATTATGACATTGAAAGGATGTTTTCGAATCCGGTTAATCAAGTAACCGGATTACAAACTCCTGATGTTTAAATTATGTACTTGAATAGCTGAATTATAAATAAATTATTTTAATAAAAATTATTGTCCAAATGTAATTTTTCACACTATACTAATTCGTTTATTAAAAACCAAATTTTTTGTGGGTAGTTACCAAATCAGTTTATTCAATAACCGGATTGGAAAGGCAGCATTGCCTATTGAGAAATGTGAAATTGGTACATTTATTTTTATCTCCCATTTGAGGTATATTTCCATCTAGGGTTTCATTATTTGTGCATCCAGTGCTTCCATTTCATCAATTCATTTTGTTAGGTAAGGAAGTTATTAAATATTTCCATTTTTAACTATCGTTACTTTGTTTTGTTCATTTCGATGGTGTGATAATATTTTCGTTTTTCTATATTAAACATCTTATGACATGGATTGTTCGTGGATACACATGGATCGTTTGTCTGGTGCATATGGAATGGGTGTTGAGCGTTTTCTTGATTTCGCACAAAACAATCCCAAATTCAATGGATTGATGATAAGATGTCCATGTCAGCGTTGTGGCAACCTAACTCAATTAAGCATCCAACAGGTCAGGGATCACTCGTACTTCAACGGGTTCGACTTGACTTATACCATGTGGATTTGGCATGGTGAAGTTACTTCATCAAGGACATCCAATGTAGAACCAAATTCAACCGGATTTGGAGTACATGAAGATTTTGACATGATTGACAAATTACGGACAGATGTTGAAATTAATGCTGTTGACAATCTTAAAAAATTTGAAGACACAATGGATGAGGCTGAATTACCGTTCTATGAAGGTTGTAAACAATTCACAAAAATTACAGCACTTATTAGATTATTTAATTTGAAGGCTTCCAACGGATGGTCTAACAAAAGTTTCAGTGACCTTCTAACTTTAATTCATGATATGCTCCCTGAAGGTAACCTCTTTCCGACAACAATGAACAATGCAAAGAAGACAATGTCATCACTTGGTTTGAAATATAAGAAATTTCATGCCTGTCCAAATGATTGCATCATCTACTACGATGGGTACAGTGAAGCTGACTACTGTCCGCAATGTGGAAAATCAAGATGGAAATCACAGTGTTTAGGAAAGTCTAGGAAGAAAAAAATTCCCGCAAAGGTATTTTGATACTTGCCAATCATTCCAAGGTTTAAGAGACTTTTTCTAAACAATGAGCATGCAAAGATGTTAACATGGCATAAGGATGGAGACGATAGGAAGTGTGATTTCAAGTTGCGGCATCTGGCTGATGCACCTCATTGGAGGAGTTTCGACGTTACATATCCAGATTTCTCGGCCGATCCTAGAAATCTCAGATTGGGTTTGTGCATTGATGGAATTAACCCATTTAGTAATCAGAGCACTCAACACAGTTCTTGGCCTGTTATTATAGTTATTTATAACCTCCCTCCGTGGCTAACGATGAAACGAAGATTCATGCATTTGGCTATGTTGTTATCTGGTTCAAAACAGCCAGGAAATAAGATAGATACTTACTTACGTCCTTTAATTGATGATTTGAAGACTTTATGGAGTGATGGCGTTGAAGCTTATGATGGTTATCGGAAGGAGTCATTCACATTGAGATCAGCGTTGATGTGGACCGTGTCAGATTACCCCTCATATGGTAATATTTCTAAGGCTATGACAAAGGGGTACTATGGCTGTGCAATTTGTGGAGATAATACCAATGCTTTTAGACTTAGACATGGGAAGAAAATGTCATACATAGGACATCGAAAGTGGCTACCATCAAACCATCCATATAGAAAGCATAGAAAGACATTTAATGGCCAACAGGACTTTGATTCTGCACCATAGCCTCAAAGTTTCCGTCAAATCCTACAGCTTCTTGATTCTTTGAATTCTAATAACCCAATGACGAAATGTTGGAAAAGAAAGTGTATCTTTTACGAGCTTCCTTATTGGGGATCTCTGATGGTCCGACATAATGGATGGCATGCACATAGAGAAGAATGTATATGAATCTTTGATTAGCACGTTGTTAAATGTGAAAGGCAAGTCAAAAGATTCTCTCTCATCTAGGCTCGACATGGTGGAGTTAGGGATTAGGACTACACTTGCTCCAATTGAAAATGATAACCGAATGTACCTTCCTCCGTCATGTTATACAATGTCAAGGAAAGAAAAATAAAACTTCTGTCAATTCATAAAGGATTTAAAGGTGCCTGAAGGATACTCGTTCAATTTAAGGTCCAAGGTTAATATGCAAGAGTTGAAATTGCAAAACATGAAGTCTCATGATTGCCATGTGCTAATGCAACAGATTCTTCTAGTGGCATTGCGAGGTAATTTGCAAAAAGAAGTTGGTATTGCCATAACCAAACTTTGTTACTTCTTCAATAAGTTATGTTCTAAAGTTGTGGATCCTTCCATCCTTGATGACTTGCAAATGCATATCGTTGAAACACTTTGCAGTTTGGAAATGTGTTTTCCTCCATCATTTTTTGATGTCATGGTGCACTTGGTAGTCCACTTAGTACGTGAAGTAAAGATATGTGGTCCAGTATTCCTTTGGTGGATGTACCCATTTGAACGGTTCATGAGAACATTGAAGAGCATGGTTAAGAGCAAAAGTAGGCCAGAGGCTTGTATTATAGAGTGTTACGTTGCAGAAGAAGCAGTTGTGTTTTGTTTAGAGTACGTTGCTAAGGCAAATGTCATTGGACTCTCTGCTCCCAAAAATATTTATGGTGAAACTGGAAGAGGATTATTTGGACCCAAGATGTTGTTTGTTCCATCTGACGAGCTTAATATTGCTCACCTATATGTTTTGAGGAACATGGCTATTATCCAGCCATATGTGGAAAAACACTTTGCATTTATTAAAGAATCATTCCCTTCTAAGTGTAGGAATGAGGTAAGTTTACAAAACTATCATACTAAATCATTTGCAGCATGGTTGCAGAACCATATAGATGAAGAGATTCAATATGGTTCATCTATTGATGATACTTTGAGATGGCTTAGTCATATGCCACAAACACGAGTATTGAGCTATGAAGGGTACCTGATTAATGATTTTAGGTTCCATACTATGCAGAGAGACAACATGCAGATTAGTCAGAACTCTGGAGTCACATTAGTGGCTGAATCATACCATGTGTCATCAGTGAAGGATGCAAACCCAATACTATCCAGTACCTCATACTTTGGGATGATTCAAGAGATATGGGAACTTGATTACATAAAATTCAAAATTCCTGTTTTCAAGTGTAGATGGTTTGATCCAACAGGATTGAAAATTGATGATTTAGGGTTAACATTCATCGATTCCAACAAGATTGGGTTTAAGAATTATCCGTTTATCTTGGCTACACAAGCTAGACAAATTTTCTATGTCAATGATGGTAGCAATACAGCTCAAAAAATAGTCCTTGCAAGGAATTCAAGATTCATGACAGAAGGGAACTCCATCGGGGAAGATGATATGGAACTGGGAACATTTACCAAATTACTAATCTCATGTTCATTGACTGATGCATACGATGAACCATGAAATAACCAAGTGAAACACAAGAAGGGGGGTTGAATTGTGTTTCTTAAACCTTTTAAAAACTTTTTCTTTTAACAACAGATTGAACACAACGAAGGTTAAAGGTTAACAAGCAAAGAACGTAAAAACAAGACTTCTCAGTCCTATTGGACTCTAAGGATTTTGGAGAGATTTTTAAGGAAGCAGTTAAGAACTTCGAAGAACCAATTTAAAAACTTTGTTAATAAACACAATGGTAAACCCCAGAAGTTAGTGGAAATAATAAAACACACTAGAAGAGAAGAGAAGCCTACACCAAAGATTTATCCTGGTTCACTCTCACCAACCGAGAGCTACGTCCAGTCCCTTCAACCAGAAGGATTTTCAACTAATCTTTTTCGAGATTACAAGTGTTATTCACCTCTTCAGGTTACAAGTATTTTCAACCTCTTCAGGTTCAACCACACCAGTATTCTTTTATACCCAGCCTCTTCAGGCTTACAACACTAAGATGAATAAGTAGAAGATGATGAAAGCTTGAGTTTGAAACTCACTAGAAAATGAGAATAGACAATTGATCTCAAGACTTTAACCTTTTTACAAGTGAAAAGAATTCCAAGAAGAGATAAAGCTTTTTAGTCTTTGTAAGTTGCTTGGGCAAAAAATATGTTTCTTCTAGTGCTGTTTCTTCTTTTTATATGTAAGAACAATTTGAGCAGACTTCATAAGCTACGTCGTCCAACGGAAACATTTATTACCGTTCTGAGTAGCATTAAATGCATCGACTGATATTGTGTTGAGCTTCTTCTGAAATGTGACTTTGATTATCAGAGATTTCCAATCATGTGATAACAAAGTTCTGATTTGTCTGAGATCGCAGAAAGTTCCTTATTTGCTGGTCTTTGTAGTTGTTAGACAATGTCAGCAAAAAGCGGCTCAGTTGACTTCTTCTGTTGCCATGAGCTGTCAGAGTTCTTTTCTAGCATTTAATGAGGAACAGTTTTTCACTTTTGAATTTTAACTTTGGATGAGAGCTTGAGCTTGAACTTTGTAAGAGTGTTTTGAGTCTGAGCTTTGGTAATAGGATAGTATTGGACGAACCAATAAAATAGTACCAGTATATGCATACAAACATTGGACGCACCAATAGTAATAGTATATGTAGAATGGACGTAAATAAGAGATTTCGCAGAAAACAGATTGGACGCAGATTATCAAATAGTTTATTTTAAGAAGCTATTTTGCTCTTAAAAAAAACTCATTAAAGAATTCCTCAATTAACAGCAACAGAGTCAATATATAAAGGAATTTCAGTTTTAATGAAACACTCTGTCGAAACACTTACTTATTCAAACTTAATAAATATTTTTGTTATCCACAAAACTTAAACAGGGAAAGCTACAGCTTTTTGACATTAGTGCTAAACCTTTTTTAAAAGATTTTGGTTTCAACAAACCAAACTGGTTCGGCAATGGAGAGATGCAGCTCATAGAAGAATCAAGGAAACCTTAATTTTGTTTAACAGTATTCTAAATTAGTTAATGTTTCTCATTGTAATAAATAAACCAACTATATTTATTCGTTATCACTCGTTCATGTTTTTCATTGTATAATATCAAACTGATGTGAATAAAACTTTGTATTCTGGCAGTCAATGTCAATGTGTTTTGGTCCTTTCATGACATTACATTACAGTGAATACGTGTTAGAAATATTTTTTTTAATTTAAATATACTTTCTAATCCCTTAAACGTAGGATTAAAAAAATTTATTTTTTATAAGACACTTTACAATCCGATGAGATATTTGCCGGATTAAAAAGTGCATATAATAGAATCCACTAATCTTTAACCGGATTAGAAAGTGATTTTCTTCAAGCGTAGAAATTTTTTTTTTATATGATACTTTTGAATCAAGTGGAATCTTCCCTGGATTAATAAGTGGATATATTCAAATACACTAACTCATTAACCAGATTGGAAAGTTATTATATGAAAACTGAGTTTAATAAAAAAAATTCTATTTCATACTTTAGAATTCGGTGGAATACCAGCCGGATTAATAAGTTTATATTTTCAAATCCGCTAACTCATTCATCGGATTGGAAAGTCATTAAAAGAAAATTGAGTTTAATAAAAAAAAAATTTCTATTTCATACTTTAGAATTCGGTGGAATACTAGCCGGATTAATAAGTTTATATTTTCAAATCCGCTAACTCATTCACCGGATTGGAAAGTCATTAAAAGAAAACTGAGTTTAATAAAAAAAAAAAATTTCTATTTCATACTTTAGAATTCGGTGGAATACTAGCTGGATTAATAAGTTTATATTTTCAAATCCGCTAACTCATTCACCGGATTGGAAAGTCATTAAATGAAAAGTAAATTTTATAAATTATTTTTTTATTACATACTTTAGAATTCGGTGGAATCCTAGCCGGATTAATAAGTTGATATTTTCAAATCCGCGAACACATTCACCGAATTGGAAAGTTATTAAATGAAAACTGAATTTAATAAATTTTTTTATTTTTTTACCTATTACATACTTTAGAATTCGGTGGAATGTTAGCCGGATTAACCGCTAACTTAGTAACTGGATTGGAAAATTTCTTTAGAATCCGGTTTATTATTTATCGGATTAATAAGTGGATGTTTTCAAATCCGCGATTATATTAACCGGATTGGAAAGTAGACAAACGAATTTGGTTATTGGGTTGCCAGATTTATATGTCTTATGGACCTTTCACATTCAAGTATTCGAATTCGGTTTTTACTATAACCGAATTGAAAAGGTAGGAAACCTTTACTTTCTTCCCCTCGCGTTCTCTGTGTTTTTTGCGTATCAAACAAGACTTGCTGCTCCTACCCCAAAAACCAAGCATTGTCGTTTCTGTAAGCTCCAAGTGACTCCATCTTCATCATCGTCGAACGCTACATAAGGGGTAACCATTTTTCACTCGATTTTACATTTCTCGTGAAATTTTGTGACTTAACGTCTACAAAAACATGGATTTACGTTTCTGTGTCTTCTGACAGGTTATATGAGTGCTTCTGAACCATAGTTTAACTCAAATACTTCAAAGGACACACAACGTTGATCAAACGTAACAACCTTGAATATTGGTTTTGTAATGTGCATTGTCCTGATTAGGGTGAGGTTCTAATGTTTATGTGGACCATTGTTACTTTTGCTTTCAGTAGGCTAGAATACAGTCATGCATGCATCTTTGTGTACCATTGTTAATGTGTTGGTGTGCTTTCAGTGCATCTTATATTGATTAATATTATAGCCAAGGCCTTGCAATAGGGAATATATGGTTTTGGTTATGTAGAGAAATATTTCGATATTGTGCTGTTATGCTTGTTATGTGTTGGTAATGTATATGCTTATTATGTGTTGGTAATGTGTATGCTTATTACAGATGTCGTCTGATCCGGAATATCAACATACATCTGACATCGGTGATTCTTCAAGTAAGCAAACTTCTTCAAAGAAGAGAACTAGGGGTCCAACAGTTTTGGACCGCATCTCTAAGGTGCGTGCAACCGGTCAAAAATTTCCGATTGAAACTAATTACAATGATGTTCCTATTGAAGACAGTGGGAAAGACCTCATGACTTATCTAGGAATAGTGACAAGAGACATCGTTCCTATCACTATGGTCTCTTGGGGTGAGGTTCCCAAATATTTGAAGGATAGAATTTGGGATACTTTAACGGTAAGTTTATAACATTCTTTGATTTCAAAAAATATATCTTAATATTGAATTACACTTTGAACTTATCATTTGTTTGTTTTATGCAATAGAACTCATTTATAATACCCGAGACGGAGAAATTCTGAAAAATGATGATGAAGAGTGCTGCTGATAAGTTAAAACAATTCAAGACCAGATTAGGGAGGGATTACATATGGCCTTTTTATGAGGTGGATGATCATGAGCGGATGTTTAACCCCCCAGCAAAATACAAATTCATCACACAGGACATATGGAATGAGTTTGTCAAATCATGTTTGTCCGATCAATTCAAAGTAGGTACATTAAATTAAATTAGGCTACTAACTTGATGATGTTAAGTATGTCATTTATTGACATTTGCCTAATGTAACAGGAAACTAGGGAGAAGTGCATAGCACAGTCCAAGAAAACCAAATTCCGGCATCGCACTTCAAGGAAGGGATACGCTCAATTGGAGAGAGAGTTGGTAAGGCATTTTCCATTTTATTATAATTAAATTCATTGTCCACATATGTACAATATGAATCATATTATATATCAGACTACATGTAACTATTTAATGTATTACAGCAAAAGAAGTTACAAATAATGGAGAAAATCCAACAGTATGAGTTGTGGAAACAAGCAAGAGTGGATAAGAAATGGGAGTTTAAGAAGCCCGAAGAAGCAGAAATCGCAAGACGAATAGTAAGTGTGCAACTTATATGGTTTAAAGTAGCTAAAAAAAAATTCAAGTTAAATCCATGGTTTAAACTAACTAATAAATATATGGTTGTAGGATGACCTCGCAACAAAGCAAAGTTTAGGTTTGATCAAGCCAATTGGAAATAACGATATACTGACAGAGGCATTGGGCACTCCTGAGCATAGTGGACGATTACGTGCAGCCAGCTCGTTGTCCAATCCAACGATGTACTGGGGAAAAAGGAACACGGTTAGCATGGAAGAACACAAGGCAGTTTGTAGCAAGGTATCAGAAATGGAGACAATTTTACTGGGCATACTGCAGTGGCAGGAAATGCTGGTCCAAACAAACCCCAATATCCCAAAATTAGATTTAAAGGCTTTGATGGGAGACAAAGGGGTCAATCTGAGTTCCTCCAGCTCAATCAACCTAAATGTCACCCCTACCACATCTGGGAAGAATGTTGTAGAGGACCCAATCATCGTTGGGGGCACGTCAGAAACCAAAAAAACAGCACCATCTCCAACAAGTCCACTTGCAACTCCACTTGAAGATGCAACCCATTCTTTAGGATGGTGTGAGGGCTTTTCAGTGGTAAATAGAAGTTTAATGTTTTACATACTTTCATATTGCATTTAAAGTAATTAAAATTAGATTATTATGTATCTAACTATGGACAATTATGTAGCCAAATATGCGTTGTCTACTAGCTGCTGGCCAACCGGACAATTATGTTGCGGAAGGTACGGTACATGCTGTTGGTGGCAAAGGGATGACCCTCCACAACAGGCCCCTCCCCTTGGAATTTGTCAAGGTCAGCGTGGACAGGGTCATTAAACCCGATGCACCAATTCCATGCCCAAACGGCAATGTGGAACTGGTAAAAGATGCATTCGGAACTTTTGTTGCTTGGCCTTGAAAATTTGTCACTCACGACATGGATGTAAGTAATTTAAAGATTCTGTACATATGGATCAATGGTTTTTAGACTCATTAGTTGCCTATTATTTTGACTACAGGCAACTCAAAGACCGGATACAGAAGTCATAACTGACTTGGACCGGCTAATCCAACTGTCGGATGAAATGGCTAAAGATGACGTACTCTCACGTAATATACAAGCTCCTGGGTTGGATGTAGACTTCATGTCATATATCTCACCAGAAGATATGCATGACCTTTTCCATTTGGAATGCATATCTACTAGTTCTATAACGTGGTTCTTCGGGTAGGACAATTATCTTAATTATTGGCTCGTATTTGATGTAAATATTGCTTTAGTTATTATGTCAATTTGATACTAAATTTTGTTCATTTCCTTTCAAGTAACTTGGTTGACTTGATTGACCGCATTCCTGGATGTCCAAGTTATGGGTTTGCTGACCCAATGAGGGTGTCACTTCTTGGAGGCCAAAAGGATCCCAAGTCAAGGGACCAATACCTATCCGAGGTTTTATTGCGGGTTCCAACAGACTCCATTTTCTTTGTACCTTATAATAGAGGGTAAGATTCATAAAATTAAAAAATTTCATACAAATATTGCATATATGTACTAAATATGTTACATGTTGTATTTTCTAGGTCTCATTGGATGCTTGCTGTGATTAAGATTTCCAAGAGCACTGCTTATTGGATGGACCCTATAGGAAAACCAATTCGAGATGACATTAAGAAGGTACTTGGAATGTAAGTTATTCTAACCCCCATCATGTGTAACTTGGTTTTTTAATGTTAAACATAACCTTGATGTATTCATTTGGTTTTTTAAAAGAGCTGTGAGGTCTTACAAAAAAGAAAAAGGACTATCACAAGGCAAAAAGGACGCTGTCAACATCATCACTCTCAAGGTATTGTGTTTACTGTGTTTTTTAACAGAGATTTGATTATTTGGACCATTGTTTGTTTCAATTAATTAGTTTTGGTATTATGTATAGGCACCAAGGCAACCCGATAGTAAAACCTGTGGTTTCTATGTCTTGAAATATATGAAAGACATCATAAGTCAACAGATGAAAACAATGAGTCAGAAAGTAAGTTTTAAGGTTTATACTTATATTGATGTGGTTATGTATTTGACTTGTATAGATATCTGAACTTTATATATTATTTTTACTTGGCTCAGTTTTCAGAAGCAGCAACTTATACAGAAGAAGAGATAAAGGAGATACAGCTTAAATGGGCGGCATATGTTCTATCTGCATCGAATTAGAATAAGCATGAGGAGCTGCTCAGATGATTGATGTTTTTTTCTACTTTTTGTCCATAAACAGTGTCTTATAGGAAATGTTGTTAGGTTCACATTATTTATAAACTTAGTGTAAATTAACTTTATAAATGTTAATATTATGTACAAGATTAATACTTTCATGTTGTACTGTTTTTGGTTATTTGTGTGGAATTCTGAAAATGTAAATGGTTTCCGGACATTCTTTGTTAATAGGATATGTATAGTACTTTTCAATTCGGTTGTTACCCCAATTTAAATTAAAAAACACACACTTTACCAATTCGGATGATAATAACCGAATTCAATTGTTAGTTTTCCAATTCGGTTATATGCAACACCGAATTCAATTGTCAGTTTTCCAATTCGGTTATATACAACCGGATTTAATTTCAAGTTTCCAATTCGGTGTTTCCAATTCGGTTATACTCAACCAGATTTGATGTCAGGTTTCCACTCCAGTGTTTCCAATTTGGTTGTAGTCAACCGGATTTAATGTATATTTTCCAATCTGGTGTTTTGACCGAATTATATTTTTATGGCATTTTTCCAACTCGATTTACCACTACAGCGACCGAATTGGAAAAGTATTTTCCAATTCGATTTCTTTTATGTGTTGTTAAAAGTCAGAACAAAAGACTACCCGCGGACATAATCCGTTGTGAGAACCGAATTGGAAATTGCCTTCACAACCGAATTAAAAAGTCATTTCTGTTGTAGTGGTCTAAATCCTCCACTACATCAATTGGTGCTTCAGAAACCTTTCCAGTAGCACGATCTTTGCCAAATATATAGGCAAGTCTATCAAATAAGGGGAATGACTTATCTTTATATCCCATTGCATCTGGAAAATTCTACGAGCTCATACAAACATAAACATTGTTATATTATGTGTTAAACACTATATCTATCTATTATAAACAACAACATTATGCAGTAACGTGGAAACAAACCTTAACATAGATATTCCACACTTCATCACTATCTACACATATGCCCTTTTTCTCTTCATCCCAGTCAAACCCACTATTGTTTATCATATCACGCACTATATGATACTCATTCTTTAGTCTTCATAAGACTGACTCAATATGAGGTTTTACCTTAATGCTAGCATTGGGAAATTTGTTAGACAAACTTCTTCTATTTGTTTCAAGGTTCCTTGCTTGAATGTGCCAGCATCACATCTCTTTCCTTTAGCCACAACTTCTTCTAAGCATTCAATCAAGGCAAGTTCCTCCTCTTTAGCCCATGACTTACACTTCCTTTTAGGCTTAACTTGTGAGCTTGTGGGTTCCATACCTATCAAATATTTTAATAAGGCATATAATAAGCAATTTCAATTAACTTGTGAGCTTGTGGAACTTTCTAGTACAATATGCATTTGCTATTCTTTACCTACTCCTAATGCATGACTTGTGGCATTTAAAGATGCGTGCAACAATATATACATGATCTCAATGCCAAAGTTTTTTGGGTGGGTTGGTGGGGGTTGAGTACTTATCTTCAAGTAATTTTTTATTTTATTTTTGTAGAGACCTTCAATTAAATTTTCCTTCTCCTATCATGGTATATCAATTAGCAATTATAACCAACCAAACCAATGGTTGGCCATTATAACATGATCACACATAGCTTTCCCACCAATAGTACCATGCAGTTGACAGCATATAATCCCATTGGATGTATATGATTGCTATTGATAAATATTTTGGATTGCTAACAAAAATATACAAAACAAAAATTTTATTTTTTTTGGTTAATTGAACAGTCATTATCCCAAATTGAGTCTAAAAAATAATGATTATATAAATTAATCCCCTAGGAACTGTTTAATTTGATTGATTAGCTTAAATCAGCACTAAGCATTTGGCCAAAAAATGAAAAATCAAAAGAACTTCATGCGTCTAACAAGTACTAATTAGGAGGGATGAAACCCAATTATATCTGGTGATATATAAATACATATGATAGACATCACATGGATCCTTTTTTCACCTCACGGGCAAACACTACAATGAAGATTTCAAGGCATTGATTGTCATGAAGTTGTATGTACAATGGACATCTAGTGCTTAAACTACTTAATGTGCAAGATAAAAGCAAATTCATATACAAATATAAGTAACAATTAACAAGTAGATTTCTAACATTAAGTTTTAGTACGCTTCTAACCCCCAGTGAACCATACTCCCTCACAGGGAAATAACAAGACAGATTCACCTCCAAGAGAAAACAATATCTAGACTGCATGACATTATAAATCTATAGAACAACATCCACTAAATACCAACAGCCTAATGACAAAACACTCCAGCCATCCTAGTCAACGATTATGTGGAATGAATAGATAGTAATGTATAAATATAAAGAATCAAGAATAAGAGATTGTACACTTAGAAAATCTACAGTGACCTAGAACCAAGGGAGAATTTGTCTACATGTATAATATATCCTTCTAAGGATTGAAAAATATTATAACAAGCATTTATGCCAAGATGAGTGTGGGGAGAGCTTAATATACCACATCCAAGAAACTAGATGACTAGCCAAAATGAACAAAAAATGTACTTCAAAATTTGCTAGGAAAGGCAAAACTTTGACAACATCCTTGAAAAGTATCTAATTGATTGCACATAATAGAAAGAGGTCCGTTAGATTTTAAAAAAAGGGAAGGAAGTTTTGAGTCACTAATGTTATAAACATGGCAACAGTAGTCTGAATGAGACAGTTTTTGTTGAAGTTTTGTAGAATAAACACAAATTTTCATATCACAAATTTTTTACAATTACTTAATCTTAAACTGCAGCATACACAAATCATACAGAACACCAAGGAGGTTTAGTTTCAAGAATTACCTGGGTAGGAAGATGATGAACAATCCATGACTATCCTGAAACAGATCCAAGAGCGACACAATAATCCTTATTCGTTAGTTCTTGGTGTGTGGGTGGGGAGAGAAACTACTCCTATCCTAAGGTGCTGAATTTTGTGTGTAGTCTCAATGGGGCAACCACACTGCAACCCTAGAAAGGAATATGGGCATCTCCATGTGTACTGAAATATGGGCCTACTTGCCCATCATAGCAAGCCCATTACATAAGCCTACCACATCAACCCACATGACAGAAAGTGCTCAATAGTAACAGGCCCAACAAACATTAGTGATCACATGATTGAGCTAAACAACAATAATCAACAATATGCTCCAATATTTTTTACATCCAATTAATTTGAGTTTTAGTAAAAATAACACTGATTATGTAAGTCCACATTAAAATAATCCAATAGTTTTAACAAAAGATGACAGTACAGATATGAGGGAAATTAAAATTCACAGGCAATTAAAATTTTAACAACTTTCCTTCAAGTGTATTTCTACGCACTAAATAAACTAGATATTGTTGAAAGATTCCAGAAACAACAAACAAAAATGGCATTTAAACCTAATAAAACTGAGCAGAAGAAGCTTATAAGGCTTGGTAAAATTAAAATAATGTAACCAAGACACGTTGAACTGAAAAGTAGAGGCAATGACAAAATATGAGTGGGGATAAAGGAAAAGAAAATGGGTAGGCGTTGTTACAGCGTCGACAATATTGGGGCAGAGGGAAATCAAACGAGGAAGAGGCAGAGGAGAACACAGCTTACCTTACAGCATTGATAGAGCATAAGTGAAATGGAAGAAGAGATAAACGAAATGGAAGAGGAAGAGATAGAGGAGAACAATGCTTACCCACGACAAAGACGAAGATGTTGGGGTAGATTTCAAATGTGGAATGCGCTTGTGGAGTTAGAGATTGGGGTAGAGAAGGAAACAAAAAATATTTTTGTTTTCAGGTGGTTTATTATAAGGTCTTATCAGGAGTTGGGGGAGATGATAGAGTTATCAGGTCATAACATGATAAAAAAATTTGACCTAATTTAACTATATTATCAAGTGAGTTAAGATCTGATAGTAAAATAAATAGATGAAACACAAGAAGGGGATTTAATTGTGTTTCTTAACCTTTTTCGAAAACTTTTGGTGACACAGTTCTTGGAATAAAAGATTCGCAAGATTGTAGAAGAAAATAAACGAAATGTAAACTCTTTAAAGTCTGTTGGACGCAAAGAGAGTTTTACTGAAAATCTTTAGAAGCAAGTTAAAGACTTATGTTTTCAAAAAATGTTTGTTAAGAGCAACAATGGCAATCCCCAAGTGTTAGTTGAAAAGTAAAATAACACAAAGAGAGGGAAGAAAAGCTCACACCAGATATTTATACTGATTCACTCTCACAACTCGAGAGCTACTTCCAATCACTTCTACTTGATGGATTTTCCACTAGTCTTTCTCAGATTACAAGTATTCTTCACTCCGCCTCTTCAAGCTTACAATCAAGTATTCTAAACCTCTTCAAGTTATAACAAGTATTCTTTTACAAATAAGCCTCTCATGGCTCAACAACCAGAGTAATAAAGAGTGTCTACAACACTTGAGATTAACTCACGATGTGTGAGGATAAACAATAAGCTCAAGTAGAAAATCTATACAAGAGTAAATGAGAGTATATAAATCAGAGTGAATCTTTTGCTTTAAATATTTTTACTTGTTCTCTTGATGTCTCTCTCTATATTGATTCTTTGAAGACTTTGGTATAGATATGCTTGTGAGCTTTAAACAGTCTTCATCAACTTCTTCATCTAACGACAATATTTATTACCATTCTAAGTTGCATTAAATGCACAATGCTGAAAACGTGTTGATCTCCTTCTAAAAAGTGACTTTAGTTATCAAAGTTTGCGAGGGATTTGATATCTTAGTTCTAACTCTTCTGAACAAGCAGAAAGTTCCTTATTTGCTGGTCCTTGTAGTTGTTAGGTGTGTCAGCTCTAGTGTACAAAGTTGAACTCTGAAAGTCACGTTCGTGTCAGAGATCTCATCAGCAATTAATGCACTTTGTTTTGCTTGTCTTTAAATTGCTTAATTTGGACAGATGCTTTGGAGAAACAATCAACAGAGACAAAACAACAGACGATCCAATATAATAAATAGTTCATGTTTTATTAGACGTACGTAGTGAAACAAAGATTTTGCCTTTATAAAAACTTGTCTTTGGTCCAAAGGTACTTATAAACTATTTATTCAAAAGACACAACTTGTACTTTTTCTTTTAGATCAAAACTTATTTGTTTATTTTAATTTAGTATTTATTGTTATCTTCAAAACTCTGAGGGGTTCAATTTCATTGAACAATTTTAGTTCCAATATCAGATACTTGAATTCATCTCTGGTTCCAACAGATAGTATTTATTTATACTATTAGGTCCTCCTTATACGATGCACCAAATGCAGCCTTATAGTATAAATAATTTGATTGTATACATAAATATTTATTATGACAAAACTACCCTTTTGATAATATTTTTTTAAAAAAAATTAAAATAAAAATAGACTTCTTTCATGGAAGAGGCTGAAGTCCTCCTTCAAGAAAACTAAACCTTAAAATATTAAGGCAAAATCAATAAACAAAAAGAATAAATTACATATATTAATCACATTTTTCTTCACCAAAATTTTTGTTCAACTTGTGCTCACTTATTTAGTTGTCGTCGCCCTATAGTGGGCTATTTGCGACAGGGAGAACAAATTGTAGGCAACAATGGTTGAAGTCAGTGAACAGTGGTTGGCAACAATAGTAGCACACGGAAAGTGATGGCCGAAAATGAAAGTGGCAGCTGGAGAGCAATCAATGAGCGGCAATGATGGTTACAGTCAGAGAGCGGTGACCGACAACGATGGCGAGAAAGTCGACAATGATGGTAGTGGTGGGAGAGTGGTGTCCATGCCACTATGATGCAGGGTGAAAGAGATAAAATAAAGGGTAGAAGTGGATTGAATATCTTATCAGCTCATATCAAGGGGTGAGGGAGAGGATAATGTTATATGATTATAATGAGATTAAAAGGTATGATCATATTTGACTATACTATCAAGTAAGTGTACCAAACTTATACTATCCAGTTATTCTTATACGATGCATCAAACGCAACCTTAGACTTTTAAAATCAAATGATGGCGACCACTTGGACTTGGAATAGATGGTTGAGTAACTGGAGGTACATATCATATCTAGAAAAATAAAAGATAGCATGGATATAACATTTCTAGGGGTCTATTTTCTTACTTGAACTTTTGGTCACAACATCCCATTGCCTTCTCCATGAGTTTTAATGTAGGTTTTTCAAACCAAGTTTTCATCAGTCTTCCATAAATCTTTTATTCTTGATTGTGGCTTCGATGGTCCTTTACTTACCCAGTCCATAGTGATGACTTAGTTTTTAAACTTTTAATGAGAGTTACATAGGAACGAAGCTCGTAATGTGTACGCTCTCGTGCATGAACCACTACGAAAAACGATTAGGACTAGAGGACCCAATTTTCTTTGAACTTCAGCTGTTATTGAAATTAAAATAATCTTCAGGATATTCATCCAAAAGACTTGCAGAAGAAGAAAAGAAAAATCTCCAGCAAAAGTGAACCTTAAATGTATTTGAATTTGAGCTATTATCCTGACCTTATGTGTGAAGAAATTCTTGTGTATTACTACACTGGTCTAATATAAACATAACACCTGGTATAGAATATGAATATATGTCATAGATTAAATTTAAAATATAATATATTAAAATTTAGATCAAATCTGAACTGTTGAAGTATTGCTCTCATAATGCTTAAGTATTTTTCCAATATCTGGGATAAAGGGATGTGACAAGTGGAGTTATTAGAAATTCTTTTAATTTTGTGACGCAGGAATGTCTGCCATTAGCTATGTCAAGGTAATGGCACATACACGTTTGTTAATGCATGATCAAAAATAGGTTTAAGGTATTATTTGTGACACAATTAATAAAAGAATTATACAAGCAGTTACAATTTTTTTAATTAGCTCGACACATTCCATATATTTAACAATCTGTGTAAAAATATATTTTCTATTTTTCTAATGGGCAATACATTTTTCCCTCAAAATATATGGATTGTGTAAATAATAATAGAGTAAACTATTATTGTGGTCTTTCAAAAATATAAATGATATCAAATTGGTCCTTCATTTATATAGAGCATATGAAAAGTTCTTCAATGACAATTCTATCCAACAATTTGGTCCAAACTAGAGGCGGATTTTTGTATGAGAAGGGGAGGGATCCCTCAAGATTTTGAAAATCCAAAGATATATATGATAAGCACATAGTCTTTTGATGAAATATTACATTTGTCATAGTTCTTCTTTTTTTCTGTCTTCCCTCTGTACTTAACTAGAGAAAGGAGAAAAAAGTGCTTAATTTCAAGTAGTTAGCTGGAGGTAGTGGGTATTCTCCTTTCTTTCAGCAGTTAGCTAGAGGTAGTGGAGCCTGTTTTCATTTTTTTCCTGCCCATCTATGTATTCTCTTTTGTTGGTTACAGTGAATACTGATGAGCCGATGAATAAGAACCACTTAGCTGCTTGTGGTGGTATGATTCATGACACCACAACCAATGTCTTGAAAGGTTTCTCTTCGAATCTTGATGTTTGTTCCATAGCTATAGCTAAACTCCAGGAGTGTTTCATGACCTTCTACTTGCTTGGAATCTGGGTTGCAAGCTGGTAAGGTTGGGCTGAGTTGGACTCTGAAAGTGCCTTATCTCTACTTCAACATTGTAGGGATGTCTTTCAACCTGCCTTTACTTTAGTATTGTCTATAGCGTGCTGGAAAGGTTGGTGTTAGCTTCTTTAGGATTTGTTTCTTAATTTTGTCTTTCTTGATTCTGCTCTTTTGCACCATAGAATAAAACAATAAAAAAAATAAAAGAGTATTAGAAGCAAAGTGGGAGATACTAGCATCATGGCTATCAGACATTAAGAAAGCAATAAAGTTCACTACTTCACCTAAACCCTTTTATTCACATGGGCTCCCTAAAAAAATTTCTTCAATCTTCGCCACTGGTCCAAACATCACCGTTTGGATAGAGACTGTTACTGAGTATCTTAGGTGGCACATTTTTTTGCCTATATAGAGTGTTTTATGCTTGCGTCATGCCCAGGTTGGTTGTGTGTGTATCCTACATGATGAACTGGTAGTTGTCATCTGGTGCATTTGTATTTTATTAAACATATAAACCAAATAGAAGGGAAGAAAATGGGCATAACCGTCAATTGAGGAACCGTTTCTCTTAAATTTCAAATACACAAAGGAGAATCTTGTTGGAACCAAAGACGAAATTTAGTATTTGATATTGGAACCAAAATTGTTCAATAAAATTGAACTCCTCAAAATTTTGAAGATAAAAATATATATTAAATTAAAGAGAACAAATAAGTTTTGAATAAATTTATAACTATTACGTTCTAATAGGAAAAGTTCAAGTTGTGTCTTTTGAATAAATAATTGGCAAGTACTTTTGAACCAAGACAAGCTTTGATAAAATCTCATTTTACAACGTGCGTCCAATACATATGAACTACTTATTGTTTTATATTGGATCGTTCATTGTTTTGTCTTTATTGATTGTTCCTCAAATGCATCCATCCAAGGATATTCAAAGACAAGCAAAACAAAGTGCATTAACTATTGATGGGATCTCTGACACAAACGTAACTTTCGAAAATCAACTTTGTACGCTGAGGCTGACACACCTAACAACTACAAGGTCTAACAAATGAAGAACTTTCTGCGTGTTCAGAAGAGTCAGAACTAAAATATCATATTCCTCGCAAACGTTGATAACCAAAGTTGCTTTTTAGAAGAAGATCAATATGTTATCAACATTGTTCATTTAATGCTACTCAGAATGGTAATAATTATTGCCATTAGACGAAGAAGCTTATAAAGATTATTTCAAGTGCTCACATGCCTATAAATATCAAGGTCTTCGAAGATTCAAATAGTGGTGATATATCGAGAGAACAAGAGAAATTATTCAAAGCTTCATTATGTTTTATTACACTTTCTTTTTACCCTTGTGGAGAGTTTTACTTGAGCATATTTGTCTATCCTCACTCTTTGTGAGTTAAAACTCAAGTGTTGTTAAAAACATCTTTTATTATTTCATTGGTAAGCCTAAAGAGGCTTTTGTATAAAAGAATACTTGTGTTTAGAACCTGAAAAGGTTGAGAATACTTTATTGTAAGCCTGAAGAGGCGGAGTGAAGAATACTTGTAAATTGAGAAAGTTTAGTGGAAAATCCTTCAAGTAGAAGGGACTGGACGTAGCTCTCGGGTTGTAAAAGTGAACCAGTATAAATATTTGATGTAAGCTTTTCTTCCCTCTCCTTGTGTTATTTTATTTTCCAACTAACAAGTGTGGATTGTTATTGTTGTTTTAGCAAATATTTTCAGAAAACATAAGTCTTTAACTTGCGTCCAAAGATTTTTAGTAAAACTAATAATGTATGTGAATAGTATTTATTAACGACCACAATCTCTATTATTGGATGGGAGATAAATTCCAGCAATAGTCATACAAACTGAGGACGGAAATAAGTGTTCAAATTGGTTCCAATTCCAACCCCGAGTAGGAGTAATATAGTTTGAGATTTTGTGGGTGAGTTCTTCCTCAAGAATAGGTTCTATTGTTTTCTGATACAAAGGTCATGATTTGTCACCCAGTTATTCGTCCAGAATCTAATTTCTCTCCCATCACCAATTGACCAAAAGCAACCTTTCTCTACATTGCTCCAGTTTGCACAGATGTCCTTCCAAACATTAGAAGCATTGTGGCGCTTCTTATGACTAGAATAACAACATTTCCATAACCACATTTGCCGCGTAGCACTGATGTCTGGAGTGCATTTTTGTCAAGTTTCTAAGGTTCATTCCTTCTCCATCTTTTGATTTACAAAGTGTTTCCTATGAGGCTAGATGAATTTTAGGCTTTTTTGTAGAAGAACCCCAAATAAAATTTCTATTAAGTTTCTCATTTTCATCACATACCCCACAATTCAGGTAGGTAGTTTGCATGGCATATAAAGGCAAAGCATTGACCACTGATTGGGTAAAAGTGATTCTGCCAGCCACAAAGAGCTAAGGAATTCCAAGAACTCAATCTAGCCTGGACTTGCTAAATCACATGCCTAAACATCCTTTTGGAAATCCTTTCATGGAGGAGGGGCATGCCTAGATACTTCCCGAAGTTTGCAGTTAAGCCAAACCCAAGCGCTTCACTAAGTTCTCTACCTTGGTTGTCATTGATATTTTCATTGAAGAAAACTTTAGTCTTATCTATATTGACTTTAACATATCTAGACATTGTTTTAAGATGCCCACTTAGTCTAATGATGCTTCAGTAAACAACCCTAAATCATATGCAAAGAAAAAGTGTAAAATAGGATGACATTTCTAATGTGTGAAAAAACATCATGTTTTTGTTCTTGTTTTGCATGCATTTTTAGGCATTTTAGGCGTTTTAGTTTCCCTTTTTATGTGTTTTTCCTTTAGTTCGGATAACTGTGACGTTTGTGGCGTTGTTGTGCAGGATTGCTGCTAAATCGGCTTAAAATGGATGGAAAACACGCATGAATGAAGTTGGGGCATTAAGGATAGCAAAAGTGGGAAAAAAAAGTGCATTCCAGAGACAACCACGGCCTGCCTATGGGATTCCCCACCGCCATGGATCAAGCAGCTATGCAACAGAAGCAAAACATGATGGGCAGAGCATTCCACGGACAGCCCGTGGAATTCTCCACTGCCATGGAATATTGAAGCAGCAAAATCCCCCTTGGCAGAGGATTCCACGGCCTGACTGTGGAATTTCCCATGGACGTGGATCGCGGCCTGACACAGATTTTGAAATTTCGTTTTCCTTTCTCCTTTTGGGCTTGGACCAGTTTAGACCTCTAGAGTATATATAGTTGTTATGAATACATTATGAGGGTTCACATTCTATTTTGTGGAGCCAGCTTTGGAGGCTAGGGATCTTGATATTCTTCTTCTCTTCTCTCCCGGATACGAGTTTGGATGTTCTTTATTGTATTTTCTGGTTTCTTCTTCTTCATGTCTGAGTAGTTTTTCTTCTTTCTAGGATTGGGCAATGCCCTTTGATACATTGATGATGATCAATTGACTTTAATTATCCTTTTATTAATTTTGAATGTTCCATGATTCAATCCTTATCGTGCTTGTTCATGTGAATTTGCTGGCCATATATTTGCATCTCATAGACACTTAGAGACGTACTGAGAGGTGAACCTAATTGTTGGAAGCATAAGAATTAAACTTTGGGTCTAAATCATGAGAGTAGGTTTAGCCTTTCAAGAACTTAATGAATTACCACAAAGCGTAAAGGGTTCAATTTGAATTCAATTACCACGAGAGTAGGGATTAGTTTAATTGGGCACAGATCTTGTCTCTTGAGAAAGAACATTAACTAATTTAGGGTAATTAACCTTCATTCGAATTTCAATTTTAATAAAAGGGTTTGTCAATTAGGATTCGTCTTGTATCATTGTGGTTAACCCCAATTGAAAACCTTTCTTAACAACTTGCTATTTTCAATCTCAACTTTTGAATTGTTTACATTTATTTATTTAATTACTTGGTTACTACATTGTTACCACTCAACAATTGTTCCAAATTTGTTTAAATTAATTAAATTGATTAATTAATTGGTATTCATAGACATAGTCCCTGTAGATTCGATCTTTTTATTACTTGACGACGAAACCGTACACTTGCGGATTTCGCACGCCAAGTTTTTTGCGTCATTGCCGGGGACTATGTTTTTCTTGAATATTAATTTAATTTTTAATTTAGTTATTTTAGACATTTTTTTCTTTTATCATATTCTTACGTTCTTGTTTTCTCCTTGACTCCCTGCAGACAATTTCTCTTGTTTATGCGAAGTACTAGACGTTTTGGGATCCTTGTAAAAGCAGACCCTGAAATCGAAAGGACTTTTCGTAGAAGGAGAAGACAACAAAGGCAAGGAGAGAGGGAAATACCTGAACCACAACCAATCATGGCTAGGCGTGAAGATGATAGACCTCTAACGGAGTATGTAGCCCCGAATGCATGGGGCTTGCGATTTGGGATTGTTTGGCCAGCCATTCAAGGTGGACACTTCACCATACCAATTTTACTCTCTATGATAAGGAAAAACCAATTTGGAGGATTGTCGTCAGAAGACCCGAATGATCATGTGGATATGTTCTTGGAATTCTGTGAAACCCTCAGAATTGAAGGCGCCTCTGTAGATGCCATCCGTCTCCGTTTATTCCCCTTATCACTGAGGGATAGAGCTAAAGCATGGTTAAAGTCTGTGCCAGCTAAAACAATCACTACCTGGGATCAATTGGAGCAAGCCTTCTTGGACAAATTCTTCCCACCTTCCAAGACTGCTCATCTTAGGACTCAAATCACAAGCTTCATTCAAAGAGATGGAGAGTCATTGTCAGAAGCATGGGATAGATACAAGGGTTTGCTGGAAGCCTGCCCACATCATGGGCTAGAGAAATGGTTGATCGTCCACACATTCTACAATGGTCTTGAATATTCTTCGAAGGTATCTCTTGACTCCACAGCTGGTGGAGCTTTAATGAACAGAAGTCTAACAGAAGCTTATGAAGTGATTGAGAGTGTTGCTGGAAATCATCACCAATGGGCAAATGAAAGAGGTAACAACCCGAGAAAACTCTCGGGAGGTAAGTTTGAGGTAAACGGTGTTGATTTAATTATGTCAAAGTTTGATTCTTTGAATAAACATTTTGACAAACTTGAAAAAGCTAATGTTAATGCCCATGGTGTTTCTAACATTTTTTGTGAGATTTGTGGAGCACAGGGTCACACAAGTACCGACTGCCAAGTTGGAATTGACTCCTCACAAGATGCATCGGGTGAGCAAGTGGAATCGTGCCATAATTTTCATGACTTCAACCAAAAAGGGAGAAACGATCCATATTCTCAAACTTACAACCCCGGTTGGAGGTCGCATCCTAACTTGTCCAACCGGAATAGCCAAAGCCAAGTTGGTCAAGGTAGTGCTAAACCCTCCTCTGGATTTCAACAGGTACATAAATCTAAACATGAGTCTCTTCTTGAGAATTTTGTTGAGAGTCGGTCTAAGCAAAATGAGGAGTTTAGGCAACATGGTCAAGCGGTCACTGAGGCCATTAGAGAGTTGTCATCTAAGGTTGATAATTTGGCTACTCATAATAGGATGTTGGAAACCCAAATTGCCCAACAAGCTAGTTCTTCACATAGACCACAAGGGAAATTTCCAGGACAGCCTGAAATAAATCCTAATGAACATTGCAAGGCAGTGAGTTTAAGAAGTGGTAGGAAATTAGAGGATTCCAAGGAAAAGGGGGAAAGTGACAGATGGGGGAGATGAGAAAAAAGAGACAACTAAGACACAAAACTTAGAAGAAGATGATACAACTGAGGAAGTGTCTAAGTATGTACCCCCAAAACCATACCAACCCTCAATGCCTTTCCCTCAAAGATTGGCCAAGGCTAAGCTAAATAGGCAATTTGGGAAGTTTCTAGAGGTCCTTAAGAAGTTATACATTAATGTACCCTTCACTGAGGATATTTTGTCTAATAAGATAAAGCTGGAGGAATATGAAACAGTAGCTTTAACTGAGGAGTACAGTGCTTTAATTCAAAATAAGTTGCCTCCTAAACTAAAAGATCCAGGTAGCTTCTCTATTCCTTGTTTGATTGGTAATACCAATTTTGATAAAGCTTTGTCTGATTTGGGGGCTAGTGTTAGTCTTATGCCCCTTTCTGTGTGTAAGAAGTTGGAGGTGGGTGAATTAAAACCCATAACTATCTCCCTTCAATTGGCTGATTGGTCCATCAAATACCTTGTAGGCATATTGGAGGACGTTCCTATTAGGGTGGGTAAGTTTTTCATACCTGCTGATTTTGTTGTGCTTGAAATGGATGAGGATTCCCAAATCCCCATTATTCTCAGTAGACCTTTCTTAGCCACTGCTGGTGCTATAATTGATGTCAAAATGGAAAATTGTCTTTAACTGTTGGTGATGATAAGGTTAAGTTTGATCTTAATAAATCTATTAAACAACCTTCTTTTGAGGACTCTTGTTGCGAGATTGATTTATTGTACCAGGTGGTGAAGGAAGAATTCACCAATATCCATTTTGAAGATCCCTTGGAGAGATGCTTGGTTGGTGGCGGCTCATTGGATTGTGGAGGTGAAGTCACTGAATATGCCTGATTGCTAGAGGCTATCCCGAAACTTCCACCTTGCAAAGCCAAAAAGGAAAGCCTTGAGTCAAAGCCTAAATTTGAAGATTGGGAAGAGGAAAACGCCCCTAAGGTAGAACTCAAAACCCTTCATTCCATCCTCAAGTATGAATTTCTAGGCTCTAACTCTTCTTATCCTGTCATTGTTAGTGCTAGCTTGAATGAGTTAAAGACTGAGAAATTACTTATAGCTCTTAGAATACATAGAAAGGTCATAGGATACACTCTTGATAATATTAAAGGTATAAATCCTTCCTTTTGCATGCATAGAATTTTGATGGAACTTGACCATAAACCCTCTGTTGAGCATCAGCGTAGATTGAATCCTAATATGAAAGAGGTTGTTAAGAAGGAAGTTCTTAAGTTGCTTGATGCTGGGGTACTTTACCCAATTTCTGATAGTGAATGGGTCAGTCTTATGCATGTGGTTCCTAAGAAAAGGGGGATGACTGTGATTGAAAATGAGAAAAATGAATTCATTCCCACTTGGACAATCACAGGTTGGAGGATGTGCATTGATTATAGGAAGTCGAATACTGCAACTAGGAAAGATCACTTCTCCCTACCCTTCATTGATCAAATGCTTGAGAGGTTAGCTAGGCATACATATTTTTGTTACTTAGACGGCTCTTCGGGATTCCACCAAATCCCCATTCACCCTAGTGATAGGAGAAGACCACATTTACTTGCCTCTACGGCACTTTTGCCTATATAAGAATGCCTTTTGGTCTATGTAATGCTCCTACTACTTTTCAAAGATGCATGACTGTAATATTCTCTGAATTTATTGAAAAAATCATGGAAGTTTTTATGGATGATTTTTCGGTATATGGTATTGACTTCGATGATTGTTTGTCCAATTTGTTTAAGATTTTGCAAAGATGTGATGAGGTCAATCTTGTCTTGAATTGGGAGAAATGCCATTTTATGGTACAAAAGGGCATAGTTCTTGGACATTTGGTTTCTGGAAAGGGAATTGAGGTGGATAAGGCAAAAATTGAAGTGATTGAGAAATTGCCTCCACCGGTGAATGTGAAGGGAGTTAGAAGTTTCTTGGGACATGCTGGCTTTTACCGGAGATTTATTAGAGATTTTTCTAAAATTGCCAAACCCTTATCTCATCTCTTAGTAAAAGATGTCCCATTTAATTTTGATAGTGACTATTTGACTGCCTTTTGCAGGTTGAAAGAAGCTTTGACCACCGCTCCCATTTTGAAAACTCCAGATTGGAGTCTACCTTTTGAGGTCATGTGTGATGCTAGTGACTATGTCGTTGGAGCTATATTGGGGCAAAGAAAAGACAAGAAGGTGCATGCAATATACTATGCTAGCAAGACACTTGATGGAGCTCAAGCAAACTATGCCACTACAGAGAAAGAATTGCAAGCGGTAGTTTTTGCCTTTGAGAAGTCCAGGTCCTATCTAGTGGCTTCAAAGGTGATTGTGTACACTAACCACTCGGCACTTAGGCATCTCATGAGCAAGAAGGAAGCAAAGCCTAGACTTATTCGTTGGATCCTTCTTCTACAAGAATTTGATTTGGAGATTCTGGATAGAAAAGGAATAGAGAATCAAGTGGCGAATCATTTATCTAGGATTGAGAGGCCGGTGGGTGGTGAGAGTGAATTACCCATCGATGACTCTTTCCCCGATGAGCAATTGTTTGCTATTTTTGCAGAGAATGCTCCTTGGTATGCTAACTATGCAAACTACTTGGATAGCAAGGTTCTACCTCCCGAGCATAATTATCAGCAGAAGAAGAAATTTTTCTCAGATTTAAAGTATTTTGTGTGGGATAACCTATACATATACCGAAGGTGTGCCGATGGTATCTATAGGAGATGTGTCTCGGAGGAAGAGGTTCCAAGTATATTGAGCTCCTGTTATTCTAGATCTTATGGAGGACATGCTAGTGCCTCTACGGCAGCCAAGGTTCTTCAGGACGGCTTCTATTGGCCTCACATATTCAGAGATGTTTGATTATTCGTGCTTGCATGTGACCCGTGTCAAAGAACGGGAAATATTTCTAAGAAACATGAAATGCCACTTAATACCATTCTTGAGGTGGAGATCTTTGATGTTTGGGAAATTGACTACATGGGCCCATTTCCATCCTCCTGCAACAACAAATTTATTCTTCTAGCCACTGATTACGTGTCTAAGTGGGTGGAGGCCATTCTATCCCCAACAAGTGATGCAAAAACTGTAATCAAGCTATTTAAGAAGATTATCTTTCTGAGGATTAGAGTTCCTAGGGCCGTGATTAGTGATGGTGGTTCATACTTCATTGAGAGACAGTTTGAGAACCTTTTGAAGAAATATGGAGTCACTCATAAGGTTACTACACCTTACCATCCTCAGACTAGTGGCCAAGTAGAGGTATCTAATAGAGAGATCAAGAGCATTATGGACAAAATTGTGTCTAGATCAAGGAAGGATTGGTCCTTAAAGCTGGATGATACTCTTTAGGCCTACCGCACTGCTTACAAAACTCCTATTGGGATGACACCGTTCATATTGATTTATGGGAAGCCCTGCCATCCACCCGTTGAACTAGAGCATAAAACTTTTCGGGCCATTAAACTGCTTAACTTTGATATTAAAGCAGCTGAAGAAAAGAGGAAGCTTCAGCTACATGAGCTTGATGAGCTGAGATTAGATGCCTATGAGACTCTCAAGACTTATAAAGAAAGAACTAAAAGATGGCATGACAAGCATATTCTCCGCAGAGAATTTCATGAGGGAGACCTCGTGCTTCTTTACAATTCAAGATTGCGGCTCTTTCCTGGAAAGCTTAAGTCTCGATGGTCCGGACCATTCCAAGTGAAGAAGGTTTTCCCCTATGGTGCAGTCGAAGTATGGAGTGAAGAGCGAGGTACATTTAAAGTAAATGGTCAAAGGTTGAAACATTACTTTGTGGAAGAGCATGTATCGAAGAGGGCAACACTTTTCCTCCTCGAACTTGACAACCGGGCATGATTACAAGCATGGTCAAGCTTGAGACCGAAAATAAGCGCTTCTTGGGAGGCAACCCAAGTTTTCTTTCATTGAAACTTTCATTTTATTTTTGTTTATTTGATTTACCTGTGTTAGACTTTTAGTTTTTAGTCATTCACTGATGTTTAATTTATTGTTCTTCCAGAGGTTTGCGCTTTTGATGGCCCAACTGCAGAAAGAAAGAACATCCAGATGATTCCACAACCTGCCTGTGGAAATTTGCACAGCCGTGGAAATTAACCAGTCCATGCCCAAGACCCGCAGAAAAGCCCACAGCCAGACTGTACAATTTCCCATGGTGGTGGATCTGGTTATAAAATATATATATATATTTGACAGCATTCCACGGCCGTGGAGCGCGCAGCGCCCCTCTTTATTTTTTTTTCTTTTTTTTAATTTTTTTCCCTTTTCTCTTTTTCCCTATCCGACCTTTCCTTTCTCCTTCTTCCTTCTTCCTCTCCCATCCTCCAACCTCTATAGCCACTATCCCAAGCTCCCATTTCCTTCCTCCACCCTCCATTGTCACCATACCCAAGTTTCTTCTTCCTCCTTCACCTCTATTCTTCCCTTTCCTTTTTCTTTTTCCTTCACCATAGCCCCACATCTCAATCCCCTTGCCATCACCCAATCTCTACCCACATCAATTTTGGGCAAAACCCTAAACCCCCAAAGTCCCAAAACCCTAACCCCCAAATTTGAACTCTCGCCTCATATAGAAGGGGGCCTCCTCTTTGTTATTGCACTAACTCATTTTAAAGCTCTCATGGCTACAAAGAGGCAACCGGTGGCTCCAGCTTCCAGTTCCAGAGCAAGGGGCAGAGGATCCTCATCCTCTAGAGGTAATGCTACCAACTCTAACCCCTTTGGCATTGATTTTAGAGATAGAGAATAACAGGATAGGTACAACATGTTGCTCAATTGAAAAATTGTAAACACTAAGTACTTAGATGACATTGTTCTCGACACTTTGGGGCTTAGAGAAGATGTTGTTTGGATGTTAGAAAGGGTAGGTTGGACACAATTTGTTTACACACGATACCCCACCTACATTGGCCCTACTCTAGAATTTTTAAGGTCAATTGAGGCCAATATCTTGCAAGGGGAGGGGTGTACTAAAAGTCGCATAACTTTTCGACTGTTTAATCATGACCATAGCTTGAATTTGGAAGATTTTAACTATATTTTTGGTTTGCCAGCTGGGGGGAGTGCAGAGCTCCGCATGAGTTTAGCACCTCCTATTTTTGGGGTCAAATAACTACGGATGCACATGACTATGATTCATCCAAAGCCAAGGCCACTTCGTTGGCCAACCCTTGTCTCCGCTATGTTCACCGCGTAATGTCGCATACCCTATTTGGCTGCGGAGACAGTGATGGGGCCATCCATAATGACGAACTCCTTTTCCTTTGGGTCATGCTCAATAATGATAATTTAGACACTGGCTCCTTTTTGGCGCTGCATTTTGCCAAAGTAGGCATGGCCCAAGCTGGAACTATAGTTGTGGGTGGGCATATTACAACAATAGCCCATCATTTTAACTATGACTTAGACGGCTTTGAGGCTGCAAAGAGGAGTTCTAGGATTGATCTTGAGTCATGTCTGGCTATTAAAATGATTGTTAAAGATGATGACACATATTGCCTTGTTTTGAATGATCGTGTCCACCCCTTGCCTTTGCCCAACCCTTTGGCTATAACTATGCATAACCCTAGGAATTGGCGCACCCCTAGAGGAGAGGTTCCTGAACCCCTTGATGTTCAGCAGCCTCTTCGCCCACCTCCAACGGCGAGCACCTCTAGACCTGCTCCTTCTTCTTTTATAGGACACTCAGCTGATGCCTTTACCCGACTTCACACATCCATTGATGCTATTCAAGCTGAGTAGGCGCAACAACACCAAATGTTAGAGGAGCTTCATCACCAGGGTCAGGCTACTGATGGCCGCCTGCAGGCCATGGAGGCACAATTCAGAACATGGCGAGCATGATCCAGGATCTCCATCGCTGGCATTTGAGCCAGCACCATTTTCCACCACCGTAGTGAGTCCATTACCTTCATCCCTCCTCTTGTTTTAGATTTTTACATTGGGGACAATGTATATTTCTAAGCTTGGGGGGGTACTTTCATTTTATTTTGATTCTGTAGTTCATTAGTCTCATGGATTCTCATCTCTCATATTGCATTGCATCTTCATATTGTATTTTCACACCATCATCTCTCTTGGCTTGTTATTTGAACTGTATGCCCCTCTCTTTTGAGGATTTTGAGATAGTATTGATTTGGAACCCAATTTTGTATTCTTGGGGTAGGCAACATGCATTATTTTAATTGACAGTAGAGGTAATTTCTTGATAAGTTGATAATTAGCATGAGTTTTCTGAATTTGTGCATCTCTAAATGTGAGTTTTGAGCCTGTATGGGATAGATGGACTATATGACTTTTGTCCCCATTCCTTGTGTTAAGTGATAACTCCTCATTGATTTTGTGTTCTAGAACTTGATTTGAAACCATTTTGAGGCAAAATTCTTGTTTACATGCTTGAATGTGATTAAGGCAACTTAGGTATTTTTCTGGCCTTCTGAAATATTTGTCCCATTTTCACCCATTTGTTGCCCCTCTTGAGCCTATTGCATAATTATTTTTCTTGATACCTATGATGACACATTATCGGTAATCTTTAGAATATTAATTGGAGCAAATTGGGTTTGAAAGTTGTGTTGGGAATCTTATTTATTTGATCCTTCTCTTCCAAAAAAAAAAAGAGAAAAAGTATAAGAAATGAAGGTAATGCTTGGAATTGTGGAGTTATGCTCTCGTTCGAAAATTGCCCTTGCACCATTTTTTGTTCCATTGGATTACTTGTGCTTTTTGAAAATTTTGTCTGCCCTTTGTGCATACCTTCCTTCTTTTACCCTACCTAACATCATTCCCATGGCCCCATTAGAACCCTTGAAAGACCTTTTGATTCTCGCTTGCATGCAAGTTATTAGTGGAAATTTGGTTTCTTATCAAGCTTATGGAAATACTTTTTCTTGGAGGAATCTTGAGCGCATTCTCTTCACCCTTAAACATTGTGAGTGTGGTTAGTTGAGTGAACCTAATTTCAGAGAACTTAGCCCCTAATTGGACTTGATTTTGATTGCCTCTTTAGCTCTCGGTTTGCCTTTGCCTATTGTTTGATTTGTTGTTTTCTCGGGTTCCACATTAGTATTGTTTCTTGATCCCACTTGTTGTTTTGGCCTCAGTCATTGCTTAAGGACAATCAAACTCTTAAGCTTGAGGGGATTTGATGTATGAAACAACATCATGTTTTGGTTCTTCTTTTGCATGCATTTTTAGGCATTTTTGGCGTTTTAGTTTCCCTTTTTATGTGTTTTTCCTTTAGTTTGGATAACTGCGGCGTTTGTGGCGTTATTGTGTAGGATTGGTGCTAAATTGGCTTAAAATGGATGGAAAGCTCGCATGAATGAAGTTGGGGCTTTAAGGATAGCAAAAGTGGGACAAAAAGTGCATTCCACAGACAACCACAGCCTGCCTATGGGATTCCCCACAGCCATGGATCAAGCAGCTATGCAACAGAAGCAAAACATGATGGGCAGAGCATTCCACGGCCGTGGAATATTGAAGCAGCAAAATCTCCCTTGGCAGAGGATTCCACGGCCTGATTGTGGAATTTTCCATGGCCGTGGATCGCGACCTAACACAATTTCGTTTTCCTTTCTCCTTTTGGGCTTGGACCAGTTTAGACCCCTAGGGTATATATAGTTGTTATGAATACATTATGAGGGTTCACGCTTGTTCATGTGAATTTGTTGGCCATATATTTGCATCTCATAGACACTTAGGGACGTACTGAGAGGTGTACCTAATTGTTGGAACCATAAGAATTAAACTTTGGGTCTAAATCACGAGAATAGGTTTAACCTTTCGAGGACTTAATGAATTACCACAAAGCGTAAAGGGTTCAATTTGAATTCAATTACCACGAGAGTAAGGATTAGTTTAATTGGGCACGGTTCTTGTCTCTTGAGAAAGAACATTAACTAATTTAGGGTAATTCACCTTCATTCAAATTTCAATTTTAATAAAAGGGTTTGTCAATTAGGATTACTCTTGTATCATTGTGGTTAACCTCTATCCTGGAAAATTTCTTGAATTTGAAAACCTTTCTTAACAACTTGCTATTTCCATTCTCAACTTTTGAATTGTTTACATTTATTTATTTAATTGTTTGGTTACTACATTCTTACCACTCAACAATTGTTCCCAATTTGTTTAAATTAATTGAATTAATTAATTAATTGGTATTCATAGACATAGTCTCTGTGGATTCGATCTTTTTATTACTTGACGATGAAATCGTACACTTGCGGATTTCACGCGCCAATTTCTTGGAGAGATGAATAGGCTTCCAATGTCAATGATTGACTGCCCGTGAAATGCATTGTGCCAGCCTCTCTATACATAAAATGAATAGGTAAAGGCAGAGCGGATCTCCCTATCTGATAACTCTTGAATGAGAAAAGGAATCCAAACACTCCCCATTCCAAAGAAGTTTCATAGAGCAAGTGAAAGTGCATTTCATAATATCATTAAATTGATTATTGAAGCCAACATGAAGGAGAGTTTTGGATAAGAAATCCCATCTAATTCGGTTATATGCAATTTCATGATCAATTTTAATTTCCATGCAGCCAAAGGACATTTACCCCAGTAGGGTAAATTTTGAAACAACTTACCTAAATGGGGTAGTTTTTCCCTAAATGGCGTGGCTTTTGGTATGCTATGGCAAAAAAATTAACTAAAAATAGAGTCACCACCAATCTTTTATTTGGTAGGGAAAATGATTGACGAAACCCTTTTAAAAGATTTAAAATAAAAAAAGGTCTACGAACCAGGTAAGGTTTGGGAGTCAATTGTGTATAAGGAAGGATGGGATCTGAATCTCATTATACCCCTGATACATTCGTCATAAGACGGTTACCTTAAATTAGTTGTGCAAATTTAATAACCTAAACAATATTTGATTTACCCCCTAAACAAAGATAAATCCAAACAAAATAATTAAATTACAAATATTCATAAATTCAAATTAAAAAGAAATTATACGATTTACAAATTTGACAAAAAATAAACACAAAAAATCAAAATGTTTACAGGTTTGGCTTGCCGTGAGTGACTACGTATCCCCTAAGTGTAATGAGGAAGTCAAAATTGCGTAGGTTTTTTTAAAAATAGTGTAATGGTTGCTTTTTTAAAAACAAAAAATTAATAATTTGCTTAATTTTATTAAAAATAAATGGTTAATTTGATTAAAAAAGGATTTTAATAAAGTAAGTGAATTTATTAACGAGTCCTAATTGAAAATGGAACATGGAACTATGCCCACAGAGCCATCCCTGGAAAAATTGGTCAGTGGATATTTAACCCCTCGAGACCACTATGCGATGCTTAATTTATTTTATTTTAACTAAAGTGAGTCCTAAGTGAGATTAAACATAACATTAATCCACAGAGCAACCCCAAAAGCTTGGCCAGTGGGTACTTTACCCTTTGAGAGCACTAAGCGATATTTAATTTATTCTATTTGAACTAAAACGAGCCTTAAGTGGAATTAAACACGACACTAATCCACATAGCAACCCCAAAAGCCTGGTCAGTTGGTACTTGACCCATCAAGACTATTAAACATGCAGAGTTATTTTGAAATTACTTGCTACTTTTATTATTATTGTCCTTTTTGTTATAATTATTGAAGGATGAAATGATTTGAGTTTCAAAAGTAAAAACAAAATAATAGGCGATGCAAAGAATTGCTTCAAAGGACATGAACCTCCATTAATTAAACTAAAGAAAATTCCAGGTGATAAAGTAACGCAAGAATTAAAATCATAGTGTCGGTATGAATGAACTAGAGACAAAGGATCTTCTCACTCCCTTTCCTTTCTTCACTTCCAATTTCATTTTTTATTAGTCAATTTTTATCTACTAAAACAAATCGAATTTCAAAAGGGACAAAATACACGAAGTCCAAATTTCAATGCGTGGTCAAGATATAGTTGTCTATCTATGCCATCAAGGCTGAATACGAGAATTCTAAAGCATGATGAAATAATCCAAATAAACCCCAAACTTCATGCTCCTAACTCAATGACTAACACAACTCATCTGATATTACCATAAGATTTAGATTTTGTTTCAAGTGCAGCAACAAGAATACTAAAACACAATCAATCGTACTCATTATTCATTACCATGACTTCTTTTCCAAGGAAATTCTCATGCCAATGAACAAAATAAAATGATTCTATACAAGTGCCTAGTTGTAACCAGCAACAATCAGATGAAGTAAAAACAAATAAAACACAAGTATCATCAAGGGAAGCAAATGAAGGTATCAACCACTAGATTCAAAACTTCCCACTAAACCACAATAAAAAAATTCTAAGCCATGGTATAAGTTAAACTTCTAGACTTGCATAAGACACAACATAAGTACCCTTCCATCATTAATAGTCCAAAACAAGGGACAAAAGCACATTAAGAAATCAAGTATCCCCAAATCCAAGAACATAATAGATCTGATGGAATGCATATGTACTAATATTTAAAGAGACCAATTGCAGCAATTCCATCTCATCCACAACCCCATAATTCTTAAAATAGAGCAAAATGAAACCTTAAAAAGTAGTTATGCTTAAAGACTAAGCAAAGGAACTTAAAACATAAGCATTAGAGGTATTTGAAGACACACTTAACAATAAGCACAAGATTACCTCCAATTGTCCATACATTAAGGAGCCATTTAGGACCAATCCAACATTTCATAATAGTAGGCTAAGAACCTTCGCCACTAATTGAACACTCCAAAAACACACTAGTAGTTAGAATTTACTTCAGATCCTTACACAAGAGTTGGATTCTTTGAAAAATCTAATTTAATGCTCTGAACATATTGAATTAGAATCAAGATTTCACTACCTAGACAATTCATTTACAAGCCTTTTTTGTTGTGCAAACAAATACATGTTTACCAAGATTCAACTTGTTAATGGTTTCCATAATGAATCAGTATAGTTGTTCATGGTAGCAAATCAACACATAAACATGTCTACACCTGAAAATATGCTATGATATGAAATATTACCGAAACAGATCTATCACATTAAAGATCTCGAAAATGTTCATGGTGAATTATACGGCAGCATCATTGTCTTGATAGCCTATAATGCCCCAAAGCACAAATCCAGTAACCGTATCAAGATTTATGGTTTAGGCATTTCATCAAGCATATTGGCTGATGGTCAAGTAAGCATACACATTCTAAGTAAAGGCATGAAACAAAACACGGTCACTTCAGATAATCATTAACAGCCATGAAAGGACAAAACGAACATTCCCCAATGAGCACTGACAAGAGGTTGTCGAGACCTATCAAATAAAATAACCAGTTCACAAACTAATTTGTAGTATAGAGAATGAACCGAATCGTCTCTCAATGATCCAAAAACAAAGATTTAATTAGATCAAGATAATTAGAAAAGGGGGGGTTTTGTTGTTGATTAACAAGATTAATAAAAGTAGGAGATTCAAAGTTGTAAATAAATCTAAAGAAACAACCAATCCAAGGAAATTTACCGATCTTGAGTTTAACTCATCATTGATCACAAGGAATTCACTTAATTGCTAACCATGTTCTTGGCCTCAGATCACATCAAGAAGCCCAAACATGATCCAAGAATTCTTTACTAGATAAGCATCTAGGATTTGATTAACCAAGGTTAGATAAAGTAAGCACCATCCAACATAGATTAACTTAAGATCTAGAATTTAACCAAGCTAAACAATCTATCAAAAAGCTTTAATATATTGTTTAATCTTTATGATCCTCTTTGAATACATGATAATAAAGCTATTACCACATCAACATCTAAATCAAATTAAGCAATTTAATCTAGATAAAAATCAAAAGAGGAAGAAGAGAAACTTGAATAACAATTAAGCAATATGAACAAGCAAAACAAGATCTCCAAATTAAACAACAAGATGGCTAATCCCTTGGATTGATTATGAGAGCCTAGCCTTCCATGGATGGGAAGGAAGAACTCAGAATTTAAACAAAAACGAAATTGCAAAGAGAATGAAGAAGAAGAGAAAGAAAACTCTCACAAATACTTAAACTTTCTTGAAACTTACTTCTAAATTGAATGCCTCTAATACAAAGAGGTTGGGTCTATTTATACTAATCCTAGAAGCCAATTTGTACATGTACATAATCTGAATACAAGCTATAAGAATCTGAAATTTGTCAAAAATGGAAGCTTGATGCATGGTTGGTGGGTTGGTGCATGGTAGGTGGGTTGGTGTATGGTTGGTGGCTTTTAGTCAACAACTCTTATCCGACTTCTGGCTTCAAATTCATCACCTAGACGGTGTATTTTGGCTTGGATGTCTTCATCAAAGTTGTAGCCAGTTGTCTCCTTGAAAATCTCCAATTTGAATCATGTCATTTGGACTTTTAGAACTCCAGAAATGCCAAAAACACTTCACCTACCTCAAGTTAGGTTGGAAGAACGTGTTTCCAAATTCAGACCAACTTGTAGCTTCTGAAGCATGCCTAAAACGACATCTATTGACAAAATGGTCTTCATTGAAGTTGGAGATATGGGTCTTATCTTTCAAGTGACCAAGTTTCAGCCCAAGAGGAGGCCTATAACCCACTATATAGTCCAATATGTGCATACTGCCCAGATGGTTCCGTGACAGCAAACCCACTCTGCATTGCAGGGATATTTTGGACCCTTAGCATTCCGATCCAGCTCTTGAGTTCTTCATGAAACTTGTAGAGCATTGTCTTAGCTTTCCAAAGACACCAAGATCACCTCAATTGGATCACCGAGTCCCAAGTTATGACCTAACCAAGGAAGAAAGGTCAAAATGCATCAAAATCCGAAAATTATTCAATATTTGCATTAAAGCCCAATGAAGCCCAACAACATTAAACTCATCTAAAGTACTAATATTGGGCACAATAAACATCTAATAATGCCTAATACAAAGCTAACATAAGTGTCTCAAATTGATTGATCAAGCACAGACCTAACAGATTTCAAATAACTTGCATCCCTAAGGCTAGGTCAACTAACAAGAACCAATGGAAACCCAGTACCTTACTCCAAAAGATGAATTCAATACCATGATCAGAATAGACTCAATTTTTAATCTCACAAGTATATATAACCAAATCATGGAATTGACGTATCATCATCAAAATTACAAACCACAAAATGAAATAAAATAAAATAAAAGTAAAATAAAATAAAATAAACTTTGTTACCCTTGAGCTTGTCTCAGTAAGCTGATCCGGATAAGTTTGAATGAATGAAGACCTTGCTACAAAGATTTTCCTCTTTCTTCTTCTTAAACTTGGAACTTCTAGCTCGGACTCTCCTTTAAAGGTTCAAGAACACAGAAAAATCCCAAATCCCTTTTTGCTCTGTCCCTCTTTCTTGCTCTCAAAAACTCTATGAAACCCACTCAAAAAAATGTCGACTCTTCTGGCTTCTTCCTGAAATAAGCAAATAAAATACAAGAAATGGGGTTAAATTGTGTTTCTTAACCTTCTTGGAAAACTTTTTCGTAAAACAGTTCTTAGGATAAAAGCTTCTCAAGATTGTAGAAGAAAATGGACGAAACGTAAACTCTTTACAGTCCGTTGGACGCAAAGATAGTTTTACTACAAATCTTTAGACGCAAGTTAAAGACTTATGTTTTCTAAAAATATTTGTTAAGAATAACAATGACAATCCTCAAATGTTAGTTGAAAAGTAAAATAACACAAGGAGAGGGAACAAAAGCTTACACCAGAGATTTATACTAGTTCACTCTCACAAACCAAGAACTACATCCAGTCCCTTCTACTTAAAGGATTTTTCACTAAACTTTCTCAATTTACAAGTATTTTTCACTTCGCCTCTTCAGGCTAACAACCAAGTATTCTAAACCTAAACAACAAGTATTCTTTACTAAACAAGCATCTTCAAGCTTTCCAACAAGGTAATAAAATAGTGTTTGAAACACTTGAAATTAACTCATGATGAGTGAGGATAAAACAGTCAGCGCAAGTAAAACTATATACAAGAGTATACAAAGAATATGAAATAAAGTGAATCTTTTGCTTTGAATATTTTTCTCTTAATCTTTTGATATCTCTTGTTATCTCTCTTTTTTTTTGTTTCTTCGAAGACTTTGGTATTTATAGGCTTGAGAGTTTGTTCTGGTCTTTATAAGCTTCTTCGTCCAACGATAATATTTATTACCGTTCTGAGTATAATTAAATGCACTAAGCTGATAACGTGTTGATCTCCTTCTGAAAAGTTAGTTTGGTTATCAACGTTGCTATAAACTTGAAATCTTTGTTCTGACTCTTCTGAGTGAGCATAAAGTTTCTATTTGCTTGTCCTTGTAGTTGTTACGTGTGTCAGCTCCAGTGTACAATGTTGATTTTGAAATGCACGTACTTTATCAAATATCATATCAGCAATAAATGCACTTTGTTTTGCTTGTCCTTCAATTTCTTTGGACAAATGCTTTTGAGAAACAATTATAGAGATAAAACAATGAACGATCCAATATAATATAATATAATTTATGTTTCATTGGATGCACATAGTGAAACAAAGATTTTGTCATTGTAAAATCTTGTCTTTGATCTAAACGTACTAATTAGTCATTTATTCAAAAGACATAACTTGGACTTTTTCTATTAGAACGAAATAGTATAACTTTATTCAAAACTTATTTATTCACTTTAAACTTTAATATTTATTGTTATCTTCAAAACTTTGAAATGTTCAATTTCTTTGAATAATTTTGGTTCCAATATCATATACTAGATTTCGTCTTTGGTTCCAACACTTCCCCTACACTTGATCTGATGCCCTTTTCTCTTTGTCCTTGGTCCTTTTATAATCCCTCCATGCCAGGTCTTCAATCAGCACTTGATTTTCTTCTGAAGAATCCACCATTGTGATTGCAGTGACCCAAAATCGAATCCCCATGATTTCTTTCCTAAAATATGAATAACGACAGTGTACGACAAATTGGGGGGGGGGGGAAGCAACCAATCCCTAAACATGCGAAGGCAAAATTAGTGGTGGAAATTGAAAGGTAGGAGGCAACAGTAGCTCTTTGCTAGGGTTTGGAGAGTGTGTAAGGTGGAAATGGGCTTAGGTCAGGTGAGAGTGAGTTTGGGTTTGCAAAATGGGTTATGGGTTAGCCGAGAGATGGATCTAAGCTAGCTCACCTGAAGGAAAATGGGTCAAGCCCATTGTTTTTCTCCCTATTCTCATTTTCTTTTCTTTAACTGAAGAAATTGTATTAGTTTTTTATTTAATTTTTTTAATTAGGATCCCGAACAAAATAGGTTGTTCACAAACCCCTTAAAATGTTTTTCTGCCACGTAGGCATTTGTGCTAGTCCACGTGGCACAATACTAGTAAAAATACCTTGGTTGTGTCATGTGTCACGTTTCACGTCCTACTGTAGCTCCACGTGGCAAGATGTTGCTCTTCGCAAGTACATGGATCATTCAAGTAGTGAAATAAAGATCGTCCCCTCGAAGATCATGTGCATCGTTTCACGTTTTAACTAAAGTGCAAGTAAATTGACCAAATTTGGCAAATAACAATAACCATATAATTAAAGCTCTAGGACTTGAGGTTCACTACATCTACTTTCAATGAAAAATATTAAAACTTTCTTCTTAATAGATGATCATGCTTTGATGGTGAATTTTACTAAAGTATTTAATGTTCTCTTACGAGATACAAGAAACTTGTTAGAATTAAAGTGCTACCTATTTTCATTGTATTAAGTTAATTAAAACACATTAAGCTTTGTAAAATTCAATTGCTCCTCGAAGGATTAAGACTTATTTCTAAGTCTTAATTCCTAAGTTCAAATACTAGATTTCCCAACATTAAACTTCTTTTTTCGATCCTTCATTTAAAATTCTTAAATCATGCAAATATGGATACCGCAAGCATTAAGTATACTAGAATTGAATCGAAAGCAAAAATCTATCATTAGCTAAGAAAAGTTTCAACAAATTGTCGAAAAATCATCGATGAACTACATCCCTAATCCTAGAAGACAAGATTTAGCCACTCATGTTCAAAATACAAACATAAGGAATTGAAAATATACAATAACTCATTAAAATAGGCAAAAGGTAGGAATAAGATGTGAGCTTCACCAAATATTCTGCAGAATTCTTTAAAGGTTGATCTTCACTCTTCAATCCTTGCCTTTTCTCCATTCCCTAACCTTTTTTATCTTGATTTCATACCCTTTTGCAGTCTTTCTAAGTTTCCCTTTTATAGCTCCTTTGTTTTCTAGGTCTTTGGGCATTCGAAGGCTTCTAGTGATCGCAGGGATTGGATGAGCTGCATCTGGGTTCTACATGGACAGGTCGTGTAGGCTATTGTCTTGCAATGTATCACACGGCTAGGTCATGTTGCAACTCCCATTAACACAGCCTGGTCATGTAATGCACTATGGAGCATTTTTTTCACCCTCTCAATGATGGAACTGGTTTTTCCCTTGAGCAGAAAAGTTGTAGCCATGTGTATCAGCTTTCCAGTGCTTTTAGAATCACTTCATTTAGACTTCTATAGCTCAAGTTATGGTCATTTTACTGCATAAAGCTTGATTTGGGCTATCAAAGACGAAGCTCTTCTTGATTTTCCATTAAAGTAAGTTAAAAGCTCTATTATTGACCTGAAATTCATCAAAAAGGAACCAAAAGATATACAAGAGAGATAGGATAATAAAGTACAATAAAAGGCAAAGAATAATAAAGAATTAAGCCAAATTCCCTAATAAAATAAGCACTAGATGAGTGCATTTCATCTACACATCACACGCACCCAAGGATTTGCGCGACTCCACCTATCAAATGTTGTGCCAGCTGGATGAACACAATTTATGCATGCTTGCCACGTGGCGGATGTGGTAAATGCACTATTTCATTATTTTAGAAATATATACATAAAAATTTTGTTTAAAAAATTATAAATGTGCTCATTGGCACAATGGTTTATGGCGCATGTACTACCTAGTTTTAGGTTTTGTGTTCGATTCCTAGGTTAGATTGTTTCTCTAATTTTTTTAAAATGAGTAGCAATCATTTAAATGACAACCTGAATTACATTAAATGGCTACACAAGTTTCGTTACATGACTACTTTAAATGGGTACCCTAATCCAAAAACAAATTTCGTTAAATGGCTTTACTAATCCAAAAACAAATTCATTAAATAGCTACACGAATTTTGTTTCTCGATTAGTGTATCTCTTTAAAAGTTTTCCTTTATTTACCATGTTTTATAAATTAAAAAATGAAATTCACATATAACCAGATGGTTATACATATAACCTAATGGCTTTATTAATGTTTTTTTTTTGTAAATATGTAATTTTGGGTAATAGGAAGAAGCAACCTTGTTTATTTAATGTTCTTGCCTTTATTAAGCCACCTAGCCACACATGCAACAATTAATAGTAAGAAAAAAATTTAAATAATCAAACACGCTGAGTTGAAATGTGAAGCTTCAGAAGGACGTGAAACATGGCACAAAACAAATGCCTATATGCAGATAAATAAAAAATTAAAAGGGATGCCAAAGTGGCAAAAACCACACCATTTAGGGAAATAGTTTTGAAACTATCCCATTTAGGTAAATTGTTTCAAAATTTACCCTACTAGGGTAAATGACCCTGCAGCCTGTCCTACAATGCCTATCTAGGACAAAGCTGCATTGATTTGGAGCTATCAGCATTGACATGTCTCTTTTAATTCAATTAGCAATGATTTTGGTAATCACTTTGCATATGACATTGCATAGGCTAATAAGTAGCAACTGTTTTAAAGATTACAGATTATCCACTTTAGGTATCAAAGCAATGAGGGTCTGGTTAATGTCTTCCACCATTAAATGCTCTCATATTGAATATGGCATTTCATATTTTTCCAATTGCGATTGTGGCATGAATTTCTCTCAAGGCATAACTGCCTAGTTTAGGAAAATAATTGTCCAGTGATAGTGGATTGAAGGGGGTCCCAACATAAGAGTATAGATCAATAAAGAAATCTCGAGCCATGGTCTTTGATTCTTGATCATCATTTATCCAATTGCCATTAGGATCTTTAAGTGCACAAATGTGGTTTTCCTTCTTCGCACAATGGTGGACATATGAAAGAATCGGGTATTGCGATCACCCAAATGAAGCTAATTGCAAATTGATTTTTGATACCATAAAATTTCCTCTTGGATCAAAATTTGTTGATACACTTTCAAAAGATCCCGTTTAAGTCTTCGAAGAAAGTAATTTGGAATGTGTTCAAGTTTTGTAACAATCCCCTCCATTTTTCTATGTATCCTCCTTTTTTGAAGTAAAATATTGCAAAAAATAGCTTTGTTCCAACTTTGAATAGAGTGAGTGAACGAATGTTGCCACCCTCTTTGCCCCCGCTAAGCTTCCTTCACCATAGAACTAAATTAGTCATTCAAGAGCCAAGCTGCTTAGAATTTGAAGGGTCTTTCGTGGTTATTCTTTAAGGGAGTATTCAAGTGAATACATAATGGCTTATGGTTTGATTTAAGCTACGGGAGGCGCAAAACAAAAACTTTTGGATGGAGATTGTTCCAATAGGTGTTTGACAATTCTCAATCAATCCATTCTCTAACCCCATTTCTTTAACAAGTAAATCTAGGTACATCAAATCCAATATCAAGCAAGTAGAAATTATTGATGCAATTTTGAAACTCCCTCTTTCACATCAATTAGGATCAAAGCAACCTTCTTTCACCTCGCAAGAAATGTAAGCATTGAAATCCACAAATAGCAGCTAAGGGACATCCTCATTATCAAAAAGATTCTCCAATTTGGTCCGGAGAACATTTCCCATGTGAGCATGGGGAGAACCATAGACAAATGTTGTAAGCTAATATTGACTTGTTTTAATATGTTTAATCTCCATATGCACATATTGGCGATGTTCCTTTAATACAGTAACATCAAATAGATTGTCATTCCAGAGCACCCAAATACCGCCAAAGAAAACTTCAGCATTTACCCATTAGGATTTAGACATACCCACAACTTTCACAATTTAATTAGCACGCTTACCACTTATTCTAGTTTCAAGAAAACATACCATTCCCAACTTTTGGATATATATAAGATCTTTAACAAGGCAAGGAAAACCTTTTGAACCAACCCCTTTACAATTCCTAGATAAAATATTCATAGTCATAAAGCTACCTTAAGCAGCATGATAATAAACCCGTGTGGCTTCAATGGTGCTAAGCAAGTCATAATCTCCAAGGTGTTCTAGTGATTGTTCCGACAACTTAACAAGTTAAGTAGCATTAAGTTGGTTTGGAAGCTTTGGATTCTTACAAATTATATCTCATTAATTTGATAATTGTGAGTTACTACCACCACCCTAGGAGAAGGTTAGGTTGGTGGAGCTTACATGGGATTCGCTTGTTAAGGTTCCTTCATTAGTGACTGTCAATGGAATAACATAGCGATAGGGTTTCGCTTTTAGGGTGAAATGGGACCCGTAACTAAAGCTTTATTTTTTGAGGTTGAATTGGTATTAAAAGACCTGACTTCACTACCAGTTGGCTTTTTTGGGAGAACATATCCTCTTTCTTAATCCCCACAATAGTGAATTTTGACGAATCCTGTAAATTAGCTCGTGATTGCCTGCCTCCCTTTGAAGGATTATCTACCTGGATTGGTTTATTTTCCACCTTTACACGTGGATATGGAGTTACGTCCTAGACTTTATCTTCCACCAAAACATTGTGAGTTTCACTTGCCATTATGGTTGGAATATTGGTTTGGTCATTTTTGCTTGTTGTGTCAACATCATTCTTGGGGTCATTGTCCACCTCCATATCAACAATGATTCCAAACCTTGATCCAATAATTCCCGCGATATTTAATTCTTTCACCTTTGCATTCCCCTTCCCAAAACCCAAAACCCATTTCTCTCTTTCTTCTTTGCAATGGAAAAGCTATTTCTGGTTCTGCCTCTTCTTTTGTTTCCATGGTCTCTGTTGCAAAACTGGTCTATGTCAAAGTGAATCATGATGACCCTTTCTCCAATGGAGATCCTTTGTCCGATTGGTGATCAAACCACTAAACCTGGCAGTTGGTCTGATCATCAGCTAAATTGATCTTCTCACCAGGTCAACTGTCGATCTAGTCATTATCGAGCATAATTGTAGGAGCAAAATCATGGATTATTATTCTGTACATATTAGGTCCTAGCTGTCATATATCGTTACATTTATTCAAATCCTAGGCTAGTCAATAGGCTTCATTTTCTCCCTTAATTATTTTCTATTGGCATGTATTATGCCTAAATAGGAGACGACCATTAGTTTATAAGGACCTGCATTGATGAATAAGATATATGGCTTATAAAGTGAAACTTTGTGTCATATATAGCATATTTATCATGGTATCAAAGCTGAAACGTTTCTTTGATTAAAGGAAAGAATTTTCCATACTTCACTTTGACAGTAAGTTTTTTACTGCATTCATTTTGACAACAAGGTTTTGCTACAATATGTCAAAAACCAGATGGCAGAGGATGAGATTGCTCAAAGGACTCCTTCTCAAACCAAACCAAGTGCGATAGGGGGAGTTGTAACTAGAAAAGACCCTCAAAAGACTCCCACTGAAACTAGACTCGGAGCGATAACAACCACACTTGAAAGAGAGCAATGCATAATGCCCTCTATGCCAAGAACAAAATGGGTTTTGTAGATGGCTCCCTCTCCAAAACCACAATTGATTCTCCCAATTTTCAAGACTAGACAAAGTGCAACTTAATGATAATTCTTAGATACAAAATTGTCTAATCAATGAAGTACATGATAATGTTGCACACACTGACAGTGCACGAGAAATTTGTCAGGACCTACAAGAACACTTTTCACAAGGCAATACCTTCAGAGTCCATGAATAAAAGTTTGAATTGGCCAATCTCACATAGCAAACAATGTCAATACATACATACTACATGCCAATCTCACATAGCTATGATCTTGTACCAGTTTGCACCTGTGGCGCTACTAAAGCATTTTTAACATGTAGGGAAATAGAAAAGGTCCATCAATTCTTAATAGGATTGAACAATAATTTCGCAACCATTCGCTCACAAATTATGGGTATGGAACCACTACCATCCCTCAACAAATTTTATGCCATGGTATCAAAGGAAGAAAAGCGACAAATTGTTGATTCATCTAGAGCATCAGTCATTGAAGTCATAGCTCTTGCTGCTAAAGCCAACACTGGGATGCGCTCCAACATTTCAGGATGATCAAAGGAGCATTGTGTCCATTGCAAGAAACTTGGTCATCCAAATGGCAAATGCTTTGAGCTTGTGGGATACCCTGAAAATTAGAAACCTAACAATATATCAATAGCACAAAATTAGTTCCAGAGAGCTAAAGGGTGTAATAGGAATAAATTTTTTGCAGCCAATGCTTCCCAATTACTAGAATGACAAAAAAAAATCAATGTAATCAACTTCTCTTGCTCCTTGGTGGTAATTGCATTACTTCTCATTCTACTAATCTTGCTAGTAAGACACGAAGCATTTCTTCTTCTTGGGTCATAGACAATGGTGCTTTTGACCACATGACACCATATCTTTATAAGCTAAGCGAACAACAACCTTACTCATCTCATGTAAAAACTCCTAATGGAATGTTCATCCCAATGTCTCATATAAGGAAAGTTTCTCTATCTAAAGATCTCACCTTTAATGGAATGACATTGGTAGTGTCTCATTTACTTTGTATACCACAATTCACTTGTAACCTTCTATCTGTTAGCAAAATCACACAATAACTTAATTGTATTGTGATATTATTTCCTAATTTCTATGTATTTCAAGACCATACCTCGAGGAGGCTTATTGAAATGGGTAAGCTTCTTGATGGGATCTATTAATGTGACATCCAGCATATTGCAACATCTTGTCAAGCCAAACATGAGGCACAATTGGAGTTGTGGCATAAATAGATAGGTCACATTTCATTTGATCGTTTGTCTAAGATTTATTATTCACCAGGCTTGCCTTTCCCAAAGAGTAAACAACCATGTGATGTATGTCATCGATCCAACCAAACAAGACTACCTTTTCCTATTAGTGTTAATAAAACTACCCATAAGTTTGCCTTGATTCATTGTGACATTTGTGGGCATTATTCTACGCCATCTACTAGTTGTGCACATTATTTTTTAATAATACTTGATTATTCATTGCTCTTGCTTTATTTGCTTAAAGCCAAATCTGAAGCATCCTTATATTTAATCAATTTTTGTCGCATGGTTGAAATCCAATTCCAAACCCATGTCCAGAAAATTTGGAGTGACAATGGCTAAGAACTTACTAATGGCCTTGAAAAAGAATTTTTCAATACACAAGGTATTTTACAACAAACCTCATGTATTGGGACACCACAACAAAATGGTGTTCTCGAATGTAAGCATTGTCATCTACTTGAAATTGTACATGCACTAAGGTTTCAAGCAAACTTACCTATAAAATTTTAGGGAGAGTGTGTTTTTACAGCAAAATATTTGATAAATTTGTCTCCCACACCAGCAGTTTCGGGTCTTAGTTGTTTTGAGAAGCTATACAACAAAGCTCCATCTTATAACCATCTAAAAGTTTTTGGTTGCTTATGTTATGCTCATAACCAGTCTAAGCCATGAAATAAATTTGATGCAAAGGCATTTTTTGTTGGATATCCCTTTGCACAGCATGGCTATCAAGTCTATGATCTTGAAACCCACCAAATCTTAGAGTCTTGTGATGTTATTTTTCATGAAAATTGTTTCCTTTGATAATTGTGTTGTAGGAATAAAATCATCAAAACCCGCGATTATTTCTGACATAAAGAAATAGTTGAATCAGTCACTTTAACACCTTCACTAGTTGATAATGATCCGGTAACACTAGAAACATCTCAAGCAATTGAAACCACAACCTAAATAGTCATACCCATGCAAGTATGAACTCATCATCCACTGTGGAACCTACCAACAACACCGATCAATGCCCTTCCCACCAAAATAACAACAATTAAGGCCACAATGCCAACAGCAAGTGCCTGGACTCCTCAAAGACTGTGTATGCTTGATGCCTCCATCAATTGGTCCTATGCGAGCCTTTCTTAATTCAACCAGCTCAAGTGTCCAATATCTCATCTCTTTTTTTTTTTGTCCTATAATTCCTTCACACTAACTCAATCAACATATCTAGCGGCCATCACATCCAATGATGAGCCAACTTCTTTCTCATCGGCTGTCTAACAGGAACATTGGCGCGAAGCAATGAGAAAATAAATATCAGCTCTTGAACAAAATGACACATGAACGTGTGAGACTATGCCTCTTGGAAACAGGCAATAGATTCTAAATGGGTGTACAAAATAAAATATAAAATAGATGGCAAAATAGAAAGATATAAGGCAAGACTTGTTGCAAAAGGTTTCGCTCAAGCTGAAGGACTTGACTACCATGAGACCCTTATGCCTGTTGCAAACTTGCTGACAATTAGAGTTCTTGTTGTGGCTTCCATCAAGCATTGGAAACTTCACCTACTAGATGTCAACAATGTCTTTCTACAAGGTGATTTACATGAACAAGTCTACACAGATTAAAGCAAGCTTCTCAAAATTGGTTTGAAAAGCTCATAAACCATCTCAAGGTTGTAGGTTTCACTCAATCTCATGCTGATTATTCTTTGCTAGTTTCAAATAGAGATCAAAGTTTCATTGTTTTGTTAACTTATGTTGGTTACATCATTATCACTTGAAATGACAAAGCTAGAATCACAGCTTTTAAGCGATATTTGCATACCAAATTCTCTATCAAAGATCTTGGGCTATTAAAATACTTTAGTGGCATTGAAGTCTTTCACACTCCTGATGGTATTGTGTTAAGCCAACAAAAATATGAACTAGACATCTTAACTAAAAATGGCATGCTAGGTACTTGGCCTAGACATTTTTCCATGGAGCAACGTCATGATCTACAGATTCTGGTCCACCTCTCTCAAACCCTTCCCATTATCGCTAGTTGATAAGAAGGCTTCTGTACTTAACCATTACACAGCCTGACATTTCCTATTCAATCAATATTCTTACACAATTCATGCAAAATCCTAGTCATTAACTTCGTGATGCAGCTATGTGAGTATTACGTTATATCACGACTTCTCCTGGTCAATGTATCTTTTTACCTTCTTCTAATCCTTTACAACTTACCACTCACTGTGATGCTGATTGAGCTAGTTGCCCCATGTCTCGACATTCAACTACAAGGTATTTCATTTCTCTAGATCTTCAGCAGAAGTTGAATATAGGGCAATTGCAGCAACAGTGAGTGAACTTACTTGGTTGAAGTTTCTTCTTAGTGATCTTCACATTTCCCATCCATAACCTATGCTACTCCATTTTGACAACCAAGTTGCACTTCACATTGCAAACAATCCTGTGTTTCATGAAAAGAATAAACACATTGAAATTGACTATCATTTTGTCCACGATAAAATTCAAGCTAAAGAGTTTATCACACAATATGTTTCTTCTTCACATCAAGTTGTTGAGATCTTCACAAAGGCATTGGATCTTGACCAATTCTCCTCCCTTGTGTCCAAGTTGGGCATTTGTGGCCTTCATGCTCCAACTTGAGGGGGCGTATAAGGCGTAATTATAGGAACAAAGGGCCCGTTTGTATTAGCCTTTTTTGGAGTAGAAGTGCTTTTTTGAAGCAATAAAAGTGCTTTTTTTAGAAGCTAAAGAGTTCAAGCTTTTAAAAAAAGCACTTCATGTGCTTTTTTGTTATACATGAAGTGTTTTTTTTAAAAGTTTGAACTCTTTAGCTTCTAAAACAAGAAATTTTATTACTTCAAAAAAGCACTTTTGCTCTTAAAAAAGCTAATACAAACGGGTCCAAAATCATGGATTATTATTCTATACAAATTATAGGTCCTAGTTGTCACATATATATATCTCTTTACATTTATTTAGACCCTAGGCTAGTCAATAGGCTTCATTTTCTCCCTTGATTATTTTCTATTCACATGTATTATGCCTAAATAGGAGATGACCATTTTGTTTATAAGGACCTGCCCTGATGAATGAGATATATGAGCTTATACAGTGAAACTTTGAGTCACATATAGTAGATTTATAATAACAACTATGCCATGAAGTCACTTTTGTAATACCCGGGGCTGAAGAGGGCGGGGAGTGATTGCCGGTGCTGGAGGCACAGACAATGAGAGGCTCCTGGCAGGCTTCTAGGCGGAGGGGTAACATGAATGAACCGAGCCCACACCAGAAGAAGAGGGGAATTCCAAGATTGTGCAGGTATGGGACTGTGCAATTAAGGAAGCTCATATAGGATTTGATAGGTACTACCTATATCAACAAGATGCATCTTCTTTTCGGGAGCCCATAACTTAGAAACTCAAAGGTTAAGCGTGCTTGGCCTGGAGCAATTCTGGGATGGGTGACCCCCTGGGAAGTTCTCAGGGTGCGTGTGAGTGAGGACATAAGCACGCTCGAAAGAGTCGTGTTGGTGTGTGGGGACAGTCGTCAAACCTAGAGCACGGGCTCTTACAACTTTTTTTTTGTACAAGAAAGTTTAGGGACGAAAGGTTGCCCCATTTCAAAGTTAGGACATACAGTGAAAGACCATCAGCAAAAATTAAACCTAAGACCTTTTGTCGACATTGTTTGATTTTGCCAGTTAAACCAGCTCTCATTGACTGCTCTATAGTCACTTTTAAGCTAGCATACATGTTTGCAGGCCTATTAATGTTGCGATTTCCCTTCTGTTTACACTATTTCCACGATGATATTCTAATGTTCCACCCTTTTATTAATTAGCACCAACACATCACATGAAATTAGTTTCCCCTACAACACCCCAATCATTCTCCCATCAAGCCCCACCCCCTGCACGCAAAGTGGGTTTTGCATGTCTTTTTAGCTTCTTGTTACTTGCATTCAATTTTTTTCAATCTTTAAAATATGAAAATTACTTTTTCTTTTTCGAATTATGAGCATCTTGTGTCAACAAAGCCAGTCTATTAATATTTCCATTTTTGAAGGAAGATTTTTAGGGAACTAAAATTAAATAGTAATAAGGATCGTGTAACAAATAACTAGAGTAATTAAATTTGATTTTGATTTATTATTAATGTAAAAAATATTTTATTAATATTTATTCATGATTTGTCACCTTATTAAAAGAGTTAACTATCGTAAAAGTAAATATTTTTAATGATATAAAAAGACTTTGTTAGATAAGTGTAAAAAAGTTTATACTAATAAAGGATTAAAATTAAATTTATTAAATTTTATATAAATATGAATAAATTTTATTTTGTATAGATTTTGAAATAAATATAACAATACAGAATATGTGAATTTTTATTTCTTTACCTTTTATATATCTAATAATAAAACTGGTTTTGTAGTATCCACGTTTTTTATTATAACAAAACCATGTTCTGATTTTTCATAATCAGATATAATATACATTACCTTTTTGTTGCTTTCTTTTTCCATTTTTTCCTTTTAAAGTCTGAGCTGGTAATGCAATGTGTTTTTTCTTTTGTTTTTGTTTGTCTTGTCAATTGCAATGTCTAGCACAAGTGCAATACAGTTTGCCATAACGTTGCCTTCATTCGGAGGTCTCTGTGTACGAATCACGTGGGCTTCAGTTACCTCTTGAAGTGGGTTGTGTCCCAAGAAATAAGTTGTTCTTGGCCCTCTGTCGAAACGAGTTTAGTTGTGCTCCACTTAGTATAGAAAAATCTTAGACTATTATTGTTATCTAATCATGTATTAAATCATTAAAAGAGTTAGAGTTTTCAAATAGTTATTGTGATAGTCAAGTTACTTTAATAATTTTTTAACACATAATTAGATAATAATATAAAATATTCAATTAAAATTAAATTCAAACAATAAATGAAAGAAGCAGTGTATGCGACAGATATCATTATATGGGCCTGGTCTGTTCCTTCTTCTTGTTTTATATGTAAAACACTGCCCCACTAACCCCATGGACTCATACAAGCATAATTTTATTGATTTGGGCCTGATTATTTAGGTTATGTTACATATTGTCGAGAGCATCTTGGGTGAGTACACATGCAATGAAATTTGTAAAATAATATTTCATAACAAGTTGTATGTGAAAAAATGGAAAGAAATAAAAATAAAAGTAATCACATATTAACTCTTTCAAACTTAGATGCCAAACCACTTGGATTTAGTTTAAACATTAAAGATGAAGTAAAATGAAGATAAAGATAGTAAGATTGATTAGCACGGTGCGCAAAGTCACGCCATGATGCTATTCATCCAAAAAAAAAAAAAGGATAGTAAGATGGACCCCAATAAACCATAAACTTCTGGGACAAAATCAATGAAGAAGGACCAACTCCTGTGTCTTCATGATCACGATCTGAGATACTAATTTTGGCTAACATTGACATCTTAACCACTTGATGAATAAGGCCAGCCATTTGTGGGCCTGGAATCTTTGGCAATCTGGATAGGTCTGCTCCGTACTCTGCCTCTTTCACCATCAAATTACCAAACACACAAGGATTACAAGCCCTTGCTCACTTCACTCCGCACCCCATAATTGTCAATGCGTAGCCAACAAGATAATGATATGCCTGGTCCATTTGATGTCACTTCGTCACGTGTGTTACAATTTGCACTCCAACCTCCAAATCGAAGGGGCCCCCCATCTACTCGCTACGGCCCTGTTTTGGGAGAAATTTTTACGGGATGTTTGGTTCAAGGTTTGAAAAAATATTTTTAGGAATAACATATCCAGGAATGATATTCCTAGAAATGGTATTCCCAGGAATGATGATTACTACGTTTGGTTAATTAAAACTTTTCCCGGGAATGACTCCAACCGCCGGCGACAATAGCCGATGTCGTTTGTAACCATCAACCTCTTGAGGTGGCAAACGTGGCTGAATTCTGGTGATTAGGGTGGTGGTTTAAGTCGTCAAATTCCGGTAACCGGTGTGATGGCTAAAGTCGTCGGTCATTGTTAGCCACCACCAGCTTGCGGTGGCTAAATTCCGGTGACTATCACGGAGGTCGAAAACTTCGGCCTCCGTCAATTGGAGGCGGTGACGAAAGTAGTCGGATTCCGGTAATTGGTCGCCGTGGACGGTGGTCGATGGTGGCCAATGACGGTCACCGGCAATGATATGACGATTGTTGATTAATGACATGTCAATAGAATAGTAGATATTTTTGACATTTCACATGGCAAAAAAATTATCATGCCATGGGAATGTTGCAAACCCACCTCCCTCCATGGGAATAAAAGTGTGGGAATGTTGGTTAAAAATCATTCATGGGAATCATTTTATGATGGGAATGTTTTTTCAAAACTTGTACCAAACATGGGAATCTAACATTCCCATGTAATGATTCCCAAGAATGAAAAAACAATCTGCGAACCAAACGCCCCGTTAGGGTTTGAGAAAAATGGAGAAGAGAGAATTATAGAAGAAATTGAGAAGTTTTCTTATTTGGTTAGAGGAGAAATAGAAAAAAAGAAAAAAAAATGGTGGGTCCTATAACTTTTTCATTTCTCTCCAAAAGTGAGAAGAAATAGAGAAGAAATAAGTAGAGGTGAAAATTTGACTAATATATCATTCTTTTTATTGTTTTATAAATAAATAAATAAGGACAAATATGTAATTACAATAAAATTTAATTTTCTTTTTTTCCTATTTCTTTACTAATTCTCTTAATCCAAACAACTTAAAAATCTACTTATTTTCTACTCTATTTCTCTTCTCCTTATTTCTTTCTACTCTATTTCTTTCCACTCTATTTCTCTCATAATCCAAACAAACCATTAGGATTTGTTAGAATTAAGAGAGAAATAGAGTAGAAAAAAATAAGAAAAAAAGAAGTATAGTAGAAAATGAGTAAATTTTTTTTAAGTTGTTTGGATTAAGAGAATTATGAGAGAAATAAGAAAGAAAGAAAATTAAATTTTGTTGTAAATACATATTTGTCCCTATTTATTTATTTATAAAATAACAAAAAAAATGGTATATTAGTCAAATTTCTACCTCTACTTATTTTTTTTCTATTTCTTCTCACTTTAAGGCTTTGTTTGGATTAGGAGAGAAATAGAGTGGAAAGAAATAGAATAGAAAGAAATAGAGAGAAGAGAAATAGAGTAGAAAATGAGTAAATTTTTAAGTTGTTTGGATTAAGAGAATTAAGAGAGAAATAAGAAAGAAAAAAAAATAAATTTTGTTGTAAATACATATTTGCCTTCATTTATTTATTTATAAAACAACAAAAAGAATAGTATATTAGTCAAATTTTCACCTCTACCTATTTTTTCTATATTTATTCTCACTTTAGGAGAAAAATGAAAAAAGTGTGAGACCCACTACTTTTTTTTTCTTTCTTCTCTATTTCTCTTTTAACCAAACAAGAGAACTTCCACATTTCTTTTCTATTTCTCTCTTTTCTAATTCTCTCTTCTTCATTTCCCTCAAAACAAACAACCCATAAAAGAGAAATAAAAGAATTATGAGACGCACTACTTTTTTTTTCTTCTCTATTTCTCCTCTAATCAAACAAAAAAACTTCTTAATTTCTCTTCTATTTCTCTTTTCTCCAATTCTCTCTTTTTCATTTCTCTCAATACAAACCAAGCGTATTACGGAACCAATTAATATCAGGCTCTTTCATTTCACTGTATGTTTTTAGCATTCGATTTACGGGAAAAAAATAAAAAGAATAAGATAGATTGTAGTTAGTCTCAAATCAATCAATTTTTCTAATAACTAAAAGTATATCTAAAAATTTATTTATTTTTTATGAATTTAATTTTGATTTATAAAAATAATTTATATTATTATTTAATTATATATTATTAAATTATTAGAAAAATCTAACTATTATAATCAAAATTTATAAAAATTAAATTTTCTAATAATAAATTAACATATTATTAAATAATAATATAATAAATTAAATTTAAACTCAACAAATATGTCACAGTTTTATTTTTATTTTATTTTATTTTATTTTTTACCATAAGAGAATAGCTGTGATGACTACATGCAGTGAAGGCAAGGCAAGTGGCTACCTTCGTGAAACTCAAACCCGACAATGAGGTCACAAAGTCATAAGCCCCACTCAATGCACTCATCTTTTTTTTTTTTTTTCTTTATAAATCAACGCATTCATCTTTAATCCCCTTAGGTAAGTAATGCCGCTGCCATCTCACCTCAGTACTGTACTACTGTGTCTGTGTGTCTCCAAAGGAATCTCCTTGCAGAACCAATCAATTAATTATTCCGTACGGTCTAGCAGAATATAATGAAAAAAGATCTGAATCTAATGAGTACTAGTTTTCCCTGATCTGGCTGTTTTGCACTGATAGACATAGATGGCACTAAACAACAGCACGCGCCCACAAAGAAAACAATAGCATGATTCATGAATGCATGTCCAACCACGATGTTATATCTCACATCAGAAATTCAGATGAGAGGAGACAGAGTTTGAAGTTTGAACCCCTCCACACCATAGGCACCCTAGACTAGACTATAGGAGGCCCCCACCTACTCTCACAGGCCACACACACTGCTAATCGTGGAAACTTTCCCAGCAATTTAAGATGGAGAATGATTTAAAATTTCATCTTTATAAAAAGTTAGACATTTTAGTTTGATTTAAAAATTAATTAATTATTTAATTAATTTAATTAATAATTTATATATAATTAATTAATAATTTATTTTTATTTTAATACTTAATATGTAATTAATTGTATGTAAATTATTAATTAAATTAATTAATTAATTAATTTTTAAAATAAATCAAATTGTCTAACATTTTCATCAAACTAAACTTTTAAATCATTCTTTCATTTAAGACCACCCAACTAGTCAAGCCAAGCCAAGGAGCCATATATTTACAGAAGAAATATGGAAAAATGACGCTTAAGTTCAGTTTTGTTTGAGGGAAAGTTGAACAATTTGATTTTTAAAAAAATTAATTAAGTATTTAATTAATTTAATCAATAATTTATATACGATTAAATAATAATTTATTTTCATTTTTTATACTTGATACGTAATTAACCGTATGTAAATTATTTGTTAAATTAGTTGAATAATTGGTTAATTTTTAAAAGGAACTAAATTGTCCAACTTTCTCACCAAGCTAAATTTGAGAGTCACTTCCCCAAGAAAGATATTGAGAAAATGATGAGAAGGGTCTGCCACAGAAAAAAAAATATTTGATTTGTTATGGTTAATTAATTTAATTAATAATTTATATATAGTTAATTAATAATTTATTCTTATTTTGATACTTGATACTTGGTTAATTGTATGTAAATTATTAGTTAAATATTTAGTTAATTTTCAAAACAAATCAAATAAAAAAAAATTCTCAAGCCAACATTTTTGGTCATTTTCCCCAAGATATTTGAAAAAACGATTTAAAACTTCAGCTTAACAAAAATAATGACCATTTGGTTCATTTTGAAAATTAACCAAGTATTCAACTAATTTAACCAATAATTTACATATGATTAACCACGTATATGGTTAACCAATAATTCAGTTTGAAAATAAATTATTGGTTAACTGTATGCAAATTATTGGTTAAATTAGTTAAATACTTAGTTAATTTTCAAAATAAAACCAAATGGTCATTATTTTTTGTCAAGCTAAAGTTTTAAGTCATTTTCCCAAGATATTTGAGAGAATGATCCTTAAAAGTTGGCTTGGAGAAAATTATCTACATTTGATTATTGGATAAAATAAATCAAGTATTCAACTAATTTAACTAATATTTTACATATAATTAATCAATAATTTATTTTCATTTGGATACTTGATACGTGGTTAATTGTATATAAATTATTAGTTAAATTAGTTGAATACTTAGTTAATTTTATCGAAGAACTAAATAGGAATAGTTTTCTTTCAAGCTAACCTAAAGAGTCATTTTTTTCAAGATATTTTAATAAAGTTTGAGAAAAAATTATTTTATTTTAATTTATAGATTGAAGTAATTTAATTAATAATTTATATGTAATTAATTAATAATTTATTTTTATTTTAATATTTGATTAATTATAAATTAATCATTAATTTAATTTACTTACTAAAATAAAATATCTTTTTTACAAATTATACTAAAGTATGTTTCTCTCTTATCTAGAGATAAAAAGTTGAAACTTTTGGGTTTGAATTTCAAGTTTGGAAGAAGTGGTCCTCCTAAGTCCACCTTCTTGTTGTGGGTTGGGCCATTCGAACGCATGGGCTTGAATAATGAACATCATGGTTTTTCCTTTTTGTATGACACGAATTACGATGTTTTAAAAATTAATTGGACCGGTTCAACCATTGATTGGACTTTATATTAGTCACACTTCAACCTTAAAACCCTTTATGTGGTTCAATCGTTCTAAGTATGATAAAACCGATAAAATCGATTAAAACCAAAAAATCGAATGGCTTTAAAAACTGTCTAGATGAAGGTTGCGTACTGAATGAGGTTCCTCTGAAAAATTTCGAGATGGATTAGGACGATAATGGTGCTCTGGACATTTAGAGGAGCCCATATCTTTTGCCAAGAAGTTAACTCAATCGGATGCCAACAATGGTGGAAGCTTATCGATTCCAAATACTGTGCATAATCATTTTTTCCACGGCTGAACCAGAAGACACTTGTTGCAGGGTCGCTCATTCATGTTTAAGAGGGTTGAAAATGAAAATCTTTGTGACAGAATTCGTTGAGCAAAACGGTAAATTGTGGTTCTGTTTTTTTAAGAGAGGAGAGTAAGCTTCATCCTCACTTTTCTATTTCCTAGCCTTTCAATCTCTAATGTTTTAATTTCTATCCATTCCCACCTACTTGCAATTATGATAGATGAGTTCTCATTGATTTTTCATTGTCTCCGTACTGAGTACAAACACAAACCAAGCTACTTTTATTGTTTTGGGCTTTACCCATAAAATGAAAATCTGTTGGTGTATTATTGAAATTGTCTGCTAAGTATTTTATAACCTTTAAGCCTGAAACTATAACTAACATTATTGTTTATTGATTTTAAGTGCATATATTATCTATATATAATTATAGTGATTTGAAAATATCATTTATACATTATTGAAGTAAACAAGTGAAACACAAGAAGAGGGGTTGAATTGTGTTTCTTAACATTTTTGGAAAACTTTTCGTTAATTACCAAATTAATTAAGACAAAGGTTGAAACAATAAAAAGCAATGGACGAATAAAACTTTTCAGTCCAATTGGACGCTAAAAAGGTTTTGTAATAAAATCACTTTGAACGCAGTTAAAAAGATCTAAGTTTTATCTTATAACCTTTGTTAAGAAAACAATGGCAATCCCCAGATGTTAGTGAATAAATAAAATATAAGAGGAGGGAAGAGAAGCTTACACAAGATGTTTATCCTGGTTCACTCTCACAAACCGAGAGTTACATCCAGTCCCTTCAACCAGAAGGATTTTCTACTAATCTTTTATAAAGATTACAAGTATTGTCCACGTCTTCAGGTACTCGAGTATTCTTAACCTCTTTAGGTTCTAAGACCCAAGTATTCTTTTATACCCAGCCTCTTCAGGCTTAAACGACCAAGTCGAATATAAGAAGATGTAGAAGGTGTTTGAGTTCTTAACTCACTAAGGGTGAGGATAAAAAAAATAAATCTCAAGACTTGAACTCTTTACAAGAGTAAGATTATTGGGAAGAATAAAAGTTTTGATTCTTTTACACTTTTGATCGCACAGATTGTTATTATCTCGCTTTCTTTTTCGAAGACATTTGTATATATATAGGTGAGAGCATTTGGAGCAGTCTTCATAAGCGTCTTCGTCCAACAGAAACATTTATTACCGTTCTGAACATTATTAAATGTATAAGCTGATATCGTGTGGAACTTCTTCTGAAAAGACACTTTGATTATTAGGAATGTTCAAGAATATGATAGCTGAGTCCTGACTTATCTGAGCGCACAGAAAGTTCCTTATTTGCAAGTCTTTATAGTTGTTAGCGGTGTCAGCTAAGCGGCTCAGTTGACTTCTTTTGTAGTGTACTTTGTCAGAGTTCTTCTCAGCATTTAATGATGAACAATTTTTTCATATTTGAATTTTGGCTTTTGGATTAATGCTTTGAACCTGAGCTTAGTAAGGAAAAGTTTGGACGATCCAATATAATATTCTTTGAAAAACAATTCAAAAGGTATTGGACGAAAACTTAGTTTCCTTTAGCTCAAATAAGGAATGGACACACGTACAAGTAACTGTTTGTTAACACCTTGTTTCCTTGTTAATAATTTATCAAAACAATTTAGAAACGGGTTATGTGAGTCTTTCACTTATTCATTTTAAATTAAAACTTTTGTTTTTTTCACAACTTTATGGGGTATTAATTCCTTAAATATTTTGGTTCAAAACCTAATTTCACAAGGTTTTTTTAGTTTCAATAATAATTATTTTTATTTAATTATTTATTAATTTTACATTATTATCTTAAATTATATATATATATAATTTTACCGAATTAACCACTAGTCTGATTGGTTAAATCATGAATCGTTTTCTTTTTTCGATTCTTTCTTGAACCAATTTTTAAAACATTAATAAAAGAGTATGTCGTTTGTTTGAGACTTGAGAGAGTACACTAGTGTACAGTAGAGGAAAATCGTGTGCGGGTTCACCGGCTCTGATACCTTGTGTGCTTGTTGGGGATCACGTGGAACTCTTTCCATCTTATTCCATCAATAATGGTAGGTTTGAAATTGAAGAATTTGGAGGAGATGAGAGAGGTGAGAGAGGTGAGATAATTTTTTATTTTTAAATTAAGAAAATTATAAAACATTTATAAAAGTAAATAAAATATGACTAACATGTTATATGATAATTTTTATTTTATTTTTCTCATATTTTACAAATTTCTCAAATATAAAAAATGTTAACTTAAAATAAAAAATTATACTTTTCTTCTAAATTCTTCAATCTAAATATACCCTAACAAGTTGTTGAAATAGGATCTAAGAACGAATTAACAAGACTTTTAATTTAAATTTAATCAGCTATCCTAATTAGATGGTGTAATAAAAGTTATACACATCAAATAATATGATATCTATGAAAATATTTATAAAATATGAAGAAAAAATTGAATTATTTTTAAAAAATTAATCACCCAATTTCATCCAATCTAAATTAACCTAATTATAAATTCAAATATGAAACCGAATTTTTTAATTATCCAGTTCGAAGACTCCAATCCAATTCAGTTCAAACAATATTGTTTCCAAGTTTCGTTTGTTTGTCTTTATGCGTGGCCTAAATTGAGAGCGCGAAACAATATTGAATTGCATGATTAATAAGCAGCCACCGAACGGAATTAAATGTTTTGTTTTTTTTTTTGTTTTCGTAATTAAATATTAACAATTTAACAGAAAAAATTAATAATTAAAAAAGAAATTATTATCATGTAAGAAATAATTTTTTTTACTAAATTATCAATATTAAACTATAAAAGAAAGAAAGAAAAAAAGACACAAATTTTGAGTCCCCATGCAACATACATAACCAAAAACCAACAAAAGAAGAGCACATATGGAAAGGAACGTATTTTGTTAGTTTCTTTTCTTGTGTAGAATATTAACAACAACGTATTACTTAATGTTTTAATTCATTTATGCTTGCGGGATAGATATCCCAAATTTTGGAACATTATGCGTTGTCGATTGCCTTTGTCGGCCTTTTAATTGATTTCTGCGTCTGTATCCGACTCTAATACAAACACGTTTAATAGAGTAATTATATCCTACAATTACACTAAGATATGGTCCCCTATTAAACGAATGGGCCTTTCAGGCCAAGGGCCTTTTGTGCCTCGATATCTAGCATCGAAGTTCTCATGGGAATCTACCTAGCTTTGATTTCATAAACGAGTTCTTCTATCTTACCACAACGTGTTTCTCTATTTCAACTAAAAAAATATTTTTTATATTAAAATAATAATAGAAATAATATTTAAAAAATAGTAATACTTCTCTACCTCTTAAAATTAGGATACAACTCCCTTAAGAATCTTTGAGCCAAGTTCAGAAGACCACCCAATGAATCAAATGATGCCCTTGTTGTTTCTTAGTTTTTTCTATACACAGTTTTTTTTTTCGCAAAATTCATCTTCTTTATTATTAAGTTTATTATATTTATGTAATATCATAATTAAAAAAATTAGATTTTTATATGTAATTTAATAACTCTATATGCATATAAAAGTATACACTATTAAAGATAATTTTATTTGTTTTAAAATTTCTAACTTGATCATAATCTTATAATTTACCATTCAAGTTTTTAATAAATATCTTATATAAATTTCGGTAGTCACATTTAATTTAATTTTTTTTTCTTTCACTTAATCTTATAACCTCTACTTTGAGAAGAGAGAAAAAAAAAGGAATAACCCTACATAGATTAAAAAAAATACTATGACTATCTAACATCTTTAAAAAAAATTCAACTTTATAAGTAATAAGGAAATGAAACAAAATTTCAATGAAGAATGGAAATAAAATAAAGTGTAATTGTTGCGGTGGGCCCACCAAGCTCCAAGGCTTTGACTGCTAGTTCTGTAACGCAACTGAGAAGTATAGCTCGCACCTCCAGATATGCTTTCCATCTTATTCTTTATTGATCTCGAAATGAAAGCACCTTAGTAAGACTAACACTACTTCACCCTCACTTATGAAGCGTGTATACAACGCTCCAATAAATGATTTGGATTCTAAGCCAAAAATTGTCTTTGGTCTCATTAGCTAAATTCTAAATCCTCTGAACTCTGAAGTAATTCAATTTTTTTTATAATTATTTAAAGAAGAAAGTATTAAATTTTTTAATTTTTTTTAAAATATTAATTTTTTATATATTTTTAAATAATCAAAAAGAATTTTAGGTTAAGAAGATTTAACATATTCGAAAATGGAAAGAATATAGAAGTCTAGACTAGAAGAAGGTGTAAAGTAGGTGGAGTCGAGTAGCAGCATTAAACAGATGCCGCTGATGGTTCAGAAAACAATGAAGAAGAAAGGAGCAAGCAGGCAATTTGGGTCGGCAAAAAGGAAAGCATTGACACGGACACCTTACCCTTTGTCCCCATCACATTGTCCCATACCCGCCCGGCCCGGACTTTCCTACCCTAATCCTCTGTCCCTCTCTCTCACTCTCACTCTATAGACTCTATTTAAGATTCCTTACCCCTAAAATACCCAGATCCCTTTTAACTCAAATCCTCCATCCCCAGCACCCATTCTGTCTCTCTACTTTTTATATGATATAATATATATATATATATTTCAGCAATCTTTGTTCTGTTCTTATTGTTGTTGCTGTATCTATTCCCTTCCCATCCCACTTAGTTACTTGTTGCACTGCACATGGAGCTTCAGCTGGGTCTCGCTCTCCCAACCAATCCATCAAAAGGCCTCGACCTCAATTCCTTTTCCTACGATGCTAAGGGGATTTCCTCTTCCTTCCCTTGGAACCATAATTCGCCAACCTTCCTCCACGAGAAACGTAGTTTCACCCAACTCTTTGAGCATGACAGTAACAACACAGAGTTTCTTCCCCCTAACCCTACTCTGCCTCTCCTCCCATTAGCTCCTGGCCAGCCAAGCGACGATGACGACCCTGAAGACCACCACAGCAACTGCTCTACTATTACCAAGTAGTACTCTTCATTTCAATCCTCTTGTTTCCATTTGATTACGTATGTATTATATTATATTATATATGTTCATGTTTCTCTTTGGGTGAACCAAAAATTCCAAGTGCTTGATTTGATTCGATACATATATTATTGATAGGAACGATGGGGATGATGTAGAAGCTCCTGTGGGCTGGCCACCCATAGATTCCAGGAGGAAGAAACTTCGATACGAGAACTATGGCGTTGAGGCTGCTTCAGGGAATGATCAAATGGTGGATCATTATCATCGCTGTGGTTCTTTTGGCCTCACAGGATCGAATACCTTGTACGTGAAGGTGAAGATGGAAGGTGTAGGAATTGCACGAAAGGTTGATCTCAGCATGCATTATTCATTTCAGACGCTCAAGGAAACCTTGATGGACATGTTTGGAAAATGTAGGTATAAACTAAACTATATATACCGTACCAAATTAAGTTTAAGTTTGGATGTTTTTCAAGTTCCTAAGGTGGTTAATTGAGTTCAGGGATTAACTCGTTTGTGTTCTTCTGTTGATCTGTTCTGGGTTTGTTTTGAAATTGGAAACGGAAATAGGTCATCAACATTCAAACTGCTATGAACTCGCTTATCAGGACAAAGAAGGTGATTGGCTGCTTGCTGATGATGTGCCCTGGAGGCAAGTGCATCCTAGATATATTCCTTTTAGTTGCTTATTACTTCACCCCATTCTATTTGTAATTAATAACATCTTGTTCAACAGATATAGTTGGTTTATGTCCAATTTAATGAAGCTTATATATACATAAATTCTAACTAACTAGTACATATTGGATTGTATTCTGCAGAAGTTTCATTCGGTGTGCGCAACAGCTCAAATTGCTGAAGAGCAGCGGATAATTGCCAACACAATCACCAAGTTGTCAACTTTGTTGGCTGCTTTACAGACCCAGATGATGCTTTTATATTTTTTGGTTAACTGTATCCAAATCCCTTCTTTGTGTAGAAATAGAACAATTTGAGGAGTTTGTGTATGAAATATATATTCTACTACCATGCTATATAGTAGTTATATAATAGCAAAAAGAATGAATAGATAATAGTAGTTATTTAATTTTATCCAACACAATTTTTAAAGGTTATCTCAACGTTCATGCAAATATTCCCTAAACAAAAATTATGCGTGCGAGTGATTTTAATTAGCCTTTATTGGATGTGTTAGTTTTATGGTGTATTATTCAGTTGATCTACTTTTATCGTACGTCTAGCATCACTTGAGGTTTCCAGAAGGGCATATTGTGGGTTGAAGATTGACGAGTGCCGTTGATGAAGTGCATGAAACCTTCATTTCAGTGCCCGTGTAGTTCAGATTCTAAAGAGAGACGATTTTGTAAGAATTAATTATAAAAAGGGGTCATTCACTTATTGAAAGGTTTGCAAAGAGTTTCTTTGGTGTACAGAATTTTTTAAGGGTGTTCGACATATAAAAATTATATCAGGATTTTTTTCAATTAAGTAAATTAATATTGTTATATCATCGATTAATTGAAGTTTGAAAGAATATTTAAAATTAAAATATTTTTGAAAATTTTAAGTTATGCAATTTTTAGTGATATGGCAATCTTAGCTTCAGTTGTTATATTATTTGGGCTAAAAGTTTTGATACGACAAAATTACTCTTAAAAAGTAAAAACATTTTCAAAGAATTATTGACCTCATTTACCATAATCTAGTTTAGCTGGATCTAAAATTGATTTACTAGCTCACTACTATGTTATATATATATGAGATGACTCTTCCGTGGCCGAGAGACTCTAGTCAGATTATGCGTTGTACCGACCGGACTTCTAATAAGTGGACTTCGATGATCAAGTTAACGAGTGCTCAAGGGTAGAATGAGTTGATTATAGTAAGTTGGGTTGAGTGTCATACTTGAAGGGTCTAAGTCCCTAATTATATTCTAGGTGAGGGATTCGTAGAGAGGAGGTATCGGCTTAGAGATCATGGCGGCACCGGCGGAACTTGATAAGGGCATAGTTGTCCCCCTTATTATTTTCTCTTTTTCAACATATGAGATATTTGTACTAAATTATATCATTACTATTTTAAATTTATACTGCTTCTTTGTTTTAATATTAATGTTACTTTCCCTTTAAGGTGTGGTTGTATTTTCAGAACCTTTTGTCTAATCTTATATGCTTATTTTATAGGCTTAAACCCAAGTTAGCTCAAGCTAATTTGGAGACAAAGTCAAAGTTAGAACCTTATGATATAATTTCTTATACAATTTCATATTAAGAGTTTATTTTATGGTAGCTCTAACTAATACTAAATTAACAATTTGTTTATTGTTATCAAAAGATGAAGAAAGATTTTTCATCTCTAAAATCTGTGCCTAGATACATTTCAAAATTTTAATGGTTATCAAAATAGAAAGAAAAAGATATGCTCTCATGACTTTTATAATTGAGCATTCTTGAACGTGTTAAATTGGATTTGACTTCCCTTTCAAGTATTTTTTATTCATTTACTTATTTTAATCTTATCATCCCCCCTCTTCACAAAAAAAAAAAAAGATTTTAGTGAAGTTATGTCACTAGGCGAGGAGCATATCCTAGGTTAGAGACAAAGTAATCTTAAGGGAGATCTCGGCTTCACAAGTGACGAGATCTGATCCTTTGATAGGTGGTCATTGACGAGTTGTACTTGGTGTGGAGATCGTGGTCAAACTGAATCATCACCATCATGGGGCGAGTTGGATTAGGCTGAGGCTAGTTCCAGGTTCCCAAATGACTCGTTCTATACACTTGCCCTCAATTTGACACTAAAGTGCTTGAGTTTGCCAAGGTGTCGTGTGTCAAGTTGTTCTTGTCTTTACCTCGATATTTTTTTATTGAGCATTTTGGTAGAGTGTCCGCTAGGTTTTCCTTCCAAAAGTTTCTTAACACTGTGCAATTGGGAGTAGAGTGCCCCTTTGGTTTTCATACATGCGCAACCATTTTACAAGATTTTAGGTTTTCAATGATTTCAAATGTTGGATGGGATCCCAACCATTGGATTGTGGTGGAGCCTTTGAGGTCTTTTATCGTTTGTTATAAATGGTGGTTAGCATTCAAATAGTTTTTTAAAATTTCACTACATTTCTTCATTTTCATCATTTTGCTTTTGAGTCATTCTGCGTTTGTTAGTTCATTTTGGCTCTAGTCCAAGATCATTTTGCCTCTTGAAGTTATTTTGACACGCTTCAAGTATTTCTACATATCTTTTCTTTTTCTTTTTCTATCAGTTTTGGTTTTTCTTTGTGGCTTTTCATTTGTCATTTGGTGCTGGTTACTCCTGCCAATGATAATAATCATTTTGCACCTTGATGGTTCTTCTAGTGAGTTATAGAGAGTCATAGGGATGATTTTGTAGAAACTTTGGTAAATAGGTCCAACACTCTAGATTGTAGAGATAATGAAAGATCAATAGACCATCTTCAGGGTAGGTCTAAGAGGGTGTTTATTAATCTTGGGGAACGTTCTTTCAATTGTGGATTTTTATGTGAGGGTTTAGGAAGTAATACCTTGGTGACCATTGTAGGTTGGGTCATTTCATCTGAGATGGCAATAGATCGTCTGGGTAACACCGCTAGAGTAGCTCTTGCTAGGTCAAGGGGAGCCAGGGAGATATCCATCAATGGGCTAAGCGAGAAATCACAATAGTGAGCCTAACACTACGTACATCTTAACTCAAAACCTTAAGGCATTAGGATTATGGGTTTTCCAACTTATATGGTCCTTACTTAGCGATGTACGTTGTTATAATGCATATAATTAATGCTTGTTTTGTATTGAATTTGGATTTGTTTAAGAGTAATTCAAGTCTTTCTAGCTATATTTGTTGGTTTCTCCATTTCTTGTTACTTTTGTTCATTTTTTATGTATTTCAGGTGAATGTTAGAGATCTTAGACCAAGTTCATGGAAGATCAAGAGATGATGTAGAAATTCATTTGTTGTTGTCAGCCCTACTGGTCCTTTGAGCAATAAAATGATGCTAATTTGAGCTACAAAAGTTAAAATCACGTGATTTCAAAGCCCATGGAAAGGTAAAAGACAAGGCTAAAACTTCTACGTTGAGTGAAAATTTCAATTTGCACATTTAGAGAGTGAAACATTGAAGACAGTACATTACACGACCTGGTCCTGTAATCCCACCAACTAACACGGCTTGGCCATGTAAGTTAACGCAAATGATAGAACAGAGCACGACTTGGCCGTGTGAGTACTAGTAAAAGAGATTTAAGTTGTAATTTGAGCTTGGGCCTCTCCAATACACATCTTTTGAAAACCCTAAGTTTAAATAGAAGAGTTAGAAGAATTGAAAAAGAGAGAAGCAACTAAAGAACGCATAGAGAAGGACCAAGGAACAAGAGCAATTGAACACAACATTGTTGGGTTTTGGGATCGGGAAATGTAGCAAAAAACAAAAACCAAATCCCAAACCCAGCCGAGAATCCATGCGAAAATCATAAAACATGTTAAGTGAATTACCTCTAGGAAGAAACGATTGTCAAACACGAGCACAACAATCGAGTGGTGCCTCTACGGTATCCACGTGAACGGAAGTAATAGTCTCCCTCTTCGGCACGGTGCTAGCCACGAAGGGGGGCAGACTCTCAATACGAGTCCTCTCTAACTCTCACTCTATTCAAAAACTATTTCTGAATTTAAGTTGTGCGTGATCTTAGTGTGGCACAAAGAGTCTAAGAGATGTTTATATAGGCCCCTACACATATTTGACCTAGGTCAGACTCATGTGTGGGCCTATTCAATTGGGTTGGTCCATCTTGTCCTACTAAATGTTTAACTAGTCCCATTTAACTTCATTCCAATTCATTCTATGTGTAAAACCCTGTAGGATCATATTATGTTGACAGTAATATTAAATCCTATTTAATATTACACACAGTGAGCAATATCTAGCAATACATCGCTGCTACTCAAGTAATAGGAATGTCAGCTATTCAACATAACCTAACCATGACTAATGTTACCATGTAGTCTATGAAGCAAACAAGTGAAACACAAGAAGGGGAGTTGAATTGTGTTTCTTAACCTTTTTGGAAAACTTTTCGTTAACTAACAGATTAATCAAGACAATGGTTGAAACTTTAATAAGCAATGGACATATAAAAGGCTTCTCAGTCCTATTGGACGATGAGAAGGTTTTTGTAAGATTTCTCTTTGGACGCAGTTAAAAAGTTCTAAGTTTTAACTTAAAAACTTTGTTAAGAAAACAATGGCAATCCCCAGATGTTAGTGAATAAATAAAACACAAGTAGAGGGAAGAGAAACTTACACCAAAGGTTTATCTTGTTTCACTTTCACAAACTGAGAGCTACGTCTAGTCCCTTCAACAAGAAGGATTTTGTACTAATCTTTACAAAGATTACAAGTATTATCCATCTCTTTAGGTACACAAGTATTCTCAACCTCTTCAGGCTTAAACAACTAAGTTGAATATGAGGAGATGTAAACGATGCTTGAGTGTTTAACTCACTATAGGTGAGAATAGAATGATAAAACTCAAGACAAAAACTCTATACAAGAGTGTAATTGAATTGAAAGAATGTAAGCTAAAAACTTTTCTCTTTTGATCAATACTTCAGCATCTTCTTCTTCGAAGACATTTGTATTTATATAGAGAGAGCACTTGGAGCAGTCTTCATAAGCTTCTTCGCCCAACGGAAACATTTATTACCATTCTGAGCAACATTAAATGCATAAGCTGATATCATGTTGAGCTTCTTCTAAGAAGTGACTTTGATTATCAAGGACTGCCAAGAGTGTGATAACTGAGTCCTGATTTATCTGAGCACGCAGAAAAGTTCCTTATTTGCTGGTATTTGTTGTTGTTAGCAGTGTCAGCTAAGCGACTCAGTTGATTTCTTTTGTCATGTACTTTTGTCAGAGTTCTTCTCAACATTTTATGATGAACAGTTCTTCATATTTAAATTTGAGCTAGGTAAGGAAACATTTGGACGATCCAATATAATATACTCGAAAACCAATTTAGAGTTCATTGGACGAATACTTAGTTTCCTTTATGGTTAGAAGACAAAATGGATGCACGCACAAATTTATACACAAATTACGTGAGTCTTTTACTGGTTCTTTTTAATTTAAACCTTTTGTTATCTTCAAAACTTTGAGGGGTTTAATTCTTTAAACATCTTTGGTTCCGAAACTAATTTATCAAAAGTTCTTTGGTTCCAACAGTCTAGTCCATTTGTCCTGATATTTTGATTGAACACAAGACATGGAACGTGTCACTTTCATAAAGTTCAATCATTGGTTTCTTGATTGCTGAGTAGACTTATAAAGATAAATGAGATCAATATCTCATCTCGACTCATTTGAGTATGACCCTGCATTTTCAAGTCTCACTCATCAAGGGGCTCGAAGATATCACTCCCGTTAGTGGGAGGGACAAATCCTATCTACGTCACTCGCATCCCTCCACATGACTTGTAACATGTCCAACAATCGACTTTATGATCACCTTGTTACATGTGACGTTTGACAATATTAAAACATATAACTCCTCATGTAGGGAACTGTAGTGATCTCAAGTCAAAGGACCATATTCACCATTGTCACTATGAGAACCGCTTATGACACTCACGTAACGATCCATGTAGTGTTCTCATGGTGGGTCAATCCAGTATATCATTATTATAATATGTACCTATTTGTAGACTTAATATCTCATATCCATGACCTATGAGATATGGTCATTAGCCTACGCACATACTAGTCTCAACTCATCACTGTCATCCTACTTGACAATAATACTTGACTAGGGACATTTAAGAACAACGTTCCAATTCAACCAATAACATCTCACTATCAAGTCATGTACTTGATATTCCATGGCATAGAACTTGTCATTCTAAGGACTTTATTATGTTCATTCAATATAAATAAAGGCTAAAATGTAAGGAACCCCCACCAACTATAGGTCAAGTTTAGAAAACTCCATTGTGCTTTCAAACTCATAAACTCGACTCCCTAAACTAACAAAACAATGTATAATAACCATTATGTTAATCTTTTATTTAAATCATTGACGGAAAAGTAGTCACATTACTGCACATGTTGATTTTTTTCACTAATTTCACCTTAAATCATTAATATTTATCCTTGAAATCATCTTTAGGCTTTTTTTTTCTGGGCACTTATTAACTTTACATCACCATTTGAGATTTTCATGAATTGTTCAAACGGTAGTGTGGGGTTAATGAGTGCCCAAAAAAGAGACCTAGAGATGATTTAAGAGATAAATATTAATGATTTAAGATGAGATTAATGAAAAAATCAACATATGACTACTTTTCCATCAATTATTTAAATGGTAGGTTAACATAAGGGTTATTATACACTGTTTTGTTAGTTTAGGGAGTCGAGTTGGTGAGTTTGAAAGCACAAGGAGATTTTCTAAACTTGACCCACTTTTATTTTCAGAAAATTTGAGAAAAATGTTGGTTGTGGTTTCACACTCAAGGGGGGTGAATTGAGTTTGAAAATCTTTTCGTTTAACTTGCAAAAACTGAATTTTCTAAAAAAAGATTCTTAACCAACTTTGAAAACAATTTTACAATTAACAAGTTAATCAATGTTAATCACAATCATGCAATATCAATCACAGCTATGCCAATCACGAATTCACAACATAAAGATTCATAAATATTTGGCATTCAAACACTTCTAATAAAGAAACACGCACAAACCAAATATTAGAAGTTTTAGGGAAAGAGAAATGCACAAACCAGATTTATCCTGGTTCAATTACCTCTACTAGCTCTGCGTCCATTTATTTACTATGCATGTTCCTAGGGGGAGTCAATGTCATTTTATCTGAAATCTTACTCTGTTCAATCAAATTTAATAATATTTGTCATCATCAAAAAAGGGGAGATTATTGGAACCAAAGACTTTTTAAGAAATTAAAATTAGAACTAAAGTAGTTCAAAGATATAAACCCCCTCAAAGTTTTGAAGATAACAAGGGTATTAAATTGGAATGAACATAGAAATATTTCAAAGATAACCAGCTTGTACCATGAAATCTGTTAATCCAATGTTATTTTAATATTGATTAAATTCTAATTTGGAAGCACGGGCTTAACTATATGGTTTTCTCTTAAACGTGCATCCAATTGACCTTACTAAAACAACTGAAAAGAAATTTCTCGTATGCCTCCAATATGGTTCTTGTTGTTAACTGAATTTCTTGCATGCATCCAATATATATATACCTTAAATTGTTTTATTCCTATTATATTGGAACGTCCAAAGTCTCTGTCAAGTTCAGACTTAAGCATTCGTCCAAGATTTCGAATTCAAATATAAGAATTGTTCATCATTAAATATTGAAGAGACCTTTGACAAAGTACGCAGCAACATGAAGTCAACTATGCTATGATGCTGACACTTCTAACAACTACAAAGATCAGCCAACAAGGAACTTTCTGCGCACTCAGATAAATCAGAACTAAGATATCATATTCTTAGTAGTCTCTGATAATCAAAGTCACTTTTCAGAAGAAGCTCAACACGATATCAACTTATGCATTTAATGCTACTCAGAACGGTAATAAATGTTTCCGTTGGACGAACAACTCATGAAGACAAGTTCAAAGCTCTGAAGCATATAAATACAAGTTGTCTTAAGAAGAAGGAAATGAAAAATAACAAACTCCTTCAAGCTTCTGAGAATTCCTCTTACACTTTCATATTCTTTAAAGATATTCTAGATATACTAAGCTTCACAGTTCTTATCCTCACATTTCGTGAGTTTTGTTGTTAAGTGTTTTCAAACACAAATCTTTTCACTCTGTATATACCTGAAGTGGTGTAGAATACTTGCTACCTAAAGATGTGTAGAATACTTGTAATTTTGAAAAGATTAGTGAAGAAAAATCCTTCTCGTCGAAGGAACTGGACATAACTCTTAGGTTATAAGAGTGAATCAGTATACATTGGTTGTGTGATTCTTTCTTTCCTTTATCTTGCTTTAAATCCTTTATGTGCTAACTTTTTGGGACTGATATTGTAGTTTCTATCACTTGGTTACCTATGGTTTTTGAAAGAATTTTCTTTGCATCCAAAAATTTTACTTAAACAAGCTCTCTGTGTCCAAAACTCCTTTCAAGCGGTTTTTTGTGTTTAACGTGTCTTTGCGAAGCTATTTTTACGAAAAGTTTTCCAAGTCTTAAATAACACAATTTAACCCACATTCTTGTATTATTTTCTTTCATTTCAGATACATCACCAAACATCATCCAAAACTAGCCACGATTTTTGAACCATGTAAGAACTATGGTCTTCTACTTTTCAACCATATATCACCATATCCAAGCATATTTAAGTGTACTCTTTAATAAAAATCTATAAAAGAATCAAAACCCATGGAAAACTAACTAAAACTTCAAGTTTGAAATCTATAAGATGGAGTGTACTTGAACTCCTACATTTTCTCCTCTTCCAATGAAACTTTTTCCTTGAAAGAAACTCCTAGCTTCTTCTTGGTTTATGATAGATCTTGGAGTGTAGATGGGTTTTCCTACGCTTTTTTAACTTTTCTATTTTTCTCTCTTTTTCTTTCTTTTTCTCTCTTCTTTCTTCTCCGTCGTGCACTCCTTCCCCTCCTTATCTCCTCCATAATTTTATGATAAATTATTATTTTATTAAGAAATTAATATTTTATTTATAATCTAGTTAGATTTTAATTACTTAGTAAGTTTTTTACTAGATTCTAATTTTATTACCTATTTTGTCTTATTCTACTAATAATATTAAATGACAATTTCTTCTTATTTTAATACATAATAAATTTTAAATGACACTTATGTCCTAATCAAAAATCTTAGCGTACAAAATGTCATTATTTAATTAAACAAGCTACATAGGCTATTTTAATAGATACTCTTTGCATATAAATAGTTTCTAAAATACTATTAACCTGTAATCAAAGAGAAACAAAAAATAATACTAACAATAATCTATTTCAACCAATTATATTTACTGATATACTAAAAATAGCAAATGTATGTAATTAAATACATAAAAATATGTCCTAAGTAAATTTTTCTAATTTCTTGTTAATAAAAGTTAGAATTTTAGGACATGAGATTGTAGAAATATAATGATAAATAAATAAATAATACATAATTAAATATTAATAATAATTAGAAATTAAATTTATGGGAGGATGTTACAGGATACTTTGCTCAGAGCACGTTAGAACACTTTTCCAGAGTGTTGATGTCTATTTTCAACACTTATATAAGGAAATCAATTTCAAAAGATGACAAAGAGATGCTACATTAACTATTTTATCAATACAACAGTACTCTAAACCTTCTCAACTTCTACTCTTTGTACATTTGCTAAGTTAAATCTTAGAATCTTTCTATGAGAATTGTTTAGCTTGTACTAAATTTAGATATGCACTCTTTGAGTAATTTCGAACGCTACCCAAATACAAACAACTACTTTTTGTGTATTTGATCTTTGAGAATATCGTTGTAAGCAATGTGAGTTAGCTTGTAGGCTAGTGTTATAGTGTTCTTGACCTAAAGAGGCAATGGTTGATCAAAGAATACTTGTAATCTAGCTTGGAGAGGCTAGCAAGGAAGAAAGACTACTCGTGTTATATAAAAGTCAGCTAAAGACTAGACTAGGCAAGTGATTTGGCCAAACTAGTATAAATATTATGTGTTCAACTCTTCTCATCTCTGAACTTTCTTAACTTAAATTTCTTAGCTTTTGTTATTAAACTTATTTTCTTAAAAAAAATTAAACTTAAATAGTTTTTCAACTAAGCATCATTCTTATCCGCAGCTACTTAAATTTCTCAAACTTATTAAAAATGAATTAAAATAATCATAGAGTGATTATGTGATAACATAATAAATGCAAAGTGTCACTCTTTAAATCACAAGAGAGCAAAGTGTCACTTTTTAAATTACATAAAGATAAAGTGATTTTGAGTCATACTAGTCAGAATAAATTGTAATTTACCTTTGTTGTTATATATGTCAGAATTTTTTCAGTGCATAAAAAATTTTGCTGTGTTGATACGCGATTGTACCCGTGACACTTTGAAACTCTTAAGTGGGTTTGCAATTTTGGCCCATACTAAAATGCTGCGGGTTCAGGGTTGTTATCCTTTTGTCGAAAATAACCAAATGTTTGTGTTTATTCTATGGAAAGGATTGGGGGCCTGTGAGTGTTTTATTTGGTGAATCATTGGGCTTTGGTTAGCCATAAAATTACTAAGAGAGGTTCTTTGGGCCTCATTCTTGTCTTTTGAGTCTTTCTTCGACAAGTTTTGAATTTGGGCTTATGTAATAATGGTATGAAATATTTCTTCGGCCATGCACAATCGTCTAAATTGTGCTAAAGACTTTTATTTGTATCTTTCTTTGTTTGGTTAGTTATGGTTCAACTTGTTTTTTTAAAAATAAAAATAAAAAAGAGTAAAAAAAAAAAGGAATGAAATATGTGTACAAACAAAACAAAAAATGGAAATCATTTGTTTTGACTTTAATGTTTTGCGCGTAAGATACTTTTAAAAAAAATGAAAATTGGATACTAAATAGTATTGAGGGCTTGAAACCATAAAAATGGAAAAGGAATAAATTTGAATATTGCGAATGTGACGTAATTTTTCTTACTACAAGTTGTGAACTCATTTTTTTTAGCATCACACCTCATTGATTTACTTACCATTAGCATGTTTTTTATTTCCATTAATTATTTGATGTTCTTTTTAATTAGGTAATTCTGTTTTCTCATTTCTACCTATGTAGTTTCTAAATGAACAAATTCTATAAAACAGTTAATGGCCCATTGCCTTAAGACTTACACTTAGGTCTCAAGGGATCAAAATTCCATTGGACAACTTTCTTGGAAATGACTTTGCGCCAGTGTCATATTCTGTTCTATTTAGGACTATTTAGGACGTGTTAATAAGCATTGTCATTTAAATCAAATCATTCTTATTAATCAAATTAACCATTTTTCTTTTAATCAATTAAATAAATTATATTTTCTTAAATTGAAATCAACTAGCCCACAATTATTTTAAAAAAAATGCATGGCTTTAAATTCCACATTGCACCAATAAATAAGTAAGAGCACAAGTTAAAATAAAATTGTAAATTTTTGTAATTTATTTCTTTTTCTAATTTGTAAATATTTGCTTATGTCTTATTCTCTTAGGGTTAAAGTAGATGTTGGTAAGGTTTTTAAATTTAAACAGTTAGTTTATGGTAACCATTTTAGGAATGATATATTATATGTGTTGTGGGATTAAGTTTTTACTCTTCCTATATATAAGAGGTATTGTAAGATTAAGTTTTTATTCCTTTTATACATAACCAACTCTTGAACTTTACATGGTTTTATAGACCATTTTTAAGTTAAATATGTTTAAAAATTTTATCAATTATTTTTTCTACCAAATAAATAATTGATAGCAATTATATTAATTTAAATTTTTTTTCTCTCACTACTCCTTTGTAATTTTCCGATTGTGACAACGGCAATTTAACCGTCTAAAACTAATGAAAATCAATAAAAGCAGCAAAAGTCGGAAAACTATATCAATTTTTTAAAAAAAGCGGCTGATTCTATAAAAAATAAAAATTTGAGCTTAATTGAGTTAAAATATGGACTGTGTTACCAACTTTTTTAATAACTAATGCTGATTGTTGGTTATATGACATCAAAATTGTCTAAAATTATACAAAAACAATACTATAAAAATTAAAGATAAAAAAATGATCTAAATCTTCTATATTCATTATAGTGATAATGTGTGTGTATATGTAATTACATATAATTTATCCAATTATTTTTAAATGTCTCTAACGTTATTGGATTTTCGATCATATATTATTGAACTGTTTGAATCATAAAATATATTCCTTTGATTTTTCAGTTAAACCAGTTTTTAAAATCGGTTAAAAGAGCCAAAAATGAATAGGTTGAGAAATACTGTCAAAGAATGAAATGAATAAAACATGGAGAAAAGACACACGGGAAAGTGGTGTTGGATGTTGCCACCACTGGTCCATGAAGCAACCACGAAAACTCATAGAAAGTGACGAGTGGTGGTGAAGATATATATTAATCAATGTTTCTACCTTTCCAATCATGGGGTCCCCTGAGAAAGGGAATGCTTTCTTTGATTTTATAGTAGTAAAGTACGAGTTTATCAACAAATAAATAAATAAATAGTAAAGTACGTCATTAGACACTACATATTTAAAAAAAAAATATTGGGTGTTAATTAAGCAACATTACTTTGTTGTTAAAAGAACAATAAAGTCAAAATTCCAGTACCTAATTATTAGTCTTCTGAGAATATAAGCCAATCAAAATGCATTCAGTATATAAAAGCACAAGGCTGCTGCTTAGTAGCCGCGTCGTCATAATTTAATGTCATATTAATTTCCCTTTGGAGAAAATCGTTGTGCAAGATCAAAATTTGTGTAATAACCAATCAAGGCTCAACTTTAAAAATTATTAATTAAATGATTGAATTTAATAATGGTAATCAATATCAAGTACAAAAAAAAAAATAGGACATATATATTAAGTGTTTTGCTCATGATACAATTTGTTTTGATAAATCAAAATACTTTTTATTTTTTCAACTTTTTTTAAAATAAAAATATTTTTTAATAAATTTGAGGATGTAATAATAAAATTTATTCCTTTAATTAATTTACAATAAAAAGTTTATATCCTCAAATCATTCTCCACCCAATTATTTTATAGGGGAAAATTAGGAAATATAAAAACAGTACTTGATCAAAAATGATAATTTGGTAATAAAATTTTTAATGATAAAAGTAAAACACTACCCAAAATATTTTAAAAAAAATTTCATTCCATTACCCAAAAAATTCATTTTAATTGTCAAATATGTATTAAATAAAAGGGTCATGTAAACATGTATGAAATAATTAAAATTAAAATATTTTTAAATTTATAAAACTAATGCAAAAGTCAATGACGGTAAGTGAGAGATAAGCTACCTCTAAGTAGGGATGGCAATGAGGCATGGCGGGGGCGGGTTGTAGCCCCCCATCCCCCGTCCCGTACTTATGTGGGTACCCGTTTTTTATTCTCTCACGGGTAGATGGGTACTCACGGATATCCGTAGATACCCATAAAATCATTAAAATTGAAAAAAGAATGAGAAAAATTGAAAAAAGAAGAAGAATAAATTAAATAAATTTTAATATCATAATTTTTCGTAATTTATCCACTACATACTAATTTAATTCAACAACTTTAAATACTTAAAATCAAAATAACAATATAATTTTCTTAAAAACATATATATATACATAATAATAATACAATTTTAAATACTTAAAATTATATATTGAGTACCCACGGGGCCAAGGGTATGGGGGAAACAACCCCCTCCCCCGCCCTGTTTAATAAACGGGTGTTAAACCCCCGTCCCCTAACGGGTATTACCCGTGAGTATTCATGGGGGATGGGGGAAATTGTCATCCCTACCTCTAAGTATATAATTAAATTTTAAAAATTTTAAAGGAGCATTCTCAAAATTATATTTAAAATAAATAAATATTCACTAAATAGGATAATGTTATTAAATGTTTTTCTTTGCTCTAAAATCCCTATTTTAGAGTAATCTATATCTGTATATTATTATATAAAACACAGTTTATATAAGTAGAGTTAATATGTGTTTAGATTATGTGAAAAATCGATTATTTGTATAATCGATTTTTAAGAAAATCAATTATGAGAAAAATAATTTATATTTGGATATGTTAATTCATAATCGATTTTATGATAAAGAGTTTTGTTTAAATTGTGTAAAAAAAATCCATTTTATGTATTAAATTACCAAAAGATGTATGAAATGATTGAAAAAATTACTTAATTGAGGGCAAATAGATATTTCTCCCTCAAAGCTTAAAATAACAGCTTTTTTAAAAAAACTGTTTTAGTTATAGAAAAATAATCTTAACTTATAATCAATTTTACACAGTTTAAACAAACAAGATAAATTTTAGATAAAACAGATTTTTATTAAAAAAAGGTTGTTTTAGGAAATAATTAATCTTTCTCAAACATACTCTTAATATCATGTATCACTCATATATAAGTTTTTTTTTTTCAAAATTCTTATTGGTTAAATTTCTTTTTGGTAGATTAAATGTTAAAAAAAATGCATCACGAGGACTTCTGAAGATGTCACCCGTCATAGTAATACTTGATCAAATTTTAATCGCACATTAACTAAAATTTAAGAGAATTTTCTTGCATTTTACCTTATAAAAAATAAATACTATCAAAGAAAAGAGAAAAAACTACAACTAAATAAGATATCTTTCAAACTTTTTTTTTAAAAAAAAATTATACGAACTGATGAGTGTTCGTGCGTTAGCATACGGGTGTGCTTAAATCAACATAATATATTTATTTTTTATCGATTCATTGAATCTTTGTCAAATTATTCTAGACCTAATTTATGCCACTCATCACTTGCTGGCCATTTTGGCCGAGATCCTTTCCTATACTTTCCCTATGATAACTCTAATTTCTTCTACAGTAATTAAGGTATTTTCTATAATAAAAAGTGTAAAATTACAGTGGATAAATTAAAAGTACAATGGTATAATAAATGTATCAAAACTTCTACAATACACTACAATAGTGCATTAAATAGACTAAAAAAATTATAGTACACTACAATAAAAGACCAGAAAAACTAAAGTATGCTACAGTAATGCATTAAATAAGTCCAAAAATCTATATATAATTCCTAACAGTAAAGTTACAGTAGTACATTAAATACGTTGAAAAATCTACATTGCTGAAACAGTGCCCTCGTGAAATCTACAATACATGATAAAGTAAAAAACAAAAAAAAAATATTTAAGAAGCTCATATGGCTCATTTATGTCATTCCTCATTTTTCCGGCTTTTTCTCTTTTTGAAATGTTTCTGGAATTGTGATTCCCTCCCAAAACTCTTATGAAGAGTTTTTCTTATCTTTTCTTTCATCTATCCATAAGGAACATGAAAGAAACGAATCAGAGATTGAATGAGGTTCTAAACGTAAGATCTCGTTGAGGTAAAGATCGTTATACAAGAATTTTGAAAGTATTTATCATTTTTTTACTTTTTAGTAGAGTGTCTAGGCTATTAGGGTCAAAGGAAACTCCAATCATAGACTCATTGATAGATTTATTTTTGGATTGGTTTTGGACTATTGTGGACAATTATTTGAAGCTTAGGAATGTACTTGAATATTTTACTAATGAGTTTTCACCAAAAGGAGCATTTGATTGTATAGTGACTACTTGGATAGATCTTGGGTTGCTGTCCTAGTATCACTCTCTCTTTGAACTAATTATCTTGAAAGCTTGTCATAGTATTCTTATTATGTTTTTGATCTTAAGTCTCTATACACATTTTGAGTTATAAATTCTGAGTTGAAATCCCCTAATCTTGAACTTTAATTGTAATATATACTATTATTATATATTTTGTTATAATTGACGGGATAAGGGTTTCAAGCTAATTTTTGTTAAATGATACCAATAAGCATTTTAAGTTATTTTTGTCAAGCTTTGAGACTCTTAAGTACATGTTGTGAAATAAGAAAGATTGGTTTTAAAATATACAATGATGAAATATGTTAACTGTGTAGCTTTGGATCTTAAATGCACTAGGTAAAAAGAACCCTTGGAATACCATTGTATAATATGAGCTCTCAATATGTGATATATGCACCCATATATGGGTCTATGAATAGTGTATGAGATGTTTGTCTGATGCCCAGCTAGAAATGCTTGGGGCTATATATATGAGGGTTAATGGGCGAGATCAAATAGTTGTTTTATTAGTAGTGCCTGAAATGATTCATAACATGAAAATAATTTGCAATAAGAAAGGACTTTCTAAATAAAAATGAATTCTTAAAAGAAATATGAGTGTATGTTTGGATTAATTGTAAAAAAACGATTATGTTAAAAATCACTTATGTGTATAATCCATTTTCAAAAAGTTTAATTATGAGAAAATTAATTTATATTTAAATGTGTTTATTCATAATCGATTTTAAGATAAAGAATTTTATTTGGATTATATAAAAAAAAATTGCTTTTATGTATTAAATTACCAAAAGACATATGTAATGATTGAAAAAATTATTTGGTTGAGGACAAATAAGTATTTCTCTCCCAAAGCTTTTGAAATTAAATAATTAAAAACTCAAAATAAAAGCTTTTCTAAAAAAGCTATTTTTAATTAATGAAAAAATAATCTTAACTTATAATTAATTTTACACACTTTAAACAAAACAAGATAAATTTTAAATAAAATAACTTTTAATTGAAAATAATGATTATTCCAAAAAAAAATCAAATCCAAACATGTTATGAGACTCCTTGAAGAAAGATTTTTCGAAAGAAAGCTTTCCAATAATTTGGGTGGCCTTGTGTTCAGTGAGTTGCAAAGCTCACTCCACCATTCTATTTCTTTATTTTCGATCCTGAAGAGAAATTATCAGAACCTTCAATTTAGGAAACTTGTTCACTTTTGAGTGAGACAAGTATCTTCAAACGGAGATGACTTGAAAACATGAACTATTTGTGTAAGTGTTAATGGAATTTGAATTCCTCATGTGTGTTTATGTTATTTTAATAATATTGTAGAGTTATGTTGAACAATAGGAAACTCTTTATTCTTGAGATGGCATATCCATGAATGTTCATGTAGTCCTTTTAAAGTGATGTTAATCATATTACTTTGTGTTTAATATGTCGTCATGAAGCTGCAAGAGTTAGGTGTGTCTATTTCCTTGCCAGTCATATGTTTTGGTGTTGGACATGACATTCAGTCCATTTTAGTGAAAAAATACCATTGCTTTTTTTCCATAATAGTCCTCGTATGTTTCTGCAAAGAATAGTTCTAAATATTTTGTAGGAATTGTACTATGAATGCAAAATTGTATATATGTCCACAATTTAAAAGTACACATCTTTCATATATTTTTAGCCATGAATTTACTTAAAAAAATACAACACATATATCAAATATAATCACACATTTTCTTTTTCTTATTCAAACTAATCAAAACGGAGTATATAAAAACAATTAAACCCTAGATAGCTCGTTGATTAAAAAAAAGAGACAAATAAAATGTATCAACTATTAACTAATTATGTTCATGGAGTTAACCTGCAAGAAATTCATCAGGATTGTACTAGTAAAGATCGACTTCCACCATCTTGTGAGGTGGTAATGCATGCTTCATTATTCACTTTCTTGATCAAATAAAAGACCACAAGCTCTTCATCTGAAGGGTGAAACTTGTTTCCATGTGGGAAAGACTTGAAGTAATCAGGATTAGTTGGCTATGAATTGTTGATCCATTCCTGAAAATTAGTTGGAGAAGCAGCGGAGACAGTGGTTGTTTGTGCTTTGGAGCTATCAATGTTATTTTACATGAATTGCTTTTAATGAAAACAAGTATGAAAGAGGAAATGCATACGGACACATGGGTGGTAAAAAAGTAACTGTTTTAAAAATAATTAAACGCCCTGGTTAAAGGCACTTAGCTTGCCATGTCAGATTTGTAATGAATTTCACGAAAAAAAAAAAAAAGTTTTCTGATGTTTAGCATTTTCCTTATGCTTTGATTCTCAAATTTTGGAAGCCTAGCTCTTTGGACTCCACGTTTGAAGTTTTCAAATAAGAGAAAATTAATATACTATTATATAAAACATGTTTCACGTAATTAGAATAAATGCCACATGTCATTAATAAGTGTTTTTTTTTTAATTTCTACTCCTTTGATGCATATTTATATTGTGCCACGTGTTATGAAAATCTAATTTGAATTTCAATTATCTATATACTACTATAGAAAATACAGTTCATGCAATTAGGACAAATGTCACATGTTATTAATATATGTATTTTTTTCTTCAAATTTCTACTCCTTTAATATAGGTTTGTGTTGTGTCACGTGTCATGAAAATCTAATTTGATTTTCAATTATCTATTTTAATCTTAATTTTATTTCTTATATCTTAAAATTTTAGTAGATAATATATTATGGTAATTTCTGTCATACTACATAATCAATTTGATTTTATTTAAGTAATAATTTATCTTATCTCTTCAATAAATAATAAAGTTCAATTTTAAATTTTATTTTTATCTTAAAATTTTAATCATAACTAATTGGTCATTAATATAATCTATTAAATGATACTTTATCACTTATTCCTTTCTCCAATTTACTTTGGACTATTATATCCCAATATTTATATTGTGATCTTATTTATATTTTTCATTTGGTAGTTTTGATTTTTTTTTTTTCGTTTTGGTTATAACGTCTATTTGATTATGAATTCTTTCAAAGAACTTCAAGTTCACATTTCACATCATAATATTATTTAATTTTTAATTAACTATTTAAATTTTAATTTAATCTATTATCTCTTTAAATATTAATAAAATATCTATTTAATTTTGAGATCAATATAATAAGATTATGCATATCTTTACCAATTGATCACTTTAACATAACACTTATTCAACAAGATTATAAACTCAATAATTATTTAATATTTGTTTTTAAATAATTAAGAGATTATCATATCGATTATTAAAAGAATTTAAAATTTGTTCAATCTTCAAAGAATTTTGCAATTTGACAAGTTATTCGTTTAAAAGTTGTAGCTCTATAAGGTATAATATAATTGACCCAGAATAGTTGGTAATTAATTGGAAATTTAAAATATAACTAAAGTAAATTTTTTTTTTTGACAGACTAAACTAAGTTTGTTGAGAAGCAAAATATATACATTCTAAAACAATAATATAGAGCAAAATAATCTATATAATCTAATACTATTATATAAAATATAATTTATGTAAGTCAGGTCAATGTCATTTATTACTCATTTTTCTCTTATTAAACTTTTACTAATTTGATATAGCCTTACTTTTCATATATTCAAAACTTATTTTAACAAGTTCAAATCCATTTCAAATTTTAATTATATTTGATTTTATTTTATTTAAGTGATAAATTTAATATTCAAATTATTAATATTTTTTAAATTAATTAAATATCAATTATACTTATTTACCTATTATAATAAACAAATATTCTAATAAATATTTAATTTGAATTATTTTTTACCTTAATCAAATACTTTAAGTTTTATAATTATTATTTTATTATTTTTATATTTTGTTGGACACTAAATATATTAAATGCTTCAAGATAAAGTTAAGTTTTATAAAGATTTTTTTTATTTTTCTTTTGAGATAATTTAATTAAAAAATGATTAAGATATTTTTTAAATAAATCTGATTAATTTTTTTAAAAAAAATATCAAAATGAATAACACGTTATAATTCAAAAAATATGTACACATCTAATATAATATATTCATGCATTGCAGGCCATAATAAAACTAATTATTTAAAAATTTGCTTAAAATAACTACATACTATAATGTTTTGATGACATAGTAACGGAATATATATATATATATATAGCGGGAATCCACTTACACTAAGTGTAAGTCTTGATTTGAAAATGAATAGGTTTTATTTGAAATAAAAATCAAGATTAAGTTTAAAAAAATATGTCTGTCCTCTCTTAATTATATTCGAGATTTCTAATAATTATTATTATTATTTGAAATTATAGATATCATGATGATTGTTGCTATTAGGATTTTTAAGGACTACAGGCAGATACGTCACTTAATTAATTCTTGTTATATTATATTGTTATAAAGTTCGTAACTTTGTATGTTCATTCATAATAGTATAAGAAAAATATTTAATTTTAATTCATTTTAAATGTAAAAAAAATTACACTATTATTATTTATGTACTAATATATCATTAAAGAAGTTAGATTTTTTAAGTAATTAATGTAATTGTTAAACTCCTTTAATAATGTGTCAGCACATAATTAGATAATAATATAAAAAAATTTACACTAAAAGTGAAGCAAAATTAAATCATAACAAAAATAGCATTAGAAACATGATCAAGTAGTATCGTGCAAATCGTAATATGATAATATCTTTTTTTTGTTGTCTAAACTAGGATAAAATACTTAAAATGACTGAGCTCCTTCTACTCAGATTAACACAAGTTGTTCGTAATATGATAATATCTAACAATAGTTAAATTTTTTTTTTATGAAAACAGAATATCTTATATTAATTTAAATATTTAACATATTTGTATACGCATAAATCACACACACGATAAGTACAAGATAAAATAAAGTTAAATAAACAATTATCAAATAAGAACTTGGATTATGGCTCTTGATGAAATTCGTCGTTTAGGCTCATTTGTAATGGGTCACGGGTTAAATAGACTAGGTTAAAATTGTTTACGTTTAAACGAGTTACAAATTAATCAGTTTAATTCGTTTCGCATCAACTCGCGAACCTAAGTGAGTCGGCTCACAAAACTTTTTTTTATTTGTAAATTTTAAAATAATTTAAATTTAATAATTTTAAATCAAATATTATATTACATAAACATCGTATTGAATACTTTGATCTTATTTAAAGATTAAGAAAAAATTTAAACAAATAAATAACATAAACTTATAGAATTTGATAAATATATTTATATATATGTTGTGTCACTGTTAGCTTGTACAATATATATATACTTTGTATATTTATTTAAAAAAAGACTATTTAATTAATTTTTAAATTAATATTTTTTATACAAAAAATTAAAACTTAAAAAACTTAAAATAAAATTATATCGATAGTTTACAAAACTTGCAAATTACCATATTTAAGTCATGAGTTAAACAAAGTCATTTAAATTACTTACATTTTTACGAATCCTTAATTTTATAAAACTTAAGTCGGTTAAAGAGTTTCATTCATTTGGACTGGTCTAATACTATCAATCCAAATTTGCACTGGCACTTTTGAGCCCGTATTCACATCAATCGTGTAATCTGCCAGGGTCAAAATCAATGTCTTTCAAATTAGAACAGTAATGTTTTTTTAACCAAAAAAAAACAGGGTAATGTTTATTAAATTATTTTCAGTAAGAATTTAACTTTAATATATTATTAATGTATAATTTGCATTTTATTACCTTTTAATTATATAATATTACATTAAAAAAATTCAATTATAATAATAATTATTTTAAAAGTTATACTGTCTTAATAATATAATCATAAATGACTAAATTGAATATAAAAAATACTTACATTGATAATTTATTTTTAATAAGACTATCAAACGTCTTTATAACTTTTAGATATAAAATTAATTTTTATTCACATGTTAATTTTGTCATGATTATAAAATATTTTTAATAAAAATTAAATTCTTATATTATAAATAAATTTTAATTTATTAACTAAATTACACTTTATGATTGACTTATATTAATAATTAAATATAGCTTTATTCACATCTTCTAATAATATATTAGCATAATATAAGATTTCTGTAGGATTAATATTTTTCTTTAAAATTAATTTCAAAAAAAAGGAAACAAGGTCGCACTTTTATAAAGAAATGGGGTGTCTTTACATGTGATTGCGTGCCCCTTCTTTCTCTGGTTCGAGAAAAATACAAAAGTAACCGTTTAAAATGGGTTGCGTCACAGTGAATCGACGTGCGGTTGTTTCCTGACGAGAAAATGACGGGAGATCATTTCATTTGAGAGGAGATTTTACAAATTTATCGCGACTTAAAGATAGACCAATAGATCGCGCGATAAATTGAGTGAGATTTTTCTTTATTGTTTTTTGTTTTGTTTAGCATGAGATGAGATGAGACCTGACCTGACCTCCACCACTTTGTCCCATTTAAAATAGACGTCTGTCACGCGCCTCTATCTGTGTGTAATAATCTATAATAATATGCAAATGGTAATGAGATTAGTTCAGCTCGAAAAGATAAAATTATCTTATATGTAAAGTTTCAAGAATTTAATTTGTGGTTTAAAATTATCTTATATGTAAAGTGTAAAAAAATTTATATTAATATTTGATTATGTATTTTAAAATTATTTGAAGAGTTTGTGTTATGAATGAAGCTCTCAAGAGAGCTTATCTCAAATTATTACGTGGAAGAGTCTCGTTATCATCATATTGAATTGTCTTTTTTTAAGTAATATATGACAACATTATATGTCCTTTTAAAAGTTAACGTTCACGATGACTTATTATGGCTTTTTACTTAAGGTAGCTTTCTCTCTAATCTTTCTAATTTGAGTAGTCATTTCTTTGTCACTTTTTCTTAAATTGCTCCTTCTGAGTTAAATAGATTTTAATAAAGTTATCAATTGTTATAACTCAAATTCATGATAAGAGCTTATTACAAAAAATTAGTTTTTAAATGTTACATTAAGTTAATTTTTTTAAACAATGTGAGACATAACAGTTTAGCTTCTAATAATTATTTAAAAAGGATAATTTTTAAAATAATATATTAATATATTATTAAATAATAGTATAAAAAATTTAGATTAAATTTAAATTTAAATTTAAATCATCCATTTATATAATATGTTAATTTTCGTTGAGATAGCTAACCCATTGATTTTAGAAAAAGGATACCTGCGCGAGTACACAAGACATGCTACTCGCCTTTTTGGAAAGTGCGTCTTGCTTTGGTGATCCCAAAGGTTCTTATATATTATTGTTGAATAAAACACATATAAAGGAAGAAAATCATTCATATCGGATCTAGACTTTATCTAGAGTTATTGTGATACTTTAATGAGTATAATATATAAAATGAGTTATTAAATATTTATTGATGATTAATTTATGTTTGATACTTTTATAATTGGGTCAACTTAACTTCTAGAAGATTTATCGACCTACTTAGTCAAAACTAAACAAAGATAAGACAACTTATACTTGGCCAATAGATAAGGATTCCTATCTTTGCTCCTATAAATAAGTTGAGATGAGATCCCTAAATCGACTTCTAGAAGCATGCCAAGAAAAGTGAGAGATTGGTCAAAAGTCAATCTTCACTTACTCATACCATCTCAGGTCTATAAAAAAGGGTCTAAGCCTCTCAAATACAATATCAAGCCTTAAACACTAACTTACCTAGTATACTTTTCACTGACTAGAGTACCATAGTGCTTTTTGCAAGTATCCCTATCTCAGTTTTCCTTTTTGGAGCTTGGGTCCATGACGGTTGATGTCGGGGTCAATCCCCCCCGTAAATCTAGATATTGACTTTTATGGCTCATCTCTCATGTGACAAACATGACATTGACGGTCAAAAGTTCTAATGAAGGAATCCAAAAGAAAGTTAATGCTACAAAGGATTATTATCCTATGATGATTTATTTTTTTACTCACTTATTTGCTAATGCCTTATGTGATTACTTTAATAGATTTTCTTTCTTCTCTTGAGCCAGAGACTGAGCATGTACAAATGATAACAAATTCTCCCACAAACTAGATGGTCATTGGAGTCAAATGAGATGTTCAGAAAACTATCAAAGGTTAATTATCATGAGATGAATATATCCTTATCATCTTATAAATAGAGGGCCTAGCCCCCAAGGTATGATCATCCTATAAATAGTAACTCAGCTCAATAAGCTCATTATATATATGGACTAAGTATTTATTTTCAACAAATTATTATTAATTGATGCATTCTTTATCACATTTTCTATCATGAATTGTCATAAATAAGAAGACAAATTGAAGTTACTTATGACACCGAAGAGCCAACATGTTTTTCAGCCACAAACTTAAACCACCAAGCTAACCTGGAGAGATGGCTAACGAAGAAATCAACGAATACCGACTGACTACCCTTTTAAATGGGCAAGTAGGAGGGAACTAATGAGGAAATCAATAGATACCGACTGAGCACCCTTTTAAAAAGGCAAGTAGTAGGGACCTAACGAGGAAATCAATGAATACCGATTGAATACCTTGTTTAAAGGGACAATATTAGGGACTTAACAAGAAATATTTTAGTGCTCTGACCTAGTAGAGACATATCACTAGAGACTTGGAAGAGATTTTTTTCCTATTACTTCGGGGTAGATATCTCACACTCCTTCAAACTAAGGAAACTTTCCCTAAAACACTTAGGCAAAAACTATTAAAATTACCCTAAAGGAAGATGTGTCGAGGTTACTAAGCTCGCCCGAGGAAGCATCACCTAAAAGGAAACTATGGTGGCCATCCCAACAATCAAGTTACGTGGAGGATTCTTATTACCAACTACATGAAGGACTTTGGTCCACACGAAAAAATGGCTAAGCATAGAACTTAATCCCAGTTGCTAAGTCACCACCCAACGACCAGAACTCAAAGCTTAATTCGCTAATCAGCTCATTAAAATCGACTTGGGGGCAATGTTTGGTACTATTATAATTGGACTCAGGTTAGGCCTATAACCTGACTTTTAGAATATTTATCGACTCACTTGATCAACACTATATAAGGATAAGATGACTTGGACTTGGCCAATAGATAAGGATTCCTATCCTCGCCCCTACAAATAAGCCGAGATGAGATCCCTAAATCAGCTCCTAGAAGCGTGTCAAGATAAGTACAAGATCGATCAAAGGTCAATCTTCACTCGCTCATACCACCTCAGCTCTATAAAAAAGGGTATAAACCCCTCAAGTACGATATCAAACCTTAAACACTAGCTTACATAATATATTTTTCACTTACTTGAGCGTCAGAGTACCTTTTGCAGGTACCTCCCATCTTGGTGTGCCCTTCCAGAGCTCGAGTCCATGACGGTTAACGTTGGGGTTGATTTCCCCATAAATTTGGACGTTAACAGTTTCATAATAAATATTTGAAAGTCTATTAAATATAATTAGTAACGAATAAATATTTGACCATTTACTATGAGTATCGATACCTAAAAAAAAAGAGTATCAAAATAATCTCAAATTTTCATATATGCTTCTAAGTTCCTTTTGATGGGGCCCACTTTTGATATGGTGTTACACTCCATCTAAGTCTATTAAATATAACTAGTAACTATTAAAAGCTTGATAATTTATCATGAGTACCAATAAGAAAAAAATATGAGTACCAAAATAATCCAAGAATTTCATATATGCTTATAAGTTTCTTTTGATGGGGTCCACTTTTGACATGGCGTTACACTCCATCTTCTCCAAGGTTGAAGGCATAGAAATCCCTTTCATTGAATGTATATTTTTATTCAAAGGGTATGAGAGTTTCTAAGATAGTTTTCCTATTGACTTAGTCTTGTCTTTGATATATATATATATATATATATATATGCATTTGTTAATAAGTGCCCTCAAGGTATTAGTAAATAAAAAAAATGTAAAAGTAGAGCATTTAATATTTTAAAAATATAAAAATATTTAATATTTTTTTATTTAGTAATTAAAAGTATTTATTAAAAAAATATTAAATGATTATTAAAATACTGGTTAACACGACCCATATAAGATAGTTTTCCTATTGACTTAGTCTTGTCATATATATATATATATATATATATATATGCATTTGTTAATAAGTGCCCTCAAGGTATTAGTAAATAAAAAAAATGTAAAAGTAGAGCATTTAATATTTTAAAAATATAAAAATATTTAATATTTTTTTATTTAGTAATTAAAAGTATTTATTAAAAAAATATTAAATGATTATTAAAATACTGGTTAACACGACCCATACATACATATATATATACACACACACATAACGCATGCCGAATTTATCTTTGTCATAAAAATGATGTGTCATCAATTACCATCATGTCTAAAATAGCTATTATATATGCATCAAAGTTCAACAAAAAAGTTTTGTAGCAACTATGTTAAAATTTGAATTGATTTCAATAAATGATATTAATGATTCTCTATGGATTTCTATCAAGAAATACAATCAAATTATGTTTGTTTTGATGGATTATGTTTGAGTGTTTGAAGTTGGGACTTGTATGGAGATTTCATGTAAGGTAGAGTTTGCAGTGTTTGATGAAGATTTAGAAAAGCTATGTGTTATTAAATTAAAAGAAAACCTAGAAGAACCTTAGAGCTTAAATCAAGGTAAAGGATTGAAGTTTAAATCAAGCTTAGAAGCCAAACTAGGAGTATGAAATCCAAGTTATTTATTTGTTAAGATGATGAACAATCAAGGTGTTTAAGGGTGTATTAGGTGAGTGATTGAAGATAAAGCATAACCAAGTGAGTGAGGATGGAAAAATGTCCTAGAAACCTAGGATAGTTGGTCTTAGCCATCCTGACGCCTAAGCATCCAATGCCCAGAAGCAAATTTGCATAGCCAACGCCCAGAATCGGTGCCTAAGCACCTAGCATCTTGTTTTTTGGCCTTGCAAGTGCCTGAGCATAAAAAAGCCAGTGCTTGAATGCACAATAACTAGAATTTGATGATTTTCGTATTATGTTAAGCAGATAATGATACAAGGGCATTAAGTGAGAAGATTATAATCCATGATAAGTTATGATATGAAAGAAAATGAAAGGAAACATGATTAAAGTGTTAATGCTTGTATAGAGTTTGAATAACCAGTAGAATAAGAAATCAAAGTTAATTTTAAGTAGAAAGAATTCCAAGGAAACCCTAGATAAGGGTGTCTCGACCAAGTTAGAATTTAAGGGATTAAATTATGATATAATTATGGAATCATGTTTAGATTGTGTATTTAGGGTTTTGGATTGGCCTAGGAACATTCAAGAATCAAGAAATGGATTAGAATATAAAATGACCAAATGAATAGTAACTTGTCCAATTTTGATACTTAATTATGTTCAATTAAGGACTAGAATATATGTTCAAGGAAGATGTATGAATGTGAAGGTTAAAATGTCTAAATTTATAGCTTTGATCTTGGTAAGACCTAGGTCACAAGACTAGGTTGAATGTAAGATTAGTTTCTAAGGTCAAGTTAGCAAGAAATGATGTAAAAGAAAGTTAGAATGCTAACTATCTTAGAAATTATGCAATTACATGCCTAGAGGCGAGATAAAAAGATTGTATAGAATCCTCAAAATTAGAGGTGATCCCAAAGATTAAAGAGGAAATGGAAATGGTCCTTCATTAGTAAGGTGATCTTGAGGATAAGATTGGAAATGATCCTTCATTAGTAAGGTGATCTTGTGGGGGCTTCACATGTGTCATTGAGGATTGATAATCCAACCCTATGGACTTGACTATCCTATAGGTATGGAATTATCCAGTGAGGTAAGATGGAATCCACTTTCAACTAGGTGGAATGACCATTTGAATTAGGATATGCCATATGACAAGGAATAACTCTTATTACTATTTTTATATTAACTTTTTGTGACCATGGGAGGAGAATTATCAAGTTTATCTTGATATGAATTAAGGAAAAGGGGCGTGTGATTGCATAGTAATGAAGAATACAAATATTATAGGCAGCCAGACTAGTGTTGATTTTATAATCTTTGCTGTTAAATGTTCTAGAGAAAAGTAGAAAGTACAGAATTAAGAGAATAATTTTTTTGTTTAATTTTGATCCACTGTCAGTATTAAGCTTCTTTACATTGTCATCCAATTATGTGTTGCCAAATCATTAAAAAAGTTTGATTATCACAACAACCACCTAGAAAGTCTGACTTTTTTTAATGATGTGTCAGCACATGATTGGATAATAGTTTAAAAAAATTTTATATTGACAGTGGATTGAAATTAAATTAATAATTTTTTTGGCACTATTTGATTGTATGTATGTTCTATTTCATGAAAATCCTTTATTGTTTAGCTATGAAAAAGGTAGTAAAGTGTTTGAAAATTTTCTATAAGGTAGTACAATGTTTGGAATTTTCCATAAGGTAATACAATACTCGGAAATTATTCTCCTAACATTATTTGGTTGTATTTTGTATTTTATATAGGCATAGAGATGTTTTCTGCAATTTGATATAGCTGAAAAAATATTTTTTGTGCACTATTTTATTTATTACTTGAATTACCTAATGAGAATTATATTCTTATTTCTATGTGTGGTGTTTCTAGAGAAACAATGAAGTCAAGAATTATACCCAGTTCTACTACACCTTGATGTATTTGTGACTTATAATCTACAGAGGATGTCTTGTTTCTAACTTCTTCCAGATGTAATAATATGGTTTGTAATTTGACATGTTATAGTAAAAGTTAGAAACAATATAATACTACATATTTTAGTTTGTTTGTCAAATTTCTTTACTATTGTAATTTCATATTACTTATATTAAAATGAAATGAAAATAGATTAAAGAAGGATTGTAATTTAGAATAAAAATTTGGGTCAGATAATCAATCAATTTAAGCATATCATGAATATGAATTTAAATCTAACATAAATCTTAAAGAAAACTAAAAGTAACAAAGAAAATATGTGACACTTTTCTAATAAAGAGAGTAATTAGTAGAGTGTTACATATTTGTGTAAATTCGAATGGGCTAAAATTTGAAAGGTTAATCAATCACAAATTGAGAAATTACTTGAAAACTACTTAGAAGATGCTTACATATATATATATATATATATATAGATATATATATATATATATATAGAGAGAGAGAGAGAGAGAGAGAGAGAGAGAGAGAGAGACACACACACACACACACACACACACAAATATGTATATGTAGATATATTAGATACATATATACATGTACCTATTAAAATAAATACTATGTTTATATAATTTTTTTTATATTATGCATGGTGTCAATTAGTGGCATAACTTAATTGGGGTGGGGATGACAACTGCTTTTTTTGAACTCATACTCTTCACCTAATTAGCCTTTCTTTAAAATGAAATTTTGTCATGTTTTTCAGTTTAGAAAACAAAGCAACTCTACTCATAAACTTATATCTAAATTAAAACAAAAAAGAACTTGTATCATCAATAAATTTATACAGTGTTCAAGCTCTTGCCCCTCTAATAGTTTAGATTAATTTTCACCACTGGTGTAAATATAAGTTTTTTTTTTCTAATAGGTGCTCTATATATTATTTTTTTGGGGTGAAATTTTTTTTATAAAACTTAATAAAATAACATTCTGTTGGCAATAACTGATGTATAATTTATTGAATCTTATCAGAATAACATATCTGAGAAACAAATTATAACAAAAAATAATATATATAATCCATTTTTTCGGAGTAACATATCAAACCACACAACTAATTCTTAAATAATTTCATCTTATCCTCACATGCATCACATTCAAATCTAAGAAAAAAATCATAACAGAAAATAATATATATATAATATAGATAACAATGATCCATTAAATGAACAAACAACTATCTATCTCATTAAGTCATCCTCAGTGTTGGGTCAGAGTTATGATCAAAAGACATACGAGGAAGAACATCATCGAAAGAAGGGAGTCCTTTCAATGTTTAATTTGCTTGAACTGAGCCTAAAAAACAAGATGGCAAAAATGTGCACCTTCACTCTAAGGCAAAAAAACATCAACAATTTTTCTAGCACTATCATGAGAGATCCCTTCAGAGTTAGACTAAAATTCCTCCCCATAACTGTTCCAATTGGTGGGAAGCATAGATGAACCCTAATGGTTTGTTTGTTTTGAGAGAAATGGAGAAGAGAGAATTAGAGAAGAGAGAAATAGAAGAGAAATGAGAAAACTCTCTTGTTTGGTTAGAAGAGAAATAAAGAAGAAAGAAAAAAGTGGTGGGTCCCACAACTTTTTCATTTCTCTCCAAAAGTGAGAAGAAAAGGTAGAGGTGAAAATTTGACTAATATACCCTTCTTTTTTTGTTTTATAAATAAATAAATAGGGGCAAATATGTATTTACAACAAAATTTAATTTTCTTTTTTTTCTATTTCTCTCTTAATTCTCTTAATCCAAACAATTTAAAAATCTACTCATTTTCTACTATATTTCTCTTCTCCCTATTTCTTTCTACTCTATTTCTTTCCACTCTATTTCTCTCTTAATCCAAACAAAGCCTAAGAGCGATGAGTTTTTCCCTTTCACTGACTTACCCAATGTCTTCTTTCTAGCGCTAATAATGTAATTCGAGGCAAAAGATATGAATGGTGACAAGATGTTGAAATGTTTCATCTCCATGGATGAACGGTGGCCATAGGGGACAACCTTCGTGGCTAGAGGAAGAACACGATTCTTGTAAGTGAATGGCTACAACATCCAAATCCTTTGGTAACTGGGAGTGTGAAAAAAAAATAAAAAAGGTATGGGATTTAATTAAAAAAAATCAAACTTGTTATTGAAAATCAGATCCAGTTCATATAGGTCACCATTTCAATATGATTTTGATCGGTTTGAATGGTTCAACAACTTCAGTTTTTAGGGCTATGTTTGAAAGTTTTATGATGAATGAAATGGAATAAAGTTTTCATACCGTTGTATGGATGTTTAGTGATGGAATAGAAGAAATCTTCCATTCCATTATTTGAAAGTTCTAATGGAATAAGATGAAATAGTAAGAATTATAAATTTGTAGTTACCATCTTACCATTACTTCATACATATTAATCTTAATTATTTATTTTGTAAAACTTAATTTTCTAAGTAACATTCAATTTCTATTTACCTTTCCATAAGCTCTTATCTAATTTTTTTAGCCTTGTTTTTGCATTTTTATGACATGAAATGATGACACGTAGGTAGCAGGAGTTGCATGGGAGGTGCAGTAGTTAGGACAACTTTGTAATTTTAAAATTATATTTTATAAATATTAGTTGATTTCATCACATTCCCTTTAATTTGGGGGGAGGGGGAGAAATGAGGGGATATGGTGGTATAGAGTGGGATGAAAACCCCCTCATGCCATTCCTTTCCATCCTTTTTTAAAACATCTAAACAATGATATCTCTTACCATTCCATTCCATCATTTACCACTAATCCAAACATAACCTAGAGGCTAACTAAATTGTAGACATGGCTAGTTCACAGTTCAACTGGCTAGTTTTTTGTAGTTTGCTTTGTTATTACTTAATTACCCTGTAATTTTTTTCTATTAATTTTTCAATAGAAAATACATATTAGAATTTAGAAGTCTGTTACTAGCAAAATCTCACGAGTGAATGTGCATGTCACTCATTTATTTTGTAACAAAATTGAAACATTGTTGTTTTGTATGAGTGCTAAAGACCCAATTTGGCTCGCCAACTTGACCTGGCTTGCCAACTCGACCTGGCCCAAGCTGCTTAGGCTTGGATCGACCTGGTTTCAATGAAATAATCTGCCTGGGATCGCATTAAATGACTTTGGCCCGATGTATTTTGGGATCGGGTCTAGGCCACCCGGCCCAAACTGAGGTATATAAATACTTATATTTCTTGATATAGAGAATTCAAGTCACGTAGATAAAACATTAATTTTAAATGCATATATTTAATTATCTATATTTATTAAAAACTTGCTAATAATAGAAGTATTAACATATAATGTGATCCTCCAAATACATCGCATAATATAACATACCATACATATAACTATATTACAGTTTAGATTTTGACAAACTTTGGGTCGGCCCGGTTCTAGCTCGGACAATCACAGACCCAACCATGATTGGGTCTGCTCGGGTTTATGGCCGCATTCAGGCCTGAAAAATTGGCTCGTTCAAAATCTTGGGTCGAGATCAGGTCAAGCCAAACCCGGTCCAACCCAACCCATAAGCACCCTTATTGTTTTGCAACATAAGAAATTATTGATAATTTGATTATCCTTTTTTTTAATGTAATATTTGATTCTTTTCCTCTATTTTTTAGTAATTAAATGTTTCATGTTCTTTGTTTTGTTTTAAAATCATTTATGTAATTTTTTCTTATAATTCTAATACATGTTTTTCATAAAAAAAGATTAAACACTCATTTTAGTCCTTTAAAGATACAAGTGTCATCAATTTAGTCATTTAATAATTTTTGACGTCAAATTGATCATATTAGAGGACCAATTTGATGTAAAAATTGATATTAAAAAACTAATTTAATGTTAAAAAATGACATTAAATGACTAATTTGATGTTCAAAATTGACATTGAATGACCATTTTAATGTATTTATCATTGAGTGATCTAATTGATGACACTTATATCTTTGAAGAATCAAAATAAATATTTACTCTTAAACAAATGGATAAATAAAATCACAAGGTGATCGTGAAATAAGGTAACAAACCAATAAAAACAAAATATCACTTTTTAAACTACAGAAAACAAAGTGATTTTGAGTATAATTTATCCAATATTTTAATACAGTATAATTTAGCTAAATGCAATTATATTTCTTCATAATTGAGGTTATTTAATAGCTTCCTTAATATTTGTACAATTACCTTAAACGACAAATAAAGAATAACAAAGAGAGTATTAAGATGCATTCACCTTCAGTAATTACGATAATTAAGGGTAACAAATCAATTTAAAGCATATGGTGTTCATCAAAAGAAGTCTTGGACGGGAGTTAGTGCTGAAGCAATAAGTAAACAATAAGTGATACGCTTTTTGTTTTTTAATTTTTAAAAAGCGATACGTTTTTTGTTTTTTAATTTTTAAAAAGCGATACGTTTTGATATAAGGGATAAGGGATTCATTGTCTAATGACGCCTATCAAGTGGCACAAGATCAATTCACAGAATAACAGATCACGTGTAAAAGTTACCATAAACTTTATAGCCAATCATAAGTTATCTATTTTCTTCCAAACGCTCCTCGCAGAAAGGACAACTAAATTTAAAATAATTTTGTTTTGGGTGGAAGTATATTTTGTTTTTTTAATCGCAGGAAACTACTTTTAGTTCCTAATAACTTTATTACTGAATTGGATTAATTAAGAGTCCTTTAATTCACATATTCATTTGTTTTTAAAAAACAATTCTATATTTTCCCAAAAAAATTAGTTAAATAATATTTTTTAATTATTTAAAATAAAAACTATTAAATGCATTTTTGGTTCTTAAAATTTTAAATGCTTATTTTTTTTTGTTTAATATTTTCTATTTTAAAAAATGAGTGTTGCTAACTAGTGTATTGTTTAAGAGGCATTTAATATTCCTTATTAACAATATTATTTAATGAATAAATCTTCTTAATTAATTAAATAAGGAAGTATTAAATGCTTTTTAGATTCCCAAAATATTAAATACTTATACTTTTTTATTTAATATTTTCTATTTTAATTCTTTAACTAGTGCCTAAGGACTCTTGTTAGCAAATGTCTTAAAGATATAAAGATATTATGAGTATTTGTTAAAAAGATATATCATTACTTTGTTAAAAAAATACTCACACATCCTTTTTATATGTCTAAATTTATACAAAAATCATATATTAACTTTTTAATATAGATTCACACATATTCAATATAAATTCACACATAACTTAAAATTATAGATTGACTGTAAGATTGTGTGACTAAAACATTTCTTTGGTTAAGGTTGTCTATATACATAGTTATATGTATGCTTTTCTTTTTGAAATTTGTATGAATTTAAATTTAGGATTTTTACTTTAGCTCCCTCAATCCCTTACAATTTTAAGAATATTTAATAAAATTAAAATAAATAAATTAAAGAAGAGGACCAAAAATTGACTATTTATCCATTTGGCCTTGTTGTGAATTTTTTTAAATTTTTCTAAAAATTCTTAATAAAAATTATTATAAAATAACTATGTGTATTTTTTTTATTTTACTTTTTGTTTTGTTTTGGAGAAGTACCATTTTCTTATTTTTATTTTACAACAAAATTTCTATTTTTGTTGTCATATAAAAGCAATCTTATACTTTTACGGAATTCCTTATACAATTAAAACTAAAAAATAGTTTTGTTGATTTTACAGCACGACCAAACAAACTCGATGTATCTAGACACGAAACAAGTTCTGTATAACGCATTAGTTTATTTTTTCCCTCTGTTATTTATATTGAATGATTTAATTTTTGATATAATCTATTTTAGAATGAATAATCCTGTTACCCAAAAACAGAAAACAAATGAAACTATAGCCTATAAGTTATTGACATATTAAACAGTTAATAATCTAATTAATCATTCGTTCTATATGTAAAGCTTTATATATATATATATTAACATTATTCTTTTGATATTTATGTATTTTTATGTGATTTTTTTGGACAATTATAATTGTGTGTTAGTACTTTACAAGTGGGTGAAGTTGGGTTTCACTCGATAGCAACATCTTACAAACACTAATGGATTACAACATGGGATCCACCCTGAAATAATGGTAACTTTAGTTGTGCAATAACATCAAAATCCTATTGGACATAAAAAATTTCCAATAATATAAAAAATATTATGCCTTTTCAATCAACCAAAAATAAAAGTTGCATTATTTTTTAATAACAAGTAGTTGAAATTCCCTCTTACAAAAAAAAAAAGAAAGAAAAAGAAATAGTTGAAATTTCCATTTATATAAACAAAAAAGACAAATATTAATAAAGGAAAAGCTTAATGGATGACAAATAAGGCCATATATCATCCTTAATTTATTCCTGAAAATTCTAAATAAAATGAAAATCTAAAAATTAAAGCCAGCTCATATCAAAATATAGAAAGTAATAATTAGTGTTACTGATGGTAGTTGAAAACCCCGTTAGTGCAGCCCAAAATAAATCCAAATCTAGGCGTATTTATGACTCCTGATAGCATATCACACTCCCATAAGCTATCGCTCTTCACATTTTGTATAAGAGCACGCACTTATCATCTCGTTCTCGCGCACACACACGCTATTTAAACTGTCTGAGACCCTCTTATAATTTCGTCGCTTCACACATTTTCTCTCTCTCACTCTCTCTCTTTCTCTCTGTTTCCTTTGTTTTTCTCTTTCTTCTTCAAATCCCTAGCTACCCATTTTCTGTATAAATACCCAACACAAGGAAAAGCTAGAGAGAGAAAGTAGAGCGAGAAACCACTGAAACCCTCCTTCAAAATCTCTCGATCCGCTTAAGAAATCTCTCCCAGGTACGAGCTCTTTCCTCCTTCCCCCATTTCCCATTTCTCGTAAAAATTTTCTCTCCAATTCACTGCTCCGCGTGTGCGTGTGTTTTTTTCCCCTACGTTACGATGAATTGTGTTTTTTTGTGAACCGAGACTTGAATTCTCGACGAGGATGTGTTTTCCGCTTAATTCGAATGTTCCGATGGTGAAGTGTTGTGTTGTTGATCTATTCAGGTTTGGATCTTTCAGGTGGGTTTTTCGTTTTAGGACACCGCCATGTCTTCGCTTAGCAGAGAGCTGGTTTTTCTTATACTTCAGTTTCTCGATGAAGAGAAATTTAAGGACACTGTTCACAAGTATGCTAATTTTTGAATTTTTTTAAAAAATTTAAATTTCATTTTTATTTTTGTCGTTGATAATTTATGTTTTATATGTGAATTGGGAACATGGAGGCTGGAGCAAGAATCTGGGTTTTTCTTTAACATGAGGTATTTCGAGGATATGGTGACAAATGGGGAGTGGGATGAGGTGGAGAAGTACTTGTCTGGTTTTACGAAGGTGGATGACAATAGATACTCTATGAAGATCTTCTTTGAGATAAGGAAGCAGAAGTACCTCGAAGCATTGGACAAGTAAGTTACCATGATGTTTGGTTGTGTTACTGTTTTCTATTTTATTTTTTTAAAGTCATTTTCTTTTCTTTTATTTTATTTGGGAAATTAAATGATGGAAATGTTGCAGGCAAGATCGAGCTAGAGCGGTGGAAATTTTAGTGAAGGACTTGAAAGTGTTTGCCGCATTTAATGAAGAGCTTTTTAAGGAAATCACACAATTGTTGACTTTGGACAACTTTAGGTTTGGACAATGCGATTGAATGCTATGTTTCTGTGACTGGTTTATTCTTCTCCTTTTTTTCGGCTTATAACATGGGTCCTTATGAATTTGCAGACATAATGAACAGCTATCTAAGTATGGAGATACAAAATCTGCTAGGGGAATAATGCTTGCTGAACTAAAGAAATTAATAGAAGCTAACCCTCTGTTTCGTGATAAGCTTCAGTTTCCTACCTTGAAGAACTCCAGATTGCGGACTCTAATTAATCAGAGGTCCTTTAAAAGATCCGATCTTTTTTTCTAGGTTAATATAATCCATTGCGTGATATGGTTGATGTTACTCACATTTTTTTAATGTTGACTTGCAGTTTAAATTGGCAGCATCAACTTTGTAAGAATCCAAGGCCTAACCCTGACATAAAGACCCTTTTTGTAGACCATAGTTGTGGGCAACCGAATGGTGCACGGGCTCCATCCCCTGTTACCAATCCCTTATTGGGTACTGTCCAAAAGGCTGGAGGTTTTCCACCACTTAGTGCTCATGGGGTAAGTAAAAGAACACGATATAATGTTCTACTTTTAAGTTTCAAATGAAATACCTCTGACTCTGTTTATACATTTTATAGCCATTTCAGCCAACACCAACTTCTCTTCCGACTTCCCTTGCTGGATGGATGGCTAACCCATCTCCTGTTCCACACCCTTCAGCTTCTGCAGGACCGTTAGCTTTGAATGCAGCTAATAATGCAGGTAATATCATAACAAGTAACTGTTTTTGACTGATTCTACTAACACATGGCCTGAGAAAGGCATGAAATTGATAGAGATGCAGTTGTGGTTAGCCTATGACACCATTTAATTATGTTGGATTGCACACTTCATATTTATCCAAACTGATTTTCTTTCGCCCCTTTCTGCTTTTGGTAATGATAGCAGCTATGTTAAAGCGCCCCAGAACTCCTCCTACCAATAATCTAGCTATGGACTATCAAACTGCAGATTCAGATCATGTATTGAAGAGAACAAGACCTTTTGGCATATCAGATGAAGTACAGTTCATGCATTCTATCTGTTTCCTTTTTCTTTCTGATCTAATTTAGAAGTCAAAGTGTGAATATTGTTATTATAATTAGCATTGTTTCCCTTTGATTTTGATATGGGTTTGTGTGTGTGTGCGCTTATCTGTGTCTTAGTTCATAATGCTTTCAAGGTGTAACATTTATTTATGTAACTGGAGTAGGCGGCACTTCAAATTGCCTGGTAGCAGCTGACCAAAAAGAAATTATTATTCTCTGGCACATTGACATTATGACGTTAAAGTAGGCATTGTATGTTTAAGCTGGTCTATTTTGATAATTGACTATAATTCTTCAATTGTAGAATTGTGAAGAGAAAATTTAAATTAGCATTTTAGTATTGCCTAGAAGTGGTCCTTGGTTTTGTGCTTTTCACTTGCTCTCTTTTTACTACAAAATCATATGACTTTTTTCTTGTTTTCAAAATTTTAAAACTTATGAGAATTTGCTTTGGTGAACAATTTTATAATCTTGTTTGTATGGAAACTTAGAACACTATTGAAAAACAAGTGTTTATCTGCTTCTCTTTTCAGAATTATTTTCATTTCTATTCTACTAATTGGTAAGTTGCATTTATGTAGAGAATGGAAATGGTTTGCGTACACCTTAGTTGGGGCAATGGCAATGGTGATTCATATAGTTGATAACTGGTCCCTACTTTAGTTCTTATATATATATTTTAGCAGGTCAATAATCTACCAGTAAATATGCTGCCTGTTGCATACTCTAGCCAGAGTCATGGTCAGAGTTCCTATTCCTCTGATGACTTGCCCAAGACTGTTGTAATGACTCTTAGCCAAGGTTCAACCGTCAAAAGTATGGATTTCCATCCACTTCAGCAAATTCTAATTCTTGGTAAGCCTCTTTTGGTGTGTATTGGTGTGTGCTAATTGTACCTCGATAACTAAGCCAAGATTTAAACTAATCTGAAGGAACTACCAAATTAAACCTTGCAGAAGATGTATTATAGTAAGTGGTAAGCAAGGGTCATTCCCGCAGAGGATTGTATCAATTGAAATGTAAAAAGTCACTTACTAAAACTAAGAGCAATAATTAAATGGGGGGGGGTTGTGAGTGATGAAATAAAAGTAAAATAACTAAATTCAATTACGAAGATGTAAGTAAAAGTGTATACGAAATCAACAATCGAATTAAGCAAGAGATTCAAAGATGGGTAAAGCTTGGTTAAAGAATTTTCTCCATTACTAGACTTAAGATAATTGCAATTAGATTTATAATGTTATTCCTTATTCCTAATGAAATTACCAATTGTAGATAACAAGTCTGCTCTGTTACCCCAATCTTTCCTTAGTTAGTCGTTAATTAGAAGTCTGCTCTCTAATTAATTCCCTAACCATTAAGTAACCTAAAAGTTTGCTCTTTAGATTTAACAAGCCTTATGTTGAGAAAGATAGGTTGATCTAGGCGATAGCCTCGGTCTGATTGTGTTATCTAGCCTAGGTTATGTTCTTCTTCACAATTAACTAAGGAGTTCACTACAATAATTAATTGCGAATTGCTACATGGGATCAGGAAAGTATGACAATTACAGATTAAGTCCCCTAACCTAGCATTAGATTATTATCAAGTTCTATTTAGTTGGTTACCTAAACGGATCAAGACAACAATCATAAGTGATTCAAGTGGAAGAAATGTAAACAGTCTCAATTAAAACTAAGGGAATAACATCTTTAATCCAATTACAAAATCATATCCAGGGTTTCAAATCACCCTTAACCAAAAAGAAAATCTAGCCTAACATGTTCTTGAACAACATCAAAAGATAATAATGAAACATCATGAGTTCAAGACACAGTAAAAAGGGAAGAAGAAACAAAACGATCTTTCTTGATCTCCTTCTCTCTGAGTTGCTCCCAAGGAAGAAACTCTCCTCTTGCTCCTTTGACAACTGCTCAATTTCGTCCCATTGAATGCTAGGGTTCAGGTTTGACCCGTAATTCTTCTTAATTAGGCCCAACCTTGCAATTGGGTCCTAATCTAATTTTTCTACTCTGAGCACTCGACACGGCCGTGTTGTATGACATGACCATGTCTCAAGCCGTGTTGGCTGCGGTTAAAAGAACACGGCTAGGCCGTGTAATTTGTCTCCAAAACACGGCCAGGACGTGTTTGCCTCTTATGTTCGCGCATCTTAGGGAATTTGCAAAATTGTCCAACATGAACTTGTAGCCCTATGTCTTAGCTTTCCACAGCCACTAGAATCACCTCAATCCAACCTTTGTAGCTTAAGTTATGCTCAAATTACTGCTTAGGGGTCCGGCTGACTTTGAGATTTCTATCCGAAAAAAGATACGATTTGATTTCTTTTATCTTCCCTTGACGTATCCACCTGATTTCAAATTCAAATAAACATTAAATCCAATTAGGAAATATTAAATCTCAATTGATGGAAGCATATCATAAAAATCCAAAGCTACGATATGCAATGAATGCACATAATCAAATCAAATCTATTCAGGATTCTATGGAAATCATCTAAAACATGAATTTCCTATGTCTAGCACATCAAAATGAAGGAAGGAGAGTAATAAAGGGAACTTATTAATAAAACATTTAAAATCAAATGAAACTACTCTAACTTGACTTTAACTCAAGATAAAACAAGCACATAATAGGTGTGTTAATGACACACATCATGTATGCGAATGCGAGTCTTCATAATAGTTTCTTCAGTTTCTATTTGTATTTATCTATCTATTTCATTTGTTCATTTATTTATCTTTTGATTGTCAGTTGGAACAAACATGGGCGATGTCATGCTGTGGGACATAGGTAGCCGTGACAGGATTGCTCTTAGAAATTTTAAGGTCTGGGAGCTCGGAGCATGCTCAGTGGCTCTACAGGTGGGACTCTCAATATAAAAGTTGATGAACACTGTATATTTATTGATTGTTTTTCTTGACAGCTTGTCATGAGATGATTAATAATTCTCTGATTCTTTTGTAGGCATCTCTGTCCAATGATTACACAGCATCAGTAAACCGTGTGATCTGGAGTCCTGATGGAACGCTTTTTGGTATGTTCTACTGAGTTTTTCTGCGGTGTAGTGCTCTCTCATTCACTATTGAGTTCTCTTGCTGTCCACCCTTTTTCTGATATACAAAGTTCAGGAGTTTAAGTTTGATTTTCTATGTTGATACTTCAGGTGTTGCGTATTCTAAGCATATTGTGCACATATATTCCTATCATGGTGGGGATGATCTTAGAAACCACCAAGAGGTTTGTTTGTCTCTTTGAAGACCAGTAGATTTTGTATATTAGGAAGCTTATAATTTGTCTATTAAATTTATGACTGTTCTTGCTTATCTCCTATCTATACATTGAAAGCACAAGGTCCGTAGCTTATCTGATTAACATATAGCTGCTTACTCATTTTTTTGTGAATCAGATTGAGGCACATGCTGGGAGTGTCAATGATCTTGCTTTTTCTTATCCAAACAAACAGCTTTGTGTTGTAACCTGTGGAGAGGATAGGGTCATCAAGGTCAGTTTGTCATATTACATTTTGTGATGGATCCCAATAAGAAACCATTTTTGAGAGTTCTGGGTTTGCAGGTATGGGATGCAGTCACTGGTGCAATGCAGTATACTTTTGAGGGTCATGAAGCGCCTGTATATTCTGTATGCCCTCATCACAAAGAAAATATTCAGGTAATAATTTACATTTCTGTTTGTGTGTGTATCACTTAGTTTGTAGTCTTTTTCTTCCATTGTCTAAACTCTGCAAGATTGGAAAAGGAAAAAAAGAATGTGCAAGGAGAAGACATACAAACACAATCAAAAACAAGAAAAAAAAAGCGTGGTTACATCTGAAGTAGAAATCTTGCTCAAATACCTGCATGTGCCAGGGACAGACATAGTCTTGTTACTTGTAGGTTATAATCAATAGAGTCAACTTCAGTATATTTTCTCACGTATTTTATCTGTGGATATTTTAGTTTTCAGAGGGCTTACATGTGTGCTATTAATCATCTGAAATTATGTCCATTCAATTGGCTGCTGATAACATTTGTGTTATCACAAGCTCCTTTAAGTCCATGCCATTGGAGTGGATAAACATGAATATGTTGAATAGTGAATGTGTTAATTCTTCATCTTTATACGTGTGCATGCACATTTGTGTTTTCCTCTCGAAAATCCAATGTTGTCACTGAACTTGGTTTTTAAAAAGTGGTGGGGCAAAATACAATTTAGCATTGGACTTTTCTATTTGATTAAAATGGATGTAATTAATTTATAGAAGTTCCTCTCTAACTTTATATTTCTCTATAATGATCATGTTCATTGGTGTTCTTTACATAAGAGTAAAGTATGATTTCAAGTTCTATTCGGATGTTACAATTCATTGGGTGTTAATTCTCAACAAGCCATTTTAGTGTTTATTTTTTATCAATAATATGGAATATGACATATCAGATTTTGATGAAATTCATATGCTAATGTTTTATTGATGATTTATTTAGATTATGCTCTAGTTCTAAAGTCTCCTTCCCCAGTTTTCCATTCATACAACGAGTATACATAAGTATCCGATTTTTCTCTGACCTAAAAGAATGAAAATTCGAAAGCAAGACATGTCAATTTGTGATACAAACCTCTCTACTGCATTTAGCTTTGTGTTAAATACCGGAAGTTAATCTTTCAGAACTATTTTAGATTTATTAAAGTCCTAATCTGATATTTGATAGTTATCAAGTTGAATTTCATGGTTTTTAGTGGGATGCTTTATTGATAAAAGGTGGCATATGTTGGCTATGTATTAGCTGCTGTGGGTTCACTTGTTACACTTGCACTGTTATGTTAGTCTTTCTCACTTGTCTTTTCTGCCTTGAGTCAAAATACTGATTGAAGAGTATCACAATATGGAACATACATCTTTAGATTTGGAAGCCTTGTGCTTGTAACATTAGCCGACTGTTGGATACCCTTGGCCTTGATAGGAAAATAATATTCTTTTTCATTGTAGTTTATTTTGGTTCACATATTGCCTGCTTGTGTTCTTGTTAAGATTTCTAATTATGTTCTGACATGGTTCTACAGTTCATATTCTCAACTGCAACTGATGGAAAAATAAAGGCGTGGTTGTATGATAACATGGGTTCTAGGGTTGACTATGATGCACCTGGGCATTCATCTACCACGATGGCATATAGCGCTGATGGAACCAGGTTCAGACATAAACTTTATGCTTCTTTTGTTTCCCCTTTTTTCGGCTGATGCATGATCTTGTGGTTTAAATATTCACTGTATGATCCTTGTACGGTTCATAGATTGTTCTCATGTGGTACAAACAAAGAAGGGGAATCATTTCTAGTTGAATGGAATGAAAGTGAAGGAGCTGTGAAGCGTACATATCATGGTCTTGGGAAGAGATCTGTAGGTGTTGTGCAATTTGATACCACTAAGAATCGGTTCTTAGCCGCTGGTGACGAGTTTACGATCAAATTCTGGGACATGGATAATACAAATTTGTTGACAAGTGTTGATGCAGAGGGCGGATTACTGGTAATTGTTAGACTGCATCATGGTTTGTTTGTCTGATGATTACTTCATTGCAAAGTAATACATGTCTTTGGAGCCTGCAGACTTCTCCCTGTATTAGATTTAACAAGGAAGGAATACTGTTGGCTGTCTCCACGAATGACAATGGAGTTAAAATTTTAGCAAATTCGGATGGAATTAGGCTGCTTCGAACAGTAGAAAATCGTACATTTGATGCTTCTAGAGTTGCTTCTGCAGCTCTTGTTAAGGTAAGTTTATCAAATTTAGTTGATCTACTGCAAGTACATCTTCTGAATCCATCATGTTTATTCAGGCACCTACTATTGGCACTTTTCCTTCTACCAATGTCACTGTTGGAACAAGCCTTGGTGATAGAACTCCTCCTGTAGCAACCATGGTTGGGATTGTGAGTTTTTCCTCATATCTATAATTAATCTATGAATGAATGAGGATTGCATTGGTTTTTATGATGTTTAATTATGTAATATTCTCTTTTTTTCTCTGTAGAATAATGATACTCGAAGTTTAGCTGATGTCAAACCCAGAATTGTTGATGAAGCTGTTGATAAATCTAGGATATGGAAACTGACAGAAATTAATGAACCATCACAATGCCGCTCTCTGAAGCTTCCTGATAGTTTATCACCAATAAGGGTATGATATGATATTAAAATTGTATATGTTCTTCATTTTCTTCATTTTCTGTTGGCAATGCATGCATGCTCCTGCAAAGTGGGGAATTTGCTTGAATGCTTCCCTATTACATTTCAGAAAAATAAATAAATAACCTGTTATATTGCATGTACTCATTACTGTACATGTTTAGTGTATGGAATACAATATTTTGCCTATATAATATTACTGTTCTCATGTGATTCATTCAAGTTTTTTGTGCTAAGGTAGGGTCTTCCCCTTTTCTCCTCTTTTTTTCTTTCTAAATTTGAATTTAAAAATTAACTCAGAATTTTAGGACTGCAGATGTCTGTGGTGGGTACTGGAATGACAACTTTTTTATTTCTTAATCATTATAAACACAAATATTGGTGTAGAAATAGTTTATTTTATTTATTTCCTTATTTTGTACAGACTGCTGTACTATTGTACTGCACTACCAGTATTATAAATAAGACATCAAAGGACAGTGATATTCACTGACTCATTCACCAAACTTAGGGTTTCCCTATGATCCTTTCTCTCTCAACATGGTATCAGAGTCTCTATGACCATGGTTGTGAAATCGGGAATCAAATCGCGAATCGGAAGACGTATTTTCCGAATCGTGAATCGAAACGTATCATGAATCGTAAGATCAATATTAGCATTTTAAAGTCAAATAGTGAAAATCTAAGCTTCAACGTAAATAAAATTCAAGTCATATATATTCAAAAAGACCAAAAGATCAATATTTTGAACCCAATAGCCAAAAAGGGACAAGGAATCTGAAACAGTGGAGAGTGGAGACCACCCAAACCCAGCCAAAACCCAAGGATGCACGTGAAGCAGAACCAGCAGACCACCCAAAGCCAAGAACATGTGAAAATGGGGACAAAAGCACATGTGGGGACCAAGATCGGGTCTATTTCTCACTTTTAAGAAGGGAGGGGGGAACTTTCATCACTTTCCCCCCCGTTCTGTAAAAAAAATTGCAAAAAAAACAAAAATAAGGTTTTTTTCAAACCGGGTCATGCAAGACCTGACCCTTTTTTACGTGCAACCCGGTTTCTGCAGAATCGCGATTTGAGCAATTCCCTCTGCGATTCCAGTGATTCATGGACAATTCCGGCGAGAAACCGATTCTCACCTATGATCTGTATCGCCAGAAGCATGTTTCGCATCGAATCATATGAATCGTATCGAGATTCATACGATTCTAACTACAAAGTCTATGACCAATTGGTCCGGAGTTCGATCCTTGGCTCCTCCATTCTTCTAAATAGAAAAAGTTTAATTTTAGCACAAGGTAGAGTGGACTTGTGCATTATTCACGCTTCATGCCCAAAGGGCTCTTGCTTGCATAAGGGGGTGTGTTAGAGATATAAAGCTATTCATGTACCTTTACCTAACAGCTTAAGCTTTTAGGAGTGTTGGTTCTTCACAATTGGGTTTGTAGGAAAATTAGAAGTAGAGATGAAAGGAGGGGAATCCCATTTCTATGTTAGTATATATACACAGAATATCATAGGTTGATATTTGTATCAGCAATTCATTGAGCTGTATAAGCTTTTGAGCCACTTTTGCCAATCAGATTGGACATAGTGCAACCACTAAATAAGTGACTATACTAGGGAGGTTGTAATTGTCTAACATCTGCCTAACCGGAGACAGAGAGCTAATTTGGATCATGCTTAGCTTGTTGCATTTGGAATTTTCTTTTCCTTTTTGTAGTAATTTGCAAGCCTTTCGGCTTTTAGATGGTATAAAATTTCATTAAAAAGGGCCAAGAGTGGAAATTTTGTAGACAAGCAGGAAGTACACAACTACGACCATCCAAGGAAAGAAAACAAATTATATAGGAAACTCACAAAAGGAACACCCTAGAAACAAATAAGCATATTGGAAAACAATTTTTTTTGATAAAATTTGAGCCATGATATGTTTCTAGAGAAAGGAAATTCCGTATGTTTATAGGTGTTACCAAGCTTAGCTGAATTCTTTGAGATGCATGAAACTTATTTTATGTTTGTGGTATACTTTCAATTATGATAAGACATTTTAAATATTGTTTCAGGTTTCTAGGTTAATTTATACAAATCAAGGGGTTGCCATTTTGGCATTGGCAGCAAATGCTGTTCACAAGCTTTGGAAATGGCAGAGAAATGATCGGAACACTTCAGGGAAGGTAATGAAGCTTCTGTAATACATGGTTGCATTTGCGTTTCAATGTGTTAATGTCCATAAGATTGTTATTGACAAGAATTTCTCTTATATAGGCCACTGCAAGTATTCTACCACAACTATGGCAACCATCCAGTGGAATACTAATGACTAATGATATAAGTGATACAAACCCAGAGGATGCTGTCTCATGTTTTGCACTCTCAAAGAATGACTCATATGTTATGTCAGCTTCAGGGGGAAAAATTTCTCTATTCAACATGATGACATTCAAGGTAGATGGGTTTGTTTTTGTATGTTTTTCTCTTTTGATCATGGAAATATTGAATAGTAGTTCTTGTAGCTAATTCTATGTTAGTGAAAAACTTCGTCTTAGTAGTTAATACTGATATACTGAAATTTAAAGCCAATGGCCAAGTTAGACAGTATTTGGTCTGCTTTGCTGATGGGAGTAGTCCTCAGTATGACAAACAAAAAGGCGAACCTGCTCATTTTATGATTTTATCATTTGTTTCTTTCCTTTCCTCTTCCTTTCTTGAGCATTGTTTAAAGGTCAAAGAGGATAGGAACTGAAAAAACGTGAGCACTGCCATGGTTCAATGATTTTCCTTTTTCTCCCGCCTTCTTTTTTCTCTTCTCGCCATTAATTTTCTGTCTTCTTTTTGGTTTATTCCTCTGTAAATTTTAGTATCCTCTGTTTGCAGTTTTTTTTCTTCTTCCTTTTCTCCCCACTTAAAATGCTTCTCTGCTTCTTTCTGCCTTGGTGCTGTTGCATCTATCTATTGATTAATTATCTCAGTTTAATGCTGGAAATTCTAAAATACACTAGTAAAAGAATACTTATCTGAATACTTTGTAAGCTATCATCTAAGTTATGTTTAGTTGCAATTTTTCTAAAAAGCTCAGGTGTCAATTTGCCTGGCAAAGTGCCTTGCATGGGTCTAGCACCTTTTGGCGAGAGGAGTCTGTGTCCCTTTTGGTGACACTGCTTAACATGTTCATTTCAGTTTTTCTCTTGCTATTATTTCTTGTGATTACATTAATTTCTGTGAATCCTAACTGCAGACGATGACAACTTTCATGCCGCCACCACCTGCTGCTACATTTCTTGCATTTCATCCTCAAGACAACAATATTATTGCTATTGGCATGGAGGACTCTTCTATACAAATTTATAATGTTCGAGTGGATGAGGTATCACTCTATGCAAGGCTTAAAGATGTCGAATGAGTTTCATAAATTGTTGGTTTTTTAAAAATCTTTGACATTGGTGTTTTTATTTTTCAACAAGGTCAAAACCAAGCTAAGAGGTCATCAGAAGAGAATTACTGGTCTTGCTTTTTCTCATGTTCTAAATGTGCTTGTATCGTCTGGAGCTGACTCTCAGGTAAGGAATTTTGACTTACAACAGTGTTGCTATCAGTGGTGCACTACCGAAAGCTAAAAGTCACCTTTAAGGAAGAAGTAGCTTTTTGTTGCTGTGATAGTCCGGTGATGTTTAACCCTCGGATTGTGCTTAGCTGAGCTTTTGTTCTGTGTGTCCGTGTGTGTTTCATAATGGCCTTTCCTTCTCCATTTGACTGGAACCGTTTGCAATTTCTTTTCCAAGTAGAAAAGATCATTGGATTTGGGATTATAAAGGCATCACTGAGTGGAGAATGATTTCTTATAATGACTGCTTTTGGAAGCATAATGTTGAAAATTACTATAAGTTATTATTGACCATGTTACCTGGACATCAAGAATGCATTCATTAATTTTGTTTATGCCCAACAGTTGTGTGTTTGGAGCACAGATGGATGGGAAAAGCAGGCAAGTAAATTCCTGCAGATGCCCAGTGGACGAGCACCAGCATCTCTTGCAGATACTCGTGTCCAATTTCATCTAGATCAGACACATTTGCTGGCTGTACATGAAACACAAATAGCCATATATGAGGCACCGAAGTTGGAATGCCTAAAGCAGGTGTGCCAGTTATATATACAAGTCTGAATTTATGCATTTAGTTTGATTTGATCTGGTGGAGTGCATTATGTTATTTATTTGGTTTCTGTATTTCAATGTGATGTCTAATTTAAGCCTGCAAACTTACTTATTCTGCAATTTCATTTTTGTATAATCAGTGGGTGCCTCGAGATGGTTCAATCACACATGCTACATATTCATGTGACAGTCAATCAATATATGTAAGCTTTGAAGATGGAAGTGTTGGGGTTCTCACTTCCTCAACGCTTAGATTAAGATGTAGAATAAATCAAACTGCTTATCTCCATCCCAACCCAAGGTGAGATTTATTATCAGGTGTAATGAAAGATCTGTAGTTGTAATTTTCTTATATCTAACAAAATTCTTTTGACAGCATGAGAGTGTATCCTCTTGTCATTGCTGCACATCCCTCCGAACCCAATCAATTTGCATTAGGACTTACAGATGGTGGAGTGCATGTAATTGAACCACTAGAGTCAGAAGGAAGATGGGGCTCTCCACCTCCAACTGAGAATGGTGCTGGGCCAAGCACTACTTCAGGTGCCACCATTTCAGAGCAACCCCAAAGGTGATGGTGCATCGTGTAGTACTTGATTGCATGTGATCCCGCCCCCTGGTTCCTCCATTCGGTTTGCAAGGGGAAGCTGCGGAACTTAGGTGTTTATAGTTTTAGGATACACCAAGTGAACCAATCACCTTGTTAGTGGCTTCCTAACCAATTGCTGCTCCATTGGATTGTCAAAGTATGTTTACTCATCTAGGATCATAAGGCAAGTTTATATATACTGTAAATTGCGCTGGGGCGTTGCAGAGTGGAGGGTCAATGTCTGATATTGTTTTCCCCGTTATGGTTGGGCCTCCTTTTATTTCGTGTAGTTTTCTATATATAGTGAGCTAGTCATTGTAGTTATTTTTTCCCTGCTGAAGTTAGCTAGTCTCATGCAGTTCTGTTTATTTTACCCTCTATGCAAGGATTCTTTTAGAGCTATCAATGATATAGTTTGCTTCACCATTCCTCATCTCTTTTGGCTTTACTGTTCATTCCACCGGTAAATTTTTATATTTGAGGCAACGAGGCTCCTACAATGGATGTGTTATGCTTTTGATTTATTTAGATTTCATTGCCTGAAATAACTATTATCAAGTTAAACTCTGACTAGTAATTCTAGTTGACCTTGTTAAAAGTTTGTTTTTACAGCAATCTTGATATATTATAGAGTATATAGGCCACTCAGTTCTTAAAAGTATCTTTCATTCGCAAATTAGTTAAGTTTATAAAATTTGTATAAATTTAGTTATTTTGTTATTTTTGGTTGATCAAGTTAAACTGTGACATTTGACGCGACATTTCAAGTATTTATGTGTAATATTAAGTGTTACGTTAAATGTCGATTTAGCTTAGTGAGTTTTAATCCTCTCATACATAGAGCACTTAATTATTCATTCACTAAGCTGAGTGGCACTGGTAGTACTATATACTTGGTTGAAGCAGTCCATAAAATGTGTCAGGGCATTACCATCTTTGTCCAACACAGGTGACCCTTCCATGACGGCTAGCTCTAATGGTGGGTATTCTATGGCTCTACTAACACAATTGGAAAATCAAAAGCTTTAGGAATTGGGAGGAGGAGGCACAAGACGGTGGCATGGAAGAACTGCTTGCCGTGTTGGGTACAAGGTAAGGTCATCTGATATGGCGAAAGTGGCCAAGAAGCTGGAACAACTTAAAGAAGCTATGAGTATTGTTCATGACAGCATTGTTAGAAATTAATAATGAAGAAAATTGTAGAATAATTAAGGAGTTATATAAGATCACAATAAGGCCCTAGAAATAGACATTCATGAATCTAGATATACATGAACTTAAGAATTAGAATTTATGTCATTAAATTAGGACTTGTGACTTTCTAATCTTTGATCCAATTCCTTTTTAAAAATAGAGGTATCTGTATGAGGCAATCATACATGACATCTTCTCAAATTCTCTAACCACCATACTTCCACTATATCAGAGCTTGCACGATCATTTGATCCCATTGCTTTCTAAGACTCTATAATGTTATTTTCATGTTTTAATACCCTTTTTCAATACTCATCAAGTCAAGTCCCCATCTGACTATTGGAGCAACCAAATAAAGATTTTCCTTTCTTAAGAATTATGAGATGTTATAGAAGAAGACTATCAAGAGCAGCAAGTATCAACCTTGATGGGAAAGTAATTGAAGACCTATAAAGAAATAGAGGAAAAATGCAAGTGTTCTTTGTTTTATTCAACAAGGCATGAGAAAGACAGCTTATCCAAGAATCTTTAATATTATGATGACAAAAGATAGTTGTGAGATCCTGCATAAGGAGTTCAAAGGCTCAGATAAATTAGTTTTTGTCAAACTATAAGGATTATGAAGGGATTTTGAGCAACTATCAATGAAGGAGAATTAAAAGGTTAAAAAAAAAAATCTAAAGTGGCTGAGATTGTTAATAAAATTAAAAGTTTTGGTAGTTCTATTCAAGAGAAGAAGATTGTAGAGAAAATTCTTAGAAGTTTGCCATAAAGATTTGATTATATTGTTGTTGCAATAGAAGTAGCCAAAGACTTTTCTCAAGTCATCAGGTATGAACTAATGAGTGATCTTGAAGCCTATGAAAAATGAATGACCAAATTTGAAGATTAGGCAATTGTGCAAGCATTTCAAACAAAGATGAATTTTTCCAAGAATAGAAATTACCAACAACCACATAGAAGAATCGGAAGATCAAACCAATATAGGCCAAGAAACAATGACAATACCATTCCTTGATGCTCCATTTGCAAGGAAGACAACACTAACTGTAATAGTTCATATCACAAGGTAATAGACTGCTCAAAGAAGGAGAAGAACAATGTCGATTTCATAGAAATTGTAGAAGAGACTTTTGAGACGCTATTGTAAATATCTAACTCCTCACAAGAAGAGCAAGGAGAGTGGTATGTTGACAATGGTTGCAGTACACATGACAAGAGTCAATGAACATTTTGTTTCTTTGGATGACAAATTCAAATCCAAAGTGAAACCTAGAGAGAGAAGTCCTTGATTGTAGAAGGAAAATGAGATATTGTTGTCCAAACTAAACAAGGTAATCAAAAAAATTATCACATAAGTTCTTTATAATCCTTCATTGTCTCAAAATTTGTTAAGTGTTAGGCAACTTGTTCAAAAAGGATATGAGGTGAAATTTGATGAAAAAGGATGCACCATCATAGACAAGAATAAGGACCAATTGGTGACTCTAATTCCAATGGGCCCTAATAAGGTTTTTCCTTTGATAATGTCACCATCAAGTTCAAAATCAAGTCCCAAAGAAGATTCATCTCCTCCAAGAAAGATGAGATCAATGCAAGACATTCATCAAACTTGTCTTGTTGCTACTTTTACATGTGAAACACACAAATTTCAAGAAGTTTCTAAAGAAGAATGGAAGGATGAGAAATTCAACATGATCAAGAAAAATTATCCAAGAGAGGTCATGAAGAAGCCAAAGAACAAAACCACTAGATTCATGACCAAGAATCCAATATTTGTTAGACATTTTCCCAGAACCAATTTCTCAAGACTTGCTTTTTCGAAGCAAGCTTGGAGTTCAAGATAAGCTCTACCTGCAAGCCTTGAACCGTATACCGAGCTCTACTTGCTTCCATTATTGGTCATAAAAAAAAAAAAGATAAGCTTTTTATGGTTCTTACATTATTTGGTCTTCAATCTTATCTTAAACCTGTGTGTCACTAGATCCTAGTTAGTCCTGACGTTTCGTACTTAGAGGATGTGTTTTCTTAAATGTTGTGTTACTATTTCGTATGAAGCACCTCCTAAGCCCCCTTCTGCTGAGCCATCTGCCTTTGCCTCTCAAGCCACTGATAAAGGCAGTCGGGGTTGTAATCGCGATAGTGGAGGTACTCAAGGCTCTTGATTACAATGCACTTATTTCCATGAGTATGGTCATACTTGAGAATTTTGTCATTCTATTAATGGTAGCCCAATCAATCTAATGTTGTTTCGACTACTTCCTAGCGAGATACTGCCACCTTGTCTTGAGCCCTATAAGATCCTAGCTACCACTACAATCTTTGGAGTTGAATACGTGAATTTCTTACTATACCAGGCCGCCACACAACCATCATGTCCCATTGCTTCCACTCTCCAAACTTGTAATTTGGTTGCTTGTCTTACTTATTTCTAGCCTACTTGGACTATGAGTTTTAGACCATGGTTCTTATGGTATAATTTTTGGTAGTGTTTATCTTTATTCCATTATTACTAGTTCTTCTTATCTTCCTTTAATTACTTTAGCAAATGGTGCAAAAACTGTCACCAAAGGCAATGGTAATTCACCCTTTTCCCTCCTTCACTGTACACTTTGTACTTCATAACCTTACTTGTTCTTTCAATCTTATCTTTATTAGTAATTTAGCTTGCTCTCTTTATTGTGTTGTTATCTTTGTAAATGGCTTTGTTCTTATGTAAGACTGCGGTTTTGGGGCAGATGATTGGCACAGAGTGAGTCCTAGGGGTTGTATCATCCTACTTTGCCTCCATCTCCTATTGCTGGCACTTCAATTGTCTCTCCCTCTTCTCCATAGCTACTTGGGCCATTATATAGCCTTTCCAAGATTTAAATATTTCATCTTTTTCTTCCCTAGAGTAAGTCGTGCTAGCTTGGAAAACAAGCTCATGCTTCGTTTCTAAAGTGTGTTAATAACCATGTTGCATCTCCTTTTATATTAGTTAACACTAATGCTTAAGGTCTTAGTAAAGTCTGCACTATTTTGGGATATCACTATTTTTTGACATTTATGTTTTGTTTGGATGCATGAGAGAAAACGGGTGAAAAAAAAAAGAGAAGAAAGAAAATGGATATAACAAAAAATGGATAAAAAAGTATATATATTTTTTCATATGTTTAGATGAAGAGAAAATACAAAAAAGAAAAATAAAAAAATAATAAAGAAAGAAAATATATATCTATAAAATGACATGTAACCTTATTACATATGTAATAAAATACAAATATATCTTATTTTCTCTTTTATATCTTATATCTCTACAAACACACTTCTCATAAATTATATAAATAAATAAATTTAACAATAAATAATAATTTTAAAATTGTTAGAGTATTGACACTTAAATTATAAAATTTGATATTGAGTTATGTTTAACTAAAAATAGACCTTCACTTCTATAGTGGCGCTGTTGGTGTTGTGTTTGAAAAGGGTGTGGGCTATGAAATGATTGTGTTGGCCACCATTGTCCTTGGTGGAGCAGAAGGGCTCTGGAGCGGAGAAATTTTTTCAGTGGGTCCCATTGCAATTCTTTTCTTTCTTCTCTCTTTTTTCTTCGCATCTAGAACCAAAATTCACCCATTTTCTCATTATTATATTTTCTTTCTTTTAATTTTCCCCCAAACCAAATAGATAATTAACCTAAGTTTAGGATGGAGGAGTTTAAAGAAAAATGAACGAGAGGATTAATTTTTTATTTTTAAATTAAAAAAATTATAAAATACTTATAAAATAAATAAATATGATTAGAAGATTATATAATAATATATCATTTTAAAAACTCTCAACTAAAACTAATAAGTGGTTGGTTGGAGTGATAAGTGGCTTTAATTTTAGGTGTCGGATTAAATATTTGATTCATAGAGTCGTTATTGTTAGAAGGACTCATAACCATCATATTTTAGAACTTGAATATAATTAGTCTTATATTCAAAAGATATGAAAATATTCGTAGTTTAAAAAAAAATTATCAAGTAAAAGAGAATGTTGACTAAAAAATAAAAAATAATCCATCTAATCCCTTCTCCAAACCCCTCGATTCAAACATAAGATTAGTGATGAATATTTCATTGTACTTAGTTATTTTTAATGAAATATCGATCAATGTTGTTTTATATTTTTATATAATCTTTTTATGGATCAGGATCTATGTCATAAGAGAGATACACAAAAACAAAATTATTAGGTACTAAACAAACACTTATGAATCTTACCATAATAAAATTTGTATATTTTTCTCACATAACATGACCCTATTATGTGAGTGAGTAAGATGATATGGGAGGATCCAAATAATCTTTTTATGTTGATACTCACAATTCATTTAATATATGCAAAATTTTGTTATTAGAATTTTTAATAAAATGAGTTGACATACTTATTGAATTTTTTATAAATGAATAATCCTTATTACTTTACCTTATTAGAGTATATTTGATTTTAATTAATTATTTGGATTAATCATTTTTTTAATTAAAATTTATTTTATTTAAAATCTATCATGTTTGTTTAAAGTGTGTAAAATTAATGATAAGTTAAAACTATTTTTTCATAACTAAAAATAACTTTTTAGAAAAAATTTTATTTTAAACTTTAATTATTTAATTTCAGATTATTTCAAAAGTTTTGAGAGAGAAATCCTTATTTACCTTCAATCAAGTAATTTTTTAAAGCTTTTTAGTGTGTAAAATTTTCTTGTTTGTTTGAAGTGTGTAAAATTGATTACAAGTTAAGATTATTTTTTGATAACTAAAGATAAATTTTTTAGAAAAAATTTTATTTTCAACTTTAATTATTTGATTTCATATTATTTCAAAATTTTTTAGTGAGAAATACCTATTTATTCCTAACTAAGTAACTTTTTAAGCTTTTATTTTAAGCTTTTTAATTTGTAAAATTTATCTTATTTGTTTAAAATGTATAAAATTAATTATAAATTAATATTATTTTTTCATTAACTAAAAATAATTTATTTAAAAAACTTTTATTTTAAACTTTAATTATTTAATTTAAAATTATTTCAAAAATTTTAAAAAAAAAATACTTATTTATCCTCAATCAAATATTTTTTTATTATTTCATGTATTTTTTTAATAATTTAATACATAAAAATAATTATTTTTATATAATCCAAACAAAACTCTTTATCTTAAAATTAATTATAAATTAATATATTTAAACATAAATTAATTATTTTATAATTAATTATTTTAAAAATTAATTCCATACATAATTAATTTTTAATATAATATTTTTTTCACAATTAATTCAAATTCACGGTTACTTGATCTTATCAACGACCCCTTAGCCGGTAGTATTAGCTTAAATACATCTACCCCATATTTTACACAGTCCGTGAATAATTTTCTGTTGATGATTGTGGACGACGATACGAGTCATCCTAGAATTCCAGAAAGGCCAGTTGACAACAAAATAGACGAAAAAGAGGAACACTGGGTGAGTGAGTGTCACCAAAAATACATGTCGACCAACGTGGTGGTTCTAGACAACGGCGGCGGCCTCATAAAAGGCGGCCTCGGCGGCGAAAGGGATCCCTCCGCCATCATCCCGAACTGCCTCTACCGCTCCCCCTCCTCCAAAAAATGGCTCATCCACACCGACGACACCACCGCCACCGCCGAACCGGACCTGACCTCCGCCGCCGTTCGCCGCCCCATGGACCGTGGTTACCTCATCAACCCAGACCTCCAACGAGAAATCTGGTCCCACCTCTTCTCCTCCATCCTCCGCATAAACCCAACCCACTCCTCTCTCCTCCTCACCGAACCCCTCTTCACCCTCCCTTCCATCCAGCGCTCCCTCGACGAGCTCGTCTTCGAAGATTTCAACTTCGCCTCCCTCTGCGTCGCTGACTCCCCCTCCCTCGTTCACCTCTACGAGGCCAGCCGCAGGCCCAATGGGCTCCTCTCCAGGGCCCAGTGCAGCCTCGTCGTCGATTCCGGTTTCTCATTCACCCACGCCTCCCCCGTCTTTCAGAACTTCACGCTCAATCACGCCGTCAAGAGGATCGATTTGGGTGGGAAAGCCTTGACCAATTATCTTAAGGAGTTGGTTTCTTTTCGTTCTGTTAATGTTATGGAGGAGACTTTCATCATCGATGATGTTAAGGAGAAGCTCTGCTTTGTTTCCCTCGATCTCCCCCGCGACCTCCAAATCTCCAGGTGCCTCTGTTCATAACATATTTTTATGTTGTTATATGTTGTTTTTGGGCATTTGGCCATAACATGTTGTCTTTGTGTAGGAAGACTGGAAAAGAGAATCTCTTGAGGTGCACTTATGTGCTTCCGGATGGGGTTACATACACAAAGGGGTTTGTTAAAAATCCAGATCAAGCTCGCAGATATCTTACTTTGACCGATGGTGGCCTTCCACATCCTCCTCCGGGGGAAATGAATGACGCCGAAATGACTGAGCAGCAGCCTGAGGACAGAAAGAGAATTGATTTGACAAAAAATGTATGCTTTTGGTGTAACTTTGATTTTATATCAATGATTTTAATTGTATTCTTTCACTCTGTCTTCTGTAGGAATTTGACTTGACAAACGAACGCTTTCTTGTCCCGGAGATGATCTTCCATCCTGCAGATTTGGGTCTGTATAATTCTAGTGTTATTTTCAAATGAAATTCAAGTTGCTTTCAGTTAATTCTTTGATGGATGAGATTTTCAAGTGACTGTATAATTCTCTGCGAAATGCTGAACAAAAAGGTGTGCAGGAATGAACCAAGCTGGGCTAGCAGAATGCATTGTACGAGCTGTTAATTCCTGCCATCCACATCTACACCCTGTACTCTATGAAAGGTAACTCGTGCCAAGAAGTATTTGGATGGTCCTGTTTGTGGATATTTGCATTTTCTAAATTCTCGGTTTCATTTTTCAATGCTGTGTGTGCATTTTTTGGCAGCATCATTTTAACTGGTGGAAACACCTTATTTCCTCAGTTTGCTGCGAGACTGTAAGTTCTTTGTTTGCGTCACTGCACTTTGTACCATCAATTTTTCGCACTTTAGTGCCTTTTCTTTTTTGGCCCTGTATAGCGAGGTGTGCAAATTTAAATAATTGATGCTAAATGAATTGTAGAGAGAGGGAGCTTCGGCCTCTGGTTCCTGATGACTATCATGTGACGATAACTACTCAAGAAGAGTAAACATCTTTCCTATTTTCTAAGTAGTTTTGTTTCATGTATGTTGAGAATTTCCATAAAAGAACTTATGGTTCTTCTACAGTCCCATACTTGGGGTTTGGCGTGGAGGATCGCTGTTGGCTTCGAGTCCAGATTTTGAAGCAATGTGTGTGACCAAGTCTGAGTATGAGGAACTTGGTTCTGCTAGATGTCGCAAGAGATTCTTTCATTGACCACACTGCATGCTTATCAACATGGATACGCTTATCTTGCATGTAAGCCAAATATGCAGTGTTTATTATTGAGATTCATAAAGATGTCATTTATTATTCTTTTAACATTTCCTAATTCCTACAGCTTCCTCACAAGCAAATGGTGCATGGGAGAGAAGACAGTGGATTGCCAGTGCAACAAGTGCGCAAATGGAGAATACTGATTAAACCCACTTTACGTGTATTGCATGATTCAGCCATGTGATATGTTTTGTCCTCTGAGATCTTTCCAATGAAATGTTACTTGGGGCCAAGGTGTGAATTATGGATGATCATCTTGTCTCCAAAGGGTTTATTTGAGAAGTAAGCTGCAGTCTACAGCTTCCAGGAGAGCATGATGTAGGCAGACCTGTATTTTGGATCAGAGTCCATGGGATGGTGACTTCCCTTTTTGTCTGCAACAAGTGTCGCATGCTTTTAATGAGCCATCTAATTTGTGATTGCTGTGATCTTGCAAATGATATATAATATCCATCATCAGAAGAAGTTAGCCTTAAGCATTTCAGTGTTTGTAATGTTGTGAATTGCAGGGATTCTTGCTGTGATTTTATTGCAAGTAGCATTTCACTGACATTAAAATCATCTAAATTTTACCAATTTCTTTCTTTGTGAGTAAACTAGTAATTTGGTCCTTGAAAATAGCTTACACTCGCAATTTAGTTTATGAATTTATTTTTACATATAAGTTAGTCCTTAAAATTTTAAAACACACAAGTCAGTCCTTCTGTTATTTTTCCATCCCAAATTAAACGGTAATATGTGATGTGGCATATTAAGTGCTTACATGTACTATTAAATGCCACATATCAAGTAAGTGGTGGTCGGCAAGTGATAAGATTGGTTGGGTAGGCTGATCAAGGGAAAATGGATTGTCTGATCAATCATCTTCGATTGATAATTGTCAAGATCAAAGGGAATGATGGTCGGATTGATCGGGGACGATCAATCAGTTGTTGTTCCAGATGGAATAAGGGTTTGATCCGTCAGAACCGATCAATTTAGTTGGTGGGGATGGAAAAACATAGTGATCAGTAATAACTAATCGGTTAAGGATAAGTTCGGTCAGTTGAATTGATGGAGAAATTATTAAGGGGATCAGTCGGTTGATGAGCTGAAGGATAATGAGTTAGGAGCAAGGTCTGCTCAGTCGGTTAGGAGATCTGAGTGATATGCTAAGGATATTTCTCACCTACACGACGTAATTGGAAGGACTAGGCATGTGACGTAACCTGTCATGTGGCATTTAACGGTACACGTAAATACTTAACACGTCACATCACGTGTTACAGTTTAATTTTGGAAGGAGAAATAATAGAATAAATAAGTTGTTATGTGTTTTAAAAGTTTAAGGACACAGAATAACTAAGTTGTTATATGTTTTAAAATTTTAAGGACTAACTTATATGTAAAAATAAATTTAGGGACTAAATTATAATTGCAAACTATTTTCAAAGACTAAATTGAATTCCTTTCTTTTTTCTGCCATTCGGATCTTGTTGGAATTTGAACTTTCCATTCGATGTGCAATCATCAACCTTGGTTCTTGACTCTTTTTGGCCCCAAGTTCCACTTGCTTAAGCTATTAAATTTTACTGGTTTCTTGGAATAAGCAATTTGACCATTTCTTATAAATGACACTTGGGGCAAGTATTAGTAGGGTTCGGCTTTGGTTGTGAATGTAGTGGCCTTTCACTTCGTCTTCAATATGTTCTCCAGTTGTAATTAGTAGCTTCAACCATTCTAGCAAAAGCAGTTAAAAACCAAGACGCTATCGCCATTCTATTTTATTTTAGAGATTTTTGGCTGAGGAAATGACAGTTGAGAATACTTCTTTCTGTAAGTCCTAAGTAACCTCACTCGAGTATAAAAATCTCATATATTGCTGGAGCTGTTGCTCTTTTTCATACAAGAACTGAGGCGGCTTCCCCTGCTTTGTGCAGCACAATACCTAAAAAGGAATGGAATTGGAGGAATCTCGTTGGGTTGGACAAGAGCCTGAGGCTGGAGTTTGAAATGAACCAATTTTCTTGACTTCAGCTCGATGTGAACAAGGTTTCGAAAACCGCGGTGTTTGACTCAATTAGCTCGTTAGCTCAAGTTTTACTTTCGTCTTATAATTTTGTAATTAATAATTATGTGATTATGAGTTTATGGCTAAATTTACCACAATTAATGGTATCTAATGTGTAAAGTGGCTCATGTATTTTACTATGAACTAAGCAATTATAATCCACGTTATAGTTTATAGAGGCTCCCTTTTGATTGAATCCCCTTATGTGACGTATTCCAATGCTTCATATAAACGTTGAAAATGGTGAAATCGGTTCATTTCTTTTCTTGCTGTAAGTTTTGAGCAGCATTATACTTATCTGATAACTTCAAGGATGCTTTCCCCTTAAATATGTTTCTACTACTCTGACTGTGTGTCGGTGTAAACTCATGATGCTAGTTTCATCAATTATTCATGTAAAGCTACCTATGTTGTGTAAAGAGTACATAGTGCATTGGATTTTTCTTGCTCACTGAATTATATGGTTTAATGATATATGCCCTGAAATCTGAAATCTTTAAATGGAACAATCTGAGTGATAGAAGGTTCTAACTACAACTCATCATTTCTTTTTGGTTACTGACTTCTGATAAGAGTTAATAATAATTATGTAATATTTTTATGATTGTGGTCCTATTTACTCACTGGGAAGTGAAATATTGTTAGAATTAGAAGAGCTTAAGCTGGAAGGAGCAGAAAATAAAATTATGCTACAGAACACACTGATTTCATTCATCATCATTAAAATATACAAAAGGCATCGGTACATATTTGTTGTGGTCAAAAGCAAACTTAACTACTTTGCTTAACTTGCTATTTCGACTTAACTTGTCAAAAATAGCTTAAAGACATGGACCACCTCTGCTTTCTACCTAACCAACAGTAATCAACTGACATTACTTAGAGTGTACACAAACAAAAGCTAAGCTATAGGTTTCTAAGAAAAAACTCATAGTCTAACACTCCTCCTTGAGATTTTTCTTGGAAACTCCAAGCTTTGATCTTAGGTAGTCGAATTTGGCTTTAGGAAGTGCCTTAGTTGGTATATCTGCAATCTGGTTTTCTGATCTGCAGTGCACAAGATTAATTTCTCCATGTCTTTGTGCTTCTCTAATTGCATGAAACTTGACATTTATATGCTTAGTTCTTCCATGCTGCACATGATTTTTAGTAATTGCTATTGCTGATTGACTATCCACCAGTAAATTGACAGCATTTGTATCATATCCCAAATCTGATAAGATCTTTTTCAACCAAATAGCTTGATTAGCAGCACTTGCTGCTGAAATGTACTCAGCTTCAGCTGAGGATTGTGCAACCACCTCTTGTTTCTTGGAATTCCAAGAGAACACAACACTTCCAAAAGAAAAACAATAACCTGAAGTGCTTTTAGAATCCTCTAAACTTCTTGCCTAGTCACTGCTAGCATATCCCACAAGTTCAGCACTTTCATCCTTCAAGTAGTACAGACCATAGTCTGTTGTACCTCTGATATACCTTAAAACTCTTTTAGCTGCACCTAAATGAGAGTGACTTGGAGAATGCATAAACCTTGAGAGCAAACTTGTAGAAAACATAATATCAGGTCTAGTAAAGGATAGGTATAGCAGGCTTCCAATTATGCTTCTATAAACAGAAGCATCAACTTTCTCTTCATAATCTTCCTTTGTTAGCTTTTGATTTACTACTAGTGGATTAAACACTGGTTTGGCTTTCTCCATATGAAATCTCTTTAGGACTTCCCAAGCATACTTCTTTTGAGAAATGAAAATGCCAATGTTAGATTGGTAAATTTCCATTCCCAAAAAGTATTTCATTTCTCCAAGATCTGACATTTCAAACTCTTCTTCCATTTTTAGCTTGAACTGTCTTAGACCTTCAGAGCTTTGACCTGTGACAAGGAGATCATCTACATACAAGGATACTATGAGCTCCACTTCAGTTTTAGCTCTTTTAACATAAAGTGTAGCTTCACTTTCACTTTTGGTGAATCCTTGCTGCAGTAGATAAGTGTCAATTCGGCTGTACCAAGCTCTTGGAGCTTGTTTCAAGCCATACAAAGCTTTATGCAACTTGTACACCTTGTCTTCATTTCTTGGAACTTGAAAACCTTCTGGATGTTCAATGTAAATGTCTTCTTCTAGCAGTCCATTTAAGAAGGCTGATTTCACATCCAAATGATAAATTATCCATCTAAGCTTGGCTGTTAATGCTATTAACAACCAAATGGTGTGATGCCTTGCAACATGAGAAAAGGTATCTGTAAAATCAATGCCATGTTGCTGAGAAAAACCTTTCACAACCAATCTAGCTTTGAACTTGTTTACAAAGCCATTTGGGTTTAGTTTGGTTCTATAAACCCACTTGACACCAATAACTTTATGATTACTTGGTTTGTCAACCAATTTCCATATTTCATTCTTCTGAATCATAATAATCTCCTCCTGCATTGCTAATCTCCATTCTATTTTACCTGTTGCATCCTCATAATTTAAAGGTTCTAGCAGGGAGACATTACATCTTTCGTAGATATCATCAAGTGTTCTTGTTCCTCTAACTGGTGTGTCATCATCAACATCATAATCTTCTTCTTCTACTGTTGCATCTTGATTATCTAATGACATAGATTCAAGAGAATTCATGTTGTAATGTCCAACATCATTTTCATCCCAATTCCATCTTGCTAGCTCATCAAATTTGACATTTCTACTTACAGAAATTTGTTGTGACTTCAAATTGAAGATTATGTATCCTTTGGTAAAGTTACTATAGCCCAAGAAGATTCCAACTTCTAACCTTTCATCCAGCTTGTCTCTCTTTGCTTCTGGCACATGAACATAGCACACACAACTAAAAATCTTAAGGTGCTCAACAAAAAGCTTTGTTTCATGCAAGTATACTGCAGTATTGACTACCTCAACCTAGAAATTCTTAGGCAAGCCTTTCTCAAACATCAAACACTTGGCCATTTCCTTTCACCAGATTGCTTTTGTCCTTTACTCAAACCAGCATTCTTCTCCTTCATTTTTGCTTGAAATGCTCCTTCAATAGAGTCTTCAAGCCTTATTGCTCTTGTGCTTGTAGAGAATTTATTAACTCTATCAAAGTAAGCTGAGAAAGATCTCTTGTCTCTTCAAGTGATGAAATTTTTGCTTCATACCTCTCTGGGAGGCTTACAGTCACCTTTTCCACCACTCTTCTATCAAGAAGCTCTTCTTTTAGCAACTTGATATGATTGACAATCTTCATGACCCTGTCCATGTAATCATTTATAGTCTCAGCCTCCTTCATTTTGAGAATCTCAAATTCTCTTCTCAAATTCATCACTTGCATCTACTTGGTTCTTTCATTGCCTTGAAACTCTTCATTAAGTTTGTCCCAAGCTTCTTTTGCTGTTTCATAGTTGGAAATTCTTGTGAACATGTCATTACTTAAGGCTAAATGGATTATTGTAAGTGCTTTGCCTCCTTTTGCTAGTTTTTCATTGTGGTTTCTTAGTTGAGCCACAATTGGGTTATTGGGCAATGGAGGTGGAGTAGGATCAGAATCCACCACATCCCAAAGGCCATATGCTCTCAAATAGGCCCTCATTTCACTGCCCACAAATCATGTTGAACTCCTGTGAACACAAGAGGCAGAAGCAAGCTACGGAAGTAATCATGTGATTTCAAAGTTTGCTTTTGACCACAACAAATATGTATCGATGCCTTTTGTATATTTTAATGATGATGAATGAAATTAGTGTGTGATCTGCTTCATAATTTTATTTTCTTGCTCCTTCCAGCTTATGCTCTTCTAATTCTAACGTGGTATCAAGAGCTCATAGTGATCTTTAAGGGGTTGTGAGAAAAGAGAGAAAAGAGAAAACCAAAAACAAAAAAAAAAAACAAACTTAACTGCTTTGCTTAACTTGTTATTTCAACTTACCTTGTTAAAAACAGCTTAAAGACATGGACCACCTTTGCTTTCTACCTATCCGACAGTAATCAATTGACATTACTCAGAGTGTACACAAACAAAACCTAAGCTATAGGTTTCTAAGAAAAAACTCATAGTCTAACAAATATCTTCAAACATATGGTATTATTGGTCTTGAGACTATTTGGAAATAATCCTTTTACTTGATGTTCTAACTTCTTTATTGCTTATCCTGCAAACTTCAATTTCTTTTGTGTTCTCGAGGTGCGTGCACATGGTAATAGGGGATCATTTCAAAGTTACTCGATACTAATTGACTATTTTATTCATGGAATACCCATGATTTGCATCTTTTGAATTTTTGCTTGTTGAGAACCATATAAGGTCTATTTTAAAGAAGCTGTTCAACCCACCCTTTCAGTTTATGATTCATAACCTTTGATCTTGTCAAGCTACCAGTTTAGAACTAAACCATGTGTGTTAAATTGTGATTGCATGCCATCCGAATTACGAATGATTGCTGATAATCTGTGGTGTGATGTGAATGTATCCTAACAATTAAGTCAAGATTTGGGTAAACTCTGAAAGGAACTATCAAATTAACCTTATAAATAAAAGATTGTAGTAAAGTGAAAAACAAAGGTCATTCTCGCTAAGGATTGAATCTAATCGATAAATTAATGACACAACAATATAAATATAGGAAAAACAATGAACAAAAGTTTTTTGATAGAAACTAAATTAAATGAATAAAAAAGTAAAGATTCAACTTGTGAGATTGCAAACGGCAAAAGCAAGAGGCAAATAAAGATCAACAGTAGTTAAGACTTGGCTAAGGGCTTGATATCCACCACTAAACATAAACAATGACAATTGACTTTGATATTACTCATACTTTCCTATTAAAATTATCAACTATAGATAGCAACGAGCTCTGTTGCCCCTGTTTTTCCTTAGTTTGTCATTAATTAGAACAAGCTCTCTAATTAATCCTTAGCCATTAAACAACTTAAAACAAACTCTCTAGATTTAATCTAACGGCAACCTTAAGTAGAGAAAGATAAGTTGATCTAAGCAACAATTACATAAGCTCGGATTGTTTAACATAGGTTGTGTTCTTTGTCATCTTTAACAAAGGTTTTAGGTGCAATGATTAATTATAAAGTGCTACTTGCAATTAGAAAAACAAGACAATTACAGATCAAACTCCCTAATCTAGCTTTAGAAAGTTACAAGTTTTATTTAGTTGTGCTCCTAAACAAATAAAGATAACAATCATAACTAGTTTTAATGGAAGACACACAATCAATCTCAATTAAAAACTAAGGAAGTAATATCTAGCATCAATTGCAAAGTTATATCTAGGACTTTGAAGTCACCCTTAACCAAAAGGAAATTTAGCCTAACATGATATCTTGAACAAAACAAAATGATGAAATTGAAACATATTGAGTTCAAGAGAATGAAAGAAGGAAGAAAAACAAAGCAGTTTGATCTTCTTCCCCAAGATTCTCCTTATCTCTCTCAAGGTTGTTTACAATTGCTATCCTCTTGCTCTTTTACGTCTCTTTCGTTCTTTTCTATGACAAATTAGGGTTGAGGTCTCGCTTCTTTTTTTTTTTTAAAAAAAGAGCCCAAGCTCGATTGGGACATTCAATTTACTTCTACAACTGATAACACGACACGGTTGTGCCCAAAAACATAGCTAGACCATATTCTCTTTTGACTTTGCATCCTTAGACAATTGGATACACTATCAAGCCTAGTTTAGGATCGACTTAATAAGAATTCATGCCTATTTTCTTGGCCCGAGCTCATCTTACTTTAAGTACATGAGTTATTCGAGTTCAATGAGCCAATATCGAGCCTTGTATTAATTGAGCTTCTTAAACGCAATAAATTATACTCAAATATGTAACTCAATAAAATTTCTTATTTACATATATTTAGTTAAAAAATAATTAAGTCAACCTAAAAATAAAATCAAATGCTAATATATATTAAATAAAAGTATTGTTATTACTATTATTCTTTGTAAAAAATAATTATATACATATATCAAGTTGATTCACAAACTAATGAGTCAAACATATAAAAGTTTAAGCTCGACTTAATTAGCAAATAAGCTAAAATATTGAGCTTACTAAATTATTAATGAATTGAGTGGCGAACAAGCTTATAAGGTAACTCAACTCATTTCTAATCCTACTTGTCATCATTGGAATACGTGTCCATATAATGCAACTATGAAAAGCCAGAGGGGCATAACCATCCAGGAGCGATATGTGTCAAGACACATAAGAATCAAAACGACATTAGAGCCTCGAGTTCCAAACATGTGCCATTATAATAAATTAATCAAGCTACGATGTGCTGCTGTGAGGAAACAACATAAACACCTTGGCACTTAGGGCGCTCAAAACTCGGCTCGACGAGTACTGAGTTGGTGACAAGTGTATTGTACAGGTGCTAGAGGCCTAATAAAGTCAGCCCATCTAGTCTGTCCAACGTTTAGGCGTGGCTATTAAATCAGCCCGAGACATTCAGTCCTCGTCCAAGCGAAACTCTTACAAGAAGCTAGTCCCTATCAGCAACAATCCTTATTCGGATCCAATCTTTATCAGAGGACAGTCCTAGTCCTATTGAACCACCTCTTCTGTACAACAGGAGGTGACCAAATGCAACAAGATGATCTTTCTACATCCTATAAATTAGTGTTTAACCACTGATATGATCATTCAGATCACCCTGCTCTAAGTTAACCCCAATATGTTTTGGCCATTAACTTGAACGTCAGAATCCCATTGCTTCTTTGCAGGAACTTGTCAACAGTTTATATAGGTGCTCTCCATCACCAACAATATGTACCCTCTGTCCTACAGGCTACCTCAGAATAGGACAATAATGATTATGATTATCACTATATTATTTTCAACAATTTGTCACAAAGAAAGTGGCGCGTACAATCAAGTATGTAAATAATTATTATTATAAATTATAAATATTATCTTTAAAATATTTGTTTAACATTTCATTAATCATATTTTAAATTTTATATCCTTACTCTTTAATTAAAATGTACAAATTACGTGGCTGCTGAAGACCAATCAGTATCTCAATGCAGTTCAAATATCATCAAAAGAAATATATTGACAAATATAACGTCATGTTCATTTGTTAGTAACTAAGTGTCAAAAAAATTTCATTTCTTACACTCTCAATTACATCTTTTATATATATATATATATATATATATATATATATATATATATGGAGATTGATCAATTGATATGAGTATAAGATTTAATTTATTTATTCTATTTTATAACTTTTTATTAAATATACTTTATAATTAAATTATAAATATTTATCATATTAATTGTTTGTGTCAAATTTAAAAAAAAAAAAATATTAATAAGAATATAATTAAATAGTTTATATTTTTTATATTTTAAAAGTTTATATTAAATTAATCTTTATGTATATCAATAAATTATAAAATAATTTTGAATTAATATAAAATATTAAGATGTATAATCTAACTAATAGAAACTTTCAATACAAGAGTTAATTAAATAAACTTTTCCCAACCCTAACCGAATGAAATTGATAAGTAAAAGGTCACCTACCACTTAAATTTGTCAGCCATCATATATATATATATATATATATATATGAGGCATATCAAGTGAGAGGAGTGGTTTATTGTGAGAGTGAGATGAGTAAATTTTGACCATTTGATCATCCATGTATGGTTAAGATTAAAACATAAAGTCATGTGATTTTTTTAAGTGGTCATATGACCTTTAAGTAACATTTAATCTTGACCATACATAAATAATTCAATGGTCAAGATTTACTCCTCTCACTCTCACAATAAACCACTCCTCTCATTAGATATGTCCCCTACACACACACATATATATATATATATATATATATATATATCCTTCCATTCCAAGCTGTGACTTGCACAAAACGGCACTGAATTAAGTGGAACTGGAAACCCATATATCATGCAACTACAATGTCAAGATATATAAAAGATCTTTTGGTGGATTGTTTACATCAATCACAAAAAATAAAAAATGAAAAGAAAAAAGGTACCCGCATGTGACAAGCCTATATATACAGTTTTGATTTTGTAGGACATAGCAGACCCACTTCATTTTGTCAATTATTTCCCTGTCTTGCAACTTGCAAGTACTCGATCTAGCAGCCCATTTTCTTTCCTCTACACTTTAGCTAATTTTCTTCAACTATAAATTAATTAGAAGTGCGGTGATAGATAGCAAGAACTAGAATAGTGAGATTGATATATGTCATATTCATATAGAGGAATATTGGAGAAGCATGAACAGAGGGGTGATTGTGGATGAGAAATTCAGCTTCCCAGAAGAGACACAGCTCACAGTTCACAAGACATCGATGTTCTTCCGAGGGGATGGTTTCGTAGCCTACAACCCAAAGGGTGAGCTTCTCTTCCGGTTCGATTCTTACGGTCCCAAGTCTCAGCCAAGGGATGAGCTCTTCCTTATGGATGCTTCTGGGAAGTGCCTCCTCACTCTTTTGCGCAAGGTAATTAGTAATAATTACGCACTGTTTTTCACTGTTACTTTTGTGGTTTTATTAGTTTATGCGGTTAACCTTGGTAATTTCTTTTCCTTTTCAAAACAAGTAAAACATGAAACTATGGAAGTTATTTTTCTTCCTCTCAGCATCATTTGTGTTTTCAGGTAAAATTCAGATAATTAATTGGGCATATTTTCATTTAATATTGAGTTTAATTTTGATTTATTATTAATATAAATTTTTTTTACACTGTCATCTAATTATGTATTTACAAGTCATTAAATAAATTTGATTATCACATCAACTTCTTAAAAAATTTAACTTTTTAACGATGTGTTAATGCGTTATTGACTAACAGTTAAATTTTTTACACTAATAATAAATTAAAATTAAATTCTTTAATAATTTTGAAAATTTCTTATAATACACATTTATTTTGTTCATCAATCCTAATCTAGATTTAAAATTTCAAAAGTCGAAATATTTTAGGATATTTTTTATTATATTTAATAAAGAAAAATAATTTTGTATGTATACTAAACAATGAAATGCAAGCTAAATTTGTGAGCGTGAAAATAAATAAAACGACAGTGTTTTAAAGTAAAAAACTGAAAATAATAAAATGGCAAGAGAGGAAACATATAAATTTTTTATTTAATAATTTAAAATAAAAATATATTTCTTAAAATGTTGATAAAAATTAAGATTAATTAACTGGACTTTCCTTCTAAATTAGTCTTAGTAACAAAACAATACTAATTTATTCCAAAATAAATATAATCATACAAAATGAACTGTTAAAAAAAGCTTTTATTAAGTACTTGATTCCTGATCAGTGTAATTAAAACCGGACCGGACCGGCCGGTCCAGCCGGTGGACCGGTAAACCGGTCAAGTGACCGGTCCGGGTGACTAGTTGGATCGGGTATGTCTCAGAACCGGTCCGACCCGGTCCGACCCCGGTTTTGAATGAAAACCGTGACCCGGTTGGTTGAACCGAACCGCCGGTCACTAAATTAAAAAAAAAAACTTTTAAACTTTGAAAATTCATAACTTTTGACTCGTTTGTCCGATTTAGACTAATTATATGTCCATTTTATATAACTTTTCGAGATCTACACCATGGTAGTCATATTTTTTTCAAAATAAATATATTTTAGTTATTTATAATGATAAATATCATCATATGTAGTGTGTATTTTTATATATATATGTATTTAAATATTTATTTAATTTTATGCGGTTCGACCAGTGATTCACTGGTTGAACCAGTGACCCAGTGACCCAGTACCCTGACCGAGTCGACTACCGGTCCGATTTTTATAACTATGTTCCTGATGATTTGCCACTATATATCAAGGTTTGATTAGGTACTTAACAAAAATTTATAAAATAGAGCATTCATCACTTTGGATCTCTCACCCTAATGTCTTCCAAAGGGATATCTTATTCTAGTTGCAACAATATACAAAAGAATATCTCACCTTCTCAATCAAGAGAGTAAATATACAAATTGAAAGATTAGTATATGGAAAGTTAAGAACAATATTATAAAACATTAATTGAAGATGAGATATAGCCGTTAGGGATGTTTTGGAAATGGTTTAGATCAAATAAAGATGTTAAAAGTGCATTAGACAGGATGGTTAGCCCGAAGCCCTAATCGATTATATCAGCTTATATTATTTAAAAAGTATGACATTTATAGGTCACTAATCGAATAACACAACACCTTATTTGATTGGTCCAGGGTTTTAGCATATTAAAGCTTTCATGAAGGCAGTTAAGAAGCTTTAATATCTCCTTTGAGATATTGTATAGATTTTTAGGATGATGTAATGGATTACCTAGAGGGTTATCATAATCGATAAAAAAAAAAAAAATTACTAGGATGAATTTAATCAATTATCAAAGTCTCTTAATCAATTATCAATTATAAAAGAATAAATGTCCATTTTAATCTTTTAAAGATATATTTGATATTATATTAGTTCTTTGTTTTTAGAAATCAAAGTGATTATTCAATGATAAATAATGTTATCAAAGTAGTTCTTTAAGTGCCATCAAATTGGTCTTTCATTATTTACTTTGATGTCACCTATAAATAAAGATTAATATAATATCGAATATATTTTTAAAATATTAAAACCGACATATACTAATTATAAAACTACTAAAAGAAATCTTGTCAATTTTAGTTGCTTCTAATGGATTAGACATGCTTGATGATCGATTATGACCTACTCACCTGGCTAATCAGTTATACAAGTCTATTGATCATCCTTTAAGGTTTACTTAACTTGTCAAAAACATATCTTTAGAGACACACAAGTACAAGTGAGTTATTGTAAATTAAATTTTATCCTTACAAAACGATATAGGGTATGTTTGGACGAAGGACAATGAAGGGAAAGGAAGAGGATGAAAATGTTTTAATTAAACGTCACCCATGTTTAGGAGCTTTTCAAAATTAGGGGAGTAAATAATAAAGTATAATTTTGTACAATTTTAAGGTGACTTTCTTAAAGGATTTGGAATACAGAAGCCAAGTCTGCATCAACGTTGGGAAGGATTCGTAGGGGAGAAAACAGAGGAGCAAAATCCAATCTTTAGTATGTTTAGATCATCCATAATTGGACGGTCAAGCATAGTGGTGGAAATTTACAGTGATCCTGGTGAGGAGTACCAGATCGACGGTTCTTACTCCCAACGATGTTGCAAGATTTACAGCATGTCCTCCTCAGATCACTCATTGAATGAGTCTGTGGCCGAGATCAAAAGGAAGGTGGACCCATCAACCAACGTATTGCTGGGAAAAGATGTCTTCTGGCTAAGTCTTCAGCCAGGGTTTGATGGTGCATTTGCAATGGGTTTGGTTCTCATTCTTGACCAAATGTACGACGACGACGATGACTATTATGTAGATGCAGTGCATCGTACCACACTCCATCCATCCTCTTAGCTATAGCTTGAGTATACCAGATCTCTTTGAGGAATACTTGATTTTAGATTCAAATCTTACTCATGATGTTTTGCTTACAATTTAGCCTATCCTTCTCCTCCCCTTATCAAATCTTTGAAATTTTTGTATAAAATGTGAAAGTACTCTGCAAAGTTAACTTCTTTGCACACACTTCTATTTGATTTTATTATTTTAATTAGTTTCCCATGAGGCTATTGCTTTTTTGGTGCAATGACCCCACGTAGGTTTAAACCTCTAACCTCCAAAAAATTACCCAAGTCTCTCACCATTTGGTCACTCCTAGTGACTTGTTTTTCATGAGTTTTTATTTCTCGCAAAATATAATAGATGCTTTTATGAAAATGATATATTTTATCTAGATTTATTATGTCTAAATATTTTTTGTATATTTTTGTTGTGCCACAGAGAGGGGGGTTGACCTCCTACTCCAATCCTCCAAGTTCCAAACTCCTACAAGGGAAGAGGGGCAGGAAAACACCCCGTGCCTCTCCCATGCTTAAGTGTATAGTTCTCGAAGTGTAATATTCAAAAGGGCAGAGAATTAGAATTGCTTACCCTTTGAGAGCGGGGGGAAGGTTAGTATTTATAGGCATCTTTCAGGTTTATCAGTTATGTAGGCCACTGCCGCTTGACAGCGTTCTTGGCCCATTGTTCATTTTCTTTGGGCTACCGGTTTAGTGCCGGCATAAGGGATTTAAATTGTAGTTGCGTTGCGATTATTATGATTGATGGTGTTATGGCTTTTGTGATGTGGGTTGCGGCTATTATAGTGTGAATTTTTTTTAAATTTGTACAAAATGCAAAAAAATATTTATATAATTATTATAACTCTCAATATATGTTTTATTTACAATCTTTCATAATTTTTTACTCATTTAATAGGATTTTATACCATCTTCAAGACAAGTTTAGACTATATCTATGGTAAAAATAACATTGTTATTGTGTCAATGATTACAAATAGACCATTTAATGTCCATTGTTTGGTTATATATAGCATTAGCGTGGTTAAAGAAATTTGATAATATAAATTCAAACAAGTTTTAAATAAATTTAATAGAAACATGTTTAATTTTTTACATTTATAAAAAAAAAAGGACCAAACTCACTTAGAGGAACACGACCAGCTGCAATTTGATTAAGTCATCAACCATCTAAAAGCAAAGGCATCACTCATGCTATGTTTGGTATGCATAAAATGGGTGGAAAGGAAAGGAATTGATACTTCTTCCTTTGTTTGGTATCAATTTAAGGGTGGAAAGGAAGGGATTCTTCTTCCTTTCCTTTCCATGAGGCCCACATTATTCTTTCTCTCCCTTTTTAGAGGGATTGGGAGGGAAAGGAGGTAAATTTCCTATTTTATCCAATTTATTAACTTTACTTCCTTTATTGATGAAGGATAATAAAGTAATTTGATATTTATTTATATACATTTCCATTCATTTCCTTGATGAAACCAAACAAAGGAAGGGAATAACTCCTCTAATTCTCTATTCCTTTCTTTTCTTTTCTTTTCTTTTCTATTGTATTCCCTTCTTTTCTTTTCTCTCTATAATACCAAACAAAGCCTCAAAGAACTTCAAAACCCTCCAAAACTACTACAAAAGAAGGCATGTCACGAATCCCCATTAATGTGTTAAACACTTAAGACAATGATAAGAAAATTTTAAACTTGAAATTCACAAATAATAAACTAAACTTCACTTAAAGAAAATTAAATTATCAAACTTAAAATAATAAATAAAATAATTAAAGATGTATAAATAATACTTACATGATATATATTACCACATTGTAGAATGTCATGGAAGATCCTAACCTCCACTTTCACTTTGGCTATCACCCTGTGTAGCTCCTTGTCCAAAGACATAATAAAGAAATCCACTACCTTCTTGATGCATTTGCTGATAAGGATAATTTGGTGTTGGATGATAATAAGATTCATGACTATTCATTGAAGGTTAGTAGTACGGTGGCGCTTCACTTCTTGTATAGTGATCATGTGTGCTGAAAGAATTATGCTAATAAAATGGTCGATGGTACCCTTGACTACTCTGAGATGATTCACCAATGCCAAAGTCACTAAAACTTTGTACAATACTAGAAGAGGACAAGTCTTCTGGTGTAACATCAGCTAGCCTTCTACCTCTCCTAGACTGGGATCCACCTCTTCTACTATCACCACATGAATTATCAGAAGGATACATATCTGGCCTAGAAGTTGTCATATCAATCATAAGACTCTTGTCACGCCAAGAGTATGACATCTCCTAATATGGATCATTTTGCCTAATTTCATCATCATGACTAGAACCACTTTCTTCAGCTTCTGCGTCACCACCATCATTACCACTATTGTTATTTGGTGGACTTAAACCACCATCACCACTTTGACTATTACCTTCATCAGAACCTGTATCATCATCAAAATCAATTATAGGAAGTCATTCTAAATTTTGTATTCCATCCAACAACGGGCCTTCTCTTTCAATCTATGAAGACAATGAATCATCTTCTTGAAATATGTAGTCAAGATTAATGGGATTGAAACTAGTTTCAATATCTTCTTGACTTTTCCTCATTTCATGTCTCATTTTCAACTTCATATTATAAAATGTGAAAACAAGTTTTTGTAGTTTCTTATACTTGAGTCTATTCCTTATCTTTGTATGTATATAGCTAAATATGCTCCAATTTCTCTCACAATTTGTAGTTGAGGTCATTTGACTAAGAACTTTTATTGCTACACATTGAAGCTCGGGAGCACATGTACCAAATATCAACCACCATTCAGTTATATAAATTAACAAACAATATAAATCAATTATTTATTGCATAAAAAGAAAAGTTAAAATGTTTTCCACTTGTATAAAAAGTGAAATAAATAATATGTTACCTAGACTCATTTGAGACCAACCTTTTTGAGCTAATGGTGTATCAAATGTCTCACTCTTTTCTCGAAAAAGCATTAACTATATAACACGATATAATATGTCACGTACATAGGTATATAAAATTAAATTCTAATTTCTAAATTTATAAGATTAAAATGTAAACATTCATTACTAACTTGATTCAAAGCTCTAATTTGATCATCAATATTTCTTTCCAATTTGGTAATGACTTTATTGGTCCCCTCAAATGTCTCTTTATACACGTCAGTCCCATGTTCAACTCCATATTAAAATTGTGGATTAAGAAAATAGCCTACAAAAAGAAAGTGAATCAATTACTGGACATATGTAAATTTTTTCTTTAAAAAGTAATATTTTAAATTATGTTGACTACCTGCAGAATGTATATTAGAGTGCATAAATCTCCAACGTTGGTCTATTATGTCATGATACTTCGAATAATAACAACAGTTTAGCTGGATGGATTGTTTTGCACGATCTATGACTTCATAAATAAAACCCATTGTTGGCTTTTCATCACCATCGACCAATCTTAAAACTTTTACTAAAGGTTCAAATACTTTGAGTAGATCACCAGCCTTACTCCAAAATTCACTGCTTACAACAATTTTCCTCGCTTCAAATGCTAGTCTTTTTTTTTTCTTTCCCAAATTTTGATCTTCTAAATTCTTCAAAGTTGAACATATTTTGTAAACCTTGCTTTTGCTTCAAAATAGCTTAAAGTTATAAGAACTGTGTAGCAAAGTGAGTAACACCAGGACGAACAATTTCTCTACCTCCAGTATATTTCTTCAAAAGATTTACGATCCAGATGTGGTTGTAAATGAAAGATGTCACTGTCCTTGAATTATTTAATAATTTTTTTACACTTTGCTTTGTCCCTATATCCTCTAAGCAAAGATCCAAACAATGAGCTGCACATGATGACCAATAAAGACGTGTCCTCTTTTCCATTAATTTTTTACCAGCTGCTTTCAGTGCCTTTTCATTATCTGTAACCACTTGAACTACATATTCTTCTCCCACTTCTTCCACAACTTTGTCAAGTAATTGGAAGTAATAATCTGTATTTCTGCTATCAACAATAGAAGCATCAACAGATTTTAAGAAAATTGTCTCATTGTTGCTGTACACTAGAAAATTCATAATATGTGTATGGTTTATACTATCTGACCAACCATCACACATTATTGTTACTCCTCTTTCTTTCAATGTTCCTTTTAAAATATTTATCCATTCATTCATCTTTTGATATTCAACTTCTAAATATACATCAGAAACTTCATAGTGAGTTGGGCACTTAACCCCTCAACCTACCTCAGCAGCTGCAGTGATCAAATTATGCAACCAAAGAGAGTCAGATAAGCTCATAGGTAAATGTTCATAAATTATAAACCTTAATACTGCTTCTCCAAGCTTTTTTCTCAGTGTTTTCATAAAACTACCACTAATGTTTGGCTGTTTCACACTTTTACTCCTCATAAGATCAATATCAGTAGACCTCAAAGCAAAAGAAACATCTTGTGAATTAGATAATTGTGGTCTATTTGCTTCACCACTAACACTTGCACGGAAGCTTCTACCTACTTCATATACATTTTCACATCTTCCTATTTGTTGTCAAAATTGTTGTCTACCTTCCCATTCACGATGCGATCTAAGGCTATCATACGTGGCTTGCCTCATTTGCTCATCAACAATATCTTCAATATCGTTATCTTTGTCATCTCCTCTCAAACCTGTTTCAAATTCTTCTTTTCTTTCTCTAGAATCAATTTTTTTTGCTTTTCCATTCATGAGGAGTTTCATCATATTCTCTCTTATAAATGTTGTAACTCTAGCACAACCAGATACGTTCCCTTTATAATGTGCAATTTGTTGCTTTACTATAGTAACACCACCCTTTATTACTTTTTGACAAAGTTTGCATGTGGTGTTGTTTCGATTTCTAGCTACAAGTGTGTCAAAATGCTAACCAATATCATCACTTGGAGCACCCTCCTATCTTCCAGTAGGAAATTGTTCTCTTTGCGACATTGTTTATATTTATAGTGATGGTATCTGTTTATGAAAATAAATAATAACAAATTATTTGATTATAATATAATAACTATTTATGAAATAAATAATAACAATGATAATTAAAGTCTTTCCATATAACTTTTTACATAACTAATTCACCACAAATAATAATTAATAAATTTTTTTTTCACATTATCACAAAAAGAAATTATAAATTTCTTTTTTAATTATTTTTTAACATCACTGATGTTGGTGTTTCAATTCTCTTATTTATAGTTTGAAGTTTAAAAGTTAAACTCTATGCTTAAATTAAGAATTAAAATATTAGTTGCCATCATTACTTTAGAAATTGATAGTAATTAAGAGTACTTATAAAATTAATTATATATATATATATATATATATATTGTAAGAGTACGTTATTGTGTATAAGTCTTTTGGTAATCACAAATTAAGTCAAGTTCAAATTACCCAATTAATTTATCAAAAAATTACCTACTTCATTAGTGATTTGAATCAGCCCACTTAATTAATTCAAATTATCTAATTAATTTATCAAACAAAAAATTACCTACTTAATATAGACATATATATATATATGTGTGTATATTATGAGTAAGTGATTGTATATAAGGCCTTTTGCTAATTATAAATTAAGTCAAGCTAAAATTACCCAATTAATTTATCAAAAAATTACCCACTTAATTAGAGAGATATCAAACTAGGCCTATCCAAATTAAGTTAAGCTCAAATAATTGAATTAATTTATCAAAATAAATTATAAGTAGATTAGTGATTAGATTCAACATATTTAATTAGCTTAAATTATCCAATTAGTTTATGAAACTTAGCCAACTTAATTAGCCTATTTATCAAACATTAGCATATATATATATATATATACATATATATATATATATATATATTAAAAGTAAGTGATTGTATATAAGGCCTTTTGGTCATTATAAATTAAGTCAAGCTCAAATTACCCAATTAATTTATCAAAAAATTACCCACTAATCTTTCACATATTACAAGTATTCTTCACTCTGTCTCTTCAAGCTTACAACCAAGTATTCTTAACCTCTTCAGGTTCTAAACAACAAATATCCTTTTATACACAGCCTCTTTAGGCTTACCGACGAAATGATAAATGTATTTTTAACAACACTTGAGTTTAACTCACAAAGAGTAAGGATAAAATAAGTATACTCAAGTAAAACTCTATAAAAAGAGTAAATGAATAAAACAGAGTAAATCTTTGAGTATTTTCTTCTTGTTCTCTTGATGTATATCTTGTCATATATTTTCTCTTTTTTTTTTAATCTTCGAACACTTTGGTATTTATAGTCTGAGAGCTTGTTCTTGGTCTTCATAAGCTTCTTTGTCCAACGACAATATTTATTACCATTCTAAATATCCTTTTGAAGAGTGACTTTGGTTATCAATGTTTGATAAGAATTTGATAACATGTTGATCTCCTTTTGAAAAGTGACTTGGTTATCAACGTTTGATAGAATTTGATATATGAGTTGTGACTCTTTTGAACACGCAGAAAATTCCTTATTTGCTAATCCTTGTAGTTGTTAGATGTGTCAGCTCCAACGTACAAAGTTAATTTTTTCGAAAGTCACGTTTGTGTCATAGATCCCATCAGCAGTTAACGCACTTTGTTTTGTTTGTCTTTGAATATCCTTGAACAGATGTTTTAGAGAGACAATCAACAGAAATAAACAATGAACAATCCAATAATAGAATAATATAATTTAAGTTGTATTGGATGCACGCTACAAAGAGAGATTTTATCAAGACTTGTCTTTGGTCTAAAAGTATTTGTCATTTGTTTAATCAAAAGATACAACTTCGTAACTCGTTTGTTCTCTTTAATTTAATATTTATTGTTATCTTCAAAACTCTGAGGGGTTCAATTTCCTCGAACAATTTTGGTTCCAATATATGATACTAAAATTCGTCTTTGGTTCCAACACTAATGTGCCATGGTAACTGATGCAAACGCATCAATGATCTCGACGAGACACTATTCCTATTCCCGATTTGGTGCACTATGTCTTGTATCAGCCATGATGCACGCATTACGAATGTTGTAGCACTTGATTTGAGGCTAACAATATACAGACATATCTCCCAATCACTCTCTTCGATATTTGTTTTTAGCTCTATGGAGTAGGGGTCGGTCATTTGTGCATTTGCATAGTCATTTGGCATACTGTTGTGTTATTATGAGGTACATTGATTGATTTACCCGTTACTTAATAGCATTGCTATAACTGTTGATTAAGTGCTGAACTATATGATTGTTAATAATGTTTCTTAATTTACTGTCATACTGGTATGTGATGATGGGGATCTCACATCTTTATTGTATTGTTCTGCCTATTATGTGTTATGCTTCTGTTCTATGAAGACTGAGATGATGTCGAGACGGGAGCTTATGGACTATGTTAGAGTGCAGTTCCATGGGGGTACTGATGCGTGCCGCATCCACCTCGATACCGAGCGTATCGAGTACGTAGGAGACATTACCCTATAAATGAGTAGGACACGTCATGGGATCGCTACGTTTCTTTTGGCGTTACTGTACATGTAGAGTTCCAGATGCCGATTAGGGAGTTGTGGAGTTATTCACAATATACTCCTAGGGATGACTCCGAGGTTTCATTTGCTCAGACTCCCGCTTGTAGAGGCAGGCCCTCACTGGGGTACTTGTTTGCAGAGGATCTAGAGGAGGACTGGGAGGAGGATCCTTTACTTTATGTGTTTTGGGACTTTGGCTAGTTTAGGTTTTAGTATAGTGTCTGTACATATACTCTTTTGACAGTAATCATGATATAAATATATATGATGTATATGAAATAACCAAGCGAAACACAAGAAGGGGGTTGAATTGTGTTTCTTAACCCTTTTTAAAGATTTTAAAAAGTTTTCCTTTAACAACAGATTGAACACAACGAAGGTTAAAGGTTAACAAGTAAAGGACGTAAAAACAAGACTACTCAGTCCTATTGGACTCTAAGGATTTTGAAGGGATTTTTAAGGAAGCAGTTATGAAGTTTGAAGAACCAATTTAAAACACTTTGTTAATAAACACAATAGTAAACCTCATAAGTTAGTGGAAATAATAAAACACACTAGAAGAGAAGAAAAGCTTACACCAGAGATTTATCCTGGTTCACTCTCACAAACCGAGAGTTACGTCCAGTCCCTTCAACCAGAAGGATTTTTTCAACTAATCTTTTTCGAGATTACAAGTATTATTCACCTCTTTAGGTAACAAGTATTCTCAACCTCTTCAGGTTCAACCACACCAGTATTCTTTTATACCCAGCCTCTTCAGGCTTATAACACTAAGATGAATATATAGAAGGTGATGAAAGCTTGAGTTTGAAACTCACTAGAAAATGAGAATAGACAATGAATCTCAAGACTTTAACCTTTTTACAAGTGAAAAGAATTCTACGAAGAGATAAAGCTTTTTAGTCTTTTTAGCAGCTTGGGCAAAAATCACTCTCTTCTTCTAGTGCTGCTTCTCCTTTTTATAAGTGAGAATAATTGAGCTGACGTCATAAGCTTCGTCGTCCAACGGAAACATTTATTACCGTTCTGAGCAGCATTAAAAGCATCGACTGATATCGTGTTGAGCTTCTTCTGAAATGTGACTTTGATTATCAGAGATTTTCAATCATATGATAACTGAGTCCTGATTTGTCTGAGATCGCAGAAAGTTCCTTATTTGCTGGTTTTTGTAATTGTTAGACAATGTCAGCAAAAAGCGGCTCAATTAACTTCTTTTGTTGCCATAAGCTGTCAGAGTTCTTTTCTAGCATTTAATGAAGAACAGTTTTTCATTTTTGAATTTTAACTTTGGACGAGAGCTTGAACTTGAACTTTGTAAGAGTGATTCGAGTCTGAGCTTTGGTAAAATGAAAGTATTGGACGAACCAATAAAATAGTAATATGCAGATACTATTGGGACGCAGGAATAGTATATGACAAAATGGACGCATATAAAGATTTCGCAGAAACATATTGGACGCAGACTATCAAATAGTTTATTTTAAGAAACTATTTGCTCTTTTAAAAACTCATCGAAGAATTCCCAATTAACAGCAACAGAGTCAATATATAAAGGAATTTCAGTTCTATTGAAACACTCTGTCGAAACGCTTACTTAATCAAACTTAATAAATATTTTTGTTACCCTCAAAACTTAAACAGGGAAAGCTACAGCTTTTTGACATTAGTGCTAAACCTTTTAAAAGACTTTGGTTTCAACAATCTCCCCCTTTTTGATGATGACAAAACTATTAATTTGATTGAAGACGAATTCTTTTGCGAAACATTATTTTGCTCCCCCTAAGAAAAACGTTTCAAGGAAATGGACGCAGAGTCTGTTGGACGCTGCATGTAACATTATTTCTGTAATGAAGTTTAGTACTTAAGAGAGAAAATGTTATCAGAGACAATACCTTTTGAAAATAAATAACCATGCTGATATTTAGAGCAAATCATTCACAACAACACAGTGTATTAACAGAGTAGTCACAATTTCAAATAAAGCAATTATGTTTGGTATTTGAATTTACTACTATATGAGCAAATGAATAGACGAGACAAGAATAATAAAACAACCAGATAATGTAATAGTTCACAATTTTATTGAATCAGTATAATTGACAAATCAAGTTCGTAACAAATCAAATTCCCCAACAATTATTCTCCCCTTTTGTCATCAGACAAAAGGAAGAAAAGCATCATTGTCACAATAAAAAGAAAAAAAAACTTTGGCTAAATATAAACAAAACTTAAGAGGAAGGAGGAGGAGGAGGCCCTTGTTGAAAAAGAGATTTGAGGAGGTCTTCAACTCTCTTGTATATTAAATCCATTTGATTATTCACATAGGCCTGAAAAGCTGGGGGCACTTGGGTGTGAGTTTCAGCAGGAGGTTGTGGTTCCAAAATAACTAACTCAGTGGTAGTAGCAGGAGGGGCCACTTCCATTTGCTGCTCAACAGATTCAACTTCATCTTTAGACAGAGGAAGATCAAAATCCCAAGGAAGAGGATCTCTCCAATATCCAAACATTTGATCCCAGGGATAAGGTCTGCCAATGTTTTCAGAAGGAGGTCCAGAGACATAGCTTGGACAAGAGAAGATTGTTGGTAACGGCGATTTCAGAGGCAGTCCAAGAACATCATCTACCATAAAGATAGGACGAAAACACTGGAAGCTCTGGCCAGGCACCGTTATAGTATCTTCCTTATCTTCATTGCTTAGACCTAAGGAAGACGCTTGTTGCTCACAATCCCATATGTGCTTTTCCCAGAAAGTCTTGGCCTCGTTCTCCTCTACTTCTCCTTTATTTGAAACTTGCCACAAGAATTCAACATCAACAACAGGTGAACTTAGGATCCCAAAATTAGGTTTGAAGTAGAAAGGTTTGGGAAAGGTGGCTTGGCTTCTGTATTTTTTCAAATCTTTGTTTTTATTCAAGTCCACCATTGACAACCTTGGACAAACCCGATCAAGCTGAATCTTGATGGCGCTTCTGCGTAAGAGATGATCAGAGAAGGGGGTACAAATCTCAGATCCTTCAACAGAAGACTCCCTTTGATGACACTGACAAAGATGGTGTCATATGGACTCGCAAACCGATCCATTTCTTCCAAAGTGACTGGTTTGAAAGAGAGTTGACTAGGAAAGATGTGAACTTTTGTAGAACAACCATCACAGCATCGGGAGCGCCTTGCTGTGAGTGAGAGAGAAGAGTCATTGGATTCCCAAAGTGGAATAATGTGGGGGGTAACACCCACAGAGAAAGGCTTAAGGTTTGAGAAGTTTGAGATGGTCCTAAGTGGGGAGAAGGTGAAGAAGGTTTGAAAGGTATTAAGTGAGTTTGAGAAGAAGGTTCAGTGTTTAAGGGAGAGGAAGTGATTGGAGAGGTTGGGAAAAAGGTTTGAGGTTCTAGTTGAGAAGAGGGTAAAGTAAAGGAAGAGGTAGTGGTAGGAAGGGGTTCCTTAGGAATGGACGCAAGCTTGGAGGAGGGTTTCCTTGTGATGGGTAACTTCGTCCTTGTTCCCTTTGGAATGCTTACAATGGACGCAACCTTCATCCTTTTAGCGATGGGTTGGTCATCGTCAGAGTTATCGTCCATTATGAGTCTTCTCTTTGGAATGGCTTGGACGGATGGTGATTTCTTCTTTGGACTCTTAGCCTTTGCAGTTTTTAGAGGCTCTTTCTGGTCCAGAAAATTTTGGACGCTCTGAAGTTTCATCCTTAACAGATTGCTTCGTCCAAATATTTGTTGCTCTTGGATCCGTCCAAAGATCCTCTTCTTCTCTTCAATATCTTTAGTCTCATGGGGACTAAAGATACCTTGATCTCTGAAGATCTTGGTTAGGAGGACACCATAGGAGATGGTGGTCTTCTTCCCTTTTCCTTGCACATTTCTCTTGAAGTTCTTAAACAGTAGGGAAGGGAGATTGATCTGTTGACACAGCATCAGATGACACAGCGAAGGCATGAACTGTAGAGACCGAATCTTTGGACCCTGCCTTGTGAAGTACTGCCTTGTTCAAAAGTTGATGCAATACTCTTGCCTTGTCATTCATCTTGGATGCAGTTATTTCCCCCGTAGATGACTCATTTAGTAAGGTGTCAAGGACAGCATCCATTCCCCCAAACGCTTTCTCCCAGTCTGAAGTGATGGTGGCTCCTTCCAACCAACACTGGGTGGCGTTGGAGATGGTTACTCAAACAATAATCGGTTTTCTCAACACACCCCCGACTTTAGTTGCATACTGCAGGCGTCTTTCCGAACATCTTTACCAAATCCGGATAAACCTCCACCGGTTCTCTGAAGTAATTATCCCAGCCAGCACCGACAAGACACTCTTTGATATCAACCCCACATTCTGCTAGGATTGAACGTTGGAACGAGTATTCGACCGATACCTCGGCTTTTTCAACATCAAGGGTCATTCCTCCGGCCATTTCTCAGGGTTAAGGTATAGAGAACTTGAGAGAGAGAGAGAAATTTGCTGAGGTTCTTTTTACAAAGGGATTCTTTCAAGGCTTGAAGGCGTAAAAATTTGATCTTGAAAAGAAAGAAAATATTTATAGTAAAAGGCAAAGCTTACACTGACAGGTTTCTGAAGGAAAACGAATCGATTTTTTTTTTTAAAAAAAAAGCAAACACATTAAATGTGTATTAAAAGCAACTGTCATGTCCGCAGTAAAAAGTAACTTCCGTAACCTTTCAAAAAACTGACTCAGCGTGAGAAATTTGAAAAGTTTCAAACAAAATAAATGCAAATGATGTATGTCTTATCAATAAATTTACCTCACTATTTAACAAGTGCAAAGCATTTTGGACGCAGATCTTCAATGGACGCAAGAAGTATTAATTCTTTACAAAATGCATACTTAGATGTTTTCGAATAAGAGTGAATCTATCCTCTGATAGGGGTTTGTGAAAATATCTGCCCATTGATAATCTGTATCCACATATTGAATATCAAACACACCTTTTTGAATATAATCTCTTATAAAGTGATGTTTGATTTCAATGTGTTTTGCCCTTGAATGTAGTATAGGATTTTTTGATAAGTTAATTGCTGCAGTATTATCACATAGTAAAGGAATATTACTTTCAAAGATGTTGTAATCTTCTAATTGATGTTTGATCCAAAGTAGTTGAGAGCAACAATTGGACGCAGAAATGTATTCAGCTTCAGCTGTTGAGAGGGCAATTGTGCTTTGTTTCTTGCTGGACCAATATACTAGATTTCCTCCAATGAAGTGACATCCTCCACTTGTACTTTTCCTTTCGATTCTATCTCCAGCATAGTCAGCATCACAAAAATCAAATAATCTGTACTCATGAGATTTCTTAAATACCAAACCCAGATTAGTAGTTCCTTTCAAGTATCTGAAAATTCTTTTTACAGCAATTAAGTGTGACTCTCTAGGATCAGATTGAAAACGTGCACATAGACACACACTAAACATTATATCAGGTCTGGACGCAGTGAGATATAAGAGTGATCCGATCATACCTCTGTATACCTTTTCGTCCACCTTTTTATCTTTATCGTCCAATCTTAGTGTGGACGATGGATGCATTGGTGTGCTCATAGTTTTGCAATCGTCCATCTTGAATTTCTTCAGAAGTTCATTTGTGTATTTTGTCTGATGTATGTAGATTTCGTCCAATGTCTGTTTCACTTGCAAACCTAGAAAAAATTTTAATTCTCCCATTAAGCTTATTTCGAACTCCTTCTGCATCAGATTGGAGAATTCCTTGCAAAGAGACTCATCAGTAGCTCCAAAAATAATATCATCAACATAAATTTGAACTATAATGAATTTTGAGTTTTTGTCTTTGCGAAAAAGAGTAGTGTCAACTTTTCCTCTAGAAAAACCACTTTCTTTTAAAAACGTGCTTAACCTTTCATACCAGGCTCGAGGAGCTTGCTTTAATCCATACAGGGCCTTTTTCAATTTGAAAACATGTCCAGGGAAATTTTGATCATCGAAACCAGGTGGTTGTTTAACGAAAACTTCTTCATTGATTATCCCATTTAGAAACGCACTTTTTACATCCATTTGATAAAGCCTCATGCTATGATGAGCAGCAAATGAAAGTAAGATGCGTATGGCTTCTAATCTAGCTACAGGAGCAAAAGTTTCAGTGAAATCAATACCTTCTTGTTGTGAGTAACCTTGGGCCACTAACCTTGCTTTGTTTCTCACAACCTTACCATCTTCGTCCAATTTGTTTTTGAATATCCATTTTGTGCCGATGATGGACTTGTCTTTAGGCTTTTGAACCAGCGTCCAAACACCGTTTCTTTTAAATTGATTTAGCTCTTCTTGCATGGCTAAGATCCATCCTTCGTCCTCCAGTGCTTCTTCTATTTTTCTCGGCTCCATTTCTAAGATGAAGGCTATATCTAAGTATTCTTTGAAGGTAGATCTTGTACGCACTTTATCATCTGGATTACCAATGATTTGGTGCTCTGGATGATAAGTTTTGAAGTGCCAACTTCTTTGACCATCAGTTGTTTCTTCTTTTCTTTCATCGTCCAATGCTTCTTTGTATTGAGTGGTTGATCCTTCTCCTTTGTCATTTAGGTTTAACTCTGCAAAAGACTCATCTAGCTCTGACAAATCATTGTCAGGCTTTTTGTCATTGAATTTAACATGAACAGATTCTTCAACAGTTAAAGAGCAAGAGTTATATACTCTATATGCTTTAGATGTTTCTGAGTATCCTAAGAAAATACCAGAGTTAACTTTAGCACCAAACTTTCCTAAAGAATCCTTAGTATTCAAGATAAAGCATTGACAGCCAAAAGAATGAAAATAAGAGATGTTGGGTCTTCGTCCTTTCCACAATTCATAAGGAGTCTTGTTTAAAAGAGGTCTAATATATATTCTGTTTTGAATATAACATGCAGTGTTAACAGCTTCAGCCCAGAAGTGTTTGGAGATTGAGTTGTCATTGAGCATTGTTCTAGCCATCTCTTGAAGAGATCTATTTTTTCTTTCTACCACACCATTTTGTTGTGGTGTTCTTGGGGCAGAGAAGTTGTGAAGAATACCATTTTCTTCACAAAACAAATTGGAAGCTCTCATTCTCAAATTCTCCTCCATGATAACTTCAAATTGAGTTGATACACATGCCTTTTTCATTTTGAATTCTTTTACAGAAAATAGAGAAGACTTTGAAAGACTCATCCTTGTGAGCTAGAAACATAACCCATGTCCATCTAGTATAGTCATCTACTATGACCAATCCATATTTCTTTCCATTTAGTGAAGAAGTTCTTGTTGGACCAAATAGATCAAGATGTAACAATTCTAGTGGTCTAGAGGTGGAAACGATGTTTTTGGATTCAAAGGAGTTTTTGATTTGTTTCCCCTTTTGACATGCTTCACAGAGAACGTCTGATTTGTACACAAGCTTTGGTAATCCTCTTACGAGGTTATGCTTATTTAGCTTGGAGATTAACCTCAAGCTTGCATGACCAAGCTTCTTGTGCCATATCCAATGTTCTCCTTTTATGGATACTAGACATGATACATTTTGATCTGAAAGATCTTCCAAGTCAATTTTATAGAGATTGTTTTGCCTTTTAGCAGTGAAGAGTATGGATCCGTCGAAGTTTTTAACTATACATTCTCCTTGATTGAATGAAACATTAGATCCACTATCACATAATTGACTAATGCCTGAAAGCATTATGTTTCAATCCTTCAACCAGAAAAACATTATCGATAGAGGGAAAATGATGCTTACCAATCTTACCTATTCCAACTATTTTACCCTTCTGGTTTCCTCCAAACGTAACGAAGCCGCCTGAATTAGTTTTGATGTCTTGGAACATAGACCTTTCTCCCATCATGTGCCGTGAGCAACCACTTATCCGGTACCATGACAGTGTCTTTTTCTTGTTGCTAAGCACATGCGCAGAGGAATTATCATATCCTTAGGTACCCATATCTTTTTGGGTCCTCTTTGGTTAGCTCTTGGAGATCCATAATATTTTGACCTTTTATTAAAGAGATCTTTTGAAGAGGGGTGAACATTCTTTTTATAAACATTCTTAAAAGATTTAGGTTGAGTAGTAGGTTTTTGAAAAACCTTTTTATCAGTATCTTGATATCCCAATCCAGATTTGTCATGAGGATCTCTGGAATACCTGAGTAAAATGTTTAGGTTGTTGGTGCTTTTCACAAATTTACTGAGATCCTCCGTTAATTCTTTTACCTCAGTAAGAAGTTTATCAACTTCATCTGAAGTGTTGGACTCAGAAGAGGTTTTCAAAAGAGCATTTTCAGTTTTTAATTTTTCACAACAAATTTCAAGTTCTTGTTTTTCTGAAAGCATTTTTCCATATTCTCTGGTTAATTTTGAAAACTTTCTTTTCAGGGATTTATATTCAACCGCTAAAATGGATGAATTATTTAACAACTCATCAAAAGCATTTTGAAGATTAAGGTCACAGTTTGTTACCTCATCTTCTTCTTCTTCCAAAAAGGTGTTCGCCATGAGACATAGATTGGCTTCTTCTTCTGCTTCTTCTTCATCAGTAGTTGAGAGATCAAGATCTTCCCAAGTGGCCATTAATCATCTTTTCTTCTTTGGAAAGAATCTCCTTTTCTCTTTCTCCTTGTTTAGTAAAGGGTATTCCGCTTTAATGTGTCCAGGCTTCTTGCATTCATAGCATATGATTGGACTCTTGTCTTTTGTTTCTGTTCTGTCCTTTGATGATCTTCGTCCAAAGTGCTTTCTCCGCATACCTCCTTTCTTTTTCCACATTGCTTGTATCTTTCTCGAGATGAAAGATAACTCGTCATTATCTGAGATATCTTCTTCAGATGACTCGGCCTCATATGATGATTTTTCAGCTTTAAGTGCTTTGGACGCACTCCCTTTGTGAGCTTTAAGGGCAATTGATTTCCCTTTTCTTGAACTTTCCTCTTCTTGAAGTTCCAGCTCATGAACTTTAAGGGAGCCCAAGAGTTCCTCCATGGTAAGAGAAGCTAGGTTCTTTGCTTCCTGTATGGCGGTAACCTTAGGTCTCCATTGTCTGGAAAGGCTCCGTAGGATTTTTCTGATATGATCTTGATTATCATAGGTCTTTCCCAGAGATCTCAAGCCATTGATTATTGTTTGGAATCGTCCAAACATTTGATCAATATTTTCATGCCCTCCCATTTTGAAGAGCTCATACTGGTGAACCAGCATGCTTATCTTTGATTCCTTGACTTGAGATGACCTTTCATGTGCTAAGGCACACATAAGATAGTGTTTGGCCAGAGTATCCCATATCTCTTTAGTTGTTTCACAGCTATGGACTTTGTCGTGCTCTGATTTGGTGATGGCACACATAAGATAGTGTTTGGCTTTTGAGTTAAGCTGATGTCTGGTTCGCTGTCCTTCCGTCCATTGTGATCGAGGGAGTTCCTGTCCTTATGCATTGGTGGGTATTTGATCTCCATTTTGGACTAGGTCCCAAATGTCCATATTTTGGGCATAAAAAAACGCAACCATCCTCTTCTTCCAGTAATTATAGTCGTTTCCATTGAATAGAGGTGGTCTGTTCACAACTTGTCCTTCGTTCTCCATTTAAGAGTGTACTGGATATTTTCCTCTGCACTGTTAGATGCTCAACCCAAGAGGCTGAGCTCTGATACCAATTGAAATAACCAAGTGAAACACAAGAAGGGGGGTTGAATTGTGTTTCTTAACCCTTTTTGAAGATTTTAATAAGTTTTCCTTTAACAACAGATTGAACACAACGAAGGTTAAAGGTTAACAAGTAAAGGACGTAAAAACAAGACTACTCAGTCCTATTGGACTCTAAGGATTTTGAAGGGATTTTTAAGGAAGTAGTTATGAAGTTCGAAGAACCAATTTAAAACACTTTGTTAATAAACACAATAATAAACCTCAGAAGTTAGTGGAAATAATAAAACACACTAGAAGAGAAGAAAAGCTTACACCAGAGATTTATCTTGGTTCACTCTCATAAACCGAGAGTTACGTCCAGTCCTTTCAACCAGAAGGATTTTTCAACTAATCTTTTTCGAGATTACAAGTATTATTCACCTCTTCAGGTAACAAGTATTCTCAACCTCTTCAGGTTCAACCACACCAGTATTCTTTTATACCCAGCCTCTTCAGGCTTATAACACTAAGATGAATATATAGAAGGTGATGAAAGCTTGAGTTTGAAACTCACTAGAAAATGAGAATAGACAATGAATATCAAGACTTTAACCTTTTTACAAGTGAAAAGAATTCTACGAAGAGATAAAGCTTTTTAGTCTTTTTAGCAGCTTGGGCAAAAATCACTCTCTTCTTCTAGTGCTGCTTCTCCTTTTTATAAGTGAGAATAACTGAGCTGACGTCATAAGCTTCGTCACCAACTAAACATTTATTACCGGCTCGAGCAAAGATTAAAAGCATCGACTGATATCGTGTTGAGCTTCTTCTGAAATGTGACTTTGATTATCAGAGATTTTCAATCATATGATAACTGAGTCCTGATTTGTCTGAGATCGCAGAAAGTTCCTAATTTGCTAGTCTTTGTAGTTGTTAGACAATGTCAGTAAAAAGCGGCTCAATTGACTTCTTTTGTTGCCATAAGCTGTCAGAGTTCTTTTCTAGCATTTAATGAAGAACAGTTCTTCATTTTTGAATTTTAACTTTGGACGAGAGCTTGAACTTGAACTTTGTAAGAGTGATTCGAGTCTGAGTTTTGGTAAAATGAAAGTATTGGACGAACCAATAAAATAGTAACAGTGTATGCAGACAGTCATTGGACACATGAATAGTATATGACAAAATGGACGCATATAAAGATTTCGCAGAAACATATTGGACGCAGACTATCAAATAGTTTATTTTAAGAAACTATTTGCTCTTTTAAAAACTCATCGAAGAATTCCCAATTAATGACAGAAATCAATATATAAAGGAATTTCAGTTCTATTGAAACACTCTGTCGAAACGCTTACTTGATCAAACTTAATAAATATTTTTGTTATCCTCAAAACTTAAACAGGGAAGGCTACAGCTTTTTGACATTAGTGCTAAACCTTTTAAAAGACTTTGGTTTCAACAGTATATTATTCAGATTATTGTGTCTTATGTTCTTTATATTATGTTAAACTTATGTTATTCGCGAAAAGAAATTTTAAAACTCATATTTTTCGTTATAAAACATTTACGACTTGGTTCTAGCTTTATAATCTTTGTCTAAAATGTGATACTCAACAGAAGGTATTACAAGCCTTGCATTAATAGCGTATTTTATTTTGTAAACACAATTAAAATATTTAAAAAAACTTTTAACTATATATAACTATATATATATATATTTAAATATAAAATAATCTAATCCAAACATACACTAAACTCTCCATATTGTGTTGGAGTTGAAATTTTGTTATATTAAAAAAAAATATTTTTCTAAAATGCTAAATATTTATTTATTTTATTGATTTATAACTCTATCCATGTAGTATTATATAATTTTATAATTTTAAACATTTATATAAGCTTCACGATAACTTGTATCAATATATTTTTTGGTATATATAAGTTTAGAAGAATGAAAGGTTGTCATATTTTAATATTAGAGATTGAATTTTAAGTTTGGTACAAATGACTTATTAATGAGAGATTACAGACAAAAATCAAAATTTGTGTCAACACTATTCGACCCAACCAATTGTGCCAACCTTCACCAACACCTCTATCAATATTTTATTAAGTAATATGAGATTTATTATTACTTTTATCTTATTTTATTTTTTGGTTATAGAGAAATTTTAGGGCATGTTGTAGGGAAGAAGAAATTAGGTTAAAGGGCAGGCAAACACATCTCAGTAGACTTCGATTTCGAAATCATTTAGTCTCTAAAAGCACTTGGTTTCATTTGAATTAAGACTCTTGGACACTTTTATCATATTTGTAATAAATTATTTATGTTGGAAGATTCTTTAAAAATAATTTCCAAAAAGAATACAACATTATCAAATAGCGCCCATAAATGGCTTTTCTAAGAATTTTTTTTTTTACTTCTACTTAAGTGATTACGAGCCACTAATTATCTTTCTTTTTTCTGTGAGAATCTGGTCTCCTTTTTATTGATAAAATTTGTTGTCGTTTCTCAACTTTATTTTTCACGAAAATAGACCATAAATATTTTAGTCCATTCGTGAAGAAAAAAAAAAGTTGATTAGTGGGAATTGAGTCGAGAATCTTCCCATTAGTCCTCATGGAGGTAGCTTTCCTTGCCACATTTGTCTTTAGCTCTCGTACTATTTTGCTTACTCCCCCGCCATAAATACATAAAAAATGAATTGAAAGGCAACTAAAGTTGGTACATTCCCTTCTCATCACAACATGAATGATATGACATGCATGATGCATCTATTGCATCTGCTCTCATCCTCGCCAAATAAATCACCTAACAAATTAACCAAGAAAATGTTAGATATCATTTGCGTAGAGTTGGGACAATAAAACTGTGTGGATATTGATTAACCATGACTAAATCGTATCACTTTCAACTGGTACCTTTCTCAATTATTTATGGTTTAGTTTTATTAGCGGTTGGCTGATATTGTATTAAGTATATAACTTGGTGTTTATACTTCAAAATGTTAGTTAGATGGTAGTGGTCATAATCACTTCTGCATTATAAAACCCAGCATTTTAATAACTTCAGCTTAAACAATTACCTTGGGTGCTCAATTTGTAGTAGATAATGGCTGTAAATAATGGCTAATTATTTGAGCTTGATTCTTTTAGATGTGAGAGTGTGAAACATTTAGCAAGAAAAGAGGAAATCACTGCTAACTGATAGACCTTTCCATTCCTATGAGTAGATCATCGGCTTCCGACAGGGAACATGCTGGTTGGAAGAATTTCACCAAACCAACAAAGGAAAATGGCTTATGATTATGTGTAGATCATCCCCATCATTCATGATGATTACGAGGAAGTTAAAATTTTCATGAGTTATGTAATTATGTATTCTAATGGATTATCACCATGAACATGGCTTCACTGTCTCTTTTTAATTTTGTTTTTCTTTTCCTTCTCGAGAAATATAAAGCGAAATCTGTACTTCTAAGCTTTAGAATCTAAAGTACCAAATAGCACCAGAGAACAGTGCGGAGAGGGGATTACATTAGTACTGAAACATTAGGCTTTTCAAGTACTGTACATAAAAGACAAAAGATGGAAATTAGAAGTGGGATGCTGAAGGATTACATGAAAACTGAAAAAGGTCGAGAGGGGGTTCGCTTTGTACAGCCGTTGTCAAGAGTGGACGTGACATGAGCGAGTGGGGAAGGCCCATACAGCGTCAGTGTTGTGTCAAAGGCTGCTTTTGGCCTCCTGTGCTGTGCACATAATGGGGATATTTACAGTGCTGAGGCTGCAGAATGTACCGGTTTACCCGTTTATAGTGCTGCAATGCACCTTCATAGATTAATAAATAATTTTACAGGGTCGTGTTCAATATTGACTTATTTAGTGACAAATAGTACATACTACATAAGCATGAACTTTTTTACAAATTTGACCCGCAAATCACAATTCCTTAGAACCCCATGATTTTAATGTGCAGGTTAGGTGGCAGAAGAGTCCTAATAAAAGGCATCACTGTAAAATTATTCATTGAGATATGAAAGAAATTAACCTAATTGTGAAAAAGAATTTAAGATAGGGTTATAGAAGAAGAAGAGGAAGAATGAAAAGGATTCAAGAAACGGTAAAACTGGCTTAATTAAGGAAGAATGAGGAGGGAAACTGATTCAACCGGATTCTCTTGGCTACTTTATAATGACGCTGATATTGGATAAGTTTTGTCATTTTCTTTTCAGTGTTCAGGCTCTGTTTGAACTTTGAAAGTTGGGTTGTACGAATGAGCTAAAGCTGCCCACGGTTGCAAAACAAAGTAAAAATATAAATCAAATAGATAATGCATGTAACAAAACCCTATGTAGCTACTGGCATAGCACGGGGAAGGGGAGATTTTAATGAACTTTATTATCCAGGTACTTTTTGATGGTAACCTAACCCCTCCCACTCTCCTTTTCCCAAGAGGCGTGACCCGACCCCCACCCTCACCTCAGCCCCCCTACACTACACAAAAATTAAAAAGATTGAAAAACACAACACATAAAGGATTAAAACAGACTCCATGGTAATGGTAATAATAATAATAAACTGTCTAAATTATTGGAGAAGACAAACAAACGAGAAAGCTACCCTTTTCTTTCGCCACTACTACCCGAACAACGAAACCGTCCCATTACAAATTAGGGAATGAAAATGGCATCAACGACACAAGAGAGGAAGAGAGCCAAAACCCATGTAGCAGTGCACTAGACTAGTTACCTCCTCCCAAAGTCCCAACACTAAACACAAACACACAGCACAGCACTTTAAAAGATTATTTTGCCTTCATTTCAGCTTCCAGATTGTTGAAGATGCCACGGCCAGGCCCAAGACCTTACGAGTGCGTGAGGAGAGCTTGGCACAGCGAGCGGCACCAACCCATGAGAGGTTCCATCATTCAGCAGATTTTCAGGTTCTGGTTCCTCTGCACCCATTTTTTCCCCCCTCATATAATATGTTTTTGTGCATTGTGCTGAATGAGTGGTTGCCCATCACGTGTTCGATTAGGGTCGTCACCGACGCTCACTCTCCCGCTACTAAGAATAACAAGGAGTGGCAAGAGAAGCTTCCCGTAGTTGTCCTCAAATCCGAAGAAATCATGTACTCCAAAGCCAATTCCGAGGTTCTTTTTCGTTCTTTCACAAATGCTTTCTCGGTTCTTAGATCTTTCACTCTTTTTTTCTTTTTCTTTTTTTTTTTTTGCCTGAACCCCCTTTTTCCTCAATTTCCATTATTTTTGTTGCTTAGGCAGAGTACCTGAATCCTGATACACTCTGGGACCGCCTCAACGATGCCATTAACACAATCATACGCATAGATGAGACCACCGAGACCGGGGAGCTTTTGCCGCCATGTGTTGAAGGTAGACATTTTTATAACAAAATCAATTTTTTGCTTGTGTCATTTGAGAATGAGTGTAGAATGAATATTATTAGTAACTTTTGAGCTTTTTTTATCTTTACATTCCTTGTGCTTATCAGCTGCACTTAATCTGGGCTGCAAACCTGTGAGAACTTCAAGAAGTGATCGGCACAATAACCCCCGTACTTATCTCGCCCCAAGAACTCAACTTCCTTCTTCTGTGTCTCCTAAAACTGTTGGGGGCAATCCCCTAAACTTGGCAAAAGTCACAAGCGCTGTTTCAGCGATTCCCGTGTCAGATTCTAACCATCTTACCCACCAAAATAGTAGGGTGATGGGTTCCTGTAACTACCCCTTCTCTGACAGTTTTCCTGTAACTACCCCTTCTCGGACTGTGGAAACTAACCCCTCGTTGAACATGAGTTCGGTTTACCCTTTGTACTACGGTTATGAAGCCAAAGAGCCTCAACTAAGAACGACCCCCCGAGAAAACACAAGTTGTGACACAATATTTGTTGGTAGACCAGTCATTACTCCAGTCGTGGAGCCATCTGGAATGGGTCTGTTGGAAAACTTGTCTCGTGGTAGATTCTGTCATGTTCCAAATAGAACTGCAAAAGAAAATGCTGTAGACATTAGGGAGGAGTCACGAGATAGGGAATGTGATTTGTCTTTGAGGTTGGGTCAATGTTTGCATCCATGTTCGAGCAGCAAAACAAGTTCGGCACATGAAATAGAAGATGTTGGTTTAGGAGTTCCTCAGGAAGGCAACATGTTTAGTCATCTATCTCTGCAGAGAAACAAAGAGTACTGTTTTTACCCTAGAGAGACAGGTTATGGTACCATTTACTCCAATTCTACTAAATGCAATATAGAGGGTGAAGATCCGAACTTAGAGGCAACTTCCCGGAAGCGCAAGGTACCTTTATGTAACAACAATGAGGAGGATGGGCAATTTTGCCTGCAAATAGGGGTCCCATCCAATGGGTTTACTGGTAGAATCCATGGGCCAGGTTCGTAGACACTCTTACCTGTTGTAGCATATATGCATTTGCAATTCAAGATGATCCAAAATGTTGTTTTATCCTCTCATGTAGACTCTCTGTATGTAGCTCTGCTTGTGAAAAATTTTAGAAGCTGACATTGAGTTGCTAATTGTATTGCTGCAATTTTGAACTGTATATAAAATCTTAGAGCATGCTTTGTTTAATTTCTGCTTGGCTCAGAAAAGATCAAAAGAGAGAAGAAACAAGTGTGAACTTTTGGAATGATCATCCTAGGAGTTTCTTAAAGGAATCATATTCCCTGGTGTGAAAAGGTCTTAATTTAAATTTGATGCATGTCAAACATATGGCAGATATATAACACTATACCTGCCATCTAACCAGCCTGGTCCAATATGGCTAAGAGTTCAATCTACTAACTGGAATCTTTTCTTTCTCAGTGAAGATTAACTCCCTTAACCCAAGCCTTTCAGCTTCTGCCTTTCAGCAGTATGTCTATTTTTGCAAATTATCAACCTAGATGCCGTAAGGTTTTGTTCTCTATAATAATCTGCTATGAAAGTAGCAGGAGATGGAGAGATTAGGTCTTAACCAATCTCTGAATAAGTTTTCCAACTCTATGGAGAAACTCAATACACTTGTCTGTATCTTACCTTGGAGAAATTCTTATGTACGGCGGGAGTATTATCACATTCTACTAAAAACGTAACACGAGGCATTGCATAACCATACATACCATTGGATTAAATTTAAAATATTATAATTAAGATTTAAATCAAATCTGACATTACTCTCAGAGTACCTTATTTTCCTTACCTTGGGCTACATACGCAGTCAGCATGCTTAGATATGGATATTGTATCAGTTTGAAGTCTATCTGATACACTGGCCATATCCGTGCTTCCAGCTTCAAACTGATACACTGAGATCAGTATTTTGCGCAGTCCATGCTTCAGTGGTACGAGGGCCTTCCAGCCATTTCTGTGCTTCCTTGGTTTGAAGTCTATCTGGTCAAGTTTTTTGAAAGTGAGTTTCCAGATGTGCTTACAAGGATAACAAGCTTTGAGCTTGAGATGTCTCATTTCATTATGGATGAATTGCAAATTTCCTGTTGTGTACCCCTTGCTGATTTAACATTGGAGAATCGACATCTACGCCCATAACTCAAGAAAGATCAAAGTGACAGTTGCTGGCTTGCTGTCCCAATTTTCTTTTTCTTGCTGGCTCTGCAGTGGTAGTAATCTTAGAGGTTTGTAATAATACTACCAGAGCTTTTATGTATTCAGTGCAAGTGAATCCTTGTAGTAAAAGCGGTTATGACAAAACGACCGGTCGTTATAAGTAAAATAAATATCCTTTTATATCTTCATGGCTGGCAAAAGTTCATGGATCTCAAACGGAAAACAGCCAAATAGGTTGAGGCAAGGTGTTATAAACAAATCTTTGATGGGTGTAACGTCATTTTGAATATGTTTTAAAAGGCAGATTATAGGATTGGACAAACCTCAGGCTGCTGCTGAGTGACAGCATTTCACGAAGAGTGGCCACTGGCCAGGTTATCAGGCTCAATATTCTTGTGCTCATGTGTTCAATTTTGTTGCCAGCCTCCATATTCTTCCTCCTTCGGACCGGGAAGGTATACTTTCCTGCATAGCACGGGCAATTTGTAACCTGTTGAAAGTTCCCACTTAACACATTGAAAAAGATTGTTTTCTATGTATGTTCAAAGTGATAATTAAGAAGACAAACTGTAAGCAATTTGTTTTTATAATGCGCTCGTATATCTCATGAAAGTTATTCCACGATTGCTGGATTTATTTATTTTTTTTTTGTAAACGATTGCTGGTATTTATGTCTAAAATAACCAGAAAAAAATTCACGAGCTGCAATACATATTTTATCATACAATTCAGTTTTAAAAAAAAAACCTCTGTAGCTCTTGTCTTGACGAAACGACTAAGTTCTGATCATTAGGGTAGCACTTAGGGATACTAATTAATTCCTTTAAATGGAAGCTCACTCGAAAATATCCGGCACAACTAAAAATACAATTCAGATATATATTATTCATGGTTCCTGAAGAAAAGTTGCAATCTATTATATATTTGATAGTTTGAAGAAAAATCGAGAACTTCAATTTTATAAAAATATTTAAAAATGACTTATCTAGTGCAAGAAATCATAAGTTGATGAGGCTATTTGGTATCTCTTTTTCTGACGCCAGGCATCTCACCTCATGTACTTATTGTGTTGCAGGTACAGAAAATGCATTTTTTGAAATTGTTTTAGGGTAAACCGCGTTCCTTTGTTTTGTAATTCTTTCGGGTGACATTTTGGTATATTTACAGAAAGCTGGTAATTGATATTAATTATTTCCTACAATGACTTATTGGCAGAACTCGTAATTACAGAAAGTTCTAGTGTTATGTAAGATGTTGTACACATATTAATACACCATAGACCGTACTGCTAAAGCATAAGGTGCTAAGGCATAATTAAACATCATATGCCGCTGGAACCCTTACAAGGATGTAGATGGCTGCATAGGAGAGAAGTGCGGGCAAGGCATCGAAGGAAAGTGGTGGAGCATGGGACTTTGGAGCCTCGGTATTCTGCCCTGCTGCTTTGATACTGAACTTTTGGCCACTTGCACAATGTTGATCAATTGTGCAAATGAAGAAGTGACTACGACCTTCTGTAATAGGATACCTAATTCCAGAACCACCAAGTATTTGACCTGATATAGTTCTTGAATCCGTTGTGCAGTTGTCATAATCTGCCTTGGATACATCTGCCACGGTATGTGTTCCAGTCCAGTTGAATACTGATAAGGTAAATGGTGGAGAACAGAATCAATCAGCAGTCTTTGTTAATCAAATTACATGCTGCAATTTGTTGCTATATATACTAGGACACAGGGTGGTTGTGCAAGTTCTTTTAAGTAGTGAATTAATCATGGCGATACCCAAAACCATGTAAGTTGTTTGAAAAGTGGAAGAGGGGCTTACTTAGAGTGTCTCCAACAGAAAAATTCTTCCCTCTAGCCCAGTCGGAGTAATAGGTCCGGTTAGGGGGAATTCTCCAACCCAAGCTTCCTCCAACTTCATATTCTGTAGCTGAAATTACTGGTTCAATCGTACCTGTCATCATGAAAAGCACACTGATCAGGCACTTCACTGGAAAACCCATGTGCTGCCTCATTTTGCTGTGTTCAACAGGTCGTCCCTCGATTCTGAAGAGTTTAGCTGGGTCTAGAAATGGATTGAATAGAAGGTAGCTTATATAAATGGGCTTTTTTATATTAATATAGTGAAAAAAAATAAAACATTTAATAAAATCATCCTGTTTAATAATTATGTATCAAAATGTAGTTATTATTTTTTATGTTAGGAAGTGAATTTCAATAAAATCAACTTTTTAATATAATTTTTTTAAAATTACATGTTGAGAAGTCTAACATGATTTGAAAAAAAAAAAAAATTAAACACGTTGAGAATTCAGTTTCAATGAAATTGACTTCCAAACTAAAAAAATAACTACATTTTGATATATAATTTTAAAACAGCATGATTTTAATAATTTTTTTATTTTTTTACTATATTAATATAAGAAAATACTATATAAATGTACCAAAAAAAAAACAGAAGGTAACTTTTATATATATATATATATCATCAATATGTGGCAGTAAGATATTCCACTATTCATGATAAGATTAGATGAAAGGATATAAAGGAGCAAACAATATTTAGTTAATTTTATTTTTTCCATCTAGTTTTGAAATACTAGTAGACTGTATAAGTAACAAAGTAAGAAAGTTTGAATATTCTTCGTGGCGTGCTGTGACATGTTTGTACCAAAGCCTAATCACAGTGACTCTGACCGACGTACACAGCCGAACTTTTTCATATGTTGTTTATCTCCAAGCGTTGTCCAATCTGCTTGCTACCTGATAGATTTTAAGTAGAGATTATAATGATTTATAAACCATAATGGTTGCAGCAGAAAAGGCGAAAAAGTAGGCTTGCTTAGAACCTGAGATTGAGAATTTTAATCGCTTAAACAGCTCTCCTAAGTAAGAAGTAAACAGAGTGAGAGTACCTCTGAAATAATTTGCTATGGTTCGAAGTCATATGTTGGTATAGAAAATCATTAATAAACATACCATATGAAATAATTTCTAGTGGGTATTTTAATGGTAGTTAAGAGGAACTATATTATATTCATTAGAAAAGAATACAAAATGATGGTCATTTCTGTGACTTTCTTTTCTCGCATAACGTCATAACGAAAAGTCTGGCACAAATTTGACTCTGGGTAGTGTGTTTAGCTTCAGCAATGGCTCAAGGTCAAGAAGCAAATTATCCTCTATTGGGACAAGTATCTGTTTCGGACTCCTAGTTTTCTGAGAACAAAAAGGCCACAAAAAAATAAAGAAAATAAAAACATCACACTTTTTTTGGGGGTCATATATTCATTCAACTACCCCCAAAGTCGAAACCACAGAATAATAGAAACATAACAGATAATAGAAGCTATAAGCTCCATCCACAGAAGCTAAAAGCTCTATCCTTTATGGTTAACCTTAGGCTAATTTTAGATGGGGGTTTGGGGAGGAAAATTAGGGGAGGGATAAACCTCACCCTTGAAAATAGAGACTTGCAGCAAATCAATCTCGCTGATCACTATGTTTTTGTGCAAAATGATTACTAACTTATTTTTGACAAAATAATATATTGAGTTCTGCGCCTGCTCTTGATATAGACTTGAAATCCAGTTTTGAATGAGGAAATTTGGAGATATTGTGTATTTGTTTCTAAATGTGTCGTGACTTTTTAAAATCCACTTAAAATTAAGACGAGGTGAATTTTTTTTTTAACTTGTTTTATTTTTATTGAAATTAACGTATATTATGGTTTTATTTTATGTATATAAATTTGATTTTAAGTATAATGATTCTGGAAGTACTTACCACAAAAACAAAACAAAAAGAGTAGAAAAGAAAAACTACTCCAATTACGAGGTGTGGTTCAGATAATAATCTGAGTTTTATGTAGGCAGACTTTATTTGCAGTGCAAGGATCCAAAACTGATTGAAAACATCTTATGATTAGGGCTAAACTAATTCCTGAACAAGAATTAATGTCACATTCAAGGTTTTAAATATAAGGCCGCAACATCTTAGTCGTAGTAACAGCTGCAACTACAACACCCTTTGTAATTATAGATTGCATCAGCCGAAACGCCATTGCAATCGCAATCAATCTGCAATCGAGATTTAAAGCCTTAGTCACTCTCAAAACCTCAAATCTTACCCAAAAAAATAAATAAAGAAAAACTACTCCAGTTATGCATAGGATATATAAGAGCAATTAAAACCTTTAACATTATTCATATTGCTGGAACCTACCAGATTTAGGCCAAAGAACTGAAGAAGTATGCAAAATGGTGGAGCGTTAGCAATATGTACTGCCCTGCTATCTATCTGTCTTGATACTTAGCTTGTGGGCCTGTGGGCCCTTGCACAGAGATCATCAATTTATGATTGTGGCTGCTGGGGTATGATCAGCCCCAGTACACTTAAATAACAAATGTAGTATTTCCATATATGAAGGCAAATGCAAATGCATGTGGTTAACTAGGTGTCGCTATCAATTAACATTCTACCACTACCACATCATATCGCATTTGATAACGACCGGCAAAAAGGAATCCAATCAAACCCATGGAAGTGTAAAGAAGGAGGTAGGCCGTGCTTTTAAAAGACATCCAGTGTTTTTTAAAATAAAAGACTCTTTTATCCTTAATTTTTAAATTAATTAATCATATATTATTATTTTTGTCACGCTAATTTTTTTTTTTTTTACTTTCACATGAGTCGCTTTAACACAATTAGCATGATTTACTTGGATTACTCCAACACACTTTGATTACGGTTAGCGTGATTTACATGACAATGATGAGACAAATGACGTGACCCATATGTGTTAGTGACCATCACATGAATCATGCTTCCGTATTAGCGTGATTATAGTAGATCATATGCTTATTGTATTGACGTGACCTATAACAAAGTAAAATTATATGTGGGTCAACACAGTATGTGTCGTGATTCACTTAGATCACGCCAATATGAGAAACTTAATCTATGTAGAATCGTTGACACGTATATGTTACGTCATTTGTCTTAGTGTTGCAACATGAATCATAACAACCGTGTTAAAGTGACTCATGTAAAAGTAAAAAATAAAAATAAAAATTTAACGTAGTAGAAACGACAGTATACAATGTATTTTGATAATTTGTTTAAAAATAAGGGTAAAAAGGTCAAAAATTGTTTTTTAAAAAAGTGTATTATTAAAAAAATTATATATTGAAAGTCATTTACATTTTATAATATGGGTTTAATTTTGATTATGATAATAATTAGTTGAGAGGTTAAATTATTTTATGATATGACAATACATGATTATATAATACTATAATTTTTTGATACTAACAGTGAATTAAAATTGAATCCTTATAATATTTTTGAAAAAAATTATAACTTATTGATCTTTCAATATTTTTTTAAAATTTTAAAAGTAACCTAACTTTTATTATTATTATTTTTTAATTTTTGTACATAAAAATTATAAGTTTTCTTTTATGAAAGAGAAAAAGTTATATATTTTCATAAAAAATCATTTTTTATTAAAAAATATAAAAAAATGTAACATATTTGGTGAATATTGCAAATGACTTATCAATACACTATTTTTCCAACACGTAGAATAGTAACAAGCCTCTAAACTGAGTTGTAAAGGTTGTTAGTTTCAAGTTAACAATACACTGTCTAGGCATACACATTTGATTTTAGAGTATTCTTTAAAATTATTTTGACCATGTTGTCAAAAATAAGCCTGTAATTTGAGTTGTGAAGTTTGTTAATTTCAAGTTCTAATCACTGTATCAGATTTCAGAGTTTTCATTAAAATTCTTTTGATAATTTTTTCAAAAAGTTTACGTGTTATCAATAGGTTGATGAATGAAAGTTAAAAAAGAAAAGGTTCAATCCAATGATCAATAAACTAGTTATGGTGTGCAAATTGTAGACATGTTAATCCGTTAACAAGCAAAGGTGAGCACAAAAATAAAAACAAAATAATAAAGAACGGAGAGTGCAAGATTTAGGTAATTTTCCTTTATTCTTTTTGTAATTGCTTTATTTAAACTCAAACAATATGTTGGTAGTAGTACAACATTTATTGAAACGAATTGAATACACCACAAGCCTAGAAGAATTATAATGAATGTTCAAAGAATACAAAGAACATATGCTCTAACTTCTAAGCCTCCTGTATTGAGACATAACCAACTTAATAGGTGCGGGTGAAGCAATACACAGCAAAGCTAGAGAGAAATGCAGATAAGACTCCGAAAGAGTGTGTTATTGCAGAGGAATCGGGTGGTTGAGCATTAGGGGCACCAGAGTTGGGCGACTCAACGTTGATACTGAACTTCTGGCCTCGTACACAGTGGTTGCCAATGGTGCAGATGAAGTAACGTGGCCCTGTTCTCAGAAGATTCAAATCAAACACCGTCTCGTTCAGATTGCTTCCAAATGCGCTTGCTGCGGTGTTGCAGTTGTCGTAATCATCCTTTGATACATCACCCACCATATGGGTTCCGGTCCAGTTGAAAGCTGATCAGATCAGTTCAGGAGAAAGTAAAAAAAAAAAAAACAAAAACAAATGAAGCTAGCTGTTATGGTTACATTACTTACATGAAATGAACCACTCCCAGATGATTATAGAAAAGATGGGGTGCTATAAAATAAAGGAATGGATGAATGCATCTATGAGAATGTGTGCAGGTTAAGCTTACTCAGTTTGTCACCAACGAAGAAGTTCTTGGTGCTAGCCCAGTCTGAATAGAAGTTCTCATTGGTGGGAATGTTCCAACCGAAGCTGTCACCAACCTTATAATCTGTTGCTTCAGTTGCACCAATGATGAAAGCCATTACAACGATGGAACACCCTATCAAATTCAAACCCATGTTCCTCGCCATTGTTTTTCTGTGTGTTCTGCAGGTCGTCCCTGATAGCTTGTACTCTATTATCTCTGTTCTGGGTTGTTCTTTCTATTTCCTAGCGATGTTACAAGAAAATGAAGCTGTGTTATGAGATTGTGGTGGCATGGACATATATATAATTAATTAGAGGAGGGACCTTTCTTTGCGGTTAGAATTGTCAAAGGAGGCACTCATTTTGAACGAGTTTATGGACACGAAGGTATATTGCTTCAATGTTACGTGCTGCACAAGGGCACCTTGAAGGTTCTTTGACTTTTCTTCAAGGAAGTAGCCAGTTTGACTAGTGATTTACCTACAAAAGAATTATCATATGGGGAGGACAAAGTCATGGTTGCTTCTTTGAACTGAAATGTAGAGAATTTGAAGATGTAAATTATGATGATGCGACAAGGTTAGCTAAAAAGCAGGCTAATCTATCAGATATTGAGTTTTGAAATTTATCAACTTCGGAGCAATGAAATTTATAATTTTTTTAGTACATCCTGCTTGAAACTCTGCCACTTTGCCTATTTCTTCAAATGAAGTTCATGCGCTGAATTGGAGTTTGCCACGTTAATCCTTACGAACGATGCACCATGATTTCGTTTTTTGATTGTTTGACTTTTGTTATGTCAGAATGTAGATTTGGTACCTTATCGTCACCAAACCATAAAATGTCTGTTGACTGGACAATGGTACAGTCACGTCCCAAGAAAAATCTAGGCTTTATTTTTTTGGGTTTTTTAAAATACTGTAAAAATTAAATTCTAAAAATATTAAAATTTATTTAAAAAATTAATTTTTTTAATATATATATTTATATATATATATATCAAAAATTAAATTCTTAACGATCACATAATCTAAATATCTACTATTTATTTCATATCATATTAATAAATTTAAGCTTGATTGATGTAAAGTAATAATATTATTAATAAAATAAATATAATACTTATGAATCTATGATTTAAGAAATCTAATATAGTTTTATGTGGCGAATGAAATATACTTTGTTTAAATTTTTCTTTCTTTCTTTTTTCATAGATGTGATTACTTTAAATTTTTAATTCATAAGAAGTGATGTCATGTGATTCACAGCCTTTTATTATTTTGAGAGGAAATTTTCATATAAAATAATATAATAATTTATATCATAATTATTATTTTTTTTCAAGATTTCTTCTATTTTTTTCCCTTTATTCAATTTACCGTTTATCACAACATTTAACTAAAATAATGTCTTCTTGTTCGAGGATCAAATTTCATATATTTTTTTTACTGACATTTTAATTAAATGCTGAGAATTCTTTAAGAAAAATTAATAACTAAGAGAAAATGTATTTCTAATTTTTTTTAAAAAAATAAAAAACTTTTTGCTAAGTTGTCGATTTTAATTAAAAGCACAGCAAATGTGACAGAAAATTTAAATCCCTTGTTCAAATGGTCTTGTAACAACAAGTAAATTTCATCGTACTTAAGATTTTGTCATGTTAAGTTTGATTTAAATAATCAAGTAGATGTAAACCCGTGCGTTGCTTAGGTAAATCCACAAAATTATTTCATATATTGTTTATTTAGAAAACATGCTCGAAATTTAACTTGCATGTGTTACTTTCATAAAATAATGTAAGATTGTATAGTTTGTTATTGTTACAGGGCTCTTGGTTGTGAAACAATAACACAATTTTAAAATGGCCTAGGTCTATAAGAAAATTTAAATTTGTGGACAATTTCAACTTGTTACATCACTCTGGGCATACTTTCACAAATGAGGTAATTGTCATTGGGCATTTAGCAACTAAATTCTCCATATCAGTCACATTTTGGAAGCATGAAGAAAAAACCTTTGAACCATTAATAATCAAAGGAGAAGAAAATGTGCCAAATTAAATTGACAGGATAATGAATGAAGTTATAGTGTTAAAACTACTTCTTGCTTAAACAAATAGTATCCAAATTGGTAAAAATAGAGTGATCTCAATATTAATTGATCAGTCCAACTATGATGTAAATAAAATCAAATTACCTCTATCATGATAGTCTGAAGTAAACAAGTGAAACACAAGAAGGGGGTTAATTGTGTTTCTTAACCTTTTTAGAAAACTTTTCGAAACTTAATGGTTTAAACAGGACAATGGTTGAAATAATAATAAGTAATAGACGAAAGAAGAGATTCTCAGTCCTGTTGGACGCAGAGAAGGTTTATACTTTTTGTAAGACGTTTCTTTGGACACAGTTTAAAAGGTTTTTAATACTAGCTTTAAAAGCTTATTAAGAAAACAATTACAATCCCCAAATGTTAGTATAAAAATAAGAACACAAATAGAGGAAATAAAGGTCACACCAGAGGTTTATCCTGGTTCACTCTCACAACCCGAGAGCTACGTCCAGTCCCTTCAACAAGAAGGATTTATCACTAATTTTTTCAAAGATTACAAGTATTCTCCACCTCTTCAGGTACACAAGTATTCTTAATCTCTTCAGATTCTAAAATACAAGTATTATTTTATACCCAGCCTCTTCGGGCTTAGACAACTAAGTTGAATATGAGAAGATGTAAACGATGCTTGAATGTTTAACTCACTACAAGGATAGAATGATAAAACTCAAAACAAAACTCTATACAAGAGTGTAATTGAATTGAAAGAAGGTGAGCTAAAACTTTTTCTTTTTAACAATGCTTCAGCTATACTTTGACACATTCTTCCTCGAAGACATTTGTATTTATAGATAAAGAGTACTTAGAGTAGTCTTCATAAGCTTCTTCGTCCAACGGAAACAATTATTACTGTTCTGAACATCATTAAATTCATAAGCTGATATCGTGTTGAGCTTCTTCTGAGAAGTGGCTTTGATTATCAAGGACTGCCAAGAGTGTGATAATTGAGTCCTGATTTATCTTAGCGCGCAGAAAGTTCCTTATTTGCTGGTTTTTGTAGTTGTTAGCAGTGTCAGCTAAGCGGTTCAGTACTGCGTTTCCCTTGATTTGTTTACAGAAACACCATGGATTGTTCATCATCTTCCTATCCAGGTAATCCTTAAAGCTGAATCTTCTTGGTATTCTGTATGATCAGTGTATGCTATTGTTTGGAGTTGAGAAATCTGTGTTAATTTGTAATGCAAAATCCATATTTATACTACTTTTTTTCCATCATTAATTGGATCCATTAATCCATCATCCATTCAGTTTATTCATATTTAAATCCAACCAATTCATCTAATTATGATAATAGATTTAATGGATTGGATAAATTTTAATTAATTGATGGTTAAGGGAGAAACAAAATATCTTGTGGATATCCAATGACCAAAGTCATTCATACCCTCGCGAACATTCCTTCATGCCTTCCTCCGAAAACCCATTTCACCATGTGCAGACGTCGTTTCTTACTATATGGACTCTATTTAGTTCTTGCTGAAACAGATGTGAAGAATATAAACGAAAATTTGTACTTCTTCTTCCTTTCTCATTGTTCTCTTATCTGCTCACATTGTAGTACAACTCCAAAATCTCCAAACTGTATGGGACATTATCGCAATCGTCTGGAAGGATGCCGCGAAATAGATGACTAAAATCATTTAACAAAAATAAAAGTTTGGGAGTCGTCACCAATCAATTTTTTTATTAAAAAATAGAATAATATGATTGGACACTTAAAAAGATATTCTGAGTACCATAGTTCAAGTTTGGAGATTGATTACATGTAAGGAAAGTATTAGCATCCTACACTTTCTGTTCAGAGAATGTTTATCTATTTAATCTAAAGTTATTTATAAAATTAATTGAATTAGTCCTTTATTAGTTAAAAAAAATATTTTTATTGTTTTTTATGTCTCATTTTGTCGAGCATATTATCAAAATGATAAATGACTGAGACAATAAATGAACGATTTAATAGCCATTATTAGGAGACAAATGTAAACCCATAACTTATCAAGAGTGAACATGGTCAACTGAACATTTTCATTTCTAAGAAAATATTTTAAAACAAATAAAATGGTTCTTGAAAATGGATTTCAAATGAAAAAATATTAGTTACCAAAATAGATGAATTTTAAAATGATTTTCTCACAATTATTATTATTATTTATAATCAAATTTTAATTCATTATTATCACAAAGTAGGGGCTATTATAATTTGTTCACACTTATTTGTGTCATTAGTTTGAAAATATTTTATTTATTTGTTTATTTTTGGGAATTAGACCTTGTCAGTACTCCCCGGCAAAATCTAATATAAATGTCTTGAGAATATCGGGATAGTTTAGTTGATCATATTCTCAATCCTCTCCCAATTTTCATCATCACCTAATTTTGAATGTTTTAATTGTGGTGTGAAAGGATAATATTCAAAATGAATTAAAGCCTATGTGAATAAAATAAACTCTAGAAGAGAAGACAATTTATCAAGTGAAATGTGATTTCTATTAGCAAATTAAAATACAAAAAATTAATAATGGAAATAAGATATTGAATTGGAGATAATTTATAACTCCGTCAGCACTCTTGACAAAACTATAAAGATTCTCCTCACCTCAAGAAGATCAAAATGTTATTGTCGTTGCAGCTAATTTTGATTTATTCCATTGTTGAAATCTTAGTTCACGATTAATGATGAAATAAATTATGAATGCAATGACTGATGATTCTTACTAAATATCAATGGCTAATTAGAAGTTTTCTTAAGCTTAATCAACCAAGGGCATGAAATTAGAGATAGAGAATGGAGTTGCACGCAAAGGTTATCTATAGCCTATTTTATCTTTTCTGACGGTGCAAAAGACAAAATTTACTTCAAGCATTGCTTATTTTATTTTCTTTATATTATCATCCATGCCAAGTTCGTCTTTATTTCATTTTCTTTCTTTTCTGTTTCCTCTTTATTTAACGGTAAGATTGCTAGAATCCATAAATGAAGTCCAAACTCATGCAAATTCCAATTCGAAAACGTTGACCCAATAAATAGATTCAAATCACCAAATGGATGCACTCATAAAGAATTGTCAACATGTCATGAAATACATGAGTAGAAAAGTCAATATGAAAGACTAAGGAATGCCATCTAAGTTGCTGTATCATGTATGGAGCCAATTCCCAATATACAGAACATGCATGATTATATAGACCATTGTAAGATCAAACCACATCAGACAATGAGTCCATAATAAGTCAGAACCCAATAAATCATGTCACGGCGTGAACACCCCATTTTGACCTGGTCATATTAGAAAACTTCAACAAAAATTCAAAAAATAAATAAAGAAAATCAATATGAAAAAAAAGAAAAAGAAAAAATCAAAAAATGAAGAAAATGATTTAGAAAGAGGAAGAGTAAAACCCAATCTGACCCATCTAGTCCATTGGCTCGTCCCAAAGCCATTTCCCATATCCAACCTTTTACTCATTAAAGACCACCAAGCTAAAGAGGGATCACCCACTCCACCAAGCCCATCTCCCCCTGCACACACGTTACCCCTCTGCCAGTGGTTGAAATTTAAGTGAGGGAGCATGTGAGAATTGGAGAGGATCAACAGATTAAGAGGAAGAAGACCCCAAACTTGGATCACGAACAAAAAGGAGAAGGGGAAAAGTGAAAGGGAAAGCATTCGGGAGAAAAATTTGGCTTGGGAGGAACCCAAAAAAAAAAAACGAAAGGAAGAAGGAGGAGTGGGAGAGAGGAGGAGCCATTTCCAATTTGTGCTTCAAGAGGTAAGCTCCTTAGTTACCCATGTCTTTGTGCTTTTGATACCCTCTATTCATACCTCTAAATGTATATAATGTGGTTGTAACATTGTTGTGGTTTTGATTCTGCTTGGTTTAAGTTTGAATGTTTTTTCTCACCCCCTTTCACCACCATACAACCATTCATAACCTTGAACTACCCTCAGCCACCCATTTTCCTTTGAAGAGCACTCCATCAACTCGAGAAACTCATTTGCATCCCTAACCTCATCATATCTCCCATGCACCCAAAACAATTATGTTCATCCACCTACACCTACACCGAACGTCCATAATTCGCAAACAACATCTCATCACCTGCCAACCATGAGAACCACACTCCCCACATTTTTCTTACGTCAAAATAGAGCATCTCCATGCCCCTGATAAAATATCACCCAAAGCCACCTATGAACAACCAAAACCATCACAACATCCCATTATTTTTCCTCTAAATATAACACCAATACCCACCCCAATAACCATCAAATAACACTCCAAATCTGTAAAAAAATAATAATAAAAAAACAGAGCTTGCATCCGTGTTCGACCGACATTACTCCTCCGACAGAGCACCCCACTTCCGAAGACCATTGTCGACCGATCAACCTCCTATTCGACCGAGCACCCCATTTCCCAAGACCATTATTGACCGACCACCTTCTCTCTGGGACCTTTCCGACCAACCATATGCACTCAGGCCCCCTGTGATCGACCGAGCACTACTTCATAGACTCCCCACTTGTTACTGATCTTCAAACTGACCAACCCACTTAAACTTAACCCATTAACCCCTCAAATCTCCAAACCAATCAAGTCGACTCTATCCTTAACCATACAAACCTCTCTGATCACCATCCAACCTATCCTACCCTAGCCTTTACCTACAAACCTCTTCGATCATCAACCAACCGATCTATCCCCCATCCTTGACACACAAACCTCTCAGATCCAAATCAACCATAGCATTTACCTACAAACCCCTTAGATTGTCAAACCAACCAATTTGATTCCTTTAACAATTTTCCCCATCAACTCAACCGACTGAGTTTATCCTTTACCGATCTTACCCTCAATCGATTAGCCACCTCTCCCTTGATTCCCAATAGCTATCCCTCGACCAGGGTTGATCGATCAGAGCCCTTCCCCTCGATCATACACTTAATTGATCGGTTCTGACCGATCACTATCTCATTTCCATTCCCACCAACAACTGATCGATTTTGACTGATCAGATATTTGCCGCACTTGGAACAACAACTAATCGATCCGACCATAATTTCCATCCTCAACATATAACCGATTGGTCGTGACTGATCATACAATCTCAAAACCTATTCCCTGATCATCCAACCGACCGAGCTTACCTTTGCCTATTACTACCTTACCATTAACCAATCAGTTTTGACCAATCGCCACCTTTCCACCAAGCAGGGTATCAGCAACTTCGCCCCCTAGATAAAACAGTCCGAAAATTCTCTCTATATCAGTGTTCTTTGCACACAATACATTGTTCAAATTTGCAGTGTATTTTTTCTATCTTTCTTTCTCAATAGACCAACTCTCCAGTAGAGCAGAGGAAGGATTTTATATTAAAAATAAATGAAAAAGAGTGTTAAGTTTTCCTCAAAATAAGGAAACATTATCTTTATTTTTGGAGAAAATCATGGACACCATTATTTCTGTTATTGACCAAATCAATGACCAAATTTAAATAATAATAATAAAAAACCGAAACATCTTTTAAATATATACTAAATCATCAACAATTTGATTAGACATGAAAAAGAGATATTGGGAGTTCAAAGCTTGATGCGCATGAAAGGCCATAATCAAAGCCTAATGTCAGAGGGCCTAAATGATTTATCCAAGTTATGAACTCACAATAGACATATATTTTAGGAAAAATGAGAATTTAGTGTGGCTTAGTCCAAAAAATATTTTATTTTAGTATATGTATTAAATTAATTAAATATTAAACTAATTTAATTAATATTTTATTTATAGTTAACCAAATATTAGAAATCAAAATAAAAAAATTATTAATTAATTAATAATTAAATTCATTTAATACTTAATTAATTTAATGTACAAATTAAACTACTTAACCGAACTAAAGTATCATTTTCCTATTAGTACTTTTAAGTGCAACTGGGAAAGTCATGGCTTAATATCGATTTGTCCAAAAGCTTGACTCGCAGAGGCCATAATCAAAGCCGAATGTCTACCCAGAGGGCCTCAATGATTTTTCCAAGTCATGAACGCACAAATGGACATATATTTCTTTAAAGTGCAAGTCGGAAAGTCGTAGCTTAATATCGATTTTTCCACAAGCGACTATTATGTTTCGGTTGAAAATCCAGGTAGATGACTTTCAAATGTCACCACTTCTCTTGCCAAGACTTTGTTCTGAAACAAATTACTTATTACTTATAAAGACTGCTATTGCAACCTCCTCCAAAATCAAACACAAATGTCACAATTTCTCCATAACCAAACAAAAACGTGACTGTGAGAGGTATTAAAATTTTTCCTAAGCTAACTTTATTTTAAAATAATGCCAAAAAAAAAAAACTTAATCTATGAAATACAATCAAATCAAAACAATCCTAAACTATAATGTCATCTCTAATATAAAAATGCTGCGGCAATTGACAATAGGGTGGCAGATATTCCAACAGCTCCAATGGATGCAGCATCAGAGTTCGGTGGAGGGGGGCTGACAGCACCTGTGGGAGAGGGGGATGAAGGAGTGGTGGTAGAAGGTGGAGAAGGAGGTGTGGAGGTGGAAGGAGGGGTGGCAGTGGATGGAGGGGTGGCAGTAGATGGAGGAGTGGCAGTAAATGGAGGGGGGGCGGTGGATGGAGGGGTGGCGGTGGATGGTGGGGTGGGGGTGGAGGAAGGTGGGGTGGCAGTGGTGCTGCCAGTGACGTTGATGGAAAGTGTTTGACCAGCAGAGCAGTGGCCTGGAATTGCACAGATGAAGTAATGTTCACCAGACTTGTTAAGGGTCACCCTCACCGGTGGGTCATTATAAATGGCAAGAGGAGAGGTGGTGTTGCATGAATCGAACTTTTCCTTTGTTACCTCAGCCACGTCGTGGGCATTCCTTACGAAGTTGAAGACTGCAGATAGAACAACAAATTGAAAACCATTAGAAATCAAGTTCTTTATATATATATATATATATATATATATATATATATATTATGTTTTGTTTCTTTATCTCACCAGTAAGTAGTCAATCTAAACTATACAAAAAATCATGATGCTTTTTGTGATGTTCTTCAAACTTTAATTCTTAGTTCTTCTTCTTACCTAGGATGTCTCCAACCTTGAAGGCCTTGCCGGAAGCCCAGGTTCGGTAGGCAGCAGCACCAGAAGGGACCGTCCATCCCATGTTGTCTCCAACTGTGTAGGTCATTGGTCCAGTGGATGGAGCTGGTGCTGGTGCTGGTGCTGGAACCGCCCTTGGTGGAGGAGTCGTGGTTTCAGGGGCTGGTGCGGGGACAGGGCTAGTATTTGGTGAATTCAAAGGAGTGCTGGGTCGAGGAGCTGGGGAAGTAGAAGCTCTGCTAACGTTAATGGCCAGTTTCTGACCAAGGGTACAGTGGGATCCGAAGGTACATATGTAATATTGCTCCCCAGTCTCATTAAGCGTGACACTCCCAGGACTGCTGGTAATGGTGAAAACGGTGCTACTACCATTGCAGGCATCATAAGCTGCTTTTGTGACTTTGGCAACGTCATGTTGGCCACTGGCGTAGTTGAACACTGCATGACACCAAAACAAAAACAAGTATAAGTCACAAAGAAACAAAGCACTAAATCTGATTAATCAAATTGATCAAATTCCTTTAATGGGTATCTAAGATATGTGTGTTATTTTTGTTACCAAGAGTGTCTCCTACGGTGAAGGTCTTGTTGGCAGCCCAGGTGGCGTAAGTTGTAGGACCACCAGAAGGGATGGTCCAGCCCATGGCATCACCCACCACTTGTCTCGTCTGTGCTGCTGAACCATGAAGCATGGTGGCTACTGCAACTAGCATAAGAACAAGAGCATTGAGGTTCCTTGCCATGGCTGCGTGTCCTTAGAGGTCAGGTCGCCCCTGTTTTCTTGGACTAGTGCTCTGTTTTTCCAAAGCTTCTTGTCTTAGTATTTATTTATAGAGAAGGGACAAGTTGCTAGCGTGATGAACGAAGGAGGGGTTGAATTGTTCTACCTCATGCGAATTTTGTCAACCCAACCAAGATTGCATATTATTTATATGGATTTCAAGTCTCTAAAAGTCGTCAGCGTGAGTGAATTCTAGAGAGGGAATTGCAAAATTGTAACCACCGATAAGAAATTAAGAGGATGAATTATCATATATTTATAATTTGTTATGATTTAAATTGAAGGGGTAATTGTTAGATGAAAACATTAAGGATTTAAAAATTTATAAAATATTACCTGTATAACATATTATAGATATGTGATAATTTATTTCTTTAATTTTTCATTAGCAATTTAAAAGTAATAATCTTATTAGGAACCTTTCAACAAAGGAGTTTAAATTTGAGTGACATTTTTTTTTTACTATTATCTAATAAAAAAATAATTTAACTTCATATGTAATTGTTGAGATAATTAAATTATTTTATAATTTGATAATACATGATTGAATAATAATATAAAAAAATTTTAAAATGTAAAAGTGATATTAAATCAAAATTAAATTGTTGAAAGGAATCCTACAAGCAACCAAATTCTGTTGCAATAAGGAAATGTTGAAAAATATCTATATTTTTAATCAAATAATAATTTAATAAAAAAAAGGAAGAGTATTTTGAAAAAAAATAAAAAGTTATTAGTAATTTATTATGAAACATAATTTTTTTTTTTGTTAACTTATAATGGAGTCAAATTTCATTTTAATCAGGAAATGTTTAAAGATCAGTGCTATGTAACACGAATTGGTTTTCATGAAAAGTGCTATAAAATTTAAATTGACCAATCAAATGTAAAAGAATAAAAAAATGGTTTTGAAATTCAAATATATGGATAACATACCACGTCTATTCGTAATGAATTCGTTTCGTGAAGTTTAGCAATTTTGATTTTTAAAACATTATTATTTTTAATAAAATATTTAAAAATGAAAAAATAAAACATTAAAAATAAGTAGAAGATTATTTTTGACAAAATAGAATTTTTTTTATTCCATCTATACTTTTATATATAATATCCTAAATTATATTTTAGATTTTTAGATATAAATATATTATTATTATTATTTTTGTCACGGTTTTAGGAATTTTGTTTTTGAATTTGACTGATTAAATAGTCTCATAAAATTTATGTGAAAATTTTGGAAGTATGAATTGGATGGTGGACATGTGATAGATAGCCGCGCAAGTAGAGAGCTCACCAAATCATTGACTTGGAGCGTTCACACGGCGTGGGCTCCTTTCTTTTTGAAAAAATGACCCATATGGTAGAGAAAAGTATTCTTATTTAATTTATGAAAAAAAAATTAAATATTAAATTATATCAAGAATTAATTATAAATTAAATTAGTTAAAATTAATTAATTATTTTCACGAACTAAATAAAGATGCTTTTCTTCTAAACTAACCTTTTAAATAATTTTTCCTTTCTTTTTTACACCATGAGTGCTTCATGCACTCCATTTCAAAAGCTGATATAATTGTCTTCTTTGTTGCTATAATAGAATGAAATTGAAATTGTTAATTATGTATTTGCAGCAAAAGAAAAAAGGAAAAAGCATTCAACTGCGGACCACTTTAATGACAAAGGGTGCCATAGTTAGAGAAAATTCCAATATGGGAGTTTCCATGAAAAAAACAATGTTAGGTGAAGGTTTGATGTGTGAACCCGTCAAACTAGAGTTTACGCCATTGCGAATTTAAGACCACTACACAATTGTTCAAACTTATAAAACGTCTATTGAGTATTGAAATAACATCAACACCATATATTTTACGAATTTAATTTTGATTTAGTGTTAGTATAATTTTTTTTATATATTATCATTTAATTATGTATTATTACATTATTAAAGGAGTTTAACTATTTATTAACATAGTCAAACTCTTTTAATGGGCAATTTGGCCTAACTACAGTAAATTAGGAAACAATTTATCAAAATACCACTCATTTAAAACATTTTACCCTTATACTGTCATTTTTGCCACGTTGACAAATTTTTTTTTTAATATTCCACGTGTATCACGTCAACACGGTTGGCGTGATACACGTCATCACGCCAACCGTGTTGACGTGATACACGTGGAAACGCTCATGACAAAGGCGTGATATATACATATCACGCCACCCGTGTTGACGTGATGACGTGTATCACGTCAACCGCTTTGACGTGATACACGTAACCCTAATTCCGCTCCTCTTTTCTTCTTCTTCCTTTCTCTTTTCTTCTTTCTTTCTCTTCTCCTCTCCGCCGTCGCCCTCTCCCTCCATTTTTCCTCCGTTGCTCCTCCTTCAACCCACCATATCCCCCATTTTTCTTATTTACAGGTATGTTATTCATCTTTTAATTATATTTTATTACTGAAAATTTTTGTTTATATGTAAGATTTAAGTTTATGTAGTTGTACATTAGTTATTTTGTAGCAATTGTAGCTTTATTGTTATAATGAAGTATAAAACATATGTATATTGTATTTTTTTGAATGCTATTATTGTTGAGATGTATAGATTATAATTTATTGATAGTTTATATTATATTATATGATAATTAAATTATGTATATTATGTTGTGGTAGGATATATGTATATTGTATATTTTGTAATGTAGCATTATTGATATGTTGATTGCTATGATTTATATTATTTGATACTTATATTATATATATTATGTTGTGATAGGATATATGATTTATTTATGATCCTTATTGTATGATATCTATATGCTATATTTTATGTTCTTATGGTATAGTATAAGATGTATGTTTTTAGTGTATTTATAACATTTTTTATAGCATAAATTTTAATGTGATAGAAGGTGTGATCTATATATAATTTATTTTGTGATCCTAAATTTTAGTTGATTTGTGTTCAGAATATTTTAAAATGGGAAAACCACTCCTTGTGCTAATTTTCTCTAACGGGAGAATGTGTAAGGGTGAAGAGGGTGTTAAGTATGATGGTCCTCCTCCTAAGTCAATATTGATTAAACGAGAAACTACTATTAGTGGTTTGAAGCGGAGGATTCATTTAAAACTGAAACTTCAACCAAATCAAGTGATCTCACGGCTCCAGTATCGGTTCCCTGAATGGTGTAACGTGTTGAGGTGGATAGCTCATCCATTGGAAGATGATGAAGATATTGCATGTATGATTGATAGTTATAAGCAATATCCTAACATTGCTTCGATGCAAGTGTATGTTGAGGTGGAAACAATTGAAGATCATGTCAATGTGATAGCTCCTTCTGTTACTTGTATTGAAGCTGGACCTTTTAGAGATACGTCAATTTATCCCATCAACACTCAATTGTCTATGACTCAAAATGATCCGATACATCAATATCAAGAAGTTAACATTGTTGAACGTCATGAGCCTTTTCACACTTCTTACATTGCTGAAGTAACTCCTGTTGAACAATGTGAGCCTTCGAGCATGTACAATGTTACTAACCATGAACAAGTTGCATGTGACTTGAACTTTGCAAGTGAGAATCCAATTATCAGAGATGCATTGTCCGATACCAGTGAAGATGAAGGGGTGTTACCTGATAGTGATGATAGTGACACTGACATAGAAGGAGACTTTGATGCCAATGAAAATTTAGAAGATCCTCCAAGACAAAACATTCCTATGACGTCTTCTGTTCCATCATTTGTAATGCCTACACATAATGCACCTACAGTCACAGCGGCTCCAGTATCTGTTTTTATGCCTCCGTCCCCTATGTTCTCAAATATTGATTGGGATGTCTTGAGAAATCCGGATTTGTTTCCTGAATTAGTTAGGCCTGGTACTTGGAGTTCAACAGAAGAGCTATATATTGGGTTGCAATTCCTTACAAAAGAAGCTGTGAACTTGGCCCTTAAGCATTACTCACTTAGACGACATCAGAGCTACAAGGTTGAAGAGTCTGATAGCCGAAGATTAAGTGTTAAATGTCCTAGATTTGGCAACGGATGTAACTGGAGGGTTAGGGCCATTTTAGGGAAAAAATCAAATGTGTGGCAAATTACAAAATATGATGGCCCTCATACTTGTGTTAACCCTGCTCTTTCCCAAGACCATACTAAATTGGACTCCGATATGATTTGTTCTTGCATTTTAGACATGGTCAGTGTGAAACCAGACGTGCCTATATCTTTAATTATTGAAAGGATTAAGGCTATGTTCTCATACAAGGTATCATACAGGAAAGCTTGGAAGGCTAAACAAAAGGCCATTGTTAAGGTATTCGGAGATTGGGAGAAATCATATCATATGTTACCTAGATGGTTAGGTGCATTACAAATGTACATGGAAGGCAATCGTGGTTGAGATTCAAACAAATCATTTTGTTCACCACAATCGTGTTGATCCCTCCAAGCAAATGCTTCATGGATTATTTTGGACATTCAAGCCATGTGTTGATGGATTCCCATTTTGTAAGCCTATTATTCAAGTTGATGGTACACACTTGTATGGGAAATATCGCCATAAGCTGTTAATTGCCACAACACAAGATGGAGATCGACATCCGTTGCCACTTGCATTTGCTATTGTGGAGGGGGAAACAAAGGATGCTTGGAGTTGGTTCTTAGGTTGCATTCGAACACATGTCACTCAACAACAAGGGCTATGTCTGATTTCTGATAGACACGCTAGCATATTGGAGGCAGTTAGAAATCCACACTTAGGTTGGCAGCCGCCTCACGCCTATCATGTCTTCTGTATTCGACATATTGCTAGCAATTTTAATAGCAGGTTCAAGAATGTGGTACTTAAAAAACATTTGATAAATACAGGTACATTTCATATTCTATATTTAAGGTTCCATTTCTTAAGTAATAATGTGTCACGCAACTAATGATGTTAAAGTCTTTGTTGTACAGGATATGAACCTAGTAAGACCAAATATGCATCCATGCTGGAGAAGTTGACAGTTGATGAAGATATGTCCAATTGGATTAATTCAATCCCTAAAGAGAAATGGTCAAAGTCATTTGATGGTGGCCGAAGATTTGGACATATGACTACAAACTTATCCGAGTGTATTAATGGAGTCTTGAAGGGAGGCAGAAACCTACCAATAACTGCATTGGTTCAGATGACATTTTTTAAATTGGTTGAGTACTTTGTTTGCCGTAGTCGGAAGGTCCATGAACAAGTTACAAGTGGACAAGTGTATACTGATGATCTTGTCAAATCTATGACTGCAAACAATCTAGTTGCGAGCTCCCATCAAGTGCGCGATTATAATAGAGAATCCACAAGATTTGACATACAAGAGGCACGTCATCCTATAACACAAGTCAAATAAGATTTACTTTAAACCTTAATGAAGGATGGTGTGATTGTGGTGATTATCAGGCGTTACATTACCCATGTTCTCATGTTATTTCTGCATGTGCTGCTTTGGCCATTAATCCTATGGAATATGTTCATCCAGTTTATAAGTTGGAGAATATTATCAAAGCTTACCAGGGTCAGTGGTATCGATTAAGGATGAGCCTTTTTGGCCCCAGCTCAAAGAATAACATTAGTAGCGAGATCGACTTTGCTTCGGGCACGGGGTCGGCCGAAGTCAACCCGTATCAGGAATGAGATGGATTGGATTGAATCAGGACCAAGCAAAGATGCCGTTTAAGTGGTGAAGAGGGACATAATCGTCGTAGTTGTCCATCTCGTAGATCAAGAACTTCTGGAGAAGGCCCTTCTAGTTGATTTGAGCTTTAGTTTATTATGTGTAACATTGAATTTTAGTTTATGATTATCATTGTACTTTATAACGACTGAACATTAGTCATTGAACATTAATCATTGTACTTTATATTTCATGTAATGAATTACTCACTTTTATGATGCATTAGTCAATGTATGAGTATTACTGTGTGATGACTGAACATGATTTAAATTGACAATTATTACCAGGAGACATGACTTTAGATCCATCGCGCCAGGAATTGAAACCAGGGCCCGAGGATTCGTCCTTACTTGTATTGCAGCCAGTTCATATATCACAGCATATATGGAATGGATCGGTATATTATGTTATATAATTAATTGAATTTGAGTTATTATGTTTAAGCAAATGTTTTCAACGAACCTCTAATTGTTGATTATGTTTAATCAGGCTGATCGATCATTGCGTGTCAGACGTGCTCACAAATATAAGCACGATCCGCCACATGACGCTCTCATTCCATACCTACAGCTATCAGGCTTCATTGGCGTAGCCCATTGCAGTTATTTCCCAGTTGACCATGACCTCATTAGTGCATTAGTTGAGAGATGGCGGCCTGAGACGCATACATTTCATCTTCCTGTTGGGGAGTGCACCATCACTTTGGAGGACGTGTCTATCCAGTTAGGTCTTCCGATTGATGGCTTACCAGTGACTGGGAGTACTTATCACGACTGGATTGATTTGTGTGAGAGATTATTAGGCGTCACACCCCCTGACGATGAGATGAGGGGTGGAGGGCTTAGTATGTCATGGTTGAGTAGCTACTTTCACACTATCCCACCTGGTGCAGATGAGATAGTCCTGCAGCGACATGCGCGAGCATATATCTTGAGATTGATCGGGGGCATGCTGTTTCCAGATAAGTCTGGAAGATATGTACACTTGATGTATCTTCCACTCCTTGAGGATCTTACTGCTGCAGGCCAGTATAGTTGGGGATCTGCATGTTTAGCTTACCTGTACCGGGAGTTATGTAAGGCCACTAACTATGATACGAGAGACATTAGTGGTGCATGTATCTTACTACAGATGTGGGCATGGGATAGGTTTCCCTCCAGCATTGTTAGATCCTGATGATGATGACATTATTGAGCATGCTATTGATCGTGGCCAGTTTCGTCCACTTGGATATCGGTAAGTTTATAATCATTTGTTTTTATTAATATATACATGGATTTATATTCTTATTTGTTAATATCATTGTTACTTGCGCATTGTAATAGGTGGCATTGTCGTAAGAGTTTGGCAGAGACTCCACTTCACGTCTTATCGTATTATCGACGCCACCTAGATCGTCTCAAGAAATCTGAGGTATGTAATGTTGTAAACAATCCACTGATTAAATTTACTATAACACTCATCGATAAACTTAATGTCTAATTGTCTCTTTTATGTAGTTCATATGGCAGCCATATATAGATGAGCTTGTATCCACGTTTCCAGCATTCTGTGTTGCTGACAGAGACTTGTGGCGAGCTGTGGTTCCACTTATATTCTTCCACATTGTTGAGTGGCACCAACCAGATAGGGTCATGCGTCAGTTTGGTCTTAATCAGCCAATACCTCGCGCACCACATCAGCCTGACCATTTGCATACCATTTCTTTGAAGGGGAGGTATGATGAGTATTGGCCTAGAGTACACAGGCAGTACATAGCTATCTGGGATAGTCGCCAGGATCATATCATTACCGGTGAGCCATTGACTCAACCTTTGGGGGTACATTCGGAGTACATAAGATGGTATAAGCGGGTCACTAGACGATGGATTACTCCTATTGCAGCTAGTATTGGACTTGTGGTACGTAGATTGTCTATTGTATTTGCACATGCAATTTGTCTCTTTTATCTAATGTTATTGCATTTTCTAGGCTGATACTGCAGAGATGCAATATAGCTGGACTACACCGGAGGGTCATTCTGCCTTTAACCTTGACAGCCTTCGAGAATCAGCTTCATTTATTTTAGCTGCATTAGATGAGCATGATCGTATCGCAAGCAGCCAACTACAGAGAGCTCCTGCAGCAAGTGAGATTCCCAGGCCACCCGCTGATGAAGATGAGGGTAGGAGTCAGAGAAAGGAGGAGAACGGGGTTAGCTGATTCGAGGAGACGTGTTGAGTCATCACAACAACACGTTCAGCTCTCTCAACCATCAGATACCCCTACTCCACAAATACCTCAGCCACCTGTTGCTACACCTTATACTTTCCCACCTACACACCCACCATATCCTTATCCGTCATACTCATCATATCCTTATCCACCTTATCCATCTTATCATTACCCACCATTTCCGTATCCAGGATATCCATATCCACCACATGCTGCTCCATCTTCTTCATACATTCCATCACAGGCAGGCCCTTTCTCATCCACCACCCCAGGCAGACCCTGCTCATGTACCTCCACAGCCTGACTACCCTCACAGGCCGCCACAGTGACATCCTTTATATTATGTATTATCATTGTTGTCTTAGGTTTTACTTTTTATTACCTAACATTAGATAATTATTATTATGAATAATGTATTGCATTTCTATATTTGGTTATACTTGGATATTGTTGGATTGATTGCTGGATTGATTGTTGGATTTATAAATTTGGTTATACAGGTTTTGTTTTATTAATTTGTTTGTTGGAGATTTATATTTGTTGGATATATGGTTATACAGGTTTTGTGTTATTAATTTGTTTGATTGATTGTTGGATATATTTATATGTTGGATTGATGGTTGGATTTATATATTTGATGATAGAGGTTTTGTTGTATTAAATTTTAGGATTATCTTTAATCAATTATTTTTTTTCCCGGTCTATCATTATCACGTCAATGACGTAGGCGTGATATATTTTATCACGTCAGTGCTTTTAACGTGATTATACATATCACGTCAGTGCTTGTAACGTGATTATGCATATCACGCCAGTGCTTTCAGCGTTTCCACGTATGTCACGTCAACACGTTTGACGTGATGACGTGTATCACGTCAACACGGTTGGCGTGATGACGTGTATCACGCCAACCGTGTTGACGTGATACACGTGGAATATTAAAAAAAAAAATTGCCAACGTGGCAAAAACGACAGTATAGGGGTAAAATGTTTTAAATGAGTGGTATTTTGATAAATTGTTTCTTAATCTACTGTAGTTAGGCCAAATTGCCCATTAAAAGAGGTTGACTATGTTAATAAATAGTTAAACTCTTTTAAAGTATTAAGTTTTGTTTGTTATAAAATGAAGTTTAATTTTGATTCAATTCAAACTCTTTTAATTATGTAACATATAATCAAGTAATAGTATAAATAATTTTTTCACTAGAATTAAAATTAAATCGTAAAAAATATTTTAAACACAATTTTCTCTTGAAGTGTCTATATATACTTCATAAAACAAACATCATGTCTTGATTTTTGTGATTTTAGTATTAATTAGCCTTAAGGTAGCTGAGTTTAAGACTTGGTACGGTAATAATAACAATTCTTTCCTGTTATTGCTTAAAATAATGTCGTCAATATTTTGAAGACAAAAATTGTTCATAGGCTTCAAGTACCTAGAATATGACAAAAATAATTTTGGGTACGGGAAGTGGCAAACACGTCTTGTTACAAGAATTTGCAATTCTGGTAGGAAGCCACTCGTACCGAATTAAATGGAATTTGGACTAAGGTACATTGCTGAAAAGTCATAATTATATCTTTCTTGTGAATCAAATTGAATTTTATTTTTATATTAACAAATGTCATTCTTCAATCACAAGTTCCATGAAGCTCAAGTTTGTAATTCTATTAAATCTAGGGAGCTGCTTTTTACACCATTGGCCTCATATTTCCCTTCCTTAATTTCTGCGTTTCATGAACTATGTAGATTTTTTTTTAATGATAGTTTAAAAATTTACACTTATAATACAAAAAATTAAATCTTTATTTAATTGTATATGCTTTGTTCTGTCACCACTTATGCAATCTAAAATATTATACACACAAATATTATTTTACTGGTCACAACATTCTTCTACAATATCTGCATATATATGTGTTACCACTAAAAAATTCTCATGTTCTCATGCCACTCATTGAAAATGTAAGAGAAACATGAGTTGAATTGTCACAGTAAAGACAATCAAATTCAGCCCGATCAAAATATAGATTTCTATTGGTAACAGTAAAAGTCGACATAAATCAAAATGTTGACACCAAAGAGATGTCGATATTAGAGTTATCAGTTGTCACTGATGAGAAAGAGCCGTTAAGATCATGTTGAAAGTAACAATTAGTAATGACCATATCAAAATTGTAGACAAAGTAGGGAAGTGATAAGCATGACGATGATATCGTGGGTACTATCAAGTGGAGCGAGATGACAGTTAGAAGAGAAGACTTAGTAGCATGGATTTTTCAAATTTCTCTGCCTTGTGGGATATAAAGCAATTATTACCTGAAAAGTGTATAAGAGAAACATCCGTTGTTCCAAACATTTAAAGTAGATCCAGACACAACTTGTTAACCATCGTGTAGAGCGGCAATGTATTTCTATTTAAATTTAAATATGAGTAGTTGCTTTGTAAATCTATAAATAAGGGCTTAGGCTTCTTAGGTAGAGAGGTCTTGAAACTTACACTCCTCACTGCAGTAAGAAAGAGCCATTTAAGAGCTTTTTTTTCTAGTTTATTTCCTTAAATTTCCTTTACTTTTGTGTAATTTACTTATGCAAATTCAATACCAGGTTCTTAATCACTTTCATTGCATTTCTTTATCATTACTTTTATGTTCTTACTTTACTGTTTTATCAACTATACCATTGTTTGTTGACACACTTTATTCACTACATACACTCATATCCGTTGAACACTTTGATCTACTTTACACTTATGCTTCAATTTGACACTATTAAGAAATAGAGAACATTACTCAATGAATTTAAATTTTAAATTTTTTTTGCTTGGATTACACAATGAATTATGATAAGAAATTGTAATTGTAACTTCAATTCCAATTCTATATTGTTTGGATGTACGAATTAAAATATCAAAACATTATTTAGTTTTTAAACCTCACATTACAATTTTATTAGCATTAAATTTATAACTGCTTACCAAATTTAAATTTATCATGTTAAAAAGGTCTACTAGTTTTTTAAAAAGCCATCAAGCAAGTAATAACTAAAATGCTTCAATACAAATCTAAAATAAATATCATGTTCAAAATTTAAAAAATAAATAGACTTGTTTGCAGTAAAACACATCAGAGAGGCAATGGAGTTGTTTAGATTATTATATATTATTTAATTATATGGTAGTTAATTTCTGTATTCTGTAATTATATCTATATCTATACTACTATAAAGGGGTTCCCTTCTTTGGCATCCAACTTTTAGTTTTCCAAATTTATCATTCATTTTTATCTATTAAAAAAAAAGAGAAATAAAATTGTAAACTTAGCATTTTGTAACTGTCCTACTTTCTACTCTAAATAGTTTCACTTTTACTCTCCCTCAAAGCTTCTATTTATACGTTCTCTCACTATCAGAAACTACTTTCTCTGCAAGTCAAAAACTTCTTTCTTGAATACATAATCAAACTCTCTTCAAAGTAGAGCCAGAACCCGTTTGATTCTAGTACAATAGCTAAGACTTTGTTTTTGTTATGCATATCTACATTCTACCTATACCACAATAACATACGTACTGGTTTTGCAGGTTCAGGAAATTTCGTGAAATCCAACTTTCAGAGATGAAGGCTGCTGTCTTTCTTAAGAAGAACAAAAACAATCAACTCCGAGTAAGTTTGATGAGTTCAAAGTCTTATACACCATAAGTTAATTTTATCATAATTCATTATATCAATGGAAACAAGCAGGGACAATCTCAATTTTGCTAGTACGAGCCTTTTGAAAGACAAAAATATGAAAAACAGAACGAATGGTAAAACAATTAAGTATTAAAAGGCAGAAAAGACATAAACAAAATGGAAATGAGATAACCGCCATTGGATTGACAATTTGTCCAATATATAGCAAAATGGAGAAAAAAAATCAAAGGAATAGGTGAAGAGAAATAACTGAGAATGCTGAAGAAAATATGCAGGGTATTACAAAAATGAAAGAAAGAGTGCAACGTCGATTTCTATGTTGTTGGAAATGGTGATTAATCTATGTCATTTAACTTCATCATTTCTCCATTCCAAATTTTGTTTTTGACATTTTTTATTTTCGAATTTAATTTCAGATCCAATTCATTCTACTGCGAAACAAGCAGATGAAAACCCATCTAGGTGGAATAGGAGCGTAAGGTAGAATAAGAGGTACGATCATGTCTTAGTTCTCTTCTGCTGTTATATCTATAGATAGGCATGACTAAGTTCATTTTAATTTATCAAACATAATGAAAAACCCTACCATCATGGATCTAAATAGGAGAGGGGACCTAGTCTATAAATATAATGTGATGTCACAACTCTAGTAAAACCTTCCCATCATTGGTCTACTAGGTTAGACTTACATTAACAACCGCTCACTACATTGGCCCAATAAGGTGTGAGAGGCCCTAACTTAGCCTCATCTTGTCTCCCATATATATCGACCATCAACATGTTTATTAAATCAATATCAATTAGTGGCAACCCATAATAGAAAAATATTCTAACATTCTCGCACTTGGGCAACACTAATTGAAAACATATATTTTAAAAAAATCACTTTAATTTTGAAAACGACTCTCGAGTTGAAAACTAATTTCGAAATGTGGCCACAAGTTTAAAATCAACGATCCATGGGACAAACTTAGGACTTGACCTAGCCTTGTACAATCAACAATGTCGAATCATAGCAGTAATTACACCATTTGTTGATGTAAGACATTTTATGATCACAAACATCATTAACAACATAGACCAAAGTCGTCAATGTGATAGTGTAGCACGAAAAGTAGCATCAAACTTATGATCAAAACTATGCTATTTTCCAATGTCGGTCTTGACAAAAGGTTGTCGAGACTTGTCAAATAATAAAAATTACCGGTTCACAAATTAATTTGTAGTATAGAGCATGAACCGAATCGTCTCTCAATGATCCAAAAAGAACAAAGATTTAATCAGATCAAGATAATTAAAAGGGGGGTTTTTGATAATTTGAAATGATAATACACTAATTGAATTAAAGGAAAGTAATTAACAAATTAACCAATCCAAGAAAATTTTACCGATCTTGAGTTTAATCCATCATTGATCACAAGGAATTCACTTAATTGCTAACCATGTTCTTGGCCTTAGATCATATCAAGACGCCTCAACATGATCTAAGAATCCTCTACTAGATAAGTATCTAAGATTTAATTAACCAAGGTTAGACAAAGTAAGCATCATCCAAACATAGATTAACTTAAGATCAAGAATTTAACCAAGCTAAACAATCAATCAAAAAGCTTTAATAAATTGTTTACTTTATGTGATCCTCTTGAATACATGATATTAAAGCTATTATCACATAAACATCCAAATCAAATTAAGCAATTCAATCTAGATCAAAATTAAAAGAGGAAGAAGAGAAACTTGAATAACAATTAAGCAATATGAACAAGCGAAATAAGATCTCAAAATTAAACATCAAGATGGCTAATCCCTTGGATTGATTATGAGAGCCTAGCCTTCCATGGATGGGAGGGAAGAACTCAGAAATAAAAGAACAAAGACGAAATTCTAAAGAGAATGGAGAAAAAGAGAAAGAAAACTCTCACAAATACTCAAACTTCCTTCAAACTTACTTAAAATTGAATCATCATAATACAAAGAGATTGACTCTATTTATACTAATCCTAGAAGCCAATTTGTACATGTACATCATCTGAATACAAGCTATAAAAATATGAAAATTGTCAAATATGGAAACTTGATGCATGGTTGGTGGGTTGGTGCATGGTAGGTGGGTTGGTGTATGGTTGGTGGCTTTTAGTCAGCAACTCTTATCCGACTTCTGGCTTGATTTTCATGATCTAGACGGTGCATTTTGGCTTGGAGGTCTATGAAAGTTGTAGCCAGTTTTCTCCTTGAAGTGTTGCAATTGGAATCATGCCATTTGGACTTTTAGAACTCCAGATATACCAAAAACACTATACCTAACTCAAGTTAGGTTGGCAGAACGTGTTTCCAAATTCAAACCAACTTGTAGCTTCATAATCATGCTTAAAATGACATCTATTGACTAAATGGTCTTCAGTGAAGTTGGAGATATGGGTCTTATCTTTCCAATGGCCAAGTTTCAGCCTAAGAGGAGGGCTATAGCTCACTATGTAGTCTAATATATGCACACTGCCTAGATTTTCATGACAGCAAACTCACTATGTATTGCAGGGATATTTTGGACCCTTAGATGTCCGATCCAGCTCTTGACTTGAAACTTGTAGAGCATTGTCTTAGCTTTCCAATGACACCAAGATCACCTCAAATGGATCGCCGAGTCCCTAGTTATGGCCTAATTAAGGAAGAAAGGTCAAAGTGCATCAAAATTCGAAAATTATTCAATATTTGCATTAAAGCCTAATGAAACCCAACAACATTTAACTCATCTAAAATACTAATATTGGGCACAATAAACATCTAATAAAGCCTAATACAAAGCTAACATAAGTGTCTCAAATTGATTGATCAAATTCCCCCACACTTAAGCTTTTGCACTCCTGGGCAAAACACATAAGAACAAAACTAAAGAAAAACAAGAAACATCATATTATTAAACTAAAAACATAAAAACTGATTATACCTAATCTAATCCATTTTCGTAGGAAAACACGATGGCATTTAGCATGTGCCACAAGTCTTTAAACCCCTAGGTGTCCTTAGTGGACGAGTTATAGTCTCGTGAGAGTTTACCAGGATGATACCCACAAACATGTAATATTTTATTTAATCAATTCAACTAATTTTTAAATACAAGCATTGTATCAAATATAAACCATAATTAATAAGTCAAGTATGCTTAATAAAGAATAGTTGAATCAAACCAATTGAGAATAAAGTATAGCATAATCATGCTTTAATCAGAAATAGGCATGTTCAAATTGAGTAGAATTCCTCACAATTGATACTCAAATCACACAAGGTGTTTAGGTTAACTGTTTGCGCTCAACTCGGTCAAATTATGAAGGTGTTTAGGTCCACTACTCAGATCAAATATATTGCAAAAATCAAGAGGTCTTTCAAAAAGGTTGTAATGGAACTTATAAGGTGAAGGAAGGAATCAATATGGATAATAGCAGGTTAAAACCAAAGAGAATAAAAGAGCATTGAGGAGTAACTCAAGTAGAAAGAATAAATTTTTTACCCAAAACCATAAAATGCTCATTCTCTTCACACATTCATTCCTTTTTCTATTCTTTTATTTTTCTTTCTTTTTTCTTGTTTTTTTTCTTTTGTTGTTGTTTTTTTTTTGGGTACCAAGCATTTCGTATCAGCACACCAATTCCTCCACACTTAAATCATTGCAAGCAAAAGAATTCCTCCAATAAGAAAATCAATGCTCTTCCATTCCCTAAGGTAAGGTAAAACATGGTTTTTCACTCAAAGCTTGTAATGAGCTAAGAACAAAGAATAGGCAAATAGGCTCAGAGGGAGTTAATATTTGGATAAATGCAAGGTAGGTTTATTTGGCCAAAGCAGCTAAGTCAAGAAAAAATGCCTCTGTTAATTTCATGCAACATACAGACCAATGTAATCTCAAATCGATTCAACGCAAGTTCTAGAAAATAAATTCATAATTGACATCACTCATGAAAGAAAATAAACCAAGTGTAAGTATCAAACTTGGAAAAGCCAAAAACTCACAAAGGTATGGAACATTCACTCAATTCAACCATGCCTTCTTCCTAATATCCACAATCATATACACATGTATATCATGAAAATGATTCAACTATAAACTATTTTTCATACTTTTATCATCAATTAAGCTCAGATTCAGCACATGCTTGTATCAAAATCAATTGAAAAGATCAAAATTGTGTGTGTGTGTGTGTGTGTGTTTTTTTTTTTTTTTTTATAAATATACAAGAACAAAGATAATTTAAAACCTATTATGAAATGCAAGTTAAGATGCGTCTCAAGAGCAAAACTACTCCTTACTCTGCCATCATACATCTAATAAGTTAGTAACAATAAAGATTAGCTTGTTAGTTTTTTTTTAACTAAACTATGTACATGGTAATGTCAACTATCCCCCCCCAACTAATTAAAGACATTGTCCCCAATGTCAAAATAAAGATAGGTAGAGTGTAGAAGGTCTTACTAGAAAACTGCAAATCGGGCCTGAAATAAGAAAAATTACAAAAAAAAAAACTAAAACCATAAGAGAAAACAAAAATTCACAAGGACAAAGTCAAATCAAGTTTTTGCTTCTTGCTGCTGCTGCCTTGTTCCCAATTCAGTAGAGCCATTGCTGGATCACGTTGTGGTACAAATGCATGTAGTTGATCGAGCAATTGTTCAGGAGTTGCAGCAGTGACAAGAATTTGTCGTGTCGCTTGTGAGATGAACCCTTGTTCCACAGCATGATCAAGAAAACAAAACAAACTATCATAAAAACCATTAACATTTAATATTCCTATGGGTTTTTGGTGAATGTTCAGCTGTGACCAGGATGCAATTTGGAAGATCTCTTCCAAAGTTCCAAAACCACCAGGTAGGGCAATAAAGGCATCAGCATTTGCTATCATAATGTTCATGCGTTGGTGCATGCAAGATACCAATACTTCATCCCCTATTGTTTTTCCAGTGGGATTGCCAATAGCTAAAGGACTAGGAATGACACCAAGGACTTTGCCACCACCTAAATGTGCAGTAGTGGCTACACAACCCATTAACCCAAGACTACCTCCTCTATAAACTAAATGGATTTCTCTCTCAGCTAGCACTCGACCAAGATGGTTTGCAATATTTACAAACTCTTTATCCTTTCCAGGACTAGATCCACAAAAGACACAAACACTCTTGATCTGACGAAATGAAGTGACTTCCATTTTTTTTTGTACTCTCACCTTATCAATAATCTGAAGAGAGCAAAGTGCATTATTTAAAGAATCAAAACTCAAATGTAATAATTACACCTATAAAGGAGGGGTAGAACTGTGTGTCAGGTAAGTTTGAAAATAAGCACAACAATGATAATAGCTATATGACAAGGATAAAAGACTAATCTATATGTGTCGGAAGAAGTTTGAAAATACGCAATGCATATTTCAAAAAAAATACGGCAATTTTTTTTTAAAAAAATATTTTTTTTTTATTTTTATTTTTAATAAACAAAAAGAAAAACAAAAACAAAAATAAAAATAATACTTACAAGAGGTGTGATTGTGGCTCACAATTTCCCCTGGTTTTACGTCCAGTAACGGCTTGAACGCTCTCTATGGGCCAATGTCGACTTCCCATCCAATTTTCTTAAAAATTGGCAAACAGGGTCTTTTTGAGTCAGATTCCCGAGACTATAACGCTTATGTTCATCTTGGAATATTGGCCATAAATCGAGAAGTACTCTTTGCACATCTCTACTAGGATGCGTCTCAAGAGTCAATAGAATGTTATCTAAAGACTCCTTACTCATGCCATCCTTAATGAAGACAATTTTATCAAGTCGATTTATAGAAGCCTGACAAGAGGTTGTCGAGACCCCGTCAAATAATAATAATTACCAGTTCACAAACTAATTTGTAGTATAGAGCATGAACCGAATCGTCTTTCAAGGATCCAAAAAGAACAAAGATTTAATCAGATCAAGATAATTAAAATGAGGGGTTTTGTTGGTGATTAACAATATTGATAAAAGAACAAGACTTAAAGTTGAAAACAAATTTAAAGAAACAACCAATCCAAGGAAATTTACCGATCTTGAGTTTAATCCATCATTGATCACAAGGAATTCACTTAATCGCTAACCATGTTCTTGGCCTTAGATCACATCAAGACGCCTCAACATGATCCAAGAATCCTCTACTAGATAAGCATCTAGGATTTAATTAACCAAGGTTAGATAAAGTAAGCACCATCCAAACATAGATTAACTTAAGATCAAGAATTTAACCAAGCTAAACAATTGACAAGAGGTTGTCGAGACCCCGTCAAATAATAATAATTACCGGTTCACAAAATAATTTGTAGTATAGAGCATGAACCGAATCGTCTCTCAAGGATCCAAAAAGAACAAATATTTAATCAGATCAAGATAATTAAAATGGGGGGTTTTGTTGTTGATTAACAATATTGATAAATATACAAGACTCAAAGTTGAAAACAAATATAAAGAAACAACCAATCCAAGGAAATTTACCGATCTTGAGTTTAACTCATCATTGATCATAAGAAATTCACTTAATTGCTAACCGTGTTCTTAGCCTTAGATCACATCAAGACGCCTCAACATGATCCAAGAATCCTCTACTAGATAAGCATCTAGGATTTAATTAACCAAGGTTAGATAAAGTAAGCACCATCCAAACATAGATTAACTTAAGATCAAGAATTTAACCAAGCTAAACAATCCATAAAAAAGCTTTAATAAATTGTTTACTCTATGTGATCCTCTTGAATACATGATAATAAAGCTATTATCACATAAACATCCAAATCAAATTAAGCAATTCAATCTAGATCAAAATTAAAAGAGGAAGAAGAGAAACTTGAATAACAATTAAGCAATATGAACAAGTAAAACAAGATCTCCAAATTAAACATCAAGATGGCTAATCCCTTGGATTGATTATGAGAGCCTAGCCTTCCATGGATGGGAAGGAAGAACTCAGAAATAAAAGAACAAAAACGAAATTCTAAAGAAAATGAAGAAGAAGAGAAAGAAAACTCTAACAAATACTTAAACTTTCTTGAAACTTACTTCCAAATTGAATTCTTTAATACAAAGAGGTTGGCTCTATTTATACTAATCCTAGAAGCCAATTTGTACATGTACATAATCTGAATACAAGCTATAAAAATATGAAAATTGTCAAAAATGGAAGCTTGATGCATGGTTGGTGGGTTGGTGCATGGTAGGTGGGTTAGTGTATAGTTGGTGGCTTTTAGTCAACAACTCTTATCCGACTTCTGGCTTCAATGTCTTCATGAAAGTTGTAGCCAGTTGTCTCCTTGAAAATCTCCAATTTGAATCATGTCATTTGGACTTTTAGAACTCCAGATATGCTAAAAACACTGTACCTACCTCAAGTTAGGTTGGAAGAACGTGTTTCCAAATTCAGACCAACTTGTAGCTTCAGAAGCATGCCTAAAACGACATCTATTGACAAAATGGTCTTCAGTGAAGTTGGAGATATGGGTCTTATCTTTCAAATGACCAAGTTTCAGCCCAAGAGGAGGCCTATAACCCACTATATAGTCCAATATGTGCATACTGCCCAGATTTTCCTGACAGCAAACCCACTCTGTATTGCAGGGATGTTTTGGACCCTTAGAAGTCCGATCCAGCTCTTGAGTTCTTCATGAAACTTGTAGAGTATTGTATTAGCTTTCCAAAGACACCAAGATCATCTCAATTGGATCACCGAGTCCCAAGTTATGGCCTAACGAAGGAAGAAAGATCAAAATGCATCAAAATCCGAAAATTATCCAATATTTACATTAAAACCCAAAGAAGCCCAACAACATTAAACTCATCTAAAATACTAATATTGGGCATAATAAACATCTAATAAAGCCTAATACAAAGCTAACATAAGTGTCTCAAATTGATTGATCAACAATCCATAAAAAAGCTTTAATAAATTGTTTATTCTACGTGATCCTCTTGAATACATGATAATAAATCTATTATCACATAAACATCCAAATCAAATTAAGCAATTCAATCTAGATCAAAATTAAAAGAGGAAGAAGAGAAACTTGAATAACAATTAAGCAATATGAACAAGTAAAACAAGATCTCCAAATTAAACATCAAGATGGCTAATCCCTTGAATTGATTATGAGAGCCTAGCCTTCCATGGATGGGAAGGAAGAACTCAGAAATAAAAGAAGAAAAATAAAATTGTAAAGAGAATGGTGAAGAGAAAGAAAACTCTCACAAATACTCAAACTTTCTTCAAACTTACTTCAAATTGAATCCTTCTAATACAAAGGGATTGGCTCTATTTATACTAATCCTAGAAGCCAATTTATACATGTACATAATCTGAATACAATCTGTAAAAACATGGAAATTGTCAAATATGGAAGCTTGATGCATGGTTGATGGGTTGATGCATGGTAGGTGGGTTGGTGTATGGTTGGTGGCTTTTAGTCAACAACTCTTATCTGACTTCTTGCTTGATTTTCATGACCTAGACAGTGCATTTTGGCTTGGAGGTCTCATGAAAGTTGTAGCCAGTTGTCTCCTTGAAATTTTTCAATTGGAATCATGTCATTTGGACTTTTAGAACTCCAGATATGCTAAAAACATTGTACCTACCTCAAGTTAGGTTGGCAGAACGTGTTTCCAAATTCAAACCAAATTATAGCTTCATAATGATGCCTAAAACGATATCTATTGACTAAATAGTCTTCAGTGAAGTTGGAGATATGGGTCCTTATGTTTCCAATGGCCAAGTTTCAACCCAAGAGGAGGCCTATAACTCACTATGTAGTCCAATATGTGCACACTGCCTAGATTTCCGTGACAACAAACCCACTCTGCATTGCAGGGATATTTTGGACCCTTAGAAGTCTGATTCAACTCTTGAGTTCTTCATGAAACTTGTAGATCCTTATCTTAGCTTTCCAAAGACATCAAGATCACCTCAAATGGATCGCCGAGTCCCATGTTATGGCCTATCCAAGGAAGAAATGTCAAAATGCATCAAAATCCAAAAATTATTCACAATTTGCATTAAAGTCCAATGAAGCCCAACAACATTAAACTCATCTAAAATACTAATATTGGGCACAATAAACATCTAATAAAGCCTAATACAAAGCTAACATAAGTGTCTCAAATTGATTGATCAAATTCCCCCATACTTTAGCTTTTGCACTCCTAAGCAAAACACATAAGAACAAAATTAAAGAAAAACAAGAAACATCATATTATTAAACTAAAAGCATAAAAACTGACTATACCTAATCTAATCCACTTTCGTAGGAAAACACAATGGCACTTAGCATGTGCCACAAGCCTTTAAACCCCTAGGTGTCCCTAGTGGACGAGTTATAGTCTCGTGAGGGTTTACCAGGATGATACCCACAAACATATAATACTTTATTTAATCAATTCAACTAATTTTTAAATACAAGAGAATTAAGAATGACCATAGTTTCAAAGATTCCAAACATTCATGAAGTGATATGCCTTTACATCCCAAATTAACAAGCAAGGTGAATTCAAGTAGAATCATGGAACAAGCATGATAGAATTTCATAAAATACACTCTCAATCTCTCAAGTGTTTTAGGTTTGTGTTTACACTTAAATCAACTCATGAAAAATTGCACTACCATAAGCTTGCTTATCTTCTACTTCTCCACTACTCAAAACACATACACACACAAATCAAGAGGACTTTATTCAAGGTTGTAATTGGGCCAAGGTAAGGGAAGGGAACAATATGGATATAACAAGTTAAAACCAAAGAGAATAAAAGAGCAATGAGGAGGAACTCAAGTAACAAGCACTGAAGTTTACCCCAAACCATAAAATACACATTCTCTTAACACATTTCTTCCTTTTTCTATTCTTTTCTTTTACAACCTTTTGGCTTTATTCTTTTCTTTTCTTTTTCCACTTTCTTTTTTTTTGTTTTTTTTAATTAAAATTAGCCACTTTTTTCTTTTTCTTTCTTTTGCACCAAAATTTTGCATAAGCACCCCCTCACACTTAAACCATGGCTTGTCCTCAAGCAAAAAGAGTTCCTCCAATAAGAAAACCAATGCTCTCCTATTTGTTAAGATGAGGTAAAACATGATTTTTTTACTCAAGGCTTGTAGTGAGCTAAAAACAACGAATGGACAATTAGGCTCAACGGGGGTTAACAATGGGATAAATGGAAGGTAGGCTTATTTGGCCAAAGTAGCTAAATCAAGAAAAATGCCTCAATCATATACATGCATGCAAATGAAAATGTAGCCTAAAAAAGAATCAAAGCAAGTTCTAGAGTGATAAAATCAATGAGTGGAAATCACACAAGAAGGAAGAGAATGATATAAATGCATCATCCATAATTCAATAGGCTCAAAATCTCACAAGGTATGGATGCATCTACCAAACTTAATCCACTAATCCAAAATCCAACACCAAGCATGTAAAATTCAAGAGGAAAGACAATTCATTCACTTATGTTAAGAAACTTAAACTTTAATTAATGCAAACTCATGACTTTCACAATTCTTAAAACACCATTGGAAGAGACCTAAACACACGAAAATCACACACTTTTTTTTTTCAAAACAGAAATTTAAATAGAAAACATAAAACAGAAACAACAAATAAAACAGAAAACAGAAAACAGAAAACAGAAATGAAAAATAGCAAACAGAATCAAAACAAAGACAACAAACAGCAAAAATGACAGCAACAGAAAAGAGTAAATAGTAACAATAAAATAAAAACAAAAATTGGATTGAAAACAGTAGCAAAACAGTAAAAACAAAAAGAAAACAACAACGAGAAAAATGAAATAATAGTGTGGAAAGAAAACTCCCTATGGATAGCAGAAGAAGCAAAATTCCAGCAGCCACTCCATTACCAGTGTAATGGGTCTCCACATCAAGAATCAGATGGTTTAGTCTCTTCTGGGATTGCTTTATTGGCTTAACTCCATCTTCAAGTAAAATTCTACGCATGCATATGGAAGGGCTAATGCTAGGAATGTCTGCAAGTATGACGGCTCTTTGATTTTTCTTTAAAATCTGCAGCAACCTCTCCTCCTCATAGTAAGGAGGTTCTTAGCCACAATGAACTCCAATTTTGGTGGCTTCACTATTTCTGTAGATTGAATTGCTGTATAATCTGCTGAAAAAGATTCATCATGTCTCAAAAAGGCAGCAATCTCAGCACATGCATTACACAACATATCACCATCACAACCAGTACAACAAACAGAATCATCAAAATCAGTAAAACTAGCAAATTCAACACAAAAATCATCAATTGGTTTTTGCACATCAATGGTCTCATGTTCTGTAGAATCAAATTTATGCATCTGTTGCTTGCTCAACTGACTCAATGAAGATGTAAGTTGACCAACTTGGGTCTCCAAGTTCTGTACTATGGCTTCTCTTCCCTGCTGGAATTGGATGTTGTTTTGAGCCAATTGTTTCACTAAATCCTCTAATGTAGGCTCAAATTCCATGCTTATTAGGGCTTGCTGCTGCTGCATAGGCTGCTGGTATAGACTGATTGGTTCAACATAAGGTTCGAACCAAGGATGATCTCCCCAATCATGGTTATATGTGGTAGAATAAGGATCATATCTAGGCTGTTGGTATTGTGGTTCACCAAGAAATACACCTGTTGCATCAACAAAATGGTCATGAAATACAGAACCATCATCTTGTAATGTGGTGCAAGCATATGTTGGATGATAAGAACTACAGCATATACTACAAAATCTTGCAGGTTCTTGCACAGGTAACTGATGCTGTTCCACTGCCAGTTGCCTCACCAGATATGCCAACTCATCAAGTCTATGCTTCATTAGATTAGTAATCAAACACAAAAACACACACAAATGTAAAAAATAGATAAAATAATTACAGAAAATATATCTAAAGATTTTTACAAAATACAAAACCACCACAGGGTGAATCGATACAAAAATGATATCTAACAGAATAATAAAAATGATTAAAAAATTGAAAAAGTAGTCTAAACAATGGAATTTAGCTAAAATAGGGGTGACCTCACTGTATAGTGAACCTTTCTCAAAATAATGATTTTCATTAGCCTACCAAAATTCAGATCGATCAGAGATATGTTACCGAACCAAAATCTTGACAGGATGCCCTTTATCCAATTTCAGCCGAATTCCACTCGAGAAAAAAAAAAGTTTAAAAACAAAAACAAACACAATTGTTAGAGTTAGATGAGATCTTGAAATAATCAAATAGTTGCCTTGGATCCTCGGCAACGGCGCCAAATTTGACAAGAGGTTGTCGAGACCCCGTCAAATAATAATAATTACCGGTTCATAAACTAATTTGTAGTATAGAGCATGAATCGAATCGTCTGTCAAGGATCCAAAAAGAACAAAGATTTAATCAGATCAAGATAATTAAAATGGGGGGTTTTGTTGTTGATTAACAATATTGATAAAAGAACAAGACTTAAAGTTGAAAACAAATCTAAAGAAATAACCAATCCAAGGAAATTTACCGATCTTGAGTTTAATCCATCATTGATCACAAGGAATTCACTTAATCGCTAACCATGTTCTTGGCCTTAGATCACATCAAGACGCCTCAACATGATCCAAGAATCCTCTACTAGATAAGCATCTAGGATTTAATTAACCAAGGTTAGATAAAGTAAGCACCATCCAAACATAGATTAACTTAAGATCAAGAATTTAACCAAGCTAAACAATTCATCAAAAAGCTTTAATAAATTGTTTATTCTACGTGATCTTCTTGAATACATGATAATAAAGCTATTATCACATAAACATCCAAATCAAATTAAGCAATTCAATCTAGATCAAAATTAAAAGAGGAAGAAGAGAAAATTGAATAACAATTAAGCAATATGAACAAGTAAAACAAGATCTCCAAATTAAACATCAAGATGGCTAATCCCTTGGATTGATTATGAGAGCCTAGCCTTCCATGGATGGGAAGGAAGAACTCAGAAATAAAAGAAGAAAGACAAAATTGTAATGAGAATGGAGAAGAAGAGAAAGAAAACTCTCACAAATACTCAAACTTTCTTCAAACTTACTTCAAATTGAATCCTTCTAATACAAAGGGATTGACTCTATTTATACTAATCCTAGAAGCCAATTTATATATGTACATAATCTGAATACAATCTGTTAAAACATGGAAATTGTCAAATATGGAAGCTTGATGCATGGTTGATGGGTTGATGCATGGTAGGCGGGTTGGTGTATGGTTGGTGGCTTTTAGTCAGCAACTCTTATCTGACTTCTGGCTTGATTTTCATGATCTAGACGGTGCATTTAGGCTTGGAGGTCTCATGAAAGTTGTAGCCAGTTGTCTCCTTGAAATTTTGCAATTGGAATCATGCCATTTGGACTTTTAGAACTCCAGATATACCAAAAACATTGTACCTACCTCAAGTTAGGTTGGCAGAACGTGTTTCCAAATTCAAACCAAATTATAGCTTCATAATGATGCCTAAAATGATATCTATTGACTAAATGGTCTTCAGTGAAGTTGGAGATATGGGTCTTATGTTTCTAATGGCCAAGTTTCAGCCCAAGAGGAGGCCTATAACTCACTATGTAGTCCAATATGTGCACACTGCCTAGATTTCCGTGACAGCAAACCCACTCTGCATTGCAGGGATATTTTGGATCCTTAGAAGTCTAATTCAGCTCTTGAGTTCTCATGAAACTTGTAGATCCTTATCTTAGCTTTCCAAAAACACCAAGATCACCTCAAATGGATCACCGAGTCCCAAGTTATGGCCTATCTAAGGAAGAAATGTCAAAATGCATCAAAATCCGAAAATTATTCACAATTTGCATTAAAGTCCAATGAAGCCCAACAACATTAAACTCATCTAAAATACTAATATTGGGCACAATAAACATCTAATAAAGCCTAATACAAAGCTAACATAAGTGTCTCAAATTGATTGATCAACGCCATTCCAATTGATCTGCATTTTGTGTTACACGTCCATCTTGCACATTTATAGCAGTCTCGTAACCTTTTTGCTCTTCTCTTTTTTGCATATGAACTTTTGCCTTGCCCTGGCATATATGAAACAAGAGCATCAGAAAATTCCCCTATGATTTGAACCTTTGCTTCGATTATCCAGCGTATATCCGCAGGGATGCCTTTATGCATAAGCATCCTTAACATCTCAAACATTGCACAATAAATGTTAGTTAAAGCATTTTGAGGGAGAGAAGGGAATCGCTTGAGGAGGTTGACTAGCTGATTATCCATTTTGAAAGAAAGAAAGAAGAAAAAAAAATAGTGTAAAATTATATATAAATTTCAGTGTTTGTGGGTAACTGAAGGGATCGAAAAAGATTTTCATGGAGTACCGTTATCTGCCATTTAATCGGTGAAAAATCATCTGTCAACGAAAAATAAATAAAATTAAGACAGAAAAATCAAACTCTGATAGATTTTCTCACTTGGCACCGATTTTCTGTCTCGATTCCTGTGATTGCAAATAAGTCAAAGTTGAAAGATGAAAGAGTTAGAAAACTTGGGTTACCTCCCAAGAAGCTCTACTTTTAATGTCCTCAGTCAGCGTGATTGAAGATTTTGCACAAGCGATGGGTCCTCCCCAATAATGATTCAATCTCTGGCAATTGACATTAATCGTGGCTTGAGGTTTTTTTTTTGTTTTTTTTCAACACAGTAGTGATCAATCATGATAGAGGGCATTTTGCAGTTGAACTTCCTCCACAAGGTTCTCTTGAGCTCCTTCATAAAAATTTTTGAGGCGATGACCATTAACTTTGAACACTTTGTTGGTGGCTTCACTCTTAATTTCTACTACACCATGAGGAAAAACATTAATAACAATGAAGGGACCAAGCCACCTAGAACGAAGCTTATCGGGCATAAGTTTGAGGCGAGAGTTGTAGAGAAGAACTTTTTGACCAATGATGAACTCCTTTCGTACCAACATCTTATCATGAAGGAGTTTGATCTTCTCCTTATAGATCCGGGAGTTCTCATATGCCTCTAATCGAAGCTCCTCAAGTTCCTGAAGTTAGAGCTTCCTTTAAGATCCTGCTTGACTCAAGTCAAGGTTACACTGTTTCACCGCCCAATAGGATTTATGCTTAATTTCCACCAGAAGGTGGCACGCTTTCCCAAAGACAATCCTGTATCTTGTAGGCAGTTCGGTAAGCCCACAAAGCATCCTCAAGTCTCAGGCTCCAGTCCTTCCTATTAGGTTGGACTGTCTTCTCAAGTATGTGCTTAATATCTCGATTTGAGACTTCGGTCTGCCCGTTTGTCTGGGGGTGATAAGGTGTAGAAACCTTGTGCAAGACTCTATACTTTCTCATCAAAGCCTCTATTCTCCGGTTACAAAAGTGTGAACCCTAATCACTGATAATGGCCCTCGGGATTCCAAACCTGCAGAAAATCTGTGATATAACAAAGTCCACAACAACTTTAGAATCATCAGTCCGAGTGGCTTTTGCCTCCACCCATTTGGATACATAATCAACGGCCAACAAAATATAAATAAAACCAAAGGAAACAGGAAAAAGGGCCCATGAAATCAATACCCAAAACATCAAAGATCTCACAAGACAGCATAGGTTGTTGAGGCATCTCATTCCTGTGTGAAATTGTCTCTGTTCTCTGGCACTGTACACAAGACTTACAAAACAGATATGCATCATGAAATAGGGTAGGCGAATATAACCCAGAGTCAAAAACCTTCCTAGCTGTACGTTGGGAACCAAAGTGCCCACCACATGGAAATGTATGACAAAAGCTAAGAATGGAATGAAACTCATGATCAGAGACTGACAAGAGGTTGTTGAGACCCCGTCAAATAATAATAATTATCGGTTCGCAAACTAATTTGTAGTATAGAGAATGAACCGAATCGTCTCTCAAGGATCCAAGAAGAACAAAGATTTAATCAGATCAAGATAATTAAAAGGGGGTTTTGATGATTTGAAAAGAAAATATACCGGTTGAATTAAAGAAATGCAATTAACAAATTAACCAATCCAAGGAAATTTACCGATCTTGAGTTTAACTCATCATTGATCACAAGGAATTCGCTTAATTGCTAACCATGTTCTTGGCCTTAGATCACATCAAGACGCCTCAACATGATCTAAGAATCCTCTACTAGATAAGCATCTAAGATTTAATTAACCAAGGTTAGATAAAGTAAGCACCATCCAAACATAGATTAACTTAAGATTGGGGATTTAACCAAGCTAAACAATCCATCAAAAAGCTTTGATATATTGTTTAGTCTTTGTGATCCTCTTTGAATACATGATAATAAAGCTATTATCACATCAACATCTAAATCAAATTAAGCAATTTAATCTAGATAAAAATCAAAAGAGGAAGAAGAGAAACTTGAATAACAATTAAGCAATATGAACAAGCGAAACAAGATCTCCAAATTAAACATCAAGATGGCTAATCCCTTGGATTGATTATGAGAGCCTAGCCTTCCATGGATGGGAATGAAGAACTCAGAAATAAAAGATCAAAAACGAAATTCTAAAGAGAATGGAGAAGAAGAGAAAGAAAACTCTCACAAATACTCAAACTTTCTTCAAACTTACTTAAAATTGAATCCCTCTAATACAAAGAGGTTGGCACTATTTATACTAATCCTAGAAGCCAATTTGTACATGCACATAATCTGAATACAAGCTATAAAAATATGGAAATTGTCAAATATGGAAGCTTGATGCATGGTTGGTGGATTGGTGCATGGTAGGTGGGTTGGTGTATGGTTGATGACTTTTAGTCAGCAACTCTTATCTGACTTCTGGCTTGATTTTCATGATCTCGACGGTGCATTTTGGCTTGGAGGTCTTCATGAAACTTGTAGCCAGTTGTCTCCTTGAAATTTTGCAATTAGAGTCATGCCATTTGGACTTTTAGAACTCTAGATATACCAAAAACACTGTACCTACCTCAAGTTAGGTTGGCAGAACGTGTTTCCAAATTCAAACCAAATTATAGCTTCATAATGATGCCTAAAATGATATCTATTGACTAAATGGTCTTCAGTGAAGTTGGAGATATGGGTCTTATCTATCCAGTGGCCAAGTTTCAGCCTGGGAGGTGGCCTATAGCTCACTATGTAGTCGAATATGTGCAGACTGCCCAAATTTTGATGACACTAAACCCACTCTGTATTGCAGGGATATTTTGGACTCTTAGAAGTACGATCCAGCTCTTGAGTTCTCATGAAACTTGTAGAGCATTGTCTTAGCTTTCCAAAGACACCAGGATCACCTCAAATGGATCACCGAGTCCCAAGTTATGGCCCAACCAAGGAAGAAAGGTCAAAATGCATCAAAATCCGAAAATTATTCAATATTTGCATTAAACCATGGCTTGTCCTCAAGCAAAAAGAGTTCCTCCAATAAGAAAACCAATGCTCTCCTATTTGTTAAGATGAGGTAAAACATGATTTTTTTACTCAAGGCTTGTAGTGAGCTAAGAACAACGAATGGACAATTAGGCTCAAAGGAGGTTAACAATGGGATAAATGCAAGGTAGGCTATTTGGATAAAGTAGCTAATTCTAGAAAAATGCCTCAATCAAGTTCATGCATGCATATGAAAATGTAGCCTAAAAATGAATCAAAGCAAGTTCTAGAGTGACAAAATCCATGAGTGAAACTCATACAAGAAAGGAAGAAAATGATATAGATGCAACATCCATTCATCAATAGGTTCAAAATCTCACAAGGTATGGATGCATCTACCAAACTCAATCCACTAATCCAAAATCCAACACCAAGCATGTGAAATTCAAGGGGAAAGACAATTCATTCATTTATGTTAGGAAACTTGAACTTCAATTAATGCAAACTCATGACTTTCATAATTCTTAAAACACGATTGGAAGGGACTAAACACACGAAAATCACACCTCTTTTTTTTTTTTTGAAAACAAAAATTTAAATAGAAAACAGAAACAACAAATAAAACAGAAAACATAAATGAAATACAGCAAACAGAATCAAAACAGAGACAACAAACAGAAAAATGATAGCAACAGAAAAGAGTAAACAAGAATAAGAAATAAAAACAGAAATAAGATTGAAAACAGTAGCAAAACAGTAAAAACAAAAAGAAAACAACTAGAAAAATGAAATAAAAGTGTGGAAAGAAAACTCCCTATGGATAGCAGAAGCAACAAAATCCCGTCAGCCACACCATAGCTAGTGTAATGGGTTACCACATCAAGAATCAGATGGTTTAGTCTCCTTTGGGGTTGCTTTATTAGCTTAACTCCATCTTCAAGTAAAATCCTATGTATGCATATGTAAGGGCTAATGCTAGGAATGTCTGCAAGTATGATGGCTCTTTGATTCTCCTTTAAAATTTGCAGCAACTTCTCCTCCTCATCAGTAAGGAGGTTCTTAGCCACAATGAACTCCAATTTTGGTGGCTTCACTACTTCTGCAGATTGAGTTGCTGCATAATCTGTTGAAAAAGATTCATCATGTCTTAAAAAGGCAGCAATCTCAGCACATGCATTACACAACATATCACCATCACAACAAACAGAATCATCAAAATCAGTAAAACTAGCAAATTCAGCACACAAATCATCAATTGGTTTTTGCACATCAATGATCTCATGTTCTATAGAATCAAATTTCTGCATTTGTTGCATGTTCAACTGACTCAATGAAGATGTAAGTTGACCAACTTGGGTCTCCAAGTTCTGTACTATGGCTTCTCTTCTCTGCTGGAATTAGATATTGTTCTGAGCCAATTGTTTCACCAAATCCTCTAATGTAGGCTCAGATTCTATGCCTATTGGGGCTTGCTGCTGCTGCATAGGCTACTGGTATAGACTGATTGGTTCAACATAAGGTTCGAACTAAGGATGATCTCCCCAATCATGGTTATATGTGGTAGAATAAGGATCATATCTAGGCTGTTGATATTGTGTTTCACCAAGAAATACACCTGTTGCATCAACAAAATGGTCATGAAATACAGAACCATCATCTTGCAATGTGGGGCATGCATATGTGGGATGAAAAGAACTACAACATATACTACAAAATCCTGCAGGTTCTTGCACATGTAGCTGATGTTGTTCCACTGCCAACTGCCCCACCAGATAAGCCAGCTCATCAAGTTTATGCTCCATCAGATTAGTGATAAAACACAAAATCACAAAAACAAGTCTAAATATACACACAAAATAATTACATAAAGCATATCTACAGATTTTTAAAAATTATGGGACTACCACAGAGTGGAATCTACACAAAAAATTCTATCTAACAGAATAATAAAAAATCTTTAAAAAATATGAAAAGTGGTCTAAACGACGGAATTTGGCTAAAATAAGGGTGACCTCACTATGAATAGTGAGCATTTCTCAAAATAACGTTTTCCATTAGTGTACCAAAATTCAGGTCAATCAGAGTTACTTTATTAAACCAAAATTCTTGACACAATGCCCTTTATCCAATTTCAGCCGAATTCCACTTGAAAATGCTTCAAAAACAAAACAAATATAATTGCTAGAGTTAGATGAAATGATCAAATAATTGCTTTTAGATCCCCGGCAACGGCGCCAAATTTGACAACAGGTTGTCGAGACCCCGTCAAATAATAATAATTACCGGTTTGCAAACTAATTTGTAATATAGAGAATGAACCGAATCGTCTCTCAAGGATCCAAGAAGAACAAAGATTTAATCAGATCATGATAATTAAAAGGGGGTTTTGATGATTTGAAAAGAAAATATACCGGTTGAATTAAAGAAATGCAATTAACAAATTAACCAATCCAAGGAAATTTACCGATCTTGAGTTTAACTCATCATTGATCACAAGGAATTCGCTTAATTGCTAACCATGTTCTTGGCCTTAGATCACATCAAGATGCCTCAACATGATCCAAGAATCCTCTACTAGATAAGCATCTAGGATTTAATTAACCAAGGTTAGATAAAGTAAGCACCATCCAAACATAGATTAACTTAAGATCGGGGATTTAACCAAGCTAAGAAATCCATCAAAAAGCTTTGATATATTGTTTAGTCTTTGTGATCCTCTTTGAATACATGATAATAAAGCTATTATCACATCAACATCTAAATCAAATTAATCTAGATAAAAATCAAAAGAGGAAGAAGAGAAACTTAAATAACAATTAAGCAATATGAACAAGCGAAACAAGATCTCCAAATTAAACATCAAGATGGCTAATCCCTTGGATTGATTATGAGAGCCTAGCCTTCCATGGATGGGAAGGAAGAACTCAGAAATAAAAGAAGAAAAACAAAATTGTAAAGAGAATGGAGAAGAAGAGAAAGAAAACTCTCACAAATACTCAAACTTTCTTCAAACTTATTTAAAATTGAATCCCTCTAATACAAAGAGGTTGGCTCTATTTATACTAATCCTAGAAGCCAATTTGTACATGTACATAATCTGAATATAAGCTATAAAAATATGGAAATTGTCAAATATGGAAGCTTGATGCATGGTTGGTGGATTGGTGCATGGTAGGTGGGTTGGTGTATGGTTGGTGGCTTTTAGTCAACAACTCTTATCCGACTTCTGGCTTCATTTTCATTACCTCGACGGTGCATTTTGAATTGGAGGTCTTCATAAAAGTTGTAGCCAGTTGTCTCCTTGAAATTTTTCAATTGGAATCATGCCATTTGGACGTTCAAAAATCCAGATATGCCAAAAACACTGAACCTACCTCATGTTAGGTTGGTATAACGTGTTTCCAAATTCAAACCAACTTGTAGCTTCATTATCAAGCCTAAAACGACATCTATTAACTAAATGGTTTTCAGTGAAGTTGGAGATATGGGTCTTATCTATCCAATGGCCAAGTTTCAGCCTAGGAGGAGGCCTATAGCTCACTATGTAGTCCAATATATGCACACTACCCAGATTTTCGTGACAGTAAATCCACTATGCATTGCAGGGATATTTTGGACCCTTAGAATCACGATCCAGCTCTTGAGTTCTTGATGAAACTTGTAGAGGATTGTCTTAGCTTTCCAAAGACACCAAGATTACCTCAAATGGATCACCGAGTCCCAAGTTATGGCCCAACCAAGGAAGAAAGGTCAAAATGCATCAAAATCCGAAAATTATTCAATATTTGCATTAAAGCCCAATGAAGCCCAACAACATTAAACTCATCTAAAATACTAATATTGGGCACAATAAACATCTAATAAAGCCTAATACAAAGCTAACATAAGTGTCTCAAATTGATTGATCAGAGACACACCTTCTAATAATCTGGTCACTACAAAGCTTCCACAGATAAGGATCATCCCATACATAGTACTTAGAGTCACTTTTTAATTTATCAGATTGAGCCCTAGTAAAATATGCAGGAAGAACACCAACGACCAGAAAATTAACCATATCTACAAACCAAGGGGAGATGTTCTTACCTTGCAGCTGTAGAAGCTGCTCATTTGGGAAGGAGTCTTGTACAGGGAAGGGATCTGAAGCCCTCTCAATGCGGCTTAAGTGATCTGCCACTAGGTTCTCTGCTCCACTCTTATGACTGATCTCTATATGAAACTCTTGGAGCAGTAGCATCCACCTTATTAGTCAGGGCTTTGCCTCTGACTTCTTCAAAAGGAACTTTAAAGCTGCATGATCAGTAAACACAACTACCTTAGAACCAAGCAAATATGATCTAAACTTATCCAAAGCAAAAACAATGGCTAAAAGCTCTTTTTCGGTTGTGGTATAGTTGGCCTGAGCAGCATCCAGAGTTCTGGAAGCGTAGTATATCACATGAGAAGCTCTCCCCACTCTTTGTGCCAAGATTGCTCCTACTGCGTAGTTAGAAGCATCACACATCAACTCAAATGGTAATGTCCAGTCAAGAGGCTGGATGATGGGGGTACTAGTGAAGACTCGCTTCAAGTGGTTGAAAGCTGCCTTGCACTTGTCATCAAAATTGAACTCCACATCTTTCTGCAGTAAGTGGGAAAGTGGAAGAGCAATCTTGCTGAAGTCGGCAATGAAGCGCCTGTAGAAACCTGCATGACCAAGAAAAGAATTCCCGCACGCATGTGGGGTACGATAAACAAGTAATTACATCAATCTTGGCAAGATCTACCTCAATGCCCTTACTGGATACTACATGGCCTAAAACTATACCCTGTTCTACCATAAAATGGCATTTATCAAAATTTAGCACAAGGTTGGTCTCAATGCATCTATGCAGCACCCTAGATAAGTTAGCTAAACATGAATCAAAAGAAGAACCATAGACAGTGAAGTCATCCATAAACACCTCCATGCACTCCTCTAAGAAATCATAAAATATGCTCACCATGCACCGTTGGAAGGTACCAGGGGCATTGCAGAGGCCGAAGGGCATCCATCTGTAAGTAAAGGTGCCGAAGGGACATGTAAATGTAGTCTTCTCTTGATCCTCTGGTGCAATATGGATCTGGAAGTATCCAGTGTAGCCATCCAAAAAGCAATAATGGGACTTACCAGCCAACCGTTCCAACATTTGATCAATGAATGGAAAGGGGTAATGATCCTTCCGAGTGGCTTGGTTGAGACGTCTGTAGTCAATGCAAACTCTCCAACTATTCTGCACTCGGGTTGGAATGAGCTCATTCTTCTGGTTGGCCACAACAAATACCCGCATTTCTTTGGAACTACTTGCACCGGGCTCACCCACTTGCTGTCAGAGATGGGATAGATAATGCCAGTCTGCAGTAGCTGGGTCACCTCTTTTCTCACCACATCAAGGATGAGAGGATTCAGTCTCCTCTGGGGTTGTCTCACTGGTTTAGTTTCCTCCTCAAGTAATATCCTGTGCATACATGTGGAGGGGTTGATACCAGGGATGTCTGCAAGTGTCCAACCAATTGCCCTTTTGTGTTGCTTCAAGACTTCCAATAATCTAGTTTCTTGCTCAGGTTGGAGGTGTTTGGCCACTATCACCGGGAGCTTCTCATCCTCCTCCAATAATGCATACTTCAAATGCTCAGGCAGGGGCTTAAGTTCAATTGAGGGTGGTTGCTGGACTGATGGTACTAGTTTTGGAACTGAAACTAAATCGGCTAAATTCTCAGTAGTTGCACCTGTACCTGCAAGCTGTGCACAATCTTGCAAAAAAACATCATCATATCCTATGGAATCAAAAGAATCACACTTAGCAGCAGGATGAATGACAACGTCATTAATAACAGCATCATTGCCATTAATAACAGAAATAGAGTCATCAATGTCAGCAGAATTATCAACAGCACATGATAAGTATGTAGAATCTCAGCACAGGCTGCACACATTGCAGTGGGTTTACAACCAAAAGGTCCGAAGCATGCAGAACAAGTATCGCAAGCTATGCTATCAGTGTATCCTACAATTTCTGGGAACTCTGCCAACATATCAGCATGCATATCATCAACTAGTAAATCAATGACATCAAAATGAAAAATAGAATGATCCTCTAAAGGGTATTTCATGGCATCAAAAATGTTAAACTGAATGATATCATCACCAAATTCCATGGAAAGGGTACCAGCATGCATATCAATCTTAGTTTTAGCAGTTTTCAAAAATGGCCTACCTAAGATCAATGGGGGTGGGGAAGAGGCAGATTCATCTTCCATATTCAACACATAAAAATCAGCTGGGAATATTAAATTATTTACCCGAACCAAAACGTCTTCCAACACTCTTGCAGGTTGAGCAGTACTCCGATTTGCTAACTGAATGACAATGCCGGTGGGTTTTAGCTCTCCCATATGCAAGGAAGTGTAAACTGACTTTGGTATTACATTGATGGAGGCTCCCAAGTCTAGCAAGGCATGAGTGAACTGTTGGTGCCCTATGGTGCAAGGGATGGTAAAAGTGTCTGGGTCTTTGCATTTGGGAGGCAGGTTGGGCTGAATCAAAGCATAGACATTCCTCCCCATACTCACTTTTTCAGTGCCCTTTAGCTTCCTCTTATGGGTGCACATCTCTTTCAAGAACTTGGCATACTTGGGGATTTGTTTAATTGCCTCCAAGAGAGGTATATTCACCTCAACCTTCTGAAAAGTCTCCATAATTTCCTTATCCAAGTCAGTTTCAACCATATGCCTCGGCTGTATCATTCAGTTTGGAAAAGGAAGAGGAATGTTGCAAGCTGACTTTTATGGATGTTCACTTTTTTGCTGTACTGAATTTTCTGTCAACTGCTGGTTTGATCCGCTTTCTGCTTGGATGTTGTAGGATCATTTGTTGCTGAATCTGCTATAGCATCTGAATTTGTTGCAGCATCTTGTTTTTCTGGGTCAATGGTAGAATCTGGAATTATCTGCTGTACTGGTCCATTGATTTGCCTACCACTGCGCAAAGCTATAGCACTAACATTGCCTCTAGAGTTTGGAGTGGTTTGAGAGGGTAATTGCCCAGAACCTTGTGACTTTAATTCATGAATAGATGTGGCAAGTTGGCCAATTTGAGTCTCCAAGTTCTGAATGGTGGTTTTAGTTCTCTATTGAAACTGGATGTTATTGGTGGCCAACTGTTTCACCAAATCCTCCAATGAGGGCTCAGATTTTGTGGCTATAGGACCTTGCTGCTGGAATGGTGGTCTACTTGGTCTAGCATGTGGCTGAAACTGATTTGTCCTTGCTTGCTGCTGGAATGGTGGTCTATACTGGTTTGGTGGCTGCTGATTTGATGCATTCCCATATCTCAGATTGGGATGGTCCCTCCAGCCAGGGTTGTAAGTGTTGGAGAATGGATCATATTTCTGTTGTTGCTGCTGATGGAATTGTGGCTTCCCAGGAAATATACCAGCTGCAGCCACAGATTGGTCTTGAAACTCAGAATCATCTTGCAATGTGAGACACGTATCTGTGGGATGAGAGGAACTAGAACATATGCTACAAACTCTTGTAGCCACAGGTGTTTGATGTTGTCCCATGGCTAATTGCCTCACCAAGAAGGTTAACTCATCAATTCGGTGCTCCATCCTCTGTTGGTCAGCATGGGAAACATGAACCTCATTGACTCCTCTGGTTGAGGTAATGACCCTAGTGCCAAACTGTTGGGCGTTGGCAGCCATATTGGCAATTAAATCCCTAGCAGCAGCAGGAGTTTTGTCAACCAGGGCACCTCCACTAGCAGCATCAATCATGCTTCTGTCCATAGGTAGCAAGCCTTCATAGTAATATTGAATCAATAATTGGTCACTGATTTGGTGATAAGGACAGCTCGCACAAAGCTTTTTGAACCTCTCCCAGTATTCATGCAATGTCTCCCCAGTCATCTGCCTTATGCCACATATGTCCTTTCAGATTGTAGCAGCTCTTGAGGCAGGGAAGAATTTCTCCAGAAACAGCCTCTTCATGTCATTCCAGGATGCTATAGAGGCTGGTTGAAGGTAATATAACCAGTCATTGGCTGCACCATCCAGTGAAAATGGAAATGCTCGCAACTTGATGTGATCTTCAGCTATTCCATGAGGTTTCATAGTTGAGCAGACAACATGGAATTCCTTCAAGTGCTTATGTGGATCCTCACCTGCCAGACCATGAAACTTGGGCAACAAGTGAATTAATCCAGATTTGAGCTCAAAATCAACATGAAGGTCAGGATATTGGATGCACAAAGGCTGATATGCAACATCAGGTGCAGCAAGTTCTTTCAAAGTTCTATTATTATTATCAGCCATAGTAAAATCTGCAGACTCAGTATCAGACACTGAAGCACTAACAGAAGCAGACTCAACAGGATTAAAAGAGTCAACAAGATTAGGTGCAATGTCAAGTTCAAGTCCAATTCCAGAAGTAATTCTATTAGCTCTATGAATGCTACTACCAGTTCTATGAATTCTGTGAAGTGTATGAAAGGTTCTATCAATTTCAGGATCAAATGAATGCAAGGTTCCAGGATCAGACCTAGTCATACAGCATGCAGCTCATAGGAAGGTATAAAAAAGCAATAACAACTAAAACACTAAAAACTCCTAAAACAAATACTCCAAAAAATAATAATAAAATAAAAAATAGTATCAAATGAATTTTAAAAATTATGGAACCACCACAGGGTGAAATCAACACAAAAATTCTATCCAATAGGATAATAAAAAATATTAAAAAATCAAAAAAGCGGTCTAAAAGACGGAATTTGGCTAAATTAAGGGTGATCTCACTATATATAGTGAGCCTTTCTCAAAATAACGTTTTCCTTTAGTGTACCAAAATTCAGGTCAATCAGAAATACTTTACCGAACCGAAATTCTTGACACGATGCCCTTTACCCAATTTCAGCCAAATTCCACTTGAAAAAGCTTCAAAAACAAATCAAACACAATTGTTAGAGTTAGATGGGTTCTTGAAATGATCAAATAGTTGCCTTGGATCCCCGGCAACGGCGCCAAATTTGACAAAAAGGTTGTCGAGACCCGTCAAATAATAAAAATTACCGGTTCACAAACTAATTTGTTGTATAGAGTATGAACCGAATCGTCTCTCAAGGATCCAAAAAGAACAAAGATTTAATCAGATCAAGATAATTAAAAGGGGGGTTTTGATGATTTGAAATGATAATACACTAATTGAATTAAAGGAAAGTAATTAACAAATTAACCAATCCAAGGAAATTTTACCGATCTTGAGTTTAATCCATCATTGATCACAAGGAATTCACTTAATTGCTAACCATATTCTTGGCCTTAGATCATATCAAGACGCCTCAACATGATCCAAGAATCCTCTACTAGATAAGCATCTAGGATTTAATTAACCAAGGTTAGACAAAGTAAACATCATCCAAACATAGATTAACTTAAGATCAAGAATTTAACCAAGCTAAACAATCCATCAAAAAGCTTAAATAAATTGTTTACTATATGTGACCCTCTTGAATACATGATAATAAAGCTATTATCACATAAACATCCAAATCCAATTAAGCAATTCAATCTAGATCAAAATTAAAAGAGGAAGAAGAGAAACTTGAATAACAATTAAGCAATATGAACAAGCGAAACAAGATCTCCAAATTAAACATCAAGATGGCTAATCCCTTGGATTGATTATGAGAGCCTAGCCTTCCATGGATGGAAGGGAAGAACTCAGATATAAAAGAACAAAAACGAAATTCTAAAGAGAATGGAGAAAAAGAGAAAGAAAACTCACACAAATACTCAAACTTCCTTCAAACTTACTTAAAATTGAATCATCATAATACAAAGAGATTGGCTCTATTTATACTAATCCTAGAAGCCAATTTGTACATGTACATAATCTGAATACAAGCTATAAAAATATGGAAATTGTCAAATATGGAAGCTTGATGCATGGTTGGTGGGTTGGTGTATGGTTGGTGGGTTTTAGTTAGCACTTCTTATCCGACTTCTGGGTTGATTTTCATGATCTAGACGGTGCATTTTGGCTTGGAGGTCTTCATGAAAGTTGTAGCCAGTTGTCTCCTTGAAATTTTGCGATTAGAATCATGCCATTTGGATGTTTAGAACTCCAGATATGCCAAAAATACTGAATCTACCTCAAGTTAGGTTGGTAGAACGTGTTTCCAAATTCAAACCAACTTGTAGCTTCATTATCATGCCTAAAACGATATCTATTGAGTAAATGGTCTTCAGGGAAGTTGGAGATATGGGTCTTATCTTTCCAATGGCCAAGTTTTAGCCCAAGAAAAGGCCTATAGCTCACTATGTAGTCCAATATGTGCACACTGCCTAGATTTTCGTGATAGCAAACAAATTCTGCATTGCAGGGATATTTTAGACCCTTAGAAGTCCGATACAGCTCTTGAGTCCTTCATGAAACTTGTAGAACATTATCTTAGCTTTCCAAAGACACCAAGATCACCTCAAATGGATCGCTGAGTCCCAAGTTATGGCCTAACCAAGGAAGAAAGGTCAAAATGCATCAAAATCCGAAAATTATTCAATATTTGCATTAAAACCCAATGAAGCCCAACAACATTAAACTCATCTAAAATACTAATATTGGGCACAATAAACATCTAATAAAGCCTAATACAAAGCTAACATAAGTGTCTCAAATTGATTGATTAGGTCCTCTTGATTTCTCTTATATCACTTTGTTCTTTACGAGCGAGAGAAATCACTTCCATGCTCCTCATGAGCAAGAAATACTTCCATTCTCCATGAGTAAGAAAACATTCATGCTATAACCAAATAAGATAATTTTCATACCCCAACTAAGCAAGAAAACTCTGTCATGCTCCTAGCTGAGCAAGATAATTGTTTCATACTCCAACTGAGCAAGAAAACTTTGTCATGCCACACTAGGCAAGATAAATAATCGTCATGCTTTACTAAGTAAGATAAATTACTGTCTGACATTTATCATATGTCAATATATCACAAAAAAGGTTCACAAACTATAAAACCATATGCACATATATTAAATAATAAATAATATGTATACTGATAAATCAATTTGAGACACTTATGTTAGCATTGTACTTAGCTTTATTAGATGTTTATTATGCCCAATATTAGTATTTTAGATGAGTTTAATGTTGTTGGGCCTCATTGGGCTTTAATGCAAATTATGAATAATTCTTGGATTTTGATGCATTTTGACCTTTCCTCCTTGGTTAGGCCATAACTTGGGATTCGGTGATCCATTTGAGGTGATCTTAGTGTCTTTGGAAAGCTAAGACAAGGTTCTACAAGTTTTATGAAGAACTCAAGAGCTGGATCAAAATTCTAAGGGTCCAAAATATCCCTGCAATACAAAGTGGGTTTGCTGTCACTGAAATCTGAGCAGTGTGAACATATTGCACTAGATACTGGGCTATAGGCCTCCCCTTAGGCTAAAACTTGGCCATTGGAAAGATAAGACCCATATCTCCAACTTCACGAAGACCATTTAGTCAATAGATGTCGTTTTGAGCATGATTATGAAGCTACAAGTCAGTTTGAATTTGGAAACACGTTCTGTCAACCTAACTTGAGGTAGGTGCAGTGTTTTTGGCATATCTGGAGTTCTAAAAGTCCAAATGACATGATTCCAATTGCAAAATTTCAAGGAGACAACTGGCTACAACTTTTATGAAGACCTCCAAGCCAAAATGCACCATCTAGGTCATGAAAATTAAGCTGGAATTCGGATATGAGTTGCTGACTAAAAGTCACCAATCATACACCAACCCACCTACCATGCACCAACCCACCAACCATGCATCAAGCTTCCATATTTGACAATTTCCATACTTTTATAACTTGTATTCTGATTATGTACATGTACAAATTGGCTTCTAGGATTAGTATAAATAGAGTCAATCTCTTTGTATTATGATGATTCAATTTTAAGTAAGTTTGAAGGAAGTTTGAGTATTTGTGAGAGTTTTCTTTCTCTTTTTCTCCATTCTCTTTAGAATTCCGTTTTTGTTCTTTTATTTCTGAGTTCTTCCCTCCCATCCATGGAAGGCTAGGCTCTCATAATCAATCCAAGGGATTAGCCATCTTGATGTTTAATTTGGAGATCTTGTTTCGCTTGTTCATATTGCTTAATTGTTATTCAAGTTTCTCTTCTTCCTCTTTTGATTTTTATCTAGATTAAATTGCTTAATTTGATTTAGATGTTGATGTGATAATAGCTTTATTATCATGTATTCAAAGAGGATCACAAAGACTAAACAATATATCAAAGCTTTTTGATGGATTTCTTAGCTTGGTTAAATCCCCGATCTTAAGTTAATCTATGTTTGGATGGTGCTTACTTTATCTAACCTTGGTTAATTAAATCCTAGATGCTTATGTAGTAGAGGATTCTTGGATAATATTAAGGCTTCTTGATGTGATCTAAGGCCAAGAACATGATTAGCAATTAAGTGGATTCCTTGTGATCAATGATGAATTAAACTCAAGATCGGTAAATTTCCTTGGATTGATTGCTTCTTTATATTTGTTTACAATTTTAAGTCTTGTACTTTTTTCAATCTTATTAATCAACAACAAAACCCCCATTTTTTTATTATCTTGATCTGATTAAATCTTTGTTCTTTTTGGATCCTTGAGAGACGATTCAGTTCATTCTCTATACTACAAATTAGTTTGTGAACCGATAATTTTTTTTATTTGACAGGTCTCGACAACCTCTTGTCAAATTTGGCGTCGTTGCCGGGGATCCAAGGCAACTATTTGATCATTTCATGACCCCATCTAACTCTGACAATTGTGTTTGTTTTGTTTTTGAAGCTATTTTAAGTGGAATTCGGCTGAAATTTGGTAAAGGGCATTGTGTCAAGAATTTCGATTTGGTAAAGTATATTTGATTGACCTGAATTTTGGTACACTAATGGAAAACGTTATTTTGAGAAAGACTCACTATTTAAGTAAGGTCACCCTTATTTTAGCCAAATTCCATTGTTTAGACCACTTTTTCAATTTTTAAAGATTTTTTTTATTATTTTGTTGGATAACATTTTTTGTGTAGATTTCACCCTGTGCTGGTTCCATAATTTTTAAAATTTATTTGATATTGTTTTTATTTTTTTTGGAGTATTTGTTTTAGGAATTTTTTGTGTTTTAGTTGTTATTGCTTTCCTATACCTTCTTATGAGCTGCATGCTGTATGACTAGGTATGATCCTGGTACCTTACATTCATTTGATCCTGAAATTGAAAGAACATTTCATACACTTCATAGAATTCATAGGACTAGTAGTAGCATTCATAGAGCTAATAGAATTACTTCTGGAATTGGACTTGAACTTGACATTGCACCTAATCTTGTTGACTCTTTTAATCCTATTGAGTTTGCTTTTGTTAGTACTTCAGTGTCTGATACTGATTCTGCTGATTTTACTATGGTTGACTATAATAATAGGACCCTTAAGGAATTGGCTGCACCTGATGTGAATTATCAACCTTTGTGCATTCAATATCCTGAACTTAATGTTGATTTTGAGTTGAAATCTGGATTGATACACTTGCTGCCCAAGTTTCATGGTCTTGCAGGTGAAGATCCACATAAACATTTGAAGGAATTCCATGTTGTTTGCTCCACCATGAAACCTCATGGAATAGCTGAAGATCACATCAAGCTGAGGGCATTTCCATTCTCATTGGATGGTGCTACTAAGGATTGGTTGTATTACTTACAACCTACTGCCATCACTTCTTGGAATGACATGAAAAGACTGTTTCTGGGGAAGTTCTTTCCTGCATCAAGAACTGCTGCAATAAGAAAGGATATTTGTGGCATAAGGCAAATCAGTGGTGAAACTCTCCATGAGTATTGGGAGGATTCAAGAAATTGTGCTCGAGCTGCCCACACCATCAAATTAGTGATCAACTGCTAATCCAATAATTCTATGAAGGGTTGATGCCAATGGAAAGGAGTATGATTGATGCTGCAAGTGGTGGAGCATTGGTAGATAAAACTCCAGCTGCTGCCAGAAACTTAATTGCAAACATGGCAGCGAATTCTCAGCAATTTGGTACTCGAATAGGTGCTGTAACCAGAGTAGTCAATGAAGTTAATAGCTCTTCACATGCTGATCAACAAAGGATGGAACATAGATTGGATGAGCTCACTTCTTTGGTCAGACATATGGCAATGGGACAACACGAACCACCTGTGCAGACCCCTGCAAGAGTTTACAGTATATGCTCTAGCTCATCCCATCCCATAGATTCGTGCGCCACACTGCAAGATGATGGTTCTGCCTTTCCAGACCAATCTGTTGCTGCAGCAAGAATTTTTCCTAGTAAACCTCAATTTTAGCAGCAGCAGCAGAGATATAACCCATTCTCCAACACCTACAACCCTGGTTGGAGGGATCATCCAAATATGAGATATGGCAATGCCACTGCCAAATAGCCAAATCAATATACGCAGCCTTTCCAATAGCAACCAATGAGGCATCAGTAATTTCAATCCCATGCTGGAACTAGTAGGCCATTTCAATCAAATATGCAACAACAGCCAATTATGCAGCAGCAGCAGCAAGCAAATGCATATGATAAAGCAACTCATTACCAACAATCTCCAATTCCAACAAAGGACTGATGCCACAATTCAAAATTTGGAGACACAAATTGGTCAATTAGCTTTCTCTATGAACCAGTTACAAGCTCAAGGAAGTAGTCACTTCCTGCACAAATAATTCGAAATCCAAAAGGGAATGTCAGTGCTATTACTTTGAGGTCTGGGGAATCCTTACAAGCTAAGCAGCAGCAGAATTCGAATTCTGCAGATTTTACAGATTCAGCAGCAACAACAGACTCTGCAATAGATGTGTCCAATTCTGCAGATAATCAAAATACATATTCTACACATAAACCACATTCTGCAACAGAAAAATCAGATTCTGCAGATTCTGTACCACTTGTGCAGCAGAAGAACAATTGTGCAGTGCCACTTCCTTTCCCACATAGAGTAGTCCAATCTAGAATAGGAGATGATGCTAAGAAAGATAAAGAGCTTCTGGAGACCTTTCGGAAGGTGGAGGTGAACATCCCATTGTTGGATGCGATTAAGAAAATTCCTAAATATGCAAAGTTTCTGAAAGAACTCTGCACACACAAGAGGTGGTTGAAAGATAATGAGAGAATTAGCATGAGCCGGAACATCTCAGCCTTCATTCAACATATGCCATAGAAATGCAAAGATCCAGGGACTTTTACCATTCCATGCATAATAGGCAACTCGAAATTTGAAAATGCCATGCTAGACTTAGGTGCTTCAATTAATGTTATGCCTATGTCTGTATTTAACTCTCTTCGACTTGGACCTTTGCATGCCACAGGTGTAGTGATTCAGTTGGCAAATATGAGCAATGCCTATCCAGCCGGACTAATTGAGGATGTACTGGTGCTAGTGGGTGAATTGATATTCCCTGCAGACTTCTATATTCTAGAAATGGAGGGGGAAGGAATCACCAACCACTAGGGCTCCACTCATTTTGGGGAGACCTTTCCTTAAGACAGCTTGGACGAAGATTAACGTGCATACAGGAACTCTTTCCATGGAGTTTGTTGACTCCATTGTGCAATTTAACATCTTTGATGCTATGAAGCATCCCATGGAGGAGCATTCTGTTTTTCATATTGATGTCCTTGCTGATTTGATTGATATTGCATATGATGAGTTGTGTGCTGCTGACTTTAATGGATTTTCTGATTCTATATGCATTAGTTGTAATGGTGCTGTTTTGTGCAATGCATGTGTTGAGATTACTGCAGTTTTGAGTGCTGACCATTTTCAATTGATGTGAATTGTGTAGATCATGCAGATTATGCGAAACCGGATTCTGTAGCAACTGATTCTGTAGATACAAAAATTATAGCACATGCAAAACTTGATTCCACCAGAGCATGCTTCCCTCTATAGTGCAACCACCTAAATTAGAATTGAAGCCACTGCCTGACCATCTCAAATATGTTTTTCTTGTAGAAGATGAGCAATTACCTGTCATAGTGGCCAAACACCTCTAATATGAGCAAGAAACCAGATTATTGGAAGTCTTGAAGCAACACAAAAAGGCAATTGGTTGGACACTTGCAGACATTCCTGGTATTAACCCCTCCACATGCATGCACAGGATATTACTTAAGGAGGAAACTAAAGTAGTGAGACAACCCCAAAGGAGACTGAATCCTCTCATTCTAGATGTGGTGAAGAAAGAGGTGACCAAGCTACTTCAAGCTGACATTATCTATCCCATCTCTAACAGCAAGTGGGTGAGTGATCAATCAATTTGAGACACTTATGTTAGCTTTGTATTAGGCTTTATTAGATGTTTATTGTGCCCAATATTAGTATTTTAGATGAGTTTAATGTTGTTGGGCTTCATTGGGCTTTAATGCAAATTGTGTATAATTTTCGAATTTTGATGCATTTTGACCTTTTTTCTTTGGTTAGGCCATAACTTGGGACTCGGTGATCCATTAGAGGTGATATTGGTGTCTTTGGAAAGCTAAGACAAGGCTCTACTAGTTTCATGAGAACTCAAGAGCTGTATCAGACTTCTAAGTGTCCAAAATATCCCTGCAATGCAGAGTAGGTTTGCTGTCATGGAAATTTGGGCAGTGTGCACATATTGGACTACATAGTGAGCTATAGGCCTCCTCTTGGGCTAAAATTTGGCCATTGGAAAGATAAGACCCATATCTCCAACTTCACCGAAGACCATTTAGTCAATAGATGTCATTGTAGGCATGATTATGAAGCTACAAGTCGGTTTGAATTTGGAAACACGTTCTGCCAACCAAACTTGAGGTAGGTGCAGTGTTTTGGCATATCTGGAGTTCTAAAAGTCCAAATGACATGATTCCAATTGCAAAATTTCAAGGAGAAACCTGGCTACAACTTTCTTAAGACCTCCAAGCCAAAATGCACCGTCTATGTCATGAAAATCAAGCCAGAAGTCAGATAAGAGTTGCTGACTAAAAGCCACCAACCATACACCAACCCACCTACCATGCACCAACCCACCAACCATGCATCAAGCTTCCATATTTGACAATTTCCATGTTTTTATAGCTTGTATTCTAATTATGTACATGTACAAATTGGCTTCTAGGATTAGTATAAATATAGCCAATCTCTTTGTATTATCATCATTCAATTTTAATTTAGTTTGAAGGAAGTTTGAGTATTTATGAGAGTTTTCTTTCTCTTCTTCTCCATTCTCTTTTCAATTTCGCTTTTGTTCTTCTATTTCTGAGTTCTACCTTCCCATCCATGGAAGGCTAGGCTCTCATAATCAATCCAAGGGATTAGCCATCTTGATGTTTAATTTGGAGATTTTGTTTCGCTTGTTCATATTGCTTAATTGTTACTCAAGTTTCTCTTCTTTCTCTTTTGATTTTTGTCTAGATTAAATTACTTAATTTGATTTAGATGTTGATGTGATAATAGCTTTATTATCATGTATTCAAAGATGATCACAAAGATTAAACAATATATTAAAGCTTTTTGATAGATTGTTTAGCTTGGTTAAATTCTAGATCTTAAGTTAATCTATGTTGGATGGTGCTTACTTTATCTAACCTTGGTTAATCAAATCCTAGATGCTTATTGACAAGAGGTTGTCGAGACCCATCAAATAAATAAAATTTATCGGTTCGCAAACTAATTTGTAGTACAGAGCATGAACCGAATTGTCTCTCTAGGATCCAAAAAGAACAAAAATTTAATCAAATCAAGATAAATAAAAGGGGGGTTTTGATGATTTGAAAAGATAATACACTAGTTGAATTAAAGGAAAGTAATTAACAAATTAACCAATCCAAGGAAATTTACCGATCTTGAGTTTAATCCATCATTGACCACAAGGAATTCACTTAATTGCTAACCATGTTATTTGCCTTAGATCACATCAAAACGCCTCAACATGATCCAAGAATCCTCTACTAGATAAGCATCTAGGATTTAATTAACCAAGGTTAGATAAAGTAAGCACCATCCAAACATAGATTAACTTAAGATCGGGGATTTAACCAAGCTAAACAATCCATCAAAAAGCTTTAATAAATTATTTATTCTATGTGATCCTCTTTGAATGCATGATAATAAATCTATTACCACATCAACATCTAAATCAAATTAAACAAATCAATGTAGATAAAAATCAAAAGAGGAAGAAGAGAAACTTGAATAACAATTAAGCAATATGAACAAGCGAAACAAGATCTCCAAATTAAACATCAAGATGGCTAATCCCTTGGATTGATTATAAGAGCCTTGCCTTCCATGGATGGGAAGGAAGAACTCATAAAATAAAGAACAAAAACGAAATTCTAAAAAGAATGGAGAAGAAGAGAAAGAAAAATCTCACAAATACTCAAACTTTCTTCAAACTTATTTAAAATTGAATACCCTAATACAAAGAGATTGACTCTATTTATACTAATCCTAGAAGCCAATTTGTACATGTACATAATCTGAATGCAAGCTATAAAAATATGGAAATTGTCAAATATGGAAGCTTGATGCATGGTTGGTGGGTTGGTGTATGGTTGGTGGGTTTTAGTTAGCAACTCTTATCCGACTTCTAGCTTGATTTTCATGATCTAGACGGTGCAGTTTGGCTTGGAGGTCTTCATGAAAGTTGTATCCAGTTGTCTCCTTGAAATTTTGCGATTGGAATCATGCCATTTGGATGTTTAGAACTCCAGATATGCCAAAAATAGTGAATCTACCTCAAGTTAGGTTGGTAGAACGTGTTTCCAAATTCAAACCAACTTGTAGCTTCATTATCATGCCTAAAACGACATCTATTGAGTAAATGGTCTTCAGGGAAGTTGGAGATATGGGTCTTATCTTTCCAATGGCCAAGTTTTAGCCCAAGAAGAGGCCTATACTCACTATGTAGTCCAATATGTGCACACTGCCCAGATTTTCGTGACTGCAAACAAACTCTGCATTACAGGGATATTTTGGACCCTTAGAATTCCGATCCAGCTCTTGAGTTCTGCATGAAACTTGTAGATCATTGTCTTAGCTTTCCAAAGACACTAGGATCACCTCAAATGGATCACCGAGTCCCATGTTATGGCCTAACCAAGGAAGAAAGGTCAAAATGCATCAAAATCCGAAAATTATTCAATATTTGCATTAAAGCCCAATGAAGCCCAACAATATTAAACTCATCTAAAATACTAATATTGGGCACAATAAACATCTAATGAAGCCTAATACAAAGCTAACATAAGTGTCTCAAATTGATTAATCAAATTCCCCCACACTTAAGCTTTTGCACTCCTGAGCAAAACACATAAGAACAAAATTAAAGAAAAACAAGAAACATCATATTGTTAAACTAAAAGCATAAAAACTGATTATACCTAATCTAATCCACTTTCGTAGGAAAACACGATGACATTTAGCATGTGCCACAAGGCTTTAAAGCCCTAGGTGTCCCTAGTGGACGAGTTATAGTCTCGTGAGGGTTTACCAGGATGATACCCACAAACATGTAATATTTTATTTAATCAATTCAACTAATTTTTAAATACAAGCATTGTATCAAATATAAACCATAATTAATAAGTTAAGTATGGTTAACAAAGAATAGTTTCAAACCATTTGAGAATAAAGTATAGCATAATCATGCTTTAATCAGAAATAGGCATGTTCAAATTGAGTAAAATTCCTCACAAGTGACACTCAAATCACACAAGGTGTTTAGGTTAACTGTTTACGCTCAACTCAGTCAAACTATGAAAGTATTTTACTATAGGCTTGCATATACATCAATTCTCCACTACTTGGATCAAATAAATTGCAAAAATCAAGAGGTCTTTCAAAAAGGTTGTAATGGAACTTATAAGGTGAAGGAAGGGAACAATATGGATAATAGCAGGTTAAAACCAAAGAGAATAAAAGAGCATTGAGGAGTAACTCAAGTAGAAAGCATAAATTTTTTTACCCAAAACCATATAATGTTCATTCTCTTCACACATTCTTTCCTTTTTCTATTCTTTTTTTTTTTTGTTTTTGTTTTCGTTTTTTTGTTTTTTTGTATCAGCACACCAATTCCCCCACACTTAAATCATTGCAAGCAAAAGAACTCCTCCAATAAGAAAATCCATGCTCTCCCATACCCTAAGGTAAGGTAAAACATGGTTTTTCACTCAAAGCTTGTAATGAGCTAAGAACAAAAAATAGGCAAATAGGCTCTGAGGGAGTTAATATTTGGATAAATGCAAGGTAGGTTTATTTGGCCCAAGCAGCTTAGTTAAGAAAAAATGCCTCTGTCATTTTCATGCAACATACAGACCAATGTAATCTCAAATCGATTCAATGCAAGTTCTAGAAAATAAATTCATAATTGACATCACTCATGAAAGAAAATAAACCAAGTGTAAGTATCAAACTTGGAAAAGCCCAAAACTCACAAAGGTATGGAACATTCACTCAATTCAACCATGCCTTCTTCCTAATATCCACAATCATATACACATGTATATCATGAAAATGATTCAACTATAAACTATTTTGCATTCTTTTATTATCAATTAAGCTTAGATTCAGCACGTGCTTGCATCAAAATTAATTGAAAAGATCAAAATGAAATTTTTTATTTTTATTTTTTAATTTTTTTTAATATGCAAGAACAAAATAATTTAAGACATACTATGAAATGCAAGTTAAGATGCGTCTCAAGAACAAAACTACTCCTTACTCTGCCATCATTTAGCTGATTAGTTTTTTTTTTTTAACTAAACTATGTACATGGTATTGTCAACTATACCTCCCCCAACTAATTTAAGACATTGTCCCCAATGTCAAAATAAAGATAGGTAGAGTGTAGAAGATCTTACCAGAATACTGCAAATCAAGCCTGAAATAAAAAAAAATACAAAAAACTGAAACCATAACAGAAAACAAAAATTCACAAAGACAAAGTCAAATCAAGTTTTTGCTTTTTGCTGCTGCTGCCTTGCTCCCAATTTAGTGGAGCCATTGCTGGATCACATTGTGGTACAAATTCGTTTAGTTGATCGAGCAATTGTTTAGGAGTTGCAGCAGTTACAAGACTTTGACGTGTCGCTTGTGAGATGAACCTTTGTTCTACAGCATGATCAAGGAAATAAAACAAACTGTCATAAAAACCATTAGCATTTAATATACCTATGGGTTTTTGGTGAAAGTTTTGCTGTGACCAGGATGTAATTTGGAAGAGCTCTTCCAAAGTTCCAAAACCACCAGGTAGGGCAATAAAGGCATCAGCATTTGCTATCATAATGTTCATGTGTTGGTGCATGTAAAATACCATTACTTCATCCCCTAATGTTTTTCCAATGGGCTTGCTGATAGATAAAGGACTGGGAATGACACCAAGGAATTTGCCACCTCCTAAATGTGCAGCAGTTGCTACACAACCCATTAACCCAAGACTACCTCCTCCGTAAACTAAATGAATTTCTCTCTCAGCTAGCACTCGACCAAGATGGTTTGCAATATTTACAAACTCTTTATCTTTCCCAGGATTAGATCCACAAAAGACACAAACAGTCTTGATCCGACGAACTGAAGTGACTTCCATTTTCTTTTTTTTTTCTTTGTTTTTTTGTACTCTCACCTTATCAATGATCTGAAGAGAGCAAAGTACATTATTTAAAGGCATCAAAACTCAAAGGCAATAATTACACTTATAAAGGAGGGGTAGATCTGTGTGTCAGGTAAGTTTGAAAATAAGCACAACAATGATAATAGCTATATGACAATGATAAAAGACTAATCGATATGTGTCAGAAGAAGTTTGAAAATATGCAACGCATATTTCAAAAGAATACGGCTACTTTTGATTTGATTTTTTTTTCTTTTTTTTTTTAATTTTTTTAATTTTTTTTGAATTTTTTTGAATTTTTTTAATAAACAAGAAGACAAAAGAAAAATAAAAAAATAAAAAATAATACTTACAGGAGGTGTGATTGTGGCTCACATTCTCCTCTGGTTTTACGTCCAGTAACGGCTTGAATGCTCTTTAGGGGCCGATCGTCGACTTCCCATCCAATTTTCTTAAAAATTGGCAAACAGGGTCTTTTTGAGTCAGATTCCCGAGACTATAACGCTCATGTTCATCTTGGAATATTGGCCATAAATCGAGAAGTGCCCTTTGCACATCTCCACTAGGATGTGTCTCAAGAGTCAATAAAATGTTATCTAAAGACTCCTTACTCATGCCATCTTTAATGAAGTTAATTTTATCATCTCGGTTTATAGAGGTCATTCCAATTGATTTGCATTTTGTGTTACAGGTCCATCTTGCACATTTATAGCAGACCCGTATCCTTTTTGCCCTTCTTTTCTTGGCATATAAACTTTTACCTAGCCCTGACATATATGAAACAAGAGCGTCAGAAAATTCACCTCTGAGTCGGACCTTTGCTTCGATCAACCAGCGTATATCCGCAAGGATGCCTTTGTGCATAAGCATCCTTAATCTCTCAAACCTTGCACAATAAATGTTAGTTAAAGCATTTTGAGGGAGAGAAGGGAATCGCTTGCGGAGGTTAAAAAGCTGATTATCCATTTCGAAAGAAAGAAGAGAGAGAAAAAAAATTGAGCAAAATTATATACAGATTTCAGTATTTGTGGGTAACTGAAGGGACCGAAAAAGATTTTCACAGAGTACTGCTATCCGCCATTTAACTGGTGAAAAATCATTTGTCAAAGAAAAACAAACAAAATAAAGACAGAAAAATCAAACTTTGATAGATTTTCTTATTTGGCACCGTTTTTTTCTGTCTCGATTCCTGTGATAGCAAATAAGTCAAAGTTTGAAAAAAAAGAAAAAGTTAGAAAAACTTTGGATGCCGCCCAAAAAGCGCTACTTTTAACGTCATTAGCCAGTGTAATTGAAGATTTTTCACGATCGATGGGTCCTCCCCAATAATGATTCAATTTCTGGCCATTGACATTAAACGTGGCTTTTTTTTTTTCAAATATAGAAAACAGAGAATAAAAACAGCAGACAAAACAAAAAAATAAAAATAGAAATAGAAAAAAAAGTAATAAAAGACAAACATCAGCAGTACAGCAAAATAGAAGTAGAAACAGAAACAAACAACACAAACAGCAGAAACAACAACAACAGAAAAGAGTAAATTGTAACAGTCAAATAAAAACAGAAACAATATTAAAAATAATAGCAAAATAGTAAAAACAAAAAGAAAACAACTACTAGAAAAATGAAATAAAAGTATGGAAAGAAAACTCTCTATGGATAGCAGAAGAATTAACGTTCCAGCAGCCACACCATAGCCAGTGTAATGAATCACCACATCCAAAATCAAAGGGTTCAGTATCTTTCGGGGTTGCTTTACTGGTTTAGCTCCATCTTCAAGTAAAATCCTACGCATGCAAATGGAAGGGCTAATGCTTGGAATGTCTGCAATTGTGCATGCTCTCAGATTCTCCCTCAAAATGGGTAGCAACCTCTCCTCCTCATCATTAATGAGGTTTTTAGCCACAATGAACTCCAATTTTGGTGGCTTCACTACTTTTGCAAATTGAGTTGTTGCATAATCTGCTGAAAAAGATTCATCATATCTCAAAAAGGCAGCAATCTCAGCACATGCATTATACAATATATCATCATCACAACAAATAGAATCATCAAAATCAGTAAAACTAGCAAATTCAGCACACAAATCATCAATTGGTTTTTGCACATCAAGGGTCTCATGTTCTGTAGAATCAAATTTCTGCATCTGTTGCATGCTCAACTGACTCAATGAAGATGTAAGTTGACCAACTTGGGTCTCCAAGTTCTGTACTATGGCTTCTCTTCTCTGCTGGAATTGGATGTTGTTCTGAGCCAATTGTTTCACCAAATACTTTAATGTAGGCTCAGATTCCATGCCTATTGGGGCTTGCTGCTGCTGCATAGGTTGCTGGTATAGACTGATTGGTTCAACATAAGGTTCGAACCAAGGATGATCTCCCCAATCATGGTTATATGTGGTAGAATAAGGATCATATCTAGGTTGTTGGTATTGTGGTTCACCAAGAAATACACTTGTTGCATCAATAGAATGGTCATGAAATACAAAACCATCATCTTGCAATGTGGGGCATGTATATGTGGGATGAAAAGAACTACCACATACTACAAAATCTTGTAGGTTCTTGCACAGGTAACTGATGTTGTTCCACTGCAAATTGCTCCACCAGATAAGCCAGCTCATCAATTTTATGCTCTATCAGATTAGAGATCAAATACAAAAACACAAAATCACAAAAACAAGTGTAAAAATATACATAAAACAATTACAGAAAACATATCTAGACATTTTTAAAACTTATGGAACCACCCCAGGGAGAAATATATACAAAAATGCTATTCAATAAAATAATAAAAAAATCTAAAAAAATTGAAAAAGTGGTCTAAACGATGGAATTTGGTTAAAATAGGGGTGAGTTCACTATAAATAGTGAGCTTTTCTCAAAATAACAATTTTCATTAGGCTACCAAAATTCAGATCGATCAGAGATATGTTACCAAACCAAAATCTTGACAGGATGCTCTTTACCCAATTTCAGCCGAATTCCACTTGAAAATGCTTCAGAAAACAAAAAAAAACAAACACAATTGTTAGAGTTAGATGAAATGATCAAATAGTTACCTTTGGATCCCCGGCAAGCCAAATTTGACAAGAGGTTGTCGAGACCCGTCAAATAAATAAAATTTACCAGTTCGCAAACTAATTTGTAGTATAGAGCATGAACCGAATCGTCTCTCAAGGATCCAAAAAGAACAAAGATTTAATAAGATCAAGCTAAATAAAAGGGGGGTTTTGATGATTTGAAAAGATAATACACTAGTTGAATTAAAGGAAAGTAATTAACAAATTAACCAATCCAAGGAAATTTACCGATCTTGAGTTTAATCCATCATTGATCACAAGGAATTCACTTAATTGCTAACCATGTTCTCGGCCTTAGATCACATCAAAACGCCTCAACATGATCCAAGAATCCTCTACTAGATAAGCATCTAGGATTTAATTAACCAAGGTTAGATAAAGTAAGCACCATCCAAACATAGATTAACTTAAGATCGGGGATTTAACCAAGCTAAACAATCCATCAAAAAGCTTTAATAAATTGTTTACTCTATGTGATACTCTTTGAATACATGATAATAAAGCTATTACCACATCAACATTTAAATCAAATTAAGCAATTCAATGTAGATAAAAATCAAAAGAGGAAGAAGAGAAACTTGAATAACAATTAAGCAATATGAACAAGCGAAATAAGATCTCCAAATTAAATATCAAGATGGCTAATCCCTTGGATTGATTATAAGAGCCTAGCCTTCCATGGATTGGAAAGAAGAACTCATAAAATAAAGAGCAAAAACGAAATTCTAAAAAGAATAGAGAAGAAGAGAAAGAAAACTCTCACAAATACTCAAACTTTCTTCAAACTTACTTAAAATTGAATTCCCTAATACAAAGAGATTAACTCTATTTATACTAATCCTAGAAGCCAATTTGTACATGTACATAATCTGAATACAAGCTATAAAAATATAGAAATTATCAAATATGGAAGCTTGATGCATGGTTGGTGGGTTGGTATATGGTTGGTGGCTTTTAGTCAGCAACTCTTATCCAACTTCTGGCTTGATTTTCATGATCTAGACGATGCATTTTGGCTTGGAGGTCTCATGAAAGTTGTAGCCAGTTGTCTCCTTGAAATTTTGCAATTGGAATTATGTCATTTGGACGTCTAGAACTCCAGATATGCCAAAAACACTGAACCTACCTCAAGTTAGGTTGGTAGAACGTGTTTCTAAATTCAAACCAATTTGTAGCTTCATTATCATGCCTAAAACGACATCTATTGATTAAATGGTCTTCAGGGAAGTTGGAGATATGGGTCTTATCTTTCCAATGGCCAAGTTTCAGCCTAAGAGGAGGCCTATAGCTCACTATGTAGTCCAATATGTGCATACTGCCCAGATTTTGATGACAGCAAACCCACTCTGCATTGCAGGGATATTTTAGACCCTTAGAATTCTGATCCAGCTCTTGAGTTCTCATGAAACTTGTAGATCATTGTCTTAGCTTTCCAAAGACACCAAGATCACCTCAAATGGATCACCGAGTCCCAAGTTATGGCCTAACCAAGGGAGAAAGGTCAAAATGCATCAAAATCCGAAAATTATTCAATATTTGCATTAAAGCCCAATGAAGCCCAACAACATTAAACTCATCTAAAATACTAATATTGGGCACAATAAACATCTAATAAAGCCTAATACAAAGCTAACATAAGTGTCTCAAATTGATTGGTCACTTATCTAGTAGAGAATTCTTGGATCATGTTAAGGCTTCTTGATGTGATCTAAGGCCAAGAACATGGTTAGCAATTAAGTGAACTCCTTGTGATCAATGATGAGTTAAACTCAAGATCGGTAAATTTCCTTGGATTGGTTGTTTCTTTGGATTTGTTTACAATTTTAAGTCTCATAATTTTATTAATCTTGTTAATCAACAACAAAACCCCCCTTTTCTAATTATCTTGCTCTAATTAAATCTTTGTTTTTGGATCCTTAAGAGATGATTCGGTTCATTCTCTATACTACAAATTAGTTTGTGAACCAGTTATTTTTATTATTTGATAGGTCTCAACAGCCTCTTGTCAGTGAGCCCGGTGCAAGTGGTTCCAAAGAAATCTGAAGTGAATGTCGTGGCCAACCAGAAGAATGAGCTCATTCCAACCCGAGTGTAGAATAGCTGGAGAGTTTACATTGACTACAGATGTCTCATCCAAGCCACTTGGAAGGATCATTACCCCCTTCCGTTCATTGATCAGATACTGGAACGGTTGGCTGGTAAGTCCCATTACTGCTTTTTGGATGGCTACACTGAATACTTCCAAATCCACATTGCACCAGAGGATCAGGAAAAAGCCACATTTACTTGTCCCTTCGGCACCTTTACTTACAGAAGGATGCCCTTCGGCCTCTGCAATGCCCCTGATACCTTCCAACGGTGTATGATGATCATATTTTCTGATTTCTTAGAGGAGTGCATAGAGGTATTTATGGATGAATTCACTATCTATGGTTCTTCTTTTGATTCATGTTTAGCTAGCTTATCTAGGATGCTGCATAGATGCATTGAGACTATCCTTATGCTAAATTTTAAGAAATGCCATTTTATGGTAGAACAAGGTATATTTTTAGGCCATGTAGTATCTAGTAAGGGCATTGAGGTAGATCCTGCCAAGATTGATGTAATTACTTGTTTATCTTACCCCACATGCGTGCGGGAAGTGCGTTCTTTTCTTAGTCATGCAGGTTTCTACAAGCGCTTCATTGCCGACTTCAGCAAGATTGCCCTTCTACTTTCCCACTTTCTGCAGAAAGATGTAGAGTTCAATTTTGATGACAAGTGCAAGGCAGCTTTCAACCACTTGAAGTATGCCTTGACCAATACCCCTATCATCAAGCCATCTGACTGGACATTGCCATTTGAATTGATGTGCGATGCTTCTAACTATGCAGTAGGAGCAGTCTTGGCACAGAGAGTGGAGAGAGCTTCTCATGTGATATACTATGCTTCTAGAACTCTGGATGCTGCTCAGGCCAACTATACCACAACCGAAAAAGAGCTTTTAGCCATTGTTTTTGCTTTGGATAAGTTTAGATCATATTTGCTTGGTTCTAAAGTTGTTGTGTTTACTGATCATGCAGCTCTAAAGTTCCTTTTGAAGAAGCCAGAGGCAAAGCCTCGACTAATAAGGTGGATGCTATTGCTCCAAGAGTTTCACATAGAGATTCGTGACAAGAGTGGAGTAGAGAACCTAGTGGCAGATCATTTGAGCCGCATTGAGAGGGCTTCAAATCCCTTCATTGAACAGGATTCCTTCCCAGATGAGCAGCTTATGCAGCTGCAAGGTAAGAACACTTTCCCTTGGTTTGCTGATGTGGTGAATTTCTTGGTTGCTATAGTTTTTCCCCCACATTTCACTCGTGCACAAATTTATAAACTTAAGAGTGAATCAAAATATTATGTGTGGGATGATCCATATCTGTGGCGATTTTGTAGTGACCAAATTATTAGGCGATGTTGCCTAATCGTAAGTTTCGTTCTGTTCTTAGCTTTTGTCATGCATTTGCATGTGGTGGATATTTTGGGCCTCAACGTACAGCTGGGAAAGTTTTAGACTCTGGTTTATATTGGCCTACCTTGTTTCATGATGCATATTTGTTCTGTAAGTCTTGTGAATAGTGTCAGTGAACAGGGAACATTTCTCACAGGAATGAGATGCCATATCAACCTCTACTGTATTGTGAAATCTTTGACGTATGGGGTATTGATTTCATGGGACCTTTTCTTGTTTCCTTTGGTTATGTTTACATTTTGCTAGCTGTTGATTATGTATCAAAATGGGTGGAGGCTAAAGCCACTCGGATTGATGATTCCAAAGTTGTTGTGGATTTTGTTAGATCACAGATTTTCTGCAGGTTTGGAATCCTGAGGGCTATCATCAGGGATCAAGGCTCCCATTTCTGTAACCGGAGCATGGAGGGATTGATGAGGAAATATGGCATGTTGCATAAAGTTTCTACACCTTACCATCTCAAACTAATGGTCAAGCCGAGGTCTCCAATAGAGAGATCAAGCGCATACTTGAAAAGGCAGTCCAACCTAATCAGAAGGATTGGAGCATAAGGCTTGAGGATGCTCTTTGGGCTTATCGGACTGCTTATAAGACTCCGATCGAGATGTCTCCATATCGAATAGTCTATGGTAAGGCATGCCATTTGCCAGTAGAGATTGAGCACAAAGCATTTTGGGCAGTGAAGCAATGCAACATGAATTTGGCCAGAGCTGGCACAGAGCGGAAGTTGCAGTTACAGGAATTAGAAGAGATCTGCCTAGATGCCTATGAGAGCTCCCGACTCTACAAAGAAAAGACCAAAGCCTTCCATGATAAGTTTATTCTTCGTAAGGAGTTTGCAGTTGGGAAAAAAGTTCTCTTGTTTAATTCTTGCCTTAAGTTGATGCCTGATAAATTAAGGTCTAGGTGGGACGGTCCGTTTGTTGTTACTAACATTTTTCCTCGTGGTGCAGTAGAAATTAAGAGTGAGGCCACCAACAAAGTATTCAAAGTCAATGATCATCGCCTCAAGAATTTTTATGAAGGAGCCCATGAGAACCTCGTGGAGGAGATTCAACTGCAGGAGGTCCTCTACCATGATTGATCACTACTTTGTAAAAAAAAAAATTTCAAGCCACATTTAAGGTCAATGCCCAGAGATTCAATCATTATTGGGGAGGACCCATCGATCGTGCAAAATCTTCAATCACGCTGGCTGATGACATTAAAAGTAGCGCTTCTTGGGAGGCAACCCAAGTTTTCTAACTCTTTCATCTTTCAAACTTTGACTTATTTGCAATCACAGGAATAAAGACAGAAAATCGGTGTTAAGCAAGAAAATCTATCAGAGTTTGAGTTTTCTGTCTTAATTTTGTTTGTTTTTCATTGAAAGATGATTTTTCGCCGGTTAAATGGCGGATAACAGTACTCCGTGAAAATCTTTTTTGGTCCCTTCAGTTACCCACAAACACTGAAATCTGTATATAATTTTACTCATTTTTTTTTCATTCTTCTTTCTTTCTTTCAAAATGGATAATCAGCTTGTCAACCTCCACAAGCGATTCCCTTCTCTCCGTCAAAATGCTTTAACTAACATTTATTGTGCAAGGTTAGAGAGATTAAGGATGCTTATGCACAAAGGCATCCCTGCGGATATACGCTGGTTGATTGAAGCAAAGGTCCTAATCACAGGGGAATTTTCTGATGCTCTTGTTTCATATATGCCAAGACTAGGCAAAAGTTCATATGCAAAGAAGAGAAAAGCAAAAAGGTTACGAGTCTGCTATAAATGTGCAAGATGGACCTGTAACACAAAATGCAAATCAAATTGGAATGGCGTCTATAAATTGACTTGATAAAGTTGACTTCATTATGGATGACATGAGTAAGGAGTCTTTAGATAACATTCTATTAACTCTTGAAACGCATCCTAGAGGAGATGGGCAGAGAGTACTTCTCAATTTATGGCCAATATTCCAAGATGAACATGAGCGTTATAGTCTCGGGAATCTAACTCAAAAAGACTCTGTTTGCCAAATTTTAAGAAAATTGGATAGGAAACCGACCATCGACCCATTGAGAGCATTCAAGTCGTTATTGGACGTAAAACCAGAGGAAAATGTGAGCCACAATCACACCTCCTGTAAGTATTATTTTTCTGTTTCTTCATGTTCATTAAAAAAAAATTTAAATTTTTTTTTAAAAAAATAGTTAAAAAAAATTAGTCGTATTTTTTTTTAAATACGCGTCCGTATTTTCATACTTCTTCTGACACATATAGATTAGTCTTTTATCCTTGTCATATAGCTATTATCATTGATGTGCTTATTTTCAAACTTTCCTGACACACGAATCTACCCCTCATTTATAGGTGTAATTATTACATTTGAGTTTTGATTCCTTTAAATAATGCACTTTGCTCTTTTCAGATCATTGATAAAGTGAGAGTACCAAAAAAAAATGGAAGTCACTTCAGTTTGTCGGATCAAGAGTGTTTGTGTCTTTTGTGGATCTAATCCTGGAAAGGATAAAGAGTTTGTAAATATTGCAAACCATCTTGGTCGAGTGCTAGCTGAAAGAGAAATCCATTTAGTTTATGGAAGAGGTAGTCTTGGGTTAATGGGTTGTGTAGCCACTGCTGCACATTTAGGAGGTGACAAAGTCCTTGGTGTCATTCCAATTCCTTTAGCTATTGGCAATCCCACTGGAAAAATAGTAGGGGATGAAGTAATGGTATCTTGCATGCACCAACGCATGAACATTATGATCGCAAATGCTGATGCCTTTATTGCCCTACCTGGTGGTTTTTGAACTTTGGAAGAGCTCTTCCAAATTACATCTTGGTCATAACTGAACTTTCGCCAAAAACCCATATGTATATTAAATATTAATGGTTTTTATGACAGTTTATTTTGTTTTCTTGATCATGCTATGGAACAAAGGTTCATCTCATAAGTGATATGTCAAATTCTTATAACTGCTGCAACCCCCGAACAATTGCTCGATCAACTACATGAATTTGTACCACAACGTTATCCAGCGATGACTCCACTGAATTGGGAACAAGGTAGCAGCAGCAAAAAACAAAAACTTGATTTGACTTTGTCCTTGTGAAATTTTGTTTTCTCTTATGGTTTTAGTTTTTTATAATTTTTCTTGTTTCAGGCCCGATTTGCAGTTTTCTGGTAAGACCTTCTAAACTTTACCTATCTTTATTTTGACATTTGAGACAATGTCTTAAATTAGTTGGAGGGAGGGATAGTTGATAATACCATGCACATAGTTTAGTTAAAAAAAAAAAACTAACCAGCTAATCTTTATTGTTACTAGCTTATTAGATGTATGATGGCAGAGTAAGGAGTAGTTTTGCTCTTCAGACGCATCTGAACTTGCATTTCATAGTGTGTCTTAAATTATTTTGTTCTTGCATATAAAAAAAAATTTTCATTTTGATCTTTTTAATTAATTTTGATGCAAGCATGTGTTCAATCTGAGCTTAGTTGATAATAAAAGTATGCAAAACAGTTTATAGTTGAATCATTTTCATGATATACATGTGTATATGACTGTAGATATTAGGAAGAAAGCATGGTGGAATTGAGTGAATGTTCCATACCTTTGTGAGTTTTGGGTTTTTCCAAGTTTGATATTTACACTTGGTTTATTTTCATTCACGAGTGATGTCAATTATGAATTTATTTTCTAGAACTTGCATTGAGTCGATTTGAGATTACATTGGCCTGTACGTTGCATAAAAATGACAGAGACATTTTTCTTGACTTAGCTGCTTTGGCCAAATAAACCTACCTTGCATTTATCCCATTGTTAACCCCCTCTGAGACTACTTGCCCATTCTTTGTTCTTAGCTCATTACAAGCCTTGAGTGAAAGACCATGTTTTACCTCACCTTAGGGAATATGAGAGCATTGATTTTCCTATTGGAGGAGCTATTTTGCTTACAATGATTTAAGTGTGGGGAATTGGTGTGCTGATGCGAAATGCTTGGTACCAAAAAAAAACAAAAAAAAAAAGAAAATAAAGAAAAAGGAAAATAAAGCCAAAAGGTTGAAAAAGAAAAGAATAGAAAAAGGAAGGAATATGTGAAGAGAATGAGCATTTTATGGTTTTGGGTAAAATTTTATGCTTTCTACTTCAGTTACTCCCCAATGCTCTTTTATTCTCTTTGATTTTAATCTGCTATTATCCATATTGTTCTTTACCTTCAACTTATAGTCCCATTACAACCTTTTTGAAAGACCTCTAGATTTTTGCAATTTATTTGATCTAAGTAGTGGAGAATTAATGTATATGCACTCTATGGTAAAATACTTTCATAATTTGATTGAGTTGAGCGCAAACAGTTAACCTAAACACCTTGTGTGATTTGCGTGTCACTTGTGAGGAATTCTACTCAATTTGAACATGCCTATTTCTAATTAAAGCATGATTATGTTATACTTTATTCTCAATTGGTTTGATTCAACTATTCTTTGTTAAGCATATTGGACTTATTAATTATGGATTAAATTTGATACAATGCTTGTATTTAAAAATTAGTAGAATTGATTAAATAAAGTATTACATGTTTGTGGGTATCATCCTGGTAAACCCTCACGAGACTATAACTCGTCCACTAGGGACACCTAGGGGTTTAAAGGCTTGTGGCACATGCTAAGTGCCATCGTGTTTTCCTACAAAAGTGGATTAGATTAGGTATAATCAGTTTTTATGCTTTTAGTTTAATAATATGATGTTTCTTATTTTTCTTTAGTTTTGTTCTTATGTGTTTTGCCTAGTAGTGCAAAAGCTTAAGTGTGGGGGAATTTGATCAATCAATTTGAGACACTTATGTTAGCTTTGTACTAGGCTTTATTAGATGTTTATTGTGCCCAATATTAGTATTTTAGATGAGTTTAAATGTTGTTGGGCCTCATTGGGCTTTAATGCAAATTATGAATAATTCTTGGATTTTGATACTTTTTGACCTTTCCTCATTGGTTAGGCCATAACTTGGGACTTGGTGATCCATTTGAGGTGATCTTGGTGTCTTTGGATAGCTAAGAAGGCTCTACAAGTTTCATGAAACTCAAGAGCTGGATCGGACTTTTAAGGGTCTAAAATATCCCTGCAATGTAGAGTGGGTTTGCTGTCACGGAAATTTGTGCAATGTGCACATATTGTACTATATAGTGGGCTATAGGCCTCCTCTTGGGCTCAAACTTGGCCATTGGAAATATAACAACCATATCTCCAACTTCACTGAATACCATTTAGTCAATAGATGTCGTTTTAGATATGATTATGATGCTACAAGTCGGTTTGAATTTGAAAACACGTTCTGCCAACCTAACTTGAGGTAGGTGCAGTGTTTTTGGCATATCTGGAGTTCTAAAAGTCCAAATGACATGATTCCAATTCAATATTTCAAGGAGGCAACTGGCTACAACTTTCATGAAGACTTCCAAGCCAAAATGCACCGTCTAGGTCATGAAAATCAAGCTAGAAGTCGGATAAGAGTTGTTGACTAAAAGCCACCAATCATACACCAACCCACCTACCATGCACCAACCCTCCAACCATGCATCAAGCTTCCATATTTGACAATTTCCATGTTTTTACAGCTTGCATTCAGATTATTTTCAATTACAAATTGGCTTCTAGGATTAGTATAAATAGAGCCAATCTCTTTGTATTATCATCATTCAATTTTAAGTAAGTTTGAAGAAAGTTTGAGTATTTATGAGAGTTTTCTTTCTCTTCTTCTCCATTCTCTTTACAATTTCATTTTTGTTCTGTTATTTATGAGTTCTTCCTTCCCATCCATGGAAGGCTAGGCTCTTATAATCAATCCATGGGATTAGCCATCTTGATGTTTAATTTGGAGATCTTGTTTTGCTTGTTCATATTGCTTAATTGTTATTCAAGTTTCTCTTCTTCCTCTTTTGATTTTTATCTATATTAAATTTCTTAATTTGATTTAGATGTTGATGTGATTATAGCTTTATTATCATGTATTCAAAGAGGATCACAAAGACTAAACAATATATTAAAGCTTTTTGATGGATTGTTTAGCTTGGTTAAATTCTAGATCTTAAGTTAATCTATGTTGGATGATGCTTACTTTATCTAACCTTGGTTAATCAAATCCTAGATGCTTATCTAGTAGAGGATTCTTGGATAATATTAAGGCTTCTTGATGTGATCTAAGGCCAAGAACATGATTAGCAATTAAGTGGATTTCTTGTGATCAATGATGAATTAAACTCAAGATCGGTAAATTTCCTTGGATTGGTTGCTTCTTTATATTTGTTTACAATTTTAAGTCTTGTACTTTTTTCAATCTTATTAATCAACAACAAAACTCCCCTTTTTTTTATTATCTTGATCTGATTAAATCTTTGTTCTTTTTGGATTCTTGAGAGACGATTCGGTTCATTATCTATACTACAAATTAGTTTGTGAACTGGTAATTTTTATTATTTGACAGGTCTCGACAACATCTTGTCATATACTAAATAAGGCAACCAAATGCACATCTTATTTAACAATAGTGTGCTAAATATGATCATAAAGTATGTCATAATATCCAACCATGCCCTAAAACAATAGTTGTTTGTATACAAATAAACAAGTGTAGTAAATACATACTAAACACTTCCACTAACCAAGCACATGAAAGGAAAACAAAACACTCATATTTTCAACATGCCCTTGAAAACTATAGGTCTAAATCCCTTTGTTAATGGATCTGCTTAACATTATTTTAAGATATGGCACCACCAGCCAACACCATGATATAACCTGAAGTAGATTTCATGTCATCAGGGCATTCCCTAAAAACTTAAGTGTATAACTAACATCCTCTAGGTTATCTACCCTCATGTATATTGGCACATAGTCATATGTCTTCTGTAATTATCTCAACACTTTCTTGGCATCAAGAAGGATATTATCAACATAAAGGACCAAAATCACAAACTTGCTCCTACTAACCTTGAGGTATACACACTGATATTCTTTATTGTCTACAAAGCCTAGGTTTTTCTGTTTGTACACAATTCAAAAACTAGATCTCACAACCTTGATGACTTTTCTCAATCACTTTTCAACTTTAGTTTTAAAAACTTTGAATTTCTTTTAAGAGATTTAGATTTTCCTTTTAACAAATAAAGGTACAAATATTGAGAAAAGTCATCAATGAATGTAAAAAACTTCGCACCACAAAATTTATAAGAGTAAGAACTAATATCTGTGTGGACAAAAAACTCTAACAAGCTAAAGCTATGGGTTACACCCCTTCCTTTTTGTTGTAGTCAATTTTTCTTTATGTTATCCACACAAGTTAGCATGTTATCAGAGAGGTGTATTGATTATTAGAATTCAAGCACAATTTATATAAATTGTCAATCAACACAACATAACAAATAGATTTACTAATTTATATTCTCTTACGAGTTTTACTCCAACCTCGAGATCATTCATGAGTCTCAACTTAGTTCTCTCTCAATTGACATAAAGGTCTTTAAGATCTTATGAACTCTTTACTGTTAGGATATAAGGAGTCATGAACATTGGGAGATAGTCTTTGGGAGATAGTCTTTGGGAGATAGTCTTTTATGGGCTTAACAAGGAACAATGCTTGTGGTCTTGACATTATCTTGACCCAAAACGATAAGGCATTAGGTCCATCAATCTTTTCACTTAAACAATCCTCACTTAGTCAATTCCTTACCAATTTGGGACATCCTCACTCTCACTTGAACTCCCAACATTCTCCCCTCAAGTGTGAGTCCTTACACAAGTTCACCCCTCTAGAGTTATTTAGCTTCTATTTTAATGAGAAATTGATGTTAGATCCTTGAGTTTGTGTTAATATTGCTTTCTTTCTCTAAAGAAGTTGTAATTCTTTACCCTGCATCTCATTCAAGATTTTCATTCTCAATCATGATTCCCCCTCTCATTAATTGATCTTATATTGAGTCATTTTGTTGTTGAATTTCAGGTGAAATAGCTAAGGGATAACATAAAAGCAAGAAGAAATAAAAAGGCATAAGAAAAATGGGTGGTTGTTGTCAAACGAGTTAAGGTCTACACCTCACAAATTAAGGTCACGACTTCATGGCTTTTGTTGTGTGAAAATTGCCTTCCAAGAGCACTAGGCCTAGGTTCTACAAAGTGAGGCCACAACTTTGAACCCTGGTGGTGATATGAGTATTTAAGAGATTTCAAATGGAATTGGAAGGGGTCTTTATTTTTTTGAACGAAATGGGAGTCTTAGAGAGAGAAGCTCTAGATTTTCAAGGTTGTCTAGAGTGAGAAAGCAAGGAATCAAAGAGCCTAATGAGAAAGAAGAAGATTGAGTTTAAAGATTCTCAAATCCCTAGTTCTTCTCTTCATCTTCTCTATGATAGATTTGACTTTCATGCTTTGGAATTGTAGTTCTGTATTCATGGAATTCTAAACCTCTTTTCTAGGGTTCTAATGGATCTTGCTGTGTTATTTGATTGGATTGTGATTTCTTATGCACTTGTATGGATTTTGGTTATGGTTATCCTTTTCAATGCTTAATGCTTCCAATTGATTGGCCTCCAATTGTGATTAATTTGGGAAACCTATTGAACTAGACACGGAGAAATAGATGTTTGACCTTGGATTCGGATAATGCATGTTCAATTTCATTCAATTTGGTGAATAAGTTGATTAGCTAATAGGATAGACATATACCACTTGGTCATGCATAGCAAGTGTTTAAGGATTTGTCTTAATGCATGGAACTTAATTCAATTCACATAGAAATATAGTGTTTTGGATAGATTTCATATGTTTATAAGACCATTGAAATAAATAGGCTAGTTCCTTAGCTAATATAACCATTTCCTTAACCAATGTATTGAAGAAATTGCATGACACCAAATGAAGTAGTGACTGCACTTAGGCCCTAGATGTTAATCCATTGATTCATTCTCGATCTTTGCTTTTGATTAGTTGCATTCCTTTGCTTTTAGAAGTCACTTTAGTTGTTATTATTCTGTTTTTGCATGGAATATTTGGTTGCTTGGATAAAGATTGAGTTGTGATTGGTTGGTAATCAGCAAATAATTGATTCAATCCTTGTGGGACGATGCTTGATACTCTTTGTTTATTACTTGTCGATATGTATAATTGTGTAGTCTAGAATACGAACCAACATAAAGCGAAAGCCTTTTTGAGTATGTGACGGTCTTACAAAGATCACATTCCACCAAGACCAAACCTACCAAGAGCCATGTTGCAACCAACATGTTATCGCTCTTCACCAAAGTGTGCAATTGCCAATGCTCCGCAACATGAACCGAATCCGTTTTCCATCATTAGCCGCACCTTACCACTCCACATGGGCTTTTATGATTTATAACTCTTCCTTCACATTGGGGCATGTTGAAATTATTGGGTTTAGGTAGGGAATGAGTAAAAGAGAAAAGAAATACTAATGAATAATATGAGATTGGATTGATTTGATGTGTTATAAAATACATAGCACTAACCCTTATTTATACTAATAATTGGGTCAAGTACTAGTGTAGTACTACTAGTACAAGCCTAAGCCCACTAAGACAATAAGACTCTTAACCCTAATTAAAAAAGGAAACAAATCAAGGAACATAATGATATTAGGAAACAACTTCTAAGATTGCTTCCTCAATTAGAGGACTAATTGATTCCACAATATACTATAAAGATCTTCTAAAGATATGCTAAGATATTCTAAAGATATTATGAGATATTCTATCATTCCCCCTCAAGCTAAATCCTACTAAGCTTTAAGCTTGTTACAAATAATAAACTTAGCCAAGAACACAATAACCCATACAAGAAATAGGACAAGATAGACCCAAGCCAAACAACAACAAGTCATCAAATAGGATGAGTCGTGGGATGCACAGTCAAACAGCCCCTTGGAGAGGTGAAATCAAAGCACAATGGGTGAATTAGACAGGAGAAAGTCCATGACCGTCGTTGTTGAAATCTTTGCCGGAAAAGGTGGCACAAGGAATGAGAACGTCATTGGAATGTAAGCATCACTAGTTACTGCAATGCGTGAGAATGGAGGCAGCAGCAAGAACTCACTGAAAAAGAGGCGCGACGGAGGAAGAAGCTGCAGGCATCAGGTCACAGCAGAGGCAGACACCATTGAACAGTGGCTAGCAAGTGTTGAAAGAGTGCACACATATAAGATGTTAGATCTTGATGAATACGGGCTGGATGGCCAGAGAGAGATCGCCAATGCACGAAACAGATTTGAAGACGGGAAGAAGCATCGCCGCGAGAAGATTGTTTGATGTGGCACGCTAAAAGAAACTAATCATAAAAATAATGTGGGCTCCATAAATGATAGCTCAAAAGGCAACTCAGGGATGCTGAAGAAGTTGGAGAGACAATATATGATATGACCAAGTTGACATGACTCACACTCTAGAGACAGTAAGTGAAACAGATGAGGGACCATTTTCTTCAACTTCTTGAGACTGGGATAACCAAGGCGACGATGAAGGAGATCTGGAGACTTAGTAGTGGTGCAAGCAATTGAAGGTGGAGGCTAGAAATAATAAAGGCCATGTGATTCAAATCCTGTGCCGTACTCTGGCCTAGTATGGGCTACAGCGGCTGAAGATTGGCCTTGTTGGGCTGCTTTAAGGTGTAGATACTCTTTAAATTCAGCATATGATAAGACATTTTGATTATCATTCCAATTATCATCCTGCTTGTCTGAAGCCTAAGGCTATGATTGTGACACATGGACTGATTTCTCAGGGAATCCAATGAGAGAATAACATTTGTCTTTAGTATAACCCATGCGATTATAGTAGGAAGACTATAGACGATTACCAGAATTTGCATTGGATGATGCAGCAGAAGATTCGAATGTGAAAGCCATTGAAAAGGGTGAGGTATGGACGAGGTGAATGGATGACTGACTTGGGTGACCAACCACAAAAGTGATAGAGGAGGTGTTGATGAGGTGACGGGGACTAGCGACGATTTCTGGAGCTAAGGTTGACGTTCCAGGCCGAAAGGTGGTTGGACGACGGGATAGCTAGAGGAGGGGGTTGAATGTTTTGGCTAGAAAAATAACTCAACAAGACAGCTGGAGTGACGCACAGATAAAAGCGTTGGTTAGAAAATTGCATGGCCAAGGAAGAAGAGATATCACTGGAAAGACACATAGCGACATGGCCAAGGAGGAAGAGACATCGCTGGAAAGACACACAGCGAAAATTTCCTAGCAAGCAATCATGATGTATAACAAAGGTAAGATTTCTCCAAGTTCATCAATAACTGCATTTGGAAGCTTCAAACAGTAGGAAAATTCGAAAGACCCAAAAATATAAAAATTGAAACTAAGGCTACTGTGAATTGCAGCCAATAGAGACTTCATCACCTGTATGACTCATCAGTGAGATAGGAGAAATTACCATCAATAAATTCGTTGGTGAGAAAAAAAGTCACCACTGGTATTGTCACGACCGAAAAAATCACGACGAGAAGCGATAAGAGCAAAAATAGTGTAGTTTAAAAACAAAAATAATGGATAATGGAGTCGCCACCAATCTTTTATTGGGTAGAGAAAATGACTGGCAAAACCCTTTTCAAATGGATTTAAAATAAAATAAAAAGAAAAGGTCTGCAAAAACCAGGTAGGGTTCAGGAGTCGATTATGTACAGGGAAGAGTGGAAACTTAATCCCACAACACCCCTGATACATCCGTTATAAAATGGTTACCTTAAGTTATTTGTGCGAATTTTAATAACCTAATTGATATCTATTTTACCCCTTAAAAATAAAGATAAGAAAGTTGAGCTAATGAAATATTTACCAATCAAAACAAAAATTTACAAATAAAGAAATTAGCTAAATTACAAAAATTTACAAGTTTAGCTTGACTTGCGGGCCTACGTATGCCCTGGTGCAATGGGGAATTCAAAGCCACGTAGTTCTCTAAAAAATAATTATGAGTTGATTGATTTTGATTTAAATTGTTTTGAATTAGTTGATTAAAAATTAAATTGATTTGATTAAAAGAGGATGAATTAATTTGATGTAAAGAAAAATGATTTGATTATAAAAAGAGAGCTTTTATTAACGCGTCCTAGACAGGATGGAAGGCGATACCAGACTCGCTGATCCACCCGAAGAAAATTACCTAGTGGGTACTTGACCCCTGAAGACAACTAAACGTAAGTGTTGCTAGCGTTGGGCCAAAAAAAGAATTTGTATTAACGTGTCCTAAATGGGATAGAAGGCGGTACTGGACCCACTAATCCACTTCAAGAAAATTGCCTAGTGGGTACTTGACCCCTGAAGACAACTAAGCACATGCTTAATTTATTTTAAAAAAAGCAAGTTCTAAATAGGATTGGTCATGGCACTAGGCCACATAGCAATCCCAAAATAGACTAGTGAGTACATGACTCCTCAAGCCCTTTAAGTGATGAAGTATTGGACTAATAATTTTATTACATTTATTTTTTAGGCTTATACATAATCAGATTAAAAGGAAAAGCTAAATGAAACTTTTAATTGACATGCAAAATAATATACAAATGAATGAATTCAAAAACAAATCAATTAAGAAGAATAGGAGGACAGTAACGTGAAACTAAAACGAATCAATGTGAAAAATGCCTACTCTTTGTCTTTTGTCATTTTTATCCCAAATAAAAAAAGGGAATAGGAATAAGCCGCAATTTATCTATTTTTTTAAACAATCAGTGACTAATATAGGATTATTTAAGCAATGCATGTATTTCCTCCCCAAGAAATTTAAGCACACGTGGGATTTGCAAGAGAAAGTAATTTGGCCTTAATGCCTACAAATCTATTTTAGCAAAATAGCCCAACATACCATTTTCCTTATATCATGGGTTATGTGTCAAAACAAAGCACCATGCAACTACCCACAAACACAAAAGATGATATGGATCCCACAATAGATGATTTGGCCAACATCAAGAAATCATACGCATGAAGGAAATGAAAGAATGAAAGCCCATATCATGTGAAACCCACTGTCAACTTTGGCATTCAAATTTAAAACGTCAATAATCATCAAGCAAGGAATTAAGTGACCATTAACTTATTACTACCCCCAAGGATTCAATATCAAGCTTAAGCGAATCATAAATTTAATGGACATGTAACATCACTCACATCTCAATATTCAACTCGAGAATAGAATAGGAAGTGCAGGGAAGTAAGTATTACCAATAAACTCTTTATATTTCTGTGGAAGAGAGGTATGGGAAGTGCATGAACCAATCAGTTTGCTTGTTATTTTACCTCCTCCCTCCCATGGCCGTTTCTTCTTTTTCTTCTTATGCTCCAGCCGCCTCTTCTCCTTCTTTTCTCTTTTTTTTTTCTTTTTCCTCCTCTCTTCTCTTAGTTGTTGCCCTAGCCTCTCTTTTCTCTTCTCTCCTTTGGTGCCTCTCTTCCTTAGGGATTTAAAGGAGTGAACTAGGGTTTCAAGGGTAACACCATGGGCCATTTTGAAACTTGGGCCCTTTATCACTTATTATCTTTCTTTTCCTTTTCCCTTGAGCTATTAGGTTGTAACAAGATTGGACCCATTCATTTCCCTTTTTTTTAAACTCTTTTCTTTTTATTGATTAACAAAAAAATGTTTTTTCATTTTTTTTAGAGATTTTTTTTTCGGACAAATTTAGGTGTTCACATGATATGATCCAAGTTGGATACATATTGTTTTTACGGATCGTCCTTGAGTTGATTTCTTGTTTTAAAAAGAATTCAAGATGAAGGATGAACAGTGAAATGACGTGAACAGTGTCGGTACCATGAACAATGCGCGTGAACAATAAAAACGAAAAAGATGGAAAAAGATAAGGGATGGTAGGAAGAAGACGCCACACTCTTGGGGAGTGATAAGTCAAGCGAAGATTCACCACAAAGGTAAGGAAACCTTTGATAAGAACCAAGATGGTTCACCCAAGAACCCTAAGAGAACTAAGCTCTCAAAAAAACTCACAAAGGAGTGTGATTATATTCTGAAATTCAAAGTTGACAAATGCAGCAAATACAAACCTATTTATAAGGATTGAGTTGGCGGCTAGGTCTAACTAAAAGGAGGCAGCAAGCTAGCACCTTTTTAACCCTAATCCTAGCACAAAAGTGGCCCAAGCCCAATTAGAAGGCAGCATCTATCCCTAGCTATGCTATGCACTTAGTTAAGCCCAAACAATAGGCCCTTATTACAAAATATCCCAAAAAGAAAATAAGAATCAAAACTGAAAAGATTAAAAGGTTCAAATACATAATTAAACAAAATTTCTAAGTAGAAATCATGCCCCCACATTGGGCCTTTCATCAACTTGGTTCATTTGGACCATCTTGAGTGTTTCTTCTTCTGGAATGGGCTTGAGTGAGAGAAAATGGTTGACCTCTTTATCCAAATTCTCCTTAGCCTTCTTAGCTCTTGTCCTTGTCATTGGGTCTCCAAGTCCTTGCAGTGCATCTTTGGGCCTTGGGCCCATTGGGCTTCCACTTGAGCTTCCTTGGTCTCCATCATGCCCTCCCCCTTCAAAAGAATTCGTCCTCGAATTTGATCTTTCATCACCTTTCTTTTCGCATGTGCACCCACACCAATCTCTTGGATAAAAAACAACTTGTCTCCTTCCCTTGTTTGCTTTCCTAGCATATTGCTCCATCTTCCTTTCAATTCGAGCCTTGACTTGTTCATGGAGCGTCCTTACATATTCGTTTTTTGCCTGTCCATCCCTATGAATTAAAGAAAAGACATTAGGTAGAGGCAGTAAATCAAGGGGGCTGAGGGGATTAAAATCATATACAATCTCAATAGGAGAAATGTTAGTAATAGCATGCATAGCCCTATTATAAGCAAATTCAACAAGTGGTAAGCATTTTGAGTTGAACGAGGCTCTTGGGATGAAGTCCATTTGATGTTCAATCCCTTTTAAGGGTGGTAGTTTGGGAGGGACACTCTTTGGAAAGACATCTTCAAAGTCCTGCAAAAGAGAATCAACTTCACGAGATAGAGGGTTAGAGTTATAATTTAAGCACAAGTCCTTTTGTATACTAATGTACATCTCTTTCTTTGCAAAGCAAGCCCTCTTAATCTCACTTTCCCTACTTATTAAATATTCAATTTTTTTCTCATTTACAAGTTCTTGGTCCCTATTCTTTGCTTCCCCCTTTGATTTTACTTTTAAGTCCTTCTTCTCTTGCTCCCTTCTTAGCTTCAAGGCCACTTGGTCTTCACAAACCTGTTTGGGAGTAAGGGGTACAAGGGTTACCTTCAAAGAATTATGAATAAAGGAGTACTTGTTAGTGAAACCATCATGAATAGCATGCTTATCAAATTGCCAAGGCCTTCCAAGCAAAATATGGCCAGCCTCCATGGGAACAACATCACACAAAACATCATCATTATACTTATCAATTGACAAACTTACCAACACTTGTTGATTTACTATCAACTCACCGTTCTCACTTAGCCATTGAAGCTTGTATGGTTGGGGGTGAGGAATAGTTTTAAGGTCAAGTTTTCTTACCAAGCGAGTGCTTGCCACATTAGTGCAACTTCCCCTATCAATGATTAATGAGCACACTTTGCCTTGGATGGTACATCTTGTATGGAAGATGTTTTCCCTTTGGTCTTGGTCCCTTGCCACAACTTGGTTACCCAAAAGTCTCCTTATCATTAGCAAGTCGCCATCATAAGCATAGGTCTCACAGTCTTCTTCTCCTTCACTTGAGGGAGGGGAATTTGGACATGAATCACTAGAAAGGTGTCCTTCTTTTATCACCATTGCCCTTTTGTTTGGGCATTAAGAGGCTATGTGTCCATTCCCCAAGCATTTGAAGCACTTGATGTTCCTACTTTTAGAAGAAGAAGAAGAAGCATTAGTAGAAGGAAAAGCACTAGAGTTTTTAGAAATCACACCTCCCTTAGGTTGTGTGGAGGAGTCTTCCTTTGGTTGTTTGTCCTTCCAAGTGAAAGGTTTGAAGTCAGAAGAAGGCTTCTTCCATGCACCCTTTCTTTTGAGTTGTTGTTCCACCTTTATGGCTTGGTGGACTAACTCATCAAGCTCTTCATAGTTGTGCAACTCCAAAATGTCTCATATCTCACGGTTTAAACCATGAAGGAAACGTGATATGGTAGCCTCCCTATCTTCAATGACATTGGCCCTTATCATAGCCACCTCCATCTCTTTGTAGTACTCATCCACACTTCTACTTCCTTGGGTAAGTCTTTGGAGTTTATTGTGTAATTCCCTATGGTACCATGAAGGGACAAACCTCCTCCTCATCAAACTTTTCATCTCCTCCCAAGTATCTATGGGGTACTCCCTATTTCTTTCCTTCTCTTTTTGTACTTGGTTCCACCAAATTAGGGCATAGTCGGAAAATTCTAAGGCAACCACCTGCACCTTCCTTTCTTCATTGTAATGGTGATAGGAAAAGATTTGTTCTACCTTGATTTCCCATTCTAAGTAGGCTTCGGGGTCATTTTTTCCTTGGAAAGAAGGTATTTGGGTCTTTATTCCTCCTAGCTCTCCTCCCCTTTCATCACTCCTATGTCTCCTATTCCTCCTTTCATAACTCTTTTCACTCATCCCATGCCTCCTTCTCCTATCATGGTTCCTCCTAGTCCTCCTTTCCCTACCCAAATCATAGGTATCTTCATCCTCATATGAGACTTCATGTTAAGAGACTCTCCGCCTTTCATTATCGAGCTTTGTATTAATTTCAACCCTAAACTTCTCAAGTTCTTTAGATAAGGCTTGCATAAGGTTTGCGGTTCTAAGGGAGGGGGGTGTACTTCCTTCGCTCATCTTTGCACAAGTAATAAGAATAATTAAAGATTGAAAGGCCCTTACCACTCTTCTCACGTGTATACACTCTTAGATTGATTCCACTCTTGTTTCACACAATTAGGCTTTTGTTTAATGAAAACGCTCTTGCCTTTTACCACTCAAGTTCTCTTTGCAAGTTCTTAAATAAACCCTCTCGCGTTTCAATTATCAAAAGATCTTACAAAAGTAGCGGTCTTCTCAAGAGTAAGCACTCAGAAGTTGAAGAAAGGATAAAACTCTAGACAAAACTCAAAGGAATTTAAAAGACAAGCAAGAAAAGCTAATTAAAAAGAAAGGTAGAACTCAAAAGGAATAAGAAGAAAAGAAATGCGCAAGGTATGTAGAATAGCACCGCTTAATGAAGTCCACAAGGCAATCAAACTTAATCTTGCTTAAGTGCAAGGGCAGTCTCTTTTTTTTTTTTGGAATAGATCCATTTTTTTCTTGGAATAGACCTTTTTTCTTTTTTTTTTTGGAATAGAACTTTTTTTTCTTTTTTTTATGCTATTTTTCACGCCCTTGTTCTCTTTTTGCACTTAAAAAAATTGGTTCTTGAATTTTGTTTTTGTTCCAATTGTTATGCCCAATTGTGTATTTAGGAGCTTCCTTTCAAATTAAGGTGCTATATAACATATAACAACAATGGATATAGAATTTGATAAGATCAAAGCTGTAAATATTGCGCAGAAATTTAAGAACAGAAACTAAAAGCAGGAAATAAAAGGAATGGAATTTAAATGACAGAAAATAAATGACAAGAACTAAATGACTTGAAGATAAATGACAGAAAGTAAAGAACAGAAGATAAATGGCAGAAGGTAAAGAACAGAAAGTAAAGAATGTAGCCAAGTCTTAGAAATGGCAGAGATCAATGATGATCAAGGTTGTGTACAATTATGACATTCAAGCAATGGTGCTTGATGTTTGGAAAGCAATAAGAACAAGCATACAAAAATACAAGAACTCTATCAACTCTAGAATCCGGGCTCTAGATACCACATGATATGATCCAAGTTGGATACATATTGTTTTTACGGATCGTCCTTGAGTTGATTTCTTGTTTTAAAAAGAATTAAAGATGAAGGATGAACAGTGCAATGACGTGAACAGTAACGGTACCGTGAACAGTACACATGAACAGTAAAAACGGAAAAGATGGAAAAGGATAAGGGATGGTAGGAAGAAGACGCCACACTCTTGGGGAGTGATAAGTCAAGCGAAGATTCGCTACAAAGGTAGGGAAACCTTTGATAAGAACTAAGATGGTTTACCCAAGAACCCTAAGAGAACTAAGCTCTCAAAAAAACTCACAAAGGAGTGTGATTATATTCTGAAATTCAAAGTTGACAAATGCAGCAAATACAAACCTATTTATAGGGATTGAGTTGGCGGCTAGGTCTAACTAAAAGGAGGCAGCAAGCTAGCACTTTTTTAACCCTAATCCTAGCACAAAAGTGGCCCAAGCCCAATTAGAAGGCAGCATCTATCCCTAGCTATGCTATGCACTTAGTTAAGCCCAAACAATAGGCCCTTATTACAAAATATCCCAAAAAGAAAATAAGAATCAAAACTGAAAAGATTAAAAGGTTCAAATACATAATTAAATAAAATTTCTAAGTAGAAATCATGCCCCCACATTGGGCCTTTCATCAACTTGGTTCATTTGGACCATCTTGAGTGTTTCTTCTTCTGGAATGGGCTTGAGTGAGAGAAAATGGTTGACTTCTTTATCCAAATTCTCGTTAGCCTTCTTAGCTCTTGTCCTTGTCATTGGGCCTCCAAGTCCTTGCATTGCATCTTTGGGCCCTGGGCCCATTGGGCTTCCACTTGAGCTTCCTTGGTCTCCATCATCACAGGTATGATCGTCAATGGGTAGAAAAATCACCGCCAATATGATTCCTCGACAGGAAGTGAAGCCGGAATTGATGTATAGCCAATGGGAATTAAGAGAGATGCGAAACAGAGATATAGTCGGAGAGGAGTTCCAAATTTTATGGAACTCGGCAGCAGAATAATGATGGAACTAGGTCACAGAGGATGGTACTGCTCTGATACCATGTTGAAATTATAGGGTTTAGGTAGGGAAGGAGTAAAAGAGAAAAGAAATACTACTGAATAATATGAGATTGGATTGATTTGATGTGTTGTAAAATACAAAGCACTAACCCTTATTTATACTAATAATTAGGTCAAGTACTAGTGTAGTACTACTAGTACAAGCCCAAGCCCACTAAGACAATAAGACTTCTAACCCTAATTAAAAAAGGAAACAAATCAAGGAACATAATGATATTAGGAAACAACTTCTAAGATTGCTTCCTCAATTAGAGAACTAATTGATTCCACAATATACTATAAAGATCTTTTAAAGATATGCTAAGATATTCTAAAGATATTATGAGATATTCTAACAGGGCAGAAACCATGAGAACACTAACTACCATCTTCAAATAGTGATGGATAAAACCACTTTAGTGAACATTTACCCATACTAATTCATAGAATCCATAAACAAAATCCTCAAATGTCCTAGCCACAACAATATCCATTATAGGCATACTGAATATCAACACAAAAAAATGGGAGTTCCATATTTATGGATCTCAGCTAATCAAACTGTCACATAGTACATTATGTACAAGATACAATTCTCATAAGTTTCAAATATAAAATTTAATCTAATTATGCAAGTTTAAACATACAATTAAAGGGCTAAGAGTATAAATTTCATTATGCTAATTAGGGAGAGCACATACTACCCCTTCCAACAAATATTACAATGATTTATTATCAAGAAAAATAATAAAATACATCACATAAATAAATATTTTCCAAAAAATGTAATTTTAGTTGTGGAAAAAAATATTCACAAATTAAATTTCGAGCAATGTATCTAATTGGAAGCAACTCATGTCATAGTTTGATAGATAGCTTATTGGTTCAATTCCTGCTCATTGCAGTTGGCATTCAAGGATCGAAACCTAGCGTGCCCAAAACTGTATAATTTATGTTTATCCTTTTTCTTTTTCTTTTTTCTTTTCCTCCTCTGGCAGGTCAATTGGCGGGTACACGAGTTTTTGCCATTTGAGGCACTCCAAGCTCCAGAAACAACACCTTTGAGCTCCATTCTTGAGGGATTTTAATCCTTGAAGGATTTCTAACAACACCCACTCATCAATCAAGAAAAATTACTCAAGAGAGAGGTCCAAAAAACAAGGAAGAACCATGAAGAACATGGTTGAAATTGCGCACAAAGAACTAGCGGGATTTCATTCGCAATTCACCTATAAAACATGGGGTTTTCAATCATTCCAGCAAATTAAACTCCTTGATGGGTTTCTAATATAAACCAATTCATCAATCAAGCAAATTAAACTCATTCAACCTTAACCATTTATTTTTTTGGCAGTTAAAATTCACCATACATAAATTATAGGTTGCAGAAATAATATATCAAGAAATCATGCATCATCATACATATAAAATTGTCCAATTTGAAATTTTAGATTCTCTGATTCATGCATATTATATATCAATATATTGGTATTGATGAGCATAAAAAAGGATTCATTGGTGATGATCATGCAATTGATTCCTAAATTCATATAGGATAACTCTGATACCACATATAAGATTAAACTAATGGTCATATATGAATTTGGAATACCTTAATTAATAAGGTAGAATGCGTACCTTATTCGCCATGATGATTGCCAAAGAATCTGCAAGGGATTAGGTCTTCCTCTCCTTCCCTAAGTCTTAATGTAGCTCTTAATGGGCTCATGATGTTATGTCTAGACAGGAGAGGGGGCATAGTCTATATATATAGTGTGATGTCACAACCCTAGCAAGACTTTCCCTTCACGGGTCTATTGGGATATACACTAATAGTCGCATGCCACATTAGCCCAACAAGGTGTGAGAGACTCGACACAATTTGATCACCAACTTAGCCTCATCATACCTCTCATATAGATTAATCATCAACCCATTTTATTAAATCAATATCAATTAGTGGTACCCTATACTAGAAAAATGGTTATTTTGATGATACAATATCAAGTTATAGTGTATTCACGTTATAACATATTCACGGTTAATTATTTTTGTGCAAGTATGAATGGTTGTGATTGTCTCATCACAATTAAGTAACAATTATTTCAAATTTCCCTTCTTTCTTATTTAATTATATTATTTTCCTGTAGAACAAAATATTTCCATATTTTTTTCATTGAAATCAATATGCAAAATGAAGGGCATCAACAATTTGATTTACATCAACTTATATAATATGGAGTGTTGTGAACAGGAAGTAATTGAATTGTCATTTTCCCCTCCACTCTATAATCATTTTGTTCTCGTTATCAAAGGAGCACCCAAGGGCAATCAACCAAAACGATGATGAATCTGTGCGGGCTTCCTTCCATTTATTCATATGTTTTGGAATGTGGAACTATTGACTAACTTTTCTTGCTTTAGTGCTTCTAACAACCAAACATATGAGACTTCTTTGTAGTTTATCCTTTTTTGATAGTTTGTAAGTTTTATGGTTGGCTTAGTTTTGTTTTTCAAATTTTTTTACACCCTCTACGAAATGCCAAGACATTGGGAGTGTTTGAGAACTGTTGTTTGTGACAACATCTACACGAAAAAAATTTGTGAGAATCTTTCATATATGGTCCACCCATTCACTATCATTAGATGTAAAATAACGATATTCATAACTTATGATTTCTCTACTCTCTCTGTTTGCATTTGATTTCTTTCCACACATAAGGATTTATACTTTTTCTTCTCACAATTTCATTTATGGATTATGTTCCTTTGGTTTTGGCTATTGAGAAAATTGATTGAAATACCCAATAAAGGCTATGGTTTATTCTATAAGCTCTTGGTTTGTTTACATTGTTGAGAAAGCACCTACTCCTCATGCCCCTTGTATAGGAGACTTGCAATGCAAATTACTAATTAACTTGATGATTAGTTAAAACAAGTATTCTATTGTACCAAAAAAAAAACTCGTAGTCTAATGATATATATTTTCCAGTTGCTACTCTTGATGATTCACCATGATATGTCAAACATTCTTTTGTTTTGCTTTCAATCGTACACTTGGTCAACCGCTTTTATCTAGTACCTACCCTGGAATGTAACACCCCGAAATTTCTTTTACTAATTAAATATTGATTTTCTCAATTTTTGTGAATCTTATTTAATTAATTTTTATGTCTCTCTTGACTTTATGTGCTGTACCGGAAATAAAAAAATTAACTTTTATTTTTGGGGTTGAAGATTTTTTGACTGTTTATTGAGGCCAAGGAAGTTTACAAAACCCAAATCCAAAAACAAATTTTGGAGTTTTTCATTTTTTGAGATTTTATTGTTAGATAAAAAATTAGGTACATCCTATTGTCTACTGAATAATAGATATTGGTCTTTGTCCATTGGATAATGCTATTGAAAAATATCTAGAGATAAATATCTAAAGGTGATGTTATCTAAGCCTAGTCATCATGGTGAGTTATTGGAACACTTCAGTGTTGGCCAAGTAAGATGAAGGCAAGGGTAAAGTGGAAGACAACTGATTCTTCTCCAACCTTCTTGTAGATTTCGGCCAAGCAAGGTGGAAGAGCAACAAAATATCTTATTTCACTTTTACTTTGTCAAACTTTCACTTTTTGCATTTTACACTCACTTTTGTGCAAGAGCCAAAATCTTTCTCTCATCTTTCTCTCCTTGAAGCTCATGCCCAAGACCATTTTCTAACCTTCCAAGCTTGAACAAATACAACCAACCAAGTTTCTTGAACCTAGATATCATTCCAAGACACCTTTGTATTGGAAGTTTTCTTAAACGATATCATCTTCATTCACTTTTCTTGGGATCAAGTTTGAAGAGCTAAAGGTGAAAGTTCTTCATCTTCACTTTTTAAATTCAATTTTTAAAGTTCTAGACCATAGGTTTGATCTATGGTCATCTTGTTTCAAGTCTTAGAGCTTAAAATTTGTATGCTTGATTTTATTTAAGGGTTGTTGGTAGAGAAAAAGGAAAAACTATTCCAAGAACACCTAGGAGAATTTTCGAAAACCATTATAAGGTAAGGGGGAGTTTTCTCTTATCAACCATTATGGTGGTGAGAAACTAGGATTGATGGCTTGTTGCTAAAAAATCCACTTAAGGATTTATTCACTTAATTTTTGTTGAGGTTTATATATATGTTTCAAGCTTTATGGTTCATGCTTTATGATTTTATGCTTTATTTAGCCTATGTGTTTTATGGCATTGAAAAATTGCATGAACTTGTGATGGTAGAAGTATGATATTTAGATATGGATGAAATGATTCATATGTGAATGAAAAGGCATCACTATGATATGCATATGTTTGATTTGAATATATGAGTGGTCCAAAGACTATATGAGTGGTTGATCAATCATTTTGAGACACTTATATTAGCTTTATACTTGGCTTTATTAGTATATTAGATGAGTTTTATATTGTTGAGCCTCATTGAACTTTAATGCAAATTGTTATTAATTCTTGGATTTTGATGCATTTTGACATTTCCACCTTGATTAGGCCATAACTTGGGATTTAGTGATCCGTTTGAGGTGATCTTGGTGTATGTGGGAAGATAAGACAAAGATCTACAAGTTTTATCACAAACTAGAGAGTTGAATCGCACGTTAAGACAATTTAAATTGAAGTCAAAGATAAGGCCAAAGAGCTGATATGATCCTGGCAGCCTGACTTCTAACAATCTACAATCCATATCTCGAGTTGTCGAAGTCCATTGGATGTCAAACTAAGGCCAAATGAAAGCTGAAATATAAATATATAATTCTTATGAAGACCTCCAAGCCAAAATATGTCGTTTTGGGCATGCAAATTAAGATGGAAGTCAGAGAAGAGTTGGTGATGAGATTGGGCTACTTAACTAAGCATAACTTGGGCTCTATGCCTCTAATTAGCATGAAACTTGGGCCCAGGGATTCATATTTGACCTAGGTTTATGTCTGATGTGTTTCTAAGGAGGTGCAGCCACAATTAGGGTTATATATAGAGGGAGGCAGTAGCAAAACGAATAGACATTTTTAGTTTTCATTCTTCAGCAGTTAGGGTTATCTCCCTTCTCTCTCTTCCTCATTCTCTCTAGAATTTCATTTTTGTTCTTCATTTTCTGAGTTCTTCCTTCCCATCAATGGAAGGTTAGGCTTTTGTAATCAATACAAGGAATTAATTAATCCATGTAATCTCTTACTTAATTGTTATTCAAGTTTCTCTTCTTCCTCTTTTGATTTTGATCTAGATTGAATTGCTTAATTTGATTTAGATGTTTATGTGATAATTGCTTTATTATCATGCGTTCAAAGAGGATCACAAAGACTAAATAATATATTAAAGTTTTTTGATGGATTGTTTAGCATGGTTAAATTCCGGATCTTAAGTTAATTTAGGTTTGGATATTGCTTAATTTATCTAACCTTGGCTAATTAAATCCTAGATGCTTATCTAGTAGAGGATTCTTGGATCATATTAAGGCTTCTAATGTGATTAAGGTCAAGAATATGGTTAGCAATAAAGTGGATTCCTTGTGATTAATGATGGATTAAACACAAGATCGGTAAATTTCCTTGGATTGGTTAATTTGTTAATTGATTTTCTTTAATTCAACTAGTATATTTTCTTTACAAGTCATCAAAACCCCCCATTTTAATTATCTTGATCTAATTGAATTTTTGTTTTTGGATTCCTTGAGAGACGATTCGGTTCATTCTCTATGCTACAAATTAGTTTGTGAATCAATAAATTTTATTATTTTGACGGGACTCGATTGCCTCTTGTCAGTGGTTCGGCCACTTGGTTTTCAAAGTGTTAGCATAAAAAAAATTTGGTCCCAAGACCAAGTGTGGATGACGGCCACATAGTCTAGAAAGTTAGCACCAAGGAAATTATTTTATTAATCGTTAAACTTAATTAATTAGGCGATGATTAGTTAAGTTAAAGATTTTTATAAAAAAAAGAGAGGTGAATAATGTTTTTAAATTGAGAGAAAGACATACTTTAAATTAAACATTTATTTTATTAAAGGACTTTCATTTTTCAGAAATTTAGGAGAAAATATTTTGGTGAGGATTTAAAGTTGAAACAAATAGTTTGAAGATAACATAATTCTTGAAAATTAGTTTGGAATTTGAAAAGAAATTTTCTATAGGTTAGTTTAGTGGAAACAATGGAAATATGCTTTGAAATATTTGATTTAGTTAAAAATATCATATTTTTAATAAAACAAAATTTAAGCTATCGAAAATTCGTGAAAAACACCTTATGTGATTGAAAAACACCTTACACGATTAAAAGGTGATTTTAAAATCTTACACGATTTTAAAATGTTAATTTTTGAGTTACGTGATTTAAAATTTGAGAAAATAGTTGAAACGTAATAGAAATGTTACGTGTTTGAAAAACGTAATAGAAATGTTACGTGATTTTAGAAAAACGTAATGGAAGCATTATGCAATTTAAAATAGTAACCGGAGTGCTGCACGAGTGAAAACCGTAACCAGAGAGTTACGGGATTGAAAAACTGTAACCATAACGTTACGCAATTTTGGAAAATGTTTTAAAAAGCACCACACGATATTGAAAGAATGGAACTATTGTCAGGTCGACGTACTGGATCGTGGACAGGTCAGTGAACGCTGAATTTTAGTGGTGGCTTGAATCCCGAGGGGATTGTGTATTGATCATGAATTATTGCACTCTGCGTGGGTTAATTGACCATGGCATTGTGGAAGTCTGTTGAGACTTGTTGTTAAGGCTTTGAGCCTAGGTGATTGAGTTACACCTTACCGTGGGTGCAAATTGCGTAGTAAAGATCATGGATTTTGATCTAAGAGGCGTCGGGGTGCGGAAACTCCACAAGAGGCACTATTCCTATTTTCGTTGTGGTAATATGATTGCAACACATCGACAATCTCGATGAGACACTATTCCTATTGTCGGTTTGGTTGAGAATGTTTCGTATAGCCAGGTTGCATGCTTTGAGATTGATAGCACTTTGAGGCTAATGAGAAACTGATATGTCTCCCAAATCACTCTCTCCGAATATTGTGTTTAGCTCCATAGAGTAAGGGTCAACCAGTGTGCATTTGCATAATTAGTTGTCGTACTGTCACATTATCATGGTGCACATTGATTTTGTTTTACCCATCGCTTGACAACATTAGATAACTATATAATTGTTTGTACTGTTTCTTTACTGCTTTTATTGGTATTTGATAGTAATGAGAATCTCACCACTGTTTTATTTTATTTTGTTTTAGTTATGTGATTTTATAATGTGAAGACTGAGATGGCTGGCAAATGTGATGTACTAAAATTCACCCAAGTCCAGTTTCTCGGAGGTTTTGACGCTTAGCGCATCCAATTGGGTACAGAGAGTGTAGAGTACGTTGGAGACGTAACTCTCATCATCCGTAGGACGCGCAGGGGTGTTCCTACTAGTTCTTTTACTATTACTTATGCCCAGTACACTCCTTAGGAGGATCTCTTCTGCTAGGGCTCTAGTGCATAGAGTCAGCCACTTCCGATGGTTCTTACTCGCTAGCGGGATCTTGAGGAAGACCCTTCTCTGTAGGGGGTTGAATTGTGTTTCTTAACCCTTTTAAATAATTTTGAAAGTTTTTCTTCAACTAACAGTTTGAACAAGAATAAGGTTACAAGATAACAAGCAATAGACGAATAAAAGGCTTCTTAGTCCTATTGGACTCTAAAAGGTTTGTAAGAATCTTCTTTTTTTAACAAGTTCTAAAATTTAACTTAAAATCCTTTGTTAAAAACACAATGGTAATCCCTAGAGGTTAGTGAATAAATAAAACACACAAGTTGGGAAGAAGAGCATACACCAGATATTTATCCTGGTTCACTCTCACAAACTGAGAGCTACTTCCAGTCCCTTCAACTAGAAGGATTTTCCACTAACCTTTTACAAGATTACAAGTATTATTAACCTCTTTAGGTACACAAGTATTCTCAACCGCTTCAGGTTCTACTATCCAAGTATTCTTTTATACATAGCCTCTTCAGGCTTAAACACCAAATTAAATAAAGAAAAAGGTATAGAGGTGCTTGAGTTTTTAACTCACTAAGGTGAGGATTGAAAAAGAATCTCAAGACTTAATCTCTTTACAATAGTTTGAATACAAAGAAGAATCAAAACTTTAATCCTTTTTCACTTATGATTTACTCAGAAAGTTGTCACTACTACTATTCTTTGAAGACAATTGTATTTATAGGTGAGACCAATTTGAGCTGTTTTCATAAGCTTCTTCGTCCAACAGAAACATTTATTACCGTTCTGAGTAGTATTAAATGCATAAGGTGAAAATGTGTAGAGCTCCTTATGAAAAGACACTTTGATTATCAGGAATGTCCAAGAATATGATAGCTTAATCCTAACTTGTCTGAGCGCACAGAAAGTTCCTTATTCGCAGGTCTTTGTAGTTGTTAGCAATGTCAGCTAAGCGGCTCAGTTGACTTCTTTTTGAAGTGTGTGCTGTCAGAGTCCTTATCAGCATTTAATGAAGAACAATTCCTTCATATTTGAAATTTGGCATTGGACGAATACTTTGAATCCTGAGCTTGGTAAGAAAAACACTGGACGATCCAATATAATAAAACTTGTGAAACAATTAAAAAGGCTTTGGACGAATACTTAGTTTCCTTTAGCTCAGAAAAGAATGGACCTGTTTGTTAACACTTTGTTTTCTTCTAGAAATAGTTACAAAACAAGTTACGTGAGTCTTTTACTTATTCAATCTAAATTAAAACTTTCGTTATCTTCAAAACTTTTATGGGATAATAAATCTTTAAAAAGAATGATTCTAAACTTAATTTCATAAGGTTCTTTGGCTTCAACAATCTCCACCTTTTTGATAATGACAAACCATTTTAAATTTTGATTGAATACTTAACTTTTACACGAGAGAATACTCCCCCTAAGATCGTGCATAAAAAAAACAGAATGGACGCACAAAGGATACAACAGAAATTTAGCTAAGAGTGAGTAAGTGTATTAACATATGCTTAGTTGAGCAAAAGTTGATTTTAGAAAAAAACTTAAAGGATGGGAAAATGCTATTGTTATATCAGAGTAAGCACATCCTATACCAAAACAAGCATTAGAGCAAGAGTATAAACAAGTTTAGATTAGCAGAGAATGCATCAGAATAAGTATGATCAATTGAAAAATTGAAACAACTCATAGTAAACAAATTTAGACAACATACAGAAAGATTCACAGAAATGCTCATATTATTTTATCACGAGTATTAACAATTATATGAACAAAAGAACAAATGACTCAATCAAGAATTTCCCAATTTTCTCCCCCTTTGTCATCGGACAAAAAGTGAGAAAAAAACATCATTGTCAAAAATTTTGAGAGAGAAAAAATTAAAAAAAAAGTTGATAAAAAAAAACTAAGAGGGAGAAGGAGGAGGAGGAGGCCCTTGTTGAAAGAGAGACTTGAGGAGGCTTTCAACTCTCTTGAACAGATGATCCATTTGAGTGGTCACTTAAGCTTGAACTTTAGGGGACACTTGAGATTGTGTGTCAATAGTGGGAGGGCGTTCAGCAGAGGTCTCCATAATCATTAACTCAGTTGATGGCGCAGGAGGAGCAACCGAAATAGGAGCAACAATAGAGACTGTGGATGCTGGGTCTTCTGTAGCCGTAGACACTTCAACTGATTCCACTTCAACTTCAGACAACATTAAGTCCAAATTCCAAAGGATTAGATTTCTTTGATATCCGAAAATTGTATCCCAGGAATAAGGTTTTCCTAAGTTGTTAGGAGGAGATTCTGAGATATAGCTCTGAGAAGAAGAGATTGTAGACACAGGCGTTCTCAGTGGTAAACCAAGGATATCGTCCACCATGTAGATTGGACAAAAACACTTGAAACTTTGTCCTGGCACAGTAATTATCTCTTCCTTCTCTTCATCACTTAGCCCTGACGTGGAAGCTTGTTGTTCACAGTCACAAATATGCTTTTCCCAGAAGGTCTTTGCATCCTTCTCCTCTGCCTCTCCTTTCTCCGAGATTTGCCATAAGAATCCAAAGTCTACCTCAGGTGATTTTTGAAAGCCGAAGGTAGGTTTGAAGTAGAACGATGTTGGCAACGTGGCTTGACTTCTGTACTTCTTTAAATCATTGTTCTTGTTCAAGTCCACCATTGGCAGTTTTGGACAAACTCGATCAAGCTAAATCTTAATGGCAGTGGCAGAAGAGATGATCAGAGAAGGGGTACAAATCTCAGATTCTTTAGCAGCATACTCCCTTTGATGACATTTACAAAGATAGTGTCATATGGACTTGCAAACTGATCCATTTCTTCCAAAGTGACTGGTTTGAAAGTTAGTTGACTAGGGAAGATATGGATTCTTATGGAGCAGCCATCACAGCATCGGGTTAGCTTTTGGAGATCCATAATATTTTGACCTTTTATTAAAGAGATCTTTTGAAGTGGGGTGAACTTTCCTTTTATAAACATTCTTAAAAGATTTAGATTGAGTAGTAGTTTTTTGAAAAAATGTTTTATCAGTATTTTGATATCCCAATCCAGATTTGTCACGAGGATCTCTGGAATACTTGAGTAAAATGTTTAGGATGTTGGTGCTTTTCACAAATTTACTGAGATCCTCTGTTAACACTTTTACCACAGTATGAAGTTTATTATCAACTTCATCTGAAGTGTTGGACTCAGAAGAAGTTTGCAAAAGAGCATCTTCAGTTTTTAATTTTTCATAACAAATTTCAAGTTCTTGTTTTTCTGAAAGCATTTTTCCATATTCTTTGGTTAATTTTGAAAACTTTCTTTTCAGGGATTTATATTCAACAGCTAAAATGGACGAATTATTTAACAGTTCATCAGAAGCATTTTGAAGATTAAGGTCAGAGTTTGTTACCTCATCTTCTTCTTCTTCAGAAAATGTGTTCGCCATGAAACATAGATTGACTTCTTCTTCTGCTTCTTCTTCATCATCAGTAGTTGAGAGATCAAGATCTTCCCAAGTGGCGATCAATCCTTTTTTCTTCTTTGGAAAGAATCTCCTTTTCTCTTTCTCTTTGTTTAGTAAAGGGCATTCCGCTTTAATGTGTCCAGGCTTCTTGCATTCATAGCGTATGATTGGACTCTTGTCTTTTGTTTCTGTTCTATCCTTTGGAGATCTTCGTCCAAAGTGCTTTCTCCGCATACCTCCTTTCTTTTTCCACTTTGCTTGTATCTTTCTAGAGATGAAGGATAACTCGTCATTGTCTGAGATATCTTCTCCAGATGACTCGTCCTCACCTGATGATTTTTCAGCTTTAAGCGCTTTGGACGCACTCCCTTTGTGAGCTTTAAGGGCAATTGATTTCCCTTTTCTTGAGCTTTCCTCTTCTTGGAGTTCCAGCTCATGAACTTTAAGGGAACCCAAGAGTTCCTCCATTGTAAGAGAAGCTAGGTTCTTTGCTTCCTGTATGGCAGTAACCTTAGGTCTCCACTGTCTGGAAAGGCTCCTTAGAATTTTTCTGATATGATCTTGATTATCATAGGTATTTTCCAGATATCTCAAGCCATTGATTATTGTTTGGAATCGTCCAAACATTTGATCAATGTTTTCATGCTCTCCCATTTTGAAAAGCTCATACTGGTGAACCAGCATGCTTATCTTTGATTCCTTAACTTGAGATGAACCTTCATGTGCTAAGGCCAGAGTATCCCATATCTCTTTAGCTGTTTCACAGCTATGAACTTTGTCGTGCTCTGATCTGGTGATGGCACACATAAGATAGTGTTTGGCTTTTTAGTTAAGCTGATGTCTGGTTCGTTGTCCTTCTATCCATTGTGGTCGAGGGAGTTCCTGTCCTTCTGCATTGGTGGGTATTTGATATCCATTTTGGACTAGGTCCCAAATGTCCATATTTTGTGCATCAAAAAATGCAATCATCCTCTTCTTCCAGTAAGCATAGTCGTTTCCATTGAATAGAGGTGGTCTGTTCACAGCTTGTCCTTCGTTTTCTATTTAAGGGTGTACTGGATCTTTTCCTCTGCACTGTTAGATGCTCAACCCAAGAGGCTGAGCTCTGATACCAATTGAAATAACGAAGTGAAACACAAGAAGGGGGTTGAATAGTGTTTCTTAACCCTTTTGTAAATCGTTTTTGAAACTCTTTCTTCAACTAACAATTGAACACAACGAAGGTTAAAAGTTAACAAGCAATGGACTTATAAACAAGATTTCTCAGTCCTATTGGACTCTAAGGGTTTTGTAAAAGATTTCTTATGGTCGCAGTTAAGAAGTTCGAAGAAACAATTTAAAAACCTTTGTTAATAAACACAATGGCAAACCCCAGTGATTAGTGGAAATAATAAAACCCACTAGAAGAGAAGAGAAACTTACACCAGAGATTTATCCTGGTTCACTCTCACAAACCGAGAGCTACGTCCAGTCCCTTCAACCAGAAGGACTTATCAACTAATCTGTTTCGAGATTACAAGTATTATTCACCTCTTCAGGTAACAAGTATTCTTAACCTCTTCAGGTTCAAACACACCAGTATTCTTTTATATCCAGCCTCTTCAGGCTTACACCACTACATTGAATAAATAGAAGTTGATGAAAGCTTGAGTTTGAAACTCACTAGAAAATGAGAATAGACAAAGAATCTCAAGACTTGAACTTTTTACAAGTATATGAATTCTAAGAAGAGATAAAGCTTTTTAGCCTTTGTATGCTGCTTGGGCAAAAATCACTCTCTTCTTCTAGTGCTGCTTCTCCTTTTTATAAGTGAGAACAATTTGAGCAGACTTCATAAGCTTCGTCATCCAACGGAAACATTTATTACCGTTCTAAGTAGCATTAAATGCATCGACGGATATCGTGTTGAGCTTCTTCTGAAATGTGACTTTGATTATCAGAGATTTCCAATCATGTGATAACTGAGTCCTGATTTGTCTGAGACCGCAGAAAGTTCCTTATTTGCAGGTCTTTGTAGTTGTTAGAAGTATCAGCAAAAAGTGGCTCAGTTGACTTCTTTTGTTGTCATAAGCTGTCAGTGTTCTTTTCTAGCATTTATTAAAGAATAGTTCTTTATTTTTTAATTTTAACTTTGAACGAGAGCTTGAACTTGAACTTTGTAAGAGTGCTTTGAGTCTGAGCTTTGGAAATGAGACAGTATTGGACGAACCAATAAAATAGTAACAGTATATGCATACAATCATTGGACGCACCAATAGTAATAGTATATGTAGAATGGACGCATATAAAAGGATTAAGCAGAAACAGATTGGACGCAACTATCAAATAGTTTATTTTATGAAATTATTTGCTCTTTTCAAAACTCAAAGAAGAATTCACAATTATCAGCATCAGAGTCAGTATACAAGGGAATTCAGTTTTATTAAAACACTCTGTCGACAAACTTACTTGTTTAATCTTAAAAAATTATTTTGTTATCCTCAAAACATAAATGGGAAAAGCTACAGCTTTTTGACATTAGTGCTAAACCTTTTAAAACGACTTTGGTTCCAACAAGGTTGAGATGAGGGTAAAGGTGGTCAGGGGAGGGAGCAGGAAGGGGTTCCTCAGGAGTGGACGTAGCTTTGGTCGTAGGCTTTCTTTTGATTGGTATCTTTGTCCGAGTTCCCTTTGGAATTGTCACTTTGTACGCAACCTTCATCCTTTTTGCGATGGGTTGGTCATCGTGAGAGTCATCGTCCATTATCAACCTTCTTTTTGGAATGGCTTGGATGGACGGTAATTTCTGCTTTGGACTCTCAGCCTTTGTAGCTTTTAAAGGCTCTTTCTGCTCAAGAAAATCTTGGACGCTTTTAAGCTTCATTCTCAGCAAATTGCTTCGTACAAAGATTTGTTACTCTTGGATCCGTCCAAAGATCCTCTTTTTCTCTTCTATGTCTTTAGTTTCATGGGGACTAAAGATACCTTGATCTCTGAAGATCTTGGTTAGGAGGACACCATAAGAGATGGTGGTCTTCTTCCCTTTTCCTTGGACACTTCTCTTGAAATTTTTAAACAACAGGGAAGGGAGATTGATCTGTTGACATAGCATCAAATGGCATAGGCAAAAAGCATGAACTGTAGAAACTGAATCTTTGGACCCTGCCGTGTGAAGTATCGCCTTGTTCAGTAGTTGATGCAGTACCCTTGCTTTGTCGTGCATTTTTTATGCAGTTATTTTCCTAGTGGATGATTCTTTTAGCAACATGTCAAGAACAGCATCCATTCCACCAAAAGTTTTATCCCAGTCTGAGGTGATGGTGGCTCCTTCCAACCAACACTGTGTAGCATTTGAGATGGTCACTTCTGAGACTACCACTTGTTTTCTCAGAATTTATCCTCTGACTTCATTTGCAGACACAGAGGCATTTTTCCAGAACATCTTCACCAGTTCCGGATAAACTTCCACTGGTTCTCTGAAGTAGTTCTCCCAGCCAGCACCTTGAAGACTATTCAGGATGTCAACCCAACATTCTGCTAGAACAGAGGTTTGAAAGAAATATTCCATTGATACCTCAGCTTCTTCAACTTTAAAAGTCCTTCCTCCTGCCATTTCTTAGAGCTTTGTGAAAGGATTTTGAAATTTTGAGAAGAAAAGAGTTTGTTGAAGGTTTTTTTCAGCAAAGGGTTTCTCAAACACTTGAAGGCATAAAAATTTGATCTTGAAAAAAATAAGATATTTATAAGAGATCAAAGATTATACTAAAAGGTTTTTGGAAAGAGAAAGTGACTCAGTTTTCAAATATCATAATAAATGTGTATTAAAAGTAACTGTCACATCCGCAGTAAAAAGTAACTTCTGTGACCTTTCAAAAACTGACTCAGCGTGGGAAATTTGAAAAGATTCAAATGAGACATAAGGAATGTTAAATTAAATGCAATAGGCATATCAACTTATCAGAGAAGTTACCACAAATATTAACAAGTACAAACCTTGTTAGATGCAAACTGTCAATGGACGCAAGAGATGTCAATTCTTTACAAAATGCATACTTAAATGCTTTCTAATAAAATTAAATCTTTCTTCAGAGAGCGGTTTTGTAAAGATATTATTTCAATGTGTTTTGCTCTTGAACTTAAGATGAGATTCTTTGATAAGTTAATTGCAGCAGTATTATCACAGAGTAAAGGAATCTTACTTTCAAAGATGTTGTAATCTTGCAATTGATGTTTGATCCATAGTAATTGAGAGTAGTAACTGGATGCAGAAATATATTCAGCTCCAGCTGTTGAAAGAGCAATCGTGCTTTGTCTTTTGCTAGACCATGATACTAGGTTTCCTCCAATGAAGTGACATCCTCCACTGGTACTTTTTCTTTCGATTTTATCTCCAGCATAGTCAGCATCACAAAAACCAACTAATCTGTACTCATGAGATGTCTTAAATAACAAACCCAGATTAGTAGTCCCTTTCAAGTATCTGAATATTCTTTTAACTGCAATTAGATGTGACTCTCTAGGATCAGATTAAAAACGTGCACAAAGACACACACTAAATATTATATCTGGTCTGGATGCAGTAAGATATAAGAGTGATCCGATCATACCTTTGTATACCTTTTGGTCCACCTTTCGATCTTTATTGTCCAATCTTAGTGTGGACGATGGATGCATGGGTGTGCTCATAGTTTTGCAATCGTCCAATTTGAACTTTTTCAAGAGTTCATTTTCGTATTTTGTTTGATGAATGTAGATTTCGTCCAGTGTTTGCTTTACTTGTAAGCCTAGGAAGAATTTTAATTCTCCCATTAAACTCATTTCGAACTCCTTCTGCATCAATTTGGAAAATTCCTTGCAAAGAGATTCATCAGGAGCTTCAAAGATAATATCATCTACATAGATTTGGACTAATATAAAATGTGAGTTTTTGTCTTTTTGAAAGAGAGTATTATCAACTTTTCCTCTAGAAAAATCATTTTCTATTAGAAAAGTGCTTAATCTTTCATACCATGCTCGAGGAGCTTGTTTTAGTCCATACAGGGCCTTTTTCAGTTTGAAAACGTGCTCTGGTTGGTTTTGATCCTCAAACCCAGGTGGTTGCTTGACATAAACTTCTTCATTGATTATACCATTTAAAAAAGCACTCTTTACATCCATTTGATAAAGTCTCATTCTTTGATGAGCAGCAAATGAAAGTAAGATGCGTATGGCTTCTAGTCTAGCTACAGGAGCAAAAGTTTCAGTAGAATCAATACCTTCTGGTTGCGAGTACCCTTGAGCAACTAACCTTGCCTTATTTCTCATAACTTCACCATATTCGTCCAATTTGTTTATGAATACCCATTTTGTGTCGATGATGGTCTTGTCTTTAGGCTTTTGAACCAGCGTCCAAACGTCCTTTCTTATAAATTGATTTAATTCTTCTTGCATGGCTAATATCCATCCTTCGTCCAACAGAGCTTCTTCAATTTTCTTTGGTTCCATCTCTGAGATGAAGGCTATATCAGAGTATTCTTTAAAGGTAGATCTTGTATGTACTTTATCTTCTGGATTTCTGATCAATCAATTTGAAACACTTATGTTAGCTTTGTATTAGGCATTATTATATGTTTATTGTGCCCAATATTAGTACTTTAGATGAGTTTAATGTTGTTGGGCTTCATTGGACTTTAATGCAAATATTGAATAATTTTCGGATTTTGATGCATTTTGACCTTTCTTTCTTGGATAGGCCATAACTTGGGACTCGGTGATCCATTTGAGGTGATCTTGGTGTCTTTGGAAAGCAAAGACAATGCTCTACAAGTTTTATGAAGAACTCAAGAGCTGGATCGGACTTCTAAGGGTCCAAAATATCCCTGCAATTCAAAGCAGGTTTGCTGTCAGGAAAATCTGGACAGTATGCACATATTGGACTACATAGTGAGCTATAAGCCTCCTCTTGGGCTGAAACTTGGCCATTGGATATATAAGACCCATATCTCCAACTTCACTGAAGACCATTTAGTCAATAGATGTCGTTTTAGGCATGCTTCTGAAGCTACAAGTTGGTCTGAATTTGGAAACACGTTCTTCCAACCTAACTTGAGGTAGGTGTAGTGTTTTTGGCATTTCTGGAGTTCTAAAAGTCCAAATGACATGATTCAAATTGGAGATTTTCAAGGAGACAACTGGCTACAACTTTCATGACATCCAAGCCAAAATGCACCGTCTAGGTGATGAATTTGAAGCCGGAAGTCGGATAAGAGTTGTTGACTAAAAGCCACAAACCATACACCAACCCACCTATCATGCACCAACCCACCTACCATGCATCAAGCTTCCATATTTGACAATTTCCTTGTTTTTATAGCTTGTATTCAGATTATGTACATGCACAAATTGGCTTCTATGATTAGTATAAATAGAGCCAATCTCTTTGTATTATCATGAATTCAATTTTAAGTAAGTTTCAAGAAAGTTTGAGTATTTGTGAGAGTTTTCTTTCTCTTCTTCTCCATTCTCTTTGCAATTTCGTTTTTGTTCTTTAATTTCTGAGTTCTTCCTTCCCATCCATGGAAGGCTAGGCTCTCATAATCAATCCAAGGGATTAGCCATCTTGATGTTTAATTTGGAGATCTTGTTTTACTTGTTCATATTGCTTAATTGTTATTCAAGTTTCTCTTCTTCCTCTTTTAATTTTGATCTAGATTGAATTGCTTAATTTGATTTGGATGTTTATGTGATAATAGCTTTATTATCATGTATTCAAGAGGATCACATAGAATAAACAATTTATTAAAGCTTTTTGATGGATTGTTTAGCTTGGTTAAATTCTTGATCTTAAGTTAATCTATGTTTGGATGGTGCTTACTTTATCTAACCTTGGTTAATTAAATCCTAGATGCTTATCTAGTAGAGGATTCTTGGATCATGTTGAGGCGTCTTGATGTGTTCTAAGGCCAAGAACATGGTTAGCGATTAAGTGAATTCCTTGTGATCAATGATGGATTAAACTCAAGATCGGTAAATTTCCTTGGATTGGTTGTTTCTTTAGATTTGTTTTCAACTTTAAGTCTTATATTTTTATCAATATTGTTAATCAACAACAAAACCCCCCATTTACTTATCTTGATCTGATTAAATCTTTGTTCTTTTTGGATCCTTGAGAGACAATTCGGTTCATTCTCTATACTACAAATTAGTTTGTGAATCGGTGATTTTTATTATTTGACGGGTCTCGACAACCTCTTGTCAATTTCCAATGATTTCATCTTCCGGATGATATGCTTTGAAGTGCCAATTTCTTTGAACTTCATTTGTTGTGTTTTCTTCTCTTCTGTCATCGTCCAGAGCTTCTTTGTTTGTTGAAGATGTTCCTTTTCCTTTGTCATTGAGGTTTAATTCTGCAAAAGACTCATCTAGCTCTGATAAATTTTTATCAGGCTGTTTGTCATTAAACTTAACATGGATAGATTCTTCAATAGTCAAAGAATGAGAGTTGTACACTCTATATGTTTTTGAAGTTTCAGAGTATACTAAGAAAATACCACAGTCAACTTTAGCATCAAACTTTCCTAAAGAATCTTTCGTATTTAGAATAAAGCATTGACATCCAAAAGAATGAAAATAAGAAATGTTGGGTTTTCGTCCTTTCCACAATTCATAAGGAGTCTTATTTAATAAGGGTCTAATATATATTCTGTTTTGAATATAACATGCAGTGTTAATGACTTTCAAATTTCAAAAGTGTTTGGAGGTTGAGTTGTCATTGAGCATTGTTCTAGCCATATCTTGAAGAGATCTATTTTTTCTTTCTACCACACCATTTTGCTGAGGTGTTCTTAGGGCAGAGAAGTTGTGAAGGATACCACTTTCTTCACAGAACAATTGAAAGCTCTCATTCTCAAATTCTCCTCCATGATCACTTCGAATCGAGTTGATACACATGCCTTTTTCATTTTGAATTCTTTTATAGAATATAGAAAAGACTCTAAAAGACTCATCCTTGTGAGCTAGGAACAAAACCTATGTCCATCTAGTATAGTCACCTACTATGACAAATCCATATTTCTTCTCATTTAATGAGGCAGTTCTCGTTGGACCAAATAGATTAAGATGTAGCAGTTCTAGTGGTCTAGAGGTGGAAACAACATTTTTGGACTCAAAAGATTTTTTGATTTGTTTCCCTTTTTGACATGCTTCGCACAGAACATCCAATTTGTACACAAGTTTTGGTAATCCTCTTACGAGGTTATACTTATTTAGCTTTGAGATTAACCTCAAGCTTGCATGACCAAGCTTCTTGTGCCATATCCATTGTTCTCCTTTTATGGATACTAGACAAGATACATTATGATATGAGAGATCTTCCAAATCAATCTTGTAAAGATTGTTTTGCCTTTTGGCAATGAAGAGCATGGATCCGTCATAGTTTTTAACTATACATTCTTCATAGCTGAACGAAACATTAGATGCACTGTCACATAATTGACTTATGCTAAGCAGATTATGTTTCAATCCTTTAACCAGAAGTACATTATCAATAGAGGAAAAATGATGCTTGCCAATCTTACCTATTCCAACTATTTTACCCTTCTGATTTCCACCAAAGGTGACAGAGCCACCAGCTTTAAGTTTGAGGTCTTGGAACATAGACTTTTCTCTTGTCATGTGCCATGAGCAACCACTGTCCATGTACCATGACAGGTGTCTTTTTCTTGTTGCTAAGCACATCTGCAAGAGAAATTATCATATCCTTAGGTACCCATATCTTTTTGGGGCCTCTTTGGTTAGCTCTTCGAGATCTATAATGTCTTGACCTTTTATTGAAGAAATCTTTTGAAGCAGAGTGATCTTTCTTTTTATAATCATTTCTAAAGGATTTTGATTGAGTAGGTGTTTTTTGAAAGATTGTTTTCTCAATATTTTGATATCCCAATCCAGATTTGTCACGAGGATCTCTGAAATATCTAAGTAATATGTTTAGATGGTTGGTACTTTTCACAAATTTGCTGAGATCCTCAGTTAACTCTTTTACCTCAATATGAAGTTTATCAACTTCATCTGACTTATTGGACTCAGAGGAAGTTTTCAAAATAGCATTTTCAATTTTTTATTTTTCATAACAAATTTCAAGTTCTTGTTTTTCTGAAAGCATTTTTTCATGATCTTTGGTTAATTTTGAAAATTTTCTCTTTAGAGATTTGTATTCAACCGCTAAAATGGATGAATCATTTAACAACTCATCAAAAGCTTTTTGAAGATTAAGGTCAGAGTTTGTTACCTCATCTTCTTCTTCTTCAGAGAATGTGTTTGCCATGAAGCATAGATTGGCTTCTTCTTCTGCTTCTTCTTCATTATTAGTAATTGAGAGATCAAGGTCTTCCCAAGTGGCCATCAATCCTCTTTTCTTCTTTAGGAAGAATCTCCTTTTCTCTTTCTCCTTGTTTAGTGAAGGACATTCAGCTTTAATGTGTCCAGGCTTCTTGCACTCATAGCATATGATTGGACTCTTGTCTTTCGTTTCAGTCCTATCCTTTGGAGGTCTTCATCCAAAGTGCTTTCTCCACATACCTCTTTTCTTTTTCCACATTGCTTGTATCTTTCTGGAGATGAAAGATAACTCGTCATTGTCTGAGATATCTTCTCCAGATGCTCGGCCTCATATGAAGATTCTTCAGCTTTAAGTGCTTTGGACGCACTTCCTTTGTGAGCTTTAAGGGCAATTGATTTCCCTTTTCTTGAACTTTCCTCTTCTTGGAGTTCAAGCTCATGAACTTTAAGGGAACCTAGGAGTTCCTCCATGGTAAGAAAAGCTAAGTTCTTTGCTTCTTGTATGGCAGTAACCTTGGGTCTCCACTGTCTGGAAAAACTCTTTAGAATTTTTCTGAAATGATCTTGATTATCATAGGTATTTCCCAGAGATCTCAAGCCACTGATTATAGTTTGGAATCGTCCAAACATTTGATCAATGTTTTCATGCTCTCCCATTTTAAAAAGCTCATACTGATGAACCAGCATGCTTATCTTTGATTCCTTGACTTGAGAGGAACCTTCATGTGCTAAGGCCAGAGTATCCCATATCTCTTTAGCTGTTTCACAACTATGAACTTTGTTGTGGTGATGGCGCACATAAGATAATGTTTGGCTTTTGAGTTGGGTTGATGCCTGGTTCGTTGTCCTTCCGTCCATTGTGGTCGAGGAAGTTCCTGTCCTTCTGCGTTGGTGGGTATTTGATAGCCATTTTGGACTAGGTCCCAAAGGTCCATATTTTGTGCATCAAAAAATGCGATCATCCTCTTCTTCCAGTAATCATAGTCGTTTCCATTGAATAGAGGTGGTCTGTTCACAACTTGTCCTTCGTTCTCCATTTAGTGGTGTACTAGATCTTTTCCTCTGCACTGTTAGATGCTCAACCAAAGAGGCTGAGCTATGATACCAATTGAAATAACCAAGTGAAACACAAGAAGGGGGTTGAATTGTGTTTCTTAACCCTTTTAAATGATTTTGAAAGTTTTTCTTCAACTAACAGTTTGAACAAGAAGAAGGTTACAAGATAACAAGCAATGGACGAATAAAAGGTGTCTTAGTCCTATTGGACTCTAAAAGGTTTATAAGAATCTTCTTTTTGGACGCAATTAACAAGTTCTAAAATTTAACTTAAAAACCTTTGTTAAAAACACAATGGCAATCCCCAGAGGTTAGTGAATAAATAAAACACACAAGTAGGGAAGAAGAGCTTACACCAGATATTTATCCTAGACCACTTTTACAAACTGAGAACTACTTCCAGTCCCTTCAACCAGAAGGATTTTCCACTAACCTTTTACAAGATTACAAGTATTATTCACCTCTTTTGGTACACAAGTATTCTCAAGCTCTTCAGGTTCTACTATCCAAGTATTCTTTTATACACAGCCTCTTCAGGCTTAAACACCAAAGTGAATAAAGAGAAAGGTATAGAGGTGCTTGAGTTTTTAACTCACTATAGGTGAGGATTGAAAAAGAATCTTAAGACTTAATCTCTTTACAAGAGTTTGAATACAAAGAAGAATGAAAGCTTTAATCCTTTTTCACTTATGATTTACTCAGAAAGTTGTCGCTACTACTCTTCTTCGAAGACAATTGTATTTATAGGTGAGAGCAATTTGAGCATTCTTCATAAGCTTCTTCGTCCAACGGAAACATTTATTACCGTTCTGAGTAGTATTAAATGCATAAGGTGAAAATGTGTAGAGCTCCTTCTAAAAAGACACTTTGATTATCAGGAATGTCCAAGAATATGATAGCTTAATCCTGACTTGTCTGAGCGCGCAGAAAGTTCTTTATTCGCAGGTCTTTGTAGTTGTTAGCAATGTCAGCTAAGGACTCAGTTGACTTCTTTTTGAAGTGTGTGCTGTCAAAGTCCTTCTCAGCATTTAATGAAGAACAGTTCCTTCATATTTAAAATTTGGCATTGGACGAATACTTTGAATCCTGAGCTTAGTAAGAAAAACACTGGATGATCCAATATAATAAAACTTGTGAAACAGTTAAAAAGGCTTTGGACGCATACTTAGTTTCCTTTAGCTCAGAAAAGAATGGACGCACATATAAGTAACTATTTGTTAACACTTTGTTTTCTTCTAGAAATAGTTACAAAACAAGTTATGTGAGTCTTTTACTTATTCAATCTAAATTAAAACTTTCGTTATCTTCAAAACTTTTATGGGATAATAATTCTTTAAAAAGAATGATTCCAAACTTAATTTCATAAGGTTCTTTGGTTCCAACAATAAATGGTTGTGATAAGAAACGATGGATGAGCTAGGTAAGGTTATGGTTATAGAAAACGAGGAGATGAGTGAAATTAAACTTAAAAATGGTTCCAAACATAACCATATATGTTTTAAGGGTAGAAATTGAACCTGAGCATGACTTGATAAGTGATGCATGCAATAGCGAAATCCAAAAAGATGGAACAACTATTGATGCCGGTCACAGTTGAGTCACATAGGAAGAAGGGATCAATTTTTAAATAGGCATACACTGAAGAGATCTGTTGAGAAACATGGCTCAAATGAGAGAAAATTGAGAGAATGTGAAAGTGAAATTGATTGAATGAGAAAGTGTATGGAAATTGTATACAAGATGGCTTATATAGCTTTGGGGATGTAATTAACTATATAACTAATCACACCTAATTAACTAATCACTAACTAATTAATAACTAATTAATAATCACCTAACTATATCTGGCAATAGCCTCCCGCAAGCTAGAGGATGTGTACCTAACATTCTCAGCTTGAAATAAGCAATACAATTTATCTCAAAGAAAATTACAAAATACAAATCATGTTGTAATCACATCGGCCAACAACAACAAAAGCCTTTTCCCACTAGGTGGGGTCGGCTACATGGATCAAACGACACCATTGTGCTCTGTCATAGACCATACTTTCAGATAGACTATTTATTTCAAGATCTTTTTTAATGATATCCCTTAGTGTTGTCAGTGGTCTACCTCTACCTCTCTTTAAGGAACTATCCTCCAACTTATCAATTCTTCTCACCGGGGCTTCTATTGGTCTTCTCCTCACATGACCAAACCATCTTAGGTGAGACTCTGTTATCTTTTCATCAATGGGTGCTACTCCAACTTTCTTTCGAATGCACTCATTCCTAATTCTATCTCTTCTTGTATGTCCACTCATCCAGCGAAACATTCTCATCTCTGCAACCCTTAACTTATGCTCATGTTGACATTTTACCGTCCAACATTCGGTACCATAAAGCATTGCCAGTCTTATAGCTGTTCTATAAAATTTTCCCTTTAGCTTGAGAGGTATCTTGCGGTCACAAATAACACTCGAAGCATTTCTCCATTTTGTCCACCCAGCTTGAATCCTATGAGTTACATCTCTTGTAATCTCTCCGTCATTTTGTATAATAATCCAAGATACCTAAACCGTTCAACTTGTGGAATAATATGATCACTAATTTTCACTTCCAAGTCAGAGCTAGATCGTCTTTTGTTAAACTTACATTCCATATATTCTGTTTTACTCCTACTTAGTCGAAACCCATGTGATTCTAAAGCTTCTCTCCATTCCTCTATTTTATCATTTATTCCTTGTCTCGACTCTTCCACCAGGACTATGTCGTCTGCGAAAATCATGCATTGAGGCACTGGATCTTGGATGTGTCCACTAAGTACGTCCAAAATCAAGGTGAAAAGATATGGACTCAAAGTTGACCCTTGGTGTAATCCTACAGTAACCGGAAAATCTTCTGTGACCCCGCCATCCATTCGCACACAAGTCGTGACCCTATCATACATATCCTTGATAGCTCGAATATAAGAAACACAAACTCGTTTCTTCTCTAGTGCTTTCCAAAGAACTTCTCTTGGCACCCTATCATAAGCCTTTTCTAGATCAATAAACACCATATGGAGGTCTTTTTGTTTCTTTCGGTACCTTTCCATCACCCCTCGCATAAGGTATATTGCCTCCATGGTTGACCTCCCTGGCATAAAACCAAATTGATTCTCCGAAATGTGAGTCTCTTGTCTTAATCTCCGTTCGATTACTTTTTCTCATAGTTTCATAGTGTGGCTCACGAGCTTTATCCCTCTATAATTAGCTCAATTTTGTATATCTCCTTTATTCTTGTAGATAGGGACCAAAGTGCTTCTTCTCCACGCATCTGGCATTCTTTTAGACCTCAAAATCTCATTAAACAGCTTAGTTAGCCAGGTTATGCCTTTCTCCCCTAAACACTTCCAAACTTCAATGGGAATATCATCTGGTCCAACTGCCCTCCCATTGTCTATTCTCTTTAGTGCTTCCCTTACCTCAAATTCTCGAATCCTACGATAAAAGGTAAAATTTTTTGTCTTCCTCACTAGTTTTTACAATCTCAGAGTTTCCACTTGTTCTATATTCTTCATTTAATAACTTGTGAAAATAACTTTTCCATCTTTCCTTGATCTCTTGTTGTGTAACTAAAACTCTATCCTCTTCGTTCTTTATGCACTTCACTTGATCTAAGTCTTTTGTCTTCTTTTCTCTACCTTTAGCAAGCCTATAAATGTGTTTTTCCCCATTTTTGGTACCTAAAGATTGGTAAAGCCCCTCAAAAGCCTTAGATTTCGCCTCATTGACCGCCTTCCTAGTTTCTTTCTTTGCTACTCCGTATTTTTCCCGATTCTCTTCATTATTACATGAGTGCAATGCTTTAAAGCACTCTATTTTCGTTTTAACCTTCTCTTGAACATTTGTTTCCCACCACCACGATTCTTTATCTTTAAGTCCAAAGCCTTTTGATTCTCCTAGAACTACTTTTGCTACCTTCCGAATTCCCCTGGCCATATCTTCCCACATATCATCAGCATTTCCCTATGCCTCCCAAATTTCTTCATCTAAAAGATTTTTCTTAAATACTATTTGTTTTTCTTCTTTTAACTGCCACCATTTGATCCTTGGGTTTTTGTCATGACGACTTCTACTAGCCCTTCCCTTAACTCTTACATCCAGAACCAACAACCTACGTTGAGTGGTCAAGCTCTCCCCAGGTATGACTTTACAATCCTTACATATCTTTCTGTCATTCTTCTTTACCAAAAAGTAGTCAATTTGTGAGCAAGAAACCCCACTTTTGTACGTGATAAGGTGCTCTTCTCGCTTTCTAAAACAAGTATTTGTTATCGTCAAATTGAAAGCCACCGAAAAATCTAGAATAGCTTTACCCTCCTCATTAGACTCTCCTAGACCAAAACCCCCATGTAACCCCTGATACTCCCTCGATTCTCTCCCAACATGTCCATTGATGATGTAACTTGAATGGATGATTTGATTGGATTTATTGTTCTTAATATAAGTTTCCTTTCATGATTGAGTGTTCATCTCTATTCTTAATGCTTTAATGACTTGATCGACCATAAATTGAACTGATGGTCATGCATAGGATTGGGAAATTCATGTGTGATGTTGCTTCGTGAGATAAACACCATGATTAAGCAATGATCTAGGAATAGATATTGTTGGTTGTGTGGTATTACTTGGGATTTTGTTCATTCATGCCTTGTTCTATTTGGAATTAGACTAAGGAATTAGTTAATTCTAAATAGTTGAAGGGCATTAATCTACCAAGGAATTGGGTTTTAATTAAATTAGATATCCCACCATCAATTCTTGAATTTGAATTTAAATTAAGAAAGAATCCAAATAATCGGAAAATCAAGTGAAATCGGATCTCTAGCATCTCACTCTTTGTTTGCTCAACCCCATTTAACATTGTTAAAATTTTAGTTTTTTTATTTATTTTCTTCATTAATTTGCATCGTTTAAATAGTATCTAAATTAGTAATTTGGTACTTGACAACACAATTCCCTGTGGAGACGATAATTTACTCATCACTTTATTACTTGTGATTTGGTACACACTAAATTAGTAATTTTGGCGCCGTTGCCGGGGAATTGTGACTTTGTCAATATCATTTAGCTAATAGGATACTAATTTAAACATTGATTTTAGTTTTTGTTTTTAACCTTTTTGTTCTTGTTATGTATTTTTAGGTGCCTTTGGTCATTGGTTGCAACAAGCTTGAAGTTGGGACAAAACTCTTGGTAAAATTGTTTCAGCTTTGAATTGTCGTAACATGAATTATAATAGCTATGAGACATGTTCTTTGTGTGGCAGTCCTATGCATGTTTCCTATATGTGTCCATATAATAATTCTGACAGTGTTTTTGCTGATTCATATCATGAGACATATAATCATAATTGGCATAATCACTCTAATTTCTCATGGCATTCTCCTAGTAACATTGGTAGTGAATATTCTAAATATCAAAATCAATTCAACCAATCTACTTATGGCTATTATCAACGGCCTTATTTTTCTAATGAGGTTGTGGATTGACAAGAGGTTGTCGAGACCTATCAAATAAAATAACCGGTTCACAAACTAATTTGTAGTATAGAGAATGAACCGAATCGTCTCTCAAGGATCCAAAAACAAAGATTTAATTAGATCAAGATAATTTAGAAAAGGGGGGTTTTGTTGTTGATTAACAAAATTAATAAAAGTAGGAGATTCAAAGTTGTAAGCAAATATAAAGAAGCAACCAATCCAAGGAAATTTACCGATCTTGAGTTTAACTCATCATTGATCACAAGGAATTCACTTAATTGCTAACCATGTTCTTGGCCTTAGATCACATCAAGAAGCCCTAACATGATCCAAGAATTCTTTACTAGATAAGCATCTAGGATTTGATTAACCAAGGTTAGATAAAGTAAGCACCATCCAACATAGATTAACTTAAGATCTAGAATTTAACCAAGCTAAACAATCTATCAAAAAGCTTTAATATATTGTTTAATCTTTATGATCCTCTTTGAATACATGATAATAAAGCTATTACCACATCAATATCTAAATCAAATTAAGCAATTTAATCTAGATAAAAATCAAAAGAGGAAGAAGAGAAACTTGAATAACAATTAAGCAATATGAACAAGCAAAACAAGATCTCCAAATTAAACAACAAGATGGCTAATCCTTTGGATTGATTATGAGAGCCTAGCCTTCCATGGATGGGAAGGAAGAACTCAGAATTTAAAGAACAAAAACGAAATTGCAAAGAGAATGGAGAAGAAGAGAAAGAAAACTCTCACAAATACTTAAACTTTCTTGAAACTTACTTCTAAATTGAATGAATGATAATACAAAGAGATTGACTCTATTTATACTAATCCTAGAAGCCAATTTGTACATGTACATAATCTGAATACAAGCTATAAGAATATGAAAATTGTCAAAAATGGAAGCTTGATGCATGGTAGGTGGGTTGGTGTATGGTTGGTGGCTTTTAGTCAACAACTCTTATCCGACTTCTGGGTTCAAATTCATCACCTAGACGGTGCATTTTGGCTTGGATGTCTTCATCAAAGTTGTAGCCAGTTGTCTCCTTGAAAATCTCCAATTTGAATCATGTCATTTGGACTTTTAGAACTCCAGAAATGCCAAAAACACTTCACCTACCTCAAGTTAGGTTGGAAGAACGTGTTTCCAAATTCAGACCAACTTGTAGCTTCAGAAGCATGCCTTAAACGACATCTATTGACAAAATGGTCTTCATTGAAGTTGGAGATATGGGTCTTATCTTTCAAGTGACCAAGTTTCAGCCCAAGAGGAGGCCTATAACCCACTATATAGTCCAATATGTGCATACTGCCCAGATGGTTCCATGACAGCAAACCCACTCTGCATTGCAGGGATATTTTGGACCCTTAGCATTTCGATCCAGCTCTTGAGTTCTTCATGAAACTTATAGACCATTGTCTTAGCTTTCCAAAGACACCAAGATCACCTCAATTGGATCACCGAGTCCCAGGTTATGACCTAACCAAGGAAGAAAGGTCAAAATGCATCAAAATCCGAAAATTATTCAATATTTGCATTAAAGCCCAATGAAGCCCAACAACATTAAACTCATCTAAAGTACTAATATTGGGCACAATTAACATCTAATAATGCCTAATACAAAGCTAACATAAGTGTCTCAAATTGATTGATCAAATTCCCCCATACTTAAGCTTTTACACTCCTTGGCAAAACACATAACAACGAAACTAAAGAAAAACAAGAAACATCATATTATTAAACTAAAAACATAAAAACTGATTGTACCTAATCTAATCCACTTCCGTAGGAAAACACGATGGCACTTAGCATGTGCCACAAGCCTTTAAAACCCTAGGTGTCCCTAGTGGACGAGTTATAGTCTCGTGAGGGTTTACCAGGATGATACCCACAAACATGTAATATTTTATTTTATCAATTCAACTAATTTTTAAATACAAGCATTGTATCAAATATAAACCATAATTAATAAGTCAAGTATGCTTAATAAAGAATAGTTGAATCAAATCAATTGAGAATAAAGTATAGCATAATCATGCTTTAATCAGAAATAGGCATGTTCAGATTGAGTAAAATTCTTCACAAGTGACACTCAAATCACACAAGGTGTTTAGGTTAACTGTTTACGCTCAACTCAGTCTAATTATGAAAGTATTTTACCATAGGCTTGCATATACATCAATTCTCCACTACTTAGATCAAATAAATTGCAAAAATCAAGAGGTCTTTCAAAAAGGTTGTAATGGAACTTATAAGGTGAAGGAAGGGAACAATATAGATAATAGCAGGTTAAAACCAAAGAGAATAAAAGAGCATTGAGGAGTAATTCAAGTAGAAAGAATAAATTTTTTTACCCAAAACCATAAAATGCTCATTCTCTTCACACATTCCTTCCTTTTTCTATTCTTTTATTTTTTTTTCTTTCTTTTTTTTTTGTTTTTTAGTTTTTTAGTTTTTTAGTTTTTTTTTTGTACCAAGCATTTCGTATCAGCACACCAATTCCCCCACACTTAAATCATTGCAAGCAAAAGAACTCCTCCAATAAGAAAATCAATGCTCTCCCATTCCCTAAGGTAAGGTAAAACATGGTTTTTCACTCAAAGCTTGTAATGAGCTAAGAACAAAGAATATGCAAATAGGCTCAGAGGGAGTTAATATTTAGATAAATGCAAGGTAGGTATATTTGGCCAAAGCAGCTAAGTCAAGAAAAAATGCCTCTGTCATTTTCATGCAACATACAGACCAATGTAATCTCAAATCGATTCAATGCAAGTTCTAGAAAATAAATTCATAATTAACATCACTCATGAAAGAAAATAACCAAGTGTAAGTATCAAACTTGGAAAAGCCCAAAACTCACATAGGTATGGAACATTCACTCAATTCAACCATGCCTTCTTCCTAATATCCACAATCATATACACATGTATATCATGAAAATGATTCAACTATAAACTGTTTTGCATACTTTTATCATCAATTAAGCTCAGATTCGGCACATGTTTGTATCAATATCAATTGAAAAGATCAAAATTGTGTGTGTGTGTGTTTTTATTTTTTTATTTTTTTATTTTTTTAATATATATACAAGAACAAAGATGATTTAAGACCTATTATGAAATGCAAGTTAAGATGCGTCTCAAGAGCAAAACTACTCCTTACTCTGCCATCATACATCTAAAAAGTTAGTAACAATAAAGATTAGTTTTTTTTTTTTAACTAAACTATGTACATGGTAATGTCAACTATCCCTCCCCCCAACTAATTAAAGACATTGTCCCCAATGTCAAAATAAAGATAGGTAGAGTGTAGAAGGTCTTACCAGAAAACTGCAAATCGGGCCTGAAATAAGAAAAATTACAAAAAAACTAAAACCATAAGAGAAAACAAAAATTCACAAAGACAAAGTCAAATCAAGTTTTTGCTTTTTGCTGCTGCTGCCTTGTTCCCAATTCAGTGGAGCCATTGCTGGATCACGTTGTGGTACAAATGCATTGAGTTGATCGAGCAATTGTTCAGGAGTTGCAGCAGTTACAAGACTTTGACGTGTCACTTGTGAGATGAACCTTTTTTCTACAGCATGATCAAGAAAACAAAACAAACTGTCATAAAAACCATTAACATTTAATATACCTATGGGTTTTTGGTGAAAGTTCTGCTGTGACCAGGATGTAATTTGAAATAGTTCTTCCAAAGTTTCAAAACCACCAGGTAGGGCAATAAAGGCATCAGCATTTGCTATCATAATGTTCATGCGTTGGTGCATGCAAAATACCATTACTTCATCCCCTAATGTTTTTCCAATGGGCTTGCTGGTAGATAAAGGACTGGGAATGACACCAAGGACTTTGCCACCTCCTAAATGTGCAGCAGTTGCTACACAACCTATTAACCCAAGACTACCTCCTCCATAAACTAAATGGATTTCTCTCTCAGCTAGCACTCGACCAAGATGGTGTGCAATATTTACAAACTCTTTATCTTTCCCAGGATTAGATCCACAAAAGACACAAACACTCTTGATCCGACAAACTGAAGTGACTTCCATTTTCTTTTTTTTTTTTGTACTCTCACCTTATCAATGATCTGAAGAGAGCAAAGTGCATTATTTAAAGAATCAAAACTCAAATGTAATAATTGCACCTATAAAGGAGGGGTAGATCCGTGTGTCAGGTAAGTTTGAAAATAAGCACAACAATGATAATAGCTATATGACAATGATAAAAGACTAATCTATATGTCTCAGAAGAAGTTTGAAAATATGCAACGCATATTTCAAAAGAATACTGCTACTTTTGATTTGATTTATTTTTTTTTTCTTTTTTTCTTTTTTTTTTGATTTTTTTTTAATAAACAAGAAGAAAAAAGAAAAAGAAAAAATAAAAAATAATACTTACAGGAGGTGTGATTGTAGCTCACAAATTCCTTTGGTTTTACGTCCAGTAACGGCTTGAATGCTCTCTATGGGCCGATGGTCGGCTTCCCATCCAATTTTCTTAAAAATTGGCAAACAGGGTCTTTTTGAGTCAGATTCCCGAGACTATATCGCTCATGTTCATCTTGGAATATTGGCCATAAATCGAGAAGTAGTCTCTGCACATCTCCACTAGGATGCGTCTCAAGAGTCAATATAATGTTATCTAAAGACTCCTTACTCATGCCATCCTTTATGAAGTTAATTTTATCATCTCGGTTTATAGACGTCATTCCAATTGATTTGCATTTTGTGTTACAGGTCCATCTTGCACATTTATGGCAGACCCGTAACCTTTTTGCTCTTCTCTTCTTTGCATATGAACTTTGGCCTAGCCCTGGCATATATGAAACAAGAGCGTCAGAAAATTCACCTCTGAGTCGGACCTTTGCTTCGATCAACCAGCGTATATCCGCAGGGATGCCTTTGTGCATAAGCATCCTTAATCTCTCAAACCTTGCACAATAAATTTTAGTTAAAGCATTTTGAGGGAGAGAAGGGAATTGCTTGCGGAGGTTAACAAGCTGATTATCCATTTCGAAAGAAAGAAGAAAGAGAGAAAAAAAAATGAGTAAAATTATATACAGATTTCAGTATTTGTGGGTAACTGAAGGGACCGAAATTTTTTTTCACGGAGTACCGTTATCCGCCATTTAACCGGTGAAAAATCATCTGTTAAAGAAAAACAAACAAAATAAAGACAGAAAAATCAAACTTTGATTGATTTTCTCACTTGGCACCGTTTTTTCTGTCTCGATTCCTGTGATAACAAATAAGTCTAAGTTAGAAAGATGAGAGAGTTAGAAAACTTGGGATGTCGCCAAAAAAGCGCTACTTTTAATGTCCTTAGCCAACGTGATTGAAGATTTTGCATGAGCGATGGGTCCTCCCCAATAATGATTCAATCTCTGGCAATTGACATTAATCGTGGCTTTTTTTTTTTTTCTTCTTTTTTTTTTCTTTTGTCTTTTTTTTTTTTTCAACACAGTAGTGATCAATCATGGTAGAGGGCATCCTGCAGTTGAACTTCCTCCACGAGGTTCTCTTGAGCTCCTTCATAAAAATTTTTGAGGTGGTGACCATTAACTTTGAACACTTTGTTGGTGGCTTCACTCTTAATTTCCACTGCACCATGAGGAAAAATGTTAGTGACAACAAACGGACCGTCCCACCTAGACCTTAATTTACCAGGCATCAACTTAAGGCGAGAATTAAACAAGAGAACTTTTTGCCCAACTGAAAACTCCTTCCGAAGAATAAACTTATCATGGAAGGCTTTGGTCTTTTCTTTGTAGAGTCGGGAGCTCTCATAGGCATCTAGGCGGATCTCTTCCAATTCCTCAGAATCGCAACTTCCGCTCTATGCCAGCTCCGACCAAATTCATATTGCATTGCTTCACAGCCCAATATGCTTTGTGCTCAATTTCTACTGGCAAGTGGCATGCCTTACCATAGACTATCCGATATGGAGACATCCCGATTGGAGTTTTGTAAGCGGTCCGGTAAGCCCAAAGAGCATACTCAATACTCATGCTCCAATCCTTCCGATTAGGTTGGACTGTTTTTTCAAGTATGCGCTTGATCTCTCTATTGGAGACCTCGGCTTGACCATTAGTCTGGGGATGGTAAGGTGTAGAAGCTTTATGCAACACGCCATATTTCCTCATCAATCCCTCCATGCTCCGGTTACAGAAATGGGTGCCTTGATCACTGATGATAGCTCTCGGGATTCCAAACCTGCAGAAAATCTGTGATCTAACAAAATCCACAACAACTTTGGAATCATCAGTCCGAGTGGCTTTAGCCTCCACCCATTTTGATACATAATCAACAGCTAGCAAAATGTAAACATAACCAAAGGAAACAGGAAAAGGTCCCATGAAATCAATACCCCATACGTCAAAGATTTCACAATACAGTAGAGGTTGCTGGGGCATCTCATTCCTGCGAGAAATGTTCCCTGTTCTCTGACACTGTTCACAAGACTTACAGAACAAATATGCATCATGAAACAAGGTAGGCCAATATAAACTAGAGTCTAAAACTTTCCTAGCTGTACGTTGAGGCCCAAAATGTCCACCACATGCAAATGCATGACAAAAGCTAAGAACAGAATGAAACTCTTGATTAGGCACACATCGCCTAATAATTTGGTCACTACAAAATCGCCACAGATATGGATCATCCCACACATAATATTTTGATTCACTCTTAAGTTTATAAATTTGTGCACGAGTGAAATGTGAGGGAAAAACTGTAGCAACCAAGAAATTCACCATATCAACAAACCAAGGGAAGGTGTTCTTACCTTGCAGCTGCATAAGCTGCTCATCTGGGAAGGAGTCCCGCATGGGGAAGGGATCTCAAGCCCTTTCAATGCGGCTCAAATGATCTCGCCACTAGGTTCTCTGCTCCACTCTTGTCACGGATCTCTATGTGAAACTCTTGGAGCAAGAGCATCCATCTTATTAGTCGGGGCTTTGCATCGGCTTCTTCAAAAGGAACTTCGTGAGTCGCATGATCGCAAACACAACAACCTTAGAACCAAGCAAATATGATCTAAACTTATCCAAAGCAAAAACAATGGCTAAAAGTTCTTTTTCGGTTGTGGTATAGTTGGCCTGAGCAGCATCTAGAGTTCTGGAAGCATAGTATATCACATGAGAAGTTTTCCCCACTCTCTGTGCCAAGACTGCTCCTACTGCATAGTTAGAAGCATCACACATTAACTCAAATGGCAATGTCCAGTCAGGTGGCTGGATGATAGGGGTACTAGTCAAGGCCTGCTTCAAGTGGTTGAAAGCTGCCTTGCACTTGTCATCAAAATTGAACTCCACATCTTTCTGCAGTAACTGGGAAAGTGGAAGAGCAATCTTGCTGAAGTCGGCAATGAAGCGCCTGTAGAAACCTGCATGACCAAGAAAAGAACGCACTTCCCGCACACATGTGGGGTAAGATAGACAAGTAATTACATCAATCTTGGCAGAATCTACCTCAATGCCCTTACTGGATACTACATGGCCTAAAACTATACCCTGTTCTACCATAAAATGGCATTTCTCAAAATTTAGCACAAGGTTAGTCTCAATGCATCTTTGCAGTACTCTAGATAGGCTAGCTAAACATGAATCAAAAGAAGAACCATAGATAGTGAAGTCATCCATAAATACCTCCATGCATTCCTCTGAGAAATCAGAAAATATGCTCACCATGCACCGCTGGAAGGTACCAGGGGCATTGCAGAGGCCGAAGGGCATCCGTCTGTAAGCAAAGGTGCCGAAGGGACAAGTAAATGTGGTCTTCTCCGATCCTCCTGCAATGTGGATTTGGAAGTATCCAAAGGTAGCCATCTAAAAAGCGATAATGGGACTTACCCAACCGTTCCAAAGATCTGATCAATGAACGGAAGGGGGTAATGATCCTTCCGAGTGGCTTGGTTGAGACGTCTGTAATCAATGCAAACTCTCCAACTATTCTGCACTCGGGTTGGAATGAGCTCATTCTTCTGGTTGGCCACGACAGTCACCCCGGATTTCTTTGGAACTACTTGTACCGGGCTTACCCACTTGCTGTCAGAGATGGGATAGATAATGCCAGCCTGCAGTAGCTTGGTCACCTCTTTTTTCACCACATCTAGAATGAGAGGATTTAGTCTCCTCTGGGGTTGTCTCACTGGTTTAGTTTCCTCCTCAAGTAATATCCTGTGCATGCATGTGGAGGGGTTAATATTAGGAATATCTACAAGTGTCCAACCAATTGCCCTTTTGTGTTGCTTCAAGACTTCCAATAATCTGGTTTCTTGCTCAGGTTGGAGGTGTTTGGCCATTAGCACCGGGAGCTTCTCATCCTCTTCCAAGAATGCATACTTCAAATACTCGGGCAAGGGCTTAAGTTCAATGGAGGGTGGTTGCTGGACTGACGGTACTAGTTTTGGAACTGAAACTAAATCTGCTAAATTCTCAGCAGTTGCACCTGTACCTGCAAGCTGTGCACAATCTTGCAAAACAACATCATCATATCCTATGGAATCAAAAGAATCACACTTAGCAGCAGGATGAATGACAACATCATTAATAACAGCATCATTGCCATTAATAACAGAATCATCAATGTTAGCAGAATTAACAACAGCACATGACAAGTATGTAGAAATCTCAGCACAGGCTGCACACAGTGCAATGGGTTTACAACCAGAAAGTCCGAAGCAAGCAGAACAAGTATCACAAGCTATGCTATCAGTGTATCCTACAATTTCAGGAAATTCTGCCAACATATCAGCATGCATATCATCAACTAGTAAATCAATGACATCAAAATGAAAAACAGAATGATCCTCTAAAGGGTATTTCATGGCATCAAAAATGTTAAACTGAATGATATCATCACCAAATTCCATGGAAAGGGTACCAGCATGCACATCAATCTTAGTTTTAGCAGTTTTCAAAAATGGCCTACCTAAGATCAACAGGGGTGGGGAAGAGGCAGATTCATCTTCCATATTCAACACATAAAAATCACCGGGAATATTAAATTATGTACCCGAACCGAACGTCCTCCAACACTCCCGCAGTTGTGCAAAGGTGCTCCGGTTTGCTAACTGAATGACAATGCCGGTGGGCTTTAGCTCTCCCATATACAAGGAAGTGTAAACTGACTTTGGCATTACATTGATGGAGGCTCCCAAGTCTAGCAAGGCATGAGTGAACTGTTGGTGCCCTATGGTGCAAGGGATGGTAAAAGTGCCTGGATCCTTGCATTTGGGAGGCAGGTTGGGGTGAATCAAAGCAGAGACATTTCTCCCCATACTCACTTTTTCAGTGCCCTTTAGCTTCCTATTATGGGTGCACATCTCTTTCAAGAACTTGGCATACTTGGGGATTTGTTTAATTGCCTCCAAGAGAGGTATATTCACCTCAACCTTCTGAAAAGTCTCCATAATTTCCTTATCCAAGTCAGTTTCAACCATATGCCTCGGCTGTATCATTCGGTTGGGAAAAGGAAGAGGAATGTTGGAACCTGACTTTTTTGGATGCTCACTTTTCTCATTGCATCAATTTTCTCACAATCGCTGATTTGATCCGGTTTTCTGCTTGGCTGTTGTAGGATCATTTGCTGCTGAATTTGCTACAGCATCTGAATTAGCTGCAGAACTTGAAGTTGCTGTAGAATCTTGTTTCTCTGGGCCAAGGGTAGAATTTGGAAGTATCTGCTGCACTGGTCCATTGATTTGCTTACCACTGCGTAAAGCTATAGCACTAACATTGCCTCTAGGGTTTGGAGTGGTTTGAGAGGGTAATTGGCCAGAACCCTGTGACTTTAATTCATGAATTGATGTGGCAAGTTGACCAATTTGAGTCTCCAAGTTTTGAATGGTGGTTTCAGTTCTCTGTTGAAACTAGATGTTATTGGTGGCCAACTGTTTCACCAAATCCTCCAATGAGGGCTCAGATTTTGTGGCTACAGGACCTTGCTGCTAGAATGGTGGTCTAGTTGGTCCAGCATGTGGCTGAAACTGATTTGTCCTTGCTTGCTGCTGGAATGGTGGTCTATACTGGTTTGGTGGCTGCTGATTTGATGCATTCCCATATCTCAGATTGGGATGGTCCCTCCAACCAGGGTTGTAAGTTTTGGACAATGGATCATACTTCTGTTGTTGCTGATGATGAAATTGTGGCTTTCCAGGAAATATACCAGCTGCAGCCACAGATTGGTCTTGAAACTCAGAATCATCTTGCAATGTGGGGCACGCATCTGTGGGGTGAGAGGAACTAGAACATATGCTACAAACTCTTGCAGAGGTTTGCACACGTGGTTCGTGTTGTCCTATTGCCATCTGTCTAACCAAAGAAGTGAGCTCATCCAATCTATGTTCCACCCTTTGTTGATCAGCATGTGAAGAGGTATTAACTTCATTGACTACTCCTTGCGACACCCATTCGAGTACCAAATTGTTGAGAATTTGCTGCCATGTTTGCAATTAAGTTTCGCAAGAATGGAGTTTTATCTACCAATGCTCCACCACTTGCAGCATCAATCATACTCCTTTCCATTAGCATCAATCTTTCATAGAAGTATTGGATCAGCAGTAGATCACTAATTTGATGGTGTGGGCAACTTGAGCACAATTTTTTGAATCTCTCCCAATACTCATGGAGAGTTTCACCACTGATTTGCCTTATGCCACAAATATCTTTCCTTATTGCAGCAGCTTCTTGATGCAGGAAAGAACTTCTCCAGAAATAGTCTTTTCATGTCATTCCAAGAAGTGATGGCAGCAGGTTGTAAGTAATACAACCAATCCTTAGCAGCACCATCCAAAGAGAAAGGAAAGGCCCTTAGCTTGATGTGATCTTCAACTATTCCATGAGGTTTCATGGTGGAGCAGACAACATGGAACTCCTTCAAATGCTTATGTGGATCTTCACCGCAAGACCATGAAACTTGGGCGACAAGTGTATCAATCCGCATTTCAACTCAAAATCAACATTAAGTTCGTGATATTGAATGCACAAAGGTTGATAATTCACATCAGTGCAGCCAATTCCTTAAGGGTCCTATTGTTATAGTCACCATAGTAAAATCAACGGACTCGTGATCGTTAATCAAGTACTAATGTATGCACTCAACAGGATTAAAAGAGTCAACAAGATTAGGTGCAATGTCAAGTTCAAGTCCAATTCCAGAAGTAATTCTATTAGTTCTATGAATGCTACTACCAGTCCTATGAATTCTATGAAGTGTATGAAATGTTCTATCAATTTCAGGATCAAATGAATGCAAGGTACCAGGATCGTATCTAGTCATACAAAGATGCAGATTCATAAGAAGGTATTAGAAAAGCAATAACAACTAAAACACTAAAAATTCCTAAAACAAATACTCCAAAAAATTAAACAAAAATAAAAAACAGTATCAAATGAATTTTAAAAATTATGGAACCACCACAGGATAAAATCTACACACAAATGCTATCCAACAAAATAATACAAAATATTAAAAAATTGAAAAAGTGGTCTAAACGATGGAATTTGGCAAAAATAAGGGTGACCTCACTATTAATAGTGAGCCTTTCTCAGAATAATAGTTTCCATTTGTGTACCAAAATTCAGATCAATCAGAGATGCCCGAACCGAAATTCCTGACACAATGCCCTTTATCCAATTTCAGCCGAATCCCACTTGAAAAAGCTTCAAAAACAAAACAAACACATTTGTTAGAGTTAGATGGGATCTTGAAATGATTAAATAGTTGCCTTGGATCCCCGACAACGACGCCAAATTTGACAAGAGGTTGTCGAGACCTATCAAATAAAATAACCGGTTCACAAACTAATTTGTAGTATAGAGAATGAACCGAATCGTCTCTCAAGGATCCAAAAACAAAGATTTAATTAGATCAAGATAATTTAGAAAAGGGGGGGTTTTGTTGTTGATTAACAAAATTAATAAAAGTAGGAGATTCAAAGTTGTAAGCAAATATAAAGAAGCAACCAATCCAAGGAAATTTACCGATCTTGAGTTTAACTCATCATTGATCACAAGGAATTCACTTAATTGCTAACCATGTTCTTGGCCTTAGATCACATCAAGAAGCCCTAACATGATCCAAGAATTCTTTACTAGATAAGCATCTAGGATTTGATTAACCAAGGTTAGATAAAGTAAGCACCATTCAACATAGATTAACTTAAGATCTAGAATTTAACCAAGCTAAACAATCTATCAAAAAGCTTTAATATATTGTTTAATCTTTATGATCCTCTTTGAATACATGATAATAAAGCTATTACCACATCAATATCTAAATCAAATTAAGCAATTTAATCTAGATAAAAATCAAAAGAGGAAGAAGAGAAACTTGAATAACAATTAAGCAATATGAACAAGCAAAACAAGATCTCCAAATTAAACAACAAGATGGCTAATCCCTTGGATTGATTATGAGAGCCTAGCCTTCCATGGATGGGAAGGAAGAACTCAGAATTTAAAGAACAAAAACGAAATTGCAAAGAGAATGGAGAAGAAGAGAAAGAAAACTCTCACAAATACTTAAACTTTCTTGAAACTTACTTCTAAATTGAATGAATGATAATACAAAGAGATTGGCTCTATTTATACTAATCCTAGAAGCCAATTTGTACATGTACATAATCTAAATACAAGCTATAAGAATATGAAAATTGTCAAAAATGGAAGCTTGATGCATGGTAGGTGGGTTGGTGTATGGTTGGTGGCTTTTAGTCAACAACTCTTATCTGACTTCTGGCTTCAAATTCATCACCTAGACGGTACATTTTGGCTTGGATGTCTTCATCAAAGTTGTAGCCAGTTGTCTCCTTGAAAATCTCCAATTTGAATCATGTCATTTGGACTTTTAGAACTCCAGAAATGCCAAAAACACTTCACCTACCTCAAGTTAGGTTGGAAGAACGTGTTTCCAAATTCAGACCAACTTGTAGCTTCAGAAGCATGCCTTAAACGACATCTATTGACAAAATGGTCTTCATTGAAGTTAGAGATATGGGTCTTATCTTTCAAGTGACCAAGTTTCAGCCCAAGAGGAGGCCTATAACCCACTATATAGTCCAATATGTGCATACTGCCCAAATGGTTCCGTGACAGCAAACCCACTCTGCATTACAGGGATATTTTGGACCCTTAGCATTCCGATCCAGCTCTTGAGTTCTTCATGAAACTTGTAGACCATTGTCTTAGCTTTCCAAAGACACCAAGATCACCTCAATTGGATCACCGAGTCCCAAGTTATGACCTAACCAAGGAAGAAAGGTCAAAATGCATCAAAATCCGAAAATTATTCAATATTTGCATTAAAGCCCAATGAAGCCCAACAAGATTAAACTCATCTAAAGTACTAATATTGGGCATAATAAACATCTAATAATGCCTAATACAAAGCTAACATAAGTGTCTCAAATTGATTGATCATGGATCAATATTACCTGGAGGAGAATTTAAAAAAAGAAACAATGGATAAGGTAATGGCTAATTTAGATAAAATGGATATTTTATTAGATGAGATGAAAAATATGAATAGTCAACCTATCCTTGATTTTGATAAACAATATGCAGTTACCACTAGATCTAATAGGAAACAAGAACAAGATCAATCCATCTCCTTTAGGTCTAGTGAGGAAATTGATAATACGGTTATGCCATTGAAGAATAATGGACACTCAAATACGGCTTCTGTTTTTAAAGAAGATTTTAAGGATAAATATCATTTAGATGAGGGTAATTCATTCCCACAGCATAATGTGTTCATCCCTGAAATTGTAATTGTAGAGCCTGAGGTTAAAGAGGATATGTCTAGGATCCCAATTCTTCATAGTTTAGTAAATTCAAATGACTTTGCACAGTTTTGTTTTATTTTAGAGAAGTTTGTACATAAACTAACTTTTTTTGATTTTCTTTGTGCTAGTAGATATTTAATTGCTTTTGTTAAATTTTTTTATAGAACTTGACTTTGTACAGGTTAGACTAATCCATGATACGTATGATTAAATTGTGGGTTTTTTTTTTTTGTTGAGTCGGCTTGAGTGCCTCCCCGAGTTCGGAGCCTTTGTAAGGGGATGTAAATAGTGTCGGCCTAAAAAAAAAAATTTGTGTTTTATATTTTTAGATTGCCTATTTATTTTAATCATTGCTAGCAATTTCCCAAGCTTTAGTATTCATTTGTACTTCTGTCGTTTTAATTGCTAAGAATTTCAAGTATGTGACTCTACCCCATTGCTCTTTATTCTTCCTATCTAGATATTTATTTTCATTCATTTAAATTAGGAATTATTTTTAAACATTTGGGATAATGATTAGTTTAAGTTTGAGGTGATGGTCCTTTGTTTAAATTTCTAGAGTTTGTTATGCATATGCTTAAGATATAATGTTCTTGCTTTATTGATTTCCTAATCCAATAATGAAATCTAGTTATCAAGTTATCCTGACTCTTGGGAAAACATGGTAATTGTTTAAGTTTTGTTAAATTCTTTTGCTAAGTATTCTTGTTAAGATGTGATTCCCATAAAAAAAAAATAATAAACACTCGATCTCTTGCTTAGAGTTGCATGTGCATTTAGAAACAATTTATGTGATGTGAACTTTGCTTAAGTCTAGGATCCTAGAATTTGTTTGATTCTCTCTTGAGGCGAAATCCTAGGCTTGAACTTAAAACTTGGAGATGATTTAGGCATTGTTTGGATCGTTTGAGCCTTTCAAGCCTACCCTTTAAGACAAACATCCTTAGTCACCCTTTTTGAGCTTGTTTAATACATGAGCCTATTTTTCTTTCTTATGTGCTATGCAATTACCTACCTATGAATAGCCTAGACACACATATCATACCTTGATTTGTTTTGGAGAATCCATTGAGGTGCATTAATTCTTTCGTAGTGCATGAAGTTATTTAAATTGGATGTGAATTGATGGTGTCTTTAATGTTTTCAAGTGTTGAAATTTTGGTGTTCCATGATCCTAGTGCATGAAAATATTAAAGTTTAGGGATATTGGAAGCACTATTAAAAAAAAAGACAAAAAAAAGAAGCAAAAAAAAAAAGAAGAAAAAAAAAGAGAAAAAAAAAGAAAAAGAAAAGAAAAGAAGTGCTTAAAAAAAAAAAACTAGATGCTTATTGATTGTGAGAAATAGGCACCTAGATAAGCATCCTTATTCATCATTATCGTGATTGCTCTTGTTTATTTAGTGCTTTAATGGATCTCTAAAACCTTTGTGTTTATCCATTCCTTTCTTTCATAGCCAATCACCTGAGCCTAACATTACAAGCTTTAAAAGACCTTTTGATCTAAGTTCTTTGGGATAGCCTACATTAGTGGAGAGAGAGATGAAAAGCAAACTTATGGGGTTTGAACATGGTGGCAGATTTGCATTCGCATAAACCAATCGAGATGGTATGTAACGATTTGTGATGGGATCTCGCACACACACAAAAAATGGGAATTCGTATTAACTTGTTGCTTGTGATTGAATTGAAGCATATTCTTTTATGATATCCATGAATACCTTGAGTTGAGCTAATAAGATAGCTTTTGAGGAAACTTGTGGAAATCTTGAAGCATGTTACATACTGTCTTAAGCATGTCTTTAGTTTAATTATGTGTCCCTTGTTTTCCTTTTGCTTGAGGGCAAGCAAAGTTTAAGTTTGAGGGTATTTGATGAGTCTTAGTCACTACTTATATTTCCTATCTTTATATATGATTTTGTGGGATTTTATCTCCTAATTGATGTTTATTTGCTATTTATTTTAGGAAAGTTGATCTTTGAACAAATCTACTGCAATTATGGTAATTTGTGCAAAGAATCATCAAGGGATGCTAATCAAGGAGACTCAATCAAAGGCTATTCAAGGAAACAAGGAAACTTAATTAAAGGCAAATCAAGGAAACTTTTGCTGTCAAATCTTTTGTAATAATTTGGGCATAAATTTCACTCCAGAAGTTCAATGACATGATTCTGGTGAATAGGAGAGTTAAGAAAAAGATCTACGATGGTCATGCATAGGATTGGGAAATTCATGTGTGATGTTGCTTCTTGAGATAAACACCATGATTAAGCAATGATCTAGGAATAGATATTGTTGGTTGTGTGGTATTACTTGGGATTTTGTTCATTCATGCCTTGTTCTATTTGGAATTAGACTAAGGAATTAGTTAATTCTAAATAGTTGAAGAGAATTAATCTACCAAGGAATTGGGTTTTAATTAAATTAGATATCCCACCATCAATTCTTGAATTTGAATTTAAATTAAGAAAGAATCCAAATAATCGAAAAATCAAGTGAAATCGGATCTCTAGCATCTCACTCTTTGTTTGCTCAACCCCATTTAACATTGTTAAAATTTTAGTTTTTTTATTTATTTTCTTCATTAATTTGCATCGTTTAAATAGTATCTAAATTAGTAATTTGGTACTTGACAACACAATTCCCTGTGGAGACAATAATTTACTCATCACTTTATTACTTGTGCGAATTGGTATACTTGCCAAACAGTCTATCAAGTTTTTGGCTCTAGCTAGGAAGAGTTTAGAAAAACATCAAGAAATAGGAAAACAAAAGATAGGAAAATGTAAACTTCATTGAATCCAAGACAACAAGAATATGAAGATCTCGAATCCTTGCTCCTTGATGATCTCCTTAGCTCTCCTAGGGCTGGAAGCCCTCTACAAAAACTTGATAGACTGTTTGGCAAGTGTACCAAATCGCACAAGTAATAAAGTGATGAGTAAATTATCGTCTCCACAGGGAATTATGTTGTCAAGTACCAAATTACTAATTTAGATACTATTTAAACGATGCAAATTAATGAAGAAAATAAATAAAAAAACTAAAATTTTAACAACGTTAAATGGGGTTGAGCAAAGAAAGAGTGAGATGCTAGAGATCCGATTTCACTTGATTTTTCGATTATTTGGATTCTTTCTTAATTTAAATTCAAATTCAAGAATTGATGGTGGGATATCTAATTTAATTAAAACCCAATTCCTTGGTAGATTAATTCTCTTCAACTATTTAGAATTAACTAATTCCTTAGTCTAATTCCAAATAGAACAAGGCATGAATGAACAAAATCTCAAGTAATACCACACAACCAACAATATCTATTCCTAGATCATTGCTTAATCATGGTGTTTATCTCAAGAAGCAACATCACACATGAATTTCCCAATCCTATGCATGACCATCAGTTCAATTTATGGTTGATCAAGTCATAAAAGCATTAAGAATAGAGATGAACACTCAATCATGAAAGGAAACTTATATTAAGAACAATAAATCCAATCAAATCATCCATTCAAGTTACATCATCACTCTAGCTAGGAAGAGTTTAGAAAAACATCAAGAAATAGGAAAACAAAAGATAGGAAAATGTAAACTTCATTGAATCCAAGACAACAAGAATATGAAGATCTCGAATCCTTGCTCCTTGATGATCTCCTTAGCTCTCCTAGGGCTGGAAGCCCTCTCCCCCAAAGCCTCCTCAAGCCCCCTCTTCTAGGGCAGAATAAGTCCTTTTATAAGATTTAGGAAATCCTAAAACCATTGAATGTTGCTGTCACTTTTCTTTATAAAAGGCGTTAACTTGGGCTGGACATATCTCATCAAATCTGGTTGAATTAGTGATAGTGGTCAACATAATATTCGTATATCTTTTTCTTAACTCTCCTATTCACCGGAATCATGTCATTGAACTTCTGGAGTGAAATTTATGCCCAAATTATTACAAAAGATTTGACAGCAAAAGTTTCCTTGATTTGCCTTTAATTAAGTTTCCTTGTTTCCTTGAATAGCCTTTGATTAAGTCTCCGTGATTAGCATCCCTTGATGATTCTTTGCACAAATTACCATAATTGCAGTAGATTTGTTCAAAGATCAACTTTCCTAAAATAAATAGCAAATAAACATCAATTAGGAGATAAAATGCCACAAAATCATATGATAAAGATAGGAAATATAAGTACTGACTAAGACTCATCATCCATTTAGATCTCCTCCCAAAAATATCTTTTCTCCTAGTGGTGTTTCTTGGATTAAGCCTTCTAAATCCTCCCAAAATTCTGCTTTTTGTTGTTATTCTAACCCTATTTGTGGTGTGTATGCACTAATGACATTACAAGTGTCTTGCCCAACTACAAATTTTAAACCTATGATCCTATCTCTAACCCTTCTAACATCCACCACATTATTTTTCCAATTCTTATCCACAATAATGCATACTCCGCTCCTTGCTCTAACTTTGCCAATATACCAGAGTTTAAAACCCGAAGTATCTAATTCCCTTGCCTTTTCTCCAACCCACTTAGTTTCTTGAAGGCACATAAAATTAATCCTCCTCCTAACCATAGTGTCAACTATTTCCATAGACTTGCCTGTAAGTGTGCCTATATTCCAAGTACCAAAGCGAATCTTACTCTCATGAACTAGCTTCTTTACCCACATTCGTCCATGAAAATGTGAGAACCCTTGCTTATTTATCACTACATCCGGGCGCCGATGCAGCGGCTCTTGCTTCGACACTGTACTCGAGTCATACAGCGCGTTACTTAAGGGTAACGACCTAGCATTAACACAATCAAATCGTTTGTCCATGTCATAAAGTATTTAACAAAATTTTTACGCTGGCTGTCAACCTAACGCAACCCTCCTCATTTTTGGGACCGGCTATGCACAAACTGCATAGGCAGAGTTATAATCACATTGGCCAACAAGGAAAAAAAAATCTAAAAAAAGAGAGATGAATGAAAATTGGTAATGGTCGAAGAGCATAGCTCCAAGAATTCTTCGACCTTTCTTTAGGCCCCATCGATCTTTTTCCAGCGTCTCCACAACACTCGTTCCAAACAAATTGAGGCTTTTCAGGCCACCAAATAACATCATACTATGATGCTCAACAATCCCAAATATGGGAACACTACTCACGAACTGGAGTAAAACAAAGAAATCAAAGCTTAACCACCATTACAAGGCATAAGCAAATTGAATAAAAGCCAAAATATGAATGAACCAAAATTTAACTTAAAAAAAACAAAAACTAACACCATTCTTGTCATCAGTCCTCTAAATCTTCGAACCTCACAAATTGGAGTTGAAGCAAAACCTCATCTTCAATGCATGAATCAATAATTAAAGAAGTTAGTGTGGAGAATTCCTTGTTGTACTAAAGGAACAAAGAATAAGTTGGCGAAGGAGTTTCTCCAACGGATCCCTGCAAAAATTGACTTCCAATATTGATGAACAGTGACAAGTGTAATATGAAATTTCAAGCTCTGAGCATTCACGGAAGGTATCAGAATGAAGACTAGGAAATGCAATTCCCTAGCTGGATGTGTACTCTGAAACATCATCGTACAAGAATTGCTCTATGCAAGTAAGATCGAAACAAATGCTAGAGCTAGTCTTTCCCTTTCCTTGCTCCTAAAACGTTGCACGAACGCTAGAGCTAACTGACACGACATCGTTTCCGTTGATCTCTGACAAGATTTTCAAATGCGATGAATTGAATAGAGAGAGTGAGTGATAGAAAAGGAGAGAAATAGAGAATCAAAGGAGAGAGAAAATTGAGTTTAGTGTAACTCAAATGCAGCAAAAGAATAAAATTTCTTCAAGGTGGGTACCATGGAAGCTCTGATATAATGTTGAGAAACATGGCTCAGATGAGAGAAAATTGAGAGAATGTGAAAGTGAAATTGATTGAATGAGAAAGTGTACGGAAATTGTATACAAAAGTGACTTATATAGCCTTAGAGATGTAATTAACTATGTAACTAATCACAACTAACTAACTAATCACTAACTAATTAATTACCACCTAACTATATCTGGTAATAAGATCAACGCTCCTTTGATGGCAGTACATATGGAGATACGGATTACTAGTATCTGGTGGACGCTTGACAAGAGGTTGTCGAGACTCGTCAAATAATAAAAATTACCGGTTCACAAACTAATTTGTAGTCTAGAGAATGAACCGAATCATCTCTCAATGATCCAAAAACAAAGATTTAATTAGATCAAGATATTAGAAAGGGGGTTTTGTTGTTGATTAACAAGATTGACAAAAGTACGGGATTTAAAGTTGTAAACAAATCTAAAGAAGCAACCAATCCAAGGAAATTTACCGATCTTGAGTTTTAATTCATCATTGATCACAAGAAATCCACTTAATTGCTAATCATGTTCTTGGCCTTAGATCAAATCAAGAAGCCTCAACATGATCCAAGAATCCTTTACTAGATAAGCATCTAGGATTTGATTAACCAAGCTTAGATAAAATAAGCATCATCCAACATAGATTAACTTAAGATCCAAATTTTAACCAAGCTAAACAATCCATCAAAAAGCTTTCACTCTTTGAATACATGATAATAAAGCTATTATCGCATCATCATCTAAATCAAATTAAGCAATTTAATCTAGATAAAAATCAAAAGAGGAAGAAGAGAAACTTGAATAACAATTAAGCAATATGAACAAGCGAAACAAGATCTCCAAATTAAACATCAAGATGACTAATCCCTTGGATTGATTATAAGCACCTAGCCTTCCATGGATGGGAAGGAAGAACTCAGAAATAAAAGAACAAAAACGAAATTGTAAAAAGAATGGATAAGAAGAGAAAGAATACTCTCACAAATACTCAAACTTTCTTCAAACTTACTTAAAATTGAATGATGTATAATACAAAGAGATTGGATCTATTTATACTAATCCTAGAAGCCAATTTGTAATTGAAAATAATATGAATGTAAGTTGTGAAAACATGGAAATTGTCAAATATGGAAGCCTGATGCATGGTTGGTGGGTTGGTGCATGGTAGGTGGGTTAGTGTATGATTGGTGGCTTTTAGTCAGCAACTCTTATCCGACTTCTAGCTTGATTTTCATGATCTAGAAGGTGCATTTTTGCTTGGATATCTTCATGAAAGTTGTAGCCAGTTGTCTCCTTGAAATTTGGCGTTAGAATCATGCCATTTGGATTTTTAGAACTCCAGATATGCCAAAAACACTGCACCTACCTCAAGTTAGGTTGGCAGAACGTGTTTCCAAATTCAAACCAACTTGTTGCTTCATAATCATGCTTAAAACGACATCTATTGACTAAATGGTCTTCAGTGAAGTTGGAGATATGAGTCTTATCTTTCCAATGGCCAAATTTTAGCTTTAGAGGAGGCCTATAGCCCACTATATAGTCCAATATGTGCACACTGCTTAGATTTCCATGGCAACAAATCCACTCTGCATTGCAGGGATATTTTGGACCCTTAGAATTCTGAGCCAGCTCTTGAGTTCTTCATGAAACTTGTAGAGACTAGCCTTAGCTTTCCAAAGACACCAAGATCACCTCAAATGGATCATCAAGTCCCAAGTTATGGCCTAACCAAGGAGGAAAGGTCAAAATGCATCAAAATCCAAGAATTATTCATAATTTGCATTAAAGCCCAATGAGACCCAACAACATTAAACTCATCTAAAATACTAATATTGAGCACAATAAACATCTAATAAAGCCTAGTACAAAGCTAACATAAGTGTCTCAAATTGATTGATCAAATTCCCCCACACTTAAGCTTTTGCACTCTTGGGCAAAACACATAAGAACAAAACTAAAGAAAAACAAGAAACATCATATTATTAAACTAAAAGTATAAAAACTGATTATACCTAATCTAATCCACTTTCGTAGGAAAACACGATGGCACTTAGCATGTGCCACAAGCCTTTAAACCCCTAGGTGTCCCTAGTGGACGAGTTATAGTCTCGTGAGGGTTTACCAGGATGATACCCACAAACATGTAATACTTTATTTAATCAATGCAACTAATTTTTAAATACAAGCATTGTATCAAATTTAATCCATAATTAATAAGTCAAGTATGCTTAACAAAGAATAGTTGAATCAAACCAATTGAGACTAAAGTATAGCATAGTCATGCTTTAATTAGAAATAGGCATGTTCAAATTGAGTAGAATTCCTCACAAGTGACACTCAAATCTCACAAGGTGTTTAGGTTAACTATTTGCGCTCAACTCAGTCAAATTATAAAAGTATTTTACCATAGGCTTGCATATACATCAATTCTCCACTACTTAGATCAAATATATTGCAAAATCTAGAGGTTTTTCAAAAAGGTTGTAATGGGACTATAAGGTGAAGGAAGAGAACAATATAGATAATAGCAGGTTAAAACCAAAGAGAATAAAAGAGCATTGGGGAGTAACTCAAGTAGAAGGCATAAAATTTTACCCAAAACCATAAAATGCTCATTCTCTTCACATATTCCCTCCTTTTTCTATTATTTACTTTTTCAACCTTTTGGCTTTATTTTCTTTTATTTTTGGTTTTTTTTGTACCAAGCATTTCGCATCAGCACACCAATTCCCCCGCACTTAAATCATTGTAAGCAAAATAGCTCTGCCAATAGGAAAATCAATGCTCTCATATTCCCTAAGGTGAGGTAAAACATGGTTTTTCACACAAGGCTTGTAATGAACTAAGAACAAAGAATGGGTAAGTAGGCTCAGAGGGGGTTAACAATGGGATAAATGCGCCAAAGCAGCTAAGTCAAGAAAAATGCCTCTGTCATTTTCATGCAACATACAGACCAATGTAATCTCAAATCAATTCAATGCAAGTTCTAGAAAATAAATTCATAATTGACATCACTCATGAAAGAAAATAAACCAAGTGTAAGTATCAAACTTGGAAAAGCCCAAAACTCACAAAGGTATGGAACATTCACTCAATTCAACCATGCTTTCTTCCTAATATCCACAGTCATATACACATGTATATCATGAAAATGATTCAACTATAAACTGTTTTGCATACTTTTATTATCAATTAAGCTCAGATTCAGCACATGCTTGCATCAAAATTAATTGAAAAGATCAAAATGAAATTTTTTTTTTAATATGCAAGAACAAAATAATTTAAGACATACTATGAAATGCAAGTTAATATGCGTCTCAAGAGCAAAACTACTCCTTACTCTGCCATCATACATCTAATAAGCTAGTAACAATAAAGATTAGTTGGTTAATTTTTTTAAATTAAACTATGTACATGGTATTGTCAACTGTCCCTCCCCCCAACTAATTTAAAACATTGTCCCCAATGTCAAAATAAAGATAGGTAGAGTATAGAAGGTCTTACCAGAAAACTGTAAATCGGGCCTGAAATAAGAAAAATTACAAAAAAACTAAAACCATAAGAGAAAACAAAAATTCACAAGGACAAAGTCAAATCAAGTTTTTGCTTTTTGCTGCTGCTACCTTGTTCCCAATTCAGTGGAGTCATTGCTGGATAACGTTGTGGTACAAATTCATGTAGTTGATTAAGCAATTGTTCGGGGGTTGTAGCAGTTATAAGAATTTGATGTGTCGCTTGTGAGATGAACCTTTGTTCCCCAGCATGATCAAGAAAACAAAATAAACTGTCATAAAAACTATTAATATTTAATATACCTATGGGTTTGGGTGAAAGTTCAGCTGTGACCAGGATGTAATTTAGAAGAGCTCTTCCAAAGTTCCAAAACCACCAAGTAGGGCAATAAAGGCATCAGCATTTGCGATCATAATGTTCATGCGTTGGTGCATGTAAGATACCATTACTTCATCCCCTACTGTTTTTCCAGCGGGATTGCCAATAGCTAAAGGACTAGGAATGACACCAAGGACTTTGCCACCTCCTAAATGTGCAGCAGTGGCTACACAACCCATTAACCCAAGACTACCTCCTCCGTAAACTAAATGGATTTCTCTTTTAGGTAGCATTGGACCAAGATGGTTTGCAATATTTACAAACCCTTTATCCTTTCTAGGATTAGATCCACAAAAGACACTAACACTCTTGATCCGACGAACTGAAGTGACTTCCATTTTTTTTGTACTCTTACCTTATCAATGATCTGAAGAGAGCAAAGTACATTATTTAAAGGAATCAAAACTCAAATGTAATAATTACACCAATAAAGGAGGGGTAGATCCGTGTGTCAGGAAAGTTTGAAAATAAGCACATCAATGATAATAGCTATATGACAATGATAAAAGACTAATCTATATGTGTCAGAAGAAGTCTGAAAATATGCAACACATATTTCAAAAAAATACGGCTATTTATTTTAAAATTTTTTTTAATGAACATGAAGAAAAAGAAAAATAATACTTATAGGAGATGTGATTGTGGCTCACATTTTCCTCTGGTTTTACGTCCAGTAACGACTTGAATGTTCTCTATGAGCTGATGGTCGGTTTCCCATTCAATTTTCTTAAAAATTGGCAAACATGGTCTTTTTGGGTCAGATTCCCGAGACTATAACGCTCATGTTCATATTGGAATATTGGCCATAAATCGAGAAGTACTCTCTGCACATCTCCACTAGGATGCTTCTCAAGAGTAAATAGAATATTATCTAAAGACTCCTTACTCATGCTATCCTTAATGAAGTCAATTTTATCAAGTCGATTTATAGACGTCATTCAAATTGATCTGCATTTTGTGTAACAGGTCCATCTTGCACATTTATAGCAGACTCGTAACCTTTTTGCTCTTCTCTTCTTTGCATATGAACTTTTGCCTAGCCCTGGCATATATGAAATAAGAGCGTCAGAAAACTCCCCTATGATTCGGACCTTTGCTTCGATCAACCAATGTATATCTGCAGGAATGCCTTTGTGCATAAGCATCCTTAATCTCTCAAACCTTGCACAATAAATATTAGTTAAAGCATTTTGAGGGAGAGAAGGGAATCACTTGCGGAGGTTGACAAGTTGATTATCCATTTTGAAAGAAAGAAAGAAGAATGAAAAAAAATTGAGTAAACTTATATACAGATTTCAGTGTTTGTCGGTAACTAAAGGGATCGAAAAAGATTTTCACAGAGTACTGTTATCCACCATTTAACCGGTGAAAAATCATCTGTCAATGAAAAACAAACAAAATTAAGATAGAAAAATCAAACTCTGATAGATTTTCTTGCTTGGTACTGATTTTCTGTCTCGATTCCTGTGATTGCAAATAAGTCAAAGTTGGAAAGATGAAAGAGTTAGAAAACTTGGGTTGCCTCCCAAGAAGCGCTACTTTTAATGTCATCAGCCAGCGTGATTGAAGATTTTGCACGATCGATGGGTCCTCCCTAACAATGATTGAATCTCTGGCCATTGACCTTAAATGTGGCTTGAATTTCTTTTTTTTACAAAATAGTGATCAATCATGGTAGAGGACCTCCTGTAGTTGAACCTCCTCCACGAGGTTGTCATGGGCTCCTTCATAAAAATTCTTGAGGCGATGACCATTGACTTTGAATACTTTGTTGGTGGCCTCACTCTTAATTTCTACTGCACCATGAGGAAAAATGTTAGTAACAACAAAAGGACCGTCCCACCTAGACCTTAATTTACCAGGCATCAACTTAAGGCGAGAATTAAACAAGAGAACTTTTTGCCCAACTGCAAACTCCTTCCGAAGAATAAACTTATCATGGAAGGCTTTGGTCTTTTCTTTGTAGAGTCGGGAGCTCTCATAAGCATCTAGGCGGATCTCTTCCAATTCCTGTAACTGCAACTTCCGCTGTATGCCAGCTCCGGCCAAATTCATGTTGCATTGCTTCACTGCCCAAAATGCTTTGTGCTCAATCTCTACTGGAAAATGGCATGCCTTACCATAGACTATCCGATATGGAGACATCCCGATCGAAGTCTTGTAATCGGTCCGATAAGCCCAAAGAGCATCCTCAAGCCTCATGCTCCAATCCTTCCGATTAGGTTAGACTGTCTTTTCAAGTATGTGCTTAATCTCTCTATTGGAGACCTCAGCTTGACCATTAGTCTGGGGATGGTAAGGTGTAGAAACTTTATTCCTCATCAATCCCTCCATGCTCCAGTTACAGAAATGGGTGCCTTGATCGCTGATGATAGCCCTCGAGATTCCAAACCTGCAAAAAATCTGTGATATAACAAAATCCACAACAACATTGGGATCATCAATCCGAGTGGCTTTAGCCTCCACCCATTTTGATACATAATCAACCGCTAGCAAAATGTAAACATAACCAAAGGAAACAGGAAAAGGTCCTATGAAATCAATACCTCATACGTCAAAGATTTCACAATACAGTAGAGGTTGCTGGGGCATCTCATTCCTGCGAGAAATGTTCCCTGTTCTCTGACACTGTTCACAAGACTTACAAAACAAATATGCATCATGAAACAATGTAGGCCAATATAAACCAGAGTCTAAAACTTTCCAAGCTGTACATTGATGCCCAAAATGTCCACCATATGCAAATGCATGACAAAAGCTAAGAACAGAATGAAACTCATGATTAGGCACACATCGCCTAATAATTTAGTCACTACAAAATCGCCACAGATATGGATCATCCCACACATAATATTTTGATTCACTTTTAAGTTTATAAATTTATGCACGAGTGAAATGCGGGGGAAAAACTGTAGCAACCAAGAAATTCACCATATCAGCAAACCAAGGGAAGGTGTTCTTACCTTGCAACTGCATAAGCTGCTCATCTAGGAAGGAGTCCTATATAAGGAAGGGATTTGAAGCCCTCTCAATGCGGCTCAAATGATCTGCCACTAGGTTCTCTGCTCCATTCTTGTCACGGATCTCTATGTGAAACTCCTGGAGCAGTAGCATCCACCTTATTAGTCGGGCTTTGCCTTTGGCTTCTTCGAAAGGAACTTGAGAGCTGCATGATCAGTAAACACAACAACCTTAAAACTAAGCAAATATGATCTAAACTTATCCAAAGCAAAAACAATGGCTAAAAGCTCTTTTCGGTTATGGTATAGTTGGCCTGAGCAGCATCCAGAGTTCTAGAAGCATAGTATATCACATGAGAAGCTTTCCCTACTCTCTGTGCCAAGACTGCTCCTACTGCATAGTTAGAAGCATCGCACATCAATTCAAAAGGCAATGTCCAGTCAGGTGGCTGGATGACAGGGGTATTGGTCATGGCCTGCTTCAAGTGGTTGAAAGCTGCCTTGCACTTGTCATCAAAATTGAACTTTACATCTTTCTGCAATAAGTGAGAAAGTGGAAGGGCAATCTTGCTGAAGTCGGCAATGAAGTGCCTTTAGAAACCAGCATGACCAAGAAAAAAACGCACTTCCCGCACACACGTGGGGTAAGATAAGCAAGTAATTACATCAATCTTGGTAGGATCTACCTCAATGCCCTTACTGGATACTACATGGCCTAAAATTATATCTTGTTCTACCATAAAATGGCATTTCTCAAAATTTAGCACAAAGTTAGTCTCAATGCATCTATACAGCACCCTAGATAAGCTAGTTAAACATGAATCAAAAGAACTATAGACAGTGAAGTCATCCATAAATACCTTCATGCACTCCTTTAAGAAATCAGAAAATATGCTCACCATGCACCGTTGGAAGGTACCAGGGGCATTGCAGAGGCCGAAAGGCATCCGTCTGTAAGCAAAGGTGCCGAAGGACAGGTAAATGTGATCTTCTCCTGATCCTCAGGTGGAATGTAGATCTGGAAGTATCCAGTGTAGCCATCCAAAAAATAGTAATGGGACTTACCAGCCAATCGTTCTAGCATCTGATCAATGAACGGAAGGGGGTAATGATATTTCCGAGTGGCTTGGTTAAGGCGTTTGTAGTCAATGCAGACTCTCCAGCTATTCTGCACTCGGGTTGGAATGAGCTCATTCTTCTAGTTGGCCACGACAGTCACTCCGGATTTCTTTGGAACCACTTGCACCGGGCTCACCCACTTACTGTCAGAGATGGGATAGATAATGCCAGCCTGAGAGAATTCAGTCACCTCTGGGGTTGTCTCACTAGTTTAGTTTTCGCCTCAAGTAATATCCTGTGCATGCATATGGGGGGTTAATACCAGGAATGTCTACAAGTGTCCAACCAATTGCCTTTTTGTGTTGCTTCAAGACTTCCAATATTCTGGTTTCTTGTTCAGATTGGAGGTGTTTTGCTACTATGACAGGTAATTGCTCATCTTCTACAAGGAAAACATATTTGAGATGGTCAAGCAGTGGCTTCAATTCTAATTTAGGTGGTTGCACAATAGAGGGAAGTATGCTGCTGGTGGAATTAAGTTCTGCAGGTGCTATAATTTATGTATCTACAAAATCAGTTGCTACAGAATCTGATTCCGCTTAATCTGCATGATCTGCACAATTCACATCAATTGCTATAACAGAATGGTCAGCACTCAACTGCAGCAATCTCAGAACATGCATTACACAAAACAACACCATTGCAACCAGTGCATATAGAATCAGAAAATCCATCAAAGTCAGCAGCACACAACACATCATATGCAATATCAATCAAATCAGCAAGGACATCAATATGAAAAACAGAATGCTCCTCCATGGGATGTTTCATAACATCAAAGTGTTAAACTGCACAATGGAGTCACCAAACTCCATGGAAAGAGTTCTTGCATGCTCAATCTTCATCCGAGCTGTCTTAAGGAAAGGTCTCCCCAAAATGAGTGGAGCCCTAGTGGTTAGTGATTCCCCCTCCATTTCCAGAATGTAGAAGTCTGCAGGGAATATTAATTCACCCACTCGCACTAGAACATCCTCAATTAGTCCGGCTGGATAGGCATTGCTCCTATTTGCCAACTGAATCACTACACCTGTGGCATGCAAAGGTCCAAGTCGAAGAGAGTTAAATACAGACATAGGCATAACATTAATTGAAACACCTAAGTTTAGCATGACATTTTCAAATTTCGAGTTGCCTATTATGCATGGAATGGTAAAAGTCCCTAGATCTTTGCATTTCTGTGGCATAGGTTGAATGAGGGTTGAGATGTTCCGGCTCATGCTAATTCTCTCATTGTCTTTCAGCCGCCTCTTATGTGTGCAGAGCTCTTTCAGAAACTTGGCATACCTAGGAATTTGCTTAATCGCATCCAACAATGGGATGTTCACCTCCACCTTCCGAAAGGTCTCCAGAAGCTCTTTATCTTTCTCAGCATTATCTCCTCTTCTAGATTGGACTGCTCTATGTGGGAAAGCAAGTGACACTGCACAAATGTTCTTTCGCTGCACAAGTGGTACAGAATTTGCAGAATCTGATTTTTCTATTGCAAAATGTGGTTTATGTGCAGAATCTGTATTTTGATTATCTACAGAATTGGACACATATACTACAGAGTTGGTTGCTGCCGCTGAATCTGTAAAATCTGCAAAATTCGAATTCTGTTGTTGCTCAGCTTGTAAGGATTTCCCATACCTCAAAGTAATAGCACTGATATTCCCTTTTGGATTTGGAATTGTTTGTGCAAGAAGTTGACTACTGCCTTGAGCTTGTAACTGATTCATAGAGGAAGCTAATTGACCAATTTGTGTCTCCAATTTTTTAATTGTGGCAACAGTACTTTTTTGGAATTGGAGATTGTTGGTAACAAGTTGCTTCATCATATCCTCTAATGAAGGCTCAGATTTTGGTGTTGCATTTGCTTGCTGCTGCTACTGCATAATAGGTTGTTGCTGCATATTTGATTGAAATGGCCTACTAGTTCTAGCATGGGATTGAAATTGCTGCTGCCTCATTGGTTGCTGTTGGAAAGGCTGCTTATATTGAATTGGTTGTTGGGCAGTGGCATTGCCATATCTCAGATTTGGATGATCCCTCCAACCAGGGTTGTAGGTGTTGGAGAATGAGTCATATCTTTGCTGCTGCTGCTGAAATTGAGGTTTACCAAGAAAAATTCCTGCTACAGCAACATATTGGTCTGGAAAGGCAGAACCATCATCTTGCAATGTGGGGCATGAATCTGTAGGATAGGATGAGCTAGAGCATATACTGCAAACTCTTGCAGGGGTCTACACAGGTGGTTTGTGTTGTCCCATTGTCATTTGTATGACCAAAGAAATGAGCTCATCTAATCTATGTTCTATCCTTTGTTGATCAGCATGTGAAGAGGTAATAACTTCATTGACTACTCTGGTTGTAGCACCCACTCAAGTACCAAATTGCTGAGAATTTACTGCCATGTTTGCAATTAAGTTTTTGGCAGCAGCTGGAGTTTTATCTACCAATGCTCCACCACTTGCAGCATCAATCATACTCCTTTCCATTGGCATCAACCCTTCATAGAAGTATTGGGTTAGCAGTTGATCACTAATTTGATGGTGTGGGCAGCTTGAGCACAATTTCTTGAATCTCTCCCAATACTCATGGAGAGTTTCACCACTGATTTTCCTTATGCCACAAATATCTTTTCTTATTGCAGCAGTTCTTGATGCAGTAAAGAACTTCTCCAGAAACAGTCTTTTCATGTTATTCCAAGAAGTGATGACAGCAAGTTGTAAGTAATACAACCAATCCTTAGCAGCACCATCCAAGGAGAAAGGAAAGACCCTCAGCTTGATGTGATCTTCAGCTATTCCATGAGGTTTCATGGTGGAACAGACAACATGGAACTCCTTCAAATGCTTATGTGGATCTTCACCTGCAAGACCATGAAACTTGGGCAGCAAGTGTATCAATCTAGATTTCAACTCAAAATCAACATTAAGTTCAGGATATTTAATACACAAAGGTTGATAATTCACATCAGGTGTAACCAATTCCTTAAGGGTCCTATTATTATAGTCAGCCATAGTAAAATCAGCAGACTCAGTATCAGACACTAAAGTACTAACAGAAGCAGACTCAACAAGATTAAAAGAGTCAACAAGATTAGGTGCAATGTCAAGTTCAAGTCCAATTCTAGAAGTAATTCTATTAGCTCTATGAATGCTACTACTAGTCCTATGAATTCTATGAAGTGTATGAAATGTTCTATCAATTTCAAGATCAAATGAATGCAATGTACTAGGATCAGACTTAGTCATACAGCATGCAGCTCATAAGAAGGTATAGGAAAGCAATAACAACTCAAACACTAAAAATTCCTAAAACAAATACTCCAAAAAAATAAAAATAAAAATAAAAACAGTATCAAATAAATTTTAAAAATTATGGAACCACCACAAGATGAAATCTACACAAAAATATTATCCAAAAAAATAATAAAAAATCTAAAAAAAATTGAAAAAGTGGTCTAAACGATGGAATTTTGGCTAAAATAAGGGTGACCTCACTATAATTAGTGAGCCTTTCTCAAAATAATGTTTTCCATTAGTGTGCCAAAATTCAGGTCAATCAGAGATACTTTACTGAACCGAAATTCTTAACACGATGCCCTTTACCCAAGTTCAGCCGAATTCCATTTGAAAAAGCTTCAAAAACAAAACAAACACAATTGTTAAAGTTAGATGAGTTCTTGAAATGATCAAATAGTTGGCTTGGATCCCCAGCAACGGTGCCAAATTTGACAAGAGGTTGTCGAGACCCGTCAAATAATAAAAATTACCGGTTCACAAACTAATTTGTAGTCTAGAGATGAACCGAATCGTCTCTCAAGGATCCAAAAACAAATATTTAATTAGATCAAGATAATTAAAAAGGGGGTTTTTGTTGTTGATTAACAAGATTGACAAAAGTACGAGATTTAAAATTGTAAACAAATCTAAAGAAGCAACCAATCCAAGGAAATTTACCGATCTTGAGTTTTAATCCATCATTGATCACAATACATCCACTTAATTGATAATCATGCTCTTGGCCTTAGATCAAATCAAGAAGCCTCAACATGATCCAAGAATCCTTTACTAGATAAGCATCTAGGATTTGATTAACCAAGATTAGATAAAGTATGCATCATCCAATATAGATTAACATAAGATCCAAATTTTAACCAAGCTAAACAATCCATCAAAAAGCTTTCATATATTGTTTAGTCTTTGTGATCCTCTTTGAATACATGATAATAAAGCTATTATCACATCATCATCTAAATCAAATTAAGCAATTTAATCTAGATAAAAATGAAAAGAGGAATAAGAGAAACTTAAATAACAATTAAGCAATATGAACAAGCGAAACAAGATCTCCAAATTAAACATCAAGATGGCTAATCCCTTGGATTGATTATAAGAGCCTAGCCTTCCATGGATGGGAAGGAAGAACTCATAAGTAAAAGAACAAAAACGAAATTGTAAAGAGAATGGAGAAGAAGAAAAAGAAAACTCTCACAAATACTCAAACTTTCTTCAAACTTACTTAAAATTGAATGATGTATAATACAAAGAGATTGGCTCTATTTATACTAATCCTAGAAGCCAATTTGTAATTGAAAATAATCTGAATGCAAGCTGTAAAATCATGGAAATTGTCAAATATGGAAGCTTGATGCATGGTTTGTGGGTTGGTGCAAGGTAGGTGGGTTGGTGTATGGTTGGTGGCTTTTAGTCAGCAACTCTTATCCAACTTCCAGCTTGATTTTCATGACCTAGACGGTGCATTTTGGCTTGGAGGTCTTCATGAAAGTTGTATCCAGTTGCCTCCTTAAAATTTTGGCGTTGGAATCATGTCATTTGGACTTTTAGAACTCCAGATATGCTAAAAACACTGCACCTACCTCAAGTTAGGTTGGCAGAATGTGTTTCCAAATTCAAACCAACTTTTAGCTTCATAATCATGCCTAAAACGATTTCGATTGACTAAATGGTCTTCAGTGAAGTTGGAGATATGGGTCTTATCTTTCTAGTGGCCAAGTTTCAAGCCAAGAGGAAGCCTATAGCCCACTATATAGTGCAATATGTACACACTGCTTAGATTTCCGTGATAGCAAACCCACTTTGTATTGCAGGGATATTTTAGACCCTTTGAAGTTCGATCCAGCTCTTGAGTTCTTCATGAAACTCTTAGAGCCTTGTCTTAGCTTTCCAATGACTCCAAGATCACCTCAAATGGATCACTGAGTCCTAAGTTATGGCCTAACCAAGGAGGAAATGTTAAAATGCATCAAAATCCAAGAATTATTCATAATTTGCAATAAATCCCAATGAAGCCCAACAACATTAAACTCATCTAAAATACTAATATTTGGCACAATAAACATCTAATAAAGTCTAGTACAAAGGTAACACAAGTGTCTCAAATTGATTGATCAACGCTCCTTCGATGGTTGCAGCAACGAGATAGGGTAGTTTTATAATTTATTCAGTCACAAAGTATAATTATATTAAAAAAAGAAGATAAAATATAAAATAATTATAATTTAATACATGAAAATAATCTTCACTGTACACATCTTCATTTAAAAAATTAATGATAGATATCAAATAGTATATCTATACACTATAATCACATGGTGTACCGTAGAAATGACATCTAATTGATTATGAAAAAAGTAAGAAGTGTTAAAAAGATTTATAAAATATATTAAATATTAAATTGATAGCTAATTGTTTGATATATTATTTACCTTTCCTTAATATATTTGTATAGATATCTCATATGATGTGTTAAAACATTTAATAAAGTATTAAAATATTATAAATTAAATTTTAGTATATATTGTTGACTAGAAGAAAAACAGATAATCAAACTTAATTAGTTTAGTATAATTTAAAATTAGTAGAATATTGTTTTACCATCGATAATTTAAAATAGTCTAGAATAGATATAGATTAAATTAGAAGATATTAAATTAGTGGATAATTGACAACTGTTTCACTGCATAGAGATACAACTACTTTACCCCTCTTTCTGAGACCTTTCTTTCTTCCTCTTCTTCCATTCTCTGTACATTTTCTACATCTCTGTTCAGTGCACATTCTCCCCGTTTCATTCAGTAACCAATTTTTTCACAGATATTGCACATGCAGCCATCAAAATAGGTCATTTCCTTTCTCTCTTTTCCTCTCACTGATATTTGAGTTAGCACTTCTATAAGTAAAAAACAATATTAAAAAAAAAGCACAAACACACGCTAGAATTGGTTAACAAAATTGTTAAAAATTTGACATAGCGGCCACAAAATGGGAACTTGGCTGAGAAAGTGAGGCCAAATAAATTATGGAAGATTCAAAAAAGCTAGAGAAGAAGATAGAAGTTAACAGCATAGCATTTGCCAACTTACATATATAATTCATTACATGACTATGACAAAATTAAGTTTGTGTTTAATCCTTCCATCAATGCCTTTTCTTTTCTGTCATTTCATGTAATTCTCCATTTGTGAAAAAGAGAGCCTTTTGCACGCTGCTACATGGTGGCTTAATCCCACTTCACGCACTGTAGGTTCTATCCAAAAAGAAGAACTCTTCTATCTACTTTTCTTTTGAAAAACTCTTGGTTTGGGAAAGGGTAAGTTTTAGAAAAACTAAAATTAAAAATAGTATGTAAAATTTCTTTATAGACTATCATATTTAAAACCCATCATGATTATATGTTATTTGCAGGCATTCATAGGCATCTATAAGCAAAATGCCAAACAACAATTTTTTACTATAACAAACATGCAGATCATGAAGAACAAGTCTAAGAGATTCATGAACACATTGTCTAGGACATAAGTTCCAAATGCAAGGATATTGTGACTTAATCCTTGGTAAGCTCAAGAACCTTTAATTTCAAAATTATTGCACTCAAATGGCTAACAAATATTTTACTTGCCCAAAAGAAAATTAGTACTTGAAAATTAATGCTAAAATATTAAAAGAACTCTTTGGAATGAATAGATTTTTCAAATTGCACCTTTCAGAAAAATTGGAAATAGCGTTCTTTTTAGAAATCCCTTGTAGATAGGAAGCTTGTAGTCCACTATAGACTATAAGAGCATTTGTTTTTCATGTTTTTCACTCACAGAATGCTCATGTAGTCTAGTACATTGAGGTTGTAGTCGACTACATACAGGTGTTGTTTGCCAAAGTTTGACGTTATATTCAAATTTGAATATTGGCTTTTAGATTTACTTTCTAGAGAGCAATTGTATCATCTTTTGTAGTCAATTACAAGGTTTTGAAAATTCGATTTCCACATTCTACCACTTGGAATTCTTTTGAAATTCATTCTAGTGAACTATTGTAGTCAACTATACAAGCATTGTTGTCGACTCCATAGTGCATGTGTTAGTCAAGGGCAACCATCATACAAGAGGGGGGTGAATTGAGTGATCACAAATTTTAAGACTAGCTTGAGATTTTGTGCATTTTGATGCACCCAATCAATAGATGCAGCGAAATAAATATATTTCACAACAATTCATGATTTTATATTACTAACAATTCATATAATGCATAATATCAATCACATATAAGTATATAGAACAATGTAAATTATAGTGTGATTAATTGGAGACTAGTGCGAAATAAACCAAGATAGAAAATCACTTAGTTGAAACCTTGTAGTAGACTGCAAGTAGTGTGTAGTTAACTACAATGAGCCCCTAAAAGTAGTTTTGCAAGATCAACAAATAAAACACTACTTTTGAGTTTCTAGTAGTCTTGTAGTAGACTACACTTTTCTTGTAGTAGACTACAATTTGCTTCTGTGAGCAAATTGAGTTTTAAATGAATGTCTTGTAAAGATTTGTCAATCAATGTAGATAGCTTGAGTATATCTTAAATGTATAAATCAAGCAAACAAGATATATATCAAGTTCTAATGATCTAAGTAGAAATATCACAAGATATGTAGTAGATCAACAATTATAGTAATCATGAGAATTCAACAAATAAGTAGTTAAATGTAAATTGCTAGAATGTAAACAGAGTAAGGGATAAGAGAGTGCAAACAATATTTTACTGGTTCAATCACTTCTTGTGATCAACATCCAGCCCTAAGATCATCCACTTAAGGTTTCCACTATTCTTCAAGCTTGTAACTTAGGTGCTTGAGAAAATTTTACAAAAGCAAAGCAGTCCTCACACTTTGGGATCCTCCACCCTTATGCTTGAGCTTCTTTCTTTTCTCTTCAAGGGAAATCTATCCTTGAACTCTCTTGAGGGATTATCTACCCTCTTACAAGTATATATGATTGATAGAAAATGATAAACTCTCTCAAAGAGTAGATAATATAAATTGAAGAACTAATAGATAGAGAGATTATGAAAATGAAGAGCTCAAATGTTGATTTTGATAGAAAATGATCAAATCCTCATAATGATTTGCAAATGGGTGTTCATCAACTTGTTAATGCTTTAATCTTAGCTTCTATATATAGCCCAAGTGATAAAATAGTTGTTGGTGGTGTTTAGGAAAGATTGATTACGAAATCTAGCCGTTTATAGCCGTTACAAGCTATTCTAGCACTTTGTAGTCGACTACCAGTCCTCTCTGAAAAGTAATTTTTAAAATATAACACTTTGTAGTCGACTACAAGGTCTTGTAGTTGACTACAATCCATTTCTAGTGGTCTTGTAGTCGACTACAATTCCACTTGGAAAAATAGTTGTTTTTAAATGATCATAACTTTTTCGTTTCTTAACCAATTTAAGCAAATGATCATGCGTTGGAAAGTTCTTTGAGTGTACTTTCATATGAGACAAGTTTAAGATCAAAACTCAAAGTATTTTAAAAGTTATGATAAAAATAGTGATCATAGGTCAGCTTTCCAAAGTCTTGTAGTCGACTACAAGTCTTGTGTAGTCGACTACAACTCTTCTCAGGAAAGTAGTCTTTTAAAAATATCATAACTTCTTCGTTTCTTATCGAAATTAAGCAAATGACCATGCGTTGGAAATCTCTTTGAGTCTACTTTCATATGAAATAAGTTTCAGATCAAAACTCAATGTATTTTTAAAGTTATGATAAAAATAGTGACCATAGGTCAGCTTTCAAAATTCAGATTTGACTATTTTTCATAGTTTTGAAATATCACCAATACTAACTTTGCAAAACTTGTTTGTTGGGCATTTTACCAAGTTAAAAACATTTGTCAAGTTTGAATAAAGATATTTGAGCTCTCTTCATGTAAAACATCTATCCTTACAAAGGAGAATTGCCTATAAGATAATATATACCCAAATGAGTCATTAGGCTTCTTGATGCAATCCAAGCTTCCAAAAAATTCTTTTCTTCAAATCTTCCAAATGCTTGCATCTCTTCATTCTCCTTCTTGTTGAGTTGAGCATAAATAGGATCTTTCACTTTCTTATTCCAATGCTCACTCTTGGTACTTGGATTATCCTACAAAGCATAACTCACTTGAAAACTATGGTTAGTCCAAATCCATAACTCAATATGCATGATTCACATGTTTATAACTCTATAAAGTTCTTCATGCATATATGATTTACATATAGACATATATCCAATAAGTAATTAAATCACTTATCAAATACATTGATATGTTCTATAAATGATGCTACACATAACTCAATGCATGATTCTTATAACAAGAAAAACAAGATAATGTATAGCCATGCATTATCCAATATAGTTCATTAAACAAATATGTAGCATATTCTTAATCCTTTTTGCAATGCATTTGTCATCATCAAAACATAACATAATAAACCATTGGGGCAAACATATTTCCACAGCATGTATTGCAAGTTTAGCATTCTTTTTTCCAGGTTTAAATTTTTTATCAGAAGACTTTTGTAAATTTATTAATTTTTTTATAAAATTATTTTTAATTTAGTTATTATATTATTTTCAAAATTGTTAAATTTTTTATGATAAAAGTAAAGAAAAAGAAAATAGAAATCTTGCCTAAAAGCAATTTCATTTTGTTTTATGACAAATATCAATCACAAATATTATCATATAAAAGTTATTTAGACAATTCGGTCATAAAATCAGTTACAAAAATATTTTATTACTTTAAATTTACATTTGTGTCCAAAATATCAGTCACAACTCACAAGAACAATTTCATTTTGCTTTGTGACCGAAATATTAGTCACAAATATTACATATAATAGTTGTCTAGATAATTTAGTCACAAAATCGGTCACAACAAATATTTTATTACGTTAACTTTTTAATTAGTGAACGAAATATCAGTCACAACTTAAAAGAGAAATTTCATTTTATTTGTGACCGAAATATTGGTCATAAATATTTACATATAAAAGTTGTGTAGATAATTTGGTCACAAAAAGTCATGCACCTAAAGGCGCCAAAAAATTGTGACCGATTTACCAATTGATCTTGTATTAGTCACAACTTTACATTTTTTCAATAATCTTAAGTAACATTGGTTAGAATTTCGGTCACAAGTGTGACAAAAAAAATCGGTCACAAATTTGCTATTTTCTTGTAGTGACAACAATCATATTGAACCGATTCAAGCCCAAGTTCAGTAACCAAAGAGTTAGGTACACGTGACCCAAGAGAATTTGTTTCCTATAATATTCTTATAACATCATTATAAGTATCATGAGATAAATTATGGTCAAATTTAAGGCTCAACATTTGAATAACAAGAGATAACTCTAATTGAGTTTCACAATCAAACCATAAAGGTTGTGATGCAACATTCAATATGCTAACAAATTCTTCAGTCTCATCATTAGGGGGTTCCACATTACTCTCATCAAAATGACTCCTAAATTCTAGAATGTCTACTCTAGCCACAACATATACCATGTGTTGATATTGATTAACTACATCTTCATTTCCAACTCTAGTATAAGGAGAAGAACTGAGCCTGGAATTGTTGCCAAACCCAAATACCGTAGGTTTGAATAATCTTTCATAAATTAAGGTGTAATCTTACAATTTCAGGAACTAACAATTTTCCACTATAACAATTACAACATGAACACCTAATTGTTCCATCACTCAAATATTGCGAAGACTGGCATGCAAAATTAATAAAATCAAGAACCCCAGTAAAAAATTCTTCTATAAGACCTTTCTACCAGGAGTAACTTATCCATCTATGATTTTCAAGAATTTCCATAATATGAAGTATCAAGCAAGCAAGATACAAAATTAATTATCCAAACATAAAAGATGCATTTACAACTACCATAACATACCAAATTCAAATCAAACCAAGACATACTGAATTCAATTCAATAATCATAATTTTGTCATAGTTAAGCATCAATATGTTTTAAACTAATCAAGTCAAAATTAGTAATGGGAGGAACAACATAACATGATGATGTTAGAATTCGAGGTCAATAGAGGGATTGTTGTTGGAGAAAGCATTGCTGGAGGAGAAGCTGTAGAGAGGAAGCTTCCAACTTGAGAGAATACAGAGAGGAGAAAATGTAAGCATATGAAGGAGAATGCAGTGGAGAGAAGAAAAAATGAGAGAAGAGGAAGGGTTATGTGAGTTAAGCAGTTTCGACTAAATGGCCCTAGATACTCTTTCCAATGGCATTTTAAATTTTTCGGCGGTCCTAGCCACCAAAAATGGGCGTTCACCATCTTGGTTCTCCATTTGCTGTCGTTAATTTATTTATTGTTAATAATTTTGGTGTCCAAAATATTATCAAATTATTTTGGCCTCTAGAAATCTTCTAGCAAAATGTTTTTGAAACAAATTTGTATTTCGACATATGGATCGCTGAAATTATATTCTCAGTCGTTTGGCCGCAAAAATAAGAAAGGCCGCTAATAATGTAAAATCATTTCAGGCGACTTCGCATCCTCTGAAAAAAGTCATCAAAATATCGCCATTTTCTTATAGTATGTGTGTGCCTCACTAGACTTTGGGCAATTTATAGCTGAAGCATATGAACATCCCAATCCCAAATTACTATATTTAAATTGCAAATCGTTTACCTACGTCTTCCCAAATCTCTATAATTAATGAGACATTAATTGATATTTGAATTCAAATTTGTTTCCTTATATATATATTTGTTATTAATTTTTAGGAAAATGGATATCAAACAATAAATATCTCTATAGACTATATATGAAGTTTCCAGCAATTGTCTCATGTGTGGTGTGGTTTGTTGCAGTAGTCACACCACACCTAAGATGGTTCATCGTTGTTGGGATATGGAAGTTTGGAGGAGAAGGGAGGGGAGAGGTCATTTTTCATTTCTAAATTGAGTGAATTATAAAATATTTATAAAATAGAATAAGAGATCATTGGAAGGTTATGTGATGATCTCTCATTTTATTCCTCTTATTTTAAATTTTTTTAAGGAAATGGAATGCTTACGTAAAATGAAAAATTATCCCACCTCTCCCTTCCCTTCCCTTCCAAACTTCTTCATCCAAACATATCCTAAGTTAACTTTCAGTTGACCAACTTTTCACAAGTTAGTTGATTCTCATCTTGGATCAATATGCAATTCTTTAGTGGTGTTTGGGTGGTTTAACTTGTAGCTTAACTAGTTTCCATCTCCATCATCCCAGAACTTAGGAATATACCATCTCTTGGCATCATGATACCTAAAAATACTTAAAATACAAGCCTTTTGCATATGTTAAGTATTAGGTCAAATGAATTTTTGATAACAAATATTAATAAGGCACAGTGAATATAACAGAATTAACTTAGTTCATTCATTACATCAACTATTTCTCGAAAGGTTTGTTGTCATTAAAATCAACCAAATTAAGTGGTTGTATGAATTGTATTGTTGGTAAGAAGGAAGGGCCACAATAAGTCGATCTAAGCCCCAAAACAAAGAAAAAACCTAGAACTACAAGGGGCAACGCAATATCTATTTGATTGGCTAGTAGTGAAGAAACACCACTAGGAGCAGTGTGGAGAATTCATTAAGTCACCAACATGTTGCTCTCCCTCTTTTACTAATCAGTGTGTAAATTGATTTGTAATAAATATGCTTCAATTTGACCTGCCAATTTCTGTGTTGGAGCCTCTGAACTAACAAGAAGCTAAGAATTAGTCTCCAAATTAACAAACCTGAAGCCCTTATCCCATGCAATTACTCCTTCAAAGACAGCCAGCAACTCTGCAACAATGGATGTGTATTGACCAACTCTCTTATAAAACCTCAATGACCACTCACCCTGTGAACAACGTATGACTCCCCCACACCCTGCCGGGCTTGGGGTATGCCCAATCTTAGCTCTATCTGTGTTAATAGTTAACCACATATCAGCAAGTGAAAGTGTGAAACCCAAGAAATCATACGGGTTTGATAAAGTCCGCCAGACACTAAACACAGTAACACGCATCCAAATTCTGAGACTCGTGATTTTTTATTTGATTTCAAAGTAATACAACATAATGATACTATGATGTACGGATATTTTAAAATTAGTGACATATCTGTATCGTACCCGTATCCGATATCAATATTCATATAATACTGCTGCATCCATATTTGTGTGGTACTCCTATTTTTTTATTTTAAATACCTATCACCCTCAAGATACTACTACTTGAAAAATTCGAAATATGGATTCATGTTTCGTTTTCACCAATTACCTTTCTTAAAACATATTCTCACTCTTGCAATCTTCTCATCCTCAAAATTATAATAAATTGGTGAAGAATTTCAACGATTTCAAAGTTTGTTTTGTTTACATGTATAAATATAAATATATTTTATTCTATATGCATTGCCCTACTTGTATTTTAATTTTTTTTAAATTAACGTATTTACATATTGTATCGTATCAGATATTCGTACTCGTATAACATACATAATGAATAATACTTATTGGGGCAGTGAGAAAGTCACTGCTGGAAGCATTACACGCACTCTAGACAAAGCATAAGGCACTGACTTTTAACTTCTTATCCAATGAATAACAACCATATCTAGACTTTTGCTCGCCAGTTATGTTCAACAATTTCTTAAGCGATCAAATTTGTCAAATAACAACGTCACTGCTACAGTGTGTGGACCCTTAATCAATTCGGGCATGCCCATTTTGGGACTAATGGTTTGGTACTGGATTTTCCCCCCTGAAGGAATAGATATCTCAAATAAAACATCTTCAATGAAAGAAGTCACTACACACAAATGAAATATCTGAATTATTATATCTAGGCAGAAAAGAGAAGTGCAGCCAACTGCCAACATGTCCAAATCCAAATACACAACAGAGCCTATCTATAAATGATAAATCCAATAAATGGATACTGTCACAATATATATAATATAGACAGAAAAATATAAGTCTCATGTGTATAATCAGAAATACAGGAATCCGATATGTACTACTTATCAATTGAAGAAAGCCAAGCCAATGGACAAGAGTGTGACTATATATCCACAGACAACCGTAGATGGGGCAGAGCTGAATGGTGCAAAAGCTGAAGCTGACGGTCCAAGGGAAGTGGGAGATAAGGCACCTTCTGGGGAGAGGGCAGTGCCACTGGAGCTATTGGCAGTGACATTAATAGCTAGCTTCTGTCCCAAGGCACAGTGGTGCGGGTAAGTGCTTGTGAAGAAATGCTCTCCACTGGTGTTGAGGATGATTCTAGTTGGACTACGTGTATAAACAGCAATAGTATTGTTTGTTTCACACTTCTCATAAACTTCCTTGGTGACCACCGCAACATCTTGTGTTCCTTCTATGTAGTAAAAAACTGCAGCACAAGGGAAATTAGCTAGTGATCACATCAAGATATCAAAGAAGCAGAGAGATTAAAAAAGTCCTTTCTATTCCAGTTTTGAGTTTATACCAAGACTATCTCCGATTATAAATGTTTTCCTGAGAGCCCATAAGGCATATGTAATATCACCACCTGGGGGCACAATCCACCCCAACTTGTCACCAACAGTGTAGTTGAATGGCCCTCTTGGAGAAGGAATAGGTGAATGACCTGGACCATAGACATGAATGGCTAGCTTTTGACCCAAAATGCAGTGCTGGTCCAAGGTGCTTATGAAATAGTAGTCACCAGTAGCATCCAAGGTGAAATTTGCAGGGCTAGTCTTCTTAAGGGAGATTGGGTTCGTTGTATTGCAGCTCTCGAATGCTTCCTTTGTGACTCTTGCTACGTCTTGTTCCCCGTTTGTGAAATTGAATACTGAACCAAAAATAAATTTGTAAGAGAAGACAAGCATCTTTAAGCCACAAACTTAATTGTTAATAGACATGGAAGGTGTATCAAATAACACTTACTGAGGATGTCTCCAACATCGAAGTCCTGCAATGAGGCCCAAGCATCATAAACTATAGGGCCCCCAAGAGGAATTTTCCATCCCAAATCCCCTCCAACGACATGCACTTTCTCTGCAGTTGTATTTTGCAACAAAGAACACACTGCCAAGGCCAGAATGGCCAATTTCGCAATCTTCCTAAAAGCCATTTTTGCTTTGTTCCCTCAATACCTTTTGTGTCCCTACGCTAACCGTGTTATTATCTTTTTATAGATGTATCATTAAAAAGCCAGAGCAAATTAGTGAAAGGTTTTGTTAATAGGTGATGTTGACTCAAGCTGAATTTAACAAGCAACTAAATGCAATTGCCCTACCCCTTCTCTACTCCGAAACAAATTGATCTATCATTGGTCAATATAAGTTTGGTCTTAAACTCGTTTTCTGGATGGCCGTCGTGTCAAATCTTTAACCATTTGATCATGATCAAGGACCCTGGATGTCACGTGGACGAAGTTAGAAAAACTACCAAAAGATTTTCAAAAGCCGTGTCCTTGACCCTTTCTATGCTTCCAAATAATAAAAAAAAAAATATTGTGCTCATGTGAAATTTGAAAACCCAACATCAGATTGTTGAAAGTTTGTGCTTAGATCATGACCAATTTATGTATTAATTATTTCAAATTTCCTCCTGGAAGCTTCTTTTTTCTAGAGAACAGGACTCAGATTACCTAGGTAACAACTCAACCGTATTCTACTGAGGAGAACATTCCATCGAACAGATATGAATTGATGACACATATTCAACGCAAGATTTTAGGTTTTATTATTTTTTAAAGAAAAAAAAATGATTTGCTCCAATTAGGTGTCAATTCCTCATTATATAAACTACTTGTCAGGTCTCATGAACCAATTGTATTTCAAAATATGGGGAAAAGAAAACCCAAATGTTTATTAACTAAATATCAATGTCATGGTTTTAGTATGGCCAATAAGAAATGTATTCTACTGCAATAGATATCACGAGCAATTGTTATGTCTGTAAAAGTTTATTATATTAAATGGTACGGTTTATATCGCTTTTAAGAATTGATCTAATAATTTATATTGTTAGGAAAGTGATGATTTTGTTAGCTAAGAGTAAACGCTAATTTAATTATTATCATTAAATAATATGTTATTACATTGTTAAAAGAATTTCACATGTCATATAATTATTATTATTATTAAAAAAATTAATTACGTGACAATAGATTATTAAACGATAATATAAATAAATTTTACGTTAATAATAAATTAAAATTAAATCATATAATAAAATATAGTAGCTTTTGCCCCATTAGTGCCCATAGTTTAATACATCTGGACTTTTTCCAGGTTCATTATTTTCAACTAACTGCAATTATAAATGTAATTATATTTAATGTATAACGATCCAGACTTAGCTTATTGGGGAAAAATACAGAAAAATTAAAATAAAATTGCTACCTTGTAAGGCCATCAGTTCTTCGAATAAGGCATCATAACAGCTACCTCCTCATAAATCAGGAAGCAAGTATAAAATTGAGGGTGAATCGAAATAGTGGAATTATTTTTTAATTACTGATGCTGCTTTGATTAATTGCATTGGTCATTCATTTGCGATCCGGTGGCATGAAGTGTGATTGACTCGGATGCTCAGCGCATTGGTGAGAAAATATTCATTGAATAAGCAAAACTCAAAATCAACATATTGAAGACGGAAAAGGTTGTTCATTAACTGCCCTAAATACTGAGATCTCATTTGTTCTTTTGTTGTGTGTGGATTGAGATTATTACCACATGGTTACAAATATGAAATCAACCTCTTCAAGAGTGCAACAACTAGCATTGGTTCAAGGGAAAAATGGTCGGTCCCTTAAGCATATTGTATTGAATTTGATCTTTAGGGCGGTATGTATGAAAAAAATGTTATTGGGAGGAGTCCCCACTTCTAGCGCCTGACAGTACTCTAAGGAATTAGTCTCTTGCCTTCCGAATAAGGGGATATCCTGAAAGACAAAAAAAAAAAAAAAACCCTCTTCAAGAGTACAAGCTTCAACTTCGGGTCAATTATTTCATCTCCAACAAAAGGTGGGCATAACAGAACAGTCAAATAGAGAAAACTAGGGGAAAAAGTAAAATAGAAAACGTTATTTTAATGTAGGAAAAAAAACCCAGAAACTAGAGGATCTTAACCTAATTATTAATAATAAAAAATTGCATAATAAATTTATGAAATAACCCACTTGTAGTGTCAAAGAATCCTAAATTCTATGATGATTTGAAAAAATATAGTAGCTTATGACATACAATTTGATTGGTTTGTAATGATAAATAATTATACAAATGAAAAAAGGAAAACTTAATTTTATTAGATATCAAGTGCATCTTTGGTTAAGATTCTTGAGCTCAGGAATTGCTATTGAGGCTAAAATTTGAAATTAAATGCCATGCCACACCAATTGAAATATGTTTAGGGTACTAACTTAATTTTTATTTTAAGAATCAATTTTAATTGAAGTAATTTAACAGTAACTTTTGTGGTAACTATTCGAAGGGGACTGGATGATTGTTTGGATAGAAGTAAATCAATAATATGAAATTAATTTTAACAAATAAGATCTAAATTTATATTAGAATATATTAATTGTAATAGAAACCGAAAATCACGTAGCAACTTCAAATGAATTTAATAAAATAAAAGTGCAGCATGGGGTCTGTCCAGGTAAAATCGAACCGGCACACAAAAATTGGCCTGTGTTCTCGGTTTCCCATGGAGCGGGTATACTTCGAGTGCTTTTAAGACTTTTCCATCGTGTTTATGTGGAGAAATTGAAGCCCATTTGCTTGGAACTTGAGTAGGTGGATTTCTAGAACTCTGGTCGATTGGGATTTCTATAACTTTTTTAATCTTCCAATCAATTTGCATTTTTGCAGAAGCGAAATCAACAATATTTTCATATGCTTGATAAGAATTAATTATATATTATAAAATTACAATTATTTTTACATCATTAGATTTCTTAAATTTAAGCAATGTCATATTAATTTTTTTGGGTACAAATTTACATAATGATTGTAGGCATTTATTATGAATTTTTACTTCCTTTATTCTTCCAATCAATGTTGTTAAAACTAATTGGACAGTAAATCAGCAAGATTTTCATTTTAGGTTCAATTAGTTTAATCATTTAAATTGGTTAGACGAACCAGATGACGTCATAAAAAGAATTTACATGCAATAATATAAAAGATATAAAAAAATTATGAAATATTGAGTTTTTAAAAAAAACAATTAATGGTCAACTAATTCAACCATATAAATCAGGTAATTCAATTGGATTTTAACCGGTTTAAAGTGGTCTGACCATAAATTTGATTAATCGTAACTGCCTAAATGTCTGTTTCACGATCAAACCGTTATGTATATATAAAAGTCAACACCATAAAACAAAATTTTGATGTGTATTTTAGAAAGAAAAAAATGTGATAATTGCCACGTATAAAACTTGACAAGTGTTATTTAAAATGAATGACTATTAGAATTTTTTCTTAGAGGCACATCTAACAATAATGACCTTTTGAACTAGAAAAATTATAATGTCGAATGAATTTTAATTTTTAACTACTCCCAATAATAATATCCAATAGATGAGAATATGAATGTTCTCTATAAGCATATATTGACACTCATGGCCTTTTGCAATGACAAAATGTAAGATAATATAATTATACATAATAAAAAAATACTAAAATAATATTAAAAAGATATTTCTATTATTTACCTCAAAAGAAATCTATATATCTATCTATTTATATATATCAATATAAAATTTAAGAGCATGAAAAAGAAAAATACTTGACAAATATCACCTATAATGATCTAAAATCTTGACGAGTGTCTCATCTTAAATTTTGACAAGTATTATTGATCAATCATTTTGAGACACTTATGTTAGCTTTATACTTGGCTTTATTAGATGTTTATTGTGTCAAATATTAGTATATTAGTTGAGTTTTATGTTGTTAAGTCTCATTGGGCTTTAATGTAATTTGTGAATAATTATTGGATTTTGATGCGTTTTTTACCTTTCCTCCTTGGTTAGCCCATAACTTGGGACTCGGTGATCCATTTGAGGTGATCTTGGTGTTTATGGAAAGTTAAGACAAGGCTCTACAAGTTTTATGAAGAATTGAAAAGCTGGATCGAACTTCTAAGGGTCCAAAATAGCCCTGCAAGTTATAGTGGGTTTGTTGTCGCTGGAATCTAAGCAGTGTGCACATATTGGACCATATCGTGGGCTATGGGCCTCCTTTTGAGCTGAAACTGGTGCCATTGGAAAGCTAAAATGTATATCTCCAACTTCACTAAAAATCATTTAGTCAATAGATGTCGTTGTATGCATGATTATGAAGCTGCAATTTGGTTTGAATTTGGAAACACGTTATGCCAACATGACTTGAGGTAGGTGCAATGGTTTTAAAATATCTGGAGTTGTAAAAGTCCAATTGGCATGAAACCAATGCCAAAAGTTCAAGGAGACAATTGTCTACAACTATCATGAAGACTTCTAAGCAAAAATGCATCATTTAGGGCATGAAAGTCAAGTTAGAAGTCGGAGAAGAGTTGTTGACTAGAAGCCACCAACCATGCACCAACCTACCAACCATGCATCAAGCTACCATATTTGATAATTTTCATTGTTTTACAGCTTGCATTCATATTATCTTCAGTTACAAATTGGCTCTAGGATTAGTATAAATATGGTCAATCTCTCTTGTAATTGCATCAATGAAATTTGAAGTAAGTTTGAGTATTTGTGAGAGTTTTCTTTCTCTTCTTCTCCCTTCTCTTTAGAATTTCATTTTTATTCTTTATTTTCTGAGTTCTTCCCTCCCATCCATGGAAAGTTAGACTCTTATAATCAACCATTTTGATGTTTAATTTAGAGATCTTGTTTTGCTTGTTCATATTACTTAATTGTTATTCAAGTTTCTCTTCTTCCTCTTTTGATTTTAATCTGGATTGAATTGCTTAATTTGATTTAGATATTTATGTGATAATAGCTTTATTATCATGTATTATAACAAGGACTAAACAATATATCAAAACTTTTTGATGGATTATTTAGCTTGGTTAAATTTCGGATCTTAAGTTAATTTATGTTTGGATGATGCTTACTTTATCTAACATTGGTTAACTAAATACTAGATGCTTGTCTAGTAGAGGATTCTTGGATCATGTTAAGGCTTCTTGACGTGATTTAAGGCCAAGAACATTGTTAACAATTAAGTGGATTCCTTGTGATCAATGATGGATTAAACTCAAGATCGGTAAATTTCCTTGGATTGGTTAATTTGTTAATTGATTTTCTTTAATTCAACCGTTGTATTTCTTTACAAATCAACAAAATCCCCCCTTTTTAATTATCTTGATCTAATTAAATATTTGTTTTTGGATCCTTGAGAGACGATTCAGTTCATTATCTATGCTACAAATTAGTTTGTGAGTGGGTAAATTTTATTTATTTGACAGGTCTCGACAACCTCTTATGAGTCACTTTAATATAAAGTTGAATTTTTTAACAAGTGCCACTTAAATATGCATAAATTAATGCATTAAAGAGATATATTAATTGATAATAATAAAAAATTGTCCCATTGTTGGCTAAGTCAATTAATTAATAGCAAAGTTATTAAAAAACATAAAATAAAATTAGAAATATGCATTTAACCTCATAACTAACACATAAATTAAAAAATAAATTGTTATCAGGCCTTTGGTTTGGTCCACTTGGAAACAAGTGGGTGTTTTCACTCCCCTAGGTTCGAGGTTTGAACCTCTTTAAGCACCACACAAAAATTTGAAAATGAATTTGCACTCATCCTTGTTTGAAAGTGTAATAGTAATAATAATAAATATCACTAAAACTCTAATTTCGGGGAGACACTGAAATAATATGTAAAGAACAATAACATTCAAAACATTTTTCAATTAGTTTCAACCTTACCTAGCATCTTAAATTGAAACTTAATCTGAAGAATACAACAATGACAGTAACACATGCTTAACAGGGGATCCAATACAAGATCCAGTGTATATATTGCAAAGATTTTGGAAAGATAAATAATTAAAAAAAATATGTCAATTTTTTATTTTTCTTTCCTAAAACAATCTTAAAGAGGGTCGCGATGAGAAAGACAACCAAACTTTAAAAAAATTATGGAGTCGCCACCAATTTTTGTTTAAATTGAAAAAATAGGAGAATACATTTTTTTAAAAAGAAAAGAAAAGAAATTGGTCTTTAAATTAAGATTAAATTTGGGAAGTGATTATACATAGGGAATGGAAAGAACTTAATTCTATTGCACCTGTGATACATTTATTCTAAGGTAGTTACCCTAAAACTAATTGTGTAAATGGGTAATGACCTTATCAATGTTTATTCTATCTTGTAAAGCAAATTAAAGTCAATGAAATAAATGACAACTGAGAAATATCCGAAAGGATTAAATAAACATATTTACAAACTTAGGTTTATTGATTAAAATTCTTATTGATTTAACTTTAAAATATTTTGATTGATATCACTGGGTTCCTAAGAGATGAAGGATTATGCAAGGCTTGGCACATCATACTTAAGAGATCAAAGGAGCAATCATGGTCCATAAGATCTATCTTGAAAATTTTATGAAAGTGAAGCTTAGTGCAAGACCACACACGTCACCTTTAAGCCAATGATCCTTCATGGCTCGAATAACTCTTTTTCGGGGTGTTTGGTTAGTGGATTGTTTTTTAATCCTGAGTCTTTACATAGGAATCTTGGATTCCCATGTTTGGTACAAGATTTCATAAAACATTCTCATTCAAGAATGATTCTCGGAAATTATTTTTGTCTAGTAGTCACACACTTTCATTCCTGTGAGGAGAAGTGAGTTTGCTATGTTCCCATGGCACAAAAATATTTTTGCCACGTGAAATATCCACAATTGTTACCCTTTTATCGCCATGTCATCCACCAACCAACGTCATGTCATTGTTATTGACCCTCATTGGCCATCACCAGCCACTGTCTATGGTTGCCAGTCATTGAAATATGACCACTATCGCTGTCTCCTACAGTTAATGATGGCTAGCAATTTTGGCCACCGCGTTCGCCACTAAAATTCGACCATCTTTTGCTACCATCAAAGGTTAACAGTGGCCGGCTATTTCAGCAATTACGCCGATCACTAGAATTTGGCCACCCATTGTTGCTACCGGCAATTGACGGTGGCCAACAACTTTAGCCACTATCGTGTAACACTGGAATCTGGCCACTCACCACCACTGTGGGCAATTGACAATTACTGACGACTTCAGTCACTACTAACAATTTGAGTCATTTCTATGAATATTTTTTTTTAACCAAATGTAATAATCATCATTCCTGAGGATAATATTCTTGTGCACGTTATTCTCATAAGTATTTTTTCATAACTTAATCAAAAACCTCCTTTCAATCATCTTAAATAAATATTTAGTTAAAGCGAGATACAAGTTGTTATTGGATAAAATACAATGTAAAAGATTAAAAATTAAGTGTTTGCAAAGTTTTGAGGGACATTAAACATTAAATTAAATTTAAGCAGTGCCTAAGAAATGAAGCATATCGCAAGGCTTGGGAACTCACTCCCAGAGAGATCAAGGCAATTGATGTAGCCATACATGATTCATGTATTTGTTTGAAGATACATATTTGGGGCTGAGATTGTGAAACAAGAATAATTCTCATGTTGAGGTTTCAAATGAGCGTGAACAATATATATCAGTGTTTTAACAACTAGTCCAACTGGACCGGTTTAACCGGTTGGACCGTGGACCAGACCTTTCACCAATCAAAGTTCAACCATAGAACTGCTAGAGCAATTAAACCAAAAAGAACCAACAAAAATCGATTAAAACCGGTGAATCAAATTGTTCTATAATATAAAAGAAATATATATTGAAATTTTTAAAAAGTAAAGGCAAAACTGGATTTTTGATGTTTTGATCGTCTTCTCCTTCATTGGGATTTTGGGCTTCTATTGACTGCTATCCTTCTAGGTTCCTTCTTCATCCTCTTCTCCTTCGAGACATGACTCCGTTTCATGCGAGGTGACAAGACAGTGGCTCGTCGCTGTTTCCAGTAAGGCGACAAGGTGGGCTTCTGCCATTTTGGGTTTATCTATTCTTCCTCCATATCTAAACCATGAGATTACAAAAAATTTGCTCATTCTCTTGGTGACTATCAAAATTTAAAGCTTGGTTTGGCTATTCAAAATTTACAGAGGTTTTATATGACATTGTGCCTAATAGGCTAGAGTGAAAGTCTCGCTTCTGTATTTTGGAAATCACTTCCACGTTTTGTAAAGTTCCTAATGAAATTAGCCTATTAGTCTATTACTATTAGAAAAGCTCTAGAAAGCTTTTTCTCCCCTTGACTTATACAAATGAAATGACTTCAAACATGATATAATAATATAAGTGAGATGGAAATAATGAAAAAATAAATTTGATGACTACTACTTTTTATAACACACAAAGATAATTGTAATTGTAATTTAATTTATTGTTGATTTAAAAGAAATATTTATTATTATAATAATATGTATATGTATATGTATTATGATATATAATTCATTTAATTTATTTTCAATTTATTTATTATGTTATCCAGTTGAACGACCGATTAAACCAGTTGAACCATGAACCGTTCTCCTTTTTGGTTCTTTAATTAAATCAGTTTTTAAAATATTAATATATACAAAAAAAAAACTCAATTCATTTAGTAATCATGATAAAAAAAGGGGGAATATAACAATAAATAAGACCAATTGAAAAGACATGAAAAGGAAATGTGAAGTCTTCATCAGAGGAACCACAAAATCTAGTCATTCCAAAATTGATTCAAAACAACCTTATTCAAAGCAACTACAGTTTGTTCTAAACTTATGCATATCTCAAATAAAACAGTGTGAGATCGAATGTGTTGTAATTTTGTCAAAATTAATCATTACAACATGGTAGTAATTTCAGTTTTCAAATGAAAAAAAAATAGTGTGAAAAAATGAGTTTGGTACCTTAAGTTATCACCTAAACAATGAGGTAGCTAAAAAGAAGAAATATGCATAAGAATGCCTACATTTGAATGAGTAGAAATCCAAAATTGAAAGTTTTCAAGTTAAAGTCCTTATGTATTATCTCTCCGACAAGACAAACGATGAGTGATTTCAATAATATGTATAGCCTAAGTTATGGTCCAAAAAGCAACAACTGCCAGGACATAAGATCATGCGGATTTTGATAAACTTTTTGCATGATTTAAAGCAATTTCACATTTTTCATAGAAGAAACCAACTAGCTAGATGATCAAGATATGAGTTACATTTGGTACATAAACCATGACTATACAACCAAAAATAACAGAACAATCACTCAAAATACCCACAAAGAAACAAAACTACGTGAAACCAAAGTATGGCAGCCACACAACTCTATCATTAAAACCACTACAAACTTGAAGAAGCAACTATACAAAAGCCTACTGGATCACAACATACTCTAGCAATTTAAGCCTAACTCTTGAATAGAGGCAAGAAACTAACAGATGCTCACTCAATTGTTCACACAAGCAGATCTATGCAGTACACACTCATCCAATCATTTTATCCAATAGATATCACACATTCAACATGCCAAAATGAACTAACCACTCGGCTCATTAATTTCTTAGAAGAGAAACAAAACAAAAACCAAACTTTGCTTCAGGCATCATGTGTTTCTTATTGCAAGACTGAATCAAATTAGCACTTGGGATATGAAATTTACTCAGATTTAAGCATGGGGCTGAACTTAATTATGATGAATGAAACATGTTAGATTGGATGCCCATGTTGGATTCAGGCCACCACACACATGGATCCTCATTTTCCTTGCTAACTACATATCACCAACTCAAGCATGGTTGTGATCAATCAATTTGAGACACTTATGTTAGCTTTGTATTAGGCTTTATTAGATGTTTATTCTGCCCAATATTAGTATTTTAGATGAGTTTAATGTTGTTGGGCTTCATTGGGCTTTAATGCAAATTGTGAATAATTTTCAGATTTTGATGCATTTTGACATTTCTTCCTTGGATAGGCCATAACTTGGGACTCGGTCATCCATTTGAGGTAATCTTGGTGTCTTTGGAAAGCTAAGTCAAGGCTCTACAAGTTTCATGAAGAACTCAAGAGCTGGATCGGAATTTTAAGGGTCCAAAATATCCCTGCAATGCAGAGTGGGTTTGCTGTCATGGAAATCTAGGCAGTGTGCACATATTAGACTATATAGTGGGATCTAGGCCTACTCTTGGGCTGAAACTTGGCCATTGGAAAGATAAGACCCATATCTCCAACTTCTCTGAAGACTATTTAGTCAATAGATGTCGTTTTAGGCATGATTATGAAGCTACAAGTTGGTTTGAATTTGGAAACACGTTCTGCCAACCTAACTTGAGGTAGGTGCATTATTTTTGGCATATCTGGAGTTCTAAAAGTCCAAATGGTATGATTCCAAATGCACAATTTCAAGGAGATAATTGGCTAACACTTTCATGAAGACCACCAAGCCAAAATACACAGTCTAGGTCATGAAAATCAAGTTGGAAGTCAGATAAGAGTTGCTGACTTGAAGCCACCTACCATACACCAACCCACCTACCATGCACCAACCTACCAACCATGCATCAAGCTTCCATATTTGAAAATTTCCATGTTTTTACAACTTGTATTCAGATTATTTTCAATTACAAATTGGCTTCTAGGATTAGTATAAATAGAGCCAATCTCTTTGTATTAGGGATGATTCAATTTTAAGTAAGTTTGAAGAAAGTTTGAGTATTTGTGAGAGTTTTCTTTCTCTTCTTCTCCATTCTCTTTAGAATTTCGTTTTTGTTCTTTATTTTATGAGTTCTTCCTTCCCATCCATGGAAGGCTAGGCTCTTATAATCAATCCAAGGGATTAGCCATCTTGATGTTTAATTTGGAGATATTGTTTCGCTTGTTCATATTGCTTAATTGTTATTCAAGTTTCTCTTCTTCCTCTTTCGATTTTTATCTAGATTGAATTGCTTAATTTGATTTAGATGTTGATGTGGTAATAGCTTTATTATCATGTATTCAAAGATTATCACATAGAATAAACAATTTATTAAAGCTTTTTGATGGATTGTTTAGCTTGGTTAAATTCTGGATCTTAAGTTAATCTATGTTTGGATGGTGCTTACTTTATCTAACCTTGGTTAATTAAATCCTAGATGCTTATCTAGTAGAGGATTCTTGGATCATGTTGAGGCGTCTTGATGTGATCTAAGGTCAAAAACATGATTAACAATTAAGTGAATTCTTTGTGATCAATGATGGATTAAACTCAAGATCGATAAATTTCGTTGGATTGGTTAATTTGTTAATTACTTTCCTTTAATTCAACTACTGTATTATCTTTTCAAATCATCAAAACCCCCCTTTTATTTATCTTGATATGATTAAATCTTTGTAATTTTGGATCATTGAAAGACGATTCGGTTCATGCTCTATACTACAATTTAGTTTGCGAACCGGTAAATTTTATTTATTTGACGGGTCTCGACAACCTCTTGTCAAATTTGGCGCCGTTGCCGGGGATCCAAGGCAACTATTTGATCATTTCATGACCCCATCTAACTCTAACAATTGTGTTTGTTTTGTTTTTTAAGCTTTTTCAAGTGGAATTCGGCTGAAATTGGGTAAAGGGCATCGTGTCAAGAATTTCGGATCGGTAAAGTATCTCTGATTGACCTGAATTTTGGTACACTAATGGAAAACGTTATTTTGAGAAAGTCTCACTATTTAGAGTGAGGTCACCCTTATTTTATCCAAATTCCATCGTTTAAACCACTTTTTCAATTTTTTAAGATTTTTTATTATTTTGTTGGATAGCATTTTTGTGTAGATTTCACGCTGTGGTGGTCCTATAATTTTTAAAAATCTCTAGATATATTTTATGTAAAGATTTTGTGTATATTTTTAGACTTGTTTTTGTGAATTTGTGTTTTCGTATTTGATCACTAATCTGATGGAGCATAAACTTGATGAGTTAGCTTATTTGGTGGGGCAACTGGCAATGGAACAACATCAGTTACATGTGTAAGAACCTGCAAGATTTTGTAGTAGTTCTTTTCATCCTTCATATGCATGTCCCACATTGCAAGGTGATGGTTTTGTGTTTCAAGACAATTCTGTTGCTGGAGTAGGTATATTTCCTAGTGAAGCACAGTACCGACAGCCAAGGTATGATCCTTATTCTACCACATATAACCATGACCAGGGAGATCATCCGTGGTTCGAACCTTATGTTGAACCAATCAGTCTATACCAGCAGCCTATGCAACAGCAGCAAGCCCCAATAGGCATGGAATATGAGCCTACATTAGAGGATTTGGTGAAACAATTGGCTCAGAACAACATCCAATTCCAGCAGAGAACAGAAGGTATAGTACAGAACTTGGAGACCCAAGTTAGTCAACTTACATCTTCATTGAGTCAGTTAAGCAAGCAACAGATGCAGAATTCTGATTCTGTAGAACATGAGATCATTGATGTGAAAAAACCAATTGATGATTTGTGTATTGAATTTGCTAGTTTTACTGATTTTGATGATTCTGTTTGTTGTGATGGTGATATGTTGTATAATACATGTGCTGAGATTGCTGCCTTTTTGAGACATGATAAATCTTTTTCAGCAGACTATGCAACAATTCAATCTGCAGAAGTAGTGAAGCCACCAAAATTGGAGTTCATTGTGGCTAAGAACCTCCTTACTGATGAGGAGGAGAGGTTGCTGCAAATTTTAAAGGAGAATCAAAAAGCCGTCATACTTGCAGACATTCCTAGCACTAGCCCTTACATATTGATCAATCAATTTGAGACACTTATGTTAGCTTTGTATTAGGATTTATTAGATGTTTATTGTGCCCAATATTAGTATTTTAGATGAGTTTAATGTTGTTGGGCTTTATTGGGCTTTAATGCAAATATTGAATAATTTTCGGATTTTGATGCATTTTGACCTTTCTTCCTTGGTTAGAACATAACTTGGGACTCGGTGATCCATTTGAGGTGCTCTTGGTGTCTTTGGAAAGCTAAGACAATGCTCTACAAGTTTCATGATAACTCAAGAGCTTGATCGGACTTCTAAGGGTCCAAAATATCCCTGCAATGCATAGAGGGTTTGCTATCACGAAAATCTGGGCAGTGTGCACATATTGGACTACATAGTGAGTTATAGGCCTCCTCTTGGGCTGAAACTTGGACATTGGAAAGATAAGACCCATATCTCCAACTTCACTAAGACCATTTAGTCAATAGATGTCGTTTTAGGCATGATAATGAAGCTACAAGTTGGTTTGAATTTGGAAACACGTTCTGCCAACCTAGCATGAGGTAGGTTCAGTGTTTTTGGTATATCTGGAGTTCTAAACGTCCAAATGGCATGATTCCAATTGCAAAATTTCGAGGGGACAACTGGCTACAACTTTCATGAAGACCTCTAAGCCAAAATACACCGTCTAGGGGATACAAATGAAGCCAGAAGTCAGATAAGAGTTGTTGACTAAAAGCCACCAACCATACACCAACCCACCTACCATGCACCAACCCACCAACCATGTATCAAGCTTCCATATTTCACAAATTCCATATTTTTATAGCTTGTATTTAGATTATGTACATGTACAAATTGGCTTTTAGGATTAGTATAAATAGAGCCAATCTCTTTGTATTATAAAAAAATTCAATTTTAAGTACGTTTGAAGAAAGTTTGAGTATTTGTGAGAGTTTTCTTTCTCTTCTTCTCCATTCTCTTTACAATTTCGTTTTTGTTCTTTTATTTTTGAGTTCTTCCTTCCCATCCATGGAAGGCTAGGCTCTCATAATCAATCCAAGGGATTAGCCATCTTGATGTTTAATTTGGAGATCTTGTTTTACTTGTTCATATTACTTAATTGTTATTCAAGTTTCTCTTCTTCCTCTTTTAATTTTGATCTAGATTGAATTGCTTAATTTGATTTGGATGTTTATGTGATAATAGCTTTATTATCATGTATTCAAGAGGATCACATAGAATAAACAATTTATTAAAGCTTTTTGATGGATTGTTTAGCTTGGTTAAATTCTTGATCTTAAGTTAATCTATGTTTGGATGGTGCTTACTTTATCTAACCTTGGTTAATTAAATCCTAGATGCTTATCTAGTAGAGGATTCTTGGATCATGTTGAGGCGTCTTGATATGATCTAAGGCCAAGATCATGGTTAGCAATTAAGTGAATTCCTTGTGATCAATGATGGATTAAACTCAAGATCGGTAAAATTTCCTTGGATTGGTTAATTTGTTAATTACTTTCCTTTAATTCAACTAGTGTATTATCTTTATAAATCATCAAAACCCCCCTTTTTATTTATCTTGATCTAATTAAATCTTTGTTTTATTGGATCCTTGAGAGACGATTCGGTTCATGCTCTGTACTACAAATTAGTTTGTGAACCGGTAATTATTATTATTTGACGGGGTCTCGACAACCTCTTGTCACATATGCATGCATAAGATTTTACTTGAAGATGGAGTTAAGCCAATAAAGCAGCCCCAAAGGAGACTTAACCATCTGATTCTTAATGTGATGACCCATTACACTGGCTATGGTGTAGCTGCTGGGATTTTGTTGCTTCTGCTATCCATTGGGAGTTTTCTTTCCACACTTTTATTTCATTTTTCTAGTTGTTGTTTTATTTTTGTTTTTACTGTTTTGCTACTGTTTTCAATCCTATTTCTGTTTTTATTTTACTGTTACTGTTTAATCTTTTTTGTTGCTATCATTTTTTCTATTTGTTGTCTCTGTTTTGATTTTGTTTGTTGTCTCTTATTTCTGTTTTCTGTTTTATTTGTTGTTTCTGTTTTCTATTTAAATTTCTGTTTTGAAAAAAAAGAGGTGTGATTTTCGTGTGTTTAGTTCCCTTCCAATCGTGTTTTAAGAATTATGAAAGTCATGAGTTTGCATTAATTGAAGTTCAAGTCTCCTAACATAAATGAATGAATTGTCTTTCCCCTTGAATGTCACATGCTTGGTGTTGGATTTTGGATTAGTGGATTAAGTTTGGTAGATGTATCCATACCTTGTGAGATTTTGAACTTATTGATGAATGGATGTTGCATCTATGTCATTTTCTTCCTTTCTTGTGTGAGTTTCACTCATGGATTTTGTCACTCTAGAACTTGCTTTGATTCTTTTTTAGGCTAAATTTTGATATGCATGCATGAACTTGATTGAGACATTTTTCTTGAATTAGCTACTTTATCCAACTAGCCTACCTTGCATTTATCCTATTGTTAACCCCCTTTGAGCCTAATTGTCCATTCTTTGTTCTTAGCTCATTACAAACCTTGAGTAAAAAAAGTTATGTTTTACCATCCCTTAGCGAATAGGAGGGCATTGGTTTTCTTATTGGAGGAGCTCTTTTTGCTTGAGGACAAGTGATCAATCAATTTAAGACACTTATGTTAGCTTTGTATTAGGCATTATTAGATGTTTATTGTGCCCAATATTAGTACTTTAGATGAGTTTAATGTTGTTGGGCTTCATTGGGCTTTAATGCAAATATTGAATAATTTTCGGATTTTGATGCATTTTGACCTTTCTTCCTTGGTTAGGTCATAACTTGGGACTCAGTGATCCAATTGAGGTGATCTTGGTGTCTTTGGAAAGCTAAGACAATGCTCTACAAGTTTCATGAAGAACTCAAGAGCTGGATCGGAATGCTAATGGTCCAAAATATCCCTGCAATGCAGAGTGGGTTTGCTGTCACGGAACCATCTGGGCAGTATGCACATATTGGACTATATAGTGGGTTATAGGCCTCCTCTTGGGCTGAAATTTGGTCATTTGAAAGATAAGACCCATATCTCCAACTTCAATGAAGACCATTTTGTCAATAGATGTCGTTTTAGGCATGCTTCAGTAGCTACAAGTTGGTCTGAATTTGGAAACACGTTCTTCCAACCTAACTTGAGGTAGGTGAAGTGTTTTTGGCATTTCTGGAGTTCTAAAAGTCCAAATGACATGATTCAAATTGGAGATTTTCAAGGAGACAACTGGCTACAACTTTGATGAAGACATCCAAGCCAAAATACACCGTCTAGGTGATGAATTTGAAGCCAGAAGTCGGATAAGAGTTGTTGACTAAAAGCCACCAACCATACACCAACCCACCAACCATGCATCAAGCTTCCATTTTTGACAAATTTCAGATTCTTATAGCTTGTATTCAGATTATGTACATGTACAAATTGGCTTCTAGGATTAGTATAAATAGACCCAACCTCTTTGTATTAGAGGCATTCAATTTGGAAGCAAGTTTCAAGAAAGTTTAAGTATTTGTGAGAGTTTTCTTTCTCTTCTTCTCCATTCTCTTTGCAATTTCGTTTTTGTTCTTTAAATTCTGAGTTCTTCCTTCCCATCCATGGAAGGCTAGGCTCTTATAATCAATCCAAGGGATTAGCCATCTTGTTGTTTAATTTGGAGATCTTGTTTTGCTTGTTCATATTGCTTAATTGTTATTCAAGTTTCTCTTCTTCCTCTTTTGATTTTTATCTAGATTAAATTGCTTAATTTGATTTAGATGTTGATGTGGTAATAGCTTTATTATCATGTATTCAAAGAGGATCATAAAGATTAAACAATATATTAAAGCTTTTTGATAGATTGTTTAGCTTGGTTAAATTCTAGATCTTAAGTTAATCTATGTTGGATGGTGCTTACTTTATCTAACCTTGGTTAATCAAATCCTAGATGCTTATCTAGTAAAGAATTCTTGGATCATGTTAGGGCTTCTTGATGTGATCTAAGGCCAAGAACATGGTTAGCAATTAAGTGAATTCCTTGTGATCAATGATGAGTTAAACTCAAGATCGGTAAATTTTCTTGGATTGGTTGTTTCTTTAGATTTATTTACAACTTTGAATCTCCTACTTTTATTAATCGTGTTAATCAACAACAAAACCCCCCCTTTCCTAATTATCTTGATCTAATTAAATCTTTGTTTTTGGATCCTTGAGAGACGATTCGGTTCATTCTCTATACTACAAATTAGTTTGTGAACCGGTTATTTTATTTGATAGGTCTCGACAACCTCTTGTCAAATTTGGCGCCGTTGCCGGGGATCCAAGGCAACTATTTGATCATTTCAAGATCCCATCTAACTCTAACAAATGTGTTTGTTTTGTTTTTGAAACTTTTTCAAGTGGGATTCGGCTGAAATTGGATAAAGGGCATTGTGTCAAGAATTTCGGTTTGGGCATCTCTGATTGATCTGAATTTTGGTACACAAATGGAAAATATTATTCTGAGAAAGGCTCACTATTTACAGTGAGGTCACCCTTATTTTTGCCAAATTCCATCGTTTAGACCACTTTTTCAATTTGTTAAGATTTTTTATTATTTAGTTGGATAGCATTTGTGTGTAGATTTTATCCTGTGGTGGTTCCATAATTTTTAAAATTCATTTGATACTGTTTTTTATTTTTGTTTAATTTTTTGGAGTATTTGTTTTAGGAATTTTTAGTGTTTTAGTTTTTATTGCTTTTCTAATACCTTCTTATGAACTGCATGCTGTATGACTAGATCTGATCCTGGTACCTTACATTCATTTGATCCTGAAATTGATAGAACATTTCATACACTTCATAGAATTCATAGGACTGGTAGTAGCATTCATAGAGCTAATAGAATTACTTCTGGAATTGGACTTGAACTTGACATTGCACTTAATCTTGTTGACTCTTTTAATCCTGTTGAGTCTCGTCATAGTACTTCAAAGGTCTGACATCGAGTCTGTTGATTTTACTATGGCTGACTATAACAATAGGACCCTTAAGGAATTGGCTGCACCTGATGTGAATTATCAACCTTTGTGCATTCAATATCCTGAACTTAATGTTGATTTTGAGTTGAAATCTGGATTGATACACTTGCTGCCTGACAAGAGGTTGTCGAGACCTCGTCAAATAATAAAAATTACCGGTTCGCAAACTAATTTGTAGTATAGAGCATGAACCGAATCGTCTCTCAAGGATCCAAAAAGAACAAAGATTTAATCAAATCAAGATAATTAAAAGGGGGGTTTTGATGATGATTAACAAGATTGACAAAAGTTCAAGAATTGAAGTTGTAAACAAATATAAAGAAGCAACCAATCCAAGGAAATTTGCCGATCTTGTGTTTAACTCATCATTGATCACAATGAATCCACTTAATTGCTAACCATGTTCTTGACCTTAGATCATATCAAGACGCCTCAACATGATCCAAGAACCCTCTACTAGATAAGCATCTAGGATTTAATTAACCAAGGTTAGATAAAGTAAGCACCATCCAAACAAAGATTAACTTAAGATCCATAATTTAACCAAGCTAAACAATCCATCAAAAAGCTTTAATAAATTGTTTATTCTATGTGATCCTCTTGAATACATGATAATAAAGCTATTATCACATAAACATCCAAATCAAATTAAGCAATTCAATCTAGATCAAAATTAAAAGAGGAAGAAGAGAAACTTGAATAACAATTAAGCAATATGAACAAGTAAAACAAGATCTCCAAATTAAACATCAAGATGGCTAATCCCTTGGATTGATTATGAGAGCCTAGCCTTCCATGGATGGGAAGGAAGAACTCAGAAATAAAAGAACAAAAACGAAATTCTAAAGAGAATGGAGAAGAAGAGAAAGAAAACTCTCACAAATACTCAAACTTTCTTCAAACTTACTTCCAAATTCAATGCCTCAAAATACAAAGAGATTGGCTCTATTTATACTAATCCTAGAAGCCAATTTGTACATGTACATAATCTGAATACAAGCTATAAGAATCTGAAATTTGTCAAAAATGGAAGCTTGATGCATGGTTGGTGGGTTGGTGCATGGTAGGTGGGTTGGTGTATGGTTGGTGGCTTTTAGTCAACAACTCTTATTCGACTTCTGGCTTCAAATTCATCACCTAGACGGTGCATTTTGGCTTGGATGTCTTCATCAAAGTTGTAGCCAGTTGTCTCCTTGAAAATCTGCAATTTGAATCATGTCATTTGGACTTTTAGAACTCCAGAAATGCCAAAAACACTTCACCTACCTCAAGTTAGGTTGGAAGAACGTGTTTCCAAATTCAGACCAACTTGTAGCTTCTGAAGCATGCCTAAAACGACATCTATTGACAAAATGGTCTTCATTGAAGTTGGAGATATGGGTCTTATCTTTCAAGTGACCAAGTTTCAGCCCAAGAGGAGGCCTATAACCCACTATATAGTCCAATATGTGCATACTGCCCAGATGGTTCCGTGACAGCAAACCTACTCTGCATTGCAAGGATATTTTGGACCCTTAGCATTCCGATCCAGCTCTTGAGTTCTTCATGAAACTTGTAGAAAATTGTCTTAGCTTTCCAAAGACACCAAGATCACCTCAATTGGATCACCGAGTCCCAAGTTATGACCTAACCAAGGAAGAAAGGTCAAAATGCATCAAAATCCGAAAATTATTCAATATTTGCATTAAAGCCCAATGAAGCCCAACAACATTAAACTCATCTAAAGTACTAATATTGGGCACAATAAACATCTAATAATGCCTAATACAAAGCAAATATAAGTGTCTCAAATTGATTGATCAAATTCCCCCACACTTATACTTTTGCACTCCTGGGCAAAACACATAAGAACAAAACTAAAGAAAAACAAGAAACATTATATTATTAAACTAAAAACATAAAAACTGATTGTACCTAATCTAATCCATTTTCGTAGGAAAACACGATGGCACTTAGCATGTGCCACAAGCCTTTAAACCCCTAGGTGTCCCTAGTGGACGAGTTATAGTCTCGTGAGGGTTTACCAGGATGATACCCACAAACATGTAATATTTTATTTAATCAATTCAACTAATTTTTATATACAAGCATTGTATCAAATATAAACCATAATTAATAAGTCAAGTATGCTTAACAAAGAATAGTTAAATCAAACCATTTGAGAATAAATTATAGCATAATCATGCTTTAATCAGAAATAGGCATGTTCAAATTGAGTAAAATTCCTCACTAGTGACACTCAAATCACACAAGGTGTTTAGGTTAACTGTTTACGCTCAACTCAGTCAAACTATGAAAGTATTTTACCATAGGCTTGCATATACATCAATTCTCCACTACTTAGATCAAATAAATTGCAAAAATCAAGAGGTCTTTCAAAAAGGTTGTAATAGAACTTATAAGGTGAAGGAAGGAAACAATATGGATAATAGCAGGTTAAAACGAAAGAGAATAAAAGAGCATTGAGGAGTAACTCAAGTAGAAAGAATAAATTTTTTACCCAAAACCATAAAATGCTCATTCTCTTCACACATTCCTTCCTTTTTCTATTCTTTTATTTTTCTTTCTTTTTTCTCTTTTTTTTTTGTTTTTCTTTGTTTATTTTTGTTTATTTTTGTTTTTTTTTTTGTACCAAGCATTTCGTATCAGCACACCAATTCCCCCACACTTAAATCATTGCAAGCAAAAGAACTCCTCCAATAAGAAAATCAATGCTCTCCCATTCCCTAAGGTAAGGTAAAACATGGTTTTTCACTCAAAGGTTGTAATGAGCTAAGAACAAAGAATAGGAAAATAGGCTCAGAGGGAGTTAATATTTGGATAAATGCAAGGTAGGTTTATTTGGTCAAAGCAGCTAAGTCAAGAAAAAAAATGCCTCTGTCATTTTCATGCAACATACAGACCAATGTAATCTCAAATCGATTCAATGCAAGTTCTAGAAAATAAATTCATAATTGACATCACTCATGAAAGAAAATAAACCAAGTGTAAGTATCAAACTTGGAAAAGCCCAAAACTCACAAAGGTATGAAACATTCACTCAATTCAACCATGCCTTCTTCCTAATATCCACAATCATATACACATGTATATCATGAAAATGATTCAACTATAAACTGTTTTGCATACTTTTATCATCAATTAAGCTCAGATTCAACACATGCTTGTATCAAAATTAATTGAAAAGATCAAAATGAATTTTTTTTATATTTTTTATATTTTTTTATTTTTTTTTATATGCAAGAACAAAATAATTTAAAACATACTATGAAATGCAAGTTAAGATGCGTCTCAAGAGCAAAACTACTCCTTACTCTGCCATCATACATCTAATAAGTTAGTAACAATAAAGATTAGCTTGTTAGTTTTTTTTTTAAACTATGTACATGGTAATGTCAACTATCCCTCCCCCCAACTAATTAAAGACATTGTCCCCAATGTCAAAATAAAGATAGGTAGAGTGTAGAAGGTCTTACCAGAAAACTGGAAATCGAGCCTGAAATAAGAAAAATTACAAAAAACTAAAACCGTAAGAGAAAACAAAAATTCACAAAGACAAATTCAAATCAAGTTTTGGCTTTTTCTTTCTTTCTTGCCTTGTTCCCAATTCCGTGGAGCCATTACTGGATCACGTTGTGGTACAAATTCATTTAGTTGATCGAGCAATTGATCAGGAGTTGCAGCAGTTACAAGACTTTGACGTGTCGCTTGTGAGATGAACCCTTTTTCTACAGCATGATCAAGAAAACAAAATAAACTGTCATAAAAACCATTAACATTTAATATACCTATGGGTTTTTGGTGAAAGTTCTCATTGTGATCAGATGTAATTTGGAAGAGCTCTTCCAAAGTTCCAAAACCACCAGGTAGGGCAATAAAGGCATCGCATTTGCTATCATAAAGTTCATGCGTTGGTGCATGCAAAATACCATTACTTCATCCCCTAATGTTTTTCCAATGGGCTTGCCGGGTAGATAAAGGACTGGAATGACACCAAGGACTTTGCCACCTCCTAAATGTGCAGCAGTTGCTACACAACCCATTAACCCAAGACTACCTCCTCCATAAACTAAATGGATTTCTCTCTCAGCTAGCACTCGACCAAGATGATGTGCAATATTTACAAACTCTTTATCTTTCCCAGGATTAGATCCACAAAAGACACAAACACTCTTGATCCGACGAACTGAAGTGACTTCCATTTTTTTCTCTTTGTTTTTTTTTTGTACTCTCACCTTATCAATGATCTGAAGAGAGCAAAGTGCATTATTTAAAGGCATCAAAACTCAAAAGTAATAATTACACCTATAAAGGAGGGGTAGATCTGCGTGTCAGATAAGTTTGAAAAATAAGCACAGAAATGATAATAGCTGTATGACAAAGATAAAAGGCTAATCTATATGTGTCAGAAGAAGTTTGAAAATATGCAACACATATTTCAAAAAATACGGCTAATTTTGTTTTTCTTTTTCTTTTTTTTTTTTTTATTTTTCTTTTTCTTTTTTTTTGAATTTTTTTTTAATAAACAAGAAGAAAAAAAAATAAAAAATAAAAAATAAAAAAAATACTTACAGGAGGTGTGATTGTGGCTCACATTTTCCTCTGGTTTTACATCCAGTAACGGCTTGAATGCTCTCTATGGGCCGATGGTCGGCTTCCCATCCAATTTTCTTAAAAATTGGCAAACAGGGTCTTTTTGAGTCAGATTCCCGAGACTATAACGCTCATGTTCATCTTGGAATATTGGCCATAAATCGAGAAGTACTCTCTGCACATCTCCACTAGGATGCGTCTCAAGAGTCAATAGAATGTTATCTAAAGACTCCTTACTCATGCCATCCTTTATGAAGTTAATTTTATCATCTCGGTTTATAGACGTCATTCCAATTGATTTGCATTTTGTGTTACAGGTCCATCTTGCACATTTATAGCAGACCCGTAACCTTTTTGCTCTCCTCTTCTTTGCATATGAACTTTTGCCTAGCCCTGACATATATGAAACAAGAGCGTCAGAAAATTCACCTCTGAGTCGGACCTTTGCTTCGATTAACCTGCGGATATCCGCAGGGATGCCTTTGTGCATAAGCATCCTTAATCTCTCAAACCTTGCACAATAAATGTTAGTTAAAGCATTTTGAGGGAGAGAAGGGAATTGCTTGCGGAGGTTAACAAGCTGATTATCCATTTCGAAATAAAGAAAGAAGAAGGGAAAAAAAATTAGTAAAATTTTATACAGATTTCAGTGTTTGTGGGTAACTGAAAGGACCGAAAAAAAAATTTCACGGAGTACCGTTATCCGCCATTTAACCGGTGAAAAATCATCTGTCAATGAAAAACAAACAAAATTAAGACAGAAAAATCAAACTCTGATAGATTTTCTTACTCGGCACCGATTTTCTGTCTTGATTCCTGTGAATGCAAATAAGTCAAAGTTTGAAAAAATGAAAAAGTTAGAAAACTTGGGTTGCCTCCCAAGAAGCGCTACTTTTAATGTCTTTAGCCAGCGTGATTGAAGATTTTGCACGATCCATGGGTCCTCCCCAATAATGATTCAATTTCTGGCCATTGACCTTAAACGTGGCTTTTTTTTTTTTTTCAACAAAGATTTATATATAAAACAGAAAATAAAAAAATAGCAGACAAAATAAAAAATAAAAACAGAAACAAAAAAAAGTAATAAAAGACGAACATCGCTAGTGACAAAGAAATGTAAGGTAAATAGAAACAGACAACACAAACAAATGAAACAACAACAACGAGAAAAGAGTAAATTGTAATACCAAATAAAAACGAAACAATATTAAAAACAATAGCAAAACAGTAAAAACAAAAAGAAAACAACAACTAGAAAAATGAAATAAAAGTGTGGAAAGAAAACTCCCTATGGATAGCAGAAGAATTAACGTTCCAGCAGCCACACCATAGCCAGTGTAATGGATCACCACATCCAAAATCAAAGTGTTTAGTATTTTCCGGGGTTGCTTTATTGGCTTAACTCCATCTTCAAGTAAAATCCTGCGCATGCAAATGGAAGGGCAAATGCTTGGAATGTCTGCAAATGTGCATGCTCTCAGATTCTCCCTCAAAATGGGTAGCAACCTCTCCTCCTCATCAGTAAGGAGGTTTTTAGCCACAATGGACTCCAATTTTGTTGGCTTCACTACTTCTGTACATTGAATTGCTGCATAATCTGTGAAAAAGATTCATCATGTCTCAAAAAGGCAAAGAATCTCAAAGACATGCATTACACAATATATCACCATCACAACAAACAGAATCATCAAAATCAGTAAAACTAGCAAATTCAGCACACAAATCATTAATTGGTTTTTGCACATCAATGGTCTCATGTTCTACAGAATCAGATTTCTGCATCTGTTGCTTGCTCAACTGACTTAATGAAGATGTAAGTTGACCAACTTGGGTCTTCACGTTTTGTACTATAGCTTCTGTTCTCTGCTGGAATTGGATGTTGTTCTGAGCAAATTGTTTCACCAAATCCTCTAGTGTAGGCTCAGATTCCATGCCTATTGGAGCTTGCTGCTGCTGCATAGGTTGCTGGTATAGACTGATTGGTTCAACATAAGGTTCGAACCAAGGATGATCTCCCCAATCATGGTTATATGTGGTAGAATAAGGATCATATCCAAGCTGTGGGTATTGTAGTTCACCAAGAAATACACCTGTTGCATCAACAAAATGGTTATGAAATACAAAACCATCATATTGTAGTGTGGTGCAAGCATATGTAGGATGATAAGAACTACAGCATATACTACAAAATCTTGCAGGTTCTTGCACAGGTAAGTGATGTTCTTCCACTGCCAACTGCCCCACCAAATAAGCCAGCTCATCAATTTTATGCTCCATCAGATTAGAGATCAAACACAAAAACACAAAATCAAAAAAACAAGTCTAAATATACACACAAAATAATTACAGAAAACATATCTACAGATTTTTAAAAATTATGGGACTACCATAGAGTGAAATCTACACAAAAATTCTATCTAACAGAACAATAAAAAATCTTAAAAAAATTGAAAAAGTGGTCTAAACGATGGAATTTGGCTAAAATAAGGGTGACCTCACTATAAATAGTGAGCCTTTCTCATAGTAACAATTTTCATTAGCCTACCAAAATTCAGATTAATCAGAGATATGTTACCAAACCAAAATCTTGACAGGATGCCCTTTACCCAATTTCAACCGAATTCCACTTGAAAATGCTTCAAAAACAAAACAAACACAATTGTTAGAGTTAGATGAAATGATCAAAAAGTTGCCTTTGGATCCCTGGCAACGGCGCCAAATTTGACAAGAGGTTGTCGAGACCTCGTCAAATAATAAAAATTACCGGTTCGCAAACTAATTTGTAGTATAGAGCATGAACCGAATCGTCTCTCAAGGATCCAAAAAGAACAAAGATTTAATCAAATCAAGATAATTAAAAGGGGGGTTTTGATGATGATTAACAAGATTGACAAAAGTTCAAGAATTGAAGTTGTAAACAAATATAAAGAAGCAACCAATCCAAGGAAATTTGCCGATCTTGAGTTTAACTCATCATTGATCACAATGAATCCACTTAATTGCTAACCATGTTCTTGACCTTAGATCATATCAAGACGCCTCAACATGATCCAAGAACCCTCTACTAGATAAGCATCTAGGATTTAATTAACCAAGGTTAGATAAAGTAAGCACCATCCAAACAAAGATTAACTTAAGATCCATAATTTAACCAAGCTAAACAATCCATCAAAAAGCTTTAATAAATTGTTTATTCTATGTGATCCTCTTGAATACATGATAATAAAGCTATTATCACATAAACATCCAAATCAAATTAAGCAATTCAATCTAGATCAAAATTAAAAGAGGAAGAAGAGAAACTTGAATAACAATTAAGCAATATGAACAAGTAAAACAAGATCTCCAAATTAAACATCAAGATGGCTAATCCCTTGGATTGATTATGAGAGCCTAGCCTTCCATGGATGGGAAGGAAGAACTCAGAAATAAAAGAACAAAAACGAAATTCTAAAGAGAATGGAGAAGAAGAGAAAGAAAACTCTCACAAATACTCAAACTTTCTTCAAACTTACTTCCAAATTCAATGCCTCAAAATACAAAGAGATTGACTCTATTTATACTAATCCTAGAAGCCAATTTGTACATGTACATAATCTGAATACAAGCTATAAGAATCTGAAATTTGTCAAAAATGGAAGCTTGATGCATGGTTGGTGGGTTGGTGCATGGTAGGTGGGTTGGTGTATGGTTGGTGGCTTTTAGTCAACAACTCTTATTCGACTTCTGGCTTCAAATTCATCACCTAGACGGTGCATTTTGGCTTAGATGTCTATCATCAAAGTTGTAGCCAGTTGTCTCCTTGAAAATCTCCAATTTGAATCATGTCATTTGGACTTTTAGAACTCCAGAAATGCCAAAAACACTTCACCTACCTCAAGTTAGGTTGGAAGAACGTGTTTCCAAATTCAGACCAACTTGTAGCTTCTGAAGCATGCCTAAAACGACATCTATTGACAAAATGGTCTTCATTGAAGTTGGAGATATGGGTCTTATCTTTCAAGTGACCAAGTTTCAGCCCAAGAGGAGGCCTATAACCCACTATATAGTCCAATATGTGCATACTGCCCAGATGGTTCCGTGACAGCAAACCCACTCTGCATTGCAGGGATATTTTGGACCCTTAGCATTCCGATCCAGCTCTTGAGTTCTTCATGAAACTTGTAGAGCATTGTCTTAGCTTTCCAAAGACACCAAGATCACCTCAATTGGATCACCGAATCCCAAGTTATGACCTAACCAAGGAAGAAAGGTCAAAATGCATCAAAATCCGAAAATTATTCAATATATGCATTAAAGCCCAATGAAGCCCAACAACATTAAACTCATCTAAAGTACTAATATTGGGCACAATAAACATCTAATAATGCCTAATACAAAGCAAATATAAGTGTCTCAAATTGATTGATCACTGCCCAAGTTTCATGGTCTTGCAGGTGAAGATCCACATAAGAATTTGAAGGAGTTCCATGTTGTCTGCTCCACCATGAAACCTCATGGAATAGCTGAAGATCACATCAAGCTAAGGGCCTTTCCTTTCTCTTTGGATGGTGCTGCTAAGGATTGGTTGTATTACTTACAACCTGCTGCCATCACTTCTTGGAATGACATGAAAAGATTATTTCTGGAGAAGTTCTTTCCTGCATCAAGAACTGCTGCAATAAGGAAAGATATTTGTGGCATAAGGCAAATCAGTGGTGAAACTCTCCATGAGTATTGGGAGAGATTCAAGAAATTGTGCTCAAGCTGCCCACACCATCAAATTAGTGATCAACTACTGATCCAATACTTCTATGAAGGATTGATGCCAATGGAAAGGAGTATGATTGATGCTGCAAGTGGTGGAGCATTGGTAGATAAAACTCCAAACTTAATTGCAAACATGGCAGCAAATTCTCAGCAATTTGGTACTCGAATGGGTGCTGCAACCAGAGTAGTCAATGAAGTTAATACCTCTTCACATGCTGATCAACAAAGGGTGGAACATAGATTGGATGAGCTCACTTCTTTGGTTAGACAGATGGCAATAGGACAACACGAACCACGTGTGCAAACCCCTGCAAGAGTTTGTAGCATATGTTCTAGTTCCTCTCACCCCACAGATGCGTGCCCCACATTGCAAGATGATTCTGAGTTTCAAGATCAACTGTGGCTGCTGGTATATTTCCCGAAGCCACAATTCCATCATCAAGAACAATGTAAGTATGATCCATTCTCCAACACTTACAACCCTGGCTGGAGGGACCATCCCAATCTGAGATATGGGAATGCATCAAATCAGCAGCCACCAAACCAGTATAGACCACCATTCCAGCAGCAAGTAAGGACAAATCAGTTTCAGCCACATGCTGGACCAAGTAGACCACCATTCCAGCAGCAAGGTCCTGTAGCCACAAAATCTGAGCCCTCATTGGAGGATTTGGTGAAACAGTTGGCCACCAATAACATCCAGTTTCAACAGAGAACTGAAACCACCATTCAGAACTTGGAGACTCAAATTGGCCAACTTGCCACATCTATTCATGAATTAAAGTCACAAGGTTCTGGCCAATTACCCTCTCAAACCACTCCAAACCCAAGAGGCAATGTTAGTGCTATAGCTTTGCGCATTGATAGGCAAATCAATGGACCAGTACAGCAGATAATTCCAGATTCTACCATTGACCCAGAAAAACAAGATGTCAGCGCAGTTCAAGAAGAAATGATCCTACAACATCCAAGCAGAAAGTCAGATCAAACCAGCAGTTGACAGAAAATTCAGTAAAGCAAAAAAGTGAACATCCACAAAAGTCAGCTTGCAACATTCCTCTTCCTTTTCCAAACCGAATGATACAGTTGAGGCATATGGTTGAAACTGACTTGGATAAGGAAATTATGGAGACTTTTCAGAAGGTTGAGGTGAATATACCTCTCTTGGAGGCAATTAAACAAATCCCCAAGTATGCCAAGTTCTTGAAAGAGATGTGCACCCATAAGAGGAAGCTAAAGGGCACTGAAAAAGTGAGTATGGGGAGAAATGTCTCTGCTTTGATTCAGCCCAACCTGCCTCCCAAATGCAAGGATCCAGGCACTTTTACCATCCCTTGCACCATAGGGCACCAACAGTTCACTCATGCCTTGCTAGACTTGGGAGCCTCCATCAATGTAATGCCAAAGTCAGTTTACACTTCCTTGCATATGGGAGAGCTAAAATCCATCGGCATTGTCATTCAGTTAGCAAATCGGAGCACTGCACAACCTGCAGGAGTGTTGGAGGACGTTCTGGTTCGGGTACATAATTTAATATTCCCAGCTAATTTTTATGTGTTGAATATGGAAGATGAATCTGCCTCTTCCCCACCCCCATTGATCTTAGGTAGGCCATTTTTGAAAACTGCTAAAACTAAGATTGATGTGCATGCTGGTACCCTTTCCATGGAATTTGGTGATGATATCATTCAGTTTAACATTTTTGATGCCATGAAATACCCTTTAGAGGATCATTCTGTTTTTCATTTTGATGTCATTGATTTACTAGTTGATGATATGCATGCTGATATGTTGGCAGAGTTTCCTGAAATTGTAGGATACACTGATAGCATAGCTTGTGATACTTGTTCTGCTTGCTTCGGACTTTTTGGTTGTAAACCCACTGCAATGTGTGCAGCCTGTGCTGAGATTTCTACATACTTATCATGTGCTGTTGTTAATTCTGCTGACATTGATGATTCTGTTTCTGTTATTAATGGCAATGATGTTGTTATTAATGATGTTATCATTCATCCTGCTGCTAAGTGTGATTCTTTTGATCCCATAGGATATGATGATGTTATTTTGCAAGATTGTGCACAGCTTGCAGGTACAGGTACAACTGCTGAGAATTTAGCAGATTTAGTTTCGGTTCCAAAACTAGTACCGTCACCCAAAGAACCACCCTCCATTGAACTTAAGCCCTTGCCCGAGCATTTGAAGTATGCATTCTTGGAAGAGGATGAGAAGCTCCCGGTGATAATGGCCAAACACCTCCAACCTGAGCAAGAAACCAGATTATTGGAAGTCTTGAAGCAACACAAAAGGGCAATTGGTTGGACACTTGCAGACATTCCTGGTATTAACCCCTCCACATGCATGCACAGGATATTACTTGAGGAGGAAACTAAACCAGTGAGACAACCCCGCAGGAGACTGAATCCTCTCATTCTAGATGTGGTGAAAAAGAAGTGACCAAGCTACTGCAGTGGCATTATCTATCCCATCTCCGACAAAGAAGTGGGTGAGCCCTGCAAGTAGTTCCAAAGAAATCCGGTGATGTGGCCAACCGTAAGAATGAGCTCATTCCAACCCGAGTGCAGAATAGCCGGAGAGTCCGCATTGACTACGTACGCCTCAACCAAGCCACTCGGAAAGATCATTACCCCCTTCCGTTCATTGATCGAGATCTTTGGAACGGTTATCGGTAAGTCCCATTATCGCTTTTAGATGGCTACACCGATACTTCCAAATCCACATTGCACCGGAGGATCAGAGAAGACCACATTTACTTGTCCCTTCGGCACCTTTGCTTACAGACGGATGCCCTTCGGCCTGCAATGCCCCCTGGTACCTTCCAAATGTGCATGGTGAGCATATTTTCTCGATTTCTTAGAGGAGTGCATGGAGGTATTTATGGATGACTTCACTGCCTATGGTTCTTCTTTTGATTCATGTTTAGCCAAACTATCTAGAGTACTCGCAAAGATGCATTGAGACTAACCTTGTGCTAAATTTTGAGAAATGCCATTTTATGGTAGAACAGGTATAGTTTTAGGCCATGTAGTATCCAAGAAGGGCATTGAGGTAGATCCCGCCAAGATTGATGTAATTACTTGTTTATCTTACCCCACATGCGTGCGGGAAGTGCGTTCTTTTCTTGGTTATGCAGGTTTCTACAGCGCTTCATTGCCGACTTCAAGAGATTGCTCTTCCACTTTCCCGCCATTCGCAGAAGATGTAGAGTTTAATTTTGATGATAAGTGCAAGGCGACTTTCAACCACTTGAAGCGTGCCTTGACCAAGACTCCCCATCATCCACCACTGACCGACATTGCCATTTGAGTTAATGTGTGATGCTTCTAACTATGCGTAAGGAGCGATCTTGGCACAGAGAGTGGGGAAAGCTTCTCATGTGATATACTATGCTTCCGTAACTCTAGATGTCGCTCGTGCCAACTATACCACAACCGAAAAAGAACTTTTAGCCATTGTTTTTGCTTTGGATAAGTTTAGATCATATTTGCTTGGTTCTAAGGTTGTTGTGTTTACTGATCATGCAGCTCTGAAGTTCCTTTTGAAGAAGCCAGAGGCAAAGCCCCGACTAATAAGATGGATGCTACTGCTCCAAGAGTTTCACATAGAGATCCGTGACAAGAGTGGAGCAGAGAACCTAGTGGCAGATCATTTGAGCCGCATTGAAAGGGCTTCAGATCCCTTCCCTGTACGAGACTCCTTCCCAGATGAGCAGCTTATGCAGCTGCAAGGTAAGAACACATTCCCTTGGTTTGCTGATATGGTGAATTTCTTGGTTGCTACAGTTTTTCCCTCACATTTCACTCGTGCACAAATTTATAAACTTAAGAGTGAATCAAAATACTATGTGTAGGATGATCCATATCTGTGGCGATTTTGTAGTGACCAAATTATTAGGCGATGTGTGCCTAATCAAGAGTTTCATTCTGTTCTTAGCTTTTGTCATGCATTTGCATGTGGTGGACATTTTGGGCCTCAACGTACAGCTAGGAAAGTTGTAGACTCTGGTTTATATTGGCCTACCTTGTTTCATGATGCATATTTGTTCTGTAAGTCTTGTGAACAGTGTCAGAGAACAGGGAACATTTCTCTCAAGAATGAGATGCCCCAGCAACCTCTACTGTATTGTGAAATCTTTGACGTATGGGGTATTGATTTCATGGGACCTTTTCCTGTTTCCTTTGGTTATGTTTACATTTTGCTAGCTGTTGATTATGTATCAAAATGGGTGGAGGCTAAAGCCACTCGGACTGATGATTCCAAAGTTGTTGTGGATTTTGTTAGATCACGCATTTTCTGCGCAGGTTTGGAATCCCGAGAGCTATCATCAGTGATCAAGGCACCCATTTCTGTAACCGAAGCATGGAGGGATTGATGAGGAAATGTGGCGTGTTGCATAAAGTTTCTACACCTTACCATCCCCAGACTAATGGTCAAGTCGAGGTCTCCAATAGAGAGATCAAGCGCATACTTGAAAAAACAGTCCAACCTAATCGGAAGGATTGGAGCATGAGGCTTGAGGATGCTCTTTGGGCTTACCGGACCGCTTACAAAACTCCAATCGGGATGTCTCCATATCGGATAGTCTATGGTAAGGCATGCCACTTGCCAGTAGAAATTGAGCACAAAGCATATTGGGCTGTGAAGCAATGCAACATGAATTTGGCCGGAGCTGGCATAGAGCGGAAGTTGCAGTTACAGGAATTGGAAGAGATCCGCCTAGATGCCTATGAGAGCTCCCGACTCTACAAAGAAAAGACCAAAGCCTTCCATGATAAGTTTATTCTTCGGAAGGAGTTTTCAGTTGGGCAAAAAGTTCTCTTGTTTAATTCTCGCCTTAAGTTGATGCCTGGTAAATTAAGGTCTAGGTGGGACGGTCCGTTTGTTGTCACTAACATTTTTCCTCATGGTGCAGTGGAAATTAAGAGTGAAGCCACCAACAAAGTGTTCAAAGTTAATGGTCACCGCCTCAAAAATTTTTATGAAGGAGCTCAAGAGAACCTCGTGGAGGAAGTTCAACTGCAGGATGCCCTCTACCATGATTGATCACTACTGTGTTGAAAAAAAAAAAAAAGCCACGATTAATGTCAATTGCCAGAGATTGAATCATTATTGGGGAGGACCCATCGCTCGTGCAAAATCTTCAATCACGCTGGCTAAGGACATTAAAAATAACGCTTCTTGGGAGGCAACCCAAGTTTTCTAACTCTTTCATCTTTCAACTTTGACTTATTTGCAATCACAGGAATCGAGACAGAAAATCGGTGCCAAGTGAGAAAATCTATCAGAGTTTGATTTTTCTGTCTTAATTTTGTTTATTTTTCGTTGACAGATGATTTTTCACCAGTTAAATGGCGGATAACGGTACTCCGTGAAAAAAAAATTTCGGTCCCTTCAGTTACCCACAAACACTGAAATTTGTATATAATTTTACTCAATTTGTTTTTCTTCTTTCTTTCTTTCAAAATGGATAATCAGCTTGTCAACCTTCGCAAGCGATTCCCTTCTCTCCCTCAAAATGCTTTAACTAACATTTATTGTGCAAGGTTTGAAAGGTTAAGGATGCTTATGCACAAAGGCATCCCTGCGGATATACGCTGGATAATCGAAGCAAAGGTCCGAATCACAGGGGAATTTTCTGATGCTCTTGTTTCATATATGTCAGGGCTAGGCAAAAGTTCATATGCAAAAAAAAAGAAGAGCAAAAAGGTTACGAGTCTGCTATAAATGTGCAAGATGGATCTATAACACAAAATACAGATCAATTGGAATGGCGTCTATAAATCGACTTGATAAAATTGACTTCATTAAGGATGGCATGAGTAAGGAGTCTTTAGATAACATTCTATTGACTCTTGAGACGCATCCTAGTGGAGATGTGCAGAGAGTACTTCTCGATTTATGACCAATATTCCAAGATGAACATAAGCGTTATAGTCTTGGGAATCTGACTCAAAAAGACCCTGTTTGCCAATTTTTAAGAAAATTGGATGGGAAGCCGTCCATCGGCCCATAAAGAGCATTCAAGCTGTTCCTGGACGTAAAACCAGAGGAAAAAGTGAGCCATAATCACACCTCCTGGAAGTATTTTATTTTATTTTATTTTATTTTTCCTTTTTCTTCTTGTTTATAAAAAAAATTTAAAAAATTTTTTTTTCAAAAGAATTCAAAAAAAAAAAAAAAATTTAGCCGTATTTTTTTTTTTTGAAATATGCATTGCATATTTTCAAACTTCTTCTGACACATATAGATTAGTCTTTTATCCTTGTCATATAGCTATTATCGTTGCTGTGCTTATTTTCAAACTTACCTGACACACGGTTCTACCCCTCCTTTATAGGTGTAATTATTACATTTGAGTTTTGATTCTTTAAATAATGCACTTTGCTCTCTTCAGATCATTGATAAGGTGAGAGTACAAAAAAAAAAGAAAGAGAAAATGGAAGTCACTTCAGTTCGTCGGATCAAGAGTGTTTGTGTCTTTTGTGGATCTAATCCTGGGAAAGATAAAGAGTTTGTAAATATTGCACACCATCTTGGTCGAGTGCTAGCTGAGAGAGAAATCCATTTAGTTTATGGAGGAGGTAGTCTTGGGTTAATGGGTTGTGTAGCAACTGCTGCACATTTAGGAGGTGGCAAAGTCCTTGGTGTCATTCCCAGTCCTTTATCTACCAGCAAGCCCATTGGAAAAACATTAGGGGATGAAGTAATGGTATTTTGCATGCACCAACGCATGAACATTATGATAGCAAATGCTGATGCCTTTATTGCCCTACCTGGTGGTTTTGAAACTTTGGAAGAACTCTTTCAAATTACATCCTGGTCACAATAGAACTTTCACCAAAAACTCATAGGTATATTAAATGTTAATGGTTTTTATGACAGTTTGTTTTGTTTTCTTGATCATGCTGTAGAAAAAAGGTTCATCTCACAAGCGACACGTCAAAGTCTTGTAATCATGCAACTCCCGAACAATTGCTCGATCAACTCAATGCATTTGTACCACAACGTGATCCAGAATGGTTCCACCGAATTGGGAACAAGGCGGCAAAGAAAAAGCAAAAACTTGATTTGTCTTTATCTTTGTGAATTTTTGTTTTCTCTTATGGTTTTAGTTTTTGTAATTTTTCTTATTTCGTGCTCGATTTGCGGTTTTAAGTAAGACCTTCTACACTCTACCTATCTTTATTTTGACATTGGGGACAATGTCTTTAATTAGTTGGGGGGAGGGATAGTTGACATTACCATGTACATAGTTTAGTTAAAAAAAAAAAGCTAATCTTTATTGTTACTAACTTTTTAGATGTATGATGGCAGAGTAAGGAGTAGTTTTGCTCTTGAGACGCATCTTAACTTGCATTTCATAATAGGTCTTAAATCATCTTTGTTCTTGTATATATATTAAAAAAAAAACACACACACACACAAACACACACACACACACACACAATTTTGATCTTTTCAATTGATTTTGATACAAGCATGTGCTGAATCTGAGCTTAATTGATGATAAAAGTATGCAAAACAGTTTACAGTTGAATCATTTTCATGATATACATGTGTATATGATTGTGGATATTAGGAAGAAGGCATGGTTGAATTGAGTGAATGTTCCATACCTTTGTGAGTTTTGGGCTTTTCCAAGTTTGATACTTACACTTGGTTATTTTCTTTCATGAGTGATGTCAATTATGAATTTATTTTCTAGAACTTGCATTGAATCGATTTGAGATTACATTGGTCTGTATGTTGCATGAAAATGACAGAGGCATTTTTTCTTGACTTAGCTGCTTTGGCCAAATAAACCTACCTTGCATTTATCTAAATATTAACTCCCTCTGAGCCTATTTTCCTATTCTTTGTTCTTAGCTCATTACAAGCTTTGAGTGAAAAACCATGTTTTACCTTACCTTAGGGAATGGGAGAGCATTGATTTTCTTATTGGAGGAGTTCTTTTGCTTGCAATGATTTAAGTGTGGGGGAATTGGTGTGCTGATACGAAATGCTTGGTACAAAAAACAAAACAAAAAACAAAACAAAAAAAAAGAAAGAAAAAAAGAAAAAAAAAGAATAGAAAAAGGAAGGAATGTGTGAAGAGAATGAGCATTTTATGGTTTTGGGTAAAAAATTTATTCTTTCTACTTGAATTACTCCTCAATGCTCTTTTATTCTCTTTGGTTTTAACCTGCTATTATCTATATTGTTCCCTTCCTTCACCTTATAAGTTCCATTACAACCTTTTTGAAAGACCTCTTGATTTTTGCAATTTATTTGATCTAAGTAGTGGAGAATTGATGTATATGCAAGCCTATGGTAAAATACTTTCATAATTTGACTGAGTTGAGCGTAAACAGTTAACCTAAACACCTTGTGTGATTTGAGTGTCACTTGTGAAGAATTTTACTCAATCTGAACATGCCTATTTCTGATTAAAGCATGATTATGCTATACTTTATTCTCAATTGATTTGATTCAACTATTCTTTGTTAAGCATACTTGACTTATTAATTATGGTTTATATTTGATACAATGCTTGTATTTAAAAATTAGTTGAATTGATTAAATAAAATATTACATGTTTGTGGGTATCATCCTGGTAAACCCTCACGAGACTATAACTCGTCCACTAGGGACACCTAGGGGTTTAAAGGCTTGTGGCACATGCTAAGTGCCATCGTGTTTTCCTACGGAAGTGGATTAGATTAGGTACAATCAGTTTTTATGTTTTTAGTTTAATAATATGATGTTTCTTGTTTTTCTTTAATTTCGTTGTTATGTGTTTTGCCCAGGAGTGCAAAAGCTCAAGTGTGGGGAAATTTGATCAATCAATTTGAGACACTTATGTTAGCTTTGTATTAGGCATTATTAGATGTTTATTGTGCCCAATATTAGTACTTTAGATGAGTTTAATGTTGTTGGGCTTCATTGGGCTTTAATGCAAATATTGAATAATTTTTGGATTTTGATGCATTTTGACCTTTCTTCCTTGGTTAGGTCATAACTTGGGACTCGGTGATCCAATTGAGGTGATCTTGGTGCCTTTGGAAAGCTAAGGCAATGCTCTACAAGTTTCATGAAGAACTCAAGAGCTGGATCGGAATGCTAAGGGTCCAAAATATCCCTGCAATGCAGAGTGGGTTTGCTGTCACGGAACCATCTGGGCAGTATGCACATATTGGACTATATAGTGGGTTATAGGCCTCCTCTTGGGTTGAAACTTGGTCACTTGAAAGATAAGACCCATATCTCCAACTTCAATGAAGACCATTTTGTCAATAAATGTCGTTTTAGGCATGCTTCTCAAGCTACAAGTTGGTCTGAATTTGGAAACACGTTCTTCCAACCTAACTTGAGGTAGGTGAAGTGTGTTTGGCATTTCTGGAGTTCTAAAAGTCCAAATGACATGATTCAAATTGGAGATTTTCAAGGAGACAACTGGCTACAACTTTGATGAGACATCCAAGCCAAAATGCACCGTCTAGGTGATGAATTTGAAGCCAGAAGTCGGATAAGAGTTGCTGACTAAAAGCCACCAACCATACACCAACCCACCTACCATGCACCAACCCACCAACCATGCATCAAGCTTCCATTTTTGACAATTTTCAGATTCTTATAGCTTGTATTCAGATTATGTACATGTACAAATTGGCTTCTAGGATTAGTATAAATAGACCCAACCTCTTTGTATTAGAGGCATTCAATTTGGAAGTAAGTTTCAAGAAAGTTTAAGTATTTGTGAAAGTTTTCTTTCTCTTCTTCTCCATTCTCTTTAGAATTTCGTTTTTGCTCTTTTATTTCTGAGTTCTTCCTTCCCTTCCATGGAAGGCTAGGCTCTCATAGTCAATCCAAGGGATTAGCCATCTTGATGTTTAATTTGGAGATCTTGTTTTGCTTGTTCATATTGCTTAATTGTTATTCAAGTTTCTCTTCTTCCTCTTTTAATTTTGATCTAGATTGAATTGCTTAATTTGATTTGGATGTTTATGTGATAATAGCTTTATTATCATGTATTCAAGAGGATCACATAGAATAAACAATTTATTAAAGCTTTTTGACGGATTGTTTAGCTTGGTTAAATTCTTGATCTTAAGTTAATCTATGTTTGGATGGTGCTTACTTTATCTAACCTTGGTTAATTAAATCCTAGATGCTTATCTAGTAGAGGATTCTTGGATCATGTTGAGGCGTCTTGATGTGATCTAAGGCCAAGAACACGGTTAGCAATTAAGTGAATTCATTGTGATCAATGATGAGTTAAACTCAAGATCGGTAAATTTCCTTGGATTGGTTGTTTCTTTAGATTTGTTTTCAACTTTGAGTCTTGTATATTTATCAATATTGTTAATCAACAACAAAACCCCCCATGTTAATTATCTTGATCTGATTAAATATTTGTTCTTTTTGGATCTTTGAGAGACGATTCGGTTCATGCTCTATACTACAAATTATTTTGTGAACCGGTAAATTTTATTTATTTGACGGGTCTCGACAACCTCTTGTCAACAAGCCATGGTTTAAGTGTGAGGGGTGCTTATGCAAAATGTTTGGTGCAAAAAAAAAAAAAAAGAACAAGTGACCAATTCAAAAAAAAAAAAAGAATAAAGCCAAGAGGTTGTAAAAGAAAATAATAGAAAAAGGAATGAATGTGTTAAGAGAATGTGCATTTTATGGTTTAGGGTAAACTTCTATGCTTGTTACTTAAGTTTCTCCCCATTGCTCTTTTATTCTCTTTGGTTTTAACTTGTTATATCCATATTGTTCCCTTCCCTTACCTTGGCCCCATTACAACCTTGAATAAAGTCCTCTTGATTTGTTTGTGCATGTGTTTTGAGTAGTGGAGAAGTAGAAGATAAGCAAGCTTATGGTAGTGCAATTTTTCATGAGTTGATTTGAGTGTAAACACAAACCTAAACACTTGAGAAATTGAGAATGTATCTTGTGAGATTCTATCATGCTTGATCCATGATTCTACTTGAATTCACCTTGCTCGTTAATTTGGGATGTAAAGGCATATCACTTCATGAATGTTTGGAATCCTTGAAACTGTGGTTACACTTAATTCTGTTGTATTTAAAAATTAGTTGAATTGATGAAATAAAATATTACATGTTTGTAGGTATCATCCTGGTAAACCCTCACGAGACTATAACTCGTCACTAGGGACACCTAGGGGTTTAAAGGCTTGTGGCACATGCTAAGTGCCATCATGTTTTCCTACGAAAGTGGATTAGATTAGGTATAATCAGTTTTTATGCTTTTAGTTTAATAATATGATGTTTCTTGTTTTTCTTTAGTTTTGTTCTTATGTGTTTTGCCTAGGAGTGCAAAAGCTTAAGTGTGGGGGAATTTGATCAATCAATTTGAGACACTTATGTTAACTTTGTACTAGGCATTATTAGATGTTTATTGTGCCCAATATTAGTATTTTAGATGAGTTTAATGTTGTTGGGCTTCATTGGGCTTTAACGCAAATTGTGAATAATTTTCAGATTTTGATGCATTTTGACCTTTCTTCCTTGGATAGGTGATAACTTGGGACTCGGTGATCCATTTGAGGGGATCTTGGTGTCTTTGGAAATCTAAGACAAGGTTCTACAAGTTTCATGAAGAACTAAAGAGCTGGATCGGACTTCTAAGGGTCCAAAATATCCCTGCAATGCAGAGTGGGTTTGCTGTGATGGATATCTAGGCAGTGTGTACATATTGGACTATATAGTGGGTTCTAGGCCAGCTCTTGGGCTGAAACTTGGCTATTAGAAAAATAAGACCCATATCTCCAACTTCACTGAAGACCATTTAGTCAATAGATGTCGTTTTAGGCATGATTATGAAGCTACAAGTTGGTTTGAATTTGGAAACACGTTCTGCCAACCTAACTTGAGGTAGGTGCAGTGTTTTTGGCATATCTGGAGTTCTAAAAGTTCAAATGACATGATTTCAAATGCAAAATTTCAAGGAAACAACTGGCTACAACTTTCATGAGACCACCAAGCTAAAATGGACCGTCTAGGTCATGAAAATCAAGCTGGAAGTCGGATAAGAGTTGCTGACTTGAAGCCACCTATCATACACCAACCCACCTACCATGCACCAACCTACCAACCATGCATCAAGCTTCCATATTTGACAATTTCCATGTTTTTACAACTTGTATTCAGATTATTTTCAATTACAAATTGGCTTCTAGGATTAGTATAAATAGAGCCAATCTCTTTGTATTATGGCTGATTCAATTTTAAGTAAGTTTGAAGAAAGTTTGAGTATTTGTGAGAGTTTTCTTTCTCTTCTTCTCCATTCTCTTTAGAATTTCATTTTTGTTCTTTATTTTATGAGTTCTTCCTTCCTATCCATGGAAGGCTAGGCTCTTATAATCAATCCAAGGGATTAGCCATCTTGATGTTTAATTTGGAGATATTGTTTCGCATGTTCATATTGCTTAATTGTTAGTCAAGTTTCTCTTCTTCCTCTTTTGAGTTTTATCTAGATTGAATTGCTTAATTTGATTTAGATGTTGATGTGGTAATAGCTTTATTATCATGTATTCAAAGAGGATTGCATAGAATAAACAATTTATTAAAGCTTTTTGATGGATTGTTTAGCTTGGTTAAATTCTAGATCTTAAGTTAATTTATGTTTGGATGGTGCTTACTTTATCTAACCTTGGTTAATTAAATCCTAGATGCTTATCTAGTAGAGGATTCTTGGATCATGTTGAGGCGTCTTGATGTGATCTAAGGCCAAGAACATGGTTAGCAATTAAGTGAATTCCTTGTGATCAATGATGGATTAAACTCAAGATCGGTAAATTTCCTTGGATTGGTTAATTTGTTAATTACTTTCCTTTAATTCAACTAGTGTATTATCTTTTCAAATCATCAAAACCCCCCTTTTATTTATCTTGATCTGATTAAATCTTTGTAATTTTGGATCCTTGAGAGACGATTCGGTTCTTGCTCTATACTACAATTTAGTTTGTGAACCGGTAAATTTTATTTATTTGACGGGTCTCGACAACTTCTTGTCAGGTTGTCAAAAATGAGAGTTTTCCTAAAAGCGTCGGAAGGTCTGGTAAAAGCAACATGTAAAAGCATAGATGTTATACACTATATAAAATATGTATATATAAATACTACATTAACAATTTTCATAACTTAATGCAATTTAATATGTCATAAGACTCATGACAAGAGGTTGTCAAGACCCGTCAAATAATAAAAATTACCGGTTCACAAACTAATTTGTAGTATAAAGCATGAACCGAATCGTCTCTCAATGATCCAAAAACAAAGATTCAATTTAATCAAAATAATTAAACGAGGGGTTTTGATGATTTGTAAGAAAATACAGCGGTTGAATTTAAAGAAAAGTAATTAACAAATTAATCAATCCAAGGAAATTTACCGATCTTGAGTTTAATCCATCATTAATCACAAGGAATTCACTAAATTGCTAACCATGTTCTTGGCCTTAGATCACATCAAGACGCCTCAACATGATCCTAGAATCCTTTACTAGATAAGCATCTAAGATTTAATTAACCAAAGTTAGATAAAGTAAGCACCATCCAAACATAGATTAACTTAAGATCTGGAATTTAACCAAGCTAAACAATCCATCAAAAAGCTTTGATATATTATTTAGTCTTTGTGATCCTCTTGAATACATGATAATAAAGCTATAATCACATAAACATCTAAATTAAATTAAGCAATTCAATCTAGATAAAAATCAAAAGAGGAATAAGAGAAACTTGAATAACAATTAAGCAATATGAACAAGCGAAACAAGATCTCCAAATTAAACATCAAGATAGTTAATCCCTTGGATTGATTATAAGAGCCTAACCTTCCATGGATGGGAAGGAAGAACTCATAAAATAAAGAACAAAAATGAAATTCTAAAGAGAATGACAAAGAAGAAAAAGAAAACTCTCACAAATACTCAAACTTTCTTCAAACTTACTTCAAATTGAATGATTTATAATACAAAGAGATTGGCTCTATTTATACTAATCCTAGAAGCCAATTTGAAATTGAAAATAATCTGAATGCAAGCTGTAAAAACATGAAAATTGTCAAATATGGAAGCTTGATGCATGGTTGATGGGTTTGTGCACGGTAGGTGGGTTGGTATATGGTTGGTGGCTCCTAGTTAGCAACTCTTATCTGACTTCCAGCTTGATTTTCATGACCTAGACGTGGCTTGGAGGTCTTCATGACAGTTGTAGATCATTGTCTTCTTAAAATGTTGGCATTGGTTTCATGCCATTTAGACTTTTACAACTCCAGATATGCCAAAAACATTGCACCTACCTCAAGTTAAGTTGGCAGAACGTGTTTCCAAATACAAACCAATTTGTAGCTTCATAGTCATGCCTAAAACGACGTTTATTGACTAAATGGTCTTCAGTGAAGTTGAAAATATGGGTCTTACCTTTCCCATGGCCGAGTTTCAGCTCAAAAAGAGGCCTATAGCCCACGATATGGTCCAATATGTGCACATTGGTCAGATTCCAATAATAGCAGACCCACTCTGAATTGTAGGGCTATTTTGGACCCTTATAAATCTGATCCAGCACTTGAGTTTTTCATGAAAGTTGTAGAGCCTTGTCTTAGCTTTCCAAAGACACCAAGATCACCTCAAATGGATCACCGAGTCCCAAGTTATGGCCTAACCAAGGAGGAAATGTCAAAATGTATCAAAATCCAAGAATTATTCACAATTTGCATTAAAGTCCAATGAGGCCCAACAACATTAAACTCATCTAAAATACTAATATTAGGCACAATAAACATCTAATAAAGCCTAGTACAAAGCTAACATAAGTGTCTCAAATTGATTGATCAACTCAACACTAATAATAGTATATAACTATATATCCAACAAGCAAAATGTCCATAAATTATTAACTAACATTTCATAAAACAATGACAAAAATAAAAATAAATCATCAATAGCCACTTCTTATCCATCATCTTCAGTGCTATCATTCTCTAAGTCCTCATCCTCTCCTATGTTGTCTTCTTCCCCTCCTCCATTTTCTTCATCTTCATCATCTAAATTTTGAAAATCATTAGTTATCTCTAAATCATCATGAATTGACTGAGCTCCAACATTTGCATTTGAAGTTTCTCCCTCATCTCATTCAAGAATCTATTTTGTTAGTCTTCTAGCTTCTTTGTAAAGAACACTCAACCAATGCTTATTTGTTGGAAGAACAAGATCCTCCTTCTCTACTATCCATTGCTCCTTGAAGGCTTCAATAGTTGAACACTTGAACCAGATGGAGTTTGAAGTACCACCAAACGAGCTCAGCCGTTCACCACCGAACAAGCAAGGTACACCGTCGTCAGTTATCGCAGGTCCTCAGCCACCGAACCAAGCTCCTCACTTGTCAGTCACTATAGGTCCTTTGTAGTTACCAAGTTATTAGAAGATGTGTACCTAATCATAAGTTCCATTCTGTTCTTAGTTTTTGCCATACATTTGCATATGGTGGGCATTTTGGGCATCAACGTACAATTAGGAAAGTATTGGATTCTGGGTTGTATTGGCCTACCTTATTTCATGATGCATATGTGTTTTGTAAGTCTTGTGAATAGTGCCAAAGAACAGAGAATATTTATCGCAGGAATGAGATGTCCCTGCAACCTTTGCTACTTTTTGATATCTTTGATGTATGAGATATTGATTTTATAGGACATTTTCTTGTTTCATTTGATTTTGTTTATATTTTGTTGGTTGTTAATTATATGTCTAAATAGGTGGAGGCAAAAGCCACTCAGACTGATGATTCCAAATATTATGGATTTTATTAGATCACAAATTTTCTGCAAGTTTGGTGTTCTGAAGGCCATTATCAGTGATCAAGATTCACATTTCTATAGTCGGTGTATGGAAGCTTTGTTGAGGAAATATAGAGTTTTGCATAAGGTTTCTTCACCTTACCACCTCCAAACAAATGGGCAAGCTAAAGTATCAAACAGAGAGTTTCACAAGTGTTGTAGGATCTTTCCAGTGATGTTTTGAGAATTGTGAAGCTTGTGAGTTTGAATCAATTAAAGTTCAAGGTTCATAGCAGGATTGAATAAATTGTCTTCCATCTTGGACTTAACATACTTGGTATTAGATATTGGATTGGTGGATTGAGTTTGGTATATGCATACCTTGTGAGACTTTGAGCCTATTGCTAAATGGAATGAACATTTGTATCATTCTTTTCTTTCTTGTGTAATTTTCACTCATGGGATTTGTCACTTTAGAACTTGCTTTCTTTCTTTTTTAGGCTATATTTCCACATGCATACATGAACATGATTGAGGCATTTTTCTTGACTTAGCTACTTTGGCCAAATAGCTCACCTTGCATTATTTTCCCTTGATTAACCCCATTAAGCTTATATGACGATTCTTTGTTTATAGCTCATTGAAAAACAATGCTTTTACCTAATCTTAGGGAATAGGATAACATTGACATTTTCATTGGAGCAACTTTTTTGCTTAAGGACAAGCAATGGTCCAAGTGTGCTTTGTTTTGGGGGGGTGCTACTTAATGTGCAAAGTGTTTGGTGAAAAAGGAAAAAGTGACCAATTTAAAAAATGAAAGAAAAAGAGCCAATTGAAAAAGAAAGAAAAAAAAAGAGAAAAAGAATAAAGGCAAAAGGTTGTAAAAGAAAAAAAAAAAGAAAGGAATATGTGAAGAGAATGTGCATTATATGGATTTGAGGGTAAAGTTTCATGTTTGTTATTTGAGTTCCTTCCAAATGCTCTTGTATTCTCTTTGGATTTTAGTTTGTCATATCCATATTGTTTCCTTCCCTTAACTTGGCCCTATTACAACCTTGCATAAAGTCATCTTGATTGTGTGTGCATGTGTTTTGAGTAACAGACTAGTAGAAGATAAGCAAGCTTATGGTAATGCAAAATTTCATGAGTTGGATTGAGTGAAACACTTACATTTTAAACACTTGAGGGATTGAGAGTGTATGTTGTGAGATTCTATCATTCTTGATCCATTCTTTTCAACTGATGTTATCTTGCTTGTTGGTTTGAGATGTAAAAAAAATTACTTCATGGATGTTGTGATCCCTTGAAGCTTTGGTTTCTTTTCTTGCTCATGGACTTCTACATTCTTGAATGTCATTGGAAACAAGGAGAATCCCATTACCACACATTCTCACAAAATAAACCAAACCACCCAAGATAAATGCACCACAAAATATCAAGTTCACTGAGCTTGCATTGACATGCTTGAAAAATTATATCAACATAAATTGTCTCAATAGCATTACAAGACCACAAGTAAAACAGAAACAACTTTAACAGTTTGAAAACACTAAGAAGTATAAAAAAACAGGAATAAAATGACTAAACAAACCAATGTAATTTGTGGACTGATATGTGGAACTTATAACCAAGGAAGCATGAGAGATTCACAATGTTTACCTTTGAAAATTTTCTAAAACGCTACTAGCAATTTTCAAAATAGCATACCAAATAGAGCATAAAAACCACTACTTCAAGTTCAAAACACTTAGAATAGAATTTATAGGCAATTAGACTAGTGGTGGGATCATTGCATCAAGTATTAAAACATTAATCAGTCATTCTAATTTAAAATAAGTAGACCAAGTCACCCTTCTTCTTTGTCTATTAGCATATTCCCAAACAAAAGATGTGCACAAACCAAGTTAGTTCTATCCAAAGAAATAGTCATGCAAATCAATCATTATACCCAAACATCACCAAATCATATTATGGAGTCAAGGTAGCAATTATCTGGGCATGTTCACAGATAATTTCTATTCCCTAGATATCAAACACTTTGTCAAACAATACACGTGAACACTCATACAAATTTAGCACATTGTAGATCCTAAAAAAATACCAAGTAATTATCCCCAACCCACCCATTGATTTGCTAATTAAGCCTTGTTATCAATGTAAAAACATGTTAGTATTAGCAGGTGTGTCAATCAAATTTCCTTGTAATCATAAGGAGATAGAATTTCAAGAAAACCATGTTAAACACCATGTTGTGACAGTGATAAACATAGAACTTGAGCACACACAATATTCATAGGCTTCCATTTATTGTTAAAGACCTAAATAGAATTTATAAATCATTTGGATCCACAAAAACATTTCAATAACAGCACACACTCATAAACTTGTCACTTTCTTAAGCAGAGCAATAAACATAACCAATACAACCTGCAAACCACATTAACTAGAATCCCAACATTCTCAAATTGAATTGTCATATTTTGCTAAGACTATCCCATCAATGCTCATGTCAAAATAAGATCAGATTTTAAATAAACAACAAATTTCAGCAATTGAAACTTGCTTAAAACTCCAACGAGCAAGTAAAACATATAATACAACATATTAACCCAAATCCTATCCTTTGACAGATTTGCCAAGCCTAGACCATTAGATATGACCTAGCACTTCAGAAAAGAGCAAACCAATCAGCAAGGAGATCAAACACAGACCAAAGCCACTGTATTTCAGGCTCAAGCATTCAAAACAAAAAACAGGATCATTAAATACACACTTTAAACTATTCTCCAGCAAATGCTAATCATAATCACACTATTTCAAAATATGAAGGATTTACAACATGATAAGATTGCATGCTAATTCAAATCACTATAACCCTAACAAGCCTAAACAACCAAACCCTCTTTGTCAAAAAAAGTAGCCCCAAATCACATTAGCCAAAAACCCGTAATTTCCAAATTGTCTCGTCATGCCTTTACTAGGATTATGTCTACCAATGCACACATCAAGCTAAACCAAATTCAAGATGTAGAATCAAGATCTATTGAATAAACCAAACCCATTAAAGCAATCAAGTTAGAAGAACTGAAAACTTGATCAGATTGGGACTGGTAATTTTGCTACCTCAATTGCCACATTTGCAAAGTGTCATAAACAAAAGACAATGATCAACAGGACCTCCATGGCCCAAGCAAACAACATAACACAAAACTTCATTAATCAGATTATCAATGGTCAAATAAGCATACATGTTCAAATCACGAAGTCGTATATATATATATATATATATATATATATATATATCTTAATAGCTCTACAAATCATTACCAACCAAAAATAAAATTTAATCCAGGCCAAACCATTCAACTAAATGCTATATACAATGACTCAGCATGGCTTAAGTTGAATGTAAAAATGGGGGAATGAGTTTTGTGAGTTACTGAAAGGATCCTTTGTAACCACAAAATGTAACACCTTCGATCGCAAGTCTGGGTTACTCTACTTCTTCCTACAATCACTTTTTTTCTTTATGATCTCCATCTTCTCTGCTCTCTCACACTCTTTGCTCTTTCTCCCTGTGTGCATCATCAACGAACCATTTTTGGCCCTCCCTTGTGCGATTAATGGTTGATCTATCGTCTCTGCCTCCTCCTTTCGTGGGTTGGCAGTGTGTAATGGAGTTGATCGTGTGTGATGGTTAAGGGTTGGGATCTGTGCATGTGTGGGCAGAGTGAGAGAAGAGGGTGGTGGTGTGTGAAGGGAGGGTGGAGATTGGGATAGGGGTGAGGTTGGTGTGGCTCGTGCTTAGGGCTGTTGACAAGAGGTTGTCGAGACCTATCAAATAAAATAACCGGTTCACAAACTAATTTGTAGTATAGAGAATGAACCAAATCGTCTCTCAAAGATCCAAAAACAAAGATTTAATTAGATCAAGATAATTAGAAAAGGGGGGTTTTGTTGTTGATTAACAAGATTAATAAAAGTAGGAGATTTAAAGTTGTAAACAAATCTAAAGAAACAACCAATCCAAAGAAATTTACCGATCTTGAGTTTAACTCATCATTGATCACAAGGAATTCACTTAATTGCTAACCAAGTTCTTGGCCTTAGATCACATCAAGAAGCCTTAACATGATCCAAGAATTCTCTACTAGATAAGCATCTAGGATTTGATTAACCAAGGTTAGATAAAGTAAGCACCATCCAACATAGATTAACTTAAGATCTAGAATTTAACCAAGTTAAACAATCTATCAAAAAGCTTTAATATATTGTTTAATCTTTGTGATCCTCTTTGAATACATGATAATAAAGCTACTACCACATCAACATCTAAATCAAATTAAGCAATTTAATCTAGATAAAAATCAAAAGAGGAAGAAGAGAAACTTGAATAACAATTAAGCAATATGAACAAGCAAAACAAGATCTCCAAATTAAACAACAAGATGGCTAATCCCTTGGATTGATTATGAGAGCCTAGCCTTCCATGGATGGGAAGGAAGAACTCAGAATTTAAAGAACAAAAATGAAATTGCAAAGAGAATGGAGAAGAAGAGAAAGAAAACTCTCACAAATACTTAAACTTTCTTGAAACTTACTTCCAAAATTGAATGAATGATAATACAAAGAGATTGGCTCTATTTATACTAATCCTAGAAGCCAATTTGTACATGTACATAATCTGAATACAAGCTATAAGAATATGAAAATTGTCAAAAATGGAAGCTTGATGCATGGTAGGTGGGTTGGTGTATGGTTGGTGGCTTTTAGTCAACAACTCTTATCCGACTTCTGGCTTCCAACTCATCACCTAGACGGTGCATTTTGGCTTGGATGTCTTCATCAAAGTTGTAGCCAGTTGTCTCCTTGAAAATCTCCAATTTGAATCATGTCATTTGGACTTTTAGAACTCCAGAAATGCCAAAAACACTTCACCTACCTCAAGTTAGGTTGGAAGAAAGTGTTTCCAAATTCAGACCAACTTGTAGCTTCAGAAGCATGTCTAAAACGACATCTATTGACAAAATGGTCTTCATTGAAGTTGGAGATATGGGTCTTATCTTTCAAGTGACCAAGTTTCAGCCCAAGAGGAGGCCTATAACCCACTATATAGTCCAATATGTGCATACTGCCCAGATGGTTTCGTGACAGCAAACCCACTCTGCATTGCAGGGATATTTTGGACCCTTAGCATTCCGATCCAGCTCTTGAGTTCTTCATGAAACATGTAGAGCATTCCGATCCACTGCACCATGAGGAAAAATGTTAGTAACAACAAACGGGCCATCCCACCTAGACCTTAATTTACCAGGCATCAACTTAAGGCGAGAATTAAACAAGAGAACTTTTTGCCCAACTGAAAACTCCTTCCGAAGAATAAACTTATCATGGAAGGCTTTGGTCTTTTCTTTGTAGAGTCGGGAGCTCTCATAGGCATCTAGGCGGATCTCTTCCAATTCCTCAGTAATCGCAACTTCCGCTCTATGCCAGCTCCGGCCAAATTCATGTTGCATTGCTTCACAGCCCAATATGCTTTGTGCTCAATTTCTACTGGCAAGTGGCATGCCTTACCATAGACTATCCGATATGGAGACATCCCGATTGGAGTTTTGTAAGCGGTCCGGTAAGCCCAAAGAGCATCCTCAAGCCTCATGCTCCAATCCTTCCGATTAGGTTGGACTGTTTTTTCAAGTATGCGCTTGATCTCTCTATTGGAGACATCGGCTTGACCATTAGTCTGGGGATGGTAAGGTGTAGAAACTTTATGCAACACGCCATATTTCCTCATCAACCCCTCCATGCTCCGGTTACAGAACTGGGTGCCTTGATCACTGATGATAGCTCTCGGGATTCCAAACCTGTAGAAAATCTGTGATCTAACAAAATCCACAACAACTTTGGAATCATCAGTCCGAGTGGCTTTAGCCTCCACCCATTTTGATACATAATCAACAGCTAGCAAAATGTAAACATAACCAAAGGAAACAGGAAAAGGTCCCATGAAATCAATACCCCATACGTCAAAGATTTCACAATATAGTAGAGTTCTTTGGGGCATCTCATTCTGCGAGAAATGTTCCCTGTTCTCTCCATTAATCGCTCACAAGACTTACAGAACAAATATGCATCATGAAACAAGGTAGGCCAATATAAACCAGAGTCTAAAACTTTCCTAGCTGTACGTTGAGGCCCAAAATGTCCACCACATGCAAATGCATGACAAAAGCTAAGAACAAAGTGAAACTCTTGATTAGGCACACATCGCCTAATAATTTGGTCACTACAAAATCGCCACAGATATGGATCATCCCACACATAATATTTTGATTCACTCTTAAGTTTATAAATTTGTGCACGAGTGAAATGTGAGGGAAAAACTATAACAACCAAGAAATTCACCATATCAGCAAACCAAGGGAAGGTGTTCTTACCTTGCAACTGCATAAGCTGCTCATCTGGGAAGGAGTCTCGTACAGGGAAGGGATCTGAAGCCCTTTCAATGCGGCTCAAATGATCTGCCACTAGGTTCTCTGCTCCACTCTTGTCACGGATCTCTATGTGAAACTCTTGGAGCAGTAGCATCCATCTTATTAGTCGGGGCTTTGCCTCTGGCTTCTTCAAAAGGAATTTCAGAGCTGCATGATCAGTAAACACAACAACCTTAGAACCAAGCAAATATGATCTAAACTTATCCAAAGCAAAAACAATGGCTAAAAGTTCTTTTTCGGTTGTGGTATAGTTGGCCTGAGCAGCATCTAGAGTTCTGGAAGCATAGTATATCACATGAAAAGCTTTCCCCACTCTCTGTGCCAAGACTGCTCCTACTGCATAGTTAGAAGCATCACACATTAACTCAAATGGTAATGTCCAGTCAGGTGGCTGGATGATGGGGGTACTGGTCAAGGCCTGCTTCAAGTGGTTGAAAGCTGCCTTGCACTTATCATCAAAATTAATCTCTACATCTTTCTGCAGTAAGTGGGAAAGTGGAAGAGCAATCTTGCTGAAGTCGGCAATGAAGCGCCTGTAGAAACCTGCATGACCAAGAAAAGAACGCACTTCCCGCACGCATGTAGGGTAAGATAAACAAGTAATTATATCAATCTTGGCAGGATCTACCTCAATGCCCTTACTGGATACAACATGGCCTAAAACTATACCCTGTTCTACCATAAAATGGCATATCTCAAAATTTAACACAAGGTTAGTCTCAATGCATCTTTGCAGTACTCTAGATAGGCTAGCTAAACATGAATCAAAAGAAGAACCATAGACAGTGAAGTCATCCATAAATACCTCCATGCATTCCTCTAAGAAATCAGAAAATATGCTCACCATGCACCGCTGGAAGGTACCAGGGGCATTGCAGAGGCCGAATGGCATCCGTCTGTAAGCAAAGGTGCCGAATGGACAAGTAAATGTGGTCTTCTCCTGATCCTCCGGTGCAATGTGGATTTGGAAGTATCCAGTGTAGCCATCTTAAAAGCAGTAATGGGACTTACCAGCCAACCGTTCCAACATCTGATCAATGAACGGAATGGGGTAATGATCTTTCCGAGTGGCTTGGTTGAGACGTCTGTAGTCAATGCAGACTCTCCAGCTATTCTGCACTCGGGTTGGAATGAGCTCATTCTTCTGGTTGGTCACAACAGTCACCCCAGATTTCTTTGGAACTACTTGCACCGGGCTCACCCACTTGCTGTCAGAGATGGGATAGATAATGCCACTGCAGAGCTTGGTCACTTCTTTTTTCACCACATCTAGAATGAGAGGATTCGATCTCCTGCAGGGTTGTCTCACTGGTTTAGTTTCCTCCTCAAGTAATATCCTGTGCATGCATGTGGAGGGGTTAATACCAGGAATGTCTGCAAGTGTCCAACCAATTGCCCTTTTGTGTTGCTTCAAGACTTCCAATAATCTGGTTTCTTGCTCAGGTTGGAGGTGTTTGGCCATTATCACCGGGAGCTTCTCATCCTCTTCCAAGAATGCATACTTCAAATGCTCGGGCAAGGGCTTAAGTTCAATGGAGGGTGGTTCTTTGGGTGACGGTACTAGTTTTGGGCCGAAACAAAATCGCTAAATTCTCGTGATTGCACTGTACCTGCAAGCTGTGCACAATCTTGCAAAACAACATCATCATATCCTATGGAATCAAAAGAATCATACTTAGCAGCAGGATGAATGACAACATCACTAATAACAGCATCATTGCAATTAATAACAAAAACAGAGTCATCAATGTCAACAGCACATGATAAGTATGTAGAAATCTCAGCACAGGCTGTACACATTGCATTGGGTTTACAACCAGAAAGTCTGAAACAGGTGGAACAAGTATCGCAAGCTATGCTATCAGTGTATCCTACAATTTCAGAAACTCTGCCAACATATCGGATGCATATCATCAACCAGTAAATCAATGACATCAAAATGAAAAACAGAATGATCCTCTAAAGGGTATTTCATGGCATCAAAAATGTTAAACTGAATGATATCATCACCAAATTCCATGGAAAGGGTACCAGCATGCACATCAATCTTAGTTTTAGAAGTTTTCAAAAATGGCCTACCTAAGATCAATGGGGGTGGGGAAGAGGCAGATTCATCTTCCATATTCAACACATAAAAATCAGCTGGGAATATTAAATTATTTACCCGAACTGAACGTCTTCCAACACTCCTGCAGTTGAGCAAAGGTTTCGGTTTGCTAAGCGAATGACAATGCCAAGGATTTTAGCTCTCCCATATGCAATGAAGTGTAAACCGACTTTGGCATTACATTGATGGAGGCTCCCAAGTCTAGCAAGGCATGAGTGAACTGTTGGTGCCCTATGGTGCAAGGGATGGTAAAAGTGCCTGGATCCTTGCATTTGGGAGGCAGGTTGGGCTGAATCAAAGCAGAGACATTTCTCCCCATACTCACTTTTTTAGTGCCCTTTAGCTTCCTCTTATGGGTGCACATCTCTTTCAAGAACTTGGCATACTTGGGGATTTGTTTAATTGCCTCCAAGAGAGGTATATTCACCTCAACCTTCTGAAAAGTCTCCATAATTTCCTTATCCAAGTCGCTTTCAACCATATGCCTCATTTGTATCATTCGGTTAGGAAAAGGAAGAGGAATGTTGGAACCTCGACTTTTTGGATGTTCACTTTTCTCATTGCATCAATTTTTTTCGTCAATCGCTGATTTGATTCGGTTTTCTCGCTTGGTCGTTGTAGGATCATTTGTCTTCTTGAATTTGCTACAAAGATTCGAATTAGGCTGAGTAACTTGAAGTTGCTTTGTAGAATCTTGTTTCTCTGGGTCAAGGGTAGAATCTGGAATTATCTGCTGCACTGGTCCATTGATTTGCTTACCACTGCGTAAAGCTATAACACTAACATTGCCTCTAGGGTTTGGAGTGGTTTGAGAGGGTAATTGGCTAGAACCCTGTGACTTTAATTCATGAATTGATGTGGCAAGTTGACCAATTTGAGTCTCCAAGTTTTGAATGGTGGTTTCAGTTCTTTGTTGAAACTGGATGTTATTGGTGGCCAACTGTTTCACCAAATCCTCCAATGAGGGCTCAGATTTTGTGGCTACAGGACCTTGCTGCTGGAATGGTGGTCTACTTGGTCCAGCATGTGGCTGAAACTGATTTGTCCTTGCTTGTTGCTGGAATGGTGGTCTATACTGGTTTGGTGGCTGCTGATTTGATGCATTCCCATATCTCAGATTGGGATGGTCCCTCCAGCCAGGGTTGTAAGTGTTGGAGAATGGATCATATTTCTGTTGTTGCTGCTGATGGAATTGTGGCTTCCCAGGAAATATACCAGTGCGACCACGCAGATTGGTCTTGAAACTCGTAATCATCTTGCAATGTGGGGCATGAATCAGAGGATGAGAGGAACTAGAACATATGCTACAAACTCTTGCAGGGGTTTGCACACGTGGTTCGTGTTGTCCTATTGCCATTTGTCTAACCAAAGAAGTGAGCTCATCCAATCTATGTTCCACCCTTTGTCGATCGGCATGTGAAGAGGTATTAACTTCATTGACTATTCTCATGCAAGACTCCATTCGAGTACCAAATTGCCGAGAATTTGCCGCCATGTTTGCAATTAAGTTTTACGGCGGAACTGGAGTTTTATCTACCAATGCTCCACCACTTGCAGCATCAATCATACTCCTTTCCATTGGCATCAATCCTTCATAGAAGTATTGGATCGTGATTGATCACTAATTTGATGGTGTGGGCGGCTTAAGCACAATTTCTTGAATCTCTCCCAATACTCATGGAGAGTTTCACCACCGATTTGCCTTATGCCACAAATATCTTTCCTTATTGCGTGAGCTTCTTGATGCAGAAAGAACTTCTCGAGAAATAATCTTTTCATGTCATTCCAAGAAGTGATGGCAGCAGTTGTAAGTAATACAACCAATCCTTAGCAAAGCACCATCCAAAGAGAAAGGAAAGGCCCTTAGCTTGATGTGATCTTCACTATTCCATGAGGTTTCATGGTGGAGCGGACAACATGGAACTCCTTCAAATGCTTATGTGGATCTTCACCGCAAGACCATGAAACTTGGGCGAGAAGTGTATCAATCCGCATTTCAACTCAAAATCAACATTAAGTTCGTGATATTGAATGCACAAAGGTTGATAATTCACATCAGTGCAGCCAATTCCTTAAGGGTCCTATTGTTATAGTCACCATAGTAAAATCAACAGACTCGATGCTCGGACCTTATGAAGTACTATGACACTCAACAGATTAAAAGAGTCAACAAGATTAGGTGCAATGTCAAGTTCAAGTCCAATTCCGTAGTAATTCTATTAGCTCTATGAATGCTACTACCAGTCCTATGAATTCTATGAAGTGTATGAAATGTTCTATCAATTTCAGGATCAAATGAATGCAAGGTACCAGGATCAGATCTAGTCATACAGCATGCAGTTCATAAGAAGGTATTAGAAAAGCAATAACAACTAAAACACTAAAAATTCCTAAAACAAATACTCCAAAAAATTAAACAAAAATAAAAAACAGTATCAAATGAATTTTAAAAATTATGGAACCACCACAGGATAAAATCTACACACAAATGCTATCCATCAAAATAATAAAAAATCTTAAAAAATTGAAAAAGTGGTCTAAACGATGGAATTTGGCAAAAATAAGGGTGACCTTACTATATATAATGAGCCTTTCTCAGAATAATATTTTCCATTTGTGTACCAAAATTCAGATCAATCTGAGATGCCCGAACCAAAATTCTTGACACAATGCCCTTTATCCAATTTCAGCCGAATCCCACTTGAAAAAGCTTCAAAAACAAAACAAACACATTTGTTAGAGTTAGATGGGATCTTGAAATGATCAAATAGTTGTCTTGGATCCCCGGCAACGGCGCCAAATTTGACAAGAGGTTGTCGAGACCTATCAAATAAAATAACCGGTTCACAAACTAATTTGTAGTATAGAGAATGAACCGAATCGTCTCTCAAGGATCCAAAAACAAAGATTTAATTAGATCAAGATAATTAGAAAATGGGGGGTTTTGTTGTTGATTAACAAGATTAATAAAAGTAGGAGATTTAAAGTTGTAAACAAATCTAAAGAAACAACCAATCCAAAGAAATTTACCGATCTTGAATTTAACTCATCATTGATCACAAGGAATTCACTTAATTGCTAACCAAGTTCTTGGCCTTAGATCACATCAAGAAGCCTTAACATGATCCAATAATTCTCTACTAGATAAGCATCTAGGATTTGATTAACCAAGGTTAGATAAAGTAAGCACCATCCAACATAGATTAACTTAAGATCTAGAATTTAACCAAGTTAAACAATCTATCAAAAAGCTTTAATATATTGTTTAATCTTTGTGATCCTCTTTGAATACATGATAATAAAGCTACTACCACATCAACATCTAAATCAAATTAAGCAATTTAATCTAGATAAAAATCAAAAGAGGAAGAAGAGAAACTTGAATAACAATTAAGCAATATGAACAAGCAAAACAAGATCTCCAAATTAAACAACAAGATGGCTAATCCCTTGGATTGATTATGAGAGCCTAGCCTTCCATGGATGGGAAGGAAGAACTCAGAATTTAAAGAACAAAAACGAAATTGCAAAGAGAATGGAGAAGAAGAGAAAGAAAACTCTCACAAATACTTAAACTTTCTTGAAACTTACTTCCAAAATTGAATGAATGATAATACAAAGAGATTGGCTCTATTTATACTAATCCTAGAAGCCAATTTGTACATGTATATAATCTGAATACAAGCTATAAGAATATGAAAATTGTCAAAAATGGAAGCTTGATGCATGGTAGGTGGGTTGGTGCATGGTAGGTGGGTTGGTGTATGGTTGGTGGCTTTTAGTCAACAACTCTTATCCAAATTCTAGCTTCAAATTCATCATCTAGACGGTGTATTTTGGCTTGGATGTCTTCATCAAAGTTGTAGCCAGTTGTCTCCTTGAAAATCTCCAATTTGAATCATGTCATTTGGACTTTTAGAACTCCATAAATGCCAAAAACACTTCACCTACCTCAAGTTAGGTTGGAAGAACGTGTTTCCAAATTCAGATCAACTTGTAGCTTCAGAAGCATTCCTAAAACGACATCTATTGACAAAATGGTCTTCATTGAAGTTGGAGATATGGGTCTTATCTTTCAAGTGACCAAGTTTCAGCCCAAGAGGAGGCCTATAACCCACTATATAGTCCAATATGTGCATACTGCCCAGATGGTTCCGTGACAGCAAACCCACTCTGCATTGCAAGGATATTTTGGACCCTTAGCATTCCGATCCAGCTCTTGAGTTCTTCATGAATCTTGTAGATAATTGTCTTAGCTTTCCAAAGACACCAAGATCACCTCAATTGGATCACCGAGTCCCAAGTTATGACCTAACCAAGGAAGAAAGGTCAAAATGCATCAAAATCCGAAAATTATTCAATATTTGCATTAAAGCCCAATGAAGCCCAACAACATTAAACTCATCTAAAGTACTAATATTGGGCACAATAAACATCTAATAATGCCTAATACAAAGCTAACATAAGTGTCTCAAATTGATTGATCAGCTGTCAAATGGGGTGGGCCAAAATTACTCGAGTTTAAACAAGTTGAAAATTAGTTAGCCCAACTCGCCTCGCATCAACTCCTGAAACTATTTTTTTATTATTTAAAAAAAATTTAAAATTTAAGAATTTCAAATCAAATATTACATGACATTAAATAACAAATAAATAAGTAAATTTCAACTGGTTAAGAAAGAATCCAAACAAATACATAACATATGCAATCATAAAAAAGGAATCCAAATATCCAAGACTTCAAGTGAAATAACAAGATGTAAAAATAGTACACAATTAAAAGTCAAACAATCCAAAACCAAGTCCACAATTATTAGAATTTGACATATTGTTTATTCTTCAAAGCATGCCATCAACCTGTCCAACAAGACAACAAAGAAGTACATACTACATTGAGTAGCCATCTTCTATATCAACATTTAAATTTGAACCCTCTTTTGACATAATTGGATCATTACTATCATGGAAATCATCTTTGTCATCTATAAACCACTAGTGGCCCACAACAAATTTTAACAATTAAAGTTAGTTAGTAGTGATTGATAAGAACTAAAGTGCAATTAAAACTATTTTATACTAAAAAGTGCAAATATTACCATCCAAACTAAATCCATGTATCCAACTACGAGTGCAAATAAGAGCTTGTACATTCTTATTAAGAAGATAAATGCAATACTTGTTTAAAACATGAGAGTCAATGCTGAAGACTAATTCTGATGCTACTGTAGTAATCAGAATACTTAAAACATTAGAAGCCATGATTGCTAAGTTGAGAAATTGATGACTTTGAGACTTCCAATATTGCAAGATATCCATATTTTCATGAAACATCATATCAAGCTTTGCCTCCTCCAAATAAACATCCAATGAGGATTTGGCATTCTTTTTTTTCACCTTGGTAGTCATAATTCTTCAATTCCTACACTAACTCAAACAACTAATAAGAAAGTAAGGAAACGACAAACTTACGATTTCATTAGAATAAATTATACAAAGAAAAAGAAGCCAAACTTACTTCAGGAACAACATCTAGTGTTGGACCTTTTCCATTTCCTCTAGCAATGTTAGTGCTCCAATGTGGTGGATATGCATATGTCATTTGAGAGGCACTTGAACTTCCAACATTGTTTCTTGCATATTCATTAAACAACATATACAACTTGCTTTTGATTTTGGCCAACTTCTCTACACAGGTAAATGGATCAATTTGATTGAAACAAAATCTCAACACTTGAAACTTAATACGAGGATCAAGAACAACACTGAGAGCAAGTATAATGGTATAATCATCCTAATACTTATCAAGCTTCTGTTGCATAGGATGAGCCATCATCCTTATCACTTCATCATCACTCCTCACACTTTCTTTCAACAAACACTTAATCTTCCATACTTGCATAAAATATAGGTTAGAAGTTGGATAAGATTGGTCAGACATCAATGTAGTAATTTTGTAAAATGGGTTCAAGAATTTACACATTTTCTCCCCTCTTACCCACTATTTAGCTGATGGAAATAATTTATAATTTCTATCAGTGAGCTGAAGTTTAGTAAAAACCTACCTGTATTTCAATGCACTATCCAACATCAAGTAAGTAGAATTTCACCTATTAGACACATCCAAGCACAAACTTACCCCAGTATCACTAACACCAACCTGTTGCATGCATTGACTAAACAGTTTCATCCTTGCTTTTGACCCTATCACATATTTAAAACTCTCCCTAATATTAGCAAAGCTGAACTAGCAACATTCAATCCATCTTAAACTATTAAGTTCAATATATAAGCACAACACCTCACATGAAAGAACTCACCTATGTACAATAAGCCATCATGTAAACAAAGTTGTTCCTTCAGTAGTTCTTGCATATTGCCATTTGATGAGGCATTATCCAAAGTCAAAGAAAATATTTTTTCATTATTCCCTAATCATTCAACAATTCAAGCAACTTATTTGCTAGCTCAAATCCTGTATGTGGGCGAGGCATGTGACAAAAAACAAGTATGTTACTATTTAGCTTCCACTTATCATCAACAAAGTGAGCAGTCAAAGTTATGTAACCTTCAATAATACACAATGTCCATAAATCAAAAGTCAAACAAATTCTATTAGGAATTTAGGCTAAAAGATGTTTTAACTTCTCCTTTTTAGCTACATAGAATTTCCAAACATCAAATGCAATTGTGTTCCTAGAAATGATTTTTGCATTAGGATTCAAATAATTAATGAGATCTCTAACCCTTCTATACTCGACAAATGAGAAAGGGAGATCATGTTCAATTATGGCCATAGGTATCATCTCACATAAAATCTTTTGATCAACTTGTTTTGCTCTTAACTTTCTTGATTGTTCAATTATCATATTACCCAAATCCTGATATTTTGGAAGATCACGACACTTGGGAATATGACGTTGTAAAGAGGATGTCCCATTTCTACCTCATCCAGCTATATATTCTTTCCCACAACCATTACATTTGGACCTTATTTTACCATAATTACCAACACCTAATTTAGTAAAACTAGCCCAAACATCAAACGAAGAGCTCTTGTCCTATCTCTTTTTGGTTTCAGAATTCCTAGTTGTGCAAGGTTGAGATTGTTGTTTTTCAATGGGAACACAATCATCATCCAATAACACTTGATCAACATAAACACTAGTATTCACATTTTCATGTTCCATAAATACTATAACAATAAAAATAGATTGCAACATATCAATAACATATATGCAGGTTGAAAGTCATATGATATCTTCCACCCAACATGTATTACATATTAGTAATGCTAACTATAACCATAACTCTTCCACATATCAGTAATGCAAACAACAAATTAAAATGTCCAAATCAACACATCCTCTACAATTTGTAACATTAATTAGAAATTACTATAACCCAAATCAAGTACAACTAGTAATAGAGCTTTCACCATGTATAAAGGAGAAAAGGGCATATTTACTCACCCAACTTGGTCAGAATTTGCTATGGGTTTGCGTCGTTCTTGGAAGCTGCTGGTTCGCCTGGCTTGGTCACAAGGACAAGTTGTTGGTTCGTGGTTCGCTATTGTTTGCTGTTGGTTTGGTGCCTGCTGGCTTGAGCACAGGTGGGTCATTGGTTCGTGGACTAGTGATCAATCAATTTGAGACACTTATGTTAGCTTTGTATTAGGCTTCATTAGATGTTTATTGTGCCCAATATTAGTATTTTAGATGAGTTTAATGTTGTTGGGCTTCATTGGGTTTTAATGTAAATATTGGACAATTTTCGGATTTTGATGCATTATGACCTTTCTTCATTGGTTAGGCCATAACTTGGGACTCGGAGATCCAATTGAGGTGATCTTGGTGTCTTTGGAAAGCTAAGACAATGCTATACAAGTTTCATGAAGAACTCAAGAGCTGGATCGGACTTCTAAGGATCCAAAACATCGCTGCAATGCAGAGTGGGTTTGCTGTCAGGAAAATCTGGGCAGTATGCACATATTCGACTACATAGTGAGTTATAGGCCTCCTCTTGGGCTGAAACTTGGTCATTTGAAAGATAAGACCCATATCTCCAACTTCACTGAAGACCATTTTGTCAATAGATGTCGTTTTAGGCATGCTTCTCAAGCTACAAGTTGGTCTGAATTTGGAAACACGTTCTTCCAACCTAACTTGAGGTAGGTGCAGTGTTTTTGGCATTTCTGGAGTTCTAAAAGTCCAAATGACATGATTCAAATTGGAGATTTTCAAGGAGACAACTGGCTACAACTTTGATGAGAGACATGCAAGCCAAAATACACCGTCTAGGTGATGAATTTGAAGCCAGAAGTCAGATAAGAGTTGTTGACTAAAAGCCACCAACCATACACCAACCCACCTACCATGCACCAACCCACCAACCATGCATCAAGCTTCCATTTTTGACAATTTTCATATTCTTATAGCTTCTATTCAGATTATGTACATGTACAAATTGGCTTCTAGGATTAGTATAAATAGACCCAACCTCTTTGTATTAGATGAATTCAATTTTAAGTAAGTTTGAAGAAAGTTTAAGTATTTGTGAGAGTTTTCTTTCTCTTCTTCTCCATTCTCTTTACAATTTCGTTTTTGTTCTTTTATTTCTGAGTTCTTCCTTCCTATCCATGGAAGGCTAGGCTCTCATAATCAATCCAAGGGATTAGCCATCTTGATGTTTAATTTGGAGATCTTGTTTTGCTTGTTCATATTGCTTAATTGTTATTCAAGTTTCTCTTCTTCCTCTTTGATTTTTATCTAGATTGAATTGCTTAATTTGATTTAGATGTTGATGTGATAATAGCTTTATTATCATGTGTTCAAAGAGGATCACAAAGAATAATCAATTTATTAAAGCTTTTTGATAGATTGTTTAGCTTGGTTAAATTCTGGATCTTAAGTTAATCTATGTTTGGATGGTGCTTACTTTATCTAACCTTGGTTAATCAAATCCTAGATGCTTATCTAGTAGAGGATTCTTGGATCATGTTGAGGCGTCTTGATATGATCTAAGGCCAAGAACATGGTTAGCAATTAAGTGAATTTCTTGTGATCAATGATGAATTAAACTCAAGATTGGTAAATTTCCTTGGATTGGTTGTTTCTTTAGATTTGTTTTCAACTTTAAGTCTCATACTTTTATTAATCTTGTTAATCAACAACAAAACCCCCCTTTTAATTATCTTGATCTGATTAAATATTTGTTCTTTTTGGATCCTTGAGAGACGATTCGGTTCATGCTCTATACTACAAATTAGTTTGCGAACCGGTAATTTTTATTATTTGACGAGGTCTCGACAACCTCTTGTCAAATTTGGCGCCGTTGCCGGGGATCCAAGGCAACTATTTGATCATTTCAAGATCCCATCTAACTCTAACAAATGTGTTTGTTTTGTTTTTGAAGCTTTTTCAAGTGGGATTCGGCTGAAATTGGATAAAGGGTATTGTGTCAAGAATTTCGGTTTGGACATCGCTGATTGATCTGAATTTTGGTACATAAATGGAAAATATTATTCTGAGAAAGACTCACTGTACACAGTGAGGTCACCCTTATTGTTTCCAAATTCCATCGTTTAGACCACGTTTTCAATTTTTTAAGATTTTTTATTATTCTGTTAGATAGAATTTTTGTGTAGATTTCACTCTGTGGTAGTCCCATAATTTTTAAAAATCTGTAGATATGTTTTCTGTAATTATTTTGTGTGTATATTTAGACTTGTTTTTGTGATTTTGTGTTTGATCACTAATCTGATGGAGCATAAACTTGATGAGCTGGCTTATCTGGTGCAGCAATTGGCAGTGGAACAACATCAGTTACATGTGCAAGAACCTGCAGGATTTTGTAGTATATGTTGTAGTTCTTATCATCCCACATATGCATGCCCCACATTGCAAGATGATGGTTATGTATTTCATGACCATTCTGTTGATGCAACAGGTGTATTTCTTGGTGAACCACAATACCAACAGCTTGGATATGATCCTTATTCTACCACATATAACCATGATTAGGGAGATCATCCTTGGTTCGAACCTTATGTTGAACCAATCAGTCTATACCAGCAACCTATGCAGTAGCAGCAAGCTCCAATAGGCATGGAATCTGAGCCTACATTAGAGGATTTGGTGAAACAATTTGCTCAGAACAACATCCAATTCCAGCAGAGAACAGAAGCCATAGTACAGAACTTGGAGACCCAAGTTGGTCAACTTACATCTTCATTGAGTCAGTTGAGCAAGCAACAGATGCAGAATTCTGATTCTGTAGAACATGAGACCATTGATGTGCATAAACCAATTGATGATTTGTGTGCTGAATTTGTTGGTTTTACTGATTTTGATGATTTTGTTTGTTGTGATGGTGATATATTGTGTAATGCATGTGCTGAGATTGCTACCTTTTTGAGACATGATGAATCTTTTTCAGCAGATTATGCAGCAATTCAATCTACAGAAGTAGTGAAGCCAACAAAATTGGAGTCCATTGTGGCTAAAAACCTCCTTACTAATGAGGAAGAGAGGTTGCTACCCATTTTGAGGGAGAATCTGAGAGCATGCACACTTGCAGACATTCCTAGCGTTAGCCCTTTCATTTGCATGCGTAGGATTTTACTTGAAGATGGAGCTAAATCAGTAAAGCAACCCCGGAAGATATTGAACCCTCTGATTCTGGATGTGGTGATCCATTACACTGGCTATGGTGTGGCCGTTGGAATTTTGTTGCTTCTGCTATCCATAGGGAGTTTTCTTTCCACACTTTTATTTCATTTTTCTAGTTGTTTTCTTTTTGTTTTTACTGTTTTGCTATTGTTTTTAATTTTGTTTCTGTTTTTATTTGACTGTTACAATTTACTCTTTTCTGTTGTTGTTTTTTTTGCTGTTTGTGTTGTATGTTTATGTTTCTATTTCTGTTTTGCTGTACTGCTGATGTTTGTCTTTTATTACTTTTTTTTTCTGTTTCTTTTTATTTTTTTTGTTCTGTTTGCTGTTTTTATTTTCTGTTTTCTATATAAATCTTTGTTGAAAAAAAACAAGCCACGTTTAAGGTCAATGGCCAGAAATTGAATCATTATTGGGGAGGACCCATGGATCGAGCGAAATCTTCAATCACGCTGGCTAAAGACATTAAAACTAGTGCTTCTTGGGAGGCAACCCAAGTTTTCTAACTTTTTCATTTTTTCAAACTTTGACTTATTTGCATTCACAGGAATCAAGACAGAAAATCGGTGCCGAGTAAGAAAATCTATCAGAGTTTGATTTTTCTGTCTTAATTTTGTTTGTTTTTCATTGACAGATGATTTTTCACCGGTTAAATGGCGGATAACGGTACTCCGTGAAAATTTTTTCGGACCTTTCAATTACCCACAAACACTGAAATCTGTATAAAATTTTACTAATTTTTTTCCCTTCTTCTTTCTTTATTTCGAAATGGATAATCAGCTTGTTAACCTCCGCAAGCAATTCCCCTCTCTCCCTCAAAATGCTTTAACTAACATTTATTGTGCAAGGTTTGAGAGATTAAGGATGCTTATGCACAAAGGCATCCCTGCGGATATACGCTGGTTAATCGAAGCAAAGGTCCGACTCAGAGGTGAATTTTCTGACGCTCTTGTTTCATATATGCCAGGGCTAGGCAAAAGTTCATATGCAAAGAAGAGAAGAGCAAAAAGGTTACGGGTCTGCTATAAATGTGCAAGATGGACCTGTAACACAAAATGCAAATCAATTGGAATGACGTCTATAAACCGAGATGATAAAATTAACTTCATAAAGGATGGCATGAGTAAGGAGTCTTTAGATAACATTCTATTGACTCTTGAGACGCATCCTAGTGGAGATGTGCAGAGAGTACTTCTCGATTTATGGCCAATATTCCAAGATGAACATGAGCGTTATAGTCTCGGGAATCTGACTCAAAAAGACCCTGTTTGCCAATTTTTAAGAAAATTGGATGGGAAGCCGACCATCGGCCCATAGAGAGCTTCAAGCCGTTACTGGACGTAAAACCAGAGGAAAATGTGAGCCACAATCACACCTCCTGTAAGTATTATTTTTTATTTTTCCTTTTTCTTCTTCTTGATTAAAAAAAAATTTCAAAAAAAAAATAAAAATTTAGCCGTATTTTTTTGAAATATGCATTGCATATTTTCAAACTTCTTCTGACACATATAGATTAGTCTTTTATCCTTGTCATATAGCTATTATCATTGTTGTGCTTATTTTCAAACTTACCTGACACACGGTTCTACCCCTCCTTTATAGGTGTAATTATTACATTTGAGTTTTGATTCTTTAAATAATGCACTTTGCTCTCTTCAGATCATTGATAAGGTGAGAGTACAAAAAAAAAGAGAAAATGGAAGTCACTTCAGTTCGTCGGATCAAGAGTGTTTGTGTCTTTTGTGGATCTAATCCTGGGAAAGATAAAGAGTTTGTAAATATTGCACACCATCTTGGTCGAGTGCTAGCTGAGAGAGAAATCCATTTAGTTTATGGAGGAGGTAGTCTTGGGTTAATGGGTTGTGTAGCAACTGCTGCACATTTAGGAGGTGGCAAAGTCCTTGGTGTCATTCCCAGTCCTTTATCTACCAGCAAGCCCATTGGAAAAACATTAGGGGATGAAGTAATGGTATTTTGCATGCACCAACGCATGAACATTATGATAGCAAATGCTGATGCCTTTATTGCCCTACTTGGTGGTTTTGAAACTTTGGAAGAACTCTTTCAAATTACATCCTGGTCACAACAGAACTTTCACCAAAAACCCATAGGTATATTAAATGTTAATGGTTTTTATGACAGTTTGTTTTGTTTTCTTGATCATCTTTGTCAGAAAAAGGTTCATCTCACAAGCGACACGTCAAAGTCTTGTAACTGCTGCAACTCCTGAACAATTGCTCGATCAACTCAATGCATTTGTACCACAACGTGATCCAGCAATGGCTCCACTGAATTGGGAACAAGGCAGCAGCAGTAAAAAGCAAAACTTTATTTGACTTTGTCTTTGTGAATTTTTGTTTTCACTTACGGTTTTATTTTTTTGTAATTTTTCTTATTTCAGGCTCGAATTGCAGTTTTCTGGTAAGACCTTCTACACTCTACCTATCTTTATTTTGACATTGGGGACAATGTCTTTAATTAGTTGGGGGGAGGGATAGTTGACATTACCATGTACATAGTTTAGTTAAAAAACAAAAAAACAAAAACAAAAACAAAAAACTAACCAGCTAATCTTTATTATTACTAGCTTATTAGATGTATGATGGCAGAGTAAGGAGTAGTTTTGCTCTTGAGACGCATCTTAACTTGCATTTCATAATAGGTCTTAAATCTTCTTTGTTCTTGTATATATATTAAAAAAAACACACACACACACACACAATTTTGATCTTTTCAATTGATTTTGATACAAGCATGTGTTGAATCTGAGCTTAATTGATGATAAAAGTATGCAAAACAGTTTATAGTTGAATCATTTTCATGATATACATGTGTATATGATTGTGGATATTAGGAAGAAGGCATGGTTGAATTGAGTGAATGTTTCATACCCTTGTGAGTTTTGGGCTTTTCCAAGTTTGATACTTACACTTGGTTATTTTCTTTCATGAGTGATGTCAATTATGAATTTATTTTCTAGAACTTGCATTGAATCGATTTGAGATTACATTGGTCTATATGTTGCATAAAAATGACAGAGGCATTTTATTTTTTCTTGACTTAGCTGCTTGGACCAAATAAACCTACCTTGCATTTATCCAAATATTAACTCCTTCTGAGCCTATTTGCCTATTCTTTATTCTTAGCTCATTACAAGCTTTGAGTGAAAAATCATGTTTTACCTTACCTTAGGGAATGGGAGAGCATTGATTTTCTTATTGGAGAAGTTCTTTTGCTTGCAATGATTTAAGTGTGGGGGAATTGGTGTGCTGATACGAAATGCTTGGTACAAAAAAAACAAAAAAAAAACAAAAAAAAAGAAGGAAAAAATAAAAAAATAAAAGAATAGAAAAAGGAAGGAATGTGTGAAGAGAATGAGCATTTTATGGTTTTGGGTAAAAATTTTATTCTTTCTACTTGAGTTACTCCTCAATGCTCTTTTATTTTCTTTGGTTTTAACCTGCTATTATCCATATTGTTCCCTTCCTTCACCTTATAAGTTCCATTACAACCTTTTTGAAAGACCTCTTGATTTTTGCAATTTATTTGATCTAAGTAGTGGAGAATTGATGTATATGCAAGTCTATGGTAAAATACTTTCATAATTTGACTGAGTTGAGCGTAAACAGTTAACCTAAACACCTTGTGTGATTTGAGTGTCACTTGTGAAGAATTTTACTCAATCTGAACATGCCTATTTCTGATTAAAGCATGATTATGCTATACTTTATTCTCAATTGATTTGATTCAACTATTCTTTGTTAAGCATACTTGACTTATTAATTATGGTTTATATTTGATACAATGCTTGTGTTTAAAAATTAGTTGAATTGATTAAATAAAATATTACATGTTTGTGGGTATCATCCTGGTAAACCCTCACGAGACTATAACTCGTCCACTAGGGACACCTAGGGGTTTAAAGGCTTGTGGCACATGCTAAGTGCCATCGTGTTTTCCTACGAAAATGGATTAGATTAAGTATAATAAGTTTTTATGCTTTTAGTTTAATAATATAATGTTTCTTGTTTTTTCTTTAGTTTTGTTCTTATGTGTTTTGCCCAAGAGTGCAAAAGCTTAAGTGTGGGGGAATTTGATCAATCAATTTGAGACACTTATGTTAGCTTTGTATTAGGCTTCATTAGATGTTTATTGTGCCCAATATTAGTATTTTAGATGAGTTTAATGTTGTTGGGCTTCATTGGGTTTTAATGTAAATATTGGATAATTTTCGGATTTTGATGCATTATGACCTTTCTTCCTTGGTTAGGCCATAACTTGGGACTCGGTGATCCAATTGAGGTGATCTTGGTGTCTTTGGAAAGCTAAGACAATGCTCTACAAGTTTCATGAAGAACTCAAGAGCTGGATCGGACTTCTAAGGGTCCAAAACATCGCTGCAATGCAGAGTGGGTTTGCTGTCAGGAAAATCTGGACAGTATGCACATATTCGACTACATAGTGAGTTATAGGCCTCCTCTTGGGCTGAAACTTGGTCATTTGAAAGATAAGACCCATATATCCAACTTCACTGAAGACCATTTTGTCAATAGATGTCGTTTTAGGCATGCTTCTCAAGCTACAAGTTGGTCTGAATTTGGAAACACGTTCTTCCAACCTAACTTGAGGTAGGTGCAGTGTTTTTAGCATTTCTGGAGTTCTAAAAGTCCAAATGACATGATTCAAATTGGAGATTTTCAAGGAGACAACTGACTACAACTTTGATGAAGACATCCAAGCCAAAATGCACCGTCTAGGTGATGAATTTGAAGCCAGAAGTCGGATAAGAGTTGTTGACTAAAAGCCACCAACCATACACCAACCCACCTACCATGCACCAACCCACCAACCATGCATCAAGCTTCCATTTTTGACAATTTTCATATTCTTATAGCTTGTATGCAGATTATGTACATGTACAAATTGGCTTCTAGGATTAGTATAAATAGACCCAACCTCTTTGTATTAGATGAATTCAATTTTAAGTAAGTTTGAAGAAAGTTTAAGTATTTGTGAGAGTTTTCTTTCTCTTCTTCCCCATTCTCTTTACCATTTCGTTTTTGTTCTTTTATTTCTGAGTTCTTCCTTCCTATCCATGGAAGGCTAGGCTCTCATAATCAATCCAAGGGATTAGCCATCTTGATGTTTAATTTGGAGATCTTGTTTCGCTTGTTCATATTGCTTAATTGTTATTCAAGTTTCTCTTCTTCCTCTTTGATTTTTATCTAGATTGAATTGCTTAATTTGATTTAGATGTTGATGTGGTAATAGCTTTATTATCATGTATTCAAAGAGGATCACATAGAATAAACAATTTATTAAAGCTTTTTGATGGATTGTTTAGCTTGGTTAAATTCTGGATCTTAAGTTAATCTATGTTTGGATGGTGCTTACTTTATCTAACCTTGGTTAATTAAATCCTAGATGCTTATCTAGTAGAGGATTCTTGGATCATGTTGAGGCGTCTTGATGTGATCTAAGGCCAAGAACACGGTTAGCAATTAAGTGAATTCCTTGTGATCAATGATGAGTTAAACTCAAGATCGGTAAATTTCCTTGGATTGGTTGTTTCTTTAAATTTGTTAATTACTTTCCTTTACTTCAATTAGTGTATTATCATTTCAAATCATCAAAACCCCCCTTTTAATTATCTTGATCTGATTAAATCTTTGTTCTTTTTGGATCCTTGAGAGACGATTCGGTTCATACTCTATACTACAAATTATTTTGTGAACCGGTAATTTTTATTATTTGACGAGGTTTCGACAACCTCTTGTCAACTAGCTCATTATGCTGCCTATGCAGTTGGTTTAGTGCGCTACTAGCTTGAGCATAGGTGGGTCGCTAGTTCATGGATTGGCTCGTTGTGCTACCTGCACGACTAGTGTGTGGTGCCGCTTGCTTGCTTGTTGTGCTGCCTGCGCGGCTAGTTCGTGGTGCCGCTGTGGTGCCTGTGCCATAGTAAGAGAAGTCAAGAGAAAGTTTGAGGGGGACTTAGGGTTTCGATTGGATGAGAAAGTTATGAAAGTATCATGTGGTGGACTGGTGTGTCAAAATGAGTGACTAATGAAAGTCACATGCCAGCCATGACCTAATAGCCCACGGAGGCATCAGGCATGAGGACAGTGCAATTTTACTTTTAGTGCTTCAAATTTTTAATTTAAATTTCTAATTTTGAAATTGAACTGTTTTTTCTTTACAAATAGATTGAAATTAAAAATATATATGCTGGCGATTTGCGGGCTTGCGGGGTTGGCCCGTTTAACTCGCGAGTTAAACGAGTCAATCCAGAATTACCCACATTTTTACGAGTCCAAAATGTTACTACTCAACTTGTATAATTTATACAGGTAAACGGGCCGACCCGATGAGTTTAGCCCATTTTAATGGCCCTACTGGTTGGATGAAGGTCAAATGGTACAGTGCATGAGGGGCTTTAGGTGAGAGGAGAGGGCAAGAAGAATGTGTGTTCCCGTGGGTGTATTCCAAGTCTATGATTTTCTTTGCTACGGTTTGGGCCTGAAGGATTAGGAAATATAGCAGAAAATGGCTTATCCCCTGGATTTAGGTCTTGAATTCAGATCTAGACAATGAGTAGGAGATGAGTCTAAGTTATAGGTTATGGGTTTTGGGCCTTATGAACAAATGGATTTGGGATATAGGTTATAGGTGATGAGTGAAATGGGTCCTTGGTCAGGGTGAGGAATTTGGTCAGGTCAAGTGATTTACACTTGGGCCATTCATTAGACAAAAATAATGAGCTTGGATTTGGGCATAAACAATTTTATCATTTTTTTCTTATTTTTTCTATTTTTTAGATTAGTTAACTAAAAAATTTATGTGACTAGGACAAAATTGGGTGTTCACGCCAAGCCTCTGTGAATTGCAGTCATGGAAGGCTAAGTTTTTTAGATCAATTTAAGAATCTTGTAGAATTTCTGGTTTTGATCTTGAGACCTTATAGTTAATTTCGAATTTGAATTTTTGTTTATGTTGTTCCTTCACTTAAGTGCATTAATTCAAAGCCAATTCAAATACAAGCATTACAAAATGCATTAATTGTTGATAAGATCTTTGATAAGTACGCGACATTCGAAGTCAACTTTGTATGCTGGAGCTAACATTCCTAACAACTACAAGGACCGACAAATAGGAACTTTCTGCTCGCTCAAAAGAGTTAGAACAAAGTTATCAAAGTTCCTTACAACATTGATAACCAAAGCTATTTTTCAAAAGAAGATCAACACATTATCAGCATTGAGCATTTAATGCAACTCAAAATGGTAATAAATATTGTCATTGGATGAAGAAGCTTATGAAGACAAGTACAAGTTCACAAGTATAAATATACAAAGTCTTCAAAGTGAAAAGAATTACTCTGAGATATGCTTATACGCTTTTATACTCTTGTATAGAGTTACTGTTATCTTTCTGAGCTTATTATTTATCCTCACATATCGTGAGTTAATTTTAAGTGCTTTAAACACTCACCCTCATAACTTTTGAAAAGCCTAAAGAGGCTTGTGTAGAAAAGAATACTTGTTGGTAGAACATGAAGAAGTTTTGAATACTTGGTTGTAAGCTTGAAGAGGCGGTGTAAAGAATACTTGTAATCTTTGTAAACATTAGTGACATTCCTTTAAAGAGAAGGGACTGGATGTAGCTCTCGGATTGTGAGAGTGAACTGGTATAAACATCTGGTGTGAGCTTCTCTTCCCTTATCTTGCGTTACTTTATTTTTACTAACGTTTGGGGATTGTCATTGTTATTCTTAATAACATGTTTTATTTGAACATATAGTTTTCAGCTTGCAGCCAAAGTTTTTCATTAAAACCTTTTTGCGTCTAACAAACTGCGTAAAGTATTTCTATTCGTTCATACCTTCTTGAGAACTTGCAAAGTTTAGTTCTAAGAACTATTTTAAGAAAAGTTTTCCAAAAATGTTAAGAAGCACAATTCAACCCCCTTTTCGTGTTTCATTTGTTTACTTCAGATTTAACATAAATTGTACAATTATAGATTTGTGTATTACATGTTAGTTGAATTCTAGGTGATTTCCTAGTTGTGAATTCTGAATTTGGTGCAGAGATTTCGGTTAAATTTGTTAGCCAAAGGCAACCATCACACAAGAGGGGGCTAGATTGGGTGATGCCAAATTTTAAAACAAGCTTGAGTAATTGTGCATTTTGATGCATCCAATTAATACATGTAGCGGAATCAATATATTTCACATGAATTTATGCTTTTATATTACTAACAATTTATATAATGCATAATATTAATCACATATAAGTATATAGAATAATGTAAATTATAGTGCGATTGATTGAAAACTAGTGAAAAGTAAACCAAGATAGGAAATCACTTGGTTGACACCTTGTAGTAGACTACAAGTAGTGTAGTCAACTACAATGAGCCTCTGAAAGTGATTTTGCAAGATCAACAAATAAAACACTAATTTTGAGTTTCTGGTAGTCTTGTAGTGGACTACACATTTCTTGTAGTAGACTACAATTTGCTTCTATGAACAAATTGAGTTTTAAATAAATGTCTTAATTGTATGAAGATTTGTCACTCAATGTAGATAACTTGAATATAGCTTAGATGAATATATAAATCAAGCAAACAAACTATATATCAATTCCATGTATCAAAAATACCAAAAGCACAAATTATACAGTAGATATGCAGCAAAAACAAAATTTAAAGGGTGTAGGGATAAGAGAATCCAACTTAGGAATTTATTTCGGTTTAGCCACCTACCACTTGTGACATAAATCCAGTCCCCGAGATTTTTCACTATCCTTTAAGTTTCTAACTTTGGTGCTTGAGAAACCTTTACTAAAATAGAACACTCCTCACACTTTGGGATCCTCCACCCTTATGCTTGAGCATCTTTCTTTTCTCTTCAAGGGAAATCTACCATTAAACTCTCTTGAGGGATTCTCCACCCTCCTACAAGTTTTTACAAAGATTTACAAGAATAACTCTCACAAAGAGTGGGTATATAACTTGAAAAACTATTGGATAGATGAATATTTGACAATGAAGAGCTCAAATCTTGATTTTGATAGGTAAAAGATTGATCAAGTGTAATGATATTGAAATATGAGTTTCTCACTTGTAAATCCTTCAATCTTGGCTTGTATTAATAGCCCAAGTAATAAAATAGCATTTTGTGGTGTTTTGGAATGATTAATTATGAAAACTAGTTGTTTATAGCCATTACAGACATTTTGGCACTTTGTAGGCGACTACACTTGTAGGCGACTACCAGTCATCTCTAAAATGTAATTTTCGAATTTTGAGACTTTGTAGTTGACTACAAGACCCTGTAGTCAACTATAATTCTTTTTTAGTAGTCTTGTAGTCGACTACAAGTCTTGTGTAGTCAATTACAATTTTACTTGGGATAGTAGTCTTTTCAAAGGTCATAACTTTTTCGTTTCTTTTCTAAATTAAGCAAATGACCATGCGTTGGAAAACAGTTTGAGTCTAATTTCATATGAAATAAGTTTAAGATCAAAACTCAAAATATTCTAAAAGTTATGATAAAAATAGTGACCATAAGTCAGCTTTCCAAAATTCAGATTTGGCTATTTTTCATTTGTTTTGAAGTACCACCAATACTAACTTTTCAAAACTAGTTTATTGGGAATTTTACCATGTTAAAAATATTTGTCAAGATTAGAAAAAATTATAAGAGCTCTCTTAATGTAAAATCTCTATCCTTACAAATGAGAATTGCCTATAAGAGAATATATACCCAAATGAGACCTTAGGCTTCTTGATGCAATCCAAGCTTCTAAGAATTCTTCTCTTCAAATTAATCTTCTAAATGTTTGGTTCATATCTTCATTTCCCTTGTTGTTGAGTTGAGCATAAATAGGATCTTTCACTTTCTTATTCCCATAATCACTCTTGGTACTTGAACTATCCTACAAAGCATAACTCACTTGAAAACCATGATTTGTCCAAATCCATAACTCAATAACTTAATGTGCATGATTCACATGTATATAACTCTATAAAGCTGAAGATACATATATGATTTACATATAGACACATGTCTAATAATTAATTATATCACTTATCAAGTACATTGGATATATTCTATAAATAATGCTACACATAACTCAATGCATAATTCTTATAAGAAGAATAACAATAGTACATAATCATGCATGACCTAATATATTCCATTAAGCACATGTATGTAGCATATTCATAAACCTTTTTGTAATGTATTTTTCATTATCAAAACATAACACAATAAGCCATTAGGGCAAACATATTTCCACAAAATTCAAGTTAACTAATCAATTGAATTTGAATGCATGTTTTGTGGTCGATGACAGGTCAATTAGAATTTCGTTTCTTGGATTGGTTGTTTTGTTATTTGATTTCTTTTAATCCAATTCGTTCATTTACATCTTGATTTCATCAATTTCTCATTATTCATCTGGATTTAATCAATTTTGCATTTAGATCCTTATGATATGTCTCAGTTCAGTTTATTATACTACAAGTTTGCTTGTGAATTGATCCTTTTGTATTTGACTGAGATCAATACTCTGTCAAGTCTTACGTATCAGGTTAGGGTTGAAAACACCAATCTCTATTGAAGCAGAGAGGTTAGGGTTCAATGTAATTACCAATGCATAGTCCACCTCACAACATGAAATTATAGTATTTGCGAGGCTCATAATTATTTTTGACAGTCATATCTTTTGTGGAAAAAAAATTTCTCTTATAGTATTGACGGTCATTTTAATATCCATCATTAATAAGTTTAATTTCAACAATTATTAGTGGTCGTGGAAAATATTATGTTGAAAATATTACGTTTTCTTGTAGTGCCTACAAGGTATTCTGTTGAAGGCCAATGTTGTGGTAATTTTATAACCCACGAGCCATCCTTTATATATTATAAATAGATGTAACCAGCCATTAACTTATTAGGCCCTCGATTAAGTTTGAAATGTGAAAAACCATAAGCAAAAGGAGAGGGAAAAGAAAGTTGGGAGTAAACCGTGTTAATTAGTTGAAGGGTTATAGACCACCTCTTTTTCGTTAAAAATACAATTGTAAAACTCATATATATATATATATATATATATATATATATATAATTGTGAAACCTACGTTCTTGCAGTTATAATTAAAATTTTATAAGTCAATAACTTGAGATAGACTACAAACGGAGGTATCCATAGCAGTTTCAAATTAGCCGAGATGGTGATTCTATGTGAAAATTTTAAAATTGAAGGGGAAAAAAAGAATCGCTTACCTATTTTTTTAAAAAGTCTTTCTTCAAAAAGAGAAAGAAAGAAAAAATCAAAAACAGGAAAAAAGACGAAAGAAAAACATTTGTCAAAATGAGCAGGCTGATAAAGAGATTTGTGATTCAAGCAACAATGAGATATTTGTAGTTTTGTGCACAAGTATTCTTACTGATAAAGACTGCCACGCCAAAAAATTCTTTCATTTTAGGTTTGTGTATAAGTACTGAAAGACTGTCATAAAAAAATTTACCAATCTGAATAACTTAAAATTTAGGTATGTTTTAAAATAGTGGTAAAAAAAATTGAAATGAATTTTTAACATATAATATATTTCTAAATTTTTTATCTCGACTTTTAAAGAGATATTAAACTGACGGTAAACTTCACGTGTACTTTCATATGAAAAATGGGCAAAGTGAGTAAGCTAATATATCGTAATTAATATCTCCTTTTTATATATTCTTTTACTTATATCATCATACATACGAAGAAAGACGGAGAATTTCAGTAAACTGCAATAACTCATCAGATCCAACACCGATGATTATTAAAGGCTAAAATATCATATTCTTTAAAATGTGACAACTAGAAAACATAATACACATAATGATCAACTGTGTTTTCAATCCCATTCTACAAAATAACGCAAAATTCTTCTTTAATCTTCACAATATTAAATGTTTATTCTAATAATTTTTAATTCTTTTTTTATACAAACACATATAATATACTTTTTTTGGTAAATAAAAGTTTAGGGAGAAGGGATGTTATCCAATTTCAAGATCAAAACATGTTACAAAGTTTAACAATAACTTACAGTAGTATTTACAAATGACCTACCAATGAAGGATTACCCACAAAAATATAACCAAAAACTTTTTTGTTGATATTATTTGATCATGTCAGTTAAACCAACTTTGGCAACACATATAATTAATTGATATAAGACTAAATCTCCAAAAAAGAAAATGGTTTAATTCTCTTATTAGTTTAAACTCCAACAATATTTATCTATATGCCGCAGATGTTGAAAGTATTAGGAGGAATTAATGATTCAACTTGAGGTTTAAATAAGAGTAAATATATTGCCTATCCTTATCATTTTAGGCGCAGACTTTGCCCAATTCTCATATTCTTTTCGCGGTTGGTAACCTGCCCCTTTTGAAAGAGAGGTATTATATAGGAAATATGTAGCTTAGGAAGTCGAATTGAACTAGTCATCTTGTTGGTAATTAATGGTTGATCCATGTCATAAGGGCAGAGCATGGTATCAAAAGCTATAAAAGTTGATCAGATTAATCCAAGTCGTTTATATATGTCTTTGAAAGAACCAACGATACGTAACTTTAATTAAGATGACTTATAATCATGCTGAGTTGTGTTTGAGTATGCCTCGAGTGTTTTGAGGTCCAATTTGTAGGAGAGTTGAACTTGCTCGCTCGTTTCCAACCCAAGTTTTTAAGTAAATCGGTTCTAATTAATAACATGATATTAGAGTCTTTTTCTACCAAATAATCACCAATGACTATAGCAAAATTATATGTGCTAATTCTTTCTTCTTTGTAAGTGATTTTGCCTTCACCATCTCGTGGTAAACATAGGTAATAACCCCCCGAAAACACATACAATTTTTTGTGTGCTGTTATTTTTTAGGAAAGTAATACATTCACATACAAATAACCCTCACATATCTCACATATTATTATTTTATCTTTCTCCCTCTGTCCTCTCTTATTCTATCTATCTCTCTTTTCAACATTAAAAAACTTAGATATGTGAGTAAATTTCTGTGTGTATGTGTATGCATCATTGCTCTATTTTCTATACCCTAATTTTCTGGTTCTATTGTCACACTCACAAGTTTCAAGTCAAAAAGATTGGAATCTATATTTTATTAACGATATAGTTGGTAGATCTTGGAGAGTAGATATGAAGAAGACAAGTTCTATTTCATACATTGCACCAAATTGCTAGAATGCAACTTTGGTTTAAAATTTTCATTGGCAGAAAAATAAGACTTTCGTTTAATAATAATTTGTAAATTGTACCAAAAATAATAATAATTTGTTAATAAAATAAACTGAGGAATTGAGATATAGTCCATGATAGGACAATTGTTTATTCATCCATATTCTTAACCAAACAAACAAGTTCCTGCTGCTCGAACTGGAGCAAATTTATTCAAGTATTATACAAAAATACCATCAAGACGAATAATGAAAGCCACCTATAGGTAGGTATTCACAAACTAAAGTAATGAAAACCCAACATAGAAATTGAAAGAACACAGTATACTTAAAATGAGTATAACTAAAACACTTCTAAAACTAAAACAATAAGTTTATGGCAATGGTAAAGAGGAGAAGAGAGAAAGTAGCAGCTAGAGACGAGGCTGAGCCCGCTGGTGGAGGAGCAGTTGCACCTGGCTCAGTTGGGGATGATGGAGGAGTGGCTCCTTCGTTGGAAGGTGGACTGGGGGTGGTTCCAGACGCAGGAGGAGAAGGGCCTTCAGCTGGAGCGTTCCCTGGTGCAGGGGGAGAAGAGCCAGTGACTGTAACGTTTAGCTTTTGGCCACTGCTGCAGTGGCCTGAGAAGGAGCAGGAAAAATAGAATTCCCCAGTGCGATTGAGGGTGACTCTAGCTGGTGATGTGACCAAGACTAGGATATTTTCATTGAAGCTACAATTGTCATAGTTAGCCTTTGTAAGTTCGGCCACAACGTGACTTCCAGTGGCGAAGTTGAAGACTGCAATAGCATGGCACCATCAAAAGATCAACACACAAATAAATAAACGTTTAGCTTAAAATAACCTATGAAAATGTTATGATACTACTAAAAAGGTGACAAAAATCAAAGAATGATGAAACCCAATATAAATTTTCGGTTTTCATGTTTAGTGGAAAGAGCAACGGAAAGAAGTTCGTTGTTGTTTGCAGATAGATGTACTCACCTAGAGTATCGTTTACTCTGAATGTAAGATTGGAAGCCCAGTTAGAATAGAAGGAAGCGCCACCAGGAGGAGAACTTATCCAACCTGTGCCACCCCCCACCGTGTAATCTGCAGCTTCTGTGCTCTGTAGTATTGCTGCAGCAGCAACAACTATGAGAAGAATTGCAACATTCGTTAACTGAGCCATTTTTTTGTTGGCCTTGTGTTTCAGGTCGCCCCCGTTTGATGGATCTTTCTGCAGCCCTGTGTCTGAGAAGAGAAAGGCTTGGAAATGCCTTCTATCTGTATTGAATATATAGAGGACTGGCTAGCCCATCATTATCAGTAGAGGAGATAGAACCTTAGATAGTTGGGTTATGATCGTACTTGGTCACAGCATGACTGTATTTTTTTTTTTATATCTAAAATGTTGTTGGGTCATACCAGGAGAGGAAGTCAATGCAGGGAAATGGTCCAATTATCGGCTCAAAAATATATTTGTCTCCATGCTCCCTTACCCACCCGCCCAAACATAAATAATTTCGTAATAGATAAATTAACCCTTGATTGCATATATAATTAACAGAATATATAGGAGTATAATTTCCTCCAACACCTTCCTCGAAAGTCATTTAGACTTACATCCCCACTCAGATTTTTATTTTGAAATTGTATATTTAATTGGAGAGTTGGAATAAAAAAATTAAATTCGTAACGGTTTGATCAAAAAGATTTTGATAACATGTCGATAGTTACCTTATGTGAAAGTTGTTTCAGTTTGAAGTGTGAACATAGCATAAACAAACTTTATTTGTGCTAAAATTTAATTTAATTGAACTAGATAAGGACATAGAAGGAATTGAATTCTTAATCACTTGATTGAAAATGTTTCAACTTTGATATGATGTTAAAGACAAAGACTCTCAAAGCTTAAACACAATAATGCTTATGAAGACTCTATCTGATTCAGCCTATATGCTTATGTACTTATTTTGCTTATTCTTATATACCCAAAACCCAACTTTAGTTAATCTCTCTCCCGTGTCACACACACCCCTGTATACAGCTAGTGGGTAAGGTCGTTCTAGAGCTCTTTGATATCTTGGTTATTGTTCAATACTATTACTACAGGGATGGGATGAGTGACGTTAGGTCCATCCCATCAAGTTGAGTAAAGACACTATAGAGAAGCATGTCAACATATCAATGCATCAATTCCAAAATCTCCTTAATCATTTTGGAATAAGGGGTACCATCCAAAGGAGAGGTCATCTCAAGAGTACTCTCTCTCCTTACCCACTCCTATATAAGAAAGAAGAACCTCACTAGGTAAAACTTAGACCCCATTATAGTTTCTCCACAATACTAACTTGAGTGTCGAAGTGCCTTTGTAGGTACCCATCCCACCATGAAAAGCATCCTCTCTACATCAAAGAAGTCACAAACATGTTGGAGTTCGCCCTCAGAGATCATACGTGAACATTGGCGCCGTCTATGGTAATTATGTAATTGCATTCCCACTGCCACAATGGTTTTTAGGCCAAACACCAGGCAAACTACCTAAAACCAGGTTCAAGATGACAACCACCTTGCTCCGAGCACAAGCCATCATGCATCCCCCGGCAGTATCAGGATCTCCTTGAGCAGCTCCGAAAACTTCAAGCCCAGGTTGAAAAACTCACGAAAGGCAAGCAGAAGGAGGGCATTGATGACAACAGTGATCGAGTCTCGAAATAACCCTCCCAATGGATCAAGGATGCCACTCGTGATAACACTTAGCGTCTAAGCACTTTTGCCACCATTAAAACCTCCTCCTCTATTGGCACCTATGCCTTTAACCATCCTTTTTTCGACTTCATCATGATCATGGTTCTGCCTAATAGCTTTTGTCTCCCCGCCAACCTTGATCCCTATGATGGATCCATAAACCCACAAGAGCATTTAAATGCGTTCAACTCAACCATGTTGCTTACCGAGGCATCAAACCCGATCATGTGCAAGTTGTTCCTAGGGAGCCTTAGGAAATCAACCCTTCTTTGGTTGTCTACCTTACCTCTGAAGTCTATGGCTAATTTTCCCGAGCTCGCAGTTAGGTTCCTAGCATATTTCACAATCAGCAAGACCCAGCCGAAAATCGTTGCAAGCCTCATTAGTTTACACCAAGGAAGAGATGAACCCTTTAAATACTTTTTGAAGTGGTTCAACGAGGAGTCCATCCAGATTAGAGAGCTTGACAAGAGGTTGTCGAGATTCGTCAAATAATAAAAATTACTGATTCACAAATTAATTTGTAGTATAGAGAATGAACCGAATCGTCTCTCAAGGATTCAAAAAGAACAAAGATTTAATCAGATCAAGATAATTAAAATGGGGGTTTTGTTGTTGATTAATAAGATTGAAAAAAGTACAAGACTGAAAGTTATAAACAAATATAAAGAAGCAACCAATCCAAGTAAATTTACCGATCTTGAGTTTTAATCCATCATTGATCACAAGAAATCCATTTAATTGCTAATCAAGTTCTTGGCCTTAGATCACATCAAGAAGCCTCAACATGATCCAAGAATCCTTTACTAGATAAGCATCTAGGATTTGATTAACCAAGGTTAGATAAAGTAAGCATCATCCAACATAGATTAACTTAAGATCTAGAATTTAACCAAGCTAAACAATTCATCAAAAAACTTTAATATATTGTTTAGTGACAAGAGGTTGTCGAGACCTGTCAAATAAATAAAATTTACTGGTTCGCAAACTAAATTGTAGTATAGAGCATGAACCGAATCGTCTCTCAAGGATCCAAAATTACAAAGATTTAATCAAATCAAGATAAATAAAAGGGGGTTTTGATGATTTGAAAAGATAATACACTAGTTGAATTAAAGGAAAGAAATTAACAAATTAACCAATCCAAGGAAATTTACCGATCTTGAGTTTAATCCATCATTGATCACAAGGAATTCACTTAATTGCTAACAATGTTCTTGGCCTTATATCATATCTAGACGCCTCGACATGATCCAAGAATCCTCTACTAGATAAGCATCTAGGATTTAATTAACCAAGGTTAGATAAAGTAAACACCATCCAAACATAGATTAACTTAAGATTCAGAATTTAACCAAGCTAAACAATCCATCAAAAAGCTTTAATAAATTGTTTATTCTATGTGATCCTCTTTGAATACATGATAATAAAGCTATTACCACATCAACATCTAAATCAAATTAAGCAATTCAATCTAGACAAAAATCAAAAGAGGAAGAAGAGAAACTTGAATAACAATTAAGCAATATGAACAAGCGAATCAAGATCTCCAAATTAAACATCAAGATGGCTAATCCCTTGGATTGATTATAAGAGCCTAGCCTTCCATGGATGGAAAGGAAGAACTCATAAAATAAAGATCAAAAACGAAATTCTAAAGAGAATGGAGAAGTAGAGAAAGAAAACTCTCACAAAAAACTCAAACTTTCTTCAAACTTACTTAAAATTGAATCATCATAATACAAAGAGATTGACTCTATTTATACTAATCATAGAAGCCAATTTGTATATGTACATAATCTGAATACAAGCTGTAAAAATAAGGAAATTGTCAAATATGGAAGCTTGATGCATGGTTGGTGGGTTGGTGTATGGTTGGTGGCTTTTAGTCAGCAACTGTTATCCAACTTCTGGTTTGATTTTCATGACCTAGACGGTGCATTTTGACTTGGAGGTCTCATGAAAGTTGTAGCCAGTTGTCTCCTTGAAATTTTGCAATTGGAATCATGCCATTTGTACTTTTAGAACTCCAGATATGCCAAAAACACTGTACCTACCTCAAGTTAGGTTGGCAGAACGTGTTTCCAAATTCAAACCAACTTGTAGCTTCAAAATCATGCCTAAAACGACATCTATTGACTAAATGGTCTTCAGTGAAGTTGGAGATATAGGTCTTATCTTTCTAATGGCCAAGTTTCAGTCCAAGAGGAGGCCTATAGCTCACTATGTAGTCCAATATGTGCACACTGCCCAGATTTTCGTGACAGCAAACCCACTTTGCATTGCAGGGATATTTTGGATCCTTAGCAGTCCGATCCAGCTCTTGAGTTCTTCATGCAACTTGTAGAGAATTGTCTTAGCTTTCCAAAGACACCAATATCACCTCAAATGGATCACTGAGTCCCAAGTTATGGCCTAACCAAGGAAGAAAGGTCAAAATGCATCAAAATTCGAAAATTATTCACAATTTGCATTAAAGTCCAATGAAGCCCAACAACATTAAACTCATCTAAAATACTAATATTGGGCACAATAAACATCTAATAAAGCCTAATACAAAGCTAACATAAGTGTCTCAAATTGATTGATCAAATTCCCCCACACTTAAGCTTTTGCACTCCTGGCAAAACACATAAGAACAAAACTAAAGAAAAACAAGAAACATCATATTATTAAACTAAAAGCATAAAAACTGATTATACCTAATCTAATCCACTTTCGTAGGAAAACACGATGGCACTTAGCATGTGCCACAAGCCTTTAAACCCCTAGGTGTCCCTAGTGGACGAGTTATAGTCTCGTGAGGGTTTACCAGGATTATACCCACAAATATGTAATAATTTATTTAATCAATTCAACTAATTTTTAAATATAAGCATTGTATCAAATATAAACCATAATTAATAAGTCAAGTATGCTTAACAAAGAATAGTTGAATTAAACCAATTGAGAATAAAGTATAGCATAATCATGCTTTAATCATAAATAGGCATGTTCAAATTGAGTAAAATTCCTCACAAGTGACACTCAAATCACACAAGGTGTTTAGGTTATCTGTTTGCACTCAACTCAGTCAAATTATGAAAGTATTTTACCATAGGCTTGCATATACATCAATTCTCCACTACTTAGATCAAATAAATTGCAAAAATCAAGAGGTCTTTCAAAAAGGTTGTAATGGCTATAAGGTGAAGGAAAGGAACAATATGGATAATAGTAGGTTAAAATGGAAATTTACCAATCCAAGGAAATTTACCGATCTTGAGTTTAATCTATCATTGATCACAAGGAATTCACTTAATTGCTAACAATGTTCTTAGCCTTAGATCATATCAAGACGCCTCGACATGATCCAAGAATCCTCTACTAGATAAGCATCCAAGATTTAATTAACCAAGGTTAGATAAAGTAAACACCATCCAAACATAGATTAACTCAAGATCTAGAATTTAACCAAGCTAAACAATCCATCAAAAAGCTTTAATAAATTGTTTATTCTTTGTGATCCTCTTTGAATACATGATAATAAAGCTATTATCACATCAACATCTAAATCAAATTAAGCAATTTAATCTAGATAAAAATCAAAAGAGGAAGAAGAGAAACTTGAATAACAATTAAGCATTATGAACAAGTGAAACAAGATCTTCAAATTAAACATTAAGATGGCTAATCCCTTGGATTGATTATAAGAGCCTAGCCTTCCATGGATGGGAAGGAAGAACTCAGAAATAAAAGAACAAAAACGAAATTCTAAAAAGAATGGAGAAGAAGAGAAAGAAAACTCTCACAAATACTCAAACTTTCTTCAAACTTACTTAAAATTGAATGATCTATAATACAAAGAGATTGGCTCTATTTATACTAATCCTAGAAGCCAATTTGTAATTAAAAATAATCTGAATACAAGTTGTAAAAACATGAAAATTGTCAAATATGGAAGCTTGATGCATGGCTGGTGGGTTGGTGCATGGTAGGTGGGTTGGTGTATGGTTGGTGGCTTTTAGTCAGCAACTTTTATCCAACTTCCAGCTTGATTTTCATGACCTAGACGATGCATTTTGGCTTAGAGGTCTCATGAAAGTTGTAGCCAGTTGTCTCCTTGAAATTTTGGTGTTAGAAGCATGCCATTTGGACTTTTAGAACTCAATATATGCCAAAAACACTGCACCTACCTCAAGTTAGGTTGGCAAAACATGTTTCCAATTTCAAACCAACTTGTAGCTTCATAATCATGCCTAAAACGATATCTATTGACTAAATGGTCTTAGTGAAGTTGGAGATATGGGTCTTATCTTTCCAATGGCCAAGTTTCAGCCTAAGAAGTGGCCTATAGCCCACTATATAGTCCAATATGTGTACACTGCCTAGATTTCCATGACAGCAAACCCACTTTGTATTACAGGGATATTTTTGACTCTTAGAAGTCAGATCCAGCTCTTGAGTTCTTCATGAAACTTGTAGAGCCTTGTCTTAGCTTTCCAAAGACACTAAGATCACCTCAAATGGATCACCGAGTCCCAAGTTATGGCCTAACTAAGAATGAAAGGTCAAAATGCATCGAAATCTAAAAATTATTCATAATTTGCATTAAAGCCTAATGAGGCCCAACAACATTAAACTCATCTAAAATACTAATATTGTGCACAATAAACATATAATAAAGCCTAGTAAAAAGCTAACATAAGTGTCTCAAATTGATTGATCAGAGCTCCCACAATCTATGGCCCTCCACTTTGTTATGACTAATATCCGACCTGGCTCTTTCGTGATTTCTTTAGTAAAGAAACCCCCTACTAACCTTGACGACTTGACAGTCAGATCGAAAAAATTCATTAACCTCAAGGAGGTGACTAAAGCCAAAAGAGAAGCTGAAAAGGGATAGTGGTAAAAGGTCAGGTAGGAAGGAAAACAAACTGGCCAAATCTGAGGAAGGACTTGAGCTCTTTACTTTTGAAGCGCTTTTTGATGTAATACTTATTGATCAACAAAGAGGAACATTCAAACTTATCTTAAACATTTGACTACAAGACTCAACACCACGAGCACATACAATAGACATGGTTTCTTCACCGAGATGACTAAAGTCATCTCGAGACAGGAAAACCCAATGTAGTCACTAGGCCGAGCCGATCTTATCAAAGTCACTCAGGACAAGTTCTCTTCACCAAGACGACTAGAGTAATCTCGAGATGCAAGGAAAACCTGATGTAATCACCAAGCCAAGTTGATATATCGATCTGACCAAAGTCACTTAGGAGTATTCCTCACCGAGGTGACCGAAGTCACTCAAGAAGCAAGGAAATTTGATGTCTCCACTAGCCTGATCTGACCATGATAATATGGACACGGTTTCCTCACCAATCAAGAAGCAAGGAAATCTAATGTGTCCACTAGGCCAATCCAACCACGACAATATCGACATGGTTTCTTCACCGAGATGACCTAAGTTACTTGGGAAGCATGGAAATTTGATGTCTCCAGTAGGCCGATCCAACCAAGACAATATCAACACAATTTCCTCACCGAGATGACCGAAGTCACTCAAAAAGCAAGGAAATCTGATGTCTCTACTAGGCCAATCCAACAGTTTCCTCACCAAGATGACTAAAGTCATCTCGAGACTCAACCCAATGTAATCACCAAGCCGAGCCGATCTCTGACCACAACAACATCAATACAGTTTCCTCACCGAGATGACCGAAGTCACTTGGGAAGTATGGAAATTCGATGTCTCCACTAGGTCGATTCAACCAAGACAATATCAACATGGTTTCCTCACTGAGATGACCGAAGTCAATCGGGAAGCAAGAAAAATCTAATGTCTCCACTAAGCCAATCCGACCACGATAACTTCGACACGGTTTCCTCACCGAGACGACCGATGTCTCTCGAGAAGCAAGGAAATCCAATGTTTCCACTGCCCGATTTGACCACGACAACATTAACAAGGTTTCCTCACCGAGATGACCGAAGTCACTTAGGAAGCAAGGAAATCTGATGTCTTTACCAAACCAAGTTGACTAAAGTCACTCGAGAGGCAAATTGTAAGGTCAGATGTAAAAGATGCCCCCTACATCGGTGACATCCAGAAAATGAACTCCTCAGTTTGACACCTAGCACGACTGCTAGATACCCAAACAAGGGGCAGTGTTAACTACTTCGCCAAACTAATCCGACTTGACAAAACATTTGACTACGTGTTGCGCACCTGTCAAAGTGTCAAGACTCCGACTACACAAATACACCTCAGTCGCCTAACTTGAGTTTAGCCAATTCACCTCGGCAACCTTAGTTGACTACCCTCAGGAGGACATTTCTAAGCTCGACACATGGCACGAGCTCTAAAATCCCACAAACCCAAATGTCTTTGCTAGTTAGGCGTATGAGGTCAGATTCCATAAGGACTCGAATTAGTCCCTACTAATAAACTAAGAGATCGGGCCTGAGAGATCGGTGACATCCAGATTGGTCACGCCAAAGCAAACTTTTAAGTTCGGCACCTAACAGTATTATCAAGAACCAAACTAGGGGCAACGTTAGGTCCATCCCATCAAGATGAGTAAAGACACTGTAGAAAAGTATGTCAACGTATTAGTGTATCAATTCTAGAATCCCTTTAATCACGTTGAAATAGAAGGCACCATCCAGAGGAGAGGTCACCTTAAGAGTTCTCTGTCCCTCCTTACCTACTCCAATATAAGAAAGGAAAACCTCACCAAGTAACTTAGACCCTATTACAGTTTCTCCACTAGACTAAATTGAGCATTGGAGTGCCTTTACAAGTACTCACCCCATACATGGAGAGCATCCTCTCTACATCGTAGAAGTCACAAACACGTCAGAGTTCTCCCTGGAACAGTCATGTCAATTGAGGTTTAGAAGTTGTGTTTTCATGGAAGTAGTACTAGTAGCTGAAGAAAATAGTTTTGAGGTTCTGAATACTTAAAAGAGTTACTCCTTCAGTACTACGAATAACTAATTAAAATGTGATCCTGTTGCAAGAAATATGTTGCCATTTGTTGACTCATTTATGCAATGAAACCCTTTCTGTTTAATATTTATATAGTTGACCCTCGATTTAATTTGAAATGTGAAATAAAAAAGAAAGCAAATGAAGGAGGAAAAAGACACTGAGTAAACTCTCAGTTAGTTGTTAAGTGTAATACACTCGATATATGTAAAAATCTATTAATTGATGAAAGGTTTGTGATGACAGACACAAATGAGATAAATGATCGCTTGTATTCAAATATTCTTGCTAGATTCTACCCAAAAAATATTATTGCAAGCAATAAATCAAAAGATAAAAAGAAAAACGGATTTTATCTCATCAAGGTGAACTACACACACAACATTGAATAACTTGTTCTATGATGCAAATTTAACCAATTCAACCGTTGAATCATATAATGCTATCAAGATGACCATACATATCAAATTTAAGATGAATCTGACATTTATAGATATCTAATCTAATAGATGACATTTACATATATTTTGAAATGTATATTATACGTTAAAATAAAATGGTTAGATGAAATACCAATTAATTTTAAAATTCTATAAAATTTTGAGAACTTGATCTATGTCATAAAAACATTTAATTCAATGGTTAGATTGATGAATTTCAATGTTTGTGCAAGTTATTCAATAGAGTAAGTATGTCAAGACTTACTAGTAGAGTAAGGGGATTCACACAATATATATATAGGGAAGAGATCAACATAAACTGGTGTAAAACTTGATCATTCTTATCATGTAAATCATACTTATAAAATTTCATATTAATCCAAACTTGTTTTGTAACTCATTGATATACATAAAGATTAATGTAATATAAACTTTTGAAATACATGAAAATATGAACTATTTGATTACATTATCATTGATATTCAAGCTTTTCAAAAATTGACACAAATGACCAACATGATGGATAACTATAATTTGACAATTGGATTGATAAAAATTTATTGAGTGGTGTAAGAGTAATCAAGTCTTAAGAGTAAGACTTGATTACTCTTACACTACTCAATAACTTTTTATTAGATAACTTTATCTTAAAATCTACCGTTAGATTGAATGTTTTTGTCATGTAAATCATACTTATAAAATTTTACATTAATCTAAAATTGTTTTGTTACTCATTGATATACATCAAAATTAACGTAATATAAACTTTTGAAATATTTGAAAATATGAACTATTTGATTACATTCTTATTGATATTCAATTTTTTCAAAATTTGACACAAATGATCAACATGATGGATAATTATAATTTAACGATTGGATCAATAAAAAATATACTTAATAAAAAGTTATTGAGTAGTATAAAAGTGATCAAGTCTTACACTGATGTAAGTTGATATATATATATATATATATATTGCATAACTTTATCTCAAAATCCACAATTAGATTGAAAGTTTTTATTATGTAAATCATACCTATAAAATTTCACATTAATCTGAAATTGTTTTGTGACTCATTGATATACATCAAGGTTAACATAATATAAACTTTTGAAATATATGAAAATATAAATTATTTGATTACATTCTTATTAATATTTAATATTTTCAAAATTTAACACAAATAATCAACACAATGGATAATTATAATTTAACGATTTGATCGATAAAAGTATACTCAATAAAAAATACAGGGAAGGGATCAACTTACACCGGTGTAAGACTTGATCACTCTTACATTACTCAATAACTTTTTATTAGATAACTTTCTCTTAAAATCCACCATTAGATTGAAAGTGTTATCATGTTAATCATACCTATAAAATTTCACTTTAATTTAAAATTGTATTGTGACTCATTATTATGCATCAAGATTAACGTAATATAAACTTTTAAAATATGTAAAAATGTGACCTTTTTTTTACATTCTTATTGATATTAAAAGTTTTTAAAATTTGACACAAATAATCAGTATGATAGATAATTATAATTTAATGATTGGATCGATAAAAAGTATACTCAATTAAAAGTTATTGAGTGGTATAAGAGTGATCAAATCTTACACCGGTGTAAGTTGATATATATATATATATATATATATATATATATATATATATATATGTATGTATAATGTTCATCAGAATTTAGTTTTTGAAAATGATAAAGCACATGCACGATGTATGCTTTCTATTTTATCTGTTTTCATAGTGTGATTTTATCTCATTAGCATAAGCGATGTGTACTTCTCACCTTTAAAACTCTAATAGTGATGAGATTATATGATCTCGATTTCAAATAGTACAAGTTTTAAGAAAATGTTAGTTTTGTATGAGGATTTATAGATTTAGTGTGTAAAATTTTATAGTATAACTTTTTAAAAGTCAAAATTTATTAATAATTTATAAACATATAATTAATTTATTGTAAAATTTTATTTATATTTACAGGTAATTAAAATTAAACTTTTTTTGAAACCAAGTTACACAAAAAAATTTCCCTGTTTTTCCAGTATTTGTGTCTTTAATTATATGGTTGAGGAGTTAAAGCAAGGAGGTTTATCTGGTATCCTTCATTTTCATGAGGGTACTAGTACATTTTCATAATTAGTGGTTAATATTTGACTACGTATCTTACTTAGTTAAAACATAATTTATTTATTTATATTTCAATTAAGTGAGACATGTGGCTAAACATTAGTCACTAATTACTAGGGATACTAATATCCTTATAAAAATAAATGGTACAGATAAAATCTCCTTTAATAATAAGCCAATTCCGAGATAAAGGCCAAGCGTTAGGGTCGTTAAAACGGGCTAAAATCATTGGGCTAGCCCATTTAGCCCGCATAAATTATGCGAGTAGGGCTTCAAAATTGGTGACACATAAAAATGAGAGTAATTTTGGATCGACTCGTTTAATATGCAAGTTAAACGGGCTAACCTGTGAGCCTGCGAGTCACCGCTTATTTTATTTTATTTTATTTTTAAGTTTCAATTTGTTTGTATAAAAAAAAATTCAATTTAAAAATTTAAAAGTTAATTAAACATTCTTTTCTCAAGTAAAAGTGTAAAATGCACTTATTATACAGGCTAACAGTGGCACACCCCACACATAAACACATTCATCTAACTCCATAAGTTTATATTATTTATTTGTTTAAATTCTCCCTTAACCATTTGGATGAGATAAAAGCGAGCATATTTGCTTTTGCTTAATTTTTTTGGAATAATCATTTTTTTCAATTAAAAGTTGTTTTATCTAAAATTTATCTTGTTTGTATAATGTATGTAAAATTGATTATAAGTTAAAATTACTTTTTCATAATTAAAAACAGCTTTTTTAAAAAAGCTTTATTTTAAGCTTGTAATTATTTGATTTCAGATTATTTCAAAAGCTTGAAGAGAGAAATACTTATTTGACCTTAACCAAATAACTTTTTCAATCTTTCATATATTTTTTTAGTAATTTAATATATAAAAACGATTTTTTTATACAATCCAAACAAAACTCTTTATCTTAAAATCGATTATGAATTAACATATTCAAACATAAATTAATTTTCTCATAATTGATTTTCTTTAAAATCGATTATACACATAATCATTTTTTAATATTATTTTTTTTACAGCTAATTCAAACACACACTATATCTATGTAATATAATATTTGATTTGAGGTTATTAATTTTAATTTTTTTTTTCAAAATTTACAGGTGCAAAAAAGTAAAAAATAGTTTCTCGGGCCAACCCATTTAAGTTTCCAAGTTCATGCATAGCAAATTATGCTAGCTAATTTACAATCAATTTAAAAGTGAATAATTTTTGCCTACCCCATTTAAATCACGGCCAATCGCAAATAAGTTTAAACAGGCCAAGTTAACCCGTTTCACAACCTCCCAAACACCTTATGAGGGGAAAAATATTGAGGTACATGTCTTTTTACGTCTTTCACTGAGCCAAAGAGAAAAATGATTTATACAATGACTGTAATTTATACAATGAAATAGTTTTATTACCAGTTTCACAAATGAGCAATGTACATATTTATTAAATGATTATAATAAATTAGTTCAAAAGTATATATAAAATTAAATGATTATCTAATAAATTTATTTAGTTTTACTTATCATCAATATAAATATATTAAAATTAAGACATTTAAAAAATCTTTTGAAATGAAAGGGAATCGATTTCTCTTTCACTCTCTCGGGATGGCCGGAAGGAGGGGTTGTTGGGCTGTAAACTAAATAGCTTCTTATATATATATTAGCAGGAAAAAAAAAATATATTGCTTCTTATATCCAATTCATTCCCTTGTTCTTTGGCACATTGAATACTAGCTAACGTTATTCTTAGGTAGTTTATTGCATTTTAACGTTGTTCGTGGCGCAGCTTTTATTTTGTTGTGTATATTCCTCCACAAGTAATCCCTTCGGTTTAGCTTGACACATAAATATACTTTCTAAATAATGTGACAAAGATATCAAACTCTAACGATGACGTTCTTCAACGACCAAGTAAACAAAAATAAACTAATAAGTAGCTTGACTATGAAAACGCTTGCCGATATGTTAGAGATATTAATAAAATTTTGTTATTAAGCTTCCGCAAAAACAACTTAACTGTTAGAAGATGAACGATGATCCTTTTATCTTCTACAAGAATCATTGCTGGCAAGAAATAGCAAATCCATCCACTCCTTATTAGCCTATTTTTGTAAGAATCGAGAGCGACAAAATCAATCACATTCTAATTTCTAACAAAACAATGTTCGGCCCCATCAAAATTTGTTTATTTGGCAGAAGGAGAACCTTTCAAAGGATTCAAGACCGCAAGGCTTCACTATTACATTAAATAACTAAAATGGAAATTACGAAAAAATCTATTGAAGTATGTCTAATTATAAATAAAATTTCTCCTAATTTTAAATATTATAATTTACTTTCACATTTTTTATTATTAATTATAGAAATTTATCTTAATCGTCTGACACCATTAATTTTATTATATATTTATTGTATTACTTATGCCATCTTCTTTAAGCCATAGTCAAATAATGAAAAAAATTCGTATTTTTTATTTATAGATATTTAAATATAGAAAGAATTTAAATGAGACCAATTATAATCATAAAATAATTTCTATAAATTTTTATTTATAATTAAATTTTTTTAATATAAACAATATAACACTTTAGATTATTTGACTCTAAATTTGTAAAAAATTAAATAAAATGAAGTGTAATAGTTGTACTTGGATATTTATCAAAAAGACCAAAATACTAATAAAAATTATTTGTTTGAACCAAATCGGCATCCAATTACAAAGGATATTTCTGTAATATAACATCAACTAATAAGAGAGACTAATGTAATATTCAAGGCCATTTCTATGATACACTATCAAGTTATAGTGTATTCATACACTATAACATCTTCACCCTTACTAATTTCTATGAATGGTTGTGATTATCTCTTTACAATAAAGTTACAGTTATTTCAAAATTTTCCTTCTTTCTTATTTAATTTTATATATTTTCTTGTAGAACAAAATACTTCCTTATGTTTTTCTTCGAAATCAATCTACAAAATGAAGGGCATCAACAATTTGATTTACATCAACTTATATAATCTGGAGTGTTGTGAACAAGAAGAAATTAAATTCCCACTTTCCCCTTCTCACTACCATCGTTTTGTTCTCGTCTCGGTGCTATCAAACGAGCACCCAAGGGCTATCAACCAAAACGTTGATGAATCTGTGCCAGCCTCATTCCATTTATAATAATGTTTTGGAATGTGGAACTATTGACTAAATTTTCTCGTTTTAGTGCTTCTGACAACCGGACCTATGAGACTTCTATGTAGTTTCTCCTTTTTTGATAGTTTGTAAGTTTTGTGGTTGGCTTAGTGTATTTTAAAAAAAGGATAATGACCCTCAAGTTCAACTTAGTAATAAAGTTGGCACTTTGGTTCTTTTTAAAAATTAATTAATTATTTAACTAATTTAACCAATTATTTATATACATTTAACCACGTATCAAGTATAAAAAATGAAAATAAATTATTGGTTAACCGTATATAAATTATTGATTATATTAGTTGAATATTTGATTAATTTTTTAAAGGAACTAAACTGTCTAACTTTATCATCAAGCTGAACTTAAAGGTCATTTTCCCTTTAAAAAAATAGTTTTGATAGGCTCGAAGATATGCCAAGACATTGGGGCGTCTGAGAACCATCGTTTGTGACAACACCTACATGAAAAAAAATCTGAGAAGATGGAGAGATCAACGCTCCTTTGATGGCAACGCAGATGGAGATACTAATTTGCTAGGCAGCAAGATGGGAAGCCAATGGGTGCTACAGTGGAGAAGGATGGCAAACAATTAACAGTTTTGCTATACTGGGTAGTTTTATAATTTTTTCGAAGTCACAGAGTATAATTATGTTAAAAAAAGGATAAAATATAAAACAATTTTGTTTTAATACATTAAAATAATCTTAACCGTACACGTTTTTATTTTAAAAATCAATGATAAATATCAAATAGTGTATCTATACACTATAATCACACAGTGTACTGTAAAAATGGTCAATATTCGATACTAGAAAGGAGTTTCTTATCCTTGGGTGATATTATGGTAGGCATAATTATCCTGCACTATTATATTAAATAACTAAAGGGAAACATTCCCACCGGACCACTAATTACAAAGGAAAAAGGGATGGACTGCGGAGCCACCATTAGATAAGACAAAGCATCTGCAAGCATATATGCATATTAATATTATCTAACCACGACCACACAAACAACTACGCAAGTGAAGTTCCCCATGGAAGAACAAGTGAACTTGGTTCTAACAAAAAGTGGAGGCACTAGGAATCACAACACCTGCATTAGCTTATTCTTTAGAATGATGGAATAATATCTGAATGCAAAGTGTTGCACGTTTCAAAAGAAATCAATGCATACTTTTATGAGCACCCCACAAGAGCGCAGACAGCCTCAACCATGGTATTCGTCATGGTCGTTATCGTAAATGCCGAAGAAAATAACGAATTCAAGGACGTAGCTTGGTCTAGAGGTCTTAAATAGGTGTGCCTTGATTGTTCAATCAGTGACTTAGTTTATACGAAAGTTGGTTCAAGAATATTCTTACTCTACAATAAAAAATAAAATAAAAAAAGCATCCCATAAAAAAAATGAACAAGGATAATAGAGTTGGATGATTTCCTCTAGATCATTTTTGAATGGCCAAGAATATATCACTATTATAAGTAGTCCAACCATTCATTATTTTGTATCATTATTGCACAGACTAATATGAACATTTCTAATTGCAAATGCTATTGAAATAGGCGAAAGCCCTAAAGGAGGAAAACGCTAGATCGAAGTAAGGAAAGGACAAATGCTTTACCAGGAGTAATAATTACACATTTGCTGAATATGGGAAAAACATCAGCATTTCTAGATATTACACTTAATGAAATATGATAATAATCAATGGTATAATTTTGATCTGCAGTATGACAAGAAGTGGGGCCAAACCCAAACCCCTATTATTACCAGGTACTGGTTTTCCATTTGAGATGAGAAATGAGAGGTTGATATCATTAGATCACTAACTCCAGAAAAGCAGGAGTACCAAAGCAGATAGAGAGAATACCATGGTGTACGACCGGAACATACTTTGAGTATAGATACCCTGCCAAGTGAAAGCAAATAGAAACCAATAAACACAAGATGGAGAGACTTTAAGAAATTGCATAATCTGAATATATAAGTTGATTTCAAACTCCTTTTTCAGCAACTGAATTTCCAAGAATGACTATCAGGAAAATTGCCATCCATGATCCCAACCACCTATCTACTGAGACCAACATGCCACCTTTCTCTCTGAAGCAATACATATTCAATTGATATAGAGAACTTGACAAATTATTAAGATCATCTAGAATGGCGAGCGCATTTATAATTTACAGCATCCCAAACAGTTGGATCTAAAAGTATAATTTATGAAAAGGACTATATTGATATTTCAATTTTTACAAGTGAGAGATGGGTGGAAACCTTGCATTTTAACTTATGTGTCTCACGAAATGAACAATACAAAGGGGTTAACTATAAGTCTGTAAAGGTCTCAGATGAAACAAAATTGGAAAAGAACTTTATCATTGAGGGAAAAGCCTCCAGACAACTATTGATTACTTGCATCTAACTAGTTTTTCATTATGAACCCATGTTTAATTCAAATGTTAAGACTCCGTGGATCTAACATAGGGCAATGTGTGATTACGACAGAAATCATAGAAAATTAAATATATTCAATGCAAAGTTATCATATTAAATCAAATGCCCTAAATCAATTAATTCCACAATCCATACTCTTCTTTTGACATTATAAAACAAAGATGAAAGAGTAAAGCAAAATAAATTCCATGTAGCACAATATTCAATTCTTAATATGGCATGTCAGCTGGTTAGGTATATCTAGAGATCTTTTCCTAAGGTCCACTGGTGTTTCAAATTTATTAATATTTTCTTTCTTGCTTGTATTATGATGAATTTTCATTTTAGCCTACTTTCAATGCACTTTTGAGAAACTCAATTTCATCCAACTTCCTAACCCAAAAGGTACTATTACTCAGAATAAATCAGTTTCTAATAAGTTAGTCTCTTATAAGTGGTGTAAAAGTTTATGCTAAGTCCATACTTGTAAAAACTGTATGGACATTGCATCATCATCTTCTTACAGATTCATCCATATTGTTGAAAAAAAAAAAAAAACCAGGGCCCACCCCTCCATTTCCACCCACCCAGGTGCCAGCCCACTTCCCCATAACATAGAGAATAAAGAAAAAGAAAAAAGCATGCTATAAAGAAATGTAAAAAGGTTACCTTGTTTAATTTTATCTTCTACTTTTTGAAAAAGAAAAAGCTTCCAAATGAGCCAAACCATACATATATAGCATCAAATGACATATATAGTACCTTATAAGACAAAAGAATTGAATCTCCAGCATTAAGTCCATGAAACCCAATGTTATATGATATGCTCCCATCAGCTTTGAACAGTCCATAATTCCTCTCAGAGCCTGGCCCAGGCTTCGAATCCTCATTGAAAACTGCAAAAATGTATGCCTTCAGAACATTTTTTGGCCTATGTGGGGTTCCTTTCTTCTTAGCGAGCCTTTTACGCAGGTTATAATTATATGTCCTTGCATTAATTACAGTTGCTGCAGATTCTTTTTCATCTCCATCTGAGGCCCACCCTGTCTCAGTAACTATAACTTCCATTTTGTCAAATCCAGCATTCTCCAAAGCAGCATAAGCTGCATCAATCTGAGCATCAAGCATGTTATCATAATGCAGCTCATACTTCTGATCATAAATTCCCTTTGTTGATTTAAAAAGAGCATAATTTATATCAATATTCCCTGTATCACTCATGTAGGCCAGGAAGGGGTAAGCATTCAAACAGAAAGGAGAGCCAATTTGTGAGAAGAACTCCAATAGCTGCTTCATATACTGATTAACATTATCTCTAAATTTACAAGAGGAGGGAGGGTAGGAATCCATAAAAACACCAAATGAGTGTGCGGTAGAAATCTCAATTAGCCCATCCAGTTGAAGTGTCTTTGTCGCATTATAAATATTTTTGACAGCACCAAGAAGAGCTCCCCACAGTTCAGTGTCACCCCCACCCAAAACTTCATTGCCCACGGCAATTCCTCGAATGCGTGTGTCAGGAAGAAATGACTTCACATTGTCTTTCACCCAGTTCAGCGCATTGTCCGCACTAGAACTCATGTTTTGAAGCTGTCCATTGGGAAGTCCAACTACAATTTCAAGCCCAGTTCCACTAAAGGCCTCTAGAACACTGTGATCAGCATCATAAATTCTAACATTCCTTATTTTTGCTGCTCTGAGAAGAGTAACAACTTCATCAGGTGAGGGAATGTTATCAGCAATCCTCCCATAATTTATACCATATGTTCCGGTGAATGCTTGCACTGTTAGGGATGCTGGAGACCAAACAGGGGAAATCTCCATTAACATGATGTGGATGACATAATAAACACATGCTGGCAACTTCTATAGCCAAACATCATTTGGTTTAAGACTATATATATAAGAGACCAAGCACAGTAAGATGAACAAAATTGGTACTAATTACATTAAAGGGAATTAATTATCAGTAAAGGCAAAAGCTTAAAAACCCCTAAAGAAAAAGCCAAAGATAATCAGAAATGCAACTTCCTAGGATTGGAAAAGTCGTCATGTATTAAGGAACACTAGTCCAGGTGAAATTAGCATAGAAAGACACTTATCATAATGATAACTTAAGAGCAAAGCAATATCTAAAAAAATAAAATAAAATCACAGTAGCACAGAACCATTAGAATCTCTCCCAACAGAATGTGAATGTGGGGTAGAGAGGAAGAAAAACAAATTTACATGAAAAATGACAGCAAAAAAATGATATCAGTATATAAAGAAAGCAACCAAGAGAATAACCTAAAACAGGAAAAAATAGAAAACAACAACACGAACTTACTCTCAATTCAATATAAGGAAAAATCTCACTAAAGGCTAAATAGCCATAAAAAATCACAAATACCAATAGATAAAAAGGGCGAAAAACTTGTACCAAAAAAAAAAAGGCCGAAAAAAAAAACTCAGGAAAAACCCACAAACTGATTCAAATTAAAGCTCTCTAACCATAAATAAAGAAGAGAAAGGAAGTACCAAATAGAGTGAAGAAGGGGAAGAAGATTAAGAGAAAGGGGCCAAAGCCAAACAACCGGAAACTTGTCATGGGCAAGGAGAGAAAAGGGTGATTTCTGATGAAGTTGTGGATTTGGGTTAGTGGGGTGGTCCAAAACGGCTTCAAAATGGAGAATTGAAACTTTTTCTACGCACTGCTGCTTCTTTCTGAGGCATGCCATAAGACAAAGATTCCCTTTCTGTCTGGAACTAGAGCTTCACCGCCTCCATTATTGGGTCTCTTTCCTTTTGCCAATCCCAGTGTCAAAAGAACGATCTTTCTCCGTTGAAGCAAGGGGTTGAAGCAGATCAGCGTCTTCAACAGAAAGGGAAGGGGAAGAATGAAATATGTTTTGCAATTTAAAGCGGTTTTTGACTCACCAGTTACCACACCAGTGCAAATGTGCAATAATACAATTACGAGTACAACGTTGGGCTTCTATTATTGGTCAATGCTGGCCTTACCCACTACTTCATCGGGAGGTGTATTTTTGCAGTTCATTAGGTCATGGTTCGTCCAATCAAACTTTCCCTTTGAGTCCACTACTATATAGAATATATTTAAATTGTTAACTTTATAAAGTAAATTTAAATTGAATTTATATAAGAATTTCTCTAAAAATAAATAACATATAGTCAAATAGTACAATTTCGGAAATTGGATTGTTCAGATATCCCTTTTTTTTTTTTTTTTTACTTGATTACGGTTACGATTTTAATTTCCCACAAAAGTTTGATTTTTGTTTTTGGTAACATCATGAGGTGTGCAGCAAGTAGAATTCCTTCACATAAAATTTAGTTTGTTAATTAAGTCATATCTCATGATTTAATTTTTATTTTTGATAAACCTTTAAGGTATTTTAATATCTTTTTGCGTGTTAGACTAATCCACACTCAAACATTAGTTATGACTTAGTCACAAGATGCACAAAAGTTTGATTATAATCCTTCTAAATTAACCTAAGCAATAAGTTTTAAATTAATGCAAATTATGCTTCTCTATTTTTTTATGTGCAATTATGTGTTTCCTATTAGTTTGTTATTTAATGTGGCATTTTTACTTCTCCCATAGAATAGTAGCACAATAATAAAAAAAATTGTATAAACAAAAAAATTTATTTTATTGACTTAAATATTGAATTACTCATTAAAAGACTTGGTTACATTAATTTTTAAAATTTTCTTTTAAATCAACTTTATATCACTAAGAGTATACATATGATGTATTGTAAAATTTATTGGAATTTATTTCTCTTTAAAATGTATTTTATTTTACTTCGTGCTATCCATTCTCAAAAGTGGACATAGAAATAAATTTTATGAAATTCACGTGTTACTATTGCGGAAGGTAATATGAGATACTCTTTGAGTTAATTCAAATTAATATTTTTACCCATGAATATGAATTATTTAGAATGAATCAAGTTCAAAACTAGCATTTAAGATGTAGAAAAGATTTTACTCTCAATGCTAATCATTTGGCAAGTTTAGGTAAATCTTATGCAAATGAAGAATTAGTGAGTAAACTGTTTAGATGTCTAAGCAAAAATTGGCAATCCAAGGTCACTACCATAACTGAATCAAAGAGACCTTATCTCAATCTCTCTACCAGCACTATTTGGGAAGCTTCATGAGCATGAGATGTAGCTCACAAGTCTCACCAAAATGAGGAGCTAGATAGGAAGAAAGAAATTGCAGTTAAAGCCTCCATCTCCACTTATGATGAAGAAGAGGAAGAGGAAGGAGACCCCTTGTAGCAGTTTGAAATGAATGGTGTAAACTTTGGTCACATTGTGCGAAAATAAGATTCTTCAAGAAAAGAGAAAATGGAATAATACGTCCATTTCAACTAAAGAAGAACTTCATGTTGGATTATTTAATCTTATGTGGACTAGGATAGTCACATATTTGCTAAAATTTGGATTAATTGAATGTCTTATTTTGTGGAGCATCTTTTGGTTAAGCCTGTTTGTGATCACTTTTGTTATTGGGCTTTTATAAGCACTTAAACCTATTGTGGACTATGATAATATGGGGGTCTTGTGTATGAGTTTTTCTATAATTGGTAGGTTAACCCATATTGTAAACACAAGGAGAGACCCCTGCTCTTGTCCTATATGTACTATAGTTGCCCCATTCAGACCATTGTACTTCTAAGCATATGGGGAATGAGAGAAGTTTCTCTCCTTTACACATCAAGCCTCCGAATTGATTTCTCTATTCAACAAGTAAGTCCATTAATTCAGTTTTCTAAGTATCATATGATCTGTTGTTTTATTTTATTTTTACTAATTGGTATCAAAGCCCATTATAAGAGCTTAGAAACTGTTTTGTAATTTGAAAATTTTGAAATTAAATTTGTTTGAGTTTTTGTGTGAATTGAGATGGAAACCATAGGGTTATTAAGGGTTGTGATGAGACGAATCCGTAAACACCCATATATTGTCAAATTATGGTATGAGGAGTCAGATCGAAAGTTTAAAATTTTGGATATGAAATTTGGTGTTCTTGAGAATATATATATATAAATTCATGATCTTGAAAATTTAACTGTCGGATGAGTTTGTTTTTCCTATATGTCGATTCTGAGCAAGTAATAATACACTGTTTGATTGAAGTTTTAACATCGAATTTGGTACTGTTTTTCGGAGAACCATAAACGGTCATGAACTAAAAATATTTAATATATATATATATATATTTGTCAAAATTCTTGATTAAACCCCTATGTTTTTTTAAAATATAAACATTTATAATTTGGTTTGATCTATAATTGATTGTCAGAAATGTGACATCCAACGATGTGTGTTACATGGAGTCTCATCTCGACCAAAAAAAAAAAGTGGAAAGGTATGAAAGGAGCATGAATCTAAGGACAATAAGGAAATGAAGGCCTATGTTGCTTGGGAAGAAAATGTCATGATCTCTTTGAATGGATATGATGGTGAGGAAACAAACCTTTGCCATCATATGAATACTTGAAGTTAAATCTCATAACCCTTGACTTGCAACCTTTGATGCAATAATTTTTATTATAAATTTTAGGACCTTTCTAATTTGAATCAAGGCATAATTTCTTGAATTTAATGTTTTTCATCCTAATTTATTTAATTTTCCTAATTAAGAGAACTTGATGAGGTGGCAGCCACATGGCAAGATTACAAAAAGAAATCGGCAACTCAATTGTGGTAATGCATGGGTATTACATGGGGTGCAGCCAAGGCTTTAAAAAGAGTTATTCCTAAAGAAAATCTATTGTCCTGATTTACTTTATTGCTTTTTGTAGAAATTTTCTTATTTTGAATCATTTTCCTAATCTTAGGAAACTTTCCCTCTTAACTATATTAATTAAGAAGACTTAAAGAGAGAAGGAAAACAACTTTCCTTGCTTACCAAAAGGGCTACACACAAAAAGGAAACCCTAAAAGAAGAGCCTGTAGTGATTTTGGCCTAAGTGAAATTAATATAAATACAAGTGTACGCAGCAAGAGAAGAACATAACACATAACAACAAAGGAGAAAGGCACAACAATGAGGAGAAGATTGCGAGAAATGTTAGATGTTCTAGGCATGAACTAAATTTTTATCACTAGGGCAAGGATGTAGCCTAACTATGATACTTTAATTCTAATAATTCAGTTATGCAAGTTTAGTTTTATCAATTTTAGTACTCATTACTTTGCTTAATATTTTCAAATATTTGGCCAATATTTGAATGATATGCTGATTCTATTGAGATCGAGAGGTGATATGTGTTAAATCCAAGGTTTCATGAGGTCTTATCTCAATTGTTTTGATGAAAATAAACTAATGAAACATCTATCTTTTGGATAAGATACTCATAAACTTGACAATGGATCAAGTTAAATCTTGTTATCATATTCTATGATATTTACACTTGATCTTATGTAGAACATGCCTAGAAAGGTGTTCTTATAGATAATGAGGAAAAATTGATAAATCATTGAATTTTCTCAAGTCTATTGAAGGATGGAAAGCAATATAATGATCAAGTCTACAATTAAGAGAGTGATCTAAAAAAAATGTTGAAGAGAATGATCAAGAGCATAATCTAAGAGAATGGTCGTTCAAATGCCTAAACTATAAAGCAAAGCCTATGAGAAGGATCGAGATGAGAACCGTCAAGTTGAGAATGGCGAAAGCCTAGTTTAGAATGATCAACACCAGATGAGAATCATCTAAACAAATATGTGAAAGGTTGTTCAAAAATAAGGGCAACAAAAAAAAGTTGAGAATGGTTACAAGCAATATGAGAAAGGAATGAGCTCAAGTGAACAATACTAGAAGTCCAAAAGTGCGAAGCTGAGCTAGATTAAAATTGAAGAACTCAAGTTGAAAATCCAAGTTGAAGATCCAAACTGATGAAGATCATAGATTAAGAATCAACCTGAGAAAGATCAGAGTTGAAGACTTAAGCTAAGAAAGGTCAAAGATTTTTTGAACAAGATTAGAAATCTAAAAAAAGAAAAACGAGCAAAGTTTACTTTGAAGGAATCAAGTTAAAAAAGGACAAGCTTGAAGGTTTATAGTTGAGCAAGGTGAGTTGAGCAAGGTCAAGCTGAGAAAGGTTGACTTGAGTAAGGTCAGCAATAACACCCTTCTCTCTGTTGCTCTAAAAAAAATATGAAAATGTGTGGAAAAGTGCTCAAAACGGATAGTAACGGCTAGTTTTTAAGTGGAATTACTTGGGACTTGTTCCTAACAGATAGAAACACATACCCAAGTATAAATTCAACCTACGCATGAAGATTACTAAGAGCTTTACATGGATTAACATCATATTACTCTAGAAATTCAGATCATGTGTTCATACTCTTTTTTATGCTCTCTTTGAGAGAAAATTTCTATTCTATAATTTAGAAGCTAAGGGTAGTGAGCTTAAAAGAGAAATACACTCTATCGAGAGTTTAGCTTTTACACAACCATTTGTAATCATTCATTACTAGTTTGTGTAAAAGATTAGTGGATAATCTTTGTTGTTCTAGCTTGGAAAGTCTAGGGTTGAAGAATGACTACTTGTAATCTAGCTTGGAGAGGCTAAGGTTGAAGAAATAACACTCAAAATCATTATATAAGCTTAGGATTTCCTTGGGACTGGATGTAAGCACTGTTTATTGGTCGAACCAGTATTGATATTGTGTTCAAGCTTATCTATCCTTACTTTATTTTTTTATATTTTATGTGCAAGTTTTCAATAGTGGGTACTGCATTTGGTTTGAGAAAACTAAGTTTTGGGTTGTTTTGTACTCTACTCTGTTTTGCAAGTTGTGCTATGTATAGTTATTGTCCTAACAATCTTGGATTCCTTTCTTGCTTTACTACTTGCACATCATTTTCCATTTCCTCCTCAAGGTTGGTAACATTTACATATTGTAAATATATAATATTGTAAATTTGTTCTAACGTATGATGAACTTTGAATTTTGTCGGTAAATATTACCTTGTTAATGCTGGTTTGGTTACCTTATTTTTTGGGTTTTTTAGGGCCATACAAGAGGCATGGGTATTATCTCCCACAATTCAGATATAGGCCTAGAATAAAATGGAGAATTGAAGTTTTCAGTTACTATCATTCTAGTCTCTGAACATTATCTCCCACAATTCAAATATGGGCCTAGAATAAAATGGAGTGTTGAAGTTTTCAATTACTATCATTCTAGTCTCTGAAGTGCAATTGAACAATCATTTGGCTATTTCAAAGCAAGATGGAAGATATTAGGCAATATGCCTCCTTTCTATTTGAAGAGACAAAGTAAAATCATTGCTATTTGCATGGCTTTGCACGACTTTATTAGAATAAATCAAACAAGTAATGTAGAATTTGATGCATTAAATTAGAACTGATATGAATATGAAGACAATGATGATGGAGAGGAAAATGAGGTTGTAACCTCCATAGCCCCTGATTATACTTTGTCTATCATGTTTTGATGATTTACAAACTATATTATTCATTTACTATTTTAAGCTCAAGCCCTACTCAAGTGATTAATATTCCTTTTGAGCTATTTTTAGTGACTCAAAGGTTGTAGCCTTTCATTTAATCAAGACGAGAAAGATCAAGGTCAAGCTTGGTTTGATCAACAACTGATGGTAAGCATCAAGGGTCCATCAAAAAGGTTGATCATAACAATTGTCCCTGATTCACGCTAAGCAAAGCATGTTAATTAAGAGCCAAGACCAAAAGAGTCACACTTGAAGAAAAACAATTGAGCAAAGTCGAGACTTGAGCAATGTAGTTAAGCAAAGTGAGACCAATTAAAGTCAAGTTGAGCAAGGTCAACACAAGCACATTATTCAACGTTATTATCATAGAAGGACTACTTTTCATGACATGCACAAAATGACAAGGGTAACAGTTAGTCTGCTATCTGCTTTGCTAAAACAACTTTTTGGAGCTCTAACGTCTTGCTTTTTCAAGCATATATAAGAGATTCAACTCAAATTATCTCTATTGGAGCGTGCTAACACTTAGGAAACAATAGAACCGTTCTTTGTTATTTTTCCACCTTGCTCACTTTACTATACTTATTCTGTGCTTAGCTAAATATTAGTGTAGGTTACTCAAAGCACTATAATACTCTATTATCCACTCTGAGTGTTTTTAGAGCCTAACCATACACAAATTCTTACTGAGCTACAATAACCTTGCACTGTTTGTGATTATAAATGTGAGCTAGTGTGTTGTGCTAGTGTTAAATAAATTTGTGTTGTCTAGCCTGAAGAGGCTAGTGTGGAATAAATAATACTTGTATTCTAGCTAAGAGATGCTAGTGTTTATCAAACTGAGTAGGTAGGTGGTTCGACCGAACCAATAAAACTAAGTAGAGTGTTCTAAGCTAACTTTCTTAAAGAGTATATCTTGCTTCTGCATAAAAAGTTATTTATAAACTCATTTGTAAACTTATCTTTAGTTTACATTGACAAGAAACTTATGTCACATCCCCATTTATGATAGGTATTATCTCTAATATTACTACACAATTTTATGTTATACTTTATAAGCATGAAATGATAGTTAGAGAAAACCATAAACAAATAAACAAACCTAATTAAAAATCTAGGGCCATAATAAGCCTTATTGGGCCATAATAGGTCTTTTTGGGCCTATTAGTTATGATGGGCAATAATAAGACTTATTGGGCCAAACTAAGTTACATGGGGCCAAAGTAGATTTTTTTTGGACCAAAGACAAGTTATAATATTACTAATAAATCATAATGAGTTACATAAGATCACTTTGAACCAAATAAAGGTGAAGTAGGCCATATTAAGTTACTATGGACCATATTAGGATATGGTGGGCCATGTTAGGATATGTTAAAACCAAAAACAAGCTATGATAGGTCCATTTAGTTTCCTTGAATCACCAAGACCTCTAAATCTCTAATGAACACTAACAGGCCAAATAGACCAAATGGAATTATAGTAGGCCATATTAGATCACTTTGGGCCATATTAGGATACCTTGGGCCATATTGACTCATAATGGACCATGTTAAATTATGATAGACCATGTGGAATCATAACAACCCATATTAGGCCAACTTAGGCCAAGCTAAACCGAATAACGCCATAAAAGATCTAGAATAGATAGAAGCCCATAAGAAGGAAGAGGAACCCACATAAAAGCACATGCAAAGCTCCCTTTTTACTAAGGTTAGAAGTAACCTAGGTAATGATTGTGAAACTCACCAATCTCACTTGTGATTGGCTAAGAATTAAGGAGAGTGGAAGATGACATAAGGATAGAAATCATGAGGAATTAAGCTAAGAAGGACTTAATTTTAAGTATAAATTTAACCTTGTAACCCTTGTAAGATCATATTAGGGTAGCTAATTAGAAACCTAAACCCAATTAACCTTACCTCATCATCATTTACACTAATTTTCCAAACCAAACCCAAAAGCTAACCTTAACCATATCCTTAGCCTTCCCTTAAGCCTATAAAGGTCACCCCCCCTTCTCACATATCTTTCACAACTCAAGAAACATCAACCACCATTTTTCATAGAGGGAAAAGGAAGAGAATCTAAGAGAGAAAGAGAAAGAAACTGAGAGAAAAGAAGAAGGAAAGAAGCCTTTTTCAAGAAGAACTTGGAGCTTCAAGCACCTATGGAGAAAGAAGTCAGCCCCCACCCTCCAACACCAAGATCAAACCGAGAAGGTCAAGGAGCTACATTGAGGTTTCTTTTACAGTTTCAAGCTAAATCTTAAGTTTTCCTTCCTATTCTCCTTCTATGTTAAGTTTCTACAAAAAGTTTATAGGCATGTATACGGTTAGATATAGTTATTGGATTATGTGGATTGGTTTTGCATGCCTTCGATTCTGAGTATAAGATGTGAATCTCCTATTATTATTATTTTTTATCTGAAAAGTTAAAATTTAGAAAAGGGAAATTTGGCCATTTAAGAAAAACTTATAATGGTTGTGGCTCTCAATCTAGAACAAAAATAAGTTAAAATTTGAGCAAAACACTGTAAGACTCATGACTTAAGACTCTCAGACATAATGAACACTAAAGGACTACAAAGAATGGTAGAGAGATTGCTAGACCTAAGAAGGTGGAGAGCTGAAGTTCCTCTCACAAGAACTCTTACTATGGATAGATACTTGCATGTCATAATGGTTAGGACTATGAACAAATGAATGGACTTGCTATGACCAAAAGGAAGCTTTTGATTTGAGGACCATGTGACATGCAAGGCTAACCCGTAAATTACATAAACTAAGAATAAAATTCAGTTATCTAAGCTACACAAGGCTGAGACCCACATGAATAATTTGAGCCATTTTTTATAAGATTTACTTAAAATTCAACTATTATTTTTCTGCAGTATATGTGGCTGAATATATCAAGTAGTTTTCCTTTGTAGTTCCTCTATTGAGAATGTTTATTCTCACCCTCATTGACTTGATATTTTCATAAGTCCAGGATGTCCATTCATGTTGAGATGGACTACTATTGGGTGGATTCTCCTTTGCATGGGGGTTTCGTGAGAGTTGTGACTGGAATTAGGGTCTATTATGACTCTAATGGGACCAGACCCCTCATTTTATGATTCTATTATAGTAATGTTGGTAGTAGCATACTAGATGTAGGGCTCCTTCATTTTGACTTGTAATATATGCATGTTATAAGGCTTTATTTTGTGTACTTTCGGTTAAAGCCTTACCTAGCTCTTATGAAATTTATATGCACGCTTGGAAGACTAGTCAAGCCTTTTGATGTAAAATTTCTATATGGTAGGATTAGCTTAACTTATGAATGTCGTGAGCAATTTTTAACCCACACCAAGTATTCCAATCCAAAAAGAAAGAAATTAAACCGTGAGAGTGAGAGGATTTTTCTTGAAATTAATCTTCATATGACCTTTTATTCTAAGTCACAAGTAAAGAATTTGTCTTTCAATTAAAAATAAGACCGGTTCTACTTTTGTATCAATTAGAGTAAGTAATATAAATCTTGGTGAAGCAAATCCATATTTTATTTTACTAAATAGATCAATAGGTTATCTTAATGGAAAAAGGGAAATTTTCTTTAAATCAATTATCTAAATTAAATCAAGATCTTTATTTTTTTTTTTATCCTTTTTTATGTAAGAAAGAGTTTATAACCAAATGGTTACAAATGAATCAATAATATTTTCTTTGAGCCACCTTTATCACCTAATTATTTTAATGAGAACCACATTTATGTTTCCTTCTTAAGAAATTTTTTCTTTCTCTTGTAAATAGCACTCCTTTAAACAAGTAAGGGAAAGAGAGTACCTTCCTATTTTAAGGGTAGAGACCTGTTCAAGGAAAGCTAATATATTCTTTTACTATAAAAATAACTGTATCTCACAAACTAATCAATACTTAAATTAACAAGGATCGAAGACTCTCACAAGCCCTTCACCTTTACTCTAAGCATTTTACCCTTTTATTACATCACTTCTTGGTTTTCAAGTAACACCAATTATATTGTAAGTCCATGAGCAACTCTAGTCAAGATACAACCCCAAGTGTAACAATAGTCACAACATAAGCCTAGGTGTGACAGTTTCAATACTTTACTCAAATTGTTTGTGAAAAAACTTGAGTTGAGCAAGGTCATTCTACTCAACTTACTTCTGTGTACTTTCACTAACCCTTCTCATATCTATGCCGTTATACTTGAGAAATGTGTATAAATTTGTAGAGAAAGTTAAAAAATTTCAAGCACAAGTCAACCCCCTTCTTATGCATATGACTACCTTCAGAGGCTAGCCCGGACATTGTCACATGGGAGCAAGTTGATGCTCAAAGTGCTCTACAAATGGAACAAATCTAAGACTCTATTAAAAATATGTTTCCTGCATATGTTTAACTTCACTACCTTTTTTGAATTAACTTCATCACTATATAAAAATACCCTAAACTTACTAGGTTCTAAGGTTATGTGCCCATGGTTAGGTGGTAGTTGAGTTAGACACATTATAGTTGATAGTAACAATAGAAATGGTACTGTTATTGGATAAATGATATTTTATATGTTCTAAGTTGTCAAAGATTACATGGATGGTAATGACTTTATTGAGCGTCTAGGACGCCACTCCTCCATCCCAACGAGCTAGGAACCAATAGCCATCACTGGCCTCCACCAAGGTCTTCCTCTCAAGTGAGGGCACCCCAGGTAACCCCTCAATCCTTCATTTCTAGGAAGATCATAGTGCCCACTAGGTACATTGAATTTGATATTTTAGAACACCTAGAATTGTTAAAGGAGGTGGAGGGTTTGTTGAAAAACATCGGGTGGGAGGTGTTTGCAAAAATTAGGAAGCTCACTTATGAGCACCTCACTTGGGAGTTTCTAAGTAGTTTTACTTGCAAGTTTTTTCCCTATAGCCCTGAGGTTGATGGTCATATTGAGTTCTAATTGATGGGTCAAGGTCATGTGCTTTGCATTAGGGAATTTAGTGACATTTTTTGCTTTCCCATGGATAGACTTAGTTTTATTCCTAGAGACTTCTGGGATAGTTGGTTTGGGGTGACTTTGCTCCTAGTCTCCTCTAACTTGGCCCATCATGCCTATAGGTACTTGCACCGATTCCTTCTCTATATTCATTTTAAACATCTAGCTAATGCTAAGTCTAGGAAGATTGTGTGTGGTAGCCATATAACTGCCATAATGGAGACCTTTGGTTTTGACCCTAGTCTCACTAATGAGCGCCCTCTTCCGGGCAACAACTATATTAATAGGTCCACTCTTCTAGCTATAGGCATGTGCGCCCAAGATAGGGGTGACATTTATCTTGTGGATATGAATGAAAATTCCATCCCCAAGCGGGGTGAAGTTGATGACATGGAGTTGGAGATTAAGGCCTTGCCCCTACATCATGAGGATGCACCTCCTCCACCATCAACTGGTGGGGCTTCACTTGATGTGATCATGCAGCGCTTGGAGAGCATGGAGATGAGTTTTAACACCCGCTTTCAATCAATTAAGGATCACCAATGTGAGCACTACGATCACCTACAACCCATGGATGTGAAGTTGGATGCTTTGTTTCACCTTCCGTCTTCCTCATCCCCCCCTTTCTAATTAAGTTTGCTATGTATTTGGCTTATGTTGCTTAGACATCTTTTCATTTGGGTTGTATTATTAACAATTTGAATCTTGGTTTGTATCCGCACTTGGATGCTTTCCTTTATGCATTTATGTTAATACTCCCTCTGTTGCTTTGGTTTTATTGATGTCTTTGTGATTATATTCTCTCTTCACTTTGCTTAATGATTTGATTAATCTCTTTGTGTGCTTATCTTTTTTTATGTATATTGTGTGAGCAAAGTGATATTGAGGACAATGTCAAATCAAGTGTGGGGGTACAATCTTGCGATTTTGGTTATTCTTGTGTTAGCAATTTGTGAATGTTTAATCTTGTTTTTGTTTCTTTAATATAGATGCTTAGCTCAAATATTTTTGTCTTTTTTTTACTTAGTTGCATTGCGTTTATTGTTTAGGACATTTTTTATTCTTAATTCTTGTCAACACAAGCACTTAATACTTTTGGTCTCTAAACTTCATAAGAAGTACTTTGAAAGATAACTTAAGAAACTAAAAGTGATCAATTCATGATAGCTTAGGAGAGTTTAATTGGAAGTCATTCATGAGTGTCATTAGTGTTTGACTTAAGACATTTTGTTTTTCTAAGCTTCCTTTTCATGGATCCATCTTTTGTTTTTTAGTGAACATTTGGAGAAAGCTTATGTCCATCAATATGGTTTTCAAAATAACCTCACCGATCCTAGAACAACTTCGCTAAACCTTTCATGGTGAAATCCTAATGTGTGCATTCTTAGAGAGATGATTAAAACGTTTTTTTTTTAACCATTTGGCCTTTTTACCTACTTTTTTCATATTTTCCACTAGTAACCCTTTGAAGCCGTTGACACTTTTAGCCTATTTTTTTCATTTAACCCATATCACTTGCCCTTTTTAGCCTAAACACTTGGCCTTACCTTATGCAAGAAGAATTTATTGTGAAAGTAATAGTTACATTAGGGAGAACTATGCATAAAGAATGGAAGAAAAATACAAAGAAATACTAGCATGAAAGTTTAAAAAAATATTCACTAAAGTTCATGAAAAGGAATGAGTGTTGGGTGAAGAAAAAAATGATCAAAAGAAAAAAAATGCCATTGTGTTTGCTGACACTCTTCAGAAGTCTTCATATCTAATTGCTTAAGCACATGCTGACACTTATTTTTGTTTGCAGTGTCTCGTAATGATGTTGAGTCCTCCAAACTTGCCATTGTGTCTTCGGCCAGTGCATTTGAGAAGTGGTCATCCTTGTCAGGACTGGCTGTCCAGCTTAAGGGGCTTTGAGGGAAAAGAAGCTATAATAATTTCATCATTTCGTGATGAATATCGAGAATTCCATGAATATTCCACGCATGGTCACCTAATTGGTGTCTTGGAGTAATCTCTTCACAGCTTTATCTAGCTCCACTTGATAAAGATCAACAAGCACATTCGTTGCTCAAATGAAAGGCTGAGCTCGGGTTATGAACAGTCTCACTGAAATTTGCAATTTTGATGCCATTGTTTAATGAGTTGTTTGTTATTTTTGTTCTCCAAACAGTGCAAATGAAAGGCCTTTCAAGTTGCTGTAGGGTAATAAATTTGTAGTCCATGCGGATGGCTAATGCAATTAGATTTAAGTTCTCATCCATGTTTGACAGCTGAACCCGGTTTCCCTTCGTCCTACTGAATGCCAGCAGAATATAGCAATCATGTTTCACCTAAGAAGAGGCACACGTTCGCCTCGAGATCAACTCGTATCTTACGGAGCAGAAAGACATGAAGATAGCAGGGTAACCAAATCTCATGAATGAACCCATTCTTTGTTTTTTTCTCTTTCACAGCTTCCAGTTCAAGTCTAATGGTTTATAATTTTTAAAAAAGGAAAAATAAGTAGATAACGGGTGAGATTATTATATTAACACTTCACTCTTCATTAAATACTTCTAATTATATTTTTTAAGTTATGTTTAATTAAATAATTTTTTATTCAAATCAAACTTCCCATAAATAACCACAATAACAACTTGGCATATTAGACCAATGAATAAAAATGGAGACCCTTTATTTCAATAAAATGAGAAAGGGATTTGGATCCTCCCCTTATTCTTAAGAACACAGCAGTGACATGTTATAAATAAGAAAGATATAAGTTTCATCTGCAGGAACCTACCAGTACCCGTATAGAGTCAACAAGTCATGGACAGAAGTAATTTGTATCTTTCTCTTTCTTAACATAACATTATCATGTTCTTAAAAAAATGAGATAATCCAATTCCATGAAAAAGATGGCTGTAAACAGCACACATATTACTTGACAAGATCTAAGATAATAGTTTAAGAGTAAACGGAATATGTAGGATCACTTGCGTACATAAGATTACAGGTCCATATCACATTACAAGTATCATACAACATAATGTTACAAAGAGAACTAAAAGCTATACGTCTCTCCAATACATCGAGGGATGGTACATTATAAGTTCTACTCTATTATTGTATATAGTTGTTTCAATAAACAATCAGACAAATAACATTAACAAAAACTACAGTCATCTGCAGACAGATCTAAAGGGGTCAGAATGAGAGAAGAGAAGCCAAGAGCTTATTAATCTATTCCTTATTCCGGGCTTCGACCTCACCAGTTCAACTCCCATGGTTGCCATTCTCGGTCAACTCTGCTTCAGCCTTCTTGTTTATCTCATTAACATTGTGATGCTCTTCATTGTTCACTTTTGTTCCATCTTTTTCATTGATTTCTCCTTCAGATTCATTAGTACTTCTGTTGTGTTCCTCTTTATTCTCTCCTTCCACTTCAACCTTTTTCTCAGCAGTAGTAGCTGTTTTCGATCTCTCCGGCCCCCCAGAGCCACCATCTTTCTTTGCCTCTTCCTGTGGTTGCCCAATCTTTTCTTCATCTTTATTCTGAGAAACTTCAGAACCCTCAGCTCCTTTGTCATCAACTTTATCTTTCAATGCATGTAGCTCTCTATCAGCAGTCTTGGATTTTTCCTCATCATTAGGTATATCAACATTTTCTCCAGCTTTAGCTTCTGCAGAATGAGTGGATTCTTTGACATCTGTATCCTCTACTCTCTTCTCATCTTGATTTCCCTTCACAACATTCTTTTCTTCCTCTATATCTTTATCATCCTTAGTTTCATCAGCTTCTTGCATTTGCACTTCTTTTATCCCCTCTTTAACTTCGTGGGAAGTTTCCTTTTTTGAAGCTGAAGATCTTTTTCCACGTTTCTTTGGGGGCTCACTTTCTGGTGAAGGAGCTGCCTTAGCCTTCTCACTGATTCTTGCCGATCTTCTTGGGGTCTCACCAGTGCCCCAATCAAATTCTGATACAGCTGGACCACCTGGGTGTGCTTTCAAATGCTGTTCCAGCTGCTTCCTGTTATTGATCTCCTCTCCTGTTGGTGCAGTGAACACAATTTCATTTTTCTTTGGGGTTCCAGCCTTCTTTGGGAAGAACTGCGAGGAATCACAGAATATATGATTTATGGATCATCTTATATGCAAAAGCAAGCAAGAAATTAACAATCATAATACATACAAGATTTTGGTTGAGTTCTTGACTTCTAAAAGTAATCCCTAATGTGAAGAATGAAGCTCTCTTCACTACTTTCACAGCATAATTACATTAGAGCCCTTGAGTGTGGCACTCATGCAATAGAAAGTTTCAGCAAGATTTATGATATGAAGAGCATATTAACCCCTTGAGAAAACTTGATTAAAAATGTTGTTTCTTGCTTCTTCTTTTTATATTTTCTTTATATTCAAGAGATACGTCAGCCAAATTGTAGTGACTTCCACAGTTTCACATAGCTTGATCTAAAACTCTTGGTTTCAAGGTTCAGTTTCACCCAAATATATAGCCAGAAAAATCATAAAACTAAATTTCATAGATATGCCACTTATGTTCTATACAATATGTCAATATCCACCCCTCATTTCTTTTTCTTTTTTTCCAATTCATAATAGTGAAATCTTCCCACTATTGGGGCCGAATCATTCTCACATGGACTTTGAACGGGTGCCTAGTTAAACATAATTGGCTGTTACAAACTAGCAGTTTTACAAATAAACTTCAGGAAAAGAGTAGCATGGCACCAAATTAACCTTGTCCAGTCAGAAGGCTTTTCTTTCCCTCTTTAATCCTTCCATTCAGGCCATACTTGGAAAAGGTGAAAATCCATGGAATGGTGTGGAACAGTGGAAGAGACGAAAATGTGAAGACAAATATCCAAGGCTTGTACTGTGACCAAGAAACCAAAAAACGCACACATATGGACTGTATATGAACCATTTACCAATCTAGAACTGCAGTAATGGAAAATAAATAAACAGTGTCATGCAGTAATAGGACCCAAAATCAGTCTAAGGAAAAAAAGTAAATTACATTACACTGACCGGCTGTAAGTTTAAAAAGCGTACACAAACATCCCCTTCAAGTTTTGTATTATGCAAAGATTGCATTTGATTTTTCAGGGGGGTATATACGTGTCTAGAAAAAAGGGTTAGTCTATACAGAGCTTGAGGTGTCATGAACTCTAACTCTTGTCCATTAGATCACCCTACAGATATGTATTAAATTATTATATATAGTAAATGCACATATCTCTAAGATGATATAATGGACAAGGGTGTAGAGCTAGATAGCTCGAGTTCTCCATAGACTCACCCTGAAATCAATTTACATCACGGGCACATGTGTTTGTAAAATATTTAAACATGAAGGTATTTGTCAGGTAAAAATTTAAAATAGGTGAGGTCAGTATAATTTCTGAAATTGGAGGGGGTGTTTGTATAGGTTTTGTAAACCTCATGAGAAGTTAGTGTAATTTGCTCCAAGAAATATCATAAATGTTGTTACATGGTGGCTTTCTCATGTGTATAAAATGAGGAGAAAAAAAATGAGACCTAAAGTTAATTTTGAGAAGTGTCACAAAATATTGGAATAAATGGATGCAAATATTATGATGATAACATCATGGTTTTTGTTGCATGGTAAGAAAACAAGAATCTTTTCATCTGGTCAATAAATATGAAATTGTTAACATCATAACTGTTGTTATATGGTGGCTTTCTCATGTGTATGAAAGGCATATGTTAACTTAAGGAAATGTCACAACACACATGAAGGAAAGTAGTAACAAAATGGATATAAAAACTTAAATTGAATTGACATAAAACTTGATTTGTTTTCCCCCACATGATCAGATACCATGTAATATTTAATAGGGGTTTCTTCATGCTCATTTGACATTAATCAGCTAAAGTAACAATGTAACATATAATTTTCCATGTAAAATGCTAGGAAATGATTGTAGCATCTTACAAATAAGAGAAGTTATTTATCTATACACCATAAAATTAATCTAACAAAATTGTATTGAGCTTCACACAAAGTCAGGAGGTGGCATAAAAGCTCAAACAAATGCTGATTAAGCTAATTGCATTATAATACAGAAGTTACATTACATGCATATGGCTCATTTGCTTACAGCAAGTGTTGGACCAAGATCTATTTCAAATTCAAACAACACATTCCTGTAATGGCAAGACCGATGTTATACTGATGGAATGTGCAGAGCCTGGCTAGCGCCATCCCGATCAAATAAGTACTAAGTTACAACTTAAGTCTGGGACACTAGAACAAATACTAAGAGATTGTGTCAACAGTCAACCTGACATTGGATCCCACTGACTATGGGAATACTGGACAAGACTGAGTTCCAATAAACCATGTGGCTCATGCTTTGCTCAGACTAGGACTTGCTAATTAACACAATCTGGTGTCCAAACTCTCCACCTTAAAAGCTCGGATCTATAGTAACATACAGCATCTCTAAATATTTTCAATCTAACCAATTATACGATGTATTAAAATACTAGGGTCAATAAGAATGGCATGTTGAATGATTTGATGCCCTGTAATTTTTTGGAGATTAGTGCTAAAAAGAAAATCAGATAATTGGGGGTAGGGGATGTTAAGCAGTAGGGAGTGACTCTGACACAAGAATTAAACTAGTCATGTTCCCTGAAGAACATCTATTTGATAAAAGATATCTTGGCAAATGTAGAAAGATAACTTCACTCACAAGCCTGGAGTCCAACCTCACCAGCTTAAAAGGGCAGATCTACTCTAACACACAGCATCACTAAAAAACTTCAGCATAACCAATTACACAATGTATTAAAAAATCCTAAAGTCAATAAGAGTATGATCCGTTGGATGATTTGATGCCCTGTACTTTTAAAAGATCAATGCTAGAAAGAAAATTGGATAACCAGCTCACTGTAATACTAGTATTCAAAAATACTAGCAGAACATCTCAAAAGCATAACGTTAAGAACAAGATTCTCAGAATGCAAAATTATGTTGTATCTCAAACATTTTAATGATTGAAGATAATTTTGTGATTTCTGCAGCATTTTTTTTTCCACCTCTTCTGGGGACGGTGGAGGTTTTAAGCAGTGGGGAGTGATTATGATGCAAGCATAAAACTAGTCATGTTCCTCCAAGAATGGCTATTTGTATAAGATATCTAGACAAATGTAGAATGATAACTTCACTCACAAGTAAACCATGTTTTCCTGTCATTTTGAAAAGCAATACTACAAGTTCATCTATCACTATAGAAAAGGAATTTTGTTTGGAAATTGCTACACATACAGATTATTTCTGAATGAAACAAATAAACACAACCCACAACACTAGAAAATAAAAATCATTAGGCAGCCATACTTGGGGGAGTTTCCATATCCAAATGCAAACTAAGATTAATGATACAAACACCTAGAACAAGAACAAGAACAATCAAGTCCAATCATGTGCTAACCCTCGTTATCAAATATATATATATATATATATATATATATATATATATATATTGCAAAACCAAAGTAAGAAAATTCCACAAAGTAAGCCACATTTGTGCAAAATTTCCATCCACAACATATCCCGATATGGCCTGTAAACTTATTCAGTAGTAAATATTAGTTGGAACTTGGAACAGAGGATAACATATTGTGACCATGAAAGAAAATGAATCATCACTGCAGGCATACAGCCAATTTAATGCAACCCATCCAAACAGAACTAGAATTGGAAGCAGCACCATCTTACAAGAATTTTACCAATTTCGTAAACAAAAAGCGATAAACATGTCAATAAAAATATTACATGAGACACAGTACGAATCTCTATTTCAAAATCCATTTCCTAACATGGAAATATCAAACACATCTAGAAAACCCTAACAAACGACTTGACACTCGGCAGCCAGATAATTTCTCTGAATTCAAAACATAAAAAAGCCCAAAGCTTTCACATGAATTTCGAAGCATACGCATTCAGTATGCCACAATTCAAAACAAACTAAGCAAATGCGAAAAGACCCAAAGGTCATGTATCGTCGTCAGCAAGGAAGTGGAGACCGAAAATCGCGAAAATAATGGAAACCCATGACGAAATTCGACGCCAAAACAAAAAAGGGTGGCAAAAAAAAAACCAATTACGATAACTTAAGAAGCAAATTCCCACGAAATGAAATAGTCAAAGCAAAACAGGGCAAAGCACAGAGGAAGAGAGAGAGAGAGAGAGAGAGAGAGAGAGAGAGAGAGGAATCAGAGGTGGACCTTCTTCTTCCAACCAGGTGGAGCAGGTAGCTCCAAGGAGAAAGCTTCCTCGCTGGCACCACCCTCCTTCTCCACTGAGCTCGCCATTTTCACCTGCAAAATTCAGGAGAAAATTTATTATAAAAAAAAAATTCACAAAACAGAGTAAAAAATTGATAATTTATAATTATTGAAGAAAATGATAAAACAGCAACGGGGACAGAGAGAAAAAATATAATAATAATTACTTACTTTTTTCTTTTTTGGGTTTGTTTTGTTTGTTGGGTGTTGTAGTGAAATTAGGTATGTGATGTTTGGTTTTGTGTCTGAGATTCTGCGGAGGAGAAAAAGAAGAGAGAGAGAAGCAGTTAAGAAGAAGAAGAGGGTTGGGAGTTGGGACACGTTGTGAAATCGCCAAATAACACAACCCGGGACTCTCACAACAAAAGTTTCAGCTCGATTCCATTTGTGTGTGTGTGTGCGCCCAACTCTCCTGCTGCCACCTGTCTCCATTCTTTTAGATTTCTCTCTTAATTCATACATGCTTTCCGGACCGGACCTATCCCATAGGCTATTTACGCAGTATTTAATTTATTTATTAATTACAAAAGATAAGATTTTTTTTTTTTTTACTTTTGTGGGTTTTTGTTTTAATGAATTACACTCAATTATTTGCTAAAATGACCGAACCTCACATTTTCCCATAAATTACACACTCTCATATTTTTAAATTTTGACTAACCGTTGAATTGATATCGTTATGTAACTTAAAAATAAAATTAAAAAAAATCATCTATAATTAGTTATTAATGAATTGTATATTACAACAAAAAAATTAATCCTTATGATTTTGTTTTTATAAAATTAAGTCATCTTTTTAATATAAAATATTATAATTTTAAAATATTATAAATAGGAGTATAATTTTATATATATATTTCTTTTATTCTTACAAACAATTGATATATTATATATGTTTATAATGTGGAAGGAAAAATATTGTTCTCTCATTTTCTTATTTTGTTTCATTTGTTGGCAACAATAGGGTTCATAGTTTCAACGCAAATAAGTTTATTCTTCCAATTATTTTATAGCCGATTTGTGATCCATTGAGTATGTGAGAATATTTGGGACTACGTTTTATTTTGTTAGTTGTGAGTTAAAATGATGGCAGCCTGATTTCTTAATAATTTTGAACCGTTAATTGTACTTGAATGTTTTTCGAGCAATAATTAATTTTCTTTTATCATATGTGCATGCATATTATTTTACACAACTCTCATGTAACAAAATTAAATCTCGAAACCTGCCAACGATCAATAAATTGGGAGAAGAATGAGATGATAATTAATTAAACTCTTCTCAATATTTTTTAGCCTATTCTAATTAGATTTTTTTAGGAATATTGGTGGAGTTTAATTCTCACAATTAAATAAAAAAATATTTTTATATAAAAATAAATAAATAATAAATGTCGACAAATTATTGTAATAGTAGTGAATTAAAATTCTATTTGACTACTCATTTTAAGAAAACCGTGTGTAAAATCATTTTGAGCAAAATCATTCATTTTGTCTAAAAAAATTTCTTGGAAATCATAATTTCCAATCCACCACTTTTACACCCAAAATGTTGCAAGTTTATAATTGTTCTATACAATGATGACTATTTAGCCATCCATTTCTTATTTTAATCATATATCACTTTTGATAATATGCAAAATAAAATGGAACATATAAAAATAAAAAATAATAAAATTTTTAGTTTTAAATACTAAATGACCAATTTGATTCATTTTATAAATAGTATTAAATTAAATAGGTAATTGTTTTCTAAACGGATAGTGTAAGGAGATAATATCTCTCTAACCATGATAAACCACTAGACTTGTACTCTAGAACACGGACCTTTTTTAGGTGTCCAATTGCACCATGTTATTTTTAATGGAAGAAATCGATCAGTGATGACTCTATCTCTTGCATTCACCCACATAATCAAAAGTCCCTCAAAATCCCATTATACATTTTCCTTTAAAAGGAAGTTTCACCACTATGTGTCACGACGTTGAGAGGGATGTGGTGATAGCTTGGCAACTCCACAGGGATAGTAGAGAGTTAAGTCATTAATTAATTTTTTTTGCTTATTTGCTATTCATATTGGTTTTTTTTTTATTTTGTTTGCTTCATTACTCATTTGCATCATATAATTTTTTGCATGTCCTTCCCACATACTGTGCACTATACTTACACACAAAAGTCCAATACATGGGCTCGATACCTTTTAGGATTAGATAAAGAGCAATGAAATGTTGCTTGAAGATACTTTCAATTTTTTTATAGGTGCACGCAATCTCCTCATCCAGATTGAACCCTTTTGTTTGTAGCCTATCATGGGCAAGGGTTAGGAACCTTGCTAGCCAAAATGTTGGCAACAACAGGTGATTGGGTTCATGTGCACTAAAGAGGCGTTACATTGTGAGAAGTTAGCCCCCAGCGAGTAGTAGGAGAAGGCTTGAGGATGAACATCTTAAGGGGGTTTAAAGTGCGTTTGGATATGCTTTTTTTTTTTAATAAAGCACTCTTTTTTTTTTAAAAAAAGTACTTCCATAAGTTTTTATGTATGTTTGGATGAAACTTTAAAAAAAATAGAAGTTAAAAAAAGCTCAATTACCACTTTTTTTAGAAGCTAGTGATCCCCAGCTTTTGAAAAAATGAGAAGGAGAAATAGTTTTTAATATAATTTATTGACAAAAATACCCTTTGCCTTTATTAAAATTTACATCTCTTGTCCTTTATTTTTTTTCTTCTTGTAAACCTTACCTCCATTATTCTGAATACCTTACATTTTTAGTAATTTTCCTATAAAAAAACTCTTTTGTTCTTTCTTATCCAAACAAACTTACAAGTCCTTCTATTACTTAAAAGTACTTCACAAACATTGCATCCAAATGCAAAATAACTTTTTCTTTAAAAAAAAAAAAGAAAAGCTCTACCAAAGAAGGTCTATTAAAAAGTCCTTTTTTATAAGCTTATTCAAATGAGCCCTTAGTTTGTGAATCCAAAGCGCTTCTAGGGGTTTAGTTGTAAGTAGATACTTTAGTGGGGATTTGGTATACTATATGGTGTTTGGCCGGGGTTGCATGAAGTAAAGATTATGATTTTGTGGGTAATAATGGATAGGGTGTTTGAGGGGTTATTGACAAATGGAGAACTTTCACAGTAGAGAAAAATGGGGAGAAGAAGAAAGAGAATGAGGTGTGTAGCTACCTTTGTATGGGGGTGTTTTCTTGTGCATTCATGAGGCGTGCATCAGTAGTGGAAACTTGACTCGCTAGTAGGGAGGTGGAGAACGGACGAAGCATCGCGACCAGCAAGGTAGGACAAGTGCGGAGCGCCTTGGACAAGATCTCTGACCTAACGCATTTGCTTCCTCTAATCCTCCTCTTGTATTATTGGTGGAGTATTGGGTCTAAGGATGAAGGGAGAATGAAGATGATAGTGGTGGTTGATGATTATTCTAAGTGTTTATTGTAGCATGGATGCTTTCTTTTCTCACACTCATCAGACCATTCTCTCTTGTGTTAACCAACCAACTCCCTCTCAAAGGTCTAAGTGTGTATTTATATGAGAAATGGCTTAGGTGGGTGCAAGGTTGGCTCTAGATTCTAGGGGAAGCCTCTTGCCAAGCATTGAATGCATGGCAGCAAAAGGGACGCTGCAGCGGGCGCATTGCTTTGGGTGTCGCTTTCCCAACGCATACTGATGGGACAAGGGACATGGGAAAGTGTGTTCTAGATGAGTGTCAGGGTTCGATTTCCAAGGTTTGGCTATTTGGAGGTTGAATAAGTGAGTGTAAGAGGGTAAGTGAGATTTGACATGGTGGGTTGATTGAGGATCAAATTGTTGTGTTGCATGCTACTTTCGTCAGGCCCATGTCCAAAGTGCCTTGCACCTTGCCAACGGTAGGGCAAAAAAAGAACCATATACAGTAAAATCATTCATGAATACCTCCATGCACTCCTCTAAAAAGTCATAGAGGATATTCACCATGCATCGTTGGAAGGTACTAAGGGCGTAGCAGAGGTCGAAGGGCATCATCTTGTAAGCAAAAGTGTCGAATGGACAAGTAAATGTAGTCCTAATCCTCAGATGCAATGTGGATATGAAAGTACTCAGTGTAGCCATCCAGAAAACAATAATGAGATTTTCTAGCCAATTTCTCTAGCATTTGATTAATAAAAGGCAAGGGGTAATAATCCTTCCGAGTGGCCTTGTTGAGCCTCTTGTAATTAATGCAGAATCTCTAACTGTTCTGCACTCTGGTAGGAATCAGCTCATTATTTTGGTTTGCTACAACTATAACCCCAGATTTCTTCGGGGCAACTTGCATCAGGTCACCCAATTGCTGTCAAATATGGGATAAATGATGCCAGCCTATAGTAGCTTGGTCACCTCTTTTTTCACCACATCTAGAATCAGAGGGTTCAGTTTCCTCTAGGACTGCTTTACTAGTTTAGCTCCATCCTCAATTAAGATTCTATGCATGCATGTAGAAGGGCTAATACCAAGAATATCGACAAGTGTCCATCTAATGGCTCTGTTGGGTTTCACAACCAGAAAAACAGGCAACAAACAAAAAAAATGAAACCCTCTAAGGATCCAAGTAATGGTCATAATTTGTGTTAAGATGATTACCTCAATGACGAACCAGATGTCGTGATGAACAGCAAATCATGAATGCTGCAATGCACGAACGTGGTTGTGGCATCTTTACGGTATCCACAAAATGGATGTAATGGTCTCCCTCTTCGGCACAATGCTAGCCACGAAGGGGAGGGGCAGACTCTCTTTATGAGTTCTCTTTCTCACACTATCTCTCTTACTCTGAAACGATTTTCGAATATGAGTTGTGTGTGGTGTAGTGTGGCACAAAGAGTCTAAGAGATGTGTATATAGGCCCCTACACATATTTGACCTAGGTCAGACTCATATATGTGCTTATTTAATTGGGTTGGCTCATTTAGTCTTACTAAAGGTCTAACTAGCCCCATTTAACTTCATTCCAAGTTAAAATCATATTTCAAGTGGAGTAAAAAGAAAGGCTTAGATGTACTCACTAAATTTGTTTCTTTTTTTTAATCCAAATAAAGCTAGTTAAGTAAATATATGAATAAAAAATAACAAAATTAAATATATAACCAAAAAATGACATTTCACATAGTCGAGCCAGCGGGCAATGGGCCGGCCCGGATCCAGCCATCCTATTTTTGGGCTAGGCGGCCTATAATTGGTTCAGGCTGAGATTTTTTTATCCAAGCCCACGCTTTTTGTCGGGCTATTTGGGTCGGCCCATGGGCTTGACCCATTTTGACACCTCTAAGGATAACCATAACCAAAATCCATACAAGTGCATAAGAAATCACAATCAAACCAAATTACATAGCAAGATCCATTCGAACCCTAGAAAAGAGACTTAGAACTCCATGAATGTATAACTACAATTCTAAAGCATGAAAGTCAGATATATCACAGAAAACTAAGAGAAGATGAAGGAAAGAACTAGAGATTTTGAGAATCTTCAAGCTCAATCTTCTTCTTTCTCCTTTGGCTTCTTGAATCCTTGCTTTCTCACACTAGAATTGCTTGATAACCTAGAGCTTCTTTCTCTAAGCTTTCCTTTCGTGCGAACCAAAATGACCAAGACCCCTCCTCTTTCATTTGAAATCACTTAAGTGCTGATATCAGCGTCAGGGGTCAGGGTCGTGACTTCGTTTTCCAGAGCTGTGACCTCGTGCTCTCAGGTGGCCACTTGCTCTTAGCAGAAGCATTGGAGCCGCGGCCTCAGCTTTTGTGGCCTAGGCCTCAACACATTTGACAACATTTACCCTTTTTCTCTTCTTCTATGTTGTTTCCTCTTACTTCTATGTTATCCCTTATTTATTTCCCTTGAAATTCAACAAAAAAATGACTCAATATAAGATCAATTAATGAGAGGAAAAAACCATGAATGAGAATAAATAAATCTTGAATGAGATGCTTGGTAAAGAATTGCAATTTCTTTATAAAAAGCATGCAAAATTAACACAAACTCAAGAATCTAGCATCAATTTCTTATTAAAATAGAAACTAAATAACTTTATTTCATAGAGTTATCACCTTACTAGTAGCTGGAATGGTTGCCTATATTGTTATGGTTGCTGCTATTGTGTTGCTACACTATCATATCACAAGTTGGGCTAATCTCTCTAGCCAGGGTTATATGTACTGGAGTATAGATCATATCTAGGTTGTTGTTGCTGCTGATATTGTGGTTTACCTGGAAAAACACTTGTTGCAGCAACAAAATGATCTTGGAATGTAAAATTGTCATCTAGAAGTGTAAGACATGCATCTGTGGGGTGAGAAGGACAAGAACCAATACTATAAACTCTTGTAGGCCCCTGCATAGGTAATTACTGTTGTCTCACTACCAATTGCCTCACCAATGAAGTCAACTCATAAAGCATATGCTCCATGCTTTGTTGGTCAACATGAGACACATGGACTTCATTAACTCCTCTGGTTAAAGTGACCATTCTGGTACCAAACTATCTGGAATTGGCAGCCATATTAACAATTAAGTCTTTGGCAGCAACTAGAGTTTCATCAACTAAGGTACCTCCAGAGGCAGCACCAATCATACTTCTGTCCATAGGCAACAATCCCTCATAGAAATACTGAATCAACAATTGATCACTGATTTGGTGGTGAAGACAATTCGAACACAACTTCTTAAACCACTCCCAGTACTCATGCATAGTCTCTCATGTCACCTGTCCTATGCCACATATGTCTTTTCTAATAGCAGCAGCTTTGGAAGTAAGGAAAAACTTCTCTAAGAACGGCCTCTTCATGTCATTCCAACATACAACTGAATCAGGTGAAAGGTAATAAAGCCAATCCTTGTCGACATCCGCAAGGAAGCATGGGAATGATCTCAGCTTGATGTTCTTTTCAAGTATTCCTTGTGGCTTCATGGTTAAACAGACCACATGAAATTCCTTCAAGTGTTTATAAAGATCCTCACCTACAAGTGTATCAATCCAGATTTAAGTTCAAAGTCAGCATCAAGATCAAGATATTGAATACACAATGGCAAGTAGGCCACATCAGAAGCAACCAACTTCTTCAAAGTCCTATCGTTCAAGATGTTAGCTATATCAACACAATTATCAACAGAGTCAGAACTATTATCAACTTGATCAAACATTCTCCACCTAGTCTTATTAAGGAAGTGCAAAGTTCTTTCAATCTTAAGATCCAATTCAAATGGATTATAAGAAGGATCAGCCTAGTCTTGCACTACATGGCACTAAGCTAAGAATTGAGAGTAGTATAAATTTGTTATTTTTCAATTTCATAGAATTGGACTCAGAATTAGAATTCTAATTCTGATATACACACCAAACAAGATAATTGGAATTATGAGGTCAAATTCCAATTCCAAGGCTCAATTCCGTCCGCCAAACAGGGCATAAAGGTGATGGCTTCATCGTGAACCTTTAATGTTAGAGTCCCATCTGCTACATCAATGAGGGCTCTGATGTGGTTCGTATCGCAAGTGCACGATTTCGTCAAGTAGTAAAAATATCGATCCACAGGGACTTGGATTATGATTAACAATTACCCTTAATTGTGATTAACTAGGTGAAACCAATATTATAAAATTGTGGTGATAGAACAAGAACATAGAAACTAAAATCTGGAAATAAATAAGAATCTCAATTTTTAGAATGAATGCAGAAAAACAGTGTAGGTAAATCTGGTTTTTAAGAGATCTAGGATATGAGTTCACCACGATGGTAATTAACAAGTCTGTATTCTTATCACCTCTTCTCAACTAAGTTACACTTGAAGGCGAATCATCCTAAAGAATTATTGTTTCCTTTCAGAATACAATAACGTATTCAATCTAACTCAACTTCTATTTTCATGATAATCAAATTAGAAAGAACCCATTAAGAGCAAATGATTCATAGAAAGCCTCAAGAGTTTTAATCTACTTTGGTGATTTAAAAGCTCAAGTTCAGTTTATAGAGTTCAATTATCAAGAGTCACCTTTCAGTTTTTCCCTTAATGACTAAGATCATGCAAACAATGTGGCCAGCATTTTCACAAACACTTGGTGTGCCAAAAACTGAATCAAGATAAACTTAGCATTGAAGAGATAACAAATTCATACATCAAGCATTGTCAATACACCATCGGGTTACTACCAATTCCTAGAACAAAAGAACTACTCAAACATGTTTATCAAAATACAATCCATAAGAATGAAGAACAACATTCAGAAAATAAAATACAAAGACTAGAAGAGATGAGAAGAAAAACTCTGCAGAAAACTTGTGGCTGCTCTTGTGAAGTTCCTCCAAGACCAAGATGCCCACTCAACCCTAATGGCTTGCCATTTATACACCACCCCCTCTTCTCTCTCAACCCTAATTCTTTTTAGGTCAGAAAACAAGGAAATGGGCTAACTCCAGGGCCTCAAAATCGCAAGTATGAAGTGTCAGGCTGCCAACCACGGCCGTGGTGGCCACCACGGCCAGGCCGTGGTTGGCTTTGCCTCAGAAATTCTGAAGGTGTGAGTTTCTCACACCATGGCCGTGGTTTCAACCACGGCCAGGCCGTGGTTGACTCTTTCCATCAAGCATCTTGGGGAATTTGCCAAAGTGTCCAACATCAAACTTGTAGCCTTGTGTCTTAGCTTTCCATAGCAACCGGAATCACCTCAAAATGACCTCTGTAGCTCAAGTTATGCTCAAATTACTCCTCAGGGGTTCAGCTGATTTTTTGAGATCTCAATATCTCTTCATGGTAGTTCCGTTTTGGCTCTTCCAAGCTTCAATATTGCATCATTCCTGCAATTGAACATAAACACACTGCAGTTATTCGAACTAAAACAAAAACGGAAGATTAAATGAATAAATGTACTAAAAAGATAATGAAATGTATGCAAACTAAACTCAAAATGACATGAAGAATCACACACATCAGGCTCTATCGGTCGCAAGGAAAGGTCTTCCCAATATCAATGGAATGTCTCTAACTTCTTCCATGTCAAGAACAATGAGGTCTACTGGAAAGATGAATTTGTCAACTTTCACCAAAACGTCTTCAATCACTCCATGTGAATGCTTCACCAACCTATCCGCAAATTGAAGAGTTACCATGATAGGCTTTATTTGTCCAATCCCCAATTGCTTGAAAATGGACAATGGCATGAGATTAATGCTAGCACCAAGGTCACAAAATGTTTTCCCAAAGGTTCTATCTCCAATTGTGCAATGAATGGAGAAGCTCCCCGGGTCCTTAACCTTTGGAGGGAGTTTCTTTTGTAGAATTGCACTGCACTCCTCCGTGAGCATAATGGTTTCCTTGTTCCTAGTTCTTCTCTTCTTACACAATAGTTCTTTCATAAATTTCACTTAGGAATGCATTTGTTCTAGAGCTTTAGCAAACGGAATGTTGATTTGCAGCTTGTTAAACACTTCTAGGAACTTCACAAACTGTTTTTTATCTTGCTCCTTTTTGAGTCTTTAAGGGAATGGGAATTTGATAGTTGGTGGTGGCATATTCATTTCTTGCTCTTGTAGTGACTCCTTTTCATTAGAGTCATTGAGTGAGTCACCTTGAGATAGATCGCCTACCTTGTGAAGGACTTCTTCACTAGGCTCTTCTCCTTTATCTTCACTCTTTTTCTCTTTTCTCGGTAGAGGCTCAATCACCTTCCCACTCCTAGTTGTTATAGCTTTAACATGATGACCTTTATGATTTGGGATGGTGTCACTTGGTAGAGAACTAGGAGGTCTTTCCGAAAGTTATCTTGCTAGTTAGCCTACTTGAGATTCCAAATTCCAGATTGAAGCATCTTGATTTCTAAACCCCGTCTTGTCTCCTCCATGAAATCGGTAGTCTTTTGAAGAAAAGACGAGGTTTATGTAGCCAATTTCTCTATTACTAACTCCCAAGAAGCCTTCTTCTCACTAGGTGGAGGTTGAGATGAAGAACTTTGATGTGAAGAATGTTGAGGAGGACCTTGGTATGAAAATTGTTATCTTTGTGGAGCTTTGTTGCCTTGATTGCCTTGGTTACTCCTAGAAAAGTTCAGATGGTTCCTCCACCCCGAGTTGTAAGTGTTGGAGTAGGGGTTGTTCTGCTGCCTTGGAGGATTGTTCATGAAGTTGACTTGCTCTTGAGTCGGAGGTCCAAACATATTTCCTGGACAATCCACATTCCCATGTTTATCTCCACAAAAATCACAAGCTAAAGGGGTATTACTCATTGTGTTCACACTGAGGGTGTCAACCTTCTTCGTGAGATTCTCCAGTTGTTGAGTCAAAATCATGTTTTGGGCCAACAATGCATTCATCGAATCAACCTCTAAGTACCATTTTTTCACTACAACTCATTCCCCATTTCTCTAATAATCATTGTTTTCCATCATTTCAAACAAATCCTAAGCTTCCTCTGGGGTTTTGTAATTTAAGGCCCCCCGCCTACTACAACATCAACTATGGCTCTAGTTTGAGGTAGCATGCCATTATAAAAACTTTGCATCTGGATCCAGAAGTCAAAATAGTGATGTGGGCATTTTCTTAATATCTCATTATATCTTTCCCAAGCCTCACTGAGAGATTCCCATTATGTTGTCTGAATGAAGTGATCTCGCTTCTCAACTTCGCATCCTTGGACAAAGGAAAATACCTTGTTAAAATTTTCTGAACCAAAATTGCCCAAGTAGTTATACTCCCCTCTTGCTAATGAGTCTAACCAGCTCCTAGTTTTGTCCCTCACGAAGAAAGGGAACAATCTCAGACGAATTGCATCATCACTCACACCATTCAACTTCACAGTATCACAAATCTGTAGGAATCCTTGTATGTGTTCATGTGGATCCTCTTTGTCATACTCCCCAAACTAATTGTTTTGAATCAAATGGAGTAGAGCTGGCTTCAACTCAAAATTATTTGCTTGAACTAAAGGACTTGTTATGCTCGCCCCACATCCATCCATGTTAGGGATTGAGTAATCCATGAGGGTCCTAACAGGCGAATGTGGTGATGGAGGATCCAGATTTTCTCCATTGTCTGCCATGTCTTCAATAACAATATGAGTGTCACCTAAATTACTTCTTCGTTCTCTTGCTTGTTTCCTCAAAGTTCTTGCAGTTCTTTCTACTTTAGGATAGAAAAAAATAAGGTTATCCGAATGAACAGTATCTCGCATACAATGAAGACAACGTGTCAGGAAAGAGTTAACTATATAGAGTGCACAAATTATGCAGAAAATTTAAAATTGGTGACAATAAATAAAGAACTAAACAACTAAAATAAGCAGGGAAAAAAAGAAGAAAGAAAAAAATGTTTAAATTAGTAGCTGCCTTCGATATTACCGATATTGGTAAAATCGATCCACAGCAACAGCGCCAAAAACTTGACAAGTCCACGGCAAGTGTACCGATCATTGTAAGTAATAAAATCAGTGAGAATACTAGATATCGTTCTCAGGGATCAATGACCAAGTACCAATTCATGAAATTTGCTACTATTCAAACTAATATTTGGATCAAAATGAGCTTAGTTGTAAACAACTAAGCATTCAAGAGATGAAAAACAAAGACAAAGATTTTTGGTATTTTCAACTTTGACAAACTAACAAACACTTTGAATGCAAAAAGGATAGAAATTCAATTATATAAAAGAGTTGGGATCAAGTTTCATTTGACTTCATTTCCTGCATGTTAATTAGGGTTAAAACAAGTTTCTGCTTCTATTTTGTTACCGGATTCACCTAAATATCCAAGCCCTAATTCCTTAGGCACATGAACCTTAAATCCTAGTTAAAATCCCTAATTCCTTAGGTAATTCTAAAAGGGAAAAAGCATTAAGATTAAGAATCCAACGAGATAACAAGCATTCATTGACTATTCCTAGCGCAACGAATCACAAGGTTCACAATCTCAAACAAAATTCATACATTAAATTTTCATCCAATCCATAAACCTAAAAATCATTCCAAGGATGATCAAACCCTAAAAGGCTTTAAGAACAGAGATTGTAAACTCAAAATAGAAGAATTCATTTATAATAACTGAATCCCAAATCAAATATAAACAAAATCCATCAAAATCCACTCAATCCTAACAAGAGGAGGTTTAACTAGACATAGAAACAAATGCAGAAACTAAGACAATATGGAAGAAGAAGAAAAACTGTATGAAGAAAAATGAAGAAGATCTAAGCTTACATTCTTCTCTTCTTCAAGTGCCCCCAAGAGTTCCCAATTAGGGTAGAAAGAAATCTCCTCTTGCTCCTAGGTCTTTCTTTCCCCCCCCCCATTTAGAATGAGAAGGAAAAACATTAAAAACGTGTTTTATTCATAGAAGCCATCGCCCAACGACCAGGAAGCGAAAATTCATGAATACGTTCTATGCTCACACCACCCAGCGGCCATTCTGGCCGAGAATTCCGTCTTTTGTTTGGTTACATTTCTTGCGTCTTTGAGTCCCATTCATGCTTCTTTAATCCATGTAACTAAAATATCATTAATGAGATCCAAAATACTTGGAATTAAGACCAAACTCAAGCAAATTTATCAAAGGAACTGATTCATATCAACAGTCACACATTCCAACTTTCTTGAGGCCAAACAACGTTAAAAGCTAGATTAAATGGCATAATCCGCTCAAAAAGCACAAGAAAACCAAATAATCTGGAAGATTATCAGCTACCTTCAAATGATGCACCAATGCCAAAATCACAAAATGATTGTGCTACACTAGATGAGGAAGAATATTCTAATATAGCACTTTCATGCCTTCTATTTTTCCTAGGCTGGGTTCTACCTCTGCTACTACCACCAATTGTGTCATCAAATGGATTTGCATCCATCCTATAACGTGTTATGTCAATCATGAGATTTTGATCACGTCTGAAATATGGTTCTTCCTGAAATGAATGATATGGCTCTTCACCTCTTCCTTGACTTTCCTCTAGATTATCACCACCACCACCACCACTATTATTACTTGGTAGACTTAAACCACTGCCACCACCACCTAGACTAATTTGAATCATCCCCACCAATTATTCTATCATTCTCATTATCATAATCAATAAGGAGTTATTCTGACTTTTGGATCCCATCTAACAATGGTCCCTTCTCAAGCCAAGGCGATAAAGGATCATCTTCCATAAATATGTAATTAGATTTAATAGGATTGAAGCTATTTTTTATATCTTCTTAACTTCTCCTTGTAGTGTATCTCATTTTCAGCTTCATATTATAAAACGTGAAGATAAGGTTTTGCAATTTTTGGTATTTCAATCTATTTCTTGTCTTTGTATGAATCTAGCTGAATATACTCCAATTTCTCTCATCATTTGAAGCAGATGTTGTTTGACTAAGAACTTCTACAGTTATGCATTGAAGCTAAAGAGCAAAAGATCCATATATCATCCATTATTCAACTAATTAAATAAATGACATAATCCATAATATATGTAATAAAAAGGAAAGCTAAAAAGATTCTTGCACTAACACATCAAAAGCATAAACTATAAAACCTTTCCAAGATTCATTTAAGGCCATGCTCCATGAGCTTGTAACTTACCAAATGTCTCTTGCATATCTCGAAAAAACAACAACTACAAGCACCTTATAAGTCTTGAATAAATATTAGAATATTTTAGTTTCAAAAAATTAACGTATCACAATATAGTTCTTAAATGACAAATTAAAATATATTTCAAAATCTTAAATACAAACTATAGAAGTATAACTCACTTGATTAATAGCATTGATTTGATCGTCAAAATTTGGCTCGAATCTGCTTATTACTTTTGTAGTTCCATCCAAGGTGTCCTAATCTATATCACTTCCATGTTCAACTCCAAATTGAAAATTAAGGTTTGAGAAAAGAACCTTATAAATAAGAAAAATAATAATTAATAACCAAAATTTCAATATAAGCTTTTCCAATTAAATTGAATTGAATATATTGATGTAACTGCATCATGTAAATCAGAATGCATGAAAAACCATCTTTTATAATGATTTTGTTATATTGAGTGTGGTAACAACAATTTGTTTCAATGGCTTGCTTAGCTCTATCAATAGGTTAATAAACAAAGCACATCGCTGATTTGTCATCATTGTCTACCAATCTCAAAACTTTGGCAATTGGCTCATATACCTATATTATATATCATTGGCCTTTCTCCAAAATTCTTTACTCAAAATAATTGTTTTAGCTTCATATACAGGTCTTGATTTCTCCTTTATCCACTTTGATTTCTTGAATTCCTCATAATCGAACGTATTTATCAAAGCTTAATTTTGTTTCCCAATTGATTCAACCTGCAAAAACTGCATTACAGAATGGGTGATTGTTGGACGAATAATTTCTCCGCTGCATGTATACTTCTTCATGAGATCTACTGCCCAAATGTGATTGTAGATAAACAAAATCGTTTTCTTTGCTTCATCTAGTATTTTTTAGACATTAGATTTTTTTCCAATATCTTCCAAGCATAAATCCAAGCAATGAATTGCACATGCAAACCAATAAAAATATGGTCTTGTTTTTTCCATTAATTTTATACCAGTAGCTTTTAGTATCTTCTCATTATCAATGACCACTTAGACAACATGTTCTTATCCCACTTTTCTATGACCTTATCGAACGGTTAAAGTAATAGTTAGTGTTTCTATTAGGAACATTAGAAACAACAGTAGATTTTACAAAACAGTGTTCCCTTGCTGCAATGTAATAGAAAATTCATAAGATGCATATGATTTATATTATTTGTCTAGCTATCACACATTATTGTCACCCATTTCCTTCCATGTTTATTTCAGTCCATCAATCCATATTCTCATAAAATGATATTCATTTTCCAAATACAGCTCTAAAATCTCATAAGGAATAATGCATTTAACTCTTGGTCCCATCTCTACAGCTGCAGTGAATAAATTAAGTAGCCATGGAGAATTAGATAAGTTCAAAGGAAGACGCTCATATTGTAACACCCTTAGTTAGATGTCACATTTTTAAGATCAATTAATTTCCTAATGACTCTTCTTCGTTACTTCTTATTTATCTAGATTACAAGTCATAAAATTTCTTTGTTCATAGTAGTGTAATGTAAACAGAATAATAATTTAAACTATAAACATATATGTTTGAAAACAAATATTCACATCGTTCTTATTTCTTACAAAGTATTTATTAATTATACATAGTTATTTACACATGATTAATTATACATGGTTACTATATACATATCTTAAAACAATTTATACATTTTCACAAAACAAAAACCCTTTTCTCCATAACTAAAGAGCAGGGTCCTCCTCGGGATCTTGGTCTGATGGGTCACCCGCTGGCACTAGTCCTCTGGGAATATATCTATCGTACTAGGTCAGCCTCTAGGCCGGGGTCCTATAGGCCCTGCGCCACCTCAGAGTCTAGGCTGAAGAGACTGTTAATCTCTCCTATGGTGTGTAGTAAGCACCGACACCCCATATGTCCCTGATGGGCATATACAAGCGAACAAATGCAGTAATGGAAAATATTGTCAGGGGGTTTGATCAATCAATTTGAGACACTTATGTTAGCTTTGTACTAGACTTGATTAGATGTTTATTGTGCCCAATATTAGTATTTTAGATGAGTTTAATGTTGTTGGGCCTCATTGGGCTTTAATGAAAATTATGAATAATTCTTGGATTTTGATGCATTTTGACCTTTCCTCCTTGGTTAGGCCATAACTTGCGACTCGGTGATCCATTTGAGGTGATCTTGGTGTCTTTGGAAAGCTAAGACAAGGCTCTACAAGTTTCATGAAGAACTCAAGAGCTGGATCGGCTTCTAAAGGTCCAAAATATCCATGCAATACAGTATGGGTTTGCTATCACGGAAATCTGGGCAGTGTGCACACATTGGACTATATAGTGGGCTATAGGCCTCCTCTTGGGCTGAAACTTGGCCATTGGAAAGATAAGACCCATATCTCCAACTTCACTGAAGACCATTTAGTCAATAGATGTCTTTTTAGGCATGACTATGAAGCTACAAGTTGGTTTGAATTTGGAAACACGTTCTGCCAACCTAACTTGAGGTAGGTGCAGTGTTTTTGGCATATCTGGAGTTCTAAAAGTCCAAATGGCATGAAACCAATGCCAAAATTTCAAGGAGACAATGATCTACAACTGCCATGAGACTTCCAAGCCAAAATACGTCGTTTAGGGCATGAAAAGCAGGCTGGAAGTCGTAGTAGAGTTACTGACTTGAAGCCACCTACCATACACCAACCCACCTACCATGCACCAACCCACCGACCATGCATCAATCTCCATATTTGACAATTTTCATGTTTTTACAACTTGCATTCAGATTATTTTCAATTACAAATTGGCTTCTAGGATTAGTATAAATAGAACCAATCTCTTTGTATTATACATCATTCAATTTTAAGTAAGTTTGAAGAAAGTTTGAGTATCTGTGAGAGTTTTCTTTCTCTTCTTCTTCATTCTCTTTACAATTTCGTTTTTGTTCTTTTATTTCTAAGTTCTTCCTTCCCATCAATGGAAGGATAGGCTCTTATAATCAATCCAAGGGATTAGCCATCTTGATGTTTAATTTGGAGATCTTGTTTCCCTTGTTCATACTGCTTAATTGTTATTCAAGTTTCTCTTCTTCCTCTTTTGATTTTTATCTAGATTGAATTGCTTAATTTGATTTAGATGTTGATGTGGTAATGGCTTTATTATCATGTATTCAAAGAGGATCACATAGAATAAACAATTTATTAAAGCTTTTTGATGGATTGTTTAACTTGGTTAAATTATGGATCTTAAGTTAATCTATGTTTTGATGGTGCTTACTTTATCTAACCTTAGTTAATTAAATCCTAGATGCTTATCTAGTAAAGGATTCTTGGGTCATATTGAGGCGTCTTGATATGATCTAAGGCTAAGAACATGATTAGGAATTAAGTGAATTCTTTGTGCTCAATGATGAATTAAACTCAAGATCGGTAAATTTCCTTGGATTGGTTGTTTCTTTAGATTTGTTTACAATTTTAAGTCTCGTACTTTTATCAATCTTGTTAATCAACAACAAAACCCCTCATTTTAATTATCTTGATTTGATTAAATCTGTCCTTTTTGGATCCTTGAGAGACGATTCGGTTCATTCTCTATACTACAAATTAGTTTGTGAACCGGTTATTTTTATTATTTGATAAGTCTCGACAACCTCTTGTCAGGGTTCCCATCATGGGTTCTGGGTTAATGTAATATCCCCAGCATAGGTTACACATTCTACGTCTAACTGGACGTTCTAGACCTCTGGGCCTCCAAGGAACTGAACCGTAACATACCTAAGAAATTCACACTTGCCCATCTTCAGATGTAACCAAATCAAATCACAAATTGCACAAAAGGGGTGAGATTCTCACATCATCATAAATACTAATATAACAGTATCAATCTCATTTGTACAATCTGATTCACGAGAACACTCTCCGCCAATCGGGAATAGGTAATTGTTTGGTCGGGATCGTTCGGTGTGTTACAATAATATCACTACGGCACAGTAGTGCTACCTACTGGCTTCCTGTGGAGTGATGCACCCCAACATCCCCAAGATTAGTTATAGATCTTCACTAAGCAATTCGCATCAGCACTATGGTGTAAGCTTAATCTCCTAGGCTCAAAGCATTGACAACAAGTCTTATCAGACTAAAATATATGCAAAGTGTAAATAGTCCCAAAATATACACATAATCCCCTCGGGATTCAAGCCACGATTTCTTTAAGAATAGCATCAACTGTCTTATCTAAGGTCCAGTCTACGTCGGCTCGATAGTAGTACCATTGTTTCTTAATTATATGGTGCTATAAAATATTTTCCAAATCACGTAACACTCCAGTTACGGTTTTCAAATTGCATAAAGCTTTTTCTGTAAAAATTCAATCGGATAAGGTATAAAAATCGTTTTTCAGTCGCGTAAAGTGTTTTTTGTAAATTTTCAATCGTGTAAACAATTTTTTGTAAATTTTCAATCGCATAATGCATCTTTTACAAAACCCAATTTATTTTAAGCTAAATAAAATATTTTCAAGTTTATTTTCACTTTCTATGATAAAACTAAGTTTAAAAATAAATATTAACCTTAAAACTAATTTTTTTAGAAATTTTTCCACATCCAAAAATATTGATTTAAAATTCTAAATACTAACAAAATAATTTATCCTCATATTTTCAAAATTTTAAAGCTCTTCTAAATAAAATAATTCTTTTTCTAGTACTTGGTGGCCAAACCACCTAAAATAATTTTGTATCAACTCCATTTATTTTTTTCCCATATCATTCCATAAATCAAAACAAGTATAAGCATGTCCTAAACATGTCTATTCATATACATATGAATCAATTAATCTATACCAAAATTTTACCATGTTTTCAACATCATAATTTCATACCATCTTCAAAGAAACCATAAAACACAACTTTAAACTAAGTATAAAATCACATAACTCAACCATGGAATATCAAGACATGAAACATAAACCTCCAAACTTTAATCATAGACCGTCTTTACGAAATTTTAGATAATAAAATCCTATTCTATATCATAATATTGGTTGATAGAGAAAACTCCCCCTTACCTTGGTTTCACAAATCTTTTTCAAGAAACTTGGTCTAGATCCTTATCCTTCTACCAACACAATTTCACAAAGAAAACAAATACATATTATTCAAGCTCTAAAACATGGAATAAGATGATCATGGATCAATCCAATGATCTAAAACTTTGAAATAGAAATTCAAAAGTGAAAGAAAAAGATTTTCACCTTGGGTTCCTTCAAATTTCAGCAAGCTCAAAAGTAGTGAAATGAAATTGTTTTTCAATAAACTCATAACATCAAAGTTTCTCAAATGATACTAGGAAGCTAGAAACTATGTGAGAACTTTGGCTAGAGTTTTGGAAGGCAAAGAAGTTCTCTTGGCCGTGAGCTTAGAAGAGAAAGAAAGTGAGGTTTTGGGTGAATGAAAAATGAATGGGTAACTTGCCTATTTATAGGTGAAAAATAAGGATTAAAAGTAATTAAATTAAAGTAAAAATTCAAGGATAATTCACCTTGCTTGGCCGGCCACCCTAGGCTTTGTTGTGAGGTGATGGTATTCATCTTGAACACTTGGTTACCATAAATACTAGGTGACTCACCATTGGTGATTCACGATCTTCATTAACTACATAGATGATTCATCTATATGACTCACCTATTCACATAAATGCTTTAGATATTTTCTTCTAAATATTTTTCAGTAGTTATTATTCAATGGATAAATATCAGTATCTATTGTCCAATGGACAATAGTATGTATCCAAAAATTTTATTTGATCATAAAATCCCTAAAAATAGAAAACGTCCAAATTTGTTCACGGATTTGGAGTTTGAAACCTTATGTGTCTTTAATAAATATTCAAAGGTATTCCGGACCAAAAATAAAATTATTTATTTTTATTTTCTGAAATGACCCAAAATCAACATATAAGGTTAAGTTCAATCAAACTTTGATTTAATTAATCTCACAAAAATTCCCAAAATTCATAAACCATTGAAACTTGGGAAAAAGTAACATATATATTAGAAAAAGAAATTTTAGTGTTACACATATATTATCAATTTAGAAATTGCTTCTCTTAACTTTTTCCTTAGTGTTTTTAGCATTCCTCCACTAATTTTGGTATGCTTCATACTTCTACTCCTAGCCAAATCAACATCTACAAACCTCAATCTGCATTCAAGATCACTTGGTTGATGTTGGTGAGAAGCTCCACTACTACAACCTGCATGAGAGTTGCCTCCACCTTCATATATAGAATCCAATCTTCCAGTTTGTTGTCTAAATCTTTATTTGTCTTCCCATTGTGATACTATGATTTCTTGTGTAGTTTGCCTTAAAGCAAGCTTTTCACCAACAAAACCTTCAATCTCATCATCATCATCTCCACTTAATGACATAAATTCTTCTTTTCTCTATCTAATGTCCTTTTTCCTTGCTTTACTATCCATTAGAAGCTTCATTATATTTTCTCTCACAAAAGTTGAAACCCTAGCACAACCCTTAACTTCTCATTGGATATGTGCAAAATGATTTTTTTGGTCGAGTGATTCCACCAGTTAACACTCTCCTACAGAATTTGCAAATCACATTATTTTTACTTTTACTAGGTACAAGTGTTCCAAAATGCCATCTAATATCATCACTTTGAGGACCTTCTGCTATACTTGTTGGAAATTCTTCTCTTTGTGGCATTGTTTAACCAACATATATGTAAATTTATGTGTTTGAGAATTAGAAACAGACAATTTCAAATATAAAATATATAATTAAACTTAAATGTTGTAAGTTGACATGTAGTTCAAGCTAATTTATAAAACTTATTAGTTTTATGAATCAATTAACAATTAATTTTAATTTAACTCCCAAAATTTTCTAAGTTTTTCTTCTAATAAGATATACTACAAATTTTTCTTTTCTCCCCCGAGTTCCATTTCCAATATTTCAAGAATCTCAAGCTAATTTCTAAAACTTATCAGTTTTAAGAAGTTAATTAACAATTAATTTTAATTAAATTCCTAAATCTTTTTGTGTTTTTCTTCCTAAAATTTATATCACAAAATTTCCTTCTCTTCCTCAAGTTTCAATTCTAATTTTTCAATATTCTCAAGCTAATTTCTAAAACTTATTAGTTTTAAGAAGTCAATTAATAGTTAATGTTAATTTAATTCCAAAAACTTTCTTAGTTTTTCCTCTAAAAAATTATACTACAAATTTTCTTTTTCTCCCTGAAATTCCATTTCCAGTTTTTCAAGAATCTTAAGCTAATTTCTAAAACATATTAATTTTAAGAAATTAATTAACAATTAGTTTTAATTAAATTCCTAAATTTTCAACCTATTCCCCAATTTTTTCCCTTCCCTCTCTTCCAAAATTTTCCCTCTCCCTCACACATTTATCCTAATTTCCCCCCTCCCCATCACTTTTTTGTCACTTCCCCCTCTCCCATTTTCCTCCAGCCCCCTCAATTTTTTATTCTTCCCTTTTCTCCCTCATGCTGATTGAAGCTCACTTCCCTTTCCCTTTCATTTCAATTACATTATCAATTTATCACACTTACACATTCACATTCACACTCCCGTATGGTACACCCACCCACCCACTCCATAGCTAGTAACTACAATCACACATCCATAGAACAAAGGCACCCACTCCACTCCACAGTCGCAACACCACATCCACCTCATGGCCTAACACCACTCACCACACTGACAACAGGTTGTCGAAACTCGTCAAATAAATAAAATTTACCAGTTCACAAACTAATTTGTAATATAGAGAATAAACCGAATCGTCTCTCAAGAATCCAAAAAACAAAGATTTAACCAGATCAAGATAAATAAAAATGGGGGTTTTGATGATTTGTAAAGTAAATACACTGGTTGAATTAAAGAAACACAATTAACAAATTAATCAATATAAGGAAATTTACTGATCTTGAGTTTAATCCATCATTGATTACAAGGAATTCACTTAATTACTAACCATGTTCTTTGCCTTAGATCACATCAAGAAGCCTTAACATGATCTAAGAATCCTCTACTAAATAAGCATCTTGGATTTAGTTAACCAATGTTAGATAAAGTAAACACCATCTAAACATAAATTAACTTAAGATCCGGAATTTAACCAAGCTAAACAATCCATAAAAAATCTTTGATATATTGTTTAGACTTTGTGATCCTCTTTGAATACATGATAATAAAGCTATTATCACATTAACATCTAAATCAAATTAAGCAATTCAATCTAGATAAAAATCAAAAGAAGAAGAAGAGAAACTTGAATAACAATTAAGCAATATGAACTATCAAAACAAGATCTCCAAATAAACATCAAGATGGTTAATCTATTGGATTGATTATAAGAGCCTAGCATTCCATGGATGGGAAGGTAGAACTCAGAAAATAAAGAACAAAAATGAAATTCTAAAGGGAAGGGAGAAGAAGAGAAAGAAAACTCTCACAAATACTCAAACTTACTTCAAATTGAATTATGTATAATACAAAGAGATTGGTTCTATTTATACTAATCCTAAAAGCCAATTTGTAATTGAAAATAATATGCATTCAAGCTATAAAAAAATGGAAATTGTCAAATATGGTAGCTTGATGCATGACTGATGGGTTGGTGCATGGTTGGTGGTTTCTAGTCAGCAACTCTTCTCCGATTTCCAGCTTGACTTTCATTCCCGAAACGATGTATTTTGGCTTGGAGGTCTTCATAACAATTGTAGACAATTGTCTCCTTGAACTTGTGGAGCTGGTTTCATGCCAATTGGACTTTTACAACTCTAGATATTCCAAAAACACTGCACCTACCTCAAGTCACATTGGAAGAACGTGTGTCCAAATTCAAACCAACTTGCAGCTTCATAATCATGCCTAATACGACATCTATTGACTAAATGGTCTTCAGTGAAGTTGAAGAAATGCGTTTTATCTTTCTAATGGCATCGGTTTCAGCTCAAAAGGAGGATTATAGCCCACGATATGGTCCAATATGTGCACGCTGCTTAGACTCCAACGGCAGCAAACCCACTCTGACTTGCAGAGCTATTTTGGACCCTTAGAAATCTGATCCAGCTCTTGAGTTCTTCATAAAACTTGTAGAGCCTTGTGTTAGCTTTCCACAAACATCAAGATTACCTCAAATGGATCGCCGAGTCCTAAGTTATGGCCTAACCAAGGAGGAAAGGTAAAAAAATGCATCAAAATCCGATATTTATTCACAAATTGCATTAAAGCCCAATGAGACCCAGCAACATAAAACTCAACTAATATACTAATATTGGGCACAATAAACATCTAATAAAGCTAAGCACAAAGCTAACATAAGTGTCTCAAAATGATTGATCACACACCCACCCACCACAGCAGCTCTAGCCCACCCCCTCTCTAAAATTTCACTCTCACACACAAACATCAGAATATGGGGTTTAAGTTTGAGAGAGTACTTGGCTTGATGCTGCTAAGAATCCGATCTGGTGGTGATATGGATTGAGGAGGTGAAGAGATGCTGGGAGGTCTCCAAATCGAGAAGAGAGATGTCTAAAGAGGTAGGGTTATGTTTTTATGTCAATTTCCTCTGACAATTTTTTGTTTTTATACTATAAAAAGAGAAATGAACATCGTTACAGCCAAAATGGCATTCTATTGCATTTGTTGCGACTGTATCACCATTCTGTTGTTGACCTTATCTGCAATTTTGAATCACCAAGCAATTGCGGGGTGATGTGGTTGCGAAGGCCGCCATGACCATTTTGTTATGGCCGCATCACCTAATGCAATTCGACATTTCAATCCTGTGGAACTAAGAAGAAATCTCAAAGTTAATTGTCACTGTCTAAGTCTAATGGCGTAGAAGGAATCCCTTAACCATTATTTATCATTATTGTCTTCAATTGCACCTTGTCTTCACACGTTTGCTATTTTATATTATGTTTCTTTACTTTTAGTTTATTGAGTAAACACTTATTTTAGTCCTCCAAATATACAAGTAACATCAATTTAGACCTCTAATAATTTTTTACATCAAGTTGGTCCTCCAATGTAAAATGTCATTAAAGGACCAATTTGATGTCAAAAAATGGCGTTAAATGACTAATTTGATGTCAAAAATTGATATTGAAAGATCATTTTGATGTATTTATTATTAAAGGACCTAACTGATGACAATTATATCATTGAAGGACCAAAATAAGTTTACTCTAGTTTATTTGATTTGATAACTTACAACACCCTTTTTTCTTATTAGTTCTTAGTTTATTATTTTAGTTTTGTTAACATCTTGATTAGACACAATCCCATGCGGGATATGACCCTTGATTTCCACTTTACATCCATGTTTTGCAAGGTTTAATTTACTGATTCCTTATAGAAATTGGCAAATCTAGGCTTAGTTGTCAGATACTTTCATGTACATCGACTGTCGATGCAAGGAAACCCTAGGTATAAAAGAAAAATGTGAGGTACATGCTAGGAAATATGACTTAGGACATGGGAATTTACCTACCCAAAGATAGCCTAGCCAATCAGCTACCTTACCCAATCAATAATTTCAAGCACCTTACATGCCTTACCCATACATCATTGCCACTTCAAGTGCTCCGTACCATCAAACTTACCATGCACTTCCCTTTTTTTAGCACTAATAACCTACAATGGCTCCTCAAACGGCTCAACCTTGGGCTCAAAATTAAATTCTAATCAAAGAAGGACCCAGAGTAATTAGGACAGGAAACCCTTTCAGTATGACCATATCGCATGTCCTATACTGAGTTGTTACCACATCTTACATGAACCGCTCAAACAGCCCACTGTCTAATGAAGCTGATGGAACACCCAAACCCAATGGTCTTTATCCTAATGTATAGTATGATTATCATGCGAGAGTGATCAATTAATTTGAAACACTTATGTTAGCTTTGTACTATGCTTTATTAGATGTTTATTGTGCCCAATATTAGTATTTTCGCTGAGTTTAATGTTGTTTTGCCTCATTGGGCTTTAATGCAAATTGTGAATAATTCTTGGATTTTGATGCATTTTGACATTTCCTCCTTGGTTAGGCCATAACTTGGGACCTGGAGATCCATTTAAGGTGACCTTTGTGTCTTTGGAAAGCTAAGACAAGGCTCTACATGTTTCATGAATAACTCAAGAGCTGGATCGAACTTCTAAGGGTCCAAAATAGCCCTGCAATGCAGAATGAGTTTGCTGTCACTGCAATCTGGGCAGTATGCACACATTAGACTATATACTGGGCTATAGGCCACCTTTTGAGCTGAAACTCAGCCATTGGAAAGATAAGACTCATATCTCCAACTTCACGGAAGACCATTTAGTTAATAGATGTTGTTTTAGGCATGATTATGAAGCTACAAGTTGGTTTGAATTTGGAAACACGTTCTGCCAACCTAACTTGAGGTAGGTGCAGTGTTTTTGGTATATCTGGAGTTGTAAAAGTCCAAATGGCATGAAACCAACGCCAAATTTTCAAGGCGACAACTGTCTACAACTTTCATGAGGGCCACCAAACCAAAATACATCGTTTAGGGCATGAAAAGCAGGCTGGAAGTCGTAGTAGAGTTGTTGACTTGAAGCCACCTACCATACACCAACCCACCTACCATGCACTAACCCACCGACCATGCTTCAAGCTTCCATATTTGACAATTTCCATGTTTTTACAGCTTGCATTCAGATTATTTTCAATTACAAATTGGCTTATAGGATTAGTATAAATAGAGTCAATCTCTTTCTATTATAGATGATTCAATTTGAAGTAAGTTTGAAGAAAGTTTGAGTATTTGTGAGAGTTTTCTTTCACTTCTTCTCCATTCTCTTTAGAATTTCGTTTTTGTTCTTTATTTTATGAGTTCTTCCTTCCCATCTATGGAAGGCTAGGCTCTTATAATCAATCCAAGGGATTAGCCATCTTAATGTTTTATGAGTTCTTCCTTCCCATCTATCAAAGCTTTTTTATGGATTGTTTAGCTTGGTTAAATCTCAGATCTTAAGTTAATCTATGCTTGGATGGTGCTTACTTTATCTAACCTTAGTTAATTAAATCCTAGATGCTTATCTAGTAGAGAATTCTTGGTTCATGTTGAGACGTCTTGATGTGATCTAAGGCCAAGATCATAGTTAGCAATTAAGTGGATTCCTTGTGATCAATGATGGATTAAACTCAAGATCAGTAAATTTCCTTGGATTGGTTAATTTGTTATTTGATTTTCTTTAAATTCAACCGATGTATTTTCTTTACAAATCATCAAAATCCCCCTTTTTAATTATCTTGATCTGATTAAATCTTTGTTCTTTTTGGATCCTTGAGAGACGATTCGATTCATTCTCTATACTACAAATTAGTTTGTGAACCTGTAATTTTTATTATTTGACGGGGTCTCGACAACCTCTTGTCAAATTTGGCGCCGTTGTCGGGGATCCAAAGCAACTATTTGATCATTTCAAAACCCCATCTAACTCTAACAATTGTGTTTGTTTTGTTTTTTACACTTTTTCAAGTGGAATTCAGCTGAAATTGGGTAAAGGGCATTGTGTCAAGAATTTCGGTTCGGTAAAGTATCTCTGATTGATCTAAATTTTGGCACACTAATGGAAAACGTTATTTTGAGAAAGGCTAACAATTTGCAGTGAGGTCACTCTTATTTTAGCCAAATTTCATCGTTTAGACCACTTTTTTAATTTTTTAAGATTTTTTATTATTCTTTTGGATAGTATTTTTGTGTAGATTTCACCCTATGGCGGTTCCATAAATTTTAAAATTCATTTGATAATGTTTTTATTTTCGTTTAGATTTTTAGAGTATTTGTTTTAGGACTTTTTAGTGTTTTAGTTGTTATTACTTTTCTATACCTTCTATGAGCTGCATGCTGTATGACTAGATTTGATCCTGGTACCTCGCATTCATTTGATCCTGAAATTGATAGAACATTTCATAAACTTTTTAGAATTCATAGGACTGGTAGTAGCATTAATAGAATCACTTCTGGAATTGGACTTGAACTTGGCATTACACCTGATCTTGTTGACTCTTTTAATCCTATTGAGTCTGTTTATGTTATTGCTTCAGTGTCTGATACTGAGTCTGCTGATTTTACTATGGCTAACTATAATAATAGAATCCTTAATGAATTGACTACACCTGATGTGAATTATCAACCTTTGTGCATTCAATATCTTGAACTTTATGTTGATTTTGAGTTGAAAAATGGATTGATACACTTGCTGCTCAAGTTTCATAGTCTTGCAGCTGAAGATCCACATAAGCATTTGAAGGAGTTCCATGTTGTCTGCTCCACCATGAAACCTCATGGAATAGCTGAAGATCACATCAAGCTGAGGGCCTTTCCTTTCTCCTTGGATGGTGCTGCTAAGGATTGGTTGTATTACTTATAACCTGCTGCCATCACTTCTTGGAATGACATGAAAAGATTGTTTCTCGAAAAGTTCTTTCCTGCATCAAGAACTGTTGCAATAAGGAAAGATATTTGTGGCATAAGGCAAATCAGTGGTGAAACTCTCCATGAGTATTGGAAGAGATTCAAGAAATTGTGCTCGAGCTTCCCCCACCATCAAATTAGTGATTAACTGCTAATCCAATACTTCTATGAAAGGTTGATGCCAATGAAAAGGAGTATGATTGATGCTGCAAGTGGTGGAGCATTAGTAGATAAAACTCCAACAGCTGCCAGAAACTTAATTGCAAACATGACAGCAAATTCTATGCAATTTGGTACTCGAATGGGTGCTGCAACCAAAGTAGTCAATGAAGTTAATGCCTCTTCACATGCTGATCAACAAAGGATGGAACATAGATTGGATGAGCTCACTTCTTTGGTCAGACAGATGGCAATGGGACAACACGATCCACCTGTGCAGACCCCTACAAGAGTTTGCAGTATATGCTCTAGCTCATCCCATCCCACAGATTCGTGCCCCACATTGCAAGATGATGGTTCTGCCTTTCTAGACCAATCTGTCGCTGCAGCAAGAATTTTTCCTGGTAAACCTCAATTTCAGCAGCAGCAGCAGCAAAGATATGACCCATTCTCCAACACTTATAACCCTGGTTGGAGGGATCATCCAAATCTGAGATATGACAATGCCACTGCCCAACAGCCAAATCAGTATAGGTAGCCTTTCCAACAACAACCAATGAGGCAGCAGCAATTTCAATCCCATGCTGGAACTAGTAAGCCATTTCAATCAAATATGCAACAGTAGAAGCAAGCAAATGCAACAGCAGCAGCAAGCAAATGTAACACCAAAGTCTAAGCCTTCAATAGAAGATATGTGATCAATCAATTTGAGACACTTATGTTTGTCTTGTATTGGGCTTTATTAGATATTTATTGTGCCCAATATTAGTATTTTAGATGAGTTTAATGTTGTTGGGCCTCATTGGGCCTTAATGCAAATTGTGAATAATTCTTGGATTTTGATGCATTTTGACCTTTCCTCCTTGGTTAGGCCATAACTTAGGACTTGGTGATCCATTTGAGGTGATCTTGGTGTCTTTGGAAAGCTAAGACAAGGCTCTACAAGTTTCATGAAGAACTCAAGAGCTAGTCGAACTTTTAAGGGTCCAAAATATCCCGGAAATGCAAAGTAGGTTTGCTGTCACAGAAATCTGGGCATTGTGTACATATTGGACTATATAGTGGGTTATAGGCCTCCTCTTGGGCTAAAACTTGGCCATTGGAAAGATAAGACCCACATCTCCAACTTCACTTAGACCATTTAGTCAATAGATGTTGTTTTAGGCATGATTATGAAGCTACAAATTGGTTTGAATTTGGAAACAAGTTCTGCCAACCTAACTTGAGGTAGGTACAATGTTTTCTGCATATCTGGAGTTCCAAAAGTCCAAATGGCATGATTTCAACGCCAAAATTTCAAGGAGACAACTGGTTACAACTTTCATGAAGACCTCCAACCCAAAATGCACCGCCTAGGTCATGAAATTCAAGCTAGAAGTCATATAAGAGTTGCTGACTTGAAGCCACAAACCATACATCAACCCACCTACCATGCGTCAACCCACCAACCATGCATCAAGCTTCCATATTTGACAATTTCCATGTTTTTACAACTTGTATTCAGATTATTTTCAATTAAAAATTGGCTTCTAGGATTAGTATAAATAGAGCCAATCTCTTTGTATTATACATCATTCAATTTTAAGTAAGTTTGAAGAAATTTTGAGTATTTGTGAGAGTTTTCTTTCTCTTCTTTTCCATTCTCTTTAGAATTTCGTTTTTGCTCTTTATTTTAGGAGTTCTTCCTTCCCATCCATGGAAGGATAGGCTCTTATAATCAATCTAATGGATTAGCCATCTTGATGTTTAATATGGAGATCTTGTTTTACTTGTTCATATTGCTTAATTGTTATTCAAGTTTCTCTTCTTTCTCTTTTAATTTTGATATAGATTGAATTGCTTAATTTGATTTAGATGTTTATGTGATAATAGTTTTATTATCATGTATTCAAGAGGATCACAAAGACTAAACAATATATCAAAGCTTTTTGATGGATTGTTTAGCTTGGTTAAATCCCCGATCTTAAGTTAATCTATGTTTGGATGGTGCTTACTTTATCTAACCTTGGTTAATTAAATCCTAGATGCTTATCTAGTAGAGGATTCTTGGATCATGTTAAGGCTTCTTGATGTGATCTAAGGCCAAGGACATGGTTAGCAATTAAGTGAATTCCTTGTGATCAATGATGAATTAAACTCAAAATCGGTAAATTTCATTGGATTGATTAATTTGTTAATTTCATTTCTTTAATTCAACTGGTATATTTTCTTTCCAAATCATCAAAATCCCCTTTTAATTATCTTGATCTGATTAAATCTTTGTTCTTTTTGGATCCTTGAGAGACGATTCGGTTCATTCTCTATACTACAAATTAGTTTGTGAACCGGTGATTTTTATTATTTGATATGTCTCGACAACCTGTTGTCAAATTTGGCGCCGTTGCCAGGGATCCAAGGCAACTATTTAATCATTTCAAGACCCCATCTAACTCTAACAATTGTGTTTGTTTTGTTTTTTTTAAGCTTTTTCAAGTGGAATTCGGCTGAAATTGGGTAAAGAGCATTGTGTCAAGAATTTCAGTTCAGTAAAGTATCTCTGATTGACCTGAATTTTGGTACACTAATGGAAAACGTTATTTTGAGAAAGACTCACTATTTATGGTGAGGTCACCCTTATTTTAGCCAAATTCCATCATTTAGACCACTTTTTCAATTTTTTAAGATTGTTTATTATTTTGTTAGATAGCATTTTTGTGTAGATTTTTCCCTGAGGTGGTTCCATAATTTTTAAAATTCATTTGATACTATTTTTATTTATTTATTTTTGTTTAATTTTTGGAGTATTTGTTTTAGGAATTTTTAGTGTTTTAGTTGTTATTACTTTTCTAATACCTTCTTATGAACTGCATGCTGTATGACTAGGTCTGATCCTGGTACCTTGCATTCATTTGATCCTGAAATTGATAGAACATTTCATACACTTCATAGAATTCATAGGACTAGTAGTAGCATTCATAGAGCTAATAGAATTACTTCTGGAATTTGGCTTGAACTTGACATTGCACCTAATCTTGTTGACTCTTTTAATCATGTTGAGTCTGCTTCTGTTAGTACTTCAATGTCTGATACTGAGTTTGCTGATTTTACTATGGCTGATTATAACAATAGGACCCTTAAGGAATTGGCTGCACCTGATGTGAATTATCAACCTTTGTGCATTCAATATCCTGAACTTAATGTTGATTTTGAGTTGAAATTTGGATTGATACACTTGCTGCCCAAGTTTCATGGTCTTGCAGGTGAAGATCTACATAAGCATTTGAAGGAGTTCCATGTTGTCTGCTCCACCATGAAACCTCATGGAATTGTTGAAGATCACATCAAGCTAAGGGCCTTTCCTTTCTCCTTGGATGGTGCTGCTAAGGATTGGTTGTATTACTTACAACCTACTGCCATCACTTCTTGGAATGACATGAAAAGACTGTTTCTGGAGAAGTTCTTTCCTGCATTAAGAACTGCTGCAACAAGGAAAGATATTTGTGGCATAAGGCAAATCAGTGATGAAACTCTCCATGAGTATTGGGAGATATTCAAGAAATTGTGCTCGAGCTGCCCACACCATCAAATTAGTGATCAACTGCTGATCCAATACTTCTATGAAGGGTTGATGCCAATGGAAAGGAGTATGATTGATGCTGCAAGTGGTGGAGCATTGGTAGATGAAACTCCAGCTACTGCCAGAAACTTAATTGCAAACATGGCAGCAAATTCTCAGCAATTTGGTACTCGAATAGGTGCTGCAACCAGAGTAGTCAATGAAGTTAATACCTCTTCACATGCTGATCAACAAAGGGTGGAACATAGATACGATGAGCTCACTTCTTTGGTCAGACAAGTGGCAATGGGACAACACGAACCACCTGTGCAAACCCCTACAAGAGTTTGTAGCATATGTTCTAGTTCCTCTCATCCTACAGATTTGTGCCCCACATTGCAAGATGATTCTGAGTTTCAAGACCAATCTGTGGCTGCACCTGTTATATTTCCTGGGAAGCCACAGTTCCATCAGCAGCAACAACAAAAATATGATCCATTCTCCAATACTTACAACCCTGGCTGGAAGGACCATCCCAATTTGAGATATGGGAATGCATCAAATCAGCAACCACCAAACCAGTATAGACCACCATTCCAACAGCAAGCAAGGACAAATCAATTTTAGCCACATGCTGGACCAAGTAGACCACCATTCCAGCAACAAGGTCCTGTAGCCACGAAATCTGAGCCCTCATTGGAGGAGTTGGTGAAACAGTTAGCCACTAATAACATCCAGTTTCAACAGAGAACTGAAACCACCATTCAGAACTTGAAGACTCAAATTGGTCAACTTGCCACATCTATTCATGAATTAAAGTCACAGGGTTCTGGCCAATTACCCTCTCAAACCACTCTAAACCCTAGAGGCAATGTTAGTGCTATAGCTTTGCGCAGTGATAAGAAAATCAATGGACCAGTACAACAGATAATTCTAAATTCTACCATTTACCTAGAAAAACAAGATTCTGCAGCAAATTCAGATGTTGTAGCAGATTCAGCAGCAAATGATCCTACAACAGCCAAGCAGAAAACCAGATCAAACCAGCAGTTGACATAAAATTCAGTACAGCAGAAAAGTGAACATTCACAAAAGTCAGCTTCCAACATTCCTCTTCCTTTTCCCAACCGAATGATACATCCGAGGCATATGATTGAGACTGACTTGGATAAGGAAACTATGGAGACTTTTCAAAAGGTTAAGGTGAATATACCTCTCTTGGAGGCAATTAAACAAATCTCCAAGTATGCCAAGTTTTTGAAAGAGATGTGCACCCGTAAGAGGAAGCTAAAGGGCACTGAAAAAGTGAGTATGGGGAGAAATGTCTCTGCTTCGATTCAGCCCAACTTGCCTCCCAAATGCAAAGACCCAGGCACTTTTACCATCCCTTGCACCATAGGGCACCAACAGTTCACTCATACCTTGCTAGACTTGGGAGCCTCCATCAATGTAATGCCAAAGTCAGTTTACACTTCCTTACATATAGGAGAGCTAAAGTCCACCGGCATTGTCATTCAATTAGCAAACCGGAGCACTGCTCAACCTGCAGGAGTATTGGAGGACGTTCTGGTTTGGGTAAATAATTTAATATTCCCAGCTGATTTTTATGTGTTGAATATGGAAGATGAATCTGCCTCTTCCCCACCCCCATTGATCTTAGGTAGGTCATTTTTTAAAACTGCTAAAACTAATATTGATGTGCATACTGGTACCCTTTCCATGGAATTTGGTGATGATATCATTCAGTTTAACATTTTTTATGCCATGAAATACCCTTTAGAGGATCATTCTGTTTTTCATTTCGATGTCATTGATTTACTGGTTGATGATATGCATGCTGATATGTTGGCAAAGTTTCCTGAAATTGTAGGATACATTGATAGCATAGCTTGCGATACTTGTTCTGCCTGCTTCAGAATTTCTGTTTGTAAGCCCAATGCAATGTGTGCAACCTGTGCTGAGATTTCTACATACTTGTCATGTGCTGTTGTCAATTCTGTTGACATTGATGATTCTGTTTCTGTTATTAATGGCAATGATGCTGTTATTAATGATTTTGTCATTCATCTTGTTGCTAAGTGTGATTCTTTTGATTCCATAAGATATCATGATGTTGTTTTGCAAGATTGTGCACAACTTGCAGGTGCAGGTGCAGCAAGTGCAACTGCTGAGAATTTAGCAGATTTAGTTTCGGTTCCAAAACTAGTACCGTCAGTCCAGCAACCACCCTCCATTGAACTTAAGCCCCTACCCGAGCATTTGAAGTATGCATTCTTGGATGAGGATGAGAAGCTCCCGGTGATAGTGGCCAAACACCTCCAACTTGAGCAAGAAACCAAATTATTGGAAGTCTTGAAGCAACACAAAAAGGCAATTGGTTGGACACTTGCAGACATTCCTGGTATTAACCCCTCCACATGCATGCACAGGATATTACTTGAGGAGGAAACTAAACCAGTGAGACAACCCCAGAGGGGACTGAATCCTCTCATTCTAGATGTGGTGAAGAAAGAGGTGACCAAGCTACTGCAGGCTGGCATTATCTATCCCATCTCTGACAGCAAGTGGGTGAGCCTGGTACAAGTGGTTCCAAAGAAATCTGGAGTGACTGTCGTGGCCAACCAGAAGAATGAGCTCATTCCAACCCGAGTGCAGAATAGCTGGAGAGTTTGCATTAACTACAGACGCCTCAACCAAGCCATTCGGAAGGATCATTACCCCCTTCCATTCATTGATCAGATGCTGGAACGATTGGCTAGTAAGTCCCATTACTGCTTTTTGGATGGCTACACTGGATACTTCTAGATCCACATTGCACCAGAGGATCAGGAGAAGACCACATTTACCTGTCCCTTCGGCACCTTTGCTTATAGACGGATGCCCTTCGGCCTCTGCAATGCCCCTAGTACCTTCCAACGGTGCATGGTGAGCATATTTTCTGATTTCTTAGAGGAGTGCATGGAGGTATTTATGAATGACTTCACTGTCTATGGTTCTTCTTTTGATTCATGTTTAGCTAGCCTATCTAGAGTGCTGCAAAGATGCATTGAGACTAACCTTGTGCTAAATTTTGAGAAATGTCATTTTATGCTAGAACAGGGTATAGTTTTAGGCCATGTAGTATCCAGTAAGGCCATTGAGGTAGATCCTGCCAAGATTGATGTAATTACTTGTTTATTGACAAGAGGTTGTCGAGACCTATCAAATAAAATAACCGGTTCACAAACTAATTTGTAGTATAGAGAATGAACCGAATCGTCTCTCAAGGATCCAAAAACAAAGATTTAATTAGATCAAGATAATTAAAAAAGGGGGGTTTTGTTGTTGATTAACAAGATTAATAAAAGTAGGAGATTCAAAGTTGTAAACAAATCTAAAGAAACAACCAATCCAAGGAAATTTACCGATCTTGAGTTTAACTCATCATTGATCACAAGGAATTCACTTAATTGCTAACCAAGTTCTTGGCCTTAGATCACATCAAGAAGCCTTAACATGATCCAAGAATTCTCTACTAGATAAGCATCTAGGATTTGATTAACCAAGGTTAGATAAAGTAAGCACCATCCAACATAGATTAACTTAAGATCTAGAATTTAACCAAGTTAAACAATCTATCAAAAAGCTTTAATATATTGTTTAATCTTTGTGATCCTCTTTGAATACATGATAATAAAGCTACTACCACATCAACATCTAAATCAAATTAAGCAATTTAATCTAGATAAGAATCAAAAGAGGAAGAAGAGAAACTTGAATAACAATTAAGCAATATGAACAAGCAAAACAAGATCTCCAAATTAAACAACAAGATGGCTAATCCCTTGGATTGATTATGAGAGCCTAGCCTTCCATGGATGGGAAGGAAGAACTCAGAATTTAAAGAACAAAAACGAAATTGCAAAGAGAATGAAGAAGAAGAGAAAGAAAACTCTCACAAATACTTAAACTTTCTTGAAACTTACTTCTAAATTGAATGCCTCTAATACAAAGAGGTTGGGTCTATTTATACTAATCCTAGAAGCCAATTTGTACATATACATAATCTGAATACAAGCTATAAGAATCTGAAATTTGTCAAAAATGGAAGCTTGATGCATGGTTGGTGGGTTGGTGCATGGTAGGTGGGTTGGTGTATGGTTGGTGGCTTTTAGTCAACAACTCTTATCCGACTTCTGGCTTCAAATTCATCACCTAGACGGTGTATTTTGGCTTGGATGTCTTCATCAAAGTTGTAGCCAGTTGTCTCCTTGAAAATCTCCAATTTGAATCATGTCATTTGGACTTTTAGAACTCCAGAAATGCCAAAAACACTTCACCTACCTCAAGTTAGGTTGGAAGAACGTGTTTCCAAATTCAGACCAACTTGTAGCTTCTGAAGCATGCCTAAAACGACATCTATTGACAAAATGGTCTTCATTGAAGTTGGAGATATGGGTCTTATCTTTCAAGTGACCAAGTTTCAGCCCAAGAGGAGGCCTATAACCCACTATATAGTCCAATATGTGCATACTGCCCAGATGGTTCCGTGACAGCAAACCCACTCTGCATTGCAGGGAAATTTTGGACCCTTAGCATTCCGATCCAGCTCTTGAGTTCTTCATGAAACTTGTAGAGCATTGTCTTAGCTTTCCAAAGACACCAAGATCACCTCAATTGGATCACCGAGTCCCAAGTTATGACCTAACCAAGGAAGAAAGGTCAAAATGCATCAAAATCCGAAAATTATTCAATATTTGCATTAAAGCCCAATGAAGCCCAACAACATTAAACTCATCTAAAGTACTAATATTGGGCACAATAAACATCTAATAATGCCTAATACAAAGCTAACATAAGTGTCTCAAATTGATTGATCAAATTCCCCCACACTTAAGCTTTTGTACTCCTGGGCAAAACACATAACAACGAAACTAAAGAAATACAAGAAACATCATATTATTAAACTAAAAACATAAAAACTGATTGTACCTAATCTAATCCACTTCCGTAGGAAAACACGATGGCACTTAGCATGTGCCACAAGCCTTTAAACCCCTAGGTGTCCCTAGTGGACGAATTGTAGTCTCGTGAGGGTTTACCAGGATGATACCCACAAACATGTAATATTTTATTTAATCAATTCAACTAATTTTTAAATACAAGCATTGTATCAAATATAAACCATAATTAATAAGTAAAGTATGCTTAACAAAGAATAGTTGAATCAAATCAATTGAGAATAAAGTATAGCATAATCATGCTTTAATCAGAAATAGGCATGTTCAGATTGAGTAAAATTCTTCACAAGTGTCACTCAAATCACACAAGGTGTTTAGGTTAACTGTTTACGCTCAACTCAGTCAAATTATGAAAGTATTTTACCATAGGCTTGCATATACATCAATTCTCCACTACTTAGATCAAATAAATTGCAAAAATCAAGAGGTCTTTCAAAAAGGTTGTAATGGAACTTATAAGGTGAAGGAAGGGAACAATATAGATAATAGCAGGTTAAAACCAAAGAGAATAAAAGAGCATTGAGGAGTAATTCAAGTAGAAAGAATAATTTTTTTTTTTTTACCCAAAACCATAAAATGCTCATTCTCTTCACACATTCCTTCCTTTTTCTATTCCTTTTTTTTTTCTTTTTTTTTTGTACCAAGCATTTCGTATCAGCACACCAATTCCCCCACACTTAAATCATTGCAAGCAAAAGAACTCCTCCAATAAGAAAATCAATGCTCTCCCATTCCCTAAGGTAAGGTAAAACATGGTTTTTCACTCAAAGCTTGTAATGAGCTAAGAACAAAGAATAGGCAAATAGGTTTAGAGGGAGTTAATAATTGGATAAATGCAAGGTAGGTTTATTTGGCCAAAGCGGCTAAGTCAAGAAAAAAAATGCCTCTGTCATTTTCATGCAACATACAGACCAATGTAATCTCAAATCGATTCAATGCAAGTTCTAGAAAATAAATTCATAATTGACATCACTCATGAAAGAAAATAACCAAGTGTAAGTATCAAACTTGGAAAAGCCCAAAACTCACAAAGGTATGGAACATTCACTCAATTCAACCATGCCTTCTTCCTAATATCCACAATCATATACACATGTATATCATGAAAATGATTCAACTATAAACTGTTTTGCATACTTTTATCATCAATTAAGCTCAGATTCAGCACATGCTTGTATCAAAATCAATTGAAAAGATCAAAATTGTGTGTGTGTGTGTTTTTATTTTTTTTATTTTTTTATTTTTTTATATTTTTATTTTTTTTTTAATATATATACAAGCACAAAGATGATTTAAGACCTATTATGAAATGCAAGTTAAGATGCGTCTCAAGAGCAAAACTACTCCTTACTCTGCCATCATACATCTAAAAAGTTAGTAACAATAAAGATTAGTTTTTTTTTTTTTTTTTTTAACTAAACTATGTACATGGTAATGTCAACTATCCCTCCCCCCAACTAATTAAAGACATTGTCCCCAATGTCAAAATAAAGATAGTTAGAGTGTAGAAGGTCTTACCGAAACCGCAAATCGGGCTGAAATAAGAAAAATTACTAAAAACTAAAACCATAAGAGAAAACAAAAATTCACAAAGACAAAGTCAAATCAAGTTTTTGCTTTTTGTCGCCTTTGCCTTGTTCCCAATTCCGTGGAGCCATTCTTTGGATCACGTTGTGGTACAAATGCATTGAGTTGATCGAGCAATTGTTCGGGAGTTGTAGCGATTACAAGACTTTGACGTGTCGCTTGTGAGATGAACCTTTTTCTACAACATGATCAAGAAAACAAAACAAACTGTCATAAAAACCATTAACATTTAATATACCTATGGGTTTTTGGTGAAAGTTCTCGTGACCAGGATGTAATTTGAAAGAGTTCTTCCAAAGTTTCAAAACCACCAGGTAGGGCAATAAAGGCATCAGCATTGGCGATCATAATGTTCATGCGTTGGTGCATGCAAAATATTATTACTTCATCCCCTAATGTTTTTCCAATGGGCTTCTTTGGTCGATAAAGGACTGGGAATGACACCAAGGACTTTGCCACCTCCTAAATGTGCAGCAGTTGCTACACAACCCATTAACCCAAGACTACCTCCTCCATAAACTAAACAGATTTCTCTCTCAGCTAGCACTCGACCAAGATGGTGTGCAATATTTACAAACTCTTTATCTTTCCCAGGATTAGATCCACAAAAGACACAAACACTCTTGATCCGACGAACTGAAGTGACTTCCATTTTTTTCTCTTTGTTTTTTTTTTTCGTACTCTCACCTTATCAATGATCTGAAGAGAGCAAAGTGCATTATTTAAAGGCATCAAAACTCAAAGGTAATAATTACACCTATAAAGGAGGGGTAGATCCGTGTGTCAGGTAAGTTTGAAAATAAGCACAACAATGATAATAGCTATATGACAATGATAAAAGACTAATCTATATGTGTCAGAAGAAGTTTGAAAATATGCAACGCATATTTCAAAAAAATACGGCTATTTTTTTTTTTTTTTGAATTTTTTTTTTTGAATTTTTTTTTTTTATTTTTTGATTTTTTTGATTTTTTTTGATTTTTTTTAATAAACAGGAAAAAAAAATAAAATAAAATAAAATAAAAAATAAAAAAAATACTTACAGGAGGTGTGATTGTGGCTCACATTTTCCTCTGGTTTTACGTCCAGTAACGTCTTGAAGCTCTCTATGGGCCGATGGTCGGCTTCCCATCCAATTTTCTTAAAAATTGGCAAACAGGGTCTTTTTGAGTCAGATTCCCGAGACTATAACGTTCATGTTCATCTTGGAATATTGGCCATAAATCGAGAAGTACTCTCTGCACATCTCCACTAGGATGCGTCTCAAGAGTCAATAGAATGTTATCTAAAGACTCCTTACTCATGCCATCCTTTATGAAGTTAATTTTATCATCTCGGTTTATAGACGTCATTCCAATTGATTTGCATTTTGTGTTACAGGTCCATCTTGCACATTTATAGCAGACCCGTAACCTTTTTGCTCTTCTCTTCTTTGCATATGAACTTTTGCCTAGCCTTGGCATATATGAAACAAGAGCGTCAGAAAATTCACCTCTGAGTCGGACCTTTGCTTCGATTAACCAGCGTATATCCGCAGGGATGCCTTTGTGCATAAGCATCCTTAACCTCTCAAACCTTGCACAATAAATGTTAGTTAAAGCATTTTGAGGGAGAGAAGGGAATTGCTTGCGGAGGTTGACAAGCTGATTATCCATTTCGAAAGAAAGAAGAAAGAGAGAAATTTTTTTTTTTTGAGTAAAATTATATACAGATTTCAGTGTTTGTGGGTAACTGAAAGGACCGAAAAAGATTTTCACGGAGTACCGTTATCCGCCATTTAACCGGTGAAAAATCATCTGTCAAAGAAAAACAAACAAAATTAAGACAGAAAAATCAAACTCTGATAGATTTTCTTGCTTGGCACCGATTTTCTGTCTTGATTCCTGTGAATGCAAAAAAAAGTCAAAGTTTGAAAAATGAAAGAGTTAGAAAACTTGGGTTGCCTCCCAAGAAGCGCTACTTTTAATGTCCTTAGCCAGTGTGATTGAAGATTTTGCACGAGCGATGGGTCCTCCCCAATAATGATTCAATCTCTGGCAATTGACATTAATCGTGGCTTTTTCTTTTCTACTTTTTTTTTTCTTCTTTTTTTTTTCTTTTGTCTTTTTTTTTTTTTTTCAACACAGTAGTGATCAATCATGGTAGAGGGCATCCTGCAGTTGAACTTCCTCCACGAGGTTCTCTTGAGCTCCTTCATAAAAATTTTTGAGGCGGTGACCATTAACTTTGAACACTTTGTTGGTGGCTTCACTCTTAATTTCCACTGCACCATGAGGAAGAATGTTAGTGACAACAAACGGACCGTCCCACCTAGACCTTAATTTACCAGGCATCAACTTAAGGCGAGAATTAAACAAGAGAACTTTTTGCCCAACTGAAAACTCCTTCCGAAGAATAAACTTATCATGGAAGGCTTTGGTTTTTTCTTTGTAGAGTCGGGAGCTCTCATAGGCATCTAGGCGGATCTCTTCCAATTCCTGTAACTGCAACTTCCGCTCTATGCCAACTCCAGCCAATTTCATGTTGCATTGCTTCACAGCCCAATATGCTTTGTGCTCAATTTCTATTGGTAAGTGGCATGCCTTACCATAGACTATCCGATATGGAGACATCCCGATTGGAGTTTTGTAAGCGGTCCGGTAAGCCCAAAGAGCATCCTCAAGCCTCATGCTCCAATCCTTCCGATTAGGTTGGACTGTTTTTTCAAGTATGCGCTTGATCTCTCTATTGGAGACCTCGGCTTGACCATTAGTCTGGGGATGGTAAGGTGTAGAAACTTTATGCAACACGCCATATTTTCTCATCAATCCCTCCATGCTCAGATTCTGAGAAATGGGTGCCTTGATCACCGATGATAGCTCTCGGGATTCCAAACCTGCGAGAAAATGCGTGATCTAACAAAATCCACAACAACTTTGGAATCATCGGTCCAGAGTGGCTTTAGCCTCCACCCATTTTGATACATAATCAACGGCTAGCAAAATGTAAACATAACCAAAGGAAACGAGAAAAGGTCCCATGAAATCAATACCCCATACGTCAAAGATTTCACAATACAAGATGAGGTTCTTTGGGGCATCTCATTCCTGCGAGAAATGTTCCCTGTTCTCGACCTTTGTTCACAAGACTTACAGAACAAATATGCATCATGAAACAAGGTAGGCCAATATAAACCGAGTCTAAAACTTTCCTAGGCATGCGTTGAGGCCCAAAATGTCCACCACATGCAAATGCATGACAAAAGCTAAGAACAGAATGAAACTCTTGATTAGGCACACATCGCCTAATTATTTGGTCACTACAAAATCGCCACAGATATGGATCATCCCACACATAATATTTTGATTCACTCTTAAGTTTATAAATTTGTGCACGAGTGAAATGTGAGGGAAAAACTGTAGCAACCAAGAAATTCACCATATCAAAGAAACCAAGGGAAGGTGTTCTTACCTTGCAATGCATAAGTCGCTCATCCGGGAAGGAGTCCGTGCAGGGAAGGGATCTCAATCCCTTTCAATGCGGCTCAAATGATCTCGCCACTAGGTTCTCTGCTCCACTCTTGTCACGGATCTCTATGTGAAACTCTTGGAGCGAGAGCATCCATCTTATTAGTCGGGGCTTTGCATCGGCTTCTTCAAAAGGAACTTCGTAGCTGCATGATCGATAAACACAACAACCTTAGAACCAAGCAAATATGATCTAAACTTATCCAAAGCAAAAACAATGGCTAAAAGTTCTTTTTCGGTTGTGGTATAGTTGTCATAAGCAACATCTAGAGTTCTGGAAGCATAGTATATCACATGAGAAGCTTTCCCCACTCTACGTGCCAAGACTGCTCCTCTTTGCATAGTTAGAAGCATCACACATTAACTCAAATGGCAATGTCGGTCAGTGGGTGGATGATGGGGTACTAGTCAAGGCACTGCTTCAAGTGGTTGAAAGTCGCCTTGCACTTGTCATCAAAATTGAACTCCACATCTTTCTGCGATGGCGGGAAAGTGGAAGAGCAATCTTCTTTGAAGTCGGCAATGAAGCGTCTGTAGAAACCTGCATGACCAAGAAAAGAACGCACTTCCCGCACGCATGTGGGGTAAGATAGACAAGTAATTACATCAATCTTGGCAGGATCTACCTCAATGCCCTTACTGGATACTACATGGCCTAAAACTATACCCTGTTCTACCATAAAATGGCATTTCTCAAAATTTAGCACAAGGTTAGTCTCAATGCATCTTTGCAGTACTCTAGATAGGCTGGCTAAACATGAATCAAAAGAAGAACCATAGACAGTAAAGTCATCCATAAATACCTCCATGCACTCCTCTAAGAAATCAGAAAATATGCTCACCATGCACCGCTGGAAGGTACCAGGGGCATTGTAGAGGCCGAAGGGCATCCGTCTGTAAGCAAAGGTGCCGAAGGGACAAGTAAATGTGGTCTTCTCCTGATCCTCCGGTGCAATGTGGATTTGGAAGTATCCAGTATAGCCATCTAAAAGCGATGTGGGACTTACCCAACCGTTCCAAAGATCTGATCAATGAACGGAAGGGGGTAATGATCTTTCCGAGTGGCTTGGTTGAGATGTCTGTAGTCAATGCAGACTCTCCAGCTATTCTGCACTCGGGTTGGAATGAGCTCATTCTTCTGGTTGGCCACAACAGTCACCCCAGATTTCTTTGGAACTACTTGCACCGGGCTCACCCACTTGCATCGGAGATGGGATAGATAATGCCGACTGCAGTAGCTTGGTCACTTCTTTTTCACCACATCTAGAATGAGAGGATTCAGTCTCCTCTCGGGGTTGTCTCACGGGTTTAGTTTCCTCCTCAAGTAATATCCTGTGCATGCATGTGGAGGGGTTAATACCAGGAATGTCCGCAAGTGTCCAACCAATTGCCCTTTTGTGTTGCTTCAAGACTTCCAATAATCTGGTTTCTTGCTCAGGTTGGAGGTGTTTGGCCATTATCACCGGGAGCTTCTCATCCTCTTCCAAGAATGCATACTTCAAATGCTCGGGCAAGGGCTTAAGTTCTATGGAGGGTGGTTCTTTGGGTGACGGTACTAGTTTTGGGCAGAAACTAAATCGCTAAATTCTCGTGATTGCACACTGTACTGCAAGTCGTGCACAATCTTGCAAAACAACATCATCATATCCTATGGAATCAAAAGAATCACACTTAGCAGCAGGATGAATGACAACATCATTAATAACAGCATCATTGCCATTAATAACAGAAACAGAATCATCAATGTCAGCAGAATTAACAACAGCACATGATAAGTATGTAGAAATCTCAGCACAGGCTGCACACATTGTAGTGGGTTTACAACCAAAAAGTCCGGCAGTGTAACAAGTATCACAAGCTATGCTATCAGTGTATCCTACAATTTCAGGAAACTCTGCCAACATATCAGCATGTATATCATCAACCAGTAAATCAATGACATCAAAATGAAAAACAGAATGATCCTCTATAGGGTATTTCATGGCATCAAAAATGTTAAACTGAATGATATCATCACCAAATTCCATGGAAAGGGTACCAGCATGCACATCAATCTTAGTTTTAGCAGTTTTCAAAAATGGCCTACCTAAGATCAATGGGGGTGGGGAAGAGGCAGATTCATCTTCCATATTCAACACATAAAAATCAGCTGGGAATATTAAATTATGTACCCGAACCAGAACGTCCTCCAACACTCCTGCAGGTTGTGCAGTGCTCCGGTTTGCTAACTGAATGACAACGCCGGTAGGCTTTAGCTCTCCCATATGCAAGGAAGTGTAAACTGACTTTGGCATTACATTGATGGAGGCTCCCAAGTCTAGCAAGGCATGAGTGAACTGTTGGTGCCCTATGGTGCAAGGGATGGTAAAAGTGCCTGGATCCTTGCATTTGGGAGGCAGGTTGGGCTGAATCAAAGCAGAGACATTTCTCCCCATACTCACTTTTTCAGTGCCATTTAGCTTCCTCTTATGGGTGCACATCTCTTTCAAGAACTTGGCATACTTGGGGATTTGTTTAATTGCCTCCAAGAGAGGTATATTCACCTCAACCTTCTGAAAAGTCTCCATAATTTCCTTATCCAAGTCTGTTTCAACCATATGCCTCGACTGTATCATTCGGTTGGGAAAAGGAAGAGGAATGTTGGAACCTGACTTTTTTGGATGCTCACTTTTCTCTTTGTCTTGAATTTTCTCATTAACTGATTTGATCCAATTTTCTCGCTTGGTCGTTGTAGGATCATTTCTTCTTGAATCTGCTCTGACATACGAATTAGTTGCGAGAACTTGAAGTTCTTTGTAGAATCTTGTTTCTCTGGGCCAAGGGTAGAATGCGGAAGTATCTGCTGCCTTTGGTCCATTGATTTGCTTACCAGCTGCGTAAAGCTATAGCACTAACATTGCCTCTAGGATTTGGAGTGGTTTGAGAGGGTAATTGGCCGTAACCTTGTGACTTTAATTCATGAATTGATGTGGCAAGTTGACCAATTTGAGTCTCCAAGTTACGAATGGTGGTTTCGAGTTCTCTGTTGAAACCGGATGTTATTGGTGGCCAATTGTTTCACCAAATCCTCCAATGAGGGCTCAGATTTTGTGGCTACAGGACCTTCTTCTTTGGAATGGTGGTCTACTTGGTCCAGCATGTGGTCAAACCGATTTGTCCTTGCTTGTCTTTGGAATGGTGGTCTATCTTGGTTTTGTGGCTGGCTGATTTGATGCATTCCCATATCTCGATTGGGATGGTCCCTCCACCAGGGTTGTAAGTGTTGGAGAATGGATCATATTTACATTGTTGCTTCTTGATGGAATTGTGGCTTCCCAGAAATATACCAGTGCGACCACGCAGTTGGTCTTGAAACTCGAGAATCATCTTGCAATGTGGGGCATGAATCATAGGGATGAGAGGAACTAGAACATATGCTACAAACTCTTGCAGGGGTTTGCACACGTGGTTCGTGTTGTCCTATTGCCATTTGTCTAACCAAAGAAGTGAGCTCATCCAATCTATGTTCCACCCTTTGTTGATCAGCATGTGAAGAGGTATTAACTTCATTGACTATTCTGGTTGCAGCACCCATTCGAGTACCAAATTGCTGAGAATTTGCTGCCATGTTTGCAATTAAGTTTCTGGCAGCAGCTGGAGTTTTATCTACCAATGCTCCACCACTTGCAGCATCAATCATACTCCTTTCCATTGGCATCAATCCTTCATAGAAGTATTGGATCAGTAGTTGATCACTAATTTGATGGTGTGGGCAGCTTGAGCACAATTTCTTGAATCTCTCCCAATACTCATGGAGAGTTTCACCACTGATTTGCCTTATGCCACAAATATCTTTCCTTATTGCAGCAGTTCTTGATGCAGGAAAGAACTTCTCCAGAAATAATCTTTTCATGTCATTCCAAGAAGTGATGGCAGCAGGTTGTAAGTAATACAACCAATCCTTAGAATCACCATCCACAGATAAAGTAAAGGCCCTTAGCATGATGTGATCTTCACTATTCCATGAGGTTTCATGGTGGAGCGGACAACATGGAACTCCTTCAAATGCTTATGTGGATCTTCACCGCAAGACCATGAAACTTGGGCGACAAGTGTATCAATCCGCATTTCAACTCAAAATCAACATTAAGTTCAGGATATTGAATGCACAAAGGTTGATAATTCACATCAAAGTGCAGCCAATTCCTTAAGAGTCCTATTATTATAGTCACCATAGTAAAATCAACGAGACTCGATCGCACACGTAGTACTAATGTACGGACTCAACAGGATTAAAAGAGTCAACAAGATTAGGTGCAATGTCAAGTTCAAGCCCAATTCCAGAAGTAATTCTATTAGCTCTATGAATGCTGCTACCAGTCCTATGAATTCTATGAAGTGTATGAAATGTTCTATCAATTTCAGGATCAAATGAATGCAAGGTACCGAGGATCGTATCTAGTCATACAGCATGCAGTTCATAAGAAGGTATTAGAAAAGCAATAACAACTAAAACACTAAAAATTCCAAAAACAAATACTCCAAAAAAATTAAACAAAAATAAAAACAGTATCAAATGAATTTTAAAAATTATGGAACTACCACAGGATAAAATCTACACAAAAATGCTATCCAACAAAATAATAAAAAATCTTAAAAAATTGAAAAAGTGGTCTAAACGATGGAATTTGGCAAAAATAAGGGTGACCTCACTGTATACAGTGAGCCTTTCTCAGAATAATATTTTCCATTTGTGTACCAAAATTCAGATCAATCTGAGATGCCTGAACCAAAATTCTTGACACAACGCCCTTTATCCAAATTTTGCCGAATCCCACTTGAAAAAGCTTCAAAAACAAAACAAACACATTTGTTAGAGTTAGATGGGATCTTGAAATGATCAAATAGTTGCCTTGGATCCCCGGCAACGGCGCCAAATTTGACAAGAGGTTGTCGAGACCTATCAAATAAAATAACCGGTTCACAAACTAATTTGTAGTATAGAGAATGAACCGAATCGTCTCTCAAGGATCCAAAAACAAAGATTTAATTAGATCAAGATAATTAAAAAAGGGGGGTTTTGTTGTTGATTAACAAGATTAATAAAAGTAGGAGATTCAAAGTTGTAAACAAATCTAAAGAAACAACCAATCCAAGGAAATTTACCGATCTTGAGTTTAACTCATCATTGATCACAAGGAATTCACTTAATTGCTAACCAAGTTCTTGGCCTTAGATCACATCAAGAAGCCTTAACATGATCCAAGAATTCTCTACTAGATAAGCATCTAGGATTTGATTAACCAAGGTTAGATAAAGTAAGCACCATCCAACATAGATTAACTTAAGATCTAGAATTTAACCAAGTTAAACAATCTATCAAAAAGCTTTAATATATTGTTTAATCTTTGTGATCCTCTTTGAATACATGATAATAAAGCTACTACCACATCAACATCTAAATCAAATTAAGCAATTTAATCTAGATAAGAATCAAAAGAGGAAGAAGAGAAACTTGAATAACAATTAAGCAATATGAACAAGCAAAACAAGATCTCCAAATTAAACAACAAGATGGCTAATCCCTTGGATTGATTATGAGAGCCTAGCCTTCCATGGATGGGAAGGAAGAACTCAGAATTTAAAGAACAAAAACGAAATTGCAAAGAGAATGAAGAAGAAGAGAAAGAAAACTCTCACAAATACTTAAACTTTCTTGAAACTTACTTCTAAATTGAATGCCTCTAATACAAAGAGGTTGGGTCTATTTATACTAATCCTAGAAGCCAATTTGTACATATACATAATCTGAATACAAGCTATAAGAATCTGAAATTTGTCAAAAATGGAAGCTTGATGCATGGTTGGTGGGTTGGTGCATGGTAGGTGGGTTGGTGTATGGTTGGTGGCTTTTAGTCAACAACTCTTATCCGACTTCTGGCTTCAAATTCATCACCTAGACGGTGTATTTTGGCTTGGATGTCTTCATCAAAGTTGTAGCCAGTTGTCTCCTTGAAAATCTCCAATTTGAATCATGTCATTTGGACTTTTAGAACTCCAGAAATGCCAAAAACACTTCACCTACCTCAAGTTAGGTTGGAAGAACGTGTTTCCAAATTCAGACCAACTTGTAGCTTCTGAAGCATGCCTAAAACGACATCTATTGACAAAATGGTCTTCATTGAAGTTGGAGATATGGGTCTTATCTTTCAAGTGACCAAGTTTCAGCCCAAGAGGAGGCCTATAACCCACTATATAGTCCAATATGTGCATACTGCCCAGATGGTTCCGTGACAGCAAACCCACTCTGCATTGCAGGGAAATTTTGGACCCTTAGCATTCCGATCCAGCTCTTGAGTTCTTCATGAAACTTGTAGAGCATTGTCTTAGCTTTCCAAAGACACCAAGATCACCTCAATTGGATCACCGAGTCCCAAGTTATGACCTAACCAAGGAAGAAAGGTCAAAATGCATCAAAATCCGAAAATTATTCAATATTTGCATTAAAGCCCAATGAAGCCCAACAACATTAAACTCATCTAAAGTACTAATATTGGGCACAATAAACATCTAATAATGCCTAATACAAAGCTAACATAAGTGTCTCAAATTGATTGATCATTTATCTTACCCCATATGCATGCGGGAAGTGCGTTCTTTTCTTGATCATGCAGGTTTCTACAGGCGCTTCATTGCCGACTTCAGCAAGATTGCCCTTCCACTTTCTCACTTACTACAAAAAGATGTAGAGTTTAATTTTGATGACAAGTGCAAGGTAGCTTTCAACCACTTGAAACAGGCCTTGACCAGTACCCCCATCATCCAGCCACCTGACTGGACATTGCCATTTGAGTTAATGTGTGATGCTTCTAACTATGCAGTAGGAGCAGTCTTGGCACAGAGAGTGGGGAGAGCTTCTTATGTGATATACTATGCTTCCAGAACTTTGGATGCTGCTCAGGCCAACTATACCACAACCGAAAAAAAGCTTTTAGCCATTGTTTTTGCTTTGGATAAGTTTAGATCATATTTGGTTGGCTCTAAGGTTGTTGTGTTTACTGATCATGCAGCTCTTAAGTTTCTTTTGAAGATGCCAGAGGCAAAGCCCTGACTAATAAGGTGGATGCTACTGCTCCAAGAGTTTCATATAGAGATCCGTGACAAGAGTGTGGCAGAAAATCTAGTGGCAGATTACTTGAGCCGCATTGAAAGGGCTTCAGATCCCTTTCCTGTACAGGACTCCTTCCCAGATGAGCAGCTTCTGCAGCTGCAAGGTAAGAACACCTCCCCTTGGTTTGCAGATATGGTTAATTTTTAGGTTGCTGGTGTTCTTCCAGCATATTTTACTAGAGCTCAATCTAATAAATTGAAAAGTGAGTCTAAGTACTATGTATGGGATGATCCTTATCTGTGGAAGCTTTGTAGTGACCAGATTATTAGAAGATGTGTCTCTGATCATGAGTTTCATTATATTCTTAGCTTTTGTCATACATTTGCATGTGGTGGGCACTTTGGCTCCCAACGTACAGCTAGGAAGGTTTTGGACTCTGGATTGTATTGGCCTACCCTATTTCATGATGCATATCTATTTTGTAAGTCTTGTGAATAGTGCCAGAGAATAGGGACAATTTCACACAGGAATGAGATGTCTCAACAGCCTATGTTGTCTTGTGAGATCTTTGATATTTGGGGTATTGATTTCATGGGCCCTTTCCCTATTTCCTTTGGTTTTATATATATTTTGTTGGCTGTTGATTATGTATCTAAATGGGTGGAGGAAAAAGCCACTCGGACTGATGATTCCAAAGTTGTGAACTTTGTTAGATCACAGATTTTCTGCAGGTTTGGAATCCCGAGAGCCATTATCAGTGATCAGGGTTCACATTTTTTGTAACCAGAGAATAGAGGCTTTGATGACAAAGTACAACGTCTTGCACAAGGTTTCTACACCTTATCACCCCCAGACAAACGGGCAAGCCGATGTCTCAAACCGAGAGATCAAGCACATACTTGAGAAGACAGTCCAACCTAATAGGAAGGACTAGAGCTTGAGACTTGAGGATGCTCTGTGGGCTTACCGAACTACCTACAAGACACCAATAGGGATGTCCCCGTACCGGATTGTCTTTGGGAAGGCGTGCCACCTTCCGGTGGAAATTAAGCATAAATCCTATTGGGCGGTGAAACAGTGTAACCTTGACTTGAGTCAATCCGGATCTCAAAGGAAGCTCCAACTTCAAGAACTTGAGGAGCTTCGATTAGAGGCGTATGAGAACTCTCAGATCTACAAGGAGAAGACCAAACTCCTTCATGATAAGATGTTGGTACGAAAGGAGTTCACCATTGGTCAAAAAGTCATTCTCTACAACTCTCGCCTCAAACTTATGCCCGGTAAGCTTCGTTCTAGGTGGCTTGGTTCTTTCATTGTTATTAATGTTTTTCCTCATGGTGCAATAGAAATTAAGAGTGAAGCCACCAACAAAGTGTTCAAAGTTAATGGTCATCGCCTCAAGAATTTTTATGAAAGAGCTCAAGAGAACCTCGTGGAGGAAGTTCAACTGCAGGAGGCCCTCTACCATGATTAATCACTACTTTGTTGAAAAAAAAAATTAAGCCACGTTTAAGGTCAATGGCTAGAAATTGAATCATTATTGGGGAGGACCCATAGATCGTGCAAACTCTTCAATCACGCTGGCTGATGACATTAAAAGTAGCGCTTCTTGGGAGGCAACCCAAGTTTTCTAACTCTTTCCTTTTTCAAACTTTGACTTATTTGCTATCACAGGAATCGAGACAAAAAATCGATGCTAAGTGAGAAAATCTATCAAAATTTGTTTGTTTTTCTTTGACAGATGATTTTTCACCGGTCAAATGGCGGATAACAGTACTCCGTGAAAATCTTTTTCGGTCCCTTCAGTTACCCACAAACACTGAAATCTGTATATAATTTTACTCAATTTTTTTCTCTTTCTTCTTTCTTTCGAAATAGATATTCAACTTGTTAACCTCCGCAAGTGATTCCCTTCTCTCCCTCAAAATGCTTTAACTAACATTTATTGTGCAAGGTTTGAGAGATTAAGGATGCTTATGCACAAAGGCATCCCTGCGGATATATGCTGGTTGATCGAAGCAAAGGTCCGAATCACAAGGGAATTTTTTGACGCTCTTGTTTCATATATGCCAGGGTTAGGCAAAAGTTCATATGCAAAGAAAAGAAGAGCAAAAAGGTTACGAGTCTGCTTTAAATGTGCAAGATGGACCTGTAACACAAAATGCATATCAATTGGAATGGCGTCCATAAATCGACTAGATAAAATTCACTTCATTAAGGATGGCATGAGTAAGGAGTCTTTAGACAACATTCTATTGACTCTTGAGACGCATCCTAGTGGAGATGTGCAGAGAGTATTTCTCGATTTATGGCCAATATTCCAAGATGAACATGAGCGTTATAGTATCGGGAATTTTACTCAAAAAGACCCTGTTTGCCAATTTTTAAGAAAATTGGATGGGAAACCGACCATCGGCCCATAAAAAGCATTCAAGCCGTTATTTGACGTAAAACCAGAGGAAAATGTGAGCCACAATCACACCTCCTATAAGTATTAATTTTTTTTTCCTTTTTCTTCTTGTTCATTAAAATAAAATTCAAAAAAAAATTTAGCCGTATTTTTTTTAAATATGTGTTTCGTATTTTCAAACTTCTTCTGACACATATAGATTAGTCTTTTATCCTTGTCATATAACTATTATCATTGCTGTGCTTATTTTAAAACTTGCCTGACACACGGATCTACCCCTCCTTTATAAGTGTAATTATTACATTTGAGCTTTGATTCTTTTAAATAATGCACTTTGCTCTCTTCAGATCATTGATAAGGTGAGAGTATAAAAAAAAAATGGAAGTCACTTCAGTTTGTCGGATCAAGAGTGTTTGTGTCTTTTGTGGATCAAGAGTTTGTAAATATTGCAAACCATCTTGGTCAAGTGCTAGCTGAGAGAGAAATCCATTTAGTTTACAGAGGAGGTAGTCTTAGGTTAATGGGTTGTGTAGCCACTGCTGCACATTTAGGAGGTGGCAAAGTCCTTGGTGTCATTCCTAGTCCTTTAGCTATTGGCAATCCCACTGGAAAAATAGTAGGGGATGAAGTAGTGGTATCTTGCATGCACCAACGTATGAACATTATGATAGTAAATGCTGATGCCTTTATTGCCCTACCTGGTGGTTTTGGAACTTTGGAAGAGATCTTCCAAATTACATACTGGTCATAACTGAACTTTCACCAAAAACCCATAGGTATATTAAATGTTAATGGTTTTTATGACAATTTGTTTTGTTTTCTTGATCATGTTGTGGAACAAAGGTTCATCTCACAAGCGACACGTCAAATTCTTGTAACTGCTGCAACCCCTGAACAATTGCTTGATCAACTACACGAATTTGTACCACAACATCATCCAACAATGACTCCACTGAATTGGGAACAAGGTAGCAGCAGCAAAAAGCAAAAACTAGATTTGACTTTATCCTTGTGAATTTTTGTTTTCTCTTATGGTTTTAGTTTTTTTTTTTTGTAATTTTTCTTATTTCAGGCTCGATTTGCAGTATTCTGGTAAGATCTTCTACACTCTACCTATCTTTATCTTGACATTAGGGACAATGTCTTAAATTAGTTGGGGAGAGATAATTGACATTACCATGTACATAGTTTAGTTTAAAAAAAACTAACAAGTTAATCTTTATTGTTACTAACTTATTAGATGTATGATGACAGAATAAGAAGTAGTTTTGCTCTTGAGACGCATCTTAACTTGCATTTCATAGTAGGTCTTAAATCATTTTTGTTCTTGCATATTTATAAATGAATAAAACAAATTTTGATCTTTTCAATTGATTTTGATACAAACATGTGCTGAATCTGAGCTTAATTGATGATAAAAGTATGCAAAACTGTTTATAGTTGAATTATTTTCATGATATACATGTATATGACTGTGGATATTATGAAGAAAGCATGGTTGAATTGAGTGAATGTTTCATACCTTTGTGAGTTTTGGTCTTTTCCAAGTTTGATACTTACACTTGGTTTATTTTCTTTCATGAGTGATGTCAATTATGAATTTATTTTCTAGAACTTGCATTGAATCGATTTGAGATTACATTGATTTGTATGTTGCATGAAAATGACAGAGGCATTTTTTTGACTTAGCTGCTTTAGCCAAATAAACTTACCTTGCATTTATCCCATTGTTAACCCCCTCTGAGCCTATTTTCTCATTCTTTGTTCTTAGCTCATTACAAGTCTTGAGTGAAAAATCATGTTTTACCTTACCTTAGGGAATAAGAGAGCATTGATTTTCTTATTGGAGGAGTTCTTTTGCTTGCAATGATTTAAGTGTGGGGGAATTGGTGTGCTAATGCGAAATGCTTGGTACAAAAGAAAAAGTAAAAAAAGCCAAAAGGTTGTAAAAGAAAAGAATGGAAAAAGGAAGGAATGTGTGAAGAGAATAAGCATTTTATGATTTTGGATAAAATTTTATGCTTTCTACTTGAATTACCCCTCAATGCTCTTTTATTCTCTTTGGTTTTAACCTGCTATTATCCATATTGTTCCCTTCCTTCACCTTATATCACATTACAACTTTTTTGAAAGACGTCTTGATTTTTGTAATTTATTTGATATAAGTAGTGGAGAATTGATGTATATGCAAACCTATGGTAAAATACTTTCATAATTTGACTGAGTTGAGCGCAAACAGTTAACCTAAACACCTTGTGTGATTTGAGTGTCACTTGTGAGGAATTCTACTCAATTTGAACATGTCTATTTCTGATTAAAGCATGATTATGCTATACTTTATTCTCAATTGGTTTGATTCAACTATTCTTTGTTAAGTATACTTGACTTATTAATTATGGTTTATATTTGATACAATGCTTGTATTTAAAAATTAGTTGAATTGATTAAATAAAGTATTACATGTTTGTGGGTATCATCCTGGTAAACCCTCACGAGATTATAACTCGTCCACTAGGGACACCTAGGGGTTTAAAGGCTTGTGGCACGTGCCAAGTGCCATCGTGTTTTCCTACGAAAGTGAATTAGATTAGGTATAATCAGTTCTTATGCTTTTAGTTTAATATTATGATGTTTCTTGTTTTTCTTTAATTTTGTTCTTATGTGTTTTGCCCAGGAGTGCAAAAGCTTAAGTGTGGGGGAATTTGATCAATAAATTTGAGACACTTATGTTAGCTTTGTACTAGGTTTTATTAGATGTTTATTGTGCCCAATATTAGTATTTTAGATGAGTTTAATGTTGTTGGGCCTCATTGAGCTTTAATGCAAATTGTGAATAATTCTTGGATTTTGATGCATTTTGACCTTTCCTCCTTGGTTAGGTCATAACTTGGGACTCGGTGATCAATTTGAGGTGATCTTGGTGTCTTTGGAAAGCTAAGACAAGGCTCTACAACTTTCATGAAGAACTCAAGAGCTGGATTGGACTTCTAAGGGTCCAAAATAGCCCTGCAATGCAGAATGGGTCTGCTGTTACTGGAATCTAACCAGTGTGAACATATTGGACCATATCGTGGGTTATAGGCCCCCTTTTGAGCTGAAACTCAGCCATTGGAAAGATAAGACCCATATCTCCAACTTCACTTAGACCATATAGTCAATAGATGTCGTTTTAGGCATGATTATGTAGCTACAAGTTAGTTTGAATTTGGAAACACGTTCAGCCAACCTAACTTGAGGTAGGTACAGTGTTTTTGGCATATCTGGAGTTGTAAAAGTCCAAATGGCATGAAACTAATGCCAAAATTTCAAGGAGACAATGATCTACAACTGCCATGAGACTTCCAAGCCAAAATACGTCGTTTAGGGCATGAAAAGCAGGCTGGAAGTCGTAGTAGAGTTGTTGACTTGAAGCCACCTACCATACACCAACCCACCGACCATGCATCAAGCTCCATATTTGACAATTTCCATGTTTTTACAGCTTGTATTCAGATTATTTTCAATTACAAATTGGCTTCTAGGATTAGTATAAATAGAGTCAATCACTTTGTATTATAGATGATTCAATTTGAAGTAAGTTTGAAGAAAGTTTGAGTATTTGTGAGAGTTTTCTTTCTCTTCTTCTCCATTCTCTTTAGAATTTCATTTTTGTTCTTTATTTTATGAGTTCTTCCTTCCCATCTATGGAAGACTAGGCTCTTATAATCAATCTAAGGGATTAACCATCTTGATGTTTAATTTGGAGATCTTGTTTTGCTTGTTCATATTGCTTAATTGTTATTCAAGTTTCTCTTCTTCCTATTTTGATTTTTATCTAGATTGAATTGCTTAATTTGATTTAGATGTTGATGTGATAATAGCTTTATTATCATGTATTCAAAGAGGATCACAAAGACTAAACAATATATCAAAGCTTTTTGATGGATTGTTTAGCTTGGTTAAATCCCGGATCTTAAGTTAATCTATGTTTAGATGGTACTTACTTTATCTAACATTGGTTAATTAAATCCTAGATGCTTATCTAGTAGAGGATTCTTGGATCATGTTAAAGCGTCTTGATGTGATCTAAGGCCAAGAACATGGTTAGCGATTAAGTGGATTCCTTGTGATCAATGATGGATTAAACTCAAGATCGGTAAATTTCATTGGATTGGTTAATTTGTTATTTGATTTTCTTTAAATTCAACCGATGTATTTTCTTTACAAATCATCAAACCCCCCCTTTTAATTATCTTGATCTGATTAAATCTTTGTTCTTTTTGGATCCTTGAGAGATGATTCGGTTCATTCTATATACTACAAATTAGTTTGTGAATTGGTAATTTTTATTATTTGACGGGTCTCGACAAACTCTTGTCAAGTACCCATATATGCTTGCACTAGAGTTTCTAGAGCTCAAGAATGGAATCTTTTGGGTCAAGTGTCTGGAATCAAATATGACCATCTCAATTGTTCTCATCCATCAACAGCAGTAATTGGGAGATCATCGAGTTTCCTCTGGCTTTAAAGTTTCATTCATAGTAATTATTGATACTAATCTTAAGGTTCTACCCAAGGATTTAAGTTGGCATTTGTAAAATGGGCTTACATGTTTATGTTTCACTTTTCTTATCATGTAATAAATGCATTTTCAATTCTCGAATATAACCATGGCAAAAAAATATTCTCGAACATAACTATTCCTAGCATCTATCCTTTTTTTAATTTAGCCTTCATCTTTACTTATTCTTTCAGCTTTCTAAATTTTTCCCTTATTCATTATCTTTTCCTGTGCTAATTTAATAAATGCACATCCAAAATGATATTCTTGAAAATGATGATGCTATGACCCCAAGTTATAATTTTGACCACCTCATTAATTGTGTTGACAAAGACAATGAAGAAGATTGGGAGTTTTCTCCTGAACTATCAAGAAGGAGCCAATGGATTAAACCCTATGATGAGTCCATTGAAACGATCTATTTGGGGATTGTAGATGAAAGAAAAAGGAAATCAAGATTAGTACCTCAATGAAAGAGAGCATGATCAATAAGGACTTTCTTGACTAAGATATTGGCTATGCAAATGGGAATGACTACAAAAGTGTCATGATCTTGGCTAATGCCTATCTAATCTACATATGTAAAGAAAATGACTAGTACTTTTTTGAAGCTTAGCTTATTTTCTCGTGATGTGGGCTTGAGATACCCATTACTGATCTAAGGTGCTTCTTCCGAGCTAATCAAGATTCACCTCTTCTTGCAAATTCACATGCTATGGACCTATGGTATTTATGATTCCTTGGATGTACATGGGGTTGCCTTCATGATGATGAGGATTTAGAAGCTAGATTGAGGCTTTTTCTCTACTTGCAATTAGCCCAGGAAAGTTGGTATGTTTTGACATCTCTCCTTGGATTGGAGATATAAGTTGGAGATTCCCTCTACAAATTATGGCATTGATTTCTTCTTTGAGATAAACACACTCATCCACAATGTGCCCAAAGTTTATGGTAATCACAAATATAGAAGTATCAAGATTATTCTTTCTAAGTCTTCTACTTGGGAGCATGATGATATCTGAATTGTAGATCTTTTCTAAGATTTTGTCCTTCTGGGGGTCCTTTTCACCATCGTTATGGTCAAGGTTTGTCCATACTTTAATCTCTACTTCCTAAGGTTTTTAACTAACCTCTCAGTCTTAGAGATTTCTTCCATGCTGATGTACCTTGTGGAATGGAGACAAAGCTCGTCCATGTCAGTAGGAGGTCATTTCACCAAGGAATTAGTGGAAGGACCTGTTCGAAGTCTGTCCATGATAACATGCATAGATACTATTGGGCTGAGACCTCTGATCTGTAACACTTCTAGGTCGAAATGGCACATGAACTCCTTTTAGGTTTAATCTTTTTTATGCTTCATGGTGATGAGACTGGACAAGATCTTCTAGTATGTCAAGCTTCTAGAAAAATAAGAGACAAAACTAGTTCATGAAAGTTGAAGATCGACCTAACTAGAAAAAGCTCTACACATAATTGCATTTGTTGCCCAAGAAAAGAGCATTACCAAGCCAAATGCTTCTATGTGCTCTTGGGGTTATGTTGTTTAGTCATAAGGCTCCAAGTTGGTAGAAGGTCGAAAGTTATTGGGCAATAAAGTACCCATGATGAAATTAGCGAATTGGTGAGTTACAACCCATTGTTGTGGATCTGGAATGTACTAGGGTTCTAGGCAACTTGGCTGAGGTACCGAGTTAAGTGTGTGGTATGTAGGGATGGCACCCATGTGGAGCGGGGGCGGGGAGTACTCTCTCGCTCTCCGTCCCTGCTAACACCCCCACTCCCCATCCCTATTCTTGATCCCTGCTATAGGGGAGATTTTTTTTCCTGTCCCCATTCCCCGTATCCTTGCCCACGGGGAACCCGAAATGTAAAATAAATAAATAAATAAAAGCAAGTAAAATTCAATTTTATATATATAGGGAAAAAAGTAGTATAAAGAGAGTGAATGAAGAGAGCAGCTTAGGCCTTAAGGTTTATTTTGGTTTTTTTATTTTAAATTAATATAAACATTAATAAAAGTGAAATAACTAAAAAGAACAAATTTGTTAATATATATATAATAAGGATAATTTTGTAATTAGATAGGGACGGGTCTTCGCGGGGCGAGGATTATGATCCTCGTCCCCGTCTCTGTCCCCAAATTGATCTTGGGGGAATTTTCTCCCCCATCCCCATCCCAACAGGTGAAAAATCTCCAAATTCAGGTCCCCATATTTGAGAATTTTGCCATCCCTAGTGGTATGCAGGGGTGTAAGAATGGTGTCGAGTTGGCTCCCCGAGGCAGGGATGTAGTGTGGGGAAAGGGTTTTGATATAGAGGTTGCATGGTTGGGTGGAAACCGAGATGACAAGCTAGAGAAACTTGGGGTGAGGATCCAGAGAAGGTGGATGCTGGAAATTTAGCATGATCAAAAAGTTTGGTGGGAGGAAGGTTGATAGCATCATGTTGGGTAAAGGGGTTTCTCGAGTTGGGATTAAGGTTTACACATGTAAAGGGTGGTACCTCATGATCGAGGTTTTGTCTCTAGGTTGTACCTAGAGGATTAGGTGGAAGTTGCTCCCCGATGGGGGGAGGATTGTTGTCAAGGGTTTGGGGGAGGGTGGTTAGTGTTTGTCTGGCTTGGAGATTTTTTGCAATCCTTTCTAGGGATGGCAATTTTCCCTGACCCGACCCGTCTCGATCTGCCCCGACCCCTTCAGGTTCGGTAAGTCAACGGTTGACCGGGTATCGGGGCAGATTCGGGTTTTACCCCGAATGTATTTTTTTGGGTATGGAGCTGGGTTGGGTATTGGTTGTCCCGATCCGTTACCCACCCCGAATATAATATATTTATTATATAAATAATATTATATATCTCTTAATCTAACCCTGATTTTTCCCCTTTCTCACAACTCAAACTCTCCCCTTTGCAGCAACCGGCCGCACAAACCACTACCCTTGTGACAAGAACATCTCCACCAGCACAGGGCCACTGAGCTTTTGCTCCTCCGCCGTCACGATCCTCTCGACGGCGTCACTGTGGCTGCTGCCTTTACTGTCGAAGCAGGACCATAAACGAGGCGCCATTGCTTAACCCAACGAGCGGTGGCAGTGGAAGAATCTGGTGTGTACACGAAGAATCCAGATCCGGTGCCTTTGCTATCGAAGCAGGACCATAAACTTGCTGCTGCCTTTGTGTTTGTTGTTTGTTGTTTGTTGTTTCACGGGGAAGACAGGCTGGGGTGAACGTTGAGTTGTCAGTGTTACATTTGGGTGGCTTGAAAGCATTCAATTTCTGTCAAGGCAAGATTATAATTTTTCAGTTCCTTTTTTCTTTTCTTGAATTGTTATCAGATGGGAGAAAGTTTTGCATGAAAGCCTATGCTACTGATTTGTTTTATGCTTGTTTTTCTTTACTCTTGCATAACCATAGTTTTATCATTTACTATATCAGATGGAAAGAAATGATATCACTTGTTGGTTTCTCAAAAAATTTTGCTTACCTGCTTGTATTATAGCTTTCTTTTTCTTTTTCATTTACTTGAAATGAAAGTTTCTTGAATCACACAGGAAACGTGAAAAGACTTTAAATTTAGTTATCATATACTTCAAAGGGAACAGCTACCGAAAGGAATAATCTTAAGGTGTCTAGTGTCTACTTCACAATTTCATAATGACAAATGTAATCTTACATCCTGTCTAGCAGAATTCAACATATTGCAAAAACACCAGGGCAGCAAGACAGCAGAAGTGGATTTGGGCGTCAGATTTTAACTTCACCGCCTAAGCGACGGAATCTCACTGCTCAAGTGGTGAGATGGCAGAGAAGATATCATTTTTATGTGATGCCACCGCCTAGGCGGTGGATTTGGGCGCCTAGGCGGTGGATTTGGGCGCCTAGGCGGTGAATTTCCATAGAAGACCAAATTGTACAAGAAAGAGCGCGCCTAAGTGCTATATTACACCGCCTAGGTAGTGGCATGGCAATAATGAAATGTCTTGAGCGCTCAAGCGCTGGTTTCTACCGCTTAAGCGGTGGATGTCCAGAGAGGAATTCTCAATCTTGTTTCATTTTCTTCCCAATGCTAACTTCCTTTATTCCAAACATAGGAATTAAAAAGATACAAAGTAAAAATTAGACTTCTAAGCAAGAAAACGAAACAAAATACTAAACAATGATGTAAATGAAAACACACAAAACTAAACTTAAAAACAATGGGAAAAACTCAATCAAATGTTTGTTTTAGGAAGAATTTGTCACATAAACACAAAGATAGTCAGTCCATTTAACAAGAATATCAAGACTATTAACCAATTTATATCATTAGCATTGGATGGGAGTTAAGAAACAAAAGTGAAAAACTTTTTTCCTGATTCCACTATATGCAACCATTAAATGTTTTCCACATGCCATTTAGTGCTAAATAAAGTAGTATGCTCGATTATTAGGAACTTAAAAAAGATCAGGTGTCAAAGAATGTAGTAATTTAGTAAAGATGATAATTGAAATAGAGGTAGGCACATGACAAATATTGGGAAAGACAAGCAAATGACGATATTCGTATATAGGTAGTGAGTTGCTTTAATTGAAGATAAAATGGGGGATAGTTTACCTAGGATGGTTTGGGCATTTATAACACACTGACACAATGTTGTAAAATAAAAGGTAAAGAAAATTAAAACAAATGCTTCAGCTTTTCATCTGTGTTTATTTTCTGTTTGATGTGCAGGTTGGTGCTTCACAAATTTGAAGTTAACAAATTTCTACCACTGTTAAATGGCTGCGGAAGGTAGTTCTCAAAAATCCTCATCAACTAGAGGTGGTAGCAATGACCCAAGTATTGCAGGCACAGTTGCAAGGGACAATTATGACACTTGACAAGAGGTTGTCGAGACCTCTTCAAATAATAAAAATTTACCGGTTCACAAAATAATTTGTAGTATAGAGCATGAACCGAATCGTCTCTCAAGGATCCAAAAAGAACAAAGATTTAATCATATCAAGATAATTGAAATGGGGGTTTTGTTGATTAACAATATTGATAAAAATACAAGACTTAAAGTTGAAAACAAATATAAAGAAACAACCAATCCAAGGAAATTTACCGATCTTGAGTTTAACTCATCATTGATCACAAGGAATTCACTTAATTGCTAACCAAGTTCTTGGCCTTAGATCACATCAAGAAGCCTTAACATGATCCAAGAATTCTTTACTAGATAAGCATCTAGGATTTGATTAACCAAGGTTAGATAAAGTAAGCACCATCCAACATAGATTAACTTAAGATCTAGAATTTAACCAAGCTAAACAATCTATCAAAAAGCTTTAATACATTGTTTAATCTTTATGATCCTCTTTGAATACATGATAATAAAGCTATTACCACATCAACATCTAAATCAAATTAAGCAATTTAATCTAGATAAAAATCAAAAGAGGAAGAAGAGAAACTTGAATAACAATTAAGCAATATGAACAAGTAAACCAAGATCTCCAAATTAAACAACAAGATGGCTAATCCCTTGGATTGATTATGAGAGCCTAGCCTTCCATGGATGGGAAGGAAGAACTCAGAATTTAAAGAACAAAAACGAAATTGCAAAGAGAATGAAGAAGAAGAGAAAGAAAACTCTCACAAATACTTAAACTTTCTTGAAACTTACTTCTAAATTGAATGCCTCTAATACAAAGAGGTTGGGTCTATTTATACTAATCCTAGAAGCCAATTTGTACATGTACATAATCTGAATACAAGCTATAAGAATCTGAAATTTGTCAAAAATGGAAGCTTGATGCATGGTTGGTGGGTTGGTGCATGGTAGGTGGGTTGGTGTATGGTTGGTGGCTTTTAGTCAACAACTCTTATCCGACTTCTGGCTTCAAATTCATCACCTAGACGGTGTATTTTGGCTTGGATGTCTTCATCAAAGTTGTAGCCAGTTGTCTCCTTGAAAATCTCCAATTTGAATCATGTCATTTGGACTTTTACAACTCCAGAAATGCCAAAAACACTTCACCTACCTCAAGTTAGGTTGGAAGAACGTGTTTCCAACTTCAGACCAACTTGTAGCTTCTGAAGCATGCCTAAAACGACATCTATTGACAAAATGGTCTTCATTGAAGTTGGAGATATGGGTCTTATCTTTCAAGTGACCAAGTTTCAGCCCAAGAGGAGGCCTATAACCCACTATATAGTCCAATATGTACATACTGCCCAGATGGTTCCGTGACAGCAAACCCACTCTGCATTGCAGGGAAATTTTGGACCCTTAGCATTCCGATTCAGCTCTTGAGTTCTTCATGAACCTTGTAGAGCATTGTCTTAGCTTTCCAAAGTCACCAAGATCACCTCAATTGGATCACCGAGTCCCAAGTTATGACCTAACCAAGGAAGAAAGGTCAAAATGCATCAAAATCCGAAAATTATTCAATATTTGCATTAAAGCCCAATGAAGCCCAACAACATTAAACTCATCTAAAGTACTAATATTGGGCACAATAAACATCTAATAATGCCTAATACAAAGCTAACATAAGTGTCTCAAATTGATTGATCAAATTCCCCCACACTTAAGCTTTTGTACTCCTGGGCAAAACACATAAGAACAAAACTAAAGAAAAACAAGAAACATAATATTATTAAACTAAAAACATAAAAACTGATTGTACCTAATCTAATCCATTTTCGTAGGAAAACACGATGGCACTTAGCCTGTGCCACAAGCCTTTAAACCCCTAGGTGTCCCTAGTGGACGAGTTGTAGTCTCGTGAGGGTTTACCAGGATGATACCCACAAACATGTAATATTTTATTTAATCAATTCAACTAATTTTTAAATACAAGCATTGTATTAAATATAAACCATAATTAATAAGTAAAGTATGCTTAACAAAGAATAGTTGAATCAAATCAATTGAGAATAAAGTATAGCATAATCATGCTTTAATCAGAAATAGGCATGTTCAGATTGAGTAAAATTCTTCACAAGTGTCACTCAAATCACACAAGGTGTTTAGGTTAACTGTTTACGCTCAACTCAGTCAAATTATGAAAGTATTTTACCATAGGCTTGCATATACATCAATTCTCCACTACTTAGATCAAATAAATTGCAAAAATCAAGAGGTCTTTCAAAAAGGTTGTAATGGAACTTATAAGGTGAAGGAAGGGAACAATATAGATAATAGCAGGTTAAAACCAAAGAGAATAAAAGAGCATTGAGGAGTAATTCAAGTATAAGGAATAAATTTTTTACCCAAAACCATAAAATGCTCATTCTCTTCACACATTCCTTCCTTTTTCTATTCTTTTTTTTTTGTTTTTTTTTTCTTTCTTTTTTTTTTTGTTTTTTTTTTTTTGTTTTTTTTTTTGTTTTTTTGTACCAAGCATTTCGTATCAGCACACCAATTCCCCCACACTTAAATCATTGCAAGCAAAAGAACTCCTCCAATAAGAAAATCAATGCTCTCCCATTCCCTAAGGTAAGGTAAAACATGGTTTTTCACTCAAAGCTTGTAATGAGCTAAGAACAAAGAATAGGCAAATAGGTTTAGAGGGAGTTAATAATTGGATAAATGCAAGGTAGGTTTATTTGGCCAAAGCAGCTAAGTCAAGAAAAAATGCCTCTGTCATTTTCATGCAACATACAGACCAATGTAATCTCAAATCGATTCAATGCAAGTTCTAGAAAATAAATTCATAATTGACATCACTCATGAAAGAAAATAACCAAGTGTAAGTATCAAACTTGGAAAAGCCCAAAACTCACAAAGGTATGGAACATTCACTCAATTCAACCATGCCTTCTTCCTAATATCCACAATCATATACACATGTATATCATGAAAATGATTCAACTATAAACTGTTTTGCATACTTTTATCATCAATTAAGCTCAGATTCAGCACATGCTTGTATCAAAATCAATTGAAAAGATCAAAATTGTGTGTGTGTGTGTGTGTGTGTGTTTTTTTTTTTTTTTTAATATATATACAAGAACAAAGATGATTTAAGACCTATTATGAAATGCAAGTTAAGATGCGTCTCAAGAGCAAAACTACTCCTTACTCTGCCATCATACATCTAAAAAGTTAGTAACAATAAAGATTAGTTTTTTTTTTTTTTTTTTTTAACTAAACTATGTACATGGTAATGTCAACTATCCCTCCCCCCAACTAATTAAAGACATTGTCCCCAATGTCAAAATAAAGATAGGAAGAGTGTAGAAGGTCTTACCAGAAAACTGCAAATCGGGCCTGAAATAAGAAAAATTACAAAAAACTAAAACCATAAGAGAAAACAAAAATTCACAAAGACAAAGTCAAATCAAGATTTTGCTTTTTGCTGCTTCTGCCTTGTTCCCAATTCCGTGGAGCCATTCTTTGGATCACGTTGTGGTACAAATGCATTGAGTTGATCGAGCAATTGTTCGGGAGTTGTAGCGATTACAAGACTTTGACGTGTCGCTTGTGAGATGAACCTTTTTCTACAAACATGATCAAGAAAACAAAACAAAGCATCATAAAAACCATTAACATTTAATATACCTATGGGTTTTTGGTGAAAGTTCTGCTGTGACCAGGATGTAATTTGAAAGAGTTCTTCCAAAGTTTCAAAACCACCAGGTAGGGCAATAAAGGCATCAGCATTGGCGATCATAATGTTCATGCGTTGGTGCATGCAAAATACTATTAATTCATCCCCTAATGTTTTTCCAATGGGCTTCTTTGGTCGATAAAGGGACCGGGAATGACACCAAGGACTTTGCCACCTCCTAAATGTGCAGCAGTTGCTACACAACCCATTAACCCAAGACTACCTCCTCCATAAACTAAACGGATTTCTCTCTCAGCTAGCACTCGACCAAGATGGTGTGCAATATTTACAAACTCTTTATCTTTACCAGGATTAGATCCACAAAAGACACAAACACTCTTGATCCGACGAACTGAAGTGACTTCCATTTTCTTTTTTCTTTTTTTTCTTTTGCTTTTTTTTTTGTACTCTCACCTTATCAATGATCTGAAGAGAGCAAAGTGCAATATTTAAAGGCATCAAAACTCAAAGGTAATAATTACACCTATAAAGGAGGGGTAGATCCGTGTGTCAGGTAAGTTTGAAAATAAGCACAACAATGATAATAGCTATATGACAATGATAAAAGACTAATCTATATGTGTCAGAAGAACTTTTGACAATACGCAACGCATATTTCAAAAAAATACGGCAAACTCTTTTTTTTTTTTTTTTGAATTTTGTTTTCTTTTTTAATTTTTTTTTGAATTTTTTTTAATAAACAAGAAAAAAATAAAATAAAATAAAAATAAAAGATAAAAAATAATACTTACGAGGTGTGATTGTGGCTCACATATTCCTCCGGTTTTACGTCCAAGATGCTTGGCTTGAAGCTCTCTATGGGCCGATGGTCGGCTTCCCATCCAATTTTCTTAAAAATTGGCAAACAGGGTCTTTTTTAGTCAGATTCCCGAGACTATAACGCTCATGTTCATCTTGGAATATTGGCCATAAATCGAGAAGTACTCTCTGCACATCTCCACTAGGATGCGTCTCAAGAGTCAATAGAATGTTATCTAAAGACTCCTTACTCATGCCATCCTTTATGAAGTTAATTTTATCATCTCGGTTTATAGACGTCATTCCAATTGATTTGCATTTTGTGTTACAGGTCCATCTTGCACATTTATAGCAGACCTGTAACCTTTTTGCTCTTCTCTTCTTTGCATATGAACTTTTGCCTAGCCCTGGCATATATGAAACAAGAGCGTCAGAAAATTCACCTCTGAGTCGGACCTTTGCTTCGATTAACCAGCGTATATCCGCAGGGATGCCTTTGTGCATAAGCATCCTTAATCTCTCAAACCTTGCACAATAAATGTTAGTTAAAGCATTTTGAGGGAGAGAGGGGAATTGCTTGCGGAGGTTAACAAGCTGATTATCCATTTCGAAATAAAGAAAGAAGAAGGGAAAAAAATTAGTAAAATTTTATACAGATTTCAGTGTTTGTGGGTAACTGAAAGGACCGAAAAAAATTTTCACGGAGTACCGTTATCCGCCATTTAACCGGTGAAAAATCATCTGTCAATGAAAAACAAACAAAATTAAGACAGAAAAATCAAACTCTGATAGATTTTCTTGCTCGGCACCGATTTTCTGTCTTGATTCCTGTGAATGCAAATAAGTCAAAGTTTGAAAAATGAAAGAGTTAGAAAACTTGGGTTGCCTCCCAAGAAGCGCTACTTTTAATGTCCTTAGCCAGTGTGATTGAAGATTTTGCACGAGCGATGGGTCCTCCCCAATAATGATTCAATCTCTGGCAATTGACATTAATCGTGGCTTTTTCTTTTCTACTTTTTTTTTTCTTCTTTTTTTTTTTTTTCTTTTGTCTTTTTTTTTTTTTTTTCAACACAGTAGTGATCAATCATGGTAGAGGGCATCCTGCAGTTGAACTTCCTCCACGAGGTTCTCTTGAGCTCCTTCATAAAAATTTTTGAGGCGGTGACCATTAACTTTGAACACTTTGTTGGTGGCTTCACTCTTAATTTCCACTGCACCATGAGGAAGAATGTTAGTGACAACAAACGGACCGTCCCACCTAGACCTTAATTTACCAGGCATCAACTTAAGGCGAGAATTAAACAAGAGAACTTTTTGCCCAACTGAAAACTCCTTCCGAAGAATAAACTTATCATGGAAGGCTTTGGTTTTTTCTTTGTAGAGTCGGGAGCTCTCATAGGCATCTAGGCGGATCTCTTCCAATTCCTGTAACTGCAACTTCCGCTCTATGCCAGCTCCGGCCAAATTCATGTTGCATTGCTTCACAGCCCAATATGCTTTGTGCTCAATTTCTACTGGCAAGTGGCATGCCTTACCATAGACTATCCGATATGGAGACATCCCGATTGGAGTTTTGTAAGCGGTCCGGTAAGCCCAAAGAGCATCCTCAAGCCTCATGCTCCAATCCTTCCGATTAGGTTGGACTGCTTTTTTCAAGTATGCGCTTGATCTCTCTATTGGAGACCTCGGCTTGACCATTAGTGCAGGGATGGTAAGGTGTAGAAACTTTATGCAACACGCCATATTTTCTCATCAATCCCTCCATGCTCCGATTCTGAGAAATGGGTGCCTTGATCACCGATGATAGCTCTCGGGATTCCAAACCTGCAGAAAATCGTGATCTAACATAATCCACAACATCTTTGTAATCATCAGTGAGAGTGGCTTTAGCCTCCACCCATTTTGATACATAATCATCTGCTAGCAAAATGTAAACATAACCAAAGGAAACAGGAAAAGGTCCCATGAAATCAATACCCCATACGTCAAAGATTTCACAATACAGTAGAGGTTGCTGGGGCATCTCATTCCTGCGAGAAATGTTCCCTGTTCTCTGACACTGTTCACAAGACTTACAGAACAAATATGCATCATGAAACAAGGTAGGCCAATATAAACCAGAGTCTAAAACTTTCCTAGGCATGCGTTGAGGCCCAAAATGTCCACCACATGCAAATGCATGACAACGACTAAGAACAGAATGAAACTCTTGATTAGGCACACATCGCCTAATTATTTGGTCACTACAAAATCGCCACAGATATGGATCATCCCACACATAATATTTTGATTCACTCTTAAGTTTATAAATTTGTGCACGAGTGAAATGTGAGGGAAAAACTGTAGCAACCAAGAAATTCACCATATCAGCAAACCAAGGGAAGGTGTTCTTACCTTGTAATTGCATAAGCTGCTCATCTGGGAAGGAGTCCCGTACAGGGAAGGGATCTGAAGCCCTTTCAATGCGGCTCAAATGATCTGCCACTAGGTTCTCTGCTCCACTCTTGTCACGGATCTCTATGTGAAACTCTTGGAGCAGTAGCATCCATCTTATTAGTCGGGGCTTTGCCTCCGGCTTCTTCAAAAGGAACTTCGTGAGTCGCATGATCGATAAACACAACAACCTTAGAACCAAGCAAATATGATCTAAACTTATCCAAAGCAAAAACAATGGCTAAAAGTTCTTTTTCTCGTTGTGGTATAGTTGGCACGAGCGACATCTAGAGTTACGGAAGCATAGTATATCACATGAGAAGCTTTCCCCACTCTCTGTGCCAAGATCGCTCCTCTTTGCATAGTTAGAAGCATCACACATTAACTCAAATGGCAATGTCGGTCAGTGGCGGATGATGGGGGTACTAGTCAAGGCCTGCTTCAAGTGGTTGAAAGTCGCCTTGCACTTGTCATCAAAATTGAACTCCACATCTTTCTGCGATGGCGGGAAAGTGGAAGAGCAATCTTCTTTGAAGTCGGCAATGAAGCGCTGTAGAAACCTGCATGACCAAGAAAAGAACGCACTTCCCGCACGCATGTGGGGTAAGATAGACAAGTAATTACATCAATCTTGGCAGGATCTACCTCAATGCCCTTCTTGGATACTACATGGCCTAAAACTATACCTGTTCTACCATAAAATGGCATTTCTCAAAATTTAGCACAAGGTTAGTCTCAATGCATCTTTGCGATTACTCTAGATAAATTTGGCTAAACATGAATCAAAAGAAGAACCATAGACAGTAAAGTCATCCATAAATACCTCCATGCACTCCTCTAAGAAATCGGAAAATATGCTCACCATGCACCGAAGGTACCAGGGCATTGCGGAGGCCGAAGGGCATCCGTCGGTACGCAAAGGTGCCGAAGGGACAAGGCAATGTGGTCTTCTCCTGATCCTCCGGTGCCCGGTGGATTTGGAAGTAGCCCGTGTAGCCATCTAAAAGCGATAATGGGACTTACCGATAGCAACCGTTCGACATCTCGATCAATGAACGGAAGGGGTAATGATCTTTCCGAGTGGCTTGGTTGAGACGTCTGTAGTCACTGCAGACTCTCCAGCGATTCTGCACTCGGGTTGGAATGAGCTCAGTCTTCTGGTTGGCCACAACAGTCACCCCGGATTTCTTTGGAACTACTTGCACCGGGCTCACCCACTTGCTGTCAGAGATGGGATAGATGATGCCCGACTGCGGTAGCTTGGTCACTTCTTTTTTCACCTAATCTAGAATGAGAGGATTAAGTCTCCTGCAGGGTTGTCTCACCGGTTTAGTTTCCTCCTCAAGTAATATCCTGTGCATGCATGTGGAGGGGTTAATACCAGGAATGTCTGCAAGTGTCCAACCAATTGCCCTTTTGTGTTGCTTCAAGACTTCCAATAATCTGGTTTCTTGCTCAGGTTGGAGGTGTTTGGCCATTATCACCGGGAGCTTCTCATCCTCTTCCAAGAATGCATACTTCAAATGCTCGGGCAGGGGCTTAAGTTCAATGGAGGGTGGTTCTTTGGGTCGATGGTACTAGTTTTGGGCCGAAACTAAATCTGCTAAATTCTCAGTAGTTGCACTTGCTGTACTTGTACCTGCAAGCTGTGCACAATCTTGCAAAACAACATCGTCATATCCTATGGAATCAAAAGAATCACACTTAGCAGCAGGATGAATGACAACATCATTAATAACAGCATCATTGCCATTAATAACGAGAATCATCAATGTCGTGAGAATTAACAACGACACATGACAAGTATGTAGAAATCTCGGCCAAATTTGTACACATTGCATTGGGTTTACAACCAGAAAGTCTGAAGCAAGCAGAACAAGTATCACAAGCTATGCTATCAGTGTACCCTACAATTTCAGGAAACTCTGCCAACATATCAGCATGCATATCATCAACTAGTAAATCAATGACATCAAAAATGAAAAACAGAATGATCCTCTACAGGTATTTCATGGCATCAAAAATGTTAAACTGAATGATATCATCACCAAATTCCATGGAAAGGGTACCGAAGATGCACATCAATCTTAGTTTTAGCGAGTTTTCAAAAATGGCCTACCTAAGATCAATGGGGGTGGGGAAGAGGCGATTCATCTTCCATATTCAACACATAAAAATCAGTGGGAATATTAAATTATGTACCGAACCGTAACGTCCTCCAACACTCCTGCAGTTGTGCGGTGCTCGGTTTGCTAAGCGAATGACAATGCCGGGTAGGCTTTAGCTCTCCCATATGCAAGGAAGTGTAAACCGACTTTGGCATTACATTGATGGAGGCTCCCAAGTCTAGCAAGGCATGAGTGAACTGTTGGTGCCCTATGGTGCAAGGGATGGTAAAAGTACTGGGTCCTTGCATTTGGGAGGCGAGGTTGGGGTGAATCAAAGCAGAGACATTTCTCCCCATACTCACTTTTTCAGTGCCCTTTAGCTTCCTCTTATGGGTGCACATCTCTTTCAAGAACTTGGCATACTTGGGGATTTGTTTGATTGCCTCCAAGAGAGGTATATTCACCTCAACCTTCTGAAAAGTCTCCATAATTTCCTTATCCAAGTCTGTTTCAACCATATGCCTCGTCTGTATCATTCGGTTGGGAAAAGGAAGAGGAATGTTGGAACTCGACTTTTTGGATGCTCACTTTTCTCACATCTTGAATTTTTCATCAGCTCTTGATTTGATCCAATTTTACCTTGGTTGTTGTAGGATCATTTCTTCTTGAATCTGCTCTGACATTCGAATTAGTTGCGAGAACTTGAAGTTCTTTGTAGAATCTTGTTTCTCTGGGCCAAGGGTAGAATCGGAAGTATCTGCTGCCTTTGGTCCATTGATTTGCTTACCATCACGTAAAGCTATAGCACTAACATTGCCTCTAGGATTTGGAGTGGTTTGAGAGGGTAATTGGCCGAACCTTGTGACTTTAATTCATGAATTGATGTGGCAAGTTGACCAATTTGAGTCTCCAAGTTACGAATGGTGGTTTCGAGTTCTCTGTTGAAACTGGATGTTATTGGTGGCCAATTGTTTCACCAAATCCTCCAATGAGGGCTCGATTTTGTGGCTACAGGACCTTCTTCTTGGAATGGTGGTCTACTTGGTCCAAAGATGTGGTCAAACCGATTTGTCCTTGCTTGCTTCGAATGGTGGTCTATCTTGGTTTTGTGGTGCGATTTGATGCATTCCCATATCTCAGATTGGGATGGTCCCTCCACCAGGTTGTAAGTGTTGGAGAATGGATCATATTTCGTTGTTGCTTCTTTGATGGAATTGTGGCTTCCCAGAAATATACCAGTGCGACCACAGATTGGTCTTGAAACTCGTAATCATCTTGCAATGTGGGGCATGAATCAGAGGATGAGAGGAACTAGAACATATGCTACAAACTCTTGCGGGGTTTGCACACGTGGTTCGTGTTGTCCTATTGCCATTTGTCTAACCAAAGAAGTGAGCTCATCCAATCTATGTTCCACCCTTTGTTGATCGGCATGTGAAGAGGTATTAACTTCATTGACTATTAAGTTTGCGACACCCATTCGAAAGTACCAAATTGCGAGAATTTGCTGCCATGTTTGCAATTAAGTTTCTCGGCAAAGAAATGGAGTTTTATCTACCAATGCTCCACCACTTGCGGCATCAATCATACTCCTTTCCATTGGCATCAATCCTTCATAGAAGTATTGGATCAGCGATTGATCACTAATTTGATGGTGTGGGCGGCTTGAGCATAATTTCTTGAATCTCTCCCAATACTCATGGAGAGTTTCACCACCGATTTGCCTTATGCCACAAATATCTTTCCTTATTGCAGCGAGTTCTTGATGCAGAAAGAACTTTTCCAGAAATAATCTTTTCATGTCATTCCAAGAAGTGATGGCGGCGAGGTTGTAAGTAATACAACCAATCCTTAAGCAAAGACCGTCCAAAGAGAAAGGAAAGGCCCTTAGCTTGATGTGATCTTGGCTATTCCATGAGGTTTCATGGTGGAGCAGACAACATGGAACTCCTTCAAATGCTTATGTGGATCTTCACCGCAAGACCATGAAACTTGGGCGACAAGTGTATCAATCCGATTTCAACTCAAAATCAACATTAAGTTCGGGATATTGAATGCACAAAGGTTGATAATTCACATCAGTGCGACCAATTCCTTAAGGGTCCTATTGTTATAGTCACCATAGTAAAATCAACAGACTCGATGTCGCATACGTAAGTACTAATGTAAGCGGACTCAACAGATTAAAAGAGTCAACAAGATTAGGTGCAATGTCAAGTTCAAGCCCAATTCCAGAAGTAATTCTATTAGCTCTATGAATGCTACTACCAGTCCTATGAATTCTATGAAGTGTATGAAATGTTCTATCAATTTCAGGATCAAATGAATGCAAGGTACCAGGATCAGATCTAGTCATACAGCATGCAGTTCATAAGAAGGTATTAGAAAAGCAATAACAACTAAAACACTAAAAATTCTAAAAACAAATACTCCAAAAAATTAAACAAAAATAAAAACAGTATCAAATGAATTTTAAAAATTATGGAACCACCACAGGATAAAATCTACACAAAAATGCTATCCAACAAAATAATAAAAAATCTTAAAAAATTGAAAAAGTGGTCTAAACGATGGAATTTGGCAAAAATAAGGGTGACCTCACTATATATAGTGAGCCTTTCTCAGAATAATATTTTCCATTTGTGTACCAAAATTCAGATCAATCTGAGATACGTTACCGAACCAAAATCTTGACAGGATGCCCTTTACCCAATTTCAGCCGAATTTCACTAGAAAATGCTTCAAAAACAAAACAAACACAATTGTTAGAGTTAGATGAAATGATCAAAAAGTTGCCTTTGGATCCCCGGCAACGGCGCCAAATTTGACAAGAGGTTGTCGAGACCTCTTCAAATAATAAAAATTTACCGGTTCACAAAATAATTTGTAGTATAGAGCATGAACCGAATCGTCTCTCAAGGATCCAAAAAGAACAAAGATTTAATCATATCAAGATAATTGAAATGGGGGTTTTGTTGATTAACAATATTGATAAAAATACAAGACTTAAAGTTGAAAACAAATATAAAGAAACAACCAATCCAAGGAAATTTACCGATCTTGAGTTTAACTCATCATTGATCACAAGGAATTCACTTAATTGCTAACCAAGTTCTTGGCCTTAGATCACATCAAGAAGCCTTAACATGATCCAAGAATTCTTTACTAGATAAGCATCTAGGATTTGATTAACCAAGGTTAGATAAAGTAAGCACCATCCAACATAGATTAACTTAAGATCTAGAATTTAACCAAGCTAAACAATCTATCAAAAAGCTTTAATACATTGTTTAATCTTTATGATCCTCTTTGAATACATGATAATAAAGCTATTACCACATCAACATCTAAATCAAATTAAGCAATTTAATCTAGATAAAAATCAAAAGAGGAAGAAGAGAAACTTGAATAACAATTAAGCAATATGAACAAGTAAACCAAGATCTCCAAATTAAACAACAAGATGGCTAATCCCTTGGATTGATTATGAGAGCCTAGCCTTCCATGGATGGGAAGGAAGAACTCAGAATTTAAAGAACAAAAACGAAATTGCAAAGAGAATGAAGAAGAAGAGAAAGAAAACTCTCACAAATACTTAAACTTTCTTGAAACTTACTTCTAAATTGAATGCCTCTAATACAAAGAGGTTGGGTCTATTTATACTAATCCTAGAAGCCAATTTGTACATGTACATAATCTGAATACAAGCTATAAGAATCTGAAATTTGTCAAAAATGGAAGCTTGATGCATGGTTGGTGGGTTGGTGCATGGTAGGTGGGTTGGTGTATGGTTGGTGGCTTTTAGTCAACAACTCTTATCCGACTTCTGGCTTCAAATTCATCACCTAGACGGTGTATTTTGGCTTGGATGTCTTCATCAAAGTTGTAGCCAGTTGTCTCCTTGAAAATCTCCAATTTGAATCATGTCATTTGGACTTTTACAACTCCAGAAATGCCAAAAACACTTCACCTACCTCAAGTTAGGTTGGAAGAACGTGTTTCCAACTTCAGACCAACTTGTAGCTTCTGAAGCATGCCTAAAACGACATCTATTGACAAAATGGTCTTCATTGAAGTTGGAGATATGGGTCTTATCTTTCAAGTGACCAAGTTTCAGCCCAAGAGGAGGCCTATAACCCACTATATAGTCCAATATGTACATACTGCCCAGATGGTTCCGTGACAGCAAACCCACTCTGCATTGCAGGGAAATTTTGGACCCTTAGCATTCCGATTCAGCTCTTGAGTTCTTCATGAAACTTGTAGAGCATTGTCTTAGCTTTCCAAAGTCACCAAGATCACCTCAATTGGATCACCGAGTCCCAAGTTATGACCTAACCAAGGAAGAAAGGTCAAAATGCATCAAAATCCGAAAATTATTCAATATTTGCATTAAAGCCCAATGAAGCCCAACAACATTAAACTCATCTAAAGTACTAATATTGGGCACAATAAACATCTAATAATGCCTAATACAAAGCTAACATAAGTGTCTCAAATTGATTGATCAACACTTCTACACCACCGACACAAGTGAGTGAATCAAGAGGAGAACACAAGAAGAAGAAGAATATGTGGAAGAAGAAAGCTCAAAACTAAGAAGTTCTGTATGGCAGCATTTCAATAGGCTTCAAGTTAATGGAGAATGGAAAGCAAAATGTCATTATTGCTTTAAATTGCTAGGAGGAAATACAAGGAATGGAACTAAGTATTTGCATTGTCACTTGCAAAGATGTAAAAGAAAAGGAGTGACAGATTTGCGATAAACAATTCTTACCAACAACTTATCCAAAGGGAATGGAAAAGAGTTAAAAGTTGGCATATTTGACCAAGAAAACTCAAGGACAGAACTTACCAAAATAATCATCATGCATGAATATCCTCTTAGTATGGTTGATCACCTAGGATTTCGAAGGTTTGCAAATTCTCTCCAACCTTTATTCAATGTGTCATCTCGCAACACCACCAAAAGTGACATCTTGAAGATTTATGATTTTGAAAAAGTGAAGACAATGAAATTGTTGGAGAAAAATGAAGGTAAAGTTGCAATAACAACTGACATGTGGACTTCCAACCAAAAGAGGGGATTCATGGCCATCACATCCCATTTTATTGATAACTCTTGGACATTACAAAGTCGAATTTTGAGGTACATTTCTTCATTTTATATACTAATATTTTATAAATTTGACTTAATTTACGTTGTTAGTGAGCATGGAGTTACAGTACATTAATGATTCTTTGTTTTTATTATCCTGTAGGTTTGTTTATGTTCCTTGCCCCCACACAAGTGATGTGTTATGTGAAGCATTAGTGGATTGTTTGTTGGATTGGAATGTCGATACAAAATTGTCTGCAATCACTTTAGATAATTGCTCTACTAATGATGCTTTGGTTGACTTATTGTTGGGCAAGTTGCAACTTGAGAAACTAATATGTTCGGGTCGTTTGTTTCATATGCGTTGTTGTGCACATATTTTAAATTTAATTGTGAAAGATGGGTTGGATGTGATTAAGGGAGGGATTGAAAAAATTCGTGATAGTGTGGTGTATTGGAGTGCAACACCTAAAATAGAAGAAAAGTTTGAAGAGACAGCCAAACAATTGCGTATTCCTTTTACCAAAAAACTTGTTTTTTATTGTCCAACAAGATGGAATTCAACATACTTAATGCTTGAAGTTGCCATAATGTATAAAGATGTTTTTATTCGTTTGAAACAACGTGACTCCAAGTATAAGACCTTGCCTACTGAAAGTGAGTGGGAATTTGCAAGAGAAGTATGCAACCGATTGAAAGTTTTTTTCAATGTCACTGAGTTATTTTTAGGAACTATATATCCTATAGCCAATTTGTATTTTCCTCAAATTTGTGAGGTTAAACTATCATTGAATGAATGGTTGGGATCTCTTATTGATGTGATAAGGAATATGGCATCATCTATGTTAGAGAAATTTGAAAAATATTGGAATGTGGTTCATGGCATAATGGGGTGTTGCGGCTGTTTTGGATCCTAGATATAAGATGGCATTGCTTGAGTATTACTTCCCACAGCTTTATGGGAATGATTCCTTAAATGAAGTTGATAAAATTCGTCAACTTTGTTATGATTTGGTTAGTGAGTACCAATTTAAGCTAAGTTCAACTGGAGGAGATGATGATTATTCGTTGAGACAATTAGACATTGCACAGCCTGCAGAAGATAGATTAAATGGTTTTGATTTGTTTGTGAGGAAGAAGAAAAAGTCTAGAACTTCCTCTCTTAAAACAGAGTTGGATCATTACTTAGGTGAAGAGGTTTTGCCACGAAATTCTGATTATGATATTTTGCTTTGGTGGAAGTTAAATGGAGTTAAATATCCAACTCTCCAAGCAATTGCAAGAGACTTGTTAGCCATTCCAGTGTCTACCGTTGCTTCTGAATCTGCTTTTAGTACAAGTGGTAGGTTGGTGAACCCTCATCGTAATAGGCTACACCCAAAAACTATAGAAGCTTTAATGTGTGCTCAGAATTGGTTGTTGGCTATGAAAAGAAAAGGTAACATAAATCTACTTCTTTTTAATTTTTTAACCTACATTAGTATGTTTGCTTGTTTATTATATATTAATTTATTTGTAGATGAAGACGCATTGAGCAAAAATGACTATGCTACTATATATGATGACTTAGATACAGAAGATAGATCTTCAGGTATAATTTAAACATTTGATTTTTTTCCTCTTAAACTTGATTATTTTGAGAGTTAAATAATTTATTTCCTTTATCAATAAGTGCAGATGCTATTCATGGTGACATTCGTGCTTCATTATTGGTTCAACCAAATTAAGGATGGATTTTGGCTGTTGATTTTTCTTTTTATGGGATTTCTATTGTATTTGATTTCTTATGAGAATTTGTTTCTTTATGTTTTTGCATAATTTTGTTTGTTATTTTGGGGCTTTGTTTCTTGATGAATATTATGATGTATTCAGAATAACTATGATGTAATAGTATTGAGTCTTTGTGCTAAATTAAAATTGTCATAAACAGGGCGGGGCGGGGCAGGAGCGGGGATGGGGCAGAGAAATACCCACGGGTTCAGGTATGGGGAATTTTTTTACTCCCCGACGGGGAACGGGGCAAAATGTATGTAAACAGGGCAGGGACGGGTAGTGAAAAATCCGCCCCGATCCGCCCCATTACCATCCCTAATCCTTTCTAACGGGAAAAGGGTGTAATTCTATTGTATCGCCTCCCACACCCTATTCAAGAGTGCAGATTTGATCAAGAAGGTCTTGATGAGTGGTGGAGGGGAAGGAACGAGCTATTAGTTTTGAGCAACGTTGTAAGAAACATCAAGTCATTCCACCACCTTGTTAAGATCCTGACTAGTGTTATGAGTCTGGTTTTTGGATTGCTTTCTGGCCAAAGTCATGGAGTTGTGTGGGTGGCGAAAACGTTTTATAGCCATGTAGGACAAGTTGACGCAATTTATTGAATGGGGAAATGATCATTTGTTCGGCTTGGGAAAAATAATTTTTCTTTGATTCGTTTTGAAAATTAACCAAATATTCATTTACATTAACTAATAATTTACATACGATTAACCACATATCAAATATCAAAATGAAAATAAATTATTGATTAATCGCATGTAAATTATTAGTTAATATAGTTAAATACTTGATTAATTTTTAAAACGAATAAAAAAAATTATTTCTCCGAATCAAATAGTCATTTTTCCTTATTAAATTATCCAATTAAACTGAGTCGGGCCAAATTAAGCCGTCTTTTGATATGGGTGTTGGAAAGAGCCTTTTAAAACCCGTACAGTTCACTTTGAAATCAATTATTATGCCATAAAATGTTTATAGTTAATGCATCGCATCAATAAAAACTACAAGCGGATAAAATGTCCAAATCCACTAACCAACTTTATCCAACCTAGTTTTTTGTGGTTTTTCTTGTCAATATATTGATTTGAATGAGAGAATATAAAAAGTTATTAAAATGAAGTTGAGTTTAGTCACAACTCAAACTAACTCACGTTGTGTACACCCTTACTTGACATGATTGCTCTTTAGTTTGGGTAACTAAGTTAAAAATATTTGCTGGGCATTATTTTGGGTTAACTTGTGCCATTTTCTACTTCTCAACAATTGTCATTATTGATGGAGGGATCTTGCGCGTCCCAATTCACATCTGTGATGGAAGTGGGTTAAAAATTGAATAGATATGGCGATGTATTCAGAAAAACGTTATTTGAAAAGGATATTTCTTATCAGTCTCGAATATTCGTTAAAATATGATTAAAGGCGGTTCGAAAATTTAGGGAAACCGAAGAGAGAGATTGCAAACAGACCACAAATTTCAATTTCTTGGGCCTACAAGGTAATAATGATTTTTTTGTTTTTGTGTAAATCAAGGCAATAATGATTAAATCCAAATGTGAAGTCCCAATATGACACTCCAGAACCAAATTTATAAGATTTGTTTTGGCCATTTTGGCATTTTTTGTATAAAAACTTTATCAAGAAATTATTACTATAACTTAAATTTAGGAATTTAAAGTAAATTAATTGTCTGGAGAAGAATGGGCGAAAATTTTTAACAGTATTTTCTTTAATATCTAAATGCTGAAAATTTCGCCGACTTTAATATCCTTCCGGGTAAGTGACTTCTATGGGTCTTAACAAAGTCAAAGCCATAGCATGAACATTGGGCTTCATTGCCGATGGGCTGAGAATTCATCAATAGTCAAGGGCCAGAAGAACAAACAAAAATTAAGTATGGAATGAGTTGTTTCTTTTTTTATTTTCTGAAAATGGACCAGAAAAGGTATCAACCAGGCCAGATACATTCACTGTCACAGAATCCCGATGCACACCTCTTCTGTACAATTAACTCCACAGACACATTTAGCCTCTCAAATTTTGAAGATTAAATTTATTTATTATAGAAGAAATTAAAAATTATTTTAAAAGCATTTATAGCCCTCTCAAGGAAGAATAATAATAGTTCACATACGAGGGACTCAAATCTTCTATTCTTTTTTCTTATCCTTATCATGCTCCTTAAATAAAATACTACAAACTAAAATGAAAAAGCTATCAACTAAGCAATATGTGTTTTACATTGGGAGAACGGGATTGAAAATTGGGAAATGAGACACAAGATTTGAATCCGCATATGAGGGTGTGAGCATTTGATGGTATCAATGTAGATGAAATAAAAAGAACTATTCTAAAATCATTCATCGTCTCCTCTAAAGGAAGAATAATGATAGTTGCATACCCCCAAGAGTGTGTACATTCCAAGTTTCTTATAAAAGTTGAAGTAAGTTCCAAATGTTATTTAAGAGATATTTGGTGCACAGACATCTGACCTAAGACGTTTAAAATGTCAAAAAAAAATCTTGCATGTAGCAAGAATTTCTTGGGAATCTTATATGATTGGACATGAGATCGACTGGACATTATTTATGAATTATCAATTTTACTTTCTCATTAATTTCCTTTTCATTTTATAAATGAAAAAGTAAATTTATGTATAATAATGAGAAATTTTGTTATTAGTAAAAAATTTAATATTATACCTTAATTTTATTTAAAAAATAGATAATGTTTACGTAATTATGTTATTAAGAATTTATAAATTACATGACATAATAAATTATGATATATATATATATATATAATTGAGAAATGACATAGAAATTCAAAGTTAAATGTTTAAGATTGTTTGTGTAACTAAATAAGGATATTAGACATATATAAACATATAAGATGTCATATCAAACATGAAAGTCTTACTTGTTTAGCTATTTAATATATTTGTGTACTAAATTGGACTACACTGAGGGTTCCTAATATTTGAGTATGCTAGCCTGTTTTTTGCATTCAAGTTTGAGCTATATAACGGGAATTCAATACCTTTTGGTTGGATTGGTTACAGACTTATAAGCACTTATTCAATCACTTGTTAAAAAATTTGCGCATTTGGATAAATCCAGAAAAATAGCTGGTTAGACCTAAATAAGTTGTTTTTGATTATTTTTCACAGGATTGAATTTATAAATTAAGAAATAAGTTAAATAAGCTAATCATTTTAAATGTGTAAATAAAATCCGAAACATGCTTCAGCTTTAACAATTCATCCCAAACTAGAAATCTATATATTAAAGCATCTAATGGTCACCAAAGTGGGTGGAAACTTTTGCAGATGTTGTGTTAGGGGTGTTTATAAGCAGGGTGGGTCGGGTTTAGTTGGGTTACGTCCCAGCTGGTGGCTTTAATTGGGTCAAATTTTTTAACTTGATTCCAGCATGGGATAGACTGGACCCAAATTCAACCATGATTGGGTTTGAGTTAAGTTGGGTAGACCCAAGAATGATCATATTCAATAACTAGACATATTTTTTAAAAAAAATTAAGGAAACAAAATCAGAAAAATTTAAAAATATATATTAAAAACTAAAAAATGAACAACTATATTCATGTTAAAAGGCCCTAACTCATCCATCTTTTATCTAGTTTTCTTACAAATAAATCAAACTGACAGTAAACAAAATTTAGCCAAAAAGAAAACATTTATCAATATTAAAACAATTTAAAAGAAATCATCACATAAGCATATCTATGTGTATTTGTAAGCGGTCTGAATAAAAAAAAAAGCATGTAAGAAATCAATTTGAATTACCTTATACACACACACACACACACACACACACACACACACACACACACACACACACTATCGGGACAGACTCAGTCTATTTGAAGTGTAACTTCATCCCGATCCAAAAAATATTCAAGCCCAATGTTTAATCCGGCCCCAGTTTGAAATCTTATTGAAACCGGGCCAACTCAACATGAACTCTCGGATCAAGTCTTTGGGTGGACACCCCTAAATATTACATTCAAGTTGTTAGTACCATAATTTTATGTATCTATATCAGAACATCTAATGCTCAGATTAAAGTAGATTTCTCTTGGAGACATGAACTTATGTTCCTAGCTGTAGTTGTACACAGACAGCATAATCAACTTGCAGCATCCTTCACAGTCACAGACAAGAGTCTCCATCTCTCCATATACGCGTGTCCATGTGTATATATGTATGTGTCTCCCTATAGTCTCTACGAACAGACACGGTTTCAAGTTGCATTGCACCCTTGACAGACAAGTCTAGCTAGTAGCATCGGTACTTCGGAAACCGTGCAATGAAAATGGAGTCTGTTATCTATATGATTTAGGGAACCTTCACAGTTCACATGATGAGACACATGCATTAGTTAGTCGTCTTTTGTTGGTTTGTTGCATTTTGCATGTTAATTACCATGGCCGAAAGGAAGCATCCGTGTTTGATGTGGCTTTTGAATATGTGTGTGTGTGTGTGCGTGCGTGTGATTTGGTAAGCTCTTATACAAGTTTTGATGAATCATTCATTCTCATCGTGCTGTTGAAGTAATTCCAAATGCTTGCTCTAGAAACATCAAGAGGCAACTGGCAAGTAGTCCACACCTCATGCCTTTGTATAAAAGAAATCGCTTTCTGAAAGGACACAATTTCAGGAATGCTATTCCTTCTTAGCTTGGATTCCTCCCCAATGTAATTTAGCTTAGTTTTCTTAGAGATTCCAAAGTAAGATAATAATGTACCTAGCTAGCTAGCTTTGTTTGTCATATTGACCTTATTGGTTTGTATACAAATAATACACACACACAAACACACTTACCCACTGTATTTCATCAACTTTCGTGATATACAATGACATAGTTACATGGGTGACGGATCTAGAAAATTTTGGTAATGGGGACAAATGCAAAGACAATACATAAATACAAGAAATAAATTTTAAATCTTTATATTTATACATAAAAATATATTAATATAAAATAATGAAAGATAAATTTACAATTGTTCTCTTCGAATTTTCATATTTTGAAAACGCTATCTAATTTTTTTATCATCAATATTATCAAATATTTCTTTCTATGTATACAACCAAATAATCATTTAACTATTCATCTCTTATACAATTAAGTATCTCATGATTCTTGATGATATTCGTAGTAAAGAATATTTTCTTTTAATTGTTACAATTGTCACTAGTAATACTCTTGTCTTCTTTTTCCCTTTTACAATTGTTATTGATACAAAAAGAGAAATTTAAAGAGTTTAATATCAACTTTTTAGGTGTCATGTTTGGTAGCTTAGGCCGGTGGAGTTTACTTGTTGATCCACATGGTGAGAGTAAACTTCAAAAAATAGTTGGGACAAGAATAATAAAATATTACTACTCTAATAAGAAATTTTAAAAAAAAAACTTTAAAATTGAATCAGGGCATGTGCCCCCACTATTGTTAACCTGGATCCGTCCCTCATTACATGGTGATATGGATTACGGATTCCAAATGATGTTGCATCTCCACATAAAATTATAAATGAAAGGCTCTACTTCTCCATCAAAAAATTTATATTTATATTAGCTATTAAATGGGGTAAAAGAGAAAATACATTTATACCTATATGTAATGTTAGTTTATGTCACTTTTAAATTAAAAAAAGTTATAATTTAAGGCTAAGCAACGGAATTTGAGCAAGACACGTACCAATCCATGTGTACAGAAACGAATTAACCATGATAATTATTTTTGTCCATTTGGTATAAAATGCTAGGTATAATCCATGGATAAGAGGGGGGAGTATCTAGTTCGTAACTTTTTTTTTTATAACCATAGATAAATAGAAGCTGGTTGAGGATTAATTTTAACTTGCGAGCAAATGAAATCGAACCACTAAGTACTAACCTTCCACCCTTTTTTTTTTGTGACAAGGAGGGTCAACGGCCCCAACTAGAAAGCTACAATACCTAGGAAAGAAACACCAGAAAGGTTTTCCACCAACTAACCTCCACCTTTGACGAGAGGGTTCGTACCACAAATGGCCTAATGGGAGTTCGTAACTAATTAGGACGTACATGGATTTGATCGTTTGAGTTTTCACTTGAACAGTGCAGCAGATAGATGGGCCTTTGGGTTGGGTTTAAACTTTAAATTGTGCTTCTTTGTTGTGGTTTTTTGAAGGGACAATTAATGACAATATGATTAAACAATGTATGGTTGACTTCCTCCATTATTTAAATTAAGGAAATTTCAAAACCAATTAGTGCTTATTATAGTGGAATAGGTAGGCATAAGGCCAAAAAAATATGGACAATAATGGGGCTAACGTCTGTCTATGTAGTTGACTTACATAGAAGCCTGATATTAATGGCATGATCAACTTAATTGATTTAGCCAGATCAAAACATTCTTAGCTGCTTATAATCAATACTTCTGTTGGTTAAGCAATCACTTTTGGCCTTTTTGGAGTACTAAGAAAATCTGAGGAACAGTCTACTCAAACTCACAGATACGTTCAAACAAACATCAAAATTCAAAGCCTAAATTATAGATTTTCACTTCTTTTTTATTAAAAAAAATTACCGGAAAAATAAATCCGAATGAATGAGGATCTTGCTGATCTCCCTGTCTCTCCCTCATTTAGTTTTAAGCAATTACTAGTAATTAGTAGTGTATCCTAGTCTAGAAAGGTCGAGAAATTCAAGGGTGGTCTAGATGTGTGCTACACGTACTCATGGCAGTTAGAAAAGGACACCTACTCTCTGCTAGACCTCATAAAAAGAAGAAAATCGGCACCCTCTCCTCCACAATTCATTCATTGATATATCAAATACAACACACACGGACAAATAGAGAGAGGAGGTCACCCCAACAATTATTCCTTGAAGATGCGATCGAGAGAAAGAGAGAATGTAAATTGCTTATATTATTATAAAATAAAAAGAACCATTATTAATTTAATTACATCCCATGAGAATCGAGGAACAAGAGTGCATGAATATGAACCTGAACCACAACAAGTCCCACCCACGGCCAAAACAAAATAGACAGGGACTGCCCTGCAGTGCAGAAGCTAGTTAATGCCTTTCTGATACCGTCAAGACTCTCCCTCTACATCTGCACCGACACATTTTCCAACATCTCCTACCATCTCTGAACTCTTCTCTCTCTTTCTTTTGAAGCAATATTACTACTATATCTCATACGAGAAAATGCATGGTCCTCAACTTTGGCCCCCACCCTTTTATAATGAGGTGCATGCATTAAAATATAGATGAATTTACAATATGAAGGAAAATTAAATTATCAAATTTATCAATCAATCATTCAAAATCGCAGATTGCTCTCAGGATGCTTCAACTTATCAGTACTTTTTCTTTTTCCTTTTCCTGAATAAATTGTTTTGCTTTTTGGTCCATTACATCTTTCAATTCGTTCCTTATTTACATTGCCTTCCTACCAAAAATACAGACATAGAGCCTCCATCACGCATGCTAGGATGGCTGCTAGTTATCATTTTTTCTTTCTTTCTTTTTTTCGTGGGCAAAGAATAGATATAGAGGCAGAGCTAGCCATGCATGAATCGAGTTCCAGTGATAGAGAGAGATGCTACCTCTTTCCTGCTTAAAGTCATCACTGATGTCCACCTTACATTATCAGGCTTCCATTTAAAATAAATCTTCAACAAAAGAAAGCATAACCAATCCAAGTTTTTATTTTGTCTTCCTCAAATTATCAAAATTTGCATCATTGGTTCCCTCGGAATAAATTTGTCATAAGAGATGCATGATCGATCGCAATATATCTCTACATATGGAAGTGTATGAATTAAGTTTGTTGTTCATATGGAAATTGAAGTCTTCCATGTATCCACAAATTGATGATGAGGCCATACAATACAATAGAATACAAGACCTTATAAATATATAGTTGACTAAATATCATCACTGACTAAATATAGTTTACTTTGTTTTTTTTTTTTTTGAGAATTAAGCGTATTTTTCAGCCGACAATCATAGATTAATCCCTTTTGAGGTGGAGAGATCACCAAAGTAGGTATAACCTCTCCCAACAAAATATTTTTCATACACACAGTCTGGTTTGAACTCAAGACAGCATGGTTATAAGACTCAGCTATCTACCAATTATGCCGGACGTTGTTGATACTACATATAGTTGACTAAATATGCAGTCTGTCTACCAAAATCCAAAACCGAAATATCATCACTTTCCTTGTTCCACATTAATTAAAGGTGGTCACCTTGCCCAAGAGCCTTAGCTCAAGTGGCACTAAGTCTTTTTGAAGATTATATAATTCTAGAATCGAATTACTGAAGCCTCTTTACCTTCACTTATCCTTGGCTCCCTATACCATGTCCTAGACCTCATTTATAGCACCCAAAAAAGAAAAAAAAACCTGACAACGTTGATGTTTTTTGTTCTCTAGTAGAAGTATCTCATTTGAAATTTTAAGATGCGTCTTACAATCTCTAATCCAATGTTAGGCCAAAACACAAAAAAACAAAGAAATACTCTTATACATTGGATATCAGACTGCTGCCACTTTCCTACTTGATGCTGCCTACCTCTCTCTTACCATATAACAAATACAATATAATGTTTTAATCCAATGAACAAGGAATTCGATTCCCTCTTTATTAATCAATCTTTATTAATTGATTAAACTATTGCGAGTATTAAAATAAAGGGTTTGAATTATCTAAAGTGAGATGTGCACTTTAAAGAGTATGTTACAAAATTATAAGAGTTTAATTTTGATCCACTGTCAGTGTAAAGTTTCTTTACACTGTCACCCAATTATGTATTGCCAACTCATTAAAAGAGTTTAACTATTATAACAACTACCTCAAAAGTCTAACACTTTTAATGATGTGTCAGTACATGATTGGATAAAATTGTAAAGAAACTTTACACTGACAGTAGATTAAAATTAAATCCAAATTATAATCACTAATAAGAAAATCAAAGAAATGAATTATCATATATCCATAATTTGTTATGTATGTACTTGTATTTTATAAAAATTTAAACTCTTGATTTTCTTATAAACAGTTATAATTATACACTTTATTCTTTAAAATGTACCTCTTACTTGAGAGGATATAAATCCTAAAATAAACTCATCAACGGAGTTATCTATTGACTCATTTAATGTTAAGTTATTTTATGGTCCTTGCTTGGGTATCACCACACTCGAGTGTGAGAGTGTGAGACTAATATACATTGTTCAGGATATCGAAGTTGTCCCTTTCCATAAGTGTTTTTTCACTTACTCGAATCTTTGACATTGCAAAAGTCTCTTAACCACTAAGTTCAAGCTTGCTTAATACTTAAATCACTCTTTGTAGGTTAATGTTAAGTTATTTTATGCACTATTTACAATTTTAAACTATAAAAAAATGAATTAATTAATTTCAAATTTTAACGTATAAGATCAGAAAAAGAAATAGTTATAATTCCATAACTGAATCAATAAAATATAAATAATTATTGAATAACGTAAATCTCTTAGTATTATACCGGTCTCGGTTGTTGTTGACTGCCATGTCTTTTTCTAGTTATGTAATTTGTCCAGGCATGGGATCTCAGTTTTGAAGCTTGTACATGTAAACCAGCATTAATAATAATAATAATAATAATAATAATAATAATAATAATAATAATAATGCAGTACTAAAAATACAGTGCACAATCAGAATTGAGAGATAACCGACTGTTGGTAACTGTCTACTTCATATATGCTTCTGGATTTAGAAGGTTGATCCATATTCATTAATTCTTCATGTCATTAAAAGCCAGCTGGAGTTGGCTATCCTATAACAAATACTAGCTTGTACTGATCTTTCCCTGATTTTTGACCAGGTATAATTTTTTAAAAAATATATAACATAAGTTAGGCAAAGACCGAAGTTTAATTAACTTCGGGAAGCGGACAAAAGATTAAATATTAATTGGCCAATTGGTTCATGGCATTATCAAAAGCTAAATCCCAGAAAAGTAATTAATAAGCAGCTCAATAATTGAATTTATTTATCATAAAGAGTTGAAATATTCTAAATTCTCTTAATAAATCTATTTAATTAATAATCCTCCTAATACTTAAAAAATTTATATTTTTTGGGTTCTTAAAATACTAAATATTTCCTCATTTTTATTAAATATTTTTTGTTTAAAGTAATCAAAAAAATTTATGCTAATTATTTAGGAAGATTTAACCTTATTCTAAAGAGCTTTAGGTTCGATGAGAAAAATTATGAATTATTTCCTTCTGTAACTTTCGGTACTTGAAAGAAAATTTCCCTAAATTATATGAATAAGGACTTAAGTCCTCGGTCGACTTTGGGACAAACTTCAAAATATAATATATAAGAAAGGTATTTTTGCTGGCAGAAATAATGGTAGCATAGATTGTGCAGTCAGTATGAAAACTACAACATGATCTTCCAAATGACAGTCTTGGACTTATACGTGTGTGTGTGTGTGTGTATGCATAGCAAACTCAAAATGGGAAAAAAAAATTAAAAAAGGAGGGGAAAAAATATAGGCGTAACATCTATCAATAATACTAAAAGGAGGGTGGTGAAGCAAAGTGAGTTATGCAGTATTTATTACACACCAGACATGGAAAGAGACCGAAGCTAAATGGGCAATGGGACAGTCCATTATTAAATGGCTAAATCGACAAAGAGGAGATCCTAATAATGTTCTGGCTTTCTCATTTTCTTCAGTGTCTTTATATTTCCCACGACTTTTATTCTTTTTTCTATTTATCTTGTTTGTCTTCTTCAATAAATTTGGCTGGAATTAAATTATTCTATCAATATTATTTCTTTACTAGCTAACACATCTCGTGTTATGTTTCATCCCTTTTTTCTTTAGCCCTTTGTTTGGGAATTTAAATGAGAGGGGAAGAGTAAAAAGGAAAAAGAGAAGAAAAAAAAGGTACTAAGTTTCACTTTATATAAATGTGTTCAAAAAATGTTAATTTGAAAATTATTAAAGGAGATTTTTATGAGTTTAAATTTGACATTATCATCTATTTATATGTCAGCATATCATTAAAAGAGTTGGAATATTTAGGTAGTTGTTATGATAATAATGATACTCTTTTAATGATGTAACAATACATGATTAAATGATAATGTAAAAAAATTTTACAATATAGTAGATCAAAGTTAAATCATATTTTTATTTCTCCTCACTTCTTGCCAATATGAAAACAAATGATTTTTTTTTTTGGTACCTCACCCTGCTGGGGCCCGTGGAGACCTCACCACTAGGGTGGGACCTAGGAGCAACCCTTGAAGTGGGTCCCAAGGGAGGGGAAGGGGGAAAAGGAAAGGAGAAATATGTGTACACTCATTAAGGATTAAATCCTGCACCGCACCTAACACTAATATCAAATGTTTCTTACCAAGTGAGTTAAGCTCACGGAACGAAAACGAATGAATTTGACTGTGAATGAGGGGAATTGGTCCCCCTTTTATTTCCTTTTCCTCCTACTAAAAAAATACTTTGAAAAACTATATAAATGTCTCTTTCGTTCCGTTTTCTTTACTCTCTTTTTTTCATTCTCCTTTATTCAATATGTTTCTATGAACTTATTTTGATTAATTAATAGTCGTATAACTTAACGGCATATTCCCAATTTTTTAAGACTTGGATTCAAACCCTATATTAGAACTTGTAATTATTATATTATAAATTTATCCTAATAAAAAATAGTGATATCATTTTCTTAAGAAAAGAACTTATAAATTACGTTATAAATATTAATTATCTACTAACATTTTTTTATGTAAATTTATCTTAATTAGTTTGATCAGGTAGCCATCATGTTTTTATTAGATTGATGCGTTTGTAGGATCTTAAAAAAAAGAAGAAGAAAAGAAAATTAGCTGTGAGGCAATTTTAGTGGTCCTTCGGCATTCAAGTGTATATATGTTAGAAGAGAAATACAAATGGGAATGACTAACTCAATCATTGTTAGTGTCCCTGTCTATATTTATACTGTTAAATAAGAGTCAGTACAGGAAAGATAGACTTAGCCCAATATCTATTCTCTAACACTCCCGTGAAGATGTCTGCAAGTTGTTCTCTAGTCCACACATGTCCAGTAACAATATGTCCATGTTGAATCTTTTCATGCACAAAAGGACAATCAACTTCAATATGCTTTGTTCTTTCATGAAAAATAAGGTTAGAGGCAATATGAATGACAACTTGATTGTCACGCCACAATTTCGTAGGCATTATACTCTTAAAATTCAATTTCATCAAGAATTGATGTATCCACACTAATTGACATGTAGCTTGGGCCATGGCTCAATACTTTGACACTGCACTAGACCGAGCAACAAAACTTCGCTTCTTACTTCTCCAGGATATAAGGTTTCCCCCAACATTAACACAGTAACTAGAAGTTGATCTTCTATATATAGGATATCCAGCCCAGTCAGTATCACAGAAAACCTTCTATTATAGTATGACCATGATCACTATACAGGACACCATGACCTAGAGCTCCTTTTAGATACTTCAATATGTGAAGAATAGCCTCCCAATGAGTGGTTCATGGAGATGACATAAACTGACTAACCACACTAACAATTCGGCAATATTAGGACGAGTGACTGTAAGGTAGTTAAGCTTACCCACTAGTTTTCTGTATTGTTCAGGATCAAGGATAATATCTCCATCATCTACTAAGAGTTTGACATTAGAAACCATAGGAGTTTCAGCAGATTTAGCTCCAATCAAACTTGTTTCTTTGAGTAAATCAAAATCATACTATCTCTGTTTCAAAAAAATAACCTTTTTACTATGCACCACCTCAATACCTAAGAAATACTTCAATGCACCTAGATCCTTAGTCTGAAATTGTGTTTGAAGAAATTCCTTGAGTTTTCTGATCCCAACTTCATCACTTCCAGTAATAATAATGTCATCTACATACACCACTTGAAAGATACTACGACCCTGAGAACGTTGGAAGAAGACTAAGTGATAAAAATTGCTTCTCTGAAGTCCAAATTGTAAAACAACTTGACTAAATCATCCAAACCATGCTCATGGGGCTTGTTTAAGGCCATACAATGATTTCTTTAGTCTGCACACTTTACCACTGTCCCCTTAAGCAACAAAGTTAGGTGTTACACCTTTTCTTTCAAATCACTGTGATGCAAAGACCAATGGTGGCTAGCTGCAAGAGAGATAAACAAGTAAACATAAACAAGTTTAGTAACTGGAGAAAAGGTGTCAGAGTAATCAATGTCATAAACTTGAGCATAACCCTTAGCATCTAGATGGACTTTCAAGCAGGCCACAAAACCATCAACGTTGACTTTCATAGTATAAACCCATTTACAACCAATCGCCTGTTTATCAGCAAGTTTAGAAACCAAATCCCAAGTTTGATTTTGTTCGAGGGCGTGTATCTCATCCAGCATAGCCATGCACCACCCTTCATGAGATAGGGCCTCAGGAATAGTAGTAGAGAAATAGTGAGAGAGTCGATAAAAGGTACAAAGGACTTAGCAGAGCTAGATTAGGCATGGCAATTTTATTACCTCGGCGGGTACCCCCAGGTAATACCCGTTATGGGGCAGGGTTTTGGGGGACAATTTTCCCCCGCGGGGGAGTGGAGATGGATTTTTTAACACCTATTTATTAAATAGAGTGAGGGCACGCGTTGTTTTCCCCGTACCCCGCGAGTACCCGATATATGAAATTATTAAAATACTCCTAATTAGTGTTTTGATTTTGGTGCTAATTATTCTTGCTGGATTTAATGTTTGAAATTTTAGTATTTTAATTGTGTTGAATTATCATGATATTACTAGATTGTGTTTAGATTTAGCTTTTGGAATCTACTTCAAGAAATTTTTATTTTTATTTGAAGTATTTAAAGTTGTTGAACTAAGTTAGTTTGTAATAGACAAATTACGAGAAGTTGTGATATTAGATAGTTTCATTTATTCTTTTTCTGTTAATAAAAAAATTAGAATTTTTAATGATTTAGATATTCATGGATACCCGTCTACCTGTGAAAAAAAATTAGAGATAGGTACTCGTACGGGTATGGGATAGGGGCAGGTGTGGATATTCATCCGCGGGGTGGGGGATGGGGTTCTACTTCTCGCCCTTGTCCCGCCCTATTGCTATCCCTAAGCTAGATAAACCATCATAAGAGACAAAGGTACAAAAAGGATAGGTACAATTATGCTTACCTTTCAAAAGAGCAATCAAGAGTACAAGTCTAGGATTAGGTGGAGCAGGATCTGAAAAGGAAAAAGGTAGCAAGTGATGAATCTGTGAGGCCTGGAGTAGTAGTACTAGGCACAGTAGATTGCTTACTGTAACATCCACTCTTAGTCAAAATTAAATTATGTGTTATGCAATTTTTTATAAGCTTATATGTATGTTGAGGAAATTTTTAGCATTTGTTTATATGTTTCCTTTAATTTCTCAGGGAAAAAGAAAATTTCTAGAGATTTTTCTAAACATAACTAGTTAGAATGAAACAAGATTCTTTTCACATTGAACTAGATTCTTTTCACACTAAACTAGAATCTAATCAGATTCTTTTCACATTAGTCAATTTAGTAAACTACTAGGTGTTAGTTTTCTATTGGTTAGTAGTTAATGAGCTTGTTAGGAGTTAGTTTCCTATTGGTTAGTCAAGACTCCAAGTAATGATTAGATTAGTGTTAAAATCTTATTGGTTAGCATTTAGTGTTAGAATCATATTAGTTAGCATTTAATGATAGTAAAACTGTTAAAATTCTATTGGTTGGCAATTAATAAGCTTCTTGAAGTGTTAGTTTTCTATTAGTTGATTCTTTAAGTAATGATTAGTGATAAATTAGCCAATATAAACAAGACAAGTCTAGGATAAATGTTGGTTTCTAATTGGCTAGTTAAAGGTAATTTATTATTCACCAAAAAAAAAAGTTAAAGATAAGTTAGTGACTAAACCTAACACTTGTCCAATTCTAAGTAATTCTAGATAGACTAATGATTAAGGTTATGACTAAGCCTAACATTTGTCTAATTCTAAGAGATTCTAGTAAAATAAGCATAATAATTATTAGATTAGAATTTCTATAAATACACTAGTTCAATTGTAATTGGTTAGAAACCCATGATGTAAGCATGATAATCATTAAAAATCCACTAGTCCACTTTTAACTGGTTAGAAACTTAATAGGTGGACAATGACATAACCATAGTGACATAAGCGTACCTTGGTAAGTAATTAAACTAGCTAGAGTTAACCTAACCTAAGTTAAATATTAAATACGGTTTAAACTCTTGCCTAGCCTATAAATAAACCTACACACCCCATAAGCTAGCCATATTCAAAGAGTTAGAGTAGTCTTCTACTAGAGTCTTGAGAGAGAAAAAGAGAGAAACCAAGAAGAGTAAGGAAATTCTTATAAAATCAAGAGAGAAGAAAGGTAGGATTCGACCAAAGAAAGGGATAAAAGGAAGAAACTATCTAGTCTTCATCAAACATAGAAGTTTGGACCAAGAGGTAGGCGTAACAACATTTTTTTTACTATTTTCTTACCAGAAAGTCTCTTTTCAACACCTTTTTCTTTATATGAAAAACTCATAACTATAGTTATGTGTTTTTACACTAGTAGCTTCTAATAGATTTGTTTAGTTGCTAAAAATAATAGTTAATATTAGATTCTTAGATATGTAGAAACAAGTCTAAAACAAGTCTCATAAGAAAAAGATCTAGATCAACTCTACTTTGTTCGTTTAAACTCTCGGTCATATAATGAATAAATGGTATTTCCATGTTTTAAAAGGTATAGATATGTTGTTTTAACATCTAGATAATTTAGAATTATAATTCTTCCTATAGGTGTTTTGGTTTGATTATGTTGTCTAGGTTACGGTAGTTTCTCATGGAACCAAAAGTTAAAGGACTTAAGAAATGATTTAAGACTTTGAATTAAATAAGAACTTTAATGTTATCTATAATTTAGAATTATAATTATTCTCATATGTGTTTTAGTTTGACTATGTTGTCTAGGTTACGGTAGTTTCTCATGGAACCAAAAGTTAAAGTACTTAAGAAATGATTTAAGACTTTGAATTAAATAAGAACTTTAATGTTATCTATAATTTAGAATTATAATTCTTCCCATATGTGTTTTGGTTTGACTATGTTGTCTAGGTTACGGTAGTTTCTCATGGAACCAAAAGTTAAAGGACTTAAGAAATGATTTAAGACTTTGAATTAAATAAGAACTTTAATGTTACATTTTCCTGGATTATAAATTTTGGACCTTGGACTTGAAACTATAATACTTATGCTTGATTTATGGACCTTGAACTTAGAAGTGAAAGTTTTATATGGATGTTTGCAAGTGAAATAAAGAGATATGATCCTCAAAAGGGGGTGATCTCGGGAGAATGACCTTCGGTATGGGAGGCAATCTCAATGAACTGAGAAATTATCCTTAATAAGGAAGGTGATCTCATGGTTGCCTGATTCTCCGGTATTTGGATCCAATCTAAGTGATGGCCTAGCTAAGGAAAGAGCTCTCGTTATAAGCAATCTTGTTTTATATATAATGGTGAAAGGGGAACCCCAATTAAGATTAAAAAGATTAAATAGGGTAAAGTTCATATTGAAATTTTGCTTTTACAATTATGTATCGTATTATGGTCATGAAAATATTTATTCTATAGCTTGATATAGCTAGAGGCATCATATGATATTTTACTATATTTTTAATTGTTGTTAGTATCTATTGGGAATTACAAATTCTCATTATTTCCATTATGTGTCCATATAATAAGTCTTAGGACAACCAACTATGCAAATTTTAGTAAAGATAAAGGTCATCTAGGTCGACATTCTTATGCTAGGAAGTCATGTTCGTGTAGATCATATTATGGACACTAAAGATGACTTAATGTAGCAAAATTACATGTGTATGTAAATGTAAGGAACTTGGAGAATCACCATGTAGGGTTTTGCGTAAAAGCCCACAATTTTGTATACCAAGTGGGTGATGCCCAGTTTGATAAATCATGTTTAATGAATGACTAGTTAAATACTTTTGACACTATCTTACTTTGTATATTAGTTTTTTTCTTCTTATTTTACTGTTGTCATATTAACCAATTATTAAATTCTCATAAAATAATTCATTAAAAGTAGTAATAAATCTAGGAGTATTACACTTACTCTGTCAAACATAATGGTTGGGCAAAGGAGCAACAGGAAGGGGTTGAGGCCAAGAAGACACCGAAATAATAGAATCTACAGAAGTAGACAAAACAAAAGAAGTATGAGGATGTACATGAAAATGATATACCAAGAAATCATTGTCATCACTTGTGGCAGACGATGATAAGGGCTCTGAAGAGAAGGGGGTAGACTCAAAGAATGTCACATTTAGAGACAAGATATCGACGCAAATCAAGAGTCACATCTATAGCCTTTTTGATTGCTAGAGTAGCCAAGAAAGATACATTTGAAAGAACGAGATCCAACTTAAAGACCTAAGACCGAACATCCTGAACAAAACAAGCCCAACCAAAAATTCTAGGAGGAAAAACAAATAAAGATTGAGAAGGGAATAAAAGAATATAAGGGATTTGACCATTAAGTATAGAAGAAGGGAGTCGATTAATCAAGTAACAAGTTGTAGAAACAAAATCTACCCAAAATTGTTTACATTTGAAACAAAAGGACATAGGCAACTCCAAGTAGGTGTCGACTATTTCTTTCAACCACCCCATTTTGATGAAGGCTGACAATACACAAGATGTTTCATAAATGATGTCATGCTCTATTATAAAGGACTTAAAAGATGTGGGAAAATATTCTACATTATCACTGTGAAGAGTACAAATTGGAACATTAAATTGTGTTTGAATTTCATCACAAAAAGCATGAAACATTGTAAATAACTCAAAACTATTTTTCATAAAATAAATCCATTTAACAGGAGAGTAATCATCAACAAATTAACATAATAACAAAAACTAGACTTAGACTCAATGAGATAAAGCCCCCAAATGTCAAAATGAACAACTACAAAAAATGGGATGCAACCCGTTTATTAACTCTAGGAGGATAAGTTCCTCGATGGTGTTTGGAAAATTGATATGACTCACAATTCAAAACAAAAGAAGACTCTTAAGTGGGAAAACACTTCTTCAAAATCTTCAAGAGTGGATGTCCAAGGCGACAATAAAGTTGAAACGGAGAAATGGAAGTGGAACAAGTAATCAATTGTGGCTCATGAGTTTCAAACTCCAAAACATATAACCCATGAAATTCATGGCCCTTACCAATCACCTTCTTTGACCCAAGATCCTGAAACAAGCAATATGTAGGGAAAAAGTGAACACTATATTTCACAGTGTCTGTAAGTTTGATGACCGAAAGAAGATTAAATGGCAAGTGAGGTAGACATAAGACAAATTGTAAAGGAAGAGAATGTGAAGGATATGCAGTGACACTCCCTATAACAAGAGTTGATGAACCATTAGCAAGTGTAACACTGGGTAAAGTAAAGGAAAACTGAAATGAAGAATGTGTTACTAATCATCTGATCAGTTGCAGTTGAATCAATGTCCTGGTTGCGAGAGGAAGAAGTGAGACAAGCAGTGGGATTACCTGACTGAACAATAGTAGTAGTTGATGAAGTGCCATTACCGTATGAGGCATGGAATAGAGTATGAACAACAAATTTAGCATTAAACATAGTGATGGTTTTAAGACCCTGTGTCAGAGGAGCTGAGATGGGTGAAGGCAAGATACTCTCTTAAGTGGCTGCATGAGCATAACGAAGGCCTTGATGTTGTTGTGTAGGTTTCACATCCAATTTCTAACAATTCCTCTTAATATGTCCTTCCTCACCCCAAAAATAACAAAAATATGGTGTACTATCACGACCACCACCTCTGCCTCAACCACTACGTCCTCCACCTTAACCTGGTCTACCACCACCTTTACTAACCAAAGCAACAGAGGCTTTAAGGGAAGGTTCAGAATGCATCTCAGGATGAGTACGTGTATGAGACGACAATACACATTTGAAAGTGTCCCATGCTCTGAACTTGTTAGAATCTAATCACGAGCAGCACTGAGCTCAGGGTGTACGCTAGATAAGAAACTCACAACTGCTAAGTGTTCCTGCTATAGACGCATTTGTTTAACATCATCAGAAATAAGATGAATGACATTCAATGTTTTATATGTTTGCTTCAACTAAGAAAATTATGATTAGAGAGAGTTTTCCTTTTGTACTAGTCTATGAAACTCTTGTGTCACTTCATAAATACAAGATAGGTTTGCTTTCCCAGAATAAATAAACTTTATGTACTCCCATAATTCTTTCACAGTATCGCAATGAGAAACCACATGTTTAATAGACGTATCTAAGGTTTTACGAATCATACCAAACAATCAGTTATCCTCTTGTAACCATTTGTCTCATGTAGCTCGAGGGTCATCTGTCAAGTGATCTTCTTTCTCAATCCCAATAAGAATCATCTTGATAGTCTTATGTCACTCAACATAATGTTTCCCATCAAACTTCTCATTGATAATTTGAACCAAAGTAACCTCAGGCATAATAGTAGGTTTCTTGAAGATCTCAGACTCATCAGAACTACTAGAACTCGAAGTTGAACCACCATCCGCATCTCAAAATAATGAATAAACAGGCGCAAAAAAATCAAGAACTTCACCACCAAAACACCAAAAGGGGTAGAGAAATACATTGAACAAGACAAAATACTATCAAAGTTGCTAGAATCCACCAAGGCACACCTTTCTAGCTTCAACCCACCTTGCAGAAGGCAAAAATGTTGTTTTGTTCGAAGAAAATACCCCAAATAGTGCCAAAATCACACCTTAGCCAATTGAAAGTGTGTCAACTTGGGACAAACCTCACCCCTAGAGTTGCGACTCCCCTAGTTGCACGTTTCTGGCCAGCGGTGACACCCCTAGTCACCGGCAACACCACCCACAACACCGTTGGACGCGAATAAGGTTGTCAAAATAGGTCAAATACATCATGTCACCCCGTTTCTCCATCAAAATTACGTGAGCCAAGCTTCAATGTTATTGATCAGTTTAAATCAATTCATTTTTAGCCTTGCCCATTTAGCTCGTGGGTTAAACATGCCAAACTCATTTATTCATGGGCTGCCCTGTTTACCTATATAAATACTTTCTTTTTGTTTTTTTTTAAATGTGGATGTATGCATTTGTTGTTACTATGTGTGTTGTCATTTTGTTATGTTAATGTTTCGTTATTTCTAATGTGTTGTTGACGCTACGTGAAGTGTGGATGCATGAATTTTTTTTTGCTTTTTTTTGCTACTCTGAATGCATAAATTTATCAATTTACTACTTTAGAAATTGTATGATCTTGAAGATTATTGTTATTGGCCATATTTTGATTTATTGAAAAATATCTCTAAGTCTTTATTTACTTGTAACTTTATTGAAAATTATTGGACGTGTTTATTTAAAGAATTAAAATTTTTTATTTTTTTAAAGATAGCAACCCGTTTAGGCTCACGAGTTGACCTTATACGGGTTGGGATGACAAGATGTCAGTCCTTTTAAATTAACTCATTTTCCCAAGTTGTTTAAACTTGACTTGTGACAAGTTGAGCTTAAACGGTAGAGAAAATAGCCCAAATAGCCCAAAAATATCCCCAGCGGTAGAGAAAAAAATATTAATCCTTTGGGAGAGAAAATCGATCAAATTTAATAGAGAAACAATGGGGTTTTTTTTCATTTTTCATCTTTTTACGATGAGTAGGAGCTAGGTTTTTCTTTGTAACCTAAGCTCTTGATACCATGTTAGAAGAGAACTAAAAATGAGAATGACTAACACAACCATTGTTAGTCTCCCTATCTATATTATACTGTTAATTAAGAGTCATTACATGAAAGATAGACCCAACCCAATATCACCTTATATCTATTCTCTAACAATATGATATTCAATGTAATTGTTTCGAGGTTTAATGATTGATTTGTTTAGCCCATGAAAAAAAAATGGAGAAAAAGTCGTTGGAAGAAATCAAAAGACAATTTCTTTTAGTATATTAGAGGTGCAAGCATCTCAATAAAGGAAGTAAGTAAGTGCCTTGATGAAGGATCAAACTTTTATCATTATTATCACACTTAATCTTAAAGACCAAGAGAAGATAAAGAAGAAAGAAAATGGGTTGACGTGATGTTTAATTTCTCTCCTTTGAATGAGGAGAGAAAAGGGCAAAGAAAGGAAAAATGGGTGTGGGACTCACCAAAATCTATTCTTCCCTCTTATGAGAAGAAAATTGGGGAGAGAAGGTAGTGATGTTGTAAAATTATAATTTTACTCATCTTATTCTATTTTCTTATCATGTTATCTTAAATAAATAAGTCATTTTGTGTAATTACATTTTCTTTCCTTTCACTTTTCTACCTAACCAAATAATAGAAAAAGTTCGTAATCATTTTCTTTCTCTCATTTTTCTCTTCACCCAAACATATTACGTTTTCTCTTCATTTTCTCTTTATTTTCTCTTCTTTCCATGTTCTTCCCCCCCTTTTTGTCTCCTTTCATTTTATCTCCTCATCCAAACAAAGCATTAATGATAATTATAATTATTAGTTAAGTAATAATATTTATATATATTTATATTAAAATATTTTTATATAATCTTTGTAAGTCATTAAACCATACTTTTAGTTTTATTATAATTGGAGATCTTTATAATTCAAGTTGCACAAAGTTTTTTTTGAATATTGCTCGATTCTGAAATAGAATCTCACTAGTTATTTGTAACAGAAAAGTATGCACATATTTAACATAACAGTAATACTATATCCTACGAAAATGATTTATAAGAAAGGCCACGAATGATGTGACACTTTACTTCTCTATCCAAATATACCGATGCGCTGATGCACGTGGTTAACCTTCTCACCCAAACACAGTCGCACTGTTGTTTTATGTTATTTGTAACCTAATTTGTGCTATTTATCTTTTTTCTTAGCATAATATATGTAATTATTATTTTTACAAATTATTTCATTAATAATAGATATTAAAAGAAATATATATATATATATATATATATATATATATATATATATATCTATCTATATATATGTGTGTGTGTGTGTGTGTGTGTGGACGGATGTGCAACAATTCAGACAGAATAGATTTAAACACCGAGAAAATTTATAAGTAAATTATATTGAACTTTTTTACAGTTTCATGGAATTACATTGGTCTCTTATAATTTAAAAAATTACAATTAAACTCATAATTTTAAATTCTTAACTGACAAAATGTCTTCTTGTACTTATCCTCGCTTAGATTCCTAATGAACCGACTTAGGGTAAATAAGGTGAGTTGAGCTGGTATGCCAATGATGGATTAATGCTTAATTGGGTTAAAGACTATATAAAATAGGCTGGCCCATGGAATAGACAAAAGAATATTAATTTATTTCTATTATATAATTAAAAATTTGTTTTTATTTTATAAATTTTTTCAATATATTTAAAAATCTTATATATTTTTTAAATTTTTAATTAAATTTGTAAAAAAATTAGTGAATAATTGCAAAATATTTAAGATTTTCTTAAGATTCATTTAATTTTGAGTAAACATTTATTTTGATCTTCCAAAGATACAAGTGATATCAATTTAGTCTTCTAATAATTCTTTACATCAAATTGATCCTTTTGGATGATCAATTTGATGTAAAAAGTAACATTGAATGACTAATTTGATGTCAAAAGATGACATTGAAGGACCAATTTGATGTCAAAAATTGATATTAAATGATCATTTTAATGTATTTATCATTAGAGGACTTAACTAATGACACTTGTATCTTTGAAAGATCAAAATGAGTGTTTGCTCTTTACTTTTTAATGTGTCAGTCCATAAGAAATTAAGTTAGACTACAAATTTTAATAATAATATTTCATGTACAGGTGAAAAATACAAATAGAATAAAGTAAATGTAACTTTTAATTAAAACTAGATGAGAGATTAATGTAACTTTATCATTCTTCAAAAATATTGATGTAATTTTATTAAATTTTATCTTATTTATTGTTATGTATATTCTACATATTTGATTGTAGACTAATTTACAGCAAACTAGCTGGCTACCGTGGGATATGATCAAATTCAACAATAGCATTTCAAATACTTGAAAAAACGTTTCTTTTCCTCTTTTTTTTTTTTAAAAAAAATCAACAAATAAACAACCGTAATTAGAATCTCTGATGTGGCAAAAACAAAGACATACCATCATGCATAATGACACTATTTTTAATTATGTATTTTATATTTTTTTACGACAAAATTTGTGCTCATTTTTGTTAATTATCAATTATTTTATACTAATAATTTTAGCATATTCTAATAATTTAATTTTTATATAATAATAAAATATTAATAAGATAAATAAAAGCCATATTTCATGTAAAAAATAATGAACAAATGTAATATATATATTACAACTAATACATATAAAAATTCGCCCCCTTCATTTGTTGTGTTCTTCTAGGTGTGTTTGTGACAAAGTGGAGTGGTCACCTTTTCTTTTTGTAAGATCATGAGGTGTCCCAACTTCCTTTGAATCTGAGACTAACGGGTGTCGGCTTTTGATTTGTGAATAAAATACACACATCTTGTACTTATTTTGTTAAGAAATTTGATTTGATTTTTCACTAATCATATTTTGTCTTATTATCATATCTTCCTTTCATTCCCTTTTGGTTTGTATTTGATGCATTTCAGGTCAAATGATTAAGATCTTCAACTAGTTTGATGGAAAATCAAGAAGGACTTCTTTGTTGGCAGCTTAATCTGACCTTCGTGCATTAAAACAACCATAACTTGAACTCGAGAGGTCAAAATCAAGTGATTCTAAATGCATTGGAAATCTAAGGCACAACGCTACAACTTTTCTGTTCAAAGGAAATGTCATTTCCATAATCTAGAGGGTCGAAACCAATTCACCATGCATCCCACGGCCTGGTCGTGTGAATAAAATCTATAGCATGACCTGGTCGTGCAATTCATGCCCCAAACAGTGTGTCATATGACCTAACTGTGTGCACACCTAGACTGGCAGTGTGAATCGTAGAGGGCAACGAAAGCCCATGGATGTTGGGCTCTTTCACTTAAGTGATCATAAGGATTGACCTATGAACATTAGAGAGTGTAAAAGGGAAACTTAAAAATATTCAACGAGGCTGAAAAACAAGATCTAAGAGAAGAAGCAAGGTGAAAGGCAAGGTTAAAGAGAAATATCATCCATTGAGATGATTCTACAAAAGTTTGGGCTGAATTCACACTCCTTTCCTCCACCTAAGTGATCTTGAGGGTTCCAATTGACCTAGGAACATTAGAGAGTATAAAAGTGAAAGTTAAAAACATTCAATAGGAGACTGAAATCTAGATCTCAAAGTGAGAAAAAGGAGACCAAACAAGGATTGACGATTGGAGATCAACTCTTGAAGATTTTTGCAGAAGATTTGGTGAAACTCACACCTTCTTCCTATCTCTTGCCGGTTCTAATGAGATTTTGTATCTTCTCGATTTCCTATGCTTGTATTTTGAACATGAGTAGCTAAATATCTTGTATAAGTTAGGGATATAGCTCTTATGTGATTATATCACAATGTATGGAACCTATTTTTATATAGTTAATGGAAGATTATTGATTTAGGTTCAATTATGGTATCCTTAATGTATGCGTATGTTTGCACCATATTTACATGATTCAAGACATTTAAATGAATGTTCGAAAGATGAAGTTTAATGTTGAAAAATCTGGAACATGAACTTAGGAAATAAGACCTAAAAATAAGGCTTAGTCCTTCAAGGAACTAATGAATTTCACAAAGGTTAATGTGTTTTAATTTAGTATCATGAAAATATGTATCATTTTAATTCTAATATGTTTATTGTATCTCGAAAGAGAACATTAAATACTTTTAGAAAATCATTAGCAAGAATGTTCTAACCTTTGTTATAGAAAATAGTGAGTGAAAGAGAGGGTGAAATATATTGACAAGTTATAAATCAAAACCAATCTAGCACTAACTTTATCACAAAATTAACAATTAGACTTAAAGTTTCTAGCAGGTAGATACCCATAAAATTTGACATTAATATAAACTTTTTTATTTTATCTATTATCAAGAATCAACTCTCCCAAAAGCTTAAGCTATTAGGTGAAGAGACATGAATTGTTTTATATTTCTAACACACCCCCTCATGCAAGAACTATTTGGGCTTAAAGCGTGAGCAATGCACATGCTATAGAGACTCTGATACCATGTTAATAACCAACTCTCCCAAAAGCTTAAGTTATTAAGTAAAGACATATGAATGATTTTATATCTCTAACATCTATCATAGATATATTTTAAGATTAATCTAATATATACTTTTCAATTTTTTTTAAAATGAAATGTTTAATTTCTATATTTGTTCAAAATCTAATATGCAAGATTAACATAACTAATGTTTTAAAAATCACTTCGATCGAGCGAATCGGACCAATTGAATTGGTTAAACCATTAACCGGACCTCTTATCAATTCAGATTAAATCTAAAAATGTGATTCAACCGTCTAAAACTAATTAAATAACCGGCTGGTTTGTCTATGCAAAAGCATAAAATTTATTTTATATATTGCTATTTAGTTGTAGCTCATAAAACTACTTTTTCTCTCTTATTAAACCGAAACCAACCCTGATATTCGCACATCATTGATGTTCATATGACTTTTACATTATTTCAATGAGCATATGAATCGATTTTAATTTCTACACAAAAAATAATCACATTCTGAGTGGATACTGCATTCCTTGTGCACGAAAGTGATGTAAAATTATTTGCATGAATCATTACCTATTAAACCGAGTTTTCCAATATACATTAAAAACGGCATTCTTTTCCTTTCCCGGTCCCAGCATTCCCTGCCAGCCGTGTGCACTACTAAAACTACCTTTTTTATTTATTTATTTATCATATTGCGATTACCCTACTCTCTCCTCCTTCTTCCTCTTGCCCTTCCCTTTCTCTCACTACACCTTTCGATTCCAAACAAGCCTTTCATCAATCTCTCTCTCTCTCTCTCTCTCTCTCTCTAAATCTCTATACATACAAGGTCCTCTCAAGTTTTACTGTTGTGATATTATACATAGCTACCTATCTCTAAGCAAGAAGGGCCGGGGTTTGGAAAGAGAATAAAAAGGCTTTGCTTTCTTCAACTTTGGAACAAATTGCAAGAGAGCTATTTAATTACCTTCTTCTATCTCCTTCTCTTTGTCCTTCCCACACCTTCTTTCGTATCCTTCTTTGGGTAAAGAAGCTTGAGAGACATGTCGAGCAGCAGCATCGATGTTGCCCCTGAGCAACTCTGCTACATCCCCTGCAACTTTTGCAACATTGTTCTTGCGGTATTTTTAATTTGAGAACTCGTTATAATTTAGTAGGAGATCTGCTTTTCATCTCTTGCATGCTAACCTCCTTATTTCAAATATCTTGCTATTAATGTTGTACTGTACATACATATATACTTGGCTGTTTCTTTTGCTTGTTTGGTTTATTTCTCCTGGACATATCCAAGGAGTAAAGAACTCATTTAGATCCTGAAAAGGAAGCTATGTTGTGTGTGTGTGCTTTTGTGAACCAGTGGATGTATTATTTTGACTGCAATTCTATAATATTTTATTTCTCTTTCTTTCTGGGCTTCCTTGTTTTTCTTACAGTCAGGTCTCCATCGCTGGACTTTTTCTTTCCCCTTCTTTTACAGTCAAAGAAAAGTCATACTCATACCTGAAGGTCCTCAAGGCCACGCATACACAGACACACACACTTTCTCTTTCTCCGTCTCAGCAAGGCATAGAAGAAAGAGAAGAAAGACCTAGTGTGGGTGTGCCTAATTGTATCACTGTGCTAGCTGTTATGGTACATATGGTGGTGTCCTCTTGAAAACGCCAAAACAGGCATTATGTGATAAAACTACTGATAAGACAAGTCGTCTCCACCCTTTAATTTCCTATCTCTCAGCCTGTGACTTAAATTACCTTTCCCTTGTACTAAACTAAAGTACTGCACTACACATATAGGTGCTGTCTCAAATTGGCTTCTTTGGTTGAGTAGGAAAATGAAAATGTAAATCTCTTAACAATACCCATTTCTAACAGATAAGGAAACCCTGGATCGTTTCAGCTTTCAATTTTAGGGTTTTCTTTCTTTTTCAAGTAAACCAAGCTGCACCGTCTTCCTAAGAACCCCCATTTCTATTCTTCTTCTGATTTATCTCCTTTTCTTTTCTGAGATCAGATCATCCCAAATATGAAATCATTATGTGATCTGGGTTTTTGATTTTCTGGGCTTCATAGCAATTTTCTTTGTGTACTGACTTAGCAGATCATATATACATAGTAGAGAAAAGAATAATGATTGAAATGCTTGGTAATATTAATTTATGCAGGTGAGTGTTCCATGCAGTAGCCTCTTTGACATTGTGACCGTTCGATGTGGGCACTGCACCAATCTGTGGTCCGTGAACATGGCCGCCGCTTTTCAGTCACTGTCATGGCAAGATGTTCAGGTGTTATATATTGCGCGCGCACACACATTTCCAACACAGTTTCAGCTTATAATATGCTCTTTTATGGGGGAAAGGTTTCAGTTTGATGAACTAATAAACAAAAATAAATAACTCAGTAGTAGTAATAAATAAATTCATAGCCTATTTGGTTTCTGAATCCTAGGGTTTCTGGGAGTTATTCTTTTTGAGAAAATCGAAGTCTCTCAGGCAGGTTCTGGTTTCTTGTGTGCTAGTATTTCAAAGCATGTCTGTTATTTCTACATGTGAAGTGGTTGGCTGAGATCTAGAGAGAGTACTGAAAACCCTAGCTACCTGCAGCCGCCATAAACATAGACTTATTTCCTTTACTTTTTTGCACTTTTAGTAGAGGCGTCAGGACCTGTCCTAACCCATCAAGGCAAAGCATATTAAATATATATCTTTATGACTTTCTGATTTTACCTTCAGACTTTGATTTGATTGACAAGTATATGGGTGGGAGTTCTTAGCTAGGTCTAATGATTTCTTTTCAAGATCTATGTCCACTACTGTGCAAACACATCTACACAGATAATTCATTTTTAAGAAAAAGGTATCTTGGTGTAGATCCCTAAATCTAGGCTCTTCGTTTGAACAACTGTCAATCTGGGTTTTATGTACTACATTCATCTGATAAGTTGTATTCTCGTCCAACTACTCAGTGATTTTAAAGATGCTTTCGTTTTTCTCTCTGAGAAAGCATGATTTGAATTTTCACCTCTCTCTTTCTCTCTCTAACACACACACACATTTTTTTATGAGTCCGTGTGGGTTTCCCCCATCTAACCAAAGTGAACCCACATTGGCTCCCAGTCCCATATACCTATTCTGTTTAGTGTTTACTCTCCAGAACTTTAAAAATTCCACCCAATTTATGCAAACAATTTAGTTTGAAAAAGTTAAAAAAAAAACATTTAATAATAAATGGGGCGGGGCGAGAAAGAAAGTAAAGAAGCCTTCATCCTAGTCTCACCCCATCTTGAGTAAACAATCATGTCAACTTCCACTAAACAAGAAACATTTTTATTATCAATTTGTTCTTCTTTTTATAGTTTCCCCTCCTTATATTTGGCCATGGCTGCTGATGCTCCGTTCTAATTTCCACTTTCAGGCACCTGGCTACTCCAATCCAGAGTATAGGATTGACACAGGCTCCACTTCCAAATGTAACAGCAAGATTGCAATGCGTGCACCCACCACCCATGTAACTGAGGAAAGGGTTGTGAACAGGCGTGAGTAACCCTCTTGGAACTTCCTAATCTCAAATCATCATAGCCACATAGCTTTGTTTTCTTTTCTCATCTATAATGTTATCTTCAATATTGATCTCATGAGTTGTTATTTTCTTTCCCAGCTCCCGAGAAGAGACAGCGCGTACCTTCTGCTTATAATCAGTTCATAAAGTAACTAATGCATTACAGATAATTTACTGCTTATATATTCAATTCAATTGGCAACATAAAAGCATCTTTGAAACGTCTTTGTTTATATGCAGGGAAGAGATTCAAAGGATCAAGGCCAATAATCCTGATATCAGTCACAGGGAAGCATTCAGCACAGCTGCAAAGAACGTAAGTACCAGATTAAAATGGCTGGAAATAATTATTGAAACCAAATTTAAAACACAGACCTCTATATCTATAATTAAGCTATATATCTTATTGATTAATAACTGGAAATTATTTCGTTTTTAGTGGGCACATTTCCCTCATATTCATTTTGGGCTGATGTTGGAGAGCAACAATCAAGCTAAGATGGAGAATGTAAGTATTAAAGGAAAACCTTTTTCTTTTATTTTCTTTCATATATAATATGATCCCCATTGTCAAGATTTATTTATTTATTTATTTATTTTTCATGTGTTGAGCTACTGTAACTTCTTGCATCCAGAAAAGAAAAGGAGAAAAAAAAAGATAGCAATATGTAGCTTCTAATTTAAACATTAATGTTGCTGATATATATTATAGGATTTTAGGCATGAACCTTCATCTGATGTGGTTTTATTTGATTATAAGCAGGGCTCTGAGAAGAATTTGATGTCGAGGGCTACGCTATTGAACAAATGAAGGCTATCTTCATATCTCAGGACATCTTAGGACTTCAGTTTAATTTGAGTCTGTCGAGTAAACATGTCCTGACCTTTGATGTGTTTTAAGGACAATTAACACTTTTGCTTGGTCAAAGTACTTGTCACTAAATTACTACTTGTTCAATGGATGCTTTTTACCTAATTTGAAGTAAGAATGCTACTTTCCCTTGTCACCTTTTACAAGTTCTACTTCTAGCTGATTGAGATAATGGCGAAACCAATTGTTTGACAGTGATTTAAACTACAAAAAAAAAAATTCCTTAAAGTACGTAATACTATGAGAATCAAGTCCATACAATATTATGTAACTTGTGTCGTGAATAAGAAACCCATAGAAGAAAATATGTCATGACATTATTTTGTTAAAATATAGCAACTAATTATAAAATTATTATATTCAATAAAGAATATCGTTAATGCCTAGAATATTATGGAGTGAACAAAAGTTAAGCCTGCTGCTGGCAACCACTAATATGTCTGGCTTGATCTTAGTTCAAATGAAATCTGGAGTATCTAGTTTCAATTTGATAGATGGAAAATTTGAATGAAAAAAAAAAAAAGATTATAAACTCTTTACGATCATGACATGTTGTTTAATTTTATATATCAACAGTTAAAAATATTTAACTATTATATAAATTAATAGATACAATGTTATTATAGTCACATAAAGGATGTTTGGTGTACCAATCAATATTGATTTGTATGATAGCACTTGAGTTTTGGCTCAATGGTTGCCTAAGTCCCAAACAAAGGCGAGAGACGTAGAGGTACAGTTTCCTCCAATTCAAACTAGCAATGCCTAGCTCCTTGATCATGAGAAGAAAAAATTATTGACTTGTATTATTACAAATGAGTAGGTCCTATAAGTTTCCAATGCACCGAAAATGAGAAAAACATAACATGATAATAAGCAAATTTGGGAAATAACATACCTATTTAGGTATAGCTTAAACCAAATATATATCATAAGACTAACTGTCCTAAAAGCTCAAGGAAACAAGTTCATTTTACCTTGTGCTAAAATTTAATTAAATTATGAAGAATAAGATGACACGGTTTGAACTCTTGATCACTTGATCATTCAAGTTTTATATATCTCTAGCACTAAACATTTGTTAGGACCTCAAAATTTAATTAATTACCGAATTTCATATTATTTATTGACTGAGGGTGTATGATAAAGAACCGTCAAGTAACAACATATTCTTTCAATCACAGAAAAGCAGCTGCTCTCTTTACTTCTCAATTATGTTGAGAGCCATAATAGACCAAATTAAAATGTTAATCAATAAGCACTTACGGACTCACAGATGTCACACGCATGGGTAAATCACAGGTTATTTTTTTATTTTTTTAAGTGCTTGGAAGTAAGAGATCTTTCCTGAACCACAGTGAGCACTAGAACCAACTTGGTTGAATTAACATGTCATAACAGGTGATACATAACTTATGCACGTTTTTCGGATTTTTCTCAGTTGCTAACTAGCTAGTGCCCGAAATGAAAATCTATAATTACTTTGCAAAAATTCCTATTCGTATATATCTGTGGAGGGTATAGTAGGATGTGCCAGGAGTGCATATAAAGTGAGAAAGATAAAATTCGTGCAATATAAGCATGTCGACTATAACTGTAGGGCAGGAGTTCACATTTTACTAGAAGTACTTTGTAATTAGAGCCAAGTCGACCTTAGAATGGGGATTAGTCATACACTCAAAAGGTGTGAGACACCTCGTGGTATTATATATATATATATATAAATATATATATATATATATATATATATATAAACTTACACCGATGTAAGGCTTGATCACTCTTACACCACTCAATAACTTTTTATTGGATAAATTTCTTACAAAATCTACCGATAGATTGAAAGTTTCTATTAAGTAGATCATACTTATAAAATTTTACATTAATCCAAAATTATTTTATGACTCATTGATATACGTCAAAATTAACATAATATAAACTATTGAAATATATGAAAAATATGAACTATTTGATTATATTCTTATTGATATTCAAATTTTTTTAAATTTGACACATGCAAATGATCAATATGATGAATAATTATAATTTAGCAATTGGATTGATAAAAAGTATATTCAATAAAAACTTAATGAGTGGTGTAAGTGGATTAAGTTTTATATCGATGTAAATTGATCATTTCCTTATTTTTTTTTTTGATAAGCCAAAATATTATTAAAAGGGTACAAGGGGTACCCAAAACCCGTAAACATTAACAAGAGTGCAAAGATGAAACAGAAAACCACAACACAACTGAACCAAACACAATTAATAGAAAACAGAAAACCAAAAGTTCATTTCCCTATATAAATTCATGCAGGTAATCTTAATAATGAAATTTCTAATTGCTTATTGATTTACGCAAGTTTCATTCATGGTTGGCTACAAGACAACAAAGTATTCTTCATTTGAATTGCTGAAAGTATGGTTTCCAACCTATGCACTGTTTTAGTGAGGTTTGGAATTATGTTAGCAGAAAAAGTGGTTGTAGACCTAGGCTTAAAGTACCATTCTAAATGGGTTTAGTACTCAGTTTGTGCGAGGAAATTCTCTTGTTTCTTTTCTCGTCCTCTTTATATATGTGTTTGTGTGTGCTCATTAAGTTTTTCATGAAATGGAAGGGGGAAAGACAAAAAAGAAGAAGTGTTACTAAGGACTTGGGTTCACGGTGAACCTTATACATGATAACATGTATATATGTATAAATAATTCAAAAAATAATTTAAAATTATAAATATGTATATATCATAAAATTCAGTCTATGGATATGTTGCCACTTATAAGGTTAACTATAAATCCAAGTCCATTATAACAAAACTAAAAAAAAAGGTACCTTTTTCCTTTTCAAAGTAAAATATCTATAAAGAAAAGATTTGTTCCTGTCCAAGCAGACTCCAACTCATAAATTAACCATGACCTTTTCGAAAAGGAATTCATGGACCACCATTTTGGCATTATAGCATCCCCATCTCAACACCCGGAGAATCTCCATGAAAGCACTAAAAATGAAGCAACTACTTTTGCAGGTTGCTTCAATATATTGGTTAGAACTTTGATTACTATTGGCCAACTTGGAACACAGTCAAAGTTCAATATAACGGTCTTTGTTCCCCATTAACAAACTATTCGCATACAATCAAGGAAAAAACAGATCACGAAATGAGCCCACCGTTGATGACTTACAAATCACCAAAACCCCGTTGCTTCTAAGCAAAACATTGAAGTTTGAAAGTTAGTTTGAGGAAATTACTCTTAGTGGGGGAAATAAAAGCAACAACTGATCAATTAGGTAAATTATATGAACACATCATAAATTGCATAGGTTGTGTTTTGGAATCAATTAAAAATGAAATTGAATTAATTTAATTTAACTTGATTTGATTTAAAAATCAAATTATATGTTTGGAATTTATTATAAAAATATGGATTTGAATTGATTTGGAAATCAATTCTTATGTTTGGAACTAATTAAAAAATGAATTCATGTTATTTTAATTTATTATTATTTTTACTCTTATATCATTGTGAATGATATTGTTAGGTTACTAAAATAAATTCAAAAAGTTAAAAATGGTAAAATTGTCAATCTAAATAATTGAATTTAAAATCAAATCAAATGTTACTAAATCCCACCATATTTGAAATGATTTCTAAATTTAAACCACTAAAATTCCATAGATTTTTAAAATCAAATTATTTTTTATTTTTTAACATTTAAACACAAGATTTAATTTACAAATCAAATTAAATCTTATTTTTTTTACATTCCAAACACACTTAAATGGAAATTTGGAATTTAGAATTTAGAACTTCTCAAAAGAGTTGCACAACTAGAGTTTTAAAATACTATTTTTAATTTTTTTTAATAGTGTGTAGTAGTGATACTCTTTACTAAATAAGATAAATGGTATATGAACAATATTTTAAGAGACAAAAGACACAATAACTATGTAATATATTGAATTGTATTTAAATTTGTGAAGTTGTAAAGATAAATGTAATTGTGCAAAAATTAAATATGCATATAAAGTATTATGTATATATTATTTAGATTTAAAAATATAAAAAAAGAAAAGGAGCGAGATACTTATACTATGTACTTGTTGAGAAATGAGAATATTACGGTGTATGATTCCTTCTATGTTGTCTTCTTCTTTCTTTCTTTCATTTTTGTTAAAGATACTTGGTTCAGCTGTTGAGGCTGCTCTGTGTGCATCCCCCTCATTCTGACAATTAGAATCTGAAACGTCAAAATCATGTCTGTTAAGCATTCATTTCTTTTGAATGTCATTTCAACTCTGACTTTCCCACCACACCACAGACGCCCACAGAGGCAGAGCCCCCTCCGTTTCACACTCGCCCCTCTTGCCTTGAAGTTAGGAGTAGTTTGGACTCTTTCTAATCTCATTGTACCCACCTACATGTATGTTTGTATCGTAGTGTAATCTTATCCTTAGAAGTTACGTTTATAAAATAAATTAGGTGAAATTTATTGTTAAGTGTTATATTGAATTTTATTTTATTTTAAAGTTAACGTGATGTGTTATTTTTTATTAATTTTTTAAAAATAATAAGTTTTTATAATAATTTAATAATGATCGAAAAACTATGATTATTTTATTATGAAGATTGGTTAGTCTATTAAAGTCTTTAAGTTTATAGTATTCAATACTTTCTAACGAAATAACTACACTTCACAACATAATTAGCACACATTATAAAATCCAAAAATACCTACACTTCAGACTACACTTTCAACCATTATCTTCTCTTTTTTTTTTAATTTTTTCTAACAATTTTTTAACAAATAATTTTATTAGAGGTTAATGAACATATAATTCATATAACAAATATCATGATATTTATTATAATATAATTAATATCATAAATTTGATTCATGTCTTTTATGTTTTTCTTTTCTTTTCATTTTTGAGTTTAAAAAGCCTGATCTTAAAACAAGCTCTAACTGAGAGAATCATTATTGTACTTTACATTTTGTTTAGAATCACAAAATTTGATAATTAATTTAATTTATAAATAAAACATCTTTTTCAAAATGTTTAAAATAGGAATTGAAAAAAAAAGTAATTGTACCCATAGAAATCTGTTAAAATCTGATTAGATTTAAACGGATTTGATTTTTAAATAAAAATAAAATAAAACCAATTTCATTTTTTAATAGTTCCAAAAATAATATAAAATATCCACGTGGGTTAGTTTAACTGATTAAAGGGATTATGTTAGGATATAGATTCAATCTTGGACCTTCATCTAACAATTTAAACTTTTGAGAGAGTTGGTCATTAACATAGTATTAGAGTTTCCACAACTAAAATAATGTTGAATTTAAGCACAAGATAGGTTGGTTTTGTGTCTTATTTACTCTTCAAGTCTAAAAGACTCTTGTGTGAGAGGACGTTTTAGAGATGTAAAACCAATCTTAAATTTTCACTTAATAACTTAAACTTTTAAGAAAATTAGTTTAAATTTTTAAGAATGTAATTGGTCCTTGACAGATTCACATAAGATTTTATATTCTCCATGTGCATGGATGGGTGGGCTGAAACTTTGAATAATAGTATTAGAATAAGCTCTCAAATGTTGCGAAGACACCACGTGGTCTTAAAAGAATAAAAGAATAAGCTATCTTTTACTAACATTATTCTTAAAAAAAAAGGAAAAAAAAACACAATTAGAAAGATTTTCCAATAGGAGCAAGCTGTGGGAGGACCCTGTTCATGCAAATTGATGATGTTTAGGTGGGGTCCACGGAATGGGAAGTTAGCTGAAAGGGATAAACAATTCTTTGTCGTCAAAAAACAGAAGTAACATGTGATTCCTTCCTTTGCGCAATATCTATGGCAATGGCATCCTGTTCTCATGGGCGCTTTAATCCAAATTCTTCATTTTGTGATGGCCATTGTTACGCGTGGCGCTTCCACCCTCCAACCTAAGCTGTCCGTGAGGACCACAAAGTACAAATTAATTCACGTTAACAATCCATCATCAATCAATCTCCACATCAACTTGGTCAATGGGGGATGGGTTTTGGCATCACCCCCAACTTGGAAGTTGGCATCTACGACCACAGGCTTCCTTGAGAGGTTTGTTTATAAATAGATGAAAACCACTAAGAAAGTGGAGAAAGAAAAGGTAAAAAAAAAATCAAGTGAAATGAAATGAAAAATATTTGATATTCAAGTTTTTACTATTATTATTCGATTGATGTTTAACTTAATTTCAAGTTACACGAGTGTGTAAATTTAATTTATAGGATATATAAGTTACATTACGTAACATTCAGGTATTACTTCTGTTTTAGTATCAATAAAATAATAATAATAATAATAATAATAATAATAATAAATTATCTTATGTGATAAAAACATGGAAATTTTATATTTATTTATCCTATGTGTTGATTTAATTATTTATTTATTTTTAAAAATTGAGTTAATTAATTTAGTTAGTAATTGGTGAAATAATCAAATCAGATTCAAAGTACAAGTAAGAAACATATACATGTAAACAAGTCATAATGTAGATTTAAAGAACAAAGTATATAAAGGTATATGTATATTTTATTACTTAATGGGGGGATTAAAGTAAGGTTAGTGGGATTCTCCACTAACTACTTATACTACCAAGACACTTAACACCATTCAACAATACACACACCCCTACTTACATGCAACTTGACACCCCCTTCACTTATACACTGCCAACACCAAATACACACACATCTTCACTAGGGAAAAATAGGGAGAGAGAAGAGAAGGAAATCCTTCTCTGGTTCGAGAGGAAGGAAGCAAAACAACCAAGAGCAAGGGTTAAGCATGCCTAGGATTTTCTCTTCCTCTTCTACCATCATTGAAGAACAAAGTGAAGCTAATCTTGTGGGCTTGATGTCAAGCCATTCTTTTAACATTATGTGCTAGTAGAGTCTCAGGTTGGCTAAGCAGTGAAACAAATTTTTACCATTGTTTAAGCGTCATAACTAGGTAGCTAGGGAATACAAGTTGCACCATTTATTATTTTATTTAGTTGCATGTGTCTTATTATGAAAATCATGATGCAGTGCCTATTCTTGTTTAGTTTTCTCGAGTGAATGTGTAACTAAATTGTGGGACCAATATGAACCCAGAGGAAGGTTAATTCCCTATGTACTGGCCAGTTGCACCACATGGTGCTAGTACTCAAGAGATTTGTTCTTTATGGACTACAGATATAATGTGAAAAATTAGAATATAGCATTGTAAAATGACTGTTTTTCTTTTCAGCTTATGAATTAAGAGCCTGTAAGTACTTGTATTCAGAATTAGTATTGTTCTAATTAAACTAACTAGCTACTGACATGTGAACTCTCATTCTTTTAGCATGTGTAACTTCTAGGTCAAGTAAGTTCCTTAAAACCCCAAAGTTAGAGATGAAGTTTTGGCTTTGCAAGAGGTGCTACTTAGAGCTTATGTACATGAGTAAAGTCTAAACTTGTAAAAACTGTCATTACAGAACCTTATTGTAATTGAGCCATGAACACGGATGGTTATTTTGGAAGACTGTACTTAAGTAGATTAGCAAAGGTTGCATGGTTGTTAGAAACCTATGACTATAATTCAGTTATATAATGATGAGTATGTTTAACGAAGAAAAATATTGTAAGCTGTATTAAGCAGTTAGTACTTATGCTTAGGTTCCACTCAATGGCATATGAATAGTGTAGGTAACTTAAGAATGACTACTGAACTAAGATTAGATATAATCTAATTTCAAGATTTATATCATATAATTACCTCTGTTAAAATAGTATCCTTAGAGAATGCTTATATCCAATCTTTGTCCTATTATTTAAGATTACAAGGTATAATTCTTTGAATGGAGTTAAAAAAATAAAAACCTTACCTCAATTATATCACAGCTAAAAGATATGTATTAAGAAAAAGGATATAATTTATTTAGTTATTCCTTCCTACTTTGGGATAGTCTAGCTAAGGGTAAGGTATGTCACACATTCAACTTTTAACTATCTCACATTTTTGTTGTACATAAGTATCAAAATAAATTTATTTCAAAACTTTCAGTTCCTCGGACACGCATAGCCTAAATGCCGAGCAGCGAGATCGAACACATATAGTAGCAGCTACTTTTGATAAGTGAATTGACTAGAATGTTATGTCCATGTTTTATTACCAAGTTAGCGGATACCATAAACGCAGCTCATTTCTCTGTTTGGCCTTTGCCACAAACTAAGTAACTAACAACGAAGCTAAAGAACCTATGACAGCAGCAATGGCCCTTGTATTGATGGCCCTAATTTAGCATTCTAATGAAAGTCCAAGGTAATGATACGAATTGCATGAGTCCAGGTTTAACTGTCCAATGACAATAATCCTCTACAAACATAATGAAATCATTAGCTTGCCAAAATTTTCCAGTCTTCCAACAAGCCCACTGTGAAATTAAAAGAAGACAAAAGAAGGAAAAAGAAACAGAAACCACACAATACTTTTGATTCAAAACGGCTTATTGTTACTCATATCTTCACCTAAAGAAAAAAAAAAAAAAACAAAGCAAAAAAGTACACTATACAACCAGCTGAGAGGAGAGGCATAAAGGGTGAAAATAAAACATTTATCAGAAAAAAAAATAGTTGGGAAAACTTTTGGAACCTAATTTTTCCGTTTTACTTAACAGCAGACAGCATTTTTTCCAAACGAACTAAACGACAGCCTTGCCTTCTCATTTGAACCAAAGTTGAACTTTATGTCACCAGCATCATTATGAATAGTAGCAGTAGTGCTCGTAGAAGGGAAGGAAAAAACTACCGCTGGACTGGACCTTTTTAAACCAAAACTATATGATGGTTCAATAGATCTTTCTTTTGATTGATCCTGATCCCCGGTGGAGAACAATGGCATGATGGATGGTGTTGGTGGCTCAGAGAATACAGAAGAGGACGCTGAAACAGGGAAGGTAAATCCTGAGCCATTATCAGATGCTAAGGTCCACCTTGAGTCAGGCTTCTTGATAGAAATAGGAGGTAAAAGTGGTTTACTAGCTGAGGAGTTGGACGGAAGCTTCTTTTCTTGATTTACTACACAAGGGTGACCACCATGTTGGAGAGTCTTCAAAGCATCCTGCACAGTGAGTCCATCAGAAACACTCGATTCTCGAAATAGTATACCAAAATTCAATGTATTATGATAACTAAATCAAAACTTCAATAAGGTCTAAAATCATCAATATATTTAGCTGAAATTAACTTCACCGCATTGCCTATGCAATCAACTTTTTTCCTTCAGAATAATAATTGAATTTTGATTATACTAACACAAATTTAGAAGGCCAAATAGGAAAAATAAATGTAAAAAGCTTTGATGCCCATTAGATAATTAGAGTACCTCTTCAGTATACTTCATTAAAAAAATTTGAGAACCATCAAAATTTTGCGTAGTCCTTGCACCATTACCAAGTCCCAGGATGCTGCTGCAAACATTCATGTCAGATGCCAAAGTTCCTTCTTTTCTGACATCGAGAGATTTATCAGTACTCTCCCTAGGAAGAATATCAACATGGCAGTTCTGTTGACCTTCATTTCGTAGAGTAGATTTCTTTCCATCAAGCCCGTCATATTTATATGGACTAACATCTTTAAATTTCAGCAAGCCGTCATCTACATTTGACAAGACAGTACTGACATTAACAGAAGATTCAGGATTCTTCCATTTAGTTGCCAGCTTCAGCTCAGCAGATTTCTCTCTAGGAGTGGGAATGTTTCTATCAATATGCTCCAATATCTTCTTAGCCATCAAACTGGTATGCATGTGTACTGTTGGAACACCCACCTTGAAGCCCAGTGGCTTATGAGTGCACCTCGTCCCATCAGCTTCCAAGCTCTTTGTAACAGCAGGAGTGAAACCTTCATTAACATTAGAACTTTCTCTCTGTGAAGGGCCATTCAGAGATGAATAAGCTGGTCTTCTTGAAGAAGATTGTGCACCAACCTTATGCCTAATTCGACGAATAGGTCCAACAGATCCATATCCACTCTCTGATGCATCAACTTTAGATTGATCCTATGTGTATTATAATTAAGTTAGCAACCAATTACCACAAAAAAAGAAAGAGTGACCAACCAATTTAAAGAATAAAAAATTGAAACCCAATAAATCAATTAAAGGAAGAAACATAATTCAATTACAAGAAAATTAATGAATTAGTTCAACCAGAGATTCAGAAATTCAGCGTCAAATAATTTTTACAAATCTCGGCTAAATAAGAAAATAACATGTCAGCAAATCCCACTTGCATGATCATGATATTTTCCAGGCTTCAGATGCCTTCTACTTGAGATATGAGATAGTTTCAATTTTCAGTATCCACATAGTGGTTTAAGTAAACATCAAACACCCATAATCTGAAGTTTATAAGCAATAACCAAATAATTAGGATAGAAATCAAGGCCTTTACACAACAATAGGAGCCCTAAGAATAATGCATTACCTCCATTTGTCCCAGACAATTCTAAACGTGAGAGTCAAGGCAGAAAACTTTTAGATTTTTGGCTTGTACGATCAAAAGTTTGGTAGTAAGATACAAAAAGATGCTAAAATGTGTGATCAGAAACAAAAAGGAGCCTTCTAAAATTACTCATCATTTAAATTTATGCCTGTTCATACATCATAATCTATAATCTCTTAAAAGAACCACAGGTAGAAAGATACAGCAAGACAGATAGGAACCTGAAGCCACAACAAAGTGTGAGATCACATAGTTTCTCTTCATTAAGGGAATATCACAGGGCATGAAAGGTTCAACGTATCTATATTCTAAAGTATCACCAACAAAAAGAATGTAACATCCAAATTTGAGTTTCAGCAATGTACAAATTTTTAAAAGAATCGACATATTACAAATCAAATACAATCATGAAAGGATGAGCAAACTGAAAGATACCTGCAGATATAGAGTAGTCTGTGATTGACGGAGGGGAGTTGATGAAATGTGGCTGTAATCGCCTTGCATATGAGTCAACTGATGAAAAAGAAAAGAGAAAACATTACAAGTTTGGAAACACCCTGAAGCATAAAAGTACAAGACAAACTGCTTAAACAAAATATACCCTGGACTTGGACTTTGATAATAGAGTTCTAGAATAAGGAGTCCTGGGGAAGTTATAAAGGCCATATCTGCTTCTTTGACTTTGTGGTGTTACATGAGCATCCTGTACCACAGCACCTGGCCAGCATGTTGATGACTTCACTGAAGGTAGTGGATCATATGGTTTTATTGCAGCTTCATCACCATATAACACTCTGCTTTCAACAGTTTGTATCATGCTCTTCGAACTGGGGCCTGCTTCTGATGCACGGGAATCCATATATGCCCTAGCAATCTCAATTGGTGAAGCACCAATTTCATCTCGAACCTGGAGTGTTGTTAATTCGACTATCATATAAACTAAATTACATCTGAGACAGAAAAGGACAACATATTCTACAATTCAAATGCATCCCAAGATAATACAACTTTTGGGTACCTGTCAAACTGAGCTATCTTCAACTTTAAGGTAAAACAGAATAAAAAAAATGTTTACAAAGCATAAGAAAATTGTTTTTGTTTGTCTCAAACAAATACCTTGATATCCAAATCTATGGAGAATGTGTTAATGCAATACAATTTAGCCAAAGTGTGTAACACACTATTCAGTTAAAGTATAGCCTCAAGAACAGTACAATCACATAAATCTTCTAAAAACATTAAAAATCGTTCATACAAGTTTGCAAATTAATTATAAGGTATATAATAATAGCTCAATTTGTTGAAAATTATAGAATGAACAATTTTTAAAATTAATATCTTCTTTCACAACTATCCATGTTTTCACAGGATATACTTCCCATTAGAAACCAAATTTACTCAGTGAAATATTACTTCATACATTCCAATTTAGACATTAAATAACAAAAACTGTAGAAACCTTTCATCCCTCCCACAAACTGTTGGGAATACTACTTCACATACTTTTGATAAATACTTGTAAAGAAAAGCATCATAAACAAATCACACACAAGTTTAACGTGGTTCGGCCCAATATGCCTATATCCATGGATGAGAAGAGATCAAATTCACTATGAACAACATTACAATACAACTTTTGAACGGAATAGCTGCAAACCCTCTTCCACTACAACTACTACAACTTTTGCATAGATAAAGTTGCAAACCCTATCCCACTACTACTATAGTTTCTTCTCCCTCATTCTTGTAACTCAAACAATTCCCCAAAACAAGTATTTATAACCCACAAGAATTTGCTTGGCAAACAACTATTTGCTCTCTCCTTATTAAAAATGAAATAAGGACTCCATAATTAGTTTCCGATTAAAAAAATAATCACCACCCATATCCCTCGCATATCTTGATATTAATTACAACTCAAAAATGGGAAACCACCAATAACATAGGAAACTAACAATAATTATCAAAACAAGAATTTGGGTCAACTCAACAGTCTCCATCATGATCCAAATTCTGTATTCAACGAACAATCTTCAAATCAGGAATTTGGGTCAAACCCAACACAAACAATTAGTCAACTACCCACCCAATCACAACTATGTTCAAAATTACAGTATACTATCTGGTGGCTGCACCTTCAACTTCCATTCTCAACTCCACACCTCTATCCTCAACTTCAAAATTTAATAGCCTCAATGCCATAAAACTTCTGAGGCTTTCCATTGGTATTGCAGAAAACTTATGTCCACAAAACTAGTCATCTACATTTACCATGATACTTCAAGTGCACCACATTTCATCTTACTGACTATATAGTATATAGGGAGGCAATCCTTCACATCCCCAGAAACAGAGGTCCAAGGTCATTAATTTTTCCAGGATGACATGCAAGAGCATATCCTTTTTATATGAGACGCGCACACACAGTGAGAGACCCTAGAAGGCATCTGTAGAGCAAAAGGGAAGCAAGTGCAAACAGAATTTCCTACCCATCCACGTGCTAGGGTGCTAGCCTGCCTAGGCATTAGTCACACCGTAGTTGTCAAGTGAACCTTTCCTATTTTTTATTAAGTCTTAGCCAGGAGAGTAAACAGAGCTTTCCAGCTTTTTCTAAATTTGTATCTTTATAAATATGGCTGAAAACAAGAGGGAAAAAGAGTTAATATTGTATTTGAACACTGCTATATATATATATATATATATATATATATATATATATATATATATATCTTATGATACGTTACATTACGATATATGAAAATTGAAAAATCGATAGACTACCATACAAACTATGTGTATACCAAATGCTAAAATATAACTATACCCAGAGAAAAGTTGCAATTGGACCATTGATTAACAAATTTAGCACAACTTAATATATTAACAAATTTAGCACAACTTTATATATAGGGAAAGAGCTTGATCTTAATCAACCAGTAAAAGTGAATGGTCCAAACGACAAGTTGCAATACTCACCTTTGATGGACCAAGAGGTGTTGAGCTTCCCCATATGGCTCCATTCAACTCTCCATGCCTTCGTTCATTGGATATTTTTGGAAGCCCGTGTGACACTACAAGACCCTCGTGATCTTTCCCAGCAGTCAAGCTTGCATTTTCCTTTCCTTGTTCAACATTAGGAAGGTCCATTGCCCTTGAATTTAATACCTCCACTAAACGATTGAATTCATCTCTGCATGAGGGGATCACAGATTTTAGACATGGTACATCCCTAGATAACAAACAACAAATGCTTTTCTTCACTAAAGAAAACAGTAAATGCTAACAGGTTTTTAAAAGCATGAGCACACAGTTTCAGCAGATAGAAATATCATATCAGTGCATGCAAGCAATATCCAAATGAGACAACATGTTTTGTGCTCTTAAGCTATTCCCACATCTAGGTGAGGAGAAAAAGAAAAGGAATGATGGCAATAAAACTTTTTGCTTCAACAGCAAAGCAACCAACACAACTCTAGCTAGAAACAATGGGATAATAAAGAGGGTTAATCTCAATAAAACTTGGATTTCAAAATTACGGGCCTCTCGATTAAGCTCCAAGCTACTGGGATGAATAATTTGATCTACAACGTGAACAACTTCCATAATTGAACTCTGAAAGGAGCCATCCAAGCAAGGGAAAAAAGAAACTACTATTATCAATTAAATTAATGTACCTAGAGAATTTTTTCCCTTTCATCAACTGCTCAATATCGGAAAGCCTATTTTTCTCAGATTGCTCTCCTTTTTCATCCTGTCTGTGCAGAGCAAAGTCAGAACTGCTTTTCAGTTTATCACTGATGTCACCAGTACTCACCATTTCAGTTGATTCGGATGTCCATAGCTGCAAAAGAATAAGCATAGTTAATTATAAATATATGCGGTTGAGGAAAAGGGACCAAATTCAGTATCCTCCTCCCCCACATTATACAGAAAAAAGGTTGGGCATGGCAGGGAAGCTATACACAGAAAATAACTTTGTGACAAGGCTAATGACCTCTGCAAGATGGAGATTTTAGATACAAAATCTAACACCAAGCACTCTGAGACACTATGGACAGAAATAGTGAAACAGACAGAATTGTTTATTCATTCTAATCAGAAAGAGATTCATATAAAAAAAATATAAGTTTTAGGGTGAAGTATAAGAATAAGAAAACAACTGAAAGGGTTACCCACATACAAGGGCATTTAAGGTCCAGATAATCAATAATTAGTCACAATGACAGGAATGAACAAGGCCATACCATCCCATGGGGAGAAATGGAGAATAAAAAGACGTACCAAATTGGGAGGATTGAACTCAAAAAACGTGTGGTATAAGAATGCATGGAAAATTGGGCAAATGAAGCCAACAATGCTCTAGCAGAACACTGATAAGGATTATATAGCAGAATGAAGTCATAAATACAAATGAAAAGATTTAGAAATTCAAGAATATAGATATTCCTTGATTGATCACAGTCTGAAAATGTACACAGAATAATATGGTAAAGTTGGTTTTTTGATAGAAATTTTTGGTTGTAAACCGCAGTTTTGTTTGACTCATTTAATGAGTCCAAGAGTCATTTAGGATTTTACAAGTCTTGTCATAGTAGCTTCAGCTTTCCATTTTTTTTAGGATTTAAATAATATCCAGACAAGCAAAACATATAGCTTTAAGTGGTAAAATTAGGTTAAACCCCATAAAAAATTCTTCTAGGTGGATTGGTAAAGTTCCTAAAATTTCAGTATTTGGAAAGACTTCAAGATTTACTAAAATTCTTTTTTAGTTTTGATACCTACAACTACAACGTGATGAAATTCAAATTTATTCTACAGTTCAAAATTGAACAAAACCCTTCGAGAAAACTAAGCTTAGCAGAAGAACCTCTAGAAAGTTGGAAATGGTTTTGTTCTTTTGTTTCATTTGTTGCTCATAGACTGAAATCTTGTTCATAGTCTCATTCTTTATCTGAGAATCCACCTCCTCTGCTCTTGCCACACCAATAATCCTATAATTGCACAATTTTTTTCTCTGTATATATCCCCATTAAAAATCTAAACAAAAACCTACATAGCTTTTGCAATGATATTTCTCACATTCAACCAAAAATCCCTTAAAAAGGTTTGGCAATGTTAAAAGAAAGAAATTATCATGTGGCAATCCCACCCAAGAAGAGTTCAGTCCATAAAGTAAAACAAATATTTGCCATGCTAATATACAATTCTATATATGCTTTTGAGTTACTAGTCAACAGGATTTTCCTTCCACAGAAAATAAACTCATCCAAGTTTACGAGATGATTCATGTTTTTGACAACCTTACATACATACATGAATACACCCACACAAGAAGACACACACACACAGAGATAGTTAGTACAATGTGAAAATTGAGGAGCATTATGTTTTTTCTAGTTTCATATGAAGCACAAACATTCCTTACATGTAAATCACTTTTGCGACCATCATCTGTATGACCTTGTTCACCAGTTTGCCATTTACCTATTGCCAAAAAACAATTTGGTCAGGAAGATGAGTGAATCACCAATTTTCTATATGAATCAGTAAATTATATAGGCAAACAGATAAGGATAATGGGCAGCAGAATTAGCTCCACCATTAAAAGGTCTCATTGTGTCTACAATCTGAAAGCATAAGGGGCATGAAATATTCATCAAATGTCATACAAAGAACCAGATGGTTTCACACTGGCTGCATAGAAGAAAGAACATAAATATAGACATAATGCAGGATGATATGCTTGGGAAACTGAAAATAGTAGATTCAGGGGAACTGGAAAATATATTTCTTTTAAATCTTAATTCTTAAAAGTTTCTTCATCACAAAAGAAGTCAGTGCAATGAATGCCACAAATTTCATGCGATCACATCATTATTTTCATTTAAGAACAGAACATGAAAGTGCTGTCATAATACATAAAATAATTAGTTTCAGTTGGCCAATATGATTGCCATTATGCATGCCCTTGTATTAACCTCTAATTACCAATATGTAGGCCTTCCTTGACCACCCATATCAGTTACAGACAGTACCAAAATTAATGCACCTACATATCAGACTAAACTAACACAAGTGAAGAGAAAAAATAGGTCCTCTTATCAGAGTTTACTCCACGATGTTTCCAGATATTGAGGAGCTTTATGGATGGGACCTTTACTTCAATCAACTGAAAGTGATAGCTCCTAACAACCATCTGGATGTGCTCAGTCTTAAAAGCATTATTTAAACCAGGAATAGTTATTATCTCCTAACAATGCATTCACACATTCTTGTTCTCTATGAAAACACACCATCTCTCTCATCATCATGAATATGAAGACACTACGTATGCTCATGGCATGCATGTAAACTGGGTTGGCAATGAGACTTAGGCCCCGTTTGGCGTACAGAATTAGGCTTGGAATTGGAATTGGACCTCCCAATTCCAATTATCTTGTTTGGTGTGTATATTAGAATTAGAATTCTAATTTTGAGTCTAATTCCATGGAATTGAAAAATAACTAGTTTATACTACTATTAATTCTTAGCTTATAATCTTAAAAATTACAATTCCAAGCACCAAGATTTTTTATTTTTTGAATATTAAAAAGTATAAGTTAAAAACTATCGAACAACCATTGCCGATGGCAACCATTGTCACCGACATAGTTTGGCCACGTCGTTAACGGCGTGCTCTAGCAACATCACAGCTAACATGCTTTGGCCACGTCGCCACCGCATGTGCTAGCCACCAATGGCCTCCGATCACTATCGTCTTCGCGTGTACAATTGCCAAATCGTCATGCTTCCTCCGATAATTGGAGTCGGCGTCCTGCAATCACCTTTGTCACTGGTGTCCTTTGGTCACTGTCGTCAATGACATCCTTTGGTTTGTAAGCCAGCAACGCCAGCTCTATTGAAATTTTTTATATGTAATTTTAAATTATTATTTATTAATTTAAATTTATTTATTATATTTTTATAAATTCTTGAAAAATTATTCAAATAATAAAATTGCAGTTCAGTTCAGAATTGCAATTCTAAAGTCTCAATTTTATGATTGACCCAAACATAAAAATTAAGATTATTGTCAATTCCAATTCTAATAGAAATGGAATTGAAATTAGAATTCTAAACTGCAATTCTAATTTTGTCATCCAAACGGACCCTTATTGTAATGCTAGGTATCTGTTTTTGAGGAAATTATTTAGGGTTGTTTGTGAACCAAGGAGACTTGCACTATGAATGTTATCCACGAACGCATGGAAATAAAGAAGGTAGATGTTGTCGAAGAAATGAATCAACTATATTTCAAACAATAGATAATCTAAGATAGGAGTGGTTTCATTAATAAACTTTTAAAAGATGAACAACAAGAACATTCAGCTCTCAAACTCTCAAAAGAGAAATTACAAGAGCTCAAACTCTTGAAAGGTAAATTACAAGAATATTTCACAAAATGCTCTAAAGATCCAAGATGAATCCGTCCCCTTGCCTGAATCATGGACCTTGTATTTATAGTCTAGATCTCAACAGGTGGCTGATGGTAGCTGTTGACTATTCTCTTTGGATAGGTCATAGGTCTACCTAATCTGAGACCTTTTTCTAATTCAGAGCCTACTACCTGACTAAGACATAGGGGATCTTATATTGTATCAGCAATACTGATATGACAAGTCCTCTAGAGATCCTAGGTAAGAGTATGAGGAAGATATATAAGGAAATACAAACAAAAGTCAGCATGGGCTTCCTTTTGTCAGTTTCACCAAAAGAGCTCAAGGTGGCTGCCCACTTGCTTCAAGGCAAGACTCTCTGAGCTGGGGTGTCAATGCCTTGGGGCTCTCTACCGTCAGACGATCAGGGCGTGGCTCCCAATGGAGTGTGGTTCTCAAATAACGAATCTTAGGGTTTCTTTGGAAAATTACTTTTCTTTCCTGAATAGGATGTTGTCGTTCCAACTGTTGGTTTGTCTGCAACCAGCTTCCTTTCTAATATTTTGTCCATGAAACAGTATCTTGACCAGCTCTATCAAGAGGAATCCCCCTGTCTTGATTAGTAGTATAAATAGGTGTCAGTACTTTATATTATAACAATTCAGAATAATCCATCTGTTTTCAAGTGTTATTATCATCCAAACTTTACCAATATCCATAATCATTCAGATGTCAGTTTTTTTTTTCTAGGTACAGTCAAACATTCAAACTATGCGAATCAATTGCCACCCCTGCCTTGCCCCTGACTATGGCCAAAGGAATCTACTTGCATTACAAAGTCATAAACTTACACAAGTGAAGGAATATTACTTCAACCAGCATGATCCACATAGCTCCTTGACTCCTTGTATGGTCAATTTTCAATTAGTCATTCTCAATTAATATATTAACAACAATAATAAAAGACGTTCTATACAAGGTTGTCAAACTCATAGATCCTACCTAGGATTGGATAGGGGAGGTAGACATGTAAAATGTGAGATCATAACAAGAAACGTAAGATCCTACCTATAATATAAAATTATATTGAAAAATAAATATATATATATATACATATAAAATAACAAAAATAAGCAAATAAGCAAAATAACATTAAATTACAACTAACATTTAAATTTCCTCTATTTCAAAATGCATAATAGATGTGAGTTTTGTAAGAACTAAGTAGATACAAGCCTTCTAACAAAACAAAGGCCACAAGCTAAAGTTATAGACCAACAACACCACCAAAAACGGGGAAAAACGCAACAACACTTACAGAAGCAAGGGGACAAGGTCACACAGCCTTTAGCTCCACTCACACAGAAGGCCAACACACACACACACACACACACACTCGCACAGGGTAGCACAACCTTCAGCTCCACTCGCACAAGGTTGCACAGCCTTGAGCCCCTATGGCACACCCTTGCAACAGCATCGTCTTCACAGTGCCGGCAACAAGGGTTCGAAGGAACACATGGGGTTCACTCACTCTTGCACACATGAAAGGGGTTGAGGAGGGTGTCTGAAGATGGGTTTAATTTTGGGTGGGTAAAATAGTTTTGGGCTTAGGTATTTTTTTGCAAGTGGCCCGACCCACCACTAACAATTTGGTTTTCTACTAGGAACACTGAGGATGCACGATTCCACCACTTCTACGCTCCAGATAGTAGTCAATCCCGGATAGCGGCGCGTAGCGGCCGACCCCAAAAACGCTATAGCGGGATAGCGGATAGCGGGATGGCCGCTACACCGAAAAAAAATGAAAAAACATATGCAATTATACTATACATCTATAAATGCTTCTAAATATAAAAGTCATAATTTTAGACTCTAGACACACAATCACCATGAACATAACGCATAATTAACAAGTCAATAAACACAAAAGTCATCAAGGAGCATAAGATTTAAAAGAAGAAAATGAAAACACAGCTCCAAATACTAATTAAGTTATGCCTCTAAGGCTTAAAGTAACTAAACATTCAAATTCAAAACATAAGTACAAGTTTTTCTTCAATCAGAATCATCATATTCAAGATCTTCTAAGTTCTCTTCCTCCTCATTGTCACTTTCACCACTACTAGACTTGTAGATCTCTTCCTCCTCTTCCGTTTCTACATCATTAGCTTCATCTTCCTCTTCATCATGTATAGGCTCCTTTCCCCTTGAGCTAGAAGGCCTTGAAGTAATTTTCTTCTTCAATCTTGTTTGCTGCCTAGTATGTTTTGTAGGCTCACCAGCCCCAATTATATCAGCTACGGCCCCCCAAGTTAAAGTATCATCATCAAAAATCAACTCATCTTCAGCTCCTTCTCCATCTCCACTCAATTCTCCTACTAACCATTCATTACTATCGTCAATGTTATTTAGGAGAATGGGATCAATCACATCTCGGCTATCAAAACGTTCTTTAAGAGCTTGGTTATATTTAACAAAAACCAAGTCTTGCAACTTTTGATGCTCAAGCTTGCTTCTCTTCTTAGAATGAATCTATTACATAATTTATAAACAAAAATGTTAGTTTCACAATCACTAAATGAAACTATGTAAAGGAAAATCATTATACGTCTACTTACATGCTAAAAAATACTCCAATTACGCTCACATCCCGATGAACTACAAGTCAAGCTCAACACTTTAATGGCAAATGTTTGCAAACTTGGAGAGGATGACCCATACATCCTCCACCACTCAGCTGTAATATAATTATAAATTATTTAATTAGCATTAAGTGTCATGTAAGTTGCAACTAAATTTATCAAGAAGTGCGTTTTTTCTTACCAGGAGCCATTGTGGTCCTTTGTCTTACTGCTGCCTTCATTCCAAATATACCTCCAGCTCTCTTATATAGTGCTAACTCAGTTGAAATCTTATCTACCTCTTCTTCAGTTGCACTTAGTCTCTCAATGGCCTTATAAAGTCCAATTATCACTTCTTCATCAAATTCAATTCTTGGATTGCTATAGAAGAACTCGGGGTTCAGAAAGTGGCCAGCTGCATGCAATGGATGATGAAGTTGTGATTCCCACCTTCTATCAATGATATCAAAAATATCCTTGTACTTATCAACATTTTCATTGAAGGATCTTTGAATAGCTTCCTTAGCCCTATCCATTGCTTCATATATGTAACCCATTGCAGGCTTTTTTTCATTGTCAACAAGCCTAAGAACGTGCACAAGAGGCCCCATAGCTTTAAGAGAATAAACAACTTCGTTCCAAAAAGTAGGCATCAATACAATGTCAGTTGCCCTCTTCCCCTTAGCTTCTTTTGCTATCTTAGAGGTCAACCACTCATCTGAAGTGAACATCTTTCTAAGGTTGTTTTTTTGTTTGTGCAACCTTTGCAATGTAAGGAATGTGGTTGCAAACCTTGTGACTCCATGCCTAACCAATTCCATCTTGTTTGTGTACTTCCTCATTGTATTTAAGGCCAATGAATGGTTGTAGATGAAGCCTACAAGAGCAATGCCTCTTTGTATTGTCCTTTTAACCCGAGGTAACTTTCCAATGTCTTCCAACATCAAGTCCACACAATGTGCAGCACATGGAGTCCAAAAAAGATTCTTCCTCTTCGCTTGTAGTAATTTACCGGCCAAGACATAATTGCTTCCATTATCGGACACCACTTGAACAACGTTCTTTTCTCCAATCTCCTCCACAAAGGCATCTAATAACTCAAATATCTTCTCACCAGTCTTCATATATGCAGAGGCATCAACACTCTTCACAAACATAGTCCCAGATGGAGAATTCACCATGAAATTGATCAAGGTCCTATTCTTCTTATCCGTCCATGCATCTGACATAATCGAACATCCAAAATTCACCCGTTCTTCCTCTTGACCCTTCAACATTTCTTTTGTTAGCTCCAATTCCTTTTTAAGGAGTGGAACTCTCATTTCATGATAGCTTGGAACCTTTAGGTGTGGACCATAGTTTCCAATAGCTTCAATCATCAACTTGAAGCTTTTAGTACGCACAACATTAAAAGGAATGGAATTCCTATAAAAACAACGAGCTATATACTGAACGGTTCTAGCTCTTGCCTCTTTATCACAAGCATCATTTATGCTTGTTTGCCTCTTGGCCTTTCCTAATTTAATAGTTGCTTCTGGATTTCTAAGAAGAAGCAAATCCATAGGGCCTTTAACATTTTTAGCTCTCTTGGCGTAGATGTTTGTATCACTTGATGTTGCTAGTTTCTTTCCACTTCGAATGTTTAGAATTTCTTGCACCTCTTCTTCCTCATCATCATTTTCATTCAACTCAGTCATGTATGAATCTTTTTCAGCCTTTTTCTTCTCAAAAGCTTCCTTGATCAACTTCTTAATTTCAAGTGAAATTCTCTTACAAGAATTTACATCTCCTCTAACTCCCATTTGGTGTCTTTTAGCTCTAGTAATCCCACCGGTTGTAACTTTGCCACAAAAATCACAGGTCACACTCTTCCTATTATTGATATCTCTCAAGCTATTCCACTGCCATGCCATATCAATATTTTCTCCGGATGGTTTTACCAATCCACAACAGGAGGATGATGCTGAGACACTTTGAGTTGATTGAGGATGAGAAGATGATGTCATGGCTGTGAAGGGTAATCAAGGATTCAAAATAGAGAAACAGAGGAGGGAAGCTGTGAAGGGAAGAGGAGCAAACCCAGTAGCACCTCCGTTAAAACAGAGAAGAGATGCAAGGCTGCCAAAACAGAGAAAGTGGCCAGAATGGGGTGGGCCTCGCCGGAAATGGATGGGCCTCGCCGAAAATGGGTGTAGGTCGCCGGAAATGGGTGCTGCCCGCCGGAAATGGGTGCTGCGAGGCAGGGACTGGGCTTCGCTCAACACTGATGGAGGCGCGCTGTCTCTGTTTGAGGGACTGTGTGAGGGACTATGCGAGGGCTGTGTTTCAGCCCTAAACAATTAACCAAAACGCGCAAAAACAACTTTCGGGGGCCGTGTTTCACTGTCACGGCCGTCAACGCGCAAAAACAACTTTCGGGGGCCGCGTTTCACTGTCGCGGCCGCGACGGCCGCGAAATCAAGCCGCGACAGCCGCGACGCAAAACCGCTCCGCTACAGGAGCAGCGTCGCGGGATTGGCCCGCTACGCGACGCGACGACGCTATAGCGCCGCTATCGCGCGCGATTGACAACTCTGTCCAGCACGTGATCCTACAACGATCCTAGCAAAATGAGTTCTGAACTGGGATCGAGATCGCTCAAGCCTGCAGAACGCGTAGAATCATGCGATTCTACAAGCCAGCACACAATTTTGACTACCTTGGCAGGCTGACCAGTTGTTGACAAGCTTCTAGGGGAGATCTAAGGAAGGGCAAGGCCAATGAGGGCAGGCGCTGGGGTAAAGAGGCTTAGTTGTTGTTGTTATTGTTGTTTTCATATTGGATTACTTCAATTCTTGCAATTTCTTTAGATCATAAAAATATCTTGTTCAAAAGTAAACGAGCCAAAAATCTACACTTACCGTAGATCCAAAACTCAATCTTCTTATGCTCCTATATCTACCTCTGATCTTGAATGATCCTATGGCCATCCAAGAAAAAAAAATGCAACCTATGCCCATGTCCTCTTTGCTAACATGTTTCACCCACAAAGCATGGCTTTTCCAAACATTTTAAATGCTCAAACCAAAAACCTTCTTGTTGCTAAAATTCCAATAATAGATTTTACTTTCTTGTTAACATACTGAAGTAGATACTAGATACTCATTCACCAACTCAAGAACTTCTTTCAATAGTTGGCCAACACGAAGTTGCCAAGATTAGGAATGGTGAGAATGTATCTTTGTGATGTGCAATGTTTGAATAGAAAGAATGTCAATCCAATAACCCATTATACCACTCACATCCTTCCCTTTAGATTCATAATCCACTTAATGTTTGTATTGAGCTCTTACAAAACAATAATTTGTTAGAGGCAGGCAGTGTATGAATCAGCTATAACCCAACCAACAACCCTTCAAGTAAAATCAGTAGAAAAATCAACATCAAAATTTTAACTCTCCCAACATAAGCAACTAATTCTGTAATTTAATTTGATGTTTTTACACACTCTCATTGTTTACTTTCATTCGAATCGCTATAAAGAGTATGCCACTGTCTCACTCACAAGTCAACAATATTATTCACAGATTCAGTTTTGACAAACCAATATGTGATGAAGACTAACACAAACAAATCATTCATGAATTTAAAACAACAAACAATTATAAAAGACAAACCCAAAAATCAAAAAGCCTAAAGGGTTAAACAGAATGTGACCTTGGTCTTCACTGAGAGCAGAGGTTGTGGAGAAGAAGGAGGGTAAAATACGAGTGGCTCCACCAGCGATGAGGCGGAACGCGGGATCGACCAGCTTCGAAATCCAACGGCGGCGCTCGGTCTGCGGCGGACGCGCGTAAGGGCTAGCGGGCGGCTTTCTCGGCGGCGGCTTTCTGAGCTTGCCTCCGGCGCCTCTCTCCTCCGGTTGCGGTGCTCTTGACACGGCGGCGATTTCATCCCTCTCCTCCATCGAGTTCAACTGAGTCTCAACTGAGCGAGCACCCGAGTCCGTCCGAGTTACGGCGGAAAAAGCAAAAGGAAAAAACAAGGTAAAGGCTTCCTAACACTGATTTTAACAAAGGTCGAGTAGCCGCGGATAGTGGGTCCACCTCCCTTCTCAAAAATAAAAATAAATACGTTTTTTTTTTTAAAAAAATTTGCCACGAATATCAAACAACTAATTTCTTTTTCTTTTTTTTTCCTTTATAAAATATCTTCTTTTTCAATTTTGTCAGAGTAATTTTTAATTTTTCAATGGAAGATTACTCGTTTAAAGATTTTTCAAATGTTTTCTTTTCATCTAATAGTCACTATCAATCTATCTCTATATATAAGTAAAATTTGCTTGTATCATTAAATTCAATAATATCATGAAACACATGTTAATTTTTAAAAGAAAAAAATGAAATAATAAAATTAAAGAAGACAATAAATAATAAAATTAAAAAAGACAACAATATTAGAAAATAAATATCTTCAAAACATATAATTAAAATTTAAATAATTAAATAGTAAAATTTAAAAAAAAGACCATCTCTCCAACATACAAATTAATTTACAACATTTCCTTCGTTTTAAAGATTTTTTCTTAAAAGAATACTCTGTAAATTCAACATCTCTGAAATAATAATTATACATAAAAATATTATTTTGAATAAAAAATAAAAAATATATCTATCTTTTATTGGTACAGTAGGAAAGAAACGAAGACAAGCAAGAAACTAAAAATGGCTAAACAACACGCCCATGGAGTCAGCAAGAAGGTGGAGCTCCAAGCCGACAAGTGGGTGGTCCCAAGTAACAAATACCTGATCACAAGTAACCCCAATTCTTGCAAGGAAATCAGCAGATGCATTCGCCTCCCTCAAGACCTGACAAATCTAAACAACCCAATCCTTGCTCAGCATATACTTGATCAGAGAAATGATGTTGAAGAAATGATAAACGTCCTCAGCCTCACCAAAAACCAAACGGACTACTTCTAACGAATCAGACTCACGAAGAACCTTCTTGTAGCCTGCTTGCCAAGCCAGTTCAAGACCCTTCAAAATGGCCATAAGCTCAGCCAGCAAAATATCAGCATACCCAAGGCTCCCAGCAAACCCCAAAAGCCAAGAACATCATCCCTTCTCAATAAACCACCAAAGCCTGTTGGGTCTGGGTTTCCCCAAGAACTGCCATCAACATTTAATTTAATAAAGTCTTATGCAGGCGAACTCCACCGAACCAGGCGAGGAGGAGGCCGAGTAGGAATGCTAGAGGATTGGACAGAGATGCAATCCTTTGTGAGTTGAGCAATATTCTTAAGTAACACTGCATCTGAGAGGGGTTCATGCTCCAAAGTCACACTATTACGAGCACGCCAGTTCCACCAAACTACTGAGAGGAACAGAGAGCAATGACCCTCCACTGTGTTCACCTAAAGCCACTCATGAGGGCTCAGATTAAAGAAAGAGTCCTCCTGAGCAAAACCCAAATGAACCCAAATCCTTCTAGCATCAGGACAGTCGCGAAGGCAATGAAGCACATCCTCGTTAGTTGCATGACAGCGCACACAGGTAGAATCTAGACCTATGATGCACGGACATGGGTATGGGTATCGGATACGACATCGGTACGACACAGGGATATGTCATTTCTTAAAAGATTAAGATACGGGTACGGCATGATCCGACATAACATATATATCAAAGATGGAGAAAATAGTTGGGTCATTCCATGATTAAGGGAGAAAAGTGGATAAAATACTTTTTATTTTCAGTATTAGTCACTACAAGCATAATAGAAGACTATAATTTATCAAATTCTTATGATATCCCGCTCATATTGGCACAAAAATTCAAAATTCAAAAATAAAAATTATAAGAAATAGGCTTCGATAGTGTATTTGGAGTATCTGATATCGAATACCGATATCTGATACGGGCACATATCCGACACAGGTGCGGCAGATATTTGGAAATATCGGTGCTTCCTAGATCTAGACTCATGCCACGAGTGAAACACAAGTGATTAGTAGGGAGTGCCTCTTGACAAATGAGGCAAACAAGGAATCTTACTCTTTCTGGTGCTGGGAGCTTCCAAATCCAATTCCAGGAGTGTTCGCGATCTAGTTGTCTATGCCTCTCCAACAACCAACGTTAACTAGATCTTGCATCATAACACCTTGCCACATTACTCCCCCAGACGAAGCAGTCTGAATTCTGACTAAAATGGATTCCTGGGGTAGCTTTAATCTTGTTAATCACAGGGTAAGGGATTACAGTCTGTAGAAGATCCAACCTCTAGCTACCCTATTGCCAAACATCCCGTACCTTTAGATGTGTATTTGAAATGTTGACGCATGCCACCAACTCACACAGACGCCCCTCTTTCAACCATTTATCATACCCAAAAGAAATCTCACCATTTCCAATCCTCAAATAAAACCCTTCTTGCAATAAGGAAAGAGCTTTTACGACAGACCTCCAAACATAGGAGGCACCATTTGTAGGTCCCCCCTCAAAGGGATGGCCTTGAGAGAAATATTTGTGGGATAAAACATTCATCCACAACCTGTTGTCTTGGTGAAGAAGGTGCCAAATAAGTTTACCGAGCAGAGCAACATTGGACAGTCTAGTCACTCTAACCCCAAGACCTCCAAACCGCCGAGGGCACGTTATACGATCCCAATGAACTAAGTGCAAACCCCTAGAATGATTACAATTACTCCAAATGAATTGTCTCACAGTACGGTCTACTGCATTACAAATGGATTGAGGGAGCCACATGGTTTGCATAACATGGGTAGGGAGAGACATAAGCACAGAGTTTGCAAGGGCTAGCCTGCTTGCTTTGTTAAGGAGTCTCCCTTTCCAAGAAGAGAGTCTAGTACTGCTTTTTTCCAGTAAGAAGTGGAAATCTGAACGCTTCACTCGGCCTTGAAAGAGTGGAAATCCCAAGTATTTGCAAAGGCTTCTAGTGAACTGAATGGGAGATAAATTAGCAAAAAGTTTCCTTTTGCAACGGGGTACCTTTGACGAGCACATAGCTCTAGACTTATCAAAATTAACCTTGAGACCTGAGGCAGCACTAAACTCAGAGAGGATATGCATAATTAATCTAACTTGCGAAGGAAGAGCTTTGGTGAAAAGTAAAACATCATCTGCAAAGAGCAGGTGGGAAATACCAGGCCCTCCTCTAGGCACATGCACAGGCTACCAATCTCTACTGTTAACTTTCTTAGAAATAAGGAGAGCCAGCTTTTCCATGCAGAGCACAAAAAGGTAAGGGGACATAGGATCTCCTTGTCGAAGCCCACGTGTGGGGGTGACACTAGGCAGCTTAGCCTCATTCCATAAAATTGACAAATTTGTGGACGAAACACAGCATATGATGAGATTGACTATGCTGTTGGGGAAGCCAAAATCATCAAGAGTATGCCTAAGGAAGTCCCAATTAACATTATCATATGCTTTCTCGAGGTCAATTTTAAAAGCAATAGCTCCAGTTTTGCTTTTTGATCGATGCATATAATGTAAAACTTCTTGGACCACTATGACATTATCTGAGGTACTTCTCCCGGGGATAAGAGGACCACTAGCTCATCCAAGAAAGGCCTAAGTCGATTAACCAGAACCTTAGTGATTAGTTTATACACCACATTGCAAAGACTGATTGGTCTAAACTTCTTCAAATATTGCGGTTGATCCACCTTTGGTATAAGGACAACAAGAGTATCCGCAATTCTCGGGTCAAAATAACCATGGGTAAAAGCATCATTAACCAGTTTTCAAATATCATTTCCAATCACATCCCAATAAGGTTTGAAGAAAAAGGGTTGAAAGTTGTCGAGTCCAGGGGCTTTATAGGGTTTCATGGATGAAATAATGAAATTAAAAAAGACAACAATATTAGAGAATGTGTTGTCAAAGCATATACGTAAAATTTAAAGAATTTAATAGTAAAATTAAAAAAAGACAATCTCTCTAACATAAAAAATTAATTTATAATATTTCCTTAATTTAGATTTAAATTTTTTATTAAAAATACTTCTTAATTTAACATCTCTAAAATAATAATTATACATAAAAACATCATTTTGAATAAAAATAATAAATAATGAACATAAAATAATCTATACAGGTAAAATAAAATGAAAAATGGTCAACATGATGAATTAAAGCCAAACTTTTTTTTAGGAGAGAGCAGCTCTTGAAGCCAAATATCAAAAATTGTATCAACCACTGTACACAAAGGTATCATGAGGATTCCACACTGCTGCAGCCATTTTGGTTACAGGAATTCAAATTGAAAGTTACACATCATACTGCTAACAAGAAGTTTTTCATTAGTTGGTGAACAGATGTGTATATAGAATGATAGAGCATTTCCGTAAACTATTACCATTTATATGTCACATTATTAGATTTTCCAATTGATAAATAAAATTCTTGTAAATTGTGGTACATTAGAAGATCGTGGAGATGATTAAAAATTGAGAAGAAGTTTTATTTATCAGTATTCTTCATGTCTTAGTTGTTGCACACATTACTACACTGATGGTTCTTGATATTTTCCAAGGCGAGGAAATATATAATCTTAGAAAAATCCTTCTTTTAATGTGAGAAGCCAAAGGATAAAAGCCCCTTCTTATAGCTAACCTCCAGTAGAGATAATAGATGATAAAATAACAAGTCACCTTCAAGAACTAGGTGCAATTTCAAGCACACCGTAGAATACTAACAATGTATACACTGTGAAATTATGAATCTATCCTACCATATGTGGATACTTGTTGAAGTCCATAACATCTATGCTAATTATTACTTAACCTTATACCTTCCAAATCAAATAGTAGAAATGGAGAATGCCGATATCAGTTTGGATGGAAGTTCTTATGATTAAATATATGAGTGGGAAGTGGGTTGATATCACTGATATCATATGTTTTGGTTTGTGACGTGATTTGATATATTTTTATGATATGATTTGAGTTGTATTAAACCCAAGTTTGAGGTAAGATCAAGTTAGTGGTTATGTGTTGGTGTTTACTAGAGACAATTCTTAATTTATGTGGTGCCTCTATGTTGGGTATACTGTCAAAATTGTTGTAGATGATAGCTATGTAAGTAATGCCTTTCTATTTATTTTGACCCTTTTATTGGGGTTCGACATAGATGAGGGTGGTGTTTGTGTTTGTGTACAGTGTCTTTCTGTTTTGGATGAGCAGAACATAAAAGCTAAAACATAAGCTTTTTTCCTTTCTAAAAAATTTAGAATTTTAAGCTTGCTTTATTAATATTATGTTTTAGTGAACCTTGGCACTGCCTAAGGTCCTAATGTAATTATTCTCAAACGCATAAATCCCTTGTTAAAGGAAATAAAATTACAACCCAACTTCTATTGCCTATCCCTGCCTTCACAATGTTCTCAAAATTTAAATTAATAAATTAACTTTATTAACTCATATATGGCCTTATAACAATGTGCAGTATTTTGGCCATAACTTAAGTTACACACATCAGAATCATATGACGTTAGTCACATTGGAAAGAAGACACATATGGCTTGCATTCTAAAAAAAATTTAGATTCTAATCCCATTTTCATTTAATACTAGTTTGCTTCGAAATTATGCTCAAATTCTGCATATTTTACTTGTTTTGGCAATGTTTATTATTTTGCCTATGATTAGGAACTCATGTTTTTAGTTTCATCTATAATTAGCATAATCGATTCTCTTAATTTTAACTAATATATTTAACAACTTTTCTACAATTTAACTCAAAGTATTTTATTTAATGGCATTGATTTGGCACCATTTATTGTCATTATATGCAATACAGAATATTACAAGGCCTAGTTGTGGTATGAGAACTTGATCAATCAATTTGAGACACTTATGTTAGCTTTGTACTAGGCTTTATTAGATGTTTATTGTGCCCAATATTAGTATTTTAGATGAGTTTAATGTTGTTGGGTCTCATTGATGTGTGAGTAAAATACACACATCTAGTACTTGATTTGATATGGATTTGGACCTATTTTGATTGAATCTTTCCCCTCTTTGCTATATTTTGCATACTTTTATACTTTGGCTCCTTTTCTCTCATTCTTTGTGTTTTTAGGTACTTAATGGACATTTTGGACCCATTCCTTGGAAGAATCACAAGCTTGAACAAAGAATGTTGCTGAATCCAATAGCTATCTGACCCCTTGGCAGTAAAATGACCATATCTCGAGCTAGAAAAATGATATTAAGGTGATTTTTGTTGCGTTGGAAAGCTAAGAGACAAAGCTACAACTTTGATGTTGGACACTTTTCCTAATTTGGACTCCAAAGCATCACACGACCACCATCTTTCAGGCCATGTGAAAATACAAGGCCTAGCCCGTGTTGTTGTGCAAATGGTGCAGAAACTAAACTTCTTGGGCTTGGGTTGCATGAAATAGAAAGAGAGAGACTCCTACACACATGAGGAAATCCTAAGGGGGGCAAGACATATAAAAGCAAAAGATTAGAAACCCGGAAAAGGAGGAAGATAAAGGGATTGAGGATTGAAAAGTGAAGATTGAAGAAGAAGGAGATTGTTCTTGAAGAGATTGGGGAAACCTCTCATCCTTACCTCTATTTCTTTGTGATGTCTTCTATTTCTTCATCTATCATGTGCTTTCTTGTAATTATGAGAGGCTAGGTCTCTTATCTAGGATAGGGATGTAACTCTTCTATGATTATATGACATGGGTGTGAACTTGATCAATCAATTTGAGACACTTATGTTAGCTTTGTATTAGGCTTTATTAAATGATTATTGTGCCCAAAATTAGTATTTTAGATAAGTTTAATGTTGTTGGGCTTCATTGGGCTTTAATGCAAATTGTGAATAATTTTCGGATTTTGCTGCAATTTGACCTTTCTTTCTTGGTTAGGCCATAACTTGGGACTCGGTGATTCATTTGAGGTGATCTTGGTGTCTTTGGAAAGCTAAGACAAGGCTCTACAAGTTTCATGCAGAACTCAAGAGCTGGATCGGACTTCTAAGGGTCCAAAATATCCCTACAATGCAGAGTGGGTTTGCTGTCACGGAAATCTAGGCAGTGTGCACATATTGGACTACATAGTTAGCTATAGGCCTCCTCTTGGGCTGAAACTTGGCCATTGGAAAGATAAGACCCATATCTCTAACTTCACTGAAGACCATTTAGTCAATAGATGTCGTTTTAGGCATCATTATGATGCTACAAGTTGGTTTGAATTTGGAAACACGTTCTGCCAACCTAACTTGAGGTAGGTGCAGTGTTTTTGATATATCTGGAGTTCTAAAAGTCCAAATGACATGATTCTAATTGCAAAATTTCAAGGAGACAACTGGCTACAACTTTCATGAAGACCTCCAAGCCAAAATGCACCGTCTAGGTCATGACAATCAAGCCAGAAGTCGGATAAGAGTTGCTGACTAAAAGCCACCAACCATACACCAACCCATCTACCATGCATTAAGCTTCCATATTTGACAATTTCCATGTTTTTACAGCTTGTATTCAGATTATATACATGTACAAATTGGCTTCTAGGATTAGTATAAATAGAGCCAATCTCTTTGTATTATCATTCATTCAATTTTAAGTAAGTTTGAAGAAAGTTTTGAGTATTTGTGAGAGTTTTCTTTCTCTTCTTCTCCATTCTCTTTGGAATTTCGTTTTTGCTCTTTATTTTATGATTTCTTCCTTCCCATCCATGGAAGGCTAGGCTCTTATAATCAATCCAAGGGATTAGCCATCTTGATGTTTAATTTGGAGATCTTGTTTCGCTTGTTCATATTGCTTAATTGTTATTCAAGTTTCTCTTCTTCCTCTTTTGATTTTTATCTAGATTAAATTGCTTAATTTGATTTAGATGTTGATGTGATAATAGCTTTATTATCATGTATTCAAAGAGGATCGCAAAGACTAAACAATATATTAAAGCTTTTTGATAGATTGTTTAGCTTGGTTAAATTCTAGATCTTAAGTTAATCTATGTTGGATGGTGCTTACTTTATCTAACCTTGGTTAATCAAATCCTAGATGCTTATCTAGTAGAGAATTCTTGGACCATGTTAAGGCTTCTTGATGTGATCTAAGGCCAAGAACATGGTTAGCAATTAAGTGAATTCCTTGTGATCAATGATGAGTTAAACTCAAGATCGGTAAATTTCCTTGGATTGGTTGTTTCTTTAGATTTGTTTACAACTTTAAGTTTCATACTTTTATTAATCTTGTTAATCAACAACAAAACCCCCTTTTTTCTAATTATCTTGATATAATTAAATCTTTGTTTTTGGATCCTTGAGAGACGATTCGGTTCATTCTCTATACTACAAATTAGTTTGCGAACCGGTTATTTTTATTATTTGATAGGTCTCGACAACCTCTTGTTTAATTTGGCGCCGTTGCTGGGGATCCAAGGCAACTATTTGATCATTTCAAGACCCCATCTAACTCTAACAATTGTGTTTGTTTTGTTTTTTGAAACTTTTTCAAGCGGAATTCGGCTGAAATTGGGTAAAGGACATTGTGTCAAGAAATTTGGTTCGGTAAAGTATCTCTGATTGACTTGAATTTTGGTACACTAATGGAAAACATTATTCTGAGAAAGGCTCACTATTTATAGTGTGGTCACCCTTATTTTAGCCAAATTCCATCGTTTAGATCACTTTTTCAATTGTTTAAGATTTTTTTATTATTTTGTTGGATAGCATTTTTGTGTAGATTTTACCCTGTGGTAGTTCCATAATTTTTAAAATTCATTTGATACTGTTTTTATTTTAGTTTAATTTTTTGGAGTATTTGTTTTAGGAATTTTTAGTGTTTTAGTTGTTATTGCTTTTCTAATATCTTCTTATGAATTGCATGCTGTATGACTACGTATGATCCTGGTACCTTGCATTCATTTGATCCTGAAATTGATAAAACATTTCATACACTTCAAAGAATTCATAGGACTGGTAGTAGTATTCATAGAGCTAATAGAATTACTTCTGGAATTGAGCTTGAACTTGACATTGCACCTAATCTTGTTGACTCTTTTAATCCCGTTGAGTCTGCTTTTGTTAGTACTTTAGTGTCTGATACTGAGTCTGCTGATTTTACTATGGCTGACTATAACAATAGGACCCTTAAGGAATTGGCTGCACCTGATGTGAATTATCAACCTTTATGCATTCAATATCCTGAACTTAATGTTGATTTTGAGTTGAAATCTGGATTGATACACTTGCTGCCCAAGTTTCATGGTCTTGCAGGTGAAGATCCACATAAGCATTTGAAGGAGTTCCATGTTGTCTGCTCCACCATGAAACCTCATGGAATAGCTAAAGATCACATCAAGCTAAGGGCCTTTCCTTTCTCCTTGGATGGTGCTGCTAAAGATTGGTTGTATTACTTACAACCTGCTGCCATCACCTCTTGGAATGACATGAAAAGACTGTTTCTGGAGAAGTTCTTTCCTGCATCAAGAACTGCTGCAATAAGGAAAGATATTTATGGCATAAGGCAAATCAGTGGTGAAACTCTCCATGAGTATTGGGAGAGATTCAAGAAATTATGCTCGAGCTGCCTACACCATCAAATTAGTGATCAACTGTTGATCCAATACTTCTATGAAGGATTGATGCCAATGGAAAGGAGTATGATTGATGCTACAAGTGGTGGAGCATTGGTAGATAAAACTCCAGCTGCTGCCAGAAACTTAATTGCAAACATGGCAGCAAATTCTCAGCAATTTGGTACTCGAATGGGTGCTGCAACCAGAGTAGTCAATGAAGTTAATACCTCTTCATATGCTGATCAACAAAGGATGGAACATAGATTGGATGAGCTCACTTCTTTGGTTAGACAGATGGCAATGGGACAATACGAATCACATGTGCAAACCCCTGCAAGAGTTTGTAGCATATGTTCTAGTTCCTCTCATCCTACAAATTTGTGCCCCACATTGCAAGATGATTCTGAGTTTCAAGACCAATCTGTGGCTGCAGCTGGTATATTTCCTGGGAAGCCACAGTTCCATCAGCAGCAACAACAAAAATATGATCCATTCTCCAATACTTACAACCCTGGATGGAGGGACCATCCCAATCTGAGATATGAGAATGCATCAAATCAGCAGCCACCAAACCAGTATAGACCACCATTCCAACAGCAAGCAAGGACAAATCAATTTCAGCCACATGCTGGACCAAGTAGACCACCATTCCAACAGCAAGGTCCTGTAGCCATGAAATCTGAGCCCTCATTGGAGGATTTGGTGAAATAGTTGGCCACCAATAACATCCAGTTTCAACAGAGAACTGAAACCACCATTCAGAACTTGGAGACTCAAATTGGTCAACTTGCCACATCTATTCATGAATTAAAGTCACAGGGTTCTGGCCAATTACCCTCTCAAACCACTCCAAACCCTAGAGGAAATGTTAGTGCTATAGCTTTGCGCAGTGGTAAGCAAATCAATGGACCAGTGCAGCAGATAATTCCAAATTCTACCATTGATTATGCAGCAAATTCAAATTCTGTAGCAAATTCAAGTTCTGCAGCAAATTCAAGTTCTGCAGCAAATGATCCTACAACAGCCAAGCAGAAAACCAGATCAAACCAGCAGTTGACAGAAAATTCAGTACAACAGAAAAGTGAACATTCACAAAAGTCAGCTCCCAACATTCCTCTTCCATTTCCCAACCGAATGATACAGCCGAGGCATATGGTTGAGACTGACTTGGATAAGGAAATTATGGAGACTTTTCAGAAGGTTGAGGTGAATATACCTCTCTTGGATGCAATTAAACAAATCCTCAAGTATGCCAAGTTTTTGAAAGAGATGTGCACCCATAAGAGGAAGCTAAAGGGCACTGAAAAAGTGAGTATGGGGAGAAATGTCTCTGCTTTGATTCAGCCCAACCTGCCTCCCAAATGCAAAGACCCAGGCACTTTTACCATCCCTTGCACCAAAGGACACCAACAGTTCACTCATGCCTTGCTAGACTTGGGAGCCTCCATCAATGTAATGCCAAAGTCAGTTTACATTTCCTTGCATATGGGAGAGCTAAAGTCCACCGGCATTGTCATTCAGTTAGCAAACCGGAGTACTGCTCAACCTGCAGGAGTATTAGAGGACGTTCTGGTTCGGGTAAATAATTTAATATTCTCAGCTGATTTTTATGTGTTGAATATGGAAGATGAATCTGCCTCTTCCCCACCCCCATTGATCTTAGGTAGGCCATTTTTGAAAACTGCTAAAACTAAGATTGATGTGCATGCTGGTACCCTTTCCATGGAATTTGGTGATGATGTCATTCAGTTTAACATTTTTGATGCCATGAAATACCCTTTAGAGGATCATTCTATTTTTCATTTTGATGTCATTGATTTACTAGTTGATGATATGCATACTTATATATTGGCAGAGTTTCCTGAAATTGTAGGATACACTGATAGCATAGCTTGCGATACTTGTTCTGCCTGCTTCAGACTTTCTGGTTGTAAACCCAATGCAATGTGTGCAGCCTGTGCTGAGATTTCTACATACTTGTCATGTGCTGTTGTTAATTCTGGTGACATTGATGATTCTATTTTCTGTTATTAATGGCAATGATGCTGTGATTAATGATGTTGTCATTCATCCTGCTGATAAGTGTGATTCTTTTGATTCCATAGGATATGATGATGTTGTTTTGCAAGATTGTGCACAGCTTGCAGGTACAAGTGCAGCAAGTGCAACTGCTGAGAATTTAGCAAATTTAGTTTCGGTTCCAAAACTAGTATCGTCAGTCCAGCAACCACCCTTCATTGAACTTAAGCCCCTGCCCGAGCATTTAAAGTATGCATTCTTGGAGGAGGATGAGAAGCACCCGGTGATAGTGGCCAAACACCTCCAACCTGAGCAAGAAACCAGATTATTGGAAGTTTTGAAGCAACACAAAAGGGCAATTGGTTGGACACTTGCAGACATTCCTGGTATTAACCCCTCCACATGCATGCAAAGGATATTACTTGAGGAGGAAACTAAACCAGTGAGACAACCCCAGAGGAGACTGAATCCTCTCATTCTAGATGTGGTGAAGAAAGAGATGACCAAGCTACTGCAGGCTGGCATTATCTATCCCATCTCTGACAGCAAGTGGGTGAGCCCGGTGCAAGTGGTTCCAAAGAAATCCGGAGTAACTATCGTAGCCAACCAGAAGAATGAGCTCATTCCAACCCGAGTGCAGAATAGCTGGAGAGTTTGCATTGACTACAGACGTCTCAACCAGGTCACTCAGAAAGATCATTACCCCTTTCCGTTGATCGATTAGATGCTGGAATGGCTGGCTGGTAAGTCCCACTACTGCTTTTTGGATGGCTACACTGGATACTTCCAGATCCACATTGCACTAGAGGATCAGGAGAAGACCACATTTACCTGTCCCTTCGGCACCTTTGCTTACAGACGGATGCCCTTCGGCCTCTGCAATGCCCCTGGTACCTTCCAACGGTGCATGGTGAGCATATTTTCTGATTTCTTAGAGGAGTGCATGGAGGTATTTATGGATGACTTCACTGTCTATGGTTCTTCTTTTGATTCATGTTTAGCTAGCTTATCTAGAGTGCTGCAAAGATGCATTGAGACTAACCTTGTGCTAAATTTTGAGAAATGTCATTTTATGGTAGAACAGGGTATAGTTTTAGGCCATGTAGTATCCTGTAAGGGCATTGGGGTAGATTCTGCCAAGATTGATGTAATTACTTGTTTATCTTACCCCACATGCGTGCGGGAAGTGCGTTCTTTTCTTGGTCATGCAGGTTTCTACAGGCGCTTCATTGCTGACTTCAGCAAGATTGCCCTTTCACTTTCCCACTTACTGCAGAAAGATGTAGAGTTTAATTTTGATGACAAGTGCAAGGCAGCTTTCAACCACTTGAAGCGAGGCCTTGACCAAGACTTCCCTATCATCCAGCCACACATTTGGACATTGCCATTTGAGTTAATGTGTGATGCTTCTAACTATGCAGTAGGAGCAGTCTTGGCACAGAGAGTGGGGAGAGCTTCTCATGTGATATACTATGCTTCCAGAACTCTGGATGCTGCTCAAGCCAACTATACCACAACCGAAAAAGAGCTTTTAGCCATTGTTTTTGCTTTGGATAAGTTTAGATCATATTTTCTTGGCTATAAGGTTGTTGTGTTTACTGATCATGCAGCTCTTAAGTTTCTTTTGAAGAAGCCAGAGGCAAAGCCCCGACTAATAAGGTGGATGTTACTGCTCCAAGAGTTTCATATAGAGATCCATGACAAGAGTGGAGCAGAAAATCTAGTGGCAGATCACTTGAGCCGCATTGAAAGGGCTTCAGATCCCTTCCCTGTACAGGACTCCTTCCCAGATGAGCAGCTTCTGCAGCTGCAAGGTAAGAACACCTCCCCTTGGTTTGCAGATATGGTTAATTTTTTGGTTGCTGGTGTTCTTCCTGCATATTTTACTAGAGCTCAATCTGATAAATTGAAAAGTGAGTCTAAGTACTATGTATGGGATGATCCTTATCTGTGGAAGCTTTGTAGTGACCAGATTATTAGAAGATGTGTCTCTGATCATGAGTTTCATTCTATTCTTAGCTTTTGTCATACATTTGCATGTGGTGGGTACTTTGGCTCCCAACGTACAGCTATGAAGGTTTTGGACTCTGGATTGTATTGGCCTACCCTTTCATGATGCATATATGTTTTGTAAGTCTTGTGAACAGTGCCAGAGAACAGGGACAATTTCACACAGGAATGAGATGCCTCAGCAGCCTATGCTGTCTTGTGAGATCTTTGATGTTTGGGGTATTGATTTCATGGGCCCTTTCCCTGTTTCCTTTGGTTTTATTTATATTTTGTTGGCTGTTGATTATGTATCTAAATGGGTGGAGGCAAAAGCCACTCGGACTGATGATTCCAAAGTTGTTGTGGACTTTGTTAGATCACAGATTTTCTGCAGGTTTGGAATCCCGAGGGCCATTATCAGTGATCAGGGTTCACACTTTTGTAACCGGAGAATAGAGGCTTTGATGAGAAAGTACAACGTCTTGCACAAGGTTTCTACACCTTATCACCCCCAGACAAACGGGCAAGCCGAGGTCTCAAACCGAGAGATCAAGCACATACTTGAGAAGACAGTCCAACCTAATAGGAAGGACTGGAGCCTGAGACTTGAGGATGCTCTGTGGGCTTACCGAACTGCCTACAAGACACCAATAGGGATGTCCCCGTACCGAATTGTCTTTGGGAAGGCATGCCACATTCTGGTGGAAATTGAGCATAAATCCTATTGGGCGGTGAAACAGTGTAACCTTGACTTGAGTCAATCCGAATCTCAAAGGAAGCTCCAACTTCAGGAACTTGAGGAGCTTCGATTATAGGCATATGAGAATTCCCGAATCTACAAGGAGAAGACTAAACTCCTTCATGATAAGATGTTGGTACGAAAAGAGTTCACCATTGGTCAAAAAGTCCTTCTCTACAACTCTCACCTCAAACTTATGCCCAGTAAGCTTCGTTCTAGGTGGCTTGGTCCTTTCATTGTTATTAATGTTTTTCCTCATGGTGCAGTAGAAATTAAGAGTGAAGCCACCAACAAAGTGTTCAAAGTTAATGGTCATCACCTCAAGAATTTTTATGAAGGAGCTCAAGAGAACCTAGTGGAGGAAGTTCAACTGCAGGAGGTCATCTACCATGATTGATCACTACTTTGTTGAAAAAAAAATAAAAGAAGTCACGTTTAAGGTCAATGGCCAGAAATTGAATCATTACTAGGGAGGACCCATCGTTCGTGCAAAATCTTCAATCACGCTGGCTGATGACATTAAAAGTAGAGCTTCTTGGGAGGCAACTGACAAGAGGTTGTCGAGACCTATCAAATAAAATAACCGGTTCACAAACTAATTTGTAGTATAGAGAATGAACCGAATCGTCTCTCAAGGATCCAAAAACAAAGATTTAATTAGATCAAGATACTTAGAAAAGGGGGGGTTTTGTTGTTGATTAACAAGATTAATAAAAGTAGGAGATTCAAAGTTGTAAACAAATATAAAGAAGCAACCAATCCAAGGAAATTTACCGATCTTAAGTTTAACTCATCATTGATCACAAGGAATTCACTTAACTGCTAACCAAGTTCTTGGCCTTAGATCACATCAAGAAGCCTTAACATGATCCAAGAATTCTTTACTAGATAAGCATCTAGGATTTGATTAACCAAGGTTAGATAAAGTAAGCACCATCCAACATAGATTAACTTAAGATCTAGAATTTAACCAAGCTAAACAATCTATCAAACAGCTTTAATACATTGTTTAATCTTTATGATCCTCTTTGAATACATGATAATAAAGCTATTACCACATCAACATCTAAATCAAATTAAGCAATTTAATCTAGATAAAAATCAAAAGAGGAAGAAGAGAAACTTGAATAACAATTAAGCAATATGAACAAGTAAACCAAGATCTCCAAATTAAACAACAAGATGGCTAATCCCTTGGATTGATTATGAGAGCCTAGCCTTCCATGGATGGGAAGGAAGAACTCAAAATTTAAAGAACAAAAACGAAATTGCAAAGAGAATGAAGAAGAAGAGAAAGAAAACTCTCACAAATACTTAAACTTTCTTGAAACTTACTTCTAAATTGAATGCCTCTAATACAAAGAGGTTGGGTCTATTTATACTAATCCTAGAAGCCAATTTGTACATGTACATAATCTGAATACAAGCTATAAGAATCTGAAATTTGTCAAAAATGGAAGCTTGATGCATGGTTGGTGGGTTGGTGCATGGTAGGTGGGTTGGTGTATGGTTGGTGGCTTTTAGTCAACAACTCATATCCGACTTCTGGCTTCAAATTCATCACCTAGACGGTGCATTTTGGCTTGGATGTCTTCATCAAAGTTGTAGCCAGTTGTCTCCTTGAAAATCTCCAATTTGAATCATGTCATTTGGACTTTTAGAACTCCAGAAATGCCAAAAACACTTCACCTACCTCAAGTTAGGTTGGAAGAACGTGTTTCCAAATTCAGACCAACTTGTAGCTTCTGAAGCATGCCCAAAACGACATCTATTGACAAAATGGTCTTCATTGAAGTTGGAGATATGGGTCTTATCTTTCAAGTGACCAAGTTTCAGCCCAAGAGGAGGCCTATAACCCACTATATAGTCCAATATGTGCATACTGCCCAAATGGTTCCGTGACAGCAAACCCACTCTGCATTGCAGGGATATTTTGGACCCTTAGCATTCCGATCCAGCTCTTGAGTTCTTCATGAAACTTGTAGAGCATTGTCTTAGCTTTCCAAAGACACCAAGATCACCTCAATTGGATCACCGAGTCCCAAGTTATGACCTAACCAAGGAAGAAAGGTCAAAATGCATCAAAATCCGAAAATTATTCAATATTTGCATTAAAGCCCAATGAAGCCCAACAACATTAAACTCATCTAAAGTACTAATATTGGGCACAATAAACATCTAATAATGCCTAATACAAAGCTAACATAAGTGTCTCAAATTGATTGATCAAATTCCCCACACTTAAGCTTTTGTACTCTGGGCAAAACACATAACAACGAAACTAAAGAAAAACAAGAAACATCATATTATTAAACTAAAAACATAAAAGCTGATTGTACCTAATCTAATCCACTTCCGTAGGAAAACACGATGGCACTTAGCATGTGCCACAAGCCTTTAAACCCCTAGGTGTCCCTAGTGGACGAGTTGTAGTCTCGTGAGGGTTTACCAGGATGATACCCACAAACATGTAATATTTTATTTAATCAATTCAACTAATTTTTAAATACAAGCATTGTATCAAATATAAACCATAATTAATAAGTAAAGTATGCTTAACAAAGAATAGTTGAATCAAATCAATTGAGAATAAAGTATAGCATAATCATGCTTTAATCAGAAATAGGCATGTTCAGATTGAGTAAAATTCTTCACAAGTGTCACTCAAATCACACAAGGTGTTTAGGTTAACTGTTTACGCTCAACTCAGTCAAATTATGAAAGTATTTTACCATAGGCTTGCATATACATCAATTCTCCACTACTTAGATCAAATAAATTGCAAAAATCAAGAGGTCTTTCAAAAAGGTTGTAATGGAACTTATAAGGTGAAGGAAGGGAACAATATAGATAATAGCAGGTTAAAACCAAAGAGAATAAAAGAGCATTGAGGAGTAATTCAAGTAGAAAGAATAATTTTTTTTTTTTTTTACCCAAAACCATAAAATGCTCATTCTCTTCACACATTCCTTCCTTTTTCTATTCTTTTTTCTTTTTTTTTTTGTTTTGTTTTGTTTGTTTTTTTTTTCTTTTTTTTTTATACCAAGCATTTCGTATCAGCACACCAATTCCCCCATACTTAAATCATTGCAAGCAAAAGAACTCCTCCAATAAGAAAATCAATGCTCTCCCATTCCCTAAGGTAAGGTAAAACATGGTTTTTCACTCAAAGCTTGTAATGAGCTAAGAACAAAGAATAGGCAAATAGGTTTAGAGGGAGTTAATAATTGGATAAATGCAAGGTAGGTTTATTTGGCCAAAGCGGCTAAGTCAAGAAAAAATGCCTCTGTCATTTTCATGCAACATACAGACCAATGTAATCTCAAATCGATTCAATGCAAGTTCTAGAAAATAAATTCATAATTGACATCACTCATGAAAGAAAATAACCAAGTGTAAGTATCAAACTTGGAAAAGCCCAAAACTCACAAAGGTATGGAACATTCACTCAATTCAACCATGCCTTCTTCCTAATATCCACAATCATATACACATGTATATTATGAAAATGATTCAACTGTAAACTGTTTTGCATACTTTTATCATCAATTAAGCTCAGATTCAGCACATGCTTGTATCAAAATCAATTGAAAAGATCAAAATTGTGTGTGTGTGTGTTTTTATTTTTTTTTTATTTTTTTATTTTTTTATATTTTTATTTTTTTTTAATATATATACAAGAACAAAGATGATTTAAGACCTATTATGAAATGCAAGTTAAGATGCGTCTCAAGAGCAAAACTACTCCTTACTCTGCCATCATACATCTAAAAAGTTAGTAACAATAAAGATTAGTTTTTTTTTTTTTTTTTTTTTTTTTTAACTAAACTATGTACATGGTAATGTCAACTATCCCTCCCCCCAACTAATTAAAGACATTGTCCCCAATGTCAAAATAAAGATAGGTAGAGTGTAGAAGGTCTTACCAGAAAACTGCAAATCGGGCCTGAAATAAGAAAAATTACAAAAAACTAAAACTATAAGAGAAAACAAAAATTCACAAAGACAAAGTCAAATCAAGTTTTTGCTTTTTGCTGCTGCTGCCTTGTTCCCAATTCCGTGGAACCATTGCTGGATCACGTTGTGGTACAAATGCATTGAGTTGATCGAGCAATTGTTCGGGAGTTGTAGCGATTACAAGACTTTGACGTGTCGCTTGTGAGATGAACCTTTTTCTACAAAGATGATCAAGAAAACAAAACAAAGCGTCATAAAAACCATTAACATTTAATATACCTATGGGTTTTTGGTGAAAGTTCTTGTGACCAGGATGTAATTTGAAAGAGTTCTTCCAAAGTTTCAAAACCACCAGGTAGGGCAATAAAGGCATCAGCATTGGCGATCATAATGTTCATGCGTTGGTGCATGCAAAATACTATTACTTCATCCCCTAATGTTTTTCCAATGGGCTTCTTTGGTCGATAAAGGACCGGGAATGACACCAAGGACTTTGCCACCTCCTAAATGTGCGGCGGTGGCTACACAACCCATTAACCCAAGACTACCTCCTCCATAAACTAAACGGATTTCTCTCTCAGCTAGCACTCGACCAAGATGGTGTGCAATATTTACAAACTCTTTATCTTTCCCAGGATTAGATCCACAAAAGACACAAACACTCTTGATCCGACGAACTGAAGTGACTTCCATTTTTTTTTTCTCTTAGTTTTTTTTTTGTACTCTCACCTTATCAATGATCTGAAGAGAGCAAAGTGCATTATTTAAAGGCATCAAAACTCAAAGGTAATAATTACACCTATAAAGGAGGGGTAGATCCGTGTGTCAGGTAAGTTTGAAAATAAGCACAACAATGATAATAGCTATATGACAATGATAAAAGACTAATCTATATGTGTCAGAAGAAGTTTGAAAATATGCAACGCATATTTCAAAAAAATACGGCTATATTTTTTTTGAATTTTTTTTTTGAATTTTTTTTTTTGAATTTTTTTTTTTGAATTTTTTTTTTGAATTTTTTTTAATAAACAGGAAAAAAAATAAAATAAAAAATAAAAAAAATACTTACAGGAGGTGTGATTGTGGCTCACATTTTCCTGTGGTTTTACGTCCGCGATGCGTCTTGAAGCTCTCTATGGGTCGATGGTCGGCTTTCCATCCAATTTTCTTAAAAATTGGCAAACAGGTCTTTTTGAGTCGATTCCCGAGACTATAACGTTCATGTTCATCTTGGAATATTGGCCATAAATCGAGAAGTACTCTCTGCACATCTCCACTAGGATGCGTCTCAAGAGTCAATAGAATGTTATCTAAAGACTCCTTACTCATGCCATCCTTTATGAAGTTAATTTTATCATCTCGGTTTATAGACGTCATTCCAATTGATTTGCATTTTGTGTTACAGGTCCATCTTGCACATTTATAGCAGACTCGTAACCTTTTTGCTCTTCTCTTCTTTGCATATGAACTTTTGCCTAGCCCTGGCATATATGAAACAAGAGCGTCAGAAAATTCACCTCCGAGTCGGACCTTTGCTTCGATCAACCAGCGTATATCCGCAGGGATGCCTTTGTGCATAAGCATCCTTAATCTCTCAAACCTTGCATAATAAATGTTAGTTAAAGCATTTTGAGGGAGAGAAGGGAATTGCTTGCGGAGATTAAAAAGCTGATTATCCATTTCGAAAGAAAGAAGAAAGAGAGAGAAAAAATTGAGTAAAATTATGTACAGATTTCAGTGTTTGTGGGTAACTGAAGGGACCGAAAAAGATTTTCACGGAGTACCGTTATCCGCCATTTAACCGGTGAAAAATCATCTGTCAAAGAAAAACAAACAAAATAAAGACAGAAAAATCAAACTTTGATAGATTTTCTCACTTGGCACCGTTTTTTCTGTCTCGATTCCTGTGACAACAAATAAGTCAAAGTTAGAAAGAGGAAAGAGTTAGAAAACTTGGGATACCGCCCAAGAAGCGCTACTTTTAATGTCCTTAGCCAGCGTGATTGAAGATTTTGCATGAGCGATGGGTCCTCCCCAATAATGATTCAATCTCTGGCAATTGACATTAATCGTGGCTTTTTCTTTTATTTTTTTTTTTTCTTTTTTTTTTTTTTTTTGTCTTTTTTTTTTTTTTTTTTTTCAACACAGTAGTGATCAATCATGGTAGAGGGCATCCTGCAATTGAACTTCCTCCACGAGGTTCTCTTGAGCTCCTTCATAAAAACTTTTGAGGCGGTGACCATTAACTTTGAACACTTTGTTGGTGGCTTCACTCTTAATTTCCACTGCACCATGAGGAAAAATGTTAGTGACAACAAACGGACCGTCCCACCTAGACCTTAATTTACCAGGCATCAACTTAAGGCGAGAATTAAACAAGAGAACTTTTTGCCCAACTGAAAACTCCTTCCGAAGAATAAACTTATCATGGAAGGCTTTGGTCTTTTCTTTGTAGAGTCGGGAGCTCTCATAGGCATCTAGGCGGATCTCTTCCAATTCCTGTAACTGCAACTTCCGCTCTATGCCAACTTCGGCCAAATTCATGTTGCATTGCTTCACAGCCCAATATGCTTTGTGCTCAATTTCTACTGGTAAGTGGCATGCCTTACCATAGACTATCCGATATGGAGACATCCCGATTGGAGTTTTGTAAGCGGTCCGGTAAGCCCAAAGAGCATCCTCAAGCCTCATGCTCCAATCCTTCCGATTAGGTTGGACTGTTTTTTCAAGTATGCGCTTGATCTCTCTATTGGAGACCTCGGCTTGACCATTAGTCTGGGGATGGTAAGGTGTAGAAACTTTATGCAACACGCCATATTTCCTCATCAATCCCTCCATGCTCCGGTTACAGAAATGGGTGCCTTGATCACTGATGATAGCTCTCGGGATTCCAAACCTGCAGAAAATCTGTGATCTAACAAAATCCACAACAACTTTGGAATCATCGGTCAGAGTGGCTTTAGCCTCCACCCATTTTGATACATAATCAACAACTAGCAAAATGTAAACATAACCAAAGGAAACAGGAAAAGGTCCCATGAAATCAATACCCCATACATCAAAGATTTCACAATACAATGAGGTTCTTTGGGGCATCTCATTCCTGCGAGAAATGTTCCCTGTTCTTCCGACACTCGTCTCACAAGACTTACAGAACAAATATGCATCATGAAACAAGGTAGGCCAATATAAACCGAGTCTAAAACTTTCCTAGCTACGTTGAGGCCCAAAATGTCCACCACATGCAAATGCATGACAAAAGCTAAGAACAGAATGAAACTCTTGATTAGGCACACATCGCCTAATAATTTGGTCACTACAAAATCGCCACGTATATGGATCATCCCACACATAATATTTTGATTCACTCTTAAGTTTATAAATTTGTGCACGAGTGAAATGTGAGGGAAAAAGCGTAGCAACCAAGAAATTCACCATATCAAAGAAACCAAGGGAAGGTGTTCTTACCTTGCACTGCATAAGCCGCTCATCCGGGAAGGAGTCCCGTACAGGAAGGGATCTCAATCCCTTTCAATGCGGCTCAAATGATCCGCCACTAGGTTCTCTCGCTCCACTCTTGTCACGGATCTCTATGTGAAACTCTTGGAGCAAGAGCATCCATCTTATTAGTCGGGGCTTTGCATCTGGCTTCTTCAAAAGGAACTTGTAGAGCATGATCGCAAACACAACAACCTTAGAACCAAGCAAATATGATCTAAACTTATCCAAAGCAAAAACAATGGCTAAAAGTTCTTTTTCGGTTGTGGTATAGTTGGCACTGCGACATCTAGAGTTCTCGAAGCATAGTATATCACATGAGAAGCTTTCCCACTCTCTGTGCCAAGACTGCTCCCACTGCATAGTTAGAAGCATCACACATTAACTCAAATGGCAATGTCCAGTCAGGTGGTTGGATGATAGGGGTACTAGTCAAGGCCTGCTTCAAGTGGTTGAAAGCTGCCTTGCATTTGTCATCAAAATTGAACTCCACATCTTTCTGCGATGGCGGGAAAGTGGAAGAGCAATCTTCTTTGAAGTCGGCAATGAAGCGCTGTAGAAACCTGCATGACCAAGAAAAGAACGCACTTCCCGCACGCATGTGGGGTAAGATAGACAAGTAATTACATCAATCTTGGCAGGATCTACCTCAATGCCCTTACTTGGATACTACATGGCCTAAAACTATACCTGTTCTACCATAAAATGGCATTTCTCAAAATTTAGCACAAGGTTAGTCTCAATGCATCTTTGCGATTACTCTAGATAGGTCAAGCTAAACATGAATCAAAAGAAGAACCATAGACAGTGAAGTCATCCATAAACACCTCCATGCATTCCTCTAAGAAATCGTAAAATATGCTCACCATGCACCCTGGAAGGTACCAGGGCATTGCGGAGGCCGAAGGGCATCCGTCTGTAAGCAAAGGTGCCGAAGGGACAAGTAAATGTGGTCTTCTCCCGATCCTCCTGCAATGTGGATTTGGAAGTATCCGGTGTAGCCATCTAAAAAGCGATAATGAGACTTACCGACCAACCGTTCCAAAGATCTCGATCAATGAACGGAAGGGGGTAATGATCTTTCCGAGTGGCTTGGTTGAGACGTGCGTAGTCAATGCGAGACTCTCGGCTATTCTGCACTCGGGTTGGAATGAGCTCATTCTTACGGTTGGCCACAACCAGTCACCGGGATTTCTTTGGAACTACTTGCACCGGCTCACCCACTTCTTTGTCGAGAGATGGGATAGATAATGCCAACCTGCGAGTAGCTTGGTCACTTCTTTTTCACCACATCTAGAATGAGAGGATTCGATCTCCTCTGGGGTTGTCTCAACTGGTTTAGTTTCCTCCTCAAGTAATATCCTGTGCATGCATGTGGAGGGGTTAATACCAGAATGTCCGCAAGTGTCCAACCAATTGCCCTTTTGTGTTGCTTCAAGACTTCCAATAATCTGGTTTCTGCTTTCGAGGTTGGAGGTGTTTGGCCATTATCACCGGAGCTTCTCATCTTCTTCCAAGAATGCATACTTCAAATGCTCGGGCAAGGGCTTAAGTTCAATGGAGGGTGGTTCTTTGGGTGACGGTACTAGTTTTGGGAACCGAAACTAAATCTGCTAAATTCTCGTGATTGCACTGTACTGCAAGCCGTGCACAATCTTGCAAAACAACATCGTCATATCCTATGGAATCAAAAGAATCACACTTAGCGGCAGGATGAATGACAACATCATTAATAACGAGATCATTGCCATTAATAACGAGAATCATCAATGTCGTGAATTAACAACAAGACACATGACAAGTATGTAGAAATCTCGGCCGCAGTGCACACATTGCATTGGGTTTACAACCAAAAGTCCGAAGCAGTGAACAAGTATCACAAGCTATGCTATCGGTGTATCCTACAATTTCGGGAAAATCGCCAACATATCAAAGCATGCATATCATCAACCAAGAAATCAATGACATCAAAATGAAAAAGCAGAATGATCCTCTAAAGGGTATTTCATGGCATCAAAAATGTTAAATTGAATGATATCATCACCAAATTCCATGGAAAGGGTACCAGCATGCACATCAATCTTAGTTTTAGCAGTTTTCAAAAATGGCCTACCTAAGATCAATGGGGGTGGGGAAGAGGCAGATTCATCTTCCATATTCAACACATAAAAATCAGTTGGGAATATTAAATTATGTACCCGAACCAGAACGTCCTCCAACACTCCCGCAGGTTGTGCAGTGCTCCGATTTGCTAACTGAATGACAATGCCGGTAGGTTTTAGCTCTCCCATATGCAAGGAAGTGTAAACTGACTTTGGCATTACATTGATGGAGGCTCCCAAGTCTAGCAAGGCATGAGTGAACTGTTGGTGCCCTATGGTGCAAGGGATGGTAAAAGTGTCTGGATCCTTGCATTTGGGAGGCGGGTTGGGGTGAATCAAAGCTAGACATTTCTCCCCATACTCACTTTTTGGTGCCCTTTAGCTTCCTCTTATGGGTGCACATCTCTTTCAAGAACTTGGCATACTTGGGGATTTGTTTAATTGCCTCCAAGAGAGGTATATTCACCTCAACCTTCCGAAAAGTCTCCATAATTTCCTTATCCAAGTCGGTTTCAACCATATGCCTCTTTGTATCATTCGGTTGGGAAAAGGAAGAGGAATGTTGGAACCTCGACTTTTTGGATGCTCACTTTTCTGCATCTTGAATTTTTACGTCAGCTCGCTGATTTGATCCAATTTTACGCTTGGCACGTTGTAGGATCATTTGTCTTTGACTCTGCTCTGACATCGAATTAGTTGCGTAACTTGAAGTTCTTTGTAGAATCTTGTTTCTCTGGGCCAAGGGTAGAATGCGGAAGTATCTCTTTGCCTTTGGTCCATTGATTTGCTTACCATCTGCGTAAAGCTATAGCACTAACATTGCCTCTAGGATTTGGAGTGGTTTGAGAGGGTAATTGGCCGAGAACCTTGTGACTTTAATTCATGAATTGATGTGGCAAGTTGACCAATTTGAGTCTCCAAGTTACGAATGGTGGTTTCAGTTCTCTGTTGGCTGGATGTTATTGGTGGCCAATTGTTTCACCAAATCCTCCAATGAGGGCTCGATTTTGTGGCTACAGGACCTTCTTCTTTGGAATGGTGGTCTACTTGGTCCAGCATGTGGTCTGAACCGATTTGTCCTTGCTTCTTCTTTGGAATGGTGGTCTATCTTGGTTTTGTGGCTGCTGATTTGATGCATTCCCATATCTCGTATTGGGATGGTCCCTCCGACCAGGGTTGTAAGTGTTGGAGAATGGATCATATTTATGTTGTTGCTTCTTTGATGGAATTGTGGCTTCCCAGAAATATACCAGTGCGACCCGCAGATTGGTCTTGAAACTTCGAGAATCATCTTGCAATGTGGGGCATGAATCAGAGGATGAGAGGAACTAGAACATATGCTACAAACTCTTGCAGGGGTTTGCACACGTGGTTCGTGTTGTCCTATTGCCATTTGTCTAACCAAAGAAGTGAGCTCATCCAATCTATGTTCCACCCTTTGTTGATCGGCATGTGAAGAGGTATTAACTTCATTGACTATTACAGTTGCGGCACCCATTCGAGTACCAAATTCTTTGAGAATTTGCTTTGCCATGTTTGCAATTAAGTTTACGCGGCTTGGTGGAGTTTTATCTACCAATGCTCCACCACTTGCAAGATCAATCATACTCCTTTCCATTGGCATCAATCCTTCATAGAAGTATTGGATCGTGATTGATCACTAATTTGATGGTGTGGGCAGCTTGAGCACAATTTCTTGAATCTCTCCCAATACTCATGGAGAGTTTCACCACCGATTTGCCTTATGCCACAAATATCTTTCCTTATTGCAGCGCTTCTTGATGCGGGAAAGAACTTCTCGTAAATAATCTTTTCATGTCATTCCAAGAAGTGATGGCGGCAGAGTTGTAAGTAATACAACCAATCCTTAGCAAAGACCATCCAAAGAGAAAGGAAAGGCCCTTAGCTTGATGTGATCTTCACTATTCCATGAGGTTTCATGGTGGAGCGGACAACATGGAACTCCTTCAAATGCTTATGTGGATCTTCACCTGCAAGACCATGAAACTTGGGCAGCAAGTGTATCAATCCAGATTTCAACTCAAAATCAACATTAAGTTCAGGATATTGAATGCACAAAGGTTGATAATTCACATCAGGTGCAGCCAATTCCTTAAGAGTCCTATTATTATAGTCAGCCATAGTAAAATCAACAGACTCGATGCTCGAGACACGTAAGTACTAATGTATGACTCAACAAGATTAAAAGAGTCAACAAGATTAGGTGCAATGTCAAGTTCAAGCCCAATTCCAGAAGTAATTCTATTAGCTCTATGAATGCTACTACCAGTCCTATGAATTCTATGAAGTGTATGAAATGTTCTATCAATTTCAGGATCAAATGAATGCAAGGTACCGAGGATCGAGATCTAGTCATACAAAGATGCGAGTTCATAAGAAGGTATTAGAAAAGCAATAACAACTAAAACACTAAAAATTCCAAAAACAAATACTCCAAAAAATTAAACAAAAATAAAAACAGTATCAAATGAATTTTAAAAATTATGGAACCACCACAGGATAAAATCTACACAAAAATGCTATCCAACAAAATAATAAAAAATCTTAAAAAATTGAAAAAGTGGTCTAAACGATGGAATTTGGCAAAAATAAGGGTGACCTCACTGTATACAGTGAGCCTTTCTCAGAATAATATTTTCCATTTGTGTACCAAAATTCAGATCAATCTGAGATGCCCGAACCAAAATTCTTGACACAACGCCCTTTATCCAAATTCTGCCGAATCCCACTTGAAAAAGCTTCAAAAACAAAACAAACACATTTGTTAGAGTTAGATGGGATCTTGAAATGATCAAATAGTTGCCTTGGATCCCCGGCAACGGCGCCAAATTTGACAAGAGGTTGTCGAGACCTATCAAATAAAATAACCGGTTCACAAACTAATTTGTAGTATAGAGAATGAACCGAATCGTCTCTCAAGGATCCAAAAACAAAGATTTAATTAGATCAAGATACTTAGAAAAGGGGGGGTTTTGTTGTTGATTAACAAGATTAATAAAAGTAGGAGATTCAAAGTTGTAAACAAATATAAAGAAGCAACCAATCCAAGGAAATTTACCGATCTTAAGTTTAACTCATCATTGATCACAAGGAATTCACTTAACTGCTAACCAAGTTCTTGGCCTTAGATCACATCAAGAAGCCTTAACATGATCCAAGAATTCTTTACTAGATAAGCATCTAGGATTTGATTAACCAAGGTTAGATAAAGTAAGCACCATCCAACATAGATTAACTTAAGATCTAGAATTTAACCAAGCTAAACAATCTATCAAAAAGCTTTAATACATTGTTTAATCTTTATGATCCTCTTTGAATACATGATAATAAAGCTATTACCACATCAACATCTAAATCAAATTAAGCAATTTAATCTAGATAAAAATCAAAAGAGGAAGAAGAGAAACTTGAATAACAATTAAGCAATATGAACAAGTAAACCAAGATCTCCAAATTAAACAACAAGATGGCTAATCCCTTGGATTGATTATGAGAGCCTAGCCTTCCATGGATGGGAAGGAAGAACTCAAAATTTAAAGAACAAAAACGAAATTGCAAAGAGAATGAAGAAGAAGAGAAAGAAAACTCTCACAAATACTTAAACTTTCTTGAAACTTACTTCTAAATTGAATGCCTCTAATACAAAGAGGTTGGGTCTATTTATACTAATCCTAGAAGCCAATTTGTACATGTACATAATCTGAATACAAGCTATAAGAATCTGAAATTTGTCAAAAATGGAAGCTTGATGCATGGTTGGTGGGTTGGTGCATGGTAGGTGGGTTGGTGTATGGTTGGTGGCTTTTAGTCAACAACTCATATCCGACTTCTGGCTTCAAATTCATCACCTAGACGGTGCATTTTGGCTTGGATGTCTTCATCAAAGTTGTAGCCAGTTGTCTCCTTGAAAATCTCCAATTTGAATCATGTCATTTGGACTTTTAGAACTCCAGAAATGCCAAAAACACTTCACCTACCTCAAGTTAGGTTGGAAGAACGTGTTTCCAAATTCAGACCAACTTGTAGCTTCTGAAGCATGCCCAAAACGACATCTATTGACAAAATGGTCTTCATTGAAGTTGGAGATATGGGTCTTATCTTTCAAGTGACCAAGTTTCAGCCCAAGAGGAGGCCTATAACCCACTATATAGTCCAATATGTGCATACTGCCCAAATGGTTCCGTGACAGCAAACCCACTCTGCATTGCAGGGATATTTTGGACCCTTAGCATTCCGATCCAGCTCTTGAGTTCTTCATGAAACTTGTAGAGCATTGTCTTAGCTTTCCAAAGACACCAAGATCACCTCAATTGGATCACCGAGTCCCAAGTTATGACCTAACCAAGGAAGAAAGGTCAAAATGCATCAAAATCCGAAAATTATTCAATATTTGCATTAAAGCCCAATGAAGCCCAACAACATTAAACTCATCTAAAGTACTAATATTGGGCACAATAAACATCTAATAATGCCTAATACAAAGCTAACATAAGTGTCTCAAATTGATTGATCAGCAACCCAAAGTTTTCTAACTCTTTCTTTTTTCAAACTTTGACTTATTTGCTATCACAGGAATCGAGACAGAAAAAATGGTGCCAAGTGAGAAAATCTATCAAAATTTGATTTTTCTGTCTTTATTTTGTTTGTTTTTTTTGGACAGATATTTTTCACCGGTTAAATGGCGGATAACGGTACTTCATGAAAATCTTTTTCGGTCCCATCAGTTACCCACAAACACTGAAATCTGTATATAATTTTACTCAATTTTATTTCTCTCTTTCTTCTTTCTTTTGAAATGGATAATCAGCTTTTTAACCTCCGCAAGCGATTCCCTTCTCTCCCTCAAAATGCTTTAACTAACATTTATTATGCAAGGTTTGAGAGATTAAGGATGCTTATGCACAAAGGCATCCTTGCAGATATACGCTGGTTGATCGAAGCAAAGGTCCGAATCACAGGGGAATTTTCTGACGCTCTTGTTTCATATATGCCAGGGCTAGGCAAAAGTTCATATGCAAAGAAAAGAAGAGCAAAAAGGTTATGAGTCTGCTATAAATGTGCAAGATGGACCTGTAACACAAAATGCAGATCAATTGGAATGACGTCTATAAATCGACTAGATAAAATTGACTTCATTAAGACTGGCATGAGTAAGGAGTCATTAGATAACATTCTATTGACTCTTGAGACACATCCTAGTGGAGATGTGCAGAGAGTACTTCTCGATTTATGGCCAATATTCCAAGATAAACATGAGCGTTATAGTTTCGGGAATCTGACTCAAAAAGACCCTGTTTGCCAATTTTTAAGAAAATTGGATGGGAAACCGACCATCGGCCCATTTCAAGCCGTTACTGGAAGTAAAACCAGAGGAAAATGTGAGCCACAATCACACCTCCTGTAAGTATTATTTTTTATTTTTTATTTTTCCTTTTTCTTCTTGTTTATTAAAAACAAAAAACAAAAAGAAAAAAATTAGCCGTATTTTTTTGAAATATGCGTTGCGTATTTTCAAACTTCTTCTGACACATATAGATTAGTCTTTTATCCTTGTCATATAGCTGTTATCATTGTTGTGCTTCTTTTCAAACTTGCCTGACACACAGATCTACCCCTCCTTTATAGGTGTAATTATTACATTTGAGTTTTGATTCTTTAAATAATGCACTTTGCTCTCTTCAGATCATTGATAAGGTGAGAGTACAAAAAAAAATAAAAATGGAAGTCACTTCAGTTCGTCGGATCAAGAGTGTTTGTGTCTTTTATGGATCTAATCCTGGGAAAAATAAAGAGTTTGTAAATATTGCACACCATCTTGGTCGAGTACTAGCTGAGAGAGAAATCTGTTTAGTTTACGGAGGAGGTAGTCTTGAGTTAATGGGTTGTGTAGCAACTGCTGCACATTTAGGAGGTGGCAAAGTCCTTGGTGTCATTCCTAGTCCTTTAGCTATTAGCAGTCCCACTGGAAAAACAGTAGGGGATAAAGTAATGGTATCTTGCATGTACCAACGCATGAACATTATGATAGCAAATGCTGATGCCTTTATTGCCCTACCTGGTGGTTTTGGAACTTTGGAAGAGCTCTTCCAAATTACATCCTGGTCACAACTGAACTTTCACCAAATACCCATAGCTATATTAAATGTTAATGGTTTTTATGACAGTTTGTTTTGTTTTCTTGATCATGCTATGGAACAAAGGTTCATCTCACAAGCGTCACGTCAAATTCTTGTAACCACTGCAACCCCTGAACAATTGCTCGATCAACTACATGAATTTGTCCCACAACGTCATCCAGCAATGACTCCATTGACTTGGGAACAAGGCAGCAGCAGCAAAAAGAAAAAACTTGATTTGACTTTGTCCTTGTGAATTTTTGTTTTCTCTTATGATTTTAGTTTTTTATTTTTGTAATTTTTTCTTATTTCAGACCCGATTTGCAGTTTTCTAGTAAGACCTTCTACACTCTACCTATCTTTATTTTGACATTAGGGACAATGTCTTAAATTAGTTGGGGGAGGGATAGTTGACAACACCATGTACATAGTTTAGTTAAAAATAAAAAAAAAACTAACCAGCTAATCTTTTTTGTTACTAGCTTATTAGATGTATGATAGCAGAGTAAGTAGTAATTTTGCTATTGAGACGCATCTTAACTTGCATTTCATAGTATGTCTTAAATTATTTTGATCTTGCATATAAAAAAAATTTCATTTTGATCTTTTCAATTAATTTTGATGCAAGCATGTGCTGAATCTGAACTTAATTGATAATAAAAGTATGTAAAACAGTTTATAGTTGAATCATTTTCATGATATACATGTGTATATGACTGTGGATATTAAAAAAAAAGCATGGTTGAATTGAGTGAATGTTCCATACCTTTGTGAGTTTTGAGCTTTTCCAAGTTTGATACTTACACTTGGTTTATTTTCTTTCATGAGTGATGTCAATTATGAATTTATTTTCTAGAACTTGCATTGAATCGATTTGAGATTACATTGGTCTGTATGTTGCATGAAAATGACAGAGACATTTTTTTTCTTCACTTAGCTGCTTTGGCCAAATAAACCTACCTTACATTTATCCAATTATTAACTCCCTATGAGCCTATTTGCCCATTCTTTATTCTTAGCTCATTACAAGCTTTGAGTGAAAAACCATGTTTTACCTTACCTTAGAAAACGGAGAGCATTGATTTTCTTATTAGAGGAGTTCTTTTGCTTGCAATGATTTAAGTGTGGGGGAATTGGTGTGCTGATACGAAATGCTTGGTACAAAAAAAAAACAAAAAAACAAAAAAAAAAGAAAGAAAAAGAAAAGAATAGAAAAAGGAAGGAATGTGTGAAGAGAATGAGCATTTTATGGTTTTGGGTGAAAATTTTATGCTTTCTACTTGAGTTACTCCTCAATGCTCTTTTATTCTCTTTGGTTTTAACCTGCTATTATCCATATTGTTCCCTTCCTTCACCTTATAAGTTCCATTACAACCTTTTTGAAAGACCTCTTGATTTTTGCAATTTATTTGATCTAAGTAGTGGAGAATTGATATATATGCAAGCCTATGGTAAAATACTTTCATAGTTTGACTGAGTTGAGCGTAAACAGTTAACCTAAACACCTTGTGTGATTTGAGTGATTTGAGTGTCACTTGTGAGGAATTTTACTTAATTTGAACATGCCTATTTCTGATTAAAGCATAATTATGCTATACTTTATTCTCAATTGGTTTGATTCAACTATTCTTTGTTAAGCATACTTAACTTATTAATTATGATTTATATTTGATACAATGCTTGTATTTAAAAATTAGTTGAATTCATTAAATAAAGTATTACATGTTTGTGGGTATCATCCTGGTAAACCATTACGAGACTATAACTCGTCCACTAGGGACACCTAGGGGTTTAAAGGCTTGTGACACATGCTAAGTGTTATCGTGTTTTCCTAAGAAAGTGGATTAGATTAGGTATAATCAGTTTTTATGCTTTTAGTTTAATAATATGATGTTTCTTGTTTTTCTTTAGTTTTGTTCTTATGTGTTTTGCCCAGGAGTACAAAAGCTTAAGTGTGGGGGAATTTGATCAATCAATTTAAGACACTTATGTTAGCTTTGTCTTAGGCTTTATTAGATGATTATTGTGCCCAAAATTAGTATTTTAGATAAGTTTAATGTTGTTGGGCTTCATTGGACTTTAATGCAAATTGTGAATAATTTTCGGATTTTGATGCATTTTGACATTTCTTCCTTGGTTAAGCCATAACATGGGACTAAGTGATCCCTTTGAGGTGATCTTGGTGTCTTTGGAAAGCTAAGACAAGGCTCTACAAGTTTCATGAAGAACTCAAGAGCTGGATCGGAATTTTAAGGGTCCAAAATATCCTTGCAATGCAGAGTGGGTTTGCTGTCACGGAAATCTGGGCAGTGTGCACATATTGGACTACATAGTGAGCTATAGGCCTCCTATTGGGCTGAAACTTGGCCATTGGAAAGATAAGACCCATATCTCCAACTTCACAGAAGACCATTTAGTCAATAGATGTCGTTTTAGGCATCATTATGAAGCTACAAGTTGGTTTGAATTTGGAAACACGTTATGCCAACCTAACTTGATGTAGGTGCAGTGTTTTTGGTATATCTGGAGTTCTGAAAGTCCAAATGGCATGATTCCAATTGCAAAATTTCAAGGAGATAACTGGCTACAACTTTCATGAGACCTCAAAGCCAAAATGTACCGTCTAGGTCATGAAAATCAAGCTAGAAATCGGATAAGAGTTGCTGACTAAAAGCCACCAACCATATACCAACTCACCTACCATGCACCAACCCACCAACCATGCATCAAGCTTCCATATTTGACAATTTCTATGTTTTTACAGTTTGTATTTAGATTATGTACATGTACAAATTGGCTTCTAGGATTAGTATAAATAGAGCCAATCTCTTTGTATTATCATTCATTCAATTTTAAGTAAGTTTGAAGAAAGTTTTGAGTATTTGTGAGAGTTTTCTTTCTCTTCTTCTCCATTCTCTTTAGAATTTCGTTTCTGCTCTTTATTTTATGAGTTCTTCCTTCCCATCCATGGAAGGCTAGGCTCTTATAATCAATCCAAGGGATTAGCCATCTTGATGTTTAATTTGGAGATCTTGTTTCGCTTGTTCATATTGCTTAATTGTTATTCAAGTTTCTCTTCTTCCTCTTTTGATTTTTATCTAGATTAAGTTGCTTAATTTGATTTAGATGTTGATGTGATAATAGCTTTATTATCATGTATTCAAAGAGGATCGCAAAGACTAAACAATATATTAAAGCTTTTTGATAGATTGTTTAGCTTGGTTAAATTCTAGATCTTAAGTTAATCTATGTTGGATGGTGCTTACTTTATCTAACCTTGGTTAATCAAATCCTAGATGCTTATCTAGTAGAGAATTCTTGGATCATGTTAAGGCTTCTTGATGTGATCTAAGGCCAAGAACATGGTTAGCAATTAAGTGAATTCCTTGTGATCAATGATTAGTTAAACTCAAGATCAGTAAATTTTCCTTGGATTGGTTGTTTCTTTAGATTTGTTTACAAATTTAAGTTTCATACTTTTATTAATCTTGTTAATCAACAACAAAATCCCCCTTTTCTAATTATATTGATCTAATTAAATCTTTATTTTTGGATCCTTGAGAGACGATTCGGTTCATTCTCTATACTACAAATTAGTTTGTGAACCGGTTATTTTTATTATTTGATAGGTCTCGACAACCTCTTGTTAGAACCTCTTTTAGTTAATGGAAGATTGTTGTTTTGATTCAATTCTAGTGTTCTTAATGCTTGCCTTATGTTGGTACCCATAATCGCATGATCTAAGATAATTAAATGAAGAATCGAGAGATGAAGTTTGTTATCTGAAAATCTAGAATTTGAACTTAGGTTTTATGATCACAAAAGTTAGCATAATCCTTCGAGGGGCAACTGAGGGGCAACTGAACTTCATAGAGCTTAATGGGTTTTAATTAACTTAGTACTATGAAAATATGTATTACTTTAATTCAAACACGTTTCTTGTAACTCGAGAGAGAGCATCAAACAAAATAGGAAGATTCACCTTCAAAACACAGTCGAACCATTAACTAGAATGTTTTAAGCTTTTGGCATAGAAAATAGTTGTAGTGAATCCCGAATCCTAGAGTTTCAATCCATTGACATTTCATTATTTTTACTTGTTTAATTTGATTTTCTTGCGATTTAGTTTCCGTTTTATTGCCTTAATTAATTGTCTAGATAATCATAATCGTTAAAGTGTGGTATTCACATGATCCTCGTGGGAACGATATCTTTCTTTACTACTTGTACGATCTGTGCACTTGTGGTGAGCAACACTCATTGGGCTTTAATGCAAATTATGAATAATTCTTGGATTTTGATGCATTTTGACATTTCCTCTTTGGTTAGGCCATAACTTGGGACTTGGCGATCTATTTGAGGTGATCTTAGTGTCTTTGGAAAGCTAAGACAATTCTCTACAAGTTTTATGAAGAACAAAAGAGCTGGATTGGATTTCTAAGGGTCCAAAATATCCCTGCAATGCAGAGTGAGTTTGCTGTCACTGGAATCTGGGCCATGTGCACATATTAGACTATATAGTGGGCTATAGGCCTCCTTTTGATTTGAAACTCGGCCATTGGAAAGATAAGACCCATATTTCCAGCTTCACTGAAGACCATTTAGTCAATAGATGTCGTTTTATGCATGATTATAAAGCTACAAGTTGGTTTGAATTTGGAAACACGTTCTGCCAACCTAACTTGAGGTAGGTGCAATGTTTTTAGCATATCTAGAGTTGTAAAAGTCCAAATGGCATGAAATCAACGCCAAAATTTCAAGGTGACAATGGTCTACAACTGTCATGAAGACCTCCAAGCCAAAATACATCGTTTAGGGCATGAAAAGTAGGCTGGAAGTCGGAGTAGAGTTGCTGACTTGAAACAACCAACCATACGCCAACCCACCTACCATGCACCAACCCACCAACCATGCATCAAGCTTCCATATTTGACAATTTCCATGTTTTTACAGCTTGTATTCAGATTATTTTCAATCACAAATTGGCTTCTAGGATTAGTATAAATAGAGTCGATCTCTTTTTATTATACATCATTCAATTTTAAGTAAGTTTAAAGAAAGTTTGAGTATTTGTGAGAGTTTTCTTTCTCTTCTTCTCCATTCTCTTTAGAATTTTCGTTTTTGTTCTTTTATTTCTAAGTTCTTCCTTCCCATCCATGGAAGGCTAGGCTCTTATAATCAATCCAAGGGATTAACAATCTTGATGTTTAATTTGGAGATCTTGTTGTGCTTGTTCATATTGCTTAATTGTTATTCAAGTTTCTCTTCTTCCTCTTTTGATTTTTATCTAGATTGAACTGCTTAATTTGATTTAGATGTTGATGTGATAGTAGCTTTATTATCATGTATTCAAAGAGGATCACAAAGACTAAATAATATATCAAAGCTTTTTGATGGATTGTTTAGCTTGGTTAAATCCCCGATCTTAAGTTAATCTATGTTTGGATCGTGCTTACCTTATCTAACCTTGGTTAACTAAATCCTAGATGCTTATCTAGTAGAGGATTCTTGGATCATGTTGAGGCGTCTTGATGTGATATAAGGCCAAGAAGATGATTAGCAATTAAGTGAATTCCTTATGATCAATGATGAATTAAACTCAAGATCGGTAAATTTCCTTGGATTGGTTGCTTCTTTAGATTTGTTTATAAGTTTAAGTCCCGTACTTTTGTCAATCTTGTTAATCAACAACAAAACCCCCCATTTTAATTATCTTGATCTGATTGAATCTTTGTTTTTATTGAATCCTTGAAAGACGATTCGGTTCATTCTCTATACTACAAATTAGTTTGTGAACCAGTAATTTTTATTATTTGACGGGTCTCGACAACCTCTTGTCAGAGCTGTTGTCTCACGCATTGCATTACAACCATTGATCTTTCCTTGGACACCCTTGTTGCTACTAAAAACCTTGGCGTTGAACAACTCAAATTGGCCACTCAAGTTTTTCCACCATCTCCTCATCATTATTTTTTACTCTCATTCGCCATATTTATCTTTCTCTCAGTCTGCAACTTTATTTATTCAATTATAATAATAAATGTTTACTAAGTGAATGATTATGTTATGTTGTCTAGTGCATGATTATGTTATGTTGTCTTAGCCTATAAATAACTTTAACTATACTCGTGCACGTGTGAATAATTTTTGACTAATTAGTAACAACGTTTTAGATATGATTTGCTATCTCAAATGGTTTAATGATTTGATTTAAATTTGAAAACAGATTCATCCAATTATGATTGATAAGAGTTAGATTGAAAAACCAATTAGATCAAATGAATTCTTAGATAGGGTAGTCCAATTTTTGGACTTTGCCTTTTCAAATGCATCTATAAATGGACAAATTCTGTGTTCATGCATTACATGTGGATTTCGCCATATGGGCAATAAAGTTGAAGTGTTTAGTCATTGACTTCAAAAGGGATTTCTAAGAAAGTACACAATTTGGTATATGCATGGGGAAAAGTATGTTTGATCCAATGTGGAATCAGTAGCTTAAGTACAAGAACCAGCTAGACAATATCCAATGCTAGATATGTTAAATGATGTATTTGGTGCCTTTGATGCTCATGGATTTCAAGATCCTAATCCACCAAATCTACCTAATGGTGACCACACTAAGGATACATATGTAAGTAGTGAGGAGCTAGAAAAATTAAAGAGTTGTTAAGGGATGGGAATCAAGAACTTTATCATGGTTTCACCAAATATAGCAAATTGTCATTCATTATTCATTTGTATCATATAAAAGTCTTATGTGGTACAACAGAAAAAATATTTTCAAGGATCATTGACTTTTTAAATGATGCTTTTGAGTATGTTAAACCGCTAGCATCTTTCTATGAGGAAAAAAAAGATTATTATGAGGTTAGGTTTGAGCTATGATAAGATTCATGCATGTACGAACAATTGCATTTTGTATTGGGGACCAGAGGATGAGAATAGAGATAAATGCAATGTGTACAATACATCCAAGTGGAAACCAAATGAAAATAATGGTGGTGCAAATAATGTGATGGATGGCCAAAAGGAAAAGAAACCACAATTGGTGAAAGTATTGTTGTACTTCCCACTTATACCTATGATGGGAAGGTTGTACATGTGTTGTAAAACTGTAGAGGTCCTAAAATGGCATATTGTGGATGCTAACTCTGATGGGTTGTTAAGGCATCCTAGAGACAGTAAAGTGTGAAAAGAGTTCAATTTATTATATCTAGACTTTGTTTCAGAGCCTCGTAATTTATGATTTGCTTTAGCTACAGATGGTTTCAATCCATTTGGTACTCTTAAGTTCCAATAATAACATTTTACCTATGGTGTTATGTGCTTGCAATTATCCTCCATCATGATGTATGAAGCAAACATCACTTATCATGTGGATGATAATTCCTGGGATTTACCTTATTAGGAGCATAATCTTATTCGCCATTGCCTTAATATGATGCATATAGAGAAAAATGTTTGTGACAATGTATTGCTTATAGTGCTTGATGATAAAATTAGAACAAAATATCGTTTTCAAGCTTGTAAGGACTTACAGGCCATGGGAATTAGAGAAAAACTTAATTCATATCCTAATTATTCAATGTTTTCTCCATCCTGCTTTAAAATGAAAAATATGGAAAAAGACATTTTCCTAAAAGTTCTTAAAAGTGTAGTTTTCCCATATGGCTACTCATCAAATATTTCTATGTGTGTTGACATTAAGAAACACAAGATCTCTATTCTAAAGAGCCACGATTTACATGTTTTGATGGAGCTTATTTTTCCAATTGCCTTTAGTAGATCTTTTCCTAAATAAGTTACTTCGGTGTTGATTGAGTTATGTGACTACTTTAGAGAAGTATCATGCAATGTTTTAGATGTTAAGTATTTAGAGAAACTCCAACAACGAATTGCATTAACATTATGCCATATGGAAATGATATTCCCTCCATCCTTTTTCCACTATTATGGTTCATTTGGTCATCCACCTTAGAAATGAAGCAATGATTGCAGGTCCGGTACATTATAGATGGATGTACCCTGTTGAAAGGTAAATCCTTTATTTTATTTAGCTAATAATATATTTTATGAATTTCACTATTATATGATTCCTTTTCATTTATTGTTATGACCCTTGGCCATTTAAAATCATATGTTCGTAACAAGGTTGCATCAGAAGGATGTATAACTTTGAGTAATGTCTTACCTTTTATTCTAGATATGTGGAGGGTGGTGACATCGAAACAAGGTTCAATAGGCCAAGACGCAATGATGATGACAATGAAGTCAATGTTAGTAGTAAATTTATTATTTTGTCAAATCTATTTCCTGCATTGGGTAGGCCTATTGGGGCTACCTAGATATTTTCCCTATCACCCTTGGAGAAAATACAAGCTCATCATTATTTGTTAACTAATTGTGAACTAGTTAATGAGTTTCTTGAATAAGTGACTACTTCATGATCTACTATGATCTCTATTAACTTATTTCCTTTTACTTACAGGATAAAATATCGGAGCACTTGTCTCAAGATCAAGAACATGATGCTACTTTAGGTGTTCCATCTAAGGTAATGGCTCATTGTGATGTGGAGCTGAGCATTCAGATCGTGTGCGTGGTTTAGGCACTGGTATTTTCCCCTCCAATATTTTTCGATTGCCTAGACATTCTTTTGACTATGTGAGTTTTGGTGGCTCTAGTAATAATGTAGACCAACAACACATTCAAGACTTGGAGAACCAAGTAGAGACTTTGCAAGAGAAACTGACAGGATATGATGAGACTAAGACACAACTTTTACAAAGTCAAAATCAATTGGCAACTCTTCACAATTTCTACGGGATAAATTTGGTAGTGAGTTACCTACTTTTAACCAAGACACTTCACACTCTTAGTCATAGTTGCCAAGAATGTCTGTCAATTGGTATTATTCCTACTTTTTGCATTTTGATTTATTATTAGGAGTTATGGAATCTTATGAATGGTCAATGTTTATCACTTTTGGTTTTGCTAGTGAATAAATATAAGACTTTGATTATTATTAGCAAAAAATTTGCTTCATTTTAGGATCTATATATTATTGTAGTGAGCATATGACTTTTCCATGATGTAGCGATTCAATGAAGAATAGAATTAGCATATTTTTTTTTAAAGAATAGTCATAACAATTAGCCATGGTTTTGACCATGTCTAAATTTACAAATGTGGCTATCATGTATTAGCCATGGTTTATAAGTAGTAAAAAAAAAGAAGAATCTTAATTGGCAGACCGGATTTACAGAAAAATATGGAGTAATTGTTTGTTTCTATGTGGATGACTATTAATTTTTGGAACGAACTTGGAAGGTGTTCATGAAAATAAGGAGTATCTAACTTCAAATTTTAAGATGAAGGATCTCAACGAAGCACATACTATTCTAGGTTTCAAAATGCAAAGGCATAGTGGGGGCTTTACATTTAGTTAATCTCCTTTCATCAAGAAAGTATTGGAGAAATTAAAATATCTCAAATTTAAGGAAGTCAATACTCCATATGACCCTAACTTCAAGTTAAATGAGAATTCAGGAAGAGCAATAACACAGTCAAAGTATGCTAGTGCTATAGGGAGTTTGAAGTATGCAATGCATTGCACAAGACCAAATATTGCATTTGCTATGTGCAAACTATCAAGATTTACAAATAAACCTAGTACAGACCACTGGAAAGCTATCTCTAGGATTTCTGTTTATTTAAAGAAAACCATAAACTTGGGATTGTTCTATAGTGATTTTCCTGCTATACTAGAAGGTTATTCAAATGCAAGTTGGATCACAAGTCTTAGTGATAACAAATCAACTTCATGTTGGATTTTTATAAGCTTGGTATAACATTCTCTCTTAAAATAGATAGAAAAACATTTACAGTCTTATTTAATATTTATTTTTACATTGCTTATAATTGAAAATTTTAATTTATGTACTTTATTATAATGAGAATGCAGTAAACTACCTAGGTTATCTTTCTACCTATTTATGCATGAGATAAATTAGGATTTATGGCTAGGGACATATGTGTCATTAATTTTTTTTACTAAGGGCATAATGGTCATTTACCTTGGTTAGACAAAATTTAACTATGGTTAAAATCTAACTATAATTAAAATGTAACTATGATTAAGATCTAACTTTCATTAAAATTTAACTAAACTTAAGATTATCTAAGGTTAATAATAATAATTAAAAAAAAGATAAGATTATCTTATCTCTAAGGTTTATCAAGAAGCCTTTTTAATTATAAATAAAAATCAAAATAGAATTGAGGAGAAGAAGAAGAAGAGGTTCGGTCAAGAGAGAGAGAGAGAGAGAAGGAAAGAAAAAGAAGTAGTAGAAGAGAGAACAGGAAGAAGAAAATAAAAAAAAATTAGGAAAAAGCTTAGATCTTGAATCCTATAAGCTAGAATCAAGTAACAAGAAAGAAGGAAAATTATTTTTAAGCGTCAAAGAGTTCAAAGAAGCCATCCAAGTGGAAGGAATTCAAGTTCTTCAAACTTTGAGTTTTCAATTTAATTTTCATGCTTATATTTTCATGATTTAGAAGTTCTTTAGAAATTCTTTTAAGTTTTAAGCTAAGATGATCATGAGATCTTAATTGATCAGTAGAGACCTTGACAATGATAGAAGTTAGTATTTATGAGGATTATGTTTGAATTTTTGTTATTAGCTTAGCTTAGATGAAAAACTTAAAGTATCTTACCATATTCATACTCGAGTACCAGTATGACAGAGGCTTTGTATGCCATCTTTTACCATTTAAACATTTGAACTGGTCTTAGATGTCTTCACTAAAGTTATAGAAAACTGTCTTAGTTTTCCAATGCATTAAGAATCATCTCAATCTAGGTTCTATAGTCAGAGTTATCATCAAAATATTGTAGTAAGGTTAGTAAGTCTATCAAGCTCGCTGCTTATCAATAATTGACTTTTGTTTAGGATTACAACCACTTAACATGTGAACTAGAATCTATACTCAACATCAAAGTTGTAGCCTTGGGTCTTAGCTTTCCAATCGCTTCATTTAATGCTCTATAGCTTAAGTTATGACCATTTTACTGTGTGAAGGTTCGGTAGGGTTGACAACAACGAAGTTCTTCACGAGCTTCTTGATTTTCTATTAAAATAAGTAAAATGAATAGGATAAATGTTTATTATGTAAAGCAAGGGTTCAAGGTTTGTAAGAATGAAGAAAAGAGTTATGTGTAGATTAACTACCCTAGAAGCTATACAAGTACATGCTCATTTAATGGTATAAAAGAAATGTTTGAAATGATTCTTAGTAAGGGAGGTGATCTCAAGGCAAGAAAATGTATTGGATATGATTTTCAGTAAGGGAGGTGATCCATGAAAGTCTTACATGTGTCTTTTTATGCGAGGATCAGATGGAATCTACTTCAGTTATGTGAAATGGCTATTTGGATTAGGGGACACCCAATGTAGAGGAAGAACTATTGTTACTATTTTTATAGTAACTCTTTATGATCATGTAAGCAAAAGATAATGGGCTTTGTCCCAAGACAGAAATATGATGGACTTTGCCCTAAGATATAAAGATGATAAGCTTGTCCCATGAAAAAGAAAAAGACTGAGCATGCGATTGTAAGAGTATTAAATGTTAAAATGAGAATGAATATGTATTTTGTTGTTAAATGTTCTAAAAGGTAGATAGAAAGTACAAAATTAAGGAAATAATTTTCCTTAACATTGCTTGATTGTGTATGAATTTATTATGAATATTCTACCTCATGAAAATATTATGTAGTTTAAATGTTTTCTATAGATCTATGCAGCTAGAAGTAACCTAATTTTATTACTGATTTTCTTATGCTCGAATTTCTATTGAGAATTAAATTTTGAATCATGTATATGTTATTTCTAGAGAATTAGGAGTTGGTATTTCGAGTGACAATTCTTATGAATCTTGATGTGGTTATTGAATATGATCCAGATATGATATCATAACTTACACTGCACTGGAGGCAGTCTTGTATATTTTATGTGGTAAAAAAAGTTGTATTGTTATAATATTATGTAATATAATGTAGAACATTGTAGTGACCTAGCTTATTTTGTCATGGGTATATTAGTACTCTTTTGATTGTAAATATGTAAATAACTGAATGTTACTTCTTCATTACTACAAATTCTTAAAAAAAATTAGAAGTTATTAACGTAAAATTAAATGATAAATTATTTGGTAACAACAATTACGAATTGTTATTATTATTCTTTTACCTCAAACTAGAATGTTTTAGTCTGTTAAGGTAAACCTTGACTATTGAGTTATTAATAAGTTTATCCTTTAGCATGGTTTTGGACTATCTTGGGAATTTGTTGGACGCTAAGAAAGATACTTGAAAACCTTACTGAGTTTTCAACCAAAGGAAAATTAGATTGTACTACGAGTACTTGGAACACTCTTAGGTTGCTGCCCTAGTATCACCCTATCTTTGAAGTGATTATCTTAAAAGCTTTCCTAATATTCTTATCATGATTTTGATCTTGAAGTCTCTATACACATTTTGAGTTGAATTTTGAGTTGAAATCCACTAATCTTGAACTTGATTTGCTATATATACAATTTTTTTTTTATATTTTGTTATAATTGACAGGATAAAATCTTGGTGTTCCAAGCTGATTTTTGTTATATGATACATATAGCATTTAAAAGTATTTCTATCAATATTTATGACTTTTATGTACCTATTATGAACTAAGAAAGATTATTTTTAAAATATGCGATGAAGAAATATGTTAACAATGCTGCTTTGAATCTTAAAGGCATTAGGTAGAACCCTTGGTATACGATTATGATATGAGCTTTGAATATGTTATATGTGCACCTGTATATGGGACTATGAACAATGTATGAGATGTTTGCCTGATGCCTGAGCAAAAATACTTCAGGCTATAGAGATTTTTGGCTGATGCCAAACCAAAAATGCTTAAGGTTAAAATGTGAGGGGTTAATGCCCGAGATCAAATAGTTGTTCTCTTAGTAGTGCTTGAGATGATTCCTAACAAGAAAATGCTTTGCAATAAGAAAACTAGAAAATACTTTCTAAAGAAATAGGAACTCTTATAAGAAAGATGAGATTCATTGGTAAACGATTTTTTTAAAGAAAGGTTTCCAATAATCTTGAATTTGATATCGTCGATATTCTTGAATATCAAATAAAAGTATTAGGTTACATTTCAAATATTTTATACTTATTATCAGTATAAATTTATGATTATATTATTTTTGTTAGTGGCACTTGAGTGCCCTCATGTTCATTGAGATGCAAAGCACACACCTCCAATTTAGAGAACCTGTTCACTTTTAAGTGAGACAAGTCTCTTCGAACAAAGATGACTTGAAGATATGGGCTTATGGATTTGCAGTCATAGGGTTGGGTCCATACATATTGCATAGTGATCATCATGTGTGACGTATGTATCAAAATAAGTGTTAACAAAATCTAAATTCCTTGTGTGTTTATGTTATTTTGACAGTATTGTCAAGTTTTGTTCAACAATAGGAAACCCCTTATTCTTAAGGTGGTATATCCCTGAATGTTCCTGTAGTCATTTTAAGGTGATGATAATCATTTTGTATTGTGTTTAATATGTCATCTTGAGATTGCAAGGGTTAGGTGTGTTTATTCCCTGACTGGTCACATGCTTTGGAGTTGGAATGCAATAATAATAGTGCTAAAGCAATATAAAACCTCTTATTCAAAATTAGATATTGTTGTGTCTGTGGCCTTTCCAGTTCTAACTTGAGTGATGGATTAATCTAAAAGCCACATATTACTTGGTTGGAACTTTGAAAAGTTTACATGAATGAAAGGCGCAAATCTAATGATACCTTTTCTTTATGCATAATTGTATAGTTTATTTAATATTTCTAAAATTTACAATCAAGCGGGGGATTGTTATAAAATGTAGTTTGCAAATTTCTTAGCACCTTTAGATGGATTGAACATGATTTTTCAAAAGAGTATGTCTTATTAAGATATGACTTTTCATGAAAGTGTATCTCAATTGAGACATAATTTTTCATGAAAGTGTATCTCAATTGAGACATAACTTTTTATAAAAGTGTGTCTTAATTGGGACATGACTTTTTATAAAAGTATATCTCAACTGAGACATGACTTTTTTTTATCAAAGTGTATCTTCATAGAGACATAACTTTTCATCAAAGTGTGTCTTCATACAAACATAATTTTTCATCAAAGTGTCTTAAATAAGAAATGAATTTAGGTGAAACAGGTCAATTAATATTGTGAAACAGGTAAAGTCAGCAACAAAGCAATGGGAAGTGAGAAATCAAATCAACAATGAAAAGTCAACAATATCAGTATTAAACAAGAAGTATGACCCTGTTTGGATAGGCTTATATTCAACTTATTTGAGCTTATCTACTACAATAAGCGCTTATGAAGTATTTTTATTCTATTTTGATAAGCTTATTAAAACAGCTTATGAAACCCATATAAGCTGTATTGGGCTTGTTTTCATATGCTAAAAATTTAAGCTTATGAAAATAAGTTTTTGTGAAAGTTAAAAATACCTTATAATAATTTTTGACAAAATTAACCTTAAAGATTTGACACAATTCATAGAATATTCATCAAATGCTCGATATTTATTTTAAATGGTTTATGAAAAGTGTTTATCAAAATGTTTATCAAAATACTATTTAGCTTATTTTAGACAGCACTATAAGTAGAACTGTCAAAACTGGTCAACCCCGCCCACCCGGGTTGGCCTACCACGAGTTGGAGGTTAAGTGGGTTGAAAAATTGCCAACCCGATTCATTTTAGGCTAGTTGGTGGGTTAATTTAACCTACCAAAAAAATGAAAAATAGATTTTTTTTAAAATAATCTCTAAACATAAAATAATTATCAAAGATAAGTTACATCACCAAAAAAAGTCCAAAATCATATAATAATCATCAAACTTAAGTTACATCATGAATCATAATCAACATAAACATAAGAATTATATTAGTGGGTTAATAATTTTTTCTAAAAAAAAATTAAATAGTAAACGATTAAACCTACTTAAACATAAGAATTATATTAGTAGGTTAATGATTTTTTCTAAAAAAATAAAATAAATAGTAAACAATTAAACCCACTTAACTCGCGGGTTAAGTGGGTCGAGTCAAAAAGTTAGTAAGTTAATTTTTGAACAACCTAACCTACCATTTTAGTGGGTTGAGCCGGGTTGACTCGTGAGTTACGACCCACTTTAACAGCTCTAACTATAAGCTCTACTCGTACTTATTTAAGCTATTTATCCAAACTTGGCATATATCAAACACAGTTGGAAACACAAACAAATTTGATTGCAAAATTCATGACAAGTCTATTACAACGGTTCCTACAAATAAATAAATTTACAAAATATAAGGGGCATCAACCCCCATTTCTTCTTCATCATCATCCACGAGCTCGCCCCCACAAACCACCTTAAGAGAAATCATCTTTTTCAGGGAGACATCTAAGTCAGGGAAATGCAACCAAGCTTGCTCAATGGTGTTCTTGAAGGTCCTTTTCATGGACACAACCCAGGTTGCTTTCAGGGCTACCTCGTTCTCCTCTATTGTCTGTCTGTCAACATCTCAACTCGCTTGCTCTTCGATAAACGACTTCTCTGCCTCAGCCAACGTGCTCTTCAACATGGACTCCTCCCCCTGAACCTCCTTCAACTAGGCCTTCCACCACCCGACCTCTTCCCTTGTGTATTTCAAAGTGGTCTTCATAGAATTGAAATACATCTTGAGCTTCTTGTAACTCGGTAATGGTCTAGCAAGCCTCGACCTATTTTCCTTGCTCCTCCAGCTTGGTCAACAGGAGCCCATCTCGGACCATTAGCTTGCCGACGCCTTTGTGACCCGTATTCTTCATAGCAACCAAGTCCCCATTCGAACTTAGGTGCTTGGTTAACAAACGATTAAGCATCAAACATCTTGGCCTCCAGGGAACTCGAGCTAGTGTCTGACAATGGGGGGCATCCATCATGGGATCCTCCGGCACAACCTTTTGGCTAGCTCTTCCTCTCCTCAGGCGCTTTCATGGTACCTTTTCAATTTGGGGCAGGCTTGACCCCTGAAATTATCATCTTTCTCGATCACGTGCTTGATGTTGGAAAGCTTGAACTTCTTAGCTATCTTGGGGGCGAGCGAAACTGCAAAAGAAACCAATAATGTAACAAATATCAGAAATAACTATAAATTAGACAAAAGATGACATCTCAAGACATGGCATAAACTTACTCAAGTACCGTTCACCCTCATTCTTCAAGAGCTCTAAACACTTCGAAACACCCCAAACCTAGCAAATTTGTTGACATTTGACATAGTCAATCATTTCTTCCTTCTTAAGAACCTTAAAAGGCTTGACATCCTTTAGCCAAGAAAAAGGAAATTTTGGTCGACCATCTGGGTAGAGAAAAAAAAGGTTGACGACTGAGAGAGGAGGACACTAAGAAAAAGCAAGTGAAATCCTTGTAGGATTACTGGAATTGCTTAAGAATCATCCTCCCTTGTTTGTCTTGTAGAGACACCCAGTTCATGCCCTCGTACCTCACCCTCTCCCTCGAGGGAGAAAAAAATGCTGAGGTGATTTTGGGAATGACCGTTAACCACTGGCACAAGATCTCAAACCTATGATGAAGGCCCAACTGTTAGAGTGCAATTGGTAAAGGGAATCTGAATCCCCAACCTTGTGAAAAAGGTCACGTAAACAAAAAAGAATGGATAGTCAACCCCACAACAAAAGTGAAAAACTCTGTCATAGTTTATGCACGAGTAAGCCATCAATAAATCATCTGGTTCCCCTCTTGGGACAACCTAAGATACTTCAACATTGAGCGGAGTTTCTCTACCGAGTCCACCTTAGGTTCGAGCAAAGGAATCTCCTTATCTTCCCCACTCATACAAAGATTCCCTTGCCATAGTATGGGGCCTAGACGCAATTACAGTCAAAGTCATCTCACCTATATTGAAGGGTGAGGACCTAACGTGTTAGCATCCAACAATTAAAGACATTGTTGAATAGAAAAACAAAAATGAAGACCTAGACTCCTCACCCAACACTAAACAAACTACCAGAAACCAAAGAGGCAAACCCAAGTTAAAATGCAATGGCAAAAATATGCGTTAGCAGAAATATTACCCGATATTTAGCAGAAGAAAGAACTAGCAAACAGTAAAAGTAGGAAGCTGAGGATTACAACAAGGAAACAAGAAGCATAAGCAAGAAACCAAAGTGTAGCGACAAAGAGGCTTGAAGGAGCGAAGAATAATTGTGACTAACTGGAAAGGGGAACTTAAGGGGATTGACATCTCAAGGGATACCCCCTGCAATCGAAAGGATGTGAACGACTGTGAGGCCACGTGTATGGCCTTAAAGCATGCCATGCCTCACCCAAGAGGGGGAAAGTGGACACGAACACCAAAATCGCATAGCATGCATCATTAATGACAGTGAATTTAAAAAACTACCACTCAATGCACAAACATGTGCCCGGTAGCAACGAATAGATATATGGGGTAATTGACCACACTAATGCAAATTTAGAAACTATTTACCAAAATAGTTAGTTTTGAAACTATTTCTCAAAATATTATAGTTTCTGCTACGCTGTTTTTTTTTGTGCTTATGTGGCACTTGCGCTAGTCAACCTAGCGCAAGTCAATGCCACGTGGCGCGTTTAAAACCGCGGCTAAATGACCCTTTTTTTATATTTTATTTTCGTTCCATTTCTCTTAAAAGTGAGAAAGTTAGGATTTGAACCCAAGTCCCAATGGTGCATGCTATCATTAGCACTACACCAAATGACTTTATTGTATTATAAATGTAGATTATAATATATATTAATTATTATTAAATGATATTTGTATTCATGTGCCAATTAAATAACTACCTAAATTTTTTATATTTGCATATAACTAGGGCTGTCAAAATAGGCAAAACTCGTTAGGTAGGCTCGTTTACCCGCATAAGTTATGCGAGTCAAACGTCAAAATTAATGACTCATAAAAACGCGAGTAATTTCAGATCGACTCGTTTAACCCGCGAATTAAACGGGACAACTTACAGGGCCGATGGGCTGCCCCCGTAATTTTTTTTTAAATTGAATTTTTTTTATTTGGGAACAAACTTAAAAGAAATAAAAAATTACGCGGGCAGCCCTCCGACCTTGGGGGTTGACCTGTTTAACTCGTGAGTTAAACGAGTCTATCCGAAATTACCTGTGTTTTTATGGGTCACTAATTTTGACCTTTGACTCGCATAACTTATGCGGGTGAACGACCGACCCGACGAGTTTTGCCTGTTTTGACGACCCTAGTTATATGCAAATTTAAAAAAATTAAATAGTTATTTAATAGGCACTTGGATACAAATATCATTTAATAATAATTAATATATATTTTATAATCTACATATATAACGTTATGAAGTCATTTAGTATAGTAGTAATGATAGCATGCACCATCGGGGACTTGGGTTCAAATCCTAACTTTCTCACTTTTAAGAGAAATGGAACAAAAATAAAAAAAAAATCATTTAGCCACGATTTTTGTAAAAAAACGCATCTAAATGCCACATAAGTAAAAAAATATATATATATAGCATAGCATAAATTACTCTATTTTAAAAAGTAATTTCAAAATTATACTATTTTAATAAATAATTTCTATATCTGTATTAATGCGGTGAATTAACTATATATGTGACATCACCTATATCACCCAACACGCCCACGATCCTTTTCTGCTCGACAAATCCCAATGCGCCCCACCGCACTCAAGTACCATCATAGCTTCACGACGCTTTTTCCGCAGCCGGGGACCAATGTTTCTCTAGGATCCACCGGGCCCAAGTTGGCTCGCGTCTAGCAAGCCCCTCCACAACTGCTAGTGATCTCTGCTTTATTAGTTCATCAATGTGTCAACAAAACTGCCCTCATTAATACACACATCTATAATCAACGTCCATAAACGTCTATGAACTCACCAAATCTCATAAAAGGGGTTACGCCCCTCAGTATGATCATCTATTTCATCTTATTACTTTGAGTATTTCACTTGAGGGTCAAAATGTCTTTTGCAGATACGTCCATGTCAAACACCTCAAGAGATCAATTGAAGAGGAAGGTTTACTCAAGGCGTAACACCTCCCTTGCTATTTTAAAGGCTAAAGGGCAATTGATTGAATCTATCGTGACAGTTTCACAAAATAAAGCACGACCTAATGAAAGCCCCATTAATAATCATAATTTGCAAACAAATCATTCACACCTGTGCTTTTCGATTTGTCTCTCTTAAAGCCGGCTGCCTAAAAGTCAAAATATGCCACCGTTCATCTGCACATGTGTGAATAATATGCCAGAAGAGAGAGAATTGACACATCAATCAAAAGGAAAAGCAAAAGAAAATGGCCCCATCTTTTATTCTCACGTATTTCTACATGAATGACAAGGAGGACAAAAACCATTACAACTACTTTCATCAGCCAAAAAGATTACAAGGTTAAGGTAATATAAACAAAAGGTTAGGAAGTCATGAAATCCAGACACCAGAGGACGCAGCTTAAGAAGCAGCAGCTAAAGGAGGTGGGGGTACAGGAGCTCCATGAATGAAACTGGGAGATTCAGAGGAATCTTCTTCCACTACATCATCTTCTTCCTCAGCATCCCAGAGGAAATGAGCGTAGGATGCTAGAACATAACTGCAACAACAAAGCAAGCCTTTCTTTAATTCACAGAATGAAATAACCATTTACAACTAACAGAAATTCAAATCTAAGATCATGCCTATTATTGAAACCAAATCTTGCTGTTTACCATACCACTTTGGAACCTCTAAAATTAACCAATTTCATTTAGAAATGAATTCTAGTACGAATCTTTTGTTCGAAATGATATTAACTTAATGAATTGATTTCTTGTAGTATTTGATGATTTCTAAATCCTAAATCATTCCATTAGAAATGAAATTATTTTTTTTCAATGCTAAAGAATCTCAACCATATATATTTAGACTTGTTTCTTACCAGTCATCTGGGGCGGCTTTAACTGCTTGATCAAAATACCTCTCAGCTCGAGGGGCATCCTTATGGCTCTCCCATATTAAATCTGCGTACATGGACAATACGTTTCCATCATTCGGATTTGCCAAAATTGCTCTGCCACAGTACTCTTCCGCTTTCACATAGTCCGCACGAACCTATCATCATCCCAAATCAACCTTAAAAAGCACACATAAAAACAAAACAAAACAACACACACACACACTAAGCTTATGAATATATTCTCATCCTTATCAACCAATCATTAAAAGAGAAACTTGAGCTTCTAAAAAAGTTACACCCTTTTTGAGCCAGAAAAAGATGCTCTTGGTCGAGTAAACCAAGAAAGAAGCTTTAGTTTATATTTGACGTACCTCTTTCAAATACCTTGCGTAGTTACTTAGAAAAAGCGGGTTCCCGGGATTGGCTTGGATCATAGTCTGATAATACACATCGGTACTATCATTCCCACGATTCGAATCTCCACCACCATCACTATGCTCCCATGATCCACGAAAAATCCTTCCACCTCCATCACCAGTCTCACCCTCAACCAAAACACCCACCAACCCATCATCACCCTTCAAACCAACCTCACACTCTTTCTCCTCCTCCTCCAACTCAGCAAAAGAAACCAACGCCGTCGCAGAAGAACGAGCACCAAACCCCTTCACCCCCTTCCTCTCTTCTTCTTCATCTTCGAAAGAGAGCCCATTGAAGGGCACGAAGAGATCCGTCTCGGACAGTGCCCGCGTCATTCTGCTGACGGAATCGCCAATAGGCGACAAGGAACTCGACAAAGAAGCAGAAAGATTAATAATGGAACGAGTTCTGGGAATGTGGTGAATGATTTCGGGGTCTGGTGATGAACCCTTGGAGGAGTGTGGAAGGAATGAATTCAGAACCGGCGTTGATGAGCTTCGTAGAAGCATTGTTGTTGTGATGCAGATTTTAGACCTTCTTCTTCCTCGGAACTGTGGAAGCCAGCGAGGTTTGGTTTTTTTTATACACACATGGACTCTACTATGTGGGTCCTACTTGATCATGGTCACGTGATATGGGTACATCGTTGTAGCTTGGAGCCGTTCGATTTATGACGCAATGGGGTTTGGACGGTGTTGATGAATGTTGTCACGTGATTCCCTTCGAAATATCTCGACGGCAAATCATTACAAATCGAGTTTCCGAGCGTGCAAATCTGGGTGTTGTAAAAGGGGCATAAGGTTTGTTGATACAACGAAGATGCCACTGGGTTGTGTGAATGGCTGAGGTGGGTTGTGTTGCACAAATTCTTGACGTACTCTCGTAGTATTATATTACTTTATTAAAAATAGACTAAAATGTAAGAAATTCTCTTTAATTATATATTATGTATAGAAAATCTTTATGTGATTTAAAATTTCTCAACTCGACACCTTGAACTTTCTTAAATTTGTATGGAAATCTTTTTGTTAAGTTTCCATTTAATCTCTTAACTGCTAGTCATACCTCGCTCGGCTACACCCTACTCGCTCACACTTCGCTCAAACCACACCTCGCTTATACTTTACCACGCTCGGTCACACCCTCCTAGTAGCTAGTCACTCACGTGGTGTGGTCTGAGGGGGGGTGAGATTCGAGCGTGGTGTGGTCTGAGCGGGATATAACTGAGCAGGGTGTTATTAGCCGTTAGGAGATTGATGGAAACTTAACAAAATAGTTTTTGTACACGTTTAGGGGAGTTCAAGGTGTCGAGTTGAGGAGTTTTAAGCTATGATGGGTTCTCTGCATATGACCTATAGTTGAAAAGGGTTTCTTGCATTTTAGCCTTAAAAATATAACAAGTAGACATATAAATGTTGGATGTAATAATAAGCAAGACTTACTCTTAATATAAGGACATAAGTATTAATTTGTATTAATTTGAGTGAAAGAAGTTCGATTATTTTAATATTTTGTTTTAGATTTGTTTTTTGAGATGATGTGTATAAAAAAATAAAATTGAAAAGGGTTTCTGCTTCACATATCTGACTATATCTTGTGGAATTAATTTCTTACTTTTGATTTTTGATATGATGTGTATGAAAAAAATAAAATTGAAGAGTCTCTACTTTACGTACCTAACCGTATCTCCTGAAATTAATTTCTTACTCTTAAATTTTGAGTTAATGTGTATGAAAAAAATAAAATTGAGAAAGATTTTCACTTCACATACCTAACTGTATCTCCTATAATTAATTTCTTACTTTTTTTTAAACTAATATATATATATATATATCAAGTAGCATCGGTATGATCATATATATTGTGAGATTAAGATTAAAATGTTCTTTAATAATCAAATCTGAGGATTAAAACATTGAGGAAACTAATCCTGTCAGTATTTTAGAATATCTCGTTGTCGTGGAGTGCAATAGTGGAAATTGGTGAATAAGTCTGGGTTGGGGTGGAGCCCATAAGGTGGATTCAACGGTGAGTAGAAGCCTTGGGTTGGGTATAGTGTGGGTCCTGCGGTTCAAGGAGATTGTTATGGGTCCCCCGCACCACTCTTGATAGGGGAGGTATCAATGTCATTTGATATCCTCTTGCTGAGATATTTTGTAACCTTTTTTTATTTCCTTTCATTTCATAGGCATCATTATTAAACTATTTACAAACGCTTGTGCTCCGTCCATTCCGCGCCTTGTTTGGCCCCACATTCCTCGACAGATACTTTGAAAAGCAAACAAAGGAAGAATTATTATTTCAGTAAATGTCTATTTTGCCATTATAAATAAATGTAACTTTATTTATTAGTGATAATAAATTACTTATTTGAAGATAATTAATATCATTAATTTTAATATTTAAAAAATTAAATTGATATCACTTTAAAATTAATTTAATAATATAAATTAATAAAAAAATAAAATAAATAATATTAATTATCATTAAAAAATTAATTTAATATTATTAATAAATAAAAAATTAATATCATGTAGTGTATATTTTTAGATTTTTGAATCACCAAATTAAACATTTACTATTATAGAGAAATGGACCCAAGTATTTAAAAGAGAAATGCCCTTTCATACCAATAAGAACGTGGTTAATCTTGTTATAAAACAACTAATTATTATTTTTTAAAGTAATAAAATATTCAAGTGGTTAAAAAAAAAAGCATTGTTATTTATCGTATCTTTTAATAATTTTTCTGTTTCAGCTTGTATTTATGGTTAAATTTTCTTATTCATATAATAATAACAATATAAACTACTTGTAATAATTAAACTCAAATTTTAAGTGAGATATAAATAATCAATTTATAGTTTAACTAATTAATGCTACTATAATTGTTATTAGTTAGTATTAAATTATAGGGCTTGCCAGTGCCTTAAAGCTATTATTTAAAAAGTATTTAATATGTTTTAATAATTTTTTCAATTACTTAATAAATAAAATATTAAGTATATTTAAAAATTTAAAAATTTTAAAAATTTTAAATACTTTATTTTTATATGGATGAAACATATGGTGTCGCTGGCCAATTGAATTCTTCCGTAAGGCGATAGTTAAGACATGTAGTCGTCGTCATAGCACTCGACTATTGAAGACAAAAGATTCCCTTATGTTGGATACGTAGTGGTTATATCATTTCAATTTTCAAAGGCATCACAAATCACAAATCACAAAGGCACAGCAAGTGCCTCTACAAAACTTATTGCTAGGCACAATACAAAATGGGTTTAAATAAAAGGGGCTGAAACCCCAAAAAGTCCTCCAAGTTAAAAGCTAAAGTCCAACTTGTAATTGTCATGTTAATTGGTAAAAAATAGTCATTTAGTGAAGAAAACAACCCCAAAGTCTCAATCCATGTAAAGCAATGGACGGCCCCGCAGACTTGAGGGATCCAGCAAAGAAGAAAAATATCTTTTTGTAAGGTTGAGTATCAGATTCAGAGTTGGTGGTTATCAGATTGAGGCCTCAAATTGGTCTTTCATGTCAATATAAACCTGGTGCGGCTATTCAAGTACATCATGGACGCATCTTTCTCCCATAGAATTAGTTATCACAATTACGTGCGGAAATACCTTAAAAAAAAAAAAGAATACGGAGAAAGAAAACATAACACGATGCGTCATTAGTAGTGCATCATTTGGCTTTTTGGGCATACCCTTCCTTGATTACTGTTGGACAATCCATGAGATTATTTTTTATTGCTTTACCTCAATTATTTGAAAAAAACAGAGAGGATGATTTTTTTATTTTAATAAATTATTCTCTTTATTTAAGATTTTTTTAATAAGAGAAATAAAATAAAATATTATTATAAAACTTTTCAATCATTGTTATTTATTTTTATAATTATTTTAATTTAAAAATAAAAAATAAAAAATTACTTTTCTCATCCCCTACACCCCAAACTCGTCCTTCCCTTTAAAATGTTATCATGAATCCGCAAATGGATATTCTTACTTCTTTCATCATTTTTTCTCATAAAAAAAAATCTAAACTGAAGGCCTCGTTATATAATAATTGTTAGAAAATATATTTCCTTTCTTCTATCACTTATAATAACTTTAAAAACACACACTGTGTATAAAAAAATAGAGTAAATTAAAAAAAATATTGCAATAATAAAACATTGATAAGAGAGAAAAAGTTTAAAAAGTAAATAGTAGAATTAAAAATGTGTTAAATGAAGAAAAAAAGTATGAGAAATATAAAAAAAAATTAGAAAGAGAATATATTATAATTTATTATTTGTAAAATACTTTTGAAAAAAATAAATCATGAAATGACATATTTCGGTTTAATTTTAAAATTAATTTCAATACAATAACATGAAAGGATGAAGGATTATTTTAATATTTTTATACCAAAATATAAAAATAAAAAATACTTAAGATTTATCTTTATTATAATAGATATTCTTAAATAATGTGAAGCATTTCACATTATATACTAAACATGTTTAACTCGTGTTTTGGAATAGAAAATAAAATAATATGAAATAATTCGTTTATTAAATAAGTTATGCATGTTGGCCCAAAATTTAATTGTGGTATGATATGGAGATTTTTTTAGTAGACAAAATGCATAAAAAAATTTGCGTATTAAACTAATAGAAAATAATAATTGTTCATCATTGTTCCTTTGAGATTGAGCTCAGTTATGGCTACCTCGGCCCATTCTCAAATAAAAAGCACTATGGAGGAGCATTTCAACGATCGGAGCATTAATTCCATAATCCTCCCAATCACGCTAAAGTAGGAGTCCTAACACTGAGGAAGGTCACTTCAACAGTATCTTATCCCTTACCTCCTAGCATCCCTATATAAGAGAGGGTCAACCTTACTTGGTAAGGATCTGAACTTCACATTCTCTTACATAAATCAATGGAACCTAACTTGAGCGTCGGAATACTTTTTACAAGTCATCAGAGGAACACCTATTTGCACAAGAGAAAAGACCCACATTCACGAGTGGAGGCAATCTAGAAGAGACATGAACATTGGCGCTGTCTGTGGGAAACATATAACCATGTTCCCTTTATTTTTTCTTCCTTCTCTCTAGGGTTCTCTCTCTCTAGTTCTTTCTTTTCTTCTTCCTCTACAATCCTCTTTGGATTGCATCCATGGAAGGCTACAAATTTGAAATCAATTCAAGATACTTCAAGGAATTTCAGTTTTGGCTTGAGACTTTGTTCTTCAATTTTCATTTTGAATGCAATTAGATTTTCTCTTCTCTTCTCTCTTGTTAATTCAGATTTTGTAATGCATGAATAAAGATCTTTATTTGTGTGTTTCGAATTTTGGATTAGGAATGTGATTTTGATTGATTAATCAATGTTTCATCCCTTGAATTGAAGAGAATTGAATTATAGATTTGTAGTTTAGGTTAATTGATTCTTGCAATTAAAATAGCATTGATTTTACAAATTTGTGAATCTTTTGTTAGTTGAATCCTAGATGATCATCTAGTAGTGAATCTCAATTCTAATGCAGAAATCTTGGTTGGAATTGAATTAACCATTTAATTGGATTCAAATGCATGCTTAGTGGTCTGTGATAGTCGAAATTGGAATTCAGACAAAGTATCTTGGATTGGTTGTTTGCTTACCTGATCTTTCTTAGTTTTAATTACTCTTTTACAATTTGGAAACATACAAATCCCCACTGTTTTGAGTCTTGATATAATTGAATTGCATCCATGATCCTTTAAGAGACGACTTGGTTCATTGCATTATACTTCAAATCTTTTGTGAACCGATTTTTACTATTTGGTTGAGCTCAACAGCTTGTATCAAATTTGGCACCGTTGCCAGGGATCATTAGGTGCTAATCACTCATACCAAGACTTTTTCTAACATTTAACACCTCTTTTTGCATTGGTTTTCTATTTTTCTATTTTTTTAAGTATTTTCAGGGTGCTAGGAGTGTCCAAGTGGTGACTCACCTGTGAAGTCTTGAGCTGATACTTGGCATTTCAAGGTTTAAGGCCATTTTGAGTAGGGTGATATAATAAGATCAGACACTCAAATATAAGCCAAATTCCTTCATCTGGTATGCCTTTTGAGACTTTCAGGACACGGAGGTAATTAAAAATTTGTTTTCTTTAGCTCTGATTGTCGTGATTTTTGGTGAGCTGCTAGATAAAAAATCACTGATCAAATACCATAGGTAAGTTCCTTACCTCATGGTATAGGCACCCTCAGCCCCAAATTCCATCATTTAGATCGCTTTTTCAATTTTTGAAGTTTTTACTTTGCACCATAATTTTCTAGACTAGTGTAGCTTTCACTCTGTGGTGGTCTCATAATTTTTAAAATTGTCTAGATAGGTTAACTGCATCTGTTTTGTTTAGTTTTATGCTTGTTTTGTGATTTTGGTGTTTGAAGTTCATTTGAGCTGTACTAGTGCTAAGTAGTGTATGACTAGGTCTTCCAATCCTCATAACATATTTGACTTTGATCTTGAGATTGAAAGAACCTTGCACACACTAAATAGGGCTCGTAGGTTTGGTGAGAAAATTGCATCGTCCCTAGATCACAACACTTCTCATAGTTCTGACTTTGTAGATTCTAACTTTGCATCTATTAGTCATCATTCTTCTAGTTCAAATTTTGTTTCTCAATTCTCTGCACCTGTTGATAATTGTTTTGATTGTGTTCATATTGAAATGGACAATAACATGCATAATAGGACCCTTAAGGAATTGGATGCACTTGATGTGAATTATCAACCTTTGTGCATCCAATATCCTGACCTTGATACTGATTTCAAGCTTAAGTTTGGACTAATCCATTTATTGCCTAAGTTTCATGGCCTTGCAGGTGAGGATCCTCACAAACATTTAAAAGAATTTCATGTGGTCTGTTCCACCATGAAACCACATGGGATTCCTGACAATGAGTTGTCGAGCCCCGTCAAAATAATAAAATTTACCTGTTCACAAACTAATTTGTAGTATTGACAAGAGGTTGTCGAGACCTATCAAATAATAAAAATAACCGGTTCGCAAACTAATTTGTAGTATAGAGAATGAATCGAATCGTCTCTCAAGGATCCAAAAACAAATATTTAGTTAGATCAAGATAATTAGAAAAGGGGGGTTTTGTTGTTGATTAACAAGATTAATAAAAGTATGAAACTTAAAGTTGTAAACAAATCTAAAGAAACAACCAATCCAAGGAAATTTACCAATCTTGAGTTTAACTCATCATTGATCACAAGGAATTCACTTAATTGCTAACTATGTTCTTGGCCTTAGATCACATCAAGAAGCCTTAACATGATCCAAAAATTCTCTACTAGATAAGCATCTAGGATTTGATTAACCAAGGTTAGATAAAGTAAGCATCATCCAACATAGATTAACTTAAGATCCAGAATTTAACCAAGCTAAACAATCCATCAAAAAGCTTTAATATATTATTTAGTCTTTGTGATCCTCTTTGAATACATGATAATAAAGCTATTATCACATCATCATCTAAATCAAATTAAGCAATTCAATCTAGATCAAAATTAAAAGAGGAAGAAGAGAAACTTGAATAACAATTAAGCAATATGGATAAGTAAAACAAGATCTCCAAATTAAATATCAAGATGGCTAATACCTTGGATTGATTATAAGAGCCTAGCCTTCCATGGATGGGAAGGAAGAACTCATAAAATAAAGAACAAAAATGAAATTCTAAAGAGAATGGAGAATAAGAGAAAGAAAACTCTCACAAATACTCAAACTTTCTTCAAACTTACTTAAAATTGAATTATGATAATACAAAGAGATTGACTCTATTTATACTAATCCTAGAAGCCAATTTGTACATGTACATAATCTGAATACAAGCTGTAAAAACATGGAAATTGTCAAATATGGAAGCTTGATGCATGGTAGGTGGGTTGGTGGGTTGGTGCATGGTAGGTGGGTTGGTGGGTTGGTGGGTTGGTGCATGGTAGGTGGGTTGGTGACTTTTAGTCAGCAACTCTTATCCGACTTCTAACTTGATTTTCATGACCTATACGGTGCATTTTGGCTTGGTGGTTTTCATGAAAGTTGTAGCCAGTTGTCTCCTTGAAAATTTTCAATTGGAATCATGCCATTTGGACTTTTAGAACTCCAGATATGCCAAAAACACTGCACCTACCTCAAGTTAGGTTGGCAGAACGTGTTTTCAAATTCAAACCAAATTGTAGCTTCATAATGATGCCTAAAATGACATCTATTGACTAAATGGTCTTCAGTGAAGTTGGAGATATGGGTCTTATCTTTCCAATGGCCAAGTTTCAGCCCAAGAGGAGGCCTATAGCTCACTATGTAGTCCAATATGTGCACACTGCCTAGATTTCCATAACAGCAAACCCACTGTGCATTGCAGGGATATTTTGGACCCTTAGAAGTCCGATCCAGCTCTTGAGTTCTTCATGAAACTTGTAGAGCCTTGTCTTAGCTTTCCAAAGACACCAAGATCACCTCAAATGGATCACCGAGTCCCAAGTTATGGCCTAACCAAGGAAGACAGGTCAAAATGCATCAAAATCCAAAAATTATTCACAATTTGCATTAAAGCCCAATGAAGCCCAACAACATTAAACTCATCTAAAATACTAATATTGGGCACAATAAACATCTAATAAAGCCTAATACAAAGCTAACATAAGTGTCTCAAATTGATTGATCAAGTATAGAGAATGAACCGAATCATCTCTCAAAGAATCTAAAAATAAAGATTCAATTAGATCAAGATAATTAAAAAGGGGGGGTTTTGATGATTTGTAAAGAAAATACACTGGTTGAATTAAAGAAAATCAATTAACAAATTAACCAATCCAAAGAAATTTATTGATCTTAAGTTTAATCCATCATTTATCAAAAGGAATCCACTTAATTGCTAACCATGTTCTTGACTTTAGATGACATCAAGAAGCCTTAGCATGATCCAAGAATCCTTTACTACATAAGCATCTAGGATTTAATTAACCAAGGTTAGATGAATTAAGCATCATCCAAACATAAATTAACTTAAGATCCAGAATTTAACCAAGCTAAACAATCCATCAAAAAGCTTTGATATATTGTTTAGTCTTTGTGATCCTCTTTGAATACATGATAATAAAGCAATTATCACATAAACATCTAAATCAAATTAAGTAATTCAATCTAGATCAAAATCAAAAGAGGAAGAAGAGAAACTTGAATAACAATTAAGTAATATGAACAATCAAAACAAAATCTCCAAATTAAATATCAAGATAGTTAATCCCTTGAATTGATTACAAGAGCCTAGCCTTCCATGGATGGGAAGGAAGAACTCAGAAAATGAAGAACAAAAACGAAATTCTAGAGAGAAGGTTGAGGAAAAGGAAAAGAGAACTCTCTCAAATACTCAAACTTACTTAAAATTTTATGATTCTAAATACAATAGAGATTAGCCCTATTTATACTAATCTTAGAGGCCAATTTACAATTGACGAAAGCTGTAAACAACTGGAATGAAAGATAAAAATGGAGGTTTGTCAATAATGGTTGCTTGATGCATGGTTGGTGGGTTGGTGCATGGTTGGTGGCTTCTCGTTAGCAACTCTTCTCTGACTTCCAGCTTAACTTGCATGCCTGAAACGACGTATTTTGGCTTGGAGGTATTAATAAGAATTGTAACTTTATGTCTCAGATTTCCAATGGCACCGATTTCAGCTCAAAAGGAGGCCTATAGCCCACGATATGGTCCAATATGTGCACACTGCTCAGATTCCAGCGACAGCAAGCCCACTCTGACTTTCCGGCCTATTTTGGACCATTAGAAGTCCGATCCAGCTCTTGTGTTCTTCATGAAACTTGTAGATCTTTGTCTTAGTTTTGTACAAACACCAAGATAACCTCAAACGGATCACTGAATCTTAAGTTATGGCCTAATCAAGGAGAAAAGGTCAAAATGCATCAAAATCCGAGAATTAATCACAATTTGGATTAAAGCCCAATGAGACTCAAAAACATAAAACCAGCTAATATACTAATATTGGGCACAATAAACATCCAATAAAGCCAAGTACAAAGCTAACATAAGTGTCTGAAAATGATTGATCAATTCCTAAAGATCACATGAAACTGAGGGCCTTTCCTTTCTCCTTGGATGGTGTTGCTAAGGATTTGTTATATTACTTACAACCAGCTGTCATCACTTCTTAGAGTGACATGAAGAGACTTTTTCTAGTGAAGTTTTTCCCTGCATCAAGGACTGCTGGAATTAGGAAAGACATTTGTTGGATTACGCAACTCAGTGGTGAGACTCTCCATGAGTATTGGGAGAGATTCAAGAAATTATGCTGAAGCTGCCCACACCATCAGATTAGTGCTCAGTTGCTAATCCAGTACTTCTATGAAGGTTTGATGCCTATGGTGAGGAGCATGGTTGATGCTGCTAGTGGAGGTGCCCTAGTTGATAAGACTCCGGCAATTGCCAGAAACCTAATTGCAAACATGGCAGCAAATTCTCAGCAATTTAGTACTCGAATGGGTGCTGAAACCAGAGTAGTAAATGAAGTTAGTGCTTCTTCTCATGCTGACCAACAAAGGATGGAACACATATTGGATGAGCTGACTTCTCTGGTTAGACAAATGGCAATGGGACAACAACAACCGATCGTGCAACCTTCTGCGAGAGTTTGTGGTATTTGTTCTTGCACCTCTCATGCTACAGATGCATGCCCCACACTGCAAGATGATAGTTGTCCTTCATTTCAAGACCAATCTATTGCTGCAATAGGAGTTTTTCTTGGTAAACCTCAGTTTTAGCAGCAGCAGAGATATGATCTATACTCCAACACCTATAATCCTGGTTGGAGGGATCATCCAAATATGAGATATGGCAATGCCACTGCCCAGGAGCCAAATTAGTATAGGCAACCCTTCCAATAGCAACTAATGAGGCAGCAACAATTTCAATCACATGTTGGACCTAGACCAATGCAACAGCAGCAACCAATGTAACAGTTAGCCATCAATTATGCTCAATCCAATTTAGAGGACTTGGTGAAGCAGTTGGCTCAGAACAACATCCAAATGACCCAAAATAACATGCAATTCCAGCAAAGGACAGAGGCCACCATTCAGAATCTGGAAACTCAAATTGGGCAGTTGGCAAGCTCTCTTAGTCAGTTGCAATCACAAGGTTCTGGCCAATTACCATCTCAAACCATTCCCAGCCCTGAAGGGAATGTCAGTGCCATTACCTTGAGGTCTGGGAGGTCCTTGCAAGCTGAGTTTCCACTGCAACAGTGGCAGAATTCCAATTATGCATACCAAACAAATTTTGGTTCAGTCAAGCCTAGGTCCGATTCTGCAGAATTCGATGGAACAGTACCATAATCAAATTCTGCAGATTATGTAGCAGAAATAGATTCTGCAGTGGATGTGTCTAATTTTGCAAATAAGTAGAAAATAGATTCAACAAACAAAACAGATTCTGCAGTAGAAAATTCCAATGTTGCTGATTCTGCGCAGCAGTAGCAGAATAAGAATTATCCAATGGCACTTCCCTTCCCACATCGGACAATCCAGTCCAAAAAAGGAGATGATGCTGAGAAAGATAAGGAGCTTTTGAAGACATTTTTGGAAGGTGGAAGTGAACATCCCATTGTTGGAAGCTATCAAGCAAATTCCTAAATGTGTCAAGTTTTTAAAGGAGTTGTACACACACAAGAAGCGGCTAAAAGGCAATGAGAGAATTAGCATGAGCCGAAACATCTGAGCCCTTATTCAACCCATGCCTCAGAAATGTAAAGATCTAGGAACTTTTACCATTTCATGCACAATAGGCAATTCTAAATTTAAGAATGTCATGGTAGACTTAGGTGCTTCAATTAATGTTATGCCTATGTTTGTTTTTAACTTTCTTGGACTTGGACCTTTGCATGCCACATGTGTGGTAATTCAGTTGGCAAATAGAAGCAATACTTATTCAGCAGGACTAATTGAGGATGTGCTGGTGCGAGTTAGTGAATTGATCTTCCCTGCAGACTTCTACATTCTGGAAATGGAGGGGGAATCACCAACCACTAGAGCTCCACTCATTTTGGGGAGACTTTTTCTTAAGACAGCTCGGACTAAGATTGATGTGCATGTAGGCACTTTTTCTATGGAGTTTTGTGATTCCATCGTGCAGTTTAACATCTTTGATGTTATAAATCATTCCATGGAGGAGCATTTTGTTTTTCATATTAATGTCTTTGCTGAGTTGTGTGATATTGAATATGATGAGTTGTGTGCTAGTTTTGATGGTTTTGCTAACTTTTTTGATTCTATATGTTGCACTGGTTGTAATGGTGATGTTTTATGTCATGCATGTGCTGAGATTGCTGCAGTTTTAAGTGCTGGTGATTTTGTTTTAGCCATTGATGTAGATTCTGCAGCAACAGATCATGTAGAATGAGATGTTGTAGCAGCAGCAGTAGGTGGAGACGCAATAGATTCTGCAGAGGTGGTGCAACCCACCGGATTACTCTATTCTGTAGTGCAGTCACCAAAATTGGAGCTAAAGCCATTGCCTGTGCATTTGAAGTATGCATACCCAGTAGAGGATGAGTAGCTCCCAGTGATTGTGGCCAAGAATCTCCTTGCTGAATAAGAGGTGCAGTTGCTGCAAATTTTGAAGGACAATAAAAAAGCAATAGGGTGGACTCTTGTCGACATTCCTAGTATTAGCCATTCGACATACATGCATCAAATACTACTTAATGATGGAGCTAAATCAGTGAGGCAGCCTAGAGGAGACTGAATCCTCTCATCCTAGATGTGGTGAAGAAGGAGATGACCAAGCTACTGTAGACTGGCATTATCTATCCCATCTCTGACAACAAGTGGGTGAGTTCGGTGCAAGTAGTCCCCAAGAAATCAGGGGTGACTGTTGTGGCCAACCAAAAGAATGAGTTGATTCCTACTCGAGTGCAAAATAGCTGGAGAGTTTGCATTAACTACAGGCATCTTAACCAACCTGATCGGAAGGATCATTACCCTCTACCGTTCATTGATCAGATGCTAGAGCGGTGGCAAGTCCCATTACTGTTTTTTGGATGGCTACACTGGTTACTTTCAGATTCACATTGCACTAGAGGATCAGGAGAAGACCATCTTTACATGTCCCTTTGGCACCTTTGCCTATAGACGAATGCCCTTCGGCCTTTGCAATGCCCCTGGTACTTTCCAGCGGTGCATGGTGAGTATATTCTCAGATGTCTTAGAGGAGTGCATGGAGGTATTCATGGATCATTTTACTGTCAATGGTTCTTATTTTGATTCTTGTTTGGATAGTTTGGCTAGGGTGCTGCATAGATGCATTGAGACTAACCTTGTGCTTAATTTTGAGAAATGTCACTTCATGGTAGAGCAGGATATAGTCTTAGGCCATGTAGTATCTAGCAAGGGTATTGAGGTAGATCCTGCTAAGATAGATGTTATCACCTGTTTATCTCTCCCCACATGAGTGCAGGAGGTGAGTTCCTTTCTTGGTCATGCAGGTTTCTATAGGCGCTTCATTGCAGGTTTCAGCCAGATAACCGTTTCACTGTCCAACCTATTGCAAAAGGATATGGAGTTTACATTTGATGATAAGTTCAAGGCAACTTTCAACCAGCTGAACCAGTACACCCATCATCCAGCCCCTTGATTGGACTATTCCATTTGAGCTTATGTGTAGCGCTTCCAACTATGCAGTTGGAGCTGTTTTAGGACAAAGAGTTGGGAGAGCATCTCATGTGATTCATTGTGCTTCCTGGACTTTGGGTGCTGCTCAAGCAAATTACACAACCACTGACAAAGAGCTTTTAACAATTGTTTTTGCTTTAGATAGGTTTAGATCATACTTACTTGGTTATAAGGTTGTTATGTTTTCTGATAATGCAGCTTTGAAGTTCCTTTTGAAGAAACCAGAGGCAAAGCTACGACTGATTAGGTGGATGCTACTGCTTCAGGAGTTTGACATAGAGATCCATGACAGGAGTGGAGCAGAGAACCTAGTGGCGGATCACCTGAGTAGGATTTAGCAGAGTGCAGATCCTTCTCCCATCTAAGACTTATTTCCTGATGAGCAGCTTTTACAACTGCAGCAGGGTAACCCTACCAATCCTTGGTTTGTTGATATCGTTAATTTTCTGGTTGCTAGTGTTTTGCCTGCATATTTTACTAGGGTTCAAATTGATAAGCTGAAAAGTGAGTCTAAGTATTATGTGTGGGATGATCCATATCTGTGGTGATTTTGTAGTGATCAGGTTATTAGATGATGTGTGCCTAATCATGAGTTTCATTATGTTCTTAGCTTTTGTCATGCATTTGCATGTGATGGACATTTTAGGCCTCAGCTTATAGCTAGGAAGGTTTTATGCTCTGGTTTATATTAGCTTACCTTGTTTCATGATGCATATCTGTTTTGTAAGTCTTGTGACTAGTGCCAGAGAATAGGGAACAATTCTCGCAAGAATGAGATGCCCCAGCAGCCTCTGTTGTTTTGTGAGATCTTTGATGTATGGGGTATTAATTTCATGGGGCCTTTTCCTGTTTCCTTTGGTTTTGTTTACATTTTGCTGGTTGTTGATTATGTATCAAAATGGGTGGAGGCTAAAGCCACTTGGACTGATGATTCCAAGGTTGTTGTGGATTTTGTTAGGTCATATATTTTTTGCAAGTTTGGAATCTCGAGGACTATCATTAGCGATCAAGGCACCTACTTTAACAACCGGAGCATGGAGGGTTCGATGAGAAAATATGGCGTGCTGCATAAGGTCTCTACACCTTACCACCCCCATACCAATGGTCAAGCTGAGATCTCTAATAGAGATATCAAGCGCATACTTGAGAAAACAGTCCAACCAAATAGGAATGACTGGAGCATGAGGCTTGAGGATACTCTTTGGGCTTACCGCACCACCTATAAGTCACCAATAGGGATGTCCCCCCTACCAAATTGCCTTTGGGAAGGCATGCCACTTATCGGTGGAGATAGAGCATCGTGCATTTTGGGCAGTGAAAAGGTGTAACCTGGACATAGACCAAGCAGGAGTGCATAGAAAGTTATAATTACAAGAATTAGAAGAAATCCGCTTGAACACCTATGAGAACTCAAGGGTATACAAGGAGAAGACCAAAGCCTTCCATGATAAAATGATTCTTCGGAAGTTGTTTGTGGTTGGTCAAAAAGTACTCTTGTACAACTCTCGGCTTAAATTGATGCCCAGTAAGTTAAGATCTAAATGGGATGGACCTTTTGTTGTCACTAACATTTTTCCATATGGTGCAGTTGAGCTTTTAGATGTGACAACAAAAAGGAACTTCAAGGTTAATGGGCACAGGCTTAAGCCCTTTCATGAAGCCTTTCAAAAGCAAGCCATGGAGGAGGTGACCTTGTTAGATCCTACCTATCCACCATGAGGGAGCATCCTTCCTTCCCTTATCTTTTGTTTTCTTCCATTTTTCTATTTTTCTGTTGCTGTTGTTCTTTGCATTGTTTTTTTGTTTTTACTATTTTTCTGCTTAAACTAGCACTGCTGTTTTGCTGTCGTTTTTCTACTATTATGTTGTCTTGCTGTTTTTCTGCTGCTGTCTAGTTTCTATTTGCTGTTTTCTGCATTAATTTGTTGTTTTCTGTTCGCTATTTTTAATTCTGTTTTGTTGCTTTTTCTGTTTTTGTTTTGTTTCACTGTTTCTATTTCATGTTGTTTTTTGTTTTTCTGGTTTACTGTTTTACTATTTTTAAATTTTGTTTTTGGTGTTCTTAATTTTTGTTTTTCCGTTTTAATGAAAAAGAAAAAAAAATGGTGTTTGTGCGTGTTTTTGGTCCTTTCCATTGACATTTTGAGTGTTTTGAGTTGTGAGCTTGATGTCTTTGAAGTTTCAAGTGTCATGCCATGCTTGGTTAAATTGTCTTGCCTCTTTAATTAAAGTTGCTTAGTATTGAATATTGAATTGGTGGATTGAGTTTGGTGGATACATACTTTGGGAGATTTTGAGCCTATTGATGAAGGATTGCATTTGTGCCATTCTTTTCCTTTCTTGTGTGATTTCACTCATGATTTTGTCACTCTAGAACTTGTTTTGATTCTTTTTTAGGTTACATTTGCACTTGCATACATGAATATGATTGAGGCACTTTTATTCTTTTAGCTACTTTGGACAAAAAGCCTACCTTTCATCACTATCCTTTGATTAAACCCCCTTAAGCCTCCTGACCTTTCCTTATTTTTAGCACATTACATGCCTTAAGTGAAAAACCATATTGGACCTAGCCTTAGGGAATAAGAGAGCATTGGCTTTTTCATTGGAGGAATTCTTTTTGCTTGAGGACAAGCAATGGTCCAAGTGGAGGGGTGTGTGCTAAGCATTGCACGTGTTTGCTTGAATTTTGGTGAAGTGAAAGTGCAAGTGCAAGTGCAAGTGAAATAAGTGAAAATGCAAGTGCAAGAGTAAAAAAAAATAGAAGAAGAAAAGAAAAGGAAGGAATAAGAGATGCGCATTATGTAACTTTGGGGTAGTTTTCATGCTGATTACTTGAGTTCCTCCCCATTGCTCTTTTACTCTCTTTAGTTTTTAGCTTCCTATATCCATATTAATTCATTCCTTTATCTTGGCCCTATTACAACTTTGAGCAAAGTCCTCTTGATTTGTGTGTGCATGTGTACTGAGTAGTGGAGAAGTAGAAGATAAGCAAGCCTATGGTAGTGTATATTTTCATGGGATAAATTGAGTGAAACACCTACCTTTTAAACACTTGAGAGATTGAGAGTGCATCTTGTGAGGTTTCATCATTCTTGATCCATGCATTTCAATTGAAGTTACCTTGTTTGTTGATTTGAGATGTAAAGATATGTTGACTCATGCATGTTATGATCTCTTGACACTTTGGATGATCTTCTTGCTCATGAACTATTACACTCTTGAATGTCATTGGAAAGTGTGTCTTTGTCTTTGAGTCTTTAGTTTTTAAGTTTTTGATGCTTTGGTCTCTTTGTTTTTCCTAGTTCAATTTTAAGTTTGCTTGGGACGTGCAAAAGCTAAGTGTGGGGGAATTTGATAAACATTATTCACACATATTAATAATCCCTCATATTTAGTGTCTTACATCCTTTTTTGTGCTTAATTGATTGGAATTGACCTAGTTTTATAAGTTTGGGTTTCAATGGGTTTAATTGCAAATTGTCAACATTTATTGATTTTTGACACTGTCTTTGTGTTTTGGTCATATATTGAGCTATATGCATCTAAAAATTTTGAACTTTATATTTTAGGAAAGCTAAGATGAAGCTCTACAACTTTCATGAAGAGCTCATAAGCTGATTCAGATGTCTAATGGGCTGAATTGGGCCTAGAAGTCAGAGATAAGAAGCTATCGCTGGAACCTGACCCACGTACATTGATTGGGCCATTAATTAACATAAGGATATCCAATGGAGCGAAAACCGGTGCCAAATGAAAGCTAACACCCAGGGATTCAACTCTCATGAAGACCATTTTTCCAAACTAGGGCGTTTTAATGGTGTGTTGATCACGTGAAGTCAAAGGTCGGTTCAGTTACTGATCAATCAATTTGAGACACTTATGTTAGCTTTGTATTAGGCATTATTAGATGTTTATTGTGCCCAATATTAGTACTTTAGATGAGTTTAATGTTGTTGGGCTTCATTGGGCTTTAATGCAAATATTGAATAATTTTCGGATTTTGATGCATTTTGACCTTTCTTCCTTGGTTAGGTCATAACTTGGGACTCGGTGATCCAATTGAGGTGATCTTGGTGTCTTTGGAAAGCTAAGACAATGCTCTACAAGTTTCATGAAGAACTCAAGAGCTGGATCGGAATGTTAAGGGTCCAAAATATCCCTGCAATGCAGAGTGGGTTTGCTGTCACGGAACCATCTGGGCAGTATGTACATATTGGACTATATAGTGGGTTATAGGCCTCCTCTTGGGCTGAAACTTGGTCACTTGAAAGATAAGACCCATATCTCCAACTTCAATGAAGACCATTTTGTCAATAGATGTCGTTTTAGGCATGCTTCAGAAGCTACAAGTTGGTCTGAATTTGGAAACACGTTCTTCCAACCTAACTTGAGGTAGGTGAAGTGTTTTTGGCATTTCTGGAGTTCTAAAAGTCCAAATGACATGATTCAAATTGGAGATTTTCAAGGAGACAACTGGCTACAACTTTGATGAAGACATCCAAGCCAAAATGCACCGTCTAGGTGATGAATTTGAAGCCAGAAGTCGGATAAGAGTTGTTGACTAAAGCCACCAACCATACACCAACCCACCTACCATGCACCAACCCACCAACCATGCATCAAGCTTCCATTTTTGACAAATTTCAGATTCTTATAGCTTGTATTCAGATTATGTACATGTACAAATTGGCTTCTAGGATTAGTATAAATAGACCCAACCTCTTTGTATTAGAGGCATTCAATTTAGAAGTAAGTTTCAAGAAAGTTTAAGTATTTGTGAGAGTTTTCTTTCTCTTCTTCTTCATTCTCTTTGCAATTTCGTTTTTGTTCTTTAAATTCTGAGTTCTTCCTTCCCATCCATGGAAGGCTAGGCTCTCATAATCAATCCAAGGGATTAGCCATCTTGTTGTTTAATTTGGAGATCTTGTTTTGCTTGTTCATATTGCTTAATTGTTATTCAAGTTTCTCTTCTTCCTCTTTTGATTCTTATCTAGATTAAATTGCTTAATTTGATTTAGATGTTGATGTGGTAGTAGCTTTATTATCATGTATTCAAATAGGATAACAAAGATTAAACAATGTATTAAAGCTTTTTGATAGATTGTTTAGCTTGGTTAAATTCTAGATCTTAAGTTAATCTATGTTGGATGGTGCTTACTTTATCTAACCTTGGTTAATCAAATCCTAGATGCTTATCTAGTAAAGAATTCTTGGATCATGTTAAGGCTTCTTGATGTGATCTAAGGCCAAGAACTTGGTTAGCAATTAAGTGAATTCCTTGTGATCAATGATGAGTTAAACTCAAGATCGGTAAATTTCCTTGGATTGGTTGTTTCTTTATATTTGTTTACAACTTTGAATCTCCTACTTTTATTAATCTTGTTAATCAACAACAAAACCCCCCCTTTTCTAATTATCTTGATCTAATTAAATCTTTGTTTTTGGATCCTTGAGAGACGATTCGGTTCATTCTCTATACTACAAATTAGTTTGTGATCTGGTTATTTTATTTGATAGGTCTCGACAACCTCTTGTCAAATTTGGCGCCGTTGCCGGGATCCAAGGCAACTATTTGATCATTTCAAGATCCCATCTAACTCTAACAAATGTGTTTGTTTTGTTTTGAAGCTTTTTCAAGTGGGATTCAGAATTTGGATAAGGGCGTTGTGTCAAGAATTTTGGTTCGGGCATCTCGATTGATCTGAATTTTGGTACACAAATGGAAAATATTATTCTGAGAAAGGCTCACTTGTATACAATGAGGTCATCCTTATTTTTGCCAAATTCCATCGTTTAGACCACTTTTTCAATTGTTTAAGATTTTTTATGATTTTTTTGGATAGCATTTGTGTGTAGATTTTATCCTGTGGTGGTTCCATAATTTTTAAAATTCATTTGATACTGTTTTTTATTTTTGTTTAATTTTTTGGAGTATTTGTTTTTGGAATTTTTAGTGTTTTAGTTGTTATTGCTTTTCTAATACCTTCATGAATCGTGATGCATCTTTGTATGACTAGATACGATCCTGGTACCTTGCATTCATTTGATCCACGAAATTGATAGAACATTTCATACACTTCATAGAATTCATAGGGACTGGTAGTAGCATTCATAGAGCTAATAGAATTACTTACGGAATTGGGCTTGAACTTGACATTGCACCTAATCTTGTTGACTCTTTTAATCTGTTGAGTGCCTTCAGTAGTACTTACGTGTCCGATCTGCGAGTCTCGTGATTTTACTATGGTCGACTATAACAATAGGACCGCTTAAGGAATTGGGTCGCACGATGTGAATTATCAACCTTTGTGCATTCAATATCACGAACTTAATGTTGATTTTGAGTTGAAATCGGATTGATACACTTGCTGCCCAAGTTTCATGGTCTTGCGGTGAAGATCCACATAAGCATTTGAAGGAGTTCCATGTTGTCTGCTCCACCATGAAACCTCATGGAATAGTGAAGATCACATCAAGCTAAGGGCCTTTCCTTTCTCTTTGGATGGTCTTTGCTAAGGATTGGTTGTATTACTTACAACCTGCGCCATCACTTCTTGGAATGACATGAAAAGATTATTTACGGAGAAGTTCTTTCTGCATCAAGAAGCTGCAATAAGGAAAGATATTTGTGGCATAAGGCAAATCGGTGGTGAAACTCTCCATGAGTATTGGGAGAGATTCAAGAAATTGTGCTCCATTTGCCCACACCATCAAATTAGTGATCAATGGCGATCCAATACTTCTATGAAGGATTGATGCCAATGGAAAGGAGTATGATTGATCTTTGCAAGTGGTGGAGCATTGGTAGATAAAACTCCATGCCGAGAAACTTAATTGCAAACATGGCGGCAAATTCTCGGCAATTTGGTACTCGAATGGGTCTTTGCAACTGAGAATAGTCAATGAAGTTAATACCTCTTCACATGTCGATCAACAAAGGGTGGAACATAGATTGGATGAGCTCACTTCTTTGGTTAGACAAATGGCAATAGGACAACACGAACCACGTGTGCAAACCCCTGCAAGAGTTTGTAGCATATGTTCTAGTTCCTCTCATCCTACTGATTCGTGCCCCACATTGCAAGATGATTACGAGTTTCAAGACCAATCGTGGTGCGGTGGTATATTTCTGGGAAGCCACAATTCCATCAAAGAACAACAACGAAATATGATCCATTCTCCAACACTTACAACCCTGGGAGGGACCATCCCAACTGAGATATGGGAATGCATCAAATCAAGGACCACAAAACCAAAGATAGACCACCATTCCAAAGCAAGCAAGGACAAATCGGTTTCGACCACATCTTTGGACCAAGTAGACCACCATTCCAGAAGAAGGTCCCGTAGCCACAAAATCGAGCCCTCATTGGAGGATTTGGTGAAACAGTTGGCCACCAATAACATCCGATTTCAACGAGAACTGAAACCACCATTCGTAACTTGGAGACTCAAATTGGTCAACTTGCCACATCAATTCATGAATTAAAGTCACGGGGTTACGGCCAATTACCCTCTCAAACCACTCCAAACCCTAGAGGCAATGTTAGTGCTATAGCTTTACGCATGGTAAGCAAATCAATGGACCAAAGGCAGAGATACTTCGATTCTACCCTTGGCCCAAAGAAACAAGATTCTGACAAAGAACTTCAAGTTCTGCGGCTAATTCGAATCTTGTAGCAGATTCGTGACAAATGATCCTACAACGGCCAAGCGAGAAAATCGGATCAAATCGAGCTGACGAAAATTTAGTACAATGCAGAAAAGTGAACATCCAAAAAGTCGACTTCCAACATTCCTCTTCCTTTTCCCAACCGAATGATACAGTAGAGGCATATGGTTGAAGCCCGACTTGGATAAGGAAATTATGAAGACTTTTCGAAGGTTGAGGTGAATATACCTCTCTTGGAGGCAATTAAACAAATCCCCAAGTATGCCAAGTTCTTGAAAGAGATGTGCACCCATAAGAGGAAGCTAAAGGGCACCGAAAAAGTGAGTATGGGGAGAAATGTCTCGCTTTGATTCAGCCCAACTCGCCTCCCAAATGCAAGGATCCAGGCACTTTTACCATCCCTTGCACCATAGGGCACCAACAGTTCACTCATGCCTTGCTAGACTTGGGAGCCTCCATCAATGTAATGCCAAAGTCGCTTACACTTCCTTGCATATGGGAGAGCTAAAGCCCACCGCATTGTCATTCGATTAGCAAACCTGAGCACCTTGCACAACCTGCGGGAGTGTTAGAGGACGTTAGTTCGGGTACATAATTTAATATTCCCGGTGATTTTTATGTGTTGAATATGGAAGATGAATCGCCTCTTCCCCACCCCCCATTGATCTTAGGTAGGCCATTTTTGAAAAACTGCTAAAACTAAGATTGATGTGCATCTTTATTACCCTTTCCATGGAATTTGGTGATGATATCATTCGGTTTAACATTTTTGATGCCATGAAATACCCTTTAGAGGATCATTACATTTTTCATTTTGATGTCATTGATTTCTTGGTTGATGATATGCATGTTGATATGTTGGCGAGTTTCACGAAATTGTAGGATACACCGATAGCATAGCTTGTGATACTTGTTACTGCTTCGAACTTTTTGGTTGTAAACCCAATGCAATGTGTGCGACTGTCTTTGAGATTTCTACATACTTGTCATGTCTTTGTTGTTAATGACATTGATGATTACATTATTAATGGCAATGATCTTTGTTATTAATGATGTTGTCATTCATCCTGGCTAAGTGTGATTCTTTTGATTCCATAGGATATGACGATGTTGTTTTGCAAGATTGTGCACACTTGCGTGTACAGTGCAACTGAGAATTTAGCGATTTAGTTTCGGTTCCAAAACTAGTACCGTCACCCAAAGAACCACCCTCCATTGAACTTAAGCCCTTGCCCGAGCATTTGAAGTATGCATTCTTGGAAGAAGATGAGAAGCTCCCGGTGATAATGGCCAAACACCTCCAAACAGAGCAAGAAACCAGATTATTGGAAGTCTTGAATCAACACCAAAGGGCAATTGGTTGGACACTTGCGGACATTCACTGGTATTAACCCCTCCACATGCATGCACAGGATATTACTTGAGGAGGAAACTAAACCGGTGAGACAACCCCGAGGAGACTGAATCCTCTCATTCTAGATGTGGTGAAAAAGAAGTGACCAAGCTACTGCAGTGGCATTATCTATCCCATCTCTCGGACAAGTGGGTGAGCCCGGTGCAAGTAGTTCCAAAGAAATCCGGGGTGACTGTTGTGGCCAACCAGAAGAATGAGCTCATTCCAACCCGAGTGCAGAATAGCTGGAGAGTCTGCATTGACTACAGACGTCTCAAACCAAGCCACTCGGAAAGATCATTACCCCATTAGTTCATTGATCGAGATCTTTGGAACGGTTGGCTGGTAAGTCCCATTACTGCTTTTTAGATGGCTACACTGGATACTTCCAAATCCACATTGCACCGGAGGATCAGGAGAAGACCACATTTACTTGTCCCTTCGGCACCTTTGCTTACAGACGGATGCCCTTCGGCCTCTGCAATGCCCCGGTACCTTCCGGTGCATGGTGAACATATTTTCGATTTCTTAGAGGAGTGCATGGAGGTATTTATGGATGACTTTACTGTCTATGGTTCTTCTTTTGATTCATGTTTAGCCAGCCTATCTAGAGTATTGCAAAGATGCATTGAGACTAACCTTGTGCTAAATTTTGAGAAATGCCATTTTATGGTAGAACAGGGTATAGTTTTAGGCCATGTAGTATCCAGTAAGGGCATTGAGGTAGATCCTGCCAAGATTGATGTAATTACTTGTCTATCTTACCCCACATGCGTGCGGGAAGTGCGTTCTTTTCTTGGTCATGCAGGTTTCTACAGGCGCTTCATTGCCGACTTGACAAGATTGCTCTTCCACTTTCCCGATTCTTTGCAGTAAGATGTGGAGTTAAATTTTGATGAAAAGTGCAAGGAAGCTTTCAACCACTTTAAGCAAGCCTTGACTATTACCCCTATAATCCAGCCACCTGACTTGACATTGCCATTTGAGTTAATGTGTGATGATTCTAACTATGCACGGGAAGGCGATCTTGGCACGAGAGAGTGGGGAAAGCTTCTCATGTGATATACTATGCTTCGAACTCTAGATCTTTGCTCGGGCCAACTATACCACAACCGAAAAAGAACTTTTAGCCATTGTTTTTGCTTTGGATAAATTTAGATCATATTTGCTTGGTTCTAAGGTTGTTGTGTTTGCGATCATGCGACTCACGAAGTTCCTTTTGAAGAAGCAGGATGCAAAGCCCCGACTAATAAGATGGATGCTCTTTGCTCCAAGAGTTTCACATAGAGATCCGTGACAAGAGTGGAGCGAGAGAACCTAGTGGCGGATCATTTGAGCCGCATTGAAAGGGCTTGAGATCCCTTCCTGTGCGGGACTCCTTCCCGGATGAGCGGCTTATGCGATTGCAAGGTAAGAACACCTTCCCTTGGTTTCTTTGATATGGTGAATTTCTTGGTTGCTACGATTTTTCCCTCACATTTCACTCGTGCACAAATTTATAAACTTAAGAGTGAATCAAAATATTATGTGTGGGATGATCCATATCTCGTGGCGATTTTGTAGTGACCAAATTATTAGGCGATGTGTGCCTAATCAAGAGTTTCATTCTGTTCTTAGCTTTTGTCATGCATTTGCATGTGGTGGACATTTTGGGCCTCAACGTCACTAGGAAAGTTTTAGACTACGGTTTATATTGGCCTACCTTGTTTCATGATGCATATTTGTTACGTAAGTCTTGTGAGCGATTAATGGAGAACAGGGAACATTTCTCGCAGGAATGAGATGCCCCAAAGAACCTCTCTTGTATTGTGAAATCTTTGACGTATGGGGTATTGATTTCATGGGACCTTTTCTGTTTCCTTTGGTTATGTTTACATTTTGCTAGCTGTTGATTATGTATCAAAATGGGTGGAGGCTAAAGCCACTCGGACTAATGATTCCAAAGTTGTTGTGGATTTTGTTAGATCACAGATTTTCTGCAGGTTTGGAATCCGAGAGCTATCATCGTGATCAAGGCACCCATTTTGCAGGAGCATGGAGGGATTAATGAGGAAGTATGGCGTGTTGCATAAAGTTTCTACACCTTACCATCCCCGGACTAATGGTCAAGCCGAGGTCTCCAATAGAGAGATCAAGCGCATACTTGAAAAAAGCAGTCCAACCTAATCGGAAGGATTGGAGCATGAGGCTTGAGGATGCTCTTTGGGCTTACGGACCGCTTACAAAACTCCAATCGGGATGTCTCCATATCGGATAGTCTATGGTAAGGCATGCCACTTACCGAGAAATTGAGCACAAAGCATATTGGGTGTGAAGCAATGCAACATGAATTTGGCCGGAGTCGGCATAGAGCGGAAGTTGCGATTCTGAGGAATTGGAAGAGATCCGCCTAGATGCCTATGAGAGCTCCCGACTCTACAAAGAAAAGACCAAAGCCTTCCATGATAAGTTTATTCTTCGGAAGGAGTTTTCAGTTGGGCAAAAAGTTCTCTTGTTTAATTCTCGCCTTAAGTTGATGCCTGGTAAATTAAGGTCTAGGTGGGACGGTCCGTTTGTTGTCACTAACATTTTTCCTCATGGTGCAGTGGAAATTAAGAGTGAAGCCACCAACAAAGTGTTCAAAGTTAATGGTCACCGCCTCAAAAATTTTTATGAAGGAGCTCAAGAGAACCTCGTGGAGGAAGTTCAACTGCAGGATGCCCTCTACCATGAATGATCACTACTGTGTTGAAAAAAAAAAAAGAAAAAAAAAAAGAAGACAAAAGAAAAAAAAAAGAAGAAAAAAAAAATAGAAAAGAAAAAGCCACGATTAATGTCAATTGCCAGAGATTGAATCATTATTGGGGAAGACCCATCGCTCGTGCAAAATCTTCAATCACGCTGGCTAAGGACATTAAAAGTAGCGCTTCTTGGGAGGCAACTCAAGCTTTCTAACTCTTTCATCTTTCAACTTTGACTTTTTTTTTTGCAATCACAGGAATCGAGACAGAAACTTGGTGCCAAGCGAGAAAATCTATCAGAGTTTGATTTTTCTGTCTTAATTTTGTTTATTTTTCGTTGACAGATGATTTTTCACCGGTTAAATGGCGGATAACGGTACTCGTGAAAATCTTTTCAGTCCCTTCAGTTACCCACAAACACTGAAATCTGTACATAATTTTACTCAATTTTTTCTCTCTCTCTTTCTTCTTTCTTTCGAAATGGATAATCAGCTTTTTAATCTCCGCAAGCAATTCCCTTCTCTCCCTCAAAATGCTTTAACTAACATTTATTGTGCAAGGTTTGAGAGATTAAGGATGCTTATGCACAAAGGCATCCACCGCGGATATACGCTGTTGATCGAAGCAAAGGTCCGACTCGAGGTGAATTTTCTCGACGCTCTTGTTTCATATATGCCAGGGCTAGGCAAAAGTTCATATGCAAAGAAGAGAAGAGCAAAAAGGTTACGTCCGCTATAAATGTGCAAGATGGACTGTAACACAAAATGCAAATCAATTGGAATGACGTCTATAAACCGAGATGATAAAATTAACTTCATAAAGGATGGCATGAGTAAGGAGTCTTTAGATAACATTCTATTGACTCTTGAGACGCATCCTAGTGGAGATGTGCAGAGAGTACTTCTCGATTTATGGCCAATATTCCAAGATGAACATGAGCGTTATAGTCTCGGGAATCTGACTCAAAAAGACCCTGTTTGCCAATTTTTAAGAAAATTGGATGGGAAGCCGACCATCGGCCCATAGAGAGCTTCAAGACGTTACTGGACGTAAAACCAGAGGAAAATGTGAGCCACAATCACACCTCCTGTAAGTATTTTTTTTTATTGTTTATTAAAAAAAAATTCAAAAAAAAAATTCAAAAAAAAATTTCAAAAAAAAAAAAAATTAGCCGTATTTTTTGAAATATGTGTTGCATATTTTCAAACTTCTTCTGACACATATAGATTAGCCTTTTATCTTTGTCATATAGCTATTATCATTTCTGTGTTTATTTTTCAAACTTATCTGACACGCAGATCTACCCCTCCTTTATAGGTGTAATTATTACCTTTGAGTTTTGATGCCTTTAAATAATGCACTTTGCTCTCTTCAGATCATTGATAAGGAGAGAGTACAAAAAAAAAAAAACAAAGAAAAAAAAATGGAAGCCACTTCAGTTCGTCGAATCAAGAGTGTTTGTGTCTTTTGTGGATCTAATCCTGAGAAAGATAAAGAGTTTGTAAATATTGCACACCATCTTGGTCGAGTGCTAGGCGAGAGAGAAATCCATTTAGTTTATGGAGGAGGTAGTCTTGGGTTAATGGGTTGTGTAGCGGCTTTGCACATTTAGGAGGTGGCAAAGTCCTTGGTGTCATTCCAGTCCTTTATCTACCCGAAGCCCATTGGAAAAACATTAGGGGATGAAGTAATGGTATTTTGCATGCACCAACGCATGAACATTATGATAGCAAATCTTGATGCCTTTATTGCCCTACCGTGGTTTTGAAACTTTGGAAGAACTCTTTCAAATTACATCCACAGTCACGTGAGAACTTTCACCAAAAACCCATAGGTATATTAAATGTTAATGGTTTTTATGACGAGTTTGTTTTGTTTTCTTGATCATCTTTGTAGAAAAAGGTTCATCTCACAAGCGACACGTCAAAGTCTTGTAACTCAACTCTGAACAATTGCTCGATCAACTCAATGCATTTGTACCACAACGTGATCCAAAGAATGGCTCCACCGAATTGGGAACAAGGCAAAGAAAGAGCGGAAAAAGCAAAAACTTGATTTGACTTTGTCTTTGTGAATTTTTGTTTTCTCTTATAGTTTTAGTCTTTTGTAATTTTTCTTATTTCGAGGCCGATTTGCGGTTTTACGGTAAGACCTTCTACACTCTACCTATCTTTATTTTGACATTGGGGACAATGTCTTTAATTAGTTGGGGGGAGGGATAGTTGACATTACCATGTACATAGTTTAGTTAAAAAAAAAAAAAAAAGCTAATCTTTATTGTTACTAACTTTTTAGATGTATGATGGCATAGTAAGGAGTAGTTTTGCTCTTGAGACGCATCTTAACTTGCATTTCATAATAGGTCTTAAATCATCTTTGTTCTTGTATATATATTAAAAAAAAAAAAACACACACACACACAATTTTGATCTTTTCAATTGATTTTGATACAAGCATGTGCTGAATCTGAGCTTAATTGATGATAAAAGTATGCAAAACAGTTCTGATTGAATCATTTTCATAATATACATGTGTATATGATTGTGGATATTAGGAAGAAGGCATGGTTGAATTGAGTGAATGTTTCATACCTTTGTGAGTTTTGGGCTTTTCCAAGTTTGATACTTACACTTGGTTATTTTCTTTCATGAGTGATGTCAATTATGAATTTATTTTCTAGAACTTGCATTGAATCGATTTGAGATTACATTGGTCTGTATGTTGCATGAAAATGACAGAGGCATTTTTTTTTCTTGACTTAGCTGCTTTGGCCAAATAAACCTACCTTGCATTTATCCAATTATTAATTCCCTCTAAACCTATTTGCCCATTCTTTGTTCTTAGCTCATTACAAGCTTTGAGTGAAAAACCATGTTTTACCTTACCTTAGGGAATGGGAGAGCATTGATTTTCTTATTGGAGGAGTTCTTTTGCTTGCAATGATTTAAGTGTGGGGGAATTGGTGTGCTGATACGAAATGCTTGGTACACAAAAAAGAAAAAAAACAAAGAAAAAAAAATGAAAAAAACAAAAAAAAACAAAAAAAAAAGAGAAAAAAAAAGAAAGAAAAAAAAAATAGAAAAAGGAAGGAATGTGTGAAGAGAATGAGCATTTTATGGTTTTGGGTAAAAAAGTTTATTCTTTCTACTTGAATTACTCCTCAATGCTCTTTTATTCTCTTTGGTTTTAACCTGCTATTATCTATATTGTTCCCTTCCTTCACCTTATAAGTTCCATTACAACCTTTTTGAAAGACCTCTTGATTTTTGCAATTTATTTGATCTAAGTAGTGGAGAATTGATGTATATGCAAGCCTATGGTAAAATACTTTCATAATTTGACTGAGTTGAGCGTAAACAGTTAACCTAAACACCTTGTGTGATTTGAGTGACACTTGTGAAGAATTTTACTCAATCTGAACATGCCTATTTCTGATTAAAGCATGATTATGCTATACTTTATTCTCAATTGATTTGATTCAACTATTCTTTGTTAAGCATACTTGACTTATTAATTATGGTTTATATTTGATACAATGCTTGTATTTAAAAATTAGTTGAATTGATTAAATAAAATATTACATGTTTGTGGGTATCATCCTGGTAAACCCTCACGAGACTATAACTCGTCCACTAGGGACACCTAGGGGTTTAAAGGCTTGTGGCACATGCTAAGTGCCATCGTGTTTTCCTACGGAAGTGGATTAGATTAGGTACAATCAGTTTTTATGTTTTTAGTTTAATAATATGATGTTTCTTGTTTTTCTTTAGTTTCGTTGTTATGTGTTTTGCCTGGAGTACAAAAGCTTAAGTGTGGGGAATTTGATCAATCAATTTGAGACACTTATGTTAGCTTTGTATTAGGCATTATTAGATGTTTATTGTGCCCAATATTAGTACTTTAGATGAGTTTAATGTTGTTGGGCTTCATTGGGCTTTAATGCAAATATTGAATAATTTTCGGATTTTGATGCATTTTGACCTTTCTTCCTTGGTTAGGTCATAACTTGGGACTCGGTGATCCAATTGAGGTGATCTTGGTGTCTTTGGAAAGCTAAGACAATGCTCTACAAGTTTCATGAAGAACTCAAGAGCTGGATCGGAATGTTAAGGGTCCAAAATATCCCTGCAATGCAGAGTGGGTTTGCTGTCACGGAACCATCTGGGCAGTATGCACATATTGGACTATATAGTGGGTTATAGGCCTCCTCTTGGGCTGAAACTTGGTCACTTGAAAGATAAGACCCATATCTCCAACTTCAATGAAGACCATTTTGTCAATAGATGTCGTTTTAGGCATGCTTCAGAAGCTACAAGTTGGTCTGAATTTGGAAACACGTTCTTCCAACCTAACTTGAGGTAGGTGAAGTGTTTTTGGCATTTCTGGAGTTCTAAAAGTCCAAATGACATGATTCAAATTGGAGATTTTCAAGGAGACAACTGGCTACAACTTTGATGAAGACATCCAAGCCAAAATGCACCGTCTAGGTGATGAATTTGAAGCCAGAAGTCGGATAAGAGTTGTTGACTAAAAGCCACCAACCATACACCAACCCACCTACCATGCACCAACCCACCAACCATGCATCAAGCTTCCATTTTTGACAAATTTCAGATTCTTATAGCTTGTATTCAGATTATGTACATGTACAAATTGGCTTCTAGGATTAGTATAAATAGACCCAACCTCTTTGTATTAGAGGCATTCAATTTAGAAGTAAGTTTCAAGAAAGTTTAAGTATTTGTGAGAGTTTTCTTTCTCTTCTTCTTCATTCTCTTTGCAATTTCGTTTTTGTTCTTTAAATTCTGAGTTCTTCCTTCCCATCCATGGAAGGCTAGGCTCTCATAATCAATCCAAGGGATTAGCCATCTTGTTGTTTAATTTGGAGATCTTGTTTTGCTTGTTCATATTGCTTAATTGTTATTCAAGTTTCTCTTCTTCCTCTTTTGATTCTTATCTAGATTAAATTGCTTAATTTGATTTAGATGTTGATGTGGTAGTAGCTTTATTATCATGTATTCAAAGAGGATCACAAAGATTAAACAATGTATTAAAGCTTTTTGATAGATTGTTTAGCTTGGTTAAATTCTAGATCTTAAGTTAATCTATGTTGGATGGTGCTTACTTTATCTAACCTTGGTTAATCAAATCCTAGATGCTTATCTAGTAAAGAATTCTTGGATCATGTTAAGGCTTCTTGATGTGATCTAAGGCCAAGAACTTGGTTAGCAATTAAGTGAATTCCTTGTGATCAATGATGAGTTAAACTCAAGATCGGTAAATTTCCTTGGATTGGTTGTTTCTTTATATTTGTTTACAACTTTGAATCTCCTACTTTTATTAATCTTGTTAATCAACAACAAAACCCCCCCTTTTCTAATTATCTTGATCTAATTAAATCTTTGTTTTTGGATCCTTGAGAGACGATTCGGTTCATTCTCTATACTACAAATTAGTTTGTGAACCGGTTATTTTATTTGATAGGTCTCGACAACCTCTTGTCAGTTACCCTAATGAGCTTAATTTGGGCATAACTTTCTCATCTTTTGCACAAATTAAGCAAATTAGGTGGTATTGGAAAGCTAAGAGGCAGATGATTAAGATTAACCTAGGGGCAATCTTGTATTTTTGTTTTTAGAGTCTTTTTTTGGAAGGAAATAGAAGCATACGAGATACACTTTTCTGTTTTACCATATTTTGAATTCCCTTTATTTTCTCCTCCTTCTCTATAGGGTTTTCTCTCTCTAGTTCTTTCTCTTCTTCTTCCTTTACAAGCCTCCTTGCACTGTAGCCATGGAAGGCTAAAAATCTGAGATCAATTCAAGATACTTCAAGGAATTTCAGTTTGGCTTAAGACTTTGTTCTTCAATTTTCGTTTTGAATGCAATTAGATTTTCTCTTCTCTTCTTTCTTGTTAGTTCAGATTTCATAATGCATGAATGGAGATCTTTATTTGTGTGTTTCGAATTTTGGATTAGGAATGTCATTTTGATTGATTAATCAATGTTTCATCCCTTGAATTGAATATAATTGAATTACAGATTTGTAGTTTAGGTTAATTGATTCTTACAATTAAACTAGCATTGATTTATAGAATTGTAAATCTTTTATTAGTTGAATCCTAGATGATCATCTAGTAATGAATCTCAATTCTAATGCAGAGATCCCAGTTGGAATTGAATTAACCATTTAATTGGATTCAAATGCATGCTTAGTGGTCTGTGATAGCCGAAATTGGAATTATGACAAAGTATCTTTGATTGGTTGTTTGCTTTCTTGATCGTTCTTAGTTTTAATTGCTCTTTTACAATTTGAAAACATACAAATCCCCATTGTTTTGAGTCTTGATATAATTGAATTGCATCCATGATCCTTTAAGAGACGACTTGGCTCATTGCATTATACTACAAATCTTTTATGAACCGATTTTAACTATTTGGTTGAGCTCGGCAACTCGTATCAAGCAACAAATGAAAGTAAAATGCGTATAACTTCTAATCTAGCTACTGGAGCAAAAGTTTTAGTAAAATCAATACATTCTTGTTGTGAATAACCTTAGGAAACTAACCTTGCCTTGTTTCTCACAACCTTACCATCTTCGTCCAATTTGTTTATGAATACCCATTTTATGCCGATGATGGATTTATCCGTGGGCATTTGAACTAGTGTCAAAACATCATTTATGGTGAATTGATTGAGTTCATGCATGGCCAAAATCCATCCTTCGTCCATCAGAGCTTTTTCAATCTTCTTTGGTTCCAACTCTGATATGAAGGCAACGTATGAATATTCTTTGAAGGTTGACCTTGTTCACACTTTGTCATCTAGGTTCCCAATGATTTGGTTTTCTGGATGATAGGTTTTGAAGTGCCAATTTTATTGAACATTGTTTGTTGCATTTTCTCTATTTTCTTCATCGTCTAATGCTTCTTTGCTGATTGAAGATGATGCTTCTTTTCTGTCATTTAGATTCAAATCTGCAAAAGACTCATCTAGCTTTGATAAATCTTTGTCAGGCTTTTTATCGTTAAAATTAACATGGATAGATTCTTCCACAATCAAAGAACGAGAGTTATAAACTCTGTATGCCTTTGAAGTTTCAGAGTATCCTAAGAAAATACTACAGTCAACTTTTGCATCATATTTTCCTAATAAATCTTTAGTATTAAGAATAAAGCATTGACAACTAAACAAATGAAAATAAGAGATGTTGGATTTTCGTCCATTCCACAATTCATAAGGAGTCTTTTTAATAATAAGTATGATATATTCTCTGTTTTGAATATAACAGGCAGTGTTAACAGCTTCAGCTCAGAAGTGTCTTGAAATTGAGTTGTCATTGAGCATGGTTGTCGCAACCGTCCCGAAGGGCGCCAACGACATGAGCAGGCAAAACAAAATTAAAATTAAAATTTGGAAGTCGCCACCAACCGATTCTTCCAATAAAAATAGAATGGTGCGATTAGACACCCAAAAAAAGAATGGTATGGGTTTAAGAGTTTAGGTTCGGGGGTTAATTACGGGTAGGGAAGGTATTAGCACCCTACACCGTCCATTCTAAGAATGGTTACCTATATTAATCTATTGTTATCTTGCTAATTTAATTAAATTGGGCCTTTATTATCTAAAAATGTTATTTATTTTATTTTGACATGTCCCATTTTGTTGATATATTATCAAAAAATGATAAATGACTAAGATAGGGAGTGGGTGGCTAAATAGCCATTATTGTATGAAACAAATATAAGCCCATAACATATTGGGCACAAAGTTAGCGCCTTTTGAATTTGTTCACACTTATTTATATTTCCTAAGGATAAAAATGATTTTACTTATTTATTTATTGATGGAATTAGACCAAGCCAGTACCCTTGGCAAGACCTAATTGTAATTGCCTCAAGAGAATTAGAAAGATTGCCTCAAGAGAATTAGAAAGAGTAGATGATCGTTACCCTGATCCTCTCCTAATTTTTCCATCGTCGACAAGTTTCAAATGTTTTAAGATTTGATATAAAATTCACATCTATAAATTGAAAGGGAAATGATTTTCATTTCCCATCAAAATATATTTCCTAAGGATAAAAATGATTTTACTTATTTATTTATTGATGGAATTAGACCAAGCCAATACCCTTGGCAAGACCCAATTGTAATTGCCTCAAGAGAATTAGAAAGAGTTTAGATAATCGTTACCTCGATCCTCTCCTAATTTTTCCATCGTCGGCAAGTTTCAAATGTTTTAAGATTTGATATAAAATTCACATCTATAAATTGAAAAGGAAATGATGATAAATTAATATATGGAAAAAAGATTTTTATTAGGAGCCATCTAAAGTTTTGCCAATACCCATGACAAAAACTCGAGGGGCACCCTCACCTCCAGAATAATCAAAATATTACCGATACCACGACTCAATTTTAATTATTCTATCATTGGGCTCTTAAATTAACATTAAGGGAATGCTAATATAGCATATAATATGAACATCTATGAATGAGTGATAAAGAGAAATGGATAAAAAAAAATGACACAATAGTTTAAAGATTAAAATCTAAGTATAAGCCTAAAATAAACATTAAGAGAGATCTAACCAAAGGTCAGGAAGGAAAATAAGAGGGGATAAATGAAATTATTTACAAAAGTTCAAACGAAAAGTAGGAAATAAAAAGGAATAAAAAAATAAAAAAATGACAAATAGCAAATAACAAAAAGGAATTGTTAGTGGTGATGCGCACTAAACTGCAATGCTATGTAAGGAGTGACACTCTCTTTCTCTCTCAAAATACTTATGCTTCTCCTCTATTATCTCTTTTCTTGTTTTTCTTTCCAATCGTTTTTTTATTGTGTTGGTGTTGCGGTTGTGCCTCTAAGGCTCTCCCCTAGGGTTTTTCTACTCTTAGCTATTTATAACCCAAGCAGATGAACACCTTAATCCCTAATCAATTCAAAAAATTAAATCTTTTTCAATCAAGTAGAATCAATCTCCATAATTTACGTACAATAATAATCAATCTCCCAATGAATGCTCAATCAGAATTAATTAAGATCGATTTGCACAATCAGAATCAATCCATCATTTATATTCTAAATCGCCATTAATGGGATATTAATTGTGATATTTGAATTCAAATTTGTTTCCATTTTATATATTCTCTTATTAAATTTTAGGGAACTGGGCTTAGGACTCAATAATGGATATCAAATAAAAAAAAATCCAATGAGTTATATATTTTTTAATTTTTTAGAAAAGACCCAGACAAAATTGGGTGTTGACAATGGTTCTTGCCATCTCTTGGAGAGATTGGTTTTTCCTCTCTACTATACCATTTTGCTGAGGTGTTCTCGGAGCAGAGAAGTTGGGAAGAATACCACTTTCCTCACATAATCGTTGAAAGCTCTTATTATCAAACTCTCATTCATGATTACTTCGGATTGAGCTGATATACATGCCTTTTTTATTCTCAACTCTTTTGCAAAATATTGAAAAGACCTTAAAAGACTCATCCTTGTGAGCAAGGAACATAACCCATGTTCGTCTAGTATAGTCATCTACTATGACTAATCCATATTTCTTTCCATTTAAAGAAGCAGTTCTTATTGGATCGAATAGATCTAGATGTAGCAGCTTTAGTGGTCTAGAGGTGTAAACAATATTTTTGGATTCCAAAGAATTTTTAACTTGTTTCCTCTTTTGACAAGCATCACACAGAACATCTGATTTGTATACAAGATTTGGTAATCCTCTTACGAGGTTATGTTTGTTCAGCTTTGAGATTAACCTCAAGCTTACATGACCAAGCTTGTTGTGCCATATCCATTGTTCTTCTTTGATAGACACTAGGCATGATACATTCTATTCAGTAAGATCTCCCAAATCAATCTTATAAAGATTGTTTTGCCTTTTAGTACTAAAGAATATAGATCCATCATGGTTTCTAACTATACATTCTCCTTTGTTGAAGGAAACATCATATCCACTATCACATAATTAGCTTATGCTAAGTATATTGTGTTTTAAACCTTCAATGAGAAGCACATTATCAATTGAAGGGAAGGGATGCTTACCAATCTTACCAATCCCTATGATTTTACCTTTCTGGTTTCCTCTAAAGGTGACATAGCCACTTAATTTATATTTGAGGTCTTGGAATATAAACCTTTCTCTCATCATGTGACATGAGCAACCACTATCCAGGTACCATGATAGGTGTCTTCTTCCTGCTGCTAAGCACATCTGCAAGAGGAATTATCATATCTTTAGGTACCCATATCTTTTTGGGTCTTTTCAGGTTAGTTTTTAAATACTCATAATACCTCGATTTCTTTTTGTAAAAACCTTTGGACGTTGTATGTCCTTTCTTTTTACAAATGTTACAAAAAGATTTGGGTTTTGTAAAAGTATATGTCTTTTGGAAATTATTTTTCTCAGTATGTTGATACCCTAATCCAGATTTGTCACGAGGGTCTCTGGAGTATTTGAGCAATGTGTTTAGCTTTTTGGTGCTACCCACAAATTTACTGAGATCCTCAGTAAGTTCTATTACTTCAATTTGAAGTTTCTCAACTTCATCAGATGTATTGGACTTAGAGGATGTTTTCACAAAAAAAAATTGAGTTCTTGTTTTTCTAAAAACAATTTTTCAAATTCCTTTGATAATTTTGAAAACTTTCTTTTAAGAGATTTGTACTCAACAGAAAAAATAAATGAATTATTTAACAGTTCATCGAATGCTTCTTGAAAATTAAAGTCAGAACTGGTTACCTCATCTTCTTCCTCATCAGAGGATGTGCTTGCCCATGAAGCATATGTTAGCTTCTTCTTTTGCTTCCTTCATCTTCAGTTGATGAGAGGTCAAGATCTTCCCATGTTGCCATTGGTCCTTTTTTCTTCTTGGTGAAGAATCTTTTCCTCTCCTTATCTTTGTTTAGAGAAGGGCATTCAGCCTTGATATGCCTTGACTTCTTACACTCGTAGCAAATGATAGGATTTTTGTCCTTTGTCTCAACTTTATCCTTTGGAATTCTTCGTCCAAAGTGTTTTCTTCTCATGCCACCCTTCTTTCTCCACATTGATTGTATCTTTCTAGAGATGAAAGATAACTCATCATTTTCGGAGACATCTTCTCCAGATAATTCAACTTCATCTAAAGAATTTTCAGCTTTGAGTGCCTTGGACGCACTTCCTTTGTGGACTCTTAGGGTAATAGATTTGCCTTTTCTTGAATTGTCCTCTTCTTGCAGTTCAAGTTCATGAACTTTTAGAGAACCAAGAAGTTCCTCCATAGAGAAGGAAGCAAGATTTTTTGTTTCTTGTATAACTGTGACCTTAGGCCTTCATTGCCTGGGAAGGCTTCTTAGAATTTTTCTTATATGATCTTGATTATCATATATTTTTCCCAGATATCTCAGATTGTTGATAATTGTTTGGAATCGTGCAAACATTTGATCAATGTTCTCATGCTCTCCCATTTTGAAGAGCTCATACTGATGAACCAACATGCTTATTTTTTATTCCTTGACTTGAGTGGAACCTGCATAGGCCAAGGCTAGAGTGTCCCATATTTCCTTCCCTGTTTCACAGCTGTGATCCTTGTCATGTTCAGATCTGGTGATGACACACATAAGATAGTGTTTTGCTTTTGAGTTTAGCTGGTGCCTGGTCTATTGCCCTCTGTCCATTGTGGTCGAGGGAGTTCTTGTCCTTCTACATTGGTGGTTATTTGATAGCCATTTTGGACTAAGTCCCAAATGTCCATGTTCTGTGCATCAAAGAATGCAATCATTATTTTCTTCCAGTAGTCATAGTCGTTTCCATTAAATAGAGGTGGTCTATTCATTGTCTGTCCTTTGTTTTCCATTTGTGGTCGTGCTGGATCTTTCCTTTGCACTGTTAAATGCTTAACCTAAAAGGCTTAGCTCTAATACCAATTGAAATAACTAGTTGAAACACAAGAAGGGGGGTTGAATTGTGTTTCTTAACCTTTTTGGAAAACTTTTGCTAACACAATCTTTCAAAAGATAACTTTGCTGTAAAGTAAGTGAGGATTGACGAAATGTAAACTCTTTCCAGTCTATTGGATGTAAAGAGAGTTTTTTTAAAGTAATTAGACGATAGTTTAAAAACTTTATCCTTTTAGAAAAGTTTTAGTTACGAAAGACAATATCAATCCCCAGATGTTAGTAAATAAAAATTATGACACAGATAGGAAAGAAAAGCTTACACCAGTGATTTATACTGGTTCACTCTCAAAATCCGAGAGCTACATTCAGCCCCTTCGATTTGAAGGATTTTTCACTAAACTTCACAAAGTTTACAAGTATTCTTCTAAACGCCTCTTCAGACTACAACAAGTATTCTCAAACATCTTTAGGTTCTTACCAACAAGTATTCTTTTGAATATACCCTCTTTAGGCTTAAACAATATAAGTGAAAAATGTGTTTTGCAAAACACTTGAGTTTAACTCACAAGTGAAGATAAAAGAAATGGGCTCAAGTATAATTCTCTTATAAGGGTAAAGATATTAACATTAAGGAAAGCTTTGAAAAGATTCTCTTGTTGTATTGATATTCTTGATTGCTTGATTCTTCTTCGAAGACAATTTTATTTATAAGTAGTGTGCACTTGAAATGGTCTCCGTAAGCTTCTTCGTCCAAAAAAAATATTTATTACTGTTCTGAGTAGCATTAAATGTGTTGAACTGATAACGTGCTGATCTTCTTCTGAAAAGTGGCTTTGGTTATCAACACTAGTGAGGAATATCATATCTTAGTTATGACTTTTCTGATTACGCAGAAAGTTCCTCATTTGCTAATCTTTGTAGTTGTTAGGAGTGTCAGTTCCAACTTACATAGTTGATATCCCGAAAGATGCTTTTGTCAGAGATCTCATCAGCAGTTAATGCACTTTCATTTGCTTGTCTTTTTGAAATGCTTTGGACGAAGCTGTTTAAGAAAGAAACAACAAAGACAAACAATAGGGGCAAACAGTGGACAATATAATAAAATATAATATAACGTATTGGACGCACGACTTAAATAAGAACTTAAATCAGAGTTGTTCCTTCGTCTAGAATAGACACAACTTCATAAAAGCATAAGCTATTTCAAAGCTTATTTGTTTCATTTTAATTTAATATTGTTGTTATCTTCAAAACTTTGAGGGGCTCAGTTTTATTGAACAGTTATGATAGTATAATCTTGTCTTTGGTTCCAACAAATATATCAAAATTAAATCCAAAAAGAATATGATATCATGTTGCGTAGATAGGAACTTTTCCTTTTCCTTTTTATTTTTTATTCTTTTTTATTGATTTTTGCTTTTATTTTTTTCAGTTACATGTTTTTTAAAAAAAGTAAAATATCAAAACAGAAGCTAGTGTGCATATAAATTTCAAATATTGATACTTAGAACGAGACAGTAGCATAGGTTTGAAAGATTTGTGAAATTATTATGCTGTTTCATCCATTAGTTCCTTTCTGTCTTAATTTTACCGAGATGATTTCTTACACTTTTTTGTATTGTTTCCATATCATGTAAAAGTAAAAAAAATAAAAATAAAAGATAATAATGTTATATGTTCATATTCAATTCCAATAAAACATCTTTGTAAATGAGCTTTTTGTATTACAATCCAAAATTTTGTAGACCTGTAATGAATCACAACTAATTGTACTATAGTAAATCCTATGTTGCAACTATTGCATTGGTGTAATCAAGGTTTTAAATCTAGGACCGCATCACTTGATGCAACTGCAACATCCACAATTGTGGATTGCATCGTCTCGCATCAGCCACAACAAAACCGCAACTGCAATTTAAAACCTTGGGTATAATTAAAAGGTAAAAAGTTTTAATCGTTGGATTTTGTTGAAAAATAATTTTTTTGTCAAGAATATAAAACCAATGGAACCCATTTTAAGGAGAAAAGCTCATAAGGGCAACGTTTCAAAAGAGAGAATGGCTTAATGAAGAAAGCTTAAGAGATTTCCACTCTTTGTTGGCTAGATGCTTGCATAGTTATCATCAGCCCCAATACTCTAAAGAGGTACACACCATGAAATAACCAAATGAAACACAAGAAGAGGGATTGAATTGTGTTTCTTAACCTTTTTGGAAAACTTTTCGTATAACAAACAGTTCAAATAAAAGACCTGTTGAAACTTAAAAAGCAGTGGACGAAGAAAAAGCTTCTCAGTCCTGTTGGACGTAGAGAAGGTTTTTGTGAGACTTCTTTTTGGACACAGTTAAAAGGTTTTAATTTAACTCAAAAGCTTTGTTAAGAAAACAATGGCAATCCCTAGAAGTTAGTGAATAAATAAAATACAAGTAGAAGGAAGAGAAGCTCACACTAGATGTTTATCCTGGTTCATTCTCACAATTTGAGAGCAACGTCCAGTCTCTTCTACGAGAATGATTTTTTACTAATCTTTACAAAGATTACAAGTATTCTCCACCTCTTCAGGTTCACAAGTATTCTCAAACCTCTTCAGGTTATACAAGTATTCTCAAAACCTCTTCAGGTTATACAAGAATTAAAAAGGTTGTGTTTGAAAAACACTTAACAGATAACTCACGAAAGGTGAGGGTAGGAACTACGAAGCTCAATGAGTTTATAAAATCTTTACAAAGAATATGAAAATGTTAGATTGAATTCCTAGAAGATAGAATGTGCTTGTATTTTTCTTCTTTCTCTATCTTTTTCATCGTTGAAGACACCTTGTATTTATATGCTTCAGAGCTTTGAGCTTGTCTTCACGAGCTATTCGTCCAACGATAATAAATGTTCCCATTCTGAGCTACATTAAATGCTTAACACAGATAACATATTTGTCTTCTCTTAAGAAGTGGGCTTGGTTATCATTATTGCTAAAATCAACAAGGTCTTGTACTGAATCTTCTGAGTGAACAAAGATATTTTAGTTGCTGAACGTGTATAGATGTTAGGTGTGTCAGCATTAGCATACTTTGACTTCTTTTTGCCGCGCACTTTATCAGAGGTCTCTTCAACATTTAATGATAAACAATTCTTGAGATTTAATTTGAAGCTTTGGACAAATGTTTGAATCTGAGCTAAGTAAGGAAACATTAGACGATCCAACATAGAATACTAAAATGCAATTTCAGAGTCAATTGGACGAATACTAATTTTTCTTTTTCAGTTAAGAGACATAATTGACGCACACACGAATAACGATTTGTTAACACAATGTTTCCTTTTTATAGGATTATCAATTGTCTTTAAGCCAAATAAACATTATTGGATTATCAATTTATGGTATCAACTGGTTTTATTGAAAAAATTACATGTTCATTCCAATATAATACCTTTGTTATCTTCAAAACTTTGAGGGTCTAAAACTTTGAACTATTTTGGTTCCAACATTAATAACTTAAAACGTCTTTGGTTCCAACACACTGCACTATTGTCAAGTATCATACTCTGATCACCTCACATGTACATGCATCTCATGATCCTAAGATTTATAATGCGAAGAGTAGTATAAGGATAAGATGAACAAGGTTGAAGCTGAGATTTCAAAAGTCCGCAATGAGAAGCTCCAAATCATGTACCCAACCTGGGATGACTCTTTCAATGCTTTGGGAGAGGAGGATGTTTATTATTTTGTCTGAATTGCTAAGCTTAATGCATATAATAAAATAATCAACATGTTAAAACAAGAATACAAGATGATAACCACGAGGTGTAACTAGCTTAATTGCAAACTGAGCTCTATGTTGGTGGACTTTACCTGCAGTGGATGAGTTCGAATTATAGTTAGGGCTAAGTCAATGCCTAAATGAGAATTAATCACATATCCAAAAGGTGTGAGGATATCTCATGGTCTTACCAAAAGGAATACGAGATGATAACTTGAAGGCAAAAGTATTAGAGGAGTAAGAGAAAAGGTAGTTACTCCCTGCTTGCCCTCAAACCCAAGAAGCCACCTCAATTTCATGCAAAACATGTCTTAAGGCCAACTTTTTCCCCAACTAGCATTTTACCTTGTTCATCATTGTTAGAGTTCTCATATGCTTCACTTTGACCAACATTATTTTATGCAATGGAGGGAAATGGAAGGATAGGTTGGGTTTGTCAAGTCATTCATGTTAATTATGATCCCAAAGCTAATCAATTGAAGGAATATAGGATTGAAAATAAATCAAAACTCATCACTGTGCTATTATTATGGAAATGTGTAAACAATGCAACCCCATGGGCATTATTATGCTCCTTTGTTGACTCTTCCTTCTCAGAATATGCAGTATGAAGCAACTTTGTTGACTCTACCATCTCTGCCACATGGGTTTCAAACCAATGGCTACTATATGATATGCTTCAATACGGTTATCGAATTCACTCAACCCCTTTAAATCGCGATCTGGAACGTGCGTACTAGATCGTGAATTTTTTTGGTACCAATTTGTTTGTTAAACGCATACTGGAGCATAACAATTGACATTCTGGTTGGGTAGCACATAACCTGTTTGGGAGGGGGCTTCATTTCTGTTGAGGTGCTACCAAACTCAAAGACCATATTATTCAAAGAAAACATAGACTTTGATTTGGCTTATGGGCTTTGATTTTCTTTGCAACTGACGAAAATGATGAGAACTTAAAAGACAAAACTCAAATGCCCTACAACCATAGTATAAAAACAGAGCTTATATGGTGGGAAACTAAGAGAGTTGATCTCTGCAATAGGAAGGTGCAATTAAACATCACATGAATTTCAAAGAATGTAAACAAGGAAGACAAAAAAAAACGGAAAAATTAATGTTAAGGACTGCTAATAAGGTATATTTATTTTTAAGGGACATAAAAAGTTTAAATTATTAAGACGGACCAGGGTTTTAAATTGTGGTTGCGGTTGCGGTTACTGCAATTGCAGCCGTTGCAGCTACTGCGATGCGGTAGTGAATTTTTTTCAAGCTTGCAACCATGAAATTTTTTTAAAACAAAAGCTGCAACATTGCGGTTGCGATGCAACTGTTGCGGTGTTGATGTGGCCGTTGCGGTTGCGATGCGGCTCCGTTGCAGGATTTTTCATGAATGAAAATTATTCCGCAATTGCAGGGTGATGCGGTTGCGGACACTACGGTAACCGCAATATTGCGGCTGCATCAGGTGATGCAGTTTGCAATTTGATACACTGAGAAGGACCATTCAAAATGTGAGAGTAGCCATTAGATTTCACTTAATAGATAAAAATACCTTTAATATAAATTTAGAATTTTATTTATTATTATTAGCCACTTCATGAGAACACTTGACCGCAATTATAAAAAAAAATTAATAGAGTTTGCATTGTTGGATTATCATGGTTACAATGGATGCCAAATCAAAGGGTGTCATTGACAACAGTGATTGAAAGATGCTAATGGCAAAGGTAATTGTAGGACGCTAATGCCAGTGATCAAAGGAAGAATGGTCATTTGGCCATTGCAAGCGTGATGACAACAATGATTGGAGGCTGTCGCCGGTTAACACGTCGTCGACAACATTACCGAAACACATCAGCCGCAACTTTGCTAGATTATGTAGATGATGATGGTTGCTCATAGCAATGGTTATTAGATAATTTTTAACTTTTTATATTAAAAAAGTAAAAAATCTTGGTAATTAAAATTAAATTTTTAAAGTTTAAATTAAGAATTGAGAATAATATGAACGAGTTATTTTTCAATTCTATAGAATTAGACTTAGAATTAAAATTTTAATTCTAATATACATACCAAACCAAAAATTTAAAATGGAGAGTCTAATTCTAATTCTAAAACTTAATTTCAAGTCTACTTCTCTCACTCAAACAAGAACTAAAGATATTTTTATTGATTAAATGAAATTTCAATAATTTTTAAATAATTTTTTTTATATTTTTTAAAATTAAATATATTTTATTAACTGTCTTTAACATTAATTTTTTAAAATAAAAAAAAGATGAAATATGCATCAGAGAGCTCGAGCATTCCTCAAGAAGCATAGTTTTACTTATTTATTTTTCATTTAAGTTTGAAATACCATATCTCCCAAACTAATCATCGTTTAGAGGTTATAAAACTCCAGTGCTGCTGCCCCCGAGTGCAGTACAACCGAATCCAAAAAAAAAAAGAAAAATAACTTAAATAGTTTTGATTGGTTTTAAAAATTAATTAAGTATTTAATTACATTAATTAATAATTTACATATAATTAACTATATATCAAATATTAAAATAAATATAAATTATTAATTAATTATATGTAAATTATAAATTAATATAATTAAATACTTAATTAATTTTTAAAATGAATCTAATAATTATTATTTAAGTCATTTTTTAAAAAAGAATGCTTGAAAGAATTAATTACTGGGTGTCCTTTTAAGACCATATAAAGCATATTGGGGAGGGAAAAGAAATAAATCAACAGACTTTATCAGATAATCTCCTCTACCACTACCAGAAATATCAACAGATTTATGAGGAAACACATTTATGAGGAATGATGCATATATATATATATAATATTTTTTTAAATATATTTTACATTATTTTATTTTATTTTTTAATTTTTAAATATTAATAAAATTAAATAAATAAAAATATCTGAAATATATAAAAAATATTATATATGTAGATATTATTTCTCCACATTTAAATGTATTATTATTTTAAAAATAGAAATTAGAAAGTCGTGAATATTCATAAAAAAACATTTTGAGATATCTTAAATTAAAATAATATACCGACTAAATCTATCTTCACGTATCTCATATTTAGGTAGGTAGGGTATCGCGTACCCTTACATGTACCGCGACTTGAACCGTACCACATTCTGGTAACTATGCTTTAACAAGCTCGGATGTTTTTGCTTATCGCTGACTTTAATTACTTTGATGGATAGTAAGTGTGGACTTTGGCATTTTACGCCACTTGATTTGTTTACGTCTCTAACTCTTTATTTTAAAGAATTTTAAGAAACTCACGCGACAAGAAGAATCGTAGAGACGCGAACTGCAAACTGGAGACAGAAGGATGCATTTGCTATGGTAGATTTTCATTTTGAAAAATAATTATTTTTACTCTTTACAAATCCTAAAAATGGTCTCAAGTACTAGGTCTCTTTATTGTTTAGTATATATTAACACAGTCAATATCAAATTTTACGTGTTATTATTATTTTTTAAATTATCTTCTAAATAATTTATTTCTAATATAGAATAACTATCAGTAGTTATTTCGCTTGTGAAGAGAGATTATCTCTTAAGTTATTTTGCTACCTAAGTTTTATAACGTTTCACAATATAATTCATTTAGTTATTTTGTTATAAAGAATAGTTATTTAAAATTAATTTTTAAAAATAATACTAAATTAAAGATACAATTTATAATGAAAACTATACTTTATATAAAAATTCCTTTTAAAAAAATGACTTTCACGAGTTGATAATTTAGTTTACAATAATGATATTCGAATAACAAAATTTTATATTATTTTTATACTTAATTAATGATAATTAATTTTTTAGTTAATATTACTAAGTGTAAAAATAATACAAATTTTGTAATATATAAGTAACTTTTTGTTTAGTTTATATTATAAAAGAAAATATTATTTAACTCGATGAAAGTTGCTCGAATTGTACTCGACGAGATGTGATAATTTTTTTCTCTTTTACTTTTAATGCTTTGCGTGTAATGGTTGAAAAAGATAATGCTCTATTATAAAAGATTATAAGTGATGAATTAACTTCAAAACTTACAAATTTCTAACTTAAACATTACACGACAAACATTAAAAAAGAAGAAGTAATTAACTAAGAAAACCAAAGAGTCTTGTCAATAATTTATTTGTAGGCAATTGTGAGTTTAATGTTTTTTATATTATTATTTAATAATATGTTACTATATTAATATAAGAATTAAGTTTTTTTAAGTAATTATTATAAATATTAATTTTTTTAATAATTTAATAATATAAAATAAGTGATAATAATTTTTTTTTAAAAAATAAAAATTAATCCCCACTACACAACATCCTATTCCTCCGTACATGTTTGTCTTATAGAAACACTGTAAGCACCAGAGTTGTACTGTAATACAACAAGACATTGTGGTTTTGTTGTCATATTCATAGGCTCTCTCTCTCTCTCTCTCTGGCGCAGAGCTTCAAAGTTCAAACTTGGCTGAGGCAAGGGAACCTGTGCTTGCTCTTTCTTTTGAAGAGGAATAATCTGGAGCTATTATTCCTATTCTATTCTCACTTCAACTGTTTCGAATTTCGGTTATATTCGTTTGGTAGCTCTGAGAATTGTCAATTGAAGCGGCTACTGCTCTATCTCTCTCTCTACCGTACATTCTTGTTTCCTTTTTCTTTTGATTTCGAGGATCAGGTTCTTCAATTTGGAAATATAGTTTGAAAAAAATTCTGATCTATTTCTATTTTCGAAAGCTAATATCATATGCAATTGGTGGTTTTTCTTTGAGAAGTTAAGATATTATTTTGCTGCACTGAAAAGGTTCTCTCTCAATGCTTTGTTCATCTTTTCATTTTCTGCGTTCAACTTGGGTTTATTGCTGTTTAAGAATTTGGCTTTTACGGTTTAATTGATGTTTTCTATTTAATCTCTGAATAGGGAATTTTGACAAGGGGTCTGGCTTTTTTCTCAACAAATGATCGTTCAAAAACCATGCAGAGGGTAAGGAGAAAGGTTGGGAAGTATGAGGTGGGTCAAACTATTGGCGAAGGGACATTCGCCAAGGTTAAATTCGCGAAAAACACGGAGACAGGGGAGACTGTGGCCATGAAAGTGATGGCTAAGAGCACTATTCTCAAGCACAAAATGGTTGAACAGGTGCCACTTTATCATCCTCCTTTTTTCTCTACAGCTACAAAAGAAGCTTGTGTTCCAAGTATTTAGTTAATAATCTTTATGCGATGTTGAGTACACTCTGGAATACTAAAATATCTATAAAAAAAGTCCAAGGTTTTAAATTGCTGTTGCGGTGGTTGAGATATAGTGGCCGCATTAGATGCGGTTTGCAATTGCAGAGCTACAGCTGAGATGTAGTGGCTGCAATTTAAAACCTTGAAAAAGTTCTTTTTTTAGAAGTTTATCTGAACAAGCCCTAATTCTTGTATGAAGTTATAAATCAACAGACGTATGGCTGCATAGTTTCAACTCTTTGTGGAACCAAAGCTGACAGTAAAGATTGCACTGTAGGTGGTTTAGATATGTATTGCAATGCTAGAGTATAAAAGTTATACAATAATTATGTCTACACTCCTCCAGTCAAATCAGAAAAGTATTCTCATGATTATGTTGCCTATAGCAGATCTTATGTTTCATCTTCAATCAAAGGCTCACTTCGATCTCGATGTGCTTAACTATGCTATGGCAGAATAATGATGTAGTATGTTGTGCTGAATGCTGATTCCATGATTCCTGTTACAGATTAAAAGAGAGATATCCATTATGAAGATTGTCAGGCATCCTAATATAGTTAGGTTGCATGAGGTATGTATAGGCACCTAATACATCTGGAGTTTCACCATATTTATTTCTTTCTTTACTATATTCCTTCCCTCACACTATTTACAAATTTTAGGTTTTGGCCAGCCAGACCAAGATCTACATAATTCTTGAGTTTGTAATGGGAGGAGAATTATATGATAAAATTGTAAGAATTTTTATGTTTTTATTTTATGATATATATTAGAGGTTAATTCTTCTTCACTTATTTAGATAATTCCCAAGTCTGAACTTTAAAATTAGTAAGCATTGACTAGGCACCAATATGCTAATTTTACTGATTTGACTAGGTTTTTTGTGCAGATATTTAGTTTTGTTTGTTTATAATGTTTACAATTACACCTTTTCTGTTTCTGTAGGTTCAGCAGGGAAAGCGTTCTGAAAATGAATCTAGGCACTACTTTCAACAACTTATAGATGCTGTTGCTCATTGTCACAGAAAGGGTGTGTACCATAGGGACTTGAAGGTGAAAGACAATATATTACATATGGTGTTAATTATGTTCTACTTCTTCCTGTAATTGTTGTTAATCATATTATGTTTTAGTCATGATCAATTTGTTTTCTTTCCTTTTATAGCCTGAAAACCTTCTTCTTGATGCTTATGGAAATTTGAAGGTTTCTGACTTTGGACTGAGTGCATTGACCGAGAAGGTAAGAATGTATTCTTTACTGATAAAAAGGAGATGAAAGAATAGAATTTCTTTTTTTTGGATAAAAAGAATATAATGATTTTATCCTATTGGCATTAATTTTTACTTTGTCTTTGGATAATGATTTTTTGGAGATGACAGAACTAATATCTTCATTCTCTTTCTCTCTATCTCACTCTTTGCAGGGTGTTGGCCTTCTTCACACCACTTGTGGAACCCCAAATTATGTTGCCCCTGAGGTAAAGTTGATTGTACAACTCTGATGCTATTCTTAATTGTGGCCTTTATCTTTTGCTCCTTTAGGTGGTTTTGCTACTTGGCTCAGTTGATGATTTGATCAGTAATTCTATATATCATTTTTTGTTATATGTATGGACAACTCACTATTATGTGCACTGAATCACTAGTGATGAAATAGATCAATGTATGATGCCCCTGACAGTCATTCTCTATTGAGCCTTTATCTTGGGAGTATATTCATCTTCAGCTCAGTTCAGTATTTATACATTTAGTGTTTCAAATGATAATTTTTATGCTTTCTCATGTGATAAGATCGATAAACTTAACTTACTCATGCATCATTCAAAGTGGTCACTTTTGGTAGCAATTTTGTCTGTGACAAGTTGCATGTTTCTTCTAAGTCATTGAATTATGACAACTGATAAATTTGATACTTTTTTAAGTGCAATGATGTACACTTATCTTTTTTATGTGTTCCAGTTTCTTACCGAACTGATCTCCTGCAGGTGCTAAGCAATCGAGGTTATGATGGTGCAGCAGCTGATGTTTGGTCAAGTGGAGTCATCCTCTATGTTCTAATGGCTGGATATCTTCCTTTTGAGGGGGCAAACCTTCCAACTCTGTACAAAAGGGTATTCTGCCTTTCCCTTTTAATCTTGAAGTAGAGACTTAAAAGAGCTAGAAAGAAGAGAGAAAATGTTAGAGAAAGTAATATAAAAGAAGACTGGTGGGAAGAAAACTCTATATTGCAATTAACCCCTAATCAAAGTATCTGTAGAAAACTGTGATTTGATCCTGTTATCTATATTAGGAAATATTCTGTAACAGATCACATCCCTAGAATTGGGCATGTTTAATTGTATATTCTAGTTAATTAGGAAATCCCAAAAACCATGGGATCTGACAGTAGTTTATTTCCTTTCCTATCAAGGATGACTTTGTATAAATCTAACCTATGTGTGTATCAGAATATTCAGTCAATAATAGTTTTCATATTCTTCAAATTTCTGAGATGGTATCAGAGCAGTTCTGATCTGGGACTGCTCCTGCCTTCCACTGAGACCTTGAATGACTCCTTCCGAAATCAGTTGACCTTCATTGCCAACGATTCCCTGCCCCTGTCATTCCTTTCCTTTACCTCTCCTACTCTAATTGGCCTTCATTGCCAATCCCTTCCTTTTGCCCGCCGCATCCGCTGGTTTATCACTGCATAACCTTCAGGACTTGGTCATGTGGTGAGGGCTGTGTTTTTTTTCCTGATGTCGAACGAAGAGGAGGTGTCTAGGACAGTTGAAGAAACAAGAGATGCTCGATCCCAACAGCCTGGAGAATTGCAAAACATCCATTCTACGTATAGGCTAAATGGGAAGAATTACCTGAAGTGGTCCCAACTTGTCTGTACAGTCCTGAAAGGAAAAGGGAAGTTGAGTCACCTAAAAAAGGAGATCCCAAGTTTGTAGCATGGGACGAAGAAGACTCCATGATTATGTCTTGGTTATGGAATTCAATGATTCTAGAAATCAATAACACCTGCATGTTCCTCAACATTGCAAAGGAGATTTGGGATGCAATCAAGCAAACCTATTCCAAATCCAGAGATGCTGCTCAAGTATATGAAGTAAAGGTGAAGACAGTAGAAAACAAGGGAACAAAATTGTTACTGAATATGCCAATCAACCGAAGTCTCTATGGCTGGAGCTAGATCATTATAGAGTGATAAAAACCAAATGTCCTGATGCAGCAGTTCTCAAGGAGTTTATCGAGCAAGATAGAGTCTATGATTTCCTTGTTGGACTCAATCCAGAATTTGATCAAGTGAGGATACAAATTCTTGGTAAATCAAAGGTTCCATCCTTTAATGAGGTTGTCTCCATAATCAGAAGTGAAGAGAGTAGGAGAGAGTTGATGCTTGAACCCAAAATTAGCGAAAGCTTAGCAATGGTGGTTGCTGGTCACATCAAATCAGAAACAAAGGGGGATAAAATGTCAGCATCCGAAGAAGGAAAACCTGGTTCATCAAAGGGTCCAAATCGTGACAACTTGTGGTGCACTCTGTTAGCAGACCACAAATTAGGGAGACGTATAAGAGTAAGACCCATGGCAAGTACAGGCCGGCAAGGGATGGGCCAGGTCCAGACCCAAACTAAAAAGGGTAGCAAACAGCAAGAATAACAGTTGAATGTACATAGGAAAGTATATAACTAGTTAGTTGAGGGAGGGAAGGCATTCGGTTAGTTGTGTAAAAAGGTGGTTAGGGAGAGGATAGGCTCTCAAAGTCCTATCAGGTGTTTTCATCTCTGTAATTCTAGATTCTTCTTATATCAGAGTAACACATTGTTACCTGGTAATCATTCAATACAAAGCAAGATTCAAGAATTGTTCTATATCTGCACTAACCAATTCTAACACTGGTATCAAAGCACTTGGATCCTGGGCAAATTTCATGGTCGCGACAAGAAAAATGGAATCCCGCGTTGAATGCTTGGAGCGCGGTTACGAAGGCCTGATGGATACTCGAGCTGAAGTGCAAGAATTGCGTCGGTTGTTCGAGGAAGAAAGGCTTGGGCGAAGGGAGGACCAGAGGATGTTCGAGGAGGAAAGACTCGAAAGGATCGAGATGAGGAGGCAATTGCAAGAATTGCTGGAAATCGTTCGCGGACAACGAGAGCAGAACGGAAATGGAGGTAGAGGAAGCCGCAATAGTGGTGGAGGAAGCGGAGGAAGTAATACGAACAATGGAGGAGCGGATGAGAACGAGACGGGCGGAGGAAATTATGAGGGGGGCCGAAACCGCGATGAGCGGTGGAGGAAGCTGGAACTCCCAATTTTCGAAGGTGAGGATGCGTACGGGTGGACCAGTAGGGAGGAAGGTGTGAATAACCCAGAGAAGGTGCAAGCCGCGATGATGGCCATGGAAGGAAAGGCTCTCACTTGGTATCGGTGGTGGGAATTTTGTACCCCCGATCCTAATTGGGAGAATTTTAAAGAGGCCTTAATTAGAAGGTTCCAACCTTCGATGCTCCAAAGTCCATACGAGACGCTGCTTAGCCTAAAACAGCAAGGAATAGTGGAAGAATATAGAGAGGCATTTGAATTGTATGCGGGCCCTTTGAGGGGAGCGGACCCTGTTTACCTGAGGGGTATATTTTTGAATGGATTTAAGGATGTGGTGAAAGTCGAATTGAAATTACATCAGGTAAACTCTTTACCTAAATTAATGGATTATGCGCAGCGAATTGATGAAAAAAATGCATTGTTGAATAAGAGTAATCCCTGGGGAAACAAAGGGGGAGGGTTAATCAGGCCCTATACTTCTTCCAGAACAGTGACATGGGACCCCGGAAACAGAGGAACGAGTACTAAGACCATGGGCAGTAATTCCAACCTCCAGTCCAGCACAGAATCCAACACTGTGAAGTCAACAGGTGCCTTCAGGGGGCGAGCCTTCAAAAGGTTGACAGAGGCTGAGATGCAAGATAAAGCCAACAAGGGGTTATGTTTTAGATGTGACTAGAAATTTGGCCCCGGACACATTTGTGCCAGTAAGCAGCTACAAGTTCTGATTCTAGGAGGAGACGATAATGAGGAAGAAGAGGAGACAAAGGGTGAGACAGAAGAGGCAGATAAAAAAAAGATTCAGTTATTAATGTATAGCATAACGGGGCTGACTTCAAAAAAGTCCATTAAGATGTGGGGAAACTTAGAAGGACATAAAGTGGTTGTGTTAGTAGATTGTGGGGCTTCCCATAACTTCATTTCTGCAGGATTGGTTAGAGAAATGGAGATCCCTATAACTGTAACTTCTCCATATACTGTTGAAGTGGGAGACGGACGAAAAATAAGGTGCAAGGGAGTTTGCAAACAGTTACAGTTACAAGTACAGGGGCTAAACATTCAACAAGATTTCTTCTTGTTTGAATTAGGAAGGGTGGACATTGTACTGGGTATGGAATGGTTGGCTGGTTTAGGAGAGGTCAGGGCCAACTTCAAGGAACTCACCTTGAAGGTCCCTTCACCAGCAGGAACTCACACCTTGAGAGGAGAACCAGCATTGGCCCGATCTGCAGCATCTTTGAAGGCACTTCTCAAAGCCCTCAAGGATGAAGGGCAAGGCTTTCTACTGGAATATAATTGCTCCTAAGGGGGAACCGAAATCAATGATATACCACAATGGTTGGAAACAGTTTTGGCAGAATTCCCAGAAGTATTCCAGGACCCCCAAGGCCTACCACCACCTCGAGAACAGGATCACGCCATTGTGCTGAAAGATGGAGCCAATATCCCCAATTTAAGGCCATACAGGTATCCACACTACCAAAAAACTGAAATAGAGAAGTTGATAGATGATATGCTAGGTTCAGGGGTGATAAGACCCAGTACCAGTCCTTATGCAAGTCCAATCATCTTAGTTAAAAAAAAAGATGGGGGGTGGAGGTTTTGTGTGGACTATAGGGCTTTGAATAAAATCACCATTCCAGATAAGTTCCCCATCCCAATTATCGATGATTTGTTGGATGAGTTGGGGGGAGCGACTATTTTTTCTAAGTTAGATTTAAAATCCGGTTATCATCAAATAAGAATGAGGGAGGAAGACATACTGAAAACTGCGTTTCGCACACATGAGGGCCACTATGAATTTGTAGTCATGCCATTTGGGCTTACTAATGCCCCATCAACATTCCAGGCCTTGATGAATGAAATGCTAAAGCCCTACTTGAGGAGGTTTACTCTTGTTTTCTTTGATGATATACTGGTATATAGCAAGACTGTAGAGGATCATGGTCAACACCTAAGAGCAGTGCTGTCCTTGCTCAAGGAACACCAATTGTTTGCTAATAAAAAGAAGTGCAGCTTTGGGCAAACTCAGTTGGAATACCTTGGTCATATCATTTCAGGCCGAGGGGTGGCAGCTGACCCGAAAAAGGTTGAAGGGATGCAGAATTGGCCAATTCCAAAGAATATCAAGGCACTCAGAGGCTTCCTTGGGCTCACGGGTTATTACAGAAAGTTTGTGAGAGACTACGGAAAAATTGCCAGGCCACTAACACAGCTGCTCAAGAAGGACAATTTCGTATGGAGTGAGGAGGCCCAAGAGGCTTTTGAGTCGCTTAAGCAAGCCATGGTTGACCTACCTACCCTCACGGTTCCTGATTTTTCCAAACCTTTTAGTATTGAGACAGATGCCTCAAATAAGGGGTTAGGAGCAGTTCTTTCGCAAGAAGGAAGACCAGTAGCCTTCTTAAGCCAATGTTTATCCGACCGAGCCCAGAAAAAATCAGTGTATGAAAGAGAATTAATGGCCATTGTCTTAGCCGTTCAAAAATGGAGACATTATCTGATGGGCAGGAAATTTTTCATCTATACAGATCAAAGAAGCTTAAAGTTTTTGACTGATCAGTGGATTTTAGGGGAGGAACAGTTCAAGTGGACCTCCAAACTCATGGGCATGGATTTCGAGATCCTATATAAACCGGGGGGAGATAATAGGGCCGCAGACGCATTCTCCAGGAAGATGACTTATGCTGCTATTTCCACGGTCTAGTTTTCTGATTTGGAGACTTGGGAAGATGAGGTGCAGGCTGATACCAAATTGAGGGCTATTATACAAGATTTGTTAACTAATAGTGATGCACACCCAGGGTACAGTTTTAAAAATAGGAAGCTGTGGTATAAAGGGAAGCTCGTATTACCTAGAGGGTCCTCAAAGATCCCTAGATTACTGGCTGAATATCACAATTCAGCCATTGGGGGTCACTCTGGTTTTTTCAGGACAGATAAAAGATTGGCTGCCCTAGTCTATTGGGAGGGCATGAAACATGATATTCAGAAGTTTGTAGCCTCTTGTGTTATCTGTCAGCAGAACAAATACCAAGCTTTGTCACTAGCAGGGCTTTTGCAGCCCCTTCCCATTCCTACTCAAGTCTGGTCCGACATATCCATGGATTTTGTTGAAGGTCTTCCTAAAGCTCAGGGAAAAAATGCTATACTGGTGGTGGTGGACAGACTCACCAAGTATGCACATTTTATTTCTATCACCACCCTTTATCGCAAAGGAAATAGTGAAGTGTTCCTTAAAGAGATTGTTCGACCGCATGGTTTCCCTTCCACCATAGTTTCGATCGGGACAAGATCTTTATCACCACTTTTGGATCGAGTTGTTCCGGCAGCCAAGACTAGACTCAAATTTAGTTCAGCCTATCATCCTCAAACGGATGGGCAAACCGAAGTGGTCAACCGTTGCTTAGAGACTTATTTGCGGTGTTTAACCGGAACCAGACCTAAACAATGGCCTAATTGGCTCAGTTGGGCTGAATTTTGGTTTAATACCAACTACAACAACTCCACCAAATTGACCCCTTTTAAGGCCTTGTATGGCCGTGATCCCCTCAACTATTGAAAGGTACTACAATCCCTTCTACTGCCGAGGAAGTTAACTTGTTGACCAACACTAGGGACATACTCCTTAATGATCTAAAGAGTAATTTGGTGAAGGCACGAGAATCGGATGAGTCAATATGCCAACAAACACCGAAGAGAAGTCACTCTAGCAAAGGTGATTGGGTATACCTCAAGTTGCAGCCCTATAGATTGCGGTCCTTAGCCAAAAAGGTAATCGAAAAGTAACGGCCCGCATTCTATGGTCCTTATCAAATCACCAAGGTTGTCGGCAAGGTAGCTTATCACCGGACCTTCCCTACCGATAAAATTCATCCGATCTTCCATGTATCTCTGTTGAAGAAGGCCATTTCCTAAGCCTCGGTCTCAACCCATACCTCCCATGTTGGTCAAGATTTGGAATTAGCGGTGGAACCCCTTCTTTGTGAAAGCCATACGCAGCCACCTGCTGGACATGCGGAAGTTTTGATTCATGGAAGGATCTCCCAGTTTTGAGGCCACATGGGAATCGATCGATTCTATTCGATTGCGATTTCCCACATTTCCCCTTGAGGACAAGGTGGCACTCTTGGGGGAGTATTGTTAGCACCACAAATTAGGGAGACGTATAAGAGTAAGACCCATGGCAAGTACAGGTCGAGGGATGGGCCAGTCCGCACTCCAAACTAAAAAGGGTAGCAAACAATGAGAATAACGATTGAATGTACATAGGAAAGTATATAACTAGTTAGTTGAGGGAGGGAAGGCATTCAGTTAGTTGTGTAAAAAGGTGGTTAGGGAGAGGATAGGCTCTCAAAGTCCTATCAGGTGTTTTCATCTCTGTAATTCTAGATTCTTCTTATATCAGAGTAACACATTGTTACCTAGTAATCATTCAATACAAAGCAAGATTCAAGAATTGTTCTATATCTGCACTAACCAGTTCTAACACACTCATTGCAATAAACCATGCCATACTCGCGAGAAATCAAGTCAGGAATAGGGCCAAAAAGGAGAACAATCATGCCACAATGGAAAGGCCAATGCTGCTGCAGTATTGCAAACCACATCCCCACAACCAGAACTTAGCAGCCTTAACCAAGAGGAGATTGAGAGGTTGAGATCTCTAATAAACAGCCTTGAGAAGCCTCCAGGTACTTGTTCTCTGGCGTATTCAGGTAAGTCTTCATTTTCTATTGGATTGAATGTCTCGGGTACAACCTTTACCAACTATTGGATTATGGACTTCGGAGCCACATACCATATGACCAACACCTCCAATATTTTCTCCACCTATTCCCTATGCCCAAGCAGTAAGAAAATAGCCACAGCCAATGGCACCTTAACCACTGTAGCAGGAACAGGAAACGTCCAAATAAATCCCCTAGTCACCCTAAAAAATGTCCTTCATGTTCCCAAACTGTCCACCAACCTTGTCTCTATTCAGAAATTGACCCAATATTTGTCTTGTAATGTGGTTTTTCACCAGAATTATTGTGTTTTTCAGGACAAGGATTCGGGGAAGATGATTGGATGTGCTAAGGAACAGGATGGCCTATACTACCTTGAAACACCTTGCCAATTACACAGGACTAAGGGGAAAATACCATACTCTTTAACCTCCGAGTTTGTTTCCTCCAATAAAGACAGAATCTAGCTCCATCATTGCAGACTTGGACACCCTTCCTTTCAGATTGTTAAAAGTCCTTTTCCTTCTTTATTTACAAGTCTAAATGTTGACAATTTTCATTGTGAAGTATGTGAACTTGCCAAGCACAAGCGTGTAACCTTTCCAGTTAGTAATAAAAGAAGTTTTGTTCCCTTTTATCTCATTCATAGTAATGTATGGGGTCATTCTTCTATTCCTAATGTCTTTGGGGCAAGATGGTTTGTGCCTTTCATTGATGATTGCACTCATGTAACCTGGATTTTTCTGCTTAAACACAAATCTGAGATTAGTACTGTTCTCCCAACTTTCTGTTCTATGACTAAAACTCAGTTTTGGGTCAGTATCAAGAGATTTAGAACAGACAATGCCAGGGATTATACATGAGTCATCATGTGTCAATACCCCACAACAAAATGGGATAGCAGAGAGGAAAAATGGGCATCTTCTTTTAAAAACCTGAGCTTTACTTTTCAGAAAAATGTACCTAAATCTTTTTGGGGGGAGGTAGTTCTCACAACTACTCATCTTATAAATCGGTTACCTACGAGGATCTTGGGATTCAAGGGTCTGATGGACATTCTTTCTCCTTTCTATCCTGATATTCACACCTCAAAAAAAACCTTGTCCCTCCAATGTTTGGGTGTGTATCCTTTGTCCATGTTCATAGTCAAAACAGGGAAAAACTAGATCCACGGCTCTAAAATGTGTCTTTGTGGGCTATTCTTCAAATCAGAAAAGGTACAAGTGTTATCACCCTTCATCGAAAAAATTCTATGTCTCCACGGATGTCTCATTCACTAAAGAGGGGCCTTATTTCAATCATCCTTATCTTCAGGGGGAGCACTTAATCAGGGAAGATAAGGAAGTCTTCCTTCTTGATCTGTCCTTACTTCCTATGTCTAAAAGGCCTCTTCTTGAGAGCACACCAAGAGATACCAATCCTGAAACAACTTTTGAACGAGTACCTGAAACAACTTCTGAACTTGTAACAGATTCTGCTCTTGAGAATGTGAGGTTTGGTAAAGGCAAGGTGTTCACAAGAAGGAAGACGGCTGCTCCTGAACTTGTGCAAGTCCAAGAATCCAACTTGAAACCTTCAAATGAGGTAATAATGTCTAACCTTTTAGTGCAAGGTGAAACTGAATTTCATATGGATAGTGAAGATCAGAATCTGCCCATAGCCATTAGAAAAGGAATTAGGGAATGCACAAAACGGCCATTATATCCTCTTGCCCACTACTATTACCACCCCTACCACCCTATTCGAGGCTTTGTCCAATGAGAAATGGAAACAGGCCATGAATGTGGAGATGGAGGCATTGGAAAAGAACAAGACCTGGGAGTTGGTGCGATTACCAGCAGGGAAGAAGGTTGTAGGCTACAAATAGGTGTATACTGTGAAGTATAGGGCAGATGGGTCGATAGAAAGGTATAAGGCACGATTGGTGGCCAAAGGGTATACCCAAACTTATGGGATTGACTACCAAGAGACCTTTGCACCAGTTGCAAAGATGAACACAGTTAGAATTTTGTTAGCATTAGCAGCTAGCTATGGTTGGGATTTACGGCAAGTTGATGTCAAGAACGCCTTCTTACATAGAGATCTTGAGGAAGAAATTTATATGGAGGTTCCACCAGGTTATGGAAAGGACTTGCCTGATAATACTGTGTGTAAGCTGAAGAAGGCCTTGTATGGCCTAAAACAATCACCACGGGCATGGTTTGCAAGGTTTGCAAAGGTTATGTTGACTATAGGATACAAGTAAAGCCAAGGAGACCACACACTATTTGTTAAAAATTCTCTTTCGTTGGGAGTTACAACACTTTTGGTGTATGTGAATGACATAATTGTGACTGGAAATGATGTTAAGGAGAAACAGTTTTTGAGCCAATGTTTGGCTAAGGAATTTGAGATCAAAGCACTAGGGAGGTTGAAGTAATTTCTTGGGATTGAAGTTGCTCATTCTAAGCATGGTATTTTTATCTCCCAACAAAAATGTCACAGATCTCCTCAAAGAAATTGGCAAAACAACATGTAAACCAGCAAGTACTCCTATAGATCCTAATTTGAGACTCGGACCAGCAGAGGAAGATGCTGCAGTAGACAGAGAAATGTATCAACGGCTGGTGGGTAGACTTATTTATCTATCCCACAGAAGACCAGCATAGCCTATGTAGTAAGTGTGGTTAGTCAATTCATGCATAGCCCGAGGGAAATCCACTTGCAAGCAGCACACCAAATATTGCAATACCTCAAAGGGACATCGGGAAAAGGTATTTTATTCAAGAGAAATGGAGGAGTGGTGCTTGAGGCATACACCAATGCAGATTATGCTGGATCACCAAGTGATAGAAGATCAACCACTGAGTATTGTACCTTCCTTGGTTGAAATCTAGTGACTTGGAGGAGCAAAAAACAGAATGTGGGGGCACGATCTAGTGCAGAGGTAGAATTTAGAGCAATGGCTCAAGGTGTGTGAACTACTTTGGTTAAAGATCATACTCGAAGATTTGAAGATCAAGTGAGAAGGACCAATGCGACTCTATTGCGACAATAAGTCTGCAATTAGTATAGCCCATAATCCGGTACAACATGACCGAACAACGCATATTGAGGTGGACAGACACTTTATTAAGAAAAAACTGGAAGATGGATTAATTTGCATACCCTATGTGACCACACAAGGTCAACTAGCTGATGTATTTACCAAAGGGTTGAGCAGTCCAACATTTGAGAACATTGTATCCAAGCTGGGAATGGAGAATGCCTATTCACTAGCTTAAGGTGGAGTGTTGAAAACTATGATATGATCCTATTATCTATATTAGGAAATATTTTGTAACAGATCACATCCCTAGAATTAGGCATGCTTAACTGTATATTCTAGTCAATTAGGAAATCCCAAAAGTCATGGGATCTGACAGTAGTTTATTTCCTTTCCTATCAAGGCTGACTTTGTATAAATCTAACCTATGTGTGTATCAGAATATTCAGTCAATAATAATTTTCATATTCTTCAAATTTTTGAGAGTATGAATAACTCATTTTAACTACTATGTGACTTATTTACATTTAGTCTCAAACTAATCCTTGTACTAGAAAAGTCAGTCTCTAAAACTAATAAGAAATAATGATAATAAAACTCACCTGGTAATTAAAGATTACTAACAATACCCTGAATAAATAAATTTAATAGATAATTTGTATATATATATATATAAAACCTTCATAAGTAATACAAAATATAAAAAAGAATTCCTAAGTCAAAAAATCAAAAATCAAAAATCCTATGGATACAGTAAAATTGCCAAAATTGAAGAAAAGAACTTCAGTGATCATAATCTTTCTTTTCTGTATCATCCTTATTTTAGTAGTTAGTTGTAGAGTAAGATGCATTGTTCTTATCTTCATCTCTATTATCTAATGAAGCTTCAACAACAAAAGTCTTTTCCCACTAGGTGGGGTCGGCTACATGGATCAAACAACACCATTGCGCTCTGTCAAAAACCATATTTTTTGAAAGGCCATTTAGATCAAGGTCTTTTTTAATGGTTTCACTTAGAGTTTTCCTCAGTCTTCCTCTTCCTTTATATATTCAATTATCCTCCATTTGATCGACTCTTTTCGCTGGCACATTTATTAGTCTTCTCCTCACATGACCAAACCATCTTAGGCATGATTCTGTTATCTTTTCCTCAATAGGTGCTACTCCAACTTTTTCTTGAATACATTCATTCCGAATATTGTCTTTTCTTGTGTATCCACTCATGCACCGTAACATCTCATCTCCGCCACACTTACCTTATGCTTATGTTGATACTTTGCCGCCCAACATTGGGTAACATAAAGCATTGTTGGTCTTTTAGTTGTAGGGTAGAACTTTCCTTTCAGGTTGAGAGGCACCTTCCAGTCACAGAGCCGGTAGAACTCTGCCTATGTTCTATACATAGCTGATCCCAAGCCCTAATAAAAGAGGGTTGTGTTAGGCAGTAGACAACCAACGTAAAACTTTGTCGAATCTTTATGACATGGACAAACAATTTATCTAATGAAGCTTCATTTAGTGAAAACTCTATTGATCCTGTTGTGTCTCTTAGAGACCGTGAGGGGCCTTTTTTGGGTGGGCTGGATGTTTATTCTAGGAGCATTTAGTGCTGTGAACAACCAGCTATTAACTTTTGTTGCTGTTGCTGTTGGTTTTTCTTTTTTGTTTAAATGTGTAGATCAATGCTGCAGAATTTATTTCCCCATTCTGGTTTTCTGCTGGCACAAAGGCATTGATACATAAAATTCTGGATCCAAATCCTAAAACAGTGAGTACATTGATTCATTTATTTTGGAGTTGACTTTATAATAGACACACGTACAAACACACATGCATTGCAGGATACATGAAGTGTGTTTCATGCTGATTACTAAGAACAAACCTTTACATATTTTATTATTATACTTTAGTCTGTGTGTTCCTACTATTTAATGTAGGTTTATGGATTGTGCTATGCACAGGTGTTTAATTGAAAGCCATTTCTTTTAAAGTAAAACTAGATGAATTCACACACTATTTTCTTGAGTGACCATGTGTGAAGATTTGATAGCATGGATTTGTTTATGTGATGTAGTGATTAGCGACCAAAAGGGCCAATGATAGGAACTTGAAACCAGAACTGTAATTTTATGGAATTGACTCTCCGTATATGCTACTGATATCAGTCCAGAAGTGGATCTACAAACACTGAAAAGAAAAGAACGAGAAGAAAAGATAGAGATGGAGACACTTCGAGGGGTCTGCTTCCTCCCTTCCCAGCCCTGACTCAAATTCTCCCTTCCCCTCCTCTCTCACTGCTCTCCCTTACATTCTACCCGATTCCCTTCCTTGCTTTCCTACCCGCCTGCCACGTGTGCAGGTGGTTACATTTCAGATCCCCAAGATGCTCTCCACTCACATTTCCCTCACTGCCTGTATCGGCTACTAATCCCTTGCTACTCATTCCTTTCCTCTTACCATACACCCTGGTGATCGGACGTCTAACAGCCAAGTTCTTACTGCTTCTGTCATTGATGGATATTGTAGAGAAAAAAGTATCTAGGAAGAAACCCTTTTTGTGAATATGTAAGTGAGTATACTCCTTTCATAGTCTGTATATTTATAAGGAAAAATAGGCTATGTACAGCCTGTACAATAAAGTAAAATTGTGTACAATACATACAATTAATGTGATAGCTAACATCATGCCTAATAATATGCTAACTAAGTCTACATAGCTCAACAGACATAAACCCTGTTTCTAGGTGTTGGGTTCAGTAGTCAAAGAGAGGTGTGTAGATAGTCAAAGTGGACCAAAGTGGAACACCTCTTGTGGAAATTGAAAATGAAATCTGAATTGGCTTGAGAGGTAGTCTCACAGCCTCATAAGTTTATATTAATCAAATGTACAATACAAAATCCCTAAAATGGAGGGATTACAGCCAACCTATTTGGCCTCCTATACAGCCACCCTATTTAGACAAAGCAGCCATTGTAGTCTTTGCTACAATGCCTAAGATCTTTGACTACAACTAATGCGACATACATATTTCAACAACTACTCACGACATAAATATAAATGTCAAAGATATGTCGAGATATTTCAACAGTGGGTAGGAGATAATAAATGCGTAAGCCTAGTTTTCAACACTCCCCCTCAAGTCGGTGAATAGGTATTCTCCATTCCCGACTTGGACACCATTCTTTCGAAAAACGGGCAACTCAATCCTTTGGTGAAAATATCTGCAAGTTGTCCTTGTGAGGGTACATATGGAGTACAAATCAAACCGCTATCAAGCTTTTCTTTGATAAAGTGCCTATCCACCTCTATGTGCTTTGTTCGATCATGTTGAACAGGGTTATGAGCTATACTAATTGCTGACTTATTATCACAATAAAGCTTCATAGGTCCATCCCATTTAATCTTCAAATCTTCTAAGATAATCTTGAGCCAAAGTAATTCACAAATACCTTGTGCCATAGCTCAGAACTCTGCTTCAGCACTAGATCGAGCCACAACATTCTGCTTTTTACTCCTCCAAGTTACAAGATTTCCACCAAGAAATGTACAATACCCCGTAGTGGATCTTCGGTCAGTAATTGACCCTGCATAATCAGCATCAGTATAAGCCTCAAGGGTTGCATTTCCATTCCTTTTAAATAAAATTCCTCTTCCTGGAGTTCCCTTGAGATATTGCAAAATCCTATGAACTGCCTGCAAATGAACTTCTTTTGGGTTGTGCATAAATTGACTAACCAGACTCACAGCAAATGCAATATCTGGTCTTGTATGGGAAAGGTAAATTAATTTCCCAACCAATCGTTGATACATTTCTTTATCCACCAATGCACTTTCATCTCCACATCCCAACTTATTGCTTGAATCTATAGGAGTACTCACAGGTTTACAAGCTGTTTTTCTTGTTTCCTTGAGCAAATCTGTGATATACTTCTGTTGAGATATGAAAATACCCCTTTTTGAGTGAGCCACCTCAATTCCTAGAAAATACTTCAGCCTCCCAAGAGTTTTTATTTCAAACTCCTTTGCTAAATGTTGACTTAGGGCTACTTGTTCCTTCCAATCATTTCCAGTGACTATGATATCATCAACATATACTAACAGCACTGTCACTCCCACTGAAGTTGAGTGTTTAATGAACAATGTGTGATCTCCATTACTTTGTTTGTACCCTAAGGCTGTCATAGCCTTAGTGAACCTTCCAAACCATGCCCGCGGTGATTGTTTCAACCCATATAATGCCTTTTTTAACTTGCAAATAGAATTGACAGCAACAGTTTTCCCATATCTTAGTGGGACCTCCATATAAATTTCCCCCTCTATTTCCCCCAAGAAAGCATTCTTCACATCAAATTGCTGTAATTCCCAGCCATAATTGGCAGCAAGAGATAGTATAACTCAATCGTATTCATCTTTGCAATTGGAGCAAAAGTCTCTCCATAATCAATCCCATAGGGTTTGTGTGCGAACCTTTAGCAACCAACTTTGGCTTTGTGCCTCTGACCCATCAGCCTTATATTTTACTGTATATACCCATTTACAACCAACGGGTTTCTTCCCTTCTGGTAAAGTGACCAACTCCCATGTTTTATTCTTCTCTAATGTCTCCATTTCTGTATCCATAGCAAGCTTCCAATTTTTATCAGACAATGCCTCAAAAACATTATTGGGAATTGAAATGGTGTTTAAGTTTGCAAGAAAGGTTTTATGGGTTGGTGAGAATTTTTGAAATGAGAGGTAATTTGAGAGAGGATATAGTGGTTTTTTTGTGCATTTTCTTATTCCTTTTCTAATGGCAATTGGGAGGTCAAGATTATCTTCGGATATTGGATTTTCTGTTTCATTTTGAGAGACTGAAAAATTATCCTGTAAAACTGGTGAATCAGAACTTGTTACCTGACTTGAAGGAGTTGGATTGGTCTCTTGGACATGTATTGATTCAGGAATGGCCTTTAGTCTTTTTGTATACACCAAATTCTTTCCAAACTTATCAATTTCAGATCTGGTTTCAGTCAATGCTTCATTTTCAGATCCATTTTCAGCTACTACTCCCCCTGATTCGGGTTCATTTTCAGGTCCCTTTTCTTCCACTACTCCCCCTGACTCAGTCTCACGAAAATTTGGTTCAAAATCAGGAAGAATAAGTGTTTCAAGATTAAGATCAGGAAGAATAAGTGTTTTAAGATTAGTCCCCTTATCTTCCCTAAGACTCTCCCCCTGAAGATAAGGTTGAGTGAAATAGGCTTGTGCTTCATGAAAGGTAACATCTCGGGACACAAAGAATATTTTAGATGGAGGATGATAACACTTATATCCCTTCTGAGTAATGGAATACCCAACAAAGACACATTTTAGAGCTCTAGGATCAAGTTTACCCCTATCTTGATTATGGATATGAACAAACGAGACACACCCAAAGACCCTTGGTGCAAGATTGTGAGTGGTAGAAATGTGTGGATAAAAAGAGGAAAGAACATCCATAGGACTCTTGAACTCCAACACTTTAGAGGGTAAACGATTAATGAGATATGTTGCTGTTAGGACAGCTTCTCCCCAGAGATTCTTTGGAACATTTTTCTGAAACAAAAGTGCCCGGGTTTGGTCAAGAAGATGGCCGTTTTTTCTTTCTGCAATTCATTTTGTTGTGGTGTTTTCACACAAGAAGACTCGTGGATTATGCCCTCCTTTTGACAAAATGGAGTAACGACATGATTGAAGTACTCCTTACCATTATCCGATCTAATTCTTTTGATGTTCACACCAAATTGATTTTTGACCATTGAGAAAAATTTTGGGAGAACTGTACTTACTTCAGATTTGTGTTTAAGGAGGAAAATCCAAGTAACAAGGTCTGCATACTATCTATAAAAGTCACAAACCATTGAAACCCAGAAACACTTGGAATAGAAGAAGGACCCTAAACATCAGTATGAACTAGATGAAAAGGAAATGTGCTTCTTTTATTATTTAATGGAAAAGGTACACGCTTGTGTTTTGCAATTTCACATACTTCACAATGGAGACTCTCAATTTTCATTAAAACAAAGATGGAAACGTAATTTTGATGACTCCAAAAAGATGGGTGTCCTAACCGACAATGGAAAAGAAAAATTTTCTCTTTATTTGTGAGAACGATTCGGCCATGAATGAGCAAGACAAAAGATTTTTTTCATGTGGACAAACTTGATTCCTCAAGATAATAAAGACCATTCCCTTCTCTAGCATGTCTAATCGTCTCTCCACAGAATCCTTGTCCAAATACACAATGACATTCTTGTGAAAAATCACACTACAGATAAGTCTACTCGTAAGTTTCGTATAGAGACAAGATTTGTGGACAATTTTGGAACATGAAGAACATTTCTTAAGATAATGGAAGGGTTTATTTGTATGTCTCCTATACCACCATCGCTACAAGAGTACCATCAAGTGCGGGCAATTTTCTTATTATGGACAAAGGGTCATATGTGGAGAAATATTTAGATGAAGGTGTCATATGGTCTCGTGGCTCCGTAATCTAAGATCCAGAAGGAAGTAGAAAGTGTTTTTGAGACATTAAACCCAAATGAAATTGGAAGCATACGAATACGCCAAAGTGCATTTACCTCGGGTTTCTCCAAAGCTGAGGAAAGCCCTCATTCTTTCAATCTCTTCTTGGTTATAGCTATTTAACCTTAATCTGTTTGAAGATTCTAGTTTACCTTCTTCAACCTTTTCACTACATAAGCCCACCATTTTTGCGAGATATACCTCCGAAAAAACTCCTTTTGTCCTCCTTCACGATTAGGAGGTTTACCATTCAGCTTCCAGCACCTCTCTCTGGTATGTCGAGGCTTATTACAGTAGGTACACCACAAGTCCCCTTTCTTTTCCACCTTTGCCTGTCCTCCATTCCTAGGATTTTCAGCTATCATGGCTGAACTTTCAACGGATGGGGTATCCAGCATTAAGTTCCTTCTACTCTCCTCACTTCGTACAATGGCAACCACCTCATTAAAGGATGGTACTTCTGGTTTTCCCAGAATCTGGATTCTGACTTGATCAAATTCAGGATTTAATCCCACAAGGAAGTCATAGACCCTATCTTGTTCAATGAACTCTTTGATAATTGCTGAATCTGCAGAACATTTGGTTTTTATTACCCTATAATGATCCAACTCCATCCATAGAGACTTCAATTGATTGGCATATTCTGTAACAGATTTGTTGCCTTGCTTTGCAGCAACTGTTTTCACTTTCACATCATATACTTGGGCAGCATCTTTAGCCTTTGAATAGGTCTGCTCTATTGAGTCCCAAATTTCCTTTGCAGTGCTGAGAAACATGCAAGTGTCACTAATTTCTGGAATCATTGAATTCCATAGCCAAGCCATGATCATTGAGTCTTCCTCATCCCATGCAGTATATTTTGGATCTCCCTGTACTGGTCCAGTTCCAGTCAGGTGGCTAATTTTGCCTTTTCCCTTTAACAAGGTACGAACAAGTTGAGACCATTTCAAATAATTTCTTCCATTTAGTCGATGGGCAGCCTGAATATTCTGTAATTCTCCAGGCTGGCTGTTCTGCACTTGAGAACTTTCACCTTGGCTGAATGGATTTACTATTTCGTCTTCCATATGAGCCCCAAAACTGGCTCAAAGAAGGCCAGCAACCCAAACCCAGTAACCAGCAGTGATCTTCTGCTTCCTGGACAGTTTTTGGAAGGCAAGCTTGCTGGGGAAACTTTCTCGATTTGATTCGTGGCGATCGGTGGTGGCCTGATGACGGTCAAGCAGTGATCAACAAAAAGAAACTTTGACAGCACAAGTGCCCACTGCTTTAAAAGGTATGATAAAAAGGTTATTTGCGGAAGCAGAGTCTCCCTAGATCGGGAGCTCTGATACCATGTGGAAATTGAAAATGAAATCTGAATTGGCTTGAGAGGTAGTCTCACAGCCTCATAAGTTTATATTAATCAAATGTACAATACAAAATCCCTAAAATGGAGGGATTACAGCCAACCTATTTAGCCTCCTATACAGACCACCCTATTTAGACAAAGCACCATTGTAGGCCGCTTACAACAAACAAGATCTTTGACTACAACTAATCTGACATACATATTTCAACAACTACTATGACATAAATATAAATGTCAAAGATATGTCAGAGATATTTCAACAGAGTGGGTAGGAGATAATAAATGCAGAAGCCTAGTTTTCAACACCTCTAATGGCTTAGAGAAAGATAGGATAGTTGACCAAAGTGTGACTATGGCATGACACACACAACAATAATGATCAAGGTGGCGACCTGAGTCTGTTAGTATGTGATAGAACTGGTCAAAATAATAGCTGAATGCACTTGTATTATTGATGTCCTCTGTGAGAAATGTTCTCAACAGAGGAGAAAGAGAAAGAATATTGGTTACAGAGAGATAGAAGGTAGTTACAGAGACAGAGAAAGAGAAAAAAGACAGAATCCTACTAGGCATTAGAGAGCCCAGTCCCTCCCAACCGAATTCCAACTAAAAAACTGAATCCTCCTCTACTTCCTCTTCTCTATTTATTAGCTATTACAATTAAATTGGGCTTCACAGCTCCTAATTGACTGATGTGGGCCCAGTTACATTGGGCTGCTGCCTAAGATTCTTTCTAACATAAGTCTTCCTAATTGGGGGTCTACTACTAACAGTATGCTGGGCCACCCAAGTGACCAAACTGATTGGCTAGAAGGATGATTTTTCCAGAGCAATAATGCCACAATGATGGAACTAAATGAATAGTGTCAGACCTTGTGTCAAAAGTTATGAGAGGGTATTTATACTAGTCTTCACTTGGTACGGCATTAAATGTGAGGAATGTAACAGCCTACTATGATAAGGGAAGAATTCTCGGCTTCACTAGACCAGAACAGTTATTAAGTTGCATTTGGTCTTCTAAGTGACTATATTATGAAGAAAAGTTACTTATTTTCATATAGGCCTGGCAGTACCTGGTGAATTAATAAAATTTTGTTAGATAGAGATTCTGTAAGGTTAATCCAATTGCTTAGAGGGCTTACGTAAGGAGTTTCACTAGGTTATTTTGTAAGAAATATAATTACATTAGTGTTTCAGTTCTACTATCTTGTTTCATTAAGGGATAAATGACTTAAAAGATACCTTGGACCTTAAAAGATTATGGTTCTAATCAAAACTAATTTCCTTTGACTTGAAAATTTTAAAGGGGAAAGGGAAAATATTGGGTTAATTCAGTTCTTACTTGGTAGTTGGTTTAATTCTCGCTAGTGCTAGTTAATTCAGCTGATTCATGAATCTTGACAAAATTCTGCAGAATCTGAGTCTTACTTAACTACTCAATAATTACTTAAAACTTAAAATACAAGGAAATCATTCTTTCTAATTGGGAATGGACAGTAAGGTTAGATCTTAAGTCCTAATTACAGAACTTCTAATTACCAACTTAGGTATCTGCTACCCACATACCAGAACAGATTTAGGAGGCTTTAAATCAAAGTTAAACCAGTCCATAGTCTCATTTACATATTCTGTAATAAGACATACAACACCTACTCACTTTTACAGAGAAGTAAACTTTAAATATTTACAATGGGTCATTCTCATCACTGTCTTTACACATTAACTATTAGGACAGTAGTTCAAAACTACATATTTGCATAGAGTTCATGATTTCTGCTCCATCGGAAATACATACAATAGTCCATTAACTCTTTGCTGCTGTGAGGCCACTTCCTTACTCTGGTTTTGTATAAAAACAGAATATAATGAGGATAAAATTCCCAATAAGTAATATGAAACTCTACAGCAAGCATTTAAAACAGAATCATCTCAACTTTTCAAATGAACACGATATCTCTTTTTAACAGCTTTCATCAACTTGGTTATTACATATGGTCACTAACATCACAAGGATGCTGATAGAAACTGAACTAGATCACCAGAGAAAACAGTATGTATAGTGTATATTCCCACTCCTATTACTGATATCAATGAGATATCGGTATCATTAAAACAGAATTACAGAGCAAGTATGAACTGAAATGAGAAAAAGAGAAAATGCAAGATAACCCAAGGTTTGGAGAGGCCTTGGTCTCTCCCAGTCCTAACTCAGTCCTTTTTCCTTTCTCCTCCCCATTCCCTCCTCCTTTCCCTTTCTTATTCCCCTCCTTCCAACTGAATCCCCATTGTTTCCCCTACTGCACCCCTTTCTTTTCCTCAAATACACCTTAGTCATCTTAGGGTACCTAACAGATGCCCACTACTGGCCAGCCACTAGGAGTTACTCCAATAATTGGATTCCTCCCTCAATATAATAGAATCTAACCATATTTAACCAATTTACATTGAATCAATCATGCATTTCAAATTCTATATAGCTTGCAACTGAATTACAGAATTCATTCAAGATTAGATTCATACATTTCGAGTTTCATGATTACTTACCGAGTGATAAAACAATGAAATAGTTCTCTTGTGCTACTGTAACAGAATTGGTGGTTTGCTTGTTCTGCGGATCCTGGAATTTAAGTTTTTCAGCTCCTCACTACTAGTTAGCTTGACCTTGAGCTCAAATCCTCACATACAGCTCCCTTCTTGCCAAATTTTCCGCTCAACCCTTACATGTTAGCCCTATACTTCTCCCTCTCCTCTGCTCTCTCTCTCTCTCCATCTCTCTTGTTCTTTCTCTCTCCACCTCACTACTATTATTAATCTATAAATTTATTAACATAAGTGCATGTCCTACTATTTTTTAAGTTTCTTAGATAGCAATTATTCATCATAAGTTAACAATCCAATACAACAAGTAAAAAACAAAACTAATAATAATAATATTCATAGACTACCATTTAATGTAAGCATAAAGTATTTTCTTTTATGGGGTGTTACAAGGAATGTCTGTTAGTGCATTTAATGATATGTAATAAAAGGAGGTGATACACGGACAGCGCATGACACATGTTCCTTAATCATTAGGAGAGAAATAGGCTGAGTATGTGGCAATAATGGGTTAAGTATTATCCTAACCAAAAATCTAATCTCGGTTTTAGATCAAAGAACAAAGTATGTTGCTACAGTACCATTTTTTTCTTGGGTATTGGTTCCCTTGATGATTTGTCAAACATTTATCGGTTGCTAGTTTTCACAATAAATGTTTGGGAGTACACCAAGTATAACCACCAACCAATGAATGTTTGTTAACTCATGAAGGTACCGGTACCCTTACATGGGTACTGTAGTAACTCCCAAGAACAAAAGGTTTGCAAAGGTGAAGGTCACTTGAGTTGCTTAGCATTGATCCATTTCATAGTACATTCCTTATGGTGTTTTTATTGTTACCATAAGGACAATATAATTTTTGTTTAGTGTGAAATGTTTACATTTTCTCTTATAGGTAGATTTATATGTGTTTCTGCCTGTATGTATTCTCTCTTGGTCCATTTAAGCATAGTTATAAAGGTAATTATCAGGTCCTGCACTTATTTGATAAAGTTGTGCACCTGACAGATGGTACATGCTTGAGAATATAAGAATTTAATATATTTTTCTTCATTATTTCTGGTATATATGCAGCGTATGAAAATTGAAGAAATAAGAAAAGATCCATGGTTTCAGAGAAACTATGTTCCTATCAAACTCAGGGAAGACGAGGAAGTAAATTTGGATGATGTTCAGGCTGTTTTTGATGATATTGAGGTCTTCTGCTGCTTCTTGTACTGTTATTTAATTTGCATATACAGAATTTATTTTGCAAATTTATACATTAGTCCTTTCTTTTGTGTCCTCTACATATAGATAAATGGGTGTGCTAGAAATACCAAGTGTGGGTACAAATATGTGATATGTGAATTAACACACGATGTGAAGTACATGACCAGATGGCTGGAAAATGGAAATATATATACATTGTTCAAATAAGTTGTAAACTAATGTTAGAGCATAGTAACATGTATTCAAATTTAAATCATATGCTTCTGACTTACTGAATTAGTTCTTTCCCTTTATAAAAGAAAATGAAAATACGTGCATTCAATTATGTAAAAAGCGTATTTTTATAAAATTGCTGTTGATTATGGAAAGGACATCTATACTATTACAAGGGGAACATATGGTCTCTCTGTGTATTTTTTTTCCTCAGACAAAGTGTGAAATTTTTAAAACTTTTCATAACTCACTTTCTTCACTTTTTAAGGAATTAATGACAGTTATTCAAAACTCACTTTTGCATTTTTTATAACAACTACACAATTATTGAAGAGTTGAAAAGAAAACCAACTGTCTCTAGGATTTTCTTTTCATTTATTATATAAATAAAAAAATTTAAATACAAAGTTAAAAAACATTTAAGCATATAAATTGCCTCTTGCCAATTGGCAATATCAAGAGGCTAGTATGTATTAATGAGAACACCTATAAGATTAGCCTTCAATACGTACCTGGTTGTCCATTTTGAGCAATTAAACTGTTGCACTAGTGATCCAACACTATGCATCACATTCACTGTTCTGACATATATTGGCAATTTTTGCTGTTTGACAGGACCATTATGTTGCTGAACAATCAAAAAGTACTGAGAAAGGTCCTTTGATAATGAATGCTTTCGAGATGATTACCTTATCACAAGGGTTGAATCTATCGCCGCTATTTGACAGGCGTCAGGTATTAATATAAGCACTGTATTACTTTTGCATGATTGCATCTCTGCTACCTCAGATGCACCATATAAATATCCATTCCATGGTCTTGCTCTAATCTCATAGTCCTTTTGGTGTCTCTGGATGGCTTGTAACTTGTTTATTTCCTCCTACCTGAGTTGGCATCTGATTTCATGGAGGGTTTAACATGGACATTGTTGAGAGAGAGAAAGAGAGAAAGAATGCTGAAACTGTCTCAATACACAACAGACGTCTGAATATATAGACACAATAATAATTACAGGGATCCTAATTTCCCTAATTACAATAATTACATGATACTAATTGACAACTAATGAACAATTGTACATACTAATAAAGCACGTGAAACATAATATTTTCAGCACTCCCCCTCAAGCTGGAGCTTATAGATCATATGCACCAAGATTGTTATATAGGTAACTACTCCAAGGACTTCTCAGGGATTTGGTGAAGGCATCCACCAGTTGATCAATTGGAGTTGACAAAGGTAGTGGTGATATTTCCTGATAAAATGACAATTTGTCTAAATATGTTTGGTCCTTTCATAGAAAACTGGATTGGAGGCGATATGCAATGCAGCTTGATTATCACATATTAGTGTCATTTGCATAATCTCCCCAAATCGAAGTTCTTTTGAGTAACTGTTTCATCCAAATGAGTTTGCAAGTTGTTAAGGCCATAGCCTGGTATTCTGCAACTGCACTGGATCTTGCAACTACATTTTGTTTCTTACTCTTCCAGGATATCAGGTTTCCCCCAATGAGTATACAATACTTAGAAATGGATCATCTGTCAATAGGTGAGCCTGCCTAATCTGAGTAACCAACGATCTAAGTATGTCCTGTGTCTTCATAAATGAGACATTTTCTTGGAGCTCCTTTAATGTATTTCAGAATCCGGATCATTGCATCCCAATGAGCTTGACATGAAGAATTTAAGAATTAACTCACCACACTGACTGCAAAAGAGATATCTGGACGGGTAACTATAAAGTAGTTTTATTTCCCAACCAGTCTCTTGTATCTCCCTGAATCTGACAATGGCTCCCCTTGATCTAATAGAAGTTTAACGTTAGGATCCATAGCATATTTTCTTTATGAAATTACTAGATCATCCTTGGAATGGGCTACCTCAATACCCAAGAAATATCTGAGTTTTCCAAGGTTTTTAGTTTGAAAATGATGAGAGATATTGTTTCATCTGGAGTATGCCATGGATGTCGGGAAGGTTCAATACACATCACTGCTGCTGCTAGTGGTCAGTAGCCCCTTGTTGGTGCAGTAGCATCTGCCGTAAGGAAAAACGCCAACAAGGGAAGTAGCATGCCGGGTGAAGAAGGTGGCTCCATACTCTGGGAAGTTGAGGAGAAGGAAAATCTAGGTGAAGTAAGACTGCTTTTCATTTTTCTAATCTTCAATCAACCAACCTTGCTTAGCTTAATTCTCCAATCTTATCTAAGTCAATATGGAACTTTTCCCTTTCCACTTCAAAAGAATAGGCTTCTTCTTTCATGCCATTCCTTATCCTCTGGAAAAGGAACTGCAGTTCATTATGATCACTACCAGTGATAACAATGTCGTCCACATAAACAATCAGATAAATGATTCATTGGGCCGAATGGTGATAGGACACAAAGTGGTCTACTTCACTCCGAATCATACCAAACTATTGCACTGCGGTGTTGAATCTACTAAACCAAGCCCGAGGGGATTATTTGAGACTATAAAGGGACCTGTGAAGGTGATATACCAGGTTAGAGAACTCTCCCTGAGCAACATACTCAGGTAGTTGCTCAATGTACACTTCCTTTTCAAGATCACCATGTAGGAAGACATTTTTAATGTCAAGCTAATGTAGAGGCCAGTGGCAGATAGTAGTAATGGAGAAGAGGAGCCGAACATAGGCTATTTTGGCAACGGGAGAGAAAGTATCACCATAATCGAGCCCAAATATCTGGCTATATCCTTTAGCCACCAAACGAGCCTTTAGCCGATCAATTTTACCATCAGGGCCAACTTTGACTATATAAAGCCATCTACAACCAACAAGAGACTTCCCAGGAGGTAAAGGGACCAATTCCCAAGTACCAATGCTTTGAAGAGCACACATTTCATCAATCATTACTTGCCTCCACCCGGGGTGGGATAAAGCGTCACCTGGAGCCTTAGGAAGAGAGACAGACGACAAAGAAGAAAGACAAGCATAATGCGAAGAAGAAAGGCGGTGATAACTGAAAGCAATATAATGAGGAGAAGGGTTACCAGTAGAACGTATACCTTTGCGGAGAGCAATGAGAAGATCGAGTTTAAGTGGCAGTGTTGGAGCTAATAAAGGAGGTGGCTTCAAGGGAAAAGTCCATCAAGACCTCAGCAGTAGGAGCAATATCTGGGACAGGCACCGATGGAGTTTGGGGGCTTCAGTGGTAGGTCTGGAATGGTCGAGCAACTGAGGGGTCCACAGGTGGGGTCTCGAGTGGGACAGAGTCAAGAGGGACAAGAGTGGAGGGAACAGGTAATATCGTACAGAGAGGCTCAAGAGGGAAAGGGGTCAACTCAAAGAAGGGGACAGACTTGAAAAAGGTCTAGAGAGTAGGAGAAAAGCAACAATAACGTTTTTAGGACCAAAAATAACCAAGGAAGACACAATTAAGAGACTTGGCCAAGAGATTGTCAAGACCAAGAGAGATTGTGGTCAAAACAAGTGGACCCGAAAACCCGAGGCAGAAGGGAATAAAGAGGTAGATGGGGAAAGAGGAGTGAGTGAGGGACTTGGTCATCTAGGACAGAGGAGGGCATGCAGTTTATAAGATAGCAAGCCATAAGGACATCATCCCCCCAAAAATGAAATGGAACATTAACATAAAGGAGAAAGGTCCGAGTGGTTTCAATGAGGTGTCTGTTTTTGCGTTTGGCAACCCCATTTTGTTGAGAGGTATGGGCACAGGATGTCTGGTGAAGAATGTCATTAGAAGCCATAAATGTTTGAAATTGTTGAGATAAGTATTCACGAGCATAATCACTGCGTAAAGTACGAATGGAAACGCCAAACTAAGTTTTGATTTCCTGATAAAAATTCTGAAAAATTAGGAATAACTCAGACCTATTTTGCATTAAAAATAACCAAGTACAAGAAGAAAAATCATCAATGAAGCTAACAAAGTATTTTGACCCAAAAGTAGAAATAGTACGACTAGGACCCCTAACATCAGAATGAACTAAAGCAAAAGAAGACAAAGCCCGATTATTAACTCGATCAGGAAATGGACTACGGGTGTGTTTTCGTAGTTGACACAACTCATAAAGAAGACTGGATAACTTGGAGCACCAACTTTTGGAGTTTGGGAAGACCAGGATGACCCAACTGAGTATGAATGGTGAAAGAGGAATCTGTGGCAGAGCAAACACGAGAACGGGTGGAGAGCTGGTAAAGGCCATGAGACTTACATCTAGCATCAATCATTCGTCCCAATCTTTGGTCTTGCAGAATAACAAAGGCTTTAGTGAAGGTAATCAAGCAATCAAGAGAACAAGTCAAATGACTCATAGAGAGTAAACTAAAAGGACACCTAGGGAAATACAGGATAGAATCAACTGACAGGGAAGGGAGGGGATGAGCAATGCCAATCCCAGCTAATTTGACAATAGTTAAATAACCAGATGTAGAGAGAGTGGAGAAAAATGTCTTATTACCAGATATATGATCTGGCGAACCAAAATCAAGAACCCGGTGACCAAGGGAGGATGACTGAGAGATGCAAGCAAATGAATTACCAGTGTGTGCAACTGAAGCAATAGAACTGGGGACTGGAGATGCTCAAACCACTAGAGAAAATCTGCATAATTAGCTAGAGATGCCTTAGGAGGATTTGAGGATTCAGGTGGGTCGGATGTAACAGCCTGGGCCGCATCTACAGGGCGAGGAGGGCGGCCATGTAATTTCCAACAGCGGTCAATAGTATGTTTGAAGCGGTGGTAGTGATCACACACACTTTGGACGAGGCTTGGAGCTGCAGTTCCCCCCCAGCAATTACCCTGATTAGTATTCTGTGAGGCAAAGGCATCTGTATCACCAAGAGCAGGAGCAACTGAGAGGTCAAAAGTTTGCTTAGCCAGAAGCCGGAGTAAATAATAGGGACAGTAGTGGAACTCAGGATCTAATCATAGTTGGCAGAGTACTTCGAAGGCAAACCATAGAGGGCAAGAAGCATGAAAAAGGTGTTGCGTTACTTAAGCTCCTTGGCATGTTCAGTTTTGTCGGTCGCTGCTGGGGAAAGGAATTCATTGAAATCATGGAGGGCTGCATGAACTTTACCAAGATAGGCAAACATAGGGCCATCAAACTTTCACGGGGCAATCATAGTCATCAAATATGACACACTCCATAGAGGCGCTGGGTATTATTAGTATCGAGAACCTTAGCATGATCCCAAATGATTTGCACGTAACATGAGGGAGGAAGATCTGCTTGAGGGTGGGATGAATAGTAGATTTGATAACACTGCATAACTAGGCATCGATCTTGTCCCGTTTGGCATGTTCGACAGGGGGCACAGAGTCAGCATTTGTGGTGAGGTACCCCTGATTGGTAAGCCATAACTTGATATCAAAGGCCCAAGTATCATAATTACTGTCATCTAACTTCTCAGTGGAGAGAGAAGTGATGTAGTTGGTGAAAATGGGGGTCTCAGCCTTTGGAACATCTAGAGAACTAGAGGAAGCCATGGATCAGATCACAAAAGACAAAATGGAAACCACAGATACCTGAAAAGATGGAGGTAAGATCTGAATAGTGATGCGTGAACAGTGCATGGACAAGATGGGCAGTTGTGCGAGCTGGCCAGAATGATGACATGGCAAAAAAAATGGTTAGGTCTAGCCAAAGAATATTGGTCTTGCTGGAGAGGATAACCAGAGAAGCTTGCCAGAAAGGTCACGGCTGCCCAGATGGGAAGTTTTCTCACCGAAGGATAGTGGGTCTAGCCAGGTAACAATTTCTAAGGTTTCTCTCTTAGGCTCTGATACATTTTGAGAGAGAGAGAAAGAGAGAAAGAATGCTCAAACCGCGTGTCTCAATACACAACGGATGTCTAAATATATAGACATAAAGTAATAATTATAGGGGTCCTAATTTTCCTAATTACATGATATTAATTGACAGTTAATGGACTGTTGTATATACTAATAATGCACATGAAACATAATATTTTCAAAAGACATAATCTATTATAATATTTAGCTTTCTTGCAACTTCGTTAAGATTCTGTTTATTTCAAGTTTGTCTGTTGCTTTTCCCCAAATTATATTCTTTTTCTGTCCAAACAGGATTATGTGAAGCGCCAAACTCGTTTTGTTTCCCGTAAACCAGCTACAGTTATAATTGCATCTATTGAAGCTTTCGCAGAGTCAATGGGTCTTAAAGTCCATTCTCGCAATTACAAGGTATCACTCTGCATGTCTACCTTTACACCTGATGCATGTTGGATTAACATATTCCCAAGATGCTTAAGCTGATAGGAACTAGTATTGTGATGTACTAGTCATGAACTTCTCACATCATTTGGAGCAGAACTAATATTGCAACTTCTGTCACCAATTCCATTACAAATGTCTCTATTATCATCAGAGGTCAATGGAATCTTTGTTGTTTGTAACTTCTGCTGCTTCACTTTAGCTATAGTTAAATCACTCTGCATTGTATGTGCTGACCAAATATATGCTATATTAGTTAACTTACATTTGAATGAGAATTAGTATAGCAATAACTTTTTGGTCTTTTAGTAGGCAGTCCCTGAATAGGGATCAATATTTCAAAACAGATAATTGTTGGGTGGTCAAATCCTAGACTGGGTAGAGATTTACCAGATTCTGAAGGAAATGAATGGCAATATCTAGCTTTCTGTAATTATTTTTCTATTGGTACCCTAAATAATTTTCTTGCAGATGAGGCTTGAGGATGCAAATAAGACTGGACAATTTGCGGTGGTCTTGGAGGTAACTTGTTTCTGCATCTGTTGGATTTACTATTTTCAATATGAAAAATTGATTTCTGTTTGAACTATAATTTAAATCATCTTGGTTTTTGTCAAAAGGTCTTCGAAGTTGCACCATCCCTTTTTATGGTAGATGTTCAAAAGGCAGCTGGGGATACTCTTGATTATCACAAGGTTAGCTTCTATATCTTTATTTAGATGGCTCAAAATTCTTTCCAGTTATGCCACGGCAATCACTAAAATGATATAGATAATATCAAAAGGGAGAGGGGCCGTGCACATACTGGCTTTATAAAGTATACATGTATCTGTGTCTGTGCAAACTTTCTGAGTGATTCAACCCTTGCAAATCTTTTGGCTTATCAATCTTACTATTCTAACTCATTCAAGACCGCTCTATACCCCAAAAATTCCATGGCTCCTTAGTCTTCTGTATGGTTGCCTGATTTTTGTTTTCTTTTCCCGTTAGTCAGCTGTATCCTGTGTTTTATTTTTTAATTCTGAAGGTAATCCAACAACTGGTAGTCAGTGACTGACATTGGCGAATCATCAAGTCTGTAAAATGCTCTTTGGTAGAGAAACTTGGTGCAGTATAGCTATATCAGGCATGCTGCTGATGGAGTGAAATTTGGTAGTGGGTTGAATCAGGACTAGTGTAGATTGGGTAGATGTGTAGTAGTCCAATATTGGGTTTGATGACTGATGTGCAGCAGAATTGGAATAGAGAAATGAGCAAGACCTATATATATTCTAATCATTATTAATTTTCTGTCTTCGTAAAATTTTATTGCTATCTGATATTCTAAGTCATCCTTGCCTTTTCCACATAATTTAAAATTGACTTGATTTTGTTACACTGAGATCAAAGAAACTATGAGGAATGTTATGTGACCATTAATTTTCTTTCCAGTGCATCATTGAATTCTACATTTGATTCTACTCTCCATGTTGATCGCCACATGGCCATCAAAACTATTCTGACATAAACAGCTACAGTCTATGTCCTCAAAGCCGCTGATTTTTGTTCTTATAACAAGGCATGTAGACAGATCTATCCCGCCTTCACATGCCACAACCAATCTAGTAAGAAAATGAGATATGAAACAGCTTTTGCTTTGAAGTTGGAAAATGGTCGAAAAAGGAGATGATAAGTTGGAAATTATTTCGATAGAAAAAGGAGAGAGAAAACAATTGTACTTGACAGTGGTAACGATGGCATGTCTTGCTTTGGCACTTATATGTACTCTCCAGCAATTCCATAAGTAACAGTGATTTGGCTAGTAATTTCTTTGCCCTCCTTCACTATACTAGTATTGTATAGTTTTGCCAAAGTTAAATACCTATTAATTAACATTCTAATGCTTGCATGCTCTAACCCAATCACTGATTTGACTCACACACGTGGCTCTGTAATTTGGTTATAGCAAGACTAAACTGGTAAGCTACGCTTTATTATTATATACGGTTGCATTCAGTCATGTACAAATTGGATTCTCCAATCCAACATTTAGTCCTGTTACCAGGCGTGTGTATTTGCTTTTCTTTTCAATCACCCACTTCTCAAATGTGAGTATATATAAACATTTGTACATACATAATTACATGCAAATGCAGCATATGTATTTATATGTGTATCTATAAATTGATAGTAACATATTTTTGTACTCTTGTAGTTTTACAAAAACCTTTGTGCCAAACTAGAAAACATTATTTGGAGACCGTCAAGAGACTAGTTCAAATTCTAGTCTGCTTCGACAAATGACTTACTGATCCAGTTCTTGTGGGTATGATGCAAATCATAAATAGAAAAGCACTGCAAGCTGCACCTCCTCCTGGTGAGTTTACAGCCATCATAATGCAATATACATAGTACATGTAACGTGGTATTGGGAATGGGTGTCACTGTCAAATTAGAGTTTGTTTATATATTGCCGAAAGAGCTGTGGAACGGAGAGGCCCTGTAGTAGTGTAATGGTTTGTTTTGATGTCTTACTGAAGGAAATGAAGGAATAAACTCTTGCAATACGAGCCTGTAACGAACATACCCGTCAATGGCTTACACAATCATTCAGTTATTTGGTTCGGGGGGAGGGTTTGTAATTTGGAATTTTCCCAAATAGCATAAACATAAAAAAATAAAGTTCCTGTTTATTTTGTTTGGTTTCCAATCAGGTCTCTACTCTATAAGGTGCCTTGCTAGGGTGTTCAACAATTTAAATATATCTTATGGATAACATTATGGGTTTTACTGTAGCATTAATACAAATTATGGGTCACATTATGGGGTTGCCCAAACAGCATAAATATACTATTAGTCTGTAGACGTATTCATCTTCATAGATTTCGTATTCTTTTAAACACTAGTAGATAATATTATGGGTTTTACTGTAAATTTTTTAAAAATATTTAAGAATAGCGTGGGGGAAATTGGAACACAATTATTGGAGCGGTTTTGATGACAAATGGATAATTCAAGAGCGGGATGTGCATCTTTCATCCTACATAAGTCACTTGCACTGCATGTTATGTAGTCTTTATGATTTAACCAATAAACACACTGCAGTTAGGGTTATAATTTGAGCACAACAGAACACGTGATTGATGATTGCGGCTGATTTAAATCGGTAAAAAAAAGGTAACTGAATGTTTAAAATCTTTCATCCTACATAAGTCACTTGCACTGCATGTTATGTAGTCTTTATGATTTAACCAATAAACACACTGCAGTTAGGGTTATAATTTGAGCACAACAGAACACGTGATTGATGATGGCGGCTGATTTAAATCTGAAAAAATAAAAAGTAACTGAATGATTAAAATAGTTTACTTTACACTAAATTTTTTTAATTAAAACATTTCTTTTAAGCATTTTATAAAAGATCATTTAAAAAAAATTATCCAAATGCAGAGTAATTCTGACACAACTGCCATGGAGCCAAGTGTAGGTAGCATTAGTATTCATAAAAGAAAAATTAAGAAACTTTTTTTCTTTCTTCCTCCTTATCATATGCCATCTTTATGATTAGTTTTTGGTTGTCGGTTGGAAGATACTTTCGGTTTACAAAAAAAAAAAATATGCCATCTTTGTGAATAGATTTGTACTCGCTCGGTAAAACTTGGTGGTATTCTTCAAAAGGCTTAAGTTCTAGTTCTATTTGTTTCTTGAGGAAATTGTCAATGGGTTGACAATTTTAATCCTTGTAAGCAATCTAGGAAAGAGAACCTTCTTCCTAAAGTGAAATTCCCTGTTTCTTTGTAAGTGTCTAATAATAAAAGTGTTAAAATATTCAATGTGTTTGACATGTGTGTTTGGTGATCATAGTATGTCAATGAACATGAACAGGTGAGTTAAAAGAATTTCAATGAAATGAAATGTAAACAAGAAAAAAGAACCAAGAATCCTAAATTAAAGTTGCATAATGCAAACAACTGGAAAGTAGACAAAGAAACAAAAAAGATGTGCATGAGGTACTCGTTTCCTACTATGTTGTGAGGAGTGTTTGAGTGTTACCCTTTGTTTCGTAGCCCATGCCTCCTATTTATAAGTCTACGAAGTAAATGCCTAAGTCTAAAGTATAACTCCTAAAGTCTTAATAGTCGAACATATGTTCCCTCTGCTTTTTGTGTTGCCAACCTGAAATTTTTTATGGTAACAAATGCCCCCTAATATTTAATTTATATGTCTCAAATCAAATATTACTCCTTAATTCTTTGGGTCTTTCTTTCAATTAAAAATGAAGAGCCTCCTACTTTTAGGGCAAGTTTCATTAGCAATGTGAATTAGAAAGCATGGTCACGTGTCACACATGTAGTGGTTATCATCTTGAAGAAGGTTGCTTTGGGAGATTTGAGTGTTTGTCCCATGATTATGTAATTTTATTTGAGTTTAATTTGAATTTTGTAATTGATCTTACAATCTTTTCCCCTCTCTATTAACCTTTTGATTTCACTAAATATACATTCTTAATCTTTAGGAGATGACTCGGTTCGTCCACTAATACTACAAATCATAAAATGATTCAATTCTTTTTATTTGACTGAGTTTGGCACTTGTATCACTCCACCACCAACAGTTTTCTCTTTTGACATGGAATGATGGGTCCAACATTGTTCGACCTAGCCATTATTGCTGGTTTTCGTCATGATGGAAATCCCGTTACCTTGATCATTGTTTCACCAAGTGAGTATCTTCAAAAGAAAATAAAGGAGACCCCTAACAGTCGCCTTAGCTATGCTGGCATTACCAACTAAGGGGTTCGACTAGCCTATCTTTGCCTAGTAAAAACAAAATGTCGACTAAAAAGCAGTTTACTCACTACTTTAAGTTCTTATACTTTCTCGATGATTCCAGGTCACCACAATTTCTCTAGCCTGTTGCTTCGAGGACTTACAGGCCAAAGTGGTTCACTTGGAAGCTGACATCTTCCAACAACAAAAGAAATATTGAATTGAAGTTTATTTGGCCGAACTTCTTGTGCCCCCAAGACCTGTCTATCAAGCTTCTAGAGAACACAACTTGCTCCCTAACATTGCACTACCCAAATTTAATGTCTTGACATTTCGAACTAATACAAACATTGCCTAGCCCATACAAACAATCAACATCTTATCTTGCCTATTGACCCAAATTAGACAACTTGGATGACCTTTTCCAGCTTGATTTGAGGAACTCCTATCATTGGTGAAATTAACAAACCAAATCGATTTCGAACCTCTCTTGCTTGCATTCCTAATTTTCTTACTTGGTGGTCGGCTTTTTGCTTGATCGCGTTTGTTAACAACTTTGAGGATCTAACCAAAGGTTTCTTCATGATGTGCAGAAAGGAAACCCTCGGAAGAAGTCTTCAGGTATGCACTACAAAGAAATTTCAACTTTTTTTAGTAACTAGAAATTTTTGCCTTTTAGGAGTAATATGGACGTCGTTGGGTTCATCTCGAAATAGATGGCCCTTTTAGCAGAGCCATTCCTGTTTTCTCGAAAAAAGGGGGGAGCACATTGCCAAATGTTTACAAAAATGGTGGAAAGCCCATCAATTTAACTCTTCCTTAAGAGCTCTCCAATTTTTTAAACCTTATCGACCAAAATGACTTCCTAACTCACCTTTGTCGTTCTCCTTTTATGTTGAAGATATTCATAACTTTGCTAACAAAGGCATTAGTTAAAGTCTAAACATCCTTTACTTTTATTATTTGTGGTTGACACTCTTTCTTTTATTATCTGAATCTACTAGTGCATCTCAGTCTAGACAAATTTTGACAATTCATAGGGCCTTCAATGACCTCGAGGCCTTGGTGAATACTAAGTTTGAGATCCTTTTCTCATATAAAACATTGCAAGATCGACGAGTCGAAACTTTGACTTTCCTTCATTCTACCTCATCTACTGAAGTGATAGTTAGAGTGATGCAATCTTTGGTCGACCTGTCGACCTCAACGACCAATGTCATTCTCTCTTTGATTCTTTCACTACTTTGAAAAATGCCTTGAATGATTTCTAAGAATTTCATTCTAAGAAACAAGATCTGTTTATGGCCATTGTAGAAGAGAAGGACATGAACAAAGCCAATCAACAAAATCCAAGGATGTTTCAGCCTTGATTGTTGCAAAGAAGAAAAAGTTGTTAACAGTGGAGCAGAGATCGAACACCTTCGTGCTGAACTGGCACAAAAAGATAAGGATCTCCAAAAGTTTGATACTCGTTGAGGGTTCATGATGAAAGTCTTGCATTCTTCAAGGATGAATTTAGGACAGACAATAGACAATCTCTTCGCAACATATAATAATATTGAAGATGAAGACAAAGAAGCCAAGGTGATACAGGAAGATGTGTTGTTGTTGTGTTGGAACCAAAGAACCTTTGTGAAATTAGGTTTGAAACCAATTTGTTAAAGAAATAATACTCCATAAAGTTTTGAAGTTAACAAAAGTTTTAATTTAGAATGAATAAGTAAAAGACTTACATAACTTGTTTTTAAACTGTTTCAACAAGAAAACAATGTGTTAACAAACAGTTACTTGTACGTATGTCCATTTTTTCTTGAGCTAAATTTAGAAAACTAAGTGTTTGTCTAATACCTTCTGAACAGTTTCACAAAATTTATTATATTGGATCGTCCAATGTTTTCCTTACTAAGCTCGGGTTCAAAGCATTCGTCTAAAGGCCAAAATTCAAATGTGAAGAAACTATTCATTATTAAATGCTAAAAAGGACTTTGATAACGTACACTACAAAAGAAGTCAACTGAGCCGCTTAGCTGATATCGCTAACAACTACAAAGATCTGCGAATAAGGAACTTTTTGCGCACTCAGATAAGTCAGGACTAAGCTATCATATTCTTGGACATTCCTGATAATCAAAGTGTCTTTTTAGAAGAAGCTCCACACGTTATCATCCTATGCATTTAATACTGCTCAAAACGGTAATAAATGTTTCCGTTGGACGAAGAAGCTTATGAAGACTGCTTCAAATGTTCTCACCTATAAATACAAATGTCTTCGAAGAAGAAAAAGAAGAGAATAACAATCCATGTGATATAAAGTGTAACAGAATCAAAGCTTTCATTCTTCCTAGCACTCTTACTCTTGTAAAGAGTTCAAGTCTTAAAATTTATTTTCTATCCTTACCTGTAATGAGTTAAAAATTCAAGCACTTCTACATCTTTTTTATTCAACTTGGTGTTTAAGCCTGAAGAGGCTGAGTATAAAAGAATACTTGGTTTGTAGAACCTGAAGAGGTTAAGAATACTTGTATACCTGAAGAGGTGGACAATACTTGTAATCTTGTAAAAGATTAGTGAAAAATTCTTCTAGTTGAAGGGACTGGACGTAGCTCTCGGTTTGTGAGAGTGAACCAAGATAAACATCTGGTGTAAGCTTCTTTTCCCTCTTCTTGTGTTTTATTTATTCACTAACATCTGGGGATTGCCATTGTTTTCTTAACTATGGTTTTTAGATAAAACTTAGAACTCTTTCACTGCTTTTAAAGTTATTAATTACAAAATCATTTTAGCGTCCAATTGGACTAAAAAGTTTTCTTCGTCCATTGCATTTTTGCTTCTTAACGAAAAGTTTTCCAAAAAGATTAAGAAACACAATTCTACCCCCTTCTTGTGTTTCATTTGTTTACTTCATTGTTGTCATGGAAAAAATTGAAAAATAGATTTTTCACTAATAGGGAGAAAACTGTCGACTATAGACAATAGGATTCTACCTTGAATTTGGGGTTTTGTAATTGACAATTTTATTGTCACATGAAGCTCACACAACTTTGGTCGATTTTTTTTTATAGATATTTTCCATTTATTGCATTTACTTTTCGACCTGAATATATTTCTTCTAACTAGTATGCTTTATTCTCTTTGATTGGGCATTTTCGACTATTATCTTACCTGTGGAAATTGTTCCTTAGTTAGTAGTAATGGTCAGGTATTCCAAGTCGACAAATCAAATGGTCTTCTATAAAATCAATCACATCTCATTCTGTTACATTTTTCAATGGGATCGCCTCAACCCATTTACTAAATAGTTGACTGCGACCGGAACATATTGTTGTCCTTTTGACGAAGGTGGGTGGATTTGACCAATTAAATCCATAGCCCAGCCATGAAATGGCCAAGGTCTTAAGATGGAATGTAATTCTACCGCTAGAAGGTACTGAATAGGGCCATGTCGCAAACATTCTTGATAAGACTTAGCACATTCAATGCAGTTTATTAACATTGACAACCAATAATATCCTTATCGATGTAAAATCCAATTCATTTTATGCCTAGCTTGATCCAAAGATACCTTTATGTACCTCAGCCATTGCTAAGTATGCCTCTTCAATCACCAAGACAACATAGAAGAGTACCATCAACAGATTTCCAATAGAAACAGTCGTCGACTAAGACAAATTTGAAAGCCCTAAGTTGAATTCTTCTTTCAACTTGCACATTTGGATTAACTATGTATTTTTTCAAAGGAATTCTCCAATGTACCTGATTTGCATTATGATTTATTTTGACACAGTTCATGGTTGGCCAACACTGGGAGCCAAGTGGCATTTTCAATTAAGCGTGAAAATGTCAACAAAGAAACTTTATAACTTGAAGCTACTTGAGCCAACTCGTTACAATTTCATTCGACTCTCTTAGTTTATGTCAAAATTTGACTTCATCAAACACATATATTAAGCGTGTGACTAGTGCAAAATATTTTACCAAGTATTATGTTATGAATATGTATTCTCGAGTCATTTGCTTAATCACAGGTAGGGAGTCCTATAATTAAAGCTTCATATTTGATCTCATTATTAGAACACTTAGCTTCAGGTCAAAATTTATATTTTAATGGCTTCTTTTTTAGACTTGGTATAAAAATATCAATGCTTGCATCTTCTAGGTGATAGGAACCATCAAAGTATCGACATAGTTTGTTGGCTCATTTGCGCAATGGTCGACAACAAAATCAACTAGTACTTGTCCACAAGTTATAAGTTTGGGTTCAATTTAGTCTTAATTGTATTTTCTAGCATTATTTGAATTTTACACTATTTATGTATTTCAAGCATAACTTGAGTTCTAAAAATCTAATAATTATGCATCTTATCTTGTAGGAAAGATGAGAGGGAGATCTACAACTTTGATGAGAGCTCAATAGTTGAATTAGATTTCTAGTGGGCTACATTGGGCCTGAAAATCAGAACAAAGATGTTGTCGTTGGAACCTAACTAGTATGCAATGATTGGGTCATAATTTGGGTTGTAGGAGTCACATGGAGTTGTGACTAGTGCCATTGGAACGCAAAAACACAATGTTTCAACTCTTTTAAAGACCACTTATTGAAACTACAATGTTTTGATGGTGTTTTCAGTGTGTGAAGTCAGCTAAAGAGTTCAAAGACCTCCTAAAAGTAATTTGGGCATAACTTCCTCATCTAAGCTCAAATTTGGCAAATTAGGTATCCATTTAAAGCTAAGAGGGAAAAGATTAACACTAATCCAGGAAATACTTGTATTTTCAATTTTCTACTTAGTTATTTTGGGATGAAAACAAAGACACGATATTTACTCTCATTTTCTCATATTCTAAACTTTTCAATTTTCTCTCTAGTTTTTCTCTTTTCTTCCTCAAGCTTCTCTAGACTGCAGCCATGGGAAGCTAACTCTGAGATCAACTTAAGGTTCTTGAAAAAAATCTGATTTGATCATGTGACCTTGTAGTGTATTTCGAATTTGAGTTTAATTGACTTTTTCTTATTCTCTTAATTTTGATCTTGAACTCCGCAAATGGAGATCTCTATTTATGTGTTCGTGATTGCGAATTATGGTAAAACTTTGATTGATCAATCATAGTTTTATCGTTTGAATTGAAGAGAATATGTTTGCAGATTTGCAACTTAGGTGAATTGAATTTCCTAATTCTAAACTAGCATCCATTAACATGAATTTTTTGATTGCAAATTTGTGTATCTTTTGTTAGTTAAATTTTAGGTGATCACCTACTAGTGAAAGGTAGATTTAATGTAGAAATCTCTGTAAAATCTTGGTTAACCATTCAATTGAATTCAAATGCATATTTAGTAATAAATGAAAGGTTAAATGAAATTTTGGATGGATTTTTTGGATTGATTGCTTTGCAATTTGATTCCTCCTAATTTAACTCGTGTTTTTACATACTGGATATTAGCTCCCCTCACTCATCTTGATTTGATTGAATTGCATCCAGATCTTTGACAGACGACTTGACACTTTTTGCCTATGAACCAATCTTTTTGTATTTGACTGAGCTTGACACTCTATTCAATAAGCCTAAAAAGGAACTATCCAAGTCTAAAATATAACTGCTAAAGTCCTAAAAAACTATAACATCTGATTCAACAATTACAACAATAACTACATTTTGCATGCATGTCACTACTTTGATAACTATTGAATTCCCACTATGAATTCTCTCTCGCTTGCCTTGACAACTTAAGTATTTTCACTAAACGTCAATTAAAGATCTATTTTAGTCATTTTTCAATTACTTCAACAACTTTAGCATAGTCACTAAGTATTCATTTTAGCACAATGGACTACATGTATTCTTCTTCCGCTAATTGCCTAAGCATTCTTAAGTATCGTTATTTTCTCCTATTTGAGCCCACATGCATCTTCTTTCATTGCAATCAACAATGAGAACTTTGTGTTGTGAGCCTAATTTTTTTTTGCGATAACACTATTTTAATAAGGCTATATTTAATTCACAAGAAATAATTTAAATGTAGAGAAAAAATTTTAGTTGATCCATTTTTTAAAAATTCTTTTAATTGCAAATATTTTATTAGAAAATAATTCATTTTTTCATGATTATTCAACTTTTGGTCAAAACTTTATTTATTTTTTAAATTATACCAAACTACCTTGAAGTTTATCAAAATGACATAAACCCCAAACATGGTTATAAATTACACTCAAGCCCATTTTTTTGACTTTGACTATATGTTGACTTTTCACCATTAAGCATTTTAAAAAAAAAAGTCACCTATTATTCATAAGGTCTATATTAAAAGAAATTACTTTTCTCAATTTAATATGATGATTTCTTCTTTATAGAACTAAATTAGCTTTTGAAAATAAAAGTGAATGATCTAATTTAACAAATATACATAAAGGGGAATATAATTTATATTTGTATTTATTTTAATCTAAAAAATAATTAATATATTATAAATGTTTATTATGTAAAAAATAATTGCAATAATTTTTTAGTTGCATTTCATTTGTTGAGCCATCTAACTCATCTGCTTGTAAACAAAGATAATGCTTTCAATTATGTTGTCTACATAATAAATAGAGTATCATAATATATATGTTGTTATGGATACCAATGGTAAAAATATCTATTTAAATGTGTATTTGTGAAGATCCCTCGTGACATGACAAATATGGAGTCAAATATCCTCCCATTGGATGGGATAAAGAAAAAATTTATATCATTATGTGCTCCAAATAATTATAAAAAATATTGTTAGTTTAAAAACACAATATGTAATATAATGATATTAGTTGAATATTTATATTTGAATTTATTAAAAAAATTACTTAATTTTATATATTCATATTGTTGCATGTTGAGAAAAATTATATAATTTTAAAATTTAATATTTCAAACAAGGCTGTGGTTCGTGATACTAAAAGAAATTCTAAATTAATCAAGGAAATTTTTTTTAAAAATCACAAAAAAAAATAATAAGTTACAAAAAATATGGAATAATTATTTTTTCTTATGAACCAATTGAGCTACAAGACATAACAAATAAAACAAAACAAGAAAATATGAGAGTACAACCTTTTTTTTTACACATAATTGACATATATGGTATATGAATTATTGTTTAGAATAAATTAAATACACATATGAATTATACTTCTCTTCATAATATTTGTCAAATTATATCACTTTCACTTTTTTTATTTAAAAGCCAACTTGGTTTTGTAAAGAAGAAAATCATAAGTCAACAATTAGTCAAAGACCAAAAATGAAGCGGAGTGTAATTTATGGCCAAATTTGAGTTTTGCTGTTATTTTGACAAACATCAAGGTAGTAGAGTGTAATTTATTCTTTTTTAATGAAGCTTACACCAGAATATAATTCATCTGTTATAAGTTAAAACAAACATCTTAAAATGAAACATAATTTTTTTCATAATAGGAATATAATGACATTGGTTGGCATTTTGAAACAACTGTAGCTAAAATTTAAAATGATGCACCTACAAACCATATCAAAAAGTAATAATAGGGCATTACTAGATTGAAGCAACACATTTCACATTATAAAGGACAAGTTGTGCTAGAGTTACAATATTAGTGAGAGAGAATATAATGAAACACCCCATGGACAAAAAGGCAAAAAATAAATGATTCTATAAAAAGAAAAAAGAAAGAATTTGAAACATGTTTGAGAGGAGATGAAGATGAAAATATTGAAAACTTTGTTGATGAGAAAATGAGGCAAGCTACACATGATAGCCTCATATCACATCATGAATGAGAAAATAGACAATGTTGAAACAACAAACAAAAGGATGGCTAAATGTATATGAAGAAGATGAAAGCTTTTATACAAGTGATAATGGAGCTAGTAGGTCATGACTATTTGAATCATATGATGCTTATTATGTTTTGAGGTCCACAAATATAGACCTTGTGAGGAATATAAGTATGAAGTAGCCAAAAATTAGTTGTGGTTTAATGAAAACAATGAGGAAGAAGCTTGGAGAATCAATGTCGAGGTTTATATTTTATGAGTGTTGCATAATTTAATCACTGTAAATGCTTAGGTAGGTCAATGAATTAAGTGTCCTACTCCTTATGAAGTTTCAATTGTATATTTGGTATCTGTATAAGAAAATATGAATGAATAGACAAATGTTCTAAAAGATGCATGAAAATAAATAAAAGTAATAATAATGAATGATTAGGTAGATAATATAAAGCATACGCATATTATGAAATTTTTTATCTATGAATTTAATTTCTATCCACTGTCAGTGTAAGTCATCCAATTATGTGTTGGCAAATCATTAAAATAGTTAGACTTTCTAGGTAGTGGTTATGATAGTCAACACTTTTAATGATTTGACAACACATGATTGGATGACAGTGTAAAGAAACTTTACACTGACAGTGGATAGAAATTAAACTCTTTATCTATTGTAGCAATGGAACATTTTTCTTAAAATATGTTGATGCTTCAACTATTGATAGTAAAAATATAAATTATTACTTCTAGTTACTTGACAAAGTTGTAGAAGAATTAGGAAAAGAATATTTAGTTCAAGTAGTTACAGAGAATGAAAAGGCACTAAAAGCAGCTTATCGATAAAAAATTGATTGAAAAAAGATCACATCTCTATTAGTCATCATGTGCAAGTCATTGTTTAAATATTTGCTTAGATGTGGTTAATGATGAAAGATATATATATATATATATATATATATATATATCTTTCATCATTAACCACTCCGAGATTGTAAATCTATGAAAATATATATTACCGATAGAGAGATTACTTGTGCTAGTGTTACACATTTTGTTATACAATTCTTGTAGCTTAAGGCTATTTTGAAGCAAAAGTAAAATTTACAAAATATGTTCAACTCCAAAGAATTTAGGAGATCAAAATTTGCTAAACAAAAAAAGCACCAACTTTTGAAGTAAAAAAAATTGTTATGGATAGTGAATTCTACCATAAGGTTAGTGATTTATTCAAAGTATTTGAACTTGTAACAAAAGTTTTAAAATTGGTCAATGGTGATGAAAGCCAACAATGGATTTATTTATGAAGTCATGGACCAATCAAAACAATCCATCAAGCAAAATTGTAATAATCATTGGAAATATAACAACTTAATAGATTAGCATTAAAGACTAATGCATTGTGATTTACATTAAGCAGGTGTTCAGTCATGACTGCACGAAGAACTACCTCTGTTGTAGTGTGACATATGAGACATTCTGAGACGTGGAGGTACTTGCAAAAGGCACTTGGCCTAAGTAAAGTATATGACATAAGTGTTCTCAAAGTAACAAGAAGAAAAAGAACTATCTTACTTGGGGGGTTTAACAACCTTATATAAGGTTCGACGGGTTCTTGGGTGTTTATGGGCATTGGTTATATCCGTTGTGTATTTATGAGAGTTGCTTTTTTGGTACAATGACGAGGCTAAATAAAGTAAGGATCTCTTAGTGTTGTGGACGATTTTATGAGACATGGGTCAACTTGGGTTCGTTGGGCTAGGGAGCAACAACAAGTCAACATAATTAAAATATAATTTTTAGTTATAAAAATTTATACCTATGCACAATAATTAATTAACTAATTTTTTAGGTTATTTTCTTAATCTACAATTTAAAATATCGAGTTGAACATGGGGCTAACGTGTATGAAGAAACATTTGATGGAATAAGTTAAGTCATCGTTAAGTAAGAAATCTCGATTATCAAATTAAAGCTTTGAAACAAGCTAATAATGAATGTTTAGATTTTGATCTTATAAATCTAAAATTTAATTTTATATATTTACAAACATGACATATTATATCATGTTATATAGTTGATACTTTTTTGAGAAAAGAATGAGATATTTAATACATTGCTAACTCAAAAGGGTGATCTCAAATGAATCTAGGTAAGATATTATTTTTTTTATTTTTTTTATACAAGTGAAAACTATTTTAACTTTACTTTTTACATGATAAATAAATAATTTATATTTTTTGTTCATTTAAATAGTTAAATGATGGTAACATATTTAGGGCATGTGTTCCTGAGTTTCAACGTGTAACAATAAAAGTTATCAATCAAACAACTTTAGTTGTAAATAGTGAAAGACATTAAAGCACATTTAGCTATATTTATATGAAGACAAGGAATTGATTCAAATATAAAAAACTATACAAACTTGTCTTCATATTTTGCAATATGAAGTTAAAAATGAGACATGAAATGAGAAGAAGTCAAGAAGATATTGAAACTAGTTTTAACCCCATAAATCCTAACTACATATTTTAATAAGATGATCCATTGTTTCCATGGATTGAAAAAAGAGGAGGCCCATTATTGGATGATATACAAAATTCAGAGTGACAGCCAAGAATTGATTCAGATGATGAAGATATCGATGCTGATGATGATGATGCAAGTTCTAATTATGGTAATTGTTAAAATGATGATATGATTTAAGTCTACCAAGTAACAAAAATGGTAATGATAGTGATGATATAGAAGTTAAAAAAAGTTATCATGATCATGATTAAAGTTGACAAAATGATTCATATCAAATGATACCTCAATGTTGCAAAAGTCTTATTATTGATTAAAATCTTTTAGGCCATATATGGATCCTTCTTATAGTTCATTTGGTGATAGTATAATAGATAGATATTTGTTAAGTAGCAGCAGAAGGCAACAAAATGCTACTCTAGAAGATTGTACCTCTTCTAGTATTGCACAAAGTTTTAGTGACTTTAACATTGGTGAATCATCTTTGAATAGTCAAGGGTAATATCCACAATTTTATCATTATTCTTCTTTTAGGACACATGATCACATTACAAGTAGTCAAGTCCTATCATACCATCAACCCTCAATGAATTATCATGAACTTTATTATATTTGGCATCACTTTATCCTTTTTACTAGCAAATGCATCAACCATCCAATTCGTATATTCAATTTTACATTTATAAAAAAGGACCAAACTTACTTAAAAGATCATCAATCATTCAATAGCAAAGCAACCACTCAAGAACCTCAAAACCCTCCATACCAAGCTCAAAATAAAGCATGGTACAAACCCATAATTAATATGTTGAAAACTTAAGAGCATCATAAGAAACTTTGACTCACAATTCACAAATAATAAACTAAATTTCACTTAAAGAGATTTAAAAAAGAATAAAGTAAATTACTAAATTCATAATAATAACAATAAATAAAGGAAATCAAATATGTATAAATTGTACTTATGCGATAATTATTACCACATGGTAGAATAACATTGAAGATCATAATCTCCACTCTTACGTTAGTTATCACCTTGTGTACCTCCTTGTCTAAAAATATAATTAAAAAATCACCACAGGATTGTGTGAACAACATTTGACATATAGGATTTTGATGATAATCAAACAAAGATTTTCGCACCAAGAGAACAAGAACAAGATCACAAGGAGTATTCAAGACTTATAGGTTTTTACTTATCATTGTAAGAGTATTTAATTGCTTAAATCACTTAGCAAGCAATTTATTTTAATCTTACAAAACTATTTCTAAAATAAGGTTTGATAAAAAGAAAGTTATCTTTAAAATGCTTTGGAAAGAAAGATTTTTTAACTTGATCAAAAATGAGCTTTTAAGTCACTTGTAGTCGACTATAAGGTTGGCGTAGTCGACTACACAGTTGTAAAATTTCAAGTTTACAACGTTTTTTAAAAAGTCAGAACAAACTTGTAGTCGACTACACAAATCCTGTAGTCGACTACACTAGGCAAAACTTTGAAATGCCTATGTTCTTGTAATGTCCCGATGACACTTGTAATCGACTACAATGCTGAAGTAGTCGACTACAATGCTGATAAAAATACTCATCTGTTAAAATATGAGTAAACCCGAGGACACTTGTAGTCGACTACCAAAGCTATTGTAGTCGACTACAACGCTTTAAAAGTTGTTCCTTTTTAAAAGCTTATAAATTCAAGGAGACATGTAATCGACTACATAAGCTCTGTAGTCGACTACATATTATTTTGAAAATCTATATCAGATGTCCTTTACTTTTAAAAAGTGTCTGAGAGCTATTGTAGTCGACTACTTTATAAGTGTAGTCGACTACGTGCGTTTTTATAAAATAAACCCTCATGTTTTTAAAAGTCAGAAAGGCATGGTAGTCGACTACAAAGGTTGTGTAGTAGACTACACACGCTCCAAAAATTCTTCCAACGGCTAGTTTAAGCAATGATTTGATATTCACCTACTACCCAACGGAAATAATTTTATGAGAGTTATTTATAGCTCATCTAAATGAGTTTTAAAATAAGATCCAAGATCATAAATTTATTTTAAAAGAGCTTTTTCTAATCTTCAGTTGATATACTCTGTTTTCTATTTGAAAAAGCTTGCTTAGTGATTTGATCAAATACTTATCAGTTCCTCAAGTTGTATATCTGCTCTTGTGAAAGTTACAAACAACCAAAAATCATTTGATTATCTTGTATAAGTTCAAGGAGAGAAATTCCTTATTGTATTGAGGGAGGCTCTTGCACATAGAGGGTGGAGGATCCCAAACTAAGTGAAGAGTGCTCTATATTGTAAGGGTTTTTATCAAGCACCCAAGTTAGAAGCTTGAAGTATAGTTGAAATCTCGGGTGGACGATCTCGAGGACTGGACGTAGATCACAAGAAGTGATTGAACCAGTATAAATCTTGTTTGCATTCTCTCAACCCTTATTTTTTACTTATAAGCTATATTTTATCAATTTAACTAGCTTGATGTTTTTAATATTGTGAATTCTTGTCTTATATTTTCTGTATTAAAGAGCTCATTATTCTTAGTCATTATCCTTTCCAAGTACATTGATTCAATATAATTAGTATCATTGAAACAAACTTTGCGGAAGTTTTGAAAACTCAATTCACCCCCCTCTTGAGTTATTGAAGCCACTTGGTAACAGATTGATACATTTGCTGGTGATTAGAATAATGTAATTCCAGATGACAATAAGGTTCATGATAAATTATTGAAGGTTGGTGGTATGGTAGCTAGGGCTTAACTACATGTATATTGATCATGCATCTTGAAAGGATGCTGGTAAAATGATGGATAGTACCCTTGAGATGATTCACCAATTTCAAAATTACAAAAACTTTGTGCAATAATGGAAGAAGTGGAGTATTCTAGTGTAACATTTTGTTGCCTTCTATCTCTCATAAACTTGGATCCTCCTCTTTTACTATCACTAAATGAACTATCAAAATTATCTATATCTACCCTAAAAGTTGTCATATCAATAATAAGGCTCTTGCTACGCGGAGAGAATGATATCTCATGATATGAATCATTTCTTTCATCATAATCATTTTCTTCAACTTCTACATCACTACTATAATCACGATTATTGTTACTTAGTGGACTTAAATCACCATCACCTTGACTATTATCTTCTTTAGAACTTGCATCATCTCTATATGCTTTCACATCTTCATCTTCATAATCAATTCTAGGAAACCATTCTAAATTTTTGTATTTCATGCAACTGTGGGCCTTTTCTTTCTTTAATCTAGGGGGACAATTAATCATTTTATTGAAATATGTAATTAAGATTAATGAGACTAAAACTATTTTCAATATTTGCTTGACTTATTTTTATTTCATTTCTCATTTTTAATTTCATATTGTAAAATGTGAAGACAGGTTTTTATAATATTTTATACTTTAGTCTATTACTTATCTACGTATGGATATGGTGAAACATGCTCCAATTTCTTTCACAATTTGCAACTAAAGTTGTTTGATTGAGAAATTTTATTACTATATTTTTAAGCTCACATGCACCAAATATCAACAACATCATTAAGCTATTTAAACAAACAAACAATATAAATCAATTATTTATCATATAAAAAGTAAATTTAAAATTATTTTCACTTATATAAAACAAAATATCTTACCTAGATTCGCCTAAGACCAACTTTTCTGAGCTAATGATACATCAAATGTCTCACTCTTTTTTTTAAAAAAAATCATCATCTATATAACATGATATAATATGTAATGTAAATATATATATAATTAAATTATAAATTTATATGATTAAAATATAAGCATTCATTATTAACCGCGTTCAAGGCTTTAATTTGATCATTAAGATTTTTTTTCAATTTGTTGATGACTTTATTGGTTCAATCAAATGTTTCTTTATACATGTTAACCTTATGTTTTTTTGGCACAGACACTGTTTAACTCTATGTTGAAATTTTGGATTAAGAAAATAACCTAGAAAAGAGAGAGAAAAATTATTGTGCATAGGTATACATTTTTATTACAAAAAATTAAAATTTCAAATTATGTTGACTTACTTGTAAAATGTAAATCACAGTGCATGAATCTCCAACACTGGTCTATTATGTCATTATATTTTAAATGATAACGAAAATTTTGCTGAAGGGATTGTTTTGCTAGGTGTATATCATCATAAACAAAACTTAGTGTTGGTTTTTCATCATCATTGACCAATTTTAAAACTTTCACTACAAGCTCAAATACTTTAAGTAAATCACTAGCTTCATTTCATAATTTGCTACCCACAACAATTTTTCTTGCTTCAAATGTTGTTCTTTGTTTTCTTTCACAAATTTTGATCTTCTAAAATTTTCAGTTAAATATATTTTGTAAACCATGCTTTTGCTTTAAAATAGCTTGAAGTTGCAAGAATTGTATAACAAAGCAAGTAACACCAGGACGGATGATTTCTCTACCACTAATATATTTTTTCATAAGATTTATAGTCTAGATGTGATCATATATGAAAAATGTCATTCTTTGCATCATCCAATATTATTTTTACACTTTTCTTTTTCTCAATATCCTCAAAGTAAAGATCCAAATAGTAAGTTCAACAGATGACCAATAGAGATGTGTCATCTTTTTCATCAATTTTTAACCAGTTATTTTCAATGTTTTTCCATTATCTGTAACTACTTGAATTACATATTCTTCTCTCACGTCTTCCACAACTTTGTCAATTAGCAGGAAGTAATAATCTATAATTTTGCTATCAACAATAAAAGCATCAATATATTTTAAGAAAATTTCCCCTTGTTGCAGTACAAGAAAATTCATAATATTCATATGGTTTATACTATCAGTCAAACCATCACACATTATTGTTACTCTTATTTCTTTTCATGTACCTTTTAGAACATTTATCTATTTATTCATCTTTTCATATTCATATTTCAAATATAAAATTGAAACTTCATACGGAATTGGACACTTAATCCCTTGACATACTTCTATAGTTATAGTTATCAAATTATGCAACCTAGGAAAGTCAGATAAGCTTACAAGTAAACACTTATAAATTAAAAACCTTAATACTACTTCTCCAAGCTTTTACCTCATTGTTTTAATCAAATCACCACTAATTCTTGGCTACTTAATACTTTTACTCCTCAAAGCAAAAGAAGCATCTTGTGATTTAGATAATTGTAATCTACTAGCTCCACTAGCACTTGCACAAGAGCTTTCACCCATTTCATCTTCATTTTATCATCTTTCTATTTGTTGTCTCAATAATTCTATCTTCCTATATATGATGTGATATGAGGTTAGCATGTGTAGCTTGCCTCATTTTCTCATCAACAAAGTCTCAATATCGTCATCTTCATCATCTCCTATCAAACGTGCTTTGAATTCTTCTATTCTTTTTCTTTTATAATAAATGGTTTTTTCTTTTTCATTCATGAGGAATTTGATCATATGCTCTCTCACTAATGTTGTAATTCTAACATAACCCGATATTTTCCATTTATAATGTGCAATGTGCTATTTCAATCAAGTAATGACATCTCTTATTACTTTTTTGACAAAGTTTATAGGTGACATTGTTTCAATTTCAAGCTACATGTATTCCAAAATACCAATCAATGTCATCACTTGGAGTACCCTTGAGTTTTCTTATTGGAAATTGTTCTATTGGTGGCATTGTTTAAAGTTTATATTACATTTTTATTAAAATAAATAATAGCAAACTATTAGATTAGAATATATGCAATTTTATAAATATTTAAAACAAATAATGAACCCAAGGGGTTGGCCTTGTGAATAAGTAAGTGTGCTCCCTTCAAGTTCGAACCTTAGGCCAATGCTTAGGAGAATAAACTAATTCTTCTAAATGCATCAGATCAATGTAGGAGGTTTGCCTGGGAAGAGACTTATTATTATATGAAATTTTATAACAAACTATTTTAATGCCTTATTTATTATTTTACTGATTATTTATTAATTTAATAAAGATATATTACACAGTTTATTATGATTCAAGCCCATAAGGAGAGTCCAACCAAAAAGACTAGCCTATTGGATGAAAGAGCCTTATGGCTTGTACCCCATTGAGTTGCCTTCTCTAAGCAATATAGGACATAACATTGCACACATTTAAAAATTAGCGTTTGCAACGGCCTACTTTGGCTGCTTACTCTAGGTATCCACTCAGGATATCTTTCACTCTGAATCTCTTAGTACATGTAGCATTTTCTCTGGTCGCTCCTTCCTAAGTCACTCATTTACAGGTGCCCTTTCTACATCTGCCGACTTTCAATAAAAGGACTAGTTGTTATGACTCAAGCCCATGAAGAGAACCAAACCCAAATGACTAGCCTATTATATTGGAGAGTTTCATGACTTAAATATCTCATTGAGTTGTCTTTTCTAAGTAATGTGGGTCATAACACATTCACAATCAATAATTATAGTCTATCTTACTTTTACAATGTCAAACATATTAATATAAAAAATATCAACATATTAAATATATATTCCCTGATTAAAGCGCATCAAATTAGAATCAAAATATTTCTTTGAATATTTTCATGATGACTAATTACCTAAAATTATGCCTTAACTTCATATTAAAAACTAATAAATCATTAAATTCTAATTGCTAACAAATTATAAATTAAATACACTAATTATTTGTTACAATATTTTAATAGTTTAAAATTTTCATTCTGTCAGATTTTTAAAATTATCAACTCAAAACTAAGAAGTCAATCAATAATTAACTTTAATTTAATTTCTAAAATCTTGTATTTTTTTTTTATTCCAAAAATCCATATCACATTTCAAAAATTTCTCTAACATTTTATCTTCTTAATCTCTAAAAAGTTTCCCTCCCACTCCCCACTTCAAAATTATATATAAGTATCATTTATCATAATTTTTTAGGGGAGGAAGCTAGAAGGTTTAATTCAGGAGTTCCGCTTCCACGTTACTTTTCACACCTTGGGCCTTTTACCCTTCAAGTTTAATTCTTCTTCCTCATCCCTTTCTTCCTCTCTCCCTCATCCCACTATCGCCACAACCTCCAGCCATAGGCTTCAACTTCCCCAGCCCTCCAAAGCACACAAATCATCGAAAATAATTTCACACAAACACAAAAAATAAAAAAAAATAAAAAATACATCATATCAAACGTGCATGAGAAAATGAGAACCTGAGATGCTGATCTGCATGTTGGATGTTGCACATTGCTTAGATCACAATTTTGGCTTTGGGATTGGTGGACTGGTGGCCAAGCGAGAACCGCTGTGTGTGGTGGGAACAGTGGCTCGCCGGAAGACGGGAGATGGGATTTGAGATTCTTAATGCAAATTTGTTCATGTTATTTTTTTCATAAATCCGGTCTAAACGTACAAAAGTCTTATCCAATGACTAAAAAGCTATAAAAGAAATTATAAATATAGGTATATTAAGAGACAATAATTATATACCATTTTGGGCAAATTTAAAAGAAAGTTCATGATCCTAGCGACAGCAACCCATACCACAATATCATAATAGCCACCATGCCGCAACAATTACTGTTATCGCAATGCATCCACCACAACTGTAATTTTAAACTTTCTTTGAAATTAAGGTAACTAGCCAACAATTATTATACACTTTTGCACTGTGACCCAATAACCTGCTCCTACTAATGTACCCCACAAGTTTTAACTTAGCAACAAACTTCTAGTCAAGTTTGTTGGGGATTGATTGTCATTTGAGAAAGAGATGTGGTTGTCAATTTTGGTTCATACTACACACCAGGTGCACTAGAAGTTTCTCAAGCTTAAATTATAGGTATGCCACTATATTTTGGGCACTATATAGCCAAAAGCTATGGACTTTCAAGGTTGAAAGAATTTTTTACCGCATTTGCATTTCCATGACAGAAGATAGTAGCCCTCTTCTCTTTGAGCTGATCTAGCCTTTTGAATGTGACCACCACTATGGTGAGGAGAGAGAACTAAAGCAGCCACGCAAGGCCTGCAGCTCAAGCATTTGTTAATACACCGTGGAGGCCTCGACCCCAATACCAATTTCTTTTGCTTCAGACCCTTGCCATCTTTAGTTAAAGCTGGCCCTGCTGTCCAACGGAAGTAAACCAGAACATAAGTTAGACCAGAAACACATAAAGGTAAACCTAAGAGTAAAGAGATCCCATCTTGTTGACACACAAATATTTCGACATTGATGGTTTGTTTTTACCTGAATTAGAAGGAAACAATGTGAGAGAAATTATAAGAATCAGAGTCACTGAAGTTTTTAGTCCATTGGGGTATAGCTTTGGAGAATCCATGTCTATAAAAAAAATTAAAAAAAGAAGCGAAAAAACTCAGCAAAGTAGTGTAACACTGTAACCCTGGGGCTTTTGGAGGAAGAGATGGAAGGAATGGCTATCAGCAATAGTAGGGATGACAAGGGGCTCTGCTTTCGACCATTGATAGTGATATAATGCATCTCACCAATTTTTCAAGGGTCCCAATAGAAGGGATTTGTCTTTGTTGTTTATTTAAGAGCAACAGCTGCTCTGACTTCAGGTTTTCAGTGTGAATGACTGAAGTCACAGTTTTCTTTCATCTTTTGCTGGCTGAATTGACTACCCCATGTTAACTTTTGAAATTATTGAAGTACTACGCCATCTGTTTTTGTCACCATACAAGGAGTTGCTACAAGTCTTTGGTCATTTGCCTTTGGCTCTGCTTCTCAATAATACTACTATTAAACACTACAAGTTTACAACATTGTTTGCCTCTACATAACAAATGCAGGTCAAGAAACCAATTCAGATTATAGTCAATTCGATCAAGATTTGCTGTCTGAAAGGGCCAGGAAGCAGGAATCCCAATTTGTTAGGCCTTCCATTCTTCTTGTTCATATGTGTATGGTTTCATGTAGCCCATTTTACTATTGGGCAAGGCTTTCTTATCCTCCACCGGTTTAACTTTAATTGTGAAGACCTAGGTCCTCAAAATTTGAAAATATTATAAGTAATCATCATATATTTTTAAATTTGTCAATTGAGTTCTTAAACTATGATAAATGTGACAATGTATTCTTTTATTTCTTTTAACAAATTTCATTAATCATATGACGGCTAATAGCATGTTTGAAATGCTTGAAAATCCACATCAAATAAAAATTAATGGAGTAATTAAATATTTACATTTTTCATGTATGCAATATAAATTCTCTTTAAAACTATTAATTTTTTCATAAGAAAATCCTTATTGAAACATTTTTTCTATAGTTTTATAGTTTAATTAATGAATTTAAAAGTGATTGCATTATTTTTAATACTGTTAAACCCATTCCAAATGCCCATTTTAGGAACAACCTGCTCTTACGAGGCAAACCAAATTGACTGTTTCTTACAATTTTCTCCTTTCTAGACAGCAGCAATGGACTAGAGTATGCAAAAAGATCGTCTACGGAAAATCATAAAACACACACCAGTGTACACTTACATGCTATTGATATTGGGTAAATATCATACATTATACTATTGATAATTGATTGTCACACACCCGTGAACTTTACTTACAGGATAAAATTTTAAATTTCACCGAAAACACATTATGGTGTGAAATTAATGCCTGAATTTCTACAAAAAAATAAAAATAAAAAATTAATTAATGTCCGAACATAAATTAGTTCTACATCTTAAAAAACATAAAAACACCTTTGTCTTACAAAAGCAATGTCATTGTAATGGAAAAACCCACAAGAAAAGGGTGAAAGAGAGCAACTTTAATTTTTACTTTAACGGAGTATAAATAATAATTTATTTATATAAGAATATACTTATTTTTATATCTTTATAATTATTTTTAAATTTATGCAGTATTACATAAAATCATGTTATTATAAATATATTTAATAAAATGATTTTTAGATGATAAAATTATCACTAGCATTATTCTAATTTAAAGTGATTCTAAGCTACTTCAAAATAATTCTATCCTCAAGTAAATAGTGCATTAAAAAACATTATTATTATTCTAATATATATTTGTTTTTCAATATAAAAATATACTGTGCACTTGGAACCGTCAAATTATAATTCAAATGGTACTTTATTTGAAGTTGGATGTAAAGGAGTAAAAAGGAGTTAAATTCGTTGTCGTAGCTGTTTATTTTCATAAATTATGTGAGTTTAGTTTAAAAATTAGTGATTTATAAAAATAAATTTTGTATGGATTCGCTTAATTAGCAAATTAAACAAGTTAATGTACATAATTTTTTTTTTAAAGTTTCAATTTATTTATATTTAAAAAATAATTCAATTTTAAAATTTAAAAGTTAATTAAATATTTATTTCTCAAATAAAAGTATAAAATGTACATACTATATAGGTTAGTAATGGCACAATCTACATACAAACACATTCGTCAAATTGCATAAATTTATGTTATATATTTATTTGAATTCTTCATTAACCCTTTAAATAAGATTAAAGTATTCAATATTATATCTATATAATATAATATTTGATTTGAGATTATTAAACTTAAAATTTTTATTAAATTTAAATTTATTTCAAAATTTACAAGTAAAATAAAAAGTTTCGCGAGCTTGTGAGTTGATGTAAGGTAAGTTAAGGTGGCTAATTTGCAACCTGTTTAAATGTGAACAATTTTGGTCCAAAATGTTTAACTTTCAGCTGATCACAGAAGGGTCTAAAAGAGTCGGCTCGGCCCGGTCCGGTCCATTTGACAATCTTAATTGGATGACAAACTGTACATCCATGGCAGAGAAGTGTAATATTGCCGTCAAAACGAGTTAAATTTGTCGGACTAGTTGGTTTATTTGTATAAATTATAGGAGTCGAATTTCAAAATTAATGATCTATAAAAACGTAGATAATTTTGAATAGGCTCGTTTAACCTGCGATTTAAACAGGCAACCCATAAGGCCAGCAGGCTACCGTATAATTTTATTTTATTTTTTTTAAGTTTCAATTTGTTTGTATAAAAAAATTAATTAAATATATTTTTCTTAAATAAAAGTACAAAATGTATATACTATATAAGCTAATAGTGACACAACTCACACACAAACACATTTGTCAAACTGTATAAGTTTATATTATTTATTTGTTAAATTCTCTCTTAACTCTTTAAATGAGATTAAAATATTTAATATTATATCTAAATAATATAATATTTGATTTAAATTTAAATTTATTTTAAAATTTACAAATTAAAAAAAATTCACAAGTTAATCCATTAAAACTAACGAATTAATGCAAAGCCATTCAAATTACTATTAATTTACAACTTATTTATATAAGAACAATTTTATTTTTTTTTGAGGGATAAATAACAACAATTTTAACTATTCGTTTCACCGCGACCCCTACCGGATGAGAATAACAGCCCTAATATTCAATGAGGATTGAGGAAGGTGGACAGATTCCACTGACTTTAGAAGGACAAGTGGTGTCCTTTCAGTGTTTCCATGTGCACCACTCGTGTCAATATTGCGGAAACCTAGAGAAGCCATTCGCCGCAAAATCTGCTGAATCATGCTCATATTTTTTTAAAATCATAATTTATAACTACTCAATTTTATATAATTTAATAACCATAATGTATGATAACCAAAAATATCGATGATAAAAAAAATTACAATGTTATTAATATGTATAGAAATTTTAATATGACTCAAATGTAGATTTAACAATATTTAATAATAAAGTAAATAGTGTGAATTCTTTTTTTATGAAAAAACCAAGGTATATTAGAATAAGTCAAAATATATATTACTCATACACTCACCGGTGAAAAACAAAAATACACACTTTTATTCAATTTACCAGCAGATTTCCAATACCGCTTATGCAAGGGAGTGTAGTTTTGAAAATAGTCAAATTAAACGTGACATTTACTCTTTGGATTAGGCATATAAGGTATAAAGTTCGTGAAACCTTCTCACTAATCAAGTTTGTTCATAACTATAACAAACTACAATCCTCTGTCTTTCTTTTTTTTTTTTTTAAGAAAGAAAAGCACTGCTCAACCTGAAAAGATGTTTCAACCACACGGCAAAAGCAAACTTATTTCATTGGGTAAGGCAGTAGTAGTTGCGGTTTGGGACCAGAAAAGTCCATTGTGTGTGCAAAAGTCCATTGTGTGTGGAACAGATTCCGCGTTTTGCTTACTGTTGGCTTTTTTGAGTAGGACAAATGGTCACTCAGGGTGAAATGACCATGAGCAGTAGCAGCAGGCAGATAATTTTAGATTAATTATGAAAAAAATAATATATTAAAAATAAATTATATGTATAATTAATTTTTAAAATATTAATTTATAACTAATTTTAAAATAAGAAATTTTGTTTAAATTATATAAAAAAATTATTTTTATATATTAATTTATTAAAAAATTTATTTAATTAAATATAAAATAATATTTAATTTTTATAATCATAAAATAATTATAATAAATTATAAATAAAATAGTCATAAAATTTTAAGAAAAAATTATTTTTAATATAAAAAATTAATTAATAATTTTAATTTAACAATTTAAACATATTGTTAAAAAGTAAAAATAATTTTTATAATTAAAAAATTTATTTTTTTAAATAACTAAGATAAACTAAACCAATCATGCCGGAACTTTATACAAAATATCCGTTTTTCGATCAGACAGATATTCTCACAAGAAGTATCACTTGCATATCTTGCTATTATGGATCTTACATGAAAGAAAGCTGACGACATAATACTAGTATTTTTGTCTGGTATTTGCTCTCCTTGCACAAGCATCTTCTTCCTCTGTGATTCATACACTCGGGTCTTTCATCTTTGTGAAGGATGAAGCAAATGAAGACCATTTTAACGTTCATTCCTCTTAACATCTGAGTATGGGCAGGCAGTCCATTTTAACCCACTACTCCCACTGCACTCCCCAAGTCCCAACATCTTAGCATCCATGGATGACACCATGAACATGGATGGCCATGGATGGGGCAATGATGCTTATCATAATAGAAAAAGTAGCACCGAGGTGGGGTAGGCGGTCATGACAGCTTTCCTTTAATGCAGCGTTAAATTTTGAAAACGATATTTTTTTCAATTAAAGAAATAAGACCTTTTTTGGAACTTCTGTGGAAGTAGTCAACCAAAAAAACCTCATCAGCAGAATACCAGATGAATTTCTTTCATAGCACAGGCTCATAGAAAACCCAGTAATTTGGTTGGTAGGTTTAATCTAAAACGAATTTTCCGCCACCTCTTGCTCTTATTTGTTAGATGGTTCCACTTATTTTATATGCAACTATGCAGAAAACCAGCTGCCTTCTTTGCTATCTAAATCCACTACCATATATGTGTGCATCATTATCATTAACAAAACACAGGAGGAAAAATAATAACAATAGGGGCAAGTATAATAAAAGCTATAAATTCCATTATTATTATAGAATAAAGAAAGTAGCAATTCATAAGCAAGAGAAGCCTGCATCAACAAGGACTTGATTTAAAAGAAAAAACAACCCGAAACATTGGTTGTTGTGGCAAGACCAAGTGAAGGCACTGCCACCACCAAAGCCCTTGAATATGAGACACCTAGCCATAAAATTGCCCAATACAACCACACTGATAAGTGATAAGACAGACCAAGGGAAAACAAGCTAAACCCTCATACAGACTTCGGGCACTCTCGATTGGTAAAAACTAAACTGACAAGACTTCAAAAGAAATGAACTAAAGCTTAAGTCTGGGCACCATCATATTAATGAGCGACAGAAGCTAAAACACTCTAGTGTAGATCATCCAGCAATACAAAATAAGACCTAACATATACAATGCACTATCTAGCAGTGGAAACCATCAACCAGGACTTAGTAACTGTATTCTCAGGGAACCATGGCATAAAAGACGTGGCCTCCAGTTAGCCAAGGCCAAAAGGGTTGTAACAAGCATTTCCAATGCTTGCAAAAAAAGGGGTCAAGAAGGGATCTGCCAAAGTTCCCCGGAAAACAACCAAGTCAACGAACCGTCACCCAATCCACCCTTGATAGGCATATCCGCCCAAAAAGCATGCTGAATGTCATCATCACCTGTGAGTTCATTATTACAAGCTTCATACATGTAGTCTGTGTATACTGAATTTCCAGATCCAGTTCATTAACTTCAATTCTACCTCCTTCCCTGATCTAGCAAGTGTATCTGTTTTGATAGTGATTAAGCCAGAATATCACATCTCCACAAGTTCTCCACTAGCAACTCAACTGCGCTGCTGCCAATTGAATTGCAGTTTTGAAGATTCAACCCTACCAAGGTCTGGCCCAATTTTGTCAGGAAAGGCATACTCTTGTTTGATACACCAGAACAGCTTGACAAGGAAAGAACTTGCAAACTAAGCTGCCTGGCACTAGAAAGAGCAGCTATACCAGCATCAGTGATTGCACACTTTGACACATCTAGATCATTAAGCAGCAGGCAGTTATCTGCAATTGCAACCAGGCTTGCATCGGTAATCTTCCTGCATCCATCAAGATTTAGTAATTCAAGGGTTCCACCATGTAGCCTGGCCAAGGCTGAAACTATGTTATCTGTCAAATTCCAGCAGCCAGTAAGGTTCACCTTGACAAGTCCTGCCTCACAATTCTCCAAAAGAGGGAGAAGGCCAGCATCTGTTACACCATAAAGTCCAGTCAGATCAACATGCTGAAGTTGGGGACACAATTTCCCAACCATAGTCAGGCTAGTACTACCAAAACCAGGGCAGTCTTGAATGGATAAAGATCGAAGAGACTCGCAAGGAGAAAGCATAGACACTTCCACATCAATATCTTTAACTCCCATGCACTTCACAAGGGTGAGAGACTTCAATGTCGTTTCAAAGTTTGAAAGGGCACCAATAATCCCAAACTGGGTGACCCTGTTACACTCCTCCAACTGCAAGCTCTCAAGAGATCCTGCAGCTTTGGCAAATGCTACCAGTCCACTGTCAGATACAAAGCAGCACTTGCGAAGGAACATCTGCTTCAGGTTGGTGCATCCTTTACCCATGGCTTCAAGGCTTGCATCAGTTACCCCTCTGCAGGAAGTAACTGTAAGTGACATCAGTTTCTGCAGACCTTGAGCAACACCCATGACCCAAAATCCCCTTTCACTGACATTTTGGAGACCGCAGAGAACCAAATTTATAATTGCCTTTCCATAATGGCCAATAACAGCCAGAGAAAAATCTGTAATGTTCAAAGCCTGAAGCTTTACCCTTGACAGGTTGGAAGCTGATGATAACAGACTTGATACTCCATGATCCCCAACAAGAGGGCAATCCTTGATAGAGACGCACTGTAACTTGGGGCAAAACTTTCCAATAGCTTGCAAGCCCTCGTTTCCAATCTTTGGACATGATTCAACATTTAAGGTGGTCAAATTGGGGCAACCCTGAGCTATTGCAATTAAGCTGTTGTTGCTAATTGAGGAAGACTGGCATAGGTCAAGCTTCTCCAACATATGACATCCTTTTGCTATATCAGACAGACCCTCATCCCCAATGGACGATACATTCCATAAAGAAAGTGATCTGAGAGAAGGGCAACCATGAGCAACGGCTGAGAGGCCAAGGTTTGTGACACCACAAACAGAGTTGCTTCCTCTGATAGACAGTTTCCCCAGTCCCCCACGGGCACTAGTTCCAACTGCAATTGCAGCAAGCCTTACATCAGTTGCTTTCTTCCCTTCCAAACACCTTGTAAGGTAGCCATCACCTTCAATATCTTGATCCTCATCCGCCGGGGTGATTTCAACATCAGAGGAAGCAGACCTCTCAGTAACCTTATCAGACTTGCAAATTTCAGCTCTGCAGATACTGCTCATAAGCATAAGCCACCGCTTAGATACACAGGCACACGAGCTCCTCTCTTTGCCACTAGGGATCCGTCTGAATATCTCAAAGAGGCATTCATCAGGAAGGACTTCGATGTTAGGCTTTTGATCTTGCTCACGCTGAAGAATTTCAAGGATAAACGGGGCACTGATGCGAGCTCGCTTATTAGGAGAGTAGTACACATCCACATTGGAACCAATAGTATACAAGCGACCCAAATCAATGGGATTTGGGCAAAAAGAACCCCCAGAATAGAGTTCATCATCACCTAAAAAACCCATGCACAAAATTTAAATCAGCCATAAGAAGGTGTTACAATACCATTTTCCAGAACCAAAAAACATTATTTATCTCATATATACAAAGATTTAACCTTTCAGCAGAATATGACTTGCACATGTATTTAGCTTTACAGTATTTTCCACCAAAGAATAAGAGAAAAGAAATCCGTGTTCTCAGTTACAAAGACAGTACTATTAGTAGATCCAAAACTCTTTTCACGGAGTCTTATTGCAACAAGGAGCTCCAGGAATTTCCATATGTATGCAACTAAACACAGATATTAGTCTTTCTGATCCTAACACGTTGTAACCAAAAGAAAATAGGCACTCGCCTCTGTTACCAGCGGAAAGCGGTTTCTAAGTATATATCACAAAACAAAATACATTAAAAAAATGCAATTTTTTTCTTCAGTTTCTTGTATTTTTCTCTTCATCAAAATCACAAACTTCAAAATTTTACAAGTCTTCAATCAGCACTAAACCAATCATAGTATTGAAACAGAGCAACATGCATCACAAACCAACAGTGAACCATGAAGAACCAACCATTCACCAAAACATGCCAACAAAGACGATTCAAAAGAAACCAAAAACAAAAACTCAGAAAGCATACCACTGTAATTGAGAAGGGTAGGCATGAGCACAGCAGATGAGTCCACAAGCACAAGAATAAGAGCGGCAGTATTTGAAACCCCTCACAATCACAAAGGGCAAACAGAAGAGCAACTGCAACAAAAATAGCCAAGAAAAACGAAGAGAAGCAGATGAAAGGGTGCAGGGTCAAGAGCATTTGAAAGCAGAAACCCCACAGAGCAGGGCAAAAAAAAAAGGAAATGAGAAAGGAAGAAGCTTTGGGGAAGCCAAGTAATGGTTTTGGGGTGGGGAGAATGTATGTTATAATAATATGTGTCGTGAAGGAAGTTTTATATTGGAAAAGTAAGAAATATAGGTGTCGTCCACAGACCAAAGGAGGTGCATTGCTACACATTGCAAAGTGCAATGAATCCTCCTTCAAAACCGGGTGTTCCCCACATACACAGTCCCTCTCTCTCTCTCTTAGTCCAACCAAACCAACCACCTCAGCATTTGTAATACCAATTCCACGAACCCAATAGGCCAATTCTAGGAACAAGTTTTCCTCCTCCTTCTTTTTCTCTCTCTTCTTTCATTTTGTGTTTTAATTATTTATCCTTTAACTGTTTTTTTTCTTTTCTAGTTTTTTCTTAAATTACCTATTAGGGAGCTCCCATTGGTGTATTTAGAACTGATACATGATCAAGATACCATGGATCGTATATTACTATATTATTATTAGGATGCCCTAAAGTTCAATAAATTTTTGTGTATATTTTTCTCATAAAATAAAATAAATTTTCCCCATAGCTAGCTGCAGCTGGCACCTTATATATTTTATTTTTCCTTTTTGTGGGTGCAAGGTAAAGTACCTAGTATCTATTATCTAGTATTCCAACATCAACACAGACATTTTTTGGTTTTATCTTAGCGGTTTTAATGTTTGGCTGAAAAAGAGGTTTTTTTGACGTGTGGCAAGAGCTTACAATTAGTTATGAAATATTTTAAAAACTAAAAATTAATACTAAATTTTAGTGTTAGAATTTTTAATGAAAAAAATTAAACACTAAATTCGTATGTTTAATAATTTTATTTTAAGTGATAATATATATATCAACTTTTTTATTTAAAAATAAATATTGTAATACTAAAAGAAAGTATTATTATTTAGCAACTTAAATTAAGAAAATATTGATTATTAAATGTATTAAGTGACCCTTCAAATAGTGAATATCTTTAGTATATTTTATTTAATTATAATTTCGGTAGACAATAAATAAATATTGCTAAATTATTTTTAGAACTAAATTCTTTTAACAATGAATTAAGTTTTTAATCGGGCCCAAAGTGCAAGGGTAAACAATTTTCATTGATATCATATCTTAATAGGGTTAGCTATGAGACGGTTTGTTTTGTTAATAGCTAAATAAGTGAATTTTTTTGACTCATTCGTTAATGAGTTATGCTTGACCTTGTACATGTCTCATTAGTTGATGAGCCGACTTAATTATATATATATAGTAATTTTTTAAGAATAATAATAATACTTTAAATTCATATATGTTAGCATTTAATTTTATTTTTAGTCTGATTAAATTATTTTTTTAACTAAATATATGTTAGAATTTTTTTATTAAATTACAAATTCAAGCCTAAGAGACTTAATTAATGTGAGGCTTAATATTGGCTCATTAAACTCAAGGAACTCGTGAGTTTAAAGTGGGCCGAACTTAAACTCAAAAAATAAATTCAAATTTTTATTAAGTCGAGACTAAGCCAAGTATAACTCAACTCAACTCGACTCATTTCTAGTCATACTTAACTAGGAATTACTCTTGTACCTTTTTTTTAAGAATATCGATACCTAATGTAAGTTGTCAAGTATTTATTAGTTTTTATTTATATTTAAAATAAAATAAAATAGAGCAACTAAAATATATTAACCAATGTATAAATCCTAAAGTTTAGCAAATAAGTTACAAAATAAGTCCTAAAGTTTTGTAAATAACCATTAAATCAAATCAAGTTACAAATTAATTAAAAAAACTATAAAATATAATACATAAAAAATTAGCATATGGCTACACAATCATAATAAAACAGAGAATAATTATATATCCTCCTACCATTATTCTAATTATTTAAAATAAAAAATATTAAATAAAAAAATAAAAGCATGTAATATATTAGAAACTCAAAAGTTGTGTTTGGAATCAATTAAAAATGAATTTGATTTGATTTAAAAACCAAATTTTATATTTGAAATTCATTATAAAAATTAGATTTGAATTAATTTAAAAATCAATTTTTATGTTTGGAACTTATTAAAAATGGAATTAATTTGATTATTTTACTTTTTTAACCTTATATAATTATGAATGATATTGTTAGGTTAGTGAGGTAAAATCAAAAAGTTAATAAAGGTAAAATAGTCAATATAAATAACTAAATTTAAAATCTCAAATTCACTCAAAGCCAACTAATTTTGATTAGATTTCTAAATATACAACTTAAATCAAAATGATTTCCAAATCAAATTAATTCTTATTTTTTAACATTTCAAACACAAAATTTGATTCGCAAATCAAATCAAATTCCATTTTTTAACATTCTAAACGCACTCAAAAAAGATTTAATATATTGGAAACCCTAAAAGCATCTAATATCCTGAAAACCTAATACTTTCTTCTTTAAGTAATTAAGAAGATTAATAGGTTAATTCATTAGGGGAATATAGAATTATTTGAAAACAAAATTCATACTTTCAATGTAAGCTTTACAATCTTGATAAAAAAATTTATATGTAAACTTTTAAAAATAGGGTACTGTTGACCAATGCCCTTAGACCACTATTTAAGAAGCATTTAATACCCGTTAATAAATTATCCTTTACTTAATGAAAAAGGTATTAATATTTTTTGGATTCTCAAGATATTAAATTTTCTACTTATGCATTTAATCCTTTTTATTTTTTATTTTCTACCTATTAATAAATACATGTATTTACACAAATTCTCATGTATAAACTAGGACATAATCTCTTATTCTACACTATCATAATAAAAAAATTTCATACTTTCAATTTAAGTTATATAATCATTATGAAAACTTAATATGCAAAAAAAAATTTAAAAATCATGCAGGGAACTAATACATAATTGTCTAACCCTTTAAGTCCTACCCATTTAATAAATATATGCATTTGTACAAATTATCATGTCTGACCCCTTAACTTCTACCCATTTTTATTAATGTATTTGCACAAATTCTCATTCCTGAACGTGGATATGGTCTCTTATGTTTTATAATCATAATTTTAAAAAAATACTTACTTTCAATTTAAGCTATACAATCATGATAACAAAAATTAATATGTCAAATCTTTTGAAAAAATCGTGCATGGACTTATACATATTTGTTTGCCCCTTTATGTCATACATATCTATTTATAAATACATGTATTTGCACAAATTATCATATATAAATTTGCACATAATCTCTTAGATATACAATCATAATTTAAAATTTAAAAAAATCATATTTTCAATTTAAGCTATACCATTATGATAAAAAAAATTTATATACAAAAAATTAAAAAATTCTCCAAAATCAAATGCTCTAATATATTTTCAAACAATTTCATTTTATTACTTAAGCTTCTCACATTAAAATTTATTATTCAATTTATAAAATATTAACTAAAATAATAAAAATACAAACATTTGTGCAACAGACATAGGCTAAACGTGTACTTTCATTTATAATCTCATTAATTAATGAAAGAATAGTTTAATATTTTTAAAAATTTAATTTTGATTCATTATTGCCGTAAAACTTGTTTAAACTAATATTCAATAATGTGTTACTACATTAATAAAATGAATTTGACTATAATAAAAACTAATTGAAAACTTACTCTTTTAATAATGTATTAATACATAATTTGATGATAGTGTAAAAAACTTTATACTAACAATAAATTAAAATTAAAATTCTAATTCTAAAAGGTTGGACCAGTTATAGATATTTATTATATTTGGAATGGGTAGTATATTTTTTTTAATCAAAACAGTGAGATAGATTATACCAAAAAATTAATGAGATAAAATGATAAAAACTGTGCTCAAATTAATTTAAATCTCATCCCATCACATTATTAAAATAATAAATAAATAAATTTGTTAATGAGCTTGTAGCTCAATTAACACTGAATTTAATATTTAATATTTGAATGTGATAATAATGTTAGAAGTTTAATTCTCCAATCACATATTCTCCTCTCTTACTCAATTACTTACACCTCCAATATATAAAACAAAGTATTTGAAACATAATATACTAGCAATATTTCTTATACTTCTGGTTGGAAAAATAAAACAGTAAAATTTTCCCTGTTTTAATCCTTGTATGAAAATGTTTCATACTCAAACCCTGATTTTTCTGAAAATTTGTTATTAAAAATATTTTCTTTTGGTGCTATTAAAAAGACATTTGAATTCAGTGTGCTGAGAACTTTTTTCTTTATTTGATTTAAGATTTGACAATATGGATTGTCCAACAACAATATTTGACCTTAAAAAAAATTGTTCTATGTAAATAATGAAATTGTAAATGGCAGCTAGATATTTGAAAGAAATATATTTTAAAAGAAAAGACCAAAACGGCAAGCGCAATTACAACTTGCAAGTGCATCCATTTGAATCTGATTCAATGTATTATTATGTATGTAGTCGTTTCCCCAAAAAGGGAAAAAGACATATACAGCCGTCTCGGTACTGACGGAATATGGTTAGGCTAAAGCCGCTTGTTTTCCGAATTTAGATTATTAGACGACTTTTTCGAACAAGCATGTTTGGTTTGAATTTTAAAAATTTTCAAATCATAATTTGAGCAATTTGAAATTTTAAAAAGTAAACTAAATACACGCTAAGTCTCTAACACTCTATTTTAGAAAATAAAAGTACGAATGATAATTAATAATAAAAACGTGAATAATTTATATAAATATAAATATATGTATAATAAATTATGTGTATATGAAAATGTATTTTCTTTTTTTATTCAAATTTATCATTTCACATTTTATTATCTTAAATACATTTTTTACTTTAGAATATTCAAATCTTTTAAGGGTGTCTAATAATTAAAATAGTTTAAGTCTTACATCTCAATTGTAATAAAAAAAAGGAAAAAATATAATTTTTGTCACTTTACTTTACTTAAGGTTTTATTTTTGTCCCATGATTATATTTTGTTTTATTTTTGTTCCAAAACTTACCAAACTTGTCCTAATTGCTAACACCATTAGGAATATTAACAAAATTTGTTAACATGACTGTTAGAATAATTTTCTATTATGAGTTACCACTAATTGATATTATTTTATATTTTAATAAAACGAGTTAATGATCAATTCATATGAGAGATAATATAAGGTTTCAAGTTGGTAATCAATTGTCTTGGATCTCTTTCACCTTGTTGGGCCATGTGGCAGACGATTATTAGTGTAGGCCTAACCCTGCAAGCCCGTGATGGGAGAGCTTGGCTAGGGTTGAAACATCACATTATAAATAGGCTTGGTCCCCTCTCATATATGATATCATCGTGAGCTTTACCCATTGAGAGTCGCATTAAGAATAGACAAGGAGAGGAAGACTTAACCCCTTGTAGATGTTGGAACCAAAGACATATTCAAGTAATTGATAATGAAACCAAAATTGTTCAATGAAATTGAACTCCTCAAAAGTTTTGAAAATAACAATAATATTAAATCAAACTGAACAAATAAGTTTTAAATGAACTTATAATATTACATTCTAAAAAGAAATAGTCCTAGTTGTAATTATTGAATAATGTGTTTTTGGACTAAAAACAAAGTTTTGTAAAGACAAAATATTTGTATTACTGCATGCGTCCAATATTAAATATTTTTTATTCTATTATATTGGATCATATATTGTTTTGTCTCTGTTGATCTTTTATTCAAAGCTTCTGTCCAAAGAAATTCAAAAACAAGCAAAACAAAGTGCATTTATTGTTGATATGATCTCTGACAAAGTACGCACATTTCAAAATTAACTTTATACGTTGGAGCTATCACTCTTAACAACTACAAGGACCAGTAAATGAGGAACTTTCTTCGTATTTAGAAGAGTCAAAACTAAGATATCAAATTCCTCGCAAGTGTTAATAACCAAACCTACTTTTAAGAAGGCGATCAATATGTTATCAGTTTGGTGCATTTAATGCTACTCAGAACAATAATAAATATTGTCGTTGGACGAAAGAGTTTATGAAGATTGTTTAAAGATCAAATGCCTATAAATACCAAAGTCTTCAGAGATTCAAATGTAGAAAAATAAAGAAAAATATCAAGAGAACAAGAGAAAACATTCAAAGATTCAATATGTGTCATATTCTTTCATTCTCATTCTTGTATAAAGTTGATCCTTGAACCTATTGTTCATCTTCACTGTTAGTACGTAAGTTATTCTCAAGTGTATCAAAACACTCATTATTTTACTTTCATTGTTAATAATCTTGAAAAGGCTTTTGTATAAAAGAATATTTGTTGTTGAGCCTGAAGAGGCTTGTTTGTAAAAGAATACTTAGTTGTAAGCCTGAAGAGGCGAAGTGAATAATACTTGTAAACTGAGAATGTTTAGTTGAAAATCCTTCAAGTAGAAGGTTTTCAACTAACACTTGGGGATTGCCACTATTGTTCTTAACAAATATTTTCAGAAAAACATAAGCCTTTAACTTACTTCCAAAGATTTGTAGTAAAACTCTCTTTGCGTCCAACAGACTGTAAATAGTTTACGTTTCGTCCATTCTCTTCTGCAATCTTGAGAAGCTTTTATTCTGAGAACCGTTTTATGAAAAGTTTTCCAAAAATATTAAGAAACATAATTCAACGCCCTTCTTGTGTTTTATCTATTTATTTTAGCGGATTCATCGGTAAGCCTAATGGCTAACAAAGGTACGTTTTCTACCTTGCTAATTAAGACGTTCTAAATTCATATATGGCTTTTAGTTCAATCTTACATGTGGTATCAAAGCCATCATATATGAATTTAGGACCCAATTGCGTGATCATCTTCTTTAAACCTAATTTTATCCATGAAACCCGAATTTTTCCTTTATGATTTCATATTGATAATGTTCTTAATTCAATTTGGGACCTTGGGGCTTTTGGAGTACTTATCAATATGAATCTTTTGATATATAATATGCATGAATATAAGATTTGTAGAAGGATAGTTTGACTTTTGAAATTTTAGATTCAAAATTTAGAATTTGAATGCAAAAATTTAAATTGGGCAATTTTATACGTATGATGATGCATGATTTCTTGATATGTCATATTTAACCTCAAACTTATGATTGAAATCATTTAATTGCATAATAAATCAGGTTTTGGGATTGAATTTAACAAAATTTAGATTAGGGTTCTAACAAATCCAAAAGAGGGGTATTTTCCAAAATTTAATCTTGATTCCTTGTCCTCTTGTAAAATTGATGGATGGATAATGTTATAAAATCATCAAGGAGGAAAACCCCCTATATTTTTTGGGCAAATAATGGTCAAATATCATGGATTTCTGTTGGTCAACGAACACATGCTCCTTCACGTTGGCCTTCCATGGTTGGACCCGTTTCTTAGCGGGTTGACCTGCCAGAGGAAGAAGAAAGGAAAATAAAAAAGTTTAGTTGATTTTTTAATGGAAGCTAGGGGTCGAACATGTTCCCCTAGCATTGAGTTCCTCCATGCCAGGCACTGATGGTGTCATTTTGCCCCTTTTTCCTTTTGATATAGTTTAGCAAGAAAAGTTGCTGAGAAAGCTTTTAAAAGGGAAAATATCATTTGTGGTACACCTATGTGTCAAACTTGGGTCATGGGGATTAGTGGCCAGCCAATGAACCTGTACACTAATTATACCTTAGCGTTGAATTATGCTTCTTGTTAATTAATAAACATAAATATCGATTGCACAATTTGCTTTTTTAAAGTATTATTTATTTGATATATTTTATTATTTTTCCTCCTATTAAATGATTAAAATATTTGTTAGAAAACTAATATATGATGCTATGAATCCAACGATATTATGTACTCTCCCTAGTTAGCATCATGGAATTTATACTCTCAACTTTTGATTGTATGTTCAAACTTGCATAATTAAGTATTTTTCCTTTTATTTAAATTTTTGGAAAATTGTAACTTGGGACAAAATGCAATATGTGATAGTTTGATCAGCTAAAATTCATAAATATGAAACTCCCAGTTTAGTGCTGATACTTGGTATACCTTAATGGTACATTGTTGTAATTAGGGCAATTGAGGATTCTGTTTATGAGTTCTATGAGTTGTTATGAGTAAATATTCACCAAAGTGATTTTATTTATAACAACTTACAGGATTTGTTTTCAGAATAGTTCTTAATTATTGTATACAATCGGCTACCCAAAGGGGGTTATTATATATTTTAATTTGGAATGACATGAGAGCATCTGCGGATTGGGGAGTATTTTGGTCTAAGAAGTTTATCTGCTCAAAGGAGATGACTTTCGAAGCTAGGGTATTTTCGCAAGGCTTTCATGCATTTACGAATACCTTTCATATTCTACATACTCTGCCCAAAAGGAAGGCGTAGTGTAGTGATTGTTGGGGATTCCGGGGTGTAGTTCATAATGTTAAAAGCTCTTGATTATTGTCCTGTATTTTATGACAATTTGTATTCTATTCTTGGTTATAGTTACTTTTAGTTTGAACTTCAACACTACCATTTTGTTGAGAAATTAATTGGCTAAAAAAACTTCAAAAGTTGACATAAATACTTAGAATTTGCTTATGGTTGGTTGGTCTTTACCTAGCTCTACATATAAATGAGTCGACGGTTCGACTAAGTTGAGAATTTGGATACGGTAGTTGATGTTCTAATGGTTGCTACACCCATTGAGAAAGAAGAGCTATAAATCACATAAGCCTAGGTGGAGTGGTAAGGAGTAACTCCTTGTAAAATGGGTTCGTGCCCACCCAGTGTTTGGAGCATTGACAGACACACAATTTGGTGAAAAGCAGTAACACGTTGGTTGCAACGTGGCTCTTGGTGGGCTTAAGCTTAGTGAAATGTGTTTTTTGTAAGACCGTCATATATTCGAAAAGGCTTCTGCTTGAGGGGGAGTGTACTCGTATAAGGACTCACACTTGAGAGAGAGAATATTAGGAATTCAAGTGTGAGTAAAGATGTCATACATTGTTAAGGGATGTAATAAGTGAAAAGATCCAAAGGCGTAATCTGTTAAGGTTTTTGGGTTAAGATGGTGTCATAACCCGCTGTTGTGGTTCCTTGCTAAGCTTATAAAAGGCTATCTTTCAATCTTGTTGGCTCCCCACAACCTAACGTTTAAGAATTCATAAGATCATAAAGACTTTTATGCAAAGTGAGAGAGAATCTAAGCTAAGACTTGGGAATGATCACGAGATCGAAGTTGAAATTGTTGGAGTATTGAAATTAGTTTTAGAAACTTCACTTTGATTAATTTGGGAAAAGTCTTATATACACCTTTTTTAGAGAAACTTGTTTTTTTTTTTGGTTTTAGATAAGCTTAGATGTTCATTTTCTTTTGCAATGGATAGTTGAATTTTAAGTTTGAGACGACATATATAGGTCTCGTTGACTTAATGAGTGGTTTATTGAAACTATGCTTGAGTTCTACTAATTAGTACACCTCCTCGAGTGTTGAGTGTTGGGTATCTAAAAGATCCCAAATTAGTGAGAAATCTTCAATGTTATGACATAAACATTTGGGACATATTTCAAGGGAAAGGGCAAAAAGATTGGTTAAAGATGACCTTCTTCCTTCCTTGAACTTTAGTGACATGGTGACTTGTATGGATTGCATAAGGGGAAAGTTGGCTAAGACTAAGAAGAAAGGTGCAACTTGCAATTCTAGCTTACCAGAGATTATTCACACTGACATTAGTGGTCTTTATACCCCTATTATTTGTGGTGCTAAGTATTTTATCACATTTATTGATAATTTTTCTCGGTATGACTATCTTTATTTGATAAAGGATGTCGACACCCAATTTTGTCCGGACCTTTCCTAAAAAATAAAAATATATATAGCCCATACAAATTTTTATTGTTTGACAGACATTGTTGAGCCCAAAGCCCAGTTCTCTAAAATTTAGTAAGAAATAATATATGAAAAGGAAACAAATTCGAATTGAAATATCATAATTAATCCCCCATTAATGGTGATTTGGAATATAAATAATAGATTGATTCTGATTGTGCAAATTGATCTTAATTGATTATGATTGAGCATTCATTGAGAGATTGATTATGATTGTACATAAATTATGGAGATTGATCCTAATTGATTGGAAAAGATTTAGTTTTTTTAATTGATTAAGGATTAAGGTGTTCACCTGCTTGGGTTATAAATAGCTGAGAGTAGAAAACCCTGGGAGAGGCTGGAGGCAGGAGTCGTAGCATAGAGAAGAAAGAGAAAAATATAGAGGGAGGAGCCAGGAAAAAATTGGAGAAGGGGCTGCAACACACAGAGAAAGGGTAAGGAAGCCTTAAAAAAATACATTGAAAGAGAAAAGAATGATTTAGGAGAAGAGATCTTGAATGCAAAGAACTAATCTTGATTGAAAACCTGTCACCAGGTAATATGATCTCTTTAATGTTTTCTTTTCCTTTCCTTTTGATCTTTTTTTTTCGGTGTTGTTCAAATTTAAAGTTTTAACTAAAATCATCATCCACCATCTTTCGCACTCCACTAACACACCGCTTCTCGTGAGCATAAGTTATGTTGCTTGTGATGCTACGACACCCCTTTCATCAATGCCCATTTAAGTTTTGATAGTTTTTTTAGTAGTTAGCTTTTGGCCATTTCTATATTTGACATTTTTATCTTTATTTATTTTACCCATTTGTATTTCTCTTAACATGTTTCTATAGAATATTTTTTCATTACTTCTCCATTAATGATGAATTAAGATTTTCCTACGATGGAATAATCAGAATTAGATGAAGTGGCGACAACATTTTGACTTTCCGGAGGTGAGGAGCTTCTCTTTAGTTTTGTCAGAAGCGCTGGTAGGGCTTTAGATGATCTCCAATACAAATATCTTTCACCTTAATCAACCATCACATTGACCCTTAAATCTTGCAGACGATGGAAAATTTGGGAGAAGATCGAAGAGGCGATCAATTAAACTCTTCCTAATATTCTTAAGGCATTTATATTAGATTTTGTCAAACGTGCTGACGAGGTCTAATAATCAAAAGTAAATAAAATATTTTCATAAAAAAAATTTAAGTGTGAACAAATCCAAAAAGCCTTAACTTTATGATGGTGGTAAATTAAATTTTTATTTGACAAATCATTTTGTGAAATGTCTTCCCTGAAAAGCATCTAACAAACAAATTCTAAAAATTTCCTATTTTTGAAAATCATTTTGAAATCCCTTACTCTATATTTTCCTAAAAATTTAAAATTTTAATTTACCATATGTTGTATTATATTTGTTTCATATAATAATGGCTATTTAGCTACCCATTCTCTATCTTAGTCATTTATCATTTTTTGATAATATGTCGACAAGATGGGACATGTCAAAATAAAATAAATAACATTTTTTTAAATAATAAAGGACCAATTTAACTAATTTAGCAAGATAACAATAGATTACATAGGTAACCATTCTTAGAATGGACGGTGTAGGGTGCTAACACCTTCCCTGCCCGTAATTAACCCCCGAACCTAAACTTTGAAACGCAGACCATTCATTTTTTGGTGTCCAATCGCACCGTTCCATTTTTTATGGAATAATTGGTAGGTGGTGACTCCCCAAATTTAATTTTAAAATTTTAGTTGCCTCCTCACGTCGTTGGCGCCCTTCGGGACGGTTGCGACAAAGGAAAAGTCTCAATCTCTTGAGAAATTCAAGATATTGAATACTGAAGTTGAGAAACAATTGGGAAAGGTCATCAAGGTTGTCAAATAAGATAGTGGTGGAGAATACTATGATGAACATAATGTTTCCGGGCAACATATGGGATCATTTGTTGAGTATCTACACAATTATGGGATAGTTCCCCAGTACACCATGCAAAGTACTCCTGAGCAGAACGATGTGGCTGAAAGGCGAAACCAAACACTGAAGGACATGATGAGGAGTATGATGAGCAAGACTAATTTGCCAGATTATCCTTGGGGTGAAGCTATTAAAACAACCTTGTACATCTTAAACAGAGTCCCCAGCAAATCTATTCCTAAAACATCTTTTCATCTGTGGAAGGGTAGAAAACCTAGTTTGAACATTTTCAGAGTCTAGGGTTGTATACCTGAGGTGAGGTTATACAATCCTTTTGAGAAGAAAACTGATCCCGGATATGTGAGATGTTACTTCATTGGTTACCCTAAGCATGCAAAAGGGTACAAATTTTTATAGCCCCGTACGAGGTAACAAGGTTGTAGAGTCCATGACAATCAGATTCCTTGAGTTTGATGTTGCTGATGCTGATATTAGAAAGGTTGTTATTGACGATAACCAGGGTGGACAGATTGAAGTTATCGATATCCTTTGGCCTGCAGCTGAGAGTATGACACCTGAGATATTAGTTGAGACATGATCTGATGATGGAGGAACTTCATGTTGATGAGCATCCTCTTTTTGAGCCTTTTATTGTTGTTGAGGCCCCTCAACCAGATGAACCTGCTGCACAAGGACCTTTGAGAATATCTTTAAGAGAGAAGAAACCTGCTATTCAGGATTATTATGAGACTGATTTTCTAGGAAAACATGATATTAATGTGGGACATATGATTAACCTTGTCACATACCATGAAGCAGTGACCTATTCTAAATCAAACTTGTGGAGAGAAGCCATGAAAGAAGAGATATTGTCCATGGCAAAGAATAAAATCTGGGAGTTTGTTGAACTTCCTATAGGATGGAGACTGATCAATCAATTTGAGACACTTATGTTAGCTTTGTACTATGCTTTATTAGATGTTTATTGTGCCAAATATTAGTATTTTAGATGAGTTTAATATTGTTGGGCATCATTGGGCTTTAATGCAAATTGTGAATAATTCTTGGATTTTGATGCATTTTGACATTTCCTCCTTGGTTAGGCCATAACTTGGGACTCGGTGATCCATTTGAGGTGATCTTGGTGTCTTTGGAAATCTACGATAAGGCTCTACAAGTTTCATGAAGAACTCAAGAGCTGGATCAGACTTTTAAGGGTCCAAAATAGCCCTATAATGCATAGTGGGTTTGCTGTCACTGGAATCTGGGCAGTGTGCACATATTGGACTATATAGTGGGCTATAGGCCTCCTTTTGAGCTAAAACTCGGCCATTGGAAAGATAAGACCCATATGTCCAACTTCATTGAAGACCATTTAGTCAATAGATGCCATTTTAGGTATAATTATGAAGCTACACGTTGGTTTGAATTTGGAAACATGTTCTGCCAACCTAACTTGAGGTAGGTGAAGTGTTTTTGGCATATCTGGAGTTGTAAAAGTCCAAATGGCATGAAACTAACGCCAAAACTTCAAGGAGACAATGGCCTACAACTGTCATGAAGACTTCCAAGCCAAAATACATTGTTTAAGGCATGAAAAGCAAGCTGAAAGTCGGAGTAGAGTTGCTGACTTAAAGCCACCAACCATACACCAACCCACCTACCATGCACCAACCCACAAACCTTGCATCAAGCTTCCATATTTGACAAATTTCATGTTTTTACAGCTTGTATTCAGATTATTTTCAAATACAAATTGCCTTCTAGGATTAATATAAATAGAGTTAATATCTTTGTATTATGAATGATTCAATTTGAAGTAAGTTTGAAGAAAGTTTGAGTATTTGTGAGAGTTTTCTTTCTCTTCTTCTCTATTCTCTTTAGAATTTCGTTTTTGTTCTTTATTTTATGAGTTATTCATTCCCATCCATCGAATGCTAGGCTCTTATAATCAATCCAAGGGATTAACCATCTTGATGTTTAATTTGGAGATCTTGTTTCGTTTGTTCATATTGCTTAATTGTTATTTAAGTTTCTCTTCATCCTCTTTTGATTTTTATCTAGATTGAATTGCTTAATTTGATTTAGATATTGATGTGATAATATCTTTATTATCATGTATTCAAAGAGGATCACAAAGACTAAGAAGGATTCTAAAGGAAGAATTGAGTGCTTCAAGACTAGGTTGGTGGCGAAGGGCTTTTCTCAAAGAGATGAGGTTGACTACATAGAGGCTTTCTCTCCAGTTTCATCCAAGGATTCATTTAGAATCATCATGGTCCTTATAGCACATTTTAATCTAGAGCTTCATCAAATGGATGTGAAAACATCTTTCCTCAATGGTCACTTCAGTGAGGAGGTTTACATGAAACAACCAGAGGGTTTTGAGGAAAGTGTGAGAGACATTTAGTGTGCAGGTTGAAAAGGTCCATCTATGGTTTGAAACAGGCTTATCGTCAGTAGTACCTGAAATTTGATGAAGTTATGAGCTCTTTAGGCTTTGTGGAAAACAAGGTCAATGAGTGCATATATCTGAAGATTAGTGGAAACAAATTTTTGTTTTTGGTGCTTTATGTTGATGATATCTTACTTGCTGCCAATGACTTAAGCCTGTTGTTTGACACCAAACAAATGTTATCTAATGTCTTTGACATGAAGGATCTTGGAGAGGCATAATTTGTCTTAGGTATTCAAATCAATAGGAATATAGCACATGGTTTATTAGGATTATCACATAAATCCTATATTGAGAGTGTTCTTGAGAAGCTCAGCATGAAAGATTGTAAGCCTGGGGATATTCTCGTCACTAAAGGTGACAAGATCAGTAAGAGTTAGTGCCCACATAATGAAATTGAAAGGGAGACGATGAAGAAAATTCCTTATGTAAGTGATGTAGGGAGTCTGATGTATGTCCAGGTTTGCACTAGGCCTGACTTGGCTTTTCCTACCAGTATTTGGGAGATATCTCTCCAATCCAGGCCTCAATCACTGGGTTGCTGCCAAGAAAGTAATGAGGTACTTACGGTAAACAAAGGACCACATGCTTGTATACAAGAGGGTGGATTGTAACATCCTCTCTTAAAATAAACATAAAAATATTTAAAGTCTATTTATTTGTTTGTTTCTTTATTTAATATTTATTTTTACACTGTTTATAGTTAGAAATTTTAAATTATGTGCTTTATTATAAAGAGAATGCAGAAAACTACCTAGGTTATTTTTCTGCATATTTATACATGAGAATGTATTGGTATTCTTAATCTATGAATGTGTTTTATTCAATTATATTCTTATTAGTATAATTATTTTGATTCATAGAGATTCTAGGAGAATAGAGCTCTAAAAACTATCTAGATGAACAGAGTTTCTGTTAAAATATTCAGTGTAATTCACCAAATTAAACGGTGTCTTGTTTGTAATTATAGGTTTAGGACTAGGGACATAATAGTCATTTAAGGAGGTTAGTATAATAAGACAAAAGCTAACTAAATGGTTAGAATCTAATTAGCATCTCTTTAGGATTCAATTTAATTAGTTCGAATCTAACTAGCCTAATGATTACTATGACACCTAAGCTACCTAAATGGACTAATCTTATTGGTTAAGGAATAAAAAAACAATATCCTAGTCTAAGGCTTCTTCAATAAGTTGTCTAAGACTTCTTCAACAAGTTGTATCAAATATAAAATAGAAAGAAAGAAGAAGATAGATTGTCATCCAAGAGAATGAGAAGAGAGAAAGAAGAAAAAGAAAGAAGAGAAAAAAGGAGAAAAGAGAAAGGGCGGAGGAAAAATAGAAGAAAAAAAGAAGACAAAATCAAGAAAATTAGGAAAAACCCTTGGAGTGAGCCAAAGATCCATTCAAGTTTAGAAATTAAGAAGGAAGCTTGGTTCTTAACTTCAAACTTGATCAAGTTGCTCATCTTGGAGGTAGGAGTTCAAGTTCTTCAAACTTGAGTTTTCAAATCTATTTTCATGCTTATATTTCCATGATTTAGAAGTTCTTTAGAAATCCTTTTAAGTTTTAAGCTAAGATGATCATGAGATCTTGATTGATTAGTAGAGACCTTGATGTTGATAGAAGTGGTGATAGAAGTTAGTGTTTATGAGGATTATGTCAGAATTTTTGTTATTAGCTTAGATTAGATGAAAAACTCAAAATAACTTACCATATTCATGCTTGAGTACCAATATGACAGAGGTTTTGTGAGCCATAAATGTTCGAAATGGTCTTATATGTCATCAAAGCTATAGAAAATTATCTTAGTTTTCCAACGCATCAAGGATCATCCCAATCCAAGTTCTGTAGACAGAGTTATGATCAAAATATTGTAGTAAGGTCAGTAAGTTTATCCAGCTTGCGGCTTATCAATAATTGATTTCTGTTTAGGATTACAGACACTTAATGTGTGAATTGGAAATTATACTCAACATAAAAGTTGTAGACCCTTGTCTTATCTTTCCATAGGTTTTGGAATCACTGCAATTAATGCTCTGTAGCTCAAGTTATGTCTATTTTACTGCATGAGGGTTTAGTAGGGCTGACAACAATGAAATTATTCATGAACTGCTTGAAATGTTTATGTAAAACTAGGGTTCAAGGTTAGTAAGAATGAAGAAAAGAGTTATGTAAAGACTAACTACCCTACAAGCTATACAATCACATGCTCAATTAATGATATAAAAGAAAATGTTGGAAATGATCCTCGGTAAGAGAGGTGATTCCACAAAGGTAAAACATGTGAAATGATCCTCGGAAAAGGAGGTGATCATGAGGGCAAGATAATGTTTGGATGTGATCCTCGGTAAGAAAGGTGATCCATGAGAAGTCTGACATGTGTCTTTTCATGTGATGACCAGATGGAATCCACTTCAGCTAATTGGAATGACCATTTGGATTAGGGGACACTCTATGTCAAGGAATAGCTCTAGTTACTATTTTATAGTAACTTTTTATGACCATATAAGCAGAGAAAGAAATGGGCTTTGTGACAAGAGGTTGTCGAGACCTCGTCAAATAATAAAAATTACAGGTTCACAAAATAATTTGTAGTATAGAGCATGAACCGAATCGTCTCTCAAGGATCCAAAAAGAACAAATATTTAATCAGATCAAGATAATTAAAAGGGGGGGTTTAATGATTGGAAAAGATTATACACTAGTTGAATTAAAGGAAAGTAATTAACAAATTTAAAGAAACAACCAATCCAAGGAAATTTACCGATCTTGAGTTTAACTCATCATTGATCACAAGGAATTCACTTAATTGTTAACCATGTTCTTGGCCTTAGATCACATCAAGAAGCCTTAACATGATCCAAGAATTCTTTACTAGATAAGCATCTAGGATTTGATTAACCAAGGTTAGATAAAGTAAGCACCATCCAACATAGATTAACTTAAGATCTAGAATTTAACCAAGCTAAACAATCTATCAAAAAGCTTTAATATATTGTTTAATCTTTATGATCCTCTTTGAATACATGATAATAAAGCTAGTATCACATAAACATCCAAATCAAATTAAGCAATTCAATCTAGATCAAAATTAAAAGAGGAAGAAGAGAAACTTGAATAACAATTAAGCAATATGAACAAGTAAAACAAGATCTCCAAATTAAACATCAAGATGGCTAATCCCTTGGATTGATTATGAGAGCCTAGCCTTCCATGGATGGGAAGGAAGAACTCAGAAATAAAAGAACAAAAATGAAATTCTAAAGAGAATGGAGAAGAAGAGAAAGAAAACTAACAAATACTCAAACTTACTACAAACTTACTTCCAAATTGAATCTTTCTAATACAAAGAGGTTGGGTCTATTTATACTAATCCTAGAAGCCAATTTGTACATGTACATAATCTGAATACAAGCTATAAGAATATGAAAATTGTCAAAAATGGAAGCTTGATGCATGGTTGGTGGCTTGGTGCATGGTAGGTGGGTTGGTGTATGGTTGGTGGCTTTTAGTCAACAACTCTTATCCGACTTCTGGCTTCAAATTCATCACCTAGACGGTGCATTTTGGCTTGCATGTCTTCATCAAAGTTGTAGCCAGTTGTCTCCTTGAAAATCTCCAATTTGAATCATGTCATTTGACTTTTAGAACTCCAGAAATGCCAAAAACACTTCACCTACCTCAAGTTAGGTTGGAAGAACGTGTTTCCAAATTCAGACCAACTTGTAGCTTCTGAAGCATGCCTAAAACGACATCTATTGACAAAATGGTCTTCATTGAAGTTGGAGATATGGGTCTTATCTTTCAAGTGACCAAGTTTCAGCCCAAGAGGAGGCCTATAACCCACTATATAGTCCAATATGTACATACTGCCCAAATGGTTCCGTGACAGCAAACCCACTCTGCATTGCAGGGATATTTTGGACCCTTAGCATTTCGATCCAGCTCTTGAGTTCTTCATGAAACTTGTAGAGCATTGTCTTAGCTTTCCAAAGACACCAAGATCACCTCAATTGGATCACCGAGTCCCAAGTTATGACCTAACCAAGGAAGAAAGGTCAAAATGCATCAAAATCCGAAAATTATTCAATATTTGCATTAAAGCCCAATGAAGCCCAACAACATTAAACTCATCTAAAGTACTAATATTGGGCACAATAAACATCTAATAATGCCTAATACAAAGCTAACATATGTCTCAAATTGATTGATCAAATTCCCCCACACTTAAGCTTTTGTACTCTCGGGCAAAACACATAACAACGAAACTAAAGAAAACAAGAAACATCATATTATTAAACTAAAAATATAAAAACTGATTGTACCTAATCTAATCCACTTCCGTAGGAAAACACGATGGCACTTAGCATGTGCCACAAGCCTTTAAACCCCTAGGTGTCCCTAGTGGACGAGTTATAGTCTCGTGAGGGTTTACCAGGATGATACCCACAAACATGTAATATTTTATTTAATCAATTCAACTAATTTTTATATACAAGCATTGTATCAAATATAAACCATAATTAATAAGTCAAGTATGCTTAACAAAGAATAGTTAAATCAAACCATTTGAGAATAAAGTATAGCATAATCATGCTTTAATCAGAAATAGGCATGTTCAAATTGAGTAAAATTCTTCACAAGTGACACTCAAATCACACAAGGTGTTTAGGTTAACTGTTTACGCTCAACTCAGTCAAATTATGAAAGTATTTTACCATAGGCTTGCATATACATCAATTCTCCACTACTTAGATCAAATAAATTGCAAAAATCAAGAGGTCTTTCAAAAAAGTTGTAATGGAACTTATAAGGTGAAGGAAGGGAACAATATAGATAATAGCAGGTTAAAACCAAAGAGAATAAAAGAGCATTGAGGAGTAACTCAAGTAGAAAGAATAAAATTTTTACCCAAAACCATAAAATGCTCATTCTCTTCACACATTCCTTCATTTTTCTATTCTTTTATTTTTCTTTCTTTTTTCTCTTTTTTTTTGTTTTGTTTTTTTTTCATTTTTTTGTTTTTTTTTTGTACCAAGCATTTCGTATCAGCACACCAATTCCCCCACACTTAAATCATTGCAAGCAAAAGAACTCCTCCAATAAGAAAATCAATGCTCTCCCATTCCCAAAGGTAAGGTAAAACATGGTTTTTCACTCAAGGCTTGTAATGAGCTAAGAACACGTCAGGCAAGTAGGCTCGTAGGGGGTTAACAATGGGATAAATGCAAGGTAGGTTTATTTGGCCAAAGCAGCTGAAAGTCAAGAAAAAAATGCCTCCTGTCTATTTTCATGCAACATACAGTACCAATGTAATCTCAAATCGATTCAATGCAAGTTCTAGAAAATAAATTCATAATTGACATCACTCATGAAAGAAAATAACCAAGTGTAAGTATCAAACTTGGAAAAGCCCAAAACTCACAAAGGTATGAAACATTCACTCAATTCAACCATGCCTTCTTCCTAATATCCACAATCATATACACATGTATATCATGAAAATGATTCAACTATAAATTGTTTTGCATACTTTTATTATCAATTAAGCTCAGATTCAGCACATGCTTGCATTAAAATTAATTGAAAAGATCAAATTTTGTTTTTGTTTTTGTCTTTTTTTTTCTTTTTTGTTTATATGCAAGAACAAAATAATTTAAAACATACTATGAAATGCAAGTTAAGATGCGTCTCAAGAGCAAAACTACTCCTTACTCTGCCATCATACATCTAATAAGCTAGTAACAATAAAGATTAGCTGGTTAGTTTTTTTTTTTTTAACTAAACTATGTACATGGTAATGTCAACTATCCCTCCCCCCAACTAATTAAAGACATTGTCCCCAATGTCAAAATAAAGATAGGTAGAGTGTAGAAGGTCTTACCAGAAAACTGCAAATCGGGCCTGAAATAAGAAAAATTACAAAAAAAAAAAACAACAAAAACCAGAACAGAAAACAAAAATTCACAAAGACAAATTCAAATCAAGTTTTGGCTTTTTGCTGCTGCTGCCTTGTTCCCAATTCCGTGGAGCCATTACTGGATCACGTTGTGGTACAAATTCATTTAGTTGATCGAGCAATTGATCAGGAGTTGCGTGATTACAAGACTTTGACGTGTCGCTTGTGAGATGAACCCTTTTCTACTGACATGATCAAGAAAACAAAACAAACTGTCATAAAAACCATTAACATTTAATATACCTATGGGTTTTTGGTGAAAGTTCTGCTGTGACCAGGATGTAATTTGGAAGAGCTCTTCCAAAGTTCCAAAACCACCAGGTAGGGCAATAAAGGCATCAACATTTGCTATCATAAAGTTCATGCGTTGGTGCATGCAAAATACCATTACTTCATCCCCTAATGTTTTTCCAATGGGCTTGCTGGTAGATAAAGGACTAGGAATGACACCAAGGACTTTGCCACCTCCTAAATGTGCAGCAGTCACTACACAACCCATTAACCCAAGACTACCTCCTCCATAAACTAAATGGATTTCTCTCTCAGCTAGCACTCGACCAAGATGGTGTGCAATATTTACAAACTCTTTATCTTTCCCAGGATTAGATCCACAAAAGACACAAACACTCTTGATCCGACGAACTGAAGTGACTTCCATTTTTTTTTCTCTTTGTTTTTTTTTTTTTGTACTCTCACTTTATCAATGATCTGAAGAGAGCAAGGTGCATTATTTAAAGGCATCAAAACTCAAAGGTAATAATTACACCTATAAAGGAGAGGTAGATGTGCGTGTCAGATAAGTTTGAAAAATAAACACAGAAATGATAATAGCTATATGACAAAGATAAAAGGCTAATCTATATGTGTCAGAAGAAGTTTGAAAATATGCAACACATATTTCAAAAAATACGGCTTTTTTTTTTTTGATTTTTTTTTTGAATTGAATTTTTTTTAATAAACAAGAAGAAAAAAAAAAGAAAATAAATAAATAAATAAATAAATAAAATACTTACAGGAGGTGTGATTGTGGCTCACATTTTCCTCTGGTTTTACGTCCAGTAACGTCTTGAAGCTCTCTATGGGCCGATGGTCGGCTTCCCATCCAATTTTCTTAAAAATTGGCAAACAGGGTCTTTTTGAGTCAGATTCCCGAGACTATAACGCTCATGTTCATCTTGGAATATTGGCCATAAATCAAGAAGTACTCTCTGCACATCTCCACTAGGATGCGTCTCAAGAGTCAATAGAATGTTATCTAAAGACTCCTTACTCATGCCATCCTTTATGAAGTTAATTTTATCATCTCGGTTTATAGACGTCATTCCAATTGATTTACATTTTGTGTTACAGGTCCACCTTGCACATTTATAGCAGACTCGTAACCTTTTTGCTCTTCTCTTCTTTGCATATGAACTTTTGCCTAGCCCTGGCATATATGAAACAAGAGCATCAGAAAATTCACCTATGAGTCGGACCTTTGCTTCGATCAACCAGCGTATATCTGCAGGGATGCCTTTGTGCATAAGCATCCTTAATCTCTCAAACCTTGCACAATAAATGTTAGTTAAAGCATTTTGAGGGAGAGAAGGGAATTGCTTGCGGAGATTAACAAGCTGATTATCCATTTCGAAAGAAAGAAGAAAGAGAAAAAAAAATGAGTAAAATTATATACAGATTTCAGTGTTTATGGGTAACTGAAAGGACCGAAAAATTTTCACGAAGTACCGTTATCCGCCATTTAACCGGTGAAAATCATCTGTCAATGAAAAACAAACAAAATTAAGACAGAAAAATCAAACTCTGATAGATTTTCTTACTCGGCACCGATTTTCTGTCTTGATTCCTGTGAATGCAAATAAGTCAAAGTTTGAAAAAATGAAAAAGTTAGAAAACTTGGGTTGTCTCCCAAGAAGCGCTACTTTTAATGTCTTTAACCAGCGTGATTGAAGATTTTGCACAATCTATGGGTCCTCCCCAATAATGATTCAATTTCTGGCCATTGACCTTAAACGTGACTTTTTTTTTTTTTTCAACAAAGATTTATATAGAAAACATAAAAAATAAAAAACAAGAACACAAAAATAAAAATGAAACAAAAAAAAGTAATAAAAGACAAACATCGCAAGAAGACAAGAAAAATGTAAGGTAAATTGAAACATGACAACACAAATAGCGTAAACAACAACAACAGAAAAGAGTAAATTGTAACATAAATAAATAAAAACAGAAACAATATTAAAAACAATAGTAAAACAGTAAAAACAAAAAGAAAACAACAACTAGAAAAATGAAATAAAAGTGTGGAAAGAAAACTCCCTATGGATAGCAGAAGAATTAACGTTCCAGCAGCCACACCATAGCCAGTGTAATGGATCACCACATCCAAAATCAAAGTGTTCAGTATCTTCCGGGGTTGCTTTACTGGTTTAGCTCTATCTTCAAGTAAAATCCTACGCATGCAAATGGAAAGGCTAATGCTTGGAATGTCTGCAAGTGTGCATGCTCTCAGATTCTCCCTCAAAATGGGTAGCAACCTCTCCTCCTCATCAGTAAGGAGGTTTTTAGCCACAATGGACTCAAATTTTGGTGGCTTCACTACTTCTGCAGATTGAGTTGCTGCATAATCTGAAAAAGATTCATCATGTCTCAAAAAGGCAGCAATCTCAGCACATGCATTACACAACATATCACCATCACAACCAAGATTACAACAAAATGTAATCATCAAAATCAATAAAACTAGCAAATTCAGCACACAAATCATCAATTGGTTTTTTCTCATCAATGATCTCATGTTTTTCAGAAACTGATTTTTGCATCTGTTGCTTGCTCAACTGACTCAATGAAGATGTAAGTTGACCAACTTGGGTCTTCACGTTTTGTACTATAGCTTCTGTTCTCTGCTGGAATTGGATGTTGTTCTGAGCAAATTGTTTCACCAAATCCTCTAATGTAGGCTCAGATTCCATGCCTATTGGGGCTTGCTGCTGCTGCATAGGCTGGTGGTATATACTGATTGGTTCAACATAAGGTTCGAACCAAGGATGATCTCCCCAATCATGGTTATATGTGATAGAATAAGGATCATATCTAGGCTGTTGGTATTGTGGTTCACCAAGAAATACACCTGTTGCATCAACAGAATGATCATGAAATATAGAACCATCATATTGTAGTGTGGTGCAAGCATATGTGGGATGATAAGAACTACAGCATATACTACAAAATCTTGCAGGTTCTTGCACAGGTAAGTGATGTTGTTCCACTGCCAACTGCCCCACCAGATAAGCCAGCTCATCAAGTTTATGCTCCATCAGATTAGAGATCAAACACAAAAACACAAAATCACATAAACAAGTCTAAATATACACAAAATAATTACAGAAAACATATTTACAGATTTTTAAAAATTATGGGACTACCACAGAGTGAAATCTACACAAAAATTCTATCTAACAGAATAATAAAAAATCTTAAAAAATTGAAAAAGTGGTCTAAACGATGGAATTTGGCAAAAATAAGGGTGACCTCACTACAAGTAGTGAGCCTTTCTCAAAATCACGATTTTCATTAGTCAACCAAAATTCAGATTAATCAGAGATACGTTACCGAACCAAAATCTTGACAGAATGCCCTTTACCCAATTTCAGCCGAATTCCACTTGAAAATGCTTCAAAAATAAAACAAACACAATTGTTAGAGTTAGATGAAATGATCAAATAGTTGCCTTTGGATCCCCGGCAACGGCGCCAAATTTGACAAGAGGTTGTCGAGACCTCGTCAAATAATAAAAATTACAGGTTCACAAAATAATTTGTAGTATAGAGCATGAACCGAATCGTCTCTCAAGGATCCAAAAAGAACAAATATTTAATCAGATCAAGATAATTAAAAGGGGGGGTTTAATGATTGGAAAAGATTATACACTAGTTGAATTAAAGGAAAGTAATTAACAAATTTAAAGAAACAACCAATCCAAGGAAATTTACCGATCTTGAGTTTAACTCATCATTGATCACAAGGAATTCACTTAATTGTTAACCATGTTCTTGGCCTTAGATCACATCAAGAAGCCTTAACATGATCCAAGAATTCTTTACTAGATAAGCATCTAGGATTTGATTAACCAAGGTTAGATAAAGTAAGCACCATCCAACATAGATTAACTTAAGATCTAGAATTTAACCAAGCTAAACAATCTATCAAAAAGCTTTAATATATTGTTTAATCTTTATGATCCTCTTTGAATACATGATAATAAAGCTAGTATCACATAAACATCCAAATCAAATTAAGCAATTCAATCTAGATCAAAATTAAAAGAGGAAGAAGAGAAACTTGAATAACAATTAAGCAATATGAACAAGTAAAACAAGATCTCCAAATTAAACATCAAGATGGCTAATCCCTTGGATTGATTATGAGAGCCTAGCCTTCCATGGATGGGAAGGAAGAACTCAGAAATAAAAGAACAAAAATGAAATTCTAAAGAGAATGGAGAAGAAGAGAAAGAAAACTAACAAATACTCAAACTTACTACAAACTTACTTCCAAATTGAATCTTTCTAATACAAAGAGGTTGGGTCTATTTATACTAATCCTAGAAGCCAATTTGTACATGTACATAATCTGAATACAAGCTATAAGAATATGAAAATTGTCAAAAATGGAAGCTTGATGCATGGTTGGTGGCTTGGTGCATGGTAGGTGGGTTGGTGTATGGTTGGTGGCTTTTAGTCAACAACTCTTATCCGACTTCTGGCTTCAAATTCATCACCTAGACGGTGCATTTTGGCTTGCATGTCTTCATCAAAGTTGTAGCCAGTTGTCTCCTTGAAAATCTCCAATTTGAATCATGTCATTTGGACTTTTAGAACTCCAGAAATGCCAAAAACACTTCACCTACCTCAAGTTAGGTTGGAAGAACGTGTTTCCAAATTCAGACCAACTTGTAGCTTCTGAAGCATGCCTAAAACGACATCTATTGACAAAATGGTCTTCATTGAAGTTGGAGATATGGGTCTTATCTTTCAAGTGACCAAGTTTCAGCCCAAGAGGAGGCCTATAACCCACTATATAGTCCAATATGTACATACTGCCCAAATGGTTCCGTGACAGCAAACCCACTCTGCATTGCAGGGATATTTTGGACCCTTAGCATTTCGATCCAGCTCTTGAGTTCTTCATGAAACTTGTAGAGCATTGTCTTAGCTTTCCAAAGACACCAAGATCACCTCAATTGGATCACCGAGTCCCAAGTTATGACCTAACCAAGGAAGAAAGGTCAAAATGCATCAAAATCCGAAAATTATTCAATATTTGCATTAAAGCCCAATGAAGCCCAACAACATTAAACTCATCTAAAGTACTAATATTGGGCACAATAAACATCTAATAATGCCTAATACAAAGCTAACATAAGTGTCTCAAATTGATTGATCACTTTGTCATAAGACTAAAAGATGATGTGCTTGTCCCATAAGAAAAAAAAGACTGAGCATGTGACTGTAAAAGCAAGTAAAGTTAAGATATAAATGACTGCATTTTGTTATTAAATGTTCTAAAAGTAAAGTGGAAGTAGAAGATCAAGGAAATAGTTTTGCTTGACATTGCTTGTTCGTGTAATTTATATATCCTATTTTAAGGAAATATTATGCAATTTAAATCATTTTCTACAATTTTATGCAGCTGGAAATAACATGGTTTATACTATTTTTTCTTATGCTTGAATATCTATTGACAATGTAAATTCTCACTCCTATGTGTTGTTTCCAGAGGATTAGTAGCAGGATGTTTCGAGAGACCTTACTCGTTGAACTTGATGTGGTTTTGGTTTATGACCCAATTGCCTTACATTGCACTGGAGGCAGTCTTAGATATTTTATTTCTGTGATCTAGACATTGTACTCTAATACTAATATGTAGTATAATGTAATGACTTATCTTAGTTTTGATATAGGCATATTAGTTCTTTTTGTATGTAAATATGTAACAACTAATGTTTCCCTAACCAGTATAATAGAAATAACTAAGTGTAACTTTTGACTGTTACAAGTTTCTTATAATTTTTAGTAATTTCTGATGCATAATTAAATACTAATATGTTTATTAATAATAATTATGATTCTAAAGGGGAGATTAATTCAAATAAGTAAATTAATTCAATCTCAAATTTAAAAAGGAAATACATGATTCATTAAATAAATAATGTGAAATTGACCGTATTAAAAAGTGTTTCACGTAATACTTTACTAATAAGAGAAAGATTAGTAAGGTGTTACATGGATAACCTAGGAAGGTGGTTGGTTATACAGACTTTGACTTTGGAGGGGGGGTGCCCTGATGACATGAAATCCACTTCAGGATATATTTTCATGCTAGCTGGTGGTGCCATATCTTGGAAGAGTGTAAAGCATACCTTGACGGCTTCTTCCACTATGCAGGCTGAGTTTGTTGCTTGTTTTGGTGCTGCTACTCAAGTTATATGGCTGAGGAACTTTATTTTTGGACCACTAAAGATTTATTGTGACAATAATGTAGCAGTTTACTTCACAAAGAATAATAAATCCTCTAGTAAGACCAAGCACTCAGAGTTGAAATACCTAACAGTAAGATACATTGTGAAGAAAGTAGACATAATTGTCGATTACATTGGCACAGACATGATGCTAGCAAATCCACTAACCAAAGGGCTTAGACCCATAGTTTTCAAGGGGCACGTTGAAAATATGGGTGTTTTGATGTGCTTGGTTAGTGAGAGTGTTTAGTATTTATTTCCTACACTTGTTTAGTTTGTTATAAGCCCCTGTTGATTTAGGGCATGATTGGATATTATGATATGTTTTGTGATCACATTTAGCACATTGTTGGTGCGCATTTACTTGCCTTATTTGGTACATATGGTATTTAATATATGCACATATTGATTTAGGGCATGATTGGATATTATGATATGTTTTGTGATCACATTTAGCACATTGTTGGTGCGCATTTACTTGCCTTATTTGGTATATATGGTATTTAATATATACACATGATTTTGTGTTTTGTGTACCTTTATTATGATATGCTAACATGACAATTTCAAAGCTAAGGTGTAACATACCAATTTCTTGCTCATGGAGAGCATGACAATATATCTTGCTCATGGAGAACATGGAAGTAGTAAACATGCTAGTTTTCTTGCTCATGGAGAGCATGACAGTACGTATATCTTGCTCATGAGGAGCATGAAAATGATTTCTCTCGCTCGTGAAGAGCAAAGTGGAATAAGAGAAATAAGGAGGACCGACATTGAAATATAGCATAATTTTGATCACAATTTTGATGCTATTTTTCATGCTACATTATCACATTGGCGAATTTGGTCTATGCAGTTAATGATGTTTGTAATCATAGAAGGTCTTACATCAATAAAAGGGTGTAATCACCACTATAATTCAACATTGTTGATTGTATTAGGCTGGGTCAAGTCCTAGGTATTGTCCCATGGATAATAGGTTTTAAAATTGTAGTCACATTTCAAAATTAGTCTTCAACTCGAGAGTCATTTTCAAAATTAAAATGATTTTTCAAAATATCTATTTTTAATTAGTTTGCCCAAGTGGGAGAATGTTAGAATAATTTTCTATTATGGGCTACCACTAATTAATATTATTTTATGTTTTAATAAAACAGATTGATGGTCGATCCATATGGGAGATAGTATAGGGCTTCAAGTTGGTGATCGGCCTCTTTTACCTTGTTGGGCCAATGTGGCGGGCGGCTGTTAGTGTATGCCTAACCCTGCAAGCCCATGATGGGAGGGCTTGGCTAGGGTTGAGACATCACATTATAAATAGGCTAGGTCTTCTTTCCTATTTATGATATCATCGTGAGCTTTACCCATTGAGAGCCGCATTAAAAATAGAGAATGAGAGGAAGACCTAACCCTTTGCAGATTCATTGGTAAGCCAATGACTAATAAAGGTACATTTTCTACCTTGCTAATTAATGCGTTCTAAATTCATATATTGTCTTTAGTTTAATATTACGATGACATCTTATGTGAATGCAAATACACAGTTGGCATTATCCAATTAGAATTTTATCTTTTAATCAGTAGTTGGGGACAAATTTGATAAGTTTGAATGAGATTTGAGATGAAAATGAAATAATATAGTTGTGAGACGAATATGAGACTTATAGTAAAGTTAAGAGACAAAAGGTGAACATTCTCCTATAATGAATGTTTATGCATTATTTTCTTTTAAAATTTCTGTATTGTAAAAATTAAATAGTTATTTATGAATTTCATTAGTTTGGAATGAAGTTATATTTACAGTCATTTTAAAATTATTTTAATGTATTTTTTTATTTTTATTAAATATAAATATTCATTTAATTTTATGTAGTGACTCACTAGTTGAACCAATAATACATTGACCCAGTACTTATTTCAAGACAAAAAATCAATTGAAGTTTGATAATTATGAATTTAATAAGTCAACTTAAATATTAATATCAAATCTAAATTGTTTGTTATAAAATAATTTAAAGCGATTTTTTTATAATCAATATATATGTGTGTGTGTGTATGTGTATGAAATGCATAATTCTTTTAATTAATGCAAAGATATAAGTTTAAAAAGAAAATTATCCATAATACTCGTTATAGGAAAAATTTTACTTTTCATCCCTTAACTTTATTTTAAGTTTCACTTTTGTCTCACAATTATATTGTTTTACTTTCGTCCCAAATCTTTTCAAAACTCATCAAATCCGTTCTTAACCATTATTAAAAAAATATTAGTTAGACACTGCCAACTGTATATTTGTTTTCACATAGTATGTCACGTCAGTAAATTCCATTAACATTTCTAACGGTGTTGTAGTTAGGACGAATTTTGTGAGTTTTGTAAAGATTTGGGACGTAAATAAAATAGAATATAATTGTAGGATGAAAATAAAATCTAGAAAAAAGTTAAGAGACAAAAAATATATTTTTTCCTAAAAAAATGGCCATAAACAATTTGTATTGGGGTATATTTTATATTCTTGTCTTCACTATATTCAACAAATTAAATTCTTAACCCTATTTAAGATACTCTATTTCATGCTTAGTTCTCAAAATTTTGGCAAAGATATTAGAAGTTTTTATTTAAAAATAATTATTTTATTTTATGTTAAATTTATTCCTGTATGTTTGATTGATAAAATTTATCATATAATATTTTTGAATGCGTTATTCACCACCTTCTTTTTTTCTCATTATTGTGTCGTTTAAATGTGACAATAGAATTTGACAATCTATAACTTTTTTTGTTACCAACTGATACTTAAGAAAATAAATTGAACAAATAAAATCTTTATGAGAATTAATTGCATCAATTAAAATTTTAAGATTGAATTGTACATCGAGTAAAGTTGAAAGTTCTCTAAAATTTACCCTAAACTTTATTTTTCCAAAATTATTATTAAAATATTTAAAAACATGTCAAACCTCACATGTATCAACTGGTTAAATGACAATATTTTCTTGTACAAAAAAATGTCAATATTTTCTTTTGGTGTATATATATATATATATTGATTAGTTAACATTTATTGTAAAAGAGCAATATATATGCAATTCTTTATAAATATACATTTTTAATTATTTATGCATTATTATATTTGTCTTTGAATGGGTGGTATTATCATTTTTAATAAAATTTGTATGTAGATGTAGACTATGCTATGTAATTGCTATCTATTTTCATTTTTCAAACTTTTATTTAATTAAAAAATTATACACATATATATGTGTATAAAAAAAAGAATTAAAAATATTTAAAAATAAAAAAGATGATAAAGAGAGAAAATGTAAAAGAAGAAAGTGGAATGATAAGGAAAGTGCAGTGAGAAATGTTAAATGGAGAAGAAATACGATAACAATGAGGAAAATAGATTAAAAAATTCTTGTATTTTGTTATTTTTGGGTAATTTCTTTAAAAAAAATAAGTGATGAACTAATAGATTTGTGTTTAATTTTAAAATTAGTTAAAAATGATTACATTTATTTTGAAATCATTGTATTAAAATACATAAATAAAAAACTTTTAATAGTTCTTTTTTTTTTTTGGTTTCCTAGGGTATCCTCGCGTGCGACTGCGTGAACTAATCCCTCGAGGTACTGAGATCCATTTAAGGGGCTGATCTCTCCCAACAGATGTTTTTCTATACACATGGGTCAGGAATCGAACCCCCAACCTCATGCTTAAGAGGCCCAAGTATCTACCACTTGTGTCACACTATGTTGATCAATAATTCTTTTTATTAGTACTAGAAATAACATTTTTATTATGAAAATCACCTATAGAAAGCAAATCGCTCAATCTAACAGGTAGTTGTTGGATTTGGTCTGAATCGTACATAAGTAAGCTGGTTCAATCAACAAGGTTAATGAATCTTCTAACTAACGATAATCTTAATGTCATAATAGCAGGTGACTTAATGATTAAACTTTAACCCCCCGTGGCCCCCTTTAATTTCTATTAAAATATGTTAAAATGTATTTAGTATTGATCATTATGGTTTATCTCGATTAACTGGTGAAATTTCGTGCACATAACAAAGGATCTGTCTATCTAATAGCTTTCATGATGCTAACCTTCGAATTAATGCTTCATCTTAAGTTAATTTGTTAGTAATTTTCATGTTAGATGGGAAATACATATATATTTTTCTATTGATATGAACAATTAACATTTTGCTGCAATACTCAAAGTATAGATGTGAATCTATACAGCTTTTGGGGGGCAAGAAAATTACAGAATCGGGTCCTCTTTTTTTCTTTTAAGTAACTTCAATTAGTTTTAAGTTGTTAAATATATTTTAGTATTCAGTTGATTTAAAAAAAATTTATTTGATGAGATTTAAATTTAAAATATCAAATAATTATTACTTTCTATTGATTTAATATATGTATAAATTGCATTATACATTGCGTTTATCCGAAAACTTTTTATACCAGTTGTGGCTGTATGCAGCATTATTACTCTAACACTCATATGATAACCCTTGTAAATTTTTATTTTTGTGGATTGAGAATCAATTATTGACTTCATTAAAATGTAGCCTTTTAATGGGTAAACGGTAAAATGTTGTCGTATATCCTTAGTCGCTTCAACATTGTCATGCAATAAAGTCAGCCATTTAGACCTAGTAGTAGCAAGCAGCCATTTAATCTGCATCATCAGCATTCTGCTGTGGTCACAATGCAATTTATCTCATGACTCTGCTGGTAAAGGGTGAGACAATTTGCTTGGGGTTGGTTGACTTGGGGGGAAAAAACTTCAAAAAATAGCATAGATTAGAAATATATGATTGGTTTCAAATTGATGAGAGAGGGGGGGGGGGGGGACCATGTACAAATTGAACTTTGAAATGGTACTCATCTCTTGGGTTGTTTTCTGATATGCAATGAATTTGATTTTCAGGCCGTTGCATGTATACAGTGTAGGGTCCATTGCATGGCCAAAAATGAAAGAGACCTATAAAGGTTGGTTTAAAAGGATTTAAAACAGTGTACTGACCCCCAAGAAAAGAAAAAAGAAAAAAGAAAATTCAAACAGTGGACTTAGAATCAATGGATCTCTTTTTGTTTTTTGGCCTTTTGGGTTAGGCTATACAAAGTTAATAATGTTCCAACTTTGGCCTTTTCCTTTCTTCAGACGAAACTATGGCTTTTCTTTGATGATTAAATTAATTGTTGCTTTAATTAATTGATTAATTCTGTTGTACTTGCTGACTTGGGCAATTGAAAAGAATCGAAAGTAAAGTTTTGCTGCTTTTGTAAAAGGCAAATAGAAATGGATGCCATTGCTACAACCACGACTTATATATTGTTTTCCCTTTTATGTTTAATGTATTATCAGATCAGTTTGTTAAGAAGTCATTAATTAATTAATGCTGATTCATTCCGCTTAGCGGATGATACATGGCATATATTATATTTATAGCTGTTACAGTAAACATTATGCAACTGATCTAGTGAGATGGCCATAACCATTCATTTCATGTAAATATCATGATATTTTTCTTAAAACGCTGTTACAGAATAGTATTTTTTTTTTTAAAAATTCAAAATATTTAATTAAAAAATTGATTAATTGTTTTTGGTGTAAAATAAACTAATTATTGATTATAATCACAGTATGAAAGTTTGAAATCTATCATCTGCAAACTATTTAAAATTAATTCACTTTGTATCTACAAACAAAAGCACATGGCAACCAGTTAGAGTGCCACCTTTCGAAGCTCCACGGCAACAGCCATTATTTATCTATCAAAAATACAAATCACAAAAAAGCAATTAATAATGTTATCCGGACTTATATATATATATTTTTTAAAAAAACTACACTAGAAAGCAAAGAAAAGGAGATGGTAAAAGTAGTTCACACAAAAATGTGTAAGTTTTTTAAATGGGAATAAATATGTATTAGAATTTTAATTAAAAATAAAATAATTTAAAATTGTTTTACTGGTATAACTTTTATTGTTTTACAAAAATAAATCGATGTTTATTTTACAATATTGATATGTGCGCGCACATATATATATATATTTAATTTAAATTTATTACAGTGTAAAATTTTTTTACAATGTCATCTAATCATGTGTTGACACATCATTAAAAGAGTTAGATTTTTTAGGTAGTTGTTGTGATAGTCAAACTCTTTTAATGGTTTGGGAACAAATGATTAGATGACAGTGTAAAGAAACTTTACACTGATGGTGGATTAAAATTAAACTATATATATATATTAAAATAAAAATGTTTTGGGATTAGTTTTTACCTTAACTGACATTAAATCTTTTCCTAAGCAATCATAATTTAATTTGACAAAAAAGAATCAATTTTTTTTATTTTGCAAGATGCATATCCATTTATAGATGCTAGTTGATTAAAACTATTGCCAAGTAAAAGTTTAATAAATGAAAATGTTAATTGTGTAATCAATATTTATAAATTTTAAAATATTTATAATCTATATATTATATATTGAAGTTGGTTCCTCTGATGAGAACCTTTAAAATAGTAATTTTGAGTAATTCTTAAATTGTGATTGATTGATCCTATGAATTTTTGTCTATTAATAAATGTGTTAATTTACACAAATTTTCATGTATAAACTAGGATATGGCCTCTTATGCTACACAATATTAATAACATTTTATATTTTCAATTTAAGCTACACAGTCATTAAAAAAATTAATGTGTAAAAACATTTTTTAAAAAATATTTTCGACAAAACTAAATGCTTAAACATATTGCCATATTTTTTGATTTAATTACTTAAGTCTATCACATAAAAAATTTAATTTAATTTATAAAATACTAACTAAAAATATAAAAATACAAATGTCTATGCAACACACAAACTAAACGACTAATTTATGTGACTCGAGATCCTCTTAAATAACATGAATATGATAAAAGGTAAAAAAAAAAGTGAAATACATAATACGTAATTCATTGAGGAAAAAAAATTAGTTTCAAAAAGTACTTGATCGAAATGGTAAGCGGCTTTGATTTATAGGAGGAAGCTAAATGTTCAAATCATGAGAGTCGCCACTGTTGGGAGGACTTTACCGTAACGCTTCTCAGCCCAAAAGAGATTAGTCTCTCATGAAAAGGGTATGGGATACCCTTAGTTCACAAAGAAAGAAAAAATCTAGTGGTGGAGCCATGATTGAAGGCAGGATTCATCTAAATTAGCTAAACCCCCAATGCCTTGGTGAGCTAGCCCTCTTTTAACAATTGAGATCAAATTAATTTCTTAATTAAATCCAAGCAATCAAACAAACCACACAAGCAACAACATCTATTCCTAAATACTATTAAGATTATGGTGTTCATAATAAGGAACACTAGTATATTATGATCTTCCGACCTATAATACACCCAACATAACAATCTATGAGAGGCCAAGTCATAGAAGCATTAAACACAATGATCAACACTCAATTAAAAGGAAAAGATTTTAGATTAAGAAAGAAATCCAATTACATCAACATTCAAGTTAAACTACATCTTCCCCTAGCTAAAGAAACCAAGCTACTCAGGGACAAATAGAGAAATGCCAAGTCATAGAAGCATTAAACACAATGGTCAACACTCAATTAAAAGGAAAAGATTTTAGATTAAGAAAGAAATCCAATTACATCAACATTCAAGTTAAACTACATCTTCCCCTAGCTAAAGAAACCAAGCTACTCAGGGATAAAATAGAGAAATGAGGCAAACTCCATGGTTGACATCCAAGGACAGCAAGAAATCTTCCAATCTTCACGTGAGATCCTCTTCTTTGCCAAATTAAGGTTGTTGTCATCCTCTCTCTGTCCAAAATTACATCAGAAAGCTTTTCCTTTCCTATTTATACTGCTTAGCACGTGCCAGTAAGTGAGACAACCTTTGAGTGCGCGTTAGGTAGAAACCAACCATCTTCTCTAGCGCTTGGGCATTGGAAGTTGGGCACCTAGGCAATGGGTAGTCAGAACGTAGATCTTCAACTTCAGTACAATTGAGTGCTAGAAACACAGAATTGAGTACTTAGGCTTTTTTTTCCTTCCATGAATCACCATCTTGCCTAGCTTTACTCACCTAATAACAAGTGAGAATAAACTTGATGAGAAACATTAATCCTAAAAGCAAAAACAAGGCTTAACTAAGTTAAAAGTATTTAAATAATTCAAGACATGTAATAAGACTCTACTTAAGTGATTCTACAATAAGAAAGTTCAATCTAAGGTTAATTTTGCGATATTCATCCACATTTTTGCTTAGAAATAACATCAAATTTATTGAAATGATCAAGCCACATAGTGGTTGCACGCTCGAGGTTAATTTTTTTGCTAAGGATGTGTAGAAAATTCTAGAACACTAGAGAAGAATCTAGGGGCCTGTCTGGAAGTGTTTTTAAAAATATTTTTTGTTTTTTTAAAATTATAGAACAAAAAACATGTTTGGTTCAATGTTTTTTATAATTGTTTTTAAAAACAATTTTCTAAAAATTGTAACTCTTAGAACAAAAAAACTAAAAATATGTATTAGATGTTTTCAAGTATTTTGGAAACCAATATTAGAAAACACACAAAGAACACTTCTTAATTGTTTTCATTAATGGCAATTTTGTAAATAAACCATTTGATTTTCTTAATCCTCAAACTCTTTTCTCCTGAGTGGGAAGGGTCATAGATTCGGGTGTTGCATAATCATCATCCTACTCCTATTGTCGTGCTGTGCCATTAGAGCTAGGTAAACGGGTTGAGGTCCACAGGCCGGCCCATTTAACCCGCTTCCTTAAAGGATTATGATCAGCTTAATACCAAACTCGCGACTACCCCTGATTAGTAAGGCTCGGTCCTTTAACCCGCAGGTTAAGCGGGTTGGACCATGCTGGCCCACGAGTTGGCCTGTGACCTATTTTTATTTTTTTAACAAAAAAACTATCTTTCACAAAAATACTCTCAATTAATAGCTCAACATAAGTGTTTAACATTTAATTTCTATGCCCAAGTAAAAACTTAAAAAATCTTCAAAAAATAATTAAAAAAACTCAACTAATAGCCTTATATTACACTTATACACACACTTTTTAAATTTAAATTATTAAAATAATAATAATAATAAGGTTAGCGGGCTAGCCCCCTAACCTGCGGGCTTTGGCGAGTCGAGCCCAGGTTGAAAATATCCCAACCCATTATTAAAATTGTCCAACTCGGTTCAACCTGCATAAAGAGAAGCCCACAATGGGCCTGAGCGGGGCGAGTTAGCCCGTTACCCAGCTCTATGTGCCACTGCTGTGTGGAGGTGGAGGTGGAGGTATAGTTGTTGTTGCGTAGATGGATAAACGTGCTGCGCCTCTGTTGCGTGGAGGTAGAGGTGGAGACGTTATTGTTGCTGCGTGGAGGTGGAGGCGTTGATGCTATTGTGTGGAGGTTGATATGTTGTTGCTACTGCGTGGAGGAGGTAGAGATGTTACTACATGGAGGTGGAGCTGTGCTGTGCCACATAAAGGTCACTTCAATGGCAGCAACACTGCTATAGTGATACCTGCTATGAGAGAGTGCTAGGGTTTTGATTGGGAAAAAGAATTTGGGTTTGACCCTTTTTCAATTTGATGGACATTTGTGGTAGGTAGAATATTTAGAGCTTATTTGGATGGTTGGGGCTAATTTGTTTAAATCATCTCTCTTCATATATAAGAACTTCCAAACAGGTTATTTTTCATTTTTTTGTTCTATATTTTATAAAACAATATTTTCAAGACAAGTTTTATTTTATTTTTTGTTTTGAAAAAACTCTTTTCAAAACAATATATCTAAACATATTTTCTGTTCTTTTATTCTAAATAAATCATTTTCTATTCTTATTCTAAAAATAATTTTTTAAACAAAAAAAACAAAAACAATTTCAAACAAATCCCTCTATAATTTTCTAGAACCTTATAGAATGATATAGAGTTCCATAACCTTATAGAACAACCTAAAGCTCACTAGAAGGTCTTAGAACCTTGAGGAAGGTTCTAGAGAAGTCTTGTCATTAGGCATCAAGAATAGTATAGATTCGTGTAGAAAATAATTAGGTTCTAAAAGAATCTCTAGAAGACTCCTTGTAAATATCTAAAATATCTAGATATTTTAGAAATAAGGAGGTGACAAGTTTTTAGAACCTCATCCGTACCATCTATTTGGCTACATCTTCACCCTCTATTAAGGAGGTGGAGCAAATATAAATAGTTGAGGCCCTCTTAAGCCAAACCATAAAAAAGTTTGAGACGTAATAAGCATTAGCAATACAACATGATTGTGTTGGAGTGAGATCAAGGCCATGAAATGCTAAAAGGAACATCTAAAATTGTTTGAAATTTAAAATTTTCTCTCTTGTTCCCATTCTTCTTCTTGATAACATGTTTATTTGGTGTATAAGAAACTAGAAAAAAATTTAAACTAAATTTTGACTCACGAAAGAAACATTCAACGACTGTGGAATCACAGCTTTGCCAATAAAAAAACTTGTAATGTATACATAGGTAAAGTTGAATTCAATGATTAAGTCGTGATGATAAACAAGAACAATACAAGAATTAAAAAATAGAATAAAAGTGATGATCGGTATGAGGATAGTGTACTACTCGGTCTTGCTAGTTGTAGTCAATAAAATTTGAAATACAAATATGTAAATGCATAGAATAGAGTATGAGATGAGATGAACTCTATTCGTTCCCTACAATCCATTGGAAATAAAACAAACAATCTTCTAAAATTAATGAGAGTTATTACTTTCTCAAATGCAACTTTAACGGCACATGATATGGTAATGTTTTTAATACTTTTTATTTTAATTATTTTTTATCCTTCATAAAATTAAGTATAATTTTAATTAATTTTCTAAATATGAAAATTTTCAATGTTCTAGTATCTTGCAAATTAAGAATTGGAAATAAATATACAAACAAGTGATTTTTTTAACGAAACATGAATAAAAAAACTAATTTATTTCTTATCATAATCACAATTAAAAAGTTTTATTTTTTAGATAATTATTGTGGTCAATTTTTTTGAATAATGTAATAATATATAATTGAATAATAATGCAAAAAAATATTACATTGTGGGATGGGGGAACAATGGTCTACTCAAATTAAAATTTTAAATTTTCTTATACTTGTGGCCTTTAATTTTGTAATCTATGTGTTTGTTCTTCTATAAAATTTAACTTTCTTTAATCCCTTCTATATTTTATTTTCCTGTCCTTAAATCTTGTATTTTAGCTCAGTCCTTGGGTATATGCATTGCCAATTTGCCATCTCTATAGAAATAACAACAACCCCATAAACCCAGATATATGTTTTTAGGATAAACTCTCATTGTATTTCTATATAAATATAAGTGTCATCAATTTAGTCATCTAATAATTTTTGACATCAAATTGGTCATTTTATATGATTAATTTGATATAAAAATTAATATTAAAATACCAATTTGATATAAAAAAATAACATTGAAAAACTAATTTGACGTTAGAAATTGATATTAAATGATCATTTTAATGTATTCATTGATTGAAGGACCAAACTAATGAACGTTATATCTTTTGAGAATCAAAATGAGTGTGCACTTTATGTTTTTATTTGACAAAAAATAAATACTATACAAAATAAAAACCAATAACCACATGTAATTAGCATATATGTTAAAAAAAATTGATAGTCAAGTGATCATATATATAATAGTTACAAACATATACAATAGTAATTATATTTACATTATTATAAAATTAATTATTCATATTTTGAGCATATGCTAAAGGGAGTACCTTGAATCCATATTGCCTCTGAGCTCGTGATGTGTCTTTTTTTTTTTTTTTTTCATTCAACTTGAATCCTTCTCGTTGAGTAGTTTTTCCTATTTGCTTGTAACATTTGGGGGCGGGGGACAGTATTGCCATATTAAGACGTAGTATAATAACAACAATAATTTAGTAATAATAGATTAGTATGAGAGTATCATATAAAAAATGAAAGTATAATGTTTAGGAGAAATAAATTATGAGCGAACTAAAGAAATTACAAGTTGACATCATAAAAGAGGGGGTGGGGGTTTCTTAGATATCATCTATTTCCAATTTCAATAAATTGACAAGTTGGGTCTATTACTAATTTCATAAACATCAAACGACGACTGACAGCTAAATTATAGTGTTTGTGGCATGGTGGGAATTGAAAACAGCCTAAAGTGACAATATCCATTTCTATCTCCCAATCTCTGCTTCCACTTGATCACCTTATCCTTTTCCAACTCGTTATATTATATGTTCTGTTCTTAATTGTCACTTTATACCTTATAGAATGGAACAAAATAGTTCAGCAGTGATTAAAAAAATGAAAATCTTAACAATGATAGCTAATCAACCAGTAACAGATGTGATCAATTGCATATAGCCCATACCCAGTCAGCTTTTCTTCTCAATTGTGCATGCATGGCCTTCTTAAATCATAAGAGGTTTTCTTTCTTAAACAGCAACGATGAATCTGTACTGAATGAGTTGGCATGGGCAACATGAACCATGGAGGCCATATCAATAAGTATGGGGCATAAATGACTGGCTAAGAAACAAGCATTAACTATAGTATGGGTCTAGAAACATTGGACCTCTCTCTTGCCACGTTCCCACTTGCTATGGGGTCTAGTCTATCTATCTATATTTTATGCTTAGCAACACAATCAATATTAAAGGTACTCGAGTAATATTCACGCATGTAACCCACTATGCCACATCCATGAACTACTTAGAAAATTCAGTAAATTGATCATCTATTAGAATTTGAGTATGATGCATGCATAAATCAGGGTAACACCACTTGCATACGCTGTTACAATTGTACACAAAAACATACATTGGGTAGCTCTCTTTAAAATCTAAAAAGATAAAGATATAAATGGGGTTACATAAGTGAGAGAAAATCATGCATATATTTATTTACAAATATGAATACAATAATTATATAAATAACATAATTTGAACAAAAATATCCTGGAATTAAATGGTGGAGAAGGTGTCCAATGCCAGAGTCTCCCTTCTCTGTCTGAGTTTATTGTAATTTTATGTCATGCAACCCTTGTCAGAATGTTTGCTCGCCTCTATCCGCTCCACAATTATAAAATATTTTTCTTCTTTGCACTATTTCTTTTTCCAATTGGAATTTGAGTATTTGTTTTAATTTTTCAATTTGGATAACTTATAATAGTTAATAGTATATATAAGATGAACTTGAAGTATCATAGCCATGCAGGATTAATTTAGATTCTCTATTGGTCCCTGCCATTGCCGTCTCGAGACAACTAGACCAATACCTGTCAAACTGCACGAGACATTGTTATATGCTAATCTTGAGAAAAATAAAATATCATCAATAACTTACGCTTGAAAGCTCGCAAATCAAGCAATCACACCCGCAACAAAATTAGGGCAATTAAACACTAATCTACAGAACAAAATATTTCAAATGGCATTTCTAAGGATACATGTTAAGAAATAATTGAAATATTATTTATATAATTAATTAATTATTTTTATTTTATAATATGAATTAGTTATCTAATGCTTATTTTTTTTGGCTTGTGAATTGATTTTTAAAATTATAATAAACTTTTTAAAGAAATTACTTTTCATGAAAATAAGTGTATTTAATTTTTCCTCTACAATAATTTTTTTTATATAGATAACATGATGATAATTAAAGATAAGTTACTCCTAAATTATTAGTTAGAGCGCCAGCTATATCTTGATCTCAAAGGTATAATCAGAGGCCTACTAGACAAAGGCGACATCTCCTTAATTATTCAAGCCTCGTAATTTTTTTTAAATTTTAATTATATATATATATATATATAAAATTTAGCCACAACAATAATATTTTAAAAGAATGACTTAAAAGTTCAGTTTGGTAAAAGAATGACTTAAAAGTTCAGTTTGGTAAAAGTTCAGTTTTAAAAATTAATTAATCATTCAACTAATTTAACCAATAATTTACATATAATTAATTAATAATTTATTTTTATTTTGATACTTAATATGTGATTAAATATATGTAAATTATTGGTTAAATTAGTTAAACAATTAATTAATTTTTAAAATAAACTAAATTGTTCAACCTTTTCACCAAGTTAAACTTTTAAATTATTCTCTCTAATATTTTTCTTGGACCATCAAGGGAGACTGTCTATTGTTTTCCTCAATAGTACTCTACTATTTAGCACAAGTCAAAATATATTAAAATAAATACTAAGTCCTCCTAAAATAATAAGCATAACAATCATCCTGACCGAAAAGACTAACCATGCATTAGATATAGTTTTTCTCATAACGTTTTTTTTTTTTATAAAGTTATTCCATTTTTCTTTTTTGGTTTGTCCTTTTCTCTTTAGATAGTTAAAAAGATAGTTCGTTAGAAACATTTCTCATATATTAATTATTAAGTACTTTTTCATTGATTTACATATTAAATTAATTTTATTTTTGTTTGTATAGTTAGGATATATATTTTCGGGTCAGATGATAAGTCTCTCATTAGGCAATCTTAAAATTGCATTTTCATATTGACTTAATACATTTAGAGGAATTAATTTCTTTAAATACTGACCAATTTGAGATGAAGGTAGTACTTTTTGTAGAAAATAATATTTAGTAAACAATAATGCCTTGGTGGGTAATAACAAAACCCATACATTAATAATAATTTCAAATATTTAAGAAACTATGTATTGATTATCTAATACTGACTTTCCTCACATAAAAAAAATCTAATATTGACTTTGATATTTATTTGTGCATTAATTTATTTTATTATTCATTGTAAATTTTATGCATATTAAGGGGTGTTTTTATTTTTGTTTTTTATAATATCCCTAATGATTGTAAAATTAACATTTTTCTTACTGAAAAATTAGTGCAATTATTCTACCTCAGAAACTTAAATAGCAAGACCTATAATTATTAAATCAGAAAAACGAACAATCATATATTGAAGGGATAAAATGTGGAATTAGGTTGTTTGAATTGATATCTATAATATATAACTCCATTTTGAACTACTTTTCGTAGCGTTATGATGTAAGGAAGAGAAAACATCACAAATACCAGTTTCAGAGAAAGTTCCTTATAATTTCAGAGAATGGTAAACCTCGGATGGTTCATGTAACATAGCTAGTCTTATGAATCAAATTGAAGAGAGGAGGCGTCAAATTTTATATTATAAAAAATGGGGGGAGGAAGAAAAGAATGATCAAAGATTAAGAAAAATCGTTAGGTCAAATGGGTTTGTTCAGAGAACATTCAGAAGACCAGATTCAGTGGACAGTGTAGTCTATATAGTCTTCAATTTTCTATATTGTATCTCCCACTTTTAAATCTGATAGCGATTATTGAACCAACCACTGTTTGGAATTGTTGGATAAACAACAATTATTATACACATTTTTTATACCCGTGGCTTGTAACGTTCATTGTATGAACATGTATGACTGCATGTGTAAAAATAATCCAAAAAGCAAATGAATCTCTTACAATCACCATAATTTTTTATAGGCTTTTGCATAAACAAATGTCGGAAATTGATTCCATCTGATTGATATTCATCAAGAATTAATCTCGGCCACAACCTAACAGGATCCGAATCAACGCAATATTTCGCAAGCAATACATAGTTGGTGAGAGAACAATGAATACACCTTTCATGTATATTTTGCAAGAGGGAGGGGACCAGCTTTGCTTGGTGCAAAAGAAACTACGATTTCCATGGGTTAAGGCAACACTTATTTATGCACAGTTGCCAACCTTGGAAATTGGGAAGATTACAGATTTAGGTATATCATGGCAGTTAAATCATTACTGTATATATTGAACTCTACAACTACAGATGTGAGATCAGTACTACAGCAAAACAAGACCACGCTAAAGCATAATATACATGGACAAATGTTAGTTGCACATCAATTTAGTGTCGTATCATTTTTTTTCTACATTATTTTTGAAATTTAATTTTAATCTATTATTATTGTAAAATTTCTTTACACTATTATCTAATAATGTACTAAAACGTTATTAAAAGAGTTAGATTTTTTTATGTAGTTGTTATAATAGTCAAACTCTTTTAATGATTAAAAATATTTAATTAGATGGCAGTGTAAATTTTTTTTACATTAACAGTAAATTAAAATTAAATTATTGCATATCATTAATTTTTGTGCAGTATCTATTTATAATTTTTCAGGATCTGCCCATGTTGTAATCGATCGTGTTTTGATAATAGAAATAGTGACAAAGTAATAATAATAATAAAAGATATGCTCAACCACAATTTCATATTCAGCCTAGCCACTTATGATCACCATAATCTTTGAGGATAAGTATGTCTTTAAATTCTTAAGACGATAGTGACATTTCACCTAGACATCGTTTGAAATACTCATTGTCTCCACAGCCAGCCCTCTAGAATCTTTGAAAAATAGCCACTTGAGCCATGACCATCCATTGGCCCAATACATGCATGTAAGCTAAAAAGTCATTCCACATGGTAGCTCTTTAGCTTATTGCTCCGTTAACCTCCACCAAAATGTTAAACTCAAATCCTTGTTTTATAGTCATTTTTATTCATATATCTTCTACACAACGAACCCAGAGATTTTTAGTGTATGAGGGAAAAACATATATAACGAAATTTAAAATTTAAGTCTTCAAATATTATATTTAATATTACATACTACTATTGAAAATATGTATACAAATTACAGTTGTTTTATATGTATTTTCATATTTTAAAAATATCGTATGATTTTTTCATTTTCAACACTTATACAAACATGTCTGTCTATATAAGTAACAATTTTCAAATGAAGGACTTGCTCCTCCTATTGATTCATATTGTCATAGAAAGCTCCAAAACGGTGAGGGTGTGTCTTGTGTGCGAGAAAAGGTAACAGAGCCTCATAAGTTGTGAGGATTCACACTTAAAAAGGAGAATGTGAGAAATTCAAATGTGAGGGAGTTATGGGTGAAGAGTCTCATATTAAAAAGTAATAAACTAGAAAGACTTATAAACACTATCTTAAGGTTTTAAGTTAAGATGTGATATATGTCAAACCCACTTATGTATTTTTTGGTAAATTTATTGAAGAGATTTCTCTAACGTTTCAAGCTCTTCGTAGCAAAACAAAACTGGAAATGTGAGGTTTTGAAGTAATGTTTACTAGTATTAATCAAAAGTTGCGACTTGTTACAAGAAATAATAAATACTTTAGATAGATTTGCATTATTTCTCTTTTCATGTACTAAAAGTCTATTTAAAAATTTAATTACATAAAGGTTTTTTAAATAAATCAATAATTTTAGACTTTATAAATTTTAAATATATTTAATATTTTATAAAATTATTATATTATATATAAAATTAATAAAATATTTTAATGTATAATTAATAAATTATATAAATATTATAAATTTTTAATTATGTGTATGTATAATCAATAAATAGGCCAACCTGGCCAAATAAGCCTTTTTAAAGACTTAAAATTTAACCTCTTTAGTTAAATATATTTTATTTAAAGTTTAAACTTAACTTGTTTGATAATTAAATTAAGTCAAAATATGTCAAAAATAAATTAAGCCGTAAATCCGTAAATCCCTAATAAGTCGGATGAGCTATTGACACCAGTAAAAATTTAAAATTTTAATGTCGGAATATCCCCTCACATCATAGAACATAGGTCCGTCCTTGTTTGCACGCTTTGCAACACCCAAATTTTAACTGGTCCCACATAAACTTTTAACTTAAATTATCAACACCTCTTCATACCAAATGTGCAAAACTCCACTTATTGTTTTCCCTTTTATTGCTTTTGGAGATGTTCTTAAAAACCATGTATCAAAGAAATCCACTCAGTAGTCAGTACATTTCCCCAGAAATGTCAGACACGGTATGTGTGTCTTAACCAGTGCTGACTAGTAATAAATATCCAGAAGGAAAAACAAGGGGGAAGTGACACAAGGGGTTGGGCAGCGCACAACATGTGACTCGTATATACATGCATAACAATTACAGGTAACAGTAACAATTGCATTCAGCAATTCAAATTTTAGTTTGAACAATGGTATACACGGTCATGTACAGGAGAGGCAGAAAGAATAAAGGAGTGGCTTAGTGTTTGAAATTACAATGGGAGAGCAAACACGTGTTTGATCTTTTAATCTTCTCTGCCAAACTATACACTGAAGCCTATCATGAATTAAAGACAGCAATTAAATATAAAGAAACTTAAAAGGCAGATTCAGCAGTTTAGCCTCTCAATCATACATCCCTTCATGCTTCCAAACATCCACCAGGAATTCAACCATTTCCTATTTATTGAAAATCAAAATAATTATCAATTAGTAATTTTACATTCTCACCTAAAAAATCCAGCAAAGAACTGTAATTCTACACAGGACACTTACAGACAAAGGTATGGGCTTGGGAAAAGGCTGTCTAGTCCCGAGCAAACTCTCATAAGTTGCATTCCAACTGCAACCAAAGACAATGAATGATAAGTCATTTACAGGGGAGAAATAGAGAAAAACAAAGGGAAAGCACAAATGATGTAGACTTCGGCTTGTATAAACCCAGACGAAGACAATGGCTATCAAGAAAATATTTTGGTTCAGATAAACTGTTTCCTGAGATAAAATAGTACGGTTTGTGTTCTTAAACTTTGAGAAATTGCAAAGACAAGGAAGACAAATAGACCAGAAAACGAAAAACAGAAAGAATATCATCAATGGAAGCAAAAGGTGCAGATTATGTGTATTATTGAGCAGTGAATCAAGATGTATCTAGAATCTGGTTGTACAATGAGGTTAATCAACAACCATGCCATAATTCACTGGTAGCCAAGATAAGCAGCTGACTCAAAAACTTATGATTGTTGATTACTCCTCCCATTCCATGATTTTTCCCATAATAGAATTTAGCACTATAAGATGATGTCCCAGTTTATATTTACAGTGGGTCAACAAGAATTTAAATGGCCCAAATTTAATGCAATTGACATACTTTAGTCTGGGTTCTCCTTTTTGTTGGCTTTGCTTCCTAGATCTATCACTTCCAATCCACCGAAGCCTGCTCTCATTCCAGAGGAGAAGACCTGCATTAAACAGCATATATGTTTGATAGAAATTAAACTTTCTTTTCCCTTTAAAAGCAAACAAAGTAAATCTTTCAAAATAATATACGATGACAATAGACAACTAATCTGAAATAAAATGGTATAAGAACATGGCATGCATCCAAATAATGAACAAACCACAAAAAAACTTTTATGCCATGTGTCAACACTATTTTTGAGCAACAGCAGCCACCTTCGTCATAGGACTGGGCCTGATGGTAAGTCTACTTTCCCCTTCCCTATCTAGGTCCTTAGGATAGGGCCTTGTTGTATTACCAAAAAATAATCCCATATTTTATGCTAAAAGTATAGATGAACATTCAGATATTAGTTACTACTTACTAGGGAGAAAAACAAAAACCAATGTAGAACTTGCCTTGGTTTACAAATTCTGGATCAGTGCCTTCGGTAGAAGTTTCACTGCTATGATAGAGAATTTGATTTAATGTCTTGACTGAGGGGATACTTCTTTGAGATTGAATGGTTCTGTTATCCAGATCACATGTGCTCGAACTCCAGAAGCCATCAGATATGGTTGGTTTTCTCACTGTCTGCCCCTGAATTCTTAATCCCTTTGGTGCCTCATCCTTGGCTATAATTGGTGAGGGTTTTATGCAGCATCCAAAACAACCACTGAAACAAGTTAAATAACAGCAATAACATTGGCCAATGTGAAGTATATCTCAAAAAAGAATCAATCTGCAGTAGGCAAGCTTCTCTGGAAAGCATGCAAAAGCATCAGGTAAATGGCATAGAAGAACATGGTCACATTATTTTTCTGTTCTTAACACCAATAAGAAGACAATAGACCTCAAATCATTATGCTAGATGTTATATGTAGTTAGCCCCCCCCACCCCCCCCTCCCCCCCAAAAAAAAACCCAAAGAAAGTGGTCAAGGAAGTTAAACAAGACCTAGTGCACAAATACAACAGTCTGCTGCATTAGCAGAACTCTAGGGCCACAAAGCTAAACACAGAAAAATCTTGATACAGCAAACATTGCAACACATGGCATGATCGCTGCCTTGTTTGCTTGATCCACAATAGTTGACACATACTGTTTGTCATATTTAGGCCCAAAATGTTTCATTTTTTCCCCATCTTATCAGTATACTTAATTTGATCTTTGCTATGCTATTCCAAGACAACTAGTGATTAATTGTTTATGTACAACATAGGAATTTACTCTCTTCAAGAAGCTTTACATGAAAATTGTTGCTGCTCATACTGATGAAGGCATTCTCTATTAAGAAATTCTGATTGAGTAAACCTCCATCTTGAATTCTTGATAGGTACTGAGAGTTATCCGATTAAATCATATAAATTAAAGCTTGAAAACAAGATTTCTGCTTACACTTACAGCTCTCTAGTAGACTGTAAAAGCAAATACAGCAGGGCCAATTTTCAAGGTTAGAATTGTATATATAATTAGGGAGTTCTGTAGGTACAAATCCATTCATTTATATCCACTAATTCTTGAAGCTTTTCCATATCAATTATATGCTGGAGTTCTGATGTTCACTTTCTGGATGCCTTGTTCATTCAACCTATTTCTCTCCCGCAAATAAAGAAAAGGCATTTGCTCTCCCTCCATCCTTCATTTAATCATTCATTGAGAAATAAAATTATTTTATATCACTACCGAATCTTGGTCCATTATTTATGGCTAAAACATCATTAAATAACCATCAGCCAACTGCTTACAATGAAAATCAGCCCCTGTTCATTTTAGTTTGCACCCCAAAATGGATGAAAGCAACGGTGGTTAGTATAAAAGAAGTTTTAGACAATTTACTATACCAAATTGCATTGCATTTAGTAGTAAACATACAATTTTGCTTCTCAAAATGACTACTTTAATCTCAATCCACGAAGCCCTTTTCTTATACAAGTCAACCGACAGAAAATAAAGTCTTCCCATTCCAAATACGCTTTCTTTTCATTAAAAAACATATAAAAAATAAGGCAGATCAGTCCCTAATTAATATAAGTATTTACCCAAAAATTTTAAGTAAGTTTACCATTTTTGGAAACAGAATTAAGAGCGAGTAATTAAGTCCAGAAATTGAAACTCATTCGTTTAATTCAATTCAAGCAAGCAAATTGATGGGAATATTTATCTAATACCAGTATTGGGAATGGAGGGCTCACCCCATGCAAGCGAAAAGGTCACTGATCCAAGCAGTAATCGAGCTACTATTCATCACCATCTCCACCAAAATCAACAACACCAGATTCCCAAACGAGACGCAACCAAATCCTTGAAACTGGAAAAACTGAGCAAAAGGGTTTCTTTGTAAACGACAAAGGAAGGTGAAAGTGGACCAGACCAACAATGGAAGTTTCCAAGAAAATATGCTGTTGCCACTGAGTTGGGAATGATAAATCAGTATAGCTGGCTTTATTATCATGCCGTGTCTGCTGCACAAATGTCAGGGTTGTTTGAATGCTCGGACTATATCTATATCTGTCTATATATATATATATATATATATATATATATATATATATATATATATATATAGATATATATATATATATATATATATATTACTCAACTTAATAATTTTTTATTGAATAAATTTTTTCAAAATTTATCGTTAAATTAAAAAATTTTGTTATGTAGATCATACTTATAAAATTTTACATTTATCCAAAATTATTTTATGACTCATTGATATACATTAAAATTAACGTAATATAAACTATTAAAATATATAAAAATATGAATTATTTGATTATATTCTTATTGATATTTAATTTTTTTAAAATTTGACACAAATGATCTACATGATATAAACTTTCAATCTAACGGTAGATTTTATAAAAAATTTATTCAATAAAAAGTTATTAAGTGGTGTAAGAGTGATCAAGTCTTACACCGGTGTAAGTTGATCCCTCCCCTATATATATATATATATATATTACTAAAATTATTTTTAGAAACTAAATTTTTTAGATAATAATTATGAATGAAAAAAATTGAAATTTTAATTATAACTAATTTCATTTATTTAAATTTTTACAATAGTGAATTGATTTCTCAATCAAATAACTATTAAAGTAAATATAATTACATATGAAAATTTGTAAATCATTAATTTTTTACAAATATATACATTTAATAAAATATTTATTATCAAATTGTTTTAGCTTTCCAAATTTTAAACTTTTGTTTAATGGTTCATTTTTTAAATTTACTCTTAATTTTTTTTTGAAATTATTATGTAAAAAATTTGAAGCTCCATGATTTTTGTAAATATAGGCATTTAATCAAATATATTATCAAGTGGTTATAGCTTTCTAAATTTTAAATTTTTGTTCAATGACTCACTTTTTAATTTGCTCATAAAATTTTATTAAATAAAATCTATATTATAAAAGAGAGTTCATTCAAACTCTATGAATGCCACATGCCACTTATACAATAAATTTTTGTCTCTAAAATTTTTAACCCCTCATATAGATGTTAATCATAAATGAGTCTTTTTTTATGTATTTAATTTATTTTTACTTTTCATGTCAACTCCTTTTTAATGACTCCCAAGATTACTATTAGAAATTGAATTTCATAGGGTTTTTTTAAAATTAAATATGAATTCAAATTCAAACCAGTGTCATGCATGCATTACACATGTGCTTTTAAATTCGTATAACCATCCATGGTTAGCCTTCTAGATCATCGTCAGTTTTCCCTTTGTTCTTGTTGCCACGTTATCAGTTTCTTCATAACCACTTTTTAAATTCAAACTTGAATTTAGCTCACCTTTCAGCCAAAATTCTAGTGGTTCAATAATCGTCCAATTGAGCTCCAAAGTAACTACCAATTTGACATCGATCCACCATTGAGCAGTCTTCACAAACTTGCCAAGTAGCCATTATCAAAGGGTTGACTGGAAATAAACTTGTATTTATTGAACCATAGACTTGTTGCATGTTTGTTTGTTGAAGAGTTGTCTTGACTTAATCTTGCAATTGTCTTTCCAAGAACTTGCTAAGTATCTTTTATTGAAGTATTATCTTGATGTACATACACATACATCTTATCGAATTTGCTTTTTAACAATCTTCCAGTTTTAAGTTTTGCATCTTGTGCATATTTTATCTACTTGGCTCTTTGTTAAAATATTTAATTTTTGCCACTAACACATGCACTTAGTGATTTATCATAATATGATAATTATGATGAATATTATGGAGTGATTTGTTATTTATGCGCGCTATGATGTTTATGTTATTATAGTTTAATGTTATTAGATCACTGAACCCAGTGGGAGAATGTGAACCCCCCATTTTGACCGGGTCATTTCAACAAAATTCAAACAAAAATAATTATTACTTATAAAAAAATAGAAAATGAATTAAAAAAAGGGAATAAAACCTAATATAATCCAGGCCCAATTTTCCCATATCCAATCCAGTCTTCCCAATGAGCCACTAAGCCCAACAAATTTACCAAGCCCACATCCAAACACCAGGCTTGACCACCCTCTGCCCATGCCTGCCACACCATGTATCACGCCCACACTCTGCACCCATATCATAGACACACCCTAGACACAGCACACACCCTGCACCCATTCCCCTCTACCTGCACCCTGCACACATGAACCCAGATGGCACGCTGCCAAAGGGTCTTGCTTTTTTTTTTCATGCACAAAAAGAAGGGAGAACCGAGAGAAAAGCAGGTGGGGAGGGAAGAGCTAAGTGATGGCTAAAGAGAAAGAAGGGGATTCAAATTCTGCAAAGAGAGGGTTAAAACTGAGAAGGAGGAGAGGTAAGCTCTATGATTTTCTATACCTTTGGACTTTGATTTTATTGGTCTATGCTCTTCAATGTTGTATGGGATATGTTGGTGTTTATCTGGGTTTTGTTTCTGTTTGTGGCTGAATATTTTGTTCTTCTTTCCTCCCCTTCATCTTCTTTTTCTTTTAAGAGTAACAGATCTCCCATGCAAATAACCAAACTGCCACCACCCATCACCGTGAAACCACCCAAAACAGTACCCATCCTCAAATCAAGCCCCCCACAACCATTCATAGCAACTAGACCATGACCACCTAGCCAAGCACAAGTCATAAACCACTTCCCCAAAACAAAACCTAGCAACCTGTTGGAACCAAAGACAGATGTTATTATCTTGACAAGACCAAAATTATTCAATAAAAATTAAATCCATCTATGTTTTGAAGATAATAACTTATATTAAATTGAAAAGAACAAATAAGATTTGAAATAACTTATACTTTTACGAAATCATAATCGTTTGGACGAATGAACAAACTTTGTTTTATTTTCCCGCTTTAAGCCGTGCGTCCAATACCTTTTGAAATATATATTATTGGATCGTCCATTGTTTGCCTCTGTTGTTTCTTTCTTAAAGCATCTGTTAAAGGATATTAAACACAAGCAAAGCAAATTGCATTAACTGTTGATGGGATCTCTGACAAAAAATGATTTTCGAGAAATCAACTATGTACGCTGGAGCTAACACTCCTAACAACTACAAGATTAACAAATGAGAAAGTTTCTGCATGATGAGAAGAGTCAAGACTAAAATATCTTATTCCTCCCTATTGTTGATAATCAAAGTCATTTTCAGTTGAAGATCAACACGCTATCAGTTCAACACATATAATGCTACTCAGAAAGGTAATAAATATTTCCGTTGGACAAAGAAGCTTAAAAAGACCTTTTTCAAATGCTCACTACATATAAATACAAGCGTCTTCGAAGAAACTGTGTATAAAAGAATACTTATTGTTTATAACCTAAAGATGCTTTAGAATACTTGTTGTAACTTGAAGAGGCGTTGAGAAGAATACTTGTAAACTTTGAGAATTTAGTGGAAAATCCTTCAAGTAGAAGGAACTGGACGTAGCTCTTGGGTTGTGAGAGTGAACCAGTATAAATATCTGGTGTAAGCTTTTCTTCCCTCTCTGTGTTATATTTCTCTTTATTAACATTTGGGGATTGATATTGCTTTTATTAACTACTCTTTTAAAAAAGGATAAAGTTTTTTAATTTGCGTCCAATCTTTTTAGAAAAACCCTCTTTGCATCTAACAGACTATAAAGAGTCTTTGCTTCGTTCATTACCATAAACTTTACAGCAAAGCTTTTCTTGTGAAAGATTGATTCAGTAAAAGTTTTCCAAAAAGATTAAAAAACACAATTCAACCCACTTCTTGTGTTTCACTTGGTTATTTCACAACCACCATCCAAATTCCACCCAAAACAAAACCCAGCAACATTTCATACACTCACTCTTGCATTTTCACGCCCAAAATATAGCCATTCTTTGCCCATCATAAAAGATCATCCAAAACTATCCATGAACAACCAAAACCACCACAACATCCCTTTAGGTTACCTCCAAAAACAGTACCAACGCCTACCCCAATAACCATCAACAACGTACGAAATCTATGAAAAATTAGAAAAAAGAGTATAAGCCCGTGTCTGACCCATCCCTAATTCCTAGAACCATTTTCTAACCAACCACCCTCATGGCCGACCAACCATCCACTTCTCAGACCATTACCGACCGATCATTCAATTCCCAGAACGATTTCCGACAGACCCCCTTTCAGGATCGTTTTCGACTGATTATTTCCAATCATAATTACCATTGTCCGATTAATACTTATCCTACCGAACCCCTAGCCTATACACAAACCCCTTAGATCTCCCAACCACACCGATCCGACCTAATCTGATCACTTCCCCTTAGTCGAGCCTAACCTCAACCAACCATTGCACTAACTGATCCGAGCAGACTCAACCTTAGGCATAACCTCATCAGAACACTTAACAGAGCTGAGATCCCTAAACACTTTCCTCAGTAATCACTTAGCCGACCCAGCCTTACCCTGTAGCCTTAACCCTCTTAGCTATCAGAGCCGATCATTCTAATCACTTTCCTCATCCTCTACTAGGCCGAGTCGAGCCCCCCAAACATTTCCACCTTCATTTTCTAACAGACCCGAGCTATAATTACCGATTGAACACCTTAAACACTTCGCCTCATCAATTAGCCGATTGAGCCGAGCTACCCCTAACCAATCCAACCCTTAAACACTTTGCCTTGTCAACTACCTTTAACCGATCCGACCTTAAACACTTCGCCTCATCAATTAGCCAACCGAGTCGAGCTACCCCTAACCGATCCAACCCTTAAACACTTTGCCTCGTCAACTACCTCTAACTGATCTAACCTTAAACACTTTCTTTTATCCATCACCTTAGTCGAGTCGAGCCGCCCTTACCGATCCAACACCTTAAACACTTTTCCTCACTAATGACCCGACAGAACCGAGCTACTTTTATCTGAGACCCTAACACTTTCCTCCATCATGAAACCGAGCCGACCTTAAATGCTTCCCTATCACTTAACCTAGTCAAGCCCCCAGTACACTAGACTGAGTCGATCTCTTCAAACACTTTTTCCTATCATCCATTCAACCTTTTCCATCCTCACCAACTAAGTTGATCGGTGCCTACCCAATCTGAGCTCAATATCCATTTTCACCATAATTATCGATTGGACATGACTGATCAAAACATCCATTTCCCTTGATCAGCCAAACTTACCAAGCTTTCTCTGTTGAGCACCACCTTGTCATTAACCAATCGGTTCCGAACCGATCAGTACCTTTCATAACAATCAACTTACCGATCGGTTCCCAACTGATCAGATAATTTTTCCATGTCCCTTCATCGGCCAAATTGATTAGGATCCTACTGGATTTGATCTCGCGTTCCCCTTCGTCCGATCGACTGTTGTCTAATGGGGTCTCCACTAAGTACCCCTCCCTATTTTCGATTGGTTCCGACCGACCATATCGCGTTCTTGTGGCAATTTCAATGGCTCGGTCAGATCCTTCCTAAGATGGTCAGATTACTGACCGATCGGTCGATCATTCTCACCTTTGGGCTGTTTATGTTTTATTGTGCATTCTAACTGTTTATTCTCAACTTTGGTGATTGTCCATTAATTATTGCTTCCCTTGTTGGTGTATACCCTAGAGGCCAGTTATATATTGACTTTATGGTTTACATTGTATCATGACATTTTTTTAATATATGAGGCATTTCATTTATTGTGTTATTTATTTATATTAAATGAACATAATAGAGTCCTTAGAATGAGAAGTTCTATGCCATGGAATATCAAGTACATGACTTAATAATGAGATACCATTGGAGAAATTGGAGTGCTATTCTTAAATGTCCCAAGTATTACTGTCAATTAGGACGACAATGATGCATTGAGATTAGTATATGCGTAGGCTGATGATCGTGTCTCACAGATCATGGATATGAGATATCAAGTCTACACATGGGTACATATTAGAGTAATTATGTACTGAACTGACCCACCATGAGAACCCTACATGGATAGTTACGTGAGTGTCATAAGCGATTCTCATAGTGACAATGATGTATGTGGCTCTTTGACTTGAGGTCACTATGGTTCCTTACATGAGAAGTTATATGTTTTAATATCGTTAAACGTCACCTGAAACAAGGTAATCATAAAGTTGATTATTGGACATGTCACAAGTCATGAAGAGGGATGTGAGTGACATAGACAGGATTTGTCCCTCCCACTAACGGGAGCGATATCTTCGGGCCCTTTGATGAGTGGGACTTGAAACTGCATGGCCGTGCTCAAATGAGTCAATATGAGATATTGATCTCATTTGTCTTTATAAGTCTACTCGGCAATCAAGAAACCAATGATTGAACTGTACAAGGGTGACACGTTCCATGCCTTGTGTTTAATCAAGATATCCATGGTAACATTAGTCACGATTAGGTTATGTCGAATCACTGATATTCCTATTACTTGAGTAGCAGTGATGTATTGCTAGATACCGTTCACTGTTTGTAATATTAAATAGGATTTAATGTTACTGTCAACGTAATAGGATCCTACAGGGTCACACACATAGAATGGATTGAAATGAAGTTAAATGAGGCTAGTTGGACCATTAGTAATACTAGATGGGCCAACTCAATCAAATAGGCCCACACATGAGTCTGACCTAAGTTAGATATGTGTTAGGCCCTATATATACATCTCTTAGTCTCTTGTGTCGGACCACCACTACACATGCACAACTGAGAGTCGAAAACCGTTTTCGAGTAAGAGAGAGAATGAGAGAAACTTGCCCCCCTTTGTGGCTAGCACCGTGTCGAAGAGGGAGACATTCTCATCCATTCGTGTGGATACTGTAGAGACGCTACAACAATGTTTGTTGCAGCGTTCGTGATTTGCTGTCCATCACGAAATCAATTTCATCCATAAGGTAATCATCTTAACACGGGTTATGACCATCGCATGGATCCTTTGAAGGTTTTGTATTTTTGTTTTTTCGATGCCCTTTTTCTTGTTGTGAAACCCAACATCCCTTTATGTCATAAACAATGAGTTATAAAAGAAGTTGTCTAATGCCACAAGTAGCGTTAGTTGTCTTTAGGGATCAATTATCCACTAGACAATCTTCTTGGGGTGGATTAGTGAATTTAATACCGCCTTCCATTTCGTTTGGGACATGTTTATGAGTTTTCTAAATAAGTGGTTCAATGCCACAAGTAGTGTTAGTTGCTTTCAGGGGTCAAGTACCCACTAGATATTTTTCTTGGGATGGATCAATGGGCTCAATACCACCTTCCATTTCGTTTAGGTCATATTAATAAAACTGTTCAAAATAAGTGGTCCAATGCCACAAATCACTTTAGTTGTCTTCAAGGGTCAAGTACCTACTAGACATTTTTCTTAGGATGGATCAGTGACTTTAGTACCACATTTCATCCTATTTAGGGCGTGTTAACAAATTCTCTTTTAAATCATATCAGTTCATCATCTTTTAATCAAATCGCAACTTTCTTTTAATCAATTAATTCAAAGCAATATTTTCTTTTATTAAAATCAATCAACTTGCAATAATTTTTGAAAGAAATACATTACTTTGAATTTCCCATTGTGCTAGGGGATACATAGGAGCACAAGTCAAGTCAAACTTTAAATTTTTGTAATTTAGTTTCTCTGTTACCTGTGAATAATTGTGCGCACTTGTTTAATTTCTCTACTTATTAAAAGAGGTAAAATAGATATTTTTTAAGTTATTAAAGTTCGCACAATTAGCTTAAGGTAACTGTCTTAGGACGGATGTATTAGGGGTGCTGTACGATTAAGTTCCTGCCCTTCCCTATGCATAATTGACTCCCGAACCTTACCCTAGTCTCTTGACCTTTCTTTTTGTGTTTTTATTTTAAATCAATTTTTAAAGGGTTTTGCCAGTCATTTTTCTTACCCAATAAACGATTGGTGGCGATTCCATTGCTTTTAAATTATTTTTCTCTTGCCACTCATTGTCGCGATTTTGCCTAGTCGTGACGGAGAATTAATGTAAGATAATGGTTCAATAATTATCAGTTATGAATAATGGTTAGTTATGCTTTTAATATAGTTGGCATAAAATCATCATTTAATTTATTGAATAAAAAATTAGTATTTATCCTTTAATGATAAAGTAATCTCAATCATTTATTTGGATACTTAAAGTACATTTCAAGTTAAAGATAGAGATATAGTTAAGTTGGTCTTCTCCTTATCCATAAAGGTTACCCACACATATTCAATTTCCATTAAAAAAGTCTTGTGTAATAGGAAAAGGGATCACGGGAGATAAACCAATTTACTTGTGGAGATCAAGGATTCAATCATGACTTCTTCATTTTTTGCACAATTAGGTAGGCTTTTTAAGTATGAGAATTATGTGTTCAAGATCCTAAAGATCTTAAGTTTAATTGTCAATATATTTGACAATTTTATGAGTCATTTTTTACAATAGAGCCTATTTTGATCTGAATTTTGGAGTAAAAGCTGAGCCAAAACTATTAAAACATTTATCATTAATTACAAATTTTACATTTATCCCGTGGACCATTTTTTGCAAGCAAAATTCAACATGTTTAATGAATAATGCTTCTTATACAATAACTCCATTTGCCTTGGTCATGGAATCATCTGAGTCATGTGAGATGGCCCAAGTACCATGCTAGGCCCCCACTCATTGTGTTATAAATGTATCAGGAAAAAAATGGTTGGATCTGTGTCTAATTGAAAAAAAATTCACATATCACTACAATAGAAATGACTTTTAAATTCGGTTAAGAAAATAGTTTCAATTCGGTTTGAACAACGAATTATATTCGGGGGTAGTCTTTTGCTCTGACTTTTAACAACCCTTAAATAAACCAAATTGGAAAACTATTTTCCAATTCGGTTTTTTATTGTTGAATCAAGAACCACGTGATTTTAAATCCCCTTAAACACTGGACTGAAAACTTCACATTAAATTCCAAAGTAGGAGCCAAATTGGAAAGGGCTAAAAATATATAAATCTGGTTAAACACTGGATTGGAAAGTTTAAATTAAATTCGGTTATGTATAACCGAATTGAAAAACTACATAAATCCAGTTAAAAACCAAATTTATAAATATACATTCAAATCGGTTATTATTACCCGAATTGGTAAAATGTGTATTTATTTGATTTAAATTCGGATTATAACCGAATTGAAAAGTGCATTATATATCCTGTTAATAATGAAGGTCCGAAAACTATTACCAGTTTCAAATTTGCACAAGGTTAACCAAAGACTGTACAAAATTGAATTCTTATTTCTGTACATAATATTAACATTTACAAAGTTAATTTACACTGACTTTATAAATAATATCAACCTAACAACATTTCCTATACGACCTTGTTTTTTTTACAAAAAATAACATAAATCATCCCATCTCCTCATGCTAATTCTTATTCAATGCAACTAGAACAGATGCTGCCCATTCAAGTTGTACCTCCTTTAGCTCTTCTTCTGTATAAGTAGTTGCTTCTGAAAACTGATCCAAACAAAAAAATAATATAAAGTTCAAATATTTGTACAAGTTATTAACAGAACCTCATCAATGTATAAACCTTAAAACTTACTTTTTGACTCATTGTTTTCATCTTGTTGGTTATGATATCTCTCATATATTTCAAGACATAGAAACCACATGTTTTACTATCGGTTTGCCTTGATGCCTATACATAATACAAAAACTAATTAAGTGAAACAAAAAGTAGTCCAAAGAATCGAATCTCTGTGAATAACACATTAAACACAATACCTTGAAAGTGGTAATGTTGATGTTGTCCTTTTTGCCTTGTGATATTTCTTTTTCCTTTTTATAATACCTCAAAGCTCTTTTAAAAAACCAAATGAAACATAAAGCTTATGTTTAACATTAAAAAACCAAGCTACACATGATGGAGGTTATAATTAGAATAACTTACATTCCAACCACCTTCTTTATGTCATCTCGAATTGGTTTTCCTATAGGGTCCATCCAAAACACATTGGTCTAGGATATCTTAATCACAACAAACATCCAATGAGACCTCGAAAATACAAAAGTCACACATGTTCAGTACATATATGCTATAATTGTATTAGAATATTTAATTTTATGAATCTTACCCTCCATTATATGATACAAAGATCATGTTGTCTGTTGGAATCTGCAATAAAACTTCGGACAGGTATTGGCCCATTGACTTGGGATCTTCTTAGCCTCCAAGAACTGACACCCTCATTGGGTCAGCAAACCCATAAGGTGGACATCCAGTAATGCGATATATCAAGTCAACCAAGTTAATTGAAAGTAAATGAATAAAATTTAGTATCAAATTATTTATTAACTAAATCTATATTTACAACAAATACAATACCATGATTAAGATAGTTGTCATACCCGAAGTACCAAATTATTGAACTAGCTGATATGCATTCGAAATGGCAAAAGTCCTACATATCTTCTGGTGAGATATATGACAAAAAGTCTACATCCAACCCAGGAGCTTCTATTTGATGTGAGAGTACGTCATCTTTAGTCATTTCATTCGACAGTTGGATAAGCCAGTCCAAGTCAGTTATGACTGATGTATTCGGTTTTTGAGTTGCCTGTAGTCAAAATAATAGGCAACTTATGAGTCTGAAAACCACTAATCAACATGTATGTTGGGTTTCACAATCTTTAAATTAATATACATACGTACAAAATCTTTAAATTACTTACATCCATGTCGTGAGTGACATAACTTTGAGGCCAAGCAATAAAAGTTTCCAATGCATCTTTAACAAGTTCCACATCGTCGTTTGGGCATGGAACTTGAGCATTGTGTTTAATGACCCCATCCACACTGACCTTGACAAAATCCAAAGGAAGGGGTCTATTGTGGAGGGTCATCCCTTTGCCACCAACAGCATGTACCATACCTTCCGCAACATAATTATCTTGTTGGCCAGCAGCCAGTAGACAACGTAAATTTGGCTACATCAATTAAAAATATTTTCAGATACATAATAATGTAATTTAAATTACTTTAAAATTCTTAAAAAGGTTGTAAAATTGCAAACATCTATTTACCATAGAAAAGCCCGAACACCATCTTAAAGAATGAGTTGTATCGTCGAGTGGGGTTGCATGGGGACCTGTTTGGAAATGACGTTGTTTTATTTGTTTCTGCTGTCCCCCCAACGATGACTGGCTCCTCTGCAACATTTTTTTTAGATGTAGAAGGGGTGACATTTAAATTTATTGAGCTGGAGGAATTTAGATTGACCCCTTTGTCTCCCATTAAAGCTTTAATATCTAATTTTCGAATATTGGGGTTTGTTTGAGCTAGCATTTCCTGCAACTGCAGTATGCCCAATAAAATAGTCTCCATTTGTGATACCTTGCTGCACACTACCTTGTGTTCTTCCATGCTGATCGCGTTCCTTTTGCCCTAGTACATCGTTGGCGTGGACAACGAGCTAGCTGCACGTAATCTTCCACAATGCTCAGGAGTACCCAATGCCTTTATCAGTATATCGTTCTTTCCAGTTGGCTGGAAAGAACCTAAACTTTGCTGTGTTGCGAGGTCATCCTGAAACCATATGTTTAATAGTTAGTTTAAACCATATAAGTATTAAATATTTTTTATAGTTACTTTACTAACAGTATAAGTTGGACACCTACTATTCTTCTTGCGATCTCTGCTTCTTCGGGTTTCTTAAACTCCCATTTATTGTCCACTCTTACTTATTTCCACAGCTCATACCGTTAGATTTTCTCTGTTGTTTGTAACTTCTTTTGCTGTAAGACAGTAAATAGTACCATGTATTCTGATATATAATATGATTCATATTGAAAAAATGTGGACAACTGAATTTAACTATATGATTCATACTAACTCTCTCTCTAATTAAGCGTATCCATTCCTTGAAGTGTGATGTTGAAATTTTGTTTTCTTGGCATGTGCTATGCACTTCTCCCTTATTTCATGTTACATTAAGTAAATGTCAATAAATGACATAACATCATCAAGTCACTGGCCCAAATAAATTTAATGTACGTACTTTGAATTGATCGGACAAATGTGATTTGACAAACTCATTCCATATGTCCTGTGTGATGAATTTGTAAATTGATGAGGGTTTAAACATCTTTTCATGATCCACCTCATAAAAAGGCCATATGTAATTCCTTTCTAATTTAGTTTTGAATTGTTTTAACTTATTAGCTGCACTCTTCATCATCATTTGTCTGAATTTCTCCGTATCGAGTATTATAAATGAGTTCTATTGCATGAAAAAACAAATGATAAGTTCAAAATTTAATATAATATTAAGATATATTTTTGGAATTCAAAGTATGATTTAAACTTACCGTTAAAGTATCCCAAATTCTATCTTTCAATGATTTGGGAACATTATCCCATGAAGCCATAATGATAGGAACTGTGTCTCTTGTCACTATTCCTAGATAAGTCATGAGGTCCTTCCCACTGTCTTCAATAGGAACACCATCATAATTAGTTTCAATCGGTATCTTTATCTAGGTTGCACGCACCTTAGAGATGCAATCCAAAACAGTTGGACCCCTAGTTCTCTTCTCTGTTGAAGTTTGTTTACTTGATGAATCATCATTGTCAGAGGTAGGTTGGTATTCCGGATCTGAGGACATCTGTAATATTAGAGTTAAAAATACATTACTAACAGTAGCCACCTCATAAATGAGCATACAAGAAAATAACTAGCAACACTATACTGTATAGACCACTAACAATTAATAACTTTCGTTGTCAATGTTTAATGATAGTGTAATGGGAGTGTACAAATTGCGAGGGATGCTGGATACCACTTGTGTTTAGGTAAAAACTGAATGAACTGTATTACTAGAGTTGGCTATATATAAACCCTTTACATAAAGACCAAAAACCAGAAAACTAACTCATAACATAAAAGGGTTAACTAACTAACATATGCCTAATATAACAGCTAACAATAAAAGGTCCTAACACAAACTAAGCATAGACCATCATAACCACGGAATTAAAAGTCAACAGTGATAATATCTATTGCAAATCATACATAACAAGCATGCAAAGTCAAAACTTTATCCACACAGAGTAATCACATGTGTTTTTCATTTACATTCTTATCCCACTGAGTTTGACATGGCAACACATAAAACAATATCCATCAAAGTCAAGCATTCATGAAGTCATAATATAGCAAGATGTCTGTAAACTAGTTGACAAACAAAGTATGGTGACAATAATCAATATAAGATGCATTGAAAACACTGAAAGTACACAAAGATGCATGAGAAATTACTTCAACCAAGAGTTGTAGCATATGAAGGCCATTTTGCCTGTATTCTAGCCTACTGAAACCATATACGTATAAAACGTCTTAGACCCCCCTTTTAAACCAAAGAAAGCTGAAGTAACAATGATGCACATAAACACTAGTTGAAGACCCTAATCAGAACAATGTTCATTACAACACCAATATTCAAGGTTGTTACCGTTTGATGAATGTTTGGTGTCCTATGAAATATTTGAGTCAAGCATTGGTTCCGAAGTACCTGTATAACATGTTAGAATACATAGACAAGTAAATCCCTGTTTCCGTGGACGTTAAAGCAAAAAGTTTACAAGAAATGTAAAATGGAGTAAAAAACGGTTACCCCTTTTGTAATGTTCGATGATGATGAAGATGGAGTCACTTCTTGCTTACAGAAACGATAATGGCTGGATTTTTGGTGAATGATCAACAAGTCTTGTTTGATACACAAAGACCAGAGAAAGCGAGAGAAAAAAATGAAAAGGTTTACTGACTCTGGGTTTATTTTTTAATAACAATATCAATTCGGTTATAAAATAACCGCATTAGAAAATAGACCCTTTAAATCCAGTTCTAGTAAAAGTCGAATTCTATTTCCTGAATGCGAAAGGTCAAATAAGACTTATAAATCCCGAAAATCAATAATCGGATTCTTAAGTCATTCAATATATAATTTATTAATTCGGCATATAACTAACCGGATTCTAAAGTATATTTTTAAAAAATAAAAAATTTATTAGTCACACGTCTAAATGGAATCACTTTCTAATTCGGTTAAAGATGTCACAGATTTGAATATATGAACTTATTAATCTGGCATATAATTAATCGGATTCTGAAGTATATTTTTTAAAAATAAAAAATTTATTAGTCACACGTTTAAATGGAATCACTTTCTAATCCGGCTAATGAGGTCGCGGATAAGAATATATGAACTTATTAATCCGGCATATAATTAATAGGATTCTAAAGTATATTTTTAAAAAAACAAAACATTTATTAGTCACACGTTTGAATGGAATCACTTTCTAATCCGATTAATGAGGTCGCAGATTTAAATATATGAACTTATTAATCTGGCATATAATTAACCAGATTCTAAAGTATTTATCAAAATTTAAATATTTTTTTTGACTTACACTTCTGAAATGAATTTCTAATCAGGTTGATATCGTAGCGGATTTGAATATATGCACTTATTAATCAGGCATATTATTAATCGGATTCTAAAGTCCTTATTTAACATAAATATTTTTTTATGACTTATACTTTTTCACTCTAATAATATTATAATCCGATGGAGATGAACTTTACTGGAATGTAATTTCATGAAAAGTCTAAAACACATTGACATTGACTTCCAGAATATAAAGTTTTATTAACATCAGTTGGATATTATACAATGGAAAACATCAACGAAGAACAACCAGAATTGGGTACTAGTTTATAACAATGAGAAACATAAACTCATTTAAATATAGTTAATCAAAATTAAGGTTTCCTTGATTCTTCTATGAGCTGCATCTCCCCATTGCCCAACCAGTTTGGTTCATCATAGGCATCAGTCAATGAACTTGAGATAAGTAATTTGGTAAAAGTTCTCAGTTCCATGTCATCTTCCCCGATGGAGTACCCTTCTGTCATGAATCTTGAATTACTAGCAAGGACTATTTTTTGAGTTGCATTGATACCATCATTGACATAGAAAATTTGTCTAGCTTGTGTAGCCAAGATAAAATGATCATTCTTAAACCCAATCTTGTTGGAATCGATAAATGTTAACCCCAAATCATCAACTTTTATTCCTGTTAGATTAAACCATTCTACACTTAAAAATAGGAATTCAAAATTTTATGTAATCAAGTTCCCAAATGTCTTGAATCACCCCAAAGTATGTGGTACTGGATAATATTGGGTTTGCATTCTTCATTGATAACACATGGTATGATTCAGCCACTACTATGACTCCAAAGTTTTGACTAATGTGCATGTTGTCTCTCTGGATAGTATTGAACCTAAAACCATTAATAAGGTACCCTTCATAGCTCAATACTCGTGTTTGTGGCATATGACAAAGCCATCTCAAAGTATCATCAATGGATGAACCACTTTGAATCTCTTTATCTATATTTTTCTGCAACCATGCTGCGAATGATTTAGTATGATAGTTTTATAAACTAACCTCATTCCTACACTTAGAAGGAAATGATTCTTTGATAAATGTAACATGTTCTTGCACATATGGCTGGATAATAGTCATGTTCCTCAAAACATATAGGTGAGCAATATTAAGCTCGTTAGTTGGAACAAACAACATCGTGGGTCCAAATAATCCTCTTCCAGTTTCACCAGAAAGATTTTTGGGAGCAGAGAGTCCAATGACATTTGCCTTAGCAACGTACTCTGAACAAAACTCAACTGCTTCTTATGCAACGTAACACTTTATAATACAAGCCTCTGGCCTACTTTTGCGCCTAACCATCATCTTCAATGATTTCATGAACCGTTCAAATGGGTACATCCACCGAAAGAATACTGGACTATAAATCTTTACTTCACGTACTAAGTGGACTACTAAGTGGACTACCAAGTGCACCATGACATCAAAGAATGATGGAGGAAAATACATTTCAAATGTGCAAAGTGTTTCAACAATATGCATTTGCAAGTCATTAAGGATTGAAGGATCCACAACTTTAGAACATAACTTATTGAAGAAGTAACAAAATTTGGTTATGACAATTCCAACTTCTTTTTGCAAATTTCCTCGTAAAGCCACAGGAAGAATCTGTTGCATTAGCACATGGAAATCATGAGACTTTATGTTTTGCAACTTCAACTCTGCATATTAACTTTGGACCTTAAATTCGACGAGTATCTTTCAGGCACCTTTAAATCCTTCATGAATTGACATAAATTTTGTTTTTCTTTTCTTGACATTGTATAACATGCTGGAGGAAGGTACATTCAGCTATCATTTTCAATTGAAGCAACTGTAGTCCTAATCCCTAACTCAACCATGTCGAGCCTAGATGAGAGAGAATCTTTAGACTTGCCTTTCACATTTAATAATGTGTTAATCAAAGATTTACATACATTCTTCTCTATGTGCATGACATCCAAATTATGTCGGACCATCAGAGAACCCCAATAAAGAAGCTCGTAAAAGATACACTTTCTCTTCCAACACTTCGTCACTGGATTATCAGAATTCAAAGAATCAAGTAGCTGTAGGATTTGACGAAAACTTTAAGGCTTTGGTGCAGAATCAAAGTCCTTTTGGCCATTAAATGCCTTTTTTCGCTTTCTATATGGATGGTTTGATGGTAGCCACTTTCGATGTCCCATGTATGACATTTTCTTCCCATGTTTAAGTCTAAAAACATTGGTATTATCTCCACAAATTGCACAGCCATAGTACCCATTTGTCACGGCCCAAGAAATATTATCATATGCGGGGTAATCTGACACAGTCCACATCATAGCTGATCTCATTGTAAAAGACTCCTTCCGATAACTATCATAAGCTTCAACACCATCACTTCATAAAGTCTTCAGATCATCAATTAAAGGACGTAAGTAAGTATCTATTTTGTTTCTCGACTGTTTTGGACCAGATATCAACATACAAAGAAGCATGAATCTTCGTTTCATCTTTAGCAATGGAGGAAGGTTATAAATAACTATAATAACAGGCCAAGAATTGTGATATGTACTTTGATTACTAAATGGTTTAATTCCATCGGTGCATAATCTCAATCTAAGATTTATAGGATCTGCCGAGAAATCTGGATATGTAACATCGAAACTCCTCCAATAAGGTGCATCAACCGGATGCCGCAACTTGAAATCACACTTCCTGTCGTCTCCATCCTTATGCCATATTAACATATTTGCATGCTCATTGTTCAAAAAAAGTCTCTTAAACCTTGGAATGATTGGCAAGTATCAAACTACCTTCATGGGAATTTTTTCTTCCTAGACTTTCCTAAATACTGTGATTTCCATCTTGATTTTCCACATTCCAGACATTGGTCAGCTTCACTGTACCCATCATAGTAGATGATGCAATCATTTGGACATGCATGAATCTTTTCATATTTCAAACCAAGTGATGACATTGTCTTCTTTGCATTGTTCATTATTGTCGAAAGGAGGTTACCTTCAGGGAGCATATCATGAATTAATTGAAGAAGGTCATTGAAACTTTTGTTAGACCATCCGTTCGAAGCCTTCAAATTAAATAAACTAATAAGTGCAGTCATTTTTTAGAAATGTTTACAATTTTCATATAACGGTAATTCTGCTTCATCCATTGTGTATTCAATTTTTTTAGGATCGTCAATAGCATCAATTTCAACATCTGTCCGTAATTTGTCAATTATGTCAAAATCTTCATGTACTCTAAACCTGGTTGAATTTGGTTATACATTGGATGTCCCTGATGAAGTTGCTTCTCCATGCCAAATCCACGTGATATAAGTCAAGTTGAACCCATTGAAGTATAAGTGATCCTTGACACGTTGGATGCTTAACTGACTTAGGTTACCACAACACTGACATGGACATCTTATCAATCCATTGAACTTAGGATTCTTTAGTACGAAATCAAGAAATCGTTCAACACCCATTCCATATGCACTAGACAAACGATCCATGTGTACCTACGAACAATCCATTACATAATATGCTTAATCTAGAAAAACCAAAATAATATCACACCATTCAGATCAACAAAACAGAGCAAAGACAGTTAAAAATGGAAATATTTAATTAATTCCTTATCTAACAAAATGAATTGATGAAATGGAAGCCCTACAAACAACATATAATGGAACCCTAGATGGAAATATACCTCAAATGAGAGATAGCACTCAATGTACCAATTTCATATTTCTCAAAATGCATATCACAAAGAAAGAAAACATAAATTTGCCTTTCCAATCCGGTTATAGAACTAACCGAATTGGTAACTACCAACAACTAAATCAGTTTTTATTAAAGTCCTTCGTATAGTGTGAAAAATTAGAGCAGAACATTATTTTTGATTACATTAATTGATTTCTAATTCAGTTATTCTATTACAGAACTTAATCATTAGGACTTTGTAATCCAGTTACTAGATAGACAAGATTCCAAAACAACTTTTCAATTTGGTACTAATAAAATTGTAGTTAAATGTATTATATATGAATCTGGTACTAAGAAACCAGATTCGAAAGCAACTTTTAAATCCGGTTATAATGAAACGAATTTAAATGTCTTATTTATGAATCCAGTTACTTTAAGTACCGAATTGAAAAATTACTTTTCAATCCTGTAATTATTTAACTGAATTAAAACTTGTGGATTTAAAAACCATATCTATTGTAGTGTATACTCAAATAGAACTAAAGTGTTATTGTGGACAAGTTTGTACTAAACTTTGAATAAGTGAGGGGTGCACTTTATACACACTATACACCATGCATCGTTAATTGATGTTTGTGGTGATATAAAAATGCACCTGTTGCAGCCCATAATTGAAAAATTCATCGCTTTTCAATCGAAAGTGTTATTTTTTAAACTATTTTTTAATCGAAAGTGCTAATTTTAAGTGATGTGAAAGCAAATATTTGAAGAATACTTCTATATATGGAGACGGCCATATAAAACAATACTCATTTTATTATAACTAATAAATCAAATTCAATGTCTGTGAAAATTTAGAAAACGATAAAATAAAAAGGAAGTAAGATAGAGAAAATGATAAAAATAAAGAAAATGAAGAAAAGTATTATGTGAAGTTATTCAAAGTAATTTATTTTTATGTTATTTTAATTCTTCATTTACACTTACAACCTTGCGAGTTTTATCAATTTTTATATTAATCAAACAAAATAAAAAAAATTTCAAATTTTTTGAAAGAAAAGTGAAGATGAGAAATTATCAGAGTTCTCTTTATTAGTAATAAAGTTAAAAAGTTTTAGAAAAATTATCAAAAAGAAATTTCTGATAAAAATTTTACCATGAAAAACTATTGTTATATCTTAATGTCCATATTTTTTTTGGATAAAAAGTTATATTTTTTAAGTTATCCTAATGTCTTTTTTAAAATTAGGTTATCTACAATGTAAGAGATTGTATTTATAGATATTTAACAACCTACAAAATTCATCTCCTTGCTATCTATTATTACCTTCCAAGAGCACATTTCTTTTACTGTTGTACATGAGAATATGCTTAATTAAAAAATATCAAATTAAAAGTTCAGTTTATAATATTTTAATGAGCGTTATCATCATACAGGAGGGAGTGATTAAACACCAAGAGTACAAAATTAACCATTCATAATTATGGCCACTCGCAATATCAACTGCTATGTGAAGATTGAGATTGGTAATGTGTTTATATTTGCAGTATAATTGGTCATGGATAGCCATGTTTGGGATATTCCAGCATTTAGAAACTATGCTTTCATTGATATCACTGGCAAGGATAAAGTACAAGCATATAAACAATTAATTTTTCAGTAGTTCTATATCTTTAAATACCATTTGAAGTCGCTTTTAACATTATATAATAATTAGCAATTCTTATCAAGCGAAATTCTATTTGTTTACCAGATAATACAACCTTGATCATAGATAATAATAAGGTAAGATGGGGGAAAGCATTATTGGGGGCTTTGTTTATTATAAAATGGTTGGTTGAGAGTCTACATTTAACCAAAAGCATTGGCTCTTCTGTTGACCAGTTGGAGAGGCACGCACAGAGTATGGTCCACATGGAAAGAACCCTACGTTTCCCAGAAACTTCCTTTAACTTTCTACATAAACAAATGCATAAAGTTGCTGAAGTCACAAGGAAAGTGGATCCAACATGCTTCTAACAATGAGATTTGCAGATGTCATCCTCCTTTGTGTTGGCCGTTTAGAATGGGTGTGTGTGTCATGTTCCACCCAAATTAGCTTTCACCTAGAGCTTTGATCAGTGATCACTCAAAATCCCCACATCACCAACCATGAAGATGACTGCGGCCATTTGAGGATCTCAAAGGTCAAAAGTTAAAGGGTCAACGTGACCCTATGATTTGAGCAAAATATGTAGTATCAACTCACCTGTTTAAATTATTACAAAGAATAATTTTATATATTTAACACGTCTTTTTATATAAATATTTTTTAAATTTAAAGTATAAATAATATATAAATTTATTTTATTTTATAAAAAAAATTAATTTAATTATTAATAAAAAATAAGGGTGAAAAAAATTAAATTTCTAAAAATTTAGTCATAAAATAGGAATAGAGGTAGACAATATCATTTAAGGGGCCAAAGTAAAAAATAGCATTATTGGAAGACTAAATTTTAAATTTTTAAAAAATTATATGAAAAAAAAATTAAGACAACTATCGTCATCTTTATTATTGAAGCCCTGATACTATTGATTGAGTCACAATAATAATTTTAAATCTTCAATAAAATATAGATGTGCTTGCACATTTTTGCGTTAAAAACCTTCATTTTGGATGGATATCTCCTTATAAGTATAGTTGTCTAGTTTTAGCATCTAAAAGAAGACTGTTAACGTCTAGAAAACATGGAAGTGGATTCCGACGTTGATTCCCATGCTTCCGAGTTGCTAGAGTGCTCTTAAATATGAAAATACTTACAAAAAGTACTCTGGCGCTCATAAGATAGTGTTTAGGATTCATAATCATACATATAAATTTTAATTCTTATTTATACTCGAGGTGTTAAAGTCTTCTAAAGAGTCTTTTCCTTAAGCATGCCTCTCAGTTATGCTGAATTTTCGGTGTGGGAGTTTCGTCCTTGATCCGCACCCGTTGACTGGTCCTGGTAATAATTGTTTAGAAGTCAGATCATGGGCCTAAACAAGCCTAGTCATAACAATATCTTACATTGCCCCCACCCAACTCCTCGGCTGGGTGTCAAGCTCTTAAGGGTCATTTTACAAGAGATGGTTAATCTTTCTTCCTTTCTGCATCATGCCACGTGCCAGCCATCATGCATTCCTAAAGCTCCGTGTGCAATCATGATGTTAGATATGCGAGATTCCCCGGACGCAATGTTTTCAAAATTTCAAAATAAGTGTACCCGCAACTTATTGTGACTAAGTGGACAACAAAGGTTTAAACCATCACCCATCTTTAAAAGAGGGCTTTGCGGCTCCATTTTCCACTCATGCTCTCATTTCCCCCCAAGCCTTCCTTAGTTTATGTCTCCTTTAAACACCCCCACTACTTCCCATTTGCTTTTCCGGTGGTTCGCAAGTTGCTCCTCTAGTCTCAAGCATCCATAAACGTTTTTCCATCGCTACTCCATCCTTTGTTCGGTGGTGCATTTCATACTTTCTTCCTTCATACTCTTCTAGGTAACTTCACGCACCTCTTCCTTTACCTTTCTTAAACATGGTTAGGATTAGAACTTTGGAGTGTGATTTTGAGGGTGAGAGTAGTGGCCTTTCACTGGAAATCTTAGTGGAACTATCCTCTCCTCTAATTAGGAGAGACATTCTTTAAGGAACTCAATGACAGGAAGTGTTAGTGCTCAAGGAGTTTAAAGAAGAGATGAGGGAGTTGGGGGCTCAATATTGATTCTTCCAATTCTAACGATCATGAGTTGTACAAATGGGTAGGCGAAAAGGTGTTGCGAATTAGCTCGATAATTATCGCATATAAAGACATCAAGATGCTTTGTCAATTCAAGCTTTTAACATTGAGCGGTTTGAAGGAGGATGAGGCCATATACTGACCTTGCGACGATGAAGATCAGATCTCTAAGACTCGGACAAGCAAAGAGCATTTCATGTTGTTGTACGAAACCTTATCTACCAAATTTTGGGCTCGACTCCCCTTGATGTCCATCCAAGTGGAAGTGTTGAGCAACCTTTTGTTAGCTAACCCTTCTCAACTTCATCCCAATAGTTGGGCATTTTTAAGGGCCTTTGAGATCGTGTGCCAACATTTCAGCCTACCACTCTCCCTTGTCGTGTTCTTCTACTTCTTTAACCACAAGAAGTGAAGTAGGGGAGGATGTCTTCGATTTCATTATGAGGAAGGTAAGGAAGGAGGATTCTCAAGCACTACGAGTCTTCTTATAAAGACTTCAAAGTGCACTGCTTTCGAGTAGAGGGTGCTCTTGTATTTTGGCCATTTTTTGTGGACGCCAATGGGGACCCATGATTCCCACTCTATTGGAATCACTATCCCAATGGGGTCGATATGGAGAAGTACAAAAAGATACACAAGGAGGATTAGCTAATTTTGGACATCCTCAAGGGTATGGAGGGGTTAAAGTGTATCGATTTGATTAACAAGTTAGGTGAGGCTTTGAAGGCCTTATTGAGTAAGTTTAATTTCTCTATGATTTTGATCATTGCTTTCTTCTTTTTCTTCTTCCATTCTAACATGAATTTTCTCTTTGTTTGGCAGACAACATGACACTAAGTCTTAACTCGTTGCCCTGAAGAAGACTTGGGCAGAGAAGTATATGCCACTGGTAACTCAGCTGCTAGTTAGACATCACTTTCATCTGCCCTAAGGCCTACTTCCCCCATTTTTCCCCAAGAGAGAAAAATAAAGGCTGTGGAGAAGGGACCTAATGCAGGGAAAAACTGTAGGAGATGTTAGTTTAACTAAGCAAAGGTGCCAAGATTGTTGTGGATGACAGGAACCTGAAAGCTCCATGTCAAGACTAGGTAGAGGAGTTTGATGGCGCAGTCGATAGGGAGGCAATGTCCTTATGGAATAAAAGGTTTCTTTGCGGTGAAGTCATTGATCCATCTGCAATAAGCCAAGCCAAGCATACGTCCTTTGAATGGACAACATGCAGCAAATTGCCAACCTTGAGGCCAAGAAGATAGTGAAGTCATCTGAGGAGTTGAGGGCATCCAAGTAGAAGATTTATGACCTGGACGACAAGCTAAGGCGAGTGCTGACTAAGAGTTCAACTGCTGTCAAGGAGAAAGAAGCACTGGAGAAGAAGGTTCGCTAGCTCAAAGAATAACGTGATTGCCTGGAGAAGAAATACGCTGAGGTAGAAGCTTCAAGTTCTTCAATGAAAGCCGAGGTTTTTCAGCTTCGAGACGACCACGACTCCGAGAGGGCCAACTTTGATGTATAACAGATGAAGTTAGATGTCGTGGTAGCAAGATTGATAGGGATTGTGCAATTGACTTCTTTCCAAATTACCGTTGAGCAGATCTCTGTTCTATTCTCGGGTATTGGTACTTTAACAATGGACCCCTTCAAAATGGTTCAAGATGGCCAAATTGTTGAGGTGGAGGCCGGGGAGGAAGAAGTCGGCACTGTGGTGGCAGGGGAGGCACAACCTAAGTTGACATCCTAGGAGTAGTTTTTTATTTTGTTTTTGGACTTGTATTTTTTTTGTATTGTATGTTCTTGTAAGTACCTTTGGATGATTTCCGGATGTGGGCTTTAATACAAGTCGCTTTGTCTCTTTGTTAATTCTTTATCGCGTTACATCTGTTATTCTGATCTTTAGTAGGACAAACAAAGTCCTTCCTTCAGTCGACTTTTGACTGCTTGTGTGGTCCCAAGTCCTTCACACTATTCCGATCGTTGGTCATTTAAGGTCAGACGAAAGTCCTCCTTTTCCTCGACATCAGGGTAGTTCTGTATGGACCAAAGTCCTTCACATACTCAGATCATTGGGATGATTTTGATAGTTTCCCTTTAGGTGATGCTGCCTAAAGTAAGTTTCAACATTTCAGAGAATCTTCCTTTATGGTAACTTTACTAGTTTCCTCTTTAGGTATTTCCTCCTCGAGTGAGTTTCATCATCTCAAGGGAATTTTTTTTAGGGTAACTTTGATAGTTTCCTCCTTAGGTGTTAATTTCCTCTATGAGTGAGTTTGATCATCTCGGGGGAATGTCCTTTGGGGTAACTTTAATAGTTTCCTCCTTAGGTATTTTCTCCTCCAGTGGGTTTGACCATCTTGGGGGAATGTCTTTTGGGGTAACTTTGATTTAGCCTTCGTTCGATTGCGTTGAGTTGGTTCTTTGCACCTTGAAGTGATGTAGTTGAAGTTGGATTGGTAAATAACAGAAAGGGAAAAAGGAAACAATAATTCAACAAGTAAACTGAATAACCTTATATTTGTTGATAAATTGCAAAATAGAAAAAGATTGATCGATCATGTTAAGCACGTCGGTATAACCATGGGTAACAACTTATTAAATCCTAATGTACCATTGTGCTCATTGAATAACAACTTAAAACAACATAAATAGAAATACAGAATAACAACAAAAGAAATAAAAATTCTAGTTGTGGTATCTTAGGAGGTTGAGAGCATTCCAAGTCCTTAGGATCAAGTCTCTTACTTTGGTCAAGTATTGCATCAACTACTAATCTTTGGCTTGGTACTCCCCATTGATTTGACTAGTTACTAATTAGGAGTCGTTGTAGGCCCTTACTTGCTTCGACATCTTTGGCCATTTGCAATCCGATAATTAATGCTTCATACCCCGCCTGGTTGTTCGATGTAGGGAACTCCAACTTCAAAGACTTCTCAATGGTCACTGCGCTAGGGCCTTCAATAATGATCCTGACACCGCCACCCTTGGGGTTAGAGGCTCCATATACAAAGATCTTCCAAGGGGTGGTTGTTTGGGGTGTTGATTCTTTGGTCTTCTCAAGGACAAAGTCTGTGAGTTCTTGAGATTTAATAGCAGTACGAGGTTCGTACACGATGTCAAACTTAGAGTTCCAATAACCATGTTATCGTCCGTCTAGTGTGTTTGGGCTTATGAAGCACTTGCCTAAATAACTATTCAATGCGCAACACAATCTGATGACTTTGAGAATAGGAGAGGAGTCTTCGGGTCGAGGTACGAAGGGAAAATGCCACTTTCTCTATCTTTTGGTATCAAATTTTGGGCCTTTATAACACTGCTAACAAAATAAATTGATCTCAGACCTTCTTTGTTTCTTTTGAGAGTACATAGTTAATAGATTCACCATTCAAAGAGAGATAGGGGTAGAGAACTTTGCCAGGAAGCAGCCGACTGAGTATTGATGGTGATGCCACATCACTTTTAAGCCTCTAAAATGCTTCTTCACAATCCTTGGTCCACTTAAAGTCCTTCCCTTTCTTTAGGATTTTGAAGAAGGGAAGAGACTTGTGGGAAGATTTATCCATGAACCTAGTCAATGCTGCCACTCGGCCAGTCAGTTGTTGGACCTCTTTAATTGTTCTTGGGTCTACGCATATCAATGATTTCCTGGCACTTATCTAGGTTGGCTTCAATTAAGTGGTATGTAAACATGAAACCGAGGAATTTTCATGCTTTTACACCAAATGCGCACCTGGAGGGGTTTAGCCTTATGTTATGTGATTTGAGTTCGCCAAACACTTCTTCCAAGTCTTCCACGTAGTCGTCGTCGGAAGGTAAACTTCTATGTTTTTTCCAATTTGATCACGTAACACCTTGTTCTTCAGTCTCTAGTATGTAGCTCCTGCGTTTTTTAATATGAAGTCCATAAAAGCTCATGCAATGGTAGCCTGAGTCTTTAGGACATGCCTTGTTAAGCTTGTTGTAGTCAACACACATATGCCACTTTCCGCTTGCTTTGTTGACCAGTACTATGTTGAAAAGCCACGCAGTGCAGGTGACTTCTTAAGAAAAATTCTTGAGTTGGGAATCCAACAAGAAAGCAAGCATGATTGTTTCAAGCTCTAACGAATACTTTGAAGACTTCATATGCATTTCCCAATCACAGCAGAAGCATGTTACAAGTGGATAAAGATATGGTGGTGCCATTTCAAGTTTTTCTGTTTCTCATTGGTTGGGATGATTGGTCAAACACTCAATAAGTGTTGGTTTGGTAACCGAACCTTTGGAATTTTGGAACATACAACAACTACTTTCACGCCACGAACACTGAATATTTAATGCTAAAATAAGCTTGAATTGAATAAGATACAAAAGGGAGAGGAAATATGGGAGGCACACACAAAGTATAAGACCCCCCACACACTGGTACTCTCAAATTTGCTTTCAAATATGCAGGGGTAGAAGGAACGGGACAAATAAGCTGATATAAAGATTCTGTTTCACAATGAATGCAACCCGACAATTTTTTTAGTTGCCCAACATGCTGCTCTCTAGAGGCTTTGCTGCTTTTGCTTGTCTCCAACACCCAATTGACAAGTGTCTTCCTCAAGATGGTCTTGGAGAAATAACACAAAACAAAGACGACACTGTTGTTTTAGCTGACGTGGAGAGAAAATAGTTTTTCATTTTCTCCTTTTGGGATTGGGTAGGATATGGGGAGGTGAGCAATGAGTAATGAGTAATGAGTAATGAGTAATGATATTGGACACATTATTTTTTTATATTATTTTTATATTTAGTTAATAATAAATAAATTTTTAATTAATATAATATATCATTTAATTAATGAATAAATTTTTGATTAATATAATATATTATTTGATTAATGAATAAATTTTTAATTAATTTGGTTAATAAATTATCAGTTAAGTGATTGATTACTAAATTTATTAATCAAATGATATATTTTATTAATCAATAATTTATTTATTATTAATTAAATATAAAAGTGATGTAAAAAAATAATGTGTAAAAAATATTTTCGGGTGGGAAATTTACTTCCCAAGGCCAAGTCGTAAAGAAAGATTCAATGAGTTGATTTTTACAGAGGTTCTTAGGGGGGAAAAGAGTAAAATTGAAGCTTCAGAATTGGTTGAATTGATATCTCATGCAAGGTTTTTGTAAATTGTGAGTTCGGTAGACAATCCACTTTCAAATTGAAGGAAATTATATATATATATATATATATATATATATATATATATATATAATTCCAAGTACTATGAATCAAACTATGAGTTCGGTTTTGTAAGGTTTATTAGGTCACTGTCTATTCTTCAGTTAATTATTGGGTTGGCTTCATGTACAACTTGCTTATTGAGAAAGGGAACCCATTGCACATGACTATGTTCACACTACAATTACAGCATTCGCATTTACACCTTGGAAGGCATCGATATCTTATGGAAAGAAAAGCACAAAACATGCTGTAAATTGGCCCACAAGAAGCAGGGAAAGATATGTAGGAAAAACAAAAAGTTATTGGCATATTCCATATTTGGATTTGATTTTTATCAAAATCTTAACCCCAATTATTGAAATCGTTCTTTCTTTACCTTCATGAAATTTAACTGTCAGGAGCAACAGTTTATTTCTGTGCCTTTTCTGATTAAACATGGTGAAAATTAACCAATAAATAATACAAAAAAATAACCAACTATATATATCAGAGAAATAAGAAAGCACACAACTATGGTTTTTCCTTTTAAGATTATTTGTATTTACATGTCAGAATACAACTACAAATTGAAGAGAAATGGATTGACAGCATGTCATTGTTGAGTACAAATGAGAATGGAAGGAACAGCGACGAGAAAAGAAGAGAAAAAGGCAGAGTTGCTTAAGACTTCGAGTTATGAACAGATCCCAAGAAGTTATCCTAAATATCAACAGAATCCTCTTCACAGGAGGATCGACCCTGTATCCAGTCACCTCAGAAAAAAGAGCTATTGCTCCAACTATCAAACTTTGTGGTGGCCCATACCTATGCTTCTGCATCCTAATAAACTTATAAGGAAAAACACAAAAAAAGAAAAAGGAAGAGGGAGAGGCATAATCACATAATATTGACAGACAAACTAGTCAGTGAGAGTAGGCCAATCGTTGTTGGGCCACACGATCCCTGAGAATTCCATTATACAGGGCTACCCTGTTAGCAGGCATTCCTCTCCTATCAGTTCTGCTATTACAATTCTTATGGACCTTCGATTCTGAGTTTGAATACAAAGAATTTCTACTTAGTCGTTGCTGCCTCCTGAACTCTTCTCCATCTCTACATGAATCTACCACATCCTCTGCAAAGTGCACTCGCTTCTTCTTCGTCTTCTTCAACCTCTTCTTCCCATCTGCTCAAGAACCCACGACAGTATCAGCAAAAAGAAGCATAACAAAGAGAAAAACTTGTTTAATTTATGCATGTTTGGTGAATGTATATGCATGCAAAAACAGGGGAATATATGCCTACCAGAGGACATACAAGATCGCAGAATTGGAGGCGAGGACTGGGAAATTTCGTGAACAGGGAATTGGGTAGCTGGGAAAGACTTCTGCAGACGCAGAGCAAGAAGGATTACTGTGCCGGAGACAGCCATGGCAGTGGCTAAGACCACCCCCTGTGAGCTTATCATTGAAGACATGGTCTAAAGAAGATGATGAAGAAAAAAGAAGGAAAAGGTGTGCTGATGGTTTGTGGAAAAGTGGGGACTTGACCGAGGAGTTTTCTTAGTGCGGAGGAGGAATATTATACTAGTGGTGAAGTATGAGCAGCAAACATGAATATTATATTTGAATCAAATGGGGATTGTTTTATAAAAATGAAAATAGAGTCGGGAAGGGAAGACCCGTTGGAATATTAATTTCTTATTTGAATCAAATGGGGATTGTCTTATAGCATAAGCTAGCTCGTGCTGCACACGACAATTAATCGAGGCGTTGGTGAAGGTTTGGGAGCAACGTTGATTTATTGTGAGAGGGAGGTGTGGAGGGAGAAATTTTGCGCACCCTCATAATAACACATCACTATTAAAATTATGTAATTTTAATTTATTATCTTATTTAATTATATGTTAATATATTATTAAAATATTTAAAAAATTTAAATTATTATTATTATATTTAAAATTTTAAATAATTTAATAAAATATAATTAAATAATAATATAAAAAATTTATACTTATAATAAATTAAAATTAAACTCATATTAAAAATATGTACATTACATAATATAAAAATATATATGTATATTATTAAATTTAAATCAAATTTAAACGTTAAGAATATTATTTTATAAATAAATAAATATGAATTTAATTTTAATTTATTATTGTATAAATTTTTTTACATTATTATTTAATCACATATTATCATATTATTAAAAAAATTTCTTTATTCTTAATTATCTTAAAAATTTAATTTTTTAATAATATGTTAAAATGTAATATAAAAAAACTTTTTAACATCAAAATTAAATCCAATGTCGGTCTGAATGCGATTGGGATATCGTTGGGTTAATTTCACACTAGGGTGATCTGGCAGAGCGTGTAGGGTACGATCCACTTAAAATTGGACATGCTATTATTTAATAATTGAATGTTGGACTTGGATAAGTCTTTCCCTCTTTGGATCTCATTTCTTCTAGAGAAAATAAGAAAAGATCCATATTCTGGTTCCGGTGAACTTAGGAAATAGGAATTACTAAGACTTTAGGAATTTTTTTTTTTGGTTTGTTTCCCCATACACACACACATATATATATATAGGAGGGATCAACTTACACCGGTGTAAGACTTGATCACTCTTACACCACTCAATAACTTTTTATTGAATAATTTTCTTACAAAATCTACCGTTAGATTGAAAGTTTCTATCATATAGATCATTTATGTCAAATTTTAAAAAAATTGAATATAAATAAGAATATTATCAAATAGTTCATATTTTTATATATTTCAATAATTTATATTTACGTTAATTTTGATGTATATAAATGAGTCACAAAATAATTTCGGATTAATGTAAAATTATATAGGTATGATCTACATGATAGAAACTTTCAATTTAACGGTGAATTTTGTAAGAAAATTATTTAATAAAAAGTTATTAAGTGATATAAGAGTGATCAAGTCTTACACCGATATAAGTTGATCCTTATATATATATATATATATATATATATATATATATATATATATATAGAACTATGTGGTTGATGAGCGGCCAAGTTGATGAGAGAGGCCTTGGGCCCCATCCAACTACCAAAAACTTTTGTGTTTAATGTAAATTTTTTTTAATAATAATAATTTCACATTGCCCTTTTAGTATTTGACTCTAGCTCTGCCCTTACATATATATATATGTATATATATATATGTATATATATATATATATATATCACGAGTAACTATTTGTAACGCAAACGAAGAAGCAGTAAACAAAAATCTAGTACCAGAAGTACAAACTTTAATTGTCTAAGTTGTTCATCATGGGTGTGATATAAAGCTCAACTTCAAAATCTCCCGTCGTGATTTTAGTGTTGGACTTCAAGCTTCACTTTACCAAAAATAATTTAGTCGATTATTCGAATTTGTTAATTAATTTATCTGATTTGTCATCTAAATCATACTTTCAACTATTTCTTTCTCAAACAATTATTAATCGTTTCTTTTTCAGTATATATCTAAATAGCATTTGAATAAACATTTTAAGAAGTATTTTTTATAAATTTTTTTAAAATAAATATCACGCATTTGAGAGATATGTTGTAAATTGTATCAATCTTTTAAGGTTAATTTTGTTAAAAATTATTATAAAAATAACTAGCACCTAAAGTATTTTTAATTTTCATAAAAGCTTACTTTCATAAGCTTAAATTTTTAGCTTATAAAAAAATATCTAAAATAACTTATAAAAATTTTATAAGTTGTTTTAATAAATTTATCCAAATAAAATATTAGTCATCATATTTTCAACATCGACTAATCATGAAGATGATTCAACAAACCCTAAGTGTCAACAACATTATTTATCAAAGAAAGTTTAGAATATTATCATTCTCACAATAATATTTCGGTCTCAAGCACTTTGGTATTTAATATGCTATGTTTAGTATAATGATAGAAAATACACAATAAACATTGCGATATCTAAACATATGGAGATATTGATTTTTCAAGCATCTTACCTTTTCATGATATTAATATTCAAAATTCACCACTTGAATTAACTCAAGTAATAAAGTGAAATAAAATTTAAACAAAATCATAAGTTCAACCATTATAATAAATCAAGATAACATGTTTAAAACATTCACATTAAAGATATTAAAGTATTAATATGAAGATAGCAGCCTACCAAACTTAAATAATATTTTAAGTTACTCAATTTATGAGTTCAGATGTTTAATGTAATGTGATTCTAATTTTATCGCAGATTTGTAAGGGATTAAAATAGGAATTATTCAAGCAACTACACCCTTCTCTAATTAGTTAATTTGTACTTAAAGTGTCCTTTTTTGTGGTAATGGAAAAGTTTATGAGATTAGATACTACTAATTCTAAGGTTAAGATATGTCACAAATCTCAACAATAATTTACAATAATATTTATAAATTGCCAACCAAGAAAGATTGTTTGAAAGTAACAATTGAACTTAAGTTTTTTAAATAGAAGTGTTTTTTGATCCTTAAGAGCTGAATCAATCCCATTGATTTAGTTAAGTGTACTCTGATTAGTTAGTTACATGACATTTTTGACATTTTATAATTTAAACAAAAAGCTTGGTCATACTGAAGCAACACATATATTCAATCAAACTATTTCTATACAAGTGCATCTCCTAAATTAAAATAAGGGCGATATGATGTAGGGGGAAAAAATCAAGTCAAATCAACTCTCATCTTGGAGATGGCTTTCTAGGACTTTAGCTATTTCAAAAGTAAGGGTGATGTCATAGATGTATAAATATCCTTTTCCAAATTGTTTTATTGCTTAATAGATTATATCATATATTAGCAATTTGTGTTATACGTACAAGTAGAACAAAATGACAAACTCTCGAATAAAACTACGTGGTGAAAGGGACGTTTGTAGTTTTTCTCCCCCCCTAATTATTTCTATCGCTACTAGCTAGAACAAATCAGATGCCCACTTCAATGGTTTTAGATAACAACCATGAACAATTTCTCAAATTTTATTCTTAAAAAACACTTTACGGCAATGACCTCTCACTATTATTAAAGACTCTTTCTCATATGTCTATTTCATAGAGATGAGATTTCCTTCATAATAAATGGGAATATTTTATTAGTCAATGTTGGTTTAAATAATAAAAGGTTATTTTTATTGTTTTAAATCTAAAATCGTTAAGACATTATTAAAACTTGACATTTTTATAAATCTATTAAGTTTAATATAAAAAATTTACTTGAATAAAAAATTTAAATAAAATTTAAAAATCTCTTATTACAATACTAAATACAGCATTTTCGTGAATGATGAAGACGTGGGGAAAATCAATCATTGAGAAAAAGAATTGGAATCAATTAAGATTCTTAACTGATGATGGATATATGATTCATACCCATATAGCATGCTTCCCCTCCCATCTTTTCCCACTTTTTACAATTCAATCTGGACCGTATGCTATGGATAATTGGGGGGAAAAACACCAAGAATGGTGGAAACAGGTAGAGACAGGTGGAGAGTAGGAGACATGACTTCTGAAATTACTAATGGAATATTGTTGTACAGTACTTCTGTCGTCCATGGCATATATGTCAGGCCGGAGTTTTATATTTCTCATAAGTTGGCTCAACAGACTCTGCACCAATAATCATACACAGCTCTAATCCCGTAGTTTAATTAATTAAAAAAGATTAATACAATGATCCTGCATGCATGTTGCACATGATTGAGCTTATAATCTATTTTATTTTCAAATCATACTTAACGGGTTAGTGGCATTTTGAAATTACCAAAGGGATGGCCTTGGATCTCTCCACGAGAATAGAGGTCAATGATGCCAATTTGAAGCTTAAACTTGACCAAATCAAAATATAAAGATCATGCATAACACACAGGAAAAAGAATAATAGGTAAACTAAAGTTTTTCAGAATCATTTATTGATATAAATTAAATCAAAACCTCACCCCTAACCCATTACTTCCTAATCAAGCTAGCAAATTATGTTTACTTTTTTCGGTAGAAAAATTATTTACTTTCAAATAATAATCTATGCCATTTAAATAATAAAATATAGCACGAGCATATAATGTCATCACTACCCCATGAAAGAGATATTAATAAGTGATGTTGTATTTGGTCTTTGGTCATGAGCACACGTCTGCACACGCACGCAATTGTTTTCCTTTCCTTTACACTCATGTTAGGGCAAAAGAAGGAGGTTTTGGTAGGAAAGTAAACGTTAAGACTATAGATATTTCTTTTAGTGTGACAATCAGAAATTATATAAAATAGAATACAAACACTAAAATCACAAGTTTTTGTTAATTATAATAATAATATTACGAGGATAAACTTTTATTGAATTAAACATTTACTTTACTAGCTAACTCTCTTTCAACATGAGATTTACTTCAATCAAGTGTTATTCAATTTCGAAATTATATTTTTGTTTAGCCATAGATAATGAATCAAAGTTAAACTCATTAATTGATCACTCTATTTTTTAGACTTATTAACATTTTGTGGTGACAAACATTTTCTAATCTCGTTAACAAATCCATAACCAATTGAGATAATTTTTTGAGTAAATATTCAATTTGGTACCTTAAAGATACATGAGACATCAATTTAGTCCTCCATGGTTTTGGACATCAATTTAGTCTTTAGAAGATCAAAATGGGAATCAAAGTGGTCCTTCCGTCAAACCCTGTCATGCATGACACCATTTGAAATTTCCCTATGTGGCACGTTAACTTCCAACATGGCATTCCTACATTCCTATTGGTGTTGAGGTGGAAATCTCTCACATTTGGATGAATGTCACAAAAAGGTTATGGCGCACATCAAGGTACGTAGGCAGCTAAGGGATAGCAAGAGGACTGCACGATGGATAAAAAAAGAGTGAGGGAACCAAGTCCTGTGGGGTTGTTGTGAAGGGCTTCACCTACTTCCTTGTACACACCCGATAGAGGTGATTCATCACCTTTCTCCATGATCCTAGCCAAGTTCACCAACACTAAAGTCACTATTTTTGTCTTCGTCTTCATCTCTCTTCTCTTCTCTTATTTTCCTCCGTTACTTTGATGGACATAGAATACGTTGCTGTGGAAGGGAGAAAATCATACATTAGTAGACACTCAATCCATAGCCCAAATCGATTCGGAACCCTAGTTTTTATTCAAGAAATGAAAAACATTTTTAATATTTACTCACTAATCACTGTGCAATCTGCTGAATCCTGTCAAACCATTAATTTAGGGAAGAAGACTTTCCAAGCATAATTAGGCATTTGGAAGGATATGTTAATGATGAAAAACATCACAAATTTGGTATCAAGAAAGAGAACCAGCTAGCAAAAAGAAGAAGGAAACAAAACGAGGGAAAGAGAAGCATGTGCAAATTTGAGAAGGGCTATAGTTAGAGCCACAAGGCCCCAACATCTTTCAGGATAGGAACCAATTCACCTAATATATGGATGGCCATTACTCTTTCCAACCCTCCAAACAACTTCCCACACATGAGTACACTACAAGAAATTGCATCGTTCTGCCGCAACCAAGCTTCCTTGATAGCTCGTTGGCCATCGCCTTTGGTTTTACTCAATTTAGGGAGAATTATAACTCAATCACCACTCAGCAAAATTTTCATATGTATGACAACCAGATGAGTAGAAAATAGTCCATGTTGGAAGTTAACGTGGCATGTATGATGGTTTCAAATGGTATCATGATGGGGGTTGACAGAAAGATTATTCTGATGTTTATTTTAATATTCTAAGGACTAAATTGAAGTCAAAATTTTTTAGAGGATTAAATTGATGTCCTGTGTATTTTTTGAGGACTAAATTGAATATTTACTCTAATTTTTGAAAAGCATTTGTTAACATGTACTGTCACATGTTAAACAATAATTAATATTTTGTTTGTTATGAAAATGCATTGGCTTTTCCAATTAAATTTTATAAATGAAAAATGTTAAATCTTTGTAGAAGATCAATCTAATAATCTCTTAATTATCTAAAGATAAATGAAAAACACAAGAAATATTAAAGTCCATTGGGTTTGCTTTTTGTTTTCATTTTTAGTTAGATATATTTTCATTATAACTATAAAAATGCCACATTGTTTTTATTTTGTTTCCTATTTTTAAAAGTTTGTAAAGGAAATGGTGAAAACATCATCAATTTCCTTTACAAATTAAAAATAAAAAAAAATAAAAACAATGTAACATTTTTGTAATTATAATGAAAACATATATAACTAAAACTAAAAATAAAAAATGAATCAAACACGCTCCTATCTTCATAAAAATCTCTCTTAACATCCTTCTAATAATGTAACATATAAAGTATCAAATGAAAGAGCAAAAGCATTTAGTATCTTGGTGGACTAAAAAATTATTTAATACTTTCTTCTTTAGGAAATTGGAAAGAATATTATATTGATTCAATTAGAGGATTTATAAATTAAAAAATAACACTATATATGAGGGAAGTTTTGGAACTCTCAAAATTATTCAATGTAATTGTTTTATTTTATCTTTCCTTCCCTTCTTAAATAATTAAGAAGATTATTAGACTGATATCTTAGAAGGATTTAATAATTTTCATTCAAAATGATTTTGAGTATTTTTAAATTATTTTAATTATTTAATAGATATTTGCATTGATTTTTAAAAAACTTCATGCTAACAAGAAACTAATATTAGAACCAATATCTGTTCAAAGAAATTAGACATCTAAAATGTTTTGAAGATAACAAAAGGATATTAAATTGAAGAGAACAAGTAAGTTGTGTATTCATCTATGAAATCACATCTTTTAAAATCTTAAATGACGAATTCATTTGAACGAAAGACAAGCCTTACTAAAGACAAAGTCTTTTTTAATCAACGTGCGTTCAATACATCTCATTATATATTATTATGTTATTGGATTGCCCACTACGTATTTTGTCTTTGTTGTTTTCTCTTTAAAGGAGCTTTGTCCAAAGCATTTCAAAGACAAGCAAAACAAAGTGCATTAACTGCTGATGAGATATCTGACAAATGCGACTTTCAAGAAATCAACTATGTAAGCTGGAGCTGACACTCTTAACAACTACAAAGACTAGCAAATAAAAAACTTTCTGCGCACTCAGAAGAGTCAGAACTAAGATATCATATTCCTCGCTATTATTGATAAACAAAGTCACTTTTCAGAAGAAGATCAACACATTATCAACATTACGCATTTAATACTACTCAGAATAGTAATAAATATTTTCGTTGGACGAAGAAGAAGTTTATGAAGACAACTTTATTTGCTCACTGCCTATAAATACAAAGTCTTCAGAGAACAATAGAGAGTGATCAAGAACATCAACAGAATAAGAGAAAATTCAAAGCTTCACTCTATTATTATTATTATTTCTTCTTCTTACTTTTGTAATAGAGTTTTACTTGAGCATAATTATTTATCCTCATTTGTTGTGAGTTAAACTTATGTGTTTTTAAAACATCTTTTTCTATTTGTTGTTGAGCCTGAAGAGGCTGAGTATAAAAGAATACTTAGTGATTAGAACCTGAAGAGGTTTCGGAATACTTGTTGTAGCCTCTTCAGGCTTTGAGAAGAATACTTGTATACTTGTTAAGTTTAGTAGAAAATCCTTCAAGTGGAAAGGACTGGACATAGCTCTCAGGTTGTGAGAGCGAACCAGTGTAAATATCTAATATAAGATTTTCTTCGCTCTTCTTGTGTACCTTAATTTACAACTAACTTTTGGGGAGTGCCATTGTTGTTCTTAAACAAATATTTTCTAAAAATATAAGCTTTTAAAATTGCATAAAAATATTTTCATATAAACACTTTTGTGTCCAATAGACTGTAAAGAGCTTATGTTTCGTCCATTCTCATTTACAATTCAGCAACACCTTCTTTCGAAGAATTGTTTTAGGAAAAACTTTTCAAAAAGTTTAAGAAACACCATTCAACTCTTATTCTTGTGTTTCACTTGACTATTTCAATTGGTATCAGAGCTCAGCCTCTTGGGTTGAACATTTAACAATGCAGAGGAAAAGATCTTGCACAACCAAATGGAAAATGAAGGAAAAATAGTGAAGCGACAACTATTATTTAATGGAAACGACTATGACTATTGGAAGAAAAGGATGAATGCATTTTTTGATGCACAAAACATGGACATTTGAGACTTAGTCCAAAATGGCTACCAAGTGCCCACCAACGTAGAAGGATAAGAACTCTCTCCACCACAATGGACGGAGGGACAACGAACTAGGCACCAGATAAACTCAAAAGCCAAACATTATCCCATGTGTGCCATCACCAGGTCTGAGCATGACAAAGTTCACAGCTGTGAAACAGCTAAGGAGATATAGGCCACTCTAGCCTTGGCCCATGAAGGTTCCACTTAGGTCAAGGAATAAAAAATAAACATGCTGGTTCATCAGTATGAGCTCTTCAAAATGGGAGAGCATGAGGGCATTGAGCAAATTTTGGACGATTCCAAACAATCATCAACAATCTGAGATCATTGGGAAAAATATATGATAGTCAAGATCATATTAGAAAAATTTTAAGAAGCCTTCTTAGGCAATGGAGACCCAAAGTCACAGCTATACAAGAAGCAAAAAATCTTGCTTCGTACTCTATGGAGGAACTTCTTAGTTCTCTAAAAGTTCATGAACTTGAACTACAAGAAGAGGATGATTCAAGAAAAGGCAAAACTATTTCCCTAAAAGCCTACAAAGGAAATGCGTCCAATGCACTCAAAGTTGAAGAATCTTCAGATGAAGTTGAATCATCTGGAGAAGATGTCTATGAAGATGATGAGTTATCCTTCATCTCTAGAAAGATACAATCAATGTGGACAAAGAAGGGCAGCATGAGAAGAAAACACTTTGGATAAAGAGCTCCAAAGGACAAAGCTAAGACAAAGGACAAAAATCCTATCATATACTACGAGTGAAAGAAGCCGGGATATATCAAAGCTGAATGCCCTTCACTAAACAAAGATAAGGAGAAGAAATGATTATTCACCAAGAAGAAAAGATGACTAATGGCAACTTAGGAAGATCTTGACCTTTCTTCAATAGAAAATGAAGTAGAAGCAGAAGAAGAAGCAAACATATGCTTCATGGCAAACACATCCTCTGGTGAGGAAGAAGATGAGGTAAATGATCCTAACTTCAATCTTCAAGAAGCCTTTGATGAACTGTTAAATAACTCTTCCATTTTGTCTATTGAATACAAAGCTCTTAAAAGAAAATTTTCAAAACTAATAAAGGAGTTTGAAAAAATGTTTTCAGAAAAACAAGAACTTCAAAAGATTTGTGTTAAACTAGAAATGTAAAACCTTTTTATGAAAATCAAGGTATTGTGAGTCTTCAAAAACTAACCCGAAAGAACCCAAGAAGATATGGTTACCTAAAATTATGATAATTTCTCTTGCAGATGTGCATAGCAGCAGGAAGAAGACAATTATCATGGTACCTGGATAATGGTTGCTCACGTCACATGACATGAGATAGGTCTATGTTCCAAGAACTCAAACATAGATCACGTGGCTATGTCACCTTTGGAGGAAACCAGAAGGGAAAAATTGTAGGAATTGGTAAGACTGGTAAGCACTATTTTCCTTCAATTGATAATGTGCTTCTCATTGAAGGATTAAAACATAATCTACTTAGCATATTATGTGACAGTGGATCCGATGTTTCCTTCAACAAAGGAGAATGTATAGTTAGAAACCCTGATGGATCCATACTCTTTTCTGCTAAAAGGCAAAACAATCTTTATAAGATTGATTTAGGTGACCTTATAGAACAAAATGTATCTGAAATAACCAAGTGAAACACAAGAAGGGGGTTGAATTATGTTTCTTAACCCTTTTTTATTAATAAAAGATTTTCCTTTTCAATAGAAAATAGAACACAGCGAAGGAGACCGTTTAACAAGCAAAGAGCTTAGGACCAACACCACTTAGTCCTATTGGACTCTAAGGGTTTCGAAAAGACTTTTAATAAAATGGTTAACACGTTCTAAAACCAAATAAAAAGATCTTTGTTAATAAACACAATGGTAAACCCCAGAGGTTAGTGAATATAATAAAGCACACTAGAAGAGAGGAGAAGCTTACACACGAGATTTATCCTGGTTCACTCTTATCAACCAAGAGCTACGTCCAGTCCCTTCAACCGTAAGGATTTTCCAACTAATCTTTTTCACGATTACAAGTATTATGCACCTTTTCGTAACAAGTATTTTCAACCTTTTCGTGTTCTAACTCACAAGTATTCTTTTTACACACAAATTTCTTCAGGCTTACAAGGCTTAAGATGAATAATTGAAAGTAGATGAAAGCTTGAGTTTGAAACTCACCGACAAATGAGAATAGACAATAGAAATCTCAAGGCTTTTTCTTTTTACACGAATATGGAAATAAAGCTTTTTAGACTATTGAAGGATGCTTCGGCAAAAGATCTCTAGTTCTTCAAATGCTACTTCTTCTCTTTATAAGTAAGAACAAATTGAGCAGACTTCATGGGCTAGATCGTCCAACGGAAATATTTATTACCGTTCTGAGTAGCATTAAATGCATCTACTGGAAAAGTGCTGAACTTCTTCTGACGGTGACTTTTATTCTCTGAGATTTCCAATCAATGAAAACAAAAGTCCTGATTTGTCTAAGATTGCAGACGGTTTCTTATTTGCAGATCTTTGTAGTTGTTAGACAATGTCAGCAAAAGTGGCTTAGTTGACTTCTTCTGTCGCCGTGAGCTGTCAAAGTTCTTTTCTAGCATTTAATGAGGAACAGTTCTTCATTTTTGAAATTTCACTTGGACGCGAACTTGAGCTTGAACTTTGAAAGAGTGAGTTGAGTCCGAGCTTTGGCAGACAGATCGTATTGGACGAACTAATAAAAAGTAACAGTATATGCATACAAGTATTGGACGCACCAATAGTAAAAGTATATAATACATTTATTGGACCCATAAAGAATTATAGCATATTGGACACACGAAGAGTTATCTTTAAGCAAGGAGCAGAATGGACGCACAACAAGTAGCGATTTGTTAAAACTATTGTCGAAACACTTACTTGTTCAAACTAAATAAATATTTTTGTTATCCTCAAAACTTAACAGGGAAAGCTTATAGCTTTTAAGAATTTAGTACTTAAACCTTTTTATAAGAATTTGGTTTCAACAATCTCCCCCTTTTTGATGATGACAAAAACTATTAATTTGGTTGAACACAGATTCTCTTTTTTTTTTTTTTTTTAAAACAAAATTGCTCCCCCTAAGAAAAACATTTCTAAGGGAAGGACTCCAAGTCTGTTGGACGCAGAGTTGATTGGACGTAGTACACGAAATTTATTTTTACGAAACAAGTTTCAAGAGCAAGTAATATTATCTTTGTATCGAAGTTTAGTTCTTGAGAAAAGAGTTTAACAGAGACAATACTTTTGAAAAGAAATAAACCATGCTAAAATTTAGATCAGATCCTACACAGCAACACAGTGCATTAGCAGAGTATTCACAATTTCAATTAAAGCATTTATATAAGTGCAACAGAATAACCGAGACAAGGATAATGAAACAACCAGATGAGAGAAAAACATAGTTTCATTGAATCAGTATAAATTATAAAATAAATTTGTATGTAACAAATCAAATTCCCATTATTCTCCCCCTTTGTCATCAGACAAAAAGAAAGAAAAACATCACTGTAAAAAAAAAATTGGCTAAAAGAAAATAAAATAAAATCAAGAGGAAGAAGGTGTAGGAGGAGGAGGAGGTGGCCCGTGTTGAAAAAGAGATTTGAGGAGGTCTTCAACTCTCTTGTACATTAAGTCCATTTGATTATTCACGTAGGCCTGAAAAGCTGGGGGCACTTGGGTAAGAATGTCAGCAGAAGGTTGTGGTTCCACAATAGCTAACTCAGTGGTGGAAGCAGGAGGGGTCACATCCATTTGCTGCACAACAGACTCAACTTCGTCTTCAGACAGAGGAAGGTCAACATCCCAAGGAAGAGAGGTTCTCCGGAATCCAAACATTTGATCCCAGGGATAAGGCCTGCCTATGTTGTCAGACGGAGGTCCAGAGACATAGCTTGGACAAGAGAAGATTGTTGGCAATGGCGAGTTCAGAGGCAGTCCAAAAAGATCATCTACCATATAGATAGAACGAAAACACTGGAAGCTCTGACCAGGCACAGTTATGATATCTTCCTTATCTTCATCACTTAGTCCTGAAGAAGACGCTTGTTGCTCACACTCCCAAATGTGCTTTTCCCAGAAAGTCTTAGCCTCGTTCTCCACAGCTTCTCCTTTATTCGAAACATGCCACAAGAATTCAACATCAACATCAGGGGAACGTAAGCTCCCAAAATTTGGCTTAAAGATGATAGGCTTGGGAAAGGTGGCTTGGCTTTTGTACTTTTTCAAGTCTTTGTTTTTATTTAAATCCACCATTGGCAACCTTGGACAAACCCGATCCTATTTGAATCTTGATGGCAGTTGTAGAGGAGATGATCGATGAAGGGGTACAAATCTCAAATTCTTTAACAGTAAGACTCCTTAATGACACCGACAAGGATGGTGTCATAAGGACTCGCAAACTGTCCCATTTCTTCCAAGGTGACAGTTTGAAGGATAGGTCACTAGGGAAGATGTGAACTTTTGTTGAGTAACCATCACAAAGACCGGGAGCGTCTTCTTTGTGAGTGAGAGAGAAGAGTCCTTGGATTCCCAAAGAGGGATAATGTGAGGGAAACCCCACAGAGAAAATGTTAAGATAGGAGGAGTTGTAGAAGGTCTTTTGAGAGGGGGAAGGTGAAGGAGATTGGGAAGGTAATATGTGAGTTTGAGAAGAAAAAGGTTCAGTGTTTAAGGGAGAGGAAGTTATTTGAGAGGTTGGGAAGGAAGTTTGTGGTTCTGTTTGAGAAGAGGGTAAAATGGAGGAAGAGGGAATGGTAGGAAGAGGTTCCTTAGGAATGGACGCAAGCTTGGAAGAGGGTTTCCTTGTGATGGGTAGCTTCGTCCGGGTTCCTTTTGGGATGCTCGCAATGGACGCAACCTTCATCCTTTTAGCGATGGGTTGGTCATCTTCAGAGTCATCGTCCATTATGAGTCTCCGCTTGGGAATGGCTTGGACGGATGGTGATTTCTTCTTTGGACTCTCAACCTTTGAAAGAATAAGAGGCTCTTTCTGGTCCAGAAAATCTTGGACGCTTTGAAGTTTCATCCTTAGAAGATTGCTTCGTCCAAAGATTTGTTGCTCTTGGATCCGTCCAAAGATCTTCTTCTTCTCTTCAACATCTTTAGTCTCATGGGGACTAAAGATACCTTGATCTCTGAAGATCTTGGTTAAGAGAACACCATAGGAGATGGTGGTCTTCTTCCCTTTTCCTTGTACACTTCTCTTGAAGTTCTTAAAAAGTAGAGAAGGGAGATTGACCTGTTGACACAGCATCAGATGACACAGGCAGAAGGCATGAACTGTAGAGACTGAGTCTTTGGACCCTGCCTTGTGGAGTATTGCCTTGTTTAGAAGTTGATGCAAAACTCTTGCCTTGTCATTCATCTTGGAAGCAGTTATCTTCCCCGTGGATGACTCCTTTAGTAAGGTGTCAAGAACAAAGATCGCTTTCCCCAAATGCTTTTTCCCAATCAGAAGTGATGGTGGCTCCTTCCAACCAACATTGGGTGGCGTTGGAGATGGTTACCTCTGAAACCACAACGGGTTTTCCCAAAACACATCCCCTGACCTCTGTCGCAGACACGGATGCGTTTTTCCAGAACATTTTAAACAATTACGGATAAACCTCCACCTGTTCTCTGAAGTAAATATCCCATCCAGCACCGACGAGACATTCTTTGATATCTATTCCACATTCTGCTAAAATTGAAGTTTGGAACGAGTATTCAACTGATACCTCGGCTCTTTCAACATCAAGGGTCTTTCCTCCGGCCATTTCTTAGGGTTAAAGAAATTTGAAAGAGAGAGAGAAAAATTTGCTAAGGTTCTTTTCGCAACTGTTTTCTTTCAAGGTTTGAAGGCGTAAAAAATTGATCTTGTAAAGAAGGAAAATATTTATAGAAGAAGGTAGGTTTTTACACTGAAAGGTTTCTTGAGAGAAAAACGAATCGTTTTTTTTTTTAAAAAAAAAAACACAATAAATGTGTATTAAAAGCAACTGTCACGTCCGCAGTAAAAAGTTACTTTCGTGACCTTTCAAAAACTGACTCAGCGTGGGAAATTTGAAAAGTTTCAAACAAGATAAATGCAAATGATTTATGTCTTATCAAGAAATTTACCACACCATTTATCAAGTACAAAGCATTTTGGACGCAGATCTTCAATGGACGCAAGAAATATTAATTCTTTACAAAATGCATACTTAGATGTTTTCGAATAAGAGTGAATCTATCCTCTGAGAGGGGTTTTGTGAAAATATCTGCCCATTGATGATCTGTATCCACATATTGAATATCAAACACACCTTTTTGAATATAGTCTCTTATAAAGTGATGTTTGATTTCAATGTGTTTTGCCCTTGAGTGTAGTATGGGATTTTTTGATAAGTTAATGGCAGCAGTATTATCACATAGTAAGGGAATCTTACTTTCAAAGATGTTGTAGTCTTCTAATTGATGTTTGATCCAGAGTAGTTGGGAGCAACAATTGGACGCAGAGATATATTCAGCTTCAGCTGTTGATAGAGCAATTGTGCTTTGTCTCTTGCTGGACCATGATACTAGATTTCCTCCAATGAAGTGACATCCTCCACTTGTACTTTTCCTTTCGATTCTATCTCCAGCATAGTCAGCATCACAAAAACCAACTAATCTGTACTCATGAGATTTCTTAAATACCAAGCCCAGATTAGTAGTTCCTTTCAAGTATCTGAATATTCTTTTACAAAGAATTAAGTGTGATTCTCTAGGATCAGATTGAAAACGTGCACAAAGACACACACTAAACATTATATCTGGTCTGGACGCAGTGAGATATAAGAGTGATCCGATCATACCTCTGTATACCTTTTCGTCCACCTTTTTATCCTTATCGTCCAATCTTAGTGTGGATGATGGATGCATTGGTGTGCTCATTGTTTTGCAATCGTCCAATTTGAATTTCTTCAGAAGTTCATTTGTATATTTGGTCTGATGAATGTGAATTTCGTCCAATGTTTGCTTTACTTGCAAACCCAGAAAGAATTTTAATTCTCCCATTAAGCTCATTTCGAATTCCTTCTGCATCAGATTGGAAAAATCCTTGCAAAGAGATTCATCAGTAGCTCCAAAGATAATATCATCAACATAAATTTGAACTAAAATGAATTTCGAGTTTTTGTCTTTTCGAAAAAGAGTAGTGTCAACTTTTCCTCTAGAAAAACCGTTTTCTATTAAAAAGGTGCTTAACCTTTCATACCAGGCTCGAGGAGCTTGTTTTAAACTGTACAAGGCCTTTTTTAATTTGAAAACATGCTCATGGAAATTTTCATCCTCGAAACCAGGTGGTTGTTTAATGAAAACTTCTTCATTGATTATACCATTTAGAAATGCACTTTTTACGTCCATTTGATATAGTCTCATGCTATGATGAGCAGCAAATGAAAGTAAAATGCGTATGGCTTCTAGTCTAGCTACAGGAGCAAAAGTTTCAGTGAAATCAATACCTTCTTGTTGTGAGTAACCTTGGGCTACCAACCTTGCTTTGTTTCTCACAACCTTACCATCTTCGTCCAGTTTGTTTTTGAATATCCATTTTGTGCCGATGATGGACTTGTCTTTAGGCTTTTGAACCAGCGTCCAAACATCATTTCTTTTAAATTTTTTTAGCTCTTTTTGCATGGATAAGATCCATCCTTCGTCCTTCTGTGCTTATTATATTTTTCTTGGTTCCATTTCGTAGATGAAGGCTACATTTGAGTATTCTCTCAAGGTAGATCTTGTACGTACTTTATCATCTGGATTACCAATGATTTGGTGTTCGATGATAAGTTTTGAAATGCCGCCTTCTTTGACCATCGCTTGTTTCTTCTTTTCTTTCATCGTCCAATGCTTCTTTGTTTTGGGTTGCGATCCTTCTCCTTTGTCTTTTAAGTTTAACTCTGCAAAGGACTCATCTAGCTCGACAAGTCATTGTCGCTTTTTGTCATTGAATTTAACATGAACAGATTCTTCAACAGTTAGAGAGCGAGAGTTATATACTCTATATGCTTTAGATGTTTCTGAGTATCCTAGGAAAATACCAGAGTCAACTTTAGCATCAAACTTTCCTAAAGAATCCTTAGTATTCAAAATAAAACATTGACAGCCAAAAGAATGAAAGTAAGAGATGTTGGGTTTTCGTCCTTTCCACAATTCATACGGAGTCTTGTTTAAAATAGGTCTAATATATATTTCTGTTTTGAATATAACACGCCTTAACAGCTTCACCCGTATGTTTGGAGATTGAGTTGTCATTGAGCATTGTTCTAGCCATCTCTTGAAGAGATCTATTTTTTCTTTCTACCACACCATTTTGTTGTGGTGTTCTTGGGGCAGAGAAGTTGTGATGAATACCGTTTTCTTCACAGAACAATTGGAAGCTCTCATTCTCAAATTCTCCTCCATGATCACTTCGGATTGAGTTGATACACATTCCTTTTTCATTTTGAATTCTTTTACAGAAAATAGAAAAGACTTTGAAAGACTCATCCTTGTGAGCTAGAAACATAACCCATGTCCATCTAGTATAGTCATCTACTATGACCAATCCATATTTCTTTCCATTTAGTGAAGAAGTTCTTGTAGGACCAAATAAATCAAGATGTAACAATTCTAGTGGTCTAGAGGTGGAACGATGTTTTTGGACTCAAAAGAATTTTTGATTTGTTTCCCCTTTTGACAAGCTTCACAAAGAACATCTGATTTGTACCAAAGCTTTGGTAGTCCTCTTACGAGGTTATGCTTATTTAGTTTAGAGATTAATCTCAAACTTGCATGACCAAGCTTCTTGTGCCATATCCACTGTTCTCCTTTTATGGAAACTAGACATGATATATTTTGATCTGAAAGATCTTCCAAGTCAATTTTATAAAGATTGTTTTGCCTTTTAGCAATGAAGAGTATGGATCCGTCAGAGTTTTTAACTATACATTCTCCTTGATTGAATGAAACATTAGATCCACTATCACATAATTGACTAATGCTAAGCAGATTATGTTTCAATCCTTCAACTAGAAGAACATTATCGATAGAGGGAAAAGGATGCTTACCAATCTTACCTATTCCAACTATTTTACCTTTTCGGTTTCCTCCAAACGTGACGGAGCCTCCTTTATTAGTTTTGATGTCTTGGAACATAGACCTTTCTCCGTCATGTGCCGTGAGCAACCACTCGTCTGTGTACCATGACAGTGTCTTTTTCTTGTTGCTAAGCACATCTGCAAGAGGAATTATCATATCCTTAGGTACCCATATCTTTTTGGGTCCTTTTTGGTTAGCTCTTGGAGATCCATAATATTTTGACCTTTTATTAAAAAGATCTATTGAGGAAGGGTAAACGTTCTTTTTATAAACATTCTTAATGAATTTAGGTTGAGTAGTAGTTTTTTGAAAAAACTGTTTATCAGTATCTTGATATCCCAATCCAGTTGTCACGAGGGTCTCTGGAATATTTGAGTAAAATGTTTAGGTTGTTGGTGCTTTTTACAAATTTACTGAGGTCCTCCGTTAACTCTTTTACCTCATTATGAAGTTTATCAACTTCATCTGAAGTGTTGGACTCAGAAGATGTTTTTAAAAGAGCATTTTCGCTTTTAATTTTTCACAATAAATTTCAAGTTCTTGTTTTTCCGAAAAACATTTTTCCATATTCTCTAGTTAATTTTGAAAACTTTCTTTTCAAGGATTTATATTCAACCGCTAAAATAGATGAATTATTTAACAACTCATCAAATGCATTCTGAAGATCAAGATCACAGTTTGTTACCTCATCTTCTTCTTCTTCTGACACGGTGTTAGCCATGAGACATAGATTTGCTTCTTCTTCTGCTTCTTCTTCATCATCAGTAGTTGAAAGATCAAGATCTTCCCAGGTGGCCATTAATCCTCTTTTCTTCTTTGGAAAGAATCTCCTTTTCTCTTTCTCCTTGTTTAGTGAAGGACATTCCGCTTTAATGTGTCCCAGCTTCTTGCATTCGTAGCATATGATTGGACTCTTGTCTTTTGTTTCTGTTTTGTCCTTTGGTGACCTTCGTCCAAAGTGCTTTCTCCGCATACCTCCTTTCTTTTTCCACATTGCTTGTATCTTTCTAGAGATGAAAGATAACTCGTCATTATCAGATATATCATCTTCAGATGACTCGGCCTCGTCTGATGATTTTTCAGCTTTAAGTGCTTTGGACGTACTGCCTTTGTGAGCTTTAAGGGCAATTGATTTCCCTTTTCTTGAGCTTTCCTCTTCTTGAAGTTCCAGCTCATGAACTTTAAGAGAACCCAATAGTTCCTCCATGGTAAGAGAAGCTAGATTCTTTGCTTCCTGTATGGCAGTAACCTTAGGTCTCCACTGTCTGGAAAGACTTCTTAGGATTTTTCTGATATGATCTTGATTATCATAGTTCTTTCCCGTGAGATCTCAAGCCATTGATTATTGTTTGGAATCGTCCAAACATTTGATCAATGTTTTCATGCTCACCCATTTTGAAGAGCTCATACTGGTGAACCAGCATGCTTATCTTTGATTCTTTGACTTGAGATGAGCCTTCATGTGCTAATGCCGAAGTATACCATATCTCTTTAGTCGTTTCACAACTATGGACTTTGTCGTGCTCGATCCGTGATGGCACACATAAGATAATGTTTGGCTTTTGAGTTAAGCTGATGTCTGGTTCGTTGTCCTTCCGTCCATTGTGGTCGAGGGAGATCCTGTCCTTCTGCGTTGGTGGGTGTTTGATATCCATTTTGAACTAGGTCCCAAATGTCCATATTTTGGGCATCAAAAAAGGCAATCATTCTCTTCTTCCAGTAATCATAGTCGTTTCCATTGAATAGAGGTGGTCTGTTCACCGCTTGTCCTTCGTTCTCCATTAAAGGGTGTACTGGATCTTTTTCCTCTGCACTGTTAGATGCTCAACCCAAGAGGCTGAGCTCTGATACCAATTGAAATAACCAAGTGAAACACAAGAAGGGGGGTTGAATTGTGTTTCTTAACCCTTTTTTATTAATAAAAGATTTTCCTTTTCAATAGAAAATAGAACACAGCGAAGGAGACAGTTTAACAAGCAAAGAGCTTAGGACCAACACCACTTAGTCCTATTGGACTCTAAGGGTTTCGAAAAGACTTTTAATAAAATGGTTAACACGTTCTAAAACCAAATAAAAAGATCTTTGTTAATAAACACAATGGTAAACCCCAGAGGTTAGTGAATATAATAAAGCACACTAGAAGAGAGGAGAAGCTTACACACGAGATTTATCCTGGTTCACTCTTATCAACCAAGAGCTACGTCCAGTCCCTTCAACCGTAGGATTTTCCAACTAATCTTTTTCACGATTACAAGTATTATGCACCTCTTCGTAACAAGTATTTTCAACCTTTTCAGTTCTAACTCACAAGTATTCTTTTACACACAAACCTCTTCAGGCTTACAAGGCTTAAGATGAATAATTGAAAGTAGATGAAAGCTTGAGTTTGAAACTCACCGACAAATGAGAATAGACAATAGAAATCTCAAGGCTTTTTCTTTTTACACGAATATGGAAATAAAGCTTTTAGACTATTGAAGGATGCTTCGCAAAAGATCTCTAGTTCTTCAAATGTCGCTTCTTCTCTTTATAAGTAAGAACAAATTGAGCAGACTTCATGGGCTAGATCGTCCAACGGAAATATTTATTACCGTTACGAGTAGCATTAAATGCATCTTGGAAAAGTCTTGAACTTCTTCGACGGTGACTTTTATTCTCTCGAGATTTCCAATCAATGAAAACAAAAGTCCCGATTTGTCTAAGATTGCAGACGGTTTCTTATTTGCGGATCTTTGTAGTTGTTAGACAATGTCAAGAAAAGTGGCTTAGTTGACTTCTTCACGTCCGTGAGTCACAAAGTTCTTTTCTAGCATTTAATGAGGAACAGTTCTTCATTTTTGAAATTTCACTTGGACGCGAACTTGAGCTTGAACTATGAAAGAGTGAGTTGAGTCCGAGCTTTGGCAGACAGATCGTATTGGACGAACTAATAAAAAGTAACAGTATATGCATACAAGTATTGGACGCACCAATAGTAAAAGTATATAATACATTTATTGGACCCATAAAGAATTATAGCATATTGGACACACGAAGAGTTATCTTTAAGCAAGGAGCAGAATGGACGCACAACAAGTAGCGATTTGTTAAAACTATTGTCGAAACACTTACTTGTTCAAACTAAATAAATATTTTTGTTATCCTCAAAACTTAACAGGGAAAGCTTATAGCTTTTAAGAATTTAGTACTTAAACCTTTTTATAAGAATTTGGTTTCAACAGTATCATGCCTAGTGTCCATCAAAGGAGAACAATGGATATGGCACAAGAAGCTTGGTCATGCAAGCTTGAGGTTAATCTCAAAGCTGAACAAGCATAATCTCGTAAGAAGATTACCAAATCTTGTGTACAAATCAGATGTTCTATGTGATGCGTGTCAAAAGGGGAAACAAGTTAAAAATTCTTTTCAATCCAAAAATATTGTTTCCACCTCTAAACCATTAGAGTTGTTGCATCTGGATCTGTTCGGTCCAACAAGAACAACCTCGTTAAATGGAAAAAAAAATATGGATTAGTTATAGTTAATGACTATATTAGATGGACATGGGTTATGTTCCTAAGTTACAAGGATGAGTCTTTTAAGGTCTTTTCTATATAATGCAAAAGGGTTCAGAATAAAAAAAGCATATGCATCAACTCAATCTGAAGTGATCATGGAGGAGAGTTTAAGAATGAGAGCTTTCAACGGTTCTGTGAAGAAAGTGGCATTCTTCACAACTTCTCTTTCCCGAGAACATCACAACAACATGGTGTAGTAGAGAGGAAAAACCGGTCTCTACAAGAGATGGCAATAACAATACTCAATGACAGCTCAATCTCAAGACACTTTTGGGCCAAAGTTGTTAACACTGTCTGCTACATTCAAAACATAATATACATCAGACCCATTCTAAAAAAAGACTCCTTATGAATTGTGTAAGGGACGTAAACCAAACATTTCATACTTTCATTCATTTGGTTGTCAATGCTTTATTTTAATTACAAAATATTCCTTAGGTAAGTTTGATGCTAAAGTTCACTGTGAAATTTTTATAAGATACTCTGAAACTTCGAAGGCATAAAGAGTCTATAACACTCAGACTTTGACAGTGGAGGAATCTATCTATGTTAAGTTTAACGATAAAAAGCCTGATAAAGATTTATTAGAGCTAGATGAGTCTTTTACAGATTTAAATATAAATGACAGAGATGAAGGCCATCAACTAACAACAAGGAAGCATTGGACGATGAAGAAAAAGGAGAAAATGAAACAATGTTCAACGAAGCTGGCACTTCAAAACTTATCATCCATAAAACTAAATCTTTGGTAATCCAAATGATAAGGTGCGAACAAGGTCAACGTTCAAAGAATATTCAAACGTTGCGTTTATCTCAAAGCTGGAACCAAAGAAAATCGAAGAAGCTCTTTTGGACGAAGGATGGATATTGGCCATGCAAGAAGAGCTTAACTAGTTCACAATAAATAATGTCCGGACGCTGGTTCAAAAATCTAAGGTCAAATCCATCATCGACATAAAATGGGTATTCAGAAACAAATTGGACGAAGATGGTAAAGTTGTGAGAAACAAGGCAAGGTTAGTTGCCCAAGGTTATTTACAATAAGAAGGTATTGATTTTACTAAAACTTTTGCACCAGTAGCTAGATTAGAAGTCATATGCATTTTACTTTCATTTGCTGCTCATCATAGTATGAGACTATATCAAATGGATGTAAAAAGTGCTTTTTCTAAGTGGCATAATCAATTAAAAAGTTTATGTTATGCAACCACCTAGCTTTGAGGATCAAAACTATCCAGAGCATGTTTTTAAACTGAAAAAGGCTCTATATGGATTGAAACAGGCTCCTCGAGCTTGGTATGAGAGGCTGAATACTTTTCTAATAGAAAATGGCTTTTTCTAGAGGAAAAGTTTATACTACTTTCTTTCGCAGAAACATAAACTCACATTTCATTATAGTTCAAATTTATGTAGATGATATTATTTTTAGAGCTACTGATGAATCTCTTTGTGAAGATTTTTCCAAGCTAATGAAGAAGGATTTTGAGATGAGCTTAATGGGAGAATTAAAATTCTTTCTGGGTTTGCAAGTGAAGCAAACATTGGACGAAATCTAATTCATTAAACCAAATATACAAAGGAATTCTTGAAGAAATTCAAAATGAGCGATTGCAAAACAATGAGCACACCAATGCATCTATCGTCCACACTGAAATTGGACGATAAAGAACAAAAGGTAGACTAAAAGGTATATAGAGGTATGATTAGATCTCTCTTATATCTTATTGCGTCTAGAACTGATATAATGTTTAGTGTGTGTCTCTATGCACGTTTTCAATCTGATCCTAGAGAGTCATACCTAGTTGTTGTTAAGAGAATATTCAGATATTTGAAAGGTACTACTAATCTGGGTTTGTTATTTAAGAAATCACATGAGTACATATTAATTGACTTTTATGATGTGGACTTGACAAGAGGTTGCCGAGACCCGTCAAATAATAAAAATTACCGGTTCACAAACTAATTTGTAGTATAGAGAATGAACCGAATCGTCTCTCAAGGATCCAAAAAGAACAAAGATTTAATCAGATCAAGATAATTAGAAGGGGGTTTTGATGATTTCAAAAGAAAATATATCAATTGAATTAAAGAAATACAATTAACAAATTAACCAATCAAAGGAAATTTACTGATCTTGAGTTTAATCCATCATTGATCACAAGGAATTCACTTAATCGCTAACCATGTTCTTGGCCTTAGATCACATCAAGAAGCCTCAACATGATCCAAGAATCCTCTACTAGATAAGCATCTAGGATTTGATTAACCAAGGTTAGATAAAGCAAGCACCATCCAACATAAATTAACTTAAGATCGGGGATTTAACCAAGCTAAACAATCCATAAAAAAACTTTAATAAATTGTTTAGTCTTTGTGATCCTCTTTAAATACATGATAATAAAGCTATTATCACATCAACATCTAAATCAAATTAGGCAATTCAATCTAGATATAAATCAAAAGAGGAAGAAGAAAAACTTGAATAACAATTAAGCAATATGAACAAGCAAAACAAGATATCCAAATTAAACATCAAGATGGTCAATCCCTTGGATTGATTATGAGAGCCTAGCCTTCCATGGATGGGATGGAAGAACTCAGAAATAAAAGAACAAAAACGAAATTCTAAAAAGAATGGAGAAGAAGAGAAAGAAAACTCTCACAAATACTTCAAACTTTCTTCAAACTTACTTCCAATTGAATGATGTATAATACAAAGAGATTGACTCTATTTATACTAATCCTAGAAGCCAATTTGTAATTGAAAATAATCTGAATGCAAGCTGTAAAAACATGGAAATTGTCAAATATGGAAACTTGATGCATAGTTGGTGAGTTGGTGCATGGTTGGTGGGTTGGTGTATGGTTGGTGGCTTCTAGTAAGCAACTCTTATTCGACTTCCAGTTTGATTTTTATGACCTAGACACGTATTTTGGCTTGGAGGTCTCATGAAATTTGTAGCTAGTTGTCTCCTTAAAATTTTGGTGTTAGTTTCATACCATTTGGACTTTTAAAACTCCAGATATACTAAAAACACTGCACTTACCTCAAGTTAGGTTGGCAGAACGTGTTTCCAAATTCAAACCAACTTTTAGCTTCATAATCATGCCTAAAACGGCATCTATTGAGTAAATGGTCTTCAGTGAAGTTGGAGATATGGGTCTTATCTTTCCAATAGCTGAGTTTCAGCTCCAAGCGAGGCTTATAGCCCATTATATAGTCCAATATGTGCACACTGCACAGATTCTAATGACAGCAAACCTACTCTGCATTGCAAGGCTATTTTGGACCCTTAAAAGTCTGATCCAGCTCTTGAGTTCCCATGAAAATTGTAGAGCCTTGTCTTAGCTTTCCAAAAACACCAAGATCATCTCAAATGGATCACCGAGTCCCAAGTTATGGCCTAACCAAGGAGGAAAGATCAAAATGCATCAAAATCCAAGAATTATTCACAATTTGCATTAAAGCCCAATGAGGCCCAACAACATTAAACTCATCTAAAATACTAATATTGGGTACAATAAACATCTAATAAAGCCTAGTACAATGCTAACATATGTGTCTCAAATTGATTGATCAAGACTACACTTGAGACATAATTGAAAGAAAAAGCACTAGTGGAGGATGTCACTTTATAGGAGGAAGCTTAGTCTCATGGTTCAACAAAAGACAAAGTACAATTGCACTTTCAACTGCGGAAGCTGAATATATATCAGTATCTAGTTGCTACTCTCAACTTCTATGGATCAAGTATCAACTGGAAGACTATAACATCTTTGAAAGTAAAATTCCCTTGCTCTGTGATAATACAACTGCTATAAATTTATCAAAGAATCTCATTCTACATTCAAGGGCAAAGCATATTGAAATTAAACATCACTTTATAAGAGATTATATTCAAAAGGTATGTTTGACATTCAATTTGTGGATACAGATCATCAATGGGCAGATATTTTTACAAAACCCCTCGCTGAGGATAGGTTTACTTTTATTAGAAAGCATCTAAGTATGCATTTTATGAAAAACTGATATTTGTGCATCCATTAATAATTTGCATCCATTATGACTTGTACTTGATATGTATCATGTGTGTGTGCGTCCATTATCTGATAAATCACTGGACATATAATATTTGCATTTATTGTAAAATATTTTTGTCTCTTATGAACTTATTCAAATTTCCCACACTGAATTAGTTTTTGAAGAGTCACAGAAGTTACTTTTTACTGTCGATATGACAATTATTTTTGATGCATATTGATTGTGTGACTGTTGATATTTTTATTTAAACTTAATTCGAAAAACATTTGAAATTTCCATTCAAAATTGCACAAAACTCTCAGACTCAACTCTCTATTTTCCACTTACAAATTTTTCTCTAAAATACTCTTGCGAAAAACCTTCACTCTCTCAAGAACCCTAAAACCCCTCTTTCCAAATTTTTTGAGAAATGACTGGAGGAAAGAAGCTAAATGTGGAAGAAGCTGAGATTGCTATGGAATATTTCTTCCAAACCTCAACACTAGCAAAATGTGGCATCAATATTGAGGAAAATTTGCAAGGTGCTAGTTGGATCAACTTCTTCAGAGAACTTGTAAAAGTTCATTCGGAGCTAGTTCGTATGTTTTGGAAAAACGCCATTGTCTCCGCTACTGAAGTCAAAGAAGAAGTGATGGGAAAGGAGGTGATTATGTCTGAAGTCACCATTTCGGATGCCACTCGATGTTGGTTGGAAGAAGCCCAAGTCATTACTGATTGGGAAAAGACATTTGGAGGAAAAGATGGAGTTTTTGATATACTTCTTAAGGACTCATCTTTTGATAGGTTGACTGCAGATGCATGACAAAATAAGAGTACTGCAGCAATTACTGAACAAAGTAATACTTCACAAGGCTGAGTCCAAGGATTCTGTCTCGAGTGTTCACATTTTCTGCTTATGTCATTTGATGCTGTGTCAACAGATCAATCTCTCATCCCTGTTCTTCAAGAACTTCAAACGAAGTGTACAAGGGAAAGGCAAGAGAAATCACCATCTCCTATGATGTTCTCTTAACCAAGCTCTTCAAGGAGCAAGATGTTTTCCGTCCATATGAAGCCCTGGACAAAGGAGAGAAGAAGTTGCTTGGACGAATCCAAATGCAACAAGTCTTTGGACGGAGTAATCTGATGAAGATGAGACTCCAAACCATCCAAGACTTTGTTGGATGCAAAGACACTCCCAAGCCTTGAATTGCTAAAGTTGAGCATCCACAATAGCAGAAACCAACATCCACTCCCACTTCAACCAAAAGACAAAGACGCTTGGTGCTAGACGATGACTCTGAAAATGACTAGCCCATAGCCAAAAGAATGAGAGTTGTGTCCACTATCAACGTTCCCAAGGGAACAAGGTTTAAAATGTGTGCAAGAAAAAGGCCTTACAGAAGAATCATAGTACCCCTCTCTCTTGCACCCCTACCTTACCCCCTCTTATTGAACCACATCTAGTACCACAAACACAAGCTTCTCCTCCACCTACTCAACTACAAAACCCTACTTCTTGAAGTAAACAATTGAAACACAAGAAGGGAGATTGAATTGCGTTTCTTAACATTTTTGAAAAACTTTTCGTTAAGAAGCAAAAATGCAATGGACGAAGAAAACTTTTTAGTCCAATTGGACGCTAAAACGATTTTGTAATTAATCTCTTTAAACGCAGTGAAAGAGTTCTAAGTTTTATCTCAAAACCTTAGTTAAGAAAACAATGACAATCCCCAAATGTTAGTGAATAAATAAGACACAAGAGGAGGGAAGAAAAGCTTACACTAGATGTTTATCCTGGTTCACTCTCACAAATCGAGAGCTACGTCCAGTCCTTTCAATAAGAAGGATTTTCTACTAATCTTATACACAAATTACAAGTATTGTTCACCTTTTCAGGTTTACAAGTATTCTCAACTTTTTCAGGTTTACAAGTATTCTCAACCTCTTCAGATTCTAGGATCCAAGTATTCTTTTATACTCAGCCTCTTCAGGCTTAAACACCAAGTTGAATAAAAAATGATGTAGAACTGCTTGAGTTTTTAACTCACTACAGGTGAGGATAGAAAATAAATCTCAAGACTTAAACTCTTTACAAGAGTAAGAGTGCTAGGAAGAATAAAAGCTTTGATTCTTTTACACTTTTGATCACACGGATTGTTATTCTTTTCTTTTCTTCTTCGAAGACATTTGTATTTATAGGTGAGAACATTTGAAGCAATCTTCATAAGCTTCTTCGTCCAACGGAAACATTTATTACCGTTTTGAGCAGTATTAAATGCATAAGATGATAACCTATGGAGCTTCTTATGAAAAGACACTTTGATTATCAGGAATGTCCAAGAATATGATAGCTTAGTCCTGACTTATCTGAGCGTGTAGAAAGTTCCTTATTCGTAGGTCTTTGTAGTTGTTAGCGATGTCAACTAAGCGGCTCAGTTGACTTCTTTTGTAGTGTACGTTGTCAGAGTCCTTCTCAGCATTTAATGATATTCAATTTCTTCACATTTGAATTTTGGCTTTTGGACGAATACTTTCAACCTGAGCTTAGTAAGGAAAACATTGGACGATCCAATATAATAATATTTGTGAAACAGTTCAGAAGATATTGGACGAATACTCAGTTTCCTTTAGTTCAAGAAAGAATGGACGCACGTACTAGTAGCTGTTTGTTAACACTTTGTTTTCTTGTTGAAACAGTTTAAAAACAAGTTACGTGAGTCTTTCACTTATTCATTCTAAATTAAAACTTTTGTTAACTTCAAAACTTTATGGGGTATTATTTCTTTAACAAATTCGTTCCAAACCTAATTTCACAAAGGTTCTTTGGTTCCAATAATCTCCATCTTTTTTATGATGACAAAACTGTTTAAATTTTGATGGAATACAGATCTTTTTACTCGAGAGAACGCTCCCCCTATGAACGTGCATAAAAGCAGAATGGACGCAAAAAGGATACAACATGGTTTAGCTAAGAGAGAGTAACTGTTTTACCAAAAAGCTTAGTTTTGAAAACAGTTATTTAGAAAAAAAATATTACTTAAAGGATGGGAAAATGTTATTTTTAGAGCAGAGTAAGCACATCCTTTACCAAAGTAAAACAAGCATTAGAACAAGAATATAAGCGAGTTTAGATTAGTAGAGAATGTATCAGAGTAAATATGAACAATTGAAATAACTCATAGTAAACAAGGTTTAGAACAACATACATATAAATTGTCTCAGATATACTCATATTATTTTAGCAAAGGAACAAATATATGAACAATTGAATCAATCAAGAATTTCCCAATTTTCTCCCCCTTTGTCATCAGACAAAAAGTGAGAAAAAAAATCATTGTCAAACAAAATTTGAAAGAAAAAAAATTTGAAAGAAAAAAAAATTTAAGAGGAGGAAGGAGGAGGAGGAGGCCCTTATTGGAAGAGAGACTTAAGAAGGTCTTCAACTCTCTTGAACAGATGATCCATTTGAGTGGTCACGTACGCTTGAACTTCAGGGGGCACTTGAGATTGTGTGTCAACAGTGGGAGGGCTTTCAGCAGAGGTCTCCATAATCATTAACTCAGTTGGGGGTGCAGGAGGAGCAACCAAAATAGGAGCAACATTAGAGACTGTGGATGTTGGGTCTTCTGCTGCTGTAAGCACTTCAACTGAGTCCACTTCATCTTCAGACAACATTAAGTCCAAATTCCAAGGGATTGGATCTCTTTGCTATCCGAAAATTGTATCCTAGGGATATGGTCTACCTAAGTTGTCAGGAGGAGATCCTGAGACATATGTCTGAGAAGAAAACACTTGAAGCTTTGTCTTGACACATTAATTATCTCTTCCTTCTCTTCATCGCTTAGCCCTGAAGTGGAAGCTTGTTGTTCATAATCCCAAATGTGCTTTTCCCAGAAGGTCTTTGCATCCTTCTCCTCTGCCTCTCCTTTCTCGGAGATTTTCCATAAGAATCCTAAGTCTACCTCAGGTGATTTTTGAAGTCCAAAGGTAGGTTTAAAGTTGAACGGTGTTGGCAACATGTCTTGGCTTTTGTACTTCTTCAAATCCTTGTTCTTGTTCAAATCTACCATTGGCAATCTTGGACATATTCTATCAGGCAGAATCTTGATGGCAGTTGTAGGAGTGATACGTATGGATGGGGGCACGTATCGCAAATTCTTCAACAAAAGACTTCTTTTGATGACACTCACAAAAAATTGTGTCATAAGGACTTGCAAACTGATCCATTTCTTCCAAGGTTACAGGTCTGAAGGTAAGTTGACTTGGGAAGATATGGACCCTTGTACTGATCCCATCACATCATCTGGATCTTCTTGCCGTTAGTGAGAGAGAAGAGTCCTTTGATTCCCAGGGGGAATTATATGGGGGTGACTCGCACAGAGAAAAAATTTGGGATAGGGGTGGTTGAGGTGAAGTGTGTTGAAGGTGAAGGTGAAGGAGGTTTGTATGGTATGACTTGTGTTTGTGAGAAGGGTTCAGTGTTTAGTGGAGAGGAAGGTAATTGAGAGTACGGTGAAGAGATTTGAGGTTCAGGTTGAGAAGAAGGTAAAGGTGGTGAGGGAATGGGAGCAGGAAGGGGTTCCTCAGGAGTGAACGCAGCTTTAGCAGTAGGTTTTCTTTTGATCGGTAGCTTCATCCGAGTCCCCTTTGGAATAGTCACCTTGGACGCAACCTTCATCCGTTTTGCGATGGGTTAGTCATCTTCAGAGTCATCGTCCATTATCATCCTTCTTTTAGGTGGAGCTTGAGTGGACGGGGCCTTTTCTTTCTGCAAAGGCTCAGTGACAAGAGGTTGTCGAGACCCGTCAAATAAATAATAATTACCGGTTCACAAACTAATTTGTAGTATAGAGAATGAACCGAATCGTCTATCAAGGATCTAATAAAAACAAAGATTCAATCATATCAAGATAATTAAAATGGGGGGTTTTGTTGTTGATTAACAAGATTGATAAAAGTACGAGACTTAAAGTTGTAAACAAATCTAAAGAAACAACCAATCCAAGGAAATTTACCGATCTTGAGTTTAATCCATCATTGATCACAAGGAATTCACTTAATTACTAACCATGTTCTTTGCCTTAGATCACATCAAGACACCTCAACATGATCTAAGAATTCTCTACTAGATAAGCATCTAGGATTTAATTAACCAAGGTTAGATAAGGTAAGCACCATCCAAACATAGATTAACTTAAGATAAGAGAATTTAACCAAGCTAAACAATCCATCAAAAAGCTTTAATATATTGTTTAGCCTTTGTGATCCTCTTTGAATACATGATAATAAAGCTATTATCACATCATCATCTAAATCAAATTAAGCGATTTAATCTAGATAAAAATCAAAAGAGGAAGAAGAGAAACTTGAATAACAATTAAGCAATATGAACAAGCGAAACAAGATCTCCAAATTAAACATCAAGATGGCTAATCCCTTGGATTGATTATAAGAGCCTAGCCTTCCTTGGATGGGAAGGAAGAAATCAGAAATAAAAGAACAAAAATGAAATTGTAAAGAGAATGGAGAAGAAGAGAAAGAAAACTCTCACAAATACTTAAACTTTCTTCAAACATACTTAAAATTGAATGATATATAATACAAAGAGATTGACTCTATTTATACTAATCCTAGAAGCCAATTCGTAATTGAAAATAATCTGAATGCATGCTGTAAAAACGTGGAAATTGTCAAATATAGAAACTTGATGCATGGTTGGTGGGTTGGTGCATGGTAGGTGGGTTAGTGTATGGTTGGTGGCTTCTAGTCAGCAACTCTTATCCGACTTCCAGCTTAAATTTCATGACCTAGACGGTGTATTGTGGCTTGGAGGTCTCATGAAAGTTGTAGCCAGTTGTCTCCTTTAAATTTTGGCATTGGAATCATGCCATTTGAACTTTTAAAACTCCCGATATGCCAAAAACACTGTACCTACCTCAAGTTAGGTTGGCAGAACATGTTTCCAAATTCTAACCAACTTGTAGCTTCATAATCATGCCTAAAACGATATCTATTGACTAAATGGTCTGTAGTGAAGTTGGAGATATGCGTCTTATCTTTCCAATGGTTGAGTTTCAGCTCCAAAGAAGGCCTATAGCCCACTATATAGTCCAATATGTGTACACTATCTAGATTCCGGTGATAGCAAACCCACTCTGCATTTCAGGGATAATTTGGACCCTTAGAAGTCCGATTTAGCTATTGGGTTCTTCATAAAACTTGTAGAGCCTTGTCTTAGCTTTCCAAAGACACCAAAATCACCTCAAATAGATCACTGAGTCCCAAGTTGTGGCCTAACCAAGGAGGAAATGTCAAAATGCATCAAAATCCAAGAATTATTCACAATTTGCATTAAAGCCCAATGAGACCCAACAACATTAAACTCATCTAAAACACTATATTGAGCACAATAAACATCTAATAAAGCCTAGTACAGAGCTAACATAAGTGTCTCAAATTGATTGATTAAATTCCCCCACACTTAAGCTTTTGCACTCTTGGGCAAAACACATAAGAACAAAACTAAAGAAAAACAAGAAACATCATATCATTAAACTAAAAGCATAAAAACTGATTAAACCTAATCTAATCCACTTTCGTAGGAAAACACGATGGCACGTAGCATGTGCCACAAGCCTTTAATCCCCTAGGTGTCCCTAGTGGACGAGTTATAGTCTCATGAGGGTTTACAGGGATGATACCCATAAACATGTAATACTTAATTTAATCAATTCAACTAAGTTTTAAATACAAGCATTGTATCAAATATAAACCATAATTAATAAGTCAAGTATGCTTAACAAAGAATAGTTGAATCAAACTAATTGAGAATAAAGTATAACATAATCATGCTTTAATCAGAAATAGGCATGTTCAAATTGAGTAAAATTCCTCACAAGTGACATTCAAATCACACAAGATTTTTAGGTTAACTTTTTAAGCTCAACTCAGTCAAATTATGAAAGTATTTTACCATAGGCTCGCATATACATCAATTCTCCACTACTTAGATCAAATAAATTACAAACATCAAGAGGTCTTTCAAAAAGGTTGTAATTAGACTTATAAGGTGAAGGAATGGAACAACATGGATAATAGCAGGTTAAAACCAAAGAGAATTAAAGAGCATTGGGGAGTAACTCAAGTAGAAAGCATAAATTTTTTTTACCCAAAACCATAAAATGCTCATTCTCTTAACACATTTATTCCATTTTTGATTCTTTTCTTTTACAACCATTTGGCTTTATTTTCTTTTTCTTCTTTTTTTCTTTTTTTTTGGTACCAAGCATTTCGCATCAACACACTAATTCCCCCACACTTAAATCATTGCAAGCAAAAGAACTCCTCCAATAAGAAAATCAATGCTCTCCTATTCCCTAAGGTAAGGTAAAACATGGTTTTTCACTCAAGGCTTGTAATGAGCTAAGAATAAAGAATGGGAAAATAGGCTCAGAGGGGGTTAACAACGGGATAAATGCAAGGTAGATTTATTTGGCAAAAGCAGCTAAGTCAAAAAAAAATGCCTCTGTCATTTTCATGCAACATACAGACCAATGTAATCTCAAATCGATTCAATGCAAGTTCTAGAAAATAAATTCATAATTGACATCACTCATGAAAGTAAATAAACCAAGTGTAAGTATCAAACTTGGAAAAGCCCAAAACTCACAAAGGTATGAAACATTCACTCAATTCATCCATGCTTTCTTCCTAATATTCACAGTTATATCATGAAAATGATTCAACTATAAACTGTTTTGCATACTTTTATTATTAATTAAGCTCAAATTCAACACATGCTTGCATCAAAATTAATTGAAAATATCAAAATGAAATTTTTTCTATATGCAAAAATAATTTAAGGCCTATTATGAAATGCAAGTTAAGATGCGTCTCAAGAGCAAAACTACTCCTTACTCTACCATTATACATATAATAAGTTAGTAACAATAAAGATTAGCTGGTTAGTTTTTTTTTTTTTTAAACTAAACTATGTATGTAGTAATGTCAACTATCCCTCCCCCCAACTAATTTAAGACATTGTCCCTAATGTCAAAAATAAAGATAGGTAGAGGGTAAAAGATCTTACCAAAGAATTGCAAATTGAGCAGAAAACAATAGTAGAAACAGTAATGCAACAGCAAAATAAAATCATAACAGTAAACTATATGCAGAAAGAGAACTAAAAACAATAAAAAACAGTAAAAACAAAGAAAACAACAACTCGAAAAGTGAAACAAAAGTGTGGAAAGAAAACTCCCTACGGATAGCAGAAGCAACAAAATCTCGGCAGCAACATGATCAATCAATTGAGACACTTATGATAGCCTTGTATTAGACTTTATTAGATGTTTATTGTGCCCAATATTAGTATTTTAGATGAGTTTAATGTTGTTGGGCTTCATTGGGCTTCAATGTAAATTGTGAATAATTTTCGGATTTTGATGCATTTTGACCTTTCTTCCTTGGTTAGGCCATAGCTTGGGACTCGGTGATTCATTTCAGGTGATCTTGGTGTCTTTGGAAAGCTAAGATAAGGTTCTACAAGTTTCATGAAGAACTCAAGAGCTGGATCAAACTTCTAAGGATCCAAAATATCCCTGCAATGCAGAGTGGGTTTGCTGTCACCAAAATCTGGGCAGTGTGCACATATTGGACTACATAGTGAGTTATAGGCCTCCTCTTGGGCTGAAACTTGGCCATTGGAAAGATAAGACCCATATCTCCAACTTCACTGAAGATAATTTAGTCAATAGATGTCGTTTTAGGCATGATTATGAAGCTACAAGTTGGTCTGAATTTGGAAACACGTTTTACCAATCTAACTTGAGGTAGGTGCAGTGTTTTTGGCATATCTAGAGTTCTTAAAGTCCAAATGGCATGATTCCAATTGTAATATTTCAAGGAGATAACTGGATACAACTTTCATGAGACCATTAAGCCAAAATGCACCGTCTAGGTCATGAAAATCAATCCAGAAGTCGGATAAGAGTTGCTGACTAAAAGTCACCAACCATACACCAACCCACTTACCATGCACCAACCCACCAACCATGCATCAAGCTTTCATATTTGACAATTTTCATGTTTTTACAGCTTGTATTCAGATTATGTACATGTACAAATTGGCTTCTAGGATTAGTATAAATAGAGCCAATCTCTTTGTATTATGATCATTCAATTTTAAGTAAGTTTGAAGAAAGTTTGAGTATTTGTGAGAGTTTTCTTTCTCTTCTTCTCCATTCTCTTTACATTTTCGTTTTTGTTCTTTTATTTCTGAGTTCTTCCTTCCCATCCATGGAAGGCTAGGCTCTCATAATCAATCCAAGGGATTAGCCATCTTGATGTTTAATTTGGAGATCTTGTTTTGCTTGTTCATATTGCTTAATTGTTATTCAAGTTTCTCTTCTTCCTCTTTTGATTTTTATCTAGATTAAATTGCTTAATTTGATTTAGATGTTGATGTGATAATAGCTTTATTATCATTTATTCAAAGAGGATCACAAATACTAAACAATATATTAAAGCTTTTTGGTAGATTGTTTAGCTTGGTTAAATTCTAGATCTTAAGTTAATCTATGTTGGATGGTGCTTACTTTATCTAACCTTGGTTAATCAAATCCTAGATGCTTATCTAGTAGAGAATTCTTGGATCATGTTAAGGCTTCTTGATGTGATCTAAGGCCAAGAACATGGTTAGCAATTAAGTGAATTCCTTGTGATCAATGATGAGTTAAACTCAAGATCGGTAAATTTCCTTGGATTGGTTGTTTCTTTAGATTTGTTACAACTTGAAGTCTCATACTTTTATTAATCTTGTTCATCAACAACAAAACCCTATTTTCTAATTATCTTGATCTAATTGAATCTTTGTTTTTGAATCCTTGAGAGACGATTCGGTTCATTCTCTATACTAAAAATTAGTTTGCGAACTGGTTATTTTTATTATTTGATAGGTCTCGACAACCTCTTGTCACCACACCATAGCCAATGTAATGGGTCACCACATCAAGAATCAGATGATTTAGTCTCCTTTGGGGTTGCTTTATTGGCCTTAACTCCATCTTCAAGTAAAATCCTATGCATGCATATGTAAGGGCTAATGCTAGGAATGTTTGTAAGTATGATGGCTCTTTGATTCTCCTTTAAAATCTGTAGCAACCTCTCCTCCTCATCAGTAAGGAGGTTCGTAGCCACAATGAACTCTAATTTTGGTGGTTTCACTACTTCTGCAGATTGAATTGCTGCATAGTCTGCTGAAAAAGATTCATCATGTCTCAAAAAGGCAGCAATCTTAGCACATGCATTACACAACATATCACCATCACAACAAACAAAATCATCAACATCAGTAAAACTAGCAAATTCAACACACAAATCATCAATTGGTTTTTTCATATCAACAATCTCATGTTCTATAGAATCAGAATGCTGCATTTGTTGCTTGCTCAACTGACTCAATGAAGATGTAAGTTGACTAACTTGGGTCTCCAAGTTCTGTATTATAACATCTGTTCTCTACTGGAATTGGATGTTGTTCTGAGCCAATTGTTTCACCAAATCCTCTAATGTAGGCTCAGATTCCATGCCTATTGGGGCTTGCTGCTGCTAGTATAGACTGATTGGTTCAACATAAGGTTTAAACCACGGATGAACTCCCTGGTCATGGTAATATGTGGTAGAATAAAGATCATACCTTGGCTGTCGGTACTGTGCTTCACTAGGAAATATACTTACTCCAGCAACAGAATTGTCTTGAAACACAAAACCACCATCTTGCAATGTGAGGTATGCATATGTGGGATGAAAAGAACTACTACAAAATCTTACAGGTTCTTGCACATGTAACTGATGTTGTTCCATTGCCAGCTGCCCCACCAGATAAGCCAGCTCATCAAGTATATACTCCATCAGATAAGTGACCAAACATTAAAACACAAAAACAAGTGTAAAAATACACAAAACAACCACAGATTTTTTTAAATTATGGGACCACGGGTGAAATCTACACAAAAATGCTATATAAAAGAATAATACAAAATCTTAAAAAATTGAAAAAATGGTCTAAACGATGGAATTTGGCTAAAATAAGAGTGACCTCACTATATAAAGTGAGTCTTTCTCAAAATAATATTTTCAATTAGCCTACTAAAATTCAGCTCGATCAGAGATACTTTACCAAACCAAAATTCTTAACACGATACCTTTTACCTAATTTCAGCCGAATTCCACTTGAAAAAGCTTCAAAAACCAAAACAAACACAATTGTTAGAGTTAGATGGGGTCTTCAAATGATCAAATAGTTGCCTTGGATCCCCAGCAACGGAGCCAAATTTAACAAGAGGTTGTCAAGACCCGTCAAATAAATAATAATTATCGGTTCATAAACTAATTTGTAGTATAGAGAATGAACCGAATCGTCTCTCAAGGATCCAATAAAAACAAAGATTCAATTAGATCAAGATAAATAAAATGGGGGGGTTTGTTATTAATTAACAAGATTGATAAAAGTACAAGACTTAAAGTTGTAAACAAATCTAAAGAAACAACCAATCCAAGGAAATTTACCGATCTTGAGTTTAATCCATCATTGATCACAAGGAATTCACTTAATTGCTAACCATGTTTTCGGCCTTAGATCACATCAAGACGCCTCAACATGATCCAAGAATTCTCTACTAGATAAGCATCTAGGATTTAATTAACCAAGGTTAGATAAGGTAAGCACCATCCAAACATAAATTAACTTAAGATAAGAGAATTTAGCCAAGCTAAACAATCCATCAAAAAGCTTTAATATATTGTTTAGCCTTTGTGATCCTCTTTGAATACATGATAATAAAGCTATTATCACATCATCATTGAAATCAAATTAAGCAATTTAATCTAGATAAAAATCAAAAGAGGAAGAAGAGAAACTTGAATAACAATTAAGCAATATGAACAAGCGAAACAAGATCTCCAAATTAAACATCAAGATGGCTAATCCCTTGGATTGATTATAAGAGCCTAGCCTTCCTTGGATGGGAAGGAAGAACTCAGAAATAAAAGAACAAAAATGAAATTGTAAAGAGAATGGAGAAGAAGAGAAAGAAAACTCTCACAAATTCTCAAACTTTCTTCAAACATACTTAAAATTGAATGATATATAATACAAAGAGATTGACTCTATTTATACTAATCCTAGAAGCCAATTTGTAATTGAAAATAATCTGAATGCAAGCTGTAAAAACGTGGAAATTGTCAAATATAGAAACTTGATGCATGGTTGGTGGGTTGGTGCATGGTAGGTGGGTTGGTGTATGGTTGGTGGCTTCTAGTCAGCAACTCTTATCTGACTTCCAGCTTGATTTTCATGACCTAGAAGGTACATTTTGGCTTGGAGGTCTTCATGAAAGTTGTAGCCAGTTGTCGCCTTGAAATGTTGACGTTAGAATCATACCATTTGGACTTTTAAAACTCCAGATATACCAAAAACACTGCACCTACCTCAAGTTAGGTTGGCAGAATGTGTTTCCAAATTCAAACCAACTTGTACCTTCATAATGATGCCTAAAACGACATCTATTGACTAAATGGTCTCCAGTGAAGTTGGAGATATGCGTCTTATCTTTCCATTAGCCGAGTTTCAGCTCCAAAGAAGGCCTATAGCCCACTATATAGTCCAATATGTGTACACTACCTAGATTCCAGTTACAACAAGCCCACTCTGCATTGTAGGGATATTTTGGACCCTTAGAAGTCTGATCCAGCTCTTGGGTTCTTCATGAAACTTGTAGAGCCTTGTCTTAGCTTTCCAAAGACACCAAAATCACCTCAAATAGATCACCGAGTCCCAAGTTGTGGCCTAACCAAGGAGGAAAGGTCAAAATGCATCAAAATCCAAGAATTATTCACAATTTGCATTAAAGCCCAATGAGGCCCAACAACATTAAACTCATCTAAAATACTATATTGAGCACAATAAACATCTAATAAAGCCTAGTACAGAGCTAACATAAGTGTCTCAAATTGATTGATCAAATTCCCCCACACTTAAGCTTTTGCACTCTTGGGCAAAACACATAAGAACAAAACTAAATAAAAACAAGAAACATCATATCATTAAACTAAAAGCATAAAAACTGATTAAACCTAATCTAATCCACTTTCGTAGGAAAACACGATGGCACGTAGCATGTGCTACAAGCCTTTAAACCCCTAGGTGTCCCTAGTGGACGAGTTATAGTCTCATGAGCTAACATTAAACTCATCTAAAATACTAATATTTGGCACAATAAACATCTAATAAAGTCTAATACAAGGCTAACATAAGTGTCTCAATTGATTGATCATGTTGCTGCCGAGATTTTGTTGCTTCTGCTATCCGTAGGGAGTTTTCTTTCCACACTTTTGTTTCACTTTTCGAGTTGTTGTTTTCTTTGTTTTTACTGTTTTTTATTGTTTTTAGTTCTCTTCTAAAATACTAATATTTGGCACAATAAACATCTAATAAAGCCTAGTACAGAGCTAACATAAGTGTGTCAAATTGATTGATCACTCAGAGACAGTGACCATGGGCTTTGGACTTTCTTTCCGTCCACAACTCAGCACAGATTGAAGTTTCATCTTCATCAGATTACTTTGTCCAAAAACTTGTTGCAGTTGGGTTCATCCAAACGTCCGTAACTTTTCTTCACTGTTAAGAGCTCCAAACTAACTGAAAATCCCTTGATCTTTGAAGATCTTTGTTAGAAGCACACCATAAGAAATAATGGTTTTCTTTCCCTTCCCTTGAACACTTTTCTTGAAGTGTTTAAAAAGAATGTGAGGGAGGTTGATCTGTTGGCATAGCATCAAGTGACACAAGTAGAAAGCATGTATGCTTGAGACTGAATCCTTGGACCCAGCTTTGTGTAGTATCACCTTATTTAGCAGCTGGTGAAGAACTCTAGTCTTATCATGCATTTGAGAGGCGATAATTTTCTTCTTGCTTCCTTGGTTTGGGTCTTTTAAGAGGATTTCGAACACGCTGTCGACTCCCCCAATGTCTCTTATCCAATCTTTAGTTGCTTGGCTCCTTCTAGCCAGCACTGGGTCGCGTCTGAAATCTTGACTTCTGACACTGTTACTTCCTTCCCCAATACCTTCCCAACAACAGCTGTTTCAGAAACTACAGCGCTTTGCCATAACTCACAGATGAGCTTGGGGTAAACTTCAATTGCTTCTTTGAAGTAGTTTTCCCACCCTGCTCCTTGTAGTTGTTCAGCAATATCTATTCCATACTCAGCTAGAATAGTTGACTGGAACAGGTATTCCACGGCTACCTCAACTTCGTTCAACCGGGTTTTCGTTCCCCCGGCCATCTCTTAAAATATTTGTGAAGGGATTTTGAAATTTTGAGAAGAAAGGAAATTGGTTGAAGGCTTTTCAGCAGAGGGTTTCTCAAACACTTGAAAGCGTAAAAACTTGATCTTGAAAAGAGATGAGATATTTATAAGAGAGCAAAGTTTATACCGAAAGGTTTCTGGAAAGAGAAAGTGAATCATTTTTCAAATATCACAATAAATGTGTATTAAAAGTAACTATCACGTCTGCAGTAAACAGTAACTTCTATGACCTTTCGTAAACTGACTCAGCGTGAGAAATTTGAAAAGATTCAAATGAGACAGAAGGAATTTTTAAATTAAATGCAACAGAAATATCAACTTATCAGAAAAGTCACCACATATATTAACAAGTACAAACCTCAATGGACGCATAGATGTCAATTCTTTACAAAATGCATACTTAAATGCCTTCTAATAAAATTAAATCTTTCCTCAGAGAGGGGTTTTGTAAAGATATTAGCCTATTGATGATCTGTGTGCTCAAATTGAATATCAAACACATCTTTTTGGATATAATCTCTTATAAAGTTATGTTTAATTTCAATGTGTTTTGCTCTTGAATGTAAGATGAGATTTTTTGATAAGTTAATTGCAGTAGTATTATCACAGAGTAAAGGAATCTTACTTTCAAAGATGTTGTAATCTTCCAATTGATGTTTGATCCAAAGTAATTAAGAACAGCAACGGGATGCAGAAATATATTCAGTTTCGGCTATTGAAAGAGCAATCGTGCTTTATCTTTTGCAGGACTATGATACTAGGTTTCCTCCAATGAAGTGACATCCTCCACTGGTACTTTTTCTTTCAATTCTATCTTCGGCATAGTCAGCATCACAAAAACCAACTAACCTGTACTCATGAGATTTCTTAAATAACAAACCCAGATTTCAAGTATCTGAATATTCTTTTAACCACAATTAGATGTGACTCTCTAGGATCAGATTGAAAACGTGCACAAAGACACACACTAAACATTATATCTGGTCTGGACGCAGTGAGATATAAGAGTGATCCGATCATACCTCTGTATACCTTTTCGTCCACCCTTTGATCTTTATCGTCAAATCTTAGTGTGGATGATGGATGCATGGGTGTGCTCATAGTTTTGCAATCGTCCAATTTGAACTTTTTCAAGAGTTCATTTGCTTATTTTGTTTGATGAATGTAGATTCCGTCCAATGTTTGCTTTACTTGCAAGCCTAGGAAGAATTTTAATTCTCCCATTAAACTCATTTCGAACTCCTTCTGCATTAATTTGGAAAACTCTTCGCAAAAAGATTCATCAGTAGCTCCAAAAATAATATCTACATAAATTTGAACTATGATGAAATTTGTGTTTTTGTCTTTACGAAAGAGAGTAGTATTAACTTTTCCTCTAGAAAATTCATTTTCCATTAGAAAAATGCTTAATCTTTCATACCATGCTCGAGGAGCTTGTTTTAGTCCATACAAAGCCATTTTTAGTTTGTAACCATGCTCTGGTTGGTTTTGATCCTTGAAACCAGGTGGTTGTTTGACATAAACTTCTTCATTGATTATGCCATTTAAAAAAGCACTCTTTACATCCATTTGATAAAGTCTCATTTTGTTATGAGCAACAAATGAAAGTAAAATGCGTATGGCTTCTAGTCTAGCTACAGGAGCAAAAGTTTCAGTGAAATCAATACCTTCCTGTTGCGAGTACCCTTGAGCAACTAACCTTGCTTTATTTCTTCAATTTATTTCTGAATACCCATTTTGTGCTGATGATGGTCTTGTCTTTAGGCTTTTGAACCAGCGTCCAAACGTCGTTTCTTGTAAATTGATTTAACTATTCTTGCATAGCTAATATCCATCCTTTGTCCAAAAGAGCATCTTCAATTTTCTTTGGTTCCATTTCTGAGATGAAGGCTACATCAGAGTATTCTTTAAAGGTAGATCTTGTACGCACTTTATCTTCTGGATTTCCAATGATTTGGTCTTCCAAATGATATGTTTTGAAGTGCCAATTTCTTTTAACTTCATTTCTTGTTGTGTTTTCTTCTCTTCTGTCATCGTCCAGAGCTTCTTTGTTTGTTGATGATGATCATTCTCCTTTGTCATTGAGGTTTAATTCTGCAAAAGACTCATCTAGCTCTGATAAATTTTTATCAGGCTGTTTGTCATTAAATTTAACATGGATAGATTCTTCAACATTCAAAGAGCGAGAGTTGTACACTATATGCTTTTGAAGTTTCAGAGTATCCTAAGAAAATACCACAGTCAACTTTAGCATCAAACTTTCCTAAAGAATCTTTAGTATTTAAAATAAAGCATTGACATCCGAAAGAGTGAAAATAAGAAATGTTGGGTTTTCATCCTTTTCACAATTCATAAGGAGTCTTATTTAATAAGGGTCTAATATATATTCTGTTTTGAATATAACATGTAGTGTTAACAGCTTCAGCCAAAAAGTGTTTGGAGGTTGAGTTGTCATTGAGCATTGTTCTAGCCATCTCTTGAAGAGATCTATTTTTTCTTTCTACCACACCATTTTGTTGTGGTGTTCTTGGGGCAGAGAAGTTGTGAAGGATACCACTTTCTTCACAGAATAATTGAAAGCTCTCATTCTCAAATTCTCCTACATGATCACTTCGGATTGAGTTGATACACATGCCTTTTTCATTTTGAATTCTTTTACAGAATATAGAAAAGACACTAAAAGACTCATCCTTATGAGCTAGGAACATAACCCATGTCCATCTAGTATAGTCATCTACTATGACAAGTCTATATTTCTTCCCATTCAATGAGGCAATTCTCGTTGGACCAAATAGATTAAGATGCAGCAGTTCTAGTGGTCTAGAGGTGGAAACAACATTTTTGGACTCATAAGAATTTTTGATTTGTTTCCCCTTTTGACATGCTTCGCATAGAACATCTGATTAGTACATAAGTTTTGGTAGTCCTCTTACGAGTTAATGCTTATTTAGCTTTGAGATTAACCTCAAGCTTGCATGACCAAGCTTCTTGTGCCATATCCATTGTTCTCCTTTTATGGATACTAGACATGATACATTCTGATCTAAGAGATCTTCTAAATAAATCTTGTAAAGATTGTTTTGCCTTTTGGTAGTGAAGAGTATGGATCCGCCAGAGTTTTTAACTATACATTCTTCATGGCTAAATGAAACATTTGATCCACTATCACATAATTGACTTATACTAAGTAGATTATGTTTCAACACTTCAACCAGAAGTATATTATCAATAGAGGGAAAATGATGTTTACCAATCTTACTTATTCCAACTATTTTACCCTTCTGGTTTCCACCAAAGGTGACAAAGTGATCAATCAATTTGAGACACTTATGTTAGCATTGTATTAGGCTTTATTAGATGTTTATTGTGCCCAATATTAGTATTTTAGATGAGTTTAATGTTGTTGGGCTTCATTGGGCTTTAATGCAAATTGTGAAAAATTTTAGGATTTTGATGCATTTTGACATTTCTTCCTTGGTTAGGCCATAACTTGGGACTCGGTGATCCATTTGAGGAGATCTTGGAGTCTTTGGAAAGCTAAGACAAGGCTCTACAAGTTTTATGAAGAGCTCAAAAGCTAGATCGGACTTCTAATGGTCCAAAATAGCCCTGAAATGCAGAGTAGTCACGGAAATCTAGGTAGTGTGCATATATTGGACTACATACTGAGCTATAGGCCTCCTCTTGGGCTAAAACTTGGCCATTGGAAAGATAAGACCCATTTCTCCAACTTCACTACAGACCATTTAGTCAATAGATGTCGTTTTAGGTATCATTATGAAGCTACAAGTTGGTTTGAATTTGGAAACACGTTCTGCCAACCTAACTTGAGTTAGGTGCAGTGTTTTTAGCATATCTAGAGTTTTAAAAGTCCAAATTGCATGATTCCAATTGCAAAATTTCAAGGAGACAATTGGATACAACTTTCATGAGACCTCCAAGCCAAAATGCACCCTCTAGGTCATAAAAATCAAGCTAGAAGTCGGATAAGAGTTGCTAACTAAAAGCAACCATACACCAACCCACCTACCATGCACCAACCCACCAACCATGCATCAAGCTTCCATATTTGACAATTTTCATGTTTTTACAGCTTATATTCAGATTATGTACATGTATGGCTTTTAGGAGTAGTATAAATAGAGCCAATCACTTTGTATTATTATCATTCAATTTTAAGTAAGTTTGAAGAGAGTTTGAGTATTTGTGAGAGTTTTCTTTCTCTTCTTTTCCACTCTCTTTACAATTTCGTTTTTGTTCTTTTATTTCTGAGTTCTTCCTTCCCATACTCTCATAATCAATCCAAGGGATTAGCCATCTTGATGTTTAATTTGGAGATCTTGTTTCGCTTGTTCATATTGCTTAATTGTTATTCAAGTTTCTCTTCTTCCTCTTTTGATTTTTATCTAGATTAAATTGCTTAATTTGATTTAGATGTTGATGTGATAATAGCTTTATTATCATGTATTCAAAGATGATCACAAAGACTAAACAATATATTAAAGCTTTTTGATAGATTGTTTAGCTTGGTTAAATTCTAGATCTTAAGTTAATCTATGTTGGATGGTGCTTACTTTATCTAACCTTGGTTAATCAAATCCTAGATGCTTATCTAGTAGAGAATTCTTGGATCATGTTAAGGCTTCTTGATGTGATCTAAGGCCAAGAACATGGTTAGCAATTAAGTTAATTCCTTGTGATCAATGATGAGTTAAACTCAAGATCGGTAAATTTCCTTGGATTGGTTGTTTCTTTAGATTTGTTTACAAATTTAAGTCTCATACTTTTATTAATCTTGTTAATCAACAACAAAACCCCCATTTTCTAATTATCTTGATCTAATTAAATCTTTGTTTTTGGATCCTTGAGTGACGATTCGGTTCATTCTCTATACTACAAATTAGTTTGCGAACCGGTTATTTTTATTATTTGATAGGTTTCGACAACCTCTTGTCACAAAGCCCCCAGCTTTAAGTTTAAGGTCTTGGAACATAGACTTTTCTCTCGTCATGTGCCGTGAGCAACCACTGTCCAGGTACCATGATAGGTGTCTTTTTCTTGTTGCTAAGCACATCTGCAAAAGGAATTATCATATCCTTAGGTACCCATATCTTTTTGGGTCCTTTCAGGTTAGTTTTTGGAGATCCATAATGTCTTGATATTTTATTGTATAAATACCTTGAAGTAAAGTGATTATCCTTTTTATGAAAATTTCCTACGGTTTTCGCAGGAATGTGTACTTTCTTAAAAAAATATTTTCTCTGTGTTTTGATACCCCAATCCAGATTTATCACGAGGGTCTCTGGAGTATTTTAATAGAGTGTTTAGCTTTTTGGAGCTGCCCATAAATTTACTGAAATCCTCAATTAGTTCCTTTATCTCTGATTGAAATTTATTAACTTCATCAGTTATATTGGACTCAAAGGATGTTTTTAAAAGAGTGTTTTCAGTTTTTAGTTTTTCACAAAAGATTTGAAGCTCTTGTTTTTATGAAAACGTTTTTTCATAATCCTTAAATAACTTTGAAAATTGTCTTTTGAGTGATTTGTATTCAACAGCTAAGATAGATTAGTTGTTTAACAATTCATCAAAAGTTTCTTGAAGATTAAGTTCAGAGTTTGTTACCTCATCATCTTCTTCTTCAGAGAATGTGCTTGCCATGAGGCATAGGTTGGCTTCTTCTTCTGCTTCTTCTTCATAATCAGTAGACGAGAGGTCAAGGTCTTCCCAAGTGGCCATTAATCATCTTTTCTTCTTTGAGAATAATCTTTTTTTCTCCTTCTCCTTGTTTAGAGAGGGGTATTCAGCTTTGATGTGTCTAGGCTTCTTGCACTCATAACATATGATTAAACTCTTATCATTTGTCTCAGTCCTGTCCTTTTGAAGTCTACGTTCGAAGTGTTTTCTCCGCATGCCTCCTTTCTTTTTCCACATTGCTTGTATTTTTCTGGAGATGAAGGATAATTCGTCGTTATCTGAGGCATCTTCGCCAGATGATTCAATTTCATATGAAGATTCTCCAACTTTAAGTGCTTTGGACGCACTTCCTTTGTGAACTTTAAGGGCAATTGATTTCCCTTGTCTTGAGCTTTCCTCTTCTTGGAGCTCAAGTTCATGAACTTTGAGAGAACCTAGGAGTTCCTCCATGGTAAAAGAAGCTAAGTTCTTTGCTTCTTGTATGACAGTAACCTTGGGTCTCCACTATATGGAGAGACTTATAAGATTTTTTCTGATATGATCTTGATTATCATATGTCTTTCCCAAAGATCTCAAGTTATTGATTATTGTTTGGAATCGTCCAAACATTTGATCAAAATTTTCATGTTCCCCCATTTTGAAGAGTTCATACAGGTGAACTAACATGCTTATCTTTGATTCTTTGACCTGAGAGGAACCTTCATTTGCTAAATCTGAGTATCCCATATCTCTTTAGTTGTTTCACAACTGTGAACTTTATCATGTTCTGATCTAGTAATTGTGCACATAAGGTAGTGTTTGGCTTTTGAGTTTAACTGATGTCTGGTTCACCGTCCTTCCGTCCATTGTGGTTGAGGAAGTTCTAGACCTTCTGCATTGGTGGGTATTTGATAGCCATTTTGGACTAGGTCCCAAATGTCCATATTTTGTGCATCAAAATCATCCTCTTCTTCCAGTAATCATAATCATTTCCATTGAATAGAGGAGGTTTGTTCACCGCTTGTCCTTCGTTCTCCATTTTAGGTAGTACTGGATCTTTTCCTCTGCACTGTTAGATGCTCAACCCAAGAGGATGAGCTCTGATACCAATTGAAGTAAACAATTGAAACATAAGAATGGGGGTTGAATTGTGTTTCTTAACCTTTTTGGAAAACGTTTCGTTAAGAAGCAAAAATGCAATGGACGAAGAAAACTTTTTAGTCCAATTGGACGCTAAAACGATTTTGTAATTAATCTCTTTAAACGCAGTGAAAGAGTTCTAAGTTTTATCTCAAAACCTTAGTTAAGAAAACAATGGCAATCTCCAGATGTTAGTGAATAAATAAGACACAAGAGGAGGGAAGAAAAGCTTACACCAGATGTTTATCCTGGTTCACTCTCACAAACCGAGAGCTACGTCCAGTCCCTTCAACAAGAAGGATTTTCTACTAATCTTATACACAGATTACAAGTATTATCCACATCTTCAGGTATACAAGTATTCTCAACCACTTCAGGTATATAAGTATTCTCAACCTCTTCAGGTTTACAAGTATTTTCAACCTCTTCAGGTTCTGCGATCCAAGTATTCTTTTATACTCAGCCTCTTCAGGCTTAAACACCAAGTTGAATAAAAACTGATGTAGAAGTGCTTGAGTTTTTAACTCACTACAAGTGATGATAGAAAATAAATCTCAAGACTTAAACTCTTTAAAAGAGTAAGAGTGCTAGGAAAAATGAAAGCTTTGATTCTTTTACACTTTTGATCACACAGATTGTTATTCTCTTCTTTTCTTCTTCGAAGACATTTGTATTTATAGGTGAGAACATTTGAAGCAGCCTTCATAAGCTTCTTCGTCCAACGGAAACATTTATTACTGTTCTAAGCAGTATTAAATGCATAAGATGATAACATGTGGAGCTTCTTCTGAAAAGACACTTTGATTATCAGGAATGTCCAAGAATATGATAGCTTAGTCTTGACTTATCTGAGCGCATAGAAAGTTCCTTATTCGCAGGTCTTTGTAGTTGTTAGTGATGTCAGCTAAGCGGCTCAGTTGACTTCTTTTGTAGTGTACGTTGTCAAAGTCCTTCTCAGCATTTAATGATGAACATTTTCTTCACATTTGAATTTTGGCTTTTGGACAAATACTTTGAACCTGAGCTTAGTAAGGAAAACATTGGACGATCCAATATAATAATATTTGTGAAACAGTTCACAAGGTATTGGACAAATACTCAGTTTCCTTTAGTTCAAAAAAGAATGGACGCACGTACTAGTAGCTATTTGTTAACACTTTGCTTTCTTGTTGAAACAGTTTAAAATCAAGTTACGTGAGTCTTTCACTTATTCATTCTAAATTAAAACTTTTGTTAAATTTAAAACTTTATGAGGTATTATTTCTTTAACAAATTAGTTCCAAACCTAATTTCACAAAGGTTCTTTGGTTCCAACACTTCTCAACCTTCTACTCATTCACCATCGTTCTCACCCCCTTACCAGCGTCACATACTTTACACCCCCATTTCCCTCATCCCTTGTACAAATCCAATTATTCCCTATTTCCTCAAAACCATCCCCCACAACAGTGATTCGAGACTGGAGGTTCTGTACTTTCAATGGTCTAGAGGTGAGCTCAAAGTTGTGATGGGTTTTCTCAACAAATCCACCTCTTCCCAAAACAATGGAAGTTCAAACCTCTTAGAATTTGGGTTTGGGCCTAACTCAACCTCAAAAGCTAGCTCGTGGAGCGAGCGTTGCCCCCTACTTATAAATACTATTCAAGCCATATTACTATCCAATGTGGGACTCTCAACACACCCCTTCAAACTTAGGACTGGACATCTGCGGGTAGCCCAATGGATTCCGGATAGGCTCTGATACCATATTAGAATTTGGGCTTGGGCCTAACTCAACCCCAAAAGCTAGCTCATGGAGTGAGGGTTGCCCCTCCACTTATAAACATTATTCAAGCTATATCACCATCTAATGTGAGACTCTTAACACACACCCCTCATTCCCAAGAATGGACATTTGGAGCGTGAAGTATGCAAAATTGGACATCTGCGGGTGGCCCAACGGATCTTAGATAAGCTTTGATACCATCTTAGAAGTTGGGTTTGAGCCTAACTCAATCCCAAAAGCTAGCTCATGGAGTAAGGGTTGCCCCCCACTTATAAACACTATTTAGGCCATATTACTATCCAATGTGGGACTCTCAACAAAACCTTTGACCATGACGAATTAGGTCTCTTCGCCTCAGCCTTCGACACCATTTTTGCTGGTGTTCTCCAAACAAGTGTAACTGTGAAGGACCTCAGATATGTGCCTCCTTCAATAATCATCACATCTGAAAGCTCCATGAAAATTCAACTAGATCGAGTCTGTCCAAAACTACCATTGGTAGATCCAAACAAGGATAATGATTCCAAAAAGCTCAGGAATCAAGCTTCTTGGCCTCTGCCCACAACTTTTGATCCTGACTTTGGACGGAAACTTGCTCTTGAAGTGGACTTGGACTTTCTCCATCAAATTTTTGAAAATGGAGAAGCCATGGACGGAGAAGCTAATACTTATTAGGAAAGATTTGTATGGGAGTGTGAGCAAGAAGCATCTTCCTCTGGACTCAGTGCTCAAGATAAGGAATGTATCACCACGGTTCAAGGCCAAAGCTTTCAAGAATATGGTGATTATGTTATTCTTGATGATATCTTTGGAATCCCTTTGAGACCAATCATTCCAGTATTTGAAGTACCACTAGCTGAACAAGACGCTGAAGCTTAAGAAGAAGAAACTCAACCTTCTGAACTTACTCCTCTCTCCAATCATAAATCCCACTGAGTTTTCTGTTACTACCCAAGCCAAAAATGTGGAAGACTCTGCTGAAAGCAACCCCTGCCTATGAAATGCATCCTGATGTTAATCGACTAATCAGAGATGAAATTCAAAACGTTTACAAGCAGTTTGAAGGACTACTCAAGCTTTCATTTCCACAAGGCCCTCCTCTTCTGCCTCCTTCTCAATAATCTTTTCTTTTCTATAAATTCTTTACAAACTTCTTTTACGAAAATTCTTTTATTTATTTCCTTCATTTTTCACTGATAATGATATTTTTTTCTCACTTTTTGTCTGATGACAAAAAGGGAAAAATTGGGAAATAAAATTTGATATGTATACACTTATATATGAAATGGGAATAAAAATTGAATTTATTTAGCATATATATGCTCTTATTCTATTTCCTACTATTAGTATTTCAATCAGATATAACTTATTCTGACTTTACTATTGCTAAATCTAACATTGTTCTAATAGCAAAATTACTTTGTTACTCTGTTTATCTAACCTAAATCATTTTGCTCTGATTCATATAAATATGTTGCTCTTATACTGTTGACAAAGTTTTACTCTGATATTACTAACATACATCATTTCTGTGCAACTGGAAAAATTATTGGACTAACAATCTTATTATATTTTGTTATCTTATTCAATTAGTCTCATTACTCTGATACGTTTTAAACTCAAACTTTTAATTAGTCAATTCGTCCAAAGATAGGTAAAAATCCTTTTTGAAAGGAACTAATAAAAATTGTTCCTAAGTCACATGCGTCCAATATTCTTGCATCCATTTTTTATACAACATGTTCTTAGGGGGAGTTTATATTATTTTTAAACTAAAAAATATTTTTTCAATCAAATTTAATATTATTTGTCATCATCAAAAAGGGGAAGATTGTTGGAACCAAAGATGTTTTCAAGAAACTAATATTGGAACCAATGTCTGTTCAAAGAAATTAGACATCTAAAATGCTTTGAAGATAACAAAAGGATATTAAATTGAAGAGAACAAGTAAGTTGTGTATTCATCTACGAAGTCACATCTTTTAAAATCATAAATGACGAATTCATTTGGACGAAAGACGAGCTTTACTAAAGACAAAATCTCTTTTAATCAATGTGTTTCCAATACATCTTCATTATATATTATTAGGTTATTTGATCGTCAATTGCGCGTTTTGTCTCTGTTGTTTTCTCTTTAAAGGAGCTTCGTCCAAAGCATTTCAAAAACAAGCAAAACAAAGTGCATAAACTGCTGATGAGATCTTTGACAAATGCAACTTTCAAGAAATCAACTATATAAGCTGGAGTTGACACTCCTAACAACTACGAAGACTAGCAAATGAGCAACTTTCTACGCGCTCAGAAGTTTCAGAATTAAGATATCATATTCCTCGCTATTGTTGATAACCAAAGTCACTTTTCAGAAGAAGATCAACATGTTATCAACATTACACATTAAATGCTACTCAAAACGGTAATAAATATTTTCATTGGAAGAAGAAGAAGATTATGAAGACAACTTCATTTGCTCACTGCCTATAAATACAAATTCTTCGAAGAAGAATAGAAAGTGATCAAGAACATCAACAGAATAAGAGAAAATTCAAAGCTCCACTCTATTATTATTATTTCTTCTTCTTACTCTTGTAATGAAGTTTTACTTGAGCATAATTATTTATCCTCACTTGTTGTGAGTTAAACTCAAGTGTTTTTAAAACACCTTTTTCTATTTGTTGTTGAGCCTGAAGAGGCTGAGTATAAAGGAATATTTGGTGATTAGAACCTGAAGAGGTTTTAGAATACTTCTTGTAGCCTGAAGAGGATTTGAGAAACATACTTGTAATTCGTGTTAATCAATATCATCTTTTAAAAACTAATTAATTTTTCAAAATATCATCTGTCAATCAATATCTTCAATGTTCCTTGAAACTCTTTTATGTTTGTCATTCGTGTTAACCATCACAATAATCATTAATTTTTTTTGAAAAATATATTTTTGAATTCAATAATAGCGTAATGTTACATATTTTTAATATAAAAATAGATTTTTATTATGTCACAATATAAGTTAATTTTTTTATTTTAAGAGGTTAATGATTATTTATTAGGAGTGACTAATTATTTAATAAATGTAATAATTATATCAAAAACCTAGCTGTAGAAGTTTTATATTTTGAATCAATTTCCTATTCTTAAAAAACTTACCCTCTTATCACACATTAATTAAGACGATTTAAAGAGGGAAAAAATATATTTTCTTTGTTATCCAAGAGTTGCACATTAAGAATTCGTTTGGATAAACTTCTAAAAAAAGAACAGTCAAAAGAAGATTGATAAAGAAAGTTCTTTTCATAACAATTCTTGTTTAAAATAACAACTGAATAACAACCTTTAAGTTTAAATAAAAACTTTTGTTGAAAGCGGAAAAAGCAGTAGCTAGATAATCTTAAGCTTAAATAAAGCTTCTTTTATGAAAAGAAAGATTAAAGACATAAATGAAAACTCCCAAAAGTAAAGATGAGTTCAATAAGAGAAACTTGAGCATAAAGTTGATACTAGTTCGGCCAAACCACATGCCTACGTTCAGTCCTCAGCTCAACTAAGATTTTTACACCTTTAGCAAGTAGTCTTTCTTTCACTAGCTTCTTCAAGCTAGTTTACAAGTATTCTTTCATCAACGTTAGCCTCTTCAGGCTAGAACACACTAGTACAGTTAGCACACCAGCTAACTTACTTCTTAAACGATCATTACTAGGTCAATGTACAAGAAATGAGTGTGGGTAGTATTTGATACATTACAAAACCCCTCAAAGAGTGAATATCAAAATATCGTACAAGTGTTTCTCTTTCTCATATTATAACTAAGTAGAACTTAGTTTCAGCTAAATGAAAGATAGAAGATGAGAAGAGTTGGAAGCACTTTTATATTGCAAGAATATTCAGAAAAGCATCTCTCTTCATCATTTGAAGTTGCAATCCTTTTATAGCCATTCAATATAGCTGTTGACATGAGAAAAAGCAACTTTGAAGCGCCAAGTACATTTATCCATTGTGGTATAGTGCTTTTAGTATATGATCATCGCGTTTTCAGGCTTGACTTTCAACGCTGATGAGAAGAGTGGTTTTGAGTGACTCTTCTTATCATTAAGATGACTCTTCTTTTCCAAAGTTAATAACTTCCATGTTTCTTATCATTCTTCTTGATAATTTTGAGAAAGTGGGTCTTCAAGCTTCATAGGAAAGTTGTCTCTTCTTGTCTCTTTTAGACTTCTAATCTTGTATGAGCTTAAGCTTTGAGGTTCTTCAAGATGAGACTTCTAGAATGACTATTCTTATCAATTGACTTCAACAACATAAAGAAGTTTATTTTTGTTCTTAAGTATCTAGACCTTCTTAACTAAGTTTCTTTTCAAGATAAGAGCTGAAACACGAAACTTGAGCTTGATTAGTAAATTAAGAACTTTTCAGTATAGTTTGTTAGACATTAAAACTCGAAGGGTTTATAGACTTTGGAGCTTATACACACCTCCTTAACCACTAGGTCACTTCATGGGATTAAACTTATTATTAGCCTTTAACTATTCAAGAACTTCTTCAACACCATACTTGGGAACTAGTGACCTGATCAAATAATAAAAATGTTGTTGGGTGCAAATAAGTCTACAAAGTTAAATATAGGTTAGATGAAAGCAATTTAAGATACAAAGCAAGGTTAGTGGCCAAATATTACAATAAACAATATGGCCTGGACGATGATGAAACCTTTAGTGTTATTGTCAAGATGAACACTGTGACATTGGTCGTAGTCATGGCTAACCATTGTCATTTGATACTCCAACAACTTGATGTAAAAAATTCTTTTCCTCATTGCAGTCTTCAAGAAGATGTCTACATGGAACAACCTCCATGTTATAGCATGTCTAATGATCCAAATGTGGTATGTTAGTTAAGAAAGCAATTTATGGCTCGAAGCAAAGCACCCAGAGCATGGCTTGAAAGTTTTTGCTCAGCATTGATATGTTGCAAGGCCGATCAATCTTTATATTTTAAGAAAAAGGAAGAAAAATTATTACGGTGTTAATTTATGTTAATGACATCATTGTAACTGGAAATAAAGATGCTGGAATTGAAAATCACAAAAGGCTCCTCAGTCAAAAGTTGGCGACGAAAGATCTAGGGGAGCTCAAATGTTTCTTGGGTTGTTAAAGTTGAAAGGTCAGCAAAGGAAATGAGAATCTCACAACAAAAATATGCTATAGATCTCTTAAAAGAGATTTTGACTAAGTCATTGCAAGCGTGCACCAACTCCAGTTGCATCTACTAAGAAAGTATCGCTTCAAAAAGTTGAATTTATGAAGAATCCTGAGGTTTATAGGAGCTTAGTAGAGGCACTGCAATAGCTTACTTTGACAAGACCTGATATAAATTATGCAGTAAACCAAGTGTCAATTTATGCACAATCCGTGTGAATAACATTATCAAGCTGCAAAAAAGATTCTCAGGTATATAAAGAGAACAATGACTAGTGGGTTCTATATGGGAATAAGAAGGTAGAGCCTTGAATTAGTGTTTATTTGTATGCTAATTGAGGAGGAGATCCAGATTCAAGGTCATTTACAGGATATTGGGTGTTCTGTGGTGACTCTTGATTTCTTGGAGCAGCAAGACACAGAGAATTGTTTCTCGGTCCAGAACAGAAGTTGAATATAGAGCTATGGCAGTAACAACAGCAGAAATCTCAATGTACGAAAAATGATATTGCAGAATTAAGAGTTAAAATTCAAGATGTCACTTTGTGCTGTGACAATTGAAGTGCTATGAAACTTGCTCACAATCCAGTGTTACATGCTAGAAATAATCACTTTGAATTGGATTATGCTTCATTCGTGAGGAAGTGGAAGCTGGAGAAATTAAAATAGAATTTGTACCTTCAACCAAGCAACTTGTTGATATATTTACCTAAAGTTTGCCTACATCACAACATTTTGGACAGCAAACAACCTGTCCATGTCATTTGACGGCATTTGTCTGAGAGGGGGTGTTAACAGTGCTAATTCACTGTATAGTTAACACACAGTTACCTAGTCTACTGTATAGTTAGCACATAGTTACCTTTTACAATTAATAATATAAAACAGCTGTATAAATAGAATAGGAGTGTGTGTAATAAATACTCTTGTATCAGAATATCATAATAGAAAGAAGTCCTTCTTGCAGGTCTCTCTCTTCTCTCTCTCATCTTCTCTGTTCTTCAAATCATCTTAGATTTTATTTCATCTTATCTCCTACTCTGCCCCTTTATTAGAGCAGTTAAACTGTCAAAAAGACCTTAATTTTTAATTAGATTAAGTAGGTGTTTACAGTGAAAATTGTTATTAAGAAACAATATCATTCCTGTTATTAATCTAGAAAGGGAATCACATTCTATAAAATTCTATTGTAATAAACAGGTGCAAATAAATGTTGAAGTACCGATAAACTTGTGTCAACTGAAAATATATATGAAACAAAGTATATAATAAGCAAATAATCCACTAAATAAACCTGATTAAATACAAGAACTTGAAGATAAATCCCTTGAATAATGTATTTATCTACTAAATGTCTTCCATCTGTCTACACGGACACGTCTTGTGAGAAACTTCAGCAACTACTGAAGGGATAACTATTTTCTTTATAACCCTCTTCCTCTACAACTTGTCATCAACTACTTTCAAAGAAACTTCCTGCTTTCAACTACACTTAACTGGATATCAGCAACATTCTCATAAATCAAACTTCGACAAAACTTGTTAAAACCATACCAACAGTAGGGATAACACAATTCAAGTAGTTAGGATAGGTGGAAGTTGGGATTTGGAGCCAAGAATTCGAGCCTTCGTGTCTGGGAAGTACTCCACACCAGGATAGTTTGTGACCTCTCCACTTTCAGTAACAATAATGGGATAACTAAGCAAATGTCCAGGCAAGTCACCTTCCAGAGTGTCACTGGAATAGAGGTCCCAGTACCTTTCAGAAATCTGGTTTATTTTTCTGACACATTCCAGACTCTCTGGAGCAAGAAAGGAGTCATCCAGAAAGCCTAAGTGCTCATACCACAATGCCATTCTAAAGCCATGTATCTGACCCCTGGCTGGCTGCTTTGTAGCTAAGTGACATGGTTGGTAGGCTCCCATGGCAATCTCTGTGTCCCTAGCCCCATCCATTGACCGCTGATTGATGTTAGCAGATCCAATAATTATGTATTCGTCGTCAACTGTATAAGACAGATATTACTCAAATTATCTTATGGAAATTTAATGCTTCTCCTCATTGCAAAAATTTTGGGTTGGATAATTGAACTATTGAGCTTGAAATTATGTTTGTGGCCTATTCAAAAAGTTGTGCACTTGAAATACCTCAAATCAATAAAATTAGTGACAGAAATGAAGAATTTTCAGTTAAACAAAGGAATATAACGGTGAAGTTACCTATCATCATTTTGGCATGGACATAGATCATGAACCGCCTATCTTGTTGAGCTCTGCCGTAATCTGATTCTTGTTCTGGCTTTTTAGAAGGTTCATATTCTCCATTATTCTTCTTCTCTCGATTTCCAAGGCAAAAGAAACTCAAATAGTCTTTTGGGTTTGCCTTAATCCCTTTGGCTTGTAGAGCCTGAACTATATCAGTATACATCATATCCATTGTCCTCTTTTGCCAGTTCAATATGGTCTGAACAGCTGCACTGTCAGGAATACCCTCTGGCCACATTGGAATCACTATATAGATAGTGAATCTCTCTCCTGCTTCAATTTTGCTAACAATTTTTAGAGAGAGTTCCTTGGGAATTAGATGCAAAGCTCCCACATCTTCAACCTTGAGGCCATTTGAATTCCAGCAAAAGGAGCTTCCGAGGAAATATTGGTTTTCTATGTAGATAAAGTTTTTTGCTCTCCTGATAGCATTAATATAAGCATCCTGGATGCTGCGGTCAATGACATGATCTTTCCTACTCAGAAGATCATCCCTGGCTGCATCCTCATGAGTATTTGCGAGCCCATAAGCAGATCCTCCATCAATGGATCGAAACAACTGAACATTCCATGATTCATTGTCTCCAGGGAACATTACTAGAGATGGAGGTATGAAAACGTTATCAAGTTGTCTAAGTTGAACAGGAAAAACATTTTCCTTACCTTGCTTCTTCCACCTTTGCTCAAAATTAATCAGAACATCCCAGGCAATTGATCCTTCTAACCGGCAATGAATGTCATGCCAAGGCTCTCTTGGTCCACCTTTAGCAATTGAGGCACCTTTAAAATTTGGTTGATGAAAATCATCATGATGAGCTGTCCCCAGGGTCCTGAAAATGGAATGAAAGGGGTTGTCATATCTCCCATCACAGAGATCAATACCACCAATGAAGCTCAAAATTCTCCTCCTCCCTAAATGCTCGCTGGGCATTTCACCATCAACAACTATGATCTTCTGGTGATGTGTAAACATTGTGGCAACCTCAATGCCTTGGAAGATGCTTTGCCCATTATCTGGATTACGAGGGCACAAGACACAGTGCACTCCAGTGTTATGGAAGTATTTTTCTGTATCTTCATCATGAGTAGCCATCACTCCATCCTTCTTTAGCAACTTTATTGAAGTTCTGTCATCCCAAACAAGCATTAGGACTGTAACTCCTTCACCTGCCTTCGTTTTAAGAAGTTCCCCAAGTGTCAAATTTCCTCCTGTTTTTCCCCTACTCAAGTCCCTAATCAAGGTAATTTTGGCGTAAACAGACCATCCTGCTATATATATCAAGTGCTTTGCTTTGGAAATGGCATCAAAAACATCTTCCCAGCATCGGTGTGGCTCATAACACTTGCTCCTAGTGAGGGGGATTTTGGGGAAAAATTTGTCTGGAATATGAGCATCCTGATAAAGTGTGACCCTGCAATCACGTCTCTGAGTAAAGAATGTGTATGGGACTCCTGGAAACTCTGGACTTTTAATCCCTTGAGACCAGTTAAAGTCCTTAGTGACATCAAAAAACTTTAATTTTACATGAATTCTAGGACCTCCTTCAACAGGTTTATTTTTCTTATTCAAGATCTGAAGCCATCTATCCAGTTCTTGTCCATTTTGTAATTCTCCAATCGGCAAATAAGCTCTCCCAATCACTTTTGCCCCAATTGAATCATCATCTTTGATAGAAAATACAACATTACTTGCAACGTGAGCAGTGTAAATTTGAAAAGATTCATACCATTGAAGATGAGAGTGTTCATTTTTTACAATTCTAGTTCTGCCTACTGTAGCATTGCCTAATTCAATGGTTGCATATAGTCTGGTAGAACCTTTTCCAATTGGAACAGTTTCTTCAAAAAGCTGCAGGAGTGGTTATTAACACAGTCTTTGAGCTCGTCCATACAGTTATAAAACCAGATATTGACATAGATTAACAAGCCTTTCATATAGATGTGCATATTAGAAGCCTTTAGACTATCAAGATGAATGGGATTAAAAAAAAAAAGAATTTTTAGATCATTTCATAAAACAGGTTGGTACAACAACAGTTAATATGCAGGAAGTTTTCTATAAAACAGATATGAGCAGGTTTAGGAAAGAATGGAAACACACACTAAACAAGTAGAATAGACTGAGTAGTAAATTAAACAGAATTTTGTTTGGTATAATTTGTGAAGTTGGAAAGGCATTTATTTCCTCATTATTTATGTTAATAAAAATAATTTGATTAACATTACAAATATTATCTTTTAGCATGAATATTGCCAACATTTCCTACACCATTCCTAATATGATAGAAGGACAGAAGGCACATGAGGTATGACTTAACGTTGCTCAATATTGAACATGATTTGCTTGATAAGATTAATGTTGAAATGATAAAGTTGATAATATTTTTAATGCTATCTTTAGCTGTTAAGAAGCACCTACCAAAGTTCAAACTAAGAAACTTCGAGACTGTAGAGATGTATTATTTGACAAAGCGTTCATTGGGTTTGTTGAGGCAAGGACAGTTTAATGCCTCTCTAGTTATGACAATTATATAGTTCTTATAATTATATATCTAGGGGATAAAACAGGTGGAAGAAAGAGATCTACGTAAAAGCAACAAAGGAGGAAATAATAAACACGCGATTAACTTAATATACTTAACAGGTTCGTAGGACTTGACAAATTTTAAGAGAATATGAACTATACCTTGGGGAAAAAGTTGCAGCAATCTTTATCAGAAAGTTTATCAACCTCAAAAATTGTAACGTGAAGTGCACCATGCAGCAGCCTTCCTGTTGTCATTTTTTCCATCCCGCAGAAATATTGCCAGAAACTGTTGAAACAAAACGAAAAGCAGATGACTTAAGCAAACCAATTTGAAAGAAGAAAATGGAGGCTAGAGGCACGGAAGTCTGTTGAAGACTATTCAAGTAGTTGCCTATATTGGTGGTGCTGGTGAAGGTAGTGGAAAGTAAGCTTAGTTGTGTGATAAGCAACTTAGTTTTATCTAATATACTGTGCCATTAGGGTAATGAAGATAATATGCTAAAATGGCTTCTGAGGAAGCTTTCATATCAAAACCTTAGACTCTTCGACGACGACCAAACCGGTGAAGTCTTTGCTTAGAATAGGTCCATGACAATTGACAATATACTAAAATACTAGTATAAGTTGCATTAGTTGGTTGTGGAAAAGTAGAGGAGGTGGACCAGGAGACCAGGACGAGGAAGAAGAAGTAGTACAACTAGTTAACAAGTTGCTCCGATTGCCATGGTAGTCGTTGCAACATTTTGAGCAGAGACTGTTGATTTAAGTCAATAGTCATCCCAATAAGTGATCAACAACTACTAAACGACTTATCTTTTAGTTATATTTTAAATTTCAAATAGCAATCTCATTTGAGTACTTGATTAGTAAATGAAATATGTGTTATCATTTTACATGTTATTTTTACCAGAAATTCTTCTATAAACTTAGTTTACAAAATTTGTATAGACTAAGTCAATAAAAAATGATACATTATTTTTATCTTAATAAACTAAAAAAATAATGATGTGTTAGATTTATATTAACTTAATCGTATGTAATTATGTAAATTAAGTCTATAAAATAAATTTTCTATTTGCATATTGGCTAAATATATAAATTGAATGCATTCCAATATAATTTTGTCTATTCTGAATTTTTGTATCTAATTACTCTTCGTTTTTTTTTTTAGATTCATATTTAGTCTTAGTTCTCTATCATTTTTTGGCTATCTTTTTTGTTTATACGGTAATGGTTTTCTCAATTAATTTATATGTTAACTTAGACCAAGTCCTTTCGTAAATAATCATTAAGTCCATCTCTTACATTGACTTGATACATATAAAAAAAAAATTAATTCTCTTAATTTTTTTAGATGTTGTACAAATTTTAAATTTGAATAATTAATGCAAGAAGCTCTCCCTTCCACTCCACCATCACTTTTTTTTCTTTTAATTATTTTGTATAAATTATTTTGCACATATTAAAATAAGGCAACTTGCCCGTGCCTTTGGTTCAATTGGTCAGGAAAATTGGTTGTAATGGAAAGTGAGGCCCCTCCTCGGGAATCCCCTACAGGGGTCCTCCTATAAGCCTCCACTCTAATGGTCGGGTGGGGTCCTCCTACGAACGAAAAAGGATAAAAAAAAGGCAACTTGTTTGTTTTCTTATTCTTTATCTTATGCGTTTTACCTTAGTCAATTTTTATTATTCAGTCAATCACAGTTGTGAGTCTCGACATTGTACGTTACAATTTTTGAATACTAGAAAAAAGGTACACACGCATGACGTATGTGTGCAAAACATAATAGAGAAAACAACAAAAACATTTTAAGAATAAAAAATGATAAAGAAAATTAGAAGAGAAACATAACAAAATAAAGATAAATAGAGAATACCTTGACTTTTATTATTTGTGGATTATTTTTTTGAAAAAACATGTAAATAATCAAATAACATATCTATATTTAATTTTAAATTTAATTTATAAATAATAACAAAAAAAAGTTAAAGATAACTTTCAAATTATTTTCCTCAAATATGATGGAAAGTTGTAGAAGTAACAGTAAGAACATATAAATGACATGCGAAATAGATTAATGAGTGTTCAAATTATTTTATTTTGTATTAAGAAAAACTTATAATTAAGAAATTTGATTAATTTTTTTTTTCAAGTATAAAATAATCAAAATCAAACATACATTTGGATTTAGGGCAATTTTAAGGTTTGATCTATAGGTCATCCCAAAACTAACGAGCTTTCATTTCCTTTTGTTTTGGTCAAATTGGCATTTAGTTCAAAGCCCCAACAGCTAACCATCGATCCGTAATGTTGGATTTTATGTTTTGATGATGAAACCTTGAATTAGGTTTTTGAGCATGTAGGAATTGCATTTCCATGACTTAGGATATTTGATGAGTTGTTATTAACCTGTGTCTATTTCAAATTTCTTTGATGAGCTATAATTAACACATGTCTATTTCAAATTCTTTAGTGATTAAGGTGTTTTCTTTGTTAACTCGATGATTGATTAGGCTCCTAGGATTAATTGGAGTAAATTTGAAATTCAAATGGACTAAGTGTTGGACGAAGAAAATGTAATGGACGAAGAAAACTTTTTAGTCTAATTGGACGCTAAAACGATTTTGTAATTAATAACTTTAAACGCAGTGAAAGAGTTCTAAGTTTTTATCTCAAAACCTTAGTTAAGAAAATAATGGCAATCCCTAGATGTTAGTGAATAAATAAAACACAAGAGGAGGGAAGAAAAACTTACACCAGATGTTTATCTTAGTTCACTCTCACAAACCGAGAGCTATGTCCAGTCCCTTCAACCAGAAGGATTTTCTACTAATCTTATACAAAGATTACAAGTATTGTTCACCTCTTTAGGTATACAAGTATTCTCAACCTCTTCAGGTTCTACGATCCAAGTATTCTTTTATACTCAGCCTCTTCAAGCTTAAACACCAAGTTGAATAAAAAAAAGGATGTAGAAGTGCTTGAGTTTTTAACTCACTACAAGTGAGGATATAAAATTTGAAATTCAAATTGGCATTTAGTTCAAAGCCCCAACAGCTAACCATCGATCCGTAATGTTGTATTTTATGTTTTGATGATGAAACCTTGAATTAAGTTTTTGGGCATGTAGGAATTGCATTTCCATGACTTAGGATATTTGATGAGTTGTTATTAACCTGTGTCTGTGAACAACATTTGACATATAGGATTTTGATGATAACCAAACAAAGGTTTCCGCACCAAGAGAACAAGAACAAGATCACAAGGAGTACTCAAGACTTATAGGTTTTTTACTTATCATTGTAAGAGTATTTAATTGCTTAAATCACTTAGCAAGCAATTTATTTTAATCTTACAAAACTATTTCTAAAATAAGGTTTGATAAAAAGAAAGTTATCTTTAAAATGCTTTAGAAAGAAAGATTTTTTAACTTAATAAAAAATGAGTTTTTAAGTCAATTGTAGTCGACTACAAGGTTGGTGTAGTCGACTACACAGTTACAAAATTTCAAGTTTACAACGTTTTCTAAAAGTCAGAACAAACTTGTAGTCGACTACACGAATCTTGTAGTCGACTACACGAATCTTGTAGTCGACTACACGAATCCTGTTGTCGACTACACGAATCCTGTAATCGACTTCACTAGGCAAAACTTTGAAATGCCTATGTTCTTGAAATGTCCCGAGGACACTTGTAGTCGACTACAATGTTGAAGTAGTCGACTACAATGCTGATAAAAATACTCATCTGTTAAATTTGAGTAAACTCGAGGACACTTGTAGTCGACTACCAAAGCTTATGTAGTCGACTACAACGCTTTAAAAGTTGTTCCTTTTTAAAAGCTTATAAATCCGAGGAGACATGTAATCGACTACATAAGTTTTGTAGTCGACTACATATTATTTTGAAAATATATCTCAGATGTCCTTTACTTTTAAAAAGAGTCCGAGAGCTATTGTAGTCGACTACCTTGTATGTGTAGTCGACTACATGCGTTTTTATAAAATAAACTCTCATGTTTTTAAAAGTCAGAAAGGCATGGTAGTCGACTATAAAGGTTGTGTAGTCGACTACACACGCTCTAGAAATTCTTCCAACGGCTAGTTTAAGCAATGATTTGATACTCACCTACTACCCAACGGAAATAATTTTTATGAGAGCTATTTATAGTTCATCTAAATGAGTTTTAAAATATAGAGAAAGACCTAAGATCATAAATTCATTTTGAAAGAGCTTTTTCTAATCTTCAGTTGATATACTCTGTTTTCTATTTGAAAAAGCTTGCTTAGTGATTTGATCAATTACTCATCAGTTCCTCAAGTTGTATATATGCTCTTGTGAAAGTTACAAACAACCAAAAATCATTTGATTATCTTGTGTAAGTTCAAGGAGAGAAATTCCTTGTTGTATTGAGAGAGGCTCTTGCACATAGAGGGTGGAGGATCTCAGGTTTTTATCAAGCACCCAAGTTAGAAGCTTGAAGTATAGTTGAAATCTCGGGTGGACGATCTCGATGACTGGACGTAGATCACGAGAAGTGATTGAACCAATATAAATCTTGTTTGCATTCTCTCAACCCTTATCTTTTACTTATAAGCTATATTCTATCAATTTAACTAGTTTGATGTTTTTAATATTGTGAATTCTTGTCTTATATTTTCTGTATTAAAGAGCTCATTATTCCTAGTCATTATCCTTTCCAAGTACATTGATTCAATATAATTAGTATCATTGAAACAAACTTTGCGAAAGTTTTGAAAGCTCAATTCACCCCCCTCTTGAGTTATTGAAGCCACTTGGTAACAGTGTCTATTTCAAATTCCTTTGATGAGCTATAATTAACACATGCCTATTTCAAATTCTTTAGTGATTAAGGTGTTTTCTTTGTTAACTCGATGATTGATTAGGCTCCTAGGATTAATTGGAGTAAATTTGAAATTCAAATGGACTAAGTGTTGGAGCTCTTCTTGTACAAAAACCAAAGAAGAAGAACAACCATTTGAGCAGCAATTGGAAATAAAAGAGCAGCTCCTATGAGTGTTCCATAACTTCAAAGCAACAAATGGGCAAAAGGGGAAACTACTTAAACTTGCACGAACTCACAATTGAAGCTTGAAAAATATATGGGAAAATGACTTTTTAGTGCAGCTTGGTAAAGATAATGTCAATTTGGTTCATTTTGAAAATTAACAAAGTACTCAACTACATTAATCAATAATTTATATACGGTTAACCAATAATTTGTCTTTATTTTGATGCTTGATACGTGATTAACCATATGTAAATTATTGGTTAATGTAATTGGATACTTGGTTAATTTTTAAAACGAACCAAATTGCCATTATCTTTAACAAAATGACCTAAAATGTCCTTTTCCCATAATATATTCTCTAGGTTAAAAAACAAACAGATAGCAAAAGTCTAGGAAAATAACTTTGCTACAAAAGGACTTTTGAAGGATAAAATGACCTAAACTTAAACAAATAAAAAGAACTGTTTCATCTCTGCAAACCCTTGTTCATTCCTTTCTATTTTGCCTTAGACTTGCATATACACTTTATTGAGAAATGAAGTAAACAAGTGAAACACAAAAAGGAGGGTTGAATTGTATTTCTTAACCTTTTTGGAAAACTTTTCGTTAAGAAGCAAAAATGCAATGGACGAAGAAAACTTTTTAGTCCAATTGGACGCTAAAACGATTTTGTAATTAATAACTTTAAACGCAGTGAAAGAGTTCTAAGTTTTATCTCAAAACCTTAGTTAAGAAAACAATGTCAATACCTAGATGTTAGTGAATAAATAAAACATAAGAGAAGGGAAGAAAAGCTTATACCAGATGTTTATCCCGTTTCACTATCACAAACCGAGAGCTACGTGCAGTCCTCTCAACCAGAAGGATTTTCTACTAATCTTATACAAAGATTACAAGTATTATTCACCTTTTCAGGTATACAAGTATTCTCAACCTCTTCAGGTTCTATGATCCAAGTATTCTTTTATACTCAGCCTCTTCAGGCTTAAACACCAAGTTGAATAAAAAAAGGATGTAGAAGTGCTTGAGTTTTTAACTCACTACAGGTGAGGATAGAAAATAAATCTCAAGACTTAAACTCTTTACAAGAGTAAGAGTGCTAGGAAGAATGAAAGCTTTGATTCTTTTACACTTTTGATCACACGAATTGTTATCCTCTTCTTTTCTTTTCCGAAGACATTTGTATTTAAAGGTGAGAACATTTGAAGCAGTCTTCATAAGCTTCTTCGTCCAACGGAAACATTTATTATCGTTCTGAGCAGTATTAAATGCATAAGATGATAACGTGCAGAGCTTCTTCTGAAAAGACACTTTGATTATCAGGAATGTCCAAGAATATGATAGCTTAGTCCTGACTTATCTGAGCGTGCAGAAAGTTCCTTATTCGCAGGTCTTTGTAATTGTTAGCGATGTCAGCTAAGCGGCTTAGTTGACTTCTTTTGTAGTGTACGTTGTCATAATCATTCTTAGAGTCCTTCTTAGCATTTAATGATGAATAGTTTCTTCATATTTAAATTTTGGCTTTTGGACGAATACTTTGAACCTGAGCTTAGTAAGGAAAAATTGGATGATCCAATATAATAAATTTTGTGAAACAGTTCAGAAGGTATTGGACGAATACTTAGTTTCCTTTAGCTCAAGAAAGAATGGACGCACGTACAAGTAACTGTTTATTAACACTTTGTTTTCTTGTTGAAACAGTTTAAAAAAAGTTACGTGAGTCTTTTACTTATTCATTCTAAATTAAAACTTTTGTTATCTTTAAAACTTTATGGGGTAATAATTCTTTAAACAGATTGGTTCCAAACTTAATTTCACAAAGGTTCTTTGGTTCCAACAAGAAAGTCTTATGAAAATCATTGTAGCTCACATATAACAGCAAATGAAAGAAAGAGTAAAACACTTGTTCTAGTGAAAAGAAAGAGTGTGGGTATTATTCAAATCTTTTTTTGAACTAGAGTACTCTATTTTGGGTTAAGTTAGAGGAAGGTTAGTTGTGGTGACCTTGGAAGTAAGAATGCCACTGACACTGCTTTGAGGTTAAGATAAAGGAAGGTTGTGTTAGTACCCTTATAAGCAAAAACACTACAAGAAGTGAAGAAAATTTCAAGTCGTTCCTTGGGGACATGACATAGGTCATTGGTTGTGGACCACCTATGTATGCTTTTCTGCCTTCACTCTTTTTTGTTTTGAATCATTCGTATTAGCTGTTGGCATTTGCATTGTTTTTTAATTTCTTAAATCTGTCATTGTTCCCTTGAACAAATTCTCCACCCTCTTGGTTCTCACAATTGGTATCTAAGCCTAATTCTCATAAGGCTTATTAGCTTGAGAAAAGGATCTTTGTAGGTTCAATGGCAGCCAACATGATAAACACATCAATTGTTGAAGAACAATCCATCCCGAAGCCACTATACTTCGATGGCATAGAAGGAATCTATGAGGATATTCATACAATTCGTGGACTTCAAGCTTTGACTCATGATCAAGAACAAACCAAACATTCAAAAGAATGTAGTAAATGGTGAAGAAGTGGAAGACTTCAAAGATAAGTTAGATGATCAAAATATGAAGAAGATAGAACAAAATGAAAAAGCAAAAAAAAAAAATCTACTATTATGCCATAAACTTGGATGATTTCACAAAAATCTCAAGGTATAAAATAGCCACGAAAATGTGGGATAAACTAGAAGTCACTTAAAATGGCACGAGTCGAGTAAAAGAAACGAAGATCGATATAGCTTGTTCACGAGTACAAATTGTTCAACATAAAAGAAGAAGAAAATATTGATGAGATGTTTGATAGATTCTTAAACAAAGTCAACACACTTGATGCCTTTGGGAAGGTCTAAATGGATACAGAATTGGTAGAAAAGATCTTGAGAAGCCTCACTAAAGAGTGACGAACAAAGGTGGTAGCAATCAAAAAAGGACTAGACGTCAACACCATTTCGTATGATGACTTGACAGGTAATCTTATAACTTATGAATCAACTTTTCAAGATAGATTGTAGGATGAGAATAAGAAAAATAATGGGGTTTCTCTAAAGGCCACATCAATTCACACCAAAAAAGAAGAAGAACATGAAGGAGTTCAAATGAACGAAGATGAAGAAATAACATTAATCACCAAAAGGATATACACACTTCACAAGGAGAAGTTTGAGACAAAAAGGGAGTAACAATTCATAAAGAACCCTCCAAAGGAAGAGTTCAACAGAGACAAAAAATAATGTGCTACGAATGTATGAGGGTTGGTCACTACAAATCCAATAGTCCTCTTACCTAGGGAAAATTCCAAAAGTAGCCTAACAAGAAGAAGGCAATGGTTGAAATCACCAATTGGAGCGATTGTGATAACTCGGAGTGAACTAGAAGATGAAGAGGAACTGCAAATATGTGCTTCATAGCAAGAATTCATGATGAGGTAAATAATCTAGACTTTACCTATACATATGATGAGCTAGATGACATACTTGAACAAGTACTTGAGGACTCTAAAAAATTATCTTCAAAATAGTTTGCCCACAAATCAAGGCATGATAGTGCGGTTGAACTTGAGAAATTGAAAAAAGAAGTTGAGCTTTTGAAATTGGAAAATGTCTTAACAGAAAAGGACCTAACTATTGAAAATGAAAAAGAAAAAAAGAAACTAATTTATGAAAATGTCTCATAGCAAGAAACACTGATGAGCTTACTGAAGACCTTGCAAATTTAATGAAAGGAAACAAAAAATATAGATATTCTTTTGGAAGAGGATGTAAACGTGAAAAATACTTCAAGGCTTTTTTTTTTGTGAAAGTTTGTGATCCTACAACCCCTTATGTGAGTTGTAACTATTTTAGACTAAAATGTCACATCTCACACTGATGTGATATCAAGAAAAATGCATATACAAAGATGTGGGTTGCCAAAGTAACTCAGACATTATCTTCACGTTCAAATCCCATGGACTCAAGAAAATTTTGGTGCCTAAAGTAAAGTAAATTTTTTTTGTAGGTGTGCTTTGAAGACAAGCTTCAAGGACCTATGGTTCCTTGACAATTGATGTTCTAGATACATGTATGGGATCCTAGAATATTTGTCTCCCTCAAGACCAAAGAAGGAGGGAGTGCTACATAGAAACAATTAAAAGGAAAGAATAATAGGAGTTGGTAAAATTAGTATCAACTCTACCTCTTTCATTGATTATGTTTTCTTTGTTGAAGGTTTAAGGCATTATCTTCTAAGTATAGTTCAATTGTGTGAAAAAGATCATAACGTAGTTTTCAACTCATCTCATTGCATCATTCATGGCATTAACAATAATAAAGTCTTATTTGTTGGCCATATACATGAAAATGTTTACATTGTGAACTTGGAGAACATTAAATCTGAAAGCTTAAATTGTTTTGCTTCCAAAGATGATCAAAGTTGGTTATGGCATAGGATACTATGGTATGCAAGCTTATGCACCTTATCTCTAAACTTTCAAGAAGGGATTTAGTTCTTGGCTTACCAAAAAATTGTTTTGAAAAAGACCATATTTGAGAAGCATGCCAACAGGAAAACGAACTAGATCATATTTCAAACAAATAAATTAGCTTTAACTTCAAGAAATTTGGAACTTCTCCATGTGGATTTATTTGGTCCTACTACGGTCGCAAGGCTAGGTGGCAAATTATATCCTTTTGTTATTGTTGATGACTTTTCTAAGTTTACTTGGGTGCTCTTTCTAGCTCATAAGGATGAAGCCTTTGAGGTCTTTAAAAACTTTTGTAAAATGATTCAAAATGAAAAAAACATTGTTATTACAAGCATTAAAAGTGATCATGGGAAATAATTTTAAAAGAGTCTTTTGAAAATTTGTGATAAAAATGGAATCAAACATAACTTTTCTTTCCCAAAAACACCACAACAAAATGATGTTGTTGAAAGGAAAAAAAATAGAACTTTACAAGAAATGGCAAAAAATCATGATTTGATAAAATAATATTCTCAAATATTTTTGGGATGAAGTTGTGAACATTTCTTGTTACATTTTGAATAGATTCTTGATAAGGCCTCCATTGAAGAAAACTCCTAATGAGCTATGAAATGGTTGAATCCCAATGTTAGTTATTTGCATTTGTTTGGCTGTAAATGTTACATTCACAACACAAAAGACCACCTTGGTAAGTTTGACTTAAAATCAGACTAAGGTATATTTCTTGGATATTCTACTTCAAGCAAGGCATATAAGGTTTATAATAAAATCATGATAGTAGGAGAATCTATGAATGTTTTATTTGATGAATCTAACAATTCTTCTCTGAGTAAGCATGTTGAAAGCAAAGAGGATGAAGATAAAGATGTTCCTCACTACAAACAAAATGAAGAAACTCAAAAAGAATAATCACAATATTAAGATCCACCTAATGAAGTTCAAGAAGAACCATCAAGAGGCACTCACTCAAAGCTACCGAGGGAGTGAAAATACTCATCAAGTTATCCTATGGATTTCATACTTGGTGATCCTTCAACTAGAATAAGAACTAGGTCCTCATTCATATATATGAACAACTTAGCCTTCTTGTCAAAGATTGAGGCAAAGAGCATAAAATGAGCATTGGAAGATAAAGGTTGTATTATAGTCATGCAAGAGGATCTCAATCAATTCAAAAGAAGTGAAGTTTGGAATACAGTACCTCCACTAAAGGATCACGCCATCAATTGCTCCAAGTAGATATTTCAACATAAGCTTGATGAAGAAGGTAATGAGAGAAATAAAGCTAGGTTAGTTGCACAAGTGTATAACTAGTAAGAAGTTATAGATTTTGATGAAACCATTGCACTCAAAGCTCGATTAGAATCAATTAGAATGCTTCTTGTGTAACATCCTCCCCTAAATTAAAACAAAATTATTTAAATATCTATTTATTTGTTTGTTTGTTGTTTGATATTTATTCTTGCACTGTTTTTGTTTGAAATTCTAATTTTTTTCATGTAGTATGTAGAGAATGCAAAAAATTACTTAGGCAATTTTTTTATTTATTTAATTATGAATATTTATTATTTTTATGGATCAGTGAATGTATTTCTGTCTAAATGCATTCCTAATAGATTTATTTTTCTATTTCTTTGTAATTCTAAGAAAACAAAGCTCTAAAAATTATCTAGATGGGAATTTTTGTTATTAAAATAACTAATGTAAATTAATGTAATTAAGCACTGGTATTGTAATAAATATTAGCCTATGAACAATGGCATTTTGGTCCAAGGGCAAATTGTCCAAAAAAAATATTAGAGCAAGGGTAAAATGGTCAATTTTAATGAGTTAGTTGAAAAAGATAAATTATAACTAGTTAGTTAGAATCTAGCTAGAATCTAGTTGTAATCTAGTTAAAATCAAACTATATAATTAGAACCCAACTATATAGTTACATAAAATATTATTTCTTTAAATCAACCAGTAGGAACAAGACACCTTAAGAGTAAATGTTGGCTTCCTATTGGTTAAGGTTTCAAATAATGATTAGATTCAAACTAAGAGTTAGTTTCATATTGGTTAGAAATTAATGAGCTTGTTAAGTATTAGTTTCTTATTGGCTAGTCAAGGTTCCAAATAATGATTAAGTTAGTGTTAAATGTTGAATTCCTATTGGTTAGCAATTAATAGGCCTTTTGAAGTATTAGTTTTCTATTGGTTGGTTCTTTAAGTAACGATTAATGGTGAAAACTAGTGACTTTCTATTGGTTAATTCCTTAAGTTATGATTAACTATACTACTAGCCAATAGAAATGAGACAACTTGATGCCAAATGTTAGCTTTCTATTGGTTATTTCTTCAAGTAATGATTAGTAATGAATTAGCCAATAGAAGCAAGACAAGTTTAAGATAAATGTTGGTTTCCTATTGGTTGGCATTAATTAAAGTTAAAAGTGTAAGCATATGATTGGTTGAAAACAAAACCTAATGATTAACTAACTAACCTTACAACTAAGAATTTCCAAATAGGTCCTAGCCATCCTAAATAAACTAGGGAATTCGACCAAGGAGAAGGAGAAGAGAAAAAAGAAGAAAGGAAAAGGAAGAAAAATTAAGAAAATTAGGTTTTGGCTTCAAGAATAAAGGAAAATTCAAGAATCAACAAGGATCAAGGAGGAAAGCTCATCTTCATCTCTAAAAGTTCACTAATAAGGTACGAGTTCAAGTCTTTCAACTTTCTTGATTTCTAGATTTTGAAACTATTGGAATATTTTCATGATTTAGATTCTTTTATTGAGTTTTTACCAAAGATTACAATCAAATATTGTTTGGTTATTGATGAAATGTTGATGAATGATGGAAGCTAGGGTTATGCTGAAAATTTTGTGCAAGGGTAGATTTATTAGTGTTTACTTGTTGATGAAATTCCATGTAGTTTATGCTTGGAATACATTGGTTTTGCTTGATTTGGATGAAACCATAGGAACCCTAACATTAGCCTAAGTTTTGGCCAAGCTAGGAAGTAAGGGTTTGATTTGTTTAATATGGATTTGATAGTTAATTGAGGCAATTAATGTTTAATTAGATGGCCAGCACGCCATCAAAACGCCATATTTTGGACCAATGGTCTTCATGAGAGTTGTAGCCCTGCATTTGGAATTCATTTGGCACCAGTTTCAGCTCCATTGGACAAGTATAGCCTAATATATGGTCCATTTACTCCACTTAGCTTATTAGTATTTATCAAATTCTCCCACACTTAGCTTTTGTACGTCCTATGCAAACTTGAAATTGAATTAGGAAAGCAAAGTTATGAAACAAAAAAAAAACTTGAAACCAAAAAACTCAAAAAGACAAACTTTCCAATGACATTCAAGAGTATAAAAGTTCATGAGAAAGGTAAGCAACCAAAGTTTCAAGAGATCACAACATGCATGAAATTAAATGTCTTTCCATCTCAAATCAACAAGTAAGGCAACTTCAATTGAAATGCACGGATCAAGAATGATGAAACCTCACAAAATGCATTCTAATTCCCTTAAGTGTTTAAAGGTAGGTGTTTCACTCAATTCAACTCATGAAAATTGTACTATCATAAGCTTGCTTATCTTCTACTTCTCCACTACTCAATACACAGGCACACAAAAATCAAGAGGACTTTGTTCAAGGTTGTAATGTGGTGAAAGTAAGGGAAGGAATTAATATGGATATAGCAAGTTAAAACCAAAGAGAGTAAAAGAGATTGGGGAGGAACTCAAGTAATCAAGCATAACAATTACCCCAAAGTTACAATATGCACATTCTCTTATTCCTTCCTTTGCTTCTTTTTTTTTCTTGTACAACCTTGGTGCCTTTATTTGCATTCTTTTTCATTACTTTTCTTTCTTTCTCTTTTTTTTCTTTGGCTTTCTTTAGTATTTTCTTTCTTTCTTTTTTATTTTTTTTCATACACTTTGCATATTCATGAACACCACCCCCTACACTTGAACCAATGTTTGTCCTCAAACAAAAGAAGCTCCTTCATAGATGAAAAAGGCCAATGCTCTCCTAATCCCTAAGGTTAGGTAACATCATGGTCTTACACATAAGGCATGTAATGAGCTAAAAACAAGGAAAGGTCATAGAGGTTCAAGGGGGTTAAACAAGGGGAATTTGAAACAAGGTAGGCTTTTTGGCCAAAGTCGCTAAAGCAAGAAAGGTGCCTCAATCATATTCATATATGCAAGTGCAAATGTAGCCTAAAAAAGAATCAAAGCAAGTTCTAGAGTGACAAATTCATGAGTGAAATCACACAAGAAAAGAAAAAGAATGGCACAAATGCAATCCATTCATCAATAAGCTCAAAATCTCACAAGGTATGTATCCATCAAACTTAATCCACTAAGTCAATATCCAAAACCAAAAAAGTTGAATTCAAGAGGCAGGATAATTTAATCAAGCATGGTATGACACTTGAAACTTCAAAGAATTGAAACTCAAAACACTCAAAACATCATTGGAAAGGACCTAACACATAGACCAACTAGTCTTCTTTCCTTTTTCAAAAACAAAAACAAAAAACAAAATGGAAAATAGTAAAACAGAATTGAAAAATAGTAAAACAAAAAAAAAACTAGTAAACAAAAAACTAGAAACAAAAAAATACAGAACAAAAATGAAACAGAAACAGAAAACAAAAAAACAACAATATAACAACAAAAAATAGAAAACAAAAATAGAAACAAACATAATCAGCACATACAACAACAGAACCTAATGTGCAGAAATAAAAAAAGAACAACAAAAAATAACAGAAATAGTAAACAACAGAAAGTAGAAAACATAAACGAGTTCTGCAATAGAAACAGAAAATAGTACCAAAAACAATAAAGCAACAGAAAAATAAAACCATAACAGGAAAATAAAAACAAAAAAGAACTGAAAATAGTAGCAAAATAGTAAAAAGAAAAAGAAAACAAACAGAAAAGTGAAATAAAAGTGTAGAAAGAAAACTCCCTATGGTTAGACAGGAGCAACAATATTCTAGCAGCCACACCATAGCCAGTGTAATGGATCACCACATCTAGAATCAGAGGGTTCAGTCTCCTCCATGACTGCTTTACTGGTTTAGCTCCATCTTCACGCAATATCTTATGCATGTATGTAAAAGAGCTAAAACCAGGAATGTCTGCATGTGTGGTGGCTCTTTGATTCTCCCTTAAAATTCGCAACAACCTCTCCACCTCATCAATAAGGAGGTTCTTAGTCACAGTCACTTGGAGTTACTCATTATCTACCAAATGTGCATATCTCAAATGCTCAGGCCAAGGCAAATGTTGTAGCTTTAACTTTAGCGGCTGCACTAGCTTTGTAGATTGCATCTGCATAGAATAGGCTACTACATCTGTATAATCTACATTATTAACTGCAACAGAACTAGCATCACTCAAAAAGGTCATAGTCTCAGCACATGCATTACACAACGCATCACCATCACAACCAGTACAACAAAAAGAATCATCAAAATCAGTAGAACCAACAAATTCAGCACACACATCATCAATTGGTGTTTGCACATCAATGGTCTCATGCTCTGCAGAATCAGAATTCTGCATCTGTTGCTTGTTCAACTGACTTAATGAATATGTTAGCTGACCGATTTGGGTCTCTAAATTTTGAATGATGGTCTAAGTTCTCTGTTAAAACTGCAGATTATTAGTTGCCAATTGCTTCATTAAGTCCTCCAAGCTAGATTCTGAACTGTTGCCTTGCTGCAGTGGTTGTTGGTATAGACTGATTGGAACTGTTGTGGCCTCATTGGTTGATGGAATGGCTGCATATACTGGTTTGGTTGATAATGTTAGGTTGCTGCATTTTCGTATCTCAAGTCAAGATGATCTCCTCGGCCATGGGTATATGCAGTAGAATACGGATCATATCTTAGCTAGTGGTACTGTGCTTCACCAAGAAATACACCTACTGTAGCAATAGAATGGTCTTGATATACAGAACTATCATCTTGCAATGTGAGACATGCATGTGTGGTATAAAAAGAGCTACAACATATACTGTAAAATCTTGCAGGTTCTTGCATATGTAACTAATGTTGTTCCACTGTCAACTATCTCACCAGATAAGCCAACTCATCCAGTCTATGCTCCATCAGATTAGTGACCAAACACAAAAACAAATGTAAAAAATACACAAAACAATTACAAAAAAACCTATCTAGAGATTTTTAAAATTTATAGGACCACCACAGGGTGAAATCTACACAAAATTGATACTGAACAGAACCATAAAAATTCTTAAAAAATAGAAAATGTGGCCTAAACGGTGGAATTTGGGGCTAATAGGGTGGGGCTCAGACTAAACTTTGAGTCTTAAAGATCATGCAGTTTCCTATCAATTGGCCAAGTTTCAGCTAAATCTGACACCAAAATTTTGCACACTTTCTTGGATAGTAGCCTAATTCCACTTGAAAATCACCAAAACAAAGCAAACGAATGGTTAATGGTTAGAAAAGGTCTTGATCTGACCAAATAACATCCAAGGATCCCCGACAATAGCGCCAAATTTGATTAAAGTGTCGAGCTCGATCAAATAGTAAAAATTGGTTCAATTCAAGATTTGTAGTAGTAGTGAGTGAACCAAGTCGTCTCCCAATGATCTGGATGTAATTCAATCAAATCCATTAGTTAAAAAGTGGGGATTTAATGGTGATAAATAGAATTAACAAAAGTAAGAGAATTAAAGTTATAAACAAATCTAAAGAAACAACCAATCCAAGGAAATTGACTATTCTTGTGTTTCTTTCATCATTGATTTCTAACAATTCATTCAATTGATAACCGAGTTCTTGGCCTTGGATTTCATTAAGATGCCTCAAAGTAATCCAAGAATTCTCTACTAGATTAAACATCCAGAATTCGATTAATTGAGGTTGGACAAATTAAGCACTAATCTAAGCCAAAATCAGCCTAATAATCATTTTGAATACACTAACTAGGATAGACAACCCTCTTAAGCCTATAACTATCCATCCCTCACCCCTCCTATTCACTAGACTGAGAGAAAGCTCGAGAATTCGGCCAAGAGTTAAGAAAAATAAAAAGAGAAGGAGGGGAAAAAGAGTGAAGAAGTTAGAGGAGTTATAATAGGTTTTCCTTAACCCTGTGTTTGGATAGTATTTTAGAATTTTAAAGAATTTAACATACAATGAAATTAAATTATAGCAATTCAATATCCATCATTTATAAAACCTTGTGTTTGGATAATTAATTGCTGAATTATTTGAAACACCGAATCTATTGGACCATTTTCCAAATCACCCTTTACATCTTCATCCTCCTCCCAATTCCCAATTAAATGCAATCAAAGATTCATGTAATATAATTGAATCAATCAGAAAATCAGAGAAAACAAATTTGAACATTTTTCTGTGAACAGAAGATGAAGCTCACATGTAAACACAAATTCACATAACCAAACCAATGAGAAAAATAGAGAAAAAAAGAATATGAAGATTTTATTGTGAAAAGAAGATGAATCTCACATGTAAGCACAAATCCTTAGCCAAAGAAAACAACTTTTAGAATCAAGACTCTCTCTCTGGAAATCTTATGCAAAAATTGAAACTGGCGGATGGAGAGGAGGAAGAGGTGACGACGGTTGAGGAAGGGACGCTCGCAGTGGTGGCGCAAGGTAGCGAGAAGTTGGGGTTCCTCGATTGCTTCTCATCAAGAGAGAATAGAAGATGAGAGGATTTTAGAAATTCTACCTAAAGACGCGTTATTTCAAATTCTTCATTTTGAGAAGAAAAAAATATACCTTATAAAAATGTTTTGGAATTCTCAAAATTCTTGTGTTAAACATCTAAACAAAGTATTTTATGATAAATCATTTTAAATCCTCTCAAAAAATACATTCCCTATTAAAACTTATTTACCCAAACACACCTTAAGATTCTTTTTGAAATTCTTTTTCTATTCAAGTACGATTTTTGAGCTACATGTACTAAATTCTCTGGGTTTAATCTCTTAATTATTCCTTCATCTATTGAGCCATTGTTTTTGTGGTTAATATTGCTGAAATTTGAGTTAAAATTCTTAATTATTTTTTTTATCTCAAGTTACTGTTTTGATGGGATATATATGGCGTGAATAGGGATTTCAATTTAATAATACATTCTGATTGTATATCTTAAACTAATGTTTTCATGAATTGTATGTGGCTGGAATAGAGGTTTAAATTTAATGATATATTCTTGTTATATTCTTTCACACGGGAAGCCCTAGCAGAGCCAACACCCTCTATTGCGCCACACCAAGCCTCCTCTACCTAGTACCACTTCCCTGGCCATGCCTCTGCATCATGCCCCCGATCTGACAACCACCATCCCTCCATCACTACCCCTACACCATCCCTCATCCACTCCCTCTGCTCCACCTCCAGCACTATGCCCCCTGCCACTTCTCGCACCAGTTCCCCTTGCCCTGCATCGTTCTCTGGAAATGAGCTGAAGGGTTTAAGGAAAGCTCGGCTCGGTCCGAAAGTTGGTCAGGGTGCTCGGTCAGCCAAGCAGGGTGCTCACTCGACCAACCTTATGACAACATGAATATGCATCTTAGGGTTTTGCCCTTTAGTGGAATTGATTTTGTTGGTTTGTTCTGATACTTTCATTTGTTGACATTTTCCTTTTATTTGAATCAAATTTGTTACAATTTTCATTTCAAAATAATAATGAATAATAAATTCATCTATGTTATAAGATTCCAAAGATGTGATAATCAAAATTAGTTGCAACAGCAACAACATTTTGATCTCCTTGAGGTGAAAAGAAATTTTTAAAGTTTTGCCGGGAGCGCTGGCGGGACTATAAATGATCTTTAACAAACGATCTTATTCCATAATGAATTGGTTTACTTTAATTTTATCATCCTTTAACATGATCATTAATGTATGACATAAGATTCCAAGGAAGGGATAATCAAAATTAGTCGGGACTATAAATGATCTTTAACAAACGATCTTATTCCATAATGAATTGGTTTACTTTAATTTTATCATCCTTTAACATGATCATTAATGTATGATATAAGATTACAAGGAAGGGATAATCAAAATTAGTTGTGATGGCAGCGACATTTTGACTTCCTCGAGGTGAGGAGAAATTTTGTGATTTTGTTGGGAGCTTTGGTGAAGTTGTAAATGACCTCTAACAAAAAATCTTGTTTCATCATTAATTTGTTGCATTTATTAATTTCATCATTTGAGGTGACTCTAAATAACCTCCAACAATTAAAGTAGTTCAAAACTGGCCAATGACAGAAATTGGGAGAGGATTGGGAGTCCGATCAACTAAACTCTTTCTGATATTCTCGAGACATTTATATTAGATTTTTTCGGGAGTGCTGGCGGGATCTAATTGCCAAAAATAAACAAATAAATAAAATATTTCTCGAAACAATAAAATCAAATAACACAAAATAATTATGAACAATTCACATAGCCCGTACTTGGTGATAATGGTGAATTACAATTTGAAAACCCTTTTGCGAAAATCATTTTTAAAATATTTTTTCATTGTGAAATCCACTTTCAAGAACTTTTCCATTTGAAAAAATATATTTTCTTGGAAATAAAAATTTTCAATTCCCCATGTTCACTTTTAATAAGTTGCGGGCGCATGATTTGTTCCCCAATAATGGCTATTAGGCCACCTATTCCCTGTCTCGGTCATTTATCACTCTTTGATAATATGCCCGACAAAATGGGACATGATTGTTTCAAATAATAAACGACCAACTTAAGTAATTTAGCAGATAACTTTAGATTGAATGGATAACCGTTTTCAGAACGAAAGATGTATGGTGCTAATACTTTCCTTACTCGTAATCAACCACCGAATTCAAACTTTGGTATGCAGACTCTCTCTTTAGGTGTCCAATTGCACCATTCCATTTTTAAATGGAAGAACCGATTGGTGACGACTCCCAAACAATTTCATTTATCTCACTTTAAGCATTTTTGTGAGGTTGCCTAAATTCGCGGCAGTTTCCCCCTTGGGACCAATTGCAACAACAACCTAACAAGTTTTATTCAAAATTAAACTAAGCAAATAAAGAATGAAGCCCTTGGGCTTAAGAAAGCAATCTCGTTTTTTTAAATTCCAACTTAAGTGATCATAGTTTCATTTTAGAACTTTTAGTTTAAACCTTTCTCTAATCAAAATGATATACTCTTAATAAAATATTGTTTTGAGTGATATTAATTAATCAAGGTTCTATAATACTAAACACCAAGCTATAGAAGACTAGATGTGACAAATGATATATTTTCTTTATTACTTTTACGATTTGCGCACTTGCAGTGTGCAATAGCTTGGCAAATGAAGATCCCTTCTCTTGTTTACTTCACTTGAAGACCATGGAAGAAAGTCACCCCCTCATCATATTCATTTAAAATTCACTGTGCATTAGCTTTAAGAAATCATTGCACATACTTTCATAAGTAAACACTCATTTTGGTCTTCTAAAGATACAAGTGTCATCAGTTAGGTCCTTCAATAGATGAATACATCAAAATGATCATTCAATGTCAATTTTTAACATCGAATTGGTCATTCAATGCTATTTTTTGACACCAAATTGATTATTCAATATTACTTTTTATCTCAATTTAGTTATTCAAAAAGACTAATTTAATGTAAAAAATTATTAGGGAACGAAACTGATAACACTTGTATCTTTGAATGACCAAAATAAGTGTTTACTCTACTGTCATTAGTTGAACCAAAGATAGTGACTTCCACATATATTTGTACAATTAATATATCATGCTTAAATGACTTTGTAAACAAAGTTGTATTAACTTTACCCTTGAAAATTCATTTTCAATCAAGAACTTACTAAGTCTTTAATACCAATTTCTAGGAGCTTGTTTTAAACCATAATCTGCTTTAGTAAGTTTATAAACATGATTTGGTAATTTATCATTTTCAAAACCGGTAGGTTGTCTCACATAGAATACATCATTCAAGAATGCACTTTTTATGTCCATTTGGTGAAGTTTAAAATTTTTATAACATGTATATGCAACATGTAACACCCTATTATATTTTCTCTTTGATAGTAAAGTGCCATGTGTCCTTCTTACTAACTTCACTAATAGCCTTATTTTGAAACTTATGATTTATTTGAAAATTTACAGCTTATTTTTAATTATTACATAAAGTGATTTTTTCTTTATATAAAATCCATGTTTGTTTAATTTATAATTCTTTAATGTAACATATAAATTTAGTATGAAATGAAAAAGGTTTACAACATCAAAAGTTTGTAGTAATTCATTGTCTAACTGTATCATACAAAGCTTCATCAACAATTTACATATATACATAAAAAAGAACTAGGGTATTCTATACCCTAATAGTGAAGCTTAAGTCAAAATACTACATAAATAAAATATCTTAGTCTAAGGCTGAAACATGATAAGATAATAGCATCTTTCTTAGGGTCATAAGTAAGAGTGAGATTCAAATCCACTAGTGGGGTAACAAGATACATTCTTCATTGCTCTTCTGGTAACTTCAGGTCAACACCAATTTTGATTAGGTCAATAAAAATTTAGTAACAATAAAAATTAAAAATTTAAAAATTTAAAAAAAAGGCAAAAATATAATTTTTTTATGTAATTGAAATAACCCAAAATATAACCCACAATCAATTGACCTAATGATATACACTATTCATACACAATATTAATCCCTCATATTTAGTATCTTACCTCCTCTTTGGTGCTTAATTGATTGAATTTGGTCATATTTTATAGGTTTGGGTTTCAATTGGGCTTAATTGCATTTTTCAATATTAACTTAATTTTTACACTGTTTCTGTATTTTAGGCATATCTTGAGTTATAGACATCCAAAAATTATGAATTTTACCTTTTAAGAAATCTAAGAGGAAGCTCTACAACTTTCATGAGAGATGAGAGGCTGAATTGATTGCCTAGTGGGCCAAATTGGGCCTAGAAGTCAGAGATAGGATACTATCGCTAGAACCCGACCCGCATGGAGTAAATGCACCATATATTGGGCTATACTTATCCAATGAAGCTGAAACCGTGCCAAATGAAAACTAAAATGCAGTGATACAACTCTCATGAAGACCATTTGTCCAAACTACGGCGTTTTGATGGCCTGCTGACCACATTAAGTCGGAAAATGTTTCAAATTACTTCCTTGTACTAATTTGGGCATAACTCTTTCATCTTAAGTCCAAGTTAGGCAAATCAAATGACCACTTAAAGCTTAGATGTTCTAGATTATTTCTAATCCAGTGGAATTCTTGTAAATTGTAGTTTAGGATCCTCTATATAAGGGGGAAGTCAAAACACAAAATTAGAATCCACTTTCCCTCACTTTTTGAATTTTGAATTGTTCTCTTCATCTTTTTTTTCTCTCTTTCTTCTCTCTAGATTCTCTCTCTACCTTTTGAGCTTCTTCCTTCCTATCAATGGAAGGCTAAACTCTGTAATCACTCCTAGGGATTGACATTGTTGATGTTTCATTTGGAGATTATGTTTTGATTAATGCAATATTCAATTGTTGATCAAGGTTCTCTTATTCTTCTTCTTCTTTCGTTCAAATTCGAATTGAATGCTTATTTAATTTGAATGTTCATGTGATAATTGCTTAATTATCACATGCTTAAGAAGAATCACAGAGGATGAACAATGTATTGGAGCGTTTTGACATTAAGCTTGGCTAAATTATGATTATTAGGCTGATTTTGGCTTAGATTAGTGCTTAATTTGTCTAACCTCAATTAATCGAATTCTGGATGTTTAATCTAGTAGAGAATTCTTGGATTACTTTGAGGCATCTTAATGAAATCCAAGGCCAAGAACTCGGTTATCAATTGAATGAATTGTTAGAAATCAATGATTGTGAATGCTAGTTAATAAAATAGTGATGCTCTAATATGAAAGTGGTATTTTGGTAGTATCACTTCTGAACTAGATGATGAGATTGTCTTCTGTAATATTTGTCAATATAGGTATGCTATTTGATTTCTAACTTGTGAAGGAAATTTATTATGAGTTATGCATGACAATTGTAATGACCCTTTTTTTTTCCTTATTTTCAATTCTGCTAAGATATCTACACGTGCTAGTTTCCTTCTATTTGTGCTATTTTGTCATATAATTATTTATAATTTGAGAATATATAAACTTTACTTTTGATCCATTTAAATACTCACACTTTCTCCGCCTTTTCAAGTTTTAATACTTATAGAGACGTTAGCCTACGCTTCTGCAGGTGTTGTTGTTATGTTTTCTAGATCACTTTGTTTATACTAACATCAAGGAATTCGAGTCAATGTGCTTTGCCCTAAGGTAAGAGTTGTATTTGAAGAATGGATGTTCTTGATTATATTATTAATCTTTAATATGGATGTTCTTGATTATATTATTACTCCTAGATAGGAATTATGTGGGTTAAGTTCTAGTTTCAATGGTGTTTTCTATCTTTCTTGGTTTGGTAATGAATTAAGATGTACCATGTGTTTTTTTGGCCATATAAAGATACCATGTCAAAGGAGTGGAAGTCCATTAGTCAATATAATAGTCTTGACCACCTCTAAGATGCTAGCTGCAAAATATCTGTGGTTACTTGAGCTCATATCACATTTCTTCGCTAATATAAATTTTGTAACGTACCATCACAATTTATTATAATGGATCTTGGCAGACTTAATGCTCCTCAAAAAGAAAAAAAAGGATATTCAAATTCCTAAGCTTATTGAAGTAAATAAGTGAAACACAAGATGGGGGGTTGGCAAGAGGTTGTCGAGACCCCGTCAAATAATAAAAATTACCGGTTCGCAAACTAATCTGTAGTATAGAGCATGAACCGAATCGTCTCTCAAGGATCCACAAAGAACAAAGATTTAATAAGATTTAGTTGAATTAAAGGAAAGTAATAAACAAATTAACCAATCCAAGGAAATTTTACCAATCTTGAGTTTAATCCATCATTGATCACAAGGAATTCACTTAATTGCTAACCATGTTCTTGGCCTTAGATCATATCAAGACGCCTCAACATGATCCAAGAATCCTCTACTAGATAAGCATCTAGGATTTAATTAACCAAGGTTAGATAAAGTAAGCACCATCCAAACATAGATTAACTTAAGATCAAGAATTTAATCAAGCTAAACAATCCATCAAAAAGCTTTGATAAATTGTTTATTCTATGTGTTCCTCTTGAATACATGATAATAAAGCTATTATCACATAAACATCCAAATCAAATTAAGCAATTCAATCTAGATCAAAATTAAAAGAGGAAGAAGAGAAACTTGAATAACAATTAAGCAATATGAACAAGCGAAACAAGATTTCCAAATTAAACATCAAGATGGCTAATCCCTTGGATTGATTATGAGAGCCTAGCATTCCATGGTTGGGAAGGAAGACCTCATAAATAAAAAAACAAAAACGAAATTCTAAAGAGAATGGAGAAGAAGAGAAAGAAAACTCTCACAAATACTCAAACTTTCTTGAAACTTACTTAAAATTGAATGCCTCTAATACAAAGAGGTTGGCTCTATTTATACTAATCCTAGAAGCCAATTTGTACATGTACATAATCTAAATACAAGCTATAAAAATATGAAAATTGTCAAAAATGGAAGCTTGATGCATGGTTGGTGGGTTGGTGTATGGTTGGTGGCTTTTAGTCAACAACTCTTATCCGACTTCTGGCTTCATTTTCATCACCTAGACGGTGCATTTTGGCTTTGAGGTCTTCATGAAAGTTGTAGCCAGTTGTCTCCTTGAAATTTTTCAATTTGAATCATGCCATTTGGACGTTTAGAACTCCAGATATGCTAAAAACACTGAACCTACCTCATGTTAGGTTAGCAGAACGTGTTTCCAAATTCAAACCAACTTGTAGCTTCATTATCATGCCTAAAACGACATCTGTTGACTAAATGGTCTTCAGTGAAGTTGGAGATATGGATCTTATCTTTCCAATGACCAAGTTTCAGCCCAAAAAGAGGCCTATAACTCACTATGTAGTCCAATATGTGCACACTGCTCAGATTTTCCTGACAGCAAACCCACTCTGCATTGCAGGGATGTTTTGGACCCTTAGAATTCCGATCCAGCTCTTGATTTCTTCATGAAACTTGTAGAGCATTGTCTTATCTTTCCAAAGCCACCAAGATCACCTCAATTGGATCATCGAGTCCCAAGTTATGGCCTAACCAAGGAAGAAAGGTCAAAATGCATCAAAATCCGAAAATTATCCAATATTTACATTAAAACCCAATGAAGCCCAACAACATTAAACTCATCTAAAATACTAATATTGGGCACAATAAACATCTAATAAAGCCTAATACAAAGCTAACATAAGTGTCTCAAATTGATTGATCAAATTCCCCCACACTTAAGCTTTTGCACTCCTGGGCAAAACACATAAGAACAAAACTAAAGAAAAACAAGAAACATCATATTATTAAAAAACATAAAAAAACTGATTATACCTAATCTAATCCATTTTCGTAGGAAAACACGATGGCACTTAGCATGTGCCACAAGCCTTTAAACCCCTAGGTGTCCCTAGTGGACGAGTTATAGTCTCGTGAGGGTTTACCAGGATGATACCCACAAACATGTAATATTTTATTTAATCAGTTCAACTAATTTTTAAATACAAGCATTGTATCAAATATAAACCATAATTAATAAGTCAAGTATGCTTAACAAAGAATAGTTGAATCAAACCAATTGAGAATAAAGTATAGCATAATCATGCTTTAATCAGAAATAGGCATGTTCAGATTGAGTAAAATTCTTCACAAGTGACACTCAAATCACACAAGGTGTTTAGGTTAACTGTTTACGCTCAACTCAGTCAAATTATGAAAGTATTTGACCATAGACTTGCATATACATCAATTCTCCACTACTTAGATCAAATAAATTGCAAAAATCAAGAGGTCTTTCAAAAAGGTTGTAATGGAACTTATAAGGTGAAGGAAGGGAACAATATGGATAATAGCAGGTTAAAACCAAAGAGAATAAAAGAGCATTGAGGTGTAACTCAAGTGGAAAGAATAAAAATTTTACCCAAAACCATAAAATGCTCATTCTCTTCACACATTCCTTCCTTTTTCTATTCTTTCATTTTTCTTTCCTTTTTTTCTCTTTTTTTTTGTTTTTTTTTTGTTTTTGTTTTTGTTTTTTGTTTTTTTTTTTTTGGTACCAAGCATTTCGTATCAGCACACCAATTCCCCCACACTTAAATCATTGCAAGCAAAAAAACTCCTCTAATAAGAAAATCAATGCTCTCTCATTCCCTAAGGTAAGGTAAAACATGGTTTTTCACTCAAAGCTTGTAATGAACTAAGAACAAAGAATAGGCAAATAAGTTCAGAGGGAGTTAATATTTGGATAAATGCAAGGTAAGTTTATTTGGCCAAAGCAGCTAAGTCAAGAAAAAATGCCTCTGTCATTTTCATGCAACATACAGACCAATGTAATCTCAAATCGATTTAATGCAAGTTTTAGAAAATAAATTCATAATTGACATCACTCATGAAAGAAAATAACCAAGTGTAAGTATCAAACTTGGAAAAGCCCAAAACTCACAAACGTATGGAACATTCACTCAATTCAACCATGCCTTCTTCCTAATATCCACAATCATATACACATGTATATCATGAAAATGATTCAACTATAAACTGTTTTGCATACTTTTATCATCAATTAAGCTCAGATTCAGCACATGCTTGTATCAAAATCAATTGAAAAGATCAAAATTTTGTGTGTGTGTGTGTTTGTTTTTTTTTTTAATATATATACAAGAACAAATATGATTTAAGACTTATTATGAAATGCAAGTTAAGATGCGTCTCAAGAGCAAAACTACTCCTTACTCTGCCATCATACATCTAATAAGTTAGTAACAATAAAGATTAGCTTGTTAGTTATTATTATTTTTTTTAACTAAACTATGTACATGGTAATGTCAACTATCCCTCCCCCCAACTAATTAAAGATATTGTCCCCAATGTCAAAATAAAGATAGGTAGAGTGTAGAAGGTCTTACCAGAAAACTACAAATCGGGCCTGAAATAAGAAAAATTACAAAAAAATTAAAACCATAAGAGAAAACAAAAATTCACAAAGACAAAGTCAAATCAAGTTTTTGCTTTTTGCTGCTGCTGCTGCCTTGTTCCCAATTCAGTGGAGCCATTGCTGGATCACGTTGTGGTACAAATTCATTTAGTTGATCGAGCAATTGTTCAGGAGTTGCACCAGTTACAAGACTTTGACGTGTCGCTTGTGAGATGAACCTTTTTTCTACAAAGATGATCAAGAAAACAAAACAAACTGTCATAAAAACCATTAACATTTAATATACCTATGGGTTTTTGGTGAAAGTTCTGCTGTGACCAGGATGTAATTTGGAAGAGCTCTTCCAAAGTTCCAAAACCACCAGGTAGGGCAATAAAGGCATCAGCATTGGCTATCATAATGTTCATGCGTTGGTGCATGCAAAATACCATTACTTCTTGACCTATTGTTTTTCCAGTGGGATTGCCAATAGCTAAAGGACTAGGAATAACACCAAGGACTTTGCCACCTCCTAAATGTGCAGCAGTCGCTACACAACCAATTAACCCAAGACTACCTCCTCCATAAACTAAATGGATTTCTCTCTCAGCTAGCACTCGACCAAGATGGTTTGCAATATTTACAAACTCTTTATCTTTCCCAGGATTAGATCCACAAAAGACACAAACACTCTTGATCCGACGAACTGAAGTGACTTCCATTTTTTTTTCTTTGTTTTTTTTTTGTACTCTCACCTTATCAATGATCTGAAGAGAGCAAAGTGCATTATTTAAAGGAATCAAAACTCAAATGTAATAATTACACCTATAAAGGAGGGGTAGATCTGCGTGTCAGATAAGTTTGAAAAATAAGCACAGCAATGATAATAGCTATATGACAATGATAAAAAACTAATCTATATGTGTCAGAAGAACTTTGAAAATACGCAACGCATATTTCAAAAAAATACGGCTAATTTTTTTTTTTTGAATTAGTTTGAATTTTTTTTTAATAAACAAGAAGAAAAAGGAAAAATAAAAAATAATACTTACAGGAGGTGTGATTATGGCTCATATTTTCCTCTGGTTTTACGTCCAGTAACGGCTTAAAACTCTCTATGGGCCGATGGTCGGCTTCCCTGGCAAACAGGGTCTTTTTGAGTCAGATTCCCGAGACTATATCGCTCATGTTCATCTTGGAATATTGGCTATAAATCGAGAAGTACTCTCTGCACATCTCCACTAGGATGCGTCTCAAGAGTCAATAGAATGTTATCTAAAGACTCCTTACTCATGCCATCCTTTATGAAGTTAATTTTATCATCTCGGTTTATTGACGTCATTCCAATTGATTTGCATTTTGTGTTACAAGTCCATCTTGCACATTTATAGCAGACCTGTAACCTTTTTGCTCTTCTCTTCTTTGCATATGAACTTTTGCCTAGCCCTGGCATATATAAAACAAGAGCGTCAGAAAATTCACCTCTGAGTCGCACCTTTGCTTCGATTAACCAGCGTATATCCGCAGGGATGCCTTTGTGCATAAGCATCCTTAATCTCTCAAACCTTGCACAATAAATGATAGTTAAAGCATTTTGAGGGAGAGAGGGGAATTGCTTGCGGAGGTTAACAAGTTGATTATCCATTTCGAAATATAGAAAGAAGAAGGGAAAAAAATTAGTAAAATTTTATACAGATTTCAGTGTTTGTGGGTAACTGAAAGGACCGAAAATTTTTTTTCACGGAGTACCGTTATCCGCCATTTAACCGGTGAAAAATCATCTGTCAATGAAAAACAAACAAAATTAAGACAGAAAAATCAAACTCTGATAGATTTTCTTGCTCGGCATCGATTTTCTGTCTTGATTCCTGTGAATGCAAATAAGTCAAAGTTTGAAAAAATGAAAAAGTTAGAAAACTTGGGTTGCCTCCCAAGAAGCGCTACTTTTAATGTCTTTAGCTAGCGTGATTGAAGATTTTGCACGATCCATGGGTCCTCCCTAATAATGATTCAATTTCTGGCCATTGACCTTAAACGTGGCTTTTTTTTTTCAACAAAGATTTATATAGAAAACAGAAAAATAAAAAACAGCAGACAAAACAAAAAATAAAAACAGAAACAGAAAAAAAAAGTAATAAAAGACAAACATCGTGATGCAGACAGAAAGCGAGCGAAATATAAACAGACAACACAAACAGCAGAAACAACAACAACAGAAAAGAGTAAATTGTAACAGTCAAATAAAAACAGAAACAATATTAAAAACAATAGCAAAACAGTAAAAACAAAAAGAAAACAACAACTAGAAAAATGAAATAAAAGTATAGAAAGAAAACTCCCTATGGATAGCAGAAGAATTAAAGTTCCAGCAGCCACACCATAGCCAGTGTAATGGATCACCACATCCGAAATCAAAGGGTTCAGTATCTTCCGGGGTTGCTTTACTGGTTTAGCTCCATCTTCAAGTAAAATCCTACGCATGCAAATGGAAGGGCTAACGCTAGGAATGTCTGCAAGTATGATGACTCTTTGATTCTCCTTTAAAATTTGCAGCAACTTCTCCTCCTCATCAGTAAGGAGGTTTTTAGCCACAATGAACTCCAATTTTGTTGGCTTCACTACTTCTGTAGATTGAATTGTTGCATAATCTGCTGAAAAAGATTCATCATGTCTCAAAAAGGCAGCAATCTCAACACATGCATTACACAATATATCACCATCACAACAAACAGAATCATCAAAATCAGTAAAACCAACAAATTCAGCACGCAAATCATCAACTAGTTTATGCACATCAATGGTCTCATGTTCTGCAGAATCAGATATCTACATCTGTTGCTTGCTCAACTGACTCAATGAAGATGCTAGTTGACTAACTTGGGTCTCCAAGTTCTGTACTACAACTTCTGTTCGCTGCTGGAATTGGTTGTTGTTATGAGCCAATTGTTTCACCAAATCCTCTAATGTAGGCTCAGATTCCATGCCTATTGGGGCTTGCTGATGTGCATAGGCTGCTGGTATAGACTGATTGGTTCAACATAAGGTTCGAACCAAGGATGATCTCCCCAATCATGGTTATATGTGGTAGAATAAGGATCATATCTAGGCTGTTGGTATTGTGGTTCACCAAGAAATACACCTGTTGCATCAACAGAATAGTCATGAAATACAGAACCATCATCTTGTAATGTGGTGCAAGCATATGTGGGATGATAAGAACTACAACATATACTACAAAATCCTGTAGGTTCTTGCACATGTAATTGATGTTGTTCCACTGCCAACTGCACCACCAGATAAGCCAACTCATCAAGTCTATACTCCATTAGATTAGTGATCAAACACAAAATCACAAAAACAAGTCTAAATATACACACAAAATATTTACAGAAAACATATCTACAGATTTTTAAAAATTATGGGACTACCACAGAGTGGAATCTACACAAAAATTCTATCTAACAGAATAATAAAAAATCTTAAAATTTTGAAAAAGTGGTCTAAACGATGGAATTTGGCTAAAATAGGGGTGACCTCACTATAAATAGTGAGCATTTCTCAAAATAACGTTTTCCATTACTGTACCAAAATTTAGGTCAATCAGTGATACTTTACCGAACCGAAATTCTTGACACATTGCCCTTTACCCAATTTCAGCCGAATTCTACTTGAAAATGCTTCAAAAACAAAACAAACACAATTGTTAGAGTTAGATAAAATAATCAAATAGATGCCTTTGGATCCCCGGCAACGGCACCAAATTTGGCAAGAGGTTGTCGAGACCCCGTCAAATAATAAAAATTACCGGTTCGCAAACTAATTTGTAGTATAGAGCATGAACCGAATCGTCTCTCAAGGATCCAAAAAGAACAAAGATTTAATAAGATTAAGATAATTAAAGGGGGATTTTGATGATTTGAAAAGATAATACATTAGTTGAATTAAAGGAAAGTAATTAACAAATTAACCAATCCAAGGAAATTTTACCAATCTTGAGTTTAATCCATCATTGATCACAAGGAATTCACTTAATTGCTAACCATGTTCTTGGCCTTAGATCATATCAAGACGCCTCAACATGATCCAAGAATCCTCTACTAGATAAGCATCTAGGATTTAATTAACCAAGGTTAGATAAAGTAAGCACCATCCAAACATAGATTAACTTAAGATCAATAATTTAACCAAGCTAAACAATCCATCAAAAAGCTTTAATAATTAAAGTGGGCTAATATTATAAAATAATTATATTAGTTATTTATCATTAAGGAGCTTTATTTTATGTGATAAAATTAAGAGAGCTCATTAGACTACCAAATAAAATGATATGGACTTAAATAAGCAGATGTCAGTGTTGGCCCATTAGGGGATAATGGGAACCCTATTAGGTTAACACACTATAAGAAGGCTATGGCCCCCAATATACCGTATCGCTGAAAACTCATTCTCTTCTCCCCATCTGAAGAGAGACTAAGGTCCTGTCAAGGAACTCAAGAGATTCGGTTGAGAAAGAATCATAAAGCCACCGGTTACTTTTGTTCGTGATTGATTGCTGTCTCTAATCCTAAAAGTTGGTGATCAAGTTGATCCATCTGAAGAACGCTTAGATCAGGAACCTACAATGGATCCAGGTATTTAAATAGATTTCTGAATCCTAGTAATTTGGCATGATGTAGATCCTAGGCTATGTGGTAATTGCGCTCTAGGATGTATGCCTATAGATTTATCGCTTCCGCATAAAGAATATTTCTAACAAGTGGTATCAGAGCAGTCATCATTGTTAGATTATTAGGATTTATGGATTATGAACCCTATTTTTAAATTTTGGGACTTTTGGTTAATTTTTTCCCCAATTTTATGAACCCTAATTTGTAAAATTTGGGATCTTTTTTTCGTTATTCACAGAATTATATGAATATATATGTATGCTTCTGCGCCATTTGAAATCAACCGAGAACGTAAACGTTGAATCATTTTGGTGACTTGCTCCTGTACGTGAAAGAATGTAATTGAATATATGCCTTTATTAGCTTTTAGAATGAATTTTGTCTTATATGGAAAGGATTTCATTCTCCTGTACGTGAACTTCCTTTCATTCAATTCTTAAACACATATATATTATAATATATGGATTGAAATTGATAACGTGAAAACAGGGGCCACCGTTTTGTTTTTTATAATTCTGCAAGGTTGAATGCTCTAGTGATATGGATCAAAGAATCAATTGTTTTCAATGTGCATATGGGAAAGGTCATGACGTGATCAATTCTCCTTTATTCAATTATTGGCTATAGATATATAATAATAATAATAATAATATATAAAGTGATAGTGATTTGAATTGTCTGCACATGAGACGATGTATGAAAAATTGAGTGAAATGCAGATTTTGATCCAGAGAGTAACACGGTTACGCCGTGACAGATTATAAAAATAAATAAATAATAGAGATTCTTTTCACACTAAATAATTAGATTTCAATGTTTAAGTGTGAATTGGGTAAATTCAGGATCCACCCATTATTATTATTTGTCTGGTAATTTTGGTTAGATTGATTGAAATAACATGTTGCCAAAGTAACCTCTATTGTGTAAATTAATTCAATTGAATTTACATAGATGTTTGCATGAATTTATTTATGCGAATTGTGCTCGGCCCAAAGGAAGACACAATTTGGCCAAATAATGACATGTCTGCGATGATAAATGTGTGGTGATTATAAAGATATTTTTCATGTAAATAACAGAGTGTCCAAAGATAACTGTTGTTTGACAGAACTTATCACCAATGTTTGATCATTGCATTGAGAGTACCACTTACAATTAATCTTTTCAGTCCAAAGATTGGGGATTAATGTTGTGCTAGGTATCTTGTTTGGATCTTTAATTTGCCAATATGGATTGCTTGACATGTCTTATTAATTTTCATTAATTTTTATGACATGTTTACTTATGTGAATGCATGTTTATTGTTCTCTATCCAGTTTCTGCTGTTAATGCTGCTAATTTTACTGCTCAAATCAATGGATTCCCTATGCTGAATGGGACGAATTTTAAAGTCTGGAAAGAGGCCGTAGAAATTGTTCTCGGCTGTATGGATCTGGATCTAGCACTTAGGACAGAACGACCCACTCCCACTGCGGATAACTCCAGTGAGGCTAAAATTGAGAAGTAGGATCGGTCCAACCGAATATGTCTCATAATCACTAAGTGCTCCATTCCGGAGGCGTTTCGGGGCTCTATTTCTGTGAGCGAGAATGCCAAGAAGTTCCTTGACGCCATAAAGCAATATTATGCTAAGAATGAAAAGGCTGAGGCGAGTAGCCTTTTGGCTAAACTCATCTCAATGAGGTATGAAGGCAAAGGGAACATAAGGGAGTACATCATGGAGATGTCTAATCTGGCATCAAAACTCAAGTCCCTAAAGTTAGAGTTGTCTGACGACTTGCTTGTGCACTTGGTTTTGATCTCGCTTCCTGTACACTTTGGGCAATTCAAAGTGAGCTATAACACTCAAAAGGACAAATGGTCCTTAAATGAGCTTATATCTCATTGTGTGCAAGAGGAAGAGAGGCTGCAGAGGGATAAGACAAAAAGTGCTCATTTGGCTTCAACCTCTCAAAATAAGAAGAAAAAGAGAGCTATGGATAATGCGGAAAGTTCTTCTCAACAGAAGAAGAAGTAGAAAAAGCAAAATGAGGAATTCACTTGCTATTTTTGCAAAAAGGCAGGACACATGAAGAAGGATTGTCCTAAGTACGCCGCTTGGCGTGTAAAGAAGGGTAAGCTTATCACTTTAGTTTGTTCTGAAGTTAATTTAGCTTCGGTACCTAAGGATACTTGGTGGGTAGATTCTAGTGCTACTACTCACATAAGTATGTCTATGCAGGGTTGCCTGTGGAGCCGACCGCCAAGTGATGATGAAAGATTCATCTTTGTGGGCGATGGCAATAAGGTTGCGGTTGAAGCTATAAGAACATTTAGATTACTTTTAAAGACTGGTTTTCATTTGGATTTACTTGAGACTTTTATTGCACCGTCATTTAGACGAATTTGATTTCTATTTCTAGTTTGGACAAATTTGGTTACACTTGTTCATTTGGGAATAATAAAGTTAGTCTCTTTTATGATTCAAATGTTGTTGGTTCTGGTTCTTTAATTGATAATCTTTACATGCTTGATGTTGAACGTTCCTATAACGAAATATTGCAAATAAGTTCACGAGGTACAAAGCGTAAATTAAATGAGAATTCCGCCACTTTATGGCATAAGCGTTTAGGCCATATCTCTAAACAGAGAATTCAGAGGCTTGTGTCGGAGGAAATTCTTGAACCCTTAGATTTGTCAGATTTTCAAATCTGCGTTGAGTGTATTAAGGGTAAACGAACAAACATAAGGAAATTAGGTGCCGAAAGAGCTAAAATGTCTTAGAACTAATACATACGGATATCTGTGGTCCATTCCCTACGGGTTCTTGGAATGGATAACGGTACTTTATTACGTTCATAGACGATTACTCGAGACATGGTTACCTATATTTAATTCATGAGAAGTCTCAGTCTCTAGACGTTTTCAAGTCTTTCAAAGCTGAAGTTGAACTTCAACTTAGAAAGAAAATCAAGGCTGTCAAATCTGATCGTGGTGGTGAATACTATGGAAGATATGACGGATCAGGTGAACAACGTCCAGGGCCCTTCGCGCTTTTCCTTGAAGAGTGTGGGATCGTTCCGCAATACACTATGCCTGGCAAGCCCAGCATGAACGGAGTTGCAGAACGACGAAACCGGACTCTTAAGGATATGATGAGAAGTATGATTAATCATTCTTCCTTGCCATAGTCACTTTGGGGAGAGGCGTTAAAGACCGCAGTTTATATCCTTAACAGAGTACCAAGTAAAGCAATAACCAAAACCCCTTATGAGCTATGGACTGACAAAAAGCCTAGCATAAAGCACTTGCACATTTGGGGATGTCCAGCTGAGGCAAGGCCTTATAGGCCATATGAAGGTAAATTGGACTCAAGAACGGTTAGCTGCTATTTTGTTGGTTACGCTGAGCGCTCTCGCGGGTATAAGTTTTACAATCCCACTACAAGGTCATTCTTTGAGACGGGGAATGCAAGATTCCTTGAGGAAGTTGAGTTTGGAGGGGAAGGAAACATAAGGAATGTTGTCTTTGAAGAAGAACATGTTTCTGACAATGATCAAGTCATTGTGCCTGTCATTGTTCAAGAAACAGATCCGGCAATAAATAACGATGATCAGGCTATTATTCCTGACATCATTCAAGAACAAGACAACATTGGTATTCCTCCTCAAGCACCAATTTTAGGACAAACTCAACAACCTCAAGAAGTGCCATTAAGGAGGTCCACTAGAGAGAGAAGTGCAATCTCAAATGATTATATTATCTTTCTCCAAGAACATGAGGATGGTATTGGTCTGACTGAAGATGATCCAATCAACTTCAGTCAAGCTATGAAAAGTTCTAACTCTCAAAAGTGGATTGATGCCATGAATGATGAGATAAAGTCTATGGCAGACAATGACGTTTGGGATCTCGTCAAATTACTTGAAGGTGCGAAACCCATTGGCTCTAAATGGATATTTAAAACCAAGAGGGATTCGAAGGGTAATGTTGAGAGATATAAGGCTCGTCTTGTCGCCAAAGGCTTCACTCAAAAGGAATGCATTGATTATAAAGAGATTTTCTCTCCGGTTTCTTCGAAAGACTCTCTAAGGACAATTATGGCACTAGTGGCTCATTTTGATTTAGAGCTACATCAGATGGATGTAAAGACTGCGTTTCTAAATGGCGACATTGATGAAACGATTTATATGGTGCAACCAGAAAACTTTGTTTCAGGAGATCCAAAGTCCATGGTATGTAAACTAAAGAAATCCATCTATGGCCTTAAACAGGCATCCCGTCAATGGTATCACAAATTTCATCAAGTTATCACCTCCTATGGTTTTGAGGCTAACGTGGTTGATCATTGTGTGTATCAAAAGTTCAGTGGGAGTAAATTTATCTTCCTGGTATTATATGTCGATGATATCTTGCTAGCCAGCAACGATATAGGCTTATTGCACGAAACTAAGAAATTTCTCACGAAAAATTTCGAGATGAAAGATCTTGGGGACGCCTCCTTTGTCTTGGGTATCAAGATACTTAGAGATCGATCTCAAGGTATTCTTGGGTTATCACAAAGGAGCTATATCGATACAGTTTTGGATAGATTTGGCATGAAAGGTAGTAAGCCAGGGGATACACCCGTTGCTAAAGGAGACAAGTTAAGTCTCAAACAATGCCCCGTTAATGATCTTGAGAAAGAAGAGATGCAAAAGATTCCTTATGCATCAGCTGTAGGGAGTCTTATGTATGCTCAAGTTTGCACTTGTCCTGACATAGCATTTATAGTGGGAGTCTTAAGGAGATATTTGAGCAATCCAGGTATGCAGCACTAGACAGCGGTCAAACGCGTGATGCGTTATTTGAAGAGAATGAGGGACTACATGCTTACCTATCGGAAGTCAGACAGTTTGGAGATCATCGGGTACTCTGACTCCGATTTTGCAGGATGTCCGGATAGCAGACGCTCAACATCAGGTTACATCTACATGTTGGCTGGAGGAGCTATTTCTTGGAAGTCTGCAAAGCAGACTCTTGTAGCTTCTTCGACCATGGCAGCAGAGTTTGTAGCTTGCTATGAGGCATCAAATCACGGATTATGGCTGCGGAACTTTGTCACAGGCCTGCGAGTGATTGACACCATTGAGAGGCCTCTGAGGATTTATTGTGACAATAACTCAGCAGTCCTCTACTCCAATAACAACAGGAGCTCTACAAAGTCAAAGTTCATCGACATTAAGTACCTGGTAGTTAAGGAAAGAGTTCAGGAAAAACAGATTTCTATAGAACATATAGGGACAGATTCTATGCTAGCTGATCCACTAACTAAGGGCTTGACACCTAAGGTTTTCCATGGGCATGTTGCTAATATGGGTGTTGTCACTGAGGTTGCCTTAGTTTAGTGGGAGTCTTTCTTTATGTTCTATGTTTTGGTATAAACTTTATATTATGTTTGATTTTCTGCAGAAATAAAGATTATGTTTTATGAGTTTATCATTGAACTTGTTTGTATCTTATTGTGTGCAATATTGATTTGCACTTAAGGACTTCGGATTGATCTCATTAAAGACTAAAGTTGGACCAGTTGGAAATAGGCATGATTGAGATCACATTGCATGTAATTTCCATGCTACTCATCCGTATCGATCTATGTCATTGAGTGTATTGATGTGGTGATCGTCGTGGTTTAGTCACGTTTTATGGTTGTGACGAAAGCTGCGGTGATTCCATTGTTGATATATAAGATGGACCAGATTGTAAAGTGGAAGTCTAAAGATAAATAGCATACGGATGCGCGCCTAAGGAATTGTGATATAATTGTTATAATATGTAGCTCAAGTGGGAGATTGTTGGAATTTTATATTCCAATAATTAAAGTGGGCTAATATTATAAAATAATTATATTAGTTATTTATCATTAAGGAGCTTTATTTTATGTGATAAAATTAAGAGAGCTCATTAGACTACCAAATAAAATGATATGGACTTAAATAAGCAGATGTCAGTGTTGGCCCATTAGGGGATAATGGGAACCCTATTAGGTTAACACACTATAAGAAGGTTATGGTCCCCAATATACCGTATCACTGAAAACTCATTCTCTTCTCCCCATCTGAAGAGAGACTAAGGTCCTGTCAAGGAACTCAAGAGATTCGGTTGAGGAAGAATCATAAAGCCACCGGTTACTTTTGTTCGTGATTGATTGCTGTCTCTAATCCTGAAAGTTGGTGATCAAGTTGATCCATCTGAAGAACGCTTAGATCAGGAACCTACAATGGATCCAGGTATTTAAATAGATTTCTGAATCCTAGTAATTTGGCATGATGTAGATCCTAGGCTATGTGGTAATTACGCTATAGGATGTATGCCTATAGATTTATCGCTTCCGTATAAAGAATATTTCTAACATATACTTAGTTGTTAGAAGAAGGCCACCAATGGCCCAACTTGTATCAACTGAATTGCGAATGATAATTGACTGCTGAAGTGGAAAGGCAGGGGGAGTTATGAACAATGATGATCTTTGAGCCATTGTAGAAAGTCACTACAAATGCACCTAATATTGATATTATGCTACCCAAAACCTTAGCTTGACTAAAACTTTTTACAGTTATCCTTTCCATCCTTAATTGTGGTGGTAGTAGGATAAGAAGTAAGAACAAACAAAATAAGAATGGATAATAGACTAAGATAATGGTTCATAAATAGAATGTTAAGCACTGCATATAAGTAGTTTAAAACCATTTCTTTTATGGTTTGTTTAGAGTCACATGCTTGGTTAGCATATCACATACATTATTTTTATGTCATGAGAAAATATATGTTTTGTAATTAGGGGAAGTCACCATACTGTTAGGGGTGAGCATGATGGTGAGAACAAATTAAAGCCAAAAGCATTGGACATGAATCTTTTGTTGTCATCGGAGCTGCTAGTATGCAGCAAAAGCAAATTTTGTTGTCTACTTGTGCAGATGAGAAATTTTGGGTATAATGCTTATATAGGAAGAGCATATTTCAAGCATCAAATTGATAGTAAATGCATGAGTGTTATGCCATCCATGTTACTTCAATTTATTCATGTGTCAAACAGGGTAAATTACATATGCTTTTGGAGTATTAATTGTTAACTATGTTTCTTTAGCTTTCATAAGTTTTGCAGTGCTATACAAAATTCATAACATGCCTCGAATTTCAAGTTTTTGTTTGCATTGAATGTTTGGATTTAGAGAAAATTAAGTAGGTTCATTTGAAAATGGCAATATAAGATTTGGTGCAAAAGTTTAAACGTCAAGTGACATTTCTTGCATTATTATCATAACCTCCTTCTTACCTTTCCCAATTGTGACAGCTTATAAGTTATAACCTTCTTTTTTGTATTTTCTTTGTTAAATGCTCTTTTATTTGCATATTTTTTTAAAAAATTATATATTAATTTAAATAAATCTAGGTAAAAGTTATTATTGACGACTAAATCATTTTTTTTCATTCTTGATTGTGTCACTAATTAAATTTTTTATAATCAATCGGCATATTAAAATATTAATATTTACGCTTTGAATTTGGTGACTTTTGATTTATAAAGAGAGTTGCATTCTATTTGCGTAACTGCTGAATTTTAATAATCATAATTAATTAAGCTGAATTTAATTGTTGTAACTTCATTGCACATGACTACTCTTTGCATCTTTAATATACAATAAAATTAACCCAACTTTAAATGTTCCCCTTAGGCTCTAGCCACCTCGTCATTTTAGTGATGCTGTCAACTTCTGCTTCAATCCCTCATTTTCCCTCTAGCCATATGTGCACACAACTTGGTCTTCCCTGTCCTAACTGCCTTTGGTTTTGCCATCCCCATTCTCAGCTTCAATTTGGCTGATTTTGAGTGACTAAAATTTATACCTATAACTCATGACTCCTCCTCTATCTCTTTTTAATTCTTCAGTTACAAATGGAGACATACGCCAACTAATGTTTTTCTCTTCTTTAAATTTTTCTAATGACAAGTTTGATAAAGCATGATACTTGGATAGGGAGTGGCAGAGGAGCCATGATCAATTCCATACGGTAATTTTATAAATTAGAATTAATTTTCCTTATTTTAGTTTTCAGTTTTTTCCCCTATAAAATGATCAGTAATTCATTCTTTCACTCTCATCATATTTTAGATTGGATATCAAGATGGTCTTATGGCCGGGAAGGAAGCTTCTTCACAATAAGGGTTCAATATTGGTTTTAAAAAATCAATTCTTAATGGTTATAACTGGGGTCTTGTAAGAGGTGTTACTAGGTATTTTGAGAGGGAAGATATAAGGAAAGAGTTGTGCAGTATATTTTAATTTAAATATTGTTACTGGATGTCTAGATCACTAATCATTCTTCTTCTTCTTTTTCGTTTGAAACTTTCTTTCTGCTATTTGCATTGCATTTACTTATCTTCCAGATCAATTAAAAGGGAGGATAGTTGAAATGCTAGAAAAGAGAAATTTCCAAAAGTTGTATGAATCAATGCATTCTTTGTCAACAACAAAAGCTCTTAGATTTTTTAATGATGACATCAAGGCAAAAGAAGCTTTGGAGCAGAGTGAATATGTAGAGGTTAGTCCCCACATAGCAGGTTTGTAGGAACAAACTTCAAATGACTCTTCTACTATTAACATTCATTTACCTGAACCAAAGTAGATAGACTAGAATGATAAGAGCTTCCAGAGGAAAATTTCTTCTATCTGCATGATTGTAAAATTTGTTCTATGTTATTGCTCATGGGAAATGCAGGTTATAATAACCTAGAAAACGACAAAATGTAGGTTATTAGGTTCTCATTCGAGTTATGTTCATTATACTTACCTTGAAGTTGTATGAGTTTTATTTTTTTTGTTTAGACCACACTTGTATGAGTTAAATTCTCATTTATTACACATAAAGATCATAGTTGAGCTCAATTATAGGAGTATTTGATGCGCGGGTGTATATCTAGTTATATATAAAAGTAAAGATGGTTCAAGGATAAAATTAAATATTATGGCAAAGTGATTATTGTCCCTTTTTTCTACATATATGTACGGATCAGCTCCAAATTCCTTGAAAGTGATTCAAATATAATATATAAAATCATACAAAGCAATGATACATACACATATCTAAGTTTTTAATGTTGAAAAGGAAGAGAAATAGAATAGGAGATGAGAGAAAGAGGGAAAGGGAGAGAGATAAAATAATAATATGTGAAATATGTCATTTACATGTGAAAGTATCATTTTCCAATCATATAATCTGAAAATACTGTTAAGAAAAATGTTTGAGACTTGAGAACTCCTGCATTTCACCATTAAAAAAATGGGGTGCCGAAACAGATTTTTTTATTTATTATTATTCAACGACAATTACGAGCAGTACATACTATGCAACCCGCATCCCACATTTCTTTTGAGTAACTTTTTTTTTCTTTTTGCGGGATCATGCATCCTGGCTGCTCTTGTTTGTTGCTCATTAATAAAGGAAGAGAGATAGAATAGGAGAGAGAGATAAAATAATAATATGTGAGATATGTAAGAGTTATTTGAATGTGAAAGCATAGCTATAAAAATCGGACCGGTAGTCGACTCGGTTAGGGTACTAGGTTAATGGGTCACTGGTTCAATCAGTGAATCACTGGTCGAACTGCATAAAATTAAATAAATATTTAAATATATATATATTTAAATACACACTACATATGATGATATTTATCATTATAAATAACTAAAATATATTTATTTTGAGAAAAAATATGACCTATAAGAAAAAAAAAAGAGTTTAACCCTTAATTCATAAAAAAAACCTTAATATTTTCATTAAAATACTCATAACTTAAAAAATAAGTTTTTTTTTCAAAAATTAAGACTATCATGGCGTAGATCTCGAAAAGTTATATGAAATAGATATATAATTAGTCTAAATCGGACAAACGAGTCAAAAGTTATGATTTTTTTAAATTTAAAAGTTTTTTTTTTTTAATTTAGTGACCTGGCCAGTTCCGGTTCAACCAACCGGGTCACATGTTTTCATCCAAAATCAGCCGGGTCGGACCGATTCTGAGACATACTCAATCTAACTAGTCACCCAAACAAATTACTTGACCGATTTACTAGTCCTCGACCGGTCCGGTCCGATTTTTATAACGTGTGAAAGTATCATTTTCTAATCATATAATCTGAAAATACTGTTTAGAAAATTGTTGAGACTTGAGAACTCCTGCATTTCAGCAATAAAAAATTGGGGTGCCAAAACAGATTTTTATTATTATTCAACGACAATTACGAGCAATACATACTATGCAACCCGCATCACACATTTCTTTTGAGTAACTTTTTTTTTCTTTTTCTTTTTGCGGGATCATGCATCCAGGCTGCCCTTGTTTGTTGCTAATTAATAAAGCTCTTTCCGTATAAGTTACTAGGCTCATTAATTAGCAACACCAGATAGACTGGTCCTAGCTACTTCTAAAACTCGAGTAACTTGAGATAAAATATATGTACATGTATCTTTTCTCAACTTGAAAATTGACCCTATAGCAGCTAGGTCCCCATTGATGCCTGAAGGAGTAATTACGGAAGATATTTCTGCTTTCATGTTCAATTGAATTGCTAAGCATGTATACATTAATTTAACCTCACTTTTTATAATTACAAAGCCTAGATTTTTTATTACATTAGAATATTTGTTACGACAATTACATTGCCAAGTATATATTATATAAGTACCAATTAACTAAGAATAGTTATCGTCACCCTTTTCTACACAACTAGACTGATGAGCGGATACAATAATCAAATTAAAAATTAATTCTATATAAAGATTTACATATAAAAAGTTAATTATTTTTATATTACTAAATTTATATAGTATCACATTGAAAAATTCATAAATTTCTATATAATTTAACAACTATTTATATCAATGATAAGAAAATCATACTAGATCAACTGGTTTAATTGGAAATCGGTCACTCTATCGGTTTGGTCCACCCCAAAAACCCGTTTAGCATGAAAACTAGTTAACAACCGATAAACCTAGATCGGTCCAATTAAGTTCAACTGGTTATTTTTTTAACTATTACTAATGCAAATGATGTCATTTTGATTTAAAAACTAAATGTAAGTTAATCTAAAAAGAATTTTATATGAAATACTTAAATTTAGATTGTACAGAAGCTTAGAAAGTGAATTTATAATTAATTGTATATCTCTTTAAATTAAAATTAGAATTTTTTAAAACAAGAATCAGTTATAATACTGTTATTGAATGCTTTAAACTCTCAAAAAATAAGTTATAAACTATTTTTTTATTATTTGTGTTATTTTTTATAATTTTTTATTTTTTTAATTAGTATATGATATATATATATATCTATATTTAAATTATTTAATTATACTCTAATTCAACCACAGTACCATTGAACCTTAAATTAATTTCCTAACAAGTTCAATGGTCAATTCAATTTTCAGAACCTTGATTTATATTTATCATCTTTTTTATTTTTTTAAAATATATTATCAATATAACACGGTCTAATAAAATGCACAATTATTTAACTACCAAAGCAAAAAATAAGCATCCTATAAGAGAAAACTAACTCGAGTTGACTCAACTAGTTAAAAATATCTAAGATTTTACATTCTTCATTTACATGGATATAGAGACGTGGCCTCTTGTATCTTGAACCTTCCCTCCCCAATTTTTTTTTTCCAACATTAAGTATTTTACATACAATATTTTTTATTTTTTTTTTCTAGAACATGGCCCTGACCCAAAACAATAATACTTTTATTGGTTTAGCTGCGCCACTACATGGGAGGCTTTTAACATCCACAAACACTGTGATCGGCTACGTGACTAAAATTATATTTAAGTTCAAAAAATATGTATTTATAAAACTATTTTATTTTTTATATTCAAAAAATTAAAATTAAAATATATTCAAAAAGACATAAAAAATTATTAAAATACAAATACAAAATGTGAAATAGTGACTTGATCAAAATAATAAAAATTGATATTATAATAAGCCAACAAGTTTTATATAAAAATAATAATTTGAAATTTTTGAACAAAAGAAAATACAAAAACAACTAAAATAGAAGAATAAAAAAGTGAATATACAAACTTAAAATATATAATTGAATATAAATTTTGAAACTAAAATGATTTTAGTAAAAAATTAAATTTTAAAATAATACATAAAAATAATGGATTTAATAAATTTAAAAAAATCAAAAAATTTAATACTTGGTCTAATTTAAAAATCATAACAAGTTTTTCATTTTATAATTATTAAATAATTTTTTTTATAATTTTTGAACAACTTTTAAATAATCCGTTATATCATAAGCTATTTAGTAAAAGTAACACATTATTTTCAAATAATTTCAGAATATTTTTACAAAGTAAAACTTTTATCATGTTATCAAGTAATATGAGTATCACTGAAAAAAAATTAACCCTAAATTAACGTTTAGACAAAATCAATGGTATATATAAACTGATGGATGAATCTACAATTTTTTTGTGGTGGATGGAAAACGCCTCCACTACATGGGCATATCACTGGCTACAGTAACTAAATGCAACCGCACAAATTGTAGTTGGGGAAGAAGACAGTGCTCTAGCTACGGTCGCAGGGTCACAGTTATAGTCACCGCACTTTGAGGAGAGTGGTTCCCATTTCAGTATCAAATATCAAACTCACAAAGTATATGCCAAATCCAGTTTTAATGTGTAAACCTACCATAACTACGGGCGCAGGTCGAGTCTTGGTATTCCCATTTAATGACGGGAAAGGACTTCCAAAGCTGGCATCGCCACACCTTACCTATGCATAAGTGACCTCACCCTTTAGCATAAATTAATGTAGACGGATGCACCCTATATTAAGGGTATGATACCTACACAATGGACCCCCTTTTTGGACCATTCAACGTATTCGTTTTGTACCAATGAACCAAGGAAAACCACATTTAGTTAGATATATTTGTACTAAATAATTTTTTTTTTAACCATGAACTATTTTAATATTCTTTGGGTGTAAAATTAAACCTCATTCAGTCGTTAACTTTACCTAAGCACAAAATATTTCTAGTGAAATTACAACCCGAGCACAAATAATTATAAATCGTTTCTGGTTAGTTTCCCAAATAGGTTAAATATACATATATGGCACTTAAAATTCGTTAAAGTCCTATATCATGAGAATCTTATAGCCAAAATTTTCTGTTTTTCTTTTTAATGTTAAGGATTTACAGTCAAACTTCACTATCTAAAATTTGGACAGATTGGCGGCATCTTCTATGATCTGTTTTGAATCAAACACATGCTAGTTTCATATCATTTTTAGTCATCTGATGTAATTTCAGAGATATTTCAAGAGAACAGTGTCCTTATATTTCAAAAAAATTATAAATTAAATGTAGTTTTAACTGAAATTTGTCTTATAAAAATACTATATTTTAAAATGAAAACTGGGTTAAGGGTTTGATATAGGGCTATAAAATGGGCTGGCTTGGCTTATTTAGGCCCGTCCGCGATGGATCGGGTCAAAATTGTTCGCATTTAAACATATTACAAATTAGTTAACCTGAATCGCCTCGCATCAACTCCATACTTAAATAGGTCGGCCCATGAAACTTTTTTTTTGAACTTGTAAACTTTGAAGTAAATTTAAATTTAATAAAATATTTTAATTTAATTATCTCAAATTAAATATTACATTACATAGACATAATATTGAATACTTTAATCTCATTTAAAGGGTTAAGAGAGAATTTAAACAAATAAATAATATAAACTTATGGAGTTTGACGAATGTGTCTATGTATGAGTTGTGCCACTGCTAGCCTGTATAGTATGTACATTTTGTACTTTGCGTGAGAAAATAGTGTTTAATTAACTTTAAAAAAGTTTAATTGATTTTTTTGTACAAACAAATTGGAACTTTAAATATATATATATATATGGGCAGCCTGAGAGCCCCGCTAGTTGGCCCGCTTAACTCGTGAGTTAAACGTGTCGATTTAAAATTACCCGTGTTTTTACGAGTTATTAATTTTAAAACTCAGCTCGCATAATTTATGCAAGTAAACAGGCTGGTCCAACAAGTTTGGCCTATTTTGACGACCTTAGTTTGATATTATAATGGGATATTTTAAGGGGTTCAAATTTGTATATTTTGGAGTGATTCTTAATAAATTAGCTTAGATCACATACACTCATCAAGAAAAGCATGCTTTGTATTATCATGGGTTCGAGTTCACAGTAAAACACTTGTGGGAAATGACAACTTTAGTATCCAAAACAAGATTAATCTTACACTTAAATGAGGCATTTGGTTCAAGGTTTAAAAAAACATTTCCAGGAATAGCATACCCAGAAATGATATTCCCAATAATGGTATTATCAAGAATGATGATTAATACGTTTGGTTAACTAAAAACTTTTTCGGGAATGACTCCAACCACCGGCGACAGTCGCCAAAGTTGCCTGCAACCATCAACCTCTAATGGCGGCAGGGGTAGCTGAATTTCAGTGACCAGGGCTGTGGCTGAAATCGTTGAATTCTAGTGACCGGTGTAGTGGCTAAAGTCGTCGGTCATTGTCAGTTGCCGCCGTCGACTTACAATGACTAGATTCCGGTGACTATCGCTGTGGTTGAAGTTGCTAGTGGCGGCGGCAAGGGTAGTCAGATTTCGGTGACTGGCGAAATAGCCAAAGTTGTCGGCCACTGTCAACTGGCGATGATGACGAGGGTGGTCGGATTCCAGTGATTAACCGCCGCGAACAATGGTTGATGGTGGTCGATGGCCGTCACCGATAATGACATGACAATTGTTGGTTAATGACATGTAGAAAGGTATATATTTTGGATATTCCACATGACGAAAATATTCTCATGCAATGAAAATGTTGCAAACTCACCTCCCCATGGGAATGAAAGTGTGAGAATGTTGGTTAAAAATCATTCTCGGATATTATTTTTGAATGAGAATATTTTTTCAAAACTTGTACCAAACATGAGAATCTAACATTCCCATGTAAAGATTCTTATGAATGAAAAAACAATTTGCGAACCAAACGCCAAAAAGAGTATGAGAATTAATGGGCAAGGCCTGAAAAAAAATGAAATAAAGGGAAGCACATGCATATTGCATATATAAAAGCACAAGTTTCTCTTTCTTCATTCAGTAAGATGTCAATTTGTATTACGAATTAGATGATCCAATTGAATTCGCGTAGAACGAGGGACAATATGTCTTTGTTTGTCACCACTCATCAGTCCCCAACAATAGCAACACGTTCCATAATTTAAATGCATCCTCTAGCTCTTGAATATTTCTACAACTACAAATTTCTGTTCACGATTTCAGTTCATCCACGTCTACTTCATCCCTCTTTTCTCTCTCTTTTTCTCCTTTTCTTTCTAGCTAATATGTACACATCTAATATATGACCCATCAACATTTTTTATATAGTTAAAAAATAAAAATAAAAGCAGCATTTATAACTTTATTATACGAGATGCGTATCTTAGAGCTAGATGCTGACAACTCGACCAAAAAAAAAATTAATAATTAAGATAAAAGTTATTATTAATTAAGAGAAAAAAAATTTCTTATCAAGTTATTGTTTTTTTAATTAAAGGATAGGAAATGAGAAAATAAAATGAGAGTAAATTTGAATCCCTTAAAACTATGATTTCAGAGGTTTATTACAAACAACAATACATGATTAATTAGCTTCATCAACTAATTTTTTTTTTGTAAGATCACAAGGTATTTATATACCTTTTTAGTATGAGACTAACACTTACTAAGACATTGACTTAGGACCCATTTGTTACAAATTAAAAAAAAAATTGCTTTCGACTTTTAGTAATTTAGAAATTATTTTTTAAGATTTTTAAGAAAAACAAAAATTATTTTATGTTTGTTTATAAAAATTATTTCTTAAATGAGAGTAGCTTCTCTCTCTTTTATCATAACAGACTTTTTTAAAAAGTTAATGAGAATAACTTTTCATTTTAACCATAAAAATAATTTTTTAAAACAAATAATTTTTTAATAAACTTAAACAAATACAATTAAAATTATTAAAAATAATTTTTTATTTAAAAAATAATATTTGAATAAAAAATATGTAACAAACGGACTCTCACCTTTAAACACAAAATACTCTTAATAAGTTTATGCACGATGTAAATTCTGATCACATATGAAGATCGATTTATCAATTGAGCTACAGTTTACGGTTAACCATTTTGAATTTAGCTCTCCACAAGTTAACGACCGAGTGATTATTTGGAGTGACTACATAATAATGGCAAATAATGAATCTGAGTGACTGTCACCTAACAGGTTGTGTTATGATGTTTACATACGTCATATGTATGCTAGAGAGAGAGAGAGAGAAGAGAAGATCAACAGTGTAGGAATGGAAGGACTTTAGTCACTGAACTGTTAACACCAACATTTATTGGAGAGCTCTGTATGAAGTATCTATATTTTAAAATATCTCTTCTACTCGTGTTCTATACGTATCTGTATTAGATATCACATTGAATACTCTTCATATATTATCTGTTAGCTTATATATAATATTTTTTATTTTTCAATTTTTATGATAATATTAGTGAAATATCATAAAAATTTAATAAATATTACTTCTTTAATAATTAATACTAAAAATATTTTTTTTTATTTTTTTATTTTTCTCTCTTAATAAAATTACTGAATTATTATTTTTTATTTATAATATATTATTATGATTTTTTTTTAATGATTTATAAAATAATATTTATAATTTTTTATATATATTATGTTATATTTTATCGTACTCGTATCTCAATTTTTTTAAAAATGGCATATTTCTTCGTCATAGCATATCGTACTTGTATCCGTGAATGATAGATTACTATTTGAGGGAAGGATTTAGGTGACGAAGTTTAATAGCAGTACGAGAACCTTTAAGTTCGCCGACAGCGAGCCCTCTTTGGGTTAAACTCACTTGCCTCGCCCTACTTTTCTCCCTCTATATCTTGGCATTCTGTTCCTTCTGTCACTGTGTGAATCTAAAATCACTTCCACAATACCTCCTTACCCGCGCTTCCTTTTTCTCTCTCCAAAAACAACTATACCATCATGGTGCAATCAAGGAAGTTCAGAGGTGTCAGGCAGCGTCATTGGGGTTCATGGGTATCCGAAATTCGCCACCCACTTCTGTAAGCTCTACCAACCCTTCCCAAATTTCTCATGTAAAACAACACGTACAATCTGGATATACTATTTACTTTGCTAACTCGTCTCTCTAATTGTATCTCTCACTCAGTCCAATTCGAACACTGCATAACATTAATATTCTCGTATTTTTCTCTCTCATCAGTTTTTCATTCTAATCATATATATTTAATTCACTGAATGAAACAGGAAGAGAAGGGTGTGGCTAGGCACATTTGAAACAGCAGAAGAAGCAGCTCGAGCTTATGATCAAGCTGCCATTTTGATGAGTGGTCGAAATGCCAAAACTAATTTCCCAATAACCCAAACACCCGAGGGTGACGCAAAGACAAACACTGAGGATAATAGCTCATCGACCCCAAAGGATCTGGAAGAAATCCTTCATGCAAAGCTCCGAAAATGTGGCAAGCTACCCTCCACTTCCGTGACCTGCTTGAGGCTTGACACAGAGAATTCTCACATTGGAGTGTGGCAAAAGCGTGCTGGGCAGCGTTCCGATTCAAACTGGGTGATGACGGTTCAGCTGGGAAAGAAGAGTGCCAATGAAGCTGAAGATAGTCCTCTACCTTCGTCTTCTGACCATCAGTCCTCAGCAGTGGCAGGGCAGGAATTGATGAGTGCTGAGATTGATGAGGAGGAGAGAATTGCCCTGCAAATGATAGAAGAACTCCTCAACAGGAACTGTCCTAGCCCTTCATTTAATAATAACATTGAAGAAGGGGACGATGGCTGCTTTTTCCTTTAAGGATCTTCCTTTATATCATCTTATTCATGTGTTAGTCTTCATCTCAAAAAGAGGTCGTGTGGGATAAAAAAACAGGATGAAGTTGTACTTGTAACCTATATATATATATATATAGGAAATTAATTTAGAAAGACTTGGGGCTTCGAAGGCAAAGAAAATAAATTAAAAAAGGCATGAATACAAATATTGTCCAAAATAATAGAAACTAGGTACTGCTTAGTTGTTCGAAGTCAGAATTTACTCGCCATATAGATGCAATTCCCTTTTTCCTTATCTTAAACCTTGTAAGTCGTTTGATAACTTTATGATGTTCAATCTTGTTTTGGTTGTTTAGGGCAGCTCCTGTACGATATTGAAGTAAGACAGCACTACCAGAAAATACGATACCAATTAAATAATAGAAATATTATGTACCAAAACTAATAATAATAATAGAAATATTCTTTTAACAATTCTATACTTTTTACTTGTGGAGACTACATTAATATTCTTTAGGGTGCGCTTAATTATTTTAACATTTTTTCTCAGATAATTTGTATGCGTACTGTAACCCCCACCCCAGCTGCGTGAAATGTCCTTGTTACGGTTTTGAAACATGCATGAAAAGCTATATGGATGTAGAAATCTCTTAATGTTCAAATATCAACAATTCAACATTGATGCTCCAACTCACACAGAAGGTCCATCTTAAAGCAGTACATATTAGTGTTGATTGGATTAAATTTTGCAAACTTGATTTTGGATGAACTTGATTTTGCAAACTTGATTTTAGTTAGAAATGAGTTTGAGTGAAGTAATTTATGTTTACAAATCTTTATCTAAAATTAATTTTGTTAAATGAATGTTGTTTGGATAATGTTGATAAAAATTACTTTTGGATGCGTAATTACCAAGGAAGATGAGTTATTTTGAGTTTGATTGTTAATAAATTGATGTTAAAAAGATTGATTATAAATAAATTGATTTGCAAAATAAATTTATTAAAAACTTAAGTTTATTTGGGGCATTGTAAAATAAAATCACTTTGAGTATAACTATAATAATATTTTTAAAAAATTATTAGGTTATATTTATTTAAATATTATTAAAATAATGATATAATATCAAATTACAATAATATTTCTGTCAAGACACACAACGGATTTTTTTTCACCGTAAAAGCAACAAAATATTGCTTTTGTCCAAACGTGGTTTGGGATAAAAATTCCGTTCATTTTCTTCCACAGGGTTTTCACCTAAACAAGATAAAATATCTTAAAAGCCTGTTTACACCTTGCAAACGGGAATTTGCACGCCCTTAGTATATTTTTCTCAGTTCCATTCCATATTATTGGAGATATAAACGATTAGTTACAAATTAGTTACATTAGTTAAGAATTTAGTTGTTCTTGTTGGTTATATAAGTCCCATTGTACTTCTTGTAATTCACATTTTCTCATTACATCAATACAATTTCTATTTTCAGTTTTTGTATTTCTCTCTTTTATGGGTTCTGTCATGTTTCCTAATATGGTATCAGAGCTTCGATGGTATCCACCTTGAAGATTCATCTTCCATTCCGCTGCATTGAGTTCCCATGGAACTCGGAAAATTTCTTTCTCCCTCTCTTTCTCGGCAATTCACAGCGTGAATCCTTTCTGTCTCTAGATTTCATTTTCTCTTTCTCTCCTTAAATCAGTTATGGATTCTACTCCATTTTTCAATTCTTTGGCATATGTAATGTGTTTTCTTGATCGAAAGCTATCAGGCCCTATTCTTCACTACATGCATGTCATTTTGCCTCTTTCAGTTACTTGTGGGAATTTGTGTGATTTTGGATTGGATTGTGGTATCGCTTATCTTCTTGTACGTGGTTTTCAACATGATGGCAGCAAATTGATAATTTGGATCTGCATACTTGCACCAATGTGGGTAGCAAGGTTTGTGAAGGATTTTTTGGTGGAGATTCTCACTGTTTTTCTCTAAAAGCAATATGATTATCCTTCTTTTTCGTTCAACTGAGCATCTGTTGATGAGTTCCTTTTTCACCGCATGAGTTCCTCTTGAACTCTAAATTTTTTGCAATTCTTCTCAAGCTCAGTGTCACGCTCGAATCCGCCGTCAATTTCTCTGATTGCGCAATCTGTCTCACAGAGTTCGCCACCAGAGACGAAATCCAAGTGCTAACTCAGTGCGGCCATGGCTTCCATGTGTGTTGCAATGACACGTGGCTCAGATCGCACTCCTCATGCCCGTCCTGCAGTCAAATTCTGGCGGATTCTAGGAAATTTTTATTGCTCGTAAATTTGGTGACTGATATTGTGGTTGCAAGATGTTTGTGTTAAGTCCCCTATGTAGACTAATTCATTTTCTTGTGGTTTGCTGGAGTATCGTTTGCTATAGCTTCAAATGGTTACCACATTCCATGGGGTATTACTAGTGGTGTCAAAATGGGCCAACCTGAATAGCCCGACAAAAAGTGTGGGCTAGGCTAAGAAGATCTCAGCCCGAACCAATTATGGTCCAGGTCGGCCCAGCCGAAAAATAGGTTGGCCCAATGCGGGCCGACCTGCTGGCCCTACTATGTGAAATGTCATTTTTTGTTATATATTTAATTTTGTTATTTTTTATTCATAACTAGCTTTATTTGAATTAAAAAAAAGAATCAAATTTAGTGAATTCATCTAAGCCTTTCTTTTTTCTCCACTTGAAATATGATGTTAACTTGTACTAGTTCCTTGAATTGATAATTTATGGTTCAAGCGATGCTTCATGAATATATCAAAATCGTTTATGTCAAAAACAATATAGTAAATCTTCACTATTTATGTTAATGACACTTAATATAATCTGTTATATTTATATCTAATTTACGTATATGATTTTTGTGGGCTTTGATTATTGTAAAAGTTTAATTTATTAATAACTTATTATTATAGATATAAAAAAAAGTAAAGAAAGACAAAAACAAAGAAAACAAATTGAGCCCACGGGCCGGCCCAGCCCAACTCGCAACCCGCATGGGCCGAGCTGGCTATTTGCTGGCCTGCACCCATTGTGGCCTGGTTTGGCCCAAAATAAGATTGACCCGATGCGGGCCGGCTCGAATTGACACCTCTAAGTATTACAAATTGATTTAATTTTTTTATTAGCCTAAATTGGTTTTATTGTAAGCTTCTGTCCTTAGTGATTAAGTCTTACTGTAAGCTTTGTCATGGATGGTTAAGTTTTGATATTCTTGCTTCTGTCTTGAGTAGTTAAGGCTCATCTTTTACCTTATACTCTTGATGGTTAAGTTTTGGTAGCTTCTACCTTATGGCGGTTAAGCCTTTGCCTTATGACTTTGATGATTTTAGCTTCTGCCTTGTATGGTGGTTAAACTTTGCTCATATCCTTCTCGGCCGATGTATTTTTGGCATTTCTCATTGTATTTCCCTTTGATTTGACAGTGATTTATCTTGCTCATCCCAAGTTAAAAGTGTTGTGAACACCTTCCAGCTTGCGAGGGGCTATTAAAGATATAAACGATTAGTTACAAATTAGTTACATTAGTTAAGAAATTAGTTGTTTTCATTGGCTATATAAGCTCCATTGTACTTTTTGTAATTCACCTTTTTTCATTACTTCAATACGATTTCTATTTCTAGTTTCTGTATTTCTCTCTTTTATGGTTCTGTCATGTTTCCTAACACGTACCTTGTAGAGTTGTTGATGCAATTCAGTGTCTTTCAATAGTTCAGTTGACTAACCAGGTATTATTGTTCATTAGTTTGGGAATACGCTTTTGCTTTAAATCATGTGGAAATCAAAATATTTACATGACCAATTAAAATAAAAGCTATAAATTTTAGCACCTAGTGTTTTCACATAAATCTAGATGTAGTTACAAAAAGTAATACAAAGTAACGCAAACTTGTAACTTTATACTAAAATTTAATAAACCTCGCATGATTCAGGACAAATGGCTAATTTATTAAATAAAGATGACTTAGAACAAATTAATATCAGAGTAACAGTACACAGTTAGAGATCTCAGAATTTTTTAACCAAAGAGCTACTGCTGGGGAGTTTAGGGTCCCCATAAATTGTTGCTGTACTTTCTCTGCTGATGGACTTTCTCCCATTTTCCGTATTTCAATTTCAAGCTTGAAAGTTTAGGCTCATCCTTTCTCAGTCTGATTTCCTATCTCATTTCTTCATTTTTGTTTCAATTTTTGTTTCATATACTCTCTGCAGGATAAAAAAGTTAGACCTCAAAAAAATGCAATTGTACATATAATTTACTAGATTTGATTAACAATGTCACAGATACAGTAACATAGTTAGGGCTGATATGCCAGTTTAAATACAAAAGTCCAATCAAAAGAAACAGTGCAGATTTGAAACATAAGAAATGATATTTGTAAATATATTTTTTTCTCATATACTTCACATATGAGATAGAGGTTAGGGGTGATAATTTGACCCCGACCTATAGGTACTTAATCATCTCCAACCCAAACCCAAAACTGCTTTGGTACAAAGCGGAGCAGGACGGGACATGTTAGAGTTTAAGGTTTACTCTTTTACCCTACTTACATTCTTATTTTTTTACAAAAAAGTATGTTTTATATTTACTATAACTTGAGATTTCTAATACAATGGATACTTTTTTTAATAATTAATATTATATAATATATTAGGTAGTATATGTGGGTAAAGTATGAGTAGGGTTCGGATCCTATTATTTCTCTGCGAATAAGATGCAAATTTTCATCTACAAAATTCGCAAAATAGCTAATAACAAGTTAAAAATTCTTTCAAAAAATACAGAACGGGTTAGAGATGGGCAAAACTTAACTCTACTGCGCCATTGTGAAGCTTAGTAAAGGTTACCCATATGTTGAAAGTAAAAGTGGGGTTAAAGATGATAACATGTCAGTAGAGCTGGGTAACGGGCCAACCTGGCCCGGCCCGTCACGGGTTTCCCTTTATGCGAGCCGGACCGGGTTGGCCCATTCTAATGACAAGTTGAAATTTTTTCAACCCAGGCCCGGCCCGCAAAGCTCGCGGATTAGCGGGCCAACCCACTAACCCGCAAACCTTTTTTTTAAATTTTTAATAATTTAAATTTGAAAAAGTGTGTATATAAATGTAATATGAGGTCATTAGTTGAGTTTTTTGAACTATTTTTTGAAGATATTTGATGTTTTTACTTAGGCATAAATATTAGATAAGTTAAACACTTATGTTGAACTACTAATTGAGAGTACTTTTGTGAAATAGAGTTATTTTGTTTGTTAAAAAAAATAGAAAAGGGTCGCAGGCCAACCCGCGGGCCAGCCCGGTCCAACCCGCAGGTTAACCAGACCAAGTCTTATCAATCAAGGATATTCGCGGGTTAGATATTAGACTGGTCCTAACCCTTTAAGAAAGCGGGTTAAACGGACCAGCCCGCGAGTCTCAACCCGTTTACCCAGCTCTACATGTGAGTGATCTTTACCTTATTATATATGAAATATGAAATATGTAATATATATATATATATATATATATCCAAGTATTATTTCTCCCGAAAGATATGGCTACTCGTAAGAACTGCTTAACAGGAACTGTCCTAGGCCTAGCCCTTCATTTAATAATATAGTAGAACGGGATGGTGGCAGCTTTATTGTTTAACGCTCTTTTCTTTATACCATGGTATTCATGTGTAGTCTTCGTCTCAAGCAGGTTGTTTGGGTGGAAAAGGACGACATTGTACTTGTAGCCTATAAAAAGTGGGTATCATATGACTTAGGTACAGTATTTTCCTGATATACATATATATATATATATGTGTGAGAGAGAAATAATATCTTTAAAAGAGTGAAATGAATAATTTTTTATTATTAGATTATGTATTTATAACAAATATTAAAATATAAAATTATGTAAATTTTTAAAATAATTATTTAATTTTTAAATAAATTTAAATTTTGATTATTTATATAATATTCAATTATTAAAATTAATTCTTCTCATTTCTCATAATAAAATAATATTATCACTTCATATATCCCATACACAAAAGAAATAAGGCATGTATACAAATATTGTCAAAGGAAATAAAAACTACACTGGTTAATTGTTTGGAGAAGAAAACTAAAATATCCTATGAACAATGATATATATTAATTCTTGCTAGATTTGATATTTATGCGTTGCTTAATTGCAACCATGTTTTTCAATAAGAAAATCTAAATTCATATTCCAATCTTTCAGAGTGTGGATGCAGGCTTTGCTTGAAAACAAAATCGAAGAAAAAGGAATAAGAAGTTATTAGAAAATTACAAAACAAACTCTTCATGAAGATATAGACAATGAAAGTTATTCATAATAAATATTTAATCGAAGTTCTTTTTTATATTTTTTTTCAAAATGTTTTCTCTCATTTAGATATAACATATAAATAAATTAGTGGACATGAACTAATTTTTTTTTTCTAAATTATAACCCAAAACATTTTATTGATGTGATATTTTTAAATATTATATGATTGTGTAATTTAAAAATATTATGAAGTTATATTTTAGTTTTATCTCCACTTTCTACTTAATACTTGAGAGAGACATTAATGCTTTAATATAGAAATACATGACGAATTGAAAGAATGTAATTTATATACATATATAGTACTACAAGTATATATTTTCGTTTTCTTCTCACTTTACTTTTGGAGAGAATAATTTTAATGTGATTAAGGAACACAATTATTGTTCTTATTCCCAAATTCTTTTATTTTAATTGTGTTCCTTAATCACATTTCCCCCAAACTCTGCTTAGCTTTCAAAACAACGAGGATAAACGCTCTCTTTTGTATATGTATAAGCTGTTGAAACCAAATTTTTTATAAAAAGGTTTAAGTACTAAATTCTTAAAAGCTGTAGCTTTCCCTGGTTAAGTTTTGAGGATAACAAAAATATTTATTTAGTTTGAACAAGTAAGTGTTTCGACAATAGTATTAACAAATCGCTACTTGTATGTGCGTCCATTCTGCTCTATGCTTAAAGATAACTCTTCGTATGGCCCAATATGCTATAACTTCGTGGGTCCAATAAATGTATTATATACTTTTACTATTGGTGCGTCCAATACTTGTATGCATATATCATACTTTTTATTAGTTCGTCTAATACGACCGTCACAAAGCTCTGACTCAACTCACTCTTTCAAAGTTCAAGCTCAAGCTCTCGCCCAAGTGAAATTTCAAAATGAAGAACTCGTTCCTCATTAAATGCTAGAAAAGAACTCGACAAATTACCACGACGTAAGAAGTCAACTAAGCCACTTTTGGCCGACATTGTCTAACAACTACAAAGATCTCGCAAATAAGAAACCGTCTGCAATCTTAGACAAATCAGGATTTTTTGTTTTATTGATTGGAAATCTCAGAGAATAAAAGTCACCGTCGTAAGAAGTTCAGACTTTTCCAAAGAGATGTATTTAATGCTACCTCGAACGGTAATAAATGTTTCCGCTGACGATCTAGCCCATGAAGTCTCGCTTCAATTTGTTCTTACTTATAAAGAGAAGAAGCAAAGACTTGAAGATTAAGAGAGATCTTTGTCGAAGCATCCTACAAAGTCTAAAAAGCTTTATTTCTTCTTGGATTTCCATATACGTGTAAAAGAAAAAGCCTTGAGATCTCGATTGTCTATTTTCATTTGTCGCTGAGTTTTTAAACTCAAGCTTTCATTTGCTTTCACTTATTCATCTTAAGCCTTGTAAGCCTCGAAGAGGTCGTGGTGTAAAAGAATACTTGTGAGATAGAACTCAAGGGGTTGAAAATACTTGTTACCCGAAGAGGTGCATAATACTTGTAATCGTGAAAAGATTAGTTGGAAAATCCTTCCGTCTGAAGGGATCGACGAACTCTTGGTTGATAACAGTGAACCAGGATAAATCTCGTGTGTAAGCTTCTCTTCTCTTCTAGTGTGCTTTATTATATTCACTAACCTCTGGGTTTACCATTGTGTTTATTAACAAAGATCTTTTTATTTGGTTTTAGAACGTGTTAACCATTTTATTAAAAGTCTTTTCGAAATCCTTAGAGTCCAATAGACTAAATGGTGTTGGTCCTAAGCTCTTTACTTGTTAAACTTTATCCTTCGCTGTGTTCTATTTTCTATTGAAAAGGAAAATCTTTTATTAATCAAAAAAGGGTTAAGAAACACAATTCAACCCCCCTTCTTGTGTTTCACTTGGTTATTTCAATTGCACGAGCTCACCTCTCGGGTCGAGCATCTAACAAAGGCAGAGGAAAGATCCAAGACACCCTTTAATGGAGAACAAAGGACAAGCTATGAATGTACCACCTCTATTCAATGGAAACGACTATGATTACCGAAGAAGAGAATGATTGCTCTTTTGATGCCCAAAATATGGACATCCTGGGACCTAGTTCAAAATGGATATCAAACACCCACCAACGCAGAAGGACAAGTGATCTCCTCGACCACAATGGACTAAGGACAACGAACCGCACATCACTTTAATTCAAAAGCCAAACATTATCTTATGTGTGCCATCACTAGATCGAGCACTATAAAGTCCATACCGTGAAACAATGCCTAAAGAGATATGGGATACTCGCCTTAGCACATGAAGGCTCATCTCAAGTCAAAGAATCAAAGATAAGCATGTCGTTCACCAAGATGAGCTCTTCAAAATGGGAGAGCATGAAAACATTGATCAAATGTTTGACGATTCCAAACAATAATCAATGGCTTGAGATCTCTCGGGAAAGTAACTATGATAATCAAGATCATATCAAAAATCCTAAGAAGTCTTTCCGCATAAATGGAGACCTAAGGTTACCGCCATACAGAAGCAAAGAATCTAGCTTCTCTTACTATGGAGGAACTCTTGGGTTCTCTTAAAGTTCATGAGCTGAACTTCAAGAAGAGGAAAGCTCAAGAAAAGGGAAATCAATTGCCCTTAAAGCTCATAAAGGCAATAAGGGCCCAAAGCACTTAAAGCCGAAAATCATCGACGAGGCCGAGTCATCCTCAAGATGATATATCTCGATAATGACGAGTTATCTTTCATCTCTAGAAAGATACAAGCAATGTGGAAAAAGAAAGGAGGTATGCGAGAAAGCACTTTGGACGAAGGTCACCAAAGGACAGAATGTAAAACAAAAAGACAAGAGTCCAATCATATGCTATGAATGCAAGAAGCCCTGACACATTAAAGCTTAATGCCCTTCACTAAACAAGGAGAAAGAGAAAAGGAGATTCTTTCCAAAGAAGAAAAGAGGATTAATGGCCACCGGGAAGATCTTGATCTTTCAACTACTCGATGAAGAAGAAGCTAAGAATAAGCAAATCTATGTCTCATGGCTAACACCTTGTCGTAAGAAGAAGAAGATGAGGTAACAAATCGTGATCTGATCTTCAAAATGCATTTGATGAGTTGTTAAATAATTCATCTATTTTAGCTGAATATAAATCCTTGAAAAGAAAGTTTTCAAAATTAACTAGAGAATATGGAAAATGTTTTCTAAAAACAAGAACTTGAAATTTTTGTGAAAAATTAAAAACTAAAATGCTCTTTAAAAACATCTTCCGAGTCCAACACTTCGATGAAGTTGATAAACTTCATAATGAGGTAAAAGAGCACCCGATGACCTCAAGAATTTGTAAAAGCACCAACAACCTAAACATTTTACTCAAATATTCCGTAGACCCTCGTGACAACTGGATTGGGATATCAAGATATCGATAAACAGCTTTTTCAAAAACTACTACTCAACCTAAATTCATTAAGAATGTTTGTAAAAAGAAAGTTTACCCTTCCTCAATAGATCTTTTTAATAAAAGGTCAAAATATTATGGATCTCCAAGAGCTAACCAAAAAGGACCCAAAAAGATATGGGTACCTAAGGATATGATAATTCCTCTTCTGGGTGTATGTGCTTAGCAACAAGAAAAAGACACTGTCATGGTACTGACAAAGCTGTTGCTCACGACATGACGGAGAAAGGTCTATGTTCCAAGACATCAAAACTAATTCAGAGGCTCCGTCACAAGCTTGAGGAAACCGTAAAGGTAAAATAGTTGAATAGGTAAGATTGGTAAGCATCCTTTTCCCCTCTATCGATAATGTTCTTCTAGTTGAAGTGATTGAAACATAATCGCTTAAAGCATTAGTCAATTATGTGATAAAGGATCTAATGTTTCATTCAATCAAGGAGAATGTATAGTTAAAAACTCGCTGATCCATACTCTTCATTGCTAAAAGGAAAACAATCTTTATAAAATTGACTTGGAAGATCTTCGCATCAAAATGTATCATGTCTAGTTTCCATAAAAGGAGAACAGTGGATATGGCACAAGAAGCTTGGTCATGCAAGTTTGAGATTAATCTCTAAACTAAATAAGCATAACCTCGTAAGAGGACTACCAAAGCTTGTGTACAAATCAGATGTTCTTTGTGAAGCTTGTCAAAAGGGGAAACAAATCAAAAATTCTTTTGAGTCCAAAAACATCGTTTCCACATCTAGACCACTAGAATTGTTACATCTTGATTTATTTGGCCCTACAAGAACTTATTCACTAAATGGAAAGAAATATGGATTGGTCATAGTAGATGACTATACTAGATGGACATGGGTTATGTTTCTAGCTCACAAGGATGAGTCTTTCAAAGTCTTTTCTATTTTCTGTAAAAGAATTCAAAATGAAAAAGGAATGTGTATCAACTCAATCCGAAGTGATCATGGAGGAGAATTTGAGAATGAGAGCTTCCAATTGTTCTGTGAAGAAAACGGTATTCATCACAACTTCTCTGCCCCAAGAACACCACAACAAAATGGTGTGGCTAGAACAATGCTCAATGACAACTCAATCTCCAAACACTGGTCAAGTCGTTAACATCGCTGCGGTTATATTCAAAATGTAATATATATTAGACCTATTTTAAACAAGACTCGTATGAATCATGTGGAAAGGACGAAACCCAACATCTCTTACTTTCATTCTTTTGGTCACAATGTTTTATTTTGAATACTAAGGATTCTTTAGGAAAGTTTGATGCTAAAGTTGACTCTCGTATTTTCCTAGGATACTGAAACATCTAAAGCATATAGAGTATATAACTCTCGCTCTCTATCTCGTTGAAGAATCGTTCATGTTAAATTCAATGACAAAAGCCCGACAATGACTTGTCGAGCTAGATGAGTCATTTGCGAGTTAAACTTAAAAGACAAAGGAGAAGGATCAAAGAACCCAAAACAAAGAAGCATTGGACGATGAAAGAAAAAGAAGAAACAATCGATGGTCAAAGAAGTCGGCATTTCAAAACTTATTATCCGTAACACCAAATCATTGGTAATCCGTATGATAAAGTACGTACAAGATCTATCTTCGCAGAATACTCAAATGTAGCCTTCATCTCTAAAATGGAACCAAGAAAAATAGAAGAAGCACTCAAGGACGAAGGATGGATCTTAGCCATGCAAGAAGAGCTAAATCAATTTAAAAGAAATGATGTTTGACGGTTCAAAAGCCTAAAACAAGTCCATCATCGGCAGACAAAATGGATATTCAAAAACAAATCGGATTTAAAATGGTAAGGTTGTGAGAAACAAAGCAAGGTTGGTAGCCCAAGGTTACTCACAACAAGAAGGTATTGATTTCACTCGAAACTTTTGCTCCGTAGCTAGACTAGAAGCCATACGCATTTTACTTTCATTTGCCGCTCATCATAGCATGACTATATCAAATGGACGTAAAAAGTGCATTTCTAAATGGTATAATCAATGAAGAAGTTTTCGTTAAAACAACCACCGGTTTCGAGGATGAAAATTTCCCGAGCATGTTTTCAAATTGAAAAAGGCCTTGTGACGGCTTTAAAACAAGCTCCTCGGGAGCCTCGGTACGAAAGGTTATGCACCTTTTAATAGAAAGCAGCTTTTCTAGAGGAAAAGTTGACACTACTTCTTTTTCGAAAAGACAAAAACTCGAAATTCATTTTAGTTCAAATTTATGTTGATGATATTATCTTTGAGCTACCGATGAATCTCTTTGCAAGGATTTTTCCAACTGATGCGTATGAATTCGGAATGAGCTTAATGGGAGAATTAAAATTTTTCAGTTTGCAAGTGAAGCAAACATTGGACTAAATCTACATTCATCGAAAATATACAAATGAACTTCCTCAAGAAATTCAAATTGAACGATTGCAAAACAATGAGCACACCAATGCATCCATCATCCACACTAAGATTGGACGATAAGGATAAAAAGGTGGACGAAAAGGTACAGAGGTATGATCGATCACTCTTATATCTCACCTGCTGGCCCGTACTTGATATAATGTTTAGTGTGTGTCTTTGTGCACGCTTCAATCCGATCCTAGAGAGTCACACTTAATTGCCGAAAAAGAATATTCAGATACTTGAAAGGAACTACTAATCTGGGGTTTGGTATTTAAGAAATCTCATGAGTACAGATTAGTTGGTTTTTGTGATGCCGACTATGCCGAGATAGAATCGAAGGAAAAGTACAAGTGGAGGATGTCACTTCATTGGAGGAAATCTAGTATCATGGTCCAAGAAGAGACAAAGCACAATTGCTCTATCAACAATTGTCGAATATATCTCGCAAGGCCCAATTGTTGCTCTCAACTACTCGATCAAACATCAATTAGAAGACTACAACATCTTTGAAAGTAAGATTCCTTTACTATGTGATAATACTGCCGCAATTAACTTATCAAAAATCCCATACTACACTCAAGGGCAAAACACATTGAAATCAAACATCACTTTATAAGAGACTATATTCGTAGAAGGTGTGTTTGATATTCAATATGTGGATACGCATCATCAATGGGCGGATATTTTCACAAAACCCCTCTCAGAGGATAGATTCACTTTATTTGAAAACATCTAAGTATGCATTTTGTAAAGAATTAATATTTCTTGCGCCCATTGAAGATCTCACATCCAAAATGCTTTGTACTTGATAAATAGTGTGGTAAATTTCTTGATAAGACATAAATCATTTGCATTTATCTTGTTTGAAACTTTTCAAATTTCCCACGCCGAGTCGGGCTTTTTGAAAGGTCACGAAGTAACTTTTATCATGACGTGATGTGCTTGCTTTTAATACACATTTATTGTGTTTGCTTTTTTTTTTTAAAAAAAATGATTCGTTTTCTCTCAAGAAACCTTTCAGTGTAAAAACCTACCTTCTTCTATAAATATTTTCCTTCTTTACAAGATCAAATTTTTACGCCTTCAAACCTTGAAAGAAAACAGTTGCAAAAAGAACCTTAGCAAATTTCTCTCTCTTTCAAATTTCCTTAACTCTAAGAAATGGCCTGAGGAAAGACCCTTGATGTTGAAAGAGCCGAGGTATCCGTTGAATACTCGTTCCAAACTTCAATTTTGAGAATGTGGAATAGATATCAAAGAATGTCTCGTCTTGCCGGTTGGGATAGTTACTTCAGAGAACCTATGGAAGTTTATCCGTAATTGGTGAAAATGTTCGAAAGACGCATCCGTGTCTACAACAGAGGTCGTGATGTGTTTTGGGAAAACCTGTGGTTTCGTGAGGTAACCATCTCCAACGCACCCAATGTTGGTTGGAAGGAGCCACCATCACTTCCGGGAAAAAGCATTTGGGGGAACCGATGGTCGTTTCTGACACCTTACTAAAGGAGTCATCCACTGGGAAGATAACTCTTTCCAAGATGAATGACAAGGCAAGAGTTTTGCATCAACTTCCTAACAAGGCAATACTCCACAAGGCAGGTCCAAAGACTCCGCCCCCAGCTACCATGCCCATCATTGTGTCATCCGATTGTCAACAAACAATCTCCTCTTCTTTGCTTTTAAGAATTTCAAGAGAAGTGTACAAGGAAAGGAAGAAGACCACCATCTCCTATGGTGTTCTCTTAACCAAGATCTTCAGAGATCAAGGTATCTTTAGTCCCCATGAGACTAAAGATGTTGAAGCTATAAGAAGAGGATCTTTGACTGATCCAAGAGCAACAAATCTTGGACGAAGCAATCTTCTAAGGATGAAACTTCAAAGCGTCCAAGATTTTCTGGACCAGTGAAAGAGCCTCTCTTATTCCTTCAAAGGCCGAGAGTCCAAAGAAGAAATCACCATCCGTCCAAGCCATTCCCAAGCGAGACTCATAATGGACGATGACTCAAGATGACCAACCTATCGCTAAAAGGATGAAGGTTGTGCGCCCATTGCGAAAGCATCCCAAAAGGAACCCTGACTTGGTTACCCATCACAAGGAAACCTCTTCCAAGCTTGCGTCCATTCCTAAGGAACCTCTACCTACCATTCCCTCTTCCTCCATTTTACCCTCTTCTCAACCAACCACAAACCTCCTTCCCAACCGCTCAAATAACTTCCTCTCCCTTAAACACTCGAACCTTTTTCTTCTCAAACTCACATCATACCTTTCCAATCTCCTTCACCTTCCCTCTCTCAAAAGACCTTTTACAACTCCTCTTACCTTAACCTTTTCTCTCGTGGGGTTTCTCCTCACATTATTCCTCTTTGGGAATCCAATGACTCTTCTCTCTCACTCACAAAGAAGACGCCCTGGTGATGGTTGCTCAACAAAGTTCACATCTTCCCTAGTGACTCTCCTTCAAACTCCGTCACCTTGGAAGAAATGGGACAGTTTGAGTCCTTATGACACCATCCTTGTCGTTGTCATTACGGGAGTCTTCTCTGAAGGATTTGAGATTTGTACCCCTTCATCGATCATCTCTTCTACAATCGCCATCAAGATTCAAATGGATCGGGTTTGTCCAAGGTTGCCAATGGTGGATTTAAATAAAAACAAAGACTTGAAAAAGTACGTAGCCAAGCCACCTTTCCCAAGCCCATCATCTTTAAGCCAAATTTTGGGAGCTTACGCCCCGATGTTGATGTTGAATTCTTGTGGGCAAGTTTCGATTAAAGGAGAAGTCGAGGAGAACGAGGCTAAGACCTTCCGGGAAAAGCACATTTGGGAGTGTGAGCAACAAGCATCTTCTTCGTGACTAAGTTATGAAGATAAGGAAGACACTATAATCGTGGCTCGGTCGAGCTTCCGTTGTTTTCGCCCTATCTATATGGTAGATGATCTTCTTGGACCGCCTCGAACTCGCCATTGCCAACAATCTTCTCTTGTCCAAGCTATGTCTCCGACCTCCGTCCGACAACATAGTGTGCCTTATCCCTGGATCAAATGTTTGGATACCGAGAACTTCTCTTCCTCGATGTTGACCTTCCTCTCGTCAAGACGGTTGAGTCTCTGCGGCAAGAAATGGATGTGACCTCTCCTCGTCTCCACCACTGAGTTAGCTATTGTGAACCACAACCTTCGCTAACATTCTCACCAAGTGCCCTTTTCGTGCCTACGTGAATAATCAAATGGACTTAATGTACAAGAGAGTTGAAGACCTCCTCAAATCTCTTTTTCAACAAGTGGGCCACCTCCTCCTCCTCCACCTTCTTCCTCTTGATTTTATTTTATTTTTTTAGCCAAATTTTTTTGGACAAAGGATGTCTTTCTTTCTTTTGTCTCGATGACAAAGGGGGAGAATAATGAGAATTTGATTTGTTACATACAAATTTATTTTAATGAAACATGATTTTTCTCTCATCCGGTTGTTTCATTATCCTTGTCTCCTGCTATTCTATTGCACTTATATAAATGCTTTAATTGAAATTGTGAATACTCTCGCTAATGCACTGTGTTGCCGTGAAGGATCTGCTCTAAATTTTTTTGCGGTGGTTTATTTCTTTTCAAAAGGAATTGTCTCTCAAGAACACTTTTCTCAAGTACTAAACTGACATACAAAGATAATATTACTTGCTCTTGAAACTTGTTTCAAAAATAAATTTCGTGTACTACGTCAAATCGACTGCCTAACGTACTTTGAGTCCATCCCTTAGAAATGTTTTTCTTAGGGGAGCAATTTTGTTTTAAAAAGAATCCTGTTCAACCAAATTAATAGTTTTTGTCATAATCAAAAAGGGGGAGATTGTTGAAACCAAATTTTTTATAAAAGGTTTAAGTACTAAATTCTTAAAAGTCGTAGCTTTCCCTCGGTTAAGTTTTGAGGATAGCAAAATATTTATTTAGTTTGAACAAGTAAGTGTTTCGACAATAGTATTAACAAATCGCTACTTGTATAAAAAGGCCCATTCTCGCTTCTATGCTTAAAGATAACTCTTCGTGCGTCCAATATGCTATAACTCTTCGTGGGTCCAATAAATGTATTATATACTTTTACTATTGGTGCGTCCAATACTGTATGCATATACTGCTACTTTTTATTAGTTCATTCAATACGACCGTCAGCCAAAGCTCGCACTCAACTCACTCTTTCAAAGTTCAAGCTCAAGCTCTCGCCCAAGTGAAATTTCAAAAATGAAGAACTGTTCCTCATTAAATGCTAGAAAAGAACTCTCGACACACCACGATGAATAAGAAGTCAACTAAGCCACTTTTGCCGACATTGTCTAACAACTACAAAGATCCGCAAACAAGAAACCGTCTGCAATCTTAGACAAATCAGATTTTGTTTTCATTGATTGGAAATCTTAGAGAATAAAAGTCACCGAAGAAGTTCAAGCACTTTTCCAAAGTAGATGTATTTAATGCTACTCTTAATCTGGTAATAAATGTTTCCGCTTGACGATCTAGCCTACGGTCTCCGCTTCAATTTGTTCTTACTTATAAAGAGAAGAAGCTAAGACTTGAAGATTAAGAGAGATCTTTGTCGAAGCATCCTACAAAGTCTAAAAAGCTTTATTTCTTCTTGGATTTCCACATACGTGTAAAAAGAAAAAGCCTCGAGATCTCGATTGTCTATTCTCATTTGTCGGAGTTTTTAAACTCAAGCTTTCATCCGCTTCACTTATTCATCTTAGGCCTTGTAAGCCTCGAAGAGGTCATGGTGTAAAAGAATACTTGTGAGATAGAACCTGAAGAGGTTGAAAATACTTGTTACCTGAAGAGGTGCATAATACTTGTAATCGTGAAAAAGATTAGTTGGAAAATCTTTCTGGTTGAAGGGACTAGACGTAGCTCTTGGTTGATAAGAGTGAACCAGGATAAATCTCGTGTGTAAGCTTCTCTTCTCTTCTAGTGTGCTTTATTATATTCACTTAACCTCTGGGGTTTACCATTGTGTTTATTAACAAAGATCTTTTTATTTGGTTTTAGAACGTGTTAACCATTTTATTAAAAGTCTTTTCAAAATCCTTAGAGTCCAATAGGACTAAGTGGTGTTGGTCCTAAGCTCTTTGCTTGTTAAACTTTATCCTTCGCTGTGTTCTATTTTCTATTGAAAAGGAAAATCTTTTATTAATCAAAAAAGGGTTAAGAAACACAATTCAACGTTCTTGTGTTTCACTTGGTTATTTCATAAGCACCCTTCCGAGTATATTAATTATGGTCCTAAAATTTGGTACCTTTCAAACGCATGTAGATTCAAACTTGCTTGTCTATATGTTATGAAGGACTTCAACTACTTTAACAAAACCAGATGACTCCTTTGCTAAAATCTATAAATTAAGCCCGCAGATATTGGAAATTATGGTTGTCACGCTGTGTTTTGGTGAGATTATTGATTTCCGCGGGACATGTGATAGATGGTAGATTCCAAGTCCTTTCCGTAGAAACTATTGATATTGCTTGAATAGTCTACCTTTGTTGAAAAGATTTTTCATCTGTTTCCTTTGCGAAAACCAAATGGATGTCACAAATCAAACACATAATATATGTAGTCTATCTATTTACTTATGCACAACGCGTCATACATATGATATAAGCACACAACTACATTACCTGCTTCTTGGAAAATAGCAGAATCCAAAAGCTTGTTAATGGCTGAGGATACCCAAAAAGAAACACCTGGAATCAATTTATCTTCAACTGATTTACATGTGTTTTCCTTTTCGTAGGGCCGTGCATCAAATGCTTCTTTTTCAAAGAGCTATGTAAGTTCATCAACTAATTAACTTCCTCGTTTAAAGACTCCTTAAACCAATAGAAAGTGGCCACATGCATAAATATGCTAACAGCTAACTCATTAATATCCTCATTTCCAAAGTCCTTAAACTTCTATACTTCCTATCCTAAGGTATTTCTCTTATTTAATTAAAATATTTAAATTCTCACATTTTAGATATTTCACTCTTTTTTTTCCTTTCCTTTTTAACCAGATTGAATGAATATTCAACAAACTTGTTGCGTCAACAATAAACTTTGTCATGATTGGCATACAATATTTGCTTTTGTTCCCAGTCAAAATGTGCATATTCGTTGAGGTTAGGAAAGAGCAAAAGTAAATATAATGATCAATTCTTTATTGGCGAAGGCTACCCAAAGAAAAACACATGGACATCAGTAACTTTCAGCGATTGTGTGTGCACAATTTATATGGTATAACATTAATCAATACTCTTCTTTTTCTTAACTAATGAGCTATTTATGTAAATGAACTAATAATCGATTCGTCTAAATGGTGTAGGTGGGAATATCAGCCTCTAAAAAACTCTCCTAGTCCTTAGTTAATTTTTTAATTTTTTTTATCGACAGAAGGCGTTCGTTTGGGGTCCAGCACTACGTCACAATTGAGAAATGAAACATACAGAAATAAAATCCTCACAAATCCCTAGCAAAAAGAGAAATAAGTGGTTGAATAATTTTAGGTGTTAGGTTGGATGTAAAGCAAGAGATGAGTCACTTATTTTTATGATCGGAATTTGCAACGGAATGGCAAAAAGTTATTAGACATTGGAATTTTCAGTAATCATTTATTGGGTAGAAAAAATGACTAAGAAAATCCTTTAAATTTTTTGAAAAGTATATTCAAAACCAAATAAGGTTAAGAGTCGATTATGCATAGAGAATAATAAAAACTTAATCCACAACATCTTAGATACATCTGTCCTAAGAAGGTTATTTATAGCTAGTTGTATAAATTTAATAACCTTAACAACATCTATTTTATCCCTTTTGTAAAAAGCAAATATTTACAAATTAGAAAATAAACAAAACTAAATTATAAAAATTTACAATTTTGGCTTGCCTTTTATGTCTACGTATCCGTTGGTGCAATTGAGGAATTCAAATGCAAGTAATTCTTTAAAAAATAATAATGAGTAATTGATTAATTTAATTTAGGAAAAAGATTTATTTAACTAATTAAAAAGAAAGTAGGTAATTTGATTTCAAAAAAAATTTGCTTTGATTTGAGAAAGTGGGTAAGTTTGTTAGCAAATTGTTAGCCAAGGGCAACCATCACACAAGAGAATTGAGTGATCACAAATTTTAAGTTAACTTTGTGCAATTGTACATTTTGATGCACCCAATCAATACATGCAGTGAAATAAATATATTTCACAACAATTCATGCTTGCATATGATTAACAATTCATATAATGCATAATATCAATCACATATAAGTCTATAGAACAATGTAAATTATAGTGTGATTAATTAGTAATTATTCAATATCATTGATACAAATATTCATGATAGCTCAAATAGAACTTGAATAATTATATAGATCAACCAAACTAGCTAGATATCAAGTTCTAGTAATCTAGAAAGAAAGATAACATGATATGCAGTAGATTAACAATTATAGTAATTATAAGAATTCAACAAATGAGTAGTCAAAAGTAAATTATATATTAAGGGATAAGAGAGTGCAAATAATATTTTACTCATTCAATCACTTCTTGTGATCTATGTTCAACCCCAAGATCATCCACTTGAGGTTTCTACTATTCTTCAAGCTTATAACTTAGGTGCTTGAGAAACCTTTACAAAATGTAGCATTCTTCACACCTTTGGAATCATCCACCCTTGTGCAAGAGCCTCTAACTCTTCAAGCTTCACAGGTGCTTCAACAACCTTTATAGGAATAGAGTACTTCTCACACCTTTGGGATCCTCCATCATTGTGTTTGAGTCTCTTTCTTTTCTTTTTAAGGGGAATCTACCCCTGAACTCTCTTGAGGGATTCTGCACCATCTTACAAGTATTTACAATTTGATAGAAGTGATAAACTCTCTCAAAGAGTAGATAATACAAATTGAAGAACTAATAGATAAAAAGATTATGACAATAAAGAGCTCAAATATGAAATTTGATGAAAATGATCAAATCCTTATAATGATATGCAAATAGGTGTTCATCAACTTGTTAATGTTTCAATCTTAGCTTTTATATATAGTTCAAGTGATAAAATGGTCGTTGGTGGTGTTTGAAATTGTTTCCTTTCGAAAAATAGCCGTTTATAGCTGTTATTTTTGTCTTTTACTCGAGAAGTATTCGAATACTTGAGCTTCATATTCGAATACATGTTGACAAGTATTCAAGTACGTACTTCAATTGCGTATTCGAGTATATATTCTTGATAAAATCTAGGTTTGCTGAAGAACAATTATTCGAATACTTAATATGCATATTCAAATACATGACCTTTGAGATTGATTCTATAAAAAGCGTATTCAAATACACAGTTGTGGTATTCGATACTTGGCCACGAGCTAGGTTCTGTAAAAGAAGGTATTTGAATACTTCATTTGGGGTATTCAAACACAACAATTCAGGATAAAAAATTTAGTTTGCAAAGGTCATAACTTATTGGTTTCTTAACAAAATTAAGCAAATGACCATGAGTTGGAAAGATCTTTGAATTTAATATCATATGAAATATGTTTCAGGTCAAAACTCAGTATTTTGAAAGTTATGAACAAAATAGGGACCAAAGGTTAGTTTTCCAGAACTTAAACCTGACTATTTTTCATAGTTTTGAAATACCACCATGACAAACTTTTTAAAGCATGTTTGTTGGGCATTTTAACAAGTGTAAAATCATTTGTTAGGAATGATAAAAATAAACTAATTTGAGCTCTCTTTATGTTAAACTTCTATCCTTACAAAGGAGAATAACCTATAAGAGAAAGTATACCTAATTGAGTCCTTAAGCTTCTTGATGCAATCCAAACTTTCGAAACTTTTAATCTTTATTTCTTCCAAATGCTTGATTCATCTCTTCATTCTCCTTCTTCTTGAGTTGAACATAAATAGGATCTTTCACTTCATTGTTTTAATGCTCACTCTTGGTATTTGGACTATCCTACAAATTATAACTTGCTTGAAAATCATAGTTAGTCGAAACCCTAAACTAATATTTCAATATGCATGATTCATAAGTGTATAACTACATATTCTTCATGCATATATGATTCTCTTATTGACACATCCAATATTAGTTAATTAAATCACTTATCAAGTACATTGGATATATTCTATAAAATACATTATTCATACTCAATACATGATTATTATACGAATAATAACAATAGTATATAACCATGCATTATCCAATATATTCATTTAGCATATGTATGTAGGATATCCGGAATCCTTTTTGTAATGTATTTGTTATCATTAAAACATAACACAATAAACAATTGGGGCAAACATATTTCCACAATCTCCTCCTTTTTTATGGTGACAAATTCCCCATGAAAAATATGTTTGATAAGATATGCAAATATATGTGCATGTAAACATATCAAACAATGATCACAAGAACATATTTTTCTTTTCTATTTTCTCTCCCCTTATTTGACATCAACAAAAAGGTTTTGGAAGGAAGTACAGTATGATAATGAATTTCCTTTCTCCCCTTAAATTAAACACACAAGATGCCAAAAGAGTAGGATCATCAAAACTTAATATTTTTCAAGTTTTCAAAAACAGAGATATGTCCCCCTATTTGACTTAGCATATGACTCATGTATGGAGACTGAAACAAGCATTGTTATCAAGATATCAAATAAGATGCATGTAATGTTTGTCACCTTATAGTACAACTACATTTAGCATGTGATAACTTCAATCCCTTAAGAGATCATGAAAAGTAAGAAATATTGCTTACCACTTGTTGAATAGGTACCACTTGATGCATGTCACAAATAAGTCATACATAGGTATGGTGTTAAAGTTTTTCAAAGTAAAGATCATATACCATGTCATATATCAAGCATTCTTCAATGCAAGATACAAAGAATAAAGGATTGAAGAATGTTTACCTTCTTTCATTGATAGGGGAAATACATGTGCGAGAAGATCCTCTTTAACAGATCAAGATGCTAGTATAATGTGTGTTTATGTCAAAAGGATGTGAGCCAAGAGATATAGATAAAGAAAGAAGATCTAGGCTCCTTCTCAAAATATGCATATCATCAAAATAATGAATATATATGCTTAAACAAGTACAACCATGCATATTACCAAGATATCAATAATAAATTATTTCAGCATAGTCATGCATATATTCATAATCAACAAAAATAAGCAAGCATGATTTGAATTCATTATTAATCAAAAGCTTAAGTAAGGGAAGTTATAATGTATTTAAAAAGTAAGTTAAGCTCCCCCTTATTGAATCAAATAAAATGTTTGCCAATACCACATAAGCACATTTAAGGTAAAGTAGAGCAAGACAATACATACTTTTCTCTATCAAGAATAAATGATTTTGACTTTTCTCCCATTTTCAAAAAAAAGTTGAGCCACTGGAATTAAGAAAACAATTGCTGATATTTGAAACTTTGAATAACCAAAATAGTTTGGTGACCAGTGCTTTTGTCTAGTCAACTACAACATTCATGTAGTTGACTACAAGAACATTTTGTTTAAAAGAAAAACTTGAAACTCATGCATTTTAAGTGTCTTGTAGTCAATTGCAAGCTTCTTATAGTCAACTACATGAGCTCTCTGATAGAATTTGAGTTTGCACATTTTACAAACTAGAAAGGCTTTTCTCTCCAATGAGTTCTTATAGTATTTTGCTTCAAATTCCCAATAATTTAATTTGCTTTGGGGTTTGTAAGATAGTTTAAAAAAGTTTCTTATGCTTATTAAAGGAAAGAGTCATAATACTCTTACATTTGGTCCTTTGCCCTAGAAAGAAAGACTTAAAGCTCCTGGATTTTATTCTTCACGAGATCCATTCTGTGTTACCATCAAAATTGTTGTATTCCATTTGTAAAAGCCCAATTTAGGAGTCTATGACTGGCCAAGATTAGGGACTAAAGTAAACTAGTATTTCATAAATTACATGTTTTAAAAATTAAAATAAATATCTTCTGTGAAATAGATCTTCAACTGAGAGCTACTCTGACATTTGACTCTGTAAATTTGAAAAAAAAAAACAAAAAAAGACCAAATTTGGAGTGAGTCATTTAGACTCAACAAGTGACCAAGCTTCCTTACAAGCTATGCTAAAATCCCCAATGATTATCCTCAAAGAATTACACAATATAATATCCATACTTTAAATCCTTTTATTGTTAAATTTAAACATACAATTCTCTATCATCTAAATTAACCTCAAATACTAAATAAAATATACTTTGTTACTACACTTTGTAAAGTTCCACCTTGGAAAAGTCTCAATACTAAAATACTAAGAGACTAAATTGTTGTGATTTATATACAATGTTGATAAAATACTTTACAAATGTGTCATGAAAACATATATGAACAATTTGTTCTAATAAAATTAGTTACTTTTGTTGGATTATTTTATTTGGACTTGGATAAATCAATGTTATTTTGCTAAAACTCAAATTAATTAGACGTCAAAATTATTAGAGTATATTGTTGTTATTGTTGTTGGCCTAATTATGTGATCACTAATGGTTATTAGGCTTGTTACTATTGAGCACTTTTTGTTATGTGAGTTAATGTGGTAGGCCTGTGTATTGGGCTTGCTATGATGGGCGAGTAGACCCATGTTTCAGTACACAGGGAGAGGCCCCTATTCCTTTTTAGGGTTGCATTGTAGTTGCCCCATTGAGACTACACACTGAAAACGGAACCCTAGGAAAAAGAGTAGTTTCTCTCCTCACACACACACCAAGAACTAACGAACAAAATTTGTTGTGTTTCTTTTGATCTGTTCACAAGAAGAGTATGGATTGTTCATCATCTTCCTATCTAGGCAATTCTTGAAACTAAATTGTTTTAGTAATCTGTGTGATCTATGTATGCTACAGAGTAGGGTTAAACAATTGAAATTATTCGTGATATGGAATTGATTGTGTTTATACATTAAATATTCATCAATTGGTATCAGAGCCTATAATTAACCTCATCTGTGGCTGTATATACTTGCTAATTACATGAGATTAGCACCTTGATACATAATGTTTAAGGTACCTAATTTAATTCATATAAAATCTCAAGTAATTAACAAAACCCATTTTTGTTTCTCCATTATTTGTGAAATAAATTTTTGGAATATGATTGAATGAAACTTGAATTACACGGTCCAACCTCTGTTTTTGGTCCAAGCAAGCTTTCTTCGTCGTTGTTAATGGAGGTTTCCCCTCCTTTAGGGTTTCGGTTTCATATTAAAATAGAGAACTAATTGACAAATTAGACATAGGGTTTTTGTAGATCTTCATTTTCTGATTTCAATGACACCAAAAGCCCTAATTTTTGTGGAGAATTGGAGGAGAATTTCGATAAAGGGCTCCTGCCCAAAAACGGGTGAAGAAACCAGGTCGTACGACCCGGATTGTAGGAAATCGGGTAGGGCATATGACAGCCCTACCCGCACGCAATCCCACGCGCATGTATGGCGCATGAAACCATGTTTTTTTGGTTTTTTTTTTTATGCTTCACTCTCCTAGAAAATAATATTGGGTATTTTTTGGATTTTTTATTTGTCATTAGATATTTATTTTAAAATTTTTCCAATTTTGTATGTATGAAAAATATAAGATACTCTCTAAATTTGCCTCTGAAATTTTTTGTGTATAATTTTGGCATTATTAGGCATACTATATTTTTCATACTCTCAGGTTTGACACTTTATGGGTACTATAAAATTTTCTGGGTATTATTGTGTAATTATAACATTGTGTAACACTTGAAAGTTATTATGTTTCGTAATTTTGTGCAAAAGTAAATCTGGGAAATTATTTTATGGTTCTACAATTGTTGTTTTGGACATTTTGTGTGATTGCAAGCTCGCCTATCGCGGGACCAATTATGACAAAATGTCGTCCTGATATTATACTATTGTTTTGCATTAGGAATTGTGTTAATAATGCACATACCCTATCGGTTTGTCTTTGTTGATATGATTCTTGGTGTTTAGTGAAATATATTAAATATTATGGCCTTAGAGTTTTCAATATCCTATTGGTATTAGCTTTAGGGACATAATCTTGATGTATATGGGAGTTTACTTATGTATTCTAATTTGGGACCCTTAGGCGGGATTATAATTGCATAAGTGCTCAATTGATTCTATTCAATTTGATATGTATATATTGATATGCGTGATGAAATATAAAATCTCCTTTTGGTATTTCCTCCTATCCAGCATTGCCTATGCAAATGAATGCCTTGACAAGGCTAAATGGAATCAATTATGAGGACTGGGTTGAGTCTTTGAAACTGTTTCTAGCCGTGTCTAATGTTGACTTGGCTCTCACTGAGGATGAGCCTGCTAAGCTCACATATGTGTCTTCTGCTGCTGATAAGTCCAAATATGAAAAATGGGCACACTCCAACAAAGTGTGTTTGATGACAATGAAGTATACCATGGACAAGATAATCAAGGATAGTATTGACAAGAGGTTGTCGAGACCCGTCAAATAAATAAAATTTACCGGTTCGCAAACTAATTTGTAGTATAGAGCATGAACCGAATCGTCTCTCAAGGATCCAAAAAGAACAAAGATTTAATCATATCAAGATAATTAAAAGGGGGTTTTGATTATTTAAATAGATAATACACTAATTGAATTAAAGAAAACTAATTAACAAATTAACCAATCCAAGGAAATTTACCGATCTTGAGTTTAATCCATCATTAATCACAAGGAATTCACTTAATTGCTAATCATGTTCTTGGCCTTAGATCATATCAAGACGCCTCAACATGATCCAAGAATCCTTTACTAGATAAGCATCTAGGATTTAATTAACCAAGGTTAGATAAAGTAAGCACCATCCAAACATAGATTAACTTAAGATCCAGAATTTAACCAAGCTAAACAATCCATCAAAAAGCTTTAATAAATTGTTTATTCTATATGATCCTCTTTGAATACATGATAATAAAGCTATTACCTCATCAACATCTAAATCAAATTAAGCAACTCAATCTAGATAAAAATCAAAAGAGGAAGAAGAGAAACTTGAATAACAATTAAGCAATATGAACAAGCGAAACAAGATCACCAAATTAAACATCAAGATGGCTAATCCCTTGGATTGATTATGAGAGCCTAGCCTTCCATGAATGGGAAGGAAGAACTCAGAAATAAAATAACAAAAACGAAATTGTAAAGAGAATGGAGAAGAAGAGAAAGAAAACTCTCACAAATACTCAAACTTTCTTCAAACTTACTTAAAAATTGAATGGCTCTATTTATACTAATCCTAGAAGCCAATTTGTACATGTACATAATCTGAATACAAGCTATAAAAATATGGAAATTGTCAAATATGGAAGTTTGATGCATGGTTGGTGGGTTGGTGCATGGTAGGTGGGTTGGTGTATGGTTGGTGGCTTTTAGTTAACAACTCTTATCCGACTTCTAGCTTCATTTTCATCACCTAGACGGTGTATTTTGGCTTGGAAGTCTTCATGAAAGTTGTAGCCAGTTGCCTCTTTGAAATTTTACAATTGGAATCATGCCATTTGGACGTTTAGAACTCCAGATATGCCAAAAACACTAAACCTACCTCATGTTAGGTTGGTAGAACGTGTTTCCAAATTCAAACCAACTTGTAGCTTTATTATCATGCCTAAAACGACATCTATTGACTAAATGGTCTTCAGTGAAGTTGGAGATATGGGTCTTATATTTCCAATGGCCAAGTTTCAGCCCAAGAGGAGGCCTATAACTCACTATGTAGTCCAATATGTGCACACTGCCCAAATTTTCATGACAGCAAACCCACTCTGCATTGCAGGGATATTTTGGACCCTTAGAAGTCTGATTCAGCTCTTGAGTTCTTCATGAAACTTGTAGAGCATTGTCTTAGCTTTCCAAAGACACTAAGATCACCTCAAATGGATCACCGAGTCCCAAGTTATGACCTAGCCAAGGAAGAAAGGTTAAAATGCATCAAAATCCGAAAATTATTCAATATTTGCATTAAAGCTCAATGAAACCCAACAACATTAAACTCATCTAAAATACTAATATTGGGCACAATAAACATCTAATAAAACCTAATACAAAGCTAACATAAGTGTCTCAAATTGATTGATCAAGTATCCGTGACATTGAAAATGCAAAGGAATTTCTCAAGGTTGTTGGTGAGAAGTTCAAGAAGTTTGATAAGGCTGAGAAGGCTCATTACCTTTCCCTATTGGGAAAAACTAAGTATAATGGAGTGGGGGGTGTCCGTGAACATGTTATGAAGCTTGTGAACTGGTACAATAAGCTAAAGTCCATGAAGGTGGAGTTGGGAGAGAGCTTTATGATATGACAGGTGTTTGAGTCTCTTCCTTCTCAGTTTGATGTACTAAGAACCTCCTATAATGCCCAGCAAAATGAATGAAGTGTTGATGAGCTAATTTTCATCCTCACTCAGGAAGAGGAGATAATGAAGAAAGGCAAGTCTCACAGTGTACAATTCGTCTCTCACAAGGGTAAAGACAAGAAGAAGTTCTATAAGAATAAAGGAAAAAAGTTTCAGTTTAAAAAGCAGGGAAATGGCAATTCTGGGTAACACTCTGGTCAACAATCTAGGCAACACTCTGAGGAGAATTTTGGTAAGCCCAAATTTCAGTTCAATGAAAAGTGTAAGTTCTGTGACATGATTAGGCACAAGCAAGCGGATTGTTGGAAGTTTAAGAACTGACATGAGAATAAGAAAGGTAACCCCCTGACTCTAGTGTGTTTTGAATCAAACCTTGTTCATGTTCCTTCCCATATATGGTGGTTAGATACTTGTGCTACTATTCATGTTACAAACTATTTGCAGGAATTCAGAAGCAGGAGGAGGCCAAATGAAGGGGAGTTAATGATCACTGTTGGGAATGGAGCTAATGTGAAAGTGGAGCACATAGGAGTTGTTTCCTTAGAGTTGTCTACTAGACATGTTTTAACTTTGAAAGACATTGTTTTTGTACCTTCAATAAGAATGAATTTTGTCACGACCCAAACCAAGGGGCCCTGACCGGCGCATAGGAAGGATTAACCAACCAGCAAGCCTACAGACCACTGATCAAAATAAGACAACATGCTAACTCTACTGAAAAATTCAGCAGAGTAACCTCTAAAAGTTAGACATCTCAACTTAATAATTCACAACCTGTTCTATTACTAGCATAACTATACACAATTCCAATAACTATATATCATAAGACCAGACAAAATACAGTAGAAGCTAGATCCTGCCTGTGGATAATGGAGCATATCTAAAATAATTACATATCCAAAATGTAAAAGAAAACCAAGGACATGAATAAAACAGACATGCCCACACGAACAAAGTGTTGGGCTCACCAAAACGACCAACTTCTAGCTATTGGAAGAACCCGGACCTGGTTCAGTATTTGTATCTAAAAAGCATAAAATAAAGGAGTGAGTCATAAGACCCAGTGAGAGATAACATACTCTATATTGAAATTACTTCTACATATCGAAACATATGCATTACTTCAAATAATCATAACAAAAACTAAAAAGTAGGTAAGTCATGAAATACCAAATCCAATATATCAATTATCAAATATCGTATGGGAGGTTCCTAATCCAGAATTAAACAGAAGTCTCACCGACGAACACATAGTTCGAAGGTTCGACAAATGCCCACCAACAGGGCACAGGGGTCAAATCCACCTGTCAAGTCAAACAGATCCGATCGTGGGGCCAACACGTCAGGCTAGCAACACCCCTGCTAGCTGAGGTTCGGACCAAGGTGCACCAAGGCTAACGTCTACTGCCGTTAGCTACAGTATTCTATCAAAGTTTCCTCCCAACAAAACATAGTTGTATAAATCTAAACATACATATAGTCATAATCCAAAACAATTTATCAAAACACATAGATAGATATTCAAAAATCAGGAGAAATGATAAGCATTTATATCAAACATCTATCACTTTGGCTATCAATATGTCAAATGCCAAATGAAAGGTTTTCCAAGTGCTTGTCCCAAGCTTTCTTATAGTTAACAACAAAGAAAAGTAAATGATTTAGTAAAACCTTTCAACAAAGAACTTTAATAAAAATGATATATGATCAATCAATTTGAGACACTTATGTTAGCTTTGTATTAGGCATTATTAGATGTTTATTGTGCCCAATATTAGTACTTTAGATGAGTTTAATGTTGTTGGGCTTCATTGGGCTTTAATGCAAATATTGAATAATTTTCGGATTTTGATGCATTTTGACCTTTCTTCCTTTGTTAGGTCATAACTTGGGACTCGGTGATCCAATTGAGGTGATCTTGGTGTCTTTGGAAAGCTAAGACAATGCTCTACAAGTTTCATGAAGAACTCAAGAGCTGGATCGGAATGCTAAGGGTCCAAAATATCCCTGCAATGCAGAGTAGGTTTGCTGTCACGGAACCATCTGGGCAGTATGCACATATTGGACTATATAGTGGGTTATAGGCCTCCTCTTGGGCTGAAACTTGGTCACTTGAAAGATAAGACCCATATCTCCAACTTCAATGAAGACCATTTTGTCAATAGATGTCGTTTTAGGCATGCTTCAGAAGCTACAAGTTGGTCTGAATTTGGAAACACGTTCTTCCAACCTAACTTGAGGTAGGTGAAGTGTTTTTGGCATTTCTGGAGTTCTAAAAGTCCAAATGACATGATTCAAATTGGAGATTTTCAAGGAGACAACTGGCTACAACTTTGATGAAGACATCCAAGCCAAAATGCACCGTCTAGGTGATGAATTTGAAGCCAGAAGTCGGATAAGAGTTGTTGACTAAAAGCCACCAACCATACACCAACCCACCTACCATGCACCAACCCACCAACCATGCATCAAGCTTCCATTTTTGACAAATTTCAGATTCTTATAGCTTGTATTCAGATTATGTACATGTACAAATTGGCTTCTAGGATTAGTATAAATAGAGCCAATCTCTTTGTATTTTGAAAGAATTCAATTTAGAAGTAAGTTTCAAGAAAGTTTAAGTATTTGTGAGAGTTTTCTTTCTCTTCTTCTCCATTCTCTTTGCAATTTCGTTTTTGTTCTTTAAATTCTGAATTCTTCCTTCCCATCCATGGAAGGCTAGGCTCTCATAATCAATCCAAGGGATTAGCCATCTTGATGTTTAATTTGGAGATCTTGTTTTACTTGTTCATATTGCTTAATTGTTATTCAAGTTTCTCTTCTTCCTCTTTTAATTTTGATCTAGATTGAATTGCTTAATTTGATTTGGATGTTTATGTGATAATAGCTTTATTATCATGTATTCAAGAGGATCACATAGAATAAACACTTTATTAAAGCTTTTTGATGGATTGTTTAGCTTGGTTAAATTCTTGATCTTAAGTTAATCTATGTTTGGATGGTGCTTACTTTATCTAACCTTGGTTAATTAAATCCTAGATGCTTATCTAGTAGAGGATTCTTCGATTATGTTGAGGCTTCTTGATGTGATCTAAGGCCAAGAACATGGTTAGCGATTAAGTGAATTCCTTGTGATCAATGATGGATTAAACTTAAGATCGGTAAATTTCCTTGGATTGGTTGTTTCTTTAGATTTGTTTTCAACTTTAAGTCTTGTTCTTTTATCAATATTGTTAATCAACAACAAAACCCCCATTTTAATTATCTTGATCTGATTAAATATTTGTTCTTTTTTGGATCCTTGAGAGACGATTCGGTTCATGCTCTATACTACAAATTAGTTAGCGAACCGGTAATTTTTATTTATTTGACGGGGTCTCGACAACCTCTTTGTCAATATACAAAAACATGTTATAGATTATGTCATCACTCACTCAAAAGACGAAACTTCCCGAGTCCAAAAGCTAGGTTGTCACAGACCAAAAGGACGCTCCTCAAATGAATCTAGGATCACAACAACATAACCAAGACAACAATGAACTCATTATACAGCTAGAGATACCATAGATCTCCAAAATCCCCAAATCAAGCCCTAGGTTGAACATAACCCCACAAACCTTAATTCCTATATCAAAAGTTGCATCAAACTATAAATAGAGAAAGATATGAACCTTAGGATTACCTTTAGAAGTCAAGAAGATGAAGAATGGGTAAGATGGGTTTCTCACCCAACCAGCAAATTTCCCTCTTTTAGAAACCCCCAAGACAATCACCAAGTAGAAATAAGAAGAAAATCTCACTAGAGGCTCTCAATACTCAAAGATGAAGCAAGAAAATATATGGGTTTCAGTGAGGAAGAAGAAAAGGACGAGAGGGGAGAGCATAAAATGATATGAAATCTCGTGGAATTCGTATTTTAAATGATCTGTCTGTCTTGCACGGCCGTGCAACCTTGCACACCCTGGCCGTGCAAGAGACTGGTTAGCAGAAAGAAAAAAAAGAAGGAAATAAGTACGAAAGCAGTATGTTGCACGGCCGGCTTGTGCCACCTTGCACGGCCGTGCAAGACCTCCTGAAACCTTAAGTTACTGCAGTGAGTTGCACGACCTTCTTGTGCATCCTTGCACAGCCATGCAAGACCTCCTGAAAATCATACAACAGCTTATTTACATTTCTTCTTTTTAAGTTAATGGGGACATAAACTTTAAAACATAAATGTAAATAAGAAAATACCCCCTATTTGGATTAAACAAAAATATTAAAAAATTAATATCCTTAAGAATAAAAAGTCAAAACTTGAGGTTTAGTTCAAATTTCTAAAATTCGGTACCTTTTAAAATTTCCCATTTCAAAATGACTGAGTTAAATGTTTCTAAAAATTCATGAAAAATCATTTTGTAACTCTTTGACATCCAAAGATCCATTACCGCCAATTTTGACTTCAAGAAAATACCTATTTACTATAGCTCTCCATATAGGTACCACTTTCCAGACTTAGAAAAATTTCAAGACCCATACTAACAGGTAGTCATCTAATATGCCAGAAAAGGGTTCAAATGACACTTATAGGACATTTTTAACTTATAGAGCTTATGGATGACATAAAATGACTCACAAGGTAATCCTAAACGTTTATGGTCACACACAAAAGACTATAAGAAGACTGGGGTATTACAAATTTGATTTCTGTTTTTGTTTTGGATGGTTGTGGCTACTCTTTTCACTTCATTAATAAAAGAGTTTCTTTGTCCTATGATTCTGTTGTTGTTGGTTCTGGAAATTTGTGTGATGGTTTATATTTGTTGGATACTAGTTCTTTTCCTATTGACCAACAACATTCAGTAGTCAACATTGTTGTTGGAAAGAAGCGTGATAGAGTTGTGACAAGAGGTTGTTGAGACCCGTCAAATAAATAAAATTACCGGTTCACAAAATAATTTGTAGTATTGAGCATGAACCGAATCGTCTCTCAAGGATCCAAAAAAAACAAAGATTTAATCAGATCAAGATAATTAAAAAGGGGGTTTTGATGATTTGAAAAGATAATATACCAGTTGAATTAAAGAAATGCAATTAACAAATTAAAAGAAACAACCAATCCAAGGAAATTTACCGATCTTGAGTTTAACTCATCTTTGATCACAATGAATTCACTTAATTGCTAACCGTGTTCTTGGCCTTAGATCACATCAAGATGCCACAACATGATCCAAGAATCCTCTACTAGATAAGCATCTAGGATTTAATTAACCAAGGTTAGATAAAGTAAGCACCATCCAAACATAGATTAACTTAAGATCAAGAATTTAACCAAGCTAAACAATCCATCAAAAAGCTTTAATAAATTGTTTATTCTATGTGATCCTCTTGGATACATGATAATAAAGCTATTATCACATAAACATCCAAATCAAATTAAGCAATTCAATCTAGATCAAAATTAAAAGAGGAAGAAGAGAAACTTGAATAACAATTAAGCAATATGAACAAGTAAAACAAGATCTCCAAATTAAACATCAAGATGGCTAATCCCTTGGATTGATTATGAGAGCCTAGCCTTCCATGGATAGGAAGGAAGAACTCAGAAATAAAAGAACAAAAATGAAATTCTAAAAAGAATGGAGAAGAAGAGATAGAAAACTCTCACAAATACTCAAACTTTCTTCAAACTTACTTCAAATTGAATCCTCCTAATACAAAGAGATTGGCTCTATTTATACTAATCCTAGAAGCCAATTTGTACATATACATAATCTGAATACAAGCTATAAAAATATGAAAATTGTCAAATATGGAAGCTTGATGCATGGTTGGTGGGTTGGTGCATGGTAGGTGGGTTGGTGTATGGTTGGTGGGTTTTAGTCAGCAACTCTTATCCGACTTCTGGCTTGATTTTCATTATCTAGACGATGCATTTTGGATTGGAGGTCTTCATGAAAGTTGTATCCAGTTGTCTCCTTGAAAATTTTCAATTTGAATTATGCCATTTGGACGTTTAGAACTCCAGATATGCCAAAAACACTGAACCTACCTCATGTTAGGTTGGTAGAACGTGTTTCCAAATTCAAACCAACTTGTAGCTTCATTATCATGCCTAAAATGACATCTATTGAATAAATGGTCTTCAGTGAAGTTGGAGATATGAGTCTTATCTTTCCAATGGCCAAGTTTCAGCCCAAGAGGAGGCCTATAACTCACTATGTAGTCCAATATGTGCACACTGCCCAGATTTTCGTGACAGCAAACCCACTCTGCATTGCAGGGATATTTTGGACCCTTAGAAGTCCGATCCAGCTCTTGAGTTCTTCATGAAACTTGTAGAATATTGTCTTAGCTTTCCAAAGACACCAAGATCTCTACAAATGGATCACCGAGTCCCAAGTTATGGCCTAACCAAGGAAGAAAGGTCAAAATGCATCAAAATCCGAAAATTATTCAATATTTGCATTAAAGCCCAATGAAGCCCAACAACATTAAACTCATCTAAAATACTAATATTGGGCACAATAAACATCTAATAAAGCCTAATACAAAGCTAACATAAGTGTCTCAAATTGATTGATCAAGTTGCTGAAAACTCTTCCATGTTGTGGCACAAACGACTGGGGCACATTTCCAGGGAGAGAATGGAGAGAGTGATTAGAGAGAATATTCTGCATATTCTTGATTTTTCAGATTTTGATACTTATGTTGATTGTGTAAAAGAGAAACTCACAGCTGGGACTATAAAGAGTAGGGTTGCCAGAAATGAAGAAGTTATGCAATTGATTCACACAGATATATGTGGACCTATTACTCCAACTGCTATAGGTGGTTTTAGATATTTCATTACCTTTATTGATGATTTCTCTAGGCATGGTTGGATTAACTCGCTTCGTGAGAAGTCTGAATCTTTAGATTCCTTTAAGGCGTTCAAGGCTGCTGTTGAATTGAAACTTGACAAGAGGATTAAATGTGTTAGATCTGACAGGGGTGGTGAGTACTATGGCAAGTATGATGAAATTGGTAGAAATCTTGGACCTTTTGCTAGGTTCTTACAGGATAGTGTATAGAGGCACAATATACTATGCCTGGCACTCCTCAACAAAATGGGGTTGCTGAAAGGCGAAACCGCACCCTTATGGACATGGTGAGATGTATGCTCAACCATTCAACCCTTCCAGAGTTCTTATGGGGCGATGCTTTAAAAACAGCTACATACATTTTGAACTATGTTCTTAGCAAATCTGTTCCCAAGACTCCTTTTGAGCTGATGTCAAGTAGAAAACCCAGTTTGAAGCATTTTCGTGTTTGGGGTTGTAAAGCAGAAGTGAGAGCTTATAATCCACAGCTGAAGAAACTTGATCCCAAAACCAATAATGGTTTCTTCATTGGGCATTGCACTGGTTTCAGGGGATCCAGGTTCTATTGTCCTTCACATACCACTAGAGTCATTAAATCTGATCGAGCTGTTTATTTTGAGAATGAAATGGAGCATGGTGGGAGTCTGAAGCCTCGCATTGTTGATTTCAGAGATGAGAGTGTTGTTGTTCCTACACCCATTGTTCCCCTTTCAGAGGTAGAGACGCCAGTGGTGACCCATAATGACATTGTTGATCTAATCAATGATGTTGATATTCCTTAGCAACAGGTTCATATTGATGAACAAAACCAAGCTATAGACTTGGCTCCTCCCAGAAAATCAGAGAGGCTTCTCAAGCCTACTGAACCCACTAAATTTAAAGATTACTTTGTTTACTTGCAGGAGCATGAATTTAATTCAAGTGGGGACTCTGATCCTATTAATTTTCAAGAGGCTATTTCTGGTTCTCATGGTTCACAATGGTTGATAGCCATGGAGGATAAACTGGCTTCTATGAAGAGGAATAATGTTTGGGAGTTGGTGGAGTTACCTGTTGCAGGTAAGACTGTTGGGTGTAAATGGGTCTTTAAGACTAAGAGAGATGCCAGAGGTGAAATAGAAAGATATAAGGCCAGACTTGTTGCTAAAGGCTACAACCAGAGAGAAGGCATTGATTTTAAAGAGACTTTTTTCCCGGTCTCCACTAAAGATTCCTTTCGAGTTGTGATGGCTTTGGTGGCTCATTTTGATTTAGAGCTACATCAGATGGATGTTAAAACTGCCTTCCTCAATGGTGACTTGTATGAAGATGTGTACATGGATCAACCCGATGGTTTCAAGGAAGAAGGCAAAGAGCATCTTGTATGTAAGTTGAAGAGATCCATTTATGCATTAAAACAGGCCTCTAGGCAATGGTATCTGAAGTTTGATGAGGTTATCTGCTCTCTTGTCTTGTATGTTGATGATATTCTCTTGGCAAGTAATGATTTGAATTTTCTCTTTGAGACTAAGCAGTTGTTGACTGCCCATTTTGATATGAAAGATCTTGGTGATGCTTCCTTTGTTTTGGGCATTGAGATTCTTCGTGACAGATCTCATGGGGTTCTTGGCTTATCTTAGAAAAGCTACATTGAAAGAGTTTTGAGCATGTTCAACATGAAATATTGTAATCCTTGTGCTGCACCCATTCAAAAGGGTGAGAAACTCTCTAATACCCAGTGTCCTCAGAATGATAAAGAAAGAAGAGAAATGGAGAAGGTCCCACATGCTTCTGCTATTGGTAGTCTTATGTATGCTTAGGTTTGTACACGTCTTGATATAGCTTTTGTTATTAGTGTACTTGGGAGATACTTGAGTAAACCAGGTGTGGGCCATTGGTAAGCTGCTAAACGAGTCATGAGGTATCTGCAGGGTACTAAAGACTACTTACTCACCTTTAAAAGGTCTGATAACCTTGAGGTGATAGGCTACTTAGACTTTGATTATGGTGGTTGCCCTGATGATCATAACTCCACATCAGGATATGTCTTTATGTTGGCAGGAGGAGCTATTTCTTAGAAAAGTGTCAAACAGACACTTACAGCCACTTCAACTATGGAAGCAGAGTATGTGGCTTTTTTTATATTTGTTTTTCAGTCACCTAATTTAATGGTAATTTTAGGCCGCCACTGAAAGAAAAGCAAATATAAAAAAATGTTTTTATATGAAAATTTATAAGTATTAATAGTAATTTTCCAAAAAAATGTTATTTTATAAAGATGAATGGGTATACCATGAAATTAAATTTTTTCCAATTTGAAAAAAATGATATTAAAATATTTGCTTGATCTAGTTCATGAAGTTTGATTAAAAAAATCATTTAAAAATATTAAAATAAATAAAATGGGTTGCCTATTTATATTCTTCTAAAATTTAGAATAATTAGTATTACTATTAGTAATAAAAATGTAGATAATTTTTTTTTATTTATAATTTGTTTCAAATGTTTTTAAGAATATAAAAATAAATTTTTTATCCCTCAACTTTATTTTAAGTTTCATTTTCGTCCCTCTATTATATTGTGTTTCAATTTCATCCTAATTTTTTTTCAAAACTACTAAATCTGTCTTACTCACTAACTTTAAAAAGAAATCCTATTTGACAAAAATACATTGCCAATTATGCACTTATAGCTATGTAAGCTGTCATGTCAGCAAATACTGTTAGCATTTCTAACGGTGTTAGTGTTGAGGATGAATTTGGTGGGTTATAAAAAGATTTAGGACGAAAATGAAACAAAATATAGTTATAGGACGAAAATGAAACATGATGTAAACTTAAGGGATGAAAAGTATAGTTTTGCCATAAATTTTTTATCCCTCAACTTTATTTTAGGTTTTATTTTCATCCCACAATTATATTGTATTTCAATTTCATCCTAAATCTTTTTCAAAACTACCAAATTTGTCCTAATCACTAACTCCTAAAAAAAACCCTACTTTGTGAGGATACATTGCCAATTATGCACTTATAGCAATGTAAGCTATCATGTCAGCAAATACCGTTAGCATTTCTAACGGTGTTAGTGTTGAGGATGAAGTTGGTGGGTTATAGAAAGGTTTATGACGAAAATAAAACAAAATATAGTTATAAGACGAAAATGAAACCTGGTGTAAACTTAAGGGATGAAAAGTATAGTTTTGCCAAAAAAAAATTTATATGTTTACGTTAAAAATCCTGTAACAGTGGAGATGTTAAAACCCCTACTGATCCCCGACTAAATTCATCCCTACATACCTAGCAAGTTATCTTAGGTAAAAGGCAATTTATATGCGTTGAGGACCTTATGATAACCAAATAAATGAAGCTTATGTGTGAATTAAATCCCAATAATTTCAAAGCTTATAGTGTTATCGCGCGTACGACATCGACCTAAAGTAAAGACAAGTACTGCTACTATGTTGTAATTTAAAGGCTTAATTAATTACTTAAATTATTGTCATGTGCGTGATAGAGCAACCAAAGAGAAAAAGATGGCAATTATACTAGCTAGCCCAGAGTTTTAGCTCATCTACTTGGACTCTTTGTCTTTTATAGAGTTAATAATTGTCAATAAATATTTCATCAATAAAAGTTTCTTCTCTCTACCAACTCTTCATTAAAGTTGTTTGGTTGTGTTAATTAATCTCGACAACATGGATACTGGATCTTGGAAGTAAGTTAGAGGCCATATTTCTTCCAGTTCATCGTTTACTTGTCAAAAGAGAAATTTTAAATATGAAAACGATATAAAATGACATTCTGATTCAAATGCTTGAAAATTTGGGAAAACGTCATGTAGAAATAGTTGACGAATTTTGACTGCCTAGTGCCCAGGAGACTAGCTAGGAGTACCAATTGGTTAACAATATTCCTTTATGTGAAGATAAGAAAAAAATGTCATGAATATCTTTCCATCTAACTTTGACTTTTAACAAATTAATTAAATGAAAACTTGTTTGTGTCATGTTTTTTTGTCAATCCATAATTTCTTTGAAATAATAGAAAAACTCATTTAATAGGGATATAATCTATAGTTTAATTATCTTGCGTATATAAAAATGATAATTATAGGTCATTTAAGTTTAGTTCAAATGCTCAAATAAATACAAATTTAATTGTTGATATAAAAATTACAATTATAATAAATAACAAAGTACATGGTTTTTTTTTTTAATTAATGCTTGGGTTTTAAATCACACCAATAATTTCTGGCAAGGTAACAAACAAGGGCCACAACCAAAGAGGGGCATATCTACGTACCCAAGTGGCACATTTACCTCGTGCCTAAAGTTTTGGCATAATTTAATTTCTATTGATGAAAAATAAATTAAATATATAACAATGTAATAAATTATGTTTCATGTAAAAAATAAAAATAACGTTGAACAGTTAGCTGATTAATTAATGAGCATAAACCATAAATCGGATGTCAGCCATCAATCATGCATGCCATGTGTAAGTAAGATTAATAATAGTTATATACGTTTATTATATTTATATAATTTAACATATTTATAAATATTTAAATAATATTTATAAATATTTAAATAATATTTATATTATTTTTAAAATTTTTAATTTATATACATATCTTTACAAAGTATATAAAATTATCCTTATCAGTCAAGTAATTATGTGAAGACTGCAACCAATAATCACTGTTTGCCAACTTATTAATAGATACGGATCTTCAGCGAATCATGTTGGATTATTTAATTCTATGTAAATTAGCATAGTCACATATTTACTAAAAGATTCAGATTAATTGAATGTCATATTTGTGGATCATATTTTAATTAAATCTATTTGTGATTACTTTTGTTATTGGGCTTTTATAAGCACTTAAACCTATTGCGGACTATTGTGATGGACCGTGTGTATGAACTTACTATGATGAGTAGGTTAATCCATCTCTTTATAACACTTGGAGAGGCCCATATTCCTAACCACCATGTTGCGTAGTTGCCCACTGAGATTACACGCAGAAAAACATCGTGGAATAGGAATAATTTATCTCCTCACTCATATACAAAGAACTAATAAGATGATTATGGTTTTTCTTCTAACTGTCTGTGATTTGATCTCAGGATGACTATGAACTCATCATCATCTTCTTATCTAGGTAATTTAGCATATTTGTGGATTTGGATTAATTGAATGTCATATTTGTGGATCATATTTTAGTTAAATCCATTTGTGATTACTTTTGTTATTGGGCTTTTATAAGCACTTAAACCTATTGTGGACTATTGTGATGGACCGTGTGTATGAACTTACTATGATGAGTAGGTTAACCCATCTCTTTATAACACTTGGAGAGGCCCATATTCCTAACCACCATGTTGTGTAGTTGCCCACTGAGATTACACGCAGAAAAACATCGTGGAATAGGAATAATTTCTCTCCTCACTCATATACAAAGAACTAATAAGATGATTATGATTTTTCTTCCAATTGTCTGTGATTTGATCTCAGGATGACTATGAACTCATCATCATCTTCTTATCTAGTTAATCTTAAATTATAATCTTTAAATTGATATAATTTATGCATGTCATGATTTAGGCTTAAACGATTTGAGAATTTTCTCTTCTAATTTGATATCAGATTATACTCAAAATATTTAACAATTGGTATCAGAGCTAGGTTTAACCTTGATTATGGCTGTATAAATTCGTGCACATCTGTACATGCTTGTTGGTATATTGAAGTTAAAATTACTTGAGGATTTAGTGAGTAATTTCGTTCCTTTTGTGAAATCTACATAGAACCCTAATTTTAATTTATGTTTTATTTGTGATTGATCAATCCCTTCTTGAAAATCATGTACGTGATATGTTATTTTATACAAGATTGCTCTACTAATTGCGCCTCCCAGTGCCTAACTTTTCCTTGTTCATTTAAAAAAAAATCGTGTATGTGCCTTCTTACCTGATATTGGTCTATTGGACGCATCATGGACATTGAATAATGGTGAAGGTCAGTTGGCTGATAATACCTCTTATTCTTTCTTTGTTATTATGTTCATGTCAGTAGATACATTCCAATTAGCAATTTGCCAAAGTTCAAGTCTCCAGTATCGAGCACATAAGACATTTCATCGTCATGTGTTTTGTTTGAAAATAAAGTTAAATTCTATAATTTATTGCTGATGATGATTATACAATTTTCGTAAAAAAATTTTGAGTTATCATAATTTTTTTAATATATTGAAGAGTGTGTAATTATAAACTATTAATGTCTTATTTGATGCCAAAACAAATTTTGGTTGAATTATGCTCATTTGTTGTGGAAGTTATTTATATAATTTGGGCACACTAAAGAGTGGCTATTTTGACAATTCATACTATTGGTTTTATTGTTGATTTATTTCCAAGTCAATTTTCAGTTGTTAAATTTATCAAATTTTGTAGAGAATTATGAAGTTGTATGTTTGTCAAATTTAATATAAAAAATGTGTGGGTTTTAGCAACAATCTTATAACTTTTGATTATATTTTCTAATGGATTCTTGAGAGGTTATAAGCACAATATTTTCTATTGTGATATTTCTAGGCAGAGTTCTTCCATATCATTTCTTTTGTGGTAATCTACTTGCCGATAACTATATTTTGGAGAATTTTGGGATTTTTTTCCCAACCCATATATATATATATATATATATTCAAACTTGAAATTGTAAAAATAATACTATAATTTAAGAATTTGGAGTTGAAATTTTTGTGTATAGTTCTCACATAATTTGAGACTATTACATATTGTGTACTCTCCTTGGTAGTACAAGATAGCTGTTTAATTATTATTATTATTGTGCTTTATAATACTAATTAAGTAAATATGTGAGAATTATAATTAAATGTTATTTTATAAATATTTTACCATTCTGGAGAATTTTCTTGAGTGATAAAGGGTATTATATATTATATTCTCTTGACAAATATATTATTTTGATGTCAAGATAAATTTTATTAATTATGCCCACTATTGTTATTGTATACAAATTTTGTGACAATCTATTTAAATATTGGCAATCTTAAAACATTATTGTTATATCTTGTCAAGATTTATTGATAGGTTATAAAATTAATATTTTGTATTACGCTATTGCAAATTTAAGTATATTTTGATTTGCCTATTACATGTCACTTGATTACATTATGAAATTATTACTCAATATTTTTGGTTATTGGGAAAATTGTAAAGCAATAGCATATCTAATTAAGTAATTCTTGTGTGTATGCTTTTATATGTTGTACAATTATAAATTAGAGATCCTTTTATGTAAATTTTGTTACAAATTATGCTCTAATATTTGTTTTATGAGCCATATATTTGAGGAGCTATAATGAGCTATTTTAGTGACTTTTCTTTAAACTATTTTGTTTCTTTGACTTTGCATACAAGGGTGAGCGCTATACTTAAAATTAGTAATCAAACATTTCTAGTTATAAGGTTGTTTCATAATTGCATAATCGAATAATGTTATTAACTAGTTGTTGACATCGTCATGCCTATTTTGAAATATGCAATTATATGTGAGAGTGTGATAATTATCTAAAATGACATGGCATGTAAACTTATAAACTCTATAAGCAGTTTTGTTGTTATTATAGTAATTTCTTGTAATTATCATCTCCCGTATCATTAGAGTCAATTGTAATGAGTTAATTGAGTTTATTATATTTTATGTACTCTCATATGTCACTCAGTTTTACCTGAATTTTGAGAGTCACTATTTTTATATTTGAAACTATTTTGTACATTTTGTATAGTTGTGCGCCTATTGTGGAACCAATTATGACAAAATGTTATTTTGGTAATGATGTGATTGCATTTGCATTGGGGATTATGTTAATAATGAACTTACCCTATCAGTTTGTCTTTGTTAATATGATTTCTAATGACTTGTTAAATGCATTAAATGTTATGTCATTAAAGTTTTCAATATCTTTCGGTATTACCTTTAGAGACATAATATTTTAATGTTGTGGAAGTTGTTTATGCATTGTAATTCGGAATCCTTAGGTAGAATTATAATCACATAAGAGCTTCATTATAATTGTGTGTTCAATTCTTTTATGATACATGTATGAAATATTACTCATTGTCAAGTATTTTGGTTGGATAGTTAAATTCATTTACGCACATTTATAAGTGACAATGTTGTGTAATTGAATGTATGAATCATCTTGTGAATCTTGACAAATAAGATAATTGAGCATTCTATAATAATCCAAAATTATTTTGTCAAACATGTTTTTGAAAAGTTATGTGGTTGTCTATCGCAAAGCTAATCAAGATAAGTCATAATGTTAGAAATTTATTTTCTTAGTTTAATTAGAATGAATTGCAAATATAGTTTGGGTTATTTAAATAGTTGATATACCCTATCGGTGTGACATTATTTGACATAATAATTGTGTGATGGAAAAAATATTTTGAATACTTAAGAAAGTTTGAACTTACTATTTGTGTCTATTTTTTTTGTATTTATTAATTCAATTATTTTTCTCTATCAAGTGGGAGAGAGTTGTATATTGTACATCGGGACCCTTAGGCGGGATTGCAAGATACAATAGCTCTAGTTCAATTAATTGCCTAGTTAATTGAGCATGATAAAACTAATGCTTATATAAGCATGCTACAATTTTTGGATATGATTTTTCTCTTCCTTCTGTGTTTGTCATTGATTTATTGTTGGTACCTATAATGAGGATATAGTTAAGTCTCTTAAAGTATATTGTAATATAGTGAACTCCCTATACCTATAGTTGTCGTATATTGTTGGTGATTGATCAATCAATTGAGACACTTATGTTAGCTTTGTATTAGGCTTTATTAGATATTTATTGTTCCCAATATTAGTATTTTAGATGAGTTTAATGTTGTTGAGCTTCATTGGGATTTAATGCAAATTGTGAATAATTTTTTGGATTTTGATGCATTTTGACCTTTCTTCCTTGGTTAGGCCATAACTTGGGACTCAGTGATCCATTTGAGGTGTTCTTGGTATCTTTGGAAAGCTAAGACAATGCTCTATAAGTTTCATGAAGAACTCAAGAGCTGGATCGGACTTCTAAGGGTCCAAAATATCCTTGCAATGCAGAGTGAGTTTGCTATCACGGAAATCTGGGCAGTATGCACATCTTGGACTACATAGTGAGCTATAGGCCTCCTCTTGGGCTGAAACTTGGCCATTGGAAAGATAAGACCCATATGTCCAACTTCACTGAAGACCATTTAGTCAATAGATGTCGTTTTAGGCATGATTATGAAGCTACAAGTTGGTTTGAATTTGGAAACACGTTCTGCTAACCTAACTTGAAGTAGGTGCAGTGTTTTTGGCATATCTGGAGTTCTAAAAGTCAAAATGGCATGATTCCAATTGCAAAATTTCAAGGAGACAACTGGCTACAACTTTCATGAGACCTCCAAGCCAAAATGCACCGTCTAGGTCATGAAAATCAAGCCAGAAGTTTGATAAGATTTGCTGACTAAAAGCCACCAACCTTATACCAACCCACCTACCATGCACCAACCCACCAACCATGCATCAAGCTTCCATATTTGACAATTTTCATGTTTTTATAGCTTGTATTCAGATTATGTACATGTATAAATTGGTTTCTAGGATTAGTATAAATAGAGTCAATCTCTTCGTATTAGAATAATTCAATTTTAAGTAAGTTTTAAAAAAGTTTGAGTATTTGTGAGAGTTTTCTTTCTCTTCTTCTCCATTCTCTTTACAATTTTGTTTTTGTTCTTTTATTTATGAGTTCTTCCTTTCCATCCATGGAAGGCTAGGCTCTCATAATCAATCCAAGGAATTAGCCATCTTGATGTTTAATTTGGAGATCTTGTTTCGCTTGTTCATATTGCTTAATTGTTATTCAAGTTTCTCTTCTTCCTCTTTTGATTTTTATCTAGATTAAATTGCTTAATTTGATTTAGATGTTGGTGTGATAATAGCTTTATTATCATGTATTCAAAGAGGACCACAAAGACTAAACAATATATCAAAGTTTTTTGTGATGGATTGTTTAGCTTGGTTAAATCCCCGATCTTAAGTTAATCTATGTTTGGATGGTGCTTACTTTATCTAACCTTGGTTAATTAAATCCTAGATGCTTATCTAGTAGAGGATTCTTGGATCATGTTTAGGCGTCTTGATGTGATCTAAGGCCAAGAACATGGTTAGCAATTAAGTGAATTCCTTGTGATCAATGATGAATTAAACTCAAGATCGGTAAATTTCCTTGGATTGGTTGCTTCTTTATATTTGTTTACAATTTTAAGTCACATACTTTTATCAATCTTGTTAATCAACAACAAAACCCCCCATTTTAATTATCTTGATATGATTGAATCTTTGTTTTTATTGGATCCTTAAGAGACGATTCGGTTCATTCTCCATACTACAAATTAGCTTGTGAATCGGTAATTTTTATTATTTGACGGGTCTCGACAACCTCTTGTCAGTGATAAACCTTAATCTTTCATAAGGCAACATGTTGAAGACTTGTTAGCCTAATAAGGTTTTGAAAAGAATAATTTCTCTGACTTTCTAATGTCTTAAATTGTGTTGTTATCAATGTGTAAAATCACCTCTTGAACCTATTTTGTAATGGGTATTTTGTAACAATTTTGGGATAAACAGATAAGTTTTGTATATTATCTATATGTACTTGGTGTTAACACCTCATTTTAACCTGGTCATGTTAGAAAATTTCAACAAAATTCAAAAAAATAATAAATAAAGAAAATTAAAAAAATATTATTAGTTAAAAAATTTAAATTAAATAAAGAAAATCAAAAAATTATTAATTAAACAAAGAAAATGAATTAAAAAGGAGGAAAACCCAATTTAGTACAAGCCCAAATTTTCTCATATCCAATCCAATCTTCCCAATGAGCCACCAAACCCACATCCAAACATCAAGCCCACCAAATTTAGCCTAATCCCCACTTGGCCTGGTCCATAACCTATTTCCTATTGGCCCAAAACCCATTTCCACAACCTGACTCACCTTTTTACCAAGCCCGACACCCCTGCACCCACTGTACGGTCACCCTCTAGTTTTGCCGCCTCTCACTTCTTTTTCCGTTTTTTCATGGTACGTTGGTAGCGGAGCAGGGAAACATTTTTCTTTCTCAGTAGCGACTTCCCAAAAGTTTTAGGGGGAAGAAATACTTTGCCAGCTACATCTTTGGTGTTGGCAGGGATAAAAGGGAAGAGGCAAGAGACAAAAATGGGGGAAATTCAAATTGGAAAAAAGGAGAAAGAGCTCAGCGGAGAGAGGGCCAAAGGACTGGTATGCGAAGAAGAAAGCTTGGAGTTGAGGTAGGTTTCTCAAACCTCTCTCTATGTCTTTTTTTTCTTTCTTGTGTAATGCCTGGGTAGCTTAGGTCTCTTCTTGTATCTTCCTCTTGCTACTTGGGTCTTGTTTCTTTTCATTTTGTCCTTATAACCTCCATTTTGCAAGAAGACCAGCCCAACAACCACCGTCCAACCATCCAAAACAGAACCCAACATCCTCCCTCCATTTCCCTCACCCAATCAAAACCAACGAGCCCAACCTCAACCAACCATTACGCCAAACTGATCCGAGCAGACCCAACCTTAGCCATAACCCCATCAATACACTACACTGACCCAAGATCCCTAAACATTTAGCTCCACAGCTCTCCTAACTGATCACAACTTTTTCCCTTGAAAAGCCAACCTACCGAGCTTTCCAAGTCGAGCTACCCTTAACCGATCTAACCTTAAACACTTTTCCTCGTCCACTATCCGACCAAGCAGAGCCACCTTAGTCCAATCCGAGCTCCTTAAGCACTTTTTCCCCATCATCCAATCGAACTACCCAACCTTGTCCATCCTTACTAATTAAGCCGCTCAATGCTTTCCCGATCTGAACTCAATATCCATTTTCACCACAATTACTGATCGAACATGATCGATCAGAACACCCCCTAGCCCCTCAGCTCACCAAACCTAGTCGATCGCCTTGACAGTTTCCGCATCAACTCAACCGAGCCGAGCTACCATTAACTGATCCCACACTTAAACACTTTGCCTCCATCACTTACCTAGCTGAGCAAGCCTTTAACCGAACTGACCCCTAAACACTTTGCCTCCATCACGAAACCGAGCCGAGGTATCTCTAATCTACCTGACCCAAAATTTTTCCCCCTATCACTATACCGAGCTGATATACCTCTGGCTGATCAAAACATCCCATTCCCTTGATCACCCAAATCTACCGAGCTTTCCCTCACTGAACACCACCTCACCCTTCACCGATCGATTCCGTTCAATGGCTACTTTTGCATCATCACCAACTTACTGATTGGTTCCCAGCCAATCAGATAACATTTCCCTTGATTTCCATCAACCAAACCGATCAGTCACGTACCCGACACGATCCCATCCTATGGCTTTGCCTTTTTCAGATTGGCTTTTGACTAATCTGGTCTCCACTGAGTACCTCTTCTCCATTTTTCGATCAGTTGGCTAACCAACCAGATCGAGTTTTCCTATTGCAATTTTAGTGATCTGGTTGGATCCTCCTTAAGGCGCTCGACCTATTGACTGACCAATCAGTCTCGTCCCCTTTTGGCTGTTTGTGTTTTATTGTGCATTCTAACATGTTTATTCTTGATTTGGGTGATTGTCAATTGATTATTACTTCCCTTTATGTCATAAACAATGAGTTATAAAGTAAATGGTCCAATGCCACAATGTTCGTGTATAACTGTCTTCAGGGAACAAGTATCCACTAGAAAATATCTCCTTGGGATGGATTAGTGGGCTTAGTACCACCTTTCATTTCATTTAGGTCACGTTAATAAAAGTTGTTCTAAATAAGTGGTCCACTGCTGCAAGTCGCGTAGGTTGTCTTCAGGGGTCAAGTACCCACTAGACATTTTCTTGGCATGGATCAGTGAGTCTAGTACCACATTCCATCCTATTTAGGACGCGTTAGTGAATCCCTTTTTAAATCAAATCAATTCATCATCTTTTAATCGAATAACAACTTTCTTTTAATCAATTAATTTAAAGCAATATTTTTTTTAATTGAAATCAATCAACTCACAGTCATTTTCTAGAAAGAACTACGTGGCTTTGAATTCTCATTATACCAGGGGATACGTAGGAGCGCAAGTCAAGCCAAACTGTAAATTTTCACAATTTAGTTCCACTATTATTTGTGAATAATTGCTTGCACTTGTTTAATTTATCTACTTGCTGAAAGGGGTAAAATAGATATAATTTAAGTTATAAAGTTTGCACAATTAGCTTAAGGTAACCGTCTAAGGACGGATGTATCATGGGTGTTGTAGGATTAAGATCCTGCCATTCCCTGTACATAATCAACTCACAAACCTTGCCTGGTTTCGTAGACCTTTCTTTTTGTTTTTATTTAAAATACATTTTTAAAGGGTTTTGCAGTTATTTTTCCTACCCAATAAACGATTTGTAGCAATTCCATTTGTATTTTCAACTATTTTTCTCTTGCCATTACTATTATTTTGTTAATGCTTAAGCATTGTAATAGTTAGTACTTTGTGGTAGTAAATTTAACTTAACGTTACTTCTCATTGGCTTTCTATTTGTAAGGAATGATTAAGAATCAATTATGCTTTTGTATTATTCTAATGTCATAATCCTTAAAACAAATAATCCAATTTGGTTTTGCAATATCATATGATAAAATCCTGGGTTCAAAGTTGCTTTTCCAAGGTTTCTTAAATGTTATGATGAATGTGGTTTGTTATATAAATGATTTGGTAGATCTCTTTTATGTGTATTTATTATGAGCCCAAATCATCATATAAATCACTTCAATTAATAAAGATTCCTTTTGTTAATAGTGCACAATTTGAGATCAATAATATTTGAATTGAACATATTGTACCTATGATATTATTATTCAACAATTTCTTTATTTCAAAATAAGGTAAAAGTTTATATACTTACATTTTGTATGGGTTGAATATGTGAAATTGCCTATGGTTAATTAACTTGGATTGAGCATTCTTTACACTTCATAAGCAGAAGGTGATTTTGTAATTGTTACTCTTTTTTTGGAGTAATTGGTATAAATATGTGAAGTTTGTTGAAATGTTTATTTTGGTGAAGCTTATTAAATGTTTGAGGCCTAAGATTAAAGGTAAATAAATACTTAAATGCATGCTAAAAAGCTTGTATATGGCATGATTCATGCACTTAGGCATTGTAATTTGATATTAATTAATGTATTGGTTTCTTTGTATTGTTTATAAATGCATGTTGCATTAGGTAAGTGGAAGCAAGCCTTGTTGTTAATGTGTTTTATGCTAATTGTTTACCAATGACTAGTGTTGCTATTTTTGTTCTATGTGAGACAAGATCTTATATTCAATTGCTTCTATTTCGTGAAAGATCTTGGTAATGCCTATTTTGTATTTAAGGCATACAAATATTTGAGATTTTATTGTAATGATAGATTGTCTCATAAAACACACATATTTTGAAATTTTGGAACGTGTTAAATTTATGGTCTTACTGCTCATTAATGTGAAATCATTTTTTTTTGTTAGGGGTTAGAGATTTTGTGATTTGTATGTCCTCAATAGAGATTTAGAATAGGTTTCATGTGCTTCCGCTATTGGTAACCTAGTTGTATGCTCAAGTGTGTATTGTTTGTTTATTGCCTATGTTATAACACTCGAGTGATCCTGAGTGAGCTGTTGTAAATTTGTAAGTAATCCAATACTACATATAATGTATTATAGTTTTGTTATCTCACTTACAAGTGATCAAATCACTTTAAGTGAATTTTGGTATAGGTTACCCATTTGAGAAAATCCTTCCAATGATTTGTATTTGCGATGACAAAGAGGAGTTGACTTGTTGTAAAGTGTCAAGTGGACACTTGTAATTTCCTCAATGGTGTAGACAGAGTATATGGTTGGTAATGAAGCCAATTTTGTGGGACTCTGTGGTTGTTCAATTGTCTTTTTTTTTGTTAAGCTTCATATTGTTTTTGATTTACGACCACATTTTGATGACTCTGCAATAATGTATTTATTTCTGTTTTGTTCTTGTGTTGTTGGAGAGAAATATTGTAAGATTTAGACTTAATTTGAATAATTTTATCACAGAGTTAAGTTTTATCCCACTAATAAATATTTTACCATTAGAGTATTTTGAAACTTATGTGACTCTAATGAGGTTGGTTATGTTTTGATATGTTAGATTAGTGGAAGTGTGCGCAATTGTTATTATGCTATCTCAGGACTTATTGAAGCTTTTGTTGCCATATGTTGTAACTGTGCACACTTTAGAATATGACTTATTGTTTGAGACATTTAGGACCCAGTCTCACTTTATAGTGCTGAGATAATTTCGTTGAATCTTAGTAAGCATCTGGGGCTGATGCGAGGGTCACTTTGTTGGAAATTTCACAAGATCACACTTTTGACATGCATTTTGATTTGCTTTCCCTTTGACTCACATGCCACATTATGTTAGGTTACTGGGATTTGAGTATCTTACATGTATGATATCAATACTCTTACGAGTATGATTTTCTGCATTATTAAGGTGCTTTTAATCTCATTTTGGACCAATGCTTGAGAGTGCTTGCTCATAATCAACATTCTTTATGGTCACATTAATATGAGATATTGTTTATTTTAAAATGTTTGTTTATGTTGTCCAAGTGGGAGATTGTTGGATTATTTAATCCTATGTGGACTAGCATAGTCACATATTTGCTAAAAGACTCGGATTAATTGAATGTTATATTTGTGGAGCATATTTTAGTTATGTCCATTTGTGATGACTTTTGTTATTGGGCTTTTATAATCACTTAAACCTATTGTGGACTATTGTGGTGAGTTGTGTGTATAGGCTTACTATGATGGGTAAGTTAGCCCATCTCTTTATAACACTTGGAGAGGGCCCTATTCCTAACCACCATGTTATGTAGTTGCCCCATTAAGATTACACGCAGAAAAATATCGTGGGATAGGAATAGTTTCTCTCCTCACCCACACATAAAGAACTAACAAGATGATTATGGTTTTTCTTCTAATTGTCTGTGATATGATCTTAGGATAACTATGAGCTTATCGTCAGCTTCTTATCCAGATAATCCTAAAGTCTAATATCTAAATTGATATAATTTATGTATGCCATGATTTAGGGTTAAACAATTTGATAATTTTCTCTTCTAATTTGAGATCAGATTATACTCAAAATATTTAACAAATCATACTTCAAAAGTAAATCTTTGAGATGGAAGAGTTAAAGGCCTTATAAATCCAATATAAGAATTTTATATTTCTAATGTATGACTCAAGTTTCATACCTTATAATTGAATTATAACATTTCATCATGCTTTGCAACCTCAATGCCCACGTAAATTGGTTGTGCATACTAGCTCGACGAAGCCGTTGATAATTAATAAAAAAAAATACTCTCTCTTCTTTATATGTCAATTCTTCTAAATTTAATTTGTTTCTACAACACATTACATAAAAAAATAGAGTATTGTAAGGCCACTTAAAATATTAAACAACAAAGTTATAAAAATATTTTGGTATAAATTGTTATAAATGTTTTAAAAGTATGTAACTTGATTTAACAATTATTTGCAAATACAAATGGATGAATATTACATGCTTTCTTTCATGCCTATAAATATGTGTATTTTTGTGTGAGAAATGCATCAGCAAGCATAGGCGAAAGTGTGTGTTATGTGTTACAAACATGTATACGAATATAATATGTGTAGTGAGTTATTTGTTTCCATTTTGTGCATTAAAGTTGGCTAAATCCTTGAGTTTGGTTCTAGGATTCTTAGGTTTTAGCTTTGTTTTTTGTTTAGTCTTCCTTGTGTTTCTTATTTTGATTTTAGTTGGTTTTGTTAGGATTTTGTGATAGATCCTAGCTATTTTACACTAATATTTCATATCTTTATTTTGTAATTGATTGGATATTCTTATCCTAATTTACTTAAATTTATTATTTATTATAGGAAAATAGGATACTTAGTCAAAGATTATTCGGGAAAACTTTTGTTATTAAACCAATTTTGGTAAATAAGTCATAACATTTGCTATAGTAGTCAAAATGACCTAATTTCTGTGGTTAAGAAAACTAAGAGATTTACAAATCTTTTGTTGAATAATTTTCCTAGTTTAGTCATCTTCAATTAGGAAAATCTATAACACAATTGTGGAAATTCAAGGTGGTGCTCTAGTGCGACTAGTTGAGTCAAATTAGGATTCTATCCACTGATAAATAGGTCTCTTGGGAATAAATTAAAGAACTTTTTGCCCAAGGAAAAGAGGTTATTGTGAAGGAAGAGAAGCCTCCAAGCATTCAAGAAGCCAATAGGATTGATTGGCAGGTTTCCCTACTTTTGACACGCCCAAGCAACAGTTCAAATTGGATCATCCGATCCATTCCCAACCCCCTGCCTTGGATGCAGAATTTTCTTATCACGGGAATGCAGTAAATTGGCTTTAATTTCATTTTGACTGAGGTAGCTGCTCATTTAGTTCAATCACAAAATTAGCATAATTAAAACCATCTAATTCTATACCATCCAATATATCAAAGGGTCACAGAAAAGCGATTTTTTTTCTCTATTTTCACTAACCAATGCCAAACTTAGAACATTGTTATCCAAACTGATCTCCCTTCCGAACATATAAGTTTTAATTTGAAAAGCAGCAACATAACATTCAGCATTTGCAGAACACAATCTGATCAGATTGGGATATACATGATCATTCAGTGTCACCAATGATTCCCAACCAGTATTGGTAAGCATCTCAAGGTAAGAACATAGAGAGGCATTACATGAGGAACCAAGAAAAAGAGCTGGGATTTTGTGTGCAACCAACGATAGGATTACGTGCTCAAATTAATAGGAAGCAAGGTGGACATCCCTTTTCTGGTGAGGAATGAAGCAACCCGTAAGAGAAATTTGGGTATTTGTTGAAAATTAAGATCAGAAGAAAAGAAGGGTTCGTAAACCAAAAATGGGTAAAAAAAAAAAGAGTGGACTTGTTTATGGTGAGGAAGTCACTAGATGAAGAGAGAAATTTCACTTAAAGGAGAGAGAAGTTGGTTGCACCACTAATGTTGTTAAAACCGGATTAAACAGTAAATTAATAAGACTTTTAGTTCAGGCTTAATAGTTTAAATCGACTAGTCAAACCGAATGAAGTCATAAGAATAATACTCATATAACAATGTAAAATATATGAAAACATTTATGATTTAAAAAATGATAATGGTCGGTCAGTTCAATTAGATTTTGTTTGGTTTTAACCGGTTTAAAGTGGTTTAACCATGAATTCAGTTATAAAACTGAACCATAATTATCTAAGTGTCTAGTTCACAGTTTAACCAATCAAACCGTCTGATCCAGTCCAGTGCTGACAATATTTGGCTGGACAGTTGTGAGATTTTGATTCCAAAAAATAATTTTCAAAATAGGAACTAAAACAGCACCCAATTTACCCAAAAGAAACATGTTCAATAGCCCAAATAAAATTAGTTTCATACTTAAAAAGTGTGAGAATACTCAAAATAATAATAATAATAATAATAATAATAATAATAATAATAATAATAAGTACACTCAATCTAGAAAAGTGTTAACATGAAGAGGATGCACCAGTGCCGGCTCACATACTTAACAAATTATCAAAAAGGAGGGCACGCAAAACTGAGTCAATAAATAGTTGCACAAATATATCATAAATGATATTTAAAACATGTAAATTATCATTTTATGCTTAACATATATGTTATATGCATCAAACAAAATTAATTTAGTATGAAATTCATATTTACAAACAAATAAATATCCAACAAATTTTCATAGGATTTAATTTAATAATCCAATATAGCCTTCAAAGTGAAAGTATCCAACAATATAATAATGTTTAATAGACAATAATTGTAAGTCACTGATTACAGAAACTACTCACATCTTTGGTTCACCCCCCCCCCCTCTTTAATTATGTCTCTTCAATAAATAAAAAAATAACTAAAGAAAAAATATCAACTAAAAGAACATTTATTGTCAATATATCCTTTACTTAATTGTCAATTTTTTATTGGAGCAATAGAAGATTTGAAACCTTAGGTAAAATATTTAACAAAATTAAATAAAGTAGTGTTTAGCAAAATTGATTTCATTTAATTAGAAAATAATAAAGCCATATCATAACAAATATCTAAAAGATTCAACACTTTTAATGATGTGATAAGTATAAAAATGTTTTACATTGACAATAAATCAAAACTTAATCTCAGTTTAAAACAATTTAAATTTAAACTTTTGCACTGCTATTATTTAAAAAAAAAAAGCATGATAATACCCTCTACCTAACTAAATATAAAACTTATCCATAGAATATTATCCAAAGTTAAAAATATTATAGATAAATTAGGGTGAATAATTCACTTTTCAAACATTTATATCAAGGATTTAATTTCAATGCATTGTCAGTGTAAAGTTTTTTTACACTCTCATCCAATCATGTGCTGACACATTATTAAAAGAGTTAGACTTTTTAGGTGGTTGTTGTGATAGTCAAACTCTTTTAATGATTTGGTAACACATGATTGGATGACAATGTAAAAAAACTTTACACTAACAGTGGATCAAAATTAAACTCTTATATAAATACTTACGGTAACTATGAATATATGAAATATAGTTGAGCATTTCTTGTATCTTGCTGTTCCAAGTGGAGCTATCCATGGCAAAAGGCCCAAGCCTTTATATTATACCAAAAGGGCGTAGTCGTAAGTAGGCCAACCTTGGGACCAAATCCGATCAAGCCTTTAATGTAAAAGGATGAGAAGTGATAGTTTGCTTTATATGCCAAATAAGGATTAGCTCAATTGATAGAATTTAATTTTTTATAAATTTGTTAAGCTCAACAAAGAAAAATCTACGTAGATTGATCAAGAAAGAGAATTGTTGGGTGAAGCTCACAAACTTCTTATCACAATAATAAATAATAAAAAAATTGGTCTTCGATAAATATCTTTCCTTGTATTTACACATATATAAGTGTATGCAAAAGGAATAGAGTGAACTTAAAATGTCCAAAAGAAATTATTAATTAAAAATTAATAATTACCATTAGAAGCCTATCTAAAAATCCCAACCAAAAAATATTGAGATATAATGAAGCAAAATGTCTACTACAATTACAAAAAAAAAAAAATTACTCTTTCACTAGGAAAAACCTCTTAATAATAAGAGAAATAATTAAAGTAATTAATAAAATTAAAAGAAATTTTTTTACTAAAATGAAAGCTTTAGTGGATTTTATAGAACAAGACAATCATTTGTTCCTCACAGATACAAATTTTATTAATGTTCCTTCTTACAGAGAAATTTTATCAATTTCGTCCCACAAATTTGAAAATTTCAACAATTTAGGGTGTAAATACCCATTTCAATTTATAAGGTACAAACAACCTTTTAATATTTTTTTTATCATATTTGGGAGAAATCTTAGTTGAAAAAATGAACGGGATTTTCATCCCAAATACGGTTTAAGTAGAATCAATATTTTGTTGCTTTTACAGTGAAAAAAACTCGTTTGAATGTGTATTGATAGAAATACCCTTGTAATTTCATATTATATCACTATTTTAATAATATTTAAATAAATATAAGTTAATAATTTTTAAAAATATTATTATAGTTATACTCAAAGTGATTTTATTTTACAATACTCCAAATAAAATTAACTTTTAAAAGAATTTCTTTTGCCATCAATTTATTTATAATCAATCTTTTTAACATTAATTTATTAACAATCTAATTCAAAATAACTTATACTTTTTTTGGTAATTACACATTTAAAAGTAATTTTTAATAACATTATCCAAGTAATATTCATGTAACAAAATTAATTTCAGATAAAAGTTTCTAAACATAAATTATTTCACTCAAACTTATTTTTGATAAAAATCAAGTTTGTAAAATTAAGTTCACTCAAAATTAAGTTTATAAAATTTAATCCACCTACACATTTAGTCTCTTATCTTATGGAAACGCAGACCATTTATAACATCGTTTCTTTACAAATCCTAATAAAACAAGATTCAATAAACTTGGTCACATCAACATAAGCTTGGAGAGGGAATTTCAAATTTAAGAGAATAATTTAATAAAATTTATGTGTGAGGGACGAAATTGATGAAGATTATGTATAACAAAGTAAACACTTATTTTTATTTTCTAAAAATATATTTGACTTCAGTTTAATCTTTTAATAATTAGTGACATCAAAATGGTCATTTAATATTAATTTTTGACATTAAATTAATTATTTAATATATATTTTATATTAAATTAGTCTTTAAATGACATAAATTGGTCATCTAAAATAACTAATATGATGTCAACAATTATTAAAGGATTATACTGATGTCACTTGTATTTTTGGAGGACTAAAACAAGTGTTTACTCTAAATAATATAATCTATATTATTCATATATAATAATATAAATTATTAACACAATTTTTTTTTAGGTGAATACAACAAATTTACCTTAAAATTTATGTAACAATCTAATTAAATTTTTATGTCATGTTTCGATCAAAACCCACCAAACATGTCCCCTTCTTGTCCTTTAATTTGGGTTCTATTGTTGCATAGCAGTCAAAACATGTGTTTGGATAAATATTTTAAAAAGTACTTCTAAAATATAACATTTTTTTGCAAAATATTTATAAAAATAACTATCAAAATAGTTATATTTGGATATAATTATCAAAATAACTTTTTTAACTTAAAAAGTATTTTTATGCTATTTGAATGTTAAAATATAAATTTTTTTTATGTTTTGGATAAAAAGAAATATTTTACATTTGAAAAACTAAAATTAATTAATAATTATTATATATTTCATATTTCTTTATTCAAAACAAGGTAATTAATAATACTGTTTAATAAAAAAATATCATATATATAAATATTGATCATTAATAAAAAAAATTTCATATAATTTTTTATTTTATTAATATATATATAATATTATATTATTTTTAAATTAAGGGATATAATTTTCTTTTTTTAACTTTTAACCTAATACAAAATTAAAACATAGAAATTAAAATTTTGTTTTCTTCACCTAGGTTTAAATTATTAACTTTTGATATTACATGTCAACAAAAATAATATATAATTGACTCATTTATACTTTATGACATTTGTTTCTTTCCAATCTAATAAAAAATGGCGGAAGACAAAATAGCCAAGAATGAGAACGTTGATTATTATCAAATAATATTGATAATATTATTAATGGTAAAAGTATCTTAAAAATAATAAAATCAAATATTGTAAAGTACGAGAACATTGTTAGCAACAAATTGTCTCAAATATTAATGTCAAAAGTATCTTAAAAATATGTAAATGAAGTTAAATTAAAAAAAAAATCTAACAACACATTTGTCTTGGCAATTACTCTCTAATAGCATTTTTTGTTTCTTCTTTATATATAACATCTGCTTGTGTCGATTCTTGCCATTCACCATGACCAGTTACATCATTATCATTATCATCATTAAAATTTCTCTTTATATATTCCAAATCATTAATATTCTCAAATCTTTGAAGAATATTCAAATCACCCTAATCCATTCTTCTAATATAATTATGAAGAAAAAAGCATGCCCTTATAATGAAAATCTAAACTTCAAGCTTGAAGTTGGTCATATTTTGCAATATCATTTACCTTGCTTTGCAAACCCCAAACATTATTTCAATAACATAGTTAACATTTTTCAAACTAGAATGATGAAAATTAAATACTTTATCTTTTGACCTAAGACATCAAACCAATCTGAAATGTGGAAGTGTTCTTATATGGCACTAAGAAACCCTTGAATAACGAGTATTCTTATTCAATAAGGTAATATTTTCTTGTACATAAATAAATATTATATTATATAAAATATTATAAAACATTTATGGTAAGAAAAAGAATAATTCAAGTCATAATACTAACCTTCAGGTGGAGGAGAAAATTGTAGATTTGACTTGCAAAAAGCCTCCATGAAATTTTTTGCATTGGGAACAAAGCCTTCCTAGCCACACAATGCAACTATAAAGCACATATTAAAATCACACACATCAATCACATTTGTGCCACATCAATCACATTTGTGCTAGTATAACCTTTTCTATTTAAAAAAAAATGTATCTATTTATCTGGAACATAGATACCAATATGAGTTTACCTATTACCCATATACAGGCCTTAAAGTAAGGCAATATCGATCATCATCCTTAATGTATTCAAGAATATCTCTAAAAGTTGGATCAACAGGCCTAGCAATATGGTTCCCTAATTTGTATACAACTTTTAAACCTCAATAAAATTTCTTGTGAATGGTCTCACCAAAATGTTGAAATTGTTCTTCAACATTTCTATATGTAACCTCATGCCCTATCATATATAAGAACAAGGCTACACCTTCAATTTGTTTTTCTTTTTGTTTCTCAGGGTGTCCTCACAGGTTACTAGCACTATGAGACTAATCTTCTTCGGGTATGGTCGCGACTAGTAGGCCCTCCCAACCAGTGTTATAAAAACCGGACCGGACCGGCCGATGGACCGGTGAACCGGCCAAGTAACCGGTGCGGGTGGATAATTGGATCGAATATGTCTCAGAACCGGTACGACCTGGTCCGACCCGGCCGGTTTTGGATGAAAACCGGTGACCCGGTTGGTTGAACTAGAACCGACCGAGTCACTAAATTAAAAAAAAAATTTAAACTTTGAAAAATCATAACTTTTGATTTGTTTGTCTGATTTAGACTAATTATATGACTATTTCATATAACTTTTTGAGATCTATGCCATGGTAGTCTTAATTTTTTTTTTAAAAAAAAAATTTCTAAGTTATGAGCATTTTAATGAAAATATTAAGACTTTTTTTTTATGAATTAAGGGTTAAACTCTTTTTTTTCTTATAGGTCATATTTTTTTCTTAAAATAAATATATTTTAGTTATTTATAATGGTAAATATCATCATATATAATGTGTATATATATATATATATATATATTTAAATATTTATTTAATTTTATACGATTTGACCAGTGACCCACTGGTTGAACCAGTAACCCATTGACCCAGTAGCTTGACCGAGTCGACTACCGGTCCGGTTTTTATAACTATGCTCCCAACAATCTCCTGCTCCAAGAATCAAACTTGTGCCCTCACCTTGGGAGTGCAACTTACTTACCACTACACCCAACACTTGTTGGTTAGCTACACCTTCATCTGTTACAATAAGTCTAGTAGGTGTCAATCCATAATTTTGAGTCAAATCGCATTCCAATTGATCAAATACATGCATTCTCATTCTCAATTGTTTAAAAAATCTATTCTCATTTCACTCTTTCAATTCTTCTAACCACTTACAATCACATAGAATTGATGCCTTTTTCTTATCTTTCACAACATATTTTAATAGGTGATTTGCAACTAAAATAACAACTAAACTCCTTGAAATCTAAAGTTGATTCCTAATGTTATTTTCAGTTTTAGAACAATCACTGCTTTTGTTCGAATTAGTCATCTTGTGCAATAAACATAAATTTTATACATACATAATAGAATACACAACACTAATAACTTCATTAAGAAAAATGTCATTAAACATTACATGTCCAACACACTAGCATAGAAGTTTAATAACAATAACATAGGCATAATCCATAACAAACATAAATGAAAATAAGATATAAGTAGGGTATTAACACAAATTCAACTAGCGGCGGATGTCCTCCTCTCTAAAAGTATTTAGCAAACCAAGGGTCAAATTAGGATCACGTTGCATGAATTGAACAAATGCCATCCTATGGTTTTTGTTGGTCAAGATTCTGCATGCCGAAAAAAATACAAAGAAATTCTTGTTACTAGGCTCGACATGTCATCCAACATTATCAAACACTTGTCATAACCAAAAGGATTATCCAGTTTTGCTCTTATGACAGTAGCATGTGACTCATATCTATCCCGACTAGAATTGATGAATAGATTGTTGAAGCTTCTCTAATGTCCCAAACATTTTCTCTCATTGAGAAAAGTCATCCTGACATTGTGGAATCAAGACATGTCAAGTTGCATTTGATTCCCACTAAAGGATTTTGATGATAACTATATATGGGCAACAAGAAGATCAAGCTTTTACAACTATTGAAGACCTAGATAGGACTTAAGTTCTTCTTGAAAGGGTGATGAGTCTAAACTTGATAAACTCACAATGACTCTTTTCAAATGGTTAAAAGATCAAGGAAAATAATTTACTCTTTGATTAATCTAGAAAATTATTTTTCCTCAAATGAATCTAGCCAAATAACACTTTTTGTAAAAGGTTTGTTCATATTTCAAGCAACCCACAATTCAATTTTTCTTAAGTTTTAAACCTAAGTAATCAAATACCACAAAGTGGTAATTGAATACTATTCACTTGTTTTTCAAATTTGGCTCCTCGAAAGAAAAGTAATTGAATACCAAATATTGGTCTTCAAATACTTTGTCAAACAAAAACCTTCACTTGACCAAACAAAAACCTTGTTCGTTGGCAAGTATTCGAATACCACAATTGAGTATTTGAATACTCACTTTTACGGAATCATTTTCTAAGGTCATGTACTTGAATACTCAAATCTAGTATTCAAATATTTTGTTCTTGAGCAAACCCAATTTGGGGAAGAACAAAATACTTAAATAGTCAAGTATAGTATTCAAATACCTTTCAATAAGTATTCAAATATCAAGTTTAAGTATTCGAATACTCTTTGAGCATAAAACAAAAAATAACAACTAGTTTTCTTCATTTAATGATCCCCCAACCACTTTTAACGACTTTATTTACTCTTAGAATATAAATGCAAGTCTCATAATTGTTCAAAAACATCATCCAACCTCTAAGAACAATTATTGATCATTATATTCTTACAATTGTACTTTGTTATTTTACTTTTGAACTTCATCATTTACTCATAGAACTTCAACATGTGTATATGCTCTTGTGAGAGAATTTTTACAAAACTTAAACTATATTTATTGTAAGAAAACAAGGGTAAGTGTCCATTGTCATTATGAGTGAGGCTCTTGTACAAAGAGGGTGGACGATCCCAAACTAGTGAAGAGTGATTATAAGGGTTTTTTCAAGCACCCAAGTTAGAAACTTGAAAAATAGTGAAAATCTCGAGTGGATGATCTCGGGGACTAGACGTAGGTCACAAGGAGTGATTGAATCAGTATAAATTTTGTTCACATTCTCTCAACTCTTATCTTATCTTTCAAATATTGTATTTGTTATTTAATTTGCTTAGTGCTTCCACTCTTGTGAACTTATAATTTGCCAAATATTGTGTTAAGTTTTTTGTTATCCTTAGTCCATATCACTCTAAAGTTAATTAATTTAATATAATTAGTGTCATTGAATCTGTAACATCCTCCCTTAATTTTTAATATTTAATTAATAATAATTATTAATTGATATTTAATTATGTGTTATTTAATTTATGATTTTATTTCTACACTGTTATGTTCTAGAATTCTGATTTTTGTTAACCAAAAATTAGAGAGGAGAGAAAATTAGTTAGGGCATATTTTTTTTATTTAATTATAGACATTTGTTATTTTTAGTATATCAGTAAATATAATTAGTTGAAATAAATTATTAATGGTATTACAGCAGTTCATCGAATTGTGCATAGATTAGAAAGGGTAGAACTATGTAAGCTTAGTCATTTCCTGAAGGGTATGTGTTTATTATGCATTTGTATTTATCTGTATTGGATGTTATGTATCTTCACCACTAGTTCAGTAATATTGAGACTGACCATCTTAATATGTATATGTCTTTGTGTGCAGAAAGAACATGGCACCAACAAGATGTAAACAGTCTAATCAACAAACTGCTGAGAATGATGTGCTATATAAGTTCCTTGAGGGACATGGCTAATGCTATTAGGGAATAGGCAGCTGCAACTTATGCGGTTTTGTAACATATGCAAAATAACATTGGAAATAACAATCAGGATGATAGTTGAAAAACCACCAAATATGAGTGGGGATTGAGACATGAAATAAAGGAGAAAGTAGCCATACTTGAAATAAGAAACTATGCTAGATTAGTAGATAAGTGTAAAATTGCTCAGAAAAGTTACCTGGAGGTGAAAAAAGAGAAGCGTAGACAAAATCTTAAAAGGGTAAAAGAGAATGAGATACAGAGAGGAAATGACCAGTTTAAAATTAGAGTAAATGCTGGAGAAGGAAAACAAATCCAAGTAGAACCTCAGAGGTCAACATGTAAGAACTATGGGGAAAATCATGGATAAGCCATGTCTATATGGCCAGAATGTGTGTTACAACTGTGGCAAACCAGGTGACAGCTAGAAACTGTATCCAAAGAGACAAAGTAAATCTTGCACCTAGACCACGTACCAAAGGAACAATATTCACATGAGTGGAGAAGAAGTAACTCATTCTCCTGATGTGACACAGGGTAAGTGTACAATTACAAATAGAGGGAAGGTTTAAACTTTCTAAATTGTTTAAATTGTTTTATTTAGTTAGAAAATAATATGTCTACAATTAGCTTTATTTGTTTGGAAATGATGTTCTTCTGGAAATGGGTTGGATATCATATCAATTTGTCTAGAGCACCTAGAATTATAACAAGTAACTAAATTTTGAAGACAAAATTTTTAAAAGAGGGGAAGAAATGTAACAACCTCCCTTGATTTTTAATATTTAATTAATAATAAATATTAATTAATATTTAATTATGTATTATTTAATTTATGATTTTATTTCTACATTGTTATGTTCTAGAATTTTGATTTTTGTTAACTAGAAATTAGAGGGCGGAGAAAATTACTTAGGGAATATTTTTATTTCTTTATTTATTTACAAATATTTTATATTTTTAGTATATTGGTAAATATAATTAGTTGAAATAAGTTATTAATGGTATTATTTTCAATTTCTCTTCAATTGTAGGTTAGTAATATTTTAGAAAATATTTATACGTAAAGAGTAACTATTAAAATAGTCAATGCAGCTTATTTAATTAAACAGAAACATTTTATATAATAAGGTTTTTGACTAGGACATAAGTGTCATTAAAAAATTGTCATGTATTAAAAGGAGGGAAAAATTGTCATTTAGATTTATTAGTAAAATAAGACAAAAATAGGTTTAACTAGATGGAATCTAGTTGGAATCAAATTAAAATTTAGTTAGAAACTAACTAAATAATTAAAATCTATCGTGATTATAAATAAAATATTAATCTCTTATTAAATAATAATTTAATATAAGACTTCTTCAAGAAGCCATCTAATTTATAAAAAAAAATAGTGAGATAAACATAAGACTAAGACGGTGGGAGAAAGGGGAGATAAGGAGAAGAAGAAGAGTGCACCACCAAGGAGGAGAAATGAGAAAAAGAGAGAGAAAGAGAGAAAGAAAGGGGAAAAGAGAGAGAAAATGAGGGAAAATAGAGAAAAATTCCAAAAAAATTAAAAAAAAATTGGTAAAACTTGAATCTACAAGGAAGAATATATCAAGAACCAAGAAGAAGCTAGGATTTTCATCTTGTTTTCAAGCTCAAAGTTCCTTTAGATGAAGAGGAAGAGGTATGAGTTCAAGTTCTTTAAACTTTGGGTTTTCAAATTCATCTTCATATTTATGTTTAGAAGTTCTTTAAGTTTTTAGCTAAGATTGCCATGAGATCTTGAATGATTAGTAGTGAAACCTTGATGAAGATTTAAGTTATGATTTATGATGATTATGTTAGAATTTTTGTTATTAGCTTAGGTTAGATGAAATACTCAAAGTATCTTACCATAGTCATGCCCGAGTACCAACAGGTAGAGATGGTAAAATGGGTTCAACCAAATGGGTCAACCCATTAACCCGTCGAAAAAAAATAGGTTGAGTTACCTCTTTCAACCCATTTTTTTTTCGACGGGTTAATGGGTTGACCCATTTGGTTGAACCCATTTTACCAACAGGTAGAGATGGTAAAATGGGTTCAACCAAATGGGTCAACCCATTAACTCGTCGAAAAAAAATGGGTTGAGTTACCTCTTTCAACCCATTTTTTAGTGGCGGGTTATATAACCTGCGGGTTATGGCGGGGCGGGGCAGGTTGACCTGTCGGGTTAGGTTTTTTTTTCTTTTTTATTTATTTATGGAATTGCTTATGGATTATGGATTAGACTTGTTTGAATATTTGTTTATGAAATAGACTTATATGCTTTTGTTTTGTGGACTAAGTACTTACTTAATGCTTATGGAATAGACTTATTTATATTTGTTTTGTATTTAATCTTTATTAAGTGAGTGAAATGATAACAATTTATGATTTTTTTAATTTTTTTTTAATTTTTAAGTAAATTGACCCGTTAACTCGCCATAAAACAGGGTGGGTTGACATTTTCAACCTACCAATAAAAAACAGGTCAACCCGCCCCGCCCCGTTTAAGGCCAACCCGTGGTGGGGCAGGTCGAGGCGGGTCAACCCCTTTATCATCTCTACCAACAGGGCAGAGGCTTTGTATGCCATATTTGACCCTTTAAATGTTCGAATTAGTCTTAGATTCCTTCAGTAAAGTTATAGAAAATTGTCTCATCTTGGAGTATGTTTCAGCCAAGACTAGGAATATAGGTCTTGGATATGTTAATTGTTAAATTGTTAGATGATGGAATTGATTACAGATTAATTAAGTTATATGTTAGGATCTAAGTATCGTTAGGTATGAATAGTTTGGAAAAATCACTTGGAAACTAATCTTAATGATGTTGGTCAAGACACCTAGATGACCTACATTTGAAATGTTATATGATATAAGTATACTATAGTTATTAGAAGTTACTCCTAGTGGTGAATTAAAGGAAAGATAAGAGAAAATTGTAAGTCCAAGTGATGAGACCACTTAAGGAAACTTAGATTATGTTTCGGCCAAATTAAGGTTTAACAACCTAAGATTTGATTTAGATTCAATACAATGAATATTAGAATGAATAAGAATGGTTGAATGTTAAGAAATAGTGAAAATTCAAGTATTTGGAGAAATGACCAAATGAATAGTAGAACGACATATGAATAGTAACTTATCAAATAAATAGTAATTTGGCTAAGTTGTGAAGCATTTTTAGACTCTTTGATGGATAATTTAGATTAGAAAAATAAGATGTTTGTGATGACTATAAGAAACCAAAACCATAGGGATAGGGTTTCGGCCAAAACCTAGTTCTTAGGGCTATGTAAGATTCAAGTAAGTTTCTAAGAGTAATTAGGTGATGTAAAGGTCAAGCAAGTTGACTTTATGATATAAATGTCTAATTACTTTAGAAACTTAGAAAAGAAATTATATGTAACGTAATTATGTGAAAGAAAGATGAAAAGCTTGGAAATGATCCTCACATAGTAGGTGATCTTGGGAGATGATCCATAGAGTGTAATCCTTAAAGATTAAAGAAAGATAAAGAGAAAATGTTAAAAATGATCCTCACAGAGTAGGTGATCCATGAGAAGTTATTTACCACAGAGTGTGGAGTTGTCCACCATAGAGTGTGGAATTGTCCACCACAGAGTGTGGAGTTACCCAAGAACCAAATGGAATCCACCACAGAGTATGGAATGACCATTTGGAGTTGTCCACCACATAGTGTGGAATTAAAAATAATATTTCACCACAGACTATAGAGTTATTCAAAAACTAGATAGAATCCGCCATAGAGTGTGGAATGACCATTTGGACTAAGGGAAATTCTATGCCAAAGAAGAACTATTATTCTTTATTTGATGACCATGAAAGCAAAGATGAAGAATTAGACCCAAAGTTATGGAAAGGAAAACACGAGTATATAATTGTAAGTGTACAATATATGATTACTTAGATATGAAAAGTTAGATTATTAATAGCTTATTTTGCTGCTAAATGTTCTAAATCATGAGAAGGATATTACAAAATTCAGAAAATTATTCTAGTTAACATTATTTGATTGTACTTTGAGTTATATTATAATCATGGAAATGTTTTCTGCAGATTGATGCAGCTAGAACTATCATAGTTTTTATTTAATGTTTTATTTGCTAATTGAATTCTTATTGAGAATTGTATTCTCACTCCTAAATATGGTGTTTCCAAAGAAGCAGTAAAGAATGTACTATGTTATGTCGTTAGTGGATTTAATCTCACAGTTGCATGTGACCAAGCAAATGAATATATAGTTACAGCAAATTCTAGCTTTAGAGACATATTTTATTTATGAGGTATAATGTATATGACAGTTGATATATAATGATATTAAGTAGAAGAATGATGTAGTATTTTACTTAGACTAAAGTATCAAGGTTTAGAATACCCTAGTTCATTTTATTGGTTATATGTAAACAGATGATAAAGTCTTGTATGAACCTCTGTTCATATTTCACTACAAAAAATATGGTTTACCAATCCCCGCCAAGGGGAGCTGCAAAGTAGCTTTCACCTCGATTCTGTCTAAAACTTGATCTTTCAATACCAGACGACTTCTTTCCAACTTCCGATCGGACAATGGAATGGCGAAGATAAGTATCAAGTCCTCTATCGCTGGACTAGACTAGATTTCGAAGATTGAGGAGTGGCAACTCTCAATGGAATTCCAGAACCAACTCCCAAAAGAAGGGTAGTCAAAGACTACCTCTTTCTCTTGGCCTGGCTGGCTCTCCTACCTGGGATCCCAACTACCATCCATATCTGTTTACCCTACCTGCTATCGACAATCCTTCCACCTGTTACTCACTCTCCGGAGGGAGATGGATGGATCGTGCTTGTGCTATCAAGATATATTAAGAAAATAAAAGTAATCAAACATGTATGTAAAATGGGAAAATTTTAGTTTACATAATATAAACTACAAATCTTCAAATAAATCCTAAAACTAAATAAGGTTATTAAAGAAGTTAGTAAAAGAGTACACATGACACTTTACTATAACAGAGGGTATATAGTAGGGCGATACAAAAGCAATTGAGAAAAAGATATGCGAAAGATTTTGTAAACTCAATTTACCCCCCTCTTAAGTTATTAAAGCCACTTGGTAACATACATCCATTTGATGAAGGTCTAGATCAAAATGAGCCACCAATGCTATAATGAATCTTTGGTGGACATCGGTGAGATGGTTTTTGTAAATTTAATACCTCCACTTTGTGTTAAGCTTTTTTGCCATCAACCTTACCTTTAATCTTTCAACTTTGCCTTTACTATCATTTTTGTTCTTGAATTCCCATTTACAACCAATTGGTTTATACCCTCCAGGTAACTCTACAACTTCATAAACACCATTATCTGACATGGACTTCATTTCATCCTTCATGGAATCTAGCCATTTTATTAGAATTTGGATTATTATTGCTTCATTTTAGGTCACTAGATCCATAATTTGACCAATATCATCATCAACTTCACTTTGGTAAACATAAAAATCACTAATAATTCTAGAACTGGTTGTTGAATGTGTTCATTACGTTGAATAATTTCATATACCATAGGAGCTTCAAAAGCCGCCATTTGTGTGACTTATTTCTTTAGCTATATCCAATTCTAGATATTTAGCAATATAGGATTCAAAAATTCTAGTGCCTTGATTGGGAGTCTATTCCCTTTTACCATGGGAGCTTTAAAAGTCGCCATTTGTGTGACTTATTTCTTTAGCTATATCCAATTCTAGATATTTAGCAATATAAGATTCAAAAATTCTAGTGCCGATAGGGAGTCTATTCCCTTTTGAATGACTTAGATAACTTACAAATTAAGTAATAACGAATAGTTATATGATCTGTTTTCTTTTGCAATGGATTTTCTATCATCACTTCTACAGGACACCCTATATGCGAAAATGATTTGTATTGGGTTTCCTACCAGTCCAGTACTCAAATGGAATCTTTGGAACTAATTTCCTAGGTACTCTATCCAAAGTGTGTTCACCAAATTTGTTAGCTTTACCCCATAGGTAATCAAGTAAATTAGATCTACACACATCATGCTCCTTTTCATATCCATAAGTGTGCAATTACAGCGTTTCACTAAACCATTTTGTTTAGGAGTATCGACATGGTGTGTTGAGGTAGAATTCCATTTTCCTCCAAGTATTAGGCAAATGGTCCCTTTTGTTATCTAACATCAATGTATTTTCCATAATACTCACCAACATGATCATATCTCACAAGTCACAATCTTAATAGCCTTTCCCATATGTTTCTCAACTTCAATTCGATAAAATTTAAACACATCAAGAGCATCATATTTCTCCTTAATTAAGTTAAGTAGACATAACCATATCGGGAAAAGTCTTCACAGAAAGTGATAAAATACTTATATATAGTGGTTGGATTAGGACCACTGACAAGAGGATGTCGAGACCTATCAAATAAAATAACCGGTTCACAAACTAATTTGTAGTATAGAGAATGAACCGAATCGTCTCTCAAGGATCCAAAAACAAAGATTTAATTAGATCAAGATACTTAGAAAAAGGGGGGGTTTGTTGTTGATTAACAAGATTAATAAAAGTAGGAGATTCAAAGTTGTAAACAAATATAAAGAAACAACCAATCCAAGGAAATTTACCGATCTTGAGTTTAACTCATCATTGATCACAAGGAATTCACTTAATTGCTAACCATGTTCTTGGCCTTAGATCACATCAAGAAGCCTTAACATGATCCAAGAATTCTTTACTAGATAAGCATCTAGGATTTGATTAACCAAGGTTAGATAAAGTAAGCACCATCCAACATAGATTAACTTAAGATCTAGAATTTAACCAAGCTAAACAATCTATCAAAAAGCTTTAATATATTGTTTAATCTTTGTGATCCTCTTTGAATACATGATAATAAAGTTACTACACATCAACATCTAAATCAAATTAAGCAATTTAATTTAGATAAGAATCAAAAGAGGAAGAAGAGAAACTAGAATAACAATTAAGCAATATGAACAAGCAAAACAAGATCTCCAAATTAAACAACAAGATGGCTAATCCCTATGATTGATTATGAGAGCCTAGCCTTCCATGGATGGGAAGGAAGAACTCAGAATTTAAAGAACAAAAACGAAATTGCAAAGAGAATGAAGAAGAAGAGAAAGAAAACTCTCACAAATACTTAAACTTTTCTTGAAACTTACTTCTAAATTGAATGCCTCTAATACAAAGAGGTTGGGTCTATTTATACTAATCCTAGAAGCCAATTTGTACATGTACATAATCTGAATACAAGCTATAAGAATCTGAAATTTGTCAAAAATGGAAGCTTGATGCATGGTTGGTGGGTTGGTGCATGGTAGGTGGGTTGGTGTATGGTTGGTGGCTTTTAGTCAACAACTCTTATCCGACTTCTGGCTTCAAATTCATCACCTAGACGGTGTATTTTGGCTTGGATGTCTTCATCAAAGTTGTAGCCAGTTGTCTCCTTGAAAATCTCCAATTTGAATCATGTCATTTGGACTTTAGAACTCCAGAAATGCCAAAAACACTTCACCTACCTCAAGTTAGGTTGGAAGAACGTGTTTCCAACTTCAGACCAACTTGTAGCTTCTGAAGCATGCCTAAAACGACATCTATTGACAAAATGGTCTTCATTGAAGTTGGAGATATGGGTCTTATCTTTCAAGTGACCAAGTTTCAGCCCAAGAGGAGGCCTATAACCCACTATATAGTCCAATATGTATATACTGCCCAGATGGTTCCGTGACAGCAAACCCACTCTGCATTGCAGGGAAATTTTGGACCCTTAGCATTCCGATCCAGCTCTTGAGTTCTTCATGAAACTTGTAGAGCATTGTCTTAGCTTTCCAAAGACACCAAGATCACCTCAATTGATCCCCGAGTCCCAAGTTATGACTCAAACCAAGGAAGAAAGGTCAAAATGCATCAAAATCCGAAAATTATTCAATATTTGCATTAAAGCCCAATGAAGCCCAACAACATTAAACTCATCTAAAGTACTAATATTGGGCACAATAAACATCTAATAATGCCTAATACAAAGCTAACATAAGTGTCTCAAATTGATTGATCAAATTCCCCACACTTAAGCTTTTGTACTCCTGGGCAAAACACATAAGAACAAAACTAAAGAAAAACAAGAAACATAATATTATTAAACTAAAAACATAAAAACTGATTGTACCTAATCTAATCCATTTTCGTAGGAAAACACGATGGCACTTAGCCTGTGCCACAAGCCTTTAAACCCCTAGGTGTCCCTAGTGGACGAGTTGTAGTCTCAGTGAGGGTTTACCAGATGATACCCACAAACATGTAATATTTTATTTAATCAATTCAACTAATTTTTAAATACAAGCATTGTATTAAATATAAACCATAATTAATAAGTAAAGTATGCTTAACAAAGAATAGTTGAATCAAATCAATTGAGAATAAAGTATAGCATAATCATGCTTTAATCAGAAATAGGCATGTTCAGATTGAGTAAAATTCTTCACAAGTGTCACTCAAATCACACAAGGTGTTTAGGTTAACTCGTTTACGCTCAACTCGTCAAATTATGAAAGTATTTTTTACCATAGGCTTGCATATACATCAATTCTCCAACTACTTAGATCAAATAAATTGCAAAAATCAAGAGGTCTTTCAAAAGGTTGTAATGGAACTTATAAGGTGAAGGAAGGGAACAATATAGATAATAGCAGGTTAAAACCAAAGAGAATAAAAGAGCATTGAGGAGTAATTCAAGTATAAAGAATAAATTTTTTTACCCAAAACCATAAAATGCTCATTCTCTTCACACATTCCTTCCTTTTTCTATTCTTTTTTTTTTTGTTTTTTTTTTCTTTCTTTTTTTTTTGTTTGTTTTTTTTTTTTGTACCAAGCATTTCAGACGCACACCAATTCCCCCCACACTTAAATCATTGCAAGCAAAAGAACTCCTCCAATAAGAAAATCAATGCTCTCCCATTCCCTAAGGTAAGGTAAAACATGGTTTTTCACTCAAAGCTTGTAATGAGCTAAGAACAAAGAATAGGCAAATAGGTTTAGAGGGAGTTAATAATTGGATAAATGCAAGGTAGGTTTATTTGGCCAAAGCAAGCTAAGTCAAGAAAAAAATGCCTCTGTCATTTTCATGCAACATACAGCACCAATGTAATCTCAAATCGATTCAATGCAAGTTCTAGAAAATAAATTCATAATTGACATCACTCATGAAAGAAAATAACCAAGTGTAAGTATCAAACTTGGAAAAGCCCAAAACTCACAAAGGTATGGAACATTCACTTAATTCAACCATGCCTTCTTCCTAATATCCACAATCATATACACATGTATATCATGAAAATGATTCAACTATAAACTGTTTTGCATACTTTTATCATCAATTAAGCTCGTATTCAAGACATGCTTGTATCAAAATCAATTGAAAAGATCAAAATTGTGTGTGTGTGTGTGTGTGTGTTTTTTTTTTTTTTTTAATATATATACAAGAAAAAAGATGATTTAAGACCTATTATGAAATGCAAGTTAAGATGCTGCCTCAAGAGCAAAACTACTCCTTACTCGCCATCATACATCTAAAAAGTTAGTAACAATAAAGATTAGTTTTTTTTTTTTTTTTTTTTAACTAAACTATGTACATGGTAATGTCAACTATCCCTCCCCCCAACTAATTAAAGACATTGTCCCCAATGTCAAAATAAAGATAGGAAGAGTGTAGAAGGTCTTACCTTAAAACTCGCAAATCGGGCTCGAAATAAGAAAAATTACAAAAACTAAAACCATAAGAGAAAACAAAAATTCACAAAGACAAAGTCAAATCAAGTTTTTGCTTTTTGCCGTCTGCCTTGTTCCCAATTCCGTGGAGCCATTGCTGGATCACGTTGTGGTACAAATGCATTGAGTTGATCGAGCAATTGTTCAGAGTTGTAGCAAAGCATTAGACTTTGACGTGTCGCTTGTGAGATGAACCTTTTTCTACAAAGATGATCAAGAAAACAAAACAAACCGTCATAAAAACCATTAACATTTAATATACCTATGGGTTTTTGGTGAAAGTTCTCATTGTGACTGTGGATGTAATTTGAAAGAGTTCTTCCAAAGTTTCAAAACCACCAGGTAGGGCAATAAAGGCATCGCATTGGCGATCATAATGTTCATGCGCTGTGCATGCAAAATACTATTACTTCATCCCTAAGGTTTTTCCAATGGGCTTGTCTGGTCGATAAAGGACTCGGGAATGACACCAAGGACTTTGCCACCTCCTAAATGTGCAAGAATACACAAACTCCATTAACCCAAGACTACCTCCTCCATAAACCTAAACGGATTTCTCTCTCACTAGCACTCGACCAAGATGGTGTGCAATATTTACAAACTCTTTATCTTTCCCGTGATTAGATCCACAAAAGACACAAACACTCTTGATCCGACGAATCAAGTGACTTCCATTTTTTTCTCTTTGTTTTTTTTTTTTCGTACTCTCACCTTATCAATGATCTGAAGAGAGCAAAGTGCATTATTTAAAGGCATCAAAACTCAAAGGTAATAATTACACCTATAAAGGAGGGGTAGATCCGTGTGTCAGGTAAGTTTGAAAAATAAGCACAACAATGATAATAGCTATATGACAATGATAAAAGACTAATCTATATGTGTCGAAGAAGTTTAAAAATATGCACGCATATTTCAAAAAAAATACTGGCTATTTTTTTTTTTTTTTTTTTTTTTTTGAATTTTTTTTTGAATTTTTTTTTTTGATTTTTTTGTTTTGATTTTGTTTTGATTTTTTTTAATAAACAGGAAAAAAAATAAAATAAAAAATAAAAAAATACTTACAGGAGGTGTGATTGTGGCTCACATTTTCCTCCCTGCTTTTTACGTCCGCAACGCTCTTGAAGTTTCTATGGGCCGATGGTCGGCTTTCCATCCAATTTTCTTAAAATTGGCAAACAGTCTTTTGAGTCGATTCCCGAGACTATAACGCTTATGTTCATCTTGGAATATTGGCCATAAATCGAGAAGTACTTCGCACATCTCCACTAGGATGCGTCTCAAGAGTCAATAGAATGTTATCTAAAGACTCTTACTCATGCCATCCTTATGAAGTTAATTTTATCATCTCGCTTATAGACGTCATTCCAATTGATTTGCATTTTGCTGTTACAGTCCATCTTGCACATTTATAGCAGACCTGAACCTTTTTGCTCTTCTATTCTTTGCATATGAACTTTTCCTAGCCCCTGGCATATATGAAACAAGAGCGCCGTAAAATTCACCTCTCCGAAGCCTGACCTTGTTTCGATCAACCAAATGATATCCGCAGGATGCCTTTTTGTGCATAAGCATCCTTAATCTCTCAAACCTTGCACAATAAATGTTAGTTAAAGCATTTTGAGGGAGAGAAGGGAATTGCTTATGAGATTAAAAAGTCGATTATCCATTTCGAAAGAAAGAAGAAAGAGAGAGAAAAAATTGAGTAAAATTATGTACCATTTCTGTTTGTGGGTAAATCAAGGGGACCGAAAGATTTTCACTTGAGTACCGTTATCCGCCATTTAACCGGTGAAAATCATTCACAAAGAAAAACAAACAAAATAAAGACAGAAAAATCAAACTTTGATAGATTTTCTCACTTGGCACCGTTTTTTCTCGATTCCCGTGACAACAAATAAGTCAAAGTTAGAAAGAGGAAAGAGTTAGAAAACTTGGGATGCCGCCCAAGAAGCGCTACTTTAATGTCCTTAGCGTGATTGAAGATTTTGCATGAGCGATGGGTCCTCCCAATAATGATTCAATCTCCTCGCAATTGACATTAATCGTGGCTTTTTCTTTTCTATTTTTTTATTCTTCTTTTTTATAATTTTGTCTTCTTTTTTTTTTTTTTTTTTTAAACACAATAGTGATCAATCATGGTAGTAGGGTATCCCGCAGCCTGAACTTCCTCCACGAGGTTCTCGAGCTCCTTCATAAAAATTTTTGAGGCGGTGACCATTAACTTTGAACACTTTGTTGGTGGCTTCACTCTTAATTTCCACCGCACCATGAGGAAAATGTTAGTGACAACAAACGACTGGCCCCACCTAGACCTTAATTTACCAGCATCAACTTAAGGCGAGAATTAAACAAGAGAACTTTTGCCCAATCGAAAACTCCTTCCTAAGAATAAACTTATCATGGAAGGCTTTGGTCTTTCTTTGTAGAGTCTGAGCTCTCATAGTGCATCTAGGCGATCTCTTCCAATTCCTCGTGAATCGCAACTTCCGCGTCTATGCCAGCTCCTACTAAATTCATGTTGCATTGCTTCACACCAATATGCTTTGTGCTCAATTTCTATCGGTAAGTGGCATGCCTTACCATAGACTATCCGATATGGAGACATCCCGATTGGAGTTTTGTAAGCTGGTCCCTGGTAAGCCCAAAGAGCATCCTCAAGCCTCATGCTCCAATCCTTCCGATTAGGTTGGACTGCTTTTTTCAAGTATGCGCTTGATCTCTATTGGAGACCTCGGCTTGACCATTAGTCCGGGGATGGTAAGGTGTAGAAACTTTATGCAACACGCCATATTTCCTCATCAATCCCTCCATGCCCTGCATGCAATGGGTGCCTTGATCACCGATGATAGCTCTCGGGATTCCAAACTCCGCGTAAAATCATGATCTAACAAAATCCACAACAACTTTGGAATCATCGGCCCCGAGTGGCTTTAGCCTCCACCCATTTTGATACATAATCAACAAAGCTAGCAAAATGTAAACATAACCAAAGGAAACAGAAAAGGTCCCATGAAATCAATACCCCATACGTCAAAGATTTCACAATACAAGAGGTTGCCTGGGGCATCTCATTCCTCAAGAAATGTTCCCTGCTCTCTCGATTAATCGTTCACAAGACTTACGTAACAAATATGCATCATGAAACAAGGTAGGCCAATATAAACCGTAGTCTAAAACTTTCCTAGCCGTACGTTGAGGCCCAAAAATGTGTCCACCACATGCAAATGCATGACAAAAGCTAAGAATGTATGAAACTCTTGATTAGGCACACATCGCCTAATAATTTGGTCACTACAAAATCGCTACAGATATGGATCATCCCACACATAATATTTTGATTCACTCTTAAGTTTATAAATTTGTGCACGAGTGAAATGTGAGGGAAAAATCGTAGCAACCAAGAAATTCACCATATCGAAACCAAGGGAAGGTGTTCTTACCTTGCACCGCATAAGTCGCCATCCGGGAAGGAGTCCCGTGCAGGAAGGGATCTCAAGCCCTTTCAATGCGGCTCAAATGATCTCGCCACTAGGTTCTCTCGCCCACTCTTGTCACTGATCTCTATGTGAAACTCTTGGAGCAATAGCATCCATCTTATTAGCTCCGGTTTTGCATCCTGCTTCTTCAAAAGGAACCCGTAGTCGCATGATCGCAAACACAACAACCTTAGAACCAAGCAAATATGATCTAAACTTATCCAAAGCAAAAACAATGGCTAAAAGTTCTTTTTCTATTGTGGTATAGTTGGCCTGGAGCAAAGATCTAGAGTTCGAAGCATAGTATATCACATGAGAAGCTTTCCCCACTGCGCCAAGATCGCCCATCGTGATAGTTAAGCATCACACATTAACTCAAATGGCAATGTCCAATGTGTGGTCGGATGATAGGGGTACTAGTCAAGGCCTGGCCTTCAAGTGGTTGAAAGTCGCTTGCACTTGTCATCAAATTGAACTCCACATCTTTCTCGCAAAGAATCGAAAGTGGAAGAGCAATCTTGGTCAAGCCAATGAAGCGCCCAGTAGAAACCTGCATGACCAAGAAAAGAACGCACTTCCCCGCACGCATGTGGGGTATGATAGACAAGTAATTACATCAATCTTGGCAGATCTACCTCAATGCCCTTCATCGATACTACATGGCCTAAAACTATACCCTCGTCTACCATAAAAATGGCATTTCTCAAAATTTAGTACAAGGTTAGTCTCAATGCATCTTTGCAAGATTTAGATAGGTCAAGCAACATGAATCAAAAGAAGAACCATAGCAGTGAAGTCATCCATAAACACCTCCATGCACTCCTCTAAGAAATCAGGAAAATATGCTCACCATGCAATCCGAAGGTACCAGGCATTGCAGGGCCGAAGGGCATCCGCTCAGTGCAAAGGTGCCGAAGGGACAAGTAAATGTGGTCTTCTCCCCGATCCTCCCAATGTGGATTTGGAAGTATCCAGCAGTAGCCATCTAAAAGCAGTAATGGGACTTACCAAACCCAACCGTTCCAAAGATCTCGATCAATGAACTGAAGGGTAATGATCTTTCCGAAAGTGGCTTGGCTGAGACGTCTCGTAGTCAATGCACTCTCCAAACTATTCTCGCACTGTTGGAATGAGCTCATTCTTCTGGTTGGCCACAACACACCCCGGATTTCTTTGGAACTACTTGCACCGGCTCACCCACTTGTCGCCGTAGATGGGATAGATAATGCCAAACAAGTAAAAGTTTGGTCACTTCTTTTTTCACCACATCTAGAATGAGAGGATTCTCCTCTGGGGTTGTCTCACCTGGTTTAGTTTCCTCCTCAAGTAATATCCGTGCATGCATGTGGAGGGGTTAATACCAGGAATGTCTCCGCAAGTGTCCAACCAATTGCCCTTTTGTGTTGCTTCAAGACTTCCAATAACTGGGTTTCTGCTCTGTGTTGGAGGTGTTTGGCCATTATCACCGGAGCTTCTCATCTTCTTCCAAGAATGCATACTTCAAATGCTCGGCAAGGGCTTAAGTTCAATGGAGGGTGGTTGGCCGGACCGACTGCATTCAGTTTTGGAACCGAAACTAAACCGCTAAATTCTCTAGCTGCACTCCGTGCACTCGCAAGTCGCGGTACACAATCTTGCAAAACAACATCGTCATATCCTATGGAATCAAAAGAATCACACTTAGCAGGATGAATGACAACATCATTAATAACAAGATCATTGCCATTAATAATGTAATCATCAATGTCGCCAGATTAACAACAAGACATGACAAGTATGTAGAAATCTCAAGACAGCTCGCACACATTGCATCGGGTTTACAACCAAAAAGTCCGAAGTAGGCGTAATAAGTATCACAAGCTATGCTATCGCTGTATCCTACAATTTCAGAAACTCGCCAACATATCAAGATGCATATCATCAACCAAGAAATCAATGACATCAAAATGAAAATGTAATGATCCTCTAAAGCGGTATTTCATGGCATCAAAAATGTTAAATCAATGATATCATCACCAAATTCCATGGAAAGGGTACTAAAGATGCACATCAATCTTAGTTTTAGCAAGCTTTCAAAAATGGCCTACCTAAGATCAATGGGTGGGAAGAGGCGCATTCATCTTCCATATTCAACACATAAAAATCACCGGGAATATTAAATTATGTACCCGAACTGTAACGTCCTCCAACACTCCCGCAGTTGTGCAAAGGTTCTGGCTGCTAATCGAATGACAATGCCTTAGCTTTAGCTCTCCCATATGCAAGGAAGTGTAAACCGACTTTGGCATTACATTGATGGAGGCTCCCAAGTCTAGCAAGGCATGAGTGAACCTGGTGCCCTATGGTGCAAGGGATGGTAAAAGTGCCTGGATCCTTGCATTTGGGAGGCGGGTTGGGCTGAATCAAAGCAGTAGACATTTCTCCCCATACTCACTTTTTCGCCCTTTAGCTTCCTCTTATGGGTGCACATCTCTTTCAAGAACTTCGCATACTGGGGATTTGTTTAATTGCCTCCAAGAGAGGTATATTCACCTCAACCTTCCTGAAAAGTCTCCATAATTTCCTTATCCAAGTCGGGCCAACCATATGCCTCATTATCATTCGGTTGGGAAAAGGAAAGAGGAATGTTGGAAGCCGACTTTTTTGGATGTTCACTTTTCTCGTACTAAATTTTCTCATTAACCGATTTGATCCGATTTTCTGCTTGGCCGTTGTAGGATCATTTGTCATTAATCAAGCACAAAGATTCAATTAGTCGTTAACTTGAAGTTGTCGTAGAATCTTGTTTCTCCTGGGGCCAAGGGTAGAATCGGAAGTATCTCACGCACTCGGTCCATTGATTTGCTTACCATCGCGAAAGTTATAGCACTAACATTGCCTCTAGGGTTTGGAGTGGTTTGAGAGGGTAATTGGCCGTAACCCCGTGACTTTAATTCATGAATTGATGTGGCAAGTTGACCAATTTGAGTCTCCAAGTTCTAATGGTGGTTTCAGCCTCTCATGAAACCTGATGTTATTGGTGGCCAATTGTTTCACCAAATCCTCCAACGAGGGTTCGATTTTGTGGCTGTGACCTGTCTGAATGGTGGTCTCACTTGGTCCAAGATGTGGTCGAAACCGATTTGTCCTGCTTTCGTTTCGCCGGAATGGTGGTCTATAATCGGTTTTGTGGTCGCCGATTTGATGCATTCCCATATCTCGATCGGGATGGTCCTCCAGCCAGGGTCAGGCTGGAGAATGGATCATATTTCGTTGTTGCTTCGCAGATGGAATTGTGGCTTCCCAGAAATATACCACCGCAGCCCGCATTGGTCTTGAAACTCGTAATCATCTTGCAATGTGGGGCATGAATCAGAGGGATGAGAGGAACTAGAACATATGCTACAAACTCTTGTGGGTTTGCACACGTGGTTCGTGTTGTCCTATTGCCATTTGTCTGTAACCAAAGAAGTGAGCTCATCCAATCTATGTTCCACCCTTTGTTGATCAAAGATGTGAAGAGGTATTAACTTCATTGACTATTCCGGTTGCAAAGACTCCATTCGAGTACCAAATTGCCGAGAATTTGCCGCCATGTTTGCAATTAAGTTTCTCGGGCAAAGAAATTGAGTTTTATCTACCAATGCTCCACCACTTGCAAGATCAATCATACTCCTTTCCATTGGCATCAATCCTTCATAGAAGTATTGGATCGCCAGCTGATCACTAATTTGATGGTCATGCGGCAAGCCTGAGCACAATTTCTTGAATCTCTCCCAATACTCATGGAGAGTTTCACCACCGATTTGCCTTATGCCACAAATATCTTTCTTCCTTATTGCAAAAGCTTCTTGATGCAGAAAGAACTTCTCCGTAAATAATCTTTTCATGTCATTCCAAGAAGTGATGGCAACAGTTGTAAGTAATACAACCAATCCTTAGCAAAGACCATCCAAAGAGAAAGGAAAGGCCCTTAGCTTGATGTGATCTTCGCCTATTCCATGAGGTTTCACATGGTGGAAGTGCATAACATGGAACTCCTTCAAATGCTTATGTGGATCTTCACCGCAAGACCATGAAACTTGGGCAAAGAAGTGTATCAATCCGCATTTCAACTCAAAATCAACATTAAGTTCGTGGATATTGAATGCACAAAGGTTGATAATTCACATCAAAAACAATTCCTTAAGAGTCCTATTATTATAGTCACCATAGTAAAATCAATGCATCAAGATCGCATACGTATACTCAATGTATGCAGACTCAACAGATTAAAAGAGTCAACAAGATTAGGTGCAATGTCAAGTTCAAGCCCAATTCCAAGTAATTCTATTAGCTCTATGAATGCTACTACACCCTATGAATTTATGAAGTGTATGAAATGTTCTATCAATTTCAGGATCAAATGAATGCAAGGTACCGATCGATCTAGTCATACGATGCGCTCATAAGAAGGTATTAGAAAAGCAATAACAACTAAAACACTAAAAATTCCAAAAACAAATACTCCAAAAAATTAAACAAAAATAAAAACAGTATCAAATGAATTTTAAAAATTATGGAACTACCACAGGATAAAATCTACACAAAAATGCTATCCAACAAAATAATAAAAAATCTTAAAAAATTGAAAAAGTGGTCTAAACGATGGAATTTGGCAAAAATAAGGGTGACCTCACTGTACACAGTGAGCCTTTCTCAGAATAATATTTTCCATTTGTGTACCAAAATTCAGATCAATCTGAGATGCCCGAACCAAAATTCTTGACACAACGCCTCTTATCCAAATTCTGAATCCCACTTGAAAAAGCTTCAAAAACAAAACAAACACATTTGTTAGAGTTAGATGGGATCTTGAAATGATCAAATAGTTGCCTTGGATCCCCCAAGAACGCCAAATTTGACAAGAGGATGTCGAGACCTATCAAATAAAATAACCGGTTCACAAACTAATTTGTAGTATAGAGAATGAACCGAATCGTCTCTCAAGGATCCAAAAACAAAGATTTAATTAGATCAAGATACTTAGAAAAGGGGGGGTTTGTTGTTGATTAACAAGATTAATAAAAGTAGGAGATTCAAAGTTGTAAACAAATATAAAGAAACAACCAATCCAAGGAAATTTACCGATCTTGAGTTTAACTCATCATTGATCACAAGGAATTCACTTAATTGCTAACCATGTTCTTGGCCTTAGATCACATCAAGAAGCCTTAACATGATCCAAGAATTCTTTACTAGATAAGCATCTAGGATTTGATTAACCAAGGTTAGATAAAGTAAGCACCATCCAACATAGATTAACTTAAGATCTAGAATTTAACCAAGCTAAACAATCTATCAAAAAGCTTTAATATATTGTTTAATCTTTGTGATCCTCTTGAATACATGATAATAAAGCTACTACTCATCAACATCTAAATCAAATTAAGCAATTTAATTTAGATAAGAATCAAAAAGAGGAAGAAGAGAAACTTGAATAACAATTAAGCAATATGAACAAGCAAAACAAGATCTCCAAATTAAACAACAAGATGGCTAATCCCTTTGGATTGATTATGAGAGCCTAGCCTTCCATGGATGGGAAGGAAGAACTCAGAATTTAAAGAACAAAAACGAAATTGCAAAGAGAATGAAGAAGAAGAGAAAGAAACTCTCACAAATACTTAAACTTTCTTGAAACTTACTTCTAAATTGAATGCCTCTAATACAAAGAGGTTGGGTCTATTTATACTAATCCTAGAAGCCAATTTGTACATGTACATAATCTGAATACAAGCTATAAGAATCTGAAATTTGTCAAAAATGGAAGCTTGATGCATGGTTGGTGGGTTGGTGCATGGTAGGTGGGTTGGTGTATGGTTGGTGGCTTTTAGTCAACAACTCTTATCCGACTTCTGGCTTCAAATTCATCACCTAGACGGTGTATTTTGGCTTGATGTCTTCATCAAAGTTGTAGCCAGTTGTCTCCTTGAAAATCTCCAATTTGAATCATGTCATTTGGACTTTTAGAACTCCAGAAATGCCAAAAACACTTCACCTACCTCAAGTTAGGTTGGAAGAACGTGTTTCCAACTTCAGACCAACTTGTAGCTTCTGAAGCATGCCTAAAACGACATCTATTGACAAAATGGTCTTCATTGAAGTTGGAGATATGGGTCTTATCTTTCAAGTGACCAAGTTTCAGCCCAAGAGGAGGCCTATAACCCACTATATAGTCCAATATGTATATACTGCCCAGATGGTTCCGTGACAGCAAACCCACTCTGCATTGCAGGGAAATTTTGGACCCTTAGCATTCCGATCCAGCTCTTGAGTTCTTCATGAAACTTGTAGAGCATTGTCTTAGCTTTCCAAAGACACCAAGATCACCTCAATTGGATCCCCGAGTCCCAAGTTATGACCTAACCAAGGAAGAAAGGTCAAAATGCATCAAAATCCGAAAATTATTCAATATTTGCATTAAAGCCCAATGAAGCCCAACAACATTAAACTCATCTAAAGTACTAATATTGGGCACAATAAACATCTAATAATGCCTAATACAAAGCTAACATAAGTGTCTCAAATTGATTGATCAACCACTAATATGTTATTTTTGTATGAAAGATCTTCAAAATATTTTGACTAAAAGTAGCATCTTTCTTTTTATTCTTACTTAACTTCCCTCCTGCACAATGAACACAAGTTTCCAAATCATCATGTTCAAGAGAAGCAAGAATTTCAGCCTTGATTAATTTATTTAATCTTTCGAGAGAGATGTGACCCAAATGCTTATGCCACAATATCCAAGATTTTTTCTCTAATTAATGACCTTTTAGCAACATCCTTTTTAATTTTGAAAGACAAATCATAGGTGTTCAGAGTCATACATAATTTATATAAACTATCAATCAAATTGCAAGTGCCAACAACTTTGGAATCATAAACAACATTGGCTTCCTAGTTCACAAAGCAAGTTTTAATTGAATGTCTAATACCAAAATAAAAGTTTCTATAGAAACAAGGTTAATGTCAATGTCGCCTCAACTTTAATTTTTGACTCCCTTTGATATGGTTTCCTTTAGTTTCTTAATATAGTTGCAATATGAATTGTTGCACCATTATATAACCACCAAAAATCTATAGAATAACAAACTAACTTAGATTCAAAATAAAGGAGGGACTATTGACATTCCCAATTGTCTATTCACACTCCTCACTAACAACTTTTAATTGTAATTTCCTAAATTACCTATACCCGTAAATACTTTATTTTTTAGTAACATCGAACCTTAATTAATTATATTTAAAATTATCTAATAACACTTCATTTTTATTTTTACTTATTTATTTAAAATCCTGAATTTTTTTATTATATATTATTCAACTCCCTTTAATAAGAGCTATTTTAATCTAATGTTATTAACATTACTTGTTGCATCTAGATTATTACATGCATACCAAGAAAAAGAAAGATATCTAGGCAATATAGTAATATATATATATATATATATATATATATATAATCAACTATCAAGAGAAATAAATTTTAAAAAAAGTTTATATTGAATTGAATTTTAAAATAGAAAAGTAAAAACTATTCCATTAAGATTTACTTTTAATAATGAACATTTTAATTGATGGTAATTTTGGAAATTACAAATAAATATAGTTAGTGTGGAATGTGAATAGACAATTTGAAATGCTAATAGCTCCACCCTAAAAAAAGACATTAGCTTAGTTTACTTTAGGAGAGCTATCATCAATGTGTTTAATTAGGTGGTTCTTCTCGAATAGCCATATTCAGGATTTCTATGATAGAATTGTTGTTGTTCAATGAAAAAGAAATGGTAAAACAAAATACAATATGATTAAAAATTAATGGAAGGCAACTAACAACCAAATTAGCTTGTAATAAAACAAACAAATCCTCAGTAGCTTATAGATGTAATATTATAAAATTCCCTTTGGGAGAGCAAATAACATACAGCTTATGTACAAATCATGAAGTTAAACCATGCAAAATAATGTACAACGATCAAAAAGTTTATCCTCCATAGGTGGATAATCCCTCTAGGTCATACACAGAGATACCATGATATCAAAATCCATAACCTTTGAGAAAATGAATTTCTTCACCAAATCTCAAATAACTCCATGTTAAATTAAATTAATTCACACAAATAACCACCTTTGGGTAGATAATTATGTAAATTAATTTTTCATCATTTCCCCATCCTTGGGAGAAATAATTTCCTTATGAGTTTTGATAATTTAATCACTTTGGCAATAAACAATCTCAACAACTCTAAATTATAATTTCTTTTAAGAAAAACTATTATTGCCTTCAATCCATACCAAACTTTATCTATGGTTGTGGTCAAACCTTATGAGACTTTAAAATTCATACATTTATATGATCACTAACAAATAATAATTGCAAATGTAGAATCGTTCTTACCCTAACCTAGGGTTCATACCAGAAAGAAATAAAAGAATGTGTCCACTATGGAGACCTCCTTTGACTCCTCGCAAGCCAGTTCAAAGCCTCTTACACCCAAGCATTAAGATGTAATTGATCGGGGGCCACTCGAAGCTTGTTCAAGACCCCGATCAAGAAATCAGTAAAGAGGAGTCGTATCCCTAGCCGGGTGAAGAAGATCTTGTAAACATAAAAGAAGTCATCCTCGTCTCATCGAGACACATAGCACATGCGCTCCTACGATACACAATGCTTTCCAATGACAGATCGAGACCAAGGATACTGTTGGTGATTTGGCAAGTGTACCAATCGTAGAAAGTAATAGAGTGATGAACAGAATATCGTTCCCAACGAGGATTTGATTCAATTACCATTAACTATTAAGAGATTTCTATTTGAACTAAAACTTAGCATGATTCGCAAACAATTTACTAAGCTGTTTTAAAATTGGATTTTTGAAAGCAATGAACTAAAACAAATCAAGGTAAAATTTGCCTACAACGAAAAATTCAAGTTATAACAAGAGGTTCGGATTCAGAATTCCTATAATCATCATCTAATGTAATTAATTTATACCTAATCCCAACACAATTCATGCAATTGACATTCAAATTCCCTAAAGTAGACTAACTCTAATTCCTTGGGTGAAAATCCTTTTGTTCTCAACTAAAAACCCTAATTACTTAAGTGATTGTAATTGAAAACAAACTTTAAGTTCAAGAATTCACAAGAATGCATACAATCCAATTCCTATCCCTAGGTAATTGAATTCTATGGTTACTAAATCAGATCTAACAAGAATAACAATCTTCAATTGAAATTCAAGTTTGAGTTCATTCGCAATGGTGATCAAGCAGAGAAAGCATTAAGTACAAAATTAACAACTCAATTACCATGAATATGTGCTAGAATTAAGAGAAGAATTTACTTACATCAAATTCCAATTACAGTTCATCCTATCATAACCAAAGGAATCTAGAAATTTATGCTAAAAACTGGAAAAGTAGAAGAATTGGAGGAGAAGAATAAGGTAGATGTCATCGGATCTTCAATTTTTGTTCCCAAGGTTGAAACTTCAGTAAATCAGAGAAAATCTTATGCTCTTGTGGTGTTCACGCCAAAAAATCACGAACCAACCTGTACAAATAAGTTGAATCACGTATTTATAGCTTCCAGGAAAACTGTCATTGTTGGGCGACCACATATCATTGCTGAGCAATGGAATACAAAATTGGACCAGCGTTGAGCGCGAAGTAGTCTCGCTGAGCGACCACGAACAGAGAGCAATTTGTTTAAATTCGCTCAGCGATGATTGAGCTTGCTGAGCGATGGAAGTTAAAAGCAACATGTCTCTAAATTCGCTGAGCGATGGTTGATTTGCTATTATTCTATGCTTCATTAACTTGTCAAAATGTTCCTGTAATTAGTGAAAAACTATTAAGAATACTTTTATATTTTTGACAACTATCTAAACATTATCTTTATTACTTTTATATTCCCAAAACTAACTAATTCCACTAGTTCACTATGTAATTTCTCAATTTTTATTCTATAAATCTACATTTGATGTAGATTTATCAAATACCATCAAAACACTTGAGGTCGTCTCGCATAACCTTATCTAAGGTTATGGATTAAGGTATTCTCAAAACTTCTAAGTCTACCCAACCATAGTCCTTTAGGTGATTTTTGGTGGTCTCCCCCACTTGGTCGCCTTATCGTCACAAGCCATAGATGACGAAGAAGCCTATAGAAATTCTCCAGGAAGACCAAACTCAAGAAAAAGAACTATAAAGCTTTCACCCCTTAAGAGATAAAATTTCCCCTCAAACCCTCGAAAAAATAGAAAAATAGAATGTACTAAAAAATGGAGAAGCAGCACCTGAGATGAAAGTTTGAAGAAGAAGAGATGAACTTGAAGATGTCGATAACGCTCATGCCTGAGGAAATCGAGAACGAAAGATAGAAAAAAAATGGGAAATCGAGAGTATTGTGAAGAGAGAAGAATGAAGGGGAAGCAATCAAATTCCCTAAAAGATGGAAGGAACAATTGGAGTGATGTTCCTAAATTGCGACTGTACATTGTGCCAAGGCATCAATGATCCAGAAAAAGCATGCAGCCCCACACTAATGCCATCACACCGATTAAATGCGATATGCTGGTGGGCAGCAGAAGGGACATGATAACTTCTCACTCCCTAGCGAGATACGTGTCGTTGAACATTTCATCAGACACTAATTCATCCCCAAAAACCAATTGATCTTTCTCATTCAACATTTTAAACTAAAATAAGCTCGAAGTCATGATAGAAGTAATAAGCCAAAATTGTAAAAGTCAGCATTCTCAGCTCGAGCAAAACTAAGCTTGGGGAGCTTGAACTCTATACGGGAGAAAAAATCTCATAACCCTTGAAGGCCTCATTGTTGGGCCTAAAAGTATCCCTCACACAACTGTCTCATCTCTTTGACAATTAAAGCTAACCTTAACTAAGAATTGGAAATCAGCGCCAACCCAATACCGCGTTCTCATACCACGATCAAGTGGTCATTGACCAACACTCCAGGAAAAAAAATACTAACAGAAAGTCCAACAAGAGACACCTCACTTCTTCCCTTCATACTCTTCACCCTTTGATAGAAACTAACTTAATCATTGGAATGTCTTTGTAGATACCCACCACCAGCCCAAAATCTATGAACATTAAAGGGACTCTACACCAGAAGAGATTAACTTGAACTGACAAGAGCAAGAAAAAATGTTTAAGTACACAACAAGAAAAATAAGAACAAAATAATTCAGACATATACTCTTAAGTGGAAACAACAATATCACAATGGCACTATTAGACAATGATATCTATATGTGCTTAAAAGCAAAAGAATAATATACTTAATTAATAAACCAAAATAATAATAAAGTAATGGAATAGCTTATCTAATCTAGTCTATATAATAGTTAAGCTTTGTGATATTAAGTATACAAAAATAAAGCTTTATGATACTAATTAATGTTGAATAAAATTTAAAGATAGGAAAAGAACAAAGGTGGACCACCAACTTTGATTCAAGCCTATTTAGAGTGCAAATGGGAATAAAGTAAGTTGGAAGGCAATATCTATAATTCTATATCCTCCTAATCAGTCACCTTAAAAATTCTTCCAATAATAAAGTATTAAATACTTTTCTAAGTTCCTGAAATATTAAATGCTTCTATTTTTTATTTTAAATAATTAGGATAATTTATTAAGATGATATAGCATTACTCATATTCCTAAATTATACTTAAATTTTCTACTCAGGCCAAACTGATATACTCATGAATACGTTAGCATCATACGCCTACAATAACTCTTCTTTTTCTTTAATTTTTGTTAATTAAAGGTCAATGGTTCAAGTTTATGATCCATGCAGACAATGAGAACAAAATTGTTTCATTAATAAAGATCAAATTACTTAAAACAAGATAACAATAAATATTAATTCATCCTAAAAATTTGTACAATAAGAGTCTTCTATTTTTTTACTTATTCCAAAAAATACTTTCTAACAGAAAAATCTTTACTATTAATTAAGATAATAGATGAATCTTTATATACTTCTTCTATTCAATAACCTCCTATGACTTTGCATATGGGCCTTGTTATTAACTCTGAATAATGTTAGGCTACGTTTAACATATCCTACAAGGAGGACCTAATAATATAAACAAATATTATCAAGCCTAAACATGTGTATATGAGAGTATAGATAAAGATTTTTATCTCACTATAATCATATAATATTATTATTTCATCGATCACATGATATGACCTGGTACTCTTATAAGATATCCATTCCAACTCTTAACGCTCATTTCTCTAGAGCGTCCCACAATACATGTCCACCCTTTCTAACCACTACCAACGTTGCCTGATGCTTGAATGTCATCAGCAAAGGCATAACTAGCAATGAGAAGATCCCTAAAAAAATGACAGAACCTTTCTTGTTCCCAATGTCAATGACCCAGTCACTAAGAGCTCAACATGATAAAGAATAAGTGCTCCAAGATCAAAGTTGCAAAGGCGGACTCAAATGCCGAGGTTCTCCACCTTTAAGGAAACCTTGATTTTGAGTGGGTCGGTTTCGACACTGCTAAAAGAAATTGAAAGGAGAAGAAGGAAAGGCTCAAGAGCAACTGGGGGAAACCCTTGACCAGCTCCTTCCAAAATGCTTTGGATCAAATTGGCCTTTTTGTATCTTGGCATTGACACCTCTCAAATGGGTTCATTCAAGGAAGTTCGCAATAAGGAGATCATTGAGATTTCGAATTAGGCCGAAGGTGCCAATGGGGATGCCGAGGTGGCAGCTGAGGAAGTCGTGGGCGAGCATGTAGATGGCGGTGAACAAGAGTATATTATGGCATCGGGCAGTAGTCTGGCCATGATGGAATGCAATGCTACAGATATCAAGATATCCTTAATCTGTATAGCCTTGTTGTTGAATTGCGTCATGAAATCCCTAAGCAGCTCATCTCTCTCTTACTTGAAGTTAATTAGGATGACTGTTGTTTTGGGTTAGTTTTTGCTGCTGGTAAAATTAGCCATGGTGGCTAATTCTAAGAAATCAGATATGGACCCAGATGGTAGAGTGGAAAACCAATGGAAGGATGATTTCTTTGAGGTTCTAAGAAAAGCTCAACATATAATAGGGCCTGTGAGGGGCATGGCTAAGCTAAAGGCATCTAGGTGTTCTTATGGGCTAGTAGACCCGTCTTAAGAATCAACGTTCAATATGACTCAAAAGTTTTCGGGTAGGGCTACAACCATAATGAAATTAGAGAAAATGTGGTTAAAGAGGCATTACCTTGAGTTGTGGTTTTTGTTTGCTTAGAGACTTTAGTGGCCTCTTTTTGAGGGGTGCTTTCCATCGCAGTGGGTTGTTTAGAAGCACAATCATGGTCATCAGCTACCCCTTCCCTCTAGTTACCCCTCCTGAGCTCCTCATTCTGGTTTTGCAACTGGCAAATTTGCTCATGTAGGGCCAGATTATCGGGGGTAGGGGGTTTATCTGCGTGAGTAGGTTAGAGTGTAGGTTATTTGTTGTTGACATTGTGGTTCTAAGCCTGACTTCAAGTAGTTTGGCGGGTTGGTAGGCCTGAAAACCATGGTGTTAGGGTAATAATTTTACCAGAAATTCTTACAGATGACGCCAATGTTCACGTTCGGTTACCTGGAAGGTGGTTTCTGACGTAAACCTTCACATTTCCAAGCAGCTGGAGCACTCTCCGAGATGGGGTTACCTGCAAATGGCATTCAGATGCTCAAGTCAGCAATTGTAATAAGGTAGGCTAGTGTTTAGGGTTTGATGATCATACTTGTGAGATTTATCCCTTATTTATATTTGAAGTGTTTTAATGGGAGAGGGAATCTACCTCCTTTGGCTGCAACAGTCAACATCTCAGCATAGGAGTCTCCACCCTTATCTTTATCAGTTGAACGGGTCCAAGTAATCAACCTTGTAGAAGTCGGTTTATGGGCCTGGCCTAACAATATTAGTAATGAACATGTGACATGTGCTAATCTTAGAATGAGACAACTTCCCTTATCCTAAACTTTTATTTACAAAAAAATATGTCACATTTTAGACGAAATAAATTAGAAAAAGGAGAACAAAAAAATATGATAAAATAATATTTTAATAAGTTATGACAAACATAGGACACAATATGATTAAGAGAAATAATTAAGTACATTTCGAATATTTCATTGAAGGGAGAATGAGAGAAAAATAAATAGCCCCTATTTGATATTTGAATTATATTAAGGAATGTAGAAATAGAATCGAATTCATGCTAGGATACTCAAAGATCCGGATCTTAGACGCAGATACAGGGAATACCAATTCCCTGGTATTTATTTATTTGGTGTATTTCCAATACCCTGGTTTAATTTGAGGTGGATCTGTAGAAAAAGGGGGGCAGTTGGCAGTGCAAAGAACCGCGTATATTAATATCTTATGTCTGTCTCTCGCTTTCATCAGGAAAATAGTTTTTTTTTTTTTTTCTGAAACAGGAAAATAGTATTCTTTGTTGGTAACTGGTAAGAGATATGGATATTCCAAATGCCTTAGAATTATACCATGCCTCATCAATGAGCAACGCTTCCCTTCCCTTCCCGTCCCGCTTCGCCTTTTCAGCTTCCTTTAACTTAGTCCTACTTTTCAGATTGGGTTTTTTGGTAATCTAATCCACTGCTCTCTTTTCTAAAATAAATATATTTAATTGTTTTTAAATTTTAGTTTTGTATAGATAAAATTATACAAGTCTTGAACTGACGATGGAATTTAGCGATACCAATTAATAATTAGTCTAGATAATGTTAATTACATAAATTACTTTTTCACATATTTTTCTTTTTTATTTCTTTATTTTTTATAAATAGATTAGATAATAAGTTAGACCATATTTTGATTTGCTTATCTCCTCGTGGTATTCTCTATCAACACAATCATCGGGTTTTTTTTTATATCAATTGTTTGTCGAAATACTTTAATTTTATTTTATATATCAAAATGTGTTGACTTTTTTTTTTCTCATTGAGAAATCACTTTTGACTATGAGCATATTTAAGAAAAATTAATTTTTTTTTAAAATAAATTTTTTTAAAAAAAATTATTTTATATAAAATTTATCTTATTTGTTTAAACTGTGTAAAATTTATTATAAGTTAAAATTATTTTTCTATGACTAAAAACATTTTTTTAAAAAAGCTGTTATTTTAAGCTTTTAATTATTTGATTTCAAATTATTTCAAAAGTTTTAAGAGAGAAATACCTATTTGCCCTCAATAAAATAACTTTTTCAATCATTTCATACATCTTTTGGTAATTTAATACATAAAAGCGATTTTTTTATACAATCTAAACAAAAATCTTTATTATAAAATCGATTATAAATTAACATATCTAAACATAAATTAATTTTTTCATAATCAATTTTCTTGAAAATCGATTATACACATAATCAATTTTTCACAGCTAATCTAAACACACTAGGTTGGTTTCCCTTCAAATTTTAATCTTTTTTTTTTCATTTTTCAGATAAAAAATCCCCCTACCTGGGGGCGATTTTCACAAAAAATTATTGAATTTTTTTTTTAATTTAACAAGCTAAAAACCACCCCTAACCATGACATATTCCATTCATATTTTAGTAATGCATAAGTATAAAGTAAAGAGAGAGAAAGGAAGCTACATTGATATAAAAAAACCCCACAATCATCATTTGGGTTTTTTCATTTATTTTCCAACCACAAGGCACACACACGTGGTAAGTGAATTTACTTTCAAGCTTTTTTTTTCGGTACATCACTTTCAAGTTATTCCATTCTTTTTTTTTCTAATTTATTTGCAAATTCTATCATATGATATAATTCTTCCAAATTTTTAAAGGTTAACAAAGTTTTCATATAATTTTTTTAATAGTTTCATTATTTTGTCATACTCAATATATTATTTTATAAAGTTATAATCATAATTAATAATAATATTATTACTTCATTAAATATAAAAAGCCAAAGATTTGGATCCTCTCAAGTGAAAGGTATGTTTTACAAAAATAAAATACAAAATTGATAAGTGTTGATAAATTTCTTTTAGAATTTTATGAAATATAAACATTTAAATAACATATCATAAATATGTGAGAATTTACTTTTTTTTGCACTACATCCTTTGAAGTGTGCCCTTCAAACCCAAAAGGCAACTACAAAGAACAACATGAGCATGACATCACTTTGATATCTTTTTTTTTTTTGTATTAGTACTTGAGATGAGTTGTCAAGTATTTATTAATTACTTATTATTTAATAACTTTTTAAACATTTATTATAAAACTAATAATTAATAAGTTCTTGATAATTTATTCAAATATCTTATTCATAAAGTTACAATGCCAACATGGGTTGACTCAGCTAGTTCACGGGTCTAAGATAAGAACTTTGCATCCCTATATGGACGAGTTCGAATCCTCCTATGGCCAGTCATCCTGCTTGGTGGGCATCCCTCCCTAGGGAGATCCCCTAGCCCCTAAGGGCTTGAGTAGTCTCTGAAGGACCGCCTTGAGTGGTTTTCAAAAGTAATCTTCAGGGTCGAGCCTTTGCAGGCCTTATTGGCATGTCAGTTAGGGCTGTTAAATAAGTTGGTCTGGCTCATATAAGTTAATTTAAATGAGTTGACAAAATATCAGCTTGCTAGCTTAAATGAGCTACCAAATTTTTCAAAAAATAATTATAAAAATTTAATTTTTTAAATAAACTCATCTAATAATTTTCAAGTATGTTACAAGTATATAGAGACTTAGAGAGATCTTCCAATAAATTAAAGAGTTTAATTTTGATCCACTGTTAGTGTAAAGTTTTTTTACACTGTCACCCAATCATGTATTGCCAATTCATTAAAAGAGTTTGACTGTTATAACAACTACTTCAAAAGTCTAACACTTTTAATAATGTGTCAATGCATGATTAGATGATAGTGTAAAGAAACTTTACACTGACGGTAGATTAAAATTAAATCTTAAATTAAAATATGGTCAATAAAAATAATATTCAAGATTAGACAATTTTCAAAGTAATAAATTGACAAATTCATGCATTCATCTACATGTCACAATAGCGCCAACAACTCAACAACATACTAGCAATAGCAAAACATCAACATAACAAAATGATAACCTACACAATAACAACAAATGCATACATCCAAATATTATATTGAAGTATAGCTTCAAAGTAGCAAAAATTATATTTCCTTGCCAGGCCTTATGCCTCCTTATTTGAAAAAAAAATTGCAAAAAAAAAAAAAAACACAAGCTAACAAGTTGGATAAGAAATGAATTGATTTATATAGGTCAATAATATTAAAAATTGACATACATAATTTTGACGAATAAACAAATTCACAAATAAATTTGATCCACTTTAATAGTCCTAATACCAATAATGCACTAATCGACCATTTTAATAGTCCTAATACCAATAATGCACTATGCGATTAGTTTAAGAAAGGGAGAATGACCCTTAGGGTCAGCTCCTCAAAAATAATTACCCATTGGTTCGTTTTAAAATTTAACAAAATATTCAACTACATTAACCAATGATTTACATAAGGTTAACCAATAATTAACCACGTATCAAATATCAAAATAAAGATAAATTATGGTTAATCGTATATAAATTATTGATTAATGTAGTTGAATATTTGATTAATTTTAAAAACGAACGAATGAGTCATTATCTTTAAGGAGCTGACCCTAAGGGTCATTCTCCCTTTAAGAAACCTTTCCTAAGCACTCACAAAAGGAGTGTGAGTTACAACTTAAAGTCACTGATAATACTGATTGAAATATATTTTATTTTAGTTTGTAGAAAAATATTTTATTTTAATTCGTAAATTAAATTAATTAATTATTAAAATAATTTAAATAATAATTTATTTATATTTAATCACATATAAAATATAAAAAAATTATTAATTAATTATATATAAATTATTAATTAATTTAATTTAATACTTAATTAAAAATAAATTATTTTTTTTCCCGTCTCTCCCATAATACTTGAGCTTATTCTATTCACAAGTCACAGCTGTACGGGGCCAGCCTTAGCCGCTTGCTCCTGCTCTGCTTGGCAAGGCACAAATAACTTTAATTTAAAAAACAGAAATCCAAGTCCCTCTCCGGTTCTTGTTCCCTGGAGGGAGGGAATAAAACCCGAAATATACTCTATTTCTGGATATTCCAACAACCCCTCGCGAATATTCTCTTCCTTTACCGTTATATCATAAACACCCTCCCCCCTCGTCATTCTTCTCCTCTTCCGTTTTCTTCCTACCTATCCTCCACAATTTTCACTCACAATTTTCCTTCGCATGATCGTGAAGTTTTTTTTTTTTTTTTTGTCTCTCTTACACAGCATCCTAAATTTTCTCAGATAGGAAAGTTAGTTTTTTTTTTATTTTTATATTTTACTTTGTTAACTGAAGGGAAGAAAGAAGGCATGAAATTCGGGAAGAGCCTGAGCAACCAGATAGAGAAAACCCTGCCCCAATGGCGTGATAAGTTCCTGTCCTACAAGGAACTAAAGAAGAAGTTGAAGCTGGTTGAGCCTGCCCCCAAGCCCATACCTGGCGAGGACCGCCCCATCAAACGGCCCAAGATCGATGGAATTGGAGACATGTCCAAGGAGGAGACCGACTTCAGGAACTCGCTGGAAAATGAACTCCACAAGTTCAATACCTTCTTCCTTGAGAAGGAGGAAGAGTGCATTATCAAATTGAAGGTAGTTACCATTTAATTAATATCTTCTCTTTGGTTGCCCATAAATTATCATGTTCTGCTGTAACGGACCCTCAAGTGTTCCGTTATTTCTGTTTGCTTCTGGTTTTAAGCCAAAGGTTTTGATTTGATACTGTTACAGTTTACAGTTTTGGTGCGTGTGAGTAAAAGTTTGTTATGGATGAAATATGCAGGAGTTACAAGATAGGGTGGCCAAAGTAAAGGATTCTAATGAACAAATGATAAAAATTCGAAAGGAAATTGTGGATTTCCACGGAGAGATGGTCTTGCTCGAAAACTACAGTGCCCTTAACTACACAGGTATTTTCAACTTTCAATATACTGTTACTCTTAAGTCTTTAACTAACTGGCCTTGGGACAAGTCATGTGCACTATGCTATTTATTTATTATGAAATTTGGTTCCACTTCAACAAAGTAAATCACATTCACACCTATCTATGTTATAATCTGACGTGCTTGTCTTTTTGCTTTCTTTAAAATTTGGAACTGATGCATGTTAGAATATGGCTAAGTACAACAGTAAGTCAAGTAAGTTAGTAACATAGAACGGGATTCATTTCCCATACAGATTTTCCGTTGATCCAGGATAGTGTTTCGTCTAATGTTATAATAAAATATGATGATGAGCTCTACAAATATTCCTGTTGCAAAGTACACAGAGGTCGCATCATCTAAATGGCAAGACCATTGAACATAGTAATTTGACTCCTTTTACTAGAAAGTGATTATGTTTTGAAAATGCTCCAAAAGCAGATGGGAATGTAAAGCAGATGTGAGTTGAGACAAATTTGCCGTGATTATTGTATCTCTTACTCTTTAGCAAGAAACCAGTACCTTGTCAAGTAAATTATTATCTGATTCACCTGAAATAATTGTATTAGCTCATATATAGTTCACATTGTAGTAAATCTCAGATACTCAGTTGCCTTTTCTCCTTGTGTAGTTATTTTATTCGAGATAAAAACTGTATTTTTAGATTGAATCACTTCATAGAGATACGCCTCTGTGATCAGCCTAAAGTTGGTGTTTTGGAGCATAAACTGATGATTGTTACCTAAGATTCATTTTTTTTTTTATCGACGGCTAAAGATATCTAATTATTACCTCCATTTTCTCTCTACAGGACTAGTGAAAATACTGAAGAAGTATGACAAGAGAACTGGTGCTCTCATTCGCTTGCCTTTCATTCAGAAGGTCTTGCAACAGCCTTTCTTTACCACTGACCTGCTCTACAAGCTTGTAAAGGAGTGTGAAACAATGCTGGACCACCTTTTCCCTGTGAACGTTCCTCCAGCTTCTGGTGAGGCGACTCCCCAAGCTGAAGGGTGTGATCCTTCAACTTCAACCACTACCAAGAATGACGGTCTGCTAATGCCTAAGGAGTTAGTGGAGATCGAGTACATGGAGAGCCTCTATATGAAGAGTACCATATCAGCTTTGCATGTTTTGCAGGAAATTAGAAGTGGAAGCTCAACAGTTAGCATGTTTTCGTTGCCACCACTGCAGATTAGTGGTTTGGAAGATACATGGAAGAAAATCCCAGTTCTGGAACAAACAGCCAAGTAACCTGCTGGATTACGTTGAGGATTTGAGGGCAGTATAGTAGTATGGCTATTTTCCCTTTTCTTTTTTCTTTTAAATCTGATGCCTCTGTTATGGCATGCCTTAGATACCAACACAGATGTAAGATGCTAAATGTAGAGATAAAATCGATCTTATAGAATTATAGGCTCTATATAGTAAAACCTGAAATTCATGTAAGTTGTCGTGTTTTGACATTTTGCTGATTATATTCAATATGTAATGTAATTATATATTTTGTATCTGCTTCATGCTATAATGTTATTGGATCCTTTTGGAAATCTTTGCAAGCCTTAATCATTTGTACTTTCATGTGATGACGGAATTTTGGTGAACATCTAAACGTGTAGAAATTAAAGATTTGCAAGTTTTAACAAACCAAAGATTAAGATAAATCTCCTGTGTAAACATTCATACATAACATGTAAGGAAGAGAAACTTCTCATGTTAGCAAAGAAACTTCTCACGTTAGCAATGTTGTTAAAACCAGATCGGACAGTGAACTGGCAAGACTCTAGTTCAAGTTCAATCGATTCAATCGTTTAAACTGGCTGATTGAATACAATGGCATCATAAAAATAATCCACATGCAATAATATAAAATATTGAGTTTTTTAAAATAAAAAAAAATTCAGATGGTTCAATCATTTTGACTGGTCCAAAATGATCTAATCATGAATTTAGTTATGAGACTGAACCATTAACATCTAAGTGTTCATTTCACGATCAGACCATCTAGTCTGGTACAGTTCTGACAAGACTACATGTTAGTGTTGTACTATGTCACTTCCTTGGAAGATATGTGGTGGAGTGATTACCAGGGACGGATCTACGAGGGGCGAGCAGGCCCTGGCCCCCCCTCCCTGTCCTAATTTTTTTTTGGTATAATTAATTTTATAAATTTTACTTTCTTATTATATATGTAATAAAATTTTTATATTAAAATATATATAAGTTCCTACATTAATTTATAATTGGTCTCTGTTATACTTAAAAAATTAAAATAGTCATTATTATAAGTTAATAAATATGTATATTTTATAAATTATTTAATCAACTAACTCTATAAACAAGTAAATAAAATGAATTTTTATCGAACTAGACACACAAATTAAAAATGTCGTGTTCAATTTTAATAAAATTATGATATATTTAATTTTTAAATTATAAATTTTTTATTTAATATCTTAACTTTTATAATTGGCCGCTCAACATGTAATTTCTGGATCCATCCCTAGTGATTACCCATATTTGTTTATACCAATGAAGATGGAAACTCGTGAGAAGTATTGTCCCAAGACCGGGATTATGGGGGAGTAATATAAACGAATGGTAGCTGCTAAGCCTGCAATAAATATAAGCTTCCACATAGATATGGCAGAAGGATTCAAAATGCATTGGTCGTGCCCCCTTAGGCTTTGTTTGGATTATAAGAGAAATAAAGTGGAAAGAAATAGAGTAGAAAGAAATAGAGTAGAAAATGAATAGATTTTTAAGTTGTTTGGATTAAGAGAATTATGAGAGAAATAAGAAAGAAAGAAAATTAAATTTTGTTGTAAATACATATTTATCCCTATTTATTTATTTATAAAACAACAAAAAGAATGATATATTAGTTAAATTTCTACATTTACCTATTTCTTCTCACTTTAGCAGAGAAATAAAAAAGTTGTGGGACCCATCATTTTTTTTTTCTCTATTTCTCTTCTAACCAAACAAGAGAATTTCTCCATTTCTTTTCTATTTTTCTCTTCTTTAATTCTCTCTTTTCCATTTCTCTCGTACCAAACAAAGGCTTAAGATGCCTTCAGGAAATGTCATTAGTCCAAACCAGAGTGTCTTATTTCAAATGAAACCAACGTCCTTATTGATAACAAGAGAAGTCTAATGTTAATTATAATCTTTTCTTTGGATTCCATTTCATTTTGTTTGGTCTTTGCAGAGTCTATTTTCATCACTTATAGGCGTCAAGTTTATAGGTAATTAGTTGTCTGCAAATGTAAATGTTCGTTACGCTCTTTTTCCTTTGATGAATTTGTGAAATCAACTGGTGGCTTCACGGAAGAGGTGGGCAGAGGATCTTTTGGAGCGGTTTATAGAGGGACAATACGTGGAAGTAACAAAAGGATTGCTGTCAAGAGAGTGGAGAGATTTGGTGATGAAGGATAGAGGGAATTTCGACTTTCGAGCAGATATTACTGCCATTGCTCGGACTCATCACCCAAGTTTGGTTCAGCTTACTGGTTTCTGTATTAAACTATTGATGCCTCTTGGAAGCTTCTTGTTTATGAATATATCAGCAACGGGTCTCTTGCAGATATTCCCTTTTAAGGTTGAGTTGAGACCTGTCTTGGAAAGAGCGAATAAAAATCAGCATTGGAGTCCTATATATACATGAAGAGCGTGAAGTCTGTATTATCCATTCATTGCAATATAAGGCCACAAAATATACTTAAGGATGAAGCGTGGACTGCAAAGATCTCTAATTTTGGATTGGGAAGGCTATTAATGCGAGAGTATTCAAGAACTACAACAGGGGATGAGAGGACGAGAAGGTACTTGGCACCTGAATGGCAGAAGGAAGCATCAGTAATAGTGATGGTAAAAGCTGAATTTACAGTTATGGTGTGGTACCATTGGAGATTGTCTGCCGCAGAAGCAATATATATGTGAATGTTTCCTCAGCGGAGGAGGTAATTCTTTGCAGTAGGGTATATCAATGCTTTCTAGCAGGGGAGTTAAATAAGCTTGTTGCAGAAGAAGATGTGGATAGGAAGATATTGGAAAGAATGGTGAAGTTGGGGCTGTAGTTCTTCAGTGAAGATTGTGATCTTGATGTTAATAATCTCCTAACCCCACATACATTTAGTATGTCCGCTAGTGTAGTATCATTTTTATCTTGGATTGTTGTTGTTGTTGATGTGTATCACAAGCTAGTTTTCATATTTACCTGGCATGGGAGTTCATTCATGTAAAAAAAAGAAAAGCTATATGTTTTCAGTGGTTCTTTCTAGAAGTGATACATATCTCATTTCCTATGTCTAAAAATCGTGATAGACAAACTTGAAACTTGTGCTAAGGAAACAATGGAGGCGACGTTTGAACCTGAATTCTATGTTCAAGAGTGAGAAAATTTAATGTTTTTTTTTTGTCAGAAAAAAATTGGTACAGTCCCATCATTTTAAGGCCACCAAGAGAAGAACTACCCCTATAGAATGAGAATCAGCACTTTTACTTCAATCTTACACCAGTCAGCATTTACTATGGCAGAGATCAAATAGCGCTCTGCAGTCTTGAAATTGTTCTTGAAGATTTTATTTTATGTGAATACCTATATACAAACATATACATTGTGATTTTATTTTTATCGTTGGATTTGTTTTTCATATATAAAGAATTGAACTTTGGCCTTTTGCTAAAATTCTACTCAATCTTTATATTTGGCTATGTCGAAGTAGAGCTTTCAAATTAGAAAATATTGAGAAGATTAAAATTTTACCAAATTTACACTTGGCAATAGAAGCTCATATTAAAAAATTTGGTAATAGAAACTTAAGGTGTATTAAATAAAGCTAAACAATTTATCATTAAATTTGTGATGATTAAAAATAATTTTCATTTTAAGTCTTGAATGCATATATAAGAAAATTATTGATATTTAATAAAACAAAAGATATTACTTTTAAAAAGCTATTGCCGTACTAATAATTTAAATTCAGGATATTTTTAATACAAATGACCCTTATACTGTCCAGGCCATTTATAATAGAAAGACCTTTACATACCTTATATTCAATGTTTTAAAAATTGGTTTAATCATAGTACTGAAAAATGGTTCATGGTTCAATGGATTTAATTAGTAGTCGAATTAGATAACTTAATAAATATATTTAAAATAATATATATAACAAACAAATTTATAACACAATAATCAATTGGTTCAGATTAGGAGAAACACATTTGCATGAACACTTTCAATTACGGCTATTAAACGAATAACACAATAATCAATCGGTTCAGATTAGGAGAAACACATTTGCATGAACACTTTCAATTACGGCTATTAAACGAGTCGGTCTGCCTCATTTAGGCCCGCTCATGATAGCCATGGGTTAAACGGGGGGAGGAAAAATTATCCGTATTTAAATAGGTTACAAATTAGTCAGCCTGGCTTGTTTCGCATTAACTCGCAAGCTTAAACGGGTCGGCCCATGAAATTTTTTTTTTATAAATTTTGAAATAAATTTAAATTTAATAATCTTAAATCAAATATTATATTACATAAGCATAATATTGAATATTTTAATCTCATCTACATGATTAAGAGAAAATTCAAACAAATAAATAATATAAACTTATGGAGTTTGACAAATGTATTTATGTGTGAGTTGTGTCACTGCTAACTTATACAGTATGTGCATTTTATATTTTTACTTGAGAAAAGATTGTTTAATTAACTTTTAAAATTTTATTTGGTACAAACAAATTTAAATTTAAAAAAGAAAAAAAAATATGCAGGCTCGTCAGTTGGCTCATTTAACTCGCGGGTTAAACAGGTCAATCTAAAATTACTCGTATTTTTACGAGTCATTACTTTTGAAATCCTACTCACATAATTTATGTGGGTAAATAAGTTAATTTGCCGAGTTTGACCTTGTGACGATTCTACTTTCGATCAAAAACGCTAGAGGCTGAAATAAAATTTCACCCCCAACATATGAATATAACACCGCTTTCCTGGTGAAATAGCAAAGCAATTAGGAAAGGAAAAGGGCGCAAAGAGAGAAGGAACAAGTTCAGCCTTCCAGAGCATGCGTTTTATTTTATTTTTTTAACTTTTTTTATTTTTAACTAAATAGTATAGGAATGGCCTGTTTTTAGACTATCAATTCTCTGATTTTCAACGGTTTTTACCAATTCTCACTAGTTTTTATCGGTTCAACCATCATTTTGGTTTTATAGTTCAACTCTGACCGACACATGCTCTGGTAGACGGTTTAACAGTCCAACTGGTTTTTAAAACACTGATTATATTGTCCAGTATGCACTTGACAAAGCTTCAATAATATTCTAAATAAAATCCATGGAAGAAATTATTTACAAATTATAGAGGAAGACAAACAACAGCAGTGCAAGCGTCAGAGACATCCTATCAGAGTATCAGTACATTAACACCACTCAATCAGTGGATTTCTGCCAAAGAGAGATTTTGGAAATGCAATCTAGGTTGCTTTATTACTCTTTTCCTTCTACGTATAAGGCATGTGAGTATTGCTATACACACGAACATACAAAGAGTTACAATACTTTAATACTACCGAAATGGTATCTGACTGTATCAAAATTAATGAAAAGGATAAAATTATTATTTTATGAAAGGCATAAATTATGCCCAAATGATGTTCAGCTTTTGTTTTTGTTCTTTGTATAACTGACTGGACGAAACGCACTTGGAAATAAAATTGTAGTGGGAGTCTGCAACACTGATATATTTTAATGTTTTATCATTAACAGACCTTAGTTTAGTGAACAATTGCCGGACTTGTTAATCAACTTTAATTAGGTTCTCTATTTACAATATTTGCACAAAAGTAATCCTCAAGATTTTTAATCCAAAATTCCAAATACATTGACAAAAAGCTAGTGTGAACAAAATGAGAACAAGTACACAACTAAAACAAAAAGATGAGTGTTATAGAGGGGGGAAAAATAAGCGAGACAGGGAAAGCAGAAACGTGTAGAGGAATAAAGCAGAAGCATCAAAGGTCAGAAGGCAGATAGTGATGGAAATACCACTCCATTATGCAATATACACTGTGAAATCCACTTTCCATATATCTGCACTTAAAAAGACCATAACCTTATTAATTGGCATAATAAAATAAATTTAAAAAGCTTAACAATATCTTTGAAGATCCACTTGTTTCCCCTCAGAACATCCTTATATAAGTAACAATCAGTTATGCAAATGCTGCTATCAAGGGAGAGAGCACCATCAAATACCAAGTTTCAAGTTACCTAGTTACTTGCCCCTTCTTGTATTGTTAGTATCAAATGGATGCCAAATGGTTGGGTTCCCTAATGATTTTGATGACGAGTCTGGCCGTACAAGCCCAACTGAAAGCTGGGTTTTATTCTTCTTCATGCCCAAGTGCTGAGGCCATCATACGGTCCACTGTTGAATCCTACTTCAATAAAGATCCCACCATTGCTCCTGGCCTGCTCAGGCTTCATTTCCACGATTGCTTTGTCCAGGTTTGCTACTTCAACCTCCATCGATCTTCCACTGCACATAATAATGTCCTGCACAATTTCTGTTGGTTCCTACGTATTTATTTTACATACAGGTTATAATATACTCATGTGACATTGTCTCCCACAGGGCTGCGATGGTTCAGTTTTGATTGCGGGCATTTCTGCAGAGAGGAATGCATTGCCAAACCTCGGTCTAAGAGGTTTTGAAGTAGTTGACGACGCAAAATCTCAACTCGAGACCATATGCCCTGGAGTTGTCTCATGTGCTGACATACTAGCATTGGCAGCTCGTGATGCTGTCGACTTGGTTATCTACCCTCAAACACACACCAATACAGACACATCCACACATACACATGGTCTTTACGAATGATTTGTCTCTTCAGCTGATAAAAGTATCACAAATTTTTTGCAGAGTGATGGTCCAAGTTGGTCAGTACCCACGGGAAGAAGAGATGGGAGGATTTCTTTATCATCTCAAGCCTCAAACTTGCCTTCTCCACTTGACCCTGTTTCTGTCCAGAGGCAAAAATTTGATGCAAAAGGCCTAGATGACCATGACCTCGTCACGCTAGTTGGTGTGTTTTCTGACTCTCACAGTATTTCATGCCTTTGGATGTACTTTTCTTGATAAGATTTTTTTTAATTAATTAATTTATATATATATATATATATTAGTGTGTTTAAATGAGTTTTTGTAAAAAGAGAAATTGAAGTACTTAAAAAAAATAGATAAATGGAGAAGTTGATGAAACATAAAAAGAATTATTTTTTTTCAAATATTGCATCCATACGTAAAATAATTTTTATTTTTTATAAAAGATCTTCAAAACAAAAAGCCCATACAAAAAAAAAAATACTTTTTGTTTAAAGGCCATCCAAATTAGCTTTTCGTGTCTGTATGTAATTCATATATTTATGCTACTAGTATATGGTGTAAAATAATATAATTTATATAATTGTTACTTGTCTGTCTGCAGGCGCACATACCATAGGCCAGACAGAATGCAGATTCTTCAGTTACCGCCTATACAATTTCACCACCACTGGCAATTCTGATCCAACTATAAACCAAGCTTCCTTAGCTCAACTTCAAGCACTTTGTCCCAAAAATGGAAATGGCTTGAGAAAGGTCTCGTTGGACAAAGATAGTCCAGCCAAATTTGATGTTAGTTTCTTCAAGAATGTACGTGATGGTAATGGGGTCCTAGAGTCAGACCAGAGACTGTGGGGAGATTCTGCTACACGTAGTGTGGTGCAGAGTTATGCTGGGAACATAAGAGGGATACTGGGATTTAAATTTAATTTTGAATTTCCAAAGGCCATGATTAAGTTGAGTAATATAGAGGTGAAGACTGGCACAGAAGGAGAGATTAGAAAGGTATGTTCAAAATTTAATTGATCTCTTGTATTGGTAGGACTACGCTGGTTGGTTTGGCAGTTTGAGTGTATTGGTAATGGAACTGTAAAGGACACATACTACTTGATGTAATAATTGTGTCTGAATTTGATGTAAAAGGAAAATGAAACTAGTTTTGGTCATTTTGGGGAAGAGAAAAAACTTTGTTATCTTAATTGAAGAATCTTGAAAAGATACGTGTACTGCCCATTAACTATTGTCTACTGGAGGTGCCGTGGCGTAGAGGAATAGGTGAGTTGAGGTAATAATGAAGACAAAAAGTTTCGTCGTCGCCTGAGAGATTCGAACTCTCGCGGGGAAACCCCATGTACTTAGCAGGCACACGCCTTAACCACTCGGCCAAAGCGACCTGTGACTGCACATTTTGTAATTTAATATAGATTAGCTGAGTGCAACACTTGCTTTGGTACGACCAATTCAATATTGAATTTCTTTTCTAGAGATGTGCTATTGGACTTAAAAGACAAATGAGATAAGTATGGAATTGAACGCTCACCGCACGTCCATAATCCTGGTACCAGTTGAGCAATGCTCGGCCAATATAGTTTTCAAACTTTAAATTCAATGCTTTTCAGAGGATCTTTTGGGTGTTTGGACTACAGAGTAGTTAGCTCTTCTTCGGAGATGATTTACAATATGGATATCAATTATGGTACTTTTATAAGTAGTAGTTCATTAAATATAATTAATATTCAATAAATATTTGATAACTTATTATAGATACATTACCCATAAAAAAATGGATACCATAGTAATTCATTTTCAAGACAGTTTACACTTTACAAGCACTAGTTTAATGAATAATTTTTCTATAATTAGCTTAGTGTGGGGCTATTGGTATTCTTATTTGTTTATCCATACTCTCTCATAACTACTTTTAATTTTTATATCTTCAATTACCTTTAGGGTCCGTTTGGATGACAAAATTGAAATTATAGTTTAGAATTCTAATTTTAATTATGTTCACCATTATTCTCACTAGATCGAGCCGGGTTGTGATTGACCTAGCCCACCCTCAAACAAAAACACTGTGTAGGAGCAATTTTGTGTATCAGAGCAGTAACCCCATACTTCCCTCTAATCACGCAAAACTAGGAGACGTAGTCAGGGGAAGGTCATGTCAACAGTGTATCATCTTTCATCTCCTAACACCACTATATACAAAAGGGTCAACAACACTTGGTAATCTCTGAACTTTCATCTTTAGACATAGATAACCAGAACATAACTTGAGCGTTGGTGTGCCTTTGTAGGTACCCACCCCACCGAAGAACAACTCTTACCACAAACGAAAGCGATTAGCATCCACGTCGAAGCTCACCAGCAAGAGATCTGACGTGAACATTGGCTCCGTTTATGGGAACCGCGTAATCACGTTCCCATTACCACCATGGCTTCCAGGCTAAACACCAGATAAACTACTTGTGACCAGCCTCATGAAGAAAACATTCCCACACCAAGTGCCAGTAATCAGGCATCCTTATCCCTTGAATACTAGGTCCTCCTTTAGTTGGTCTAGAAGCTCCAAGCCCAGATTGAGGAACTACTAAAGGACAACAAAAAGAGGGTGCAAGTTATAATGACATCAGAGTCTCGGAACAACCCCCGCCACGGGTCACAGACACTACTCGAGATGTCACCTGGTGTCCAAGTGCATCAGTCACAGGAAAAACTTCCTCCCCGAGAGCAGCCTATGCTTTCTGCCAGCCCTTTTCCAAGCTCATAATGAGCGTAGTACCTCTGAAAAACTTTCGGAGTCCCTCTAACCTCAACGCCTATGATGGGTCCACAGACCCACAAGAACACCTAAATGCACTTTGCTCTCCCATGCTACTAACCGGGGCCTCAGATCCAAATTTGTGCAGATTTTTCCCTAAAACCCTAAAAAAAAGCAGCCCTCCACAGGTTCTCCTCTTTGCCCCCGAGGTCGGTTACCGACTACCCCCAAGCTCACAGCCAGGGCCCTAGTACATTTCACAAGTAGCAAAACTCAGATGAAGACGGTTGTAAGCCTCATCAACATGCGCTAGGAGAGGAAAGAATCCCTTAGGGATTTCATGAAACGGTTCAACAACGAATCTATCCAAATAAGAGAACTTCCCCAACCCTTAACTTTCCACTCCATCATGGCGGCTATCCGGCCTGGTCCTTTTATGATGTCGTTGGTGAAGAAACCACCGACCGACTTTGGATGATCTGAAGGTTTGATTGGAAAGGTTCATCAACCTTGAGGAAGTAACGAAAGCCAAACGTGAAGCCGAGAAGGATAGCGACAAAATTTTAGCCTAAACATTTAGATAAAAAGAGGAGTTTAAAAAGACTACTCAGGAGAATTAGGGACGAGAAGACCGTTTCGTAGATTACACTCGTTTGAGAGTCCCCCAACGAAAAATCTTGGAGGAAGTATACCACACAGATTTCACCAGAATCCCACCCTCAGGCCTCTCAAGCGAAAAAACTTGGATCAATCCCATTGATGCGACTACCACAAATCTTACAGCCGCACCACAGACGAGTGCATCGACCTTAAGGACGACATCGAGGCTTTGGTGCGCCAGGGCAAATTGAAAAAGTATTGGCAAGGCGCAAAAGCCAATGAAGCTCACAGGGACGATTGGTTCCGGAAAAGAAGCTATAGTCCCAAGAAAAGCTATCGCATTCCTCACTAAAGAGACCCCAGGAATAGAGTGTAGGGAGGGGTTCCACTCCACATCGTAGCAACAGTGATCCCCATCGGAGTACCATCAATACCATCTCAGAAGGATTCACCAACAAAGGAATCTCTTGGTCCTCACGGAAAAAGCATCTGAAAAGCATAATGTCAATTTTAGCCAACATGTTGACCAAAAGATTGAGGGCAGAGTAATAAACCTCGTCGATCACCTTCACCGATGCCAACTTTGACGGCCCCGAGCCTTGACATGATGATCCTATGGTTATCTTGGTGGTGATCGTGAACTTCTTGGTAAAAATTATTCTGGTAGATTAGGGAAGCTCTACTGACGTCCTCTATTTCAAAACCTTCCAACAATTGCAGCTACCTCACTCAGACCTCCTGCCTTTCCAAGGCAACCTAATCGGCTTTTCAGGAAACCAAGTGGAGGTAAGAGGCTACGTTGAATTACTCATGACGATAAGAGCAGGAACCACCACCTGAACTATGACAGTGAAGTTTCTCATGGCAGATTGTCCCTCAACATACAATGACATCTTGGGAAGACCTTCGTTGAATCGTCTGGGAGTCGTTATCTCTACTTTCCATTTAACTTTGAAGTACCCAGCCCACAACAGTGAAATTAGAGCTATAAAGGGAGACTAGTCAGCCGCACGACGATGTTACAACGAGAGCTTGGAAATTAAGCCATTGAAGGTCGATAAAGGCATAAAAAAGCAAGCCCCAGATGAACCGAACTTCGTGCTAATGACCATGCTAGACCTCAGGAATGAGTTTCAAAAGGAGAGACCACAACCAGACAGAGATCTAACCAATGTCCAAATTGAAAATTGCCCACATTAAGTCACTAAGATGGGATCCCATCTCCTGGACTACGAGTTTAGGAAACTAGCCGAGCTCCTTAAAAAGATCGGAGACCTATTCACCTGAACCCCAGCTGATATGCCACGCATAGACCCGGAATTCATCTCTCATAAACTCTTGATATTCCCTAACACTAAGCCGGTTGTTTAAAGAAAGAGAAAGGTCGATCCCAAGAGACAACGCGCCATCAAAGCAGAATCTGCACAACTCTTGCAAGCCAATTTTATCAAAGAAGTAACATACACCACCTGGCTCTCCAACATTGTATTGGTTAAGAAAGCAAACAGGCAGTGGTAAATGTGTGTCAATTTCACCAACCTAAACAAAGCTTGCCTAAGACTCTTATCCCCTCTCGAATATTGACAAGCTAGTCGATAACGCCTCCGGGTATGACAACCTAAGTTTCATGGACGCATATTCTAGTATGACAATCAAATCCCCATGCATCCCCGAAGATAAGGATAAAACATCATTCATTATCGAAAATTGCTAACTATTGCTACCGAGGTATTATGCCTTTCAGTTTGAAGAATATAGGGCCATTTACTAGTGGTTGATGAAAAAAGTTTTTGAAAATCGAGATAAACCTGGAGGTATACATGGATGACATGCTGGCAAAGACCCCAAAGGGAGGAAGCCATGTTGCCGATCTGGATGAGATTTTCAACCAACTTATACTATACAATATGAGACTGAATCCGGCCAAATACGCATTTGGTGTCCAAGCTGGCAAGTTCTTCGGGTTCATGCTCACACATCGGGGAATAGAAGCCAACCCGAATAAATGTTAGGCAATAATCAACATGAGGAGTCCCTAAACTGTGAAGGAAGCATAATAGCTAACTGGTCGATTAGCAACGTTGACCAGGTTCATGGTGAAGTCCGCCCATAACTCACTCCCCTTCTTCAAAAGTTTGAAAAAAAGGAAAAAGCTTCGCTTGGACAGAGGAGTGTGAGCAGGTTTTCTAGAGATTGAAAACTTCCCTAGCATTGCCTCTTGTGCTCACCTGACCCCAACAAAGAGATACATTCTTCGTATACCTCTCGGTCAACGAAGAAGCGGTAAGCTCAGTCTTGGTGCGAAAGCTCAAGGACCAACAGGAATCGATATACTTTTTTAGCAAGATACTTTAGGGGCTCGAGATTCGATGCCAGAAAATCAAAAAGTGGCATTCGCCCTCCTAACTTCCGCACGATGACTTTGCCCTTACTTCCAGAGTCACCAAATCGTAGTTCGAACCGATCAACCAATTAGACAAGTACTTCACAAGCCTGAGTTAGTAGAGAGGATGATTTCATGGTCGATCAAACTCTTAGAATTCCATATCACTTATAAACCTCGTTCAACCATTAAGTCACAAGCCCTAGCTGACTTCTTGGTCGAACTGACCGGGGATCCTTCCCTGGAGGAATCAATGTGGACAATCCCACAGGTGTAACCATCGAATAATCATTAAGATTCAAGTTCCCAACCTCGAATAACCAAGACGAGTATGAGGCTTTGATCGTCAGCCTGCAGCTAGCAAATGACTTTAGGGCTAAAAGGGTGAAAGTACATAACGACTCCCAACTCGTCACCAGCTAGATCAACAGAGATTATCAGGCCAAGGACCAACAGTTGGTGCAATATCTAGCCATAGTCTGAAACCTCGCTAAAGACTTTTTGTCTTTCCAAATGGAGTACATTCCCCAGGAGCAAAACTCCAAAGCCGACCTTCTCAATAAGTTAGCTAGCACCAGAGGACCCAACAACAACAGGTCGGTGATTCAAGAAACTCTCTCAGAACCAGTATAGCTAACCCGAGTCCCGTTATGAGTGTCTCGACAAAAGATGATTGGAAAATCTCCATCGTGTGCTACTTACAAAGTGGAGTTCTCCTTACTGAGAAATAGGAAGCAAGAAAACTAGTAAAGTTCGTCGCCAGATTCACCCTATGGAATGACCAATTGTACAAACGAGGATTCTCTTCTCTCCTCCTTAAAAGCCTCGAACCCACCCGCGAGCCTTTGCTCTATTGGTTGGGCATATATTGGTTAATGGAGAAGTGGGGGGATCGATTCCCCCCAATTCCACTCCCACCCTTTCCCTATCCCCCGTGGGCTCCCTACAAGAGTCCTGTTAGGATCCCACCCCAATGGTAGGGTCCTCCTATGAACTAAAAAAAAAAAGCCTTGGACCCACTCAAGCCGAGTATGTCATTACTGAAGTCCATGAAGGAATTGTTGGGCAACATCTCGAAGGCAGAGTTTCGGTCGCGAAGATACTATGGGCGGGATACTACTGGCTTACTCTCAAATCAAACATGACAAAATACATGAGGAAGTGCGATAAATGCGAACAATTCGCCAACTTCCCCTTGTTGCTAGCAGAATAGTTAGGTACTTCCACCACTCCTTGGCCATTTCACAAGTGGGGCATAGATCTGTTGGGCCCCTTCCCGTTGGCCCCCGGGAAGCTCAAATACTTGGTAGTAGTAGTCAACTACTTCACAAAGTGGATCGAGGTCGAACCACTAACCACCATAACCTTAGAACGAGTGTAGAAATTTGTGTGGAAGAATATAATCTATTATTTCGAGATTCCTGAATCATTCATCATTGACAATGGTACTCAATTCTCAAACAAACAGTTCAAGGAATTCTACTCCAAACTACAGATAAACCTCTATTTCACCTCGGTGGACACCTTCGAAAGTACCATAATAATGAAGAACGAAGATAATAGAAATACAAGTCTTAAAGTTCTCCAAAATCGTTCAGATAGTCAAACATAAGTCGTCGCAAGCGGCCTTACAAAAAGGAAAGCAAGCGGCCTTATAAAAGGGGAAAACTACAAAAAGGAAAACAACAACGCAACAAAAAACAAAACCTAAATATCTACATGCTCCGCTTTGGCAGAAAGGTGCCTGACATCCATCTCCTCAGCAACCATGGCCTCAACAAGAGTTTTTTCGCCGACCCCGGAAAACCCATCCACCGTCGCCTCGATAACCTCTGCCTCGATGTCGTCACCTTCATCCTCATGGGGGACATCCATAATCGCCGCCTCACGAAACTATTTAAAAGGTCCAATGGATGACACGTCCAGGTCGGGGTAGAGGAAGGTAATATGGTTTACAGCATTCTGAAAGGAACTATAAAAGGACTCCTCCCAACCGCTCACTAGCATGATCATCTTCTCTTCCCCACTCTCTCCATTCCGCCTCAAAGCGGGAACGATTAGCATCGGCTTAGGCCATGGTTAAGAAAACTGGATCGAACCGGGAACCGGTCACCCCACTGGTCCGGTCCACCCCAAAAACTCGCCCAGCCTGAAAACCGGTTAAGAACCGGTGAACTAGCCAACTCGGACTAGTCTAATTAGGTTCAACCGATCCTTTTTTTTAAAATTTTTGTTAATTCAAATGATGTCATTTTGATCTAAAAACTGAATGTAAGCCAATCTAAAAAGAATTTTATATGAAATACTTAAACTTAGATTGTATAGAAGCTTGGAAAATGAATGTATAATTGATTGTATATCACTTTGAAATGAAGTTAGAATTTTTTTAAACAAAAATAAGCTATAATATTGTTACTAAATGCTTTGGACTCTCAAAAAATAAGGTGTAAACTATTTTTTATCATTTGTGTTGTTTTTTATAATTTTTAATTAGTTTAATTAGTATATAACATATATATATATAATATATTTAAATTATTTAATTATACTCCGGTTCAACCACGGTTCAACCATTGAATCTTGAATCAGTCCTCTAACCGGTTCAATTACCGGTTTGGTTTTCAAAACCTTGGCTCAGGCATGGTCAACATTGGCATTGGCTCGGGCATGGTCGTTACCATTGAATAAAGGATGCCTATTCATAGCTTGTCCATCGTTTTTCATTGAGGTTGTGCTGGATTGTTTTCCTCTACACTGTTAGATGCTAACCCAAGAGGCTAAGCTCTGATACCAATTGAAGTGAACAAGTGAAACACAAGAATGAGGTTGAATTGTGTTCCTTAACGTTTTGGAAAACTTTTCGCAAGTTGGTTCACAGAACAAAACTTTGCTAGTTCGCAAAACAGAATGGACGATTAAAAACAAGTTTAGTAAAATGTTGGATGTAAAGCCATTTTAAGAGAAAATTTGGATGCAAGCATAACGCTATAAGTCCAGATAAAAGAATTGTTAAGAACAACAATGGCAATCCCCAAACGTTAGCAAATATAAAATAAAGCAAGGTAAGGAATAAGAAGATCACACTAGATATTTATACTGGTTAAACCAAGAGTTATGTCCAGTCCCTTCTACTTAAAAGATTTGCACTAATCTTCATAATATTACAAATATTCTTCACACTGCTTCTTTAGGCTTAAAACCAAGTATTCTTAACCTCTTCAGGTTCTAAAAACAAGTATTCTTTACTAACAAGCCTCTTTAGGCATAATACAGAGTTATACGAAGAGTGTTTGAAAACACTTAAGATCAAATCACAATATGTGAGGACAAAACAAATAAGCTCAGAGTAAGATGAAAAACTCACAGATTGTGTAACACCCTCCGTTTGGTGTCACATTGAATAGACTTTAAATTTCCTTTTTAAAACCTCTTCGTAATTTCTTTATATCAGAAATACGGGTTTCAAAATTTCTTTTCTTAGATAACATAAAATAAGCAGAAAAGAAATAACCCAATACTCAAAGATCTCAAGAATATACATCATATGTACTTATATTCCAATTCTATTATTTAATTCTATACCCCACCTTATTGCCCAAAGTCCTAAATACCTACTTACTCAGTATCTAAGTGGATGCGTCATGCATTTGAATTGAAATAACCAAGTGAAACACAAGAAGGGGGGTTGAATTGTGTTTCTTAACCCTTTTGTAAATTGTTTTTGAAACTCTTTCTTCAACTAACAATTGAACACAATGAAGGTTAAAAATTAACAAGCAATGGACGTATAAACAAGACTTTTCAGTCCTATTGGACTCTAAGGGTTTTGTAAAAGATTTCTTATGGACGCAGTTAAGAAGTTCGAAGAAACAATTTAAAAACCTTTGTTAATAAACACAATGGCAAACCCCAGTGGTTAGTGGAAATAATAAAACACACTAGAAGAGAAGAGAAACTTACACCAGAGATTTATCCTAGTTCACTCTCACAATCCGAGAACTACGTCCAGTCCCTTCAACCAGAAGGATTTATCAGCTAATCTGTTTCGAGATTACAAGTATTATTCACCTCTTCAGGTAACAAGTATTCTCAACCTCTTCAGGTTCAAACACACCATTATTCTTTTATACCCAGCCTCTTCAGGCTTACACCACTACGTTGAATAAATAGAAGTTGATGAAAGCTTGAGTTTGAAACTCACTAGAAAATGAGAATAGACAAAGAATCTCAAGACTTGAACTTTTTACAAGTATATGAATTCTAAGAAGAGATAAAGCTAAAAAGTCTTTGTAAGCTGCTTGGGCAAAATCACTCTGCTTCTTCTAGTGCTGCTTCTCCTTTTTATAAGTGAGAACAATTTGAGCAGACTTCATAAGCTTCGTCATCCAACGGAAACATTTATTACCGTTCTGAGTAGCATTAAATGCATCGACTGATATCGTGTTGAGCTTCTTCTGAAATGTGACTTTGATTATCAGAGATTTCCAATCATGTGATAACTGAGTCCTGATTTGTCTGAGACCACAGAAAGTTTCTTATTTGCTGGTCTTTGTAGTTGTTAGAAGTGTCAGCAAAAAACGGCTCAGTTGACTTCTTCTGTTGTCATAAGCTGTCAGAGTTCTTTTCTAGCATTTAATGAAGAACAATTCTTCATTTTTGAATTTTAACTTTGGACGAGAGCTTGAACTTGAACTTTGTAAGAGTGCTTTGAGTCTGAGCTTTGGAAATGAGACAGTATTGGACGAACCAATAAAATAGTAACAGTATATGCATACAATCATTGGACGCACCAATAGTAATAGTATATGTAGAATGGACGCATATAAAAAGATTAAGCAGAAACAGATTGGACGCAACTATCAATTAGTTTATTTTATGAAACTATTTGCTCTTTTCAAAACTCATAGAAGAATTCACAATTATCAGCATCATAGTCAATATACAAGGGAATTCAGTTTTATTAAAACACTCTGTCGACAAACTTACTTGTTCAATCTTAAAATAATTATTTTGTTATCCTCAAAACTTAAACGGGGAAAGTTACAACTTTTTGACATTAGTGCTAAACCTTTTAAAATGACTTTGGTTCCAACATCTGAATCACGGTGGAACTGTACTCTAACAAAACCAAACAGAACTTTCCTTGATGTCTTTGCCGTCTTCATAAGACAGAAAGAAAAACAACACAAAACATACAGAACAATACAACAAAGAGGTGAGATCCTCGTCACAATCAATACCAATAAAGCAGTGAAGAAACAATATAACATACAATTCTATACTAAGTCAACATATATAATCATGTTATCAAACAGTGGGTAAATCAAAATTAATATGCACCATAATGATGTGATAGTATGACAATTGACTATGCAAATACCCAATGATCGACCCCTACTCCATGGAGCTAAAACACAAGTAAGACAAAGTGATTTAGGAGTACATGTTTCGTTTCTTATTAGCCCCAAGTGCTAACAATCTCAAATGCGCAATATGGTTATACGCGAACACTCTCCACCAAATCTGGAATAAGAATAATGTCTATTTGGGATGGTTTGGTGTGTTGCAATCATATTACCACGGCACAATGGTGCTTCCAACTGGCCCCATGTGGAGTTTTAGCACCCTGACATCCCCAAGATCATTCACTACGCAATTCGCACCTGCACTAAGGTGTAAGCTCAATCTCCTAAGAACAATGCCTTAACAATAAGTCTCAATAGACTCTCACAATGCCATGGTCAACTAACCCGTGCAAAGTGCCATCACAAGATTACAAATATCCCTTACACCGCCTCTTTAGGCTTGAAACTAAGTATTCTTAACCTCTTCAGGTTCTAACCACAAGTATTCTTTACTAACAAGCTTCTTCAGGCTTAACACAAAGTTATAAGAAGAGTATTTGAAAACACTTAAGATTAACTCATATTATGTAAGGATAAAACAAATAAGCTTAGAGTAAGATGAAAAATTCTATACAAGAGTATATGAAAGTGTAAGTAAATCACAGATTGTGTAACACCCTCCGTTGGGTGTCACATTGAAGAGCTTTAAATTTCCTTTTTATAACCTCTTTGTAATTTCTTTATATTAGAAATAGAGATTTCAAAATTTCTTTTTCGTAGATAACATAAAATAAGTAGAAAAGAAATAACCCAATACCCAAAGATCTCAAGAATATACATCTTATGTACTTATATTCCAATTCTATTGTTTAACTCTGTACACCACCCTACTAGCCAAAGTCCTAAATACCTACTTACTCAATATCCAAGTCGACGTGCCATGCGTCTGAATCACCGTGGAACTGTACTCTAACAAAACCGAACAGATCTTTCCTTGATGTCTTCGCCGTCTTCATGAGACATGTTATCAAATAGTGGGTAAATCAAAATCAATATGCAACATAATGATGTGACAATATAACAATTGACTATGCAAATACCAAATGATTGACCTCTACTCCATGGAGCTAAAACATAAGTCGAAGAGAGTGATTTCAGAGTACATGTTTCGTTTCCCATTAGCCTTAAGTGCTAACAATCTCAAATGCGCAATATAGTTATATGTGAACACTCTCCACCAAATTGAGAATAAGAATAGTGTCTAGTCAGGATCGTTCGTTGTGTTGCAATTATACTATCAGGGCACAATGGTGCTTCCAACTAGCCCCTGTGAAGTTTCAGCAACCTGACATCTCTAAGATCATTCATAGATCTTCACTACGTAATTCGCACCTGCACTAAGGTGTAAGCTCAATCTCATAGGATCAAAGCCTTGACAACAAGTCTCAATAGACTCTCACAATGCCATGGTCAAGTAACCTATGCAAAGTGCCATCACTTATAATTAACATAGTAATTCATGGTCAACTAACCTATAATTATTAAATCAATCATCAACACAATAATTCATGGTCAACTAACCAATAATTATTGATTTTTCAAAACACAATCCCCTCGGGATTCAAGCCACCATTTTAAGAATAACGTCAACTCACCTATCCAGGGTCCAGTCTATATCGGCCCAATAATAGTATCATTGTTTCTTAACCGTATGGTACTTTTAAAACATTTTTCAAATCACGTAACACTATGGTTATGGTTTTCAAATCTCGTAACACATTTGTTACGTTTTTCAATCATGTAAAATCATTTTCAAGTCGTGTAAAGCTTTTTTTTTGTAAAACTTCAATCGGGTAAGGTATAAAAAACATTTTTCAGTTGTGCAAAGTGTTTTCTGTAAATTTTCAATTGCGTAAAACATTTTTTATAAATTTTCAAATGCATAATGCAATTTTCACAAAAATTAATCTATTTTGAATTAAAAAAAACTTTCAAAGTTTGTTTCTTTTGTTTGCACTAAAACTAACCTTTAGAAAATATTTCAAGGTCCAAACTAACCTTTAGAAATTATTTCAAGTTCTAAACAAATTTTCAAAAAGTGTTTTTACTTGAAAACATTTGTTTTCAGTTTTAAATCTTCACTGAAATATTTTCTCTCATATTTTCGAAAATACTTTAAACCATTTACTAAATTTTTCGAAAATAAAAGCTTTTGATAAAGTAAATATCACTTCTACAATAGTTTCTTTTCAAAACTTTTCCATTTCCGTCATGATTCATTGGTTTCCAACCAAACATATGCATGTTTATAACCATGTTTTTCATCCACACATACATCATCTTATTCACACATAAGCTATATCACACTTTAATCATAACAAATTCATGCAATATCTCAAAGACATAAAAGCACATAGGATAATCAAAGCATAAACCATTTAAGCCCCACAAAATCAAGTGAACTTGTGAAAGTTCCTTGTCTTTCCACTAACAAAAATCCTTAAAGAAACCAAGTTCATAACATTTAAGCTTTAAAACATAAAACAAGATGATCATGGACCAATCCAATGATTAAAACTTTGAAATAGAAATTAAAAAGTGAAGATAAAGAATTTTCACCTTTTGTTCTTCAAACTTGGATTCTCAAGAAAGTGGTTGAAGATGATTTATTCTCAAGAAACTTTCAACAAAAAAACTCCTTAGAATGATATCTGGATACTAAAAACAAGGTTGGATATTTGGTTACAAGCATGGAAGACAATTAAGGGTGTTTTGGTCGTGAGCTATGTAGAGAGAATATGTGAAGTTTTTGGTGAGTTTAAAGTGTTGAGGTTTGCTATTTATAGGAATAAAAGTAAGGAATAAATGTAATTTAGTAAAATATAAATACTAGATATTTTCCTCCAAATTCATCCACCATGGCTGGCCACCCTTGGAACAAGTTTGGAGAGTTTGTGTTCCATTTGAACACTTTCTCCACCATAAATGACTACATATCTCACCTTGGTGATTCACCATTCACCATAAATTTTTAATTGACTCACTTAGGTTATTCATCATACACATAAATGCTACCGATGATTTCATTATATATTTATCTCCAAATATTTTTTAGTAACTATTATTCAATGAACAAAGATCAGTATTTATTGTCCAATAGACAATAGGATATACTCAAATTTTTTATTTGATAATCAAATCCCTAAAAATGAAAAACTTCCAAATCTGTTCACAAATTTAAAGTTTACATCTCTATCTTTAATAAATAGTTAAAGGTATTCTAGACCCAAAAAAATTATTTATTTTTATTTTCAGAACAACCTGAAATCAATATATAAATTTAAACTCAATTAAATTTTAATTTAATAAGGCTCATAGACCCAAAAAGGTATTTATTTTAATTGTTTGGGGATGGCTTGCTTTACCTTCTCCCATACCTCATGAAACATCTCTCCATTTATATATATATATATATATATATATATATATGTATGTATATATAATATTTTAACTTCAGGGATTTTGGGTCAACAATGTTCTATTATTGCTTTATTTTAAAACTAATTATTAACTTTTGTCATTATTATTATAGTATAAATCTACATAATAAAAAAGTAATTATCCCACTATTTATTTTGTTTTAATGTAAATATATTTATTATCAAATTCATGCATTTAAAATTAAATCTGTTCTTGTCGTGAATTTCAGAATTTGTTCAACATCATGTTCTATATTGTTTATCCAACTGAATTATTATTTATAAGGTTTTAATGTAAATATATCTATTATCAGTTTCATTCATTTAAAATTAAACAGTTATTCAATTGTAAGAGTAATAATTTTCATAATATTATATAACCCCGTTTCAATTAAACATATTAACTGATTGTAAGCAAATGTCGATGCTATTTATTTACTGTTTAATTATGTATTTCATTTATTGTAAATACTTTTTTTGGTAAGTAAAAATTTACGAGGACATGAGTTTGTCCTGTTCCGATTCATTATAGATATCATTTTTATCAAAATTATAGAATTCATTGCTGATAAAAAATTATATGTGTTTATTAGGTTGGTTTAACTCGATAACACGAAAAAAATCAACTCAAACTAATTTTAAAAAGTCAAGTTGGATTGAACCACTGGTACGATCGGTCAAAACTGAACAAAACCAATATAAATAAATTTGGTTTGTGAGTTAGAGAAATTCAATCGGAAGACCTGAAGATCCCAACTAATTAACTAGACCATTTTAGAAATACAATGCTTTTCCATTTCACTCACGGACTCATCCATACCCAATTACCCAAACATGAGACCTAATTCATTCGCCCTTCCATATCAGATTAGTGCCCTAATTAACCCCTTCTTCTTTGTTCGCTTCACACTCCATAGACAGGCATGGAAGGAGTAAGCAATGCTTTCATGGTTGTAACAACAAGATGACCTAGACAAATGTAGGCAAATCCTCTCTCTTGCACTTTTGAGATGACTCAAACTACCAGATCTAGTGAGGTAAGAGACCCAAATGGTTGAGGAGTTGTCGGCGATGCATGGCCAAAGGAAAACCTCCTTCCTTAGCCCTAGTGCAACGCATGCGATGGCGAGTATATATATCACACCAAACTTCCAATGACGAGCACAACGCTATGCCTGCGATGGTGAGCACAATGCGTAAGCCACAATCAGCCAAAACTAAATGGTGAGAGGTGGAAGTTTGAGGGGATGGGAGTCATGGAAGAAATGAAAAAGATGAGATATGAGAATTGAAAAGGTAGGAAGCAAGAACGGCCAAGGAAATAAAGTACAAAGCCAAAAGAAATAAAATGATTTTTAAAGAATGAAACTGATGACCTGATTCCATCCAACCCAATTTTCATGTTAGTTCGAGTTTGCAGAATTTTTTTTATAAATCTGAATCAATCTAACCTGATCAAGATTGATTGATTTAGATTTTATTTTGCATTGTACCTGAACCAAACTAACTCATGAACATTCTTATTGAAAATGCCAAAAAAAAAATTCAATTTAGCAAATTTATGTCCCATACTATTGATAATAAGTGACCTTAATTATTTTACCAAAAATACAAACTCACTTCAGTTATGTCCCATACAATGATAATAAGTTACCATATTTTACCAAAAATATGGAATTCATTGCAGTTTAAAATAATCTGAAATCCCTTGGAAGTGCAGCAGCCGAATAATTCTGCTGCTCAAGTCTGGACACCTCCACCGGTTGGCTTCATCAAATGTAATTGTGATGCCTCTTTCTTTCCAACTGAAGGTCTCATGGGTTATGGAGTATGCCTCAGGGATGTAGATGGTAATTTTATACAAGCTAAAACTTCCTTTGTGGCAGCAAATATGACAGTTAGGGAAGGAGATGCTTATGCTATTTTACAATCTCTTATTTGGCTCACAAATCAAAATTTATTTAATGTCATCATTGAGTCAGATAGTAAATTGATTGTGGATCAGATTCATAAAAAGGAGAAAGATATTACTAAATGTGGTATGATTCTCAACTAGATTAGGGAGATACTGATTTTATATCCTTCTATTACTCGTTAGTATCGTAAAAAGGAGGTTAATATGGTTGCTTATTTTCTAGCCAGGAATTCTATCTCTTTTGCTGTTGACAGTATTTATACTGTTATTCCCCATTGTATTCTCAATTTTCTATTAATGGAGAGAATTTGATTCTTTTGCTGTCAAAAAAAAAAAAAAGAATGAAAGTCCTAGGAACACGTGACAATAGTTCATGACAATAAATATATATATATATATATATATATATATATATATATATATATATATATAGAACTGCAGAAGCTATAGAAGCCACCGCCACATGCACATGAAGGAGGAAGAATATATAGAACTGCAGAAGTTATAGAAGCCACCGCCACAGGCACATGAAGGAGGAAGGCACAAACGATTAGAAATTAAAGTGTGATGGAGAAAGTCTCACGCTAAGGAATAAATTAAAGGAAGACGATATAAATGGAAAGATTTATAAATTTAATGTTTTAAGATTTTTTTTATTAAAATGTGGTGTCAGATCAACTGTTATGGTTTATTGCTAAGTTCATTTTTTTTTTATCAAAATGTGGTGTCAGATGAACTGTTATGGTTTATTGCTAAGTTCATTAATGGAGATCTTTTTAACCCTCTTGATCTAACAATTTGGTGCTATCAATGGGGCAAACCAATGTATTCAGACACGGTGGAAGTAAAGAAGGAATCTAGCACCTATAAAAAAAGAAAAAAATTGAAGAGACTCGCCTATTAAGAATTACTGTTATGGCAAAATCTTAGTAGTCTAACTATTTGTATGAACTTACGTCGTTATCGCCTAATTATATTAACTCAATAAAAGGTGTGTACAACTCTGTAGTTGTTATGGTACCCTTATAGATGTGGTACTTAAGATGAGATGTCAAACATTGATTAATAATTGGCTTCATAATAAATATTTAAAAGTTTATTAAATATAATAAGCAACTAATGAATATATGATAACTCATATTAATGCTTTGTTTGATAAGTCCAATCCGCTAACTTATGGAGGATTGGACTAGCGGATAGCGAATTTTAAAAAATAGAGTTGTTAGGTAATCAGTATCTTATAGGGTTTTTCCAGACGTTACTTGAAGTAGCGTTTGAACTTATAGCTTATAACATTATTTTTTTTCTCAACTTTGCCATAATTATTTTAATTAAATTCCTCTCATGTCCTCTTTTAATTTATTGTGGGATACTAGATGATAGATTTATTTTGTTTATTATTTTGGAATAATATAATAAAATATAATTAAGATTATCTTTAATTTTTATTTTAATTATAATACAATTGCTATATGTTTATTGTTATATGTCTATTATTATACTGCACTACAAAAGCTATGTTATGTATATTGTTAAGTATACTTTTTGTGCGTATACATATATATATTTAAAAAATTATATACATTTATGTTATTACTTATATTTTTATAATACATATATTTTTACAAAGCATGAAAAATAAAAAAAATGAAAATTTAAAATAATATTTTTAAAAAATAAAAAACATTTTAATGATAATAAATAAATAAATAAATTATATTATTAAAATATAAATTTCAAAATTTTAACTTCTAAATATCTTAATAATTAGTTTAATTAATATAAATTTATTTTATAACTAATTAATAAATATTTTGTCATATTTAATATTAATGGAAGAAATTTAAGCATTAATTAAAAATATCCTTTTATGTCATTTTATATTTATCAGTTAGTTCAATTGCTAATTTTACCAAACATTTCAAATTCAATTTACTAGTTTATTCGTTATTTGCTATAAGTTCATTCGTTATCAGCTAGCTTATCCATTATACGTTACTTTTTACCAAATAGAGCCTAAGTCCAATCCGCTAGCTTATAGAGGATTTGACTAGCGAATAGTGAGTTTTAAAAAATAGAGTTGTTTGGTAATCACTAGTTTATAACGTTTTTTTTAGTAGTTTATAGCGTTTTTCCAGGTGTTCCTTGAAGTAAATTTTGAGCTTATAACTGATAATGTATTTTTTTTTTGTTTTTACCCTCATTATTTTAATTAAATTACTCTCCTATCCTTTATTAAATAAAATAAAAAAAATATTAATCCATATATTGTTAAGTATATTTTGTGTGTGTATATATATATATATAAAATTATATACATTTATATTGTTATGTATATTTTTATAATACATATATTTTTATAAAGCATGAAAAATTAAATGAAAAAAAATTTAAATAATATTTTTAACCAATAAAAACCATTTTAATGATAATAAATAAATAAATTAGATTATTAAAATCTACATTTCAAAATTTTAACTTCTAAATATCTTAATAATTAGTTTAATTAACATAAATTTATTTTATAAATAATTAATAAATATTTTTTCATATTTAATATTGATGGAAGAAATTTAAACATTAATTAAAAACGTCTTTTTATGTCATTTTGCATTTATCAGTTAGTTCAATTGTTAATTTTATCAAACACTTCAAATCCAATTTACTAGCTTATTTGTCATAAGCTCATCCGCTATCAGCTAGCTTATCTGTTGTTTGCTATAAGCTCATACTCTATCAACTATCTTATCCACTATCTACTACTTTTTACCAAACAGAACTTAAGTATCGATTCAAATAATCTGCACACAACTCACAATAAATGAATTATTAATGATATTAGACTTATCATATTTGTCTAAAACTCAAATCATATAACCAATCAGTTTTTTAAAGTAAAACCTCACAATTAATTAGATTTCAAGAAAAATTTCCAACACAAACTTCTCTGCCTCTCCAACTGTACAACAAGAAAATCAACCATTTAAGAAAGAAACAGTGGTTGCTGTGAAACCATTTGCACACCATACTCTGGTACAGATTTATCCCTATACTTCTGAACAATATCTCCAGATATCATACCATTATTTAAACATTATTGATTAAAAGTTATTTGTCTGTTGCTCTTTCTTCAAGGTTACTGCTTCAACCTTCAATCTATAGTTTTAAATTTTAATGCTTTCCGGAAGATGTTTGGGGGTTTTTAATTGCAGAATGTTAGCTCTTCTCCCAAGATGGTTTCCAATATGGGTTTCGAGACAGCTTACACTTTGCAAACACTAATTTAATCTACAATTTGATTGTTTAGTTCTATAATTTTGGAAAACAATTTTATAGAAGTAAACAATCATTTTACAAAGTTCTATAAAATTGTTTACCAAAAATTATTCAAGTAAGGCATCATTTTACAAAATTTATATGGTAAAATTGAAATAAAAATGAAAATAAAAATAAGATTATGATCGAACCAAAAATAAAAGATTCATGAACATATTAATTTTGTAAATGTCTCAATCAAATAATTTTTAATTGGATGATATTAATTTAACTTAATTCATAAAATTCATTATATTGGTAACAGAGGAGGTGGTAACAAATATTTATGCAACTAGTTATGGAGCGTGTTGTTACCACATGACTTTTTTGGATACTTGTGTTGTTTAATTTTTCGCATTAAGGTTTGATATCTATATAGTTTTAGGTCTTTGAAAAAGAATTTAGAAGACTCTAGAATGTTCTAAAACCTTGAAGAACATTCTAGAATACTCTAAAACGTTCTAGAACCATGTAGAATATTTTAAAATTATTTGAAAGAATTTAAAATCTTATGGAAGGTTTTAGAAAATTCTAGACACCAAGAGAGACCAATAAGTCTCTAAACGTTTGGAGAAAACTCTAAGACTCCCTAAAAAGTTCTATGTAAAATATCTTAAAGTAAGAAAATGGGAAGGTTCTAAAACCTCATGCTCGTCATACACTTAACTTAATTTCTACCATTCATTAAAGAAGTAAAACTATTATAAATAGAAGAAGTATCTCTAGTATTAGGCATAGATTGATAAAGAATGATATGGACATATAATGAAAGATTGTAAAAAACTTTTATACAAAACATTCTTTATCAATACAAGTTTTCTTTCAAGTATTTCTTCCACGATTTTACTTCTCTAATCATAAATTCTTACCTGATATAAGTGAGAGTGACTTACTCTTTATTCAAAAAGTTAAAAAAGTGCAAAGTACTAACACAGATACGCAAGGCCGCGAGAGTGTGTTTATAGCTCACTTGGTATTGACTTCAGTTTATAAGTTCAGAATGCAATGTAAAATGTTCGATCATTCGTTAAGTCATTTATCTTTTCTTTTTTTATTTAAAAACTTACACCACTGATCTGATGTAAAATATATATATTTATGCAATATCTAAATATTTCTATAAAATTAATAAAAACCGCTCGACTTGCTTGTCACATAAGTAAATTAACGGTGTCGTTTAACCTGGTGCCAGTGAGACTGCTACTGCCTACTGCCCCGTCCAACTTGGCAAAGTGTAAACCAGGGAAATCAGGAATAACTTTTTTTGGGTTCTGTTTGGGGATGATGGCTCTCTTTACCTTCTCCCCCACCTCACGAAATTTCTCTCCTTCCCTCTAATTTTTATATATATACTTTATACCGCGGATGCTACAGAAGCCACCGCAGACCACAACAGAAAAGAGAAACCCCATCCCTATTCCCTTTCATGTAGGAAGAAAGCACAAACTTCTATACCGCTTCAACTGCACAATAACATAATCACCCATTTAAGAAAGAAACGCTGGTTGCTGCTTCTCATTTATTAAACCATTTGCTTGCGTGTACACACACTCATCCCCATACTCCTTTGCTATATCTTCAGATATATCATACCATTATTCTAACATTTTTACACATCTATTTTTTTTATTATATTTCTGTCGCTTTTTCTTCAAGGTTACTGCTTCAGGCTCAACCTTCAATTATATCTATTCACCAAAAAAAAAAAAAAAAACCCTTCAATCTCTCTCTCTCTCTCTCAAGTCTCACACTTCATCATCCACTGCTGCTTCACTCCAAAGTTTCCTTGCACTCATTCTTTTGTTGCAATACTATCATGGCATCATCACTAACCCCAGTTTCTCAATTTCAATCCCTTTCTGGCGAACCCCATATCACAGCACCTCGTCTGTATCCTTCATCATTACCCCCTTTCGTTGCCAGCCCAAAATTTCGCTCCTTTCTCTTGCCCACAAGGTTATCTGTGAATTTTCAGGCTTCTCGTGGGATTTCAAGGATGCCCATGAAGGCTGCTATTGTTTCTGCGACCACGGCCGAGAAGCCCAAGAAGCGTTACCCTGGTGAGTCGAAGGGGTTTGTGGAAGAGATGAGGTTTGTGGCCATGAAGTTGCATACCAAGGATCAGGCTAAGGAGGGTGAGAAACAAGTGAAGGAACCAGAGGAGAAACCGGTTACTAAGTGGGAACCAACGGTTGATGGGTACTTGAGGTTTCTTGTGGACAGCAAGTTGGTTTATGATACACTGGAAAAGATCATTGAAGAGGCTGCTTATCCTTCCTGTCAGTTTCTGCTATGACTCTTTTGTGTTAATTTTCACAATGTTTTGGATTTTAGCACAGCAATGGTGGTGCTGGTTGGTGATAATATTGGACCTTTTATGAGGGTTCTATTCTATTTGCTGTTTTTTTTTTAATTGATTTCGGATCATACTGGAAATATTTGGGAGTGGTGATAATTACGTGGCAGTTATAGGAGCTAAATGTATGTCTGAGTTAGAAGCTTTAACTTGATACATCTACATGCGTTCTGTATGATTTTGTGTCTCCCTTGTTTGAAAATGATCTTCAAACCATGTTATAGCTGTGGAAGTTTTAGGCTTTGCCCCATGCCCATTTCAAAATGAGTATGAGTACAATGACATCCTAGATGGCTTATGATCCTTGTGAATGTTTCATCTTCTCCCCCCACCCCACCTCCACCACACAAATCTAGAAACTAAATCTGAATAATAAAAACTTCACTAGTTTGGCTGGGGTAGATTTCTTTTGTAATCTGTTTTTATAAAACTGCCTTTTTTTTTCTGATTGGAATAAACTTTTGATTTATTTTCACTGGCTAGACATTAGGCTGCATTGAAGCCTGTCACATTTAGCTATATCTAGATACAGTTCAACTTTGACGGCCCTTATTGATGCCACGTGAATAGTGTTTTAGAATCCAGTGTGGTTGGTTTTTCTTGACTTCCTATTGCTTCTTCTTAAGGCTTTGCTGGGGGTTATAGTTTTCAGCCTTTCTACCGTGGAAAGGTAGAGTTGTAATTAAGTGGACAAATAATTGCTTAAGCTGTTGGTGTTATTCTTAATTATGCATTTTTAAGTTTCTTGATGTTCTGGGACTTGTTCTTAGTTGTTTCGTTCACGCAGCTTTCCATTCTGAGGGTTTGTTTCTGTTATCCATATTAGTTGTTTTCTGTTCTTCACTTTAGGATATACACAACTCATCAGTAAGTGTTCCCTGGTGTATGTATTTTCTCGACTAATCTGATGGTTAAATGATGAAGTTCTTCTCTTCCATGTGTAGATGCTGAATTCAGAAATACAGGATTGGAAAGGTCTGCAAGTTTGGCAAAAGATTTGGAGTGGTTCAAGGTGCAAGGTCATACCATTCCTGAACCTTCCTCTCCTGGTCTTACCTATGCGCAATATCTTACCGAGTTATCACAGAAGGATCCCCAAGCCTTTATTTGCCACTTTTACAACATCTACTTTGCCCACACAGCCGGTGGTCGAATGATTGGGAAAAAGGTAACCAATCACATGCTTGCAAAAAGACATAAAATTATGTTGTGTGCCACGTTGATTATGCAGCAAATATCGGTTTCAAGTGTCATTTGTGGGCAGGAACATCTGTTTCATGATTAATATGGCACATTCATATCAGGGGATATCTTCATTTCCCCCCCCCCCCCCATCTAGCATAGTTACTATGTTATATATCTTTTAGTGAGATGAAAGAACACAGTGGAGTTTTTTTATGAATTTGGAATAGCTCGACTTTCCTCTTTTACATGGAATAGTCCTCAAAGTTTTACATCTGAGGACTGTAGATACATATTAGCTGGTATGTCAGATGTTGGCACTTCCTACAATGGTTGTGTCTATCTTTATGTGTTATTTCTGCTTTCATATTCTCTTTGCATCAAATACTTTCTCATGTGTATCTATTAATCAATATTACTGATTAAATGCCACTTTACCTTTTTCCTGAAATGCAACATGGCAGCAAAGATTCAAATATTGTCATTTCCAATTAATCATCAACGTAACAGAGAAAGAATAAACTAACCTGCAATTTGCATGTGTATGGTTTCCCACCACTTTTGGGTGGATTTGTTGAGGTTTCCAGGAATAAATGGTTCTCACAAAAGTGTAGGCCTTCTCATAACAGTAAGAAGTAAGCTTTACTATGTTCTAGATGTTTTTCGGTTATTTTCACCAGATGAGGTAAAAACTGATAATTGATGATACTTTACCCTTTCTATACGCTAGATCTTCCTGCATCTCAATCTTAACTCTTACAGGTAGCGGAAAAGATACTTAACAACAAGGAGCTGGAATTCTATAAATGGGATGGAGACCTTTCCCAGTTGTTACAGAATGTAAGGAACAAGTTGAATAAAGTTGCTGAAGTAAGTTTCTTGAACTCTCCTAATTCTTTGCATGCAATGCGTTACAATCTTCTGTGGCATGAGCAATAGGTTGATTTTTATTGCGGCTATATTTCTAAGTAGTAAAGAATAAAATGATAGCTTTCAATTTTTAGGAGTTGGGATGATGAATAGACCTTGCGGTATTCCTTTGTGATTTTTATCAGGAATGGACTCGAGAAGAAAAGGACCACTGTCTGGAAGAAACAGAAAAATCATTCAAGTTCTCAGGAGAGATTCTCCGTCTAATACTATCATGATAGTAGGTGCCCTGCTATATGTGTAATTGCGTATTAAAGTGCATGGCGCAAGCCAAGAACATTGTGTTAAATGTATATCATTTAATTTTCAATTCAAGAAGGCATAATAGTACTGATGTTGCACGTAAGCAGCTTTTTGTTGATTAACCTAGTTTTTCTCAACCGGTGAAGTGTAGTTCAATTGGTATCTCCCCTGGACTTTCTATGGTTATGTGGTGGGGGCTCAATTCTCTGCAAAGGCCAATAGCACCTCCTTAGAACCAAAATAAATAAATAACTTAGTTTTTCTCAAATGGAGCTAAGAGTTCTTTGTTCCTAGAACTTTTTTAGGGGGTGACACTGAGCAGAAAAATACTTCTGCTATGATATCAACTTCAACATTTTCTTCGTTTTTGAATTAGGGAATTTTCTCTCAAATGTGCAGTGTTACAAGGGCATTGACCTGTTGGCTATTTTTGAGTTGTAAAGATATTTTTAAGAATGTGTTTGGAATGTTAAAAAATGAGATTTGATTTGATTTGTAGATCAAATCTTGTATTTGAAATGTTAAAATTGATTTTCAAATTAATTTAAATCTAATTTTTTTATAATGAGTTTTAAATATAAAATTTGAGATTTAAATCAACTTAATTTAATAAATTAAATTAAATCAATTTTATTTTTAATTGATTTTAGACACATTAAAATATTATTGGATCTCATTTATTAAAGAGTAAACACTTTAGTGTTTTAAAAATATAAGTGTTATTAGTTAAGTGCTTTAATGATAAATATATTAAAATAATTTTTTAAGTGTCAATTTTTTACATTAAATTAATCATATAATGTCATTTTTAACATTAAATTAGTCTTTCAATATCATTTTATATCAAACTAGTTTTTTAATGTTAACAATTATTAAATAATTAAATTAATGTTACTTATATTTTTAGAAGATTAAAATAAATATTTACTCTTTTTAAAATAAAAACAAGTACTGGCAGGGCAGGTAGCTAATTCTCTTTCTCTTTTCTTTTTCTTTCAAATGGGGTAGCTGCGTTCCATTTTTGTCATGGTACTCCCTCACTAGGGTAATGTCGCTACGACTATACACTATATTGTGCTGTGCTGAACGGCTGAACCCTCCACATGCTATTTTTTTTTTTTGGTACTCCTCTATGCTATTTTAAATCTTAGACCTGCTTATAAGCTTTCTTTGTTTGTCTATAATCAACAAATCTACTATCTGAGAATAAATTGGAATCCTTTTCAAGGGAACGGAAAATTTCACCCTCTTTTTGCTTTATTTGATTGTATCATTAACTTTCTAGTACTAGTATTTTGTCTTTAAGCACGAAGATGTGCTCCACTTATTAGTATTAATCGGTGTTGTTGTCAGAATTATGTTAGATCAGATAGTTTGACTAATTTGGTTGTGAATTAGACACTTAAATAAAAATGATTTAATGTCATAATCAAATTCATGGTCAAATTACTTTAGAATAATTAAAATCAATTAAAATTTGATTAAATCACTTGATTTATCCTCATAAACTTATTGATTATTAATTAATTAATTTTTTATAAAAAAAATTTAATATTTTTCATATATCATAAATATTTTTATATATTTTATATTATTACATGTAAATTAATTTTATAATATCATCCGATCTAATTAATAGATTTAAACAGTTAAATTTGAATAAAAAATCTGAATCAAAAATCTCATCGGTTTAGGATTCAGTCTTGTTTTAACAAATAATCAAACTTCTCGCATCATTGCTTAATTCAATCAAAACGCAATCCCGCGGGGACACATTAAACTATGGAACAGTAATGAATGCAAACAAAATCTTACTGGAACAATTGCAAAGTACAACATCAATTACACAACGCAAAAGACGAACATGCTGATCCCCACTCTCCTTTTCTCTTCCTTTAGCATCCAATCTGGGCAATCTTCTACTCATCAAATGTGCTCATGAATCCACCAAGAAAGCCAGCTCCATTACAACTTCCACACAATATATCCTTTTTACCCCTGCAAGAAACATACATGTTGATAGGATAGGATCAGATTATAGCAAAACCAAGAAGTGACTGGCAAATATAATCAGTAGGTGTGGGCAAGCCTATTTGTAATGGGGTAGCCAACAAATGAATTTTCTATGTTTATCTTTTCATATTGTGAGACTTGAACTAAATATTAAGAATTTTTGGCACCTAACTTTTTAACACTAGTACACTCCCACACCCACCTGAGATTTTTATAAACCAATGAGGGAGTGATAAATCATACAACTACTAGAAATAATGGTAGAAAGGTATGCAGGGCAATGCGTATCAACAGTTACAGTTCAATCATTGAACTACAGAGAAGCACCAGAAGACTCCCTATATCCTCATCATCAACTTCTCCACGTCACAAATTGATGTGGCTTACAGAAACAAATTAAACCATTTCATGCAAATAACAGTACTGTGGTAATTGCATTATGCATAAACTATAAAAATTGAAGAAGCAAATTAAGACACTAAGTTGAAAACAATTAAAGGAACTTAAATTTTTCATCCTTCTACTCCCAGATCAACAGGCAGCAGCAGAGGTCTGCAAACCCCGTAGCTGCCCCTGGCCTTGATAGGGAGCTAGACACAGCCAATTAGCTTCAAGGAAAAGAAGAAAAAAGAAATTACATACCCATTTGGACAAGAATAGCAATGGCGGACTGAGTGAAATAGACGCACTAATATTGGACTATCAATTAATATTATTCCAAATCTATTTATTTTCTCAGAATTTGAGTCTCATTTGTTTATCTATTCATTCTCTTCAGGACGTATAGCTGTTAACTTAAATCAACTGAGTAGGATCCTAAACTAAACTTGAACACTTTAAAGACGGGAGAGGATTCTTACTATCTTTACACACACTACTAACACTAAGTTCTGTATAAACTTCAGTCTTGAGCTCTATTGGCTTAGACAGACTCTATTTATTTACTCCCTATTTGCTCCTTAATGGAAAGCATGGTGTGGTAGCAGCACTGATATTGAGAAGTTGATGTATATACTTATACATTGATTCACCATACAACACATAACATAGCATAGTCACACATGCTCAAACAGTAAAATTAAGGGAGAGAGGCGAGAGTGTGGTAGTTGATGCAGCTACCTGCATAGCCAACATAATCCACCAGCTTTAAATTGTCCATTGAAGTGATCTACAGAATTAACTCCAGTACCTTGGCATTGAGTACATAATATCGCACCTAGCAGTTGAGCAAAAAGATAACCCAGTGAGTTGAATGCTGAGATTCCTAATGGAAGGAAAACAATCTCAAAAATATATGCTAGCTCTCCAAGAAATTGGCAAAAGCAGCAGGCCTCAAATATGCATTGAAAAAAAAATCCTGGAGTCCATTATCAAGAATTATCTATATTGCAAATGTAAATACAAAGTAGAGAACTATCATCAGCGATAGCTAACTGATAGTGCATAAATTATCTCCACGCTAACAAATTAGCTTCTCTCACGGAGAATGATACAATAACAGAAGAGCAACTAACAAATGTACTAGGTTCCCACTGGAAGCAGCATCAATTTGTGACTATATTTTAATTTTAAGGTGATATCAGTATTTGGTACAAAACTTACTTAACTCAAGTAGGAAGCAATCTAAGTTAATAGAGTTTAAAGACACTGCCTTCACTAATGGCATAACAATTTTTGAGGAAAAGGTATAAAATTTCTCAACTAGACGGGAAAGCACTGAACAATTGAAAATTTTATGAAATCTATGATTTTGTCTTCTAATTTTCATACCAAACTAGCAGTTGCTATATGATATCTCATGATGGTACTCATTAAATTTAATCCCATCTATAAAGAAAGAATAAGAAAACTACAAAGACTATGATACTGAAGTAATTAAAATCTGCATTTTCACTTACCATTTCCATCACAATCAGAACAAACAATGCTCCTTGTTTTGGTGCTTTGATTATTATCTGTAGCCTATATTAAATCAATATCAGAGTGTGTTTCAAGATATATGAATTGCTAACACAATAATAGAAACTCTCTATATTTAATGCATTTTCAAGTTGCATATTCTTCAATGAATAGTAAATCCGCAAATGATCCACCCAAGTCCTTATAAGCGTCAGTTTTTGACATGAGGCACCAAATCCTTTCAGAAAACCTCAACCCATGCTAAGTACTCTACTCACTTCTTCCAAATAGTTCCAGAGTCCAGACAAACCCTTAATCAATGTCATGCTATGAATCTCCCCAACAATAGAGTTCAATACTGATAAGTTTCCTTCTACTTGGTTAACTTTAATATTCACTAGTCATCACCAACGCTTACACACCCATTGTCAATGACACAACACAACCGAAAACAGCTAACTGATGAACTACAATGGTGTAAAAACTGAATATCAAGCTTCTTATTGAAAATGGGACACTAAAACCAATCTCACCTTAACCTTCAAACATTGAAAGTTTCGAGCTTTAGAATCCTGACATGCTTGGTTTATCCAAAAAGCCTTTTGGGCAACCGAATTACATGTAACTGCACCTATTTAAATTGATAAAAAAAAATATTCTCATTCAATTACGTAAGTACTGCAAAATCCCACGAGTACGATAACGCACAAACAGACACTTTAGAAATACCTGGTTTGCTCGAGGATATCAAGGAACAAATAGGAGCGAAACATAGAGAGTATGCCATTCAAAATCACAAGAGAAGAATATCAAATGATGGGGTAGGCAAGCAAGCTTATGCTGAAGGAGTTGAATGAAGCAGATAAGGCCCTCATCTCTATGGGTAAAGTTTACATTTTGTTACTCAAATGCCCTTGGATATGTTCCTCTGATCTGAACTCGGAAAACGACAATTTTGATGGCCAAAGCTAGTGGGCATTAGCGTAAAACCATTCTTGGCCTCTCAGAAACAAGGAGATATTACTGATTTTGATGGCTTTTTAACCCAATTACTCTTATAATTAAAATTAATTACTCATACTTTTATTTTGAAATATTTTACCTATATACTTGACACGTTGCAACTTTTTTTTTAATGTTTCACATGTGTCATGTCATATGTGGACACATTTATGACACTGACGTAACAACGTGTAAAATGCAATACTTGTTAGCGTGTTCATATATATTAGGCTTCTTGTGTTGGTGTGATGATCACACCTAGTGCTTTAGCGTGACACACTCACAAAACCTTATTTTCCTTCTCCTTTTCTTCCTTCCTCCTTTCACTTTTCTTCTTCTCCTCCCCAGCCTCTGCCCTCCACACCTCCATCCCTCCTAAACCCACCATTTTATCATTCTTATAACCATTTTGACCACAGTTCTTCTTATCTTCAGGTATGAAATCCTTCTTTTAATTATATTCTTGAAAATGATTTTTTTTTGTTCATATGAAAGGTTAAATTTTATGTACATGTACATAAGTTAATTTTTAGAGATGATGTTTAATGCTTATATAGTGTGTTTGTAATGGCGTTATGTTATGATAAAGTATAAGATATATGTATGTTGTATATTTTGTAATGCATAATTGTTGACGTGGTGCAGGCTATGATTTATTAATAGTTTATATTGTGTAATGCCTATATGTTGTATATTATATTATTATGGTGGAGTATATGATACATATATATGTTGTATATTTTTCAATATATTTTATAATCTATAAGTGTTGATGTGGTGGAGGCTATGATTTATTTATAGTTTATATTGTGTAATTGTAACATCCCAAAATTGCTATTTTCTGAATTAGATAAATTATCTGAACATCTTGGTATATTTTGTTACAGAAATTGTGATAGATTGAATTAGAGTAATTATTCTGAGATTCTGGTGGTACCGGGAAACTCGGTAGAACCTAAGGAAGAAATATGTCAAATCTAAACTTTTAAATTTTCTCTGGCTAATAGAGGACCTACTGGTAAATTAATCTTTTCAGGACCTATTGGAAAATTTTAGAAATCACCAAGGGTATTTTAGTCTTTTTACACCCTAAGTGGCAATTTAGTATTTTTCCACTTAAGTGGGGGGCAAAGTTGACAATTCAACTCCACCCCCTTGTGAATAAGAGGACCGGCCAACATTAGAGACCAATTGGTCATCTTTTCCAAAATTTCAAGACAAGTTCTCTATAGCTAGGGTTGTTCAAGGTTTCAAGGTCCAAAAGTAAGCATTTTTATTCATCTTTTGGCTTAGGTTATTGATGGTTATTGATCACCTTATTCTCTTCTTCAATCCTATGGTTTTAGTTTCTAAAAAAAAAATCTCATTTTCATCTCTAAGAATCAAGAACACCCATTTTTAAAGTTGGTTGTTTTGGTTGTGTGTTTTGAAGGAAAGGTTGTCTTAGTCACAAATCCAATCTTGGAATCAAGTTTGGAGCATTTCAAGATGAGTGTGGGTTAATTTGTGATATTGTATAGTGTTTTTAGAGTGTAAGTTTAAGATGTAAAATTAAGCTTGAAAGTAAGGATTGACATGTGTTTTGAGGTTGGATGTGTATTTGTTACATGTTTTCCAAGATTTGAGTATATGAAAGTGAATGATATTGTTGGTATATTTTGATGGATTGGGGGACATGATCCCAAAGGAAAAAAACTAGGTTTTGATTGTGGTTGGGCGTGGCACATTACTGCCCAGATTCCAGACCACGGTCTGGTTGTGGCGCTCTAGAAATATGGTTTTCGCATTCTGACACCAGACCACGACCGTGGTGTCCACCACATCCTGGCCGTGATTGTCTCTGTTTTCATTTCATGAATTTCTAGTCTTACCACAATCAGGTCGTGGTTGCCACCACACCCAGGCCGTGGTTGACTCTGTTTGTGTCATTTTGGAGCATTTGCTATGTTTGTGAATAAGGATGACTTAGTACAATGTTGGGATGTGTAACTAAGTGAAAGTGTTTGGGAAGAATTGAGCATAATGCTTGTGTGATTTTAAATCTTGAATTGGTTTAAATGTTATGTTATTGTGATATTGTCACCTTGAGCATGGTATGAATGCATTGCATTGTATAGTGAGATGACCTAACCGGAAAGGGTTAGTGTACAATATGTGAGTGGTTACCTAACCGAACAGGGTTAGATGAAAGAATGAGCGTGACATAAATAAGTGCATTGCATAGTGAGACGGCCTAACCAGAAGGGGTTAGTGTACAATATGTGAGTGGTTACCTAGCCGAACGGGGTTAGATAAAAAATGTGTGACATAAAACATTGCATATGCATATCGAGAGGGCCTAACCGGAAGGGGTTAATGCACAACAAGAGGAGTGGTTCGTCTAACCGGAAGGGGTTAGATAGAAAGAAAATGTGTGAACATCATATGCACTCATAAACTCATTGCATATATTGGATTGAAATTACTTGGTATATTGAATCGTGTTATATTCTTGCAATTCTATTTACATGCATACTTCATATACAAGTTATATTCACATTCACTGGGAAGTTGTTCTCACCCCCTCTTTCTCAGATTCGCAGGAGAACCCCAGACCCTTTCGGATTAAGTATGGAGGATTCTGTTGTGTATTGTTGACTGCAATAGAATGTATTATGATACTTGTATTTTGGTGGAGTTGAGCTCCATTATGTAATTATGACATGATGTATAATGTAGTGTACTATGATTTAGATGTGACAGGGGAAACTGGTGAACTACTGTTGATGTTCTCAGTTCTGTTAATATTTAAGTGTGCTTAGTCAGATAGTGTTTAATGCACACTTGTATAATTTACGTACTCTGATAGTATTTTGTTAGAGATCGGAGATCTCTTGTTTATATATATATATATATATATATATATGTACCCTGGTTGGTTTGAAATGATTGTTTGGAATCTGCTGTTTATTTTATGTCATTTGGTAACATACGAGAAACAAAGGAAACTCTGTCGAATTTTCTATATAATGAAAAAAAAATATTCCACGTAAGACTTATGAGTTGGTAAATGATGTAGTAATAATAGGTTTTACATTTTTTGTATCAGAGCAGTTCTTCCTATAAGACTGCAGAATATGGGTCTAGAGTCATACTAAGCAAGATGTATTCTTATAGCTTTTCATATACTTCTGATATATTGCATGTGGGGAATTGGGACTGATCAACCCGATGTTTTCTGTGATGTATACAGAGTTATGAGCGGACTAGGGCGAACCCGTAGTGAAGGCCAAGGCCAACCCATTGCAACTATTGGTGAGGGTGAAGGTCTAGTGGCTGTGTTTCTACATTTGGCCCAAGCCATTGACCGTATGCCCGGACCCTAGCAGGATGGTAATCTTATTGCGGGACTTGTCGTTCTTCAGCAGTTGGGACTGACGGAGTTCTACAAGAAGGATCCCCCATCTTTCCATGGGAATTATGACCCTGTGGCTGCTGAAAGGTGGGTGAAGCACCTTGAAAAGATTTTTAAAGCCATGCAGTGCACTGAAGAGCAGTAAGTTATCTTTGCTGCTTATAAACTGGAGGATGAGGCCGAACATTGGTGGGAGGCCACTCATCCTGGACTACTTATCAGGGAGGATCCTATTACTTCAGAGTCTTTTAAGACGACATTTCTGCGTAAGTACTTCCCTACTAATGTTTGGATCCAAAAGGAACAAGAGTTTATGCACTTGAGAGAGGGAGACCTCACAACTGGTCTGTATGCGGCCAAATTTGATGAGTTGTCTAAATACTCTAGTTACCTACAGAATGGACAGAATGAGATTTGGAAGTCCATTCAGTTTGAGAGGGGACTTGAGTTTGAGCTGGGAAAGGTTGTCGCTGGCTTTGAGATTAGGGATTTTGCTTCCCTGGTTGAGAAGTGTTTGACTATGGAAGAGTGCATGACCCTTGTTACTGAGCGATCAGGGATCTGGAAATAGAAAGGTGGAGGTTACCTAGCCTGCACGAAATACTAAGAAAGCTAAAATGGAACCGTACAAGACATGTGGTAAACCGCATCAGGGTACTTGTCGGGCAATTACTGGTGTGTGTTTCGTTTTTGGTCAGAAGGGACATATTGCAAAATACTGCCCCACAACGGATAGTGATTTGCTTCAAGTGCTAGCAGAAGGGGCACACTTCCCGAGATTGCCCACGAACTTCTAAGGCGCCAGTTCCTACACCTAGACCTCCAACCCAGGGGCGAGTGTATACCCTCAGTGGGGCAGAGGCACATGCGGATGATTTGATTCAAGGTATGTGCTTGCTGAATGGTCAGAACTTAATTGTACTGTTTGACTCTGGAGCAACCCATTCATTCATTTTTTATGCATGTGTGAAGTCCTTGAGTCTAACCACTACTTCCTTACCTTATACACTGTCAATGACTACTCCTGCTACGGATAACATTCTTACTACCCATGTTTGCTTAAACTGCACATTTGTGTTCCAGGACCGATCCTTTGTTGTTGATTTAATTTGTTTACCTTTGAGAGGGTTAGATGTTATCTTGGGTATGGATTGACTAGCAACCAACCAAGTGTTGTCGGATTGTTGTAATAAAACTGTCATTATCCTTCCTGTCATAAATCATACACCGATTCTTGAAATTTCCGTGTTACCCAGAGTGTCAGAGTTGAACCATTGCCTGGTGGATGGGAGTCAAGTATACATGGTGTTATTTTCTCTTGACCTAGAGGTTCATTCAGAATTGGCCAGAGTACCAATAGTGTTTCCTAAGGAGATTCCTAGTTTGCCACCTGATAGAGAAGTAGAGTTTGTTATAGACTTAGTACCGGGAGCTAGGCCTGTGTCTGTAGCACCTTATAGAATGTCACCATTGGAACTAGGTGAACTTAAGAAACAAGTAAAGGAATTACTTGAAAGAGGATTCATCAGACCCAGTGTGTCTTCGTAGGGAGCACCAATGTTCTTGGTGAAAAAGAAGGATGGGAGTATGAGATTGTGTGTAGATTATAGGCAGCTGAATAGGATCACCATAAAGAATAGGTACCCATTACCTAGGATAGATGATTTGCTTGACCAACTTAGAGATGCCAAGGTATTCTCTAAGATTGATCTTCGGTCTGGTTACCATCAGATTAAGATAAAGCGGGATAATGTGCCAAAGTTTGCTTTTAGAACTAGGTATGAACATTATGAGTATTTGGTGATGTCGTTTGGCCTAACCAATGCACCAGCGGTGTTTATGGATTATATGAATAGAATCTTCAGACCGTACCTAGATAAGTTTGTGGTAATGTTCATAGATGATATTCTCATATATTCTCAGACAGTGGAAGAACTTGAGGAACATCTCAGGATAGTACTATAGATACTCAGAGAGAGAAAACTGTATGTTAAACCAAAAAAATGTGAATTTTGGTTGAATGAAGTGAAATTTCTAAGACACACTATGTCCCAGGACGGGGTAGCAGTGGACTCTAGTAAAGTTGAGGCGGTAGTACAGTGGGAGTGACCAAAGTCGGTTACTGAGATCAGGAGTTTTCTAGGATTAGCTGGATATTATCAGAAATTCATTCGGGGTTTTTCTCAGTTGACTCTTCCTTTAACTGAATTGACTCGGAAGAGACAAGCCATGGTGTGGAGTGAAAAGTGTGAGAAGAGTTTTCAAGAACTCAAACATATATTGACCACAGCCCTAGTATTGGATGCCTCTAAGTTGGGCTTAGTGAAGTAAACAAATGAAACACAAGAAGGGGGTTGAATTGTGTTTCTTAACCTTTTTGGAAAACTTTTTGTTTAGGAAACCAACAGGCAATGGACGCAGAAAGCTTCTGAGTCCAATTGGACGCAACAGCAAAATTGAGATTAATAACTTTAAACGGAGTGAAAAAGTTTTAAGGTTTAACTTAACTCTTTAATTAGGAAAACAATGGCAATCCCTAGAAGTTAGTGAATAAGTAAAACACAAGAGGAGGAAGGAAAAGCTTACACCAGATGTTTATCCTGGTTCACTCCCATCAACCGAGAGCTACGTCCAGTCCCTTCAACCAGAAGGATTTTCTACTAATCTTGTACAAAGATTACAAGTATTGTCCACCTCTTTGGGTATACAAGTATTCTCAACCTCTTCAGGTTCTACTATCCAAGTATTCTTTTATACACAGCCTCTTCAGGCTTAAACACCAAATTGAAAAAGGTATAGAAATGCTTGAGTTTTTAACTCACTACAGATGAGGATTAAAAATGAATCTCAAGACTTAATATCTTTTCAAGAGTTTGAATACAAAGAAGAATGAAAGCTTTAATCTTTTTTTTTTTCACTTTTGATTTTCTCAGAAGGTTATCACTCCTCTTTTCTTCGAAGACAATTATATTTATAGGTGAGAGCAATTTGAGCAGTCTTCATAAGCTTCTTCGTTCAACGGAAACATTTATTACCGTTCTGAGTGGTATTAAATGCCTAAGATCAAAACGTGTTGAGCTTCTTCTGAAAAGACACTGATAATCAGGAATGTCCAAGAATATGATATCTTACTCCTGACTTGTCTAAGCATGCAGAAAGTTCCTTATTCGCAGGTCTTTGTAGTTGTTAGCAATGTCAGCTAAGCGGCTCAGTTGACTTCTTTTTGAAGCGTGCGCTGTTAGAGTCCTTCTCAGCATTTAATGAAGAACAATTTCTTCACATTTGAATTTTGACATTGGACGAGTACTTTGAAACCTGAGCTTAGTAAGAAAAACAATGGACAATCCAATATAATAAAATTTTGTGAAACAGTTTAAAAGGTATTGGAAGCATACTTAGTTTCCTTTAGCTCAGAAGAAAATGGATGCACATAAGTAACTATTTGTTAACACTTTGTTTTCTTCTAGAAATAGTTACAAAACAAGTTACGTGAGTCTTTTACATATTCAATCTAAATTAAAACTTTTGTTATCTTCAAAACTCTTATGGGGTAATAATTCTTTAGAAAGAATGGTTCCAAACTTAGTTTCATAAGGTTCTTTGGTTCCAACACTTAGGATGTGTATTAATGCAGGATAAGAAGGTAGTGGCTTACACCTCTAGACAGCTTAGACCTCATGAGGAGAATTATCCAACCAATGACATGGGGCTAGCAGCCATAGTTTTTGCACTTAAGATCTAGAGACATTACTTGTATGGTGTAAAGTTTGAGGTGTTCAGTGATCATAAAAGTTTGAAGTATCTGTTTGATCAGAATGACCTGAACATGAGACAAAGGAGATGGATGGAATACTTAAAGGATTATGACTTTGAGCTTAAGTATCATCTAGGCAAGGCCAACGTTGTGGCTGATGCCCTTAGTAGGAAATCTCTGCACGTATCTCAGATGATGGTGCATGAGTGATCAATCAATTTGAGACACTTATGTTAGCTTTGTACTAGACTTTATTAGATGTTTATTGTGCCCAATATTATTATTTTAGATGAGTTTAATGTTGTTGGACCTCATTGGACTTTAATGCAAATTGTGAATAATTCTTGGATTTTGATACATTTTGACATTTCCTCCTTGGTTAGGCCATAACTTGGGACTCGGTAATCCATTAGAGGTGACCTTAGTGTCTTTGGAAAGCTAAGACAAGGTTCTACAAGTTTCATGGAGAACTCAAGAGCTAGATCAGACTTCTAAGGGTCCAAAATATCCCTGCAATGCAGAGTGGGCTTGCTGTCACTGGAATCTAGGCAGTGTACACATATTGGACTATATAGTGGGCTATAGGCCTCCTTTGGAACTGAAACTCAGCCATTGGAAAGATAAAACCATATCTTCAACTTCATTGAAGACTATTTAGTCAATAGATACTGTTTTAGGCATGATTATGAAGCTATAAGTTGGTTTGAATTTGGAAACACGTTTTGGCAACCTAACTTGAGGTAGGTGCAGTGTTTTTGGCATATCTGGAGTTGTAAAAGTCCAAATGGCATGAAATGAATGCCAACATTTCAAGGAGACAACTGGCTACAACTTTCATGAAGACCTCCAAGCCAAAATACATCGTTTAGGTCATGAAAAATAGGCTGGAAGTGGGAGTAGAGTTGCTGACTTGAAGCCACCAACCATACACCAACCCACCTACCATGCACCAACCCACCAACCATGCATCAAGCTTTCATATTTGACAATTTCCATGTTTTTACAGCTTGCATTCAGATTATTTTCAATTACAAATTGGCTTCTACGATTAGTATAAATAGAGTCAATCTCTTTGTATTATACATCATTCAATTTTGAAGTAAGTTTGAGTATTTGTGATAATTTTCTTTCTCTTCTTCTCCATTCTCTTTAGAATTTCGTTTTTGTTCTTTTATTTCTGAGTTCTTCCTTCCCATCCATGGAAGGCTAGGCTCTTATAATCAATCCAAGGGATTAGCCATCTTGATGTTTAATTTGGAGATCTTGTTTCGATTGTTCATATTACTTAATTGTTATTCAAGTTTCTCTTCTTCCTCTTTTGATTTTTATCTAGATTGAATTGCTTAATTTGATTTAGATGTTGATGTGATAATAGCTTTATTATCATGTATTCAAAGAGGATCACAAAGACTAAACAATATATCAAAGCTTTTTGATGGATTGTTTAGCTTGGTTAAATCCCCAATCTTAATTTAATCTATGTTTGGATGATGCTTACTTTATCTAACCTTAGTTAATTAAATCCTAGATGCTTATCTAGTAGAGGCTTCTTGGATCATGTTGAGGCGTCTTGATGTGATTTAAGGCCAAGAACATGATTAGCAATTAAGTGAATTCCTTGTGATCAATGATGAATTAAACTCAAGATTGGTAAATTTCCTTGAATTGGTTGCTTCTTTAGATTTGTTTATAACTTTAAGTCCCGTACTTTTGTCAATTTTGTTATTCAACAACAAAACCCCGCATTTTAATTATCTTGATCTGATTGAATCTTTGTTTTTGTTGGATCCTTGAGAGACGATTCGGTTCATTCTCTATACTACAAATTAGTTTGTGAACCGGTAATTTTTATTATTTGACGGGTCTCGACAACCTCTTTTCAAATTTGGCGCCGTTGCCGGGGATCAAAGGCAATTATTTGATCATTTCAAGAACCCATCTAACTCTAACAATTGTGTTTGTTTTGTTTTTGAAGTTTTTTCAAGTGGAATTCGATTGAAATTGGGTAAAGGGTATCGTGTCAAGAATTTTGGTTCGGTAAAGTATCTCTGATTGACTTGAATTTTTTCACACTAATGGAAAACGTTATTTTGAGAAATGCTCACTATATATAGTGAGGTCACCCTTAGTTTAGCCAAATTCCATCGTTTAGACCACTTTTTCAATTTTTTAAGATTTTTTATTTTTCTCTTGGATAGAATTTTTGTGTAGATTTCACCCTATGGTGGTTCCATAATTTTTAAAATTCATTTGATACTATTTTTTTTTTTTAGATTTTTGGAGTATTTGTTTTAGGAATTTTTAGTGTTTTAGTAATTGCTCTTCTATACCTTCCTATGAACTGCATGCTGTATGACTAGGTCTGATCCTAGTACCTTGCATTCATTTGATTCTGAAATTGATAGAACCTTTCATACACTTTTCAGAATTCATAGGACTGGTAGTAGCATTAATAGAATCACTTTTGGAATTGGACTTGAACTTGACATTGTACCTGATCTTGTTGACTTTTTTAATCCTATTGAGTCTGTTTCTGTTAGTGCTTCAATATCTGATACTGAGTCTATTGATTTTAGTATGACTGACTATAATAATAGGACCCTAAAAGAATTGGCTGCACCTGATGTGAATTATCAACCTTTGTGCATTCAATATCCTGAACTTAATGTTGATTTTGAGTTGAAATCTGGATTGATACACTTGCTGCCCAAGTTTCATGGTCTTGCAGGTGAAGAAACTTGTAGAGCCTTGTCTTAGCTTTCCAAAGACACCAAGATCACCTCAAATGGATCACCGAGTCCCAAGTTATGGCCTAACCAAGGAGGAAAGGTCAAAATGCATCAAAATCTAAGAATTATTCATAATTTGCATTAAAGCCCAATGAGGCCCAACAACATTAAACTCATCTAAAATACTAATATTGGGCACAATAAACATCTAATAAAGCCTAGTACAAAGCTAACATAAGTGTCTCAAATTGATTGATCAAGAACCCCCTCATCCTTACCTCTATTTCTTTGTGATGTCTTCTATTTCTTCATCTATCATGTGATTTTTTGTAATCATAAGAGGCCAGGTCTTTCATCGAGGATAAGGATGTAACTCTTCTATGATTCTATGACATGGTTTTGAACCTCTTTTAGTTAATGAAGGATTGTTGTTTTGATTCAATTCTAGTGTTCTTAATGCTTGCATTATGTTGGTACCCATAAACGCATGATCTAAGATAATTAAGTGAAGAATCGATATATGAAGTTTGTTATCTGAAAATCTAAAATTTGAACTTAGGTTTTATGACCACGAAAGTAGGCATAATCTTTCAAGGATCAACTGAACTTCATAGAACTTAATGGGTTTCAATTAACTTAGTACCATGAAAATAGGTATTACTTTAATTCTAACACGTTTCTTGTAACTCGAGAGAGAGTATCAAACAAAATAGGAAGATTCACCTTTAAAATAAAATCAAACCATTAACTAGAATGTTTTAAGCCTTTGTCATAGAAAGTAATTGTAGTGAATCCTAAATCCTAGAGTTTCAATCCTTTGATATTCCATTATTGTTATTGGTTTAGTTTGATTTGCTTGCGATTTAGTTTTCGTTTTATTGCTTTAATTAATTTTCTAGATAATCATAATCGTTAAAGTACGGTATTCACAAATCCTCGTGGGAACGATATCTTTCTTTACTACTTGTACGATCCGTGCACTTGCGGTGATCAACAGACGCAGGTGATGGTTGCACTGGGTGTTTCTGAAAAGGGCTTTTTCTGTCACACATCTTTGACCTTGTGCCCTTGGGAACACTAAGAGTGGACATAACTCTCATCCTCTTAGCGATAGGTTAGTCATCATCATTAGAATTATCGTCCATCACCAAACATCTTTGGCGTTTGGGTTCAGCCTGAGTGGACAATGATTTCTGTGGACGCTTAGCTTCGGCTGGTGAAGGTTTGACAGCATCCAATTGTCCAACAAATTCTTGGAGGGTCTGGAGCCTCATCTTCATTAGATTGCTCTATCCAAAAACTTGTTGAATCTGTTTTCGACCAAACAGTTTCTTCTCTTCTTCGTCCATGGCTTCAAATGGACTAAAGACACCTTGCTCCTTGAAGTGCTTGGTCAAAAGTACACCATAGGAGATAGTGGTTTTCTTTCCTTTCCCCTGAACACTCATTTTGAAGTACTTGAACATGAGATGAGGGAGGTTGATCTGTTGGATCAGCATCAGATGACACATGCAAAAAGCATGTGTGTTGGAGACGGAGTCTTTGGACCCAGCTTTGTGTATATCACCTTATTGAGCAGTGGGTGAAGTACTCGGGTCTTGTCATGCATCTGAGATGCTATTATCTTCTTAGTTGAAATGGTTGGATCCTTGAGAAGGATGTCCAACATGTTTTTAAGTCCCCCAATTTCTTCAATCTAGTTCTTAGAGTACTTGGCCCCTTTTAGCCAACACTGGATTGCATCTGAGATGGTTACTTCAGATACTATCACTTCTTTACCCATAACTTCTCCTCTGACCTCAGAATTAGAAACAACAACGTTTTTCCAAAACTCACGAACCAGTTTCGGATGTAGTTAGCCCAACCAGCACCTTGCAAGTTCTCTTCTATGTCTACCCCACACTCTGCTAGTGTCGAAGTTTGGAACATATATTCTACAACAATTTCAACTTCTTCCACATTGAGCTTCTTTCCTCCATTCATTTCTCAGAAGTTTTGAAAAGGAAATAGGATTTTGGGAGGAAAGAGGTTTTTCGCAAGGGATTTCTCAGATAAGAGTTTTAATAGCGTAAAAACTTGATCTTGAAAGAAAATAGTTTTTATACTGAGTTGGAAAAGGAAAGTTTGGAAATTGAGAGTTTTTGTGAGTATTGAATGGAAATTTCAATTATTTAAAAATAAGATAAAAAAAGAAATTTGAACAGTTAACACAATAAATGCTCATAAAAGCAACTGTCACGTTCCGCAGTAAAAAGTAACTGTTGTGACTTTTTTGAAAACTGACTCAGGGTGGGAAATTCGAATAAGTTCAAATGAGACAAAGATATTTTACAATAAATGCAAATATTATATGTCTAATGACTTATCAGATAATGGACGCACACACATGATACATTTCAACGCAAATTATCAATGGACGCACAATCATCAGTTTTTCACAAAGTGCATACTTAATTGCTTTCTAATGAAAGTGAATCTGTCCTCAGCGAGGGGTTTAGTAAAAATATCATCCCATTGATGATCTGTATCCACAAATTGAATATCAAACACACCTTTTTGAATATAATCTCTTATAAAGTGATGTTTGATTTCAATATGCTTTGCTCTTGAGTGTAGAATGAGATTTTTAGACAAATTTATAGTAGCTATATTATCACAGAGTAAGGGAATCTTACTTTTGAAGATGTTGTAGTCCTCCAGTTGATGCTTGATCCAAAGAAGTTGAGAGTAGCAACTAGATGGTGATATATATTCAGCTTCAGCAGTTGAAAGTGCGATTGTACTTTGCCTTTTGCTGGACCAAGAGACTAAATTTCCTCCAATGAAGTGGCATCCTCCACTGGTGCTTTTTCTTTAGATCCTGTCTCCAGCATAGTTCGCATCGCAGAAGCCAACTAATTTGTACTCATGTGATTTCTTAAATAACAAACCCAGATTAGTAATACCTTTCAAATATCTGAATATCCTTTTAACAGCAACTAGATGTGACTTTCTACAATCGGATTGAAAACGTGCACAGAGACACACACTGAACATGATATCAGGTCTGGACGCAGTAAGATATAAGAGAGATCCAATCATACCTCTGCATACCTTTTGGTATACCTTTTGATCTTTATCATCCAATTTGAGTATGGACGATGGATGCATTGGTGTGCTCATCACTTTACAATTGTCCATTTTGAACTTCTTCAAGAGTTCCTTTGTATATTTGGTTTGGTGAATGTAGATTCCGTCCAATGTTTGCTTTACTTGCAAACCCAGAAAGAATTTTAATTGTCACATTAAGCTCATTTCAAACTCCTACTACATCAACTTGGAAATATCCTCACAATGAGATTCATCAATAGATCCAAAGATAATATCATCAACATAAATTTGAACTATAATGAAATGTGAGTTTACGTTTCTCTGAAAGAGAGTAGTATCAACTTTTCCTCTAGAAAATCCATTTTCCATTAGAAAAGTACTCAATCTCTCATACCAAGCTCGAGGAGCATGCTTAAGTCCATACAGAGCCCTTTTTAGTTTAAAAACATGCTCTAGATAGTTTTTATCCTTAAAACTAGGTGGTTGCTTAACGTAAACTTCTTCATTGATTATGCTATTAAGAAAAACACTTTTTACATCCACTTGATAAAGTCTCATATTGTGATGAGCAACAAATGAAAGTAAAATGTGTATGGCTTCTAATCTAACTACATGTGCAATGGTTTCAGTAAAATCTATACTTTCTTGTTGTAAATAACCTTGGGCAACTAACCTTGCCTTGTTTCTCACAACCTTGCCATCTTCGTCCAATTTGTTTATGAATACTCACTTTGTGCCGATGATGGACTTGTTCTTGGGCTTTTGAACCAGTGTCCAAACATCATTTCCTGTGTACTAGTTAAGCATTTCTTGCATGGGTAGTATCCACCCTTCATCCATAAGAGCTTCTTCAATTTTCTTTGGTTCCAGTTCTGAGATGAAGGCCACGTCTGAATATTCTCTGAAGGTTGACATTGTTCGCACCTTATCATTTGGATTACCAATAATTTGGTCTTCTGGATGATAAGTTTTGAAGTGCCAGCTTCATTGAACATTATTTGTTGCGTTTTCTTCTTTTTCTTCATCATCCAATGCTTCTTTGTTATCAGTTGATGGACCTTTGTCTTTGTCATTGATGTGTGAGTAAAATGCACATATCTAGTGCTTGATTTGATATGGATTTGAACCAATTTTGATTGAATCCTTCCCCTCTTTGTTATATTTTACACACTTTTACACTCTGACTCATTTTCTCTCATTCTTGGTGTTTTTAGGTACTTAATGGACGTTTTGGACCCATTCCTTGGAGGATCGATAAGCTTGATCAAAGCTTGTTGCTGAATCCCGTAGCTCTCTGACCCCCTGGCAGTAAAAAGGCCATATCTCGAGCTAGAGAAGCAATATTGAAGTGATTTTTGTTGCGTTGGAAAGCTAAGAGACAAAACTACAACTTTTCTATTGGACACATCTCCTAATTCAGACTCCACAACATCTCACGGCCACCTTCTTTCTCACTGTGTGAAATCACACGACCTAGCCCGTGCCGTGGTGGGAATTATGTAGAAACAGGATCTCTTGGGCTTGGGCTGCACGAAATAGAATGAGAAAGTGTCCTCCACCCATGAGGAAACCCTAAGGGAGGCTAGACCTATAAATACTAAGAGAAGAAACCCAAAAGGGAGGCAGAAGATAGCCGAAAACGGCCGGGAGGAAGATCAAGGATTGAAGATCAAAAAGTGAAGATTGAAGAGAAGAAAATCATTCTTGAAGAATTGGGGAACCTTCTCATCTTTACCTTTATTTCTTTGTGATGTCTTCTATTTCTTCAATTAACATGTGCTTTCTTGTAAACAAGAGAGGCTAGATCTTTCATCTAGGATAGGGATGTAACTCTTCTATGATTATGTGACAAGGTTTTGAACCTCTTTTAGTTAATGAAAGATTGTTGTTTTGATTCAATTCTAGTGTTCTTAATGCTTGTCTTATGTTGGTACCCATAAACGCATGATCTAAGATAATTAAATGAAGAATCGAGAGATGAAGTTTGTTATCTGAAAATCTAAAATTTGAACTTAGGTTTTATGACCACGAAAGTAGGTGTAATCCTTTGAGGATCAACTGAACTTCATAGAACTTAACGGGTTTCAATTAACTTAGTATCATGAAAATAAGTATTACTTTAATTTTAACACGTTTCTTGTAACTCGAGAGAGCATAAAACAAAATAGGAAGATTCACCTTCAAAACATAATCGAACCATTAACTGGAATGTTCTAAGCCTTTGTCATAGAAAGTATTGTAGTGAATCCCGAATCCTAGAGTCTCAATCCATTGATATTTCATTATTGTTATTTGCTTAAGTTTCATTTGCTTGCAATTTAGTTTTAGTGTCATTACTTTAATTGATTGTCTAGATAATTAAAATCGTTATAGTGCAGTATTCACATGATCCTCATGAGAACGATCTTTTACTTTACTACTTGTATGATCCGTGCACTTACGGTGAGCAACAATCATTTAGATTTAAATCTTCAAAAGACTCATCTAGCTCTGATAAATCTTTATCAGGCTTTTTATCGTTAAACTTAACATGGATAGACTCTTCAACAGTCAAAGAGCGAGAGTTGTAAACTCTGTATGCCTTTGAAGTTTCAGTGTATCCTAAGGAGATATCACAGTCAACTTTATCATCAAATTTTCCTAACGAATCTTTAGTATTTAAAACAAAGCATTGACAACCAAATGAATGAAAATAAGAAATTTTGGGTTTTCATCCCTTCCACAATTCACAATGAGTCTTTTTCAGAATGAGTCTAATATATATTTTGTTTTGAATGTAGCAAGCAGTGTTAACAGCTTCAGCCCAAAAGTGTCTGGAGATTGAGTTGTCATCGAGCATTGTTCTTGCCATTTCCTAGAGAGACTGTTTTTTCCTCTCTACTACACCATTTTGCCGTGGTGTTCTTGGAGAAGAGAAGTTGTGAAGAATACCACTTTCATTAAAGAACTATTGAAAGCTCTCATTCTCAAACTCTTCTCCATGGTCACTTTGGATTGAGTTGATACACATGTCTTTTTCATTATGAACTCTTTTACAGAATACAGAAAATACCTTAAAAGACTCATGCTTGTGAGCTATGAACATAACCATGTCCATCTAGTATAGTCATCCACTATGACTAATCAATATTTCTTTCCATTTAAAGAGGTTGTCCTTGTTGGACCAAGTAGATCCAAATGCAACGGCTCTAGTGGTCTTGAGGAGGAAACAATATTTTTGGACTCAAAAGAATTTTTAACTTGTTTCTCTATTTGACAGACATCACAAAGAACATATGATTTGTACACAAGTTTTGGTAATCCTCTTAGGAGGTTATGCTTGTTTAGTTTGAGATTGATCTTAAGCTTGCATGACCAAGTTTCTTGTGCCATATCCATTGTTCTCTCTTATGGACATTAGGCATGATACATTCTGGTTTGAGAGATCTTCTAAGTCAATCTTATAGAGATTGTTTTGCCTCTTAGCAATAAAGAGTATGGACCCATTCGGGTTTTTCACTATACATTCTCCTTTGTTGAAGGAAACGTCAGATCCACTATCACATAATTGGCTTATGCTTAGTATATTGTGTTTTAAACCTTCAACGAGAAGTACATTATCAATAAAAGGAAAAAGATGCTTACCAATCTTACTTATTCGAACTATCTTACCCTTCTGGTTTCCTCGAAGGTGACACAGCCACCTGATCAATGTTTGAATTCTTGGAACATAGACCTTTCTTCCGTCATGTGACGTGAGCAACCACTGTTTAGGTACCATGATAGGTGTCTACTTCCTGCTGCTAAGCACATCTACAAGAGGAATTATCATATTTTTAGGTACCCAAATCTTCTTGGGTACTTTCTTGTTAGTTGTTGAAGACCCATAATACCTCAGTTTCCTTTTGTAAAAGCATTTGGACGTTGTATGTCCTTTCTTTATACAGTTATTGCAAAAAGGTTTGAGTTTTGCAAAAGAAGGTGGTTTTTGAAAATTACTTTTCTTAATAGATTGATACCCCAGTATAGATTTATCACGAGGATCTCTGGAGTATTTCAGCAGTGTGTGTAGCTTTTCAATGCTACCCACAAATCTACTGAGGTCTTTAGTGAGTTCCACTACTTCTTTTTGAAGTTCCTTAACTTCAATAGATGTGTTGGACTTAAAAAAGGTTTTTAGAGAACTATTTTCATTTTTTAGTTTTTCATAAACTATTTGAAGTTCCTATTTTAGTGAAAACACTTTTTCAAAATCCTTTGACAGTTTTGGAAATTTTCTTTTAAGAGCTTTGTATTCAACAGATAAAATGGAGGAGTTATTTAACAGTTCATCAAAAGCTTCTTGAAGATTGAAGTTAGGATCATTTACCTCATTTTCTTCCTCATTTGAGGATATGTTTGCCATGAAGCATAAATTTGCTTCTTTTTCTGCTTCCTCTTTATCTACAGTTGATGAAAAGTCAAGATCTTCTCAAGTAGCCATCAGTCCTCTTTTCTTCTTGGTGAAGAATCTCTTTTTCTCTTTGTCCTTGTTTAGAGAAGGACATTCATCTTTGATGTGTCCTGTCTTCTTACACTTGTAGCAAATGATAGGATTCTTATCCTTCAATTTAGTTCTGTCCTTTGGAGCTCTTCGTCCAAAGAGTTTTCTTCTCATTCTTCCTTTCTTTTTCCACATTGATTGTATCTTTCTAGAGATGAAAGATAACTCATCATCTCCGGAGACATCTTCTGCAGATGATTCAGCTTCATCTGAAGATTCTTCAACTTCAAGTGCCTTGAATGAACTTCCTTTATAAGCTTTTAAGGCAATAGATTTGCATTTCCTTGTGTTGTCTTCTTCTTGAAGTTCAAGCCCATGAACCTTAAGAGAATCGATGAGTTCCTCCATAGTAAGAGAAGCAAGGTTCTTTGCTACTTGGATGGCAATGACTTTAGGCCTCCATTTCCTAGAAAGACTTCTCATAATCTTTCTAATGTGATCTTGGTTGTTGTATGTTCTTCTAAGGGAACGAAGATTATTGATAATAGTTTGGAAGCGTTCAAACATTTGGTCTATCATATCATGTTCTCCCATCTTGAACAATTCATACTGGTGGACCAGTATGCTTATCTTTGATTCCTTTACTTGAAAGGAATCTTCATGGGCTAAGACAAGAGTGTCCCAAATTTCCTTAGCTGTATCGAAGCTATGGACTTTATCATGTTCTGAACATGTGATAGCACACATCAGAAAATGTTTAGCATTTGATTTTAACAGGTGCTTTGAGCGTTGTCCCTCTGTCCAATGTGGTCGAGGGAGTTCTTGTACATCTTCATTCGTAGGCACACGATATCCATTTTGAACTAAGTCTCAAATGTCCATGTTCTGTGCATCAAAGAATGCTATCGTCCTTTTCTTCCAATAGTCATAGTTGTTTCCATTGAATAGAGGTGGTCTATCCACTGCTTGTTCTTCGTTTTCCATTTGAGGTTGTGTTGGATCTTTTCCTCTGCACTGTTAGATGCTCAACCCAAGAGGCTGAGCTCTGATACCAATTGACATGAACAAGTGAAACACAAGAAGGAGGGTTGAATTGTGTTTCTTAACCTTTTTGAAAATTTTTTCTTAAAACAGTTCTTGAAACAAAAGCTTCATGAGAAAGTAAAAGATAATGGATAAAGCATAAACTCTTTACAGTTCGTTGGATGCAAGGAGGGTTTTCTGAAAAACTTTGGATGCAAGTTACAGACTTTGTGTTTTCAGAAAAGAGTAGTTAGGAACAACAATAACAATCCTCATATATTAGTTGAAAAATAAAAATAATACGAGGAGAGGGAAGAAAAGCTTACACCAGATATTTATACTACTCACAACCTGAGAGCTACGTCCAGTCCCTTCTACTTGAAAGATTTTCCACTATACTTTCACAATTTACAAGTATTCTTCTCAATGACTCTTCAGGTTACATCCAAGTATTCTAAACCTCTTGAGGTTTTAGACAACAAGTATTCTTTTATACTCAGTGACAATAGGTTGTCGAGACCCGCCAAATAATAAAAATTACCAGTTCACAAACTAATTTGTAGTATAGAGAATGAACCGAATCGTCTCTCAATGATCCAATAAAAACAAAGATTCAATCAGATCAAGATAATTAAAATGAGGAGTTTTGTTGTTGATTAACAAGATTGAAAAAAGTACGGGACTTAAAGTTATAAACAAATATAAAGAAGCAACCAATCCAAGAAAATTTACCGATCTTGAGTTTCACAAGAAATTCACTTAATTGCTAATTATGTTCTTAGCCTTAGATCACATCAAGACGCCTCAACATGATCCAAGAATCCTCTACTAGATAAGCATCTAGGATTTAATTAACCAATGTTAGATAAAGTAAGCATCATCCAAACATAGATTAACTTAAGATCAGAGATTTAACCAAGCTAAACAATCCATAAAAAAGCTTTGATATATTGTTTAGTTTTTGTGATCTTTGAATACATGATAATAAAGCTATTATCACATCATCATCTAAATCAAATTAAGCAATTTAATCTAGATAAAAATCAAAAGAGGAAGAAGAGAAACTTGAATAACAATTAAGCAATATGAACAAGCGAAACAAGATCTCCAAATTAAACATCAAGATGGCTAATCCCTTGGATTGATTATAAGAGCCTAGCCTTCCATGGATGGGAAGGAAAAACTCAGAAATAAAAGAACAAAAACGAAATTATAAAGAGAATGGAGAAGAAGAGAAAGAAAACTCTCACAAATACTCAAACTTTCTTCAAACTTACTTAAAATTGAATCATGTATAATACAAAGAGATTGGCTCTATTTATACTAATCCTAGAAGCCAATTTGTAATTGAAAATAATCTGAATGCAAGCTGTAAAAATATGAAAATTGTCAAATATGGAAGCTTGATGCATGGTTGGTGGGTTGGTGCATGGTATGTGGGTTGATGTATGGTTGGTGGCTTCAAGTCAGCAACTCTTATCCGACTTCTAGCTTGAGTTTCATGACCTGGACGGTGCATTTTGGCTTGGAGGTCTTCATGAAAGTTGTAACCAATTGTCTTCTTGAAATTTTGCCATTGGAATCATGCCATTTGGACTTTTAGAACTCCAGGTATGCCAAAAACACTGCACCTACCTCAAGTTAGGTTGGCAGAACGTGTTTCCAAATTCAAACCAACTTGTAGCTTCATAATCATGCCTAAAACGACATCTATTGACTAAATGGTCTTCAGTGAAGTTGGAGATATGAGTCTTATCTTTACAATGGTCAAGTTTCAGCCCAAGAGGAGGCCTATAGCCCACTATATAGTCCAATATGTACACATTGCCCATATTCCCGTGACAGCAAACCCACTATGTATTGCAAGGCTATTTTGGACCCTTAGAAGTCCGATCCAGCTCTTGAGTTCTTCATGAAACGTGTAGAGCCTTGTCTTAGCTTTCCAAAGACACTAAGATCACCTCAAATGGATCACTCAGTCCCAAGTTATGGCCTAACCAAGGAGGAAATGTCAAAATGCATCAAAATCCAAGAATTATTCACAATTTGCATTAAAGCCCAATGAGGCCCAACAACATTAAACTCATCTAAAATACTAATATTTGGCACAATAAACATCTAATAAAGCCTAATACAAAGCTAACATAAGTGTCTCAAATTGATTGATCACTCAGCCTCTTCAAGCTTACCAACGAAATGATAGGTGTTTAACAACACTTGAGTTTAACTCACAATGAGTGAGGATAACAAATATTCTCAAAACTCTATACAAGAGTATAAAACAAAGTGTAATAAAACAAAGTGAAGCTTTGAATATTTTCTCTTTTTCTCTTTATGTATTTAGCTACATTGAATCTTTGAAGACTTTGATATTTATAGCTTAAGAGCTTTTGCTGGTCTTCATAAGCGTCTTCGTCCAATGACAATATTTATTATCGTTTTGAGTAGCATTAAATGCATAATGCTAATAATGTGTTGATCTCCTTATGAAAAGTGGCTTTGGTTATCAACTTTTGCGAGGAATATGATATCTTAGTTCTGACTCTTTTGAACACGCAGAAAGTTCCTTATTTACTAGTCCTTATAGTTGTTAGGTTTGTTAGCTCCAGCATATAGAGTTGATTTTTTGGAAGTCATGTTTGTGTCAGACATCTCATCAGCAGTTAATGCATTTTGTTTTGCTTGTCTTTGAATATCCTTGAACGGATGCTTTTGAGTAACAATCAACAAACAAATAATGAATAATCCAATAAAATAATATAATTCAGTTGTATTGGACGCACGTTGTAAAGAGATTTCATCAAAGTTTGTCTTTGGTCCAAAAGCATTTATCAGTTTTTTAATCAGCAAACACAACTATGTAATAAGTATAAGTTTATTCAAAACTTATTTGTTCTCTTTAATTTAATATTTATTGTTATCTTCAAAATTTTAAAGAATTTAATTTAATTAAACAATTTTGTTTCCAGTATCAGATACTAGAATCTGTCTTTGATTCCAATAAACACAACGTCGAAGGGAGGGAAGGGGGTTAACAGAGGACATTTTTTTGGTTGAAGGGGGCAAGGGGTAGGGAACAATCACGGGATGGGATAGGGGGCAACGAGGTGGGTGGGGACATGTGGAAGGGAAAGGACAACAGGTTGGTGGGGGTGAGGGAACGGGAAGTAGTGATAGGGGTGTGGGGGTTCAAGGGGTGGGGAAAAGTGATGTGGAGTAAGGGTAAGGGAAGTGAAGGTGGTGATGGGTTCAGGAAAGGGGTGGGGCAATGGCGTGGGCGAGGGGAGATGGGAAGGGAGAAGAATAAGGTGAAGTATTTTTTTTATATATACTTATAATATTATAAATTTTAAATACATAATTACACTTCTTTTTATTAAACAAATAATTTTAAATGAAAATTATAATTTATATGTTAATAAATTAATTCTTAAATTAATATTTATTATAAAATATATTTATTTATATAATTTATAAAAATTATATTTAGAAATATAAAATAAAAATATATATTTTGTAACTCATTTCTTATGTAATAAGGATACATATGTCATTTTACATAATTATATATTTTTTCTTTTACTTTTTTACACTACTCTTATTTTCTTTCATTGCATTTTCTCTTCATCCAAACACATGAAGAGAAAATATACTTTTCTCTTTATTTTCTCTTCCAATCCAAACAAAAGGTTTAAGCATTACTCACTTACACGACATTAGAGTTACAAGGTTGAAGAGTCTGATAGCCGGATGATAAGTGTTAAATGTCCTAAATTTGACAACGATTGTAATTGGAGAGTTCGGTCCATTTTAGGAAAGAAATCAAATGTGTGGCAATTATAAAAAATGATGGCCCTCACACTTGTGTTAACCCTGTTCTTTCTCAAGATCATAAGAAATTGGATTCAATTATGATTTGTTATTACATTTTATACATGGTGAGTGTGAAACCAGACATGCCTATATCTTTAATTATTGAAAGGATTAAGGCTATGTTCTTAGACTCAAGGGTGATCTGGATCCAAGTTTGAATTTTAAAAAGAGGTTATGGAGAAGCTGATGATGTGGCAACGAGAAACATAGGTGAATCTCATAATGATTTAAACAATTAATCATAGCTAGTTGTTTTTATCTTAAAAGGTACATATGTGTAATGCATGCATGACACCTCTCTAACAGGTGTCAACATCTTAGAGCTTTGGTAGTTTTAGGCAATTAAGTCTTAACCTATAAATACTAATTCTGCAAATGTTCTCAAGGTTGGTTGATTAATTGATTCACACTTCAAAACTACATCTCACACATCCTTAACTCTCCACAACGCTAACAAGATAAGAGGATTGATTCATCTCTTTGTTCCTTTCATCCATTTCAATTCATGTCTTTCAATTCAGAATCTATCATATTCAAGTTCATTTCAATTCAAGTATATTTTACTTGCTTTCCTATAAAGTTCTTGCTTGTATCATTCTGGCCTTTTTAATTCAAGGCAATTTACATTTTGTTAGTTTAATTTCCAATACCTTACATTTCACTTCAATTTAATTCCATTGCATGTCTTACTTTTTTGCGCCTTTACATTCCTACACATTTACATTCTTGTGAAGTTACATTTCAACACATTTACAATCATGTTAAGTTACTTTATGGCACCTAACGTTTCTATTAGTTACATTCCGCTCTTATTTTGACACTTTACTTTTTGTGAATTATATTTTTGCACTTAATGCCATGATTGTTCAAGTGTTCTTGATATCAAAATCTTATAAATCACCAAATACTAAGAATCCACAATTGGAGATTCCCTTCCTAGAATTATAACTGAAATCAAGAAAGTCTCAAGTATTTTACCATAAATGCATTAAGGGCGGGGGCAGGGCGGTGTTCTGCCTATTTGCTATTTCAGAAAGATAAGCCATATCATTTTCGAACCAAATCTCCCTCAATAGTTGCTCCTCTAACTTTTATCTAAACCTTAGCTGTGTTTGGATAAGGGATTTGAAGAAAGGAATGTAATTTTTAAGAGTATTTAAAATACTATTTACTAGAATACTATGTTTGGATATTTGATATAGGAATTTTAGAAATTCTTTGACATTTTGGTCGAGTATTTTTAACTTCAAAATAACAGATTTGAAATTACACCTACAGAGGTGGAATTTCTAAAATTCTTTCTACTAGATGAATCCTGATGGTTACATTCCTATGGCTTCTCCCTCCTTTTGCATACATTCCCATGCCTTTTCCATGTTTCTCTTTGGCATGCTCGATCATGGAAGCAAGCCATTCTCTCTACTCTTGCACCAGAGTTGGTTGTTGTGGGTGAGGATGGATTTTCTCCTTTCCGCTAACATTCCCATACCTCCAAGTTTCTCGTTGACAAGCTCAATCATGGAAGCAAGCCTTTATCTCTGCTCCTGCGCAAGAGCTACACATGAATTTAGCTTTGTAATTGGGCGATTGTTGTTGATTGTCCCACATTTAAGAAATTGATCCATTTGGAGTGCAGAGAGAAGTTGTTTGAATGTAGGTACGAAGGATATGAATAGTTTTCCATTTTTTTTTGCAGCTTAGGAATTAGAATACTCATAAACATAAGAGTTCTCCAATGAAGGGTGCGAGTGCCATGTTAACCCTCCACCTTGGTTTTGTTGCTCTTCTTTCCTTTACAATGAAAATTCCTTTGCCAAATTTGATAATCCAAACAATTTGATAAATGAAGAAAATGTAATTGCTTCAATTAAATTTCCCCGCATTTCAAATTTCTTGTCATTTTGAATTTATTCATCTAAACATAGTAAGAGTACAAAAGTTAAATAAGATGTCACCAATATCACTACACGAGTCTCACTTGCATGCGCACTAAAGAGCATAAAGTTGATATCTTCTTACAAATTGAACACAATTGGGCGAGACTATTTACACTTTGACACATTTTACAATACACAAGCAGTTAATACAAGTATAATAATTGAATTTCCAAGAACACTTCAATATATCTACAAAATCAACTTTTGTATTGCAATCTCTTTAGCAGAAGTTGCTAATCTGCGGAATACTTTGAGATTGTGCCCTACTTTCTCCTGAGAAAACAAGCAACGATGACGTAAGAACATGAAAAATACATCCCTTCAACTGACATTTCAGGAATATAAAACAGATAGCAACACCATCAATAAACCTCAACATGTGTCTCTAGAGGACCAAACCAAAAACTTGCCTTTTGATGTTATTTTACTATCCGAGTACACCTGAACTGCCTACTCTACGTCAGTTCAGGACTCACAACAACAATGATAGCTCCCTTTAATACATGCCTCAGTTTCAACAACGATGGGGCATGGTGAAGAAGTGAGCATTAATACCAATTACGTGAGTCAAAATTACTCTGATCAATCTGATCAAACAATTTACAATATCAAAATTATGTTAATCTATGTAAGTCAAGGATCTTCTAGGAGTCTAGGATGAAGATACATCCAGCCTAGAAGCTGAGATGATGAGCTTTTCCCAGTGTCCTATTTCAATTTTGAATGCATAATGACATTGTTCATTTAAAGAAAACTTGATTTCTACTAAATACTACATGACAATCTTCCAGATAAATTACAGATGTGACTAATTACTTGCTCATTTTCTTGAACAGGATGCCATATTATCAAATATCAGTTTAGTAGCAATGACCAGAACAGGCATAAAATCATTGAAATGTTAACAAGAATTATAAAAAAGTTATCATGAGACCCATACCTCACTCAGTAACTCAAGTCGTTCTAGGGTTGGAACTAACTTTCCACACAACAAAGAAATGTCCTGCTGTGGATCATACTTTGCACCATATGTAATAGTTTTTGTGCTCAAGGTGGAATCAGATACAACAGAACTGCCAAAAATACAAAGATTAGCCCAAAGAAAAACATCAAATACCTACCCTGTAATCTGTAATCAAGTACATAAAAAAGGGATACATGCAATGACAATACAATGGCTTATTGTTTACATCAAGATAAAAGGTTTGGCTTCTTTTTTCCTCTCTTTGTTTGGCCATAAACTTCAGGAACATAATAATGTATATCTGGGTTTTATTTCCATGTAAAATAACATTCTCATTGCCAGAATCAGAAACTTAATGTCTTACCCCCCCTGAAGATGGATGAGGATGATATTTAGCACATGTTCTGAGAGTGGGAGTAACAAAATGATTAGCTGATCCCTACTAGCAACAACTCGACACATTTCTACCATTGCAATGTATCTCCTGTAAAACAAACGTTTTAAAAAGCATAGAAGGCATGTTACAGAAAAAGGAGAAAGATATAAGAAATTTGGGGAACAGGGTAATATACAAGTAGTATGTGTGAGCGGTTAAACAAAGCAAATAGTCATGACAATGAGATTAACATCTGCTTGTAATCGGCTGAGATCCTTAAGATACATGAACTATATCTGAATCATAACAACCAATTCATACTTCAATTCAGTAATTAACTCTACAAGAGGGACCAGAAAATTTCACAAAACTGCAGAAGTATGTAGATGCTGCAGGTTTTTCTTGAGAAAGGACATTCTAAGGATTATGGAGCAGTTAAACCCCCATTCCTTCGAGTCAAAACTCATTGATTATTTAGACATAGTAGCCAGTTGAACAAAATGATGTTACAAAATAGCAATGCAGAGAACTTTAGTGCATATAAAAAGACTCCGTGATCATGTAATAACACCTATTTAAATTAACATTAAAATAAGGAAAAGCACATTATAAGCTCCACAAGGTCCTAGAGAACTCAAGAGCATATAAAAAAGACTCTTACAAATTCATGCAGACAATATCAATCTCAAAAAATTCATTTTGCACATTTATTGAATCATGATCACAAGACACTAAATGATTCTTATTTTAATGTTTAATAGGCCAATACCATTCAGTTTTCAGATTTCTTATAGTTTCAGGGATATGTCCATTTTCGGATTTCTAGAAAAGAAAAGCATTATGTGTAGATCAATTAGGAATGTTAGGATTTATGGTTCTGAATAAATTAGGGAGATAAAATCCTAGGATTAAGGAAAGGATTAATCAATCCTCAAGTCATGGGATTTACCATCCTATTTTTTCTCTTTTCTGTTTTTATGGGATTCTAGTTTCCTTTGATTTAGGAATCCGATTCCCTACTTTCTATTTAAGTTGTACTAATCTGATGATATTAGATGAACCAATAAAGAAAATATTTCTACATGGTATCAAGAGCCTTAGGGTTCGATCATGAACTACAAGGCTGCCATGGTTGGCTCTAGTTCGGCCACCTCCAATATTAGGAGTGGCGTGTTGTCCCCAAAAGGAGGCGGCCAGCAGCCCATAGGGGAGACTCCGCTCGAGACCAATATCAGATCCTCAGATGAGGGCGCTCAGCAAGCAACCCAGCCTACAGCCGTCTCCGCTAGTGACCACTCTCTTCAAAGTACCATTCATAAATTGAATGGAAAAAATTATCTTGAGTGGTCCAAGTCCGTGCAGTTGGCGATTGACGGCAAGGGAAAACTTGGATATTTGAATGGAGAAGTAAAAGCCTCGGGCACCGGTGATCCAAAATACAGGCAGTGGCGTTCCGAAAATTCCATGGTTACGACATGGTTAATCAACTCTATGGACCCGGTGATTGGTAAGCCCTTCACGTTCTTACCAATAGCTCGTGATGTATGGGAAGCTATGAAGGAAACATATTCAAACTTAGATAATCACTCACAACTGTTTGAATTGACCACCCGGATGTGGAAAATACAGCAAGGTGAACGAGAAGTCACAGTATATTACAATGAGATGATGACTATGTAGCAAGAGCTAGATATGTTTGAAGAAGAAGAATGGGAGAGAAGCAGTGATAGTGCTTGCTAAAGAAAAAAGGTGGAAAGAGGACGGATATTTGTCTTCTTAGCGAGGCTGAACAAAGAACTTGATGAAGTTCGAGGACGTATCTTAGGACGGAAGCCTCTGCCATCTATCAGAGAAGCGTTTTCAAAAGTGCAAAGAGAAGAGGCAAGGAGGCAAGTGATGCTAAACCATGCTCATGAGGGATCAACACTTGTAGCTCGGGGTGGAGATTCAGAAGGAGATAAACGAGGAGGAAAGCATAAAACTTGGTGTAACCATTGTAAACGGCCATGGCACACACAGGAAACCTGCTGGAAACTGCATGGAAAACTGACCTCAGAGAAGAAACCAGGCAATGATAACAAGTTTGGGGGAGATCCTCGTGCATTCCAAGCAAGCAACATGGATCCAAGGCAGCAATCTTCCTCAGAATTTCTTCCCTTCACAAAGAAACAAATAGAGCACTTGCACAAACTCTTCCAATCTCACTTTGTAGGACATTCTAATCCATCATGTTCAATAGCCCATTCAGGTGATCATTTTATTGCTACTGTTGCGTGTACAGGGTCTACTCGCCCCTGGATATTAGATTCAGGTGCCACTGATCATATGACTAGTGTGTCACAATATTTCTCCTCATATACACCCTGTGCAGGAAATCAAAAGGTTAAACTTGCAGATGGTTCCTTAGCTACTGTAACTGGGAAAGGAAATGTGACTCTTTCTCCCTCTATAATCCTTAAGGATGTCCTACGTGTTCCCAACTTGTCATATAATTCTGTGTCTGTTAGTAAACTAACCGTTGATCATAATTGCCGAATTAATGTTTGGTCTTCTCATTGTGATTAATCCTCAGGGAAGATGATTAGGGGTGCTAGGCATGATAATGGTCTCTATCTTCTCAATAACTGCCTCACTTTTGGAAGGCAAGACCAGCAAACTTGTTTCAATTCTGTCTCTGTTTCCAATGAAGACATTATGTTATGGCATTACCGGTTAGGACATCCTAATGTCCAATATTTGAGACATTTGTTTCCCAAGTTATTTATGAATAAAAATCAGTTGTCTTTTAAATGTGAATCATGTGAATTGGCAAAACATCACTGTGCTGTTTATCCCCCGCAACCATACAAAAAATCTAAACCTTTTACTATGATCCACAGTGATGTCTGGGATCCCTCTAAAGTAACAACTATTTCTGAAAAACGTTGGTTCCTCACCTTTATTGATGATCATACTTGGGTCACTTGGGTGTTTCTTTTACGGGGAAAATCTATGATCCTAACACAATTTCAAACTCAAATTAAAAATTTTCGTATTGATAATGGCAAGGAATTTTTTAACAAAATTCTGGGCACCTTTTTTTGCTGAGAAGGGCATTGTGCACCAAAGTTCTTGCACCAACACTCCTCAGCAGAACAGGGTTGCAGAAAGAAAGAATAAACATCTACTTGAAGTTGCCAGGGCTCTAAGTTTCCAAACAAAGGTCCCTAAGTATCTTTGGGGAGAGGCTATTTTAACTGCTACCTATTGATAAATAGACTGCCCACCAAAATTTTGGACTTTAAAACTCCCTTGCAAATGCTCACTACTTGTTTTCCTCATTCTCGACTCATAACTAACATTCCCTAAAAAAATGGGAGTGTAGCTTTCGTTCATAATCATGATCCAAGCGTTCAAAACTTGACCCCAAAGCACATAAATGCATATTCGTTGGCTATCCCTCTAATCAGAGAGGATATAAATGTTTTGATCCAACTTCAAAAAAATTGTTTGTATCCATGGATGTCACCTTTTTTGAAGGAACTTCATTTTATAACAAGCCCCATCTTCAGGGGGAGCATGGCAGTGAAGATGGCTTTTTAGATACTTCTGATTTATGCTTTGACTTTCCTAACATATCTCAGGAAAATTATGAGGCAGAGAATGAAAACTCTCTGGAACATTATAAGGAAGAAAAGGAAAACTGTGTGGAAACAAATGAATTAAATAACCCTATTGATTCTGCCCAAACACAGACCATGGTGATGCCATCTCAATGAAAAAACTGATTCAACAGAGAAGTGCGTGAAATGGCACAAAGGTCTAGTATATATAAAAGAACACCAAGCAGATAAAAGGAAGAGAGACATTGTCCAGCAGCACCACCAAGAATCTAATCAGAGGGTGGATCATGAAATTCATGATAATTCTCCAAAAGACCTTGACAATAATCCCTCAGGTAACTCTCAGTCAAATTCTTCTAGTCATGATGATCTCCCCATTGCTCTTAGGAAAAGTGTTAGATCTTGCACAAAACACCCCTTGTCAAAGTTTGTCTTTTACAAAAATATTTCAACCTCATATTGTGCCTTTATCTCACAAGACTATAGTGTCATTATTCCTAACAATGTCCAAGAAGCTCTAAATGTTCCTCAATGGAGGGAAGCTGTCTTTGAGGAGATGAGAGCCCTAGAGAAGAACACTACTTGGGAGAAAGTGGATCTACCAAATGGGAAGAAAATTGTTGGTTGTAAATGGGTATTTACCCTGAAATATAACTCGGATGGTTCCTTGGAAAGATACAAGGCACGCCTTGTAGCTAAAGGCTTTACGCAAACATATAGAGTGGATTACCCTGAAACTTTTTCTCCAGTGGCAAAGCTAAACACAGTTCAAGTTCTCCTTTCCCTTGCTGCCAACCTTGACTGGTCATTAACTCAGCTGGATGTAAAAAATGCATTCCCGAATGGAGACCTAGAGGAAGAAGTCTAAATGGAACCTCCACCTGGGTTTGTTGAAAAGTTTGGGAATAAGGAGTGCAGGCTAAAAAAATCCTTATATGGTCTCAAACAGTCCCCTAGAGCCTGGTTTGAAAGATTCACAAGGTTTGTAAAAGGCCAGGGATATTGTCAAGGTCAATCAGATCACACACTATTCAAAAAAAAATCTACTAAAGGCAAAGTTTCAGATTTAATTGTCTATGTAGCAGGCTTATCAATAGCGCCTGGAGCGGCCGCTATCGCGGCGGAGCGTGGCGGAGCGGACCCGAAACGCTCCTTGCTGCTCGTCGTGGAGCAGTTCATCGTCGCGGGGTGGAGCGCCGCTATCTCGGCCAGTAGCGGATGAAATAGCGGCCATTGCCGCCGCTACACTTAAACAAAGAGTGAATCTCTCTTTTGCCCCCACTTAATTGACCGTTTGAGGAGATTTTTGTCTCCAGGCCCATCGTGCAACACCCAGTTTAGGGTACCCGGCCAAAGCCTCTTCCTCGTCTTTCTCTCTCTGTTGTGTGGTCCACCCACAGAAGAGGTCCTCGACCATTTTCGCACCCATTGATCCATCACGAAGCAGGATTTCTCATCGTCGGGCTCCACCATTTTCGCACCACAGAAGGTCCTCTCACCATTTTCGCACCCTACTGTCTCTTCCCACATCTTGCTCTGTCTCACTCTTGCTTTTGCTCTGTTTCAAATCATTTTGAGCAAGCTCTTGCTCTTGCCGAGACGGCCCCAGGACCAACCCTCTTCCACTTGCCAAGAAGGGATTCTTGGCCTAGCCCGTCCATGGCATCATCCCAATCACCAGCTTTGCCTGACACTTCCTCTTCCTCATTGGTAAAGCCCCTTTGGTGAGCATGTTGATATTGGATGGCGGTGGAATAGTTTGAGAGATATAAACAATAAAAAGGCCCATCACATGTGATTTTTGTCTTAAAGTGACCAATGGTGGGATTACTAGAGCAAAGAAACATCAACTTGGTGTGAAAGGTGATGTCAATGCTTGTAGAAAATGTCCACACGAGGTTAAGCAATTGTTGTTGGATCTTTGCTAACAAAAAAAGAGTGACAAAAGTGCATATAATGATGAGTTGCAAGAAGAGGAGGTGAAGAGGAGGATGAGTTGCAACAAATTTGCGATATTAGAAGTGGAAAAAGAAGGCATCATCATCAAGTGACACCCTTTCCACTACCAAGAAAGGAAAAAATGTAGAAAGGCCCCATGGATTTACTCCTCTTAAAAAGACCCGGAAGAATCTCTTAAATTATCAAAAAGGCTGAAAAGTTGAGGCAAACAAGCATCAATGATGCATGTGATAAAGAAGCTAGAGGCTAGAACTATTCGGTATATGGCTCGGTTTTTCAGGAGGCGGGAATATCATTCAATGTAGCCAATTTGAAATGCTTCAAGTTGATGGTTGAAGCTATTGGAAACTATGGCCGACACCTAAAACCTCCAAGTTATCATGAATTGAGGTTAAAAGCTCCTTAAAAGGAATTGGAGCACACAAAGGAAATGTTGAAGGGTCACAAGGAAGAATGGGTAAAATTTGGTTGTTCAATTATGTCGAGATCGTGGGTGATAGGAAGAATAGGACCTTGATCAATTTCATGGTTAATTGTCCATACGGGACTATGTTTGTAAAGACCATTGATGCTTACGGATTTGTAAAGGCGGGGACAAGCTATATGAGTTGTTAGATGCTTTTGTAGAGGAAATTGGAGAAGAATGTTGTTCAAATTGTAACTTGAGACAATGGCGTGACTATGTGTTGGCTGGTAAGGTTTTCATAATTACATTGCTTAAAAACATTTTATTTGCTTCAACCATTCACCATTCATTGAAGTTCCTCTAATTTGGTCTTAGGTAAATTATTACAAGCCAAGAGAAAGCATCTTTATTGGACTCCATGTGCTGCACATTGCGTGGACTTGATGTTAGAAGATATTGGAAAGCTTCCCCAAGTGAAAAAGACAATACAAAGAGGCATATCTCTTGTAGGATTCATTTACAACCATACATGGGCCTTAAATGCGATGAGAAAGTTCACAAACAAGACAGAATTGGTTAGGTATGGGGTCACAAGGTTTGCAACAACCTTCCTTACATTACAAAGGCTGCACAAACAAAAAAATAACCTTAGAAAGATGTTCACATCAGAAGAATGGTTGAGATCTAAGACATCTAAAGATGCTAAGGGAAAAAGGGCTGTACGGGGCTGTGTACTCATGACTTCATTTTGGAATCATATTGTTTATACTCTCAAAGTCATGGGGCCTCTAGTGCGTGTTCTTAGACTTGCTGATAATGAAAAAAGGCCAGCAATGGGTTATATATATGAAGCAATGGATAGGGCAAAGGAAGCTATGCAAAGATCCTTCAATGAAAATGAAAGCAAGTACAAGGAGATATTTTCTATCATTGATACAAGATGGACTTGCCAGCTTCATCATCCATTGCATGCAGCGGGTCACTTCTTAAACCCAGAGTTCTTCTATGCAAATCCTCAAATTGAATTTGTTTCGGAGGGTGATGGAAGGACTTTATAAGAGCATTGAGAGGCTAATACCAACGGAAGAAGGGGTAGATAATGTTACAAAAGAGTTGCCATTATATAAGAAGTGCAGGCATCTTTGGTATGAAGGCTGCAGTAAGACAAAGGAAAGAGTTGGCTCCTGGTAAGTAAAAGTGAATTTCTAGATAAATTAAATTACATCAACAATTCATTTTATTAGTAATTGCTTATGGCATTGCAGCTGAGTGGTGGAGGATGTATGGATCAAGTACTCCAAATTTGCAATACTTTGTTATAAAAGTATTGAGCTTGACTTGTAGTGCATGTGGATGTGAGCGTAATTGGAGTACTTTTGAGCATGTAAGTAGATGACTGAAATAATAGTATATTTTATTTAGTTTCATAATTCATTTCATGAAATGAAACTAACACAATAGTTTATGTTTTAATTATACAATAGATTCACTCTAAGAAGAGAAGCAGGCTTGAACATCAGAAATTGCAAGACTTGGTTTTCATCAAGTATAATCAAGCTCTTAAAGAGCGTTTTGACAACCGTGACGTGATTGATCCCATTGTCCTAAATGACATTGATGAGTGGTTAGTGGGAGAAATGGGTGGAGATGAGATTCTTTCTTGAAGAGTTGGTCTTTGATGATGATACTTTGACTTGGGGAGATGTTGCTAATGTAGTTGGGGTTGGAGAGCCTATAACATACACTAGGCAGCAAACAAGAATGAAGAAGAAAGCAACTTCAAGACCTTCAAGCTCTAGGATAAGGATTGAAGAGGAAGAGGAAGAAGAGATGGATGATGTAGAAACTGAAGAAGAAGTGGAAGAGGCCTACAAGTCTAGTAGTGATGAAAGCAATGATGATGAAGAGAACTTGGAGGACCAAGATGATGACTTTGATTGATATTGATTGCTTTCTTGTTTAATGCTTAGCTTATGCCTTAGAGGCTTAGACTTGTTTAGGATTTGGTGTTGTACCTTGTTTCTAATTGTATTTGATTTAGACTTGTTATTTGATTATGCTTATTAGACTTGTTATTATTGGTACTTTAAGTTTTAAGTATTAATTATATGTGTATTACAAATTTGTGAATTTTTTAAATTGCATCCGCTATCTTCGGTGTAGCGGCCGCTTCGCGATCCGCTATGCCGCGATAGCGTTTTTGGAGGTGGGCGCTCCGCGCCGCGTTCCGCCATTCACAACCTTGCTATGTAGATGGCATAATACTGACAGGAGATGATGTAACTAAGATGAGCAGATTGAAGCAAAGCCTAGCCAAGGAATTTGAAGTTAAAGATCTTGGCCAGCTTCGGTATTTTCGCGGAATGGAGGTGGCAAGATCAAAGAAGGGCATAGTAGTTTCACAATGAAAATATATCTTAGATCTCTTGAAAGGAACTGGAATGAGTGGCTGCAAACCCTCAGATACTCCTACAGAAGCCAAAACTAAGCTTGGAGATGTCAAAGATGGTGCTCCAATAGACCCAGGTAGGTACCAAAGACTAGTTGGGAAACTTATCTATTTGTCCCATACACGTCCTGACATTGCCTTCGCTGTAAGCATGGTGAGCCAATTCATGCATTCCCCATACGAAGAACACCTTGAAGCTACTTACAGAATTCTTCGGAACCTAAAAGGCACACTAGGAAAAGGTCTCTTCTCTGGAAAACATGAGAAAAGAGGGATTGAGGTATATACTGATGCTGATTGGGCTGGTTCTGTTACGGATAGAAGATCAACCTCAGGATATTGCACCTTTTATGGGGTAATCTGGTCATATGGAGGAGTAAAAAGCAAAATGTTGTTGCAAGGAGTAGTGCTGAAGCTGAGTTTAGATCAATGGCTCAAGGAGTGTGTGAAGTTCTATGGCTGAAGAGAGTATTAGAAATGCTTGAGAGACCAGTAATTTTTCCTATGCAGCTGTACTGTGATAACAAGGCTGCAATAAGCATAGCTCACAATCCAGTCTTACATGACCGGACAAAGCATGTTGAGATTGACAAACACTTCATCAAGGAGAAGCTTGAAGGAGTAATTTGCATTCCATTTGTCCCAACCACTTAGCAGGTTGCGGATGTTTTAACCTTTCGAACATCAAGTTACCAAGTTGGGCATGATAGACATCTTTGCACCAACTTGAGGGGGAGTGTAGATAAATTAGGAATGTTAGGATTTATGGTTCTGAATAAATTAGGAGATAAAATCCTAGGATTAAGGAAAGGATTAATCAATCCCAAAGTCATGGGATTTACCTTCCTATTTTTTCTCTTTTCTGTTTTTATGGGATTCTAGTTTCCTATGATTAAGGAATCCGATTCCCTACTTTTCTATTTAAGTTGTACTACTCTGATGATATTATATGAATCAATAAAGAAAATATTTCTACATTATGATTAACCTTTTTTGTATGTTGTCTGAAGATGAAACAGAGTCTTGACGGACACACATATTGATGATTTCATCCACCTCCTGCCTTGACAATTCATTTATGTCTCGAATCTGCAAAATCGCATGTAAGATGTTTCTTAGACATCAACATAAAACAACCAAAAATGTAAATCAAAGCAGAATGGAGAAGATATAGAGACTAGTTTCTTTCACATTTTCACCTTATTCAGTAGTAAGGATTTCTCCTCAGCGGCCCTTTCAAGTGCAGTTGTAGCAGAAGTAAGAAGACAGTTAAGCAAACTCAATGTGGGTAGTTGAAGTTCAGTGGAAAGGTAACTGGAGGAGGTATCTGAAGACTGAGAGATATTACAAGAACAATCAACTTATCTGTTTAACAATGAGGGGAAAAAATGCAGATACACAAGATGAAGGAAAAATAGCTCAAAGTCATTAACAACTGCCTTCTTTATACATAAAATACCTGCAATCTAAGGGATTTCTTTGTGACTAGAAAATACAAGTAAGAGCTCAGGCTGAAGCTTAATTTAAACATTTGTAGTTCTGAATTCCTCTGATTCTGATCATTCATCAAGCAATATCAACAGAAGATTAGGATCATTATGTATGTATAAGGAAATAACTTTTCTTTTGTAACTTAAACATGAATTAAGAAAACTGCAAACTCACCTCAGGTGATACTATTGATCGAGCAAAACTAGGAACCTTCAAGTCATGAGAGAAAAGAGCATGCATCATACCGAAAAGTCCTTGAACAAAACCATACTCGTTGCTCTCTTCATATGGCCAAACCTATATGAAGCAAAAATCAAAATGCAAAGCACCTAAAATAAAAGACACTAGTTTACTAAGAGGCAGCATTAACACGTAACGGTAATGGATGTTTCGAAAGGCTTTGGTCCATGGAAGCAACAATCATACTGAACCCAACCCATAAAAGGTAAAGTTCGCAAAGCATTTGACTACATAATAGTTTATCAAATAATAAAATATCAATTCACCTACAACTATTTAAGGTAGAGAAGCTAGCTAACACACAGACAGTCTAAAGTTTTAAAATCCAGAGAAATGACTTAATTGAACTTTACCTTGCTAAGAATACCAACAACTAGATTGATCTGCTCCATTCTTAATTCATCTGCTTCAGCAATGTCTACACGGAGAAGTTGGTCAAAGAGTGATTGATGCCCTTTGACAAAATCAATTACTTCACGAACAATTTTATTCTTCACCTATATTATAAACAATAGGTAGAAAGATTTATCACAATTTTCGCAAAGCAACAAAAATTGGATTTCCATTTTATCCTTTGGAGGTGGAAGAAAATTACAAAGAAAAGATAAAAGAAATACAATACAAACAGGAAGTTTTAAGAATTGAAAATGCTAAATATCTATTTGGTTGCCATGTTAAATGGTGATGAACAATTTCTTACAAAGCATGAGGTTAATGAAAAGTTATTTGCTGGAAAAAGTTATTATTCCGTTCAGAAAAATTGACTTTTACTTCTAATTCTAAAGGAAAATACGTGCAAGAGCTGCATAGCCACAGCAACTAAAGCTCAAAAGGGCTATGACTATAATAAAACTAGTGTCGTGTAAATAGAATTAAATTACAATTGAAAGAAAAAGCTAAAGCCAATAAGGAATCTGGTTAAATGATTCACTAGCAGGGGAACAAGCAAAATTCATAGAGGAGACCATATTTAAAATTTGTAAGTGGAACACAAAAGCCAACCTCCAAAAAGTCTGATGTATCAACCAAGGAAGTTAATGAAAAGACTAATCTCAAGACTGGAGTTACAATCGTTCGTTGTCTATCAACATCCACAGCCATATCTCTTCTAAGTCTTGTCTCAACCCACCTTGAACCTCCCTGTAGATTCTTTAGCTTCAGTAAAAGTTAGCTGAAATGAAAAGGAGATACAGAGCGAACAAGGAAATTACTCCCTCACCTGTAAATTGATTGCCCTGCCTGAAGCAAGATGCTCCAATATGCCCATGGAAAGTAGTACCTGTGCTCCGGATTTCCCATACTTGTGACTGATTCTTAGTAGTAAAGCAAGTTCAGACTCAAAGGTACATGCCCTCTGCAATGAGTCCAGTGAGAGCCCACCATCCTTGAACCAAATAAATAAATTTAATCACCATCATCATATCCATGAGATAGGAAAGTTGAATGAACATAAACATTAAGAATAGCATATTTTTGTTGTGCTAGAAACATGAGATCCTCAATTTCACTCCATCAATAATGAAAAATCTAATATAAATCCAAACAGGAAAGAATTCTGATGTAGTATAAGTTTGATATACATTGCTTGGTCCCTTTGCATCAGCTTAAACATTTAGTAGAGCCATAATCCAGCTTACTAGCTTAAATCTTTATTCCCCCACAGGCTGATCAACAACACCCCAATTCTTTCAAAGACAATCTAGCAAATGCCTTTTCTGTAAGCTGGTGTTCATTCATTTCTCATCGAAATGTCGGTGCAACTCAAGGAACCATTTGTGTGTCATAAGCTTGATATGTGCTATTAGGCTTATTTCCTATCAACTCAAGCTCTAGAATGGAAGGTAATCCAACACAATTAATATATGACTTTGAAACAAGAATCACACACAGGCCAATGCAACAAACTTTCAGATATAGCAATATCGTCATGGGTCCCAAAGAGGCAGAAAAAAAAAGTCAACATTTCTTTCTTATAATTGAGAAAGAGTATGAATGACATCAAAAGCAGTTGACTCTAAAAAAGAGATTAGCAGTTTTTGGAACAAGTGCACATTTAAAATCCAAACCATATTAAATCAGTAAACTATGTATTCAGAACAAAAAACATACTTAAAAAATAGATAGATTGCCAACAAATGTCATTCAAGTTAGGGCTACAGAAAAGCAGCTCCAATATTTGAATAATTCAAAAGTGAAAGATTTTGTATGTGCAACTTATATGCAAATCAGGAAATTGGACTTATATCCCATCATAAAGCAGCTATTGTCCTACCCATAGTTATTTATGGCACAAGGTGCACTGTTGCAAAAGCGCTCTTGCAGTCTGATAGAGTACGGAATGGTGAAGAACAGATTTATTATATTCACAGGACTGAGGATGAACAATCACTCAGTATATTATCCACACAGTGGAATACAAAGGAAAAGAAATAGAAATTGAAGAAGATAAAATATCCAGGAGAGACTCCTGTGCAAGCACCAGCTTGCCCCAAGCAATAATTGCTGAGAAAGAACAATGATGAAGTCTGATACCCCCTCTCCTTTCTTCCCCTGCCTCTCATGCTGCCTCACCCACAGCCCTTCCACTAGTGCTTTTCTCGCCTTGATTAGCTCTAACAGAATTCTCTCCCTATATCTCCAACGGTTTCTTTTTGTCATTTCCCAAATTGTCCTCTATTTTTTCTTCTGGTATACACCAGTAACTGCGTTGGGCCTTCCTCTACTAGACTTGGGCTTGGAGTGGCATCTCTAACATAGTCATGATGCATGGTTCAATTCGCCGAGCATGCAAACATTCAACTGTGGCCGCATACCAATTAGATATATTTTATATAATTTCAATTTTAATAAAATAACAATAATGTGTGAATATATATGAAAAAATTAACTAAAATATAACTCAGACAAACAGTGACAATCATCTAAAATCCAAATGTATCAAGCATTATACACGTCATAAAACACTTAAATAAAAAATATGTCAAAGTTTAATATTTTAGGAGTCTAAGCATCATCTAAACAGATCTAAACATCATCCTCTTTCAATCCAAAACAAAATATCATCCTCTTCTTCACTAAGGGCAATATAGTCTCAAACATCATCATTGTTCAATCCCTTCAAGTCTTCTTCTACAATTTCTTTGATTTGACCTTCTCTTCATCAATAAGATCAATGGGAGAGAAAGAGGGTGCCATTAACATCTTTATCCCTTGGACTCTCACAGAAGGCGAGGATGGATAATTTTAGGGTAGGGAGTGATTTAAAAGCCCTAGTTTCCAAGGGGCTTCGTAAGTCTTGGGCCTCTACACTTACTTTCTGTGTGGTGCACGTTGCGCACACAATGTGTAATAGAAAATGGCACATGTTGCAAGCATAACACTGCACCACATTGAAACAACAACACAAAAAGAGGTTGGATGGTGCGACGACATTAATAACTATGGTCCTACCAAACTGATATATATATATATACAAACATTAAAAGCTTATCTCTACAAGATTCAATGAATTGATGAATCCAGTGGGATGAAGATACTGTCTTAATTGTAAAAAGTGAAGGTAAAAGTAAATTCTCTCAATTACCAAATGGGTGAAATTACTTCAAGAAAATGGAAATGCATAATGATACAATCAGAAACAAAACAAACAGAAAAGATTAATTGATAAGTCAGATCCTTTGTGAAATGGAATGGACAGTCCACAACTGTCAGACCAAAAAATATAAGGTGGTTTCAAATAGAAGGAACTGTTTACGGTGGACAGAACAAACACCTGATTGGAAACATTGCTCATGGCCGTAAAGCAAGACCTCAAAAAACCCCTGCTTTGAAGTTGGCTCAAGAAGTATCGCTCATGATCTATACAAATCAATGCATCAAGAACATAAAGTGATATTGTCTTTCCAGGTTCACTGCCATGGGTTGCATCTTTTATGACCTAAAATTTCAAATCAATTGAAACTGTAATTAATTGACTTCAGAATATTCATCAAAATAAAAAATAAATCTGAAGAATTAATCAAAACAGACCAAAGCATGACATTGATGGCATATGGAAGCAACAAGAATACTATGATATCTAGTGGATGTGGATCCAATAAAGAATTGATGTTTTCGTGGTCTAATGAGAGAATAGACTAATAATTCACAATTTACAGAAACACTTTAACATAAGGCAAAAAGAAACATATGCCTTTTTTTTTATGTCAATTTAGTCAGAACAATACAGCAGAACTCTGCCTGTCATGATTTATTGCTATTCTTTACACAGCCGGTCCCGAGCCTGGATATAAGAGGAGGGTTGTGTTATGCCGTAGACAGCCAACACAACTTTGTTGAATCTTTCTGACATGGACAGACAATTTGATTTGCTTTTTGCATAAGACAGACCTAGTGGAAGAGTCAAGAGAGGGAATATGATAGGAACCCAAGTGTTTGATTACAGAAAATGGGAATAATTCCCCAATTACAATGACAGAATCAACTCTCTCACTCACAAAACAGAAATAGAAAAGAAAAGTAGACACTACAAGCACTTTGACAGGCTTGCTTCCTCCCAGTCCAAAACCACACTCAATCCTTACTTGCCTTTCTCTTCTCCCCCCTCCTCTCTTATACTAATAGCCTAACAGAATAGCCTAACAGCATTTCTCTCTTTTTACCCTTCCACCTGCCACTTGGGCAGGTGGTTACATTCTCAACCCTCTCCCTTATTTTCCTTCTCATCCCTCACATTCCTCACGTGATCCTGTCCAGCATAGGGGTGCTTAACAATACTTGCCCCCAAAAGATTCACTTTTTCCTCAAGGTGAAGGTCAGGATAAGTGCCCTGTAACAACTGAAGGAACTTCCTCCTGGGTCCCATTGCTTGAAGCATAATGAAGCCTCTTTTGTCCCGCTAACAGCAACATGGACAGGAATCTCTCGGTTGATAATTACTGTAGCATCCATTTCTTCAAGTTGCCCCCTCATGCTTGAATTGAAGGACTAAAAGCTAAATAAGCATATGCCATTAACTCCCTTGGCCAACCATTAATCTGTATAGGAAAGCACTGAGATACCGATAATCCCCACTTCTTCAAGAACTCTAACTTCTCCTTATAGGACCCATCAGATTCTTTGACTGACAGTGAAAAATCCATGGAATCACTGAGATTACACCTTCCCTTGGAACAAATTCATAAGATAACAGAAGTTCCCCCTTAACCATTGCTTGCTCTGGATGGTTACTATCACCCACAATGTTTTCATGTGAGGAATTTCTTAAGCTTGATAGAGAAATTCTTGGGTTTCCAAAAAGTCTGTCCTCTATTAGTCTATCATTCACCAATCTCTGAATTTCTCGAGTTTTCTTCCTCGTAACTACCTTCAACAGTTTCTAAATTTAAATCTCCAACACATCCATTTTGCAGTTTCAGCACCAAAAGCAACTGGAGGAGACTGAAGCCCCAAGAGCTCTATCCCCTTTGATACTTTTGAAGTCATTGACAATGACAATGCCCAATCCAGCTATGCTGTATGGGAGTGTGAGAACAATTATGTCTGGTACAAGAGTCCCAAACAATGCCTGACCGGTCCACCATGGCAAACTAATATAACTTGATCTGAGGGCAAAGTTTCCAATCCATCCATTTTGTTTTAGCTTTAAAGGAGGTGCATAATACATGTACGACTGCAGGGATCCACCCACAGCAATGTAAAAAACTATAAGGAAGTCATGCCCTGCCCATATGTCCAATATAGCAGCCGAGGTAAGACCTCCTAGTAGTAGCACCCATATTTGAGCGATTTACTCATTCTTGGATATTGCCCATTAGGAATGGGCCAGACATCATCATCCACACAATTGATTTAGCGACATCCTCGAAATTCCAGTGGAAATTTCCAAAGGCAGCAGCGCCGCAATCTACATCCCAAACCAACGGAAGCTAAGTGATAGGCTTTGTAAGTTGAAGACGAATCTTCCATTTATTCTGGACATGCCGGCTCGAATCCGGTGGCTCCGGCGGTGGTGGGGGAGGGGCGACTCTAACGCCCAAGGCCTGAAATTCCTTTGAGTTGTGCATACACTTCACAGAGCCACCCAACAGCTCATCTACTTCCCCTTGTTTCCATCAGACCCAACCCCAAACAGCATCAAGGAGCGAATCTAGTCCTGGATTTTGAAGGACTTTCTCCTCACCTCGTTGTTATTCCATGGTGCTTCTGCCATTGAATTCGGGTCTGGATGTGGCCTTGGGTACTATTGAACTCATTCTCCCTAATTGACCAGAACCATCTTCAGTACCTTTGTTGGGTCATGGCCCAAAAGTGGATTTAAAGGTTGGACCACTCTTGAGTGAGTCCCTCCTACCTGGGTTAAGCTGAACTTGGGTCTAGAGATGATTGTGAGTGCTGCTGAACCACTCCTCCTCACTTCAGCAATCAGATTGGTCCTAATGGGCTGGGTGCTTATGGTATTAGGCCCACTTTTGCTGCCTAGACCCAGACTCATCTCACCTTTTCACCTATCTTGTGCAGCACCTTCATCAAAGTGTTGTAGGGGATCCAAATCCCTTACTGCACTGGTTTCATGGAGATCACACCACGGCTGGAATCGCTGGATTACGGCCGTTTTAAACACCGTCCAAGTTGCTCTGGTCATTCGTACCTCCCACCATAGGTACTAGGTACCAGTTAATGGCACGGCTTTCCAGCACCACTGCAACCGCTTGAAGCTTCTCGTCGTCATCCATGGTGCGCCCCTAAAAGTGTCGCTCCACTTTGCTCATCCAACCAATTATGTCTTCACTGGAAAACCTTGGAATCTCCAACCTTTGCCATCGCTCATCTACTTAAGCATTCTGATTCGCACCAAGTGGTGTTCCACAGCTACCTTCTTGCTCCAAACTCTGTTCCTTCTGTCCTTGCGCAAATTCAGAAGCCCTACCCTTGAGGTGTCTCAAGATCTCTACTTGGATCTCTTCAATGCGTTTGAAGTGGGCCTCCCAAATTTTTTGAGACTCTTGCTCTTCCATTCTCCACCTCACGAGCTTTTCTCTGAACCGACCCATATCTCTTTTCATGGCTTCCATTCTTCGAATTCAGTATCCATAGCTCCCAGATCGGGAGCTCTAATACCAATTGATAGGAACCCAAGTGTTTGATTACAAAAAATGTGAATAATTCCCCAATTGATGACAGAATCAACTCTCTCACTAACAAAACAGAAATAGAAAAGAAAAGTAGAGACACTCTAAGCATTTTGAGGGGCTTGCTTGCTTCCAATCCAAAACCACACTCAATCCTTACTTGCCTTTCTTTTCTCCCCCCTCCTCTCTTATACTAATAGCCTAATAGAATAGCCTAACAGCATTTCTCTCTTTTTGCCCTTCCACTTGCCACATGGGCAGGTGGTTATATTCTCAACCCTTTCCCTTATTTTCCTTCTCATCCCTCATTCCTCATGTGATCCTGTCCAGCATAGGGGTGCCTAACAGAATAAATTTTAAACTAGAGTTGTGGATAGAAGCTTTGGAATCACATGGTTTTTGGTTAAGTAGAAGTAAAACAAAGTATATGGAATGCAAGTTCAGCAAGTGTGAACCAGCACTGGCTTGGAGGTGAAAATTGGGGATCATAATATACCACAAGTCGTAGGGTTTAGGTGTCTTGGATCTATCATACAAAGTGACAGAGATATTGTGGGACATGTAACTCAAAGGATTCAAGCTAGGTAGACGAAATGGAGAAATGCTTCAGGCATTATTTGTAATCGCAAGGTGCCAAGCTCAAAGGAAAATTCTACTGAAAGCTACAAGACCAGTGGCAGCGATGCTTTATGGTACTAAATGTTGGGCAATAAAGTGCCAACAAGAGCATAAGATAAGGGATGCAGAGATGAGAATGTTGTTGTGGATGAGTGGACATACAGGAAAATATACGATCAAGAATGAATGTACTCGAGATAAAGTTGGAGTAGCACCTATTGACGAAAATCTGATAGAATCTCACATAAGATGCTTTGGTCATGTGAGGGAAATACCAATAGAAGCACCAGTAAGAAGAGTAGATCATATGAAGGATAGCTCGATAAACAGAGGTAGAGAAAGCCCAAGGAAGACTCTAAGCGAAACCACTAAAAAAGATCTTGACCTAAATAGTCTTTATGAAAATATGGTTTTTGACAAAGCACAATGGCATTGTTTCATCCAAGTAGCCGACCCGCTTAGTAGGAAAAGGCTTTTGTTGTTGTTGTAATACTGCAAGTCAAATGCATGCCACTGCTATTCTAACCAGTACAAACACAAGAACAGCCGACAATTTTTACATTTTCCACAGCTTTTCCAGAAAACAACCTACAATTTTCAAGACTCAGAAGCTGGACCCCCTCATATATCCCATATATCCCCTCATAACATTAGTCAGAAGTACATTAAAAAAGGTATGCTGCTTAGTAATTCATATAAAACATAGTAAGAGTAGCAACTCACCAAATCCAAGATGCTCTGAGCCTCTTTCCTCAATGTAGAAAAATTTGCGCGAGCCAGTTCTGCCTGTTCTTTGTCAATCTGGGGGAAATGAAAAAAAAAAAAAAGACGCAATGATGAGGAGTTAATCTGTCACTAGATTAAACAATTGCAAGTTATTTGCATAAAATCCGAGAAACTACACCTTCGGAAGATCAATATATTCATTATCTTGTTCACTAAGCAGCAAGAATTGAAGAACTGTGGTTGGAACATCTGGATCAACTACATTCTGACAATACTGGAAATAGCTAAGAAGCAAGGCATATTGACTGTACAAATACATGCAAAAGTAAGTTTGCCAACCAAACAGTAAACAACCATACAACCAGAATCAGTTACTGAACTAGTAACATACCGTCTCCTTAAAGCTTCTGATGATTCATTTCTAAGAATTGCCATGATAAGCTTAAACAATATGGTCAGACAAGCACCATTTGATAATTGCTTCACCACAATGAGATCAAGGCACATGATATTATCAGAACTCAGACTACCAGGGAACAAAAACCTTTCATCTCGGAGTTTAGCCATGCATGTCAATGCTACCTGAGGGAAGTTCCACGTATGTAAATATAAAGCAGAATATCTTGGAAGATTGCAGATAAAACAGAATAACTTGGATAATTGCAGACTACATCAACACGTCTAGAAGGTATAATGATTTAACTATCTACCTGTGATAATATGAATGCCATCTTCAATGAACAGTCTGGAGAAGCAGAAGCACTAAGAGATGCATCAAGGACCCTGTCAATGCAATGTAAAAGTTATGACGAACACAAGAATAATGAGAAGAACCACAATGACAACAAGAGACTTCTTTGTTTGTCCACTAATGGAGGAGTAGCAACTCACTGAAATAGAATTTCAGATCGATCTTCAAGCATTGTTAATCTTCTAGAGGCAGAAACCTTTTTAAAATAGCACAAAGTTAGAGAATATAAGTCATAAAACATAAGTATATTGAAATAAAGATCTGTACCTCAACAATCTGAGACCAGGAAGTTAACATATGGAGTTGTGCAGCTTGTTCCTCAAGATTTTTATTGTATTTCCACCCCCATCTCAGCAACTGTTGAATTGTCTCTCGTACATCATTTAGCTCAACTTCACTGCCAAGGTTACCTGGCTGGAGATATGCAGAATTATATTTCTGAAACAAGAAACTAGATTAAACTTCTTATAAATACATTAACCCAAAAAGGAAATAAGAATTGAGAAACTAAAATCCCAGGAATATATATAAAAGTCAATATCTTCAATACTGAATTAACAATATTTAAGAAGTGAACCAACCTGCCAAAGTTTGTCGTGGAAAGAAGCAAGGTCAATTAGCCGGTCACCTCTCTCAGAATAATAGTAGACACAACCCTTTCCAGAACTTCCTGGATTTCCGAGTATATCTTCTGCCTAAAAATATAGCCAACCAATTGCAGGCAAAAAGGTCAGAGTAAGATGAAAATAGTCAAGGACTCAAACATTAGCTGGAACTTGTATTCCATACTTGAAATTATGCCATTTTTTAAAAGAAAAGAAAAATAAAAAAGAGGAGGAAAGAAATATAGATCTGATGTGGCTTAAGGACTAGTATCTCACCAGCAAGTCGTACTTCATACTAGCCACAATATTTGAGAGCTTAGTAGTGGTATCTGGACATCTAAACTGGATTATTTCAAGCAATTCTAATACCTGAATTTCAAAGAAAATAAAATTGAGAAAGAGGATACGTTGAAAGCACCTGCCACTAAGTAATTATCAAGGAATATTGAAGTGGTGATGGCTGTGATGTTAACATTTTAAAAACAATGATAACAACATAGTATTATAGAAATTGTTCTTGTTTGCAATCATAGAATATTTTATTATAATTTTCATTTCCCATTAAACCTTAATTATTGAGAAGATCAACAATAATAAAATTGAGTTTGAACAAAACTCTGACAGAGGTGAGACCCACAACATACTCTAACAATACTTTTTGTTGCATATAAGTGAAATCACTGTGTTACTTTTGGGTGAGGAATCAGGAAAGAGGGTGTATTCATTTAGACTTGTGAATCAAACATAAATCCCAAACATATCCAACTTGTTTCTGATTACTCTCAATCTCAAATTATGCACACAACAAATAATTTAGCAAATACCCAATTAGAATCCCATAGTATTAATAACCGACTTCATCACTTCAATTAATAACCAAATATCATAAATCCACGCTAAGTTGGTAGGTGAAAGATACGACTATACTTAACCTTGATTATGTTCCATCAGAGGAAAAGAATAAAAAGATTGTTTATACTGTAAGAATGAAGGTATTAATAAAATCAAACCACACTAGTAAAATTATTAATTAGCAAGCCATCCAACAAAAAACAAGATGATGATAAAGATTGTATTCTAAGAAGCACTTTAGATATTGTACCAAATATGCTGGTGCAGGGGAATACATAAATTTTTGGAAAAATCTTGGATACAGGTACAGCAGGATCAATAAATTAAAACTAAAAAGATGTTTATACATATAAGCGTTTATAAATTATTATAAAGCTAAGAATATATGGTTCTATATTCAATTAAAAAAATCATGCTGCTGATTATCTATAAAAAGTATTGGGGGCCAGATAACCCAATTTCTTTAAAAAGGATGATAAAAAGTGATGGCCAGTAAAGATCTTTTCTCTGGTGTTATAAATAATTCTAACTTATATTGGCCAAAGGATAAAATAAAAGACTATCCCTCCACACCCCTCTGTTCTGCCTTCAACAAAGGCTCTGCCAAGATGTTTCAATTTCCCCTTCGTTCCCCCCCCCCACTCATTCATCCTTTTGACTCTCATCATTTCTCTCACAGCTACTGCTGTAATTGACGCAAAATTCATTTTCAGGAATGTGCCAACATGATGTCACTCCCCCATATGATATTGACTATATGGCTATCAGCCATAACCAAAACAATCCAGGGATGAAAATTCAAAGACATGCATTAGCAATTTTACAAAGCCAGTTCTACATAGATGGCAATGCATTTAGTATATAGTAAAAAATATAAAATCCATGATATGCATGTGATATGTAAGTCCATAATAGCAGAGGAACCATGAAACATTCAGTGACTAACAGTACCTTACTCTTACTGACAGTTCTTATACCAGCATTTTTATCAGTATCTTGAAGCGAAAACGGAAACATGGCCTGCCCTCCACCAATTTCAGTGATACCTTGTCCAAAATGATGAGAAAGGATTGTCTGACATGCTTCTCTATGTTTGGAGCTACTAATGTCACCAGCATGTAGTTCAACAGCTAAAAGTTTTAAGAGCCATGCTCTCTGAGAAAGGCAAGCAAGGGAACAAGACACCCATATCAAACCCAACCACAATATGTATAGTTCAATGGTAATACATTCATCCTTCCCAGATATTGGTAGCATTGAGACAGAAATCAGAAAGATTCAAACACCGACATAAATAATGCAAACATGCAACACTGCATGCGGAAGGTGCTTAATGAAGAATCATTCAGAGTCAATAGTTATACCTTTCTGTACTTACAAAGATCCAAAAAACCAACTTCCAAAAAAATATATAATTGGAAAGGTGTTTACTTTGTTGTGCTACCATCATTAAAAAACTATCAAACATGAAGTATTATTTCCTAACATGCTGACGAGAAATTTTCCTAAACTTGATCTCATTACTTCTAATAAGATTCTTATTTTATTAAAGAATATCAAATGTCATGTATCAAAACATCTTGAAGGAACTCCAGAATTCAATATTTCTGAAATGTTTTCATCAGTTTCATTTACCAGAACGTAGGAAAAATGCTAACTATTCAAAGTGTTATATGAGTTGCAACTTGCAAGTTAACAACAAAGAGGAAATGCTGAAGGTTCATACAGCACATAAAGATCTCTCCCCATATACGTGTGTTTTGTGTTGTTCTAGTTTGGAAACATCCACCCACTTATTTTCGCATTGTACTACAGCCAGTTTTGTTTGGAATAAGTTGCTTGGAATTTTTGGTGAATGTTGGCTGCATCCTTTGAGTTTGGAGGAGTTCTTATTGATTAACTTTATAGAGGGTTTGGAAGGACTAAGTATGGAAAATCATTATAGTGGTGTGCATAGTTATCGAACTCAAGAGTTTAGGTAAACTCGTGGTGTCCCACTAAACTAGACTCCTAAACTCGTAAGAGTAGTTTACATACTTCAAAAATATTATTTAAAAATCATATCCTAGTACCCAAACATAATTTAATAGCATATCCATAATTAATATTCAACATTCCCACTTCATAAACAAAGATAATAAAGTAAAAACATAAATCAATACTTGACCCAACTGTTATATTATATTATATTATATTATACTCAGTCCAGCACTTACACTATTTTGTAGTTTAACAAAGCAGAACAAAAAAAAGAAAAAAAGAAACATAAAATTAGCTTCAAAGCCCAACACATATTGCAGAACAGAGGCAATTCAACCCAAGTACCCAACAAAATCAACCAAAAATGTGTGTTTTTGTGGCCAAAACAGTGTGGAAATCCAGGCTCGTAAACTTGAATTAGAATCGAGAGTTTACTGATTCAGTTAAGAGTTTACTTGAACTCGTATGAGTTTGACAAAGAGTTTACATCTATGATGCACGGGTACTCGAAAAATAGTGACGTATCCGTATTGTACCCGTATCCGATACCAATACTCGTATAATACTACAACAACAACAAGAGCCTTTTCCCACTAGGTGGGGTCGGCTACATGGATCAAACGACGCCATTGTGCTCTGTCATAGACCATACTTTCAGATAAACCATTGATAATACTACTACATCTATATTTACTACTACTTGAAAAATCGTGATATGTATTCGAGTCTCGTTCTCATCGGTTACCTCCCTTGAAACATATTTTCATTCTTGCAATCTTCTCATCCTCAAAATTATAATAAATTGGTGAAGAATTTCACCAATTTTAAAGTTTATGTTTTTTACATCTATAAATATAAATTTATATTATTCCATATTCATTGTCGTATCTGTATTTTAACTTTTTACAAAACTGACGTATTTACGTATCATAACGTATCATATCAGATACTCATACCCATACCGTGCAACATAGGTTTACATTTTTGGTGTACTAGGATCGTAAAATCTCAAGTTTGACAACCATGGTGTGTGCACTTTTTGCAGTACTTAGGCGTATTCTGTTGGAGCAAATGCTCATATTTTCCAGGGTGCTTCGCTATCTTTTTTCCTTTTAAATAGAAGGGTGCTTCACTATCCTTACTGTTGTTATGGGATAGATTAGTTTTTATAGTTTCTCCTTGGTGCTGTGCCCATGACTTCTTTTAAGGCCTTATTTGACAGTTGTCTTTTTTATCTCTATTAACATTTCCTCTCTTATCAAAAAAATAAAAAATACTGGCAAGTGACAGTGTGACAAACCCCGTACTTACACAGTTCACTAACATAGAGTGCAAAGACGTGAGAATGATATATGGGAAAGAAATCATAGAAACTAATGGTTTGCGAAAAAACCTGATGAAGGGAACTGATACGAAGTGGCTGGTTGCTATTCCGTTTAGGAAGTGGAGCAACACCAATTGTATCAAGATGCTGCATTATAGCGAGGGAAGGAGTTTCAGAGATATATCTATCAAGGATAATTAAATATATGCATAAACAATGACTAGAAGCAAAAAGGGTAAGAACCTCAACTACATCACAAAATCTGTTTACCTTTATAAAGAATTGGTACTTTTTATTTGACAACAGATCCATTGTAGGTACACATGTTAGCGGATCTATGCATAATTCATACAGGAGCTGCATCAAGCAAAAAGTCAAGAATCCTTTTAGAAATGCATATATAACTGCAAATGACTGAAAAATGAAAAAGATCTGACCCTCTTCACTCTGTTAGACACTAGATCAACAACTATCTGACCTGAAAACCAAATTCATGAAGTAACGCATTTACATCAGGCTTCAAAAGCTTCTCTAGGATATCAAGGATGACCTTCATGCAACTGCAGACAACATTATAGGGGCACAGTTGTATTTAAAAAAATCAAGATATTAAGTACCGACTGATAACAGACAAAACCTGTAATAAAATTTAGGCTGCAAAACTGTCCGCTCAACAGGCACATCTAGATCAAATTTAAGTAGTAAATGTGTGATATTTGGAGCTGGCCTACTGATGTTGTCAATTAGAAGCTGAAAACATGTAGAAGGTAGATACAAACAGCAATTTAGGACAATTATACACTAGGGAAGAGGAAAATAAAACAAAAAAGTTGACAAGGACAAAGACTAACTTGCATAATAAGGATGCCTGGATCATCATTATTATTTTCAACAGTCTGAGACTCTTCTGATCGCAACTCAAGGCAGGCTGCATAATCTTCTATCAAGCTGTTTGCAGCATTAGATTTTAGCAATAGTTGAACAAGCCCAACCATGCGAGAGCTGTCACCCCAAAACCACAATATATCAATTACATGTTAAGCATGACATCCTGTTTGCAGAACTCATCAAATTACAAATTAATAAGAAAATGGGAAGGTATTTAGAGTGCCTTAAAATACTCATGATTTTGATAGAGGATTGCTGAACTTTTGGCTGAAAATCATATCTGACATACTCCAACAAAGCCACTATTTGATTATGATCGTGGGAGAGTATAATATCCAAAGGCTGCAAGCAGATTACCAACGAAGGACACTGGCACAGGTAAGTAGTTATCCAGTGCTATGGAATATGATATCAAAATCAACGCTTGTTTACACTACGACAGTGTCAGACAGACTCTGCACTTTATTTGGTGTTAAACTAAACCAGAATGAAAAGTCAGGAGATTAACTTGGTCAACTGCATAACTCCATCGAGTGCTTGATAAAACAAAAGCCAAAATACAAGCAGCAGAAAGTGAAAGTTGCATATATATATATATATATATATATATATATATATATAATGCAGTTAGAATAATTAGAGAGTTCAAAATGGCACTATTATTGTGATCCCAACTAAAATCCTTAGCATTAAGGCATTGACACTGGAAAATGAATTTTAACAATTCAATAGACAAATGCTTAATCATGTATGTATTGGGAAAATGACTACCTTGGCAATGCCTACTTACAAAACTTACCATGTGGAAACACATGAACAAAACGAGAGGATGAAACAGGCAACTTCAAATAAATAATTTGACTACAAAGTTCTGACCAATCCATTCAGAAAATTTTAAAAAGTTACCTGGTATAGAGGTCGCCAATAATCAGACAGAAGTAAATCCTTTTCAAGGACAAGTATTATAATTTCCAGAGAAAGCTGCACTGCATTCTCTAAAAGCTGCCCATATATTTGACTACTCCGTTCAGAAATGATGGAATTCACCCCTGGCAGAAGAATACCCATTATGTTCCGAAAGGCAGTCTTACCACTCATGAAATCCTGAAACCAATCAAATTATTAAATATATAAAATAACTGGTAAACTTAAACATTGAAAACTATAATACAAGAAAATAATTCATGCAGTAATTCTACAATTGGCAGAAAATTTGATATTGAAAGCTATAAAAGTCATAACAGGATAATAAATTTGTGTAGCTGATAGTTGCTGATTAAGCATAAGTAATGATCCATAAAGCTCACAAAGCTATAAGATCTATTATTACATAAAGCTTACAAATTCAGAATCAAAGAGTGTTGTTAAACTCTAGTGTTGACTCATAAACTCGTAAATACAAGTTCAGCCAAGGAATCGAGCCAAAACGGCTCCCAACTCGCTCCTTGAACAACTCGGTGAAATCGGGTGAACTCGCGATTTCATCACCGAGTTTCCAAGTTCACGATATTGCTCTGATTTGAGCCAATTTTCTCCAAAACGGCAACGTTTTATGTGGACCCAAATCTCACTGTTTCCTATATGGCTGAAAATGCACACAGAGAACACTGAAAATGCACGTTCCTCTCTTCTCACTCACCATTGCTGCTGTGGAGCTCTTCTCACCCACCATCGCCACTGTGAAGCTCTGTACCCCTGCCATTCTTCATTGTCATCATGAACTGAAGCTCAACTGTGAAGCTCCATCGTTCACAGTGAAGCTTCTGTCACAATCGTGAAGCTCCACCGCGAAGCTCCTCTCTTCCTAGTTCACCATTGCCCCCGATCTGCCTCGTGAAGCTTCTGTTCTCCAATTCAAAGCTTCAAGTTTGTTCCCAGCTCACCATTGCCCCCGATTTTCCTCGTGAAGCTTATGTTCTCCATTTCAAAGCTTCTGGTTCGTCACTCTGGTGTTCTGTTCTAACTTCTAAGGGTCCGTTTGTATTAGCTTTTTTTGGAGTAGAAGTGCTTTTTTCAAGTAATAAAAGTGCTTTATTTAGAAGCTAAAGAGTTCAAGCTTTTAAAAAAAGCACTTCATGTGTAACAGAAAAGCACATGAAGTGCTTTTTTTAAAAGCTTGAACTCTTTAGCTTCTAAATAAAGCACTTTTATTACTTCAAAAAAGCACTTCTACTCCTAAAAAAGCTAATACAAACGGGCCTTAATTCTATTTCAATCCTGAAGCTTTTCAATATTTCAATGCCTTGTTTGCTTTTTTTATTCCCTAATTCTATTTTTTTTTAATTGTAATGATTCTAGCATGTTTGAAACTGCTGGTTCAGAGCCCTCTTCCAACAAAATTGTTACTTCTAAATCTAGAAAAAATGCTCCTGGAAATAGGACTGATATTGGGTGGAAGCATAGGGCAGATGTTCAGCGAAATGCTAGAAAAGTTAAATGTATTTATCGTGCAAAAATTATTAGTGGAGGAATTTTTAGATTCAAGCATCATCTAGCAGGTAGTAGAGAAGATTCAAACCCTTGTGTTAGTATACACGAAGAAGTTAAGGCTCTAAGCCTCTAATGTTGAAAATTGTTGCAGAGGCTAAAGTAGCATCACAAAAGAAAAAAAATTGGATGATCTTGTGGATGGTAATGAGGAGGATGAGCCACAAAATAAAATGGCTACTGGAAAGGGGAAGAGTATTATGAGTTTTGTTCCAAAAGGAAAAGGTAGTAGTGGGGGTTGGAAGCACTACTCAATCCACAATTAACCAAATGATGAAGAAGGAGTATAAGGAACAAGTTGCACAATTCTTTTATACAAGTGTCATTCCCTTTAGTTGTGTTTAAAATGTGGAGTTTGCAAAGATGTGTGAGATGATTGGGAGATATGGGATTGGTTACAAACCTCCTAATCATGAGATTAGAGAAAAACATTTGAAACAATCAATGGCTTGTGTTAATACAATGCTTCAAGAGTTTAGGGAGGAATGGAAGAGAATTGGTTGTTCAATTATGTCTAATGGATGGACAGATAAGAAAAGGCGTTCAATTTGTAACTTTTTGGTGAATAGTTCAAAGGGAACAGTTTTTCTCTACTCATTGGACACTTCTGACATCTCGAAAACAATCGAAAAAGTTTTTAAGATGTTGGACGATGTTGTTGCTTATGTAGGAGAGGAAAATGTTGTCCAAGTAGTTACTAACAATGCTACAAACTACAAAGCAGCTAGAGAGATGTTGATGCAGACACGGAAAAACTTGTATTGGACTCCATGTGCTGCCCATTGGATTGATTTGATATTGGAGGACTTTGAAAAAAATATGAAAGTGCATCAAGTAACCATAAAAAAAGGAAGAAAGATTACCACCTACATCTACTCAAGAACAATGCTCATTAGCATGTTAAAGAATTTTACTAAAGGGAAGGACTTGATTAGGCCAGCTGTGACTAGATTTGCTACTGCATCTTTAACTCTATCTTGTCTTCTTGATAACAAAGCAAGATTGATGAGCATGTTTAGCTCTAATTATTGGAAATCAAGTAGGTTTGCACATACAAGTGATGGGAAAAAAGTGCAAATGGTTTTGGATAGTCGGCTATGGAAGAACATAGTCATATGTCTCAAGGCTGTTGTTCCTCTCATTATAGTTCTCTGGATGGTAGATTCAGATAAAAACCAGCCACGGGTTTCATGAAGGGATGGATTGTGCCAAGGAAAAGATAAAAAGCAATTTCAATAAAGTTAAGAAAAGGTAAACTTCACTTGCACTAGCTAATTACAATGTTAATTATCTTCTTTGTTTCTAATAAGTCATAAGCCCTAATAATTTTATTTGGTATTTGTAGCAATGAACCTATATGGCAAATTATTGATGAGAGGTGGGAAGGCTAGCTTCATAGGCAAACATGCAGCTGCTTATTACCTCAATCCTCACTACCATTATGGCCCTAATTTTGGAGATGATGCTGAGGTTAAACAAGGACTGTATAATTGTTTGGCAAGATTGGTGGCTGACTTGCCAAAGAGAAACAAGAATAGTGTGCAACTTGCTGAATTTCATTATGTTGGCTTTTTGGTCTTGACACTGCTAGGGATAATAGGCAAACTATGGCTCCTGCAGAATGATGGGACTTCTATGGTGATGGTTGTCCATAATTAAAGAGATTTGCAATTTGTGTTCTTAGCTTGACTTGTAGCTCTTCTGGGTGTGAGCGTAATTGGAGTGCATTTGAAATGGTAATTGAGTAACTTATCTTTCTTATTTCTAATTCACTTCGTTAAGAATTAGTAGTATAAGATTATCATGAAATATTGGACCTTTTGTTTTGTTTAGGCTCATACAAAGAGAAGAAATCGCTTGCACCAAAAAAAGATCAATGACTTGGTTTATGTCATGTACAACTTGAAGTTGAAAAGCAAACAACTAAGAAGAAATCCTATTATTGCCTTTGATGAAATCCATTCTGATGATGAATAGATAACTAAAATAGGGATTGATTCTAATGAAGAAGAGGTTGTTCAACCTCTTGGGCATGTTCCTATTCCTAGGCCTATCCAAGAGATTGATGATGTGGTAGGCAATGTTGAACTAGTTGGAAGTTCAAACAACCCTAATATAGATGAACTTGACAATATAGTCCTTAATGCAATTGGTGAAGAAACTTGTTCATCCGAGGAGGAAGAGCTTCATGATGATGATGGTGGTGATGAAATTGAAGATGATGGTGGTGACATTGTTGGGGGATTTGATATTTGAAGATCTTCAATTCTTGACTTGAGTTGTGTTTGGTTTTAGCATTATGAACTTATGATTTGCTCATTTATGTAAGGTTTTAATTTGTACTATCATACTTTGTTACTTTCGTTTGCTTTATTATGGAGTTGGAATGCTGAATGTTTATTATGTATGTGTTATTTTATTATATTTGGGTACTATAATATTTGTTTTAATATTATTTTCGAAGTAGGTAAACTCTTACGGGTTTATGAGTTGAGTTTATGGAGGCTCCACGAGTTTATGTAAACTCGCGAGTTTGACAACCTTGATAATAAGCATTAGAATAACATTTTAATATAACAGATAACACTTGCCCACATGCTGAGTAGCAAAACTGAACAAGAATATTAAAAAGCACATACTTTCAGCAACTCTAAAACAGGGAGCTGTGTCTGAAGGGGTGACGATTCTTTAGCTGTTGAAAGTCGTGATTGATCAACTACACCCTCAAAGTCCTCATCCTTGATGTCATACATGCTTAGTATCCTGCAATATTTGGTTACATGAAATAACATTGTCCATCTATAATCAACTGGCTCATACCAGAACTTGTTCAAAGTTTGAATTACAGAGATCAGTGTCAACAATTTAAAGATAGAAAAGCCTGGTAGCCTCTTAATGCAACTCAGATAAATGAGATTAGAAAAAATAAGTAATCCAATTATCAGTTACGAACAACATTAAAAACAGAGGCGTAAAGCCAATTATTTCTCAAATCACTAAAACAGAACCACTCACATGTGAAAATGTTGAAGGCAAGCACCAACCAACTGCCATTTTTCACAGGGATCAGCATAGGCTCTCTGAGGAAATGGCCCAAAAACATGATCATAGATGAACCTAAAGATGCCAATAAATCTGGAAAATAATAAACAATTTTTTAGACTTTACAGTGCAAGCATGAAAAAAACAAAAAAAAACTCCAACGAAGATTAGAAATATACAGTGACTAGTACCTTCGCCCTCTATCACTCAAATCTCTTTCTTCAGCAATAAGAGCATTTATCAAACTAAGGAAAGATATAGTTGAAGGATATTGTTCTCTCCTTGCTTCAATTTCGTTTAATTCAAATTGCATATCATAAACCTGTCAGAATTACAAGTTTACTTGGACATGAGGACAAGAGGAAGTAAATGATGTGAAGGCTTACAAGGGGGAACGGGAAGGGAGAAAAAAGTGGAGAAAGCATATGAATAAAATGATAGAGCTTACAAATATACAAAAAAATAAAAAATGAAAAAGAAGAGGCTGAAGAAGTGACCCCATTTATTGTTACTTTGTTAGTGTTTGTCTCTGTAGATGAAATTATTTTTAATATCCTTTATTGTTAGATTGTAGTAATAGTCAAAATTAAAAAAATGGTAAACTGAACATATAGTATAAACATAATTTCTAGCTTTTCGATATGTATGTATATAAACCTCAAGCCCCACTTGTATATGATGGTAAACAGACAGAATAAACATAGTTTCTAGCATTTCAATACTCTTGATATAACCTACAGAAGTTTGAATCAGTTACCACTGTTAGTATTGCATTATTTACTGTACTGTTTGTACAGATCAGTATGTAACATCACTTATGAAACATAATCCACTTATTTATGTAAAAACGTTTCTTAGATTTACAAAATGAAAGATAAAATAAGTACTATGCTGTACAAAAGCATAAAAAAATATAAGAATCAATAAAATGAAGTTTGAAGACTGCAAGAGATATCCCCAGGGAAGGAGATAAGGACAATCAAGATAACTACATGCATGTTGAATGAGCATGATTATCATTCTTATAGTGTTGGCATCTCACTATTTGTTTATATAGGACTTCAACCAGTAAAAATCACCAAATTTAGTAGTCAGCAAAGAGTAAAGAACAAACAGAATGATTTTTTTTTTTAATAAAAAAGGAATTTCATTGAGACGAAGAGTAGAAATTACAAAAAGATTGGAGGATAAGGAATCCTCAATGACAAAAGAGCAAGACACAAGACAACAGAGAAAAAGGAACACATCAAAAGAGCAAAGCTTCCCAATCCTTGGTCATATTTGTTAGGGAAATCCCCTTAGAAAGACCATGTGCATAACACACAATCACTTAGCGTTTTGATGGAAATAATTTCTAAGGAGGTGAACAGACATGACTTATTTATTAGACAGATATACCAACCTGAGTAGCCATGAACTGTGGACTGTTCTGGACATCAGGCCCAACAACTACTGGTAGATCATATTGCTCAAGATAGGTCCAAATGCTATCCTTCAACACTGGAGAGACACGAATAAATGTGGCTATTGCATTCCTTAGAGCACCCTGTATTCCCATCACATATCTTGTTTAGAAAAACAGTGCAAACATTTCACTTGGAACTCCTAGTTCTCAACAAAAACAAGAATCACATTATATTCTTAGCCTTCCAGTAAGAACATTGTGATAGAGCCATCATACCTTAAGATAAGGAGGTACATTTTCGTAACTAAGAAGCTTGAACAGTGGTTCAATATCAGGGAACCAGTTTTTCCTTTCTATAGGGTTCCCATTTTCCATAACCTGTATATACAAGACAAACACAGTAAAAAGCATTGTTCCTTTCAATTAGAAGAAAAATGAAAAGGCAAAGTCTCATACTCTCCACAAATGAAACATTTGACTTGGCAAAAAGTAACTTAAACCAAGGATTTCTAGCCAGTATGCAAAAGCAACAAGCAAACATATATTTATTTAACACAGAAAACTTTCTTTATCTACTTCAACTCATCTTAGTCAAACTCAAAACCATCAAAGTTAAAAATACATTAGTGGAGAGCCTATATAGAAAGAGCTGTAAAAGAAAACCATTACAGTTTAGGCCACAAAAGGTTGGGATTAATTTAGCCCCGAGAACCATGCATCTAGGGAAATGAGAATAAGCCCAAAGTTTGGAGTCACCCCATGTTGGAACCATACAGCAACTTAACCTGGTAAGTCATACAAAGGAAAGTAACCTGGCATATGATCTCCAAAGAAAACCCTTAATTTATCAAGATATAAGGTGGCAATCAAGTTAACCCAAACAATTGAAGGAACTCTAAATATTATATAAAATGAGGGAGCTCCACAAACTTTTCAGGCCAAATGTGATAATACCCCCAGCTTTTTTCCTTAACCAATGAAATGAATCTCATGCTTGATTTGTTTGCAGGATTGAACAAATTGGTCCAAGATTAACACTTGGCATGAATATCACGGACCTAGCTACTAGGCCTAATTAATCCATCTCCTAGAATTCCATACCCCACATTAAGTTATAGATTATTGGAAGTTCCCAACAATCACAGACACTTCTCACCGTAGCTTATTATTTTAATTTTTAACCATGAGAATTGATAGATTAAGCTTAAGAAGAACATTGCATGAGTCGACGTGTTGCAACCTTTTCATTTGATTTCTTTTCACTTTGCTATAAATCCCAGTTGTAAAAAGAAAGAGATGCACTACTAAATGGCAGAAACAGCACCAGACTAAAAAAATATCAAAATCAAATAATCTGTTAACAATGTCCACACAAAAAAAAAAAAGGTATCTCTTGATTGAACACCTTCCCTTCTTCATGCAGTAATTAATGAATCACCTTTTAGCAATGACAAGTTCAAGCATAGGTGTAAAATACAACAGATCCAATATAAGCTGATGTAACAAAATAGGTGAAGTTAAACCTTTTTTAGAACATTTAAGTATGCCACAAGCGCCTTTGCATCCCCCTCCTGAATTTCAGGCAACATTGCTCCAGCAGTTTGAAGGGACTGTTTGAATTTCTCATCATAAATTGTTAAACATTCAAACAAAGTGCTCCACCCAATTGAGCGGAATGCTTTACCTTGCAGCAACTCAAACACCTTTGAAGCACCTTCTTGACTAGAAGCCTGAAAAGGAGTGCCCAAAAATGGCATGATATAAGAAAATTTGCAGAGCAAGATTAAGATATCAAATGTAAAACAATCAGAAATTTCCTGACCAAGGTGCTCAGCATATTCAAGAAAGCCACAAGCGTTTGGAAATTCGTATGGTCCTCCCCAGCAAAATTTACAAATGTCCACAACACATCATTGCCAGACAAGAGCTCTGGTTCTTTCTGATAACTTGACAAAATTCAAGGTCATGATCACAAGCATAAGTCTTAAAACCAAGCATGTGAATTCTATGCCATTTAAATCCTTAAAGGAAAATAGAGCATACAAAAGCTGATTAACCACATAGCTTTTACAGAATTTTTTTTTGTCTAAACATCAACCATATAGAATTAGTGTAATTATTTGGACAAGGATCACCAAACAGCAACAAAAACTTAATTAACTGGCATCAACCATCTGAATCTTCAGATCTATTAAAAACTTGCATTGATTGCTTCATATAAGAATAGAAACATTTAATATATTTCGTTGCCATTTGGTCAAACTGACCTGATAAATTTCGCTCACAAAGTCCAAGATTGAATTAAATGGTAAAGTGCCCATTTCAGTGCCATGTAGAGAACTTGAGCTACCATCCTGTGCAAAATCATGTGATCCAACAACTCGGTATGGACTAAGCACACTCATAGTCCGCTCCTTGGATTCTTTTATCTGCAAAAAGTATATTATACGTAAACATAGTTACAAAACAAAATCTCTTGTTTGAAGACAAAGGATAAACCAGAATAGAAATATTTATATTTTGCAATAATTATCCAAACAATAATTTTTGCAATAAGTATTTATATACTTAAAAAGTTAAGAGAAATCCAATGTAATTCAAAGAGCTGAATTTTTTCATACCAATAGAAATGAATATTTAATAATGATTTGCAAGGAAGAGATCAACATTAAGAAAGAAAAAAAAAAGCAGAAGTCATTTTAAAAATTAGAATCACACTTGTACAACTAGGACTAAACTAGTGCACCAAAAAGAGACAACATAGGAAAGAGCTAAAAGTTGCGTTTAACGCCTAGCAATCATATTATTTTCAGCCCAAGAATACAAAATATACTTCTTAACTAAAATCCTACCTATAATTGAAATCAGACAGAGTCACTGCCATTGCATTCTAAACCCAAAAATAATTGAAGAGTGAGCTATTGGGCATTTCATTGTCCATTTATTGAAACCAGGCACAAAAATGAGGAATAACATAAAGAAGAATGGGAAGGGAACACATTTGAATGTCCAATTGTCCATTTATTTTGAATGAAACAGAAATGCAACTGAATTTCAGCTGCGTATACAGAGGTGAAGGGAATGGGTGGAGCAGAAATATGAAGCTTAGAAATATCTCAAAATCTCCCATCATCCCATGACTCAGACAATAATTTGGAGATTCAACACCTATACAAGAGAAGAGATAAGAGGCTAAATACAGTAATTAACAATGATGAAGTAGTCTGGTGACCAAAACCAAATCATAGCCAGAGTTGTGCATTTAATCCACCAAATCAGCATCTTTTATATGTAGGTGGGGGAAAAATCAACTGACCTTGTCTCTCGCAAGTGGGTTAGACAAGAAGCAGGTAATCAGCTTGTGCAGATAAGCATTGTACATATAGGTCATATCTTCGTCTTCATTCTGTAAGACAACAAGCAGCTACCTCAAAAGTATACCAATGAAGTTAAATCATGACAAGCTACACATTCAATAAATAATTAAATTAGTTCTCCTGAAAGTGATATTGCACACATAAAGCTAGATTACATATATAAAATTATTTCTAATAGACTACTTGAGAATCTTAATTTTTTGGTGCATAGAAGTGAAAACAATGAAGAAATTAAGAAAATAATTCCATCCAAGACAACTTTCCAAATTGGGATTTGAATCTACACCCTCACAAAGACCAGAACATGAATTACTATATAAAATCTAATTTTGGTAATGTAACTGATTAGCAGACTAATTTCAGTAACACTCATGACTATAATTTAATATTCCGCTCATTAATAAAATGCTATAGTTTTACTTCCTACAGTCCTAAAAGCAAAATTATATATGTAAACATGATTAAAATAATAAAGCCAAACTTTTGCAGAACATTCTGTTCTAAAGATTAAATATAAAGTATAAGGAGAAAGTAAAGGGACATCCAAAGCATAAGTCGATCATCAAAGCGTGCATTGTTGGGGAGGGGGGCCATAACACCAGCAATCTCAACATTTTCCTGGTCTGACATCAGGGACTAAAAGAAGATATAGAAATTAACAAATAAAACAAATGACAGAAGGACCATACAATTTTTTTTTCTAAATTATGTATAATTCATTTAATATACCCTTACTTGAGAGTCGAAAACATGCCTTTTATATTCTATTTACCTAATTAAAGAGTAACTATTTCAGAAGTTAAAGCACGTTGTCTTTTTAAGGAAGTTTTTTTAACAGATATGCAAAGCGATTGAGCAGCTTTACTCCATTGATGTTGTAATTTCCATTTTTTTTCATTATGGAGGATCACTTCTCCTCCAAATTCCTTGTAATTTTCTTCTCTTCATCTTAATGAATTTGTTCTTTTATCAAAAAAAACAAAAAACAAAAAACAAAAATATGGCATGGCAATGAACCTGGTAGGCAGCAGTACGAAGAACTTCATCCAGTAAAAACTGAAAAACATTATCTGAGAAAATGACTTCCAAGCATTGACTAAGATAACCCATTTCATTTGCTGAACCACTTGATAAAGTCTCCCTTGCTGCAACACCATCTTGTATTAACATCAAATGTACCACCCAAGCAAGCCTTATGCCACCAATGAAGCCCTCAACAATTGGATCATTTCCAGAAGCCATTACCTTAAGCATGAAAAGCCATCAACAACATCCCAAATCGTTACCAAATAGTTAATAAACAATTAGTCCACAACAGTCAAAACAGCAATTATCTTTCATCTTACAAGTTCATGAAATTCACGTCTAAAGGAAGCATTAGAGGAAAGGACAGATGCTTTATCAGGCACAGTACTCAAACCATCTGAAATGAACCCAATCACGAGAGAAAAGAGAAGACTAAAGGTAATCTGCAAAATGATAAAGTAAGAAAAATGTGAGCAAGCAACACAAATTTAACAGCAGAAGACACCTGTGTGTCAGAAAAGCAACTGCAGCTTGTTACTCAATTGCTAGCACATACGCCTCAAATTATTCAAGTGTAACACTTTCAGAAGTTAAATTTATTACTTTCTTTCTTAAAAAAAATCAATAAAAAATAGATATAACCAAGAAGTTATCCTTCTTTTTGCCACATCTAATCTAATTGTGTCTAGTTTTGACTTAGAAAATATAATATAAAATATTAGAACAATGAATTAGACATCTAGCTAAGGGTTCATTGGTTTTCTCTTTAATGTTTTTTACTTAAAAAATATTTATTATTTTATATGAAACATCTTTTTACACAGCTAAGGAATTTGTTTTCTCACTTCATCTCATATTCTTCCCTTCATGCCTTCAAGTTGCTCAGCTTCATTCTTTTGCAGCTATCTGCTCTTCTTCCCTTTTTTTCTCTTTTTTTTATGAAGTTTCTTTCAGTTAGACAAGAGCAGATAAAAGCTTTCTTCTCTTTGGCTTCATTCAATAGATTTAGAGAATGAAGATGACTGTCACAGGATGGGCTTACCATCTTTTTAGTGAGAGACAACTCACAAAAGGCAGAACTGCAAAAGCATGCCTTTATTTGTATGTTTCTTCTAAGGGAAATGCTTGTTTGAAATCGCAAAAAAATTTAACACCAAAGGGCAATATGTAATCCACTATGCCACACAGTGCACGTTACCATAGAGCACAAACCAAAAAAGAGTAAGACGAATAAGTTCATAGCTTGCATAACTTCTTACACACATAAAATGTGTTTGACTGTTTCAATGTGCATGAAATTGCAATTTAAGAACCATAACTCTAATGCCCCAGCCCCACCACAACAAAAGATACAAATTTTGCTCAGCAAAAGAGTATAAAAATGTACCTGATGTTTTACGGTGGTATTGCTCTCACTAACTTCAGAAGCACTATCTTTTAAAACAGAAAAAATATCTTTTACATCCTTTGAACCTGAAAACAGAGATTGTCATAGCCCTGTCACTCCTGATATTAATCAAAGTACTCAGAAAATAAATGAAAGCTCTCAAGAAAAACACTTTACACCCAGAAAAATATACAAAACCAAATAGGGACTGAGAAAGCACATAAGAGTAAAGGATAAATAGTATGCAACATGAAATTGAAAAAACCTCTATTAGGGTCCAGTTTTTCCATTAAAAAATATTATGGAAAACATTTTCAGCAAAAAATTATTTTTCTAGAAAACATTTTCAAATGAAAAAATAAAAAACATTTTCTCATAAAATTATAAATCCTGGTACTGTTTTCTAGTGCTTGATTGATATGGAAAGTGAACTCTCCATCTAAAGAGGGGAGGCAAAATAGGGGAAGCAAAATACCTTTTCTTTAAAGGTAGGTTATTTTCTATTCACCAAGAAAACATTTTCTGTCGGCTACTTTAGAAAACAAAATAAATTTACATTTTCCACAAAAACACCAGAAAATGTTGAAAATATTGATGAAGAAGTTAAGTTAGTTTCCCAAAAACAAGCACACAACTGCAAATAATACATTTAAAGAGGTTTTACTAATGTATATATAAAAATGCTCCTTCAAATATTGGACTATGTCACAAGTTGCTTGCGTGAAATCATAATCTGCGACAGAATACTACAGTAAACCATGTAGGACTTCAGCAGTAACATTAACTATCGGAAAACATTCAACATGAAACGCTACTATGCATACTTGTCCGAACAACCAGAACAGAAAGGACAAGGCAATGTCCTAGAATAAGTCTTTCTCTAGAGACCACTGCCCGCCGCTCCACAAGAGAACCTCTTGAATCAAGAACATAGCGCTCACACTGAGGACCACCCAAACCAGAAGGTTCTTCTCTATTGAGTTCCTACATTCAGAAAGCAAATTGTTCAAGAAAATAAATTTAGGTAGAAAGGTACTTCCACTATATGGTACATCATCCAAAGAAAGGGGGAATTCTGACACTATACAGTTAATAACATGAATTAGTAATTCTAGTGAAGATCATAAAATGAAAAACCACATCTTTCAACGGCAGTGATAACGTGACAATTCTATGCTTTAAGATCATATAGTGTACTAATCATGTTACTATGCAAGATACTTATATATAAGTTATGCACATATAATGTATCAGGGCATAGCAACCACTGAATATATGAACCTGATGGGTAATTGTGTATAAGCAGCCAAACTCAAAAAAGGAACAATTGAGAAGTGATATCATTTATTAATTATTATTTATTAACAGTAAGACAATGTCAAGAAATTATGAATGTACATTGATAATACGAGCAGGATTATTGAGTTTGACTCAATTTGTTACACAATACAAAAGATGTCTTTAGGTTATTTACCCACCAATATGGAGCCTATCAATAAAACTTGCCAGTTTAAAAACACCCAGAGTTCCAGATACAAAATTTGAACCAATATATTAAGTCCAATCACGTCAACTTAAACAGCTTAACCAATGTAAACCACAAAAACAGGACATTCTATGTTACAGCCAAATAAACATTGCACTAGCTGAGGGAACAGCCGTAAATTCTCAGATAATCGCTTGCCTCTCCTTGCAACTGGCAATTAGAAAACAAATACCACTTTCAAGAGACTTTGTCCTAAATCAGAATTTAATCTGGAAGGTACAGAGCAATATAATAAATTCTCACAACTCAAACCTTGATAAGAGAAATCAACCGCTGTCTAAGTCCAGAATTGATAAGATCTTCTAGATATTTCTGAATGTCAACCAATATATCATCTTCAAGTCCCTGATCAAGCACCACAGCCTGTAAAGGAAACAACACAAAGCTATTATAAGCAGACAAAATAAAGAGCCAAATTAATGACCAAATGAACCTAAATGATGGCCTGGATAGCAAGAAAATACCCTTAACAGCAAATGGAGGGATGTTATCAGATCTCTTCTCTCCATATACCAGAGTCCCGCTGAAAGCCGTAGAATTTCCAGTGGTTCCCTTCCCATTAAGCCCCACTACAGATGAAGCAAAAATAATTAATTAAATACAAATATATTCATAAATATATATATATATATATAGAAAACACCCTTCACAGTCTCTCACCCTAATAAAAATTAAAAAACAAATATACATTAAGTTTCCACGACTAAAACTAACTCCACTTTCTCTAAACTGCCTTCAATATTTCCCACTCACTTCTTACTTTTAAAAACTTTTATTTATAAATTACAGTTTTTCAACTCAGTTTTCATTCATATTTAAAAATAAAAAGTATAATTTATCATGTATTAAAATAAAATTTATAGTTTATGATTACATCTGCATGATGGATTCCCTAGCTAGTATATATATAAAGGAACAGCAGAAATCTACCTCTTGATTAGCCGATACAAGCAAGCCAACGCAATCTACTTCATTGAGATGGAGATCATCACTCAATTTAAGTGCCTATGCTTCATAAAAGCAGATATTAGAAAAAAGGAGGGGGGACATACGCACATGTGTATAATAGCTTTATGAAACTGCACTAAAATTCTGCATCACAATGATCACACTTATCTCCAATATAAACAATGTTATTAGTACCATGCATAATAATCAGTAAAATCGCAAGCCATTGTCAATGTAATCCTAAAGACAAAAGAAGCCTAGGAAACTAGAAATAAAGAAAAAGGCAAAAACTTCAATTTATAATAATAAAACAATCATCAAACAAAGAAATAAAACCCAAAACACAAACCAAACAAGAAAAGATAAAAATAATCATTGTACCCATCATTTCCCACAGTATCAACATGCTAATTGACTTAAAGCTTGAAATGAGTTATTCCCTTTGAACTTGAGCTACAAAAAATCCCTGCACTATCGCATGTAGAGAGTACTAAACTCTAATGACCTGACTTGCCTTAACAGTTTATTATCAACCCCATCAATATTTACATGCAAAACCAGATTTGATTTGTCAAAGAATTAAAGAAAGGAGTGTTAAGAACATTGATAAACTCAAACACACAAAACCGAGAAACTCAAAGCAGTTAGGGATTCTACTCTGTTCCACTCAGTTTTCATTCATATTATCATTCTATCTTTTTATTATGAATGAAAATCCATCTCCATAAAGTTACTTTAGGCATTAGCTGTGTCTTTCGTATTTACAAAGAGGCAAGTAGAACAGGCAAATATAAAGAATTAGTGCCTGATTTCCATTATTACTCAAGCACTAAGCATCAGATATTATGCAGATGTGCACATGTGCATGTGTTCCTGTGCAAGCAAAAGATAAACATATTAAATTCATTTGTTTGATAACATTTCAACTATATGCATTTAATGATTCACTTAGTAAACAAAAGGCCTAGATTGCAAGTAGTCACAGTGAGATATTATATTATCAAAGGTAGTTTCATTTAGTTCTAGGAAAGCATAGATTGGAAATAAAATACACATATACATAGCATGATTATGCTTAGATTTGCCACCATTTGCTTCTCCCGATCCTATTTTTACAATATGTCCACGCTGCTTTTTTTTCACTTTGCAGTTCTTATGGAGAAACTAATGTTTCATTGATCCAACAAAAGGAGGCAGACCACAAGCATTCAGCTCATATATAATTTCTTTACATTCGTCATAAGCAACCAAACTCTGTGTGCACAATCTGGACAAGGGTAAAAAAATAAATAAATAATGGGGGACTCACAATCTGGACATCCTGATCATCAAGAGAGATAGGCGGAGAATCTGGAAGCCTAACTGATTTTGACTGAACTTGGCTTCGGTCGGAGGGCTTTGGGGGCTAAATTCAAACAAAAACCCAATTACTGAACAAATATTGTAAGAAGTGAATGAAACTTACAGCCAAAATAAGAATGAATAATAATAATAATAATAATAATAATAATAATAATGAGAAGAAAATGAAATGAATAAATGAATGGGTTACAGGATAGGATAGAAGGGATTGGAAGGAGCGGAGAGAAGTGCGAATAGCGTGCAAGAGCTCGACTCGTTGAGCAGCAGTTGGAGGCGAAGGGCCGAGAAGCGCTGACTCGAGGGTGCCAAGGAGTTGCTTCGGAGAGACCATTGTGCCACCGCACTGAGCTCCAACTGAAACCTAGGAGAGATGGAGACAGTGTTAACTTGTGTGCGTTCACGTCCTAGGCGGGAAATGAGTGGGGTTTTGGTGAAAATTGCAGATCAGGGGGAAGAGAGAACTGACTGGGAACTGGGAGCATTAAACCCTATAAAAACCCCTATCATTTTTTATGAACAAAACCCTGGAATTTTTTAATTAAATACGTGGTAACATACGAGGGAATTTTATAATATCTACATATTTATAATTTTAAATTATTTAAATTAAATAAGCTTGTGACATGATTTGAGCTTAAAATGGGCTAACCTCTCCTCTTCTAAACTTTCATATACTAAAAAAAGAGTAAACTTTTATTTTCATCCTCGAAAGATTATTGTGAATCAATTTGGTTCCTGAAAGATAATTAATATCAATTTGGTCCTCAAATATTCATATTTAAAATCACGTTAGTCCAGACATTAACATCCGTGACGAGACCATTAGTGGAGCGCTAATGTGGCTAGTTATCTTTTTAGGTGTTCCTTTAACTGTTGACATGGCATAAAACTTTGTCAAATGGTGGAAGTATCAATTCAGCATGGAGCCATAATATATAAGTTTGGAATGGGTTTAAGTCTGATTTCAGATAAGCAAATGAACATGCGATCCATAAGGTGAACATGCGATACACAGGAATAGATTGTTATCGTCATTGTGATCTGGCCTAAAGCCCCCACCACTTGCGACCCACAAGGTGAGTATTGAATGGCTTATTCATTAAAAAAAAAATGCAAGTTTTGTGAAACCCTATATGTGGTCCCTTATGTCTTTTTTTGGAATTTTTCTGTGAAACCCTAGAATGTGGTCCCTAGATGTTGTTGGAATGTTTTCTGTGGTGCCTTTTTGTTGTTGGAATATTTTTTGTGGTTCAATGTCCTTTTCAATTTTTATTATTATGTATTGTATATTTATTGTTGTGTGTTTTTTTGTTTGTTGTAGCATGTGTTCAAAAAAAGTCTTGTGCTTCATCATAGTGGGTTTTTTGAAAGGAAAACCCACTGTGAATATGTGAAGGAGGATGATGAATTCTGGGATGGTATCAACCCAGACCTTATATCATTGATTACAGTGAGCCAATTGGTAGTACATAAAAACGTGAAGTTTGACAAGTGTTATTATCTAGTTCCTGGGTTGAGTCTAAAGGATGGCTTGGTAGAAATGAAAGGGGATATAGAGATAGTTAATTTGCTGAATGAAATAGGAAATGAGACTGAGGTGCATTTCTACTTTGTTGAAGATAGACCCACTGATGACACTATAGTACCAACCCCTAATCCTGTGGGGCCCAACGTTGACCTTGTGGGACCCAATTCTTACATAGTAGGACCTATTTCTGACAATGTGGGACCCTCTGAAGATCTAGTAGGACTCCCCGAGGAGCTGGTAGGGCATACATATTCAAATTTTGAATATGATTTAGATGATATAGAGGTACTTGAAATCCCTCCACCATCACCAACTAGTGTGTTGAATGTTGAACCTGATAATGAGGGCACTGATAATGAGGCCAATACACAAGAAAATGTGGCCACTCAAAGACCCATAGACCCTATAGAACAAGCCCAGCCCCAATACATATTTATACCTCTTGTGAGAAGGAAGAAATGTAGAGCCAATAGAAACACAACATGTAGGTTCAGTTCAAGGACTAGGCAGCCAGTTGTGGAGACAGATTCTGAGCATGACACAGAACCTGAAAATGAACCACATAATAACAATGACACAAATAGTGAATGTGAGCCTTCTAATAGAAGCAAAACACATGGTGATAGGTATATGACATATGAACTAATATCATTGGATGGTTCATCAGATTCAGAGAGGGATAGGGAGAGAGATGTTTATCCCCAATCCCCAATTTAATACAAATTCAAAGTTTGGAAATGATGTTATTGAACTTGGCATGGACTTCCCTACACATAATTTTTTAGGATATTGTAAAAGACTACAATATACACTTAAGAAGGGAGGCTAGATGGGTTAAGAATGATGCTATTAGGGCAAAGGCAGTCTGTAAATATTGATGCCCATGGGAAATAGTTTGTAACATGAATAACAGGACCAAATCATTTCAAGTGAAAATTTTTGTTGATAATCATACTTGTAGCAGAATTTTTAAGAATAAACAAGCTACTAGAAGATGGGTTGCAGAAAAATTGATGGATATTATTAGGGCACATCCCACGTTTGATGGACAAGGTGCTTATGATCACATGAAGGAGAATTATTGTGTTCATGTAGGTGATGCTAAGGTTTTTATAGCTGTGAAGGAAGCAAGAAAGATTATGGAAGGATCTAAGATTGAACAGTATTCCGAGCTTTGGGATTACTACTTCCAACTGAGAAAGACCAATCTAGGATCCACTGTCCAGTTAGGAGTTAAGAAACCTTCAATGGATGTGTTTCCTACATTCCAAAGACTGTACATTTGCTTGGATGCTTGCAAGCATGGTTTTATGGCTGGATGCAGGCCTTTGGTTGGCCTAGATGAACGTCATTTGAAAGGCTACTATGGTGGTTAGCTGTTGTTAGCCAAGATGGTATCAATGCATTCTATGTCATAGCCTATGCAATTAATTAGTTTAAAATGCAAAGAACCTCATTCACCTTGAACTTTCCTAACGATCAGACCAAACTGACCGAGTAGACTCAATTAAGATAAACGTGGCCGACTGACTGAGTAGACTCAATCAGGATAAACTGTTCCAATAAGAAGTATTGGGATAATACTGGAACTTACCCATGCCAACCTCTAGTGATCAAAAGGCCACCTGGGAGACCTAAGAAGTAGAGGAGAAAGGAAGAGCATGAGGAAATCCAAGATCTTTACAGATTGAAGAGAAAGTACAAAGGTGTGGAGTGTTCCAAATGTGGTGGAGTTGGACATAATATAAGAACTTGTAAGGGTAAACTGACAATATCAAAGAAGCAGAAACATGCAAGCAAGGGAGGAAATCCAACTCCAACAGATGCTGACATAACTGCTACATTGGGTTCAGACATTGGACCATATAAGGAGGTACCCATGCCTACTTCTCCACCATTGTCCCAACTTGAAATCCCTTCATAGGTGCAGTTAAGAATGTGAATTTTTTTTACTTGTTAACTGTTGTTGATTCAATCTAAATATGATGTTTTTTTTGTTCTAGGACCAAAGACCAACTACAAGACCAACAAGGACTAAAATGTAGAGAGCAATCCCTTCTGCAACACCTCCACAATTCAATGTAAGGCCTCCACGTATTAGGCCTCCTCAACAATTTAGGTCTCCTTCATCAAGTAGATCTCAACCTCCTACCAAACACACCATTGAAGCATCTACCCCTCCAATGAGGACAAGTTATAGGAGAATGTTGAATGAATGAGAGTCATCTAACCCCAAGCAATGACAACATTATCAAGCCTATAGGAATTAGGACCAAGTGCAGTTAGTTGATTAGGACACTCTGTATTTTGTAATATAGGTCCGTACTCAAATGTAATTATTTTTTGGCTATAATACTGGGTTAATATAAGAACCATGTTTATTTTGGTACAAGTAATGTATTGGGCTAATATAGGTCTCATGTTTATTTTGGCTATTGTCATGGGCTCATAAATGTCCCAGATGTTGACAATGAACATTTTTCGGTTTTATATTAATGGCAAAATGGCTTATGCATTTCATATACACTTTTCATTTAACTTTTTATTGATTCTGTATTAGTATTGAAATTTGTTATCAATTGGAATTGCATTATGTAATGTACATTATTGGTTCTAAATTTATTATAAGTGGTTGTGATAGGTTGTTGCCTGAATTGGACTTGGTATTGAAATTGGTTCTGAAAATGCTTGGTATTGAAATTGGTTCTTAATTGGAATTGATATTGAAATAGATTCTGAATGAATTGGACTGTGAATTGGTTGTCTGTTGGTTATGAATTGGGTCTTGCAGGTTTTTATTTGTTGTAGCATTATGCAGAAACTATATGTGTAGAAATTGTTACAACATCATAATTGGTCCTGCAGGTAATTACACGTGCATAAATCATGATTTTCATGCTGCAAAAATTATGTATAAATGCTGCAAAAATGCAAATTGTCATTTTGCAAACAACACAATTGTGTAATCACAAATTGTCATTAACTATTGTTTTCCAATTACATGCCCCAAAATCAAGTGAATTACACAACTACATAACACTTTTTATACTAAAACACAAATTCAGATGACCAAAACACTAATTCTACCTATCACTGCATAACACATAACTACATAACAAATCCATAACACACTAAATTGATGCTTTGATCCAAAGAGCACAAAATATAATTGCCAAAGCACCCAAAACATAGCATCCTATTTTAAGCTTCAAAACTTGATTTCGATAAACCCCCATTTTTTTCTTCAACTTGTTGATCGCCTTCCTCTCACTGTCTTCATTGACTTTCAATATAGTTGAGGGTCCATCATCCACCCACTGGAAGAATCCACATGATAGGTCATTGTTTCTATATAGTGAACATTGCAAGAACCTTCTTCCTGAGTTCTCTCGGGTCTTTGAGGTCAGTAAGAGAGCCTTCCTTCCACAATCACATATGGCTGCTGGTACATTTCTCCACAAGTCTTTATATGCAGGACTCGCACATTGACGGTGAGAACAACAAGAAGATTGAGATTGCGAACTCATTGGTGCAAAATGGTTGCGAAAATGGGTCAGGATGAAAGATCTTTGTTGATTTAAGGTTCCTAGTTTCTGATTTGGGATTTAGGGTTCATTATTTTTTATTTAGGGAATTGGGTTCTTCGTTTATCTCATTTTGGGGATTTTGGTTGCTGAGCTTTCATATTTGGCAAAGTTTTGTGTCATGTCAACAATTAACAGTACACTTAAGAAAATAACTGGCCACATCAGGGCTCCACTAATGGCCTCGTCACGAATGTTAACGTCTGGTCTAACATGATGTCAAATATGAATACTCGATGACCAAATTAATGTCAACTATCTTTCAATGACCAAATTAATGTCACAACAATCTTTTGAGGATGAAAATGGGGGTTTACTCTAAACAAAAAATTTCATCAGAAACAAAAAACCAACAACCTCTTCATTTTTAGAGTTTTACTTTTTCTTAAGCTAACTAGAGTTTATAAAGATGAAAGGCTATCATATTTCAAGACCCAACATATCACAAACTTAATAGATTTTTTTATATTGAAAGTTTCACTGTTTAAATATATATAGAGAGAAAGGCACACACACAAAGGATTTCCTTTAATGTCACATGGCATTTCCTTGTTTCAATTCACCTAAAAAAATTCCCTCTTAAGTTTCATTCTAGCTTGTCCTTCTTTCTCTGCTCAATCTTCTTTCTTGTGCCTCTCCTTTCTTCTTTTCACCACTTCTTTCTCCTGTTCAATTTTTTTTAGTGTTGCTTTTTCTCAGTCGTATAAGAACTTCTATTGTTTTAGAACCCTCTTACCATCGTCTTAGCTCCTTCCTCATTGTCCATGATGGCCATGGATGGCTCCTCCACTACCTATCTTCCAACTCTGCACATGGAGTCTTGTGTTGTATTCTGTCATTCTACTCCATCATCAACTTCTCAAGTTTCGATATGTTTCAAATCGTCCCATATTCTATCTGTTTCTGCAAGTCTTTATCTATTTTGGTCTATATGAAATTTGAATCTCTCATTTTGAACTCGAATCTCATTTATATACTTTATTGTTGATTGATTTGATTTATTTCAAGTTGTAGATCGAAGCTTAAGTGATTTATGAGACAAACAATCTAATTCTAAGTCATTATATGTCTTTTTTCTTAGTTATGAAATTTTATTTTTATGTATTGATTTCTATCATGTGGTTGCCCCTCATAAAAGTGAGGGATGGAGAAATTATATTTTCTTGATTTGTTACCACTTTTGCTAAGTTTTGTAGAAAAAGTATCCTTAGTTTGGCTAGTTGCACAATGGGGCAATCATGCAACAGGTGAAGGTAACAAAACCTATAGAATGGGAGTTGAAATGTGTTCAAACCTAGATTGATTGTTTTACGAATTTATAGGATTCTTCTAAGTATTGTGACTTGGATGGAGATAAGAAGGGTCAAATAAAAGCAAATTAACAAAGTAAAAATGAGTGACCTTGCTCAACTTAATTTATTTGAAGATACAAAAGAAAGGAGATTAACTTTGAAAAACGAGTTTAGAAACTTAAGTTCGAAGACTTAGTTAAAAAAGTAATATTCAGAGTTTAGAAAAATAGTTATCAAACAACGGAAGTATAGTGAAAGTATCATTCTTAACTAAATCCTTAAAGATCTTAACAATTCACAAATTAGTTAAGCAGAATCGAAGTAATAAATTGAATTAAGACAAAAAAATAACTAAGATAAAGAGAAGAGTTAAACACAAAGATTTATATTGGTTCGAATAAACCACGTGCCTACATCTAGTACTCAAAGTTCACTGAGATTTTTATATCTTCGCAAGTATTTTTTAATCCATGCTAGCTTCTTCAAACTAGAATGCAAGTATTACTTTTTCCACACTAACCTCTTCAAGCTATACAACACTCAAATAGTAGCACAACATGCTAGTTAACTTATATGATCACTAACAAATCAAGGTAATAATAATAAGTAAAGAGAGTTTGTGTATGGGTAAGATCTAAAAACACTCAAAAGAGTGGATTACACAATGAATTGCAGGCTTACAACTTTCTACACAAAGATTTTTTTTTTAAAGTGAATTGGTGTAGAAATTAAAGAAAATCAGATAAGCAGGGTGCATAATATTGTTATATTGCTTATCATATAGTTGTTCATCCTCTTGTGCTTTTTTCAACTAGAAATCTTTATTTATAACTAAAAAACTAGCTATTGGAGCTCAAAAAGGCTTCCTGACACGCGTAAAAAGTAGTTAGCTGTTATGCTTGTCTTTTACTGCTATGTCATAAAAAGTAGCTCTTTTTTGTCTACACTGATGAAAAGGGTCTTTGCGATGACCTTGCTTGTCTCGAAATTGCTCAAGGGAATCTTCTCATCTACCTTGCTTAACTTTTTTCTTTGAGGATGTAGCATCTTAGGTCGTTATTTAAATATCAATCTTGACACTTATTGTCTTTTTCAGACTTCTAATATTGTTGAGAACTTATCTCAGCTAGAATACATGGAACAATTCTTCTGATCAAACTTCCTTAAGTTGCCTTGAAGCCTCTCATCATAGCTTATCATGCAGACTTGTCTTGAACTTTGGAATCTCAAAAACAAAATTAAGAGTCGCTGAAATATATAATCCACTTGAGTGCAATTAAATAACAATATGAGTAATATAGTTTGTTAATCATCAAAATAAGATTTTCCAAAGGCTTTAGAGCTTACAATATGTTTATAAATTGCATGTCACTTTGTGGAATTAGTCATGTTGTTTTAATGAGTTTGTATTCTTAACTATTCAATTTTTCATCTCTAACAACATGCTGAAGAATGTTGGACACAACTTCTACACCCAATTTCTCAGTCTCCCTAGGTCATTTTCTCCAGTATCTTGGAACTGATATTTATTGCAAAAAAGGAGGCAAACTTAAATTGAAGTATTAAACAATTTTACTCCACTTTTCATTTTTCCCTCTTTTGGACATAATGTATCATCACCTAATTTTGTTTGGGTCCTTTCTTAAAAATAATATATATACATATATATATATATGTATATATATATAAACCATAAAAATATTTATTGGTTTATACCATTACTCCAAGCTCAAATTCCTAAAAGTTAATAGGTACTAAAAAAGAAAAATATAATCAAACAAAATATAGTGAATTACGTTAATCTGAAATGAAAATAAATCAAAGATTTGCAATATAAACTAATTAATCCCTCATTAATAGGCATTAATTATGGAGATTTGGGGAAGAAATAAATCAAATATTTGTAATTTAATTATCGTAATTTAGGACAAAATTAATGAAGATTGATCCTACTTGATGCAGAAAATCTAGATTTGTGATTTGATTTGATGGGGATTATGAGTTCCATATAAGTGGGCTATTTATAGCCCAAGCCAAAGGGATAAAGAATAATGGAGAGGATGGCATTAAGGGATAAATAGAAGGAAGAGGACGACAGGGAATCAAGCATTGCATGATTTTCTTTTTGTACTTCTTTTAAGTTTCAATTTGTAGGTACGCTCCCTTGATTTTCTTGTTTGTTCATGCCATTCCAAAATATTTCTAGTTTAAGTTAGTTTTAGTGCTTGAATATATTTGTAAACATTATATACTCTCCTCCTCATATGATATCAATGAGTGGTCATGTGAAGCTTTATCACTTAGTGGTCCTGAGGAATCATGTATTCCTTAGCTATTTTGGGTTGTTCTGTGACCTTGTGTCATTCAATCACATTTATGATTTAAATTTAAATAATTGTTTACTTAGTGGTATTAAGAAATCATGCATTCCCTGGAAATTTGGAATTACTTTGTGGCCTTGTGTCATATCCAATCCCATTTCTAATTTAAATTTAAATCATTGTTCACTTAGTGGTCTTGAGGAATTACGTATACTCTAGCCATCTTGGGATTGGTATGTGACCTTATGTCATATCTCATCCCCTTTAGGATTTATCAAACAAGTTTACTCGCTTAATCAAATCAAATATTTTTTCTAATCAAATAAATTAAATTCTTTAGTCTAATAATTTTTCATTTAATCCTTATCTCATCCCCTTTGAACATTTGTTTTCTTGTGTGGCACTATAGTAGTCCATGCATTGTCATTGTATTATTTTTTTAGTATAATTCTATGCCTCTAGTTTAGATTTTAGTTTGTTTGGCTTATTTTTTATTTAACAAGCAATTCAATATTCCACTATCTGATTATTTACATAATATTAAACATGGGTTCATTGTTGTAAAGCTATGCTATCAATTTAGTTGAAAAAAATAAAATTTTATAAACTTGGTTGTTAGTAAGTTTCTTGTTATCTAGATTTTAATTTAATATCATAGTTTTAAAAGCAAAATTCCATTCTTGCTTTACAAATTAGTAATTTTTTTAATTACACTCATTGCCACACAGTGGTTACCTGTGCAAATAACAAAGTGGTAGTCATTCCCAAAAAAAAAAAATCAATGTCACCAATCCATAATATACTGGCTCAATTTTTGGCACAAAATTCAATTATTGAGTTTTCTATCAAAACTGAGTTAGACATATCTATGTTTCTTTCATTTTGTGTTTAGAGGATGGTGATTAATTTGAAATCCATTTAGTATTACAACGAAAGTGTGTTTTGTTTGTTCTCTAACATATAAATGTGTCACGACTCGCCTTAGACCTCATGTCCTGCACACAAACTAAACCTCCAAAGACTTTATTAGCCTATCAAGCCTAATATAAAGAAAATATCACAATATTGTATTCTTATAAAAAAAACATTATAAATTCAAAATAATTCTATAGTTTTCTTTGAAAAATTAACATTTTTTCAAAAAAGAAAAATATAACCAAGTTTCTACCAAAATCTCAAGATCCTTAAATAACAACCCGACAAACTACATTATAACTGCAAACTGGAATCTGGAATGATTGGGATGAACAAAAAGTCCTAGACTACATCAATTAACTACCTATAAATCTGGTTAAAATATTGAAGTGAGTCACACATACTTGGTGAAGACATATAATACATAATGAAAAGGAATGGAAAGCAACAAATACGCATGAAAAGTCATTTCTTAGAAGAATTTCATAACTCATCATTCATAAACATATTCATAAGAATATATATATATATATGTATATAATAAAAGCATACATATCTCCTTTAAACAATAAATAAAATACCAAACATTTCTTTGCGGAGTTACACATTGAGAGACTAAAATCTAAGTAGCTCAACATCGCTAATAGCCTTTTTCTCCTAGAATTGGCCATCTACTTAGGGGCAACTCTATCTAATGGCTAGTTCTTTCCTCTAATATCTCTGTAAGGGTTAGCTCCACATCGTTAGCAGCTCCTCACCTCTCACATAGGCACCTAAACGGGCAACCCTTTCCTCCCAATACTCATCTCAATTATGCAAGGTGCACACATGTTTTTACCACTACTAACAGCTACAAATTTCTAACAAATGTATTCCCAATATAAAATGTGAAATTCTCATAAAAGTTTAGAAAATAATTTTATCTTAATCTTTAATCCAAAGCCATAATAAATATTGAATTTCTCATCAAACTCAACAAGTTCACAACAAAATTGCCAATGTCTTTAAACAAACTTATCATAGAAATAAGTATTTAAATATTAGGAGAAAATTCTCAATAATCATCAAAAGAATTCAAATATTTTCTAAATGCCTTGTTTTCCTAAAAATATTAGAAAAAATGCATGTATGTAAAACATCCACTCACTAATTTGACGCTTAGAAAGATAACATCAATCAATTGCGACAGCTATGCACTCACTGATTAGAAACTTATAAATATAACCTGAATTGATTATGATGAATGAGCAAATAATGCTGCTAAATATTACTAGAATCTTGACTATTTTATAAAGAACCTAGAGAGGTATTAGTAATGCTTACTCTTGATGCTTTACACTTGTCTATTTGGGAGTATATATAACAAGTCATAAGGGAAATAATTTTACTCTACTTTCGATGTAGGGATTAAAAATAAAACAATATAAAACTTCTCATATTCTGTGAAGGAATAATAGTTGTGGATATAGGCATGCAATATCTTGCTTAATAAAATACCTCCTTTCTACTTCAAATCTTGAATGCTAAATTATAAGCAAAATCCCATGTGCTTGTTGAGTGTACTATTAGGTCCATACTTCGTTGAATTATTCCATTATTCTATCCACTTCTCATGTTCTTTTGACTGCATAATTCAAGTTAATATAGAACGGAAAAATTCAATTATTTAATAGTTTGTGATTAGATATTAATATACTTGATGTTGACTGTTAATTACTATTTGGTGAGCCTATAACTTATATTTTAGATGTTGTTGGTTCTTTGAAAATTTGATTGAAAAATTTTCTTGGTGAAGCCAAGAATATAACTATCGTCTACCATTATACTTGAGTTTATGTTATTATATGGATAGAGAGAATTTGATTTAAAGTAAATGATATATTATATATTCTACTTCTCCTAAACAGGGTATGTGTACTAGAAAGTCAATGTAGTTATTTTCACCAGATTTAGAAGATTAAATACATTGCAAGTAGTTATAATTAGTGTCTGGCTTTTGGGATGTACTCCTATCCTAACATCCAATTACATTACTAGCAGGGGTGACAAATTGATAGATTGGATAAATTTTGAATTAGATCATAATGGATGGATAAAAAATAAATCATTAATCCATTTAAGATCGATAAACAAATTGTTAAAACTATCTAACTTATCCATGACCTATTTTACTGGATGAATATTCAATCCATCAATTAATCCATTTCAATGGTATTAGTGCTAACTCAAGCATAAGGCAAATAAAACCTTTGTTTGAGGCCCACAAAATTTTAGGCCTCAAAATTTAATAATATTAAATTTCATCACCATTCGTCTTAATTTTTCTCTACAAGATACCATTTTTTAGATTGTCCAAAGAAAATCGAATATCACATTTGAGGGTCAAGCAGAGGCTCATGAACATGGTTCCAGTGGATGATTTTCATAGTGATTGTGAATCTTCCTCTTCAGTGATTGTTTCTGAGTAGATTTTGTGTTACTTTACACCAAGGAGACAAATATACACTAGGAACTCAGACTCTGATAGGGGTGTGAAAGAACAAATAAGGCACTCTCTATAGAATGTGAGTTGGACAACTCAAGGAGCTTTTTCTTATTCAATCTAGGGAGATGATGTGTTTGTTAGCCAAGGGCAACCATCACACAAGAGGGAGGGTGAATTGAGTGATGACAAATTTTAATTCAAACTTAAGCAATTGTGCATTTTGATGCACTCAATCAATATATGCAGCGGAATAAATACATTAAACTCATATCATGCTTGGAGACAATCAAGAACATTAACTTCACATTCAAAACATTATGCTAATCACATTAAAGTTATATAGTAATATTAATCATAATGTGATTAGTCAAGAACAATCAATATCATTGATACAAATATTCTAGATAGCTCAAATGCAACTTCAATGAATGTAAAAACAAGCAAACAAGCTCAACATTAAGTTCTAATGATCAAGACAACAAGCTCACAAGATTATGCAGTAAATTTATAATTATAGCTGCAGAACATGTATAGATAGCAAGAATATCAAGTGAAAGTGCTGTAATGTCAAGAGAGTAAGGGATAAGAGAGAGTGCAAACAATATTTACTGGTTCGATCACTTCTTGTGATCTACGTCCAGCCCCAAGATCATCCACTTGAGGTTTCCACTATTCTTCAAGCTTGTAACTTAGGTGCTTGAGAAACCTTTACAAAGTTAAGCACTCTTCACACCTTTGGGATCCTCCACCCTTGTGCAAGAGCCTCACATTTTCAACTAGAGGGATCCTCTGCCCTCACTTAGTGTTTACAAGATAAGAATATGATAGAATGAATAAACTCTCTCAAAGAGTAGGTAATACAAATTGAAGAACTAATGGATAGAGGGATTATGAAAAAGAAGAGCTCAAATGTTGATTTTGATAGAAAATGATCAAATCCTCATAATGATTTGCAAATGGGTGTTCATCAACTTGTTAATGCTTCAATCTTAGCATATATTAATAGCCCAAGTGATAAAATAGCCTTTGGTGAAGTTTAAGAATGATTACTTTCAAAATCTAGCCGTTTATAGCCGTTACAGGCATTTCTGGCACGTTGTAGTCGACTACATATACATTGTAGTCGACTCACTGCACTCCTCTACGGAAAGTAATTTTCGAAATCTAACACTTTGTAGTCGATTACAAGGTCTTGTAGTCGACTACAATCCATTTCTGGTGGTCTTGTAGTCGACTGCAAGTCTTGTGTAGTCGACTACAATTCCACTCGGGAAAGTAGTCGTTTTGAAATGATCATAACTTCTTCATTTCTTAACCAATTTAAACAAATGACCATGCGTTGGAAAGCTCTTTGAGTGTACTTTCATATGAAACAAGTTTCAGATCAAAACTCAAAGTATTTTAAAAGTTATGATAAAAATAGTGACCATATGTCAGTTTTTCAAGGTCTTGTAGTTGACTACAAGTCTTGTGTAGTCGACTACAATTCCTATCCGGAAAGTAGTCTTCTTAAAAATGTCATAACTTATTCGTTTCTTATCCAAATTAAGCAAATGACCATGCGTTGGAAAGCTCTTTGAGTCTACTTTCATATGAGATAAGTTTCAGATCAAAACTCAAAGTATTTTAAAAGTTAGGATAAAAATAGTGACCATATGTCAGTTTTTCAAGGTCTTGTAGTCGACTACAAGTCTTGTGTAGTCGACTACAATTCCTATCCGGAAAGTAGTCTTCTTAAAAATGTCATAACTTCTTCGTTTCTTATCCAAATTAAGCAAATGACCATGCGTTGGAAAGCTCTTTGAGTCTACTTTCATATGAGATAAGTTTCAGATCAAAACTCAAAGTATTTTAAAAGTTATGATAAAAATAGTGACCATAGGTCAGCTTTCAAAATTCAGATTTGGCTATTTTTCATAGTTTTGAAATACCACCATGACTAACTTCTCAAAACTTGTTTATTGGACATTTTACCATGTTAAAAACATTTGTCAAGATTGAATAAAGATATTTGAGCTCTCTTCATGTAAAACCTCTATCCTTACAAAGAAGAATAGCCTATAAGATAATATATACCGAAATGAGTCCTTAGGCTTCTTGATGCAATCCAAGCTTCCAAGAATTCTTCTCTTCAAATATTCTAAATGCTTGGTTCATCTATTCATTCCCCTTCTTCTTGAGTTGAGCATAAATAGGATCTTTCATTTTCTTATTCCAATGCTCACTCTTGATACTTGGACTATCCTACAAAGCATAACTCACTTGAAAACTATGGTTAGTCCAAATCTATAACTCAATAACTAAATATGCATGATTCACATGTATATAACTTTATAAAGTTCTTCATGCATATATGATTCACATATAGACACATATCCAATAATTAATTATATCACTTATCAAGTACATTGGATATATCCTATCAATGATGCTACACAAAACTTAATGCATGATTCTTATAATAGGAACAACAAGATAATATATAACCATGCATTATCCAATATAGCTCATCACGCACATATGTAGCATATTTGTAATCCTTTTTGTAATACATTTGTCATCATCAAAACATAATACAATAAACCATTGGGGCAAACATATTTTCACAGTGTTCATATTCTTCATGTAATATGTGCTTGTTTTGGATTGACTTAAGAGTGATTCATGTCTTTCTTGTTATGTTTTGATAAATTCTTCTTTTTTTTTTACACTTAATCCTTCTTTTAATGACTTGTAAGTGAATAATGACAGTTTTGGATTGATCCCAAGGAAGAATTGAAGATCCAAGTGAAGGGAATCAACCTAGAAACCAAGTTGGAGTCAAAAGAAGTGAAGAAAGGCAAAACCAAAGCATAACACGATCCTAGTTGTGCGATCCAGGCCATTCACATGGCCCTAGCCTGAAATAACCAAATGAAACACAAGAAGAGGGGTTGAATTGTGCTTCTTAACCATTTGAAAAACTTATCGCAAAGCAGTTCACAAAATAGAACGTTGTTAGTTCACAAAAATAGAATGGACGTTAAAAATAGTTTGAATTAAGCGTTGGACGTAGAAATCGTTTTAAGAAAATATTTGGACGCAAGCATAAATCTATAAGTTCAGATAAAGAGAAATGTTAGGAACGACGATAGCAATCCCCAAACATTAGCAAATATAAAATAAAGCAAGGTAAATGGATGAGAGAATCACACCAGAGATTTATACTGGTTTACTTTTATAACCCAAGAGTTACGTCTAGTCCCTTCTACTTGAAGGATTTTCCACTAATCTTTTCAAGATTACAAGTATTATTCTCAACATCTCTTCAGGTTACAAATAAGTATTCTTAACCTCTTCAGGTTACAATCAAGTATTCTCAACCTCTTCAGGTTCTAACATCAAGTATTCTTTCCTACAAGCCTCTTCAGGCTTAATACAGAGTTATAAAAATTGTGTTTAAAAACACTTAAGCTTAACTCACGATATGTGATAATATAACAAATAAGCTCAAAGTATTTTGAGAAACTCTATACAAAGAGTAAATGAAAGTGTAAGAAAATCTTAGATTGTATTATTGTTGTTCGTCTCTTGTTCGCTATCTGTTCCTTTGAAGACTTCGTGTATTTATAGGCTTTAGAGCTTTAACTTGTCTTCATGCAAATCTTTATCCAACGACAATAAATGTTACCCTTCTGATGAGCATTAAATGCTTAACACTGATAATATGTTCATCCTTTTCTGAAAAGTAGTCTTAGTTATCAACGAAATATAATAAGTTTGATTAAAACTTATTTGTTCATTCTAATTTAATGTCTTTGTCATCCTCAAAACTTTGAGAGGTTCAATTACTTGAACTATTTTGGTTCCAACATCAATTTCTTGATTCGTCTTTGGTTCCAACTTAGTCGTATGATAATTTGAAGAAATACCTATGGCATAACATCATATGGCCTAGGCCATGCGATTGGACCAATTCACACGGCCATGGTCATGTGAATAAATGTGCAAGACAGTGAAGAACACAACATAGGCCATGTAATTGTGGGCATTCACATGGTCTTAGCCGTGTGATCACTTCAGAAGTTATTTCAAAGTCCTATTGGGCTTGGGCCTTTCCAATACACACTCTTTGTAAACCCTAAGCTTAAATAGAGAAGTTAGAAGAGGAAAACACATAGAGAGCCGTTAAGGACAAAGATCAATTGAGACAACTTTGAGGAAAACAATGATTAACTCTTTGAAGACGATTTGCAGTGAAGATCCCATATATTCAAAATTATTTAATCCTTTTTCCTTATTCACCATGTTTACATTATATCTTTTTTGTAATTTTCAAGACTATGCTAGGCTAGGCTTTTCTTTTTGGTTAAGGGTGAATTCGAAGCCTTAAACATGACTTTGTAATTAGATTTAATATATTACTTCGTTAGTTTCTAATTGAAGTTGATTGTAATTCTTCTATCAAAACAATTGAAGGTTGTTATCTTGATTTGTTTAGGTGATCAACTTAATAAAACTTACATCCATGATTCTTGGGAGACGACTTGGTTCATTACCTTATGCTACAAATTTATTTGTGAACCAATTCTTACTATTTGATTGAGTTCGACACTCGAATCAAATTTTGCACCGTTGTTGGGGGTCCTTGGATGCTATTTGATCATATCAAGACCTTTTCTAACCATTAACCCCTTTGCTTGCTTTGTTTTGGTGGTTTTTAGGTGAAAGTAGGGTACTTGCCAAGAAAGTATGAGAAATTTGGTGTCAGATTTGGCTAAAACTTAGTCAATTGGTAGAAAACATGCTAAACTTCAAAACTCAAAGTGTACTCTTTGCTCCATCCTTTTAACCCCAAATTCCATCGTTTATACCACTTTTTCAATTTTTAAAGACTTTTTATTATTCTGTTGGATAGCATTTTTGTGTAGCTTTCATCCTGTGGTGGTCCTATAATTTTTAAAAATCTCTAGATAGGTTTTCAATAGTTGTTGTGTATTTTTTACACTTGTTTTTGTGTTTGGTCACTTATTTGATGGAACATCAGTTACATGTACAAGAACCTGCAATATTTTGCAGTATATGTTGTAGCTCTTTTCATCTCACATATGCATGCCTCACATTGCAAGATGATGCAACATGTGTATTTTCTGGTGAAGAACAATATTGTCAACACCTAATTTTGTTCGAGCCTTTAAAATAAATAAAATAAATTTCTAAACCCACTTAGCCAATTTTTTTTCTTTTTTCAGCCCTTTAATCCAATTCACCCAGCCAATTTCCCCCTTTTTACCAAGCACGTCCCCCTCTGCACACGCACACACACTCTGCACACCGACACTCACTGCGCACACACACAACCGCCACCGACTGCACCGCACACACTTAGCACACAAACACTCTCTGTATTTGGGTTTTTTTTGTCTCCTCTTCACGTATAAAAAGGGAGGGAGAGTAGAGAAAAGAGGGCTGAAAAAAACGCAGAGAAAAGAGGAGAGATAAAGAAGGAAAAGTAAAGAGAAAAGAAGGAGTCATTTCCATTCTTGAGCTTCAAGAGGTAAGTCCCATGATTTGCCTTGTGTTTTGATCTTGCCATCTTCTGCTTATGCTTATAAGATGTTATATGTATAATTCGATGATGATTTTTGCTCTGTTTAGCTTCGGTTGATCTTCTTTATGCATTTTCTTATCCATTCATCGCCAAAATCCACACCGAACCTATACACAAACTCCACAATCCCAATACAACACCTCTATCATCACCTAAACATTTTACCCACCATTTTCTGCACATTAACCTCCAAAAATAAACAGATCCATTTTACCTCCCTAAAACCTCACTCAAGGATACCCACTAACAATCATGGCCCAAATCTGTTAAATTTTTTTTCTTGCACGCAAAAAAATGGACAATGGTTGTTGGACGAAACCCATCAGATGAAACAAGAAAACCTTTGGACACACAGAGCCTGCGCCTGTGTCTGACTTATTGGATGGAAAAAATGAACGATGATTGTTAGACGAAATCCATTGGATGAAGAATGGATGATGTTTATTGGACGGAAGAAATGGACGATCCTCCATTGGACGAACACTCATCTTTTGGACGAAGCTGCTTCCATTCAAAAGAAACTTTTATTGGACGGTCCAACATTTCATTGGACTGAGACTTCCATTGGACGGTCCAACATTTCTTGGACTGACCACTATCCATTGGATTGAGACTGCCATAAAGCTTGCGTTTAGTTGTCTTCAAGGGTCAAATACTTACTTGACAATCCTTTTGGTGTGGATTAGTGGGTTTAGTATCACTTTCCATTCCTTTTAGGTCACATTGATAGGAACTTTCTTTCCTAAAACTAAGTGGCCCAATGCCACAAATCGCTTTAGTTATCTTCAGGGGTCATGTACCCATTAGACATTTTTCTTAGGATAAATCAGTGAGTCTACTACTGCATTCCATCCTGTTTAGGACATGCTAATAAAACCTTCTTTTTAATTAAATTATTTCTTTCTTAATCAAATCATTTCTCTTTCTTTTAATCGATTAATTATTTCTATAATTAAAATCAATTAACCCACAATCATTTTTTAGAAAGAACTACATGGCTTTGAGTTCCCCATTGCAACAGAGGATACGTAGGCTCACAAGTCAAGCCAAACTTTTAATTTTCGCAATTTAGTTTCTTGTTATCTGTAAATATTTGTTTGCATTTGTTTAATTTCTCTATTTGTTAAAAGGGGTAAAATAGATATCACTTAGATTATAAAGTTTGCACAATTAGTTTAATGTAACTGTCTTAGGACGGATGCATCAGGGGTGTTGTGGGATTAAGTTTCCACTCTTCCCTGTGCATAATAGACTCCCAAACCTGGCCTGGTTTTTGCAGACCTTTTCTTTTTCTTTTTCTTTTTCTTTGTATCTATTTTAAAGGGTTTTGCCAGTCATTTTCTCTACCCAATAAACGATTGGTGGCGACTCCATTTCACTTGGTTTTAAACTATTTTTTCTCTCGTCGTTCCCTGTCGCGATTTTCCCAGTCATGACTGTTGATACCCAAATTTATCCAGTTATTTATTTATTTATTTATTTATTTTATTAGCTCAAGGTGTATCTTCTATTTTGCACCAAAATCACTTAATATCATATGGTCCCTTGATTTTAGTTCCCAATTACCAGCAATTCACTCCCTAATTCTAAGAGATTGATTGCCAATATCAAATTAATTGATTGGTAAATAAAAGGAAGAATCAATTTTAATTAATGTTGAATTTAAAATAAAAACTCACCTCTTTAACTATAAAAGAGGCGTTGAGAAAATAGAAAAGAGAGGCTGCAAACAGAGGGAGGAGAGATAACAAGAGGCGGAGCGCTGGTGAAACCTACAGCAACTACTGAGTGCAGCCAATTATCAATCAAGAAAGTCAGAATACTAGGTACCTCACACACTCCCGGCTCGGTCTTGCTTTGATTCTTCTTATTTTCGTTACCTTGTTTGTCTATCATGATCACCGACTGGTTGAGATGCTAAAAAAGATAAGTTAAAAAGTGGCTTAGTAGTCTACGAGAAGTTCAACCCTCACCTTTGCATGTTCAATATGTAGGCTGATGTCTAACATTATAAATTTAAAAAGATTCCACTTTTGCTGCTTTGTGTACGGGGAGGAGCTTGGAGGCTTTGAGTTGGAAAACTTTCTTTTCCTTTTGACTTTATCTCTTTGTCTTTTTTGTTGTTTTTTTTAAGCTTTAATTTTTTTAAAAAAAAATTAAAGCATGGCTGGTGCCTAGCACCATTTCCTATTGGACGTTGCCTATGCAACATGGGTGTTGCGCCCAAATGGCATCACTAATGATGCTATGCGCAGCACCACTCACAATCTTTTTTTTCTACTTGTTATTTATTCGTTTATTTTTTTTGTCTTTTTTTATTTATTTCTTTTTTTTACTTTTCGTTTGAACTATTATAGGTGATTTATTTATTTATTTATCTATTTATTTTTGCCTTCTGACTTTGGGTTAGATCTTTTAATGTTCATTTTAGGCTTAGATTTAGGATTTAATCTTTAAATTATTGCCCTTTTTTACCCTTTTCCTTTGTCACTCTTTCATTGATATTCATGTTATATGCTATATTAGCATTCCTTTCATGTTAATTTAAGATATCCGACGATGCAATAATAAAAAATAGCCGAAGTGACGACGACATTTTGAATTTCTTAAGGTGAGGAGTTTCCCTTTAGTTTTGCTAGAAGCGCTGGTGGGGATTTAGACGATCTTCAATAAATATCTTTTTTCATATATTATTGGCCGAAATGAATTTAAGATATCCGACGATAGAATAATCAAAATTAGCAAGCGACGGCGACATTTTGACTTTCCTGAGGTGAGGAGTTTATCTTTAGTTTTGCCAGAAGCGCTAGCGGGGCTTTAGGTGATCTCCAATATAAATATTTCTCTTCACACATTAATTTTTTACTATGATTATATACTTGTCACTTTAGTCAAATATCACATTAAGTCTTAAATTTTGCCGACGATGGAAAGTTTGGGAAGGGATCGAAGAGACGATCAACTAAATTTTTCCCAATATTCTTGAGGCTATTAATATTAGATTTTTCCAGGAGCGCTGGCGGGGTCTAATTTTCACAATTAATTAAGAAAATATTTTAAAATAAAAAACGAATGCGAACAAATTAATATAGTCTTAACTTTGTGGTGGTGGTAAATTAAAATTTCATTTAATTACACATTCCAAAAATTTCATTTTTTTGAAAATCATTTCACAAATTACTTTTTCTAAAAAATTCCTTTTATAAAAATCATTTAAAAATCTCATATTTTATTTAAAAATAGTTTCTTAAAAATGTAATTTTTTTTAATTTACTACCTTCACATAATGGGTTATAAGCTTACATTTGTTTCGTACAATAATGGCTATTTAGCCACTCATTCCATGTCTTAGTCATTTATCATTTTTGATAATATGCCGACAAAATGGGATATGTCAAAATAAAATAAATAACATTTTTTTAGATAATAAAGGACTAATTTAATTAATTTAGCATGATAACACTAGATTAAATAGGTAACCATTCTTAGAATGAACGGTGTAAGGTGCTAACACCTTCCCTACCCGTAATCAACCCCCGAACCTAAACTCTTAAACGCAGACCATTTTTTTAAGGTGTCCAATCGCACCATTTCATTTTTAATGGAAGAATCCGTTGGTGGCGACTCCCAAACAATTAATTTTTAGTTGCCTTCTCCCATCACGGCGCCCTTCGGGATGGTTGCGACAGTGACAGATGACAACTCCATTGGGGACAGTTAGAGAGTCAAGCATGTTATAGCTAGTTGTGCAAATTGTATAACCTTTAGATATCCATGCTACCCTTTTTATTTGCTCCCTAGTTGTATGTCATGTTCTTGATTCTTATATGCTTTATCTGTAAATATTGTTAGCTTTGCCTTGTTGCTATTATTTCCTCTATATATATATTTTTATCATTATATAGTTATTGTATATTTGATACCTCACACACTTTTGCACTCTATGCCCGATCCCATGCAACCTTTAAGGCTAGTTGGAGGGTTAACTTAGTCATTAGGCCTTCTTGACAACTGTTGATTCTCCACTCAGATTGTACATGGTTTCTTGGAATGGCCATGCTTAGAGGGTTCACCCCTACTTCATGGCTAATTTCAAGAGATTGGATCCTTATCCTTTGGATAGGGACAATCTAGGGACCTTTTCTTTTGGAATATAGAACCACCCTAAAAATCTTGCACTAATAGAGTAACCCTAGAGGTCAGCCAAGAGCCTGGTTGGTGCTACGTAAATTTAGATTTTTCCATCCCCAAGTTTAGTGTTAGAAACTTTGGGGCTTTAAGTCTTTTCTTTTCTCTTCTTAGAGGTGTTGTTTCTTGTAGTCTTTTTTTTTTTTTTACAAATTTTCATTCCCATAATCCATTTATTCAATTTCAAAATTACATTTCCGCAGTTCTCCATTTTCTGAACAAAAAAATAAAATAAAATAAAATAAAAAAGGGGCATTGACGGAGAGCTTTGAAAGAGATTGCATTTTCCCATTTAACACTTCCATTGATTACTTTCGATATCTCAGACATCACCATTGCGCCACAAGGCAGGTTTGTTCGAAGCCCAATATATACCTGTTATCGTTCTCACCATCAACCAATTCCTGAACATTCATCAATGGCCAACGAAGCAGAGTCTGTCGATAACCTTAACGCCTCCTTGGAAATAAGAATGAACAATTTAGAAGGAGAAATGAAGCAAATCCTGGGACTTTTGAAAACATTGACCTCTAGCAAAGACACAACTGGGGCCACTGGTAGTTCAAGTCATAATCCACCTAATCTTATCATAACATGCTTAATTAAATTGTCTTGCTTCTTGAATTCAACTTGTTTGGTATTGGCTATTGACTTGATGGATTGAGTTTGGTGGATACATGCTTTGAAAGATTTTGAGCTTATTGATGAATGGATTGGATTTATACCAATTATCTTCTTTCTTGTGTGCTTTCACTCATGAATTTGTCTCTCTAGAACTTGCTTTGATTCTTTTTAAGGCTACATTTTCATATGCATACATGAATATGATTGAGACATCTTTCTTGATTTAGCTACTTTGGCCAAAAAGCCTACCTTGCATCATTTTCTCTTGATTAACCCCCTTGAGCCTCTATGACCTTTTCTTGATTTTAGCTCATTGCATGCCTTATGTGTAAGACCATGATGTTTACCTAACCTTAGGGATTAGGAGAGCATTGGCCTTTTTCATCTATGGAGGAGCTTCTTTTGCTTGAGGACAAGCATTGGTTCAAGTGTTGGGGGGGTGTGCTAATGAATATGCAAGTGTTATGCAAAGTGTATAATGGTAAAGGAAAAAGAACAAAAGAAAGCTAAAGATGATGCTTTGAGAAAAAAATAGAAGTGAAGTAAAAGAAGGAAAAATATTGTAAACGAAAAGAAAAGAAGTAAAAAGAAAGCAATGAATAAGAGAATGTGCATTATGTGACTTTGGGGTAATTTTTGCTTTTATGTTTGATTACTTGAGTTTCTTCCCGATGCTCTCTTATTCATTTTGGTTTTTAGCTTCCTATATCCATATTAATTCCTTACCTTACCTTGGCCCCATTACAACTTTGAATAAATTCCTCTTGATTTATGTGTGCATGTGCATTGAGTAGTGGAGAAGTAGAATATAAGCAAGATTATGGTAGTGCAATTTTCATGAGTTGAATTGAGTGAAACACCTACCTTTTAAACACATGAGAGAGAGATTGAGAGTGCATCTTGTGAGGTTCTACCATTCTTGATCCATGACCTTGCTTGTTGATTTGAGATGAAAAGACATTATTTCATGGATGTTATGAAATCTTGAAACTTTGGTTGCTCACCTTACTGATAGACTTTTACATTCTAAATGTCATTGGAAATTGAGTCTTTTGGAGTTTTTAAATTTTGAGTTTGTGTCTTGTTTCTTTGTCCCTAGTGTGTGTCAAGTTTAAGTTTGTCTAGGACGTGCAAAAGCTAAGTGCGGGAGAATTTGATAAAACTATTTGTATGCATTGATAATCCTTCATATTTAGTACTTTATACCTCTTATGTGCTTAATTGAATGGACTTGCCTTTGTTTTACAAGTTTGGGGTTTAATGGGCTTATTTGCAAATTTTCAACATTTCATGGTTTTTGACACTATCTCTGTATTTTGGTCATATATTGAGTTATAGGCATATAAAAATTATGAATCTTGCATTGTAGGAAAGATAAGAGGATGCCCTACAACTTTCATGAAGAGATCAGAAGCTGAATTAAATGTTTAATGGGCCTAGAAGTCAGAATATGGAAGCTGTCTGAAACTTGACCAGACCATGAAGCAATGGCCATAACTTGGGCTTGAGATGTCCAATGGAGTTGAAACCAGTGCCATATGAAATCTAAAACTCAGGGGTACAACTCTCATGAAGACAATTCTCCCAAACTACAAATTTTAAGGGTGTGCTTCTCACGTGAAGTTGGAGGTTGTTTTAGTTACCCTATGAGACAAATTTGGACACAACTTTATCATCTTAAGTCCAAATTAAGCAAATTAGGTGGCCTTGGAAAGCTAAAAGGCTGAGGATTACAACTAATCAGAGGGAAAACTTGTATTTTCATTTTGTAATACAGTTATATGGGGAGAAACAAAGACACAAGAAAAAAGACTTTTCATTCAGCCGATCTGGAGTCTTTTTAGTTTTCTCTTCCTTCTCTCTAGGTTTCTCCCTCTAGTTCTTTCTTTCTTCTCCCTGAAGCTTCCTTGGAATGCAAACATGGAAAGCTAAATCTAAGATTAATCCAACGTGCTTGAAGGAAATTCAGTGTGGCTTGAGACCCTTTACTTTAAATTTTGAAATTGAATGTAATTAAACTTTCTCTTCTCTTCTCTTTTCTTGATTCAAAATTCTGAATTGCGCATGGATAGAGATATCTGTTTGTGTGTTTAGAATTATGAATTAGGGTGTAATTTTGGTTGATTGATCATTGTTACGTCCTTTGGATTGAAGCGATTAGGTTAACAGATTTGTTATCTAAGTTAATTGAATTCTTATTTCTAAACTAACATTGATAATACAGATTTGTGTTTCTTTTGTTAGTTGAATTCTTGATGATCATCTAGTAGTGAATCTCAAATCTAATGCAGAGATCTCAATTAGGTTTGAATTAACCAGTTCAATTGGATTCAAGTTCATGATTAGTTGTCAATAATAGCCTAACTTGGATTTATGATGGATATTAGATTGATTGTTTTCTTAATTGCTTCTTTTAATTTGTGATTCTATAATCTGAAACACATAATTCCCACTGTTTTGAGTCTTGACTTGATTGAATTACATCCATGATCCTTGGGAGACGACTTGGTTCATTACCTTATGCTACAAATCTATGAATCGATTCTTACTATTTGATTGAGCTCGACACTCAAATCAGGAAGGCTGCTCCATCAATAAAACTTGTGCGTGATTTATGATTTATTTCACATGCAACTGCATAGTAACATTTGATTCTGTATCAAATTGTAACATTTGTGATTTGTGTTACAAACTAACTTGACTGTGCAGATGATGTGGATGTAACTTAGAACCGGGGAAGAGTATGTTCGAGAGGTAGTTCACCCAACAGGAATGACAGGATGTGGAACAAAGGAACTTGTTGCTTCCCATTTAGCAGATGATGTCATAACCTTTTCATAATTACACTAGTTATGATTGTTAAACTGTAGTAATATGTCATTTGAACACCTTAACAGCTGGAAGTGATGTCAGCATTGAACATCATCCTCACCCGACCACAGAAAATTCTGACATGTAAATGCGACTAAAAAGAAAACCAAGCATGTGCGTTAAAAGTACATGCACCAGGACTCCATGGACTACAAGATTGCAACAAAAACATAAGTAGACTAGGAAATTGTATTTCAACATGGGAAATGGGACATTATTCACTACCATTAGCAATTATATATGAAGTAGCATACAATATATCTATTTTGGTGTCCCCCATTTTAAGGTCTAATGGTTTATTGATCATTTTGTGAATATGTTGTTGATGTAGAATTGATGTAATTTAATAACCTTTAGTAGAAGATTGTAATGGGCTATGATGTGATCAATAATGTTCGTTACTTGTTAACCAAGTATTCACCACCTCTATTAATGAAACGATATATTGCATTAACATATAATTTGGTTGTCGTTAAATAATTGAATAACTAATCCATCACAAAACCCATTAACCAATCAATATTCTATATTAACCAATAATTGAACATGGTTAACCATATCAAAAGTTGGTGTACAACAATGGTCTGTAAGTATCTATTTTCGTTGTTGTTAATGTTTCCATATGGTTAGAACAATTATATTATTAGATTACAAATTTGACACTATTTGTGTAATTGGTTAACTATGAGCAAATTGTTGGTTACATGAGTAAATGAATTGGTTAATGAGTTTTGATAACTAATCATTTGGAAGATGGTAATTGATTCTCAACTTTACTAACCAAACGCTCTCATCAATTAACTAATAATTTCGCCATTGTTAACTAAGTCCACAAGTAGGGTTACCAAAAACCATTAACTAAACGTTATACTTTATTAACCATCGATTTAATTATTGTTAACCAAATGTAAAAATACTGAAGACAATTTGATATTGAAATATGTTTTTCCATATGGTAAATGCATGACATCACGATATTTATAACATGTTAACCATAAACATACGTAAATGAAAATACATCCATGTCACTTAACCATTTTATCCATCAAATGTTTTTCAACATACATCTCAAAAGACGAACTTCTTCTTCCAATTTTGCATTTTCAATTGTGATGTCAAAATTTCTAATTTCTAACTTTGTAACTTGTTCCTTTAGCACACTAACATTGTGATGGTTGAAATATATAATCTTTTTTCCCTTGATGTCTATAAGATGACGGAACATGAACAACACGACATCTTCACGTGTCAAATGTTTGCTCCATGCATGTCTGCCAAATGTTACAGGTGGTCGACCCAGAATGTTTGTTTGCAATGATACATAACACTTGTAAAAAGGATGGCCATTGGGAAACGAAAATTCTTAACAGGTATACCTTGGTGTTGGCATACATTTCCTGGCACAAGCATTTTGCAGGCAACATTGCATGAAAATATCAACAAGAAGTCTTCCTCATTTTGTTTCAGGACAAATTCCATTGAATCCATTGCAACTTATGAATACACCAACACTCAGCCATGTCCTCTTATATAAGAAGAAATGGGCCCACCATTATGAATGGACAATGAAATAATATATATAAAGGTGAAGAGAAATAAGGAAAAAGATACTTGGACATCAGTTTTTTAGATTAATTTTACACTTGATAAATTATGACTACATTGTTGATGTATACAGTATATCTTTTGGTTAATGAGATTTGGTAATTGATTACTTACAAACTAAGTTAACAATAACCAAATTATTTGTTAGTTGGGGATAGCTTTTAGTTATTATAGTTGGGAATCAATTACTACCTTCTAAGTGATTAGTTACCAAAACCCAATAGCCAATTCATTTACTCCTGTAGATAACAATTTGCTCATGGTTAACTAAGTCTACAAATAATGTCAAACTTGTGGTATGTTAATATCATTGTTGTAACCATATTTGGAATGTTGGCTTCAAAATTATAAATTGGCATACAAAATTTAACAATTACATCAATACTAATACATTCAACATCGTCAATGCTAAATTTCTTGTGCAAAGCGTGTGTTCATGTAGTAAACGGTGGAACTTGTGAAATTGATGACAATTATAACAGCTACAATTATCACCCACCCAAACTGACGTATGGTTGTACAAGCAGCGGTTGGCAATGTACATGTTTCGATTGAGCATGTCTATTATTAAGGACCACATCCAATGTCACTAACCAAGCATTTTGTTCATTCATACGTTCTGATGATTTTTAAAACAATATCATTCCCACTAGTTATTACAGGGCAAAAGTCATAGCCATGTTGTATGAATGGATAAACATTCAAGACCAATATCTTCCCTACCCACATTACCAAGAGACTTGTTTATCAAAATAATGGGGAACGTTGCCTCTTCTTTTAGTACTGACCTTTTTCAACATGAAAATGTGCTGCAAAAAAATATCTGATTGCGTATGATGACAATAGCATATATGAACATGTCAGTTTGGAAAAATTTATACCCAATTGGTACGAAAGTGAGCAACAAGAGGAATTTATGAATCGATGCACCAAATATGAAAACTTGGAGTTTGTTTAGAGAAGGAATGCATGAATTATTCGTTTTGTCAAAAGGATGTAACAATGATTTTTCAGCATTGAAGGAGGCCGTTGAAAATGGTCACAAAGATTCCAAATACATGTATAGTATGGTCTTATTATGCTCCAACAATGACGAGGTTAAGGAAGTAGAACTGTAGCACTTGCGATATCTAAGAATGTTAAACAACATACTGAAATGAAGGTAGATGGAGAGGGACGTAATTCGTCATTATGTGTGAAGGAGTTTAGGAGTAGTGCTCCTCGAGCAACGTATATGTAAGGGCATTTACTACAACTGGAGAATTAAGAATAGCGAATGATCATTATCACATGAAGATGGTGATGCTACGAATGATGTATCCATTTGCGAGTACTATCAATAGAATTATGAATTAGAATTTTTTTACAAGATCATGAACATTTATTAGGGTGTCATTTAAATGTAAATCACGGTCTTCATTATAGGTGTAATGTTATCCACATGTATACGTATATTAAATATTTATATTAATAAAGCTAATTATTTCAGCAACAATGATATTCACATACCACAAAATTTACACTATTTTTATACTTGGTTTGCAATGAACAAACTAATGGTTAATGCAGTATATAATTTAATTAATGAGTTTTGGTAACCAATAACTTACAACCTCAACAAATCTATTAACCAAATGATATACTGCATTGACGAAAAATGTGTTCATTGTAAACAAAGTCATTGAAAGTAATTGATTACCAAAACCTATTAACCAAATGATATATTGTATTAATCAAATATTTACTCACTGATAACCAATTCAAAAAATGGAGTAAAAAAAGGTGTGCAAGTATCATTTTTTAAAATTTTGGTGTGCAAATATCATTGTTGAATTAGCCAAAAATAATAAAGATACTTGCACACTAAATTTTAACATTATTTTTACACTTAGTTAACCATGATGCACAAATTCTTGTTTAATATAGTATATCATTTGGTTACTGAGTTTTAGTAACCAATCACTTAGAAGTTGATAATCTATTAAGCAATCGATATACTTTATTAACTAAGTTGTTCATTGTTAATCAAGTCTGTAAGTAATCAATTATGAAAGCTCATTAACCATAAAGTACAACCTATAACCATTTATTATGCCATCAATAACCAATTTGAACATAACAATTAACCAAGTGGTTAATGGTTAACATATATTATGGTTCTTTATTGGGGTCTTTCATTAATGAAAAGGGCCATTGGTTCCCCTTTGTCTACATGTCATATATGCCTGCAACATGGGTATGTGCCCATTAACCATACTCTTCAAAACTTTGAAATTTTTTCTCTATTTGTAACATGTGTAAGATGTTTATTATCCATATTTATAATGGTTAACAAGACAATAAAAATTTGTTATTATTTCATCCATTTGGTTAATGCCATTGAATTCCAATATTTCGATTGGTCTACATCAACATATGGGAAATGGAAAATGTTTACTTTTCCATTACAAGAATATGTAAGCTGTGAATATTGATAATGTTTTTAACAGAAGTTAATAATCGATAACATTAAAGTTGATAAGTCAAAATGTAATAAAATAATAACTGGTAAGCGCTACATTAAGTATGGACTGTGTACATTAAGGTAGGTGTAATTGGTAATCCATAACCACTTAAACAACGATTGTCAACATTATGTGTGTAACACCCTCGATTGGATGTTACATTTAACGGAATATTAAGTTAAGTTTAAAAAATACTTTTATAATTTCTGTATACAAAATATGAGTTCCAAAATTTATTTTTGCGGATATAACATAAAACAAACGGAATAGTAATAGTAATAATATACACACCAAGGTATGAATAATACACATACTTTATATTACTTACTGTTAAGTTTATCTGTAGTACATAATACAAATCATAAGTACTGACAAGAAAATAAATAAACGTACTATACCAATTACCTATCTGGCCATAAAAGTCTACATACAGAGAAGGGCCATCTTCCGGATCTTCATCAGATATAGGCCTTCTGGGTACAGGCCATTCAAAGTTGGTATACCTCCTTACAGAAATTCTAGCAGCTCTACGCCCAAAAGCTCTAGCAGAAGAAACCTCAAAGTCTTCTTAGGGAGTGTATTGGGCGCCAAATCCCCATAAATCCCTAATTGGCATAAATAATTCTACAAAGCAAGTTATGGTAAAAGTACTAATAGGATCACCATGATGAGTCCTACAGAGTGAGAGATATGTCTCCAACATACTCTACACATTTTGTTTCTAAATATACGCGCCACGCTTACGGAACTCCGTGGCATTGGACTCCGATGAATCCCAAGAACTCACGTCTGTCGCCCATCTTAGTCTTTATAACCATATCACAAATATATAATATAACAGAAGAGATGAGATTCTAATATCATCAAAAACCAATCAAGCAGTAGAGAAAAGCAGTAGTGCCAATCTACAAAGCTTAACAATTTATCAACAAATATAATATGTTATCACACAAAAATGGGTAAACCATCCTTACATGTACCCTGATAATGCAACAGCATGACAACTGACTATGCACGTACTCAACGATTGACCCTTACTCCATGGAGCTATACACAACAGTCGGAGAGAGTGGTTTGGGAGTACATTTTTGTCTCACTGATCAATCAATTTGAGACACTTATGTTAGCTTTGTATTAGGCTTTATTAGATGTTTATTGTGCCCAATATTAGTATTTTAAATGAGTTTAATGTTGTTGGCCTTCATTGGGCTTTAATGCAAATTGTGAATAATTTTCGGATTTTGATGCATTTTGACCTTTCTTCCTTGGTTAGGCCATAACTTGGGACTCGGAGATCCATTTGAGGTGATCTTGGTGTTTTTGGAAAGCTAAGACAAGGCTCTACAAGTTTCATGAAGAACTCAAGAGTTGAATCAGACTTCTAAGGGTCCAAAATATCCCTGCAATGCAGAGTGGGTTTGTTGTCACAGAAATCTGGGCAGTGTGCACATATTGGACTACATAGTGAGCTATAGACCTCCTCTTGGGCTGAAACTTGGCCAATGGAAAGATAAGACCCATATCTCCAACTTCACTGAAGACCATTTAGTCAATAGATGTCTTTTTAGGCATGATTATGAAGCTACAATTTGGTTTGAATTTGGAAACACGTTCTGCCAACCTAACTTGAGGTAGGTGCAGTGTTTTAGGCATATCTAGAGTTCTAAAAGTCCAAATGGTATGATTCCAATTGCAAAATTTCAAAGAGACAGTTGGCTACAACTTTCATAAGACCTCCAAGCCAAAATACATTGTCTAGGTCATGAAAATCAAGCCAGAAGTCGGATAAAAGTTGCTGACTAAAGCCACCAACCATGCACCAACCCACCAACCATGCATCAAGCTTCCATATTTGACAATTTCCATGTTTTTACAGCTTGTATTCAGATTATGTACATGTACAAATTGAGTTCTAGGATTAATATAAATAGAGACAATCTCTTTGTATTATCATCATTCAATTGGAAGTAAGTTTGAAGAAAGTCTGAATATTTGTGAGAGTTTTCTTTCTTTTCTTTTCCATTCTCTTTAGAATTTTGTTTTTGTTCTTTATTTTATGAGTTCTTCCTTCCCATCCATGGAAGGTTAGGCTCTTATAATCAATCAAAGGGATTAGCCATCTTGATGTTTAATTTGGAGATCTTGTTTCACTTGTTCATATTGCTTAATTGTTATTCAAGTTTCTCTTCTTCCTCTTTTGATTTTTATCTAGATTGAATTGCTTAATTTGATTTAGATGTTGATGTGGTAATAGCTTTATTATCATGTGATCAAAGAGGATCACAAAGACTAAACAATATATTAAAGTGTTTTGATGAATTGTTTAGCTTGGTTAAATTCTGGATCTTAAGTTAATCTATGTTGGATGATGCTTACTTTATCTAACCTTGGTTAATTAAATCCTAGATGCTTATCTAGTAGAGGATTCTTGAATCATGTTGAGGCATCTTGATGTGATCTAAGGCCAAGAACATGGTTAGTAATTAAGTGAATTCCTTGTGATCAATGATGGATTAAACTCAAGATCCGTAAATTTCCTTGGATTGGTTAATTTGTTAATTACTTTCCTTTAATTCAACTAATGTATTATCTTTTCAAATCATCAAAACCCCCTTTAAATTATCTTAATATGATTAAATCTTTGTTCTTTTTGGATCCTTGAGAGACGATTCGGTTCATGCTCTATACTACAAATTAGTTTGTGAACCGGTAATTTTTATTATTTGACGGGTTTTGACAACCTCTTGTCACTCACATTAGCCCAAATGCTATGGATATAAAAATACGGCTATACGCGAACACTCTCCACCAAACTGGGAATAGGAATAATGTCTAGTCGAGATCGTCAGTGTGTTACATTCATATTACCACGGCATAGCACCAATTGGCCTTCTATGGGATTTCCACACCTCGACGACTCCAAGATCAACTCCATGATCTTCACTACGCAATTTGCACTCGCACTAAGGTGTAACTCAAAGCCTTGACCACAAGTCTCATTAGACTTCTCAATGCAACATAAAAATGCAATTTATTCATAAACGTAATAAAACAATCCCCTCAGGATTCAAAATCACGTAACACTACAGTTACGGTTTTTCAAACCTATAACCCTCTGGTTACATTTTTTCTCTCGCGTAACACTTTTCTTACGTTTTAATAAATCGCGTAACATGTCTATTACGTTTTTCAATTGTGTAAAACTATTTTTTTGCTTTTCAAGTCGCGTAACTTAAAAATTAATATTTTTCAATAGCATAAGACAGAATAATCATTTTTCAATTGCGTAAAGCTTTTTCTGTAGATTTCTAATCGCGTAAGACCGAAAGATCATATTTTAATCACTTTAGACTTAAAAACTCACTTTTTAACTGCGAAAGGGTTTTCTGTAAACACCAAATCGAGTAAAGTGTTTTTTGTAAATTGTAAATCGCGTAACTTTAAAAATCACTTTTCAACCATGAAAGGGTTTTTGTAAACACCAAATCGCGTAAAGTGTTTTTCATTAAAATGACGCTATTTTAAGATTATTTAATTTTTTCCAAGTATATTATCATTATTATTCCTAAAGATCAATTAAAATAGTATAAGTATAAATTAAAATGTTATTTATGCTTTATTTAAAAATTCTACTCTTTTCCTATTTATTTACAAAAATCATTAAGTCAATTAAATATTTCCTAATTAATTAACTTCAACAATTAATAAAATAAATTCCTTTTTATTTATATTGTGATCAAAATAGTCATAGGCCTTTGGACCAAAATCCATTTTTCCACCATGATTTCTATTAAACCAACCTAACATATGTATGTTCAAGAAATATCATGCTTCTAATATTACCATATATGCAATATTCCAAAGCCATAAACATAAGCAAAATAAAGCATATAATCACAAAGCACAAATCATAAAGCATAAACAATTTAAATATCAACTATAATCATTTACATGAAAATTTTAAGAACATGAATCATAAATCCAATTTTCCTACCACAATAGTGGTTGATAAAGAAACTCCCCCTTACCTTGGATTAAAACTCTTAAAGAGAACTTTGTAAAAGTTCTTTGTTTTTCCACCAACAATTATCCTTTTAATTCAACTTTTGGAATTTCTCAAAAAAACGGTTTGAGAATGATTTATTCTCAAGAAACTTTCTGCACAAGATCTTCCTAAAATGATGTTTAGATTCTAAAACTATGAATGGAACTTAGATCACAAATTTGGAAGAAAAACTATTGGGTTAGGCCGTGGGTTTTGAGAGAGAATGGTGAGGAATTGGTGAGTTTTTCAAGTGATGCTTAAATGGCTATTTATAGGAAAAATGTAGGATAATTTGGTAATTAAAAAGATTATATAAAAGAAATTTTTACCCCTACCCCACTAGGTCTTGGCCGTTTATGTTGACCTTGTAGAAGCTTGGAGAAGCTCTCTAAAATTGATTAGGACTTTGCCTCCCCGACCCTGAAGAATAGTAAGTCCGAAAACTAAAAATATTTTTATTTGACAATCTAATCCCTAAAAATGAAAAACGTCTAAATCTGTTCTCGAATTTGAGTTTCGTAAACTTCCATGTTCCTAATAAATAGTCAAAATTTTCAGGTCAAAATTTTAAATTTATTAATTTATTATCCGAAATAGCCCCGGTTTAACATATTAAGTTAACAAAAACTAAAAAATTACAAAAGGAAAGATTTAAGAATCTGGTCTTAGATTTGAGTTCCGTGACTTTCCTTGACCCTAATAAATAGTCAAGATATTTACAGGCAGAAAATATAAGTTATTTATTTTTAATTTTTGAAACTGTCTCGAATCGACGCATAGCATTTATGAAAAATAAACATAATTTACATTAAGCTTATAAAAATTCCCAAAAATCATCATAAATCATAAAAATTGGGAAAATTAATATTTCAATAAAAAATAGAAATTTCGAGGTGTTACAATGTGTGGCCAGGTGTAGGAGAAAATCTCTCTTAAACCTAACCTCAGATATCTCACTTCCTATAATTATTTCTAGTTCCGTAATGGTAATTTTTGAGAACTCGTCTACTACACATAATTCATCTTGGGTGGATATTGATTTAACTTCCATACCAGACATAAGTAACCCTATAACTAATCCAACATCAACATAGGTCACTAAAATTTGCAAACCTTTGATGCGAAGAAACTCCAAACATAGTGCCCAATTTAGGATTTTGCAATCCAAATCCAATAGTGGGACAAATTCCATTTCTGTAATGGTTGATACTTGACTTTTGTTTAGCTATGCTATCCTCTCTTAGAAATGCTTTGAAGAACGAGTTTGGAAAGTTGTATGCACAAGTTAACAAAAGGAAAAAAAAAATCCTCACACTTATCATGGTTCATGTACACCAAACATCAAATGAATTGAATTGAGTCATCATTTAATAATGGAAAAACCTCATAACTTACATTTTTAGTTTTTGACAACTCATGAATTTTTCGATATTATGATCACCTAGCATTTGCTTATGCATTATAAGCATTTCATTCTTTGTTTGTGAACTATCTCCAAGCATCCACAACATTGGTCTAGGTCTAAAAATAAAAAAAAAAGGTTTACGGATAACAGTTAACCCACATGCATCCTTTGGTTCAATGGCGGATCTTCATTGAAGGATGGGGGGTCCGCAGCCACCCCAAACTTTTTAAAAATTTCATGTGTGTGTGTGTGTGTTTGAATATATGATTTTCATCATTCTTTATAGTTTAGTATAGTTTGAAGTCTATAATTTTATCTTAAGATTTTATAGAAATATGCAATTATTCCTCTTTATATTAGTAAAGTAGTATACTAATAATATGTTAGTAAAATTTTCATAAATGATATTTTTATTAACATATTTATTTTCACATATCCAATTGGAAGTTATATGTTTATTTTCAAAATATAATGGTGAAATTCAAACATAAAACAATTGATTCATTTTTTAAGATGGAAACTAATGACAAGGAGAAAAATTATACAATTTCAACATCTTTATCCTTTTAAAAGCCTAATTTTGATGCTGACAGTTTAAGAATTGAACATGAAGATACGTGTTTTTAAAGTTTCTAAGAGTAACACTTAATTTATTTGATGTTATGTCTTTAAGAAAAATATAATAATATATATTGTTTGGCTACCCCAAAAATTTAGCTCAAGATCTGCCACTGCTTTGGTTGTATTATAATTATAAATTTACTACTGTCAAATACTTCTTGTCCGACTTGTCTTTCAATTTACTGTAATATTCTTTCTGCATAAATGGAAAGACATTTCCATCATCCGCATTGCAAATGATATAATTATACTTATAATGAAGTAAACATATGAACAATAATTCGACCTATACTTTCACATGAACAAGTTAAGCCCACTAATGCTTTTATCTGTAACAGTGATTGTGGTTGGATTACATCCAGTATCGTTAGCAATTGCATCATTTTGATGTTCAAAACTCTCATTTTCAATTGCGTCTACTCTTTCGCCAACTGATCTTATACCTTGATAACATAACCACATGTATGTATATTATATGTATCTTGGTCATTCTTAATATTTTGTAATTACCATGAAAATCAACAATCACCCACCACAACAATAATTTAGTGCTACATACCTTATTGTTTACAAAAAGCTTTGCTTCGTATATTTATGTTCACCTTCGTCTTATTATTATCTACTAACAAAGAATTAAACGTAGAACCCTAAGTTAATATTAACTACAATATTAATCTTTTTGGACAACATGGAACACACAACATTTGTACGTTCCTCCTATAAAATACAAATCTTTGTCTTTCACACATCCATGTCAAGGATAACTTTACTCATCATATTTGAAAGTCACATACCTCGACCAATAGTCGCAGAAGCTTTCATCTTAGGTGTCATCTTCACTATTTCAATTTTCTACATCAAAAATCAATTATAACAAACAAACTATAAATGTATGAACATAGTGTATTTTCTTTCCACAAATGTATGAACAACGTGCATTGCCATGTATAATAGCCAATAATGGCATATATCCCCAACTTACTCCATTACAAGTTCATACTAAAATACTATAAATGAAATATGCACTGTCATTCATTAGTATATGACAATTGTAACATCCTAATGTTCTATAAGGAAATCTGAAGTCATACTAACTTGATCATGAAATTACTGGTTTGATTATTTTATTTCATGAAACAATTTTTAACAATATGATATTTTAAAATAATACTTTCACACCTTTGTTTTACACCATTTTTACACTTGATTAATAATGCGTACTTGTTTGTTAATACAATATATCGTTTTGTTAATGAGTATTCATAATTGATTACTTATAGACTTGGTTAAAGATGAAGAAATTCTTGCTTAGTTTAGAATATCATTTAGTTAATAAATTACCAGTTTTTAAATGATTGGTTACTAAAACCCATTAATCAAATGATATATTATATTAACCAAGATTTTGTTCATCGTTAACCAAGTGTAAAAATTTGGTGTGCAAATTTCATTGTTGTCAAACCTTATTTCTCAATGAACTCATTTAATTTCATTATTTTTAAAATAGGAAATAAATTTGACGCCAATTTACAGAGATTATGAACTATCTTATATATTTACTACTCATTCATCCAAGGACTTCAATTTGTTGACATAAAAGAAAATGAGTTCACACAATAAATTACATGTGTTTGCAACTACATATACAATATGTATACAGCACAAGGTTAAGCACATCAAACTTTAAAATTAATTCATACACATTCTTCATAATATATATAATCACCAATCACAACTAACATAATATCTCAACAATTCACGTCTTCTAAAGGAACTCAATGATCTCGGTTGCAATCTTCACAAATTCTCACTTTTTGTTATATTGTTATATCTCTATTATGATTTTAGTGTAAAAATGAAAATATAATGATCATAAAATTCTCAATACCTAACATCAAGCTACAATATCAAATTTTAGACTAAATCATGTCCTGCTATCTCTAGCTGCTACAATGACATGCACGGTGCCATTATGCAGATTTCAACAACTCAGTTACAATATGGTTTCTAGCATCTTAAAGATGCCCTCTATTGAGAAGCAACTATGATTTGCTCCAATTATTGATTCCTCCCTCACCAAACTAAATACAACCATATTTACCCACAATACAAACAATTAACATGTAATTTGAAATTCTAAACAACATGCAGGCCTAATGCAAAAATAGTTTAAAATAATATTTGTTCTAATTGAGTTTCATAGTTACTTACTTGGATGTTATCAATGTAATGGTTCTTCAGCTCTTACAACTACATATCACATACTCACTATTGCTACCTAGTTTGATTGTAAGTGGATTTCATCATTTAGAAAACCTTCAACCTATCAATTACTTATAAGCACTCATATGTAGTTCCCATATTCTTCCTCACTCTTTTCTCTTTCTCTCTTTTACTCTTTCTCTTTCAGTTAAGCATGCAAAATTGAAATGAGTCAAATGCTGAGGGAGTGAGATGTGTGAGGTGATGAAAGATTGTCAAGATGGCTAGTAATGGTTATTTGGAACAACAATGATATTCGATCACCATAAAATTTACACTATTTTTACACTTGCTTAGTAATGAGTCAATTCTTAGTTAATACAGTATATCATTTGGTTAATGAGTTTTGGTAACCAATTACATATAAGCTGGTAATCTATTAACCAAGCAATACACTTCATTAACCAGGAATTTGTTCATTGTTAACCAAGTTTGTAAGTAATTGATTATCATAACCCATTAACCAAAATGATATACTTTTTTTACCAAAAATTTACTCATTGTTAACCAAGTATAAAAATAAATGTTGTGCAATTGTTCTTTTCATTTTTTTATTGTGCTATGTCCTTTCTTTATGAGACTTGCATATGATACTAACCAGCTACCTATATCTAAGATAAGATTATGCAAATTCTACGACCTAAACCACACAAGAAATTGTACCTAAGTTTACACCATCTTGAAACCTCAACTAGAACTCACATGAGATTATGTAGAACCTTAACCTCAACCTCCACTCATAACTTACTGTCAACTTCCACCCTATACTAGCAACATGACCCACGTCCAAAGCTGCAAATTTGCATAACACTCAAACTACAAAACCAACATAAAGTATAACACTACGCTTACAATAAATCATAGTGTAACATAAACCACTAAACCTGCACAAACAATACTGAAACCCAAAATAACTCTATATGACCCATATAACCTTCACAAATATGTACCAAGCTTAACTGCGGCAGAACATGCTCCACAGACCTTGCATGTGACCATAGGACTATACCAGTGACAACCATTGTTTTTGCTCCATAGGACCACTAACATATCCAATATGCACAATTACTATGCAAAACTGGTCATGCATTGTTTTTTGTCAACAACACAACTAATAGATCCATTATGCACAATCAGTATACAATCAATATGCATAACCTATAAAACAACTAATAATGCATAACTAACTACCACTCAACCAATCCACTATGTCACTACATGTACAATGTCCCATTTACAACAGCAAATATGGCAACTCAATCATGATTAGGGTTACACCATGCCCTATTGGCAAACAATGATGGTGAAGATAGCACAAGATCTAATTGGAAAAGGATTATAAGTGGTTTAAGTGTTGTCACGATCGGGATCGCAATATGATGGTGGGAAAATTCATTAAAAATGGAGTTGTCACCAATATTTTATTAGGTAGGAAAAATGATTGGCAAAACCCTTTAAAAAGATTTAAAATAAAAAATGGTCTACGTACCAAGGTTTAGGAGTTGATTATGCATAGGGAAGGGTGGAAACTGAACCCCACAACACCCCTATTAGAAAACATGGTTCAGAGGAGAAGGGAAGAGGGGATTGAAAGAAAACTGAAAAATGATATTGATTGAAATATGAGTAAAGTTCATACAAAGTGATTACATCAAGCCTTTATATAGGCTAACTAATTAAGTACTAATCTCTAACTAATTATATGTCTAATAGCCCCTGCATGCTGGAAGGTATTCATAACACTTCCAGCTTGAGATGAATACAAATGCATATCAAATCAAAAGAGAAATACAATGAGAAATGCGAGAAATACATCGACTGAAAAAAAAAACATACGAACAATGACATGAACAAAGCTTAACCACCATACAAGGCAGAAGCTGAAATGATTAAAGCCAACAATTAACAATGTAAACGCTTAACGATTAAGCAAAAGCCACAAGTCCAGGCTCAACCACTTACAGAAGCAAACATGCTTAACCACCTAACAAAGGCATAAGCTAAAACCAATAAGAAATGGTTAACCATCAAGAGCAAAAGCTATATTGAAAGCTTAACCACTCAAGACAGAAGCAAAATTGGATTTCAATGCTTAACAATCCATGAATGACAGAAGCTTACAATAAAGCCAATTCAGGCTAATCAGAAACAAATCAATGAAAAAAAATCCATGACATCAAAGACTTCAATAAGCCAAAAAATGAAGTTGTCTTCAAAGAGGAATTAATACAAACACATGAAGCACCTAAATACTCCAAGAGCAACTAAAGGTATGGGTTGTTGAGAGACCGACTTTGAAAGAGGCAACGAAAAATCCAAGTCAGATGCTATCTCTGCCAATGAAGCTCGCAAGCCCACCTTCCAAGCCACACATGTAGTCGTCAGTTGAAACGGAGGTGGATTGCATCAGAAGAGCACCAACACTCATTAATCTGGTTTGGTGGCAAAAAAAAAAAATCAGCAAATGAAAAGAGAAGATTGTATAGGAATTTTCTCGGGAAAAAAAAATGAGATTGTTGTTGTGGCGACCAATGAAAGTCATTGATGGAGCTCAGGCAGAATCAATTGATTTTAGAGCACCACCAGCAACAGAGTTGTATCAAAGAGAAATGAGAGAGCTTGATGTCGATGAATTCAGAACTTTCCTCCATCGATTTTCGACAAAAATTCAAGATTGTATTCGCATCTTTGGTTGTAAGAAGACAAACTTTCTCGGAAAAGGCAAATCAATCAAGAGACGAGAAAATCAATTATGAAGAATTGAGTTCTGGAGAGAGAGAAAGGGAAAATACAATGCAACAAATGAGAGAATAATTGGAGGTTGGCACAGGAAAATTTTCTTGAGAAAATATGAGAAAATAAAATTTGAGAGTTCAACAGGAAGTCATGCAGCGGAAATGGAAGAGAAATCTTCAAGGTGGGTACCATGGAGGCTCTGATACCATGTTAGAAAACATGGTTTAGAGGAGAGGGGAAGAGAGGAATGAGGGAAAATTGAAAAATGATATTGATTGAAAAATGAGTAAAGTTCATACAAAGTGATTACATCAAGCCTTTATATAGGCTAACAAACTAGTAACAAACTAACTATTAATTTCTAACTAATTATATTTCTAATAACCCCTGATGCATCCGTCATAAAACGGTTACCTTAAGTTAGTGGTGGAAATTTAGAAACATAAACATTATTTGATTTATCCCCTAAATAAAGATAAAACAAAGCCAAATAATTAAATTACAAATATTCACAAATTCAAATAAAAACTAAATTACATGATTTATAAATCTGAAGGAAAATAAACACAAAAAATAAATTAAAATATTTATAAGTTTAGTTTGCCGTGAGTGCCTACATATCTCCCAAGTGCAATGAGGAAGTCAAAGCCATATAGTTTGTAAAATATAAAAATAAAAAAATTAAAGAGTAATGGTTGATTAAAAAAATGATTCACTTAATTTTATTGAAAATAAATAGTTAATTTGATTTTGTTAAAAAATGATTTGAATAAAGGAAGTTGATTTATTAACGAGTCTTAATTAAAATAAGATATGATACTATGCCCACAGAGCCATCTAAAAAAAATTAACTAATGGGTACTTGACCCCTTGAGACCACTAAGCGATGTTTAATTTATTTTATATAAAAAAAACGCGAGTTCTAAGAGGGATTGAACATGGTACTAATCCGCAGAGCAATCCCAAAAGCTTGGTGAGTGGGTACTTGACCTCTCAAGACCACTAAACAATGTTTATTTAATTTATTTTAAAAGAAAACGAGTCCTAAATGAAATTGAACATGATACTAATCCACAAAGCAACTCTAAAAATTTGTTCGGTGGGTACTTAACCCCTCAAACCACTGAACATGAAGGAATATTGGATTATTAATTGGCAATACAAGAATTAGAAAAGAGGTTAAATAACAATTAAAAGTAATAAAATGGAAAACCCAAAAGCTAAGGTCCTCATTTGAAACATAAAATCATAGCATTCCCTTTTTACACGGGCACATACACACTCACACATCAAAGAAATGATAACTTGCACAAAAAACAAATGGACCAAATTTGCTAATAGTATTTCAATTTCAAAACTAGCAGCACATAAGCATGTATTTAATGAGATCCCAAGGTCAATGTACCCATTTAAATATATGTCAGATATCATTTCAAAAATTGCTCCATACTGACTCCTGTTATGATGGATTGTCAACAAACTTTCATTTATCAATATTTTGACAAAGGCAGTCCAAGTATTGGTCTATGATTTTATTTTAAACAATTATCTAGTAGTAAAGTAAAGATATCGTTCCCACGGGGATCGTGTGAATACCGTACTATAACGATTACAATTATCTAGACAATTAATTAAAGTAAAGTGACAAAACTAAAACTAAAACTAAATTGCAAGCAAATCAAACTAAGCAAATAACAACAATGAAATACCAAGGGATTGAAACTCTAGGATTCATGATTTACTACAACTATTTTCTATGACAAAGACTTCGAGCATTCAAGTTAATGGGTGGATCATGCTTTGAAGGTGAATCTTCATATTTTATTTAATGCTCTCTCTTGAGTTACAAGAAAAATGTTTGAATTAAAATAATACATATTCTCATAGTACTAAGTTAATTGAAACCCATTAAGTTCTATGAATTTCAGTTGATCCTCGAAGGATTATGCCTACTTTCGTAGTCATAAAACCTAAGTTCAAATTCTACATTTTCATATAATAAATTTCATTTCTCGATTCTTCATTTAATTACCTAAGATCATGTGTTTATGGGTACCAACATAAGGCAAGCATTAAGAACACTAGAATTGAATCAAAACAAAGATCTTCCATTAACTAAAAGAGGTTTAACACTTTGTCATATAGTCATAAAAGAGTTACATCCCTATCATAAATAAGAGACCTAGCATGTCATGTTTACAAGAAAGCTCATGTTGATTGAAGAAACAAAAGACATCACAAAGAAATAGTGGTAGAGATAAGAGAGTTCTCCAATTTCTTCAAGAATGATCTTCTTCTCTTCAATCTTTCAGTTTTCGATCCTCAATCCTTGATCTTCCTCCTCTTTTTAGGGTTTCTCGCTTTTGCTTTTATATGTCTTGCCTCCCTTTTTGGTTTCCTCATGTGTGGTGGACTCTCCCTCTTTCTCTTTCGCGTATCCCAATCCCAAGAGGTCCAATTTTTGTATAATTCACACATAGCACGGTCTAGGCCGTGTCTTTTCACATGGTCGTGTGATGCTCTGGAGTGCGAATTAGAAAATGTGCCAAACAACAAAATTGTAGCTTTGTCTCTCATCTTTCCAACGGAATAAAAATACCTTAATATCACTTCTCTAACTCAAGATATGTCCTTTTTATTACCAGGGGAAGGAGAACTACGAGATTCAGCAACTTGTGGATCTTATAAGGAATGGGTCCAAAATGTCTATTAAGTACTTGAAACCATCAAGAATGAGAGGAAAGAAGTTAAAGTATAAAAATATGTAAAATCTAGTAAAGAGGGGAAAGGATTCGATCAAAATCCGTCCAAGTCCATGTCAAACCAAGCACTAGATGCGTGTATTTTACTTACACATCACAAATTTTTATGTCTTCAAGGGTAAGGAAGATCCATTTATCAAACATAGTTCAACAACTACATAACACAATATTAGTATAAATTGTATTACACATAAAACGCTGAACTCAGTCAAGTTAGAAGGGTAAATCAAAATTCTCAAACTCTCTCTAAGATCCACAACTAGCAAATTTTCAAGAGAAAGAGGTAGAAAGAACCATTCAATCACATTCTACATTCACCTAATAGCACAATCAACTAACCATTTTATCTAGATTTTTGTCTAAATGAACATGACATTTTATCAAGCAATTTATGATCTTGAAAATCAATTCTTTCAAATCACCTGTCAACAATGACTTTTAAACATATAGAGATCAATACATTCAATTCAAAATCCTCTTTGATCCCAAATCAATAGTTGGTTCCCTCATAGCCCTATTTTGTTATAAAGAGCACTCAAGGACCAACAACAAGACTCAAGTTGAATGATAACAACCCAACCTTGTAGCTACTAAAACACTGTGTCTCCTAAAGATCACCATTGTCAGGCGTTCAATAAGTGACTAAACCACAAGACACAACTAGAAAATTCAAATCCAGGAAACATGATAATATGCAGCCAAAACAAGGAGCAAGTAGTAAAATAAGAAACAAACATTCCTCATGATGAAAAGCATTGTGACTGTAGCTTATGATCTATCTTTGGATAGAAGGGGGCAATTGAACAAATATTGCAGGCAAGTGTCAAAGTGGCAGAGATATAGAAAGCGTAGCTTTGGGTAAAGAGTAATCAAAATGAGTCAAACTTATAGGGAAGAACAAGATTTAGCAATCGTAAAATCATGAAGCAAACTAATTACCCATAACAAAGAACAGATGTCAGTTTAGCAACTATTAACACCCAAAATTCCCACAAGTCATCGTCCTTCATGAGGGGGCTAACCAAGCAACATAGGAGAGAAAAGGATACAATAGAATCCAAAGCATGTTCTGAACTCCACTAATCAGCATCCATATGTGTTATTAACCAAGTGGATTTATCATTTCATCAATCAATTCATTGGCATGGTAGATAGATCTACAAATTTAGTTTAAGTTCATGGTTCTAATCATCATATTTTACTGAGAGAAACATATTGCAATTACAAGCTCACAAACAAAAACTGACTCAAAGATAACATATCAATCTAATGCCAAGATCTCTCAAAGACATTATGATCCAAACTTTGCATCAAATGCAACCTAGGCAATATTTTATCATCATGAATCAAAGTTAATGGAAAAGGAAATCAAGCATTCGAACGTCTACAGAGTTCACAACTATCATCCCACCAAACTTTACATGAACAATAATGCTTATTGTTATACCGAATCAACTATGAACTAAAATCATTACACAGTAACACATTACACTAAAAAGTTCGCTTAAAATAACTGTTGGACGTAGGGTCTTATAAGCCACCATAATTTTGCTTTACCTTCAATGAAACGCAAACTTTATGGTTGCGAGCCTTGGTTGCTCAACTCTTCCTGTACTTAACCTCGACTTCCCCCTTCTATGCTTTCTTCTTTGTCAATATTTGTTCTCCTTTCCCTCAATCTCTGTTTGCCTCTTTTTCTCGAACTCCTAAAGACACTGACTTCTCTTTGCTCTCTTTTCAGAACTCCAATTCAAAAGCCCCCTATGCCCTTTCTCAATCTCCGTCTTTATAGACGCCACCCCTTTGTTTGGTGCTTGATTTGTTTCCAAGAAATCTTCCTTCTTGATTTTTTCAATCCCCCTGATTCTTTTGCCAAAAATAGGAGAAGCAAATCTCCAAATCATTGGAGAGGGAAAGGGAAAGTTCCCAATTCTTAAACTTTCGAAGGTGAAAACGATGTCAGGGCATATACACACACTAGCCTTCCTAAGGGTGTGCGGTAGCTTGATGCTTTCAAGAAGCTAGGGTTTGGTTGTGCCACCAAGAGGTGCTAGGGCTTGGGGATGGATAGCAGGTTACCTATTGGTCATGGGCTATGGGTTGAAATTGGGTCAGAGGGTGAGAATGGGTTTGGGCCTATGAATTGGGTCACAAATTAAATGGAAGGTGAATCTTACCTAAGACAAATGGGGTAAACCCATTGTTTTTCCTCTTTTTTTTTTCAATTTTCAATTTTTTATCTTTTTATTTTTATTTTTATCAGAACTTTGATTTTAAAATTTTAAATTAAGACCTTGAACAAAATAGGTGTTTACAAGTGTATTGAGCCTCAAATCAATACCATGAACAAAATGAACAAACTCCACATATAAAAAATATACCATTTCGTAATGCGCAACATAGTCATAATAGATAGGTCATTGCCCACCTGTTCAACACCACAACAACAATGTTCAACTATATAACAACTTACAAATGGAGAATCTCAACAACCACTTCACCTCCCTTTTCCCTATTTGTGCTTCCACTCTACATTCAACCCACGTACACTTTAACAAGGTCACACAATCCTTAACATGCCCACAACAAATTTCTACAATCACACATGTACATACACCTTTCACCTACTATTTGCATAAGACAATGACCATATACACAAATTATATATACATAAAAACCCTAATATTTGCATTTCATAAAAGATGTCAAATACACAACAAACCCAAACATTTGCTTATCAGAAAAAGTAAATCCACTTACACAAAATCCCCAACATTTCACATAATCCCCAACTATTGAATATAACAAATAATTCCATATACATAATATCCCCCAACATTTTAGTAATGTACAAAAAAAAATCAATAACACACCATTATCAATTTCAAGGGGAAATCCTTATCAACCCAAACTTCAGAACTGAGACTTCTATTGGGACTCACCTTTCGAGTCCACAACTCCATCCGCACACCTCACACTGCATGCACCATTCCCCGCCCTCTGTTCTTGTGTAATGGAGCATAACTCACAAGAACAACTGGAAAATGGGGGACGTACAGACCAAATGAAGGAACAAGTGAGGGCCAGAATGAGATGAAACTGGACCCATGAAATCAACAAAGACAAAGGTAAGGGGTCACAAAATTAGTTACAACAAACATAGGGGGAACCAAAAGTCAGAGAAGAGAATGGAGGGAGGGGAAAAGTTTAAAGGTTTAAATAAACTTTTGGTCCCTATAGTTTACACTCATTTTGATTTTAGTCAATATACTTTTTTCTTTGTAAATCAGTCCTTATACTTACAATTATTTACAAAATGGTCCCTACTGTTAAACTCGTTATGACGCCGTCAGTTTATAAGGACCAAATTAAAAATAGGAGAAAACTATAGGGACCAAATTAAAAACTTATAGGGACCAAATTAAAAGAAATAGAAAACTATAGGGATCATAAACTGATGGCGTCATAACCGGAACTAACGGTAAGGACCATTTTGTAAATAATTGTAAGTACGATGACTAATTTACAAAAAAAAATATAGGTATTAAAATCAAAATGAATGTAAACTATAAGAACCAAAAGTTTATTTAAACCAAATTAAAATTCAATAACCTAAACTCACTGATGTGTCGTGTGGCTGACTCAGCAGTCCAACTTATGTGGGTGACTCAACATCTTTTCTTATGTGGCTTAAGGTGTGAAAATGGTGTTATTTTTTTGGTGTGCAAATATTGGGGTTGTTTTGTCATTAGTGCTTTCTTCTATCTCTCTTTGGGATGTCGTTTCTTGTAGGCCAGATTCCTGATTGAGGGTACTAGTTCGGCATTCATTGTTTGAACTTCACATTTAGATGATATGTTGTGAATTTCGTTGGACACTATTTTAATTAGAGGACCAAGTAGCAGAAGAAAAGACAAGACGAAGTTCTTTGGATTCTCCAACTACTTATCTCTCTCTCCAAAGACGATATATATATATATATATCATGTAATTATTGGATTTTTTTTTAGAATTAGAGTGCGGATTTTTAACAATTCAAGCATTAATATTATGATCATGATGATTGTATATAATAATTTAAAATAAATTGAGCATTTATAACTTATAAGTATTTAATTTAATAGTTGATTTTATATTTTAAAAACATATTATATGCTAAAATAAAGTTATTTAGTAAATATTATTTAATTTTAAAATTTTATTAATTTGATATAAATAATTTTTTGCTAAGTATTGTTTATATATAATTAAGCACAATTACTTTGCTCCATTTTTATGCTTCTTTCCAAACCAATAACTAAATTTAAAAACGATAGTTAAAAATTCATCTAACATAACGTAAACTACATTTCTAGAATTGTTTCGTCTTTCTGTTATTACTGTAGTTCCATTCTGTTTTTGAAAAATAACAGCCTCAAGCAATAAACACAAATACAGGGAAGTCTCTTGGGTTTGGACGGAGTGACCAAGTCTCTCTATCTATATTGCAAGTTGCAATAGCACCTTTTGTATTTGTATTATATGTAGGGAGTGATCATTTTGATACCTCGAAGCAATTTCTGTCTTATTCCAACATTTTAAAAAGAGTTGAACTTGTTTCTGCATTCTGTTTCTTTTCTGAGTTCTCTCTATACAGTATATATACATCCGAGTCAGTGAGTCAGCAGCCTCAGCTCATAGAGGTACAGCAACAGCAGAACAACGTAACTAGGCAAGGTGAGAATGGAAGTGACCAACAAATACATAGTGGTAAAGCATCACATTCAAGATGCACCCAAAGAGTCCCATTTTGAGCTCAAAACTGGGGCTTTTGCTCTGTCAGTTGAGCCTGGTTCTGATGATATCATCGTGAGGAATCTTTATATCTCTATTGACCCATACCAGATAAACCGAATGAAGAGCTACGGCTCCTCCCATAGTGCTATAAGCTTTGCAGCGCCCATAACTCCAGGCGAGGTAGTCATTCATTTGGTACTGAATACTGATATAGAAGTAGAAGTTGATTTAATCATTAATAATGAGTTTTGTTCTGCATTTGTGGTGTTCTATGTTGGCACTTTGCAGGCTATTGATGCTCCTGTTATTGGAAAAGTTGTGGCTTCTGGGAATGCTAAATTTGAGAAGGATGATTTGGTTATGGGAGTATTCACTTGGGCAGAATATAGTTTGGTTAAAGAAGGAAGCATAATAAAGAAATTAGAGTCCTCTAAATTTCCACTGTCTTATCATCTTGGAGTTCTGGGTAATGTCATATTGCCACTTATCAGTTATCACTGTATCACATGTTTCCTTTGTTTGTTTATCTTCTGTTTTTTTTTAAAAAAAATTTCTTTTATTTCATTTTACGTATTTCTTTATATCATTCTCTTTTATGTAACTTGAGGGTTGGCCAGAGATGAGATGTGCGGTGTGTGAACACAGGACATCCTAATCTTATAGTCACTGCACTGGTGTGTCTATTATAAACGTTGCCTATGTAGGAAAAATCCATAGCATTGATCACTACTAAACAATTGTTTTCTAGCTATCTCTTCTGTGGGCCAATATCTATATGGTCCTCTCCTCCACCTCTTAAATAGTGGAGATGAATTGAAAATCAAAGCATTAACCTTGTATCACGTGTTATCAGTATCACCTTGTTATACCGTCATCACTGTTTGTTTTATTTTATTTACTGTATGTTAGGGGACTTACAGATTCAATATGTTTGAATGAAAGAATTTAAAAGTAGAAAAGATAAGAGGTGTAAATGTAATAGTTATTTTTTATCTTAAATGCTGAATGAGCATTAAAAGGAATTGTTATTATTTAATAAAATAATTGAAACTAAAGAAAAAGGCTTGTATTTAATACATCCCAGATGTTTTTCTATACTTTTTAATCAAAACATTTATTATTATTAGATATTTAATAAATACCGTTAAGTTATTTTTAATGCTAAATTGAATTGAATTTTTAAGAATACCTAACCATTGTAAATGTTTAAGTGACTGCACAAAATTTCTTGAGTCTTTATTTTTATTTTTTCATCTTATAAAGTGGGAGATGATTCTTTATTTATCGATTTTAGAACGTAATGGGAAATTTGGAACCCTTGTTATTTTTAAAGAATAGTATGATACTATTCATATCTCTAAATAAAAGTTTAGTCACACATTTAAAAAGGGGGAGTGTATAGTTTAATATTATAATTTTTTTGTTACTAAAAAAGAGATGTTTGCCCTCGTTGAAGCCTGTGAACTTAGAATGGCTGAACATATTATTTAAGAGAGAAAGAGGTGCTTAGTTAGTATTATTTCTTTTTAAAATAAGGTGGATCCAATTTGGCTATTGAAAATTGAATATCAACTAAATTTAATTAAGGAGAAACAAAAATAGTAGAATAGTAGAGATATTTGGTGGTTATTCAAAAACCTTCAAGAATTAAAAAAAAATTCTATCATTGTTAAACTCGGGTGAATTTTTTTCTTCTAATTTTTGAAAACTTGTACAGATTCTGGGGGAAAAAAATTATTAAGCAGAGATGGTTTGCATTGTATAGTTTGTGCATTAAATAAAATAAATTAATAGATGAATTAGCAATTTTAGATTTCGGTGTCACAAGAAAATTTTATCAAATCGAATGCATATTGACTATTGTTATTAACCCGTGCACATGCACTATATTTGCTAAATAAAAAATGTCTCAAGTGAGGGGTTAAAGGGGAAAATTGACTACCAGATTAGAATTTGGGCTATAGCTTGAGGGACATTAAGCTCCTTTAGATGTGTTTCTTTTAATATTTTTTTCATTTTTTATATTTTAATGTATTTAGATATTTTTTTAAAAAAAAGATAAAGTACTAAAAAAAATTAAAATTGTGTTATTTTTAAAACTAAACTTTTGTGTTTTTGAGAAGAAAGACCTTATAAAGGCTAATTTTGTGAGAATATGAAAAAAACTTTCAAATATAAAAAATTATATTTTTCTTACATTCAAACATAAAATAACTTTTATTTTTTTATAGAAAGATCATTTAAAATAATTTCTTATATAAAGGACCTTTTTTAAAAAAAAAAAAAGATTCATACATGCAGTGATTACTATAGGCACTTGCACTTGACTGAACATGTGTCCTACTCTTGCATAAAATTCAATGCAATGTGTGTCTATTATAAACGTTGCCTATGTAGGTAAAATCCATAGCACAGATCACTGCGAAACAATTGTTTTCTAGCTATCTCTACTTTGGCCCAATATCTATATGGTCCTCTCCCCCACCTCTTAAATAGTGGAGATGAATTGAAAATCAATGCATTAACCTTGTATCATGTGTTATCAGTATCACCTTCCTGTTATACCATCATCACTGTTTGTTTTATTTTATTTACTTTATGTTAGGGGATATATTTGAATGAAAGAATTTGAAGTAGAAAAGATAGGAGGTGTAAATTTTAATTTTTAAATTAAGATAATTATAAAATATTTATAAAAATGAATGATGAGTGATTGGAAGGTTATATGATAACTTCTCATTTTATTCCTCTTGCTTTAATTAAAACATTCTCAACTAAGCAAAATGTTTACTTACAATGAAAAATTACCCCTATCTTCTAACGAGTTTACAAATAAGAATGAAATAACAACCTGATTAGTTGTTTGGTTCGAAATGAATAACTAAAATAAACTAAATAACCACTTCGATTGGTAATTTAGTTTCTGTGTGTAAATAATTCACCAAATTACTCTTTGACAACAAGTCTCCCTTTTTGTTGTATATCAGCACTGCTTGTGTTTGAAGAATGCATTTTTCCTTTTTGTCCGCTCTTTCTTGCAGGATTTAGTGGACTCTCAGCCTATGCGGGATTTTTTGAACTGTGTAGACCCCAAAAGGGTGAAAAGGTATTTGTTTCTGCAGCCTCTGGATCAGTTGGAAATTTGGTAGGACAATATGCAAAGCTTTTGGGTTGCTATGTCGTTGGCTGTGCTGGGAGCGGAAAAAAGGTCAGCTTTAAGGATTAGGGATTACCTTTTCGAACCTAACTTGATTTTCAGCAAAAAAGCCTAATCCATGAGTAATTTGTCATAGGTGGCATTGCTGAAAGACAAGCTAGGATTTGATGATGCATTCAACTACAAGGAAGAAACAGATCTAAACTCCACTTTTAGAAGGTTTGTAAGTGCTGACAGATAAAATCATAAACCCATTTCAGAATAGAAGTTTAAAACTAGTACTTTAAATTGCTTGTGTTTCGATGTAGTTTATTTTATTTTCCAGGTATTTTCCTGATGGAATTGACATATATTTCGACAATGTGGGGGGTGAGATGCTAGAGGCAGCAGTTAATAACATGAATGCATTTGGTAGAGTGGCTGTTTGTGGGGTAATCTCTGAGTATACTGATGCTGGAAAGAGAGCTGCACCAAACATGCTGGACGTTGTGTACAGAAGAATCAACATCAGAGGATTTTTAGCTGCTGATTTTATGAATGTTTTTGCAGATTTTTTGGCAAAAACATTGGATGATCTTCGTACTGGCAAGTTGCAGGCGATTGAAGACATCTCGTTGGGTGTGGAGAGCATCCCTTCTGCTTTCGTTGGACTCTTCAATGGAGATAACATTGGAAAGAAAATTGTAAAAATAGCAGAAGAGTGATAAGCGAATGAGTAAGAGAGGATAAAGTGTAACTCATTTCACCTCTATGAACGTAGTATATGATGAACTTTATCTTAAGAATAAGATTATTGTCTACCAAACTTGCTGTAATGGAGGATGATGGGGTGTTTGAAACTTGGAAGTTCATTGAAAAGGACCACAAATGTCAGTATAGATTATTTCTAAAAGTTCTCTATTGCATGTAGAACCATTTCTGTTTGTCTTGGTCAATTTCCCTCTTATACAGTCCAAACTCTCCTCAAGGTTAGAGAAGGTAGAAGCTTATCTTTTATAAACCTACTAAATCTTTTTGTAGAAATATGACCTAAACACCTATGCCATAGAGAAAAATAATTTTCTTTAATCAAAACCCTTTTATTTCCAACAGTTTGAACATGTAAGGAATTGAAAGTATTTGAATCAAGATTCAAACAATGTAAACCATCACATTTGACAGCCTTACCAACAACCTAAGAATTGAAAGATAAATGAAAAATCCATTACCGAAATTAAAAGAAAAATCACAATCATCAAGTTTTGACAAACAAATCAAATTTTGCCACATAGACAGTACAAAAAAAGTATCTTTCATAAGTAAAACAAATCTGGATTCCAATTTTAACTCAACTAACCCTATGAATTGAACAATGACTTTATTCTCATTCCCTACAAACAGATTCACATCATCATCACACTTTTGCTTGCTCTTGAACTCCTTCAGTTTTCTTTTCCGTAAAAAATTTGAAATCCTATCAATTTGATTTTTTAATGACTTAATGATTTTCAAAACCAACACCTTAATTCATTCTTTTGAATACTAGGCTTTGGAGCAAGGGGCTTGAGAGATTGACCATACCTTTCATATGAACTATTCTTTCCCTAGGGCTTGTTTTCCTTTTTCTAAAAATATTTCTTGTGGTGTGGCTGAGAAACCAAATTGACACTCACAGAAGTGACATGGTTCCTCCTATCTTCCTTTTGTGCACAAATAGAAATTAGGTTGTTAATGCCCCATTCTTCCTTTTGGGCATTGTAGGAAGGTTTTTAGTGCGTCAAATTTGGTAGGCACGAAGTTTAGGGCATGGTGAATAAGAAAATTGTCAACTACGGTGCATTTAAAGTCATTAAGCTTATTAGCAATGGTTATCATATTCATGATATGTAGCCTAACACCACTAGTCCTATCATATTTCATGTTGGTGAACGTTGCCATCAACGGACCAGCTTTGGCTATGCCAGAAACTACATACCTTTTCCTAATGGAGGCAAGAAAAGTATTGGCATTATTAGATGACACGATTGCCTTCACAAGTGTCTCACAAAATGGACCGCTTGATGAGCATCAAAGCCTTGTGATTAGCCTTATCCATTCCTTATGATAGGTTTTCTGCTCCTCGATACACTCATCGTCCCTAATGGCCATGTTAATATCCAACAGGCTAAGGGCTAGCTCAATATCATCCTTCCATCTCTTATAGTTGTTACCAATCAGAAGCTCAACATTGTTAACTAGAGTTGAAGGATGAAAACAAAAAAATGATTAATAACATGGACAATTATCAGTAATAAGATTATCAAAGTAGGGATATAACAAAGATGAATATAAACTCCCATGTGGGTGGAGAATATACCATATAAATAACAATATAAAAAAAATCCAATACCTGTGGGCAAAAAGATTTTTACTGTCAAAATCATCCCACAAAAACATGTTACGATAAATTAACTCACGAATTAACCCTCATTAAGTGAGTGAAAACATAAATCAATTTAAGTAACACTACATCCCTAAAATAAATGTATTTAACAAGAAACACTATCAATTTTGTGAGTGAGCTACTATGGTGACATACACTCACTATATTAACAAACCCCAAATAGGGAAAAGCAATTGTCCAAAAATTCATTTTCTCATTTATTCTTCAATTTCCCAATGCGGAGAAATTAATATTTTTCTTTCTTTTTTATTATTTTTCAAGTGACCAAGAAAAGTAATTTTGGAACTCATCAAATAGAGGGATTCAGACAAAGACAATCATACAGATTTAATACATATTCAAAAGAGGAATAAACCCCAAAAATTTTCTAACCAAAAAACCCGAAAATTGTTACTCACTTTTGGTGAAGAAACCATAGAACAAAAATCCCAAATTGATTTTACCTTTTTTTTTGTGTTAAATTCTAGGGTCCTAAACCTAGTATAAGCCGCTTAGATATCACATGTAAGTAAAAAACATATACGCAATATGTCTATACTAGAATTTAGAACACCATATGGTATAAGTAATTTGTGGCTACATACCTCTAGTAGACATTTTGATAATTAACTCTAGGGATGTCAATTTCTATCCGTATGTGGGATCCCCGCGGGGACTGCCCTATTGGGGCCCCCGCAGGGGCGGGGACGAGGATCATACCCCCCGCCTCGAGTAGATTACATATATACCCCTTATTATGTGTACTATATATCAGAAATACTAATAACATTTTGGTTCTTTCATATTTTTCTATTTAATTTGAATATTGTCATTGTACTATTTAAGTTTGAACTTGTTATGATTTTACTTTAAATTTAATAATTTAATTTTATATAATTTTTTTAAATTTTATTGGATTTTAGTTTATAATTTTACAATTTTTTTTATGAATTTTGGAAGTCCCCATGGGGATCAGCGGGAATGGGGACAGAGGGAAATATGGGGGCCGGGGACGAGGAGCAGCGGAGTACTCCTCTCCCCTGCCCTGCTCCGTTGACATCTCTAATTGACTTTCTTCAAGAAACTCTAATTGATGAATCAACGCAGACAAATGTGTGTACTCCAGGTATAAGACCTTCCCACATATTATGTCAGTACTCCACACAAGTTGTGCCAACTACTAGTTTAAAAAATAAAATATTGCAATGATTGAAAACAATTAGAAAGTTCATATTTTGTTGGCTAGTATTAGGGGTGCTCATGGATTGGGTTTGACTGGGTTGAACATGACTCTGGTCCAGGCCTGAAGTTTTGATCAGCTCAATTTTCATGGCTCGGACCCGATCATATTGAGGTTTAGGTTGCCGGGCCAAGACTGGGTCAACCTAATTAAGATATACAAAATATATTTTGTTTTATAATATTTTGATTATGTTTCCTCTATTTGTATAAATTTACTTGTATCTACTACTTTTTACTCATGTCAAGATCTAATCTAATTTATAATTACATAATAAGTGAAAGACATTATAACTAAAATTATGGAAAGTCACGATACTTGATCAAAGTATAACATTTAGAAAAATATCACAATAATCTATAGAAAAAAATATTAAAAAATTATAATTTATTTAATATCGGGTGTGGTTTGGGTGGCTCGAAAAGTAACCCGAACCTGACCCAAAAAATATATCAAGTCTAAAAGAATGATCCAAATCTGATCCAAACATTTCGGGTCAAGACCAAACTTTCGAACTGGTCATGAGCAATCCTAGCTAGTATACACATTTAGGATGAGTGAAAACATATTATATTCTTATTTTACATGTTTAGTCATTGTCTTTTTTTTTTAATGTCATGTGCCTTTTTTTTATTTTTCTTTTGTTGTTTCTTTTAAGTTTAATTTAGTTTTCATTTAGTTTTTTTTTTATCTGAGATTATATATGTGTCTGTTTATTTAGACCTGTATTAATATTTAGTATCTTTGTGATTAGAGTCCATTTAAATTTTGTCATAAAGCTGATTGTTCATATGTATTATTCACTTGTGTTTGTTTCATGTTTATTACTCTGAGTCAATAATTCGATGTTATTTTTGTGTAATTTAATTCACATTATGCCATTTATTTAATGTATAGTCTGGTTTAATTTTATCTATCTCTTATTTAATTTTATTTTTGTTGTTTTACTTTATATTGATATTGTTCATTTCGTCGTTTATTATTATGTTTATTTCTTATTCATTTTTGTCGAACTTCACATTCCCTTTGAATTTAAATTTTTTTATCAAATTATAAAAATAATAATAATATAGGATCAATTTTGTTGCGATAACTTGTTGATCAAAGGGCACCGTCTCTAACCAAGCGTTGAGCTTCACCTCTAAAAAAAAAAAAATTTTATCATAGATAAATTAAATTCACTAAATTTAAAGCATCAATTGAGTTGCGACAACTTGTTAATCTTGGGATGATATCTTGGTTAATGTTGAGCTTCATTCTCCAAATTTCATTTTTCTGAGAAGTATGTGTCAGGCCTAGCGTGGACCTTCATTGCTCAAGCCACACACAATGTTTTTCCTAATTCGCAATTACTTAAAATTAATTAATTTAACAATAATCAAAATCTTTGCACTTAATATTTCAAAAGTCTTTAATTAAAAGCAACCAAACAATTTTAAAAAAAAATTACGTGACTTTACATTCTCTATTACATCAGGAGATACATAAACTCGCAAGCCAAGTTAAAATCATAATTTTTATAATTTAATTCTTCCATTAATTTGTAAATAATTGCAAATCAATTTTTTGTAAATATATTTTCTTTTAGCATTTTATTTTTGTGCTTTTTGTTTCTTTATTGTTCGAGGGGTAACTTTTAAGATAATTATTTTAGGACAAATATATGAAGGTGTAATAAAATTATATTTTTGCCTTTTTTTATACATAATCAAATTCCCAAATCAAAGTTCATTTCAAAAAACCAGTTTTTCATTAAAAAAAAGTTTTTTCAATCATTTTTCTAATAAAATAAAAATTAGCAGCGACTTATCTGTATCATAAATATTTTCAAAATCAGTTGCCTCACACGTCGCAGCAACCTCCAACCTCCAGGCACGTTGTGACACCACCGTTTTGGCTACCATAACAAATCAGAAAAAGCCCTTACAGTCATCCAGCAGTAAACATGAAAAACAGAGTTCAAAAATGAAATAATCCAACACATGCACCAACCCAAATTTTCTCCCATGAATTTTGAGACCTCGAGATGCTATGAAACTTAAGCTATTTGGTTTTAGTAATCAAGGTCTCAGTTGTATTAGTTTTTTTAGGAGCTGTTATTTTAAAGTAATAAAAATATTTTTTAAAAAAATTAAAGAGTTCAAACTTTTAAAAAAAGCACTTCATGTGTAATAAAAAAGCACATAAAATAATTTTTTTTAAAATTTGAACTTTTTAACTTTTAAAAAAACACTTTTATTACGTGAAAAAAACATATCTACTAAAAAAACACTAATACAAACATACCCTAAAAGCAATTGGCCGATTGAACATGCAGCAATCCAATTCCCACAAGAACAAGTGCAGCAATTTCTTAAAGTCTGGGCAGAAATATACCCTCTCTGAATTGTGCTTGAGAAAGAATAGATTAAAATGAGAAAGAGTTTAAGGATGAGTTACCTCGTACCGCTAACTTCTTGTTGGTGATTTTCCTCTTTCCTCCTCAGCTTCTCAGCTTTCCTCTGGCTCCCATCTCTCTCTGTGTTTTGTCCGTGGTGTGTGTGAGTAGAAGAATGAGAGGAGTGGCTTTTTATAGACGCTGAGGGATGAGCTACATGTCCATGAGTGTGTAACTATCGGACGGATGGGGTGCTTAAGTGTAAACAAAATTTTCTTTTTCTTAATTTAATTTTATTTACATAGATTCTCCCCTTAATTGTTATTCCATTATTTAAGAATCAACTCTTTTATATCCTTTTAAAAAAAAAGAATGAACTCTTTTATTCTTTATAAATGGTTTAGAATATTCACTCATGTACTACTTATTAAAACTAAATTTTTCTTAAGATTTTGGTTAGAGGTTCAATTCCTAACACATGTGTATGAAAAAACATTTGTTTGGGAGAAACTAACCTCTTAAATAAATTTTAGTACTTCTAGGAATTAGTCCTGTAATCGTATACGAGGATATCCTAGAAAACAAAAAAAAAACTAATTTTTTCTTTAATAATAAGATTTTGCTTATGGTAACGTTATTCATTTTCTTAAAATTATTGTTAATTATTTTAATTCCTGATATTACTTAAAATTACTTAATAAATATTTATATACTAAAAATAAGGATGTGACAAAAGGTTAAAATTTTAATTATTAAATATTACATAAATAATTAAAATTAAAAATTATTTAAATATTACATAACTACTAAAAAACATCAAAATAATTTATGTTTTAATATTAACGGTTCATGCAAGACTCAATGAAATTCGCTTATTACCCAAAATGAATCACCCCTTTTATTATATATGAATTAGACACAATTTACAAATATAACTTTTTGTGATTATCTATGACTAGTAAATTAGATAACTCCATCATTGCTTTATTTTCTTCCAAAAAAAATAGGAATTATTAGAATTTGTGTATGATGTTTATAAATAAATTTTTTGCTAAGTGTCGTTTATATATAATTAAGCACAATTACTTAGCTTTTCTTTTATGCTGCTTTTCAAATCAATAACTAATTTTTTAAAACGATATTTTAAAATTCTTCTAACATAACATAAACTTCATGACTCGAATTTTATTTTAATTTTTGTTATTACTGTAGTTCCGTTATTTTGTTTGAAAAATAGCAGCCTTAAACAACAAACACATTATAAATACAAGGAAGTCTCTCTCTCTATATTGCAAGTTGCAACATTATCTATTGTAAGGGTCGATCTATCCTATCCTATCCTATCCTATCCTATAGTAAAAATGTGTGCTGATGTACACCTAATTGAAAACGACTTGTAAAATTATACAAGCCATAAATTTTTTAAGTATCATGTAATTATAAATGTTTATAATATTTTATACTAAGACCCCTTATTTATCATCTTATAATAACTAAGTTGGTTTTTTTTACATACTCATATTTTTACACCTACTTCCATTTTACAATATTAATTTAAAAGACATAATTGAAGTATGAAAAAAGGATTTTGTAAACATATACGACAATTTTAAATATATTTAATAACATAACTGTGTATAGCTATTACTCAAATTAAATATTTTTCATTATTTTTTATTAACATTTACTAGTTGGTATCATGTAAATATAATAATATATACAATCAAACGTGAGTAGATTATAATAATGAAAAGAGGAAAAAGATATCATCTAGGTAATTACATATCAAACTTTAAACAATTTTCAAAGAAATAAATAGTGAATGTAAGTTTTTTTTTTTGTAATATAATTTATCAATTATTTACTGTATTGGTAGTTTTCATTTTTTTTTCTCCTTTTGTGTATTGCTTATACTTATGACCTATGATGAATTAGAGTGGTGTTTACTCAATTCAATTCAACTACAATAAACTCAAACTATCTTACCTTAGTAACTAGCATGAAATTAAATTGAGCTCATGCTATATATGCCATGATCATTTCTAAGTCATTTCTATATTTTTAATTTTTAATTAGTTTTATAGTTTAAAATCTAAACAATAAATTTGGCTTTACACTTTATAATTTGTATTTGGGTTCAATTTGCATTAGTATTATATTGGAACCTAAAAAAAATCCAACTTGGATATCTTGAAATGCAATTATGACACTATTACTAAGTTCACATTATTATTATGTACGTTTAACTGAAAATTCACCTCCTTTTTTTTGTGTAAATTAGGGTATCTCATCAATTGAAAGGTAAGAGATTAATCTTACGGGATGTGGTTAGGCACGTGAAACAAGGACTCGACCCAACTACATTTTCTCTATACACACCGTCCCAAGAATCGAATTCAAGATAAGATGCTTAAGGTGATCGAGCCCCTCCCACTTGGACCAAATGTCTCACAATTTATCTCACTTAAAGTGAAAGGTTTTTTTTTTATCAATAATTTGTTTTTATTTAAATTTTATTAACCAAGTCAGGGTTAATATGCAAGATTTGGTTTTGTTTTATTTATAATGTTTTAAAATTGTTTAATTTTTTAATACCCACCACTTGATTTAATTTTATATTTAAAATTTTTAGTTGTTTTATATTTTAAAAATAAATTTTAAACAAGTTAGGATTGATAGATACGACTTGATTTTAATTTTTGAAACCTCATTATGTTTTTATTTTTTTAATCAAGCCAATTTTTTTAAATATTTTTTAACCACGTTGGGATTGAAACCTACGGCTTGGTTTTATCAATTTTTACTTTTTTTAAAATTTTATTTGATTTATTTATTTAAACCAAGTCGGGTTTGACACTGACTTGGTTTTATTTTTTAAACTTCGTTTTATTTGTTTTTAATTTTTATAATCCTATTACATTCTTTAGAAAATGTTGGAATTTAAATTTATAGTGATTATAATGAATTTATTTAAATTAGTATTATTATTTGTTTTAAATACTAGTTATAAATAAATACTATCATTTTCATTTTGCTTTAATTCGGTAATACTTTTTTAGTTCATATATTTTATTAGGGTGTCTTTATTTATTAATTGTCATAAATTTATTTAAAAAAATTTATTGCTGCAACTACCATCTTCCATCTTCCAACTCTAGTCATTCTTATTACTATTCTATGTTTCAGCTTTGTGTTGCTTCTAATTCTTCATTTATCTTATAACTTTCTTCTATTTTCAAGCTTCGGTGTTTGTTAACAACAAATTCTTCCATCTTCTAGAGAACTTATGGTGGAGTTGATAGTGGAGACGTGAGCTTGAAATTACATAGATATTTCGTTGACTATGTGTAGGGTTCATGATATATTACATTTTATTTTATTCGTTTTTAAAATTGCAACTTAATATATTTTAGTTTTTCTTTTAAAATTATTTTTTAAGCAAGTTGGCTTCATACCCACAACTTTGTTTTATTCATTTTTTATTTTTAATTTCATTTTACTTTTTCATATTTTTAACCAAGTTGTTGTTGATACTTATGACTTGATTTATTTTATTTTCATTTTTAAAAATATTAGTTTTACCTTTTTTTTTAGCCAAACTTGATATCCATTACTTGCTTTTATTTTTTGTTTTTTAAAGAACTTTGTTTTACTTTCTTTATGAATATTTTTGTGAAACTAACAATAAAAGTAGTTATGTGAATAATTACTAAAAAGTTTTAACTATTGTTCAATTTAACCATTAATACACAAACTCTTTGCACTAGAAATATTGAACAAAATTTAAATTTCATGAATTATTTAAAACATTATATGGTTGACTTAAGTAAATATAGATAATAACAAAGCTATCTCATGACTTATAGTGTATTTGTATGGGTAAGTGTAGTTGTAATTATTAAGTAGAGAATAAGTAGCATAGTCTAAAATTATGTTTGCACATAAAATAATTTTTATTTTTTTTAAATGTAATTAATTAAAACGTTGTTAAATGAGCTTGTTTCACTTTAAATAGGGGATGATTATCTCGGTAATCAAAGACATTGAAAATACTTATAAAAGTTCATAAAATACCTAGTTTTTTTGCAATTAATTATTTGTTACCCATTAAAATTTATTAAATTATCCTCCAATTAAAATAAGTAATTTTTTTAATAATATCTCATATTATTGTCAAGATAATTAGTTACAAATATTTTTAGATGTGCAAAAATGCAAACACGTACACTAATTATCCAAGACTTTGTTTTATAATTTTTTTTAATTCTTTTATCACAAACAATTTTAAATTTTTTGATTCAATTTTGTAAATTACACATTTTATTAGGGTCAATTTATAATTTTAAAAAGTTATCAATCTTTATTTACAAATTACGTGTCATCCTTTATATGGGTGGAATGTCATTTTCACTTTACCACTAAATAGTACTTTGGGGTAGGATAGAAACCGCCAAATGTGTCGAACTTGTTTCTGGATTCTCTCTCTCTCTCTCTCTCTCCCTCTCCCTCTCCCTCACTCTCACTCTCACTCTCATAGAGGTACAACAACAGTAGAACGACTAGGCAAGGTGAGAAATGGAAGTGGACAACAAATACATAGTGGTAAAGCATCACGTTGAAGATGCACCCGGCGAGTCCCATTTTGAGCTCAAAACTACGGTTTTTGCACTGTCAGTTGAGCCTAATTCTGATGAGATAATCGTGAAGAATCTCTATATTTCTATTGACCCATATCAGATAAACCGCATGAAGAGCTACAGCTCCTCCCATAATGCTGTAAGCTTCGCAGCGCCCATAACTCCAGGCGAGGTAGTCATTCATTTGGTACTGAATACTGATATAGAAGTAGAAGTTGATTTAATTATTAATAATGAGTTTTGTTCTGCGTTTGTGGTGTTCTATGTTGGCACTTTGCAGGCTATTGATGCTCCTGTTATTGGAAAAATTGTGGCTTCTGGGAATGCTAAATTTGAGAAGGATGATTTGGTTATGGGAGTATTCACTTGGGCAGAATACAGTTTGGTTAAAGAAGGAAGCATAATAAAGAAATTAGAGTCCTCTGAATTTCCACCGTCTTATCATCTTGGAGTTCTGGGTAATGTCATATTGCCACTTATCACTAGTATCGTAGTATCACATGTTTCCTTTGTTTGTTTATCTTCTGTTTTTTTTTTTTTTTTAATTTCTTTTATTTCTTTTTACGTATTTCTTTATATCATTCTCTTTTATGTGACTTGGGGTTGGCCGGAGATGAGCCGTGTGGTGTGTGAACACAGGACATCCTAATCTTATAGTCACTGACTCACTGCACTGGTGTGCGGGTCCCCTAAAATTAGACTCATCCATTTTGAAGCAAAGAGTGTATTTGACAAAATTTAAAAAAAATTCCATTAAAAAATTTGTAAAATTTTTTTTTGTTGTGATGAAAAGTTTGGATATTAAATGTAATAGTTATTTTTTTTATCTTAAATGCTGAATGAGCATTAAAAGGAATTGTTATTATTTAATAAAATAATTGAAACTAAAGAAAAAGGCTTGTATTTAATACATCCCAGATGTTTTTCTATACTTTTTAATCAAAACATTTATTATTATTAGATATTTAATAAATACCGTTAAGTTATTTTTAATGCTAAATTGAATTGAATTTTTAAGAATACCTAACCATTGTAAATGTTTAAGTGACTGCACAAAATTTCTTGAGTCTTTATTTTTATTTTTTCATCTTATAAAGTGGGAGATGATTCTTTATTTATCGATTTTAGAACGTAATGGGAAATTTGGAACCCTTGTTATTTTTAAAGAATAGTATGATACTATTCATATCTCTAAATAAAAGTTTAGTCACACATTTAAAAAGGGGGAGTGTATAGTTTAATATTATAATTTTTTTGTTACTAAAAAAGAGATGTTTGCCCTCGTTGAAGCCTGTGAACTTAGAATGGCTGAACATATTATTTAAGAGAGAAAGAGGTGCTTAGTTAGTATTATTTCTTTTTAAAATAAGGTGGATCCAATTTGGCTATTGAAAATTGAATATCAACTAAATTTAATTAAGGAGAAACAAAAATAGTAGAATAGTAGAGATATTTGGTGGTTATTCAAAAACCTTCAAGAATTAAAAAAAAAATTCTATCATTGTTAAACTTGGGTGAATTTTTTTCTTCTAATTTTTGAAAACTTGTACAGATTCTGGGGGAAAAAAAATTATTAAGCAGAGATGGTTTGCATTGTATAGTTTGTGCATTAAATAAAATAAATTAATAGATGAATTAGCAATTTTAGATTTCGGTGTCACAAGAAAATTTTATCAAATCGAATGCATATTGACTATTGTTATTAACCCGTGCACATGCACTATATTTGCTAAATAAAAAATGTCTCAAGTGAGGGGTTAAAGGGGAAAATTGACTACCAGATTAGAATTTGGGCTATAGCTTGAGGGACATTAAGCTCGTTTAGATGTGTTTCTTTTAATAACTTTTCATTTTTTTATATTTTAATGTATTTAGATATTTTTTTTTAAAAAAAGATAAAGTACTAAAAAAATTTAAAATTGTGTTATTTTTAAAACTAAACTTTTGTGTTTTTGAGAAGAAAGACCTTATAAAGGCTAATTTTGTGAGAATATGAAAAAACTTTCAAATATAAAAAATTATATTTTTCTTACATTCAAACATAAAATAACTTTTATTTTTTTTTATAGAAAGATCATTTAAAATAATTTCTTATATAAAGGACTTTTTTTTTTTTAAAAAAAAAGGTTCATATATGCAGTGATTACTATAGGCACTTGCACTTGACTGAACATGTGTCCTACTCTTGCATAAAATTCAATGCAATGTGTGTCTATTATAAACGTTGCCTATGTAGGTAAAATCCATAGCATAGATCACTGCGAAACAATTGTTTTCTAGCTATCTCTACTTTGGCCCAATATCTATATGGTCCTCTCCCCCACCTCTTAAATAGTGGAGATGAATTGAAAATCAATGCATTAACCTTGTATCATGTGTCATCAGTATCACCTTCCTGTTATACCATCATCACTGTTTGTTTTATTTTATTTACTTTATGTTAGGGGATATATTTGAATGAAAGAATTTGAAGTAGAAAAGATAGGAGGTGTAATTTTTAATTTTTAAATTAAGATAATTATAAAATATTTATAAAAATAATGATGATTAACTGGAAGGTTACATGATAATTTCTCATTTTATTCTTTTTGCTTTAATTAAAAATTCTCAACTAAGCAAAATGTTTACTTACAATGAAAAATTACCCCTATCTTCTAACAACGAATTTACAAATACTAATGAAATAACAACCAGATTAGTTGTTTAGTTCGAAATGAATTACTAAAATAAACTAAATAAGCACTTTGATTGGTAATTTAGTTTCTCTGTGTAAATAATTCACCAAATTACTCTTTGACAGTAAGTCTCCCTTTTTGTTGTATATCAGCAGTGCTTGTGTTTGAAGAATGCATTTTCCTTTTTGTTCGTTCTTTCTTACAGGATTTAGTGGACTCTCAGCCTATGCGGGATTTTTTGAACTGTGTAGACCCCAAAAGGGTGAAAAGGTATTTGTTTCTGCAGCCTCTGGATCAGTTGGAAATTTGGTAGGACAATATGCAAAGCTTTTGGATTGCTATGTCGTTGGCTGTGCTGGGAGCCGAAAAAAGGTCAGCTTTAAGGATTAGGGATTACCTTTTCGAACCTAACTTGATTTTCAGCAGAAAAGCCTAATCCATGAGTGATTTGTCATAGGTGGCATTGCTGAAAGACAAGCTAGGATTTGATGATGCATTCAACTATAAGGAAGAAACAGATCTAAACTCCACTTTTAGAAGGTTTGTAAGTGCTGACAGATAAAATCATAAACCCATTTCTGAATAGAAGTTTAAAACTAGTACTTTAAATTGCTTGTGTTTCGACGTAGTTTATTTTATTTTCCAGGTATTTTCCTGATGGAATTGACATATATTTCGACAATGTGGGGGGTGAGATGCTAGAGGCAGCAGTTAATAACATGAATGCATTTGGTAGAGTGGCTGTTTGTGGGGTAATCTTTGAGTATACTGATGTCGGAAAGAGAGCTGCACCAAACATGTTGGACGTTGTGTACAGAAGAATCAACATCAGAGGATTTTTAGCTGCTGATTTTATGAATGTTTTTGCAGATTTTATGGCAAAAACATTGGATGATCTTCGTACTGGCAAGTTGCAGGCGATTGAAGACATCTCGTTGGGTGTGGAGAGTATCCCTTCTGCTTTCGTTGGACTCTTCAATGGAGATAACATTGGAAAGAAAATTGTAAAAATAGCAGAAGAGTGATAAGCGAATGAGTAAGAGAGGATAAAGTGTAACTCATTTCACCTCTATGAACGTAGTATATGATGAACTTTATCTTAAGAATAAGATTATTGTCTACCAAACTTGCTGTAATGGAGGATGATGGGGTAGTTGAAACTTGGAAGTTCATTGAAGAGGACCACAAATGTCAGTATGGATTATTTCTAAAAGTTCTCTATTGCATGTAGAACCATTTCTACTTTTCTCGGTCAATTTCCCTCTTATATAGTCCCAACTCTCCTCAAGGTTAGAGAAGGTAGAAGCTTATCTTTTATCAACCTGCTAAATCTTTCTTTAGAAATATGACCTAGGCGCCTATGTCATAGAGAAAAATAATTTTCTTTTATCAAAACCCTTTTATTTCCAATAGTTTGAACAGGTAAGGAATTGAAAATATTTGAATCAAGATTCAAACAATATAAACCATCACAATTGACAGCCTTACCAACAACCTAAGAATTGAAAGATAAATGAAAAATCCATTACTGAAATTAAAAGAAAAATCGCAATCATCAAGTTTTGACAAACAAATCAAATTTTGCCACATAGACAGTACAAAAAAAGTATCTTTCAAAAGTAAAACAAATCAGGATTCCAATTTTAACTCAACTAACCCTTGAACATTGACTTTTTTCTCATTCCCTACAAGATTCACTTCATCATCATGCTTTTGCTTGCTCTTGAACTCCTTTAGTTTTCTTTTCCATAAAAGATTTGAAATCCTATCAATTTGATTTTTTTTATGACCTAATGATTTACAAAACCATCCACAATTCATTTTTTTGAATACTAGGATTTGGAGCAAGGGGATTGAGAGACTGACCAGACCTTTCATATGAACTATCCTTTCCCTAGGGCTTGTTTTCCTTTTTCTAAAAATATTTCTTATGGTGTGGCTGAGAAACCAAATTCACACTAACAGAAGTGACATGGTTCCTCCTATCCTCCTTTTGTGCACAAATCCTTTTGTGCACAAATAGAAATTAGGTTGTTAATGCCCCATTCTTCCTTTTGGGTATTGTAGGAAGTTTTTAGTGCGTCAAATTTGGTAGGCACGAAGTTTAGGGCATGGTGAATAAGAAAATTGTCAACTACAGTGCATTTTAGGTATTAAGTTTATTAGCAATGGTTATCATTTTCATGATATGTAGCCTAACACCACTAGTCTCATCATATTTCATGTTGGTGAACGTCGCCATCAATGGACCAGCTTCGGCTATGCCAGAAACTACATACCTTTCCCTAATGGAGGCAAGAAAAGTATTGGCATTATTAGATGATAGGATTGCCTTCATAAGTGTCTCACAAAATGGATCACTTGATGAGCATTAAAGCCTTGCGATTAGCCTTATCCATTCCTTATGATAGGTTTTCTGCTCCTCGATACTCTCATCGTCCCCAGTGGCCATGTCCATATCCAACAGACTAAGTGTTAGCTCAATATCATCCTTCCATCTCTTATAGTTGTTACCAATTAGAAGCTCAACATTGTTAACTGGAGTTAAAGGATGCAAACAAAAAAATGATTAATAACATGGACAATTATCAGTAATAAGATTATCAAAGTAGGGATATAACAAATATGAATATAAACTTCCATTTGGGTGGAGAATATACCATATAAATAACAATATAAAAAAAATCCAACACCTGTGGGTAGAAGGATTTTTACTGTCAAAATCATCCCAGAAAAACATGTCATGATAAATTAACTCACGAATTAACTATCATTGGGTGAGTGAAAACATAAATCAATTTAAGTAACAATACATCCCTAAAATAAAATGATTTAACAAGAAACACTATCAATTTTGTGAATGAGCAACTATGGTGACACACACTCACTATATTAACAGACCCCAAATAGGGATAAGCAATTGTCCAAAAATTCATTTTCTCATTTATTCTTCAATTTCCTAATGCGGAGAAATTAATATTTTTCTTTCTTTTTTATTATTTTTCAAGTGACCAAGAAAAGTGATTTTGGAACTCATCAAATAGAGGGATTTAGACAAAGACAATCATACATATTTAATACATATTCAAAAGAGGAATAAACCCTAAAAAATTTCTAACCGAAAAACCCCAAAATTGTTACTCACCTTTGGTGAAGAAACCATAGAACAAAAATCCCAAATTGATTTTACCTTTTTTTTGTGTTAAATTCAAGGGTACTAAACCTAATATAAGCCACTTAGATATCACATGTAAGCAAAAAACACATGTGCAATATGTCTATACTAGAATTTAGAACACCATATGGTGTAAGTAACTCTAGGGATGTCAGTTTCTACCTGTGCATGAGGATCCCCATGGGGACAGCACCATTCGGGCCCCCAGTAGTGGGGAATTTTCCCCCACAGGGACAGGGATGGGGATTATACCCCCCACATCGAGTAGATTACATATACCCCTTATTATGTGTACTATATATAAAAAATACTAATAACATTTTAGTCTTTTTATATTTTTTTTATTTAATTTGCATATTGTCTTTGTACTATTTAAGTTTGAACTTATTATGATTTAACTTTAAATTTTTTATCAAAAAAAAACTTTTAATTTAATATTTTAATTTTATATAAATTTTTTAAATTTTATTGGATTTTAATTTATAATTTACAATTTTTTCATGAATTTTCGAGGTCCTTATGGGGATCTGCGGGGATATGGAGGGGGGAGAGAAACTCCCCACGACGAGGATTAGGGACGAGGACGAGGACGTGGGGAAATATGGGGGTGGAGACAAGGAGCAGGGGAGTACTCCCCTCCCTCGTCTTGCCCCATTGACATCCCTAATTGACTCTCTTCAAGAAACTCTAACTGATGAATCAAGAAACACACACAGATGTGTGTACTCCAGGTACAAGACCTTCCCACATATTATGTCAGTACTCCACATAAGTTGTGCCAACTACTAGTTTAAAAAAATAAAATATTGCAATGATTGAAAACAATTAGAAAGATCATATTTTGTTGGCTAATATTAGGACTGCTCATGGACTGGGTTTGACCGGGTTGAACATGACTTTGGTCCAGGCCTCAAGTTTTGATCAGCCCAATTTTCTGTGAACTCACTTTGCTTAAAGGGATTTTGATGATAACAAGAAGTGACTCACAACGAAGAACAAGTTCATCCTTTATTGAAGATTTTCATTTGACCTTGATTCTTTGTAAAGGGTAAAAAGTTAGTTATTGCTTAAAGCTCTTGAACTTTTTTAAGCATCCATTAGCATAAAAGAAAACATTTTTCAAATCCTAAGTGTTGGTGGCAAGGTGTCTTAAAAACTTTTCTAAATGCCTTTTAACTTGTTTAAAAACTGTGTTTGCTTCCATCTTGCTTATTTGCAAAGCCAAAATTTAAGATTCAAATGTCTTGTATCCGGATACAAGTCTTTGTATCCGAATACCATTCCTTGGAAATTTAAATTTTGGCTCCTGAAAGCCAAATATCAGGATACAAGTCTTTGGTATCCGGATATTTGTCTCCAGAGGCAAATCAACTCTTAAATATCCGGATACAACAATTTGATATCCGGATATCACGCTCCAGTAGCCAAAACACCTCTCTAATATCAGGATACAGCTTTTGAATATCAGGATATCTTGTCCAAATATCAGGATACGAGCTCGGATATCAGGATATCTCAAATAGATATCAGGATATCTCAATCAGATATCAGGATATCCTGTTCTTGGCTAAACCCAGAAATCAAGATATCCGGATACAAGGTTCAAATATCCGGATATCTCTTGCGTGAAACTCTTTCATAACGACTAGTTTTGACATTTAATGGACCCCAACCACCACCAACGGCTCTAATATGCTATGGAGTATTTATTCTATCATTTGAGTAATTAACAAACAGAACAACAACTGAGAAATCATTTATTGAGAGCATTTAACTCCCTGCATTCAAGTGATACTCTGTTATTGAGCTTTAAGTGATAATATATCCTTACCCATCATTCTTCAAGTTGTATATCTGCTCTTTTGAGAGTATTAAACACTTTAAACACTTACTTTTCGTGTAAGAATCCAAGGGTAGGTGTCCCTTGTTGTATTTGATTGAGGCTCTAGCACAAAGAGGGTGGAGGATCCCAAACTAGTGAAGAGTGCTCTGTTCTTGTAAGGGTTTCTCAAGCACCCAAGTTAGAAGCTTGAAGTATAGTGGAAATCTCGGGTGGACGATCTCGAGGACTGGACGTAAATCACAAGGAGTGATTGAACCAGTATAAATCTTGTTTGCACTCTTTCTTCCCTACTCTCTTTATTTACTCAAGCTTTACTGTTATATCTTGTTTCTTGGTGCATTCAATCTTGATAAGGTGCCTTCTAGATTGCTTGTGTGGTGTTGTTATTTACATTAGTCCATACCTCTCTTGATACTATTGATTCAATAAGATCAGTACCATTAAAGCTTTTGTGAAAAATTTGTGAAAATTTTTAGAACTCAATTCACCCCCCCTCTTGAGTTATTGAAGCCACTTGGTAACATTTTCATGGTCTGGATCCGATCATATTGAGGTCTGGGTTGCCGGGCCGAAACTAGGTCAACCCAATTAAGATATACAAAATATATTTTGTTTTGTAATGTTTTGATTATGTTTCCTCTATTTGTATAAATTTACTTGTATCTACTACTTTTTGCTCATGTCAAGATCTAATCTAATTGATAATTACATAATAAGAGAAGGACATAATAACAAATTATGGAAAGTTACGATACTTGATCAAAGTATAACGTTTAGAAAAATGTCACAATAATCTATAGGAGAAAATATTAAAAAATTATAATTTATTTAATATCGGGTCTAAAAAAAAGACCCAAACCAGACTCAAACACTTCGGGCTAGGACCGAATTTTCGAACTGGTGTGGGTCATGAGCAATCCTAACTAGTATACACATTTGGGATGAGTGAAAACATATTATCTTCTTATTTTACATGTTTAGTCATTGTCTTTTTTTTTTATGTCATGTGCCTTTTTTTTTCTTTTGTTGTTTCTTTTAAGTTTAATTTAGTTTTCATTTAGTTTTTTTTATCCGAGATTAAATGTGTCTGTGTTTATTTAGACCTGTATTAATATTTTGTATCTTTGTGATTAGAGTCCATTTAAATTTTGTCATAAAGATGATTGTTCATATGTAAATTATTCACTTGTGTTTGTTTCATGTTTATTACTCTTGAGTCAATAATTCATTGTTATTTTTGTGTAATTTAATTCACATTATGCCATTTAATTAAAGACCTTTCTCTGGTACCCTTATTTTTCTAAAAGGTATCGGTACCCCCAAATATACTCCAATACAAATATAACACGTGGAAGTGATTAACCGATAACTTTTTCTTATCAGATATCATATCTGGTTTATCTAAAATTTCAAATATGGTTTGCAAGTTTTCATATTTGCTTAAGAAATCCTTCCACGCAAAAACAGTTACTTAAGGAAGAAATCTCGCCTTCGGTTACAAGAAAAAATTATACCAGCTTCCTCACCATACCACATTTGCAGCGGCTCCTCTTGCAATGGTTTGCAGGATTCGCAAGTTTCTCTCCTCCTCTTTGTGAACAGAGACATTGACTATAGGTTGGGAAAGGTTCGCACCTCTACTTCTCATTTTGGTTTTGGTTTCTAGTTTTGGGTGATCAAAGGCCTTTTCATTTTTGGGGGGGTGGGGGTTCTTTCTGTTCTGAGTAGGGGGAAACATTGAGGAATTTTTCTCTGTTCTTTTAGTTCGCAGGATTTTGTGAAAGTTCCTTTGATTTTCTATAATTTGTGATTGAGAGAGACGAGAGACAGACAAGGAAGCAAATCCTGCGATTTCGAACCTTGATGGTCAGCACCACCCATACCAACAAAGAACACTTTTTTCTTCAATCTCCATAGCCAGGGCTACTTGTGCGCAACTTGCGGAGCCTGTGGTACGAAATGTTTCTCGTCTCTTGTACCATTTCCATTCTTTAATCTTTCGTGTTCTGTAAAGTTGAATAGATTCCCAGTTTTCATAGATACTAAATGACTGAAATTAATATTAAAGTAAAATTATTGAGGACATTTTATTGTAGAGAGTGAATTTTAGATGTCTACAACTGTAGGCACTTCTGCATGTACGGGACAAAACAAAAACTTAATTTAACACAGCACAAGTTGTACGCTGTATAATTTTGATAACCTGTTAGGCGATCTAGAAGCACGATTCCTGACTTTGGCTATGCAGCTCCATCAAGCATGAAACTTTACCAGTAGGCTTTGTGCTCCAGTTATGATTACTGATTAGTGATTGCTCAGCACTCTAAATATATTCGAAAAGCTATCCTACATTCATGATGAACCGGTTCCAGCACACCAATAAACACATTAGAGTAATATTGGTTCTCCTACTCATTCCTTTAAGCCAATATATTATACATAATAATCACTTCAAGTGGCTATTTTACCTTTATGGTAAATATATTTAATACAAACCTTATTGGGAATTCTCCCAAAAAAACTTTCAAGCCTCCTAACCAATTTCTTTGATGGTCTTAAACTTTCTAGATTTGGTGTTCTTGTTAACCCTCCCATATTACTTCACATGACAAACTAGAAAATATTATGTGGTAAATTCAGTGTTATCATCTCTAATGCTGTCTATTGATAATTTTGTTTCATTGTATTGCAATTTTTCTCATATTCTGAAAGTGATCACTTTATTTTATGGTTGTCAATAGCACCAGGTTTAAGAAGTAAATTTTGTTGTTGGCCTATTATTGAGTAAAGCCTTTTCTACAAACCTAAGTGATACTGACCCTCTCAAGGTAGATCTGCAAACCTAGTGCCTTATAGCTATCTATTTCACTTATGCCACACACTCAAGCTGAAAAAAAGACATTCATGTAGGATTTGATTTTGGCATGGTCTTCCTCCTCATCTATCATTTATGGATTAAGCTGGCCTATTACTATTAACCCATTTTTACTTGATAAATTGCTATTGTTTTACAATTGTAAATATAGCATCTCATAGTTCTAATACCTTGTCAGTAAATCCTTGCAACTAGTAGCATTAAATAGTGAGACTTCTCATGATCATTTATCAAGTAAGGCCACTGGTACTTTTGACGTTGCAAACTTGGTTTTTCTAGCTTCTTAGTAGTTAGTAGTTAGTATGGAAAAATGAGTGCAATGCCATTTCATTTTTGCATGCAATTTTGGTTATGGCAATAGTCACTTTCTTTTCATAATTTGGGTTGTACTGGTTGGATTTGAATTCCTTTTATTTTTTTATTTTACTTTTTTTTTGGTAAGAAACCTAAGACATAAAACTTTCATCTATGAAAATCTCAGATCTTATCTCTTTACCAACTAATACCAGATTTTGTTCAAAGTCAAGTATTTTCTGCATAATTTTTGTTTTGGGTAGCAATCATTGTTTTGTGCAAAAGTTAGGCTACACAACTCCAATTTGTGCACTGTTTGCTAAATTATAAAGCTAATACCTAAGGCTTCTAATATGGAAAATATCATGCTCAAATTCCTTCTCATTCAATACCAGTTTCCTCTCATAGTCAGTTCATTTTTTCATAATTCTTATTTATGGAAGCTGTGAATGTTTAAGGGACATTTGTGATGTGGGTTTTTGTCATTATTATGTTTTCTATGAGTTTGCTTAAATATAGTCTTTTTCTTGAATATCTTCTTAATCGCTTACTTTTTTGTATCCCAACAAGATTTGAACCTTTAATGGAGGTGGAGGACAAATTTGGCTTTGTGGATCAAAACGACCAGTATGTTGAATCTAACTTCAAAGCTAATAGTGAAAGAGGTGGAGGTGATGAAGGGGATGATGGACATGATAATCATGATGAGAACCAAGAGGATGTAATAGAGTCTAACATTTGTAATCTCTCCCATGAGCAAATTATGGTTTGAATTTTGAAACTGAGAATGAAGCAATGAATTTCTATTGCAATCTAGGTAAAACTTTAGGATTTGGAATAAGATGTGATGAAGTAAAGCTTGATGGCAAGGGTGAAACAATTTAGTGTCAGTGGGTATGTAATTGTGAAGGCTTTCGAGCAAAGAAACATTTCAATAGGGTTGACCGCCAACGAGAGGAAAGGGCAATAACGCGTACTGGCTGCAAGGCAAGATTTCGTGTTCAATTGGACAAAGAAAATAATAGGTGGCATGTTTCTCAATATGATGAGAATCATAATCATGAGCTACTAGGTTCGAAATACAGCCACCTTATTTCATCCTATAGACAGATGGCAGATATAGATAAAGCACAAGCAGAAAGCTTGCGTTATCATGGATTGAGTACCTCTAAAATTATGGGGTGCATGGCTAACCAAGCAGGAGGATATAAGAATGTGACTTTTACTAGGAGGGATTTGTATAATCACTTTGATAGGGAGCGCAAAGCCCAAGTTATGGATGGAGATGGTGTTGCAGCTCTTAGTTATTTATGTGCTAGAAGTGATTGTGATCCGATGTTTCATGTGACTTACACCCTTGATCATGAAGGAAGGTTAGCAAATTTGTTCTGGACAGATGGAATTGCTCATACAGATTACCAATATTTTTATGATGTTATAGCTTTTGATACCACCTATAGAAAAAATGTGTATAATAAGCCTTTGTTAATCTTCTCTGGTTCTAATCATCACGGTGGTATTGTTTTGTTTAGTGCTGGCCTCCTTGTTGATGAGACTGAAGAGACCTACAAATGGGTGCTTCATACTCTAACAGAAGCAATGGGTAATAAACATCCAGCTACAGTGGTTGTTGATGGTGACAAGGCAATGCGAAAAGCCATAAAAGCATTGTGGCCTCAAGCATGCCATCATTTATGTGCATGGCATTTACAACAGAATGCCAAGACAAATATTAATGATAAGAAATTTCTTGGGGCCTTCAAAAATTGCATGTATGGAAATTTTTAGGTTGAAGAGTTTGAAATATTGTGGACGGATATGGTTCATGATTTTAACCTTGAAAACAATGAATGGATTAGGAAATTGTATAAGAAGTGGAAAATGTGGGCAACTGCATACCTTCGTGGAATTTTTTTTGCTGGGATTCGGACAACGTCACAATGTGAGGGTATCAATGGCTTCATTAAGACTTACGTGAAATCACGTCACAATCTGGTTGAGTTCCTTCATCAGTATGATCAAGCCATGCAACAATATCGAAACAATGAATTCAATGCAGATTTTGATTCAAAATATTTCAAACCAGTATTGAAGTCAGCTCTTCATTGCATAGAGAGCCATGCAGCTGAAATATATACTCCTAATAAATTCAAAGAATTTCGTGAACAACTTACAAAATCTGGTTCATGTATTGTTAATGAGAGGATGCATCAGAATGAGCTAAAAATGTTTAAGCTGACACGTTTTCAAAAACATAATCAGTCCTGGGAAGTGTTGTTTGACACGAGTTCAGTAGTATTAAAATGTTCATGTTGTCGGTTTGAATCGTGTGGCATGCCATGTTGCCACATTATTTGCATTATGAAGGAAGTGCATTTCAAAGAGCTACCAAAAAGTTTGATCCTTGATAGGTGGACCAAGTTTGCAAAAACGATAGATCAATCTTTTCACTTTGAGAAAGAGCTTTGCACAAATCAAATGTTGAAGTTGCGCCAAGGAGCTTTATCGTCAAGATGCAATTGGATGAACTTCCTAGCTTCACAGTCTAAAGATGACTTCAATCAAACATGAGATGAAGTGGATGAGATCATACGTCGTCTTGAATCAGTGCACGCTTCTAAACGATTAGGTGGCCAATCACGTCCTGACTTCAATGTCAAGGATCCGGCATTAGTGGGTACCAAGGGTTGCCCCATACAATCAAGCGCTAGAAAAAGAAAGCGTCGTTTATGCAAAAATTGTAGCATACCTGGCCACAATCGAAGAACTTGCACCCAACCAAGTGGGGGTCACACTTTTAAAGATGCTGAAAACCACAAATCATCCTCAGATTCTGATCAAATGGTGAGGGTTTATCAAAATCACATTAGTAACCTCATTTATATTCGTAACAAGTTGATTGTAGTGTATTTTATTTTATTTTTCTTGTTTTCAAACTTTGGCTTCACTGTAGAATGATGCTGGCTCACTTTCTGGGAAGGATTGATTCTTCGTGTCTAGTTAGTTCGTGGTTTGGATAACTATTTTGGTGAGCATGATTGATTTTGGTATATGTGAACACTGTAATTTGTAGCTATAGGTATTTGTTGTTGAATTGATCTCTTTTTTGTGTCATTTTCAGTTGCATAAGCGGATGACAACATCAAGAGGAGGAACACATAGTCTTGCAACATATTTCATTAGTTTTGCAGCTTTAGTTTGATCTTTTTTTCTCTCTTGTTATTGTGTTTATCATTTTTGGGTTATTAGTATGCATAAAGACAACAATGTTTTTGTTCACTTGTTATTTTGGCTCATAACAGTTCTATTCCGTACAGTTTGAATTTTTAACAACTCTAGTTAATATACAGATTTTGCCTTTGTTACACTAGTTGTGTCCCTATTTTCTGTGTCGTTTTAAAGCTTAATAATTGATTTTAATAGTAACAATAGATAACTCTTGGCTTTAGTTAATTACCTTGTGCTTTATGCAACATACCTCTCTGTAGTAGCTTATTAGGAAGTAGGAAATATCAGTGCCTGAATTGGAAGAAGGCAGGAGCAGAACTCATCCCCTTATTCCCAATATCAGTGATAGTTTTGGTTTGAATTGGGCGCTACAGAGTCTACTTTCTCAAGCTTACAGGTATATCTGTGATGTGTTTTGAGTCTTGTTTGGTGCTGATATGAACTAATGACCACTGTAATCTGAACTGCATAATGGAATTGAATCTCTAGGAATATACTGTTATGCTTCATTTATTTTTATTCTTTTGTTTCTTTTGGTTGCCCAATGCACTCAAGGCTGAGAGGTTCATAGGATTCAGGTTCTAATATAAACTTGGACTGTTTGTGAATTTGTTAGCATGTTTAATTGTTTATACATTGTTGAATGGTATTGTCATCCCCTGAGCTTTAGTTATTTTTCTTGTTGCTTGATGATCAATCAATTTGAGACACTTATGTTAGCTTTGTATTAGGCATTATTAGATGTTTATTGTGCCCAATATTAGTACTTTAGATGAGTTTAATGTTGTTGGGCTTCATTGGGCTTTAATGCAAATATTGAATAATTTTCGGATTTTGATGCATTTTGACCTTTCTTCCTTGGTTAGGTCATAACTTGGGACTCAGTGATCCAATTGAGGTGATCTTGGTGTCTTTGGAAAGCTAAGACAATTCTCTACAAGTTTCATGAAGAACTCAAGAGCTGGATCGGAATGCTAAGGGTCCAAAATATCCCTGCAATGCAGAGTGGGTTTGCTGTCACGGAACCATCTGGGCAGTATGCACATATTGGACTATATAGTGGGTTATAGGCCTCCTCTTGGGCTGAAACTTGGTCACTTGAAAGATAAGACCCATATCTCCAACTTCAATGAAGACCATTTTGTCAATAGATGTCGTTTTAGGCATGCTTCAGAAGCTACAAGTTGGTCTGAATTTGGAAACACGTTCTTCCAACCTAACTTGAGGTAGGTGAAGTGTTTTTGGCATTTCTGGAGTTCTAAAAGTCCAAATGACATGATTCAAATTGGAGATTTTCAAGGAGACAACTGGCTACAACTTTGATGAGACATCCAAGCCAAAATGCACCGTCTAGGTGATGAATTTGAAGCCAGAAGTCGGATAAGAGTTGTTGACTAAAAGCCACCAACCATACACCAACCCACCTACCATGCACCAACCCACCAACCATGCATCAAGCTTCCATTTTTGACAAATTTCAGATTCTTATAGCTTGTATTCAGATTATGTACATGTACAAATTGGCTTCTAGGATTAGTATAAATAGACCCAACCTCTTTGTATTAGAGGCATTCAATTTGGAAGTAAGTTTCAAGAAAGTTTAAGTATTTGTGAGAGTTTTCTTTCTCTTCTTCTCCATTCTCTTTGCAATTTCGTTTTTGTTCTTTAAATTCTGAGTTCTTCCTTCCCATCCATGGAAGGCTAGGCTCTCATAATCAATCCAAGGGATTAGCCATCTTGTTGTTTAATTTGGAGATCTTGTTTTGCTTGTTCATATTGCTTAATTGTTATTCAAGTTTCTCTTCTTCCTCTTTTGATTTTTATCTAGATTAAATTGCTTAATTTGATTTAGATGTTGATGTGGTAGTAGCTTTATTATCATGTAATCAAAGAGGATCACAAAGATTAAACAATATATTAAAGCTTTTTGATAGATTGTTTAGCTTGGTTAAATTCTAGATCTTAAGTTAATCTATGTTGGATGGTGCTTACTTTATCTAACCTTGGTTAATCAAATCCTAGATGCTTATCTAGTAAAGAATTCTTGGATCATGTTAAGGCTTCTTGATGTGATCTAAGGCCAAGAACATGGTTAGCAATTAAGTGAATTCCTTGTGATCAATGATGAGTTAAACTCAAGATCGGTAAATTTCCTTGGATTGGTTGTTTCTTTAGATTTGTTTACAACTTTGAATCTCCTACTTTTATTAATCTTGTTAATCAACAACAAAACCCCCCATTTTCTAATTATCTTGATCTAATTAAATCTTTGTTTTTGGATCCTTGAGAGACGATTCGGTTCATTCTCTATACTACAAATTAGTTTGTGAACCGGTTATTTTATTTGATGGGTCTCGACAACCTCTTGTCACTTGACTCCTTGTTTATGATACTGTTTAGTTATCCTCAACATGAATGTGAGTTGCAGACCCTGCTATTCAGTTTCTTTTATCATTTGTCTTATTTTATTTTATCATTCTGATTGTGTGCTTTCTGGTTTCATTTTATTTTGATCATTTGATCATTAGATGGTTCTTTCTTCTTTTTTTGGCTATTGACAGTTGTCATTGAACATAGTGATGTTGTTTTTCTTCATTTAAGAAACTGGCGTCACATGCTTTGCAATGTGAAACCTTAATTCATGAATAAAGTTAATTGAATTGTATCTAGGATCAAACTTAATTGACTAAATTCTACTACGGGTTCGTTAATTAGTATTTAGCAGCTACTGTTTTGGAGTTCAGGGTTCCTTTCAAATATTTCTGTTCTTTATGGGGATAGTTTAAAGTGTACCTCATTCTTGTCTTTCTTTGCACCACAATAGTTCTTTTGTGAATAGTACTTTTGGCTGTATAGTGCATTTTTGTTTGAAATTAAAATTTCAACTTCTGATTTGCATTTGAACCCATTCGAGGAAATGTCAGTGGCTATTCTGTATATGTGAAGCAATGTGGTATGTGGTTTGCAATAAATGTTGGACCATGGCTTCGCTATTTAAATTTAGTGTCAAGGGTACTGTACTAGTCATCGGTGTTCCAACTATAACTTTGCATTGAAACACATTTTTTGGGGTGCTTGAACTGTCATCAGAGAATATTTTGGCATGCCTTAACTAATGCCGCTTGTATACTAACTTCACTACAATTTTCATGTCACCATCTCTAGGTTAGAGATGATGAAGGCCAGAGAAGATTCCAAGGACCATTTACAGGAGGTTATTCTGCTGGTTACTATAATACAATGGGCTGAAATGAAGGTATAAGTTCATTAGGGAATTATAGTGCTTCTATTATAAATTTGAATTTTTGCAGGTGGGTTCTGGATGTTGACTTTATGAATGAATGTACAGGGTTGGCGCCTCAGTATAACAAAAAAAGAAGTGATATACTGATATGTGTTCAATAGGTTGTTACAATTAAGCAACTTGATCAAAATGGGCTGCAAGGGAATAGGGTATTCCTTGTTGAAGTGTTGATGTTAAGTCTACTTCACCATCCTAACCTTGTCAACCTTATTGGTTATTGTGCTGATGGAGATCAAAGGCTTCTAGTTTACGAATATATGCCATTAGAGACCACTTGCATGGTATTTGTATTTCAAATCTGCAAGTTTAGAACATTATAACATGATCCGGTATATTTAACTTATAACCTTACCATTTATAATGTGGCCCCTTATAATTTGTATTTATAATTTGATAACCAATGAAATACCAAAACTATCGTACATGGTTAAAATAAAAAGGAAACCAAATGATTGGAGGACCAAACTGATATCCCGTATATCTTTAGAGTATTATTTTGATGTAAAAAATGATTGGATGACCAAGTTGATGCCCCGTATATCTTTGGATGATCAATTTAAGTATTTACTCATTAAAATTAAGAGTAAATGCCCATTTTGGTCATCCAAAAATTCAAGTGTCATCAATTAGGTTCTCCAATGATGAGTCCATCAAAATAGTCTTTTAATGTCAATTTTTGACATCAAACTTATCTCTCAATATCATTTTTTGACATTAAATTAGTCTTTTAATGTTCCTTAACAAACGTGGGTTGATGCTTTGGGTAGTAGGGCTAAAAATTTCCTTTGTTAGATAGGCTACTAAAATGTTGGCATTAGGCCACCACCCTATACGAGCTAGTGCTAACTCGACTTACCTACAAAATATATAAAATTAGCTTTTACAGTCTATATAATCCTTACATCAAAACTAAGCATCCTTATTCATATAACCTCATATTCTATGACTCAAATGCACTATTAGGTATATTTTATGTGGACTCCCTCACAAGCCAACTTGACCCTAACCCAATTCAGCTCGTAGGCTAATGTGGCTAGGCCAAAAAGCTCGGTTGATAAAATAATAGTCCATCTTACCTTATAGGTTAAGCCATCCCATTTAAAATAAATTCACTTTGTGCAATCAAATGCACCCCATCCTTCATATTTCTTCTTCTTCTTCTTCAATTCATAGGGCTTGATTGTTATATGTAAAAATGTCAAAAAACTTGGGTCTCTTCAAGAATGCTCATAAATATTTCAAGGTTCCACAATTAATAGATAATTGTTTAATCATTATATTAAATATTTGTTAATATATATAGATATCTCATTAATTTTTAATACATCATAATATGACATGTATATAAGTTTAATCAAATGTATTAAATTATTATAAAATTTAAATTTAAAATTATATTAGTTTTGTTCAGGGCATTGATAAGAAGCTAATAATCTATACTATTCTTGTCTGAGATAATGATTTGATGATGTCACAAAAAAAAGTTGTAAATATCAATCCTAAAAAAAGTAGTATATGGTGAACTACGTCTTGCATTTACATTTATTTTATGATGTGGATATTGAGGTCTAATTATGGCTAAGTAATTTTTTATCGTAATGTATTATCCTAAATTACCTTTACATAGTTTATTTTCATTCTTGTTAATTAATTTTTTTCGAACATATGAAATTTTTTGTAACTAATTTTTTAAGAAACTTTTTTAAATTATGTTAAATAAATCAATCTAGTTAACAAACATTTTTTGAGAATTTTTTTAAATAAGTTTTAGTGGTAGATATATATATGATTTCTATGATTTTTTTCTTTTTATTTTTTTTATCACCAATAAGTTAAAGTTAATAATTAATCGAAAAACACTAATAAAACATTAAAATTCTACCGAGGAAAAAGATGCCAAAAATTTAGAGCATAGGCTATCTCGCTCATAGGGGTGTTCATATCCAAACCAAACCGAACAAAACCGACAAACCGAACCAAAAAAACCGAAAACCGAACAAAACCGAATTTTTTCGGTTTAGTTTGTTTTTTTTTTTTAGAACCGATCGGTTTTGATCGGTTTTCGGTTCCCATTTTAAAAACCGAACCAATCCAAACCGAACCGATTAAAATTATATATATATTTATATTTTAAATAATTTATTCATACATTTACATTTATATCCTCAAACTAATCCTCAATTTACTCTTTTACACTCAAAACCTAATCTGATACCAGTACAACAAACACAAAGGCACAAATCAAATTGAAAATCCATCCTCATCGAGGAGCCGCCGCCACCGCTGCTGGTTGGAGGAGCCGCCGCCGCTGCTGTTTCCGCCATCTTCCACCATGTCTGAGGTAATACATCCGCCATGTTCATTCGTTGTGCTTGCGTCGAACCTTTCCTCTGTTGTTTCCGCTGCTAATTCGTTGTGCTTGCATTTGTTCTATTTTATGACTTTGTTTAATACTTGTTCTATTTTTATGACTTTGTTTAATATAATCAGTAGATGATAAATTTAATTATCAGTCTAAGTTTTTTCTCTATTTGTGAGCATGTCACAATGAGCTAATTTGAGTGTGCTAATTTATATATGCAGACAGAAAATACTCAAGATCTTGAGAGAATGATAGCTGAAAATGCTGAATCTATCCGGTCTTCATCTGAAACTTGTGAGCCGCCGGCTATTACAAACAATCCAAAAGTTTCCAAGGTTGATAAGAAAAGGAAAGGTGCAGAATCTTCTAATAAGGACAATGTTGAAGAAGATCTAGGTAAGAGAAAACCTAGTAGACCTAGATCATGGACATGGGATCATTTTACAAAAGATCTTGCTCCTAACTCATTAAATCCTAGAGCTAAATGTAATTGGTGTGGGGCAACTTATGCATGTGATACACATCAAAATGGCACTACTAATTTGAAAAATCATTTGTTATCTCAATGCAAAAATTTTCCTAAAGAGTCACTTGATCCTAGCCAAAGAATTCTAACTCTCCAACAACTGAAAAAAGAAGATGGGAAAGGGGTTGGTAGTAGTTTTGCTACTGTTACTTTTAATGTTGATGCATGTAGAGAAACTCTTGCTAGGATGATTATTGTGGATGAGTTGCCATTTTAGTTTGTTGAGGGAGAGGGATTTCGATTTTTCATGAGTATTGTGCAACCAAAATTGAATATTCCTAGACAGGTTACGGTTGCTAGGGATTGTTGGAATTTATACATGAATGAAAAAAATAAGATGAAAAATATATTTAGCCGTTCAAATCAAAGTGTTTGTCTAACAACTGATTGTTGGACTTCTGTGCAAAATCTGAATTATCTTTGTCTTACTGCACATTTCATTGATCAAGATTGGAAATTACAAAAGAGGATACTGAATTTTTGTCTAATCAAGAATCATACGGGAAAAACAATTGGTAGAAAAATTGAGAAATGTCTTTTGGGTTAGGGAATATCTAACGTTTTCACTATAACTGTTGACAATGCTAGCTCAAATGACCTTACTATCTCTTACTTGAAAAGTAGAATGGAGGATTGGAATGCACATCCAATGAAAGGAGAGTATATGCATATTAGATGTTGTGCTCATATTTTAAATCTTGTTGTTAATGATGGATTAAAGGACATGCATATTTCAATTGGTAAAATTAGGAATGCTGTTAGATATGTCCGTGCTTCACCTGGCCGCATGGATAAGTTTAAAAATTGTGTAAAGGAGGCTAGGCTTCAAGAGAAATGTATGGTGCAATGATGTGGTTCGTATCGCAAGTGTACGATTTCGTCAAGTAATAAAAATATCGATCCACAGGGACTTGGATTATGATTAACAATTACCCTTAATTATGATTGACTAGGTGAAACCAATGTTATAAAATTGTGGTGATAGAACAAGATCATAGAAACTAAAATCTGTAAATAAATAAGAATCACAATTTTTGGAATGAATGCAGAAGAGCAATGTAGAGAAATCTGGTTTTTAAGAGATCTAGGATATGGGTTCACCACGATGGTAATTAACAAGTCTGTAATCTTATCACCTCTTCTCAACTAAGTTACACTTGAAGACGAATCATCCTAAAGAATTATTGTTTCCTTTCAGAATACAACAACGTATTCAATCTAACTCAACTTCTATTTTCATGATAATCAAATTAGAAAGAATCCATTAAGAGCAGATGATTCATAGAAAGCCTCAAGAGTTTTAATCTACTTTCGTGATTTAAAAGCTCAAGTTCGATTTATGGAGTTCCATTATCAAGAGTCACCTTTCAGTTTTTCCCTTAATGACTAAGATTATGCAAACAATGTGGCCAGCATTTTCACAAACACTTGGTGTGCCAAAAACTGAATCAAGATAACTTAGCATTGAAGAGATAGCAAATTCATACATCAAGCATTGTTAATACACCATCGGGTTACTACCAATTCCTAGAACAAAAGAACTACTCAAACATGTTTATCAAAATACAATCCATAAGAATGAAGAACAACATTCAGAAAATGAAATAGAAAAGTAAGAAGAGAGGAGAAGAAAAACTCTGCAGAAATCTTGTGGCTGCTCTTGTGAAGTTCCTCCAAGACCAAGCTCCTCCCTCAACCCTAATGACTTGCCTTTTATACACTACCCACTCTCCCCTCTCTACCCTAATTGTTTTCAGGCAAGAAGGGAAGGAAATGGGTTGCCTCCAGGGCTTTTTTTCGCACTTACTGATGTAGCAGGCTGCCAACCACGGCCGTGGTGGCCACCACGGCCTGGCCGTGGTTGATTCTGACTTAGAAATTTCGTGCACTGATGGCCAACCACGGCCGTGGTGGCCACCACGGCCTGGCCGTGGTTGGCTCTGCCATCAAGCATCCTTAGGGAATTTGCCAAAGTGTCCAACATCAAACTTGTAGCCTTGTGTCTTAGCTTTCCATAGCAACTTGAATCACCTCAAAAGGACCTCTGTAGCTCAAGTTATGCTCAAATTACTCCTCAGGGGTCCAGCTGATTTTGAGATCTCAGTATCTCTTCAGGGTAGTTTTGTTTTGGCTCCTCCAAGCTTCAATGTTGCACCATTCCTGCAATTGAACATAAACACACTGCATTTATCTGAACTAAAACTAAAACGGAGGATTAAGTGAACAAATGTACTAAAAAGATAATGAAATGTATGCAAACTAAACTCAAAATGACATGAAGAATCACACACATCATGCAATTAGATGTTCCTACTAGATGGAACTCCACTTTCCTTATGCTTGAAAGTGCATTGAAGTTCCAAAAGGCATTTAAGAGATTGGGAGAGCGAGATGGAGAATTTGTATTGATGCAAGGTGGTGTCCCAAAGAATGATGATTGGGATAATGCAAAGTGCTTTGTTAAATTTCTAAAAAAATTTTATGACGTCACTAAGAAAGTTTCGGGCACTTTGTTTGTGACTTCTTCTCAATATTTTCATGAGTATTGTTTGATATTGAATACCTTTAAGAATTGGGTTGGTAGTCAAGATCCATTACTTGGGAGCATGGTTGAAAAAATGAAAGCTAAGCATGATAAGTATTGGGGGAGCATTAAAAATATCAACATGATGATTTTCATTGCTTTGGTGCTTGATACTCGATATAAGCTTCGGTTTGTAGAGTGGAGCTTTGAAAAGCTTTATGATAAGGAGGATGCTGATTTTTTGAGTGGAAGAGTAAAAGAGACATTCAATAAGATGTTTGATAGCTATAGGTTTTTTGTTGGCCAAGGTCAATCTCAACAAACTACACAATCCTCACGTGAGATGGAAACAACAGATTTTGCATCATCTGATAATCCTTCATTTGCTATGGAGTTTGAGATGGACATGAATCTTAGTGAAAGCATGAATAAAAATGAGGTGGATTTGTATCTCATGGAGGCCTTGGAGAAAACAACTCATAATTTTGATATCTTGAACTGGTGGAAGGTGAATTCCACCAAATATCCTACACTTGGTCACATAGCTAGGGATGTATTGGCCATACCTGTGTCTACAGTTGCTTCAGAATCTGCTTTTAGTACTGGGGGAAGAGTACTTAATAATTATAGGAGTTCTCTTACTCTAAAGACGGTTAAAGCTTTAATTTGTGCACAAAATTGGTTTCGCTCTACTCCATTGTCAACTGATATTGAAGAGCTTATGGAAGAATTTGAAAAGCTGGAACAAGGTAACTTTGTTATTTTTATTTTATTTAACTTTATTCTATTGTTTTATTTCTCTATATTAATTTATACATTAATTAATACTAGTTTTTATATTTATATTATTTAGAACTTGTTCCAACCCCACAACCTAATGAAGAGGATTCTGGTGCTGAGTCTGATTAGCTCCACTGTTGCTAACTTGCTTCTGGTATGTGTTGTTGAATAACTTGCTTCTTTTGTAGCTGGAAATTAGTTTGAAATTTTAGATGTTTATTGGATGATTGTATTTGACTATTACATTATAAGTTTGATGATAAAAGTAGAAGATTGTTTGTTTTTGTTTAAATAGATTGTTGTTTGTTTTAAATGGGTAAGTATGTTATTTTTTGTATAAATGAGAATAATAAAATCTGTTAATACATAGAATCTGTTTTTTTTTAATGGCCAAAAACCGAAAAACCGATGCAAACCAAACCGATTGATATCGGTTTGGTTTGGTTTGGTTCCCAAATCTAAACCAAACCGATTGGTTGCTTGTATGGAAAAACCGATTGGTTTGGTTTGGATGGTTTTACCCCTCAAAACCGATCCAAACCAATCCGCGAACACCCCTACTCACTCAATGCCAACAATGAAAAATCAGTAGCCTAGAAATTGATCCTTTCACTCCTTTCTTGTAAAGTTGCCATTGACTCAACCAAAAAAGCACAATCCACCTCCCGACTACTACTAGCAAGAAAGGACATGAGTCAACTAAAGGAAGACACGTCCAGGGAAAGTGAAGAATAAAAGGGGACACGATGTGAGAGAAAGAAGAATAAAAGGAAGCGGGTAAGAGAGAAGCAAGAAGCCAAACACCACAATGCTTCGATTTCTTCGGCTATGGATCCTCCTCATCCTCTGCTTTGCTTTTACTGCGCGTGCAGCTCAGCAAGATGAGATTTGGTCAATCCCTTTTTTCAGTTTCCACTTTCCTTAATTATAGCCACTTAGCCCACTTATTTCTATCTTTCAAAATTCAGATAAGTTTATTTCTGTTTTTTAATCTGAAAAAAAAAAGAGGCAAACCAAAATCAAAATTATAAAGAACAAATTAAGCAAAAACGTTAGAGGAATTTCCACTTTGCATAATTATAGCCATATTTGTCTTTCAGTTAAGCTAATTTTTGTTTTTGAATTTGAGAAAAAAATAAAAGACAAACCAAACTAAAAATTGAAAATAAAAATCAAGCAAAAACGTGGGAAGAAGGGACTAGGACTCCGGAGGAGTTGAATTTTAAATATTTCTGATAAGCCATAACTATCTCATTTACACTCTGAATCAAAAACCCTGCAAAAGCATTCTGAGCAAGTGTATGGTTATCTCCCACATGGAGAATGCCAAACTCAAACTGACCGACCTTGAATCTGGAAATAACTCCAGCAGGTAAGATGTTTATTTTGCTTGAGAGGTACCTATTATGATTCATCCTTGGTTTTCGACTATGCATTTTTGGAAATGCATTTATGGCTCATTTTTTCTTTTTGAATTTTTATATGAGAAATGAAATGGGTTTCCTTTCAATTTGCTGGAGTTTTGATTGTAAGTATTTTATGTTATTTTATTTTATTTTCCTTCAAAGTTGTTAAATATTTTTGCTGGAATTTATCCATGTCATTTCTACTATCCAATATGTTAAATATTGGTCATCTGTGAGCTCTTTTGGATTCACTTTCACATATTTTCCGCCTCTTGAAAATTGAATGTAAGTATATAAGAAAATTTATTTGGCAATCGTATTTTATTTTTCATTAATCAATTGCTAATGCATTCTAGTCTTTTATGACTCATGTAAATCGTTGAGCATTTTTGCTTCATTATGCTTATATGATTATCTGTTATCTTGTGTGCGCTTGTGGGTGAGCCAGTGTATTGTGGACTGGATTAGTAGTGAAGTGTTCACTCAATTTGGAATTTAAACTTGACTGAAGTTTGTCTACTATCTTTCCATCTCCCTAATTAATCTATATATGGAGTGAAATCAAACTTGAGATGGTAATTAACAATTACCTATGTTTCATTGACAGTTTCCTAACTTTCTAACTTGTTGTTCATGTTGATAATATAAACGTGACCATATATTTAATATCATAGTGATGTCTCAAAGAGAAACAGAAATGTTTCAACTGAAGGAAGAAGAGCTGTGCGTAGGAAGCAACAAACTCCAAATGCCATTCCTATCACTGTCGATGTGTACACTGTATCATCCAGGTAATAATTTCTGCTATGGTATGCCTTCTTCTTTTTTTAGTCTTTCCTTTTGGTTCTTCATGCAAAGTTCACTCCAGTGTTTTGTATGTTTTTTACCCCATTTTTTGTTTTATCAAAAACAAAATTTAGTGTGAATATTCTGTGTTTATTTCCCTAGTACACAGGGTTAACTTAATTTATTTGTGTTCCTTTGGTCTTGTCTTTACTACCGATTAGAAGGCACATATTGGAGTCCTTCCCCAGTTCCCCCTGTGTTGCTTGAGTCATCCTACTTCTAATCATTCATCTTTTTATTAAGTCAAATCTGAATGCCACACATGATAAGCTAGAGTGAGGAACCATCATCTATCTAATTTAAATCTCAAGAAAGTCATCTTATCTGCCACCTTATGTGTGTTCACTTTTTCCTTTTTCCCCCTCATATTTGTTTTCTTGCCTCTGACTGGAAAGTGCTTTTCTTGTATTTATATGATTGTTATCATATTCCAATATTTTGTGACGTCTCATAAAATATTAGAAAACCACTTTGGATTTGTCCAAAAGAGAAACCAATACCCAGTGGTGGGAGAGCAATGTTTTGGGGTAGCTGATGGGTTGGGACCATTGTTTGATCTTCTCTAACCAACGTGTAATGAAATGGAATTAGCTAAAATCAATCAATCAGGCCACCCACACACTTAGCCACCATAACCCTAAACTTGCCCTGATGGCCTCTTTTTATTCCACTGCTCTTTCTAAGAACTTAAATGACAATGTAGCTTTTAAAAAAACACATACATATGGGATGGTTATGGTAAGAGAGGTCATTTTATGTGAGAAATAAGAGAAATGAATCTTGATCATATATGGAAGTCTAAGAATAAATACGCAAGCTGTATTGTTGCTTTAATTATGATTGTTCTATAATTTTGTATCTTATTGTCTTAAGAAATTAGAACTGTAAATTGTTTTATTTAATCATTTTATATTAGTATACTTATGAATTTTTTACAATTTGAATCTTCCAGTGTGAGCCTTTCTGTTAACAAAATTCAAGACCTATCAAATGACAAACTGACTGTTAATCATGAGGTGTATAACATTGATGATGAAGACAAGCAGTGTCCTAGGGAAATTACATGCTCAGAACCTATCTACCGCAGCATGATACAGTATATGGATTCAAGCATCTCAGCTGTTAGAAAAGAGATCCAAACATTGTTAGCCACAGTGAATGCACAATCAAGTTCGATTGTTGAAATGAAGAATGTATTGATGCGATCACTTACCCCGGTTTCTAAGGATTCACAATTTAGTCCACAAGGCGAAGACATTAAAGCCTACCATATTGATGTGAGTGATACAATTCAATATTGCATGATTTTTTTACTGTTAATCATTGTTACAGTAATAATTCATCCTTAAATGTGTAGGCTAATTCACCTCATGTTGGAAGGAAGCTTTTTGATCCTGCCGTAGTTTGGAATGATGACAAATTTAGGTCTCCAACTCAACAAGGACATGGAGTATTTTCTACATTAATGATACCGGTATGGAGCTTTAAAAATATACTTCTTGTTTATTTAGTGAATATAACACTAGCTTATTTACTGTTTTCTTGCAGGTAACATTTGAAATACCCAAAGGAATGAGCTTAAATGATGAAGAAATTGCAGTGGCTACATACCTATATAGTGTTGACGGATCCGTACAGTATGTTTTTGTTTCTAATGCAAGAGTTTAGTTATTTCTTTTCCTTATGTATTTGTTGACAAATGTCTTATATTTTGTCATTTATGGAAATGTAGGGAGACAATAGTAAAAAGTTTGGTTATATATGGCTATAGGAACTCTTTTGACACAATCAAACCTGGAGGGTGGATAGATTCTGATGTAAGTATTATACTTATTGTTTTGGGTTAGGTTAAAGGTTATATTATTTCAGTTAAGTGTTGCTAGCTAAATCATCAATGACATGCTAAAATCCTTTTTTTTTTCTTTTGCACATCTAACTTGACTTATCTTTCCAGCAAATGGCACTTAGTTGGACAACCAGTCCTAAGACAATTGTTACAAATTATAAAAGCAGATTTATGTCAAGGACTGATAAGTTGTTGAAGGTAATAAAATTATTTAATTTTATGTGAATGAACATTATTCTTTTCAATTTAATCTTGTAACAAAAATATGATAAATGAAGATGTTATAATTTCAGATTTATATTCCAATTAATGATAGCAATAGGCACTGGTATTTGCTATGTGTGGACTTGGTGAAGCATCAATTGATATGTTTGGACTCCAAGATTGATACGAATAAGAAAGCATTTAGAGAACGACAAATTCGACAGATGGTACAATCATCATGCAAAATTCCTTATTGAAATTAGTTGCTTAATGAGACTAAACTATATATTGTATTAATTGTGAATTGCTTACTCATTACAGGCTATTTTCCTTGAGTGTGTAATTGAAGAAAAATCACTTTTTGATATTTTAGAGCCACATTCTCCTAGGATTGGTAATCCAGAGAAAAAGTTACATAGAGTTGGTGAATTTCGTATAGTTTATCCTCGGAATCTTCCACAACAAAATAATGAGTAAGAAATGCTACTTCATCATATGTGGGGAAAAATCTTATTTCCCTTATATTATAAGCCTTGAACTAATATTTGTGATGCTTGTATTAGAGCTTATTGCGGTGTATGGGTTGCTAGATGGCAGATGTTTGCGGACCTTAAAAGTTCTGCTAAAATAGATGTGAGTTTAGTAATAACAAACATTAAGATGAATAAATTGATTGTGACAATCCTCTTTCTAATAATATATACACCTATATGTATTTTTTGCAGCCAGTAGATGACAAAGCACGCATGCGGTTGGCATTAGATTTGGTGCTCAAGAATTATAATCAAGCTAGAGAAAATGTCATTCGTTCATCAAGAAGGTTTGTCCAAGAAAAGCAATGTCAACAACAACTACAAGCAGATACAATATAAAATGTTGGCAACAAACCGCCTTTGCATACTAAACTTATCTATGTTTGTATTTATCTATGTTTGTTCTTATTTGTCTAAAGAGCTTTTGTTAATGCTGGATTTGCTGTGGCAGTGATTGAGTTAGGCATGGCCTTAGTTTGCACACTCCATACATGTTTGCTCGCAGGTTTCTTTTTAAGATTGGGTTGAGTTTATACTGTGGGTTATTCTGTCATTGCAGTGCTCAGTTTTGTGTCTTGTCTACTTTCAATTTCATGTGTTTGTTTGCTGTATTTAAGGATTTATTCACTTTATTGTGTGGGCTTATGATTTAAGCTTTATGGTTTATGATTTTATGCTTTATTTAGCCTATGTTTTTATGGCTTATGTTGAATATGGGTTCGTAAATAGGTATATATATATATATATATGATGTTGAATATGGGTTCGTAAATAGGTATATATATATATATATATATATATATTAAGTGTATAATGACCTGTCAATGGACCAGTTGACAAATCAAATTGTACCTTGAATGCTAATGGAGAATGGCAAAAGTAAGAAAGGCACAAAATACACACCATATCTATCTTGCAGACACTGCTCCAAGTGTCCCAAATGAAATATAAACCAGCAGATATCTGCATCCTCCTAAGCTAGTAGCCTCAATGAAAGCTTACCTTTGCAATATCTCAGCACAAGTTTTCTTTCATTAAGTCTGGTCTAACCTTTGTGCTATACTATATATCTCTGGGAGCTATTATTGAGGTAGAGGCAATTAAGTTGAGAAGGATGAGAGGCGTTATTTGCAGTATACAGCTGCAGGCTCCAACATCAGAGGCTGCAACCATTGTTAAACAAGCTGTTAATCTCCATGACAGATATGTATGCAGACTTGGGATATGTAAATTACTAAATTCATAGTCTTTCATAGATAACAGATTTGGAAGTAACTATCTTTCACTATTTGAAAATAGAAAATTTGTTTTAAGTAACACACTAACTATTAGGCAGAGATTCAGGGATATGAAAAGTCCTATAAGCCAAAACAAGACATTTTAAGTTTTTACCTCTGTACGACCAGGCATAATTGGCTTCCCAGCCAAGAACTCTCCTAAAATGCAACCAACACTCCAAAGGTCCACCCACACCATAATTAGTGGCGCCAACATGCTTCCAATCAAAGTTATAGCAAGTTTTGTCATTTATGCTTCCACATATGGTCAGATGATAAACCACCGGCAAGCTCTTTAATCTCATATTGGCTCACTGGTTTATTCCAATTATTAGTTAATTAAGCTTTCTTAGATATGAAGTTGGTCTCTTTTTTCAAATGGAATCAATAATATCATTTCTCTACTACTACTTTAGCTACAAAGCAATCATATCTTTCCCCTACTTCTAAACTTTTTATAATAGCATGTACACCTGACAATTTGGCTATGGATTGTGACTGAGCAATTCTTGTAAGAATAGCTGATGCAGGCTCTCGCAGAGTCATGAGAGAGTTGAAGTTAAGTAACATGAAGGAAAGGGCATGGAAGTCTAGTATTAGTACTTTCTGATTCATTTAACAGGAAAATAGTATAATATTAAAATAGAAATTAGAAGTCAACATTTATAAAGAAATCAACTCTAATTATTTTCACATTCAATTAGTCTGGGTTTTATAAAATTCAATTCTGATTATGTAAAACAAAACTAGATAATAATGTATCATCCCTACAATATCTCCACACACACAAAAAAATTGGATATTAAATACCCACAAAAGCTACCTAATCGCAAATAATATATGCATATTGAACTAAGACCTAAAATACATTGGCATTTCCACCTTGCAAAGTACATGTAAAATTATAAATATGTAATTTATTTACATCTTGCATCTTATTGAAGTTCTTTATATTTGACAAGCAACGACTGTCACTTGACTGCTTCTTATTCTGTCTACCTTTCCTTCTTGCCCCTTTTCTTCAGTTTTTCTTCACAAAATTGTCTGCTTTGGAATTACTCGTGCACATATGAGACGAATTAACTGCAGCAGAACTATTAGGGAACAAGCCAGAGCTGCCGACCAATGAACTTTGGGAACTAGAATTCCCAGGGAGTTCATTCAATTTAGAAGCATTCTTAGCAATCTTATTTTGACATCGACGACGCACATTTGACCCAGTAATGCTTCTTCCTGTAAATGATTTGACTAAAGAAGCATAGTCAGGCAGAGGTCCTCTTGACCCCTTACGTTGATTGATATTCTATAGGGTATATATATATATATATATATATATATATATATATATATATATATATATATATATATACAAAGTACACATCCTCCACATTTCTTGGCTTTCATCAATAAATGAAACTGAAAGTATAGAGAGAACTGTGCAATAAAGATAAAAGAATGCAATTCCACACACACAAAAGAGATATGCAGGAAAGGAGAAACCTCAACTTGGGTTTCTCCAAGTCAAAAACAGGAAAAGAGTAGATTATCCCAAAATGAATTGAATTATGTATACCAGTCAAAAGAAAGGTGTCCCTCTAATTTAACCAATAGCTCATTAAACCTCCAATAAATATAAACAAAGCCCATCTCAATAACTTAAAATTACATAAATAAGTAAAGGAGGAAAAAAGAAGAAGAAAATCAAACTTGAAACTATGGCATATTTTTTGAACCATTAATATAAAATCTACCAGTAAATTTGACTAAACCACAAATCTCCTGCCTAAAATATTTGAAAGAAAGAGCATCGTATCCTTAGCCACACAAGTCGTCCCCAGATTTAGGCTTGGGTTTGAGCTAATAGAAATGCACAAGAACAGCTAAATTAGCCAAAGATTTCCTATACTTAGATATCATCCCATCATGCAAACAGGATTTGCTCAACAATTAACAACAGAGGCAGAAATTGATTATGGCTAGACAGCTACCCAACAAGCAAAAAGGAATAATGAGATTTGAGTTTTTCTTGTCTGAGTCATGAAACTTCCTGTAAACACAGTAATCCCAGATTGAGTTGATCAGTCTCAATGCAAGACAACATGTGTCACAAAATTATCAAGGCATTAATGACTTTTACAGAACAATCCATGCACTAGTTGACTAATACTAATAATCAGACTTGATTTTTAACCATAATTCTTAACTACCGAATCATACTTTTGCTTTAAATAAATAAACCTCAAGACCATAAGAAACTTAAGGTATGGAGGGAATCAGGCCTTTGTAGCTTTTCTTATGCAGCAACTACAACAGGTTGTCAGGACATGTTCTTCTGCATAACTGACCCTGTTGCTTTTGCAACTGGGTTTTCTAAAAACCTCCTAAAATCCTAATATTTTTACCAAATAAAGTGTGGTACCATAGCTTGCTAATGCCCGCTAGTCGTATCCCCGTTGGAAACTTATATCACATTCTATACAGCCAAAAAGATAAGCTTTCAGAACTCTATTATAAAGAAAAATGACTTGTTTTCAAATTAAAACTGGTATTATACCAGATAAGTAAAAATTCTGAAATTTGAAATCGAGTAGCCTTATCTCTTAGCTGTCTAATAGAACAAACCGCGTGTCAAAAGGAGTAGAGAACTAAAGTTATGCATGAATAAGTACTGCCTGTGCAAGCTTTCATACCAAATTCTGCATAACTGGTTAAGATCCTTGATACAAATAATAAACACCTTGTCCTAAGGGTTATGCTCAAATTCATGCAGACTTAGATTGATAAATTAATGAATAACTTCAAAAGTTATTGGATAACAGTAAAGAGGATTAATACAGATACATAATAGAATGCTACTAATTTACAGAATAGCACAACACTTAAATTACGATTCTCCTTAGACTTACAAAACCAACATAGGCACAACACTTTAATTACAACAATCATAAACCAACACATAGCCTCTATGAAGAGATATATGGTTGTCTAACTTACAGCCCTAAACTAGTCCATTCGGCACCCCTTTCTAAATCATATTTAGATGTTATCTAACATTAGTGCAGGATTTTGTAGCTAACCTCTTTAGTGAAGTTAATATAGTTAGAGACTTTCTAAATTCACGAAAATTTTCAAACTTAATCCTAAGGTATTAAATAACTTATCATAAAAAATTCAGAGGCTAATAATGTTATTTGGTCCCTCAACCATGTCTACAAAGTAAATTAATTTTTCTGTCATAACAGAATTCCATTATGCAGAAAATGCACTGAATTAGTGCCTCTGCTGGGAACACATGACAAGTGTAAAAATTCTAAAATTTTTACTGCTATAAGTCCTGCCTCTTAGCTTCAAAATGCAACAAACGGCACATAATTTGGATTTTTATAATTGGAGTTATGCAACCGATCCTATAGGATGTCAACATTGCTAATTTTGCATAATTTGTGTCATCTTTACATGAAAACTGACAATACTTAGTAATTGTGCAAAGTTCTCGTTTTTTCCTCTCTTTTTTTATTTGATACCTTTTATCTTAGCTTCCAATTTCCACTTGTTTCACAAAAGGTCAATTTTTTTTGTTCTTTTTGAGCTACACTGTATAAGAGAGAGAGGGGGTCAAAGAACAGGGTACCTAAGATTTAACACACGAAATACAATCACTGTACAAATTCCAGATGCCAAAATGGTGCAGCTCAGGAATTTAGAGATAAATCCGAGAAATGCAGGTTTGCGATGCAGGGTTACCTAGAAAAGAAAGTCAACCGAACAAGAACGAAGAGATGAATGATAAAGAAAGAGAGAGAGAGAGTTTAGAATGATTCTTGAATTGATTATCTGAATTCTTTCTAAATGTGGTTGCAAATGCTATTTATATGTGGCATTTCTCAACTAACTACCCAAAATGGAAATTTACAAGCATTTACAATTGCCTTACGATTACAGATTACTGTATCAAGTCTTTCCCACCCGAAAGAACCTTTGTCCTCAAAGGTGAAAGTGAGGGTAGTGTTGTAGGAAATCATTGTAGTACTCCCAAGTAGCCTCTTATGGAGGCAAATTCAGCCACTTAACAAGAATTTTGGTAGCAGCTCTATTACCTCTCTTAACCATCTTTCTGTCAAGTATAGCTTCAGGTACCTTAAGCATTGTGTCTTCACCCAATTCTAGCGGAATATCATGAACAACAATTTGAAGGTTGATGACATGGTTTCAGTTGTGAAACATGGAAAACATCATGAATTTTTGCTGCGGCTGGTAAAGCAATCTTATAAGCAACAGACCCTACCTTGTCTGTGATCTTATAAGGACCATAGAACCTTGGGCTGAGCTTCTGATTAACCCTTATGTCTACTGTATTCTGCCTATATGGCTGTAATTTAAGGTAGACCCAGTCATTAATGTGGAACTGTCTATCAGTGCGATGCTTGTTGGCTTGCTGCACCATTCTGTTCTGAGCTCTTGCCTAGTGAAATTGTAGTTCCTTAAGCATTTTCTCCCTTTGTTGCAAACTTCTGTCCACAGCCACATTATGAGACTGACAAGAGGTTGTCGAGACCCTGTCAAATAATAATAATTACCGGTTCACAAACTAATTTGTAGTATAGAGCATGAACCGAATCGTCTCTCAAGGATCCAAAAAGAACAAAGATTTAATCAGATCAAGACAATTAAAAGGGGGGTTTTGATGATTTGAAATGATAATACACTAATTGAATTAAAGGAAAGTAATTAACAAATTAACCAATCCAAGGAAATTTTACCGATCTTGAGTTTAATCCATCATTGATCACAAGGAATTCACTTAATTGCTAACCATGTTCTTGGCCTTAGATCATATCAAGACGCCTCAACATGATCCAAGAATCCTCTACTAGATAAGCATCTAGGATTTAATTAACCAAGGTTAGATAAAATAAGCATCATCCAAACATAGATTAACTTAAGATCAAGAATTTAACCAAGCTAAACAATCCATCAAAAAGCTTTAATAAATTGTTTATTCTATGCGATCCTCTTGAATACATGATAATAAAGCTATTATCACATAAACATCCAAATCAAATTAAGCAATTCAATTTAGATCAAAATTAAAAGAGGAAGAAGAGAAACTTGAATAACAATTAAGCAATATGAACAAGTAAAACAAGATCTCCAAATTAATCATCAAGATGGCTAATCCCTTGGATTGATTATGAGAGTCTAGCCTTCCATGGATGGGAAGGAAGAACTCAGAAATAAAAGAACAAAAACGAAATTCTAAAGAGAATGAAGAAGAAGAGAAAGAAAACTCTCACAAATACTCAAACTTTCTTCAAACTTATTTCAAAATTGAATCATTCTAATACAAAGAGGTTGGCTCTATTTATACTAATCCTAGAAGCCAATTTGTACATGTACATAATCTGAATACAAGCTATAAAAATATGAAAATTGTCAAATATGGAAGCTTGATGCATGGTTGGTGGGTTAATGCATGGTAGGTGGGTTGGTGTATGGTTGGTGGCTTTTAGTCAACAACTCTTATCCGACTTCTAGCTTCATTTTCATCACCTAGACGGTGCATTTTGGCTTGGAGATCTCATGAAAGTTGTAGCTAGTTGTCTTCTTGAAATTTTTCAATTAGAATCATGCCATTTGGACGTTTATAACTCCAGATATACCAAAAACACTGAACCTACCTCAAGTTAGGTTGGCAGAACGTGTTTCCAAATTCAAACCAACTTGTAGCTTCATTATCATGCCTAAAACGACATCTATTGACTAAATGGTCTTCAGTGAAGTTGGAGATATGGGTCTTATCTTTCCAATGACCAAGTTTCAGCCTAAGAGGAGGCCTATAACTCACTATGTAGACCAATATGAGCACACTGCCCAGATTTTCGTGACAGCAAACCCACTCTGCATTGCAGGGATATTTTGGACCCTTAGAAGTCCGATCCAGCTCTTGAGTTCTCATTCTTAGCTTTCCAAACACACCAAGATCACCTCAAATGGATCACCGAGTCCCAAGTTATGGCCTAACCAAGGAAGAAAGGTCAAAATGCATCAAAATCCGAAAATTATTCAATATTTGCATTAAAGCCCAATGAGGCCCAACAACATTAAACTCATCTAAAATACTAATATTGGGCACAATAAACATCTAATAAAGCCTAATACAAAGCTAACATAAGTGTCTCAAATTGATTGATCAGAGACTCACCAGGTAAGTAGGGGAGATGGATAGGTGGTGGTTGGCCATAAAGAATTTCGTAGGGTGTGGTATGAGCTGCCGAATGGAAGGTAGTATTGTACCACCATTCTGCCAATGGAAGTCATTTACTCCAAGTAGTTGGATGTTCATTACACATGCATCGGAGGTAGGTCTCTAGACAGCGATTAACCACCTCAGTTCGTCCATCCGTTTGGGGATGATAGGCCGATGACTTAAGTAGCTCTACTCCTTGCAATTTGAATAGCTCGGACCAGAAGTCACTCAGAAAGACTGAATCTCTATCACTAACGATGCTATCTGGCAGCCCATGAAGCTTAAAAACCTGATCAAGATAGAGTTGTGCTACTTGCAAAGCAGTGAAGGGATGTGCTAAGGCCATGAAATGTGCTGCCTTACTAAGCCTGTCCACTACCACAAAGATGACTTCCTTGTTGCTAGATGGTGGCAGTCCCTCTATAAAATCCATAGAGACAGATGACCAAATCCTTTCTGGTATAGGTAAGGGCTGGAGATACCCAGGGTAACCAGAATTATCATACTTGCATTTGCTACAAATATCACAAGATCGATGTACGATCAACATCCTTGGTCATACCCTTCCAATAAAACAGAGATCGCACCCGCTGTAACGTAGCGTCTCTACCCGAATGGCCACCTACAGGTGAGTCATGCAACCATTGTAAGAGAGTTTTCCGTAAGGACATGTCGTGGCCTACAACCAGTTTCCCTTTTCTTCTAAGTTGATTATTAGCCCAAGTAAAGTGATTATGACTAGTGGGATCAGTTTGCAATTCTGAAATCAGCTTTACCAATTCAGGTTCCGTGACCCAACAAGCCACCAATTTATCATAAATGCCTGTTCCCACAAAGCAGCTTAAAACCATAAGCGACATGTCAAGATCGCGCACTCTCGATAATGCATCGGCTGCCTTATTTTCTTGGCCCTTCTTATATTGAATTTCAAAATTATATCCCATGAGTTTGGCTAACCAATCTTGCTGTGAAGGAGTGGAAATACGTTGTTCCAGCAAGTATTTAAGACTTTTTTGGTCAGTTTTGATGATGAAGTGCCTATTGAAGAGGTATGGGCTCCATTTCTGTACAGCACACAACACTACCAAAAGCTCCCTTTCATAAGCTGATTTAGCTTGATTTTTTGGGCTCAAGGCTTTGCTAATATAGGCTATGGGGTGATCATTTTGCATAAGGACTGCTCCTATGCCATAACCTGAAGCATCAGTTTCAATAACAAAAGGTTTGTTGAAATCTGGCAAAGTTAGGATGGGGGCGGAACAGAGGGCATGTTTAAGCTTATCAAAGGCCTTTTGCGCTTCGGTTGACCATATAAACTGATCTCTTTTTAGCAGATCTGTTAACGGCTTGGCAATTTGTCCATAACCTTGCACAAACCTTTTATAGTAACCCGAGAGACCTAGAAATCCCCGCAACTGCTTCAGAGTGGTAGGGGGTGGCCAATTCATCACTGCTGACACCTTGGAGGGATCTGTAGAAACCCCTTCAACGGATATAAAATGCCCCAAGTATTCAACCTTAGGAGCAGCAAAAGAACATTTTCTCCTTTTGACAAATAGTGTATGAGTTTTGAGCACATCTAACACCGCTTGCAAGTGCTACACATGTTCCTCGAGACTAGCACTATAGACTAGTATGTCATCAAAGAAGATAAGCACAAATTTCCTTAGGTATGGTCTAAATATATGGTTCATGAGACCTTGAAATGAAGAGGGAGCATTAGTAAAGCCAAAGGGCATTACCAAGAACTCGTAGTGTCCTTCATGAGTCTTAAAGGCTGTCTTATACATATCTTCCTTGTACATTCGTAACTGGTGATAACCTGCCTGAAGATCAAGCTTGGTGTACACACTAGAGCCTCCAAGTTCATCTAATAAATCCTCCAACAAAGGAATTGGGAACTTGTCCTTCACAGTTTGACTGTTGAGTTCCCTATAGTCGATGCATAACCGCCATGACCCATCTTTCTTCCATACCAAAACAACCGGTGATGCATAAGGGCTGGTGCTGGTTTGGATGGTGCCTTTGTCAAGCATCTCATGCACCAATTTTTCTATAATATCCTTCTGCAGTGATGGGTATCTATAGGGCCTTTTGTTCACAGGTCTAGACCCTGGTTGTAATGGAATTCTATGGTCAAAACCATCCCTAAAATGGGGTAATTCAGTGGGTTCTTCAAACACAGATGCATATGAGTTCAACAAGTTATCAATCATAACCGGCAATTCATCATTTTGTACTGATATGGAAAATAATGCAGGACTGACCGTATTAGCTGGCTCTTCCTGATAACACACCTGCAGTAATGCTAGTTGTCCCCCTTGCAACATCATCTTAGGGAGCTGTTTATTTTCTACTGTTTTCAGCATACCAAAAGAAGCACCTCTTAATACATGCTTCTTGTGTCCCACTTGGAACTCCATTCTCAGCATTTCAAAGTTCCACACTATATCTCCAAGAGTGGTCAACTGAAATAACCAAGTGAAACATAAGAAGGGGGGTTGAATTGTGTTTCTTAACCTTTTTTGAAAATTAATAAAAGATTTTCCTTTTCAACAGAAAATTGAACACAGCGAAGGATAAAGTTTGACAAGCAAAGAACTTAGAACCAACACGGCTTAGTCCTATTTGACTCTAAGGATTTTGAAAAGACTTTTAAGAAAACCGTTAACACGTTCTAAAACCAAATAAAAGGTCTTTGTTAATAAACACAATAGTAAACCCCAGAGGTTAGTGAATATAATAAAAACACTAGAAGAGAAGAGAAGCTTACACACGAGATTTATCCTGGTTCACTCTTATCAACCAAGAGCTACGTCCAGTCCCTTCAACCAGAAGGATTTTCCAACTAATCTTTTTCGAGATTACAAGTATTATACACCTCTTCGTGTAACAAGTATTTTCAACCTCTTCAGGTTCAATCACACAAGTATTCTTTTACACACTCTTCAGGCTTACAACGCTAAGATGAATAAGTGAAAGTAGATGAAAGCTTGAGTTTGAAACTCACTGACAAATGAGAATAGACAATAGAAATCTCAAGGCTTTTTCTTTTTAACACGAATAATATAATCCAAGAGGAAATAAAGCTTTTTAGACTTTGTAGGATGCTTTGGCAAAGATCTCTATCTTCTTCAAGTGCTGCTTCTTCTTTTTTATATGTAAAAACAAACTGAGCAGACTTCATGAGCTATATCGTCCAACGGAAACATTTATTACCGTTCTGAGTAGCATTAAATGCATCTACTGGAAAAGCGCTGAACTTCTTCTGACGGTGACTTTTATTCTCTGAGATTTCCAATCAGTGAAAACAAAGTCCTGATTTGTCTAAGATTGCAGAAGGTTTCTTATTTGCAGATCTTTGTAGTTGTTAGACAATGTCAGCAAAAGTGGCTTAGTTGACTTCTTCTGTCGCCATGAGCTGTCAGAGTTCTTTTCTAGCATTTAATGAGGAACAGTTCTTCATTTTTGAATTTTCACTTGGACGAGAGCTTGAGCTTGAACTTTAAAAGAGTGAATTGAGTCCGAGTTTTGGCAATAAGATCGTATTGGACGAACCAATAAAAATAGTAACAGCAAATGCATACAAATATTGGACGCACCAATAGTAAAGGTATATAAGACAGTTATTGGACGCACAAAGCATTTTTAGACATTCATTGGACGCACAAAGCGAAATAGCATATTGGTCGCACAAAGAGTTTTCTTTAAGCTTAGAACAGAATGGACGCACATACAAGTAGCGATTTGTTAAAACTATTGTCGAAACACTTACTTGTTCAAACTAAATAAATATTTTTGTTATCCTCAAAACTTAAACAGGGAAAGTTACAACTTTTAAAGATTTAATACCTAAACCTTTTTATAAGATTTTGGTTTCAACATCAACCATTGTATCCCCAATACAACATCACAACACCCCAAGGGTAATACCATGAAATCTGCAGTAAAAGGAGTGTTTTGTATTTGCCAAGTAAAAGACTTGCAAACTGCTGTAGCAACCAATTTGTTTCCATCTGCCACTGACACAGCTAGGGGCTTGGAAGCTTCCAACTTACACCCCAACTTCCTGGCAACTTGTTCATCTAAAAAATTGTGGGTGCTTCCACTGTCAATCAAAATTTGTAAAGCTCTTTTGTTATAATACCCTGTAACTCTCATAGTCTGAAAATGTTGAGACCCAGTGATTGCACTTACAAAAATGCATGGTTCAACTTCTGGCGTAGATAGCTCTTCTTCACTACCATTGTCATCATCCTCCCCTTCTAACACATATAATTGAGCTCTTTTGTGTTTAAGGTGATGACCCAGAGTATATGGCTCATCGCAAAACATGCACAGCCCCTTCATCCTCTTTTCATTCTGTTCCGCAGCAGAGTATGCGTCTGGTGTTTGGGTTTTAATTGTCTTGGTTGTGTTTGGTAGGGGTAACAATGGCTGGCTGCCGTTTGTGTTGGTTTTGGTATATTGTGGTTTTGCTCCAGGTGAAAATTGAGATTTAGGGTGGTTAACAAATACAGGGGGTTTGGGTTTATGTGCTTTGGCTGCCTCATAGAGTTTGGCTAATTTTACTGCTTGCTGAACTGTTTTTGGACTAAACATTCGTACATGCATTTGAGTTTCATACTACAACCCAGTCATGAAACAGCTAATTTTATACTATTCACTCAACTCCACTCTAGTTAAGATGGTTTCAAATTGATCCAAATACTCCATGACAGTTCCAGTTTGCCTTAAAGACATTAATTCTGACATTGGATAATCATAAACAGCCCCAAACCTATCTGTGATAGCATTCACATACTCTTCCCACCCAATAGGATCAGTAGTTAACCTGGATTTTATTAGTGCATGGTGCCACTGTAAAGCTTTACCATCTAGGTGGATAGCAGCCATTCTAACCTTAGAATCAGGAGCAGTATTATCAAGCAAGAAGAATTGGTCACATTTATAGAGCCATTCTTTAACATTTTCCCCATCAAATTTAGGAAACCCCACTTTCGTAAGTCTACCCGAAAATGAAGAGTTTGTAGAATTACCCGAGGTAGCACGTCCTCCATTACTGCTATGAGTTGATGTTACCTCTCGCTCCGCCAAAGCTACGATCATCTCTCGTAACCCAGCTATGGCTTTATCAACCCGATCATTCGCGTCATTAATCTTCTTGGTAAGAGCTTCCTCGACTTCTTGAATGGTGGTCTGATATCTTGTAGATTCGGCCATTGGTGGCATCAATTGATCGATTGAGCTTTGATACCAATGGTGCAGCTCAGGAATTTAGAGATAAATCTGAGAGATGCAGGTTCGCGATGCAGGGTTAGCTAAAGAAGAAAGCCAACCGAACAAGAACGAATAGATGAATGATAAAGAAAGAGAGAGAGAGTTTAGAATGATTCTTGAATTGATTATCTGAATTCTTTCTAAATGTGGTTGCAAATGCTATTTATATGTGGCATTTCTCAACTAACTACCCAAAATGGAAATTTACAAGCATTTACAATTGCCTTACGGTTACAAATTACTGTATCACAAAATATCAAGAGAAGTCATTGAAACATAAAATAAAAAGTCAAATGATAGAAATATAACCTGAGACGAGCTTTGGAGAGCTCCCAATAGCACCTGACATAGTGGCGGGTGAAGGCCACCAGTTCCCTAGCTTTTGAGGCTGAAGCGGACACAGGAGAGGAGAGATCGACTGCGGTGGCGAAAGAGAAAGCGCAGAGATGTGGATTGAAGTTAAGGGGATGGGAGTGCGACAGCAGAAGGAGGCGCAGGACATGGTGTGTGGGGAAGAACACAAAGGAGTGGGTGAGAGGGTTAAGGTTGTAGTGAGAAGAAGAATGAGAATGGAGGAGTTTGGAATACAAGGGAAGAGAGGTCCTCCTCAACATGGTTGCGGTGAGGGACGGAGATGGGAATCGAGAACTTTCTACAAGGCTACACCTCTGCTTGTTTCTGAATCTGATGAAATTCCTGTCAGTTTAAGAAGTTTAGGAATGAGCGTTGCAAGTCGATAGCCTCTCTATCGTGGGTAACTCACTAGTGGGGTTATGTTGTAAATATAAAAAAGTTATGTGTATTAAACAATAATTAAAGAATTACCGTTGAAGTAAGTTGCAAGTTATTATTAAAAATAAAATAAAATATTTTAAACCAATTAAATTTTGACAAATCAGCAAGGTACCAGTACCCTTTTAAACAGCAGGGTACCGAAGGAATTCCCTTTAATTAATGTATAGTCTAGTTTAATTTTATCTATCTCTTATTTAATTTTATTTTTGTTGTTTTACTTTATATTGATAATGTTCATTTCGTCGTTTATTTTTGCATTTATTCATTATGTTTATTTCTTATTCATTTTTGTCGAACTTCACATTCCGTTTGAATTTAAAAATTTTATCAAACCATAAAAATAATAATAATATAGGATCAATTGTGTTGCGACAACTTGTTAATCAAAGGGCACCGTCTCTGACCAAGTGTTGAATTAAAAATTAAATTTATCATAGATAAATTAAATTCACTAAATTTAAAGCATCAATTGAGTTGCGACAACTTGTTAATCTTGTGATGATATCTTTGGCCCAATGTTGAGCTTCATTCTCCAAATTTCATTTTTCCTGAGAAGTATGTGTCAGGCCTAGTGTGGACCTTCATTGCTCAAGCCACACACAATGTTTTTACCAATTCGCAATTACTTAAAATTAATTAATTTAACAATAATCAAAATATTTGCACTTAATTTTTCAAAAGTCGTTAATTAAAAGCAACCAAACAATTTTACAAAAAAAAAATTACGTGACTTTACGTTCTCTATTATATTGGGAGATACATAAGTTCACAAGCCAAGCAAAAATCATAATTTTTGTAATTTAGTTCTTTCATTAATTTGTAAATAATTGCAAATCAATTTTTTGTAAATATATTTTCTCTTAGCATTTTATTTTCGTGCTTTTTGTTTCTTTGTTATTCCAGGGGTAACTTTTAAGATAATTATTTTAGGATAAATGTATCAGAAATGATGTTTTTGCCTTTTTTATACATTATCAAACTCCCGAAACAAAGTTCATTTCAAAAAACCAATTTTTCATTAAAAAAAAGTTTTTTCAATCATTTTTATGATAAAATAAAAATTAGCAGCGACTTATCTGTATCATAAATATTTTCAAAATCAGTTGCCTCACACGTCGCAGCAACCTCCAACCTCCAGGCACGTTGTGACACCACCGTTTTGGCTACCATAACAAGTCAGAAAAAGCCCTTACAGTCATCCAACAGTAAACATGAAAAACAGAGTTAAAAATGAAATAATCCAACACATGCATCAACCCAAATTTTCTCCCATGAATTTTGAGACCTCGAGATGCTATGAAAATTGACCTATTTGGTTATAGTAATTAAAAGCAGTTGGCCGATTGAACATGCAGCAATCCAATTCCCATAAGAACAAGTGCAGCAATTTCTTAAAGTCTGGGCAGAAATATACCCTCTCTGAATGGTGCTTGAGAAAGAAGAGATTAAAATGAGAAAGAGTTTTAGAACGAGTTACCGCCTACCTTTAACTTCTTGTTGGTGATTTTCCTCTTCAGCTTCCTTCTCAGCTTTCCTCTGGCTCCCATCTCTCTTTGTGTTTTTGTCTGTGGTGTGTGTGAGTAAAAGAATGAGAGGAGTGGTTTTTATAGACGCTGAGGGATGAGCTACATGTCTGTGAGTGTGTAACTCTCGGGCGGATGGGGTGCTTAAGTATAAACAAAATTTTCTTTTTCTTAATTTAATTTAATTTAATTTACATAGATTCTCCCCTTAATTGTTATTCCATTATTTAAGAATCAACTCTTTTATTCTTTATAAATGGTTTAGAATATTCACTCATGTACTACTTCTTAAAACTATATTTTTCTTAAGATTTTGGTCAGAGTTCAATTCCTAACTTATGTATATGGAAAAATATTTGTTTGGGAGATGTCAACTCCTTAAATAGATTTCAATACCTCGAGAGATTAATCTTTACAGTCTTGGGCGGGTGATCAATCAATTTGAGACACTTATGTTAGCTTTGTATTAGGCTTTATTAGATATTTATTGTGCCCAATATTAGTATTTTAGATGAGTTTAATGTTGTTGGGCTTCATTGGGCTTTAATGCAAATATTGAATAATTTTTGGATTTTGATGCATTTTGACCTTTCTTCCTTGGTTAGGCCATAACTTGGGACTCGGTAATCCATTTGAGGTTATCTTGGTGTCTTTGGAAAGCTAAGACAATGTTCTACAGGTTTCATGAGAACTCAAGAGCTGGATCGGACTTTTAAGGGTCCAAAATATCCCTTCAATGCAGAGTGGGTTTGCTATCATGAAAATCTGGGCAGTGTACACATATTGGACTACATAGTGAGCTATAGGCCTCCTCGTGGGCTGTAACTTGGCCATTGGAAAGCTAAGACCCATATCTCCAACTTCACGGAAGACCATTTAGTCAATAGATGTTGTTTTAGGCATAATAATAAAGCTACAAGTTGGTTTGATTTTGGAAACACGTTCTGCCAACCTAACTTGAGGTAGGTTCAGTGTTTTTGGCATATCTGGAGTTATAAAAGTCCAAATGGCATGATTCAAATTGAAAAATTTCAAGGAGACAACTGGCTACAACTTTCATGAAGACCTCCAAGCCAAAATGTACCGTCTAGGTCATGAAAATCAAGCCAGAAGTCGGATAAGAGTTGCTAACTAAAAGCCATCAACCATACACCAACCCACCTACCATGCACCAACCCACCAACCATGCATCAAGCTTCCATATTTGACAATTTCCTTGTTTTTATAGCTTGTATTCAGTTTATGTACATGTATAAATTGGCTTCTAGGATTAGTATAAATAGAGTCAATCTCTTTGTATTAGATAGATTCAATTTTTAAGTAAGTTTCAAGAAAGTTTGAGTATATGCGAGAGTTTTCTTTCTCTTCTTCTCCATTCTCTTTACAATTTCGTTTTTGTTCTTTAATTTCTGAGTTCTTCCTTCCCATCCATGGAAGGCTAGGCTCTCATAATCAATCCAAGGGATTAGCCATCTTGATGTTTAATTTGGAGATCTTGTTTCGCTTGTTCATATTGCTTAATTGTTATTCAAGTTTCTCTTCTTCCTCTTTGGATTTTTATCTAGATTGAATTGCTTAATTTGATTTAGATGTTGATGTGATAATAGCTTTATTATCATGTATTCAAAGAGGATCACAAAGACTAAACAATAGATCAAAGCTTTTTGATGGATTGTTTAGCTTGGTTAAATTCTGGATCTTAAGTTAATCTATGTTTGGATGGTGCTTACTTTATCTAACCTTGGTTAATTAAATCCTAGATGCTTATCTAGTAGAGGATTCTTGGATCATGTTGAGGTGTCTTGATGTGATCTAAGGCTAAGAACATGGTTAGCGATTAAGTGAATTTCTTGTGATCAATGATGGATTAAACTCAAGATCGGTAAATTTCCTTGGATTGGTTGTTTCTTTAGATTTGTTTTCAACTTTAAGTCTTGTATTTTTATCAATATTGTTAATCAACAACAAAACCCCCCATTTCAATTATCTTGATCTGATTAAATCTTTGTTCTTTTTGGATCCTTGAGAGACGATTCGGTTCATGCTCTATACTACAAATTAGTTTGTGAACCGGTACTTTTTATTATTTGGCTCGACAACTTCTTGTCAAATTTGGCGCCGTTGTCGGGGATCCAAGGCAACTATTTGATTATTTCAAGATCTCATCTAACTCTAACAATTGTGTTTGTTTTGTTTTTGAAGCATTTTTAAGTGGAATTCGGCTGAAATTGGGTAAAGGGCATCCTGTCAAGATTTCGGTTCGGTAATGTATCTTTGATTGATCTGAATTTTGGTAGACTAATGAAAATCGTTATTTGGAGAAAGGCTTACTATTTATAGTGAGGTCACCCTTATTTTAACCAAATTCCATCGTTTAGACCACTTTTTTAATTTTTTAAGATTTTTTATTATTTTGTTCAATGGCATATTTGTATATATTTCACCCTGTGGTGGTCCCATAATTTTTAAAAATGTCTAAATATGTTTTATGTAATTGTTTTATGTATATTTTTACACTTGTTTTTGTGATTTTGTGTTTTTGTGTTTTTGTGTTTGATCTCTAATCTGATGAAGCATAAACTTGATGAGCTGGCTTATCTGGTGAGGCAACTAGCAGTTGAACAGCATCAGTTACCTGTGCAAGAACCTGCAAGATTTTGTAGTATATGTTGTAGTTCTTTTCATCCCCCATATGCATGCCCCACATTGCAAGATGATGATTCTGTATTTCATGATCATTCTGTTGATGCAACAGGTGTATTTCTGTATATGGTTCTTATTTTGAGAAAAAAAAAGTTGTTGATTATTTTAATTACCGATATTACTTAAAATTACTTCATAAATATTTATATACTAATAATAAAGATGTGACACAAGGTTTAAATTTTAACTATTAAATATTACATGAATGATTAAGATTAAAAATTATTTAAATATTACATAACCACTAAAAAAAGTCAAAAGAATTTATGTTCTAATATTAGCGGTTCATGTAAGAGTCACTGAAATTTGCTTATTACTCAAAATGAATCACCCCTTTTATTATATATGAATTAGATACAATTTACAAATATAACTTTTTGTGATTATCTATGACTAGTAAATTAGATAACTCCATCATTGCTTTATTTTCTTCCAAAAAATTAGGAATTATTAGAATTTGTGTATAATGTTTATAAATAACCTTTTTGCTAAGTGTCGTTTATATATAATTAAGCACAAGAAACAACAGTATTTTCAACATAATATTTTTAACTATATGTAATAACTATTAAAATAAAACTTATTATTGATAGTTATTATAATGACTGTCAATATAAATAATATAAGAGAAATTTTTTTTTCACACAAGACATATCCATCGAAATAGCCATAAAACGCAAACATGGGCTCGCGCGTCCAATCTCGCGTCATTCTTTTTGTTTATTGTTGACGGTGACATGAAAAATAATAGTTAGTGACTTAGTGTCAATGGTCTTGATAGATGCCACCGTCAAAAAAAGAGAAATTAGTAATAAAGTCGTTCGTAGTCTGATAGAGACTCCAAGCCTCAACTCTTGGAGCATCGTCGTCCTCAACGCTTCGCTTCAATTCTTGGAGCATTGTCGTTCTCAACGCCTTGGAGCTTCATCTCCTTTTGCCGTCGCCTCATTGGTTAGGGTTTTGTTCATCGATTTCTCCATTCACCTCTCTTTAATTCTATCGCTCTTAGTTTAAATTTTGTGATTTCGTTTTTTGTTCTCTTTCATGATTGTGTTGATGATTTCGATTTTACCTTCGCATTTTTTCCTTCGCCTCATTGGTTAGGGTTTTGTTCATTGATTTCGCCATTCATCTCTCTTCAACTCATTTGCTCTTCGATTATGTTTTTGTTCTCTCTCATGATTTCTGGTTATTTCGGTATTTACTTTGAATATACAATCTATCAAAACTGAATAGCCATGGCTAACTTGTGAAAGAATCTGAAATAGCCATGGTTATTTGGGTATTTCTGGTTATTTTGACTCAATTAGGAATACTCTAAGCTCTATTCGATACAACAATGTGGTCAAGGTTTTGGTCTATTGCTACCCTTACCGATGAAATCTGACACAATAGGTACGTTGTGTTTTTTCTTGTTGATGTCTTCTAAAACATTCTTACCGGTAATGATTGGATTTATGACATTTTTGGATTTCTTTTCTTTGACTACTATATGGATTTGAATTTGTTCACACATGAGGTCATTCCATTATCATATACTTTCTACTCTAGATTTTACTTAGCATTGCCATTGGACAAGAAGGAGGTGTTGCACCTCTGATTGCACTGTACGGTATGAAGCAAAGGTAATTTATTTCCTTGATGATCAATGTCTATGAATATAGTTATTTAATCAATACTAGACAACTGCATAACAATTATTGATAAAGGACTGAGCTAGACGTTGCATGTTGTAGCTAATCTGGCCTTGACATTTTCTTGATTCAAATCTCAATATTAACAATAACTCAGGAAACACAACACACTAACAGTAATTGCAGCTATTGTCTTATGGTTGAAATAAAACCTAAGAAACAAGCTAGCTACTGAGCAGGGAAATACATCTATTCCTTTTGCCCACCCAATGATTCTTTCTCACAGAGCCTTACCTTTGCTATTGATGAATACTATCCCTTTCTTTTACAACCTTTTTTCTGCTATTTGATTTTCTTTGGCTTTATTTGCTTTCTTGTCTAAGCAATACTTGTCCTCATCATATTCCTCTTTTGCTAGTTTTTTTTCTGACCCTAAACAGTTTTCTATACATGTACTGCTTTTAGTTCCTTAGGCTTTAAAATTTCGGGCTCAATTTTATTTTTAATCTCTTTTCCCCTTTTCATTTGTTTTCACTGGTTTTTCATCATTTTAACTTTCATAAGCAACATAGAGGTGTCTAATACCATTGAGCATTAAAAAGATATGAATAAAAAGACGTCAGATAACTGCAAAGAGATGTGAAACTGAACTAATACTATTTCTTTCTTTAATAGAACTTAGTAGTAGTTATTGCAACAAGTTTTGTCCTTCTAGAATGCCAGAACTTGATTTACAAAAATGCATTGAGCATATTCCAACAATTGATATTTTTCCCAAGCCAATCAAAAACCACGCCAATCTTTTATGAACACCTATATAAAGGTCGGTTGCTCTTGTTTTGCATGCATACAGAGAGAGAGAGAGCGAGAAAGATATAGACTCTCCAGTCCATATTTGACATATTTGTAGAATGCAAAACAGGACACACACACCCTCATTGCTATAAATATGTGTCAATTTAATGTGTAATTCTCTCAAAAAGTATAAGGTAAAGAAAAGAAAGCCCATAAGTAGACACTAGAACTTCCTACTACAGATTACACTTGAACAGAAGTCAGAAATGAAAAAAAGCATAAAACAGAGTTGCATGGTTGAAGTGCAATGATAACTCCAGTCACAGAAGAAATCATACCACAAGATTTTTTCCTTGGTTTCTTCTTCAAATCCTTATCACTGCACTTATCACAAATACTTATCCCTTCATCTCTCTGACCCCAAAAATGTTTGTTTTGACTAAGAAAATGTTTTTTTCTAGATTACTAGTGTCGTCTATGCTAAATTAGAAAAAAAAATCAATGTTGAATATATATATATATATATATATCTTTGAATAAAGCCTAATGCGTAATTTATCACCTTGCTCATCATGCTGAGGCTGACAGCACCAGAGCCAAGGGTAACCATTTCTCTCTCTCTCTTCCTAATATGATTGTGAATAAGTTTCTCTGTCTGAATCAACCAGTGTTTCTTAGAAAATACCCATTACGATTTACGATATAGCAATCAGCCCAATGAATTATGTAAGATGTAATGTAAAAGGATTTGATTTTTGTATTTTTCCGTTACAATGCTTACCAAAAAAACTGAACTGCAGTCTAAAGGGTTCATCAAGATGTGCTTTTGATGGCTTGTAGGTTGCTATACACCTTTACTCATTCCATTTGCATCCATGCAAAACTTTCCTTCCCAACACTCAAGCAAGTTGACCGCCTGTGCATTATTTATTGAACCTTGAAAACTACTTGGGAAAAGACAACGGCACCTTGCAACTGAAAGATGTCACGCTGATAATTCCGTACTTTTTTTCTTGTTCTGCTTCCTTGACTTTTAATATAATCTAATTAGTCCTTATTATTCAAACTAAGTGTCGTTGCAATAAACATGTTTGCTTCTGTTGAAACAAAAGAAGTGAAAAAAAACACTTTCCTTGCCAATTTATCTCCCAAGAGCTCTTTATCGGTATGCCTCTCAAGATTATATGGTTAGAATGAACAGTTATCATTCTAGCCTCAGCTTCGCTTGCAACCTATTTGTCTCTTTCTATGTGAATTTAATTTGTAATTTATTGATTCATCAGAAGAAAAAGAATAATAAAAAGCAAATATTTAATGGATTCTACTTCCCAGACATAAACTTCTAATGCGGATCTGATTCTCATCTATAAATTCTGTGTGTGTGTGTGTGTCTGTGTGTAAAGTCTTCCTTTCTTCTTAAAAAAGTATTAGCACCTAGAGGAGGCCCGAGGAGAGAAAGAGAGGAGAGAGATTTGGAATGGGTTTTTACTGAAAGGGGAGTGAATGCGAAAAGCACATAGATGAGTTTATAAAAAGAAAAGGTGGTGTAGCAAACAAAAGGGATTGAATGCGATTCTACAAAAATATCAACATATATCAAGGATTAAGGGGGAAAAAAGTAGTGTAGGTAGGGGTGAAAGGAATTGCACCTCGGGAAGACTAGGTTGAGAAGCCCATTTCCAGTTTTTTCCCTTTCTATTTTTGTGCATTCTTCTGTTAATAATGGAATTTTGGCTTCTTTACTGGCGGGCTACAGAAATTTTTTATTGCTACTATGAATTGTTTCTTTGTCATTTGATACTAATTTGCATTGTTTGATTATAACAGCAGCATTGGACCCGCTGCTATAAACCTCACCTTTTGTTTTTTTATTATTAATAATATTGTTATTACCTTTTGGAAGTTGCAAACTTTTCATCATCTGTTTCATTGATTGCATTTGATTCGTTATATTGTGGACATATAATATAAGCTCCCTATTTTATATATTAGATTACTTTGCAACATGCATGTGCATTAATTTAGTGCATCAAATATACTTAGATGCTCAGTTTTTTGTATATATGGTACTGTAAGTTTTCTAGCCAGCACCCAATCTCTCAAAGGATGTAATTTTCTATTTTTTTTTCCCATTGTTGCAGGTTGGGGATCAAAATTGAGGTCCAGATTTAAAGAGTGACACATATTTTGCTAGAGACTATAGCACATATATTTTGCTGGAGATTGTAGCACATATTTGTAGGACTATATATGTTATTCAAAGAGAATTAAGAGGGCAAGAAAGAAAAATAACAATTACTTTTGTTTTGTTTTAACTACACTAGAAGTACATGAGAAATCATAGATACTTGTTATAAATTTTTACTTCAATTGTTTCAATGATATTGAGAATGAAGTTTGCGTCTTTCATATATATATATATGAAAAATATTACAAATTTCTACGATGCATGTTTTTCTTTCATAAAAGTAAAGTGTTTTTTTCTATCATATATTATCAAAAATAGGTTCAGATGTTAGAAATAGTGGCGAATGTTATTGTCATAAATGTCACTTTTGTTGACGGTCATATATGTCAAAAATTGAAAACTAATTGTCACCCTTTGTGACAGTCAACAAAAAGAGGAGCATGGTGGAAACTTTAGTGACAGTTACAGAGCATTATTGACGGTCACTATTTATCAAAAAAAACTTTTGAGTATTTTTGACAGTTATTTTGCGTCAACAATATTTTTATTGACAACTTATTTTTTGACGCACAATAATAGTTAAATGAGTGTCAAAAATAATATTTTTGATAAGTCAGATATAATTTTTTTGATGTTTATGGCCCTCAAAAATACTATGTTTTCTTGTAGTGTTTGCTTGTCTTTTATGCTTCTTTTCAAATCAATAACTAATTTTTTAAAACGATATTTTAAAATTCTTCTAGCATAACATAAACTTCATGACTCGAATTTTATTTTAATTTTTGTTATTACTGTAGTTCCATTATTTTGTTTGAAAAATAGCAGCCTTAAACAACAAACACATTATAAATACAAGGAAGTCTGTCTCTATATTGCAACATTATCTACTGTAAGGGTCGATCTATCCTATCCTATCCTATAGTAAAAATGTGTGCTGGTATAAACCTAATTGAAAACGACTTGTAAAATGATACAAGCCATAAATTTTTTAAGTATCATGTAATTATAAATGTTTATAATATTTTATACTAAGACCCCTTATTTATCATCTTATAATAACTAAGTTGGGTTTTTTTTCACTTACTCATATTTTTACATCTACTTTCATTTTACAATGTTAATTTAAAAGACATAATTTAAGTATGAAAAAAGGATTTTGTAAATATATACGAAAATTTAAATATATTTAATAACATAACTGTGTATAGGTATTACTCAAATTAAATATTTTTCAGTATTTTTTATTTACATTTACTAGTTGGTATCATGTAAATATAATAATAGATACAATCAAACGTGAGTAGATTATAATAATGAAAAGAGGAAGAAGATTTCATCTAGGTAATTACATATCAAACTTTAAACAATTTTCAAAGAAATAAATAGTGAATGTAACGTTTTTTTTTTGTAATATAATTTATCAATTATTTACTGTATTGGTAGTTTTCATTTTTTTTCCTCCTTTTGTGTATTGCTTATACTTGTGAATTATGATGAATTAGAGTGGTGTTTACTCAATTTAATTCAACTACAATAAACTCAAACTATCTTACCTTAGTAACTAGCATGAAATTAAATTGAGCTCATGCTATACATGCCATGATCATTTCTAAGTCATTTATATATTTTTAATTTTTAATTAGTTTTATAGTTTAAAATATAAACAATAAATTTGGCTTTACACTTTATAATTTGTATTTGGGTTCAATTTGCATTAGTATTATATTGGAACCTAAAAAGAATCCAACTTGGATATCTTTGAAATGCAATTATGACACTATTACTAAGTTCACATTATTATTATTATGTACGTTTAACTGAAAATTCATCTTCTTTTTTGGTATAAATTAGGGCATCTCTTTATTCGGAAGGCAAGAGATTAATCTTATAAGATGTGGTCAAGTACGTGAAGCGAGGATTCGTCCCAACTACGTTTTTTCTATACATACCGCTCCAAGAATCGAATCCAAAATAAGATGTTTAAGGTGATCGAACCCCTCTCACTTAGACCAAATGTCTCACAATTTATCTCACTTAAAGTGAAAGGTTTTTTTTATCAATAATTTGTTTTTATTTAAATTTTATTAACCAAGTTAGGGTTAATATGCAAGATTTGGTTTTGTTTTATTTATAATTTTTTTAAAATTTTTTAATACCCACCACTTGATTTAATTTTATATTTAAAATTCTTAGTTGTTTTATATTTTAAAAATAAATTTTAAACAAGTTAGGATTGATAGATATTTTAATTTTTGAAACCTTATTATGTTTTTATTTTTTTAGTCAAGCCAATTTTTTTTAATATTTTTTAACCACGTTGGGATTGAAACCTACGGCTTGGTTTTATCAATTTTTACTTTTTTAAAATTTTATTTGATTTATTTATTTATTTAAACCAAGTCGGATTTGACACTGACTTGGTTTTATTTTTTAAACTTCGTTTTATTTGTTTTTAAATTTTATAATGCTATTACATTCTTTAGAAAATGTTGGAATTTAAATTTATAGTTATTATAATGAATTTATTTAAATTAATATTATTATTTGTTATAAATACTAGTTATAAATAAATACTATCATTTTTATTTTGCTTTGATTCGGTAGTACTTTTTTAGTTCATATATTTTATTAAGGTGTCTTTATTTATTAATTGTCATAAATTTATTTAAAAAAATTTATTGCTGCAACCACCATCTTCCAACTTCAGTCATTCTCATTACTATTCCATGTTCGAGCTTTGTGTTGCTTCTAATTCTTCATTTATCTTATAACTTTCATTCTTCTATTTTCAAGCTTTGGTGTTTGTTAATAACAAATTCTTTTATTTTCTAGAGAACTTACGGTGGAGTTGACAGTGGAGACCTGATTTGAACTACATAGATTTTCCGTTGACTATGTGTAGGGTTCAGAATATATTACACTTTATTGTATTCGTTTTTAAAATCCCAACTTCATTTCACCCTTTCTTTTATTAATGTTTTTTACTTTTTCTTTTAAAATTATTTTTTAAGCAAGTTGGCTTCATACCTACAACTTTGTTTTATTCATTTTTTATTTTTAATTTAATTTTACTTTTTCATATTTTTAACCAAGTTGATGTTGATACTTAGGACTTGATTTATTTTATTTTCATTTTTAAAAATATTAGTTTTACCCTTTTTTTTAGCCAAACTTAATATCCATTACTTGCTTTTGTTTTTTTTTTAAAGAATGTTTTACTTTCTTTATGAATATTTTGTGAAACTAACAATAAAAGTAGTTATGTGAATAATTACTAAAACGTTTTAACTATTGTTCAATTTAATCATTAATACACAAACTCTTTGCACCAAAAATATTGAACAAAATTTAAATTTCATGGATTATTTAAAACATTTTATGGTTGATTTAAGTAAATACAGATAATAATAAAGCTATTTCATGACTTAAAGTGTATTTGTATGGGTAAGTGTAGTTGCAATTACGAAGTAGAGAATAAGTAGCATAGTCTAAAGTTACGTTTGCACACAAAATAATTTTTTATTTTTTTCAAATGTAATTAATTAGAATGTTGTTAAATGAGCTTGGCTCACTTTAAATAGGAGATGATTATTGATTACCTCGGTAATCAAAGCTATTGAAAATACTTAAAAAAGTTCATAAAATACTTAGTTTCCTTGCAATTAATTACTTGTTACCCATTAAAATTTATTGAATTATCCACCAATTAAAATAAGTAATTTTTTTTAATAATATCAAGATAATTAGTTACAAATATTTTTGAATGTGTAAAAGATGCGAACACGTACACTAATTACTTAAGAATTTGTTTTATATTTTTTTAATTCTTTTATCACAAACAATTTCAAATTTTTTTATTCAATTTTATAAATTACACATTTTATTAGGGTCAATTTATAATTTTAAAAAGTTATCAATCTTTATTTACAAATCACGTGTCATCCTTTATATGTGTGGATAATATGACTTTGCAAGTCATTTTCACTGATTGAACTTGTTTCTGGATTCTCTCTCTCTCTCTCTCTCTCTCTCTCATAGAGGTACAACAACAAAGTAGTCACTCCCATAGAGGTACAACAACAGAAATGGAAGTTGACAACAAATACATAGTGGTAAAGCATCATATTGAAGATGCACCCAGAGAGTCCCATTTTGAGCTCAAAACTACGGTTTTTGCACTGTCAGTTGAGCCTAATTCTGATGAGATAATCGTGAAGAATCTCTATATTTCTATTGACCCATATCAGATAAACCGCATGAAGAGCTACAGCTCCTCCCATAAAGCTGTAAGCTTCGCAGCGCCCATAACTCCAGGCGAGGTAGTCATTCGATCATTTGGTACTGAATACTGATATAGAAGTAGAAGTTGATTTAATCATTAATAATGAGTTTTGTTCTGCGTTTGTGGTGTTCTATGTTGGCACTTTGCAGGCTATTGATGCTCCTGTTATTGGAAAAGTTGTGGCTTCTGGGAATGCTAAATTTGAGAAGGATGATTTGGTTATGGGAGTATTCACTTGGGCAGAATACAGTTTGGTTAAAGAAGGAAGCATAATAAAGAAATTAGAGTCCTCTGAATTTCCACCGTCTTATCATCTTGGAGTTCTGGGTAATGTCATATTGCCACTTATCACTAGTATCGTAGTATCACATGTTTCCTTTGTTTGTTTATCTTCTGTTTTTTTTTTATTAATTTCTTTAATTTCTTTTTACGTATTTCTTTATATCATTCTCTTTTATGTGACTTGGGGTTGGCCAGAGATGAGGCGTGTGGTGTGTGAACACAGGACATCCTAATCTTATAGTCACTGACCCACTGCACTGGTGTGCGGGTCCCCTAAAATTAGACTCATCCATTTTGAAGCAAAGAGTGTATTTGACAAAATTTTAAAAAAATTCCATTAAAAAATTTGTAAATTTTTTTTTGTTGTGATGAAAAGTTTGGATATTAAATGTAATAGTTATTTTTTATCTTAAATGCTGAATGAGCATTAAAAGGAATTGTTATTATTTAATAAAATAATTGAAACTAAAGAAAAAGGCTTGTACTAAATACATCCCAGATGTTTTTCTATACTTTTTAATCAAAACATTTATTATTATTAGATATTTAATAAATACCGTTAAGTTATTTTTAATGCTAAATTGAATTGAATTTTTAAGAATACCTAACCATTGTAAATGTTTAAGTGACTGCACAAAATTTCTTGAGTCTTTATTTTTTTTTTTTTTTTCATCTTATAAAGTGGGAGATGATTCTTTATTTATCGATTTTAGAACGTACTGGGAAATTTGGAACCCTTGTTATTTTTAAAGAATAGTATGATACTATTCATATCTCTAAATAAAAGTTTAGTCACACATTTAAAAAGGGGGAGTGTATAGTTTAATATTATAATTTTTTTGTTACTAAAAAAGAGATGTTTGCCGTCGTTGAAGCCTGTGAACTTAGAATGGCTCAACATATTATTTAAGAGAGAAAGAGGTGCTTAGTTAGTATTATTTCTTTTTAAAATCAGGTGGATCCAATTTGGCTATTGAAAATTGAATATCAACTAAATTTAATTAAGGAGAAACAAAAATAGTAGAATAGTAGAGATATTTGGTGGTTATTCAAAAACCTTCAAGAATTAAAAAAAAAATTCTATCATTGTTAAACTCGGGTGAATTTTTTTCTTCTAATTTTTGAAAACTTGTACAGATTCTGGGGGAAAAAAATTATTAAGCAGACATGGTTTGCATTGTGTAGTTTGTGCATTAAATAAAATAAATTAATAGATGAATTAGCAATTTTAGATTTCGGTGTCACAAGAAAATTTTATCAAATCGAATGCATATTGACTATTGTTATTAACCCGTGCACATGCACTATATTTGCTAAATAAAAAATGTCTCAAGTGAGGGGTTAAAGGGGGAAATTGACTACCAGATTAGAATTTGGGCTATAGCTTGAGGGACATTAAGCTCGTTTAGATGTGTTTCTTTTAATAACTTTTCATTTTTTATATTTTAATGTATTTAGATTTTTTTTAAAAAAAAAGATAAAGTACTAAAAGAATTAAAAATTGTGTTATTTTTAAAACTAAACTTTTGTGTTTTTGAGAAGAAAGACCTTATAAAGGCTAATTTTGTGAGAATATGAAAAAAACTTTCAAATCTAAAAGATTATATTTTTCTTACATTCAAACATAAAATAACTTTTATTTTTTTTTATAGAAAGATCATTTAAAATAATTTCTTATATAAAGGACTTTTTTTTTTTAAAAAAAAAGGTTCATATATGCAGTGATTACTATAGGCACTTGCACTTGACTGAACATGTGTCCTACTCTTGCATAAAATTCAATGCAATGTGTGTCTATTATAAACGTTGCCTATGTAGGTAAAATCCATAGCATAGATCACTGCGAAACAATTGTTTTCTAGCTATCTCTACTTTGGCCCTATATCTATATGGTCCTCTCTCCCACCTCTTAAATAGTGGAGATGAATTGAAAATCAATGCATTAACCTTGTATCATGTGTTATCAGTATCACCTTCCTGTTATACCATCATCACTGTTTGTTTTATTTTATTTACTGTATGTTAGGGGACTTACAAATAGGGTATATTTGAATGAAAGAATTTGAAGTAGAAAAGATAGGAGGTGTAATTTTTAATTTTTAAATTAAGATAATTATAAAATATTTATAAAAATAATGATGATTAACTGGAAGGTTACATGATAATTTCTCATTTTATTCTTTTTGCTTTAATTAAAAATTCTCAACTAAGCAAAACTTAAATGAAAAATTACCCCTCTCTTCTAACAACGAATTTACAAATACGAATGAAATAACAACCAGATTAGTTGTTTAGTTCGAAATGAATTACTAAAATAAACTAAATAAGCACTTTGATTGGTAATTTAGTTTCTCTGTGTAAATAATTCACCAAATTACTCTTTGACAGTAAGTCTCCCTTTTTGTTGTGTAAATAATTCACCAAATTACTCTTTGACAGTAAGTCTCCCTTTTTGTTGTATATCAGCACTGCTTGTCGTTTGAAGAATGCATTTTCCTTTTTGTTCGTTCTTTCTTACAGGATTTAGTGGACTCTCAGCCTATGCGGGATTTTTTGAACTGTGTAGACCCCAAAAGGGTGAAAAGGTATTTGTTTCTGCAGCCTCTGGATCAGTTGGAAATTTGGTAGGACAATATGCAAAGCTTTTGGGTTGCTATGTTGTTGGCTGTGCTGGGAGCGGAAAAAAGGTCAGCTTTAAGGATTAGGGATTACCTTTTCGAACCTAACTTGATTTTCAGCAGAAAAGCCTAATCCATGAGTAATTTGTCATAGGTGGCATTGCTGAAAGACAAGCTAGGATTTGATGATGCATTCAACTACAAGGAAGAAACAGATCTAAAATCCACTTTTAGAAGGTTGGTTAGTGCTGACAGATAAAATCATAAACCCATTTCTGAATAGAAGTTTAAAACTAGTACTTTAAATTGCTTGTGTTTCGATGTAGTTTATTTTATTTTCAGGTATTTTCCTGATGGAATTGACATATATTTCGACAATGTGGGGGGTGAGATGCTAGAGGCAGCAGTTAATAACATGAATGCATTTGGTAGAGTGGCTGTTTGTGGGGTAATCTCTGAGTATACTGATGCCGGAAAGAGAGCTGCACCAAACATGCTGGACGTTGTGTACAAAAGAATCAACATCAGAGGATTTTTAGTTACTGACTTTATGAATGTTTTTGAAGATTTTTTGGCAAAAACATCAGATCATCTTCGTACTGGCAAGCTGCATGTGATTGAAGACATCTCCTCGGGTATGGAGAGCATCCCTTCTGCTTTCGTTGGACTCTTCAATGGAGATAACATCGGAAAGAAAATTGTAAAAATAGCAGAAGAGTGATCAGAGAATGAAGAGAGAGAATGAGTAAGAGAGGATAAAGTGTAACTCATTTCACCTCTATGAACGTAGTATATGATGAACTTTATCTTAAGAATAAGATTGTTGTTAACCAAACTTGTTGTAATGGAGGATGATGGGGTGGTTGAAACTTGGAAGTTCATTAAAAAGACTTTGTTTGAAGTGTCATCTGGTTTTAACTTTTCACTAGTTTAGAAGTATACATTGAACTGAAAAAGATTAAAAATTGATCCACAATTTCAACCATCTTAATTGTAGACCCAAATTTTGAGGTTATTGATGGAAAGGGAAATATAAATTCCCACAATGCATTTGTTGGAACAGTTATAAGGTTACCAAACCTAAAGTTCCTATACTCGGGGCAGGAAGAATGGGGCACATTCGGGCTTGATAGCATTTTTCTACTACCCAATACCTACCAAGTATTTTTCCTATTATATTCCATCATCACAGTTTTTCTTGTAGACTACTCTAGTCTAATTGTTTTGGGTCAGTTGTTACCCGGAGACCAGAAATGCCTCGCCATTTGATGATATTCACATGATTCAAAAGACCGTCAAGAACCTTGCGCAAAAATGCAAGACCCTATACCAACTCAAGCAAATGCACGCCCACATTCTCCGATGCCACGTGAAAGACGATACACCCTATGCCATTGCGCCGCTTCTCTCGGTCGCAGCCACTTCCAACAACGCCTTGTTTTTCTCCTACGCTCGCTCAATTTTCGCACACCTCACTCACCGCAATACCTTCACCCACAACACCATGATCAGAGGGTACCTTCAAGCGCATTCACCTTCACCCGCAATATCGTGCTACTTAGCAATGTTGCAAAATGGCATTCCCGTTAACAACTACACTTTCCCACCTTTGATCAAGGCCTGCGTTGCGCTTCTAGGTTCTTCTTCTTCTTCTTCAAAGTCAAACGTAATTGGCCGTTTGGTGCATGGTCACGTCGTTAAATTTGGGTTCCGCGACGACCCTTTTGTTGTCAGTGCGTTTATTGAGTTTTACTCCACTTCCCGTGAAGTGGAAACGGCGAGGGTGCTGTTTGATGAAACGACAAAGAAAGATGTGGTGACGTGGACGGCGATGATTAGTGGGTATGGCAAGATGGGTGATGTTGAAAATGCGAGAGAACTGTTTGAGGAAATGCCTGAAAGAAATGCCATATCGTGGAGTGCCATGATGGCAGCATATTCTCGGGTTAGTGACTTCAAGGAGGTGCTTGCTTTGTTTGCAGAAATGCAAAATGCGGGTACAAGGCCAAATGAGTCAATTCTTGTCACTGTTCTCACTGCCTGTGCTCATCTTGGTGCCTTCATGCAGGGATTGTGGGTGCATTCCTATGCCAAGCGATTCAGTCTTGAGTCCAATCCTATTTTGGCCACGGCTTTGGTGGACATGTATTCGAAATGCGGGTGTGTGGAATTGGCTTGGTCTGTTTTTGAGGGTGTTCCTTTTAAGGATGCTGGAGCATGGAATGCTATGATTTCTGGTGTTGCCTTGAATGGTGATGCAAGGAAATCTCTGGAGTTGTTTCACCAAATGGTTACTTGTGGGACTGAGCCCACTGAGACTACCTTTGTGGCTGTCCTCACTGCTTGTACACATGGGAAGATGGTTCAGGAAGGCCTTCAATTGTTTGAAGATATGAGTTGTGTTTATGGAGTTGCACCCAGGGTGGAGCATTATGCGTGTGTTGTTGACCTTTTGTCCAGAGCTGGCATGGTGGAGGAAGCTGAGAAATTTATAGAGGAGAAGATGGGTGGACTTGCAGCTGGTGATGCTAATGTGTGGGGTGCTCTTCTGAATGCTTGTAGAATTTATAAGAATATTGATGTTGGAAATAGAGTGTGGAAAAAGCTGCTTGATATGGGCGTAGCTGACTGTGGTACTCATGTTCTTACATACAATATATATAGAGAAGCTGGGTGCGATGTGGAGGCAAACAGAGTCAGAAGTATGATTTCAGAGGCAGGGATGAAAAAGAAACCCGGATGCAGCATAATAGAGGTGGATAATGAAGTTGAAGAGTTTCTGGCAGGTGATCACTCTCATCCACAAGCACAAGAAATGTGCAAATTGCTTGATTCTATTCTCAAGATGGAGAATTTAGATGATTTCTGATGAGTATAAATTGTTATTCCTTTATTCATGAATTCATGAGGGCAGTAGCTCCACAAGGAAAAAAAGGAAAGGAAGGGAAAGGAAATAAAGAATAGGCAGGATATACTGTAGCTACTTGAACATGTCATTGCAGAAAGAATTTGGGGAGTATTTTACGTTGGCTTGTTGCAGTTCCAGCCTATCAGGCATCCTGCCCGTGTATAATATAATTCAATCTCATTTGCTAAAATGACATTCTACAGAGCACAACAATTGCATTGATGACTTGTCATCCAGCAAACTTTAATAAATCATGTGAAGCTATTCATACATATTGACTATAAATTTGCGGGTCATGTTACAAATTTTGTGTAAAATATTAAGTCAAAGGTAGCCATTTCTGTTCTGTTTTGTTTACTCATCTTTCCTGTTTGATATCGTAGCAACCTCGGGTGTTAACTGAGGAAAGGAATTGTTTGCCTGTTTGCGGTTGGGTGATAGAAATGCAGCAATGAGCATAGTAGGACTTTCAAACCCAGGAGTCAAGAACACCGATTTGCCTGAAAATCTTCTGCTGATAATAAACCGTTGAGAAGGCGTTTAAGCCTTTCAGCTCCAGGGCCGGGCTTAAGTTCAGTGATGTTTTTTATGACAGAATACGGTTTAGTGATGTTTGAATTTGCTTGACTGAACCACCTGCCCGGCACGTAACCATCTGCATTTCGTCCCAAGAGTTCAGTATCAATCTTATCCAAGACCGGTTCGTTCCTGCCAAATTTCCTAGCAAAAGGTGCATTACTGTCCACCATTCTCTGGTAGTCATTAACTGTAAGGAAATGTGGGTGTTGTTTTGGAGGGTTGTCCCATGATATAAAGTGGAGGTCATGGTTCACAGTAGTGTTACGAAATTCCTCAGCATTACAGATGACTGTGTGAAAATACCCTTCAGGGGAAGATAGAAAGTTGGCATAATACATCAAGACTATTCTAGGCAAGTTATCCCAACTCCACAGACAGTATTCAGTAAATGGGCGAGAGAGCATCATCCAGGCAGAACCTGAGCAAAATCAAGAATCAAAATTTGATAACTCCTCAGATAGCATAGAGCTAGGACTACTGATTTCAAGTTTCTTTCTCCAGATTTTAAGTCTTTCAGTTACAGACAGCTATTTATCTCAGATTCCAGTAAACTGATGACCTCATGCAACAAATTAGTTGCAAATGGCTCCTTCATGTTTAGGCAAACTTAAAAGTAAAGAAAAACGACCCCAGAATGAGCTTATACAATTAGACCTAATTATGAATGAAAAGAATTTATGAGGAATGGATACATAGCTATCTGAAAGATCTTGAAATCAATGGTTTATCTGAAAGTATGGTCTATGACAGAGCACAATGGCGTCGTTTGATCCATGTAGCCGACCCCACCTAGTGGGAAAAGGCTTTTGTTGTTGTTGTTGTTGGATACATAGCTATTGAGGGAAGGCTTGCCAATGGCTACAGTAAAGATTACCAACCAGCACTGGAGACGTATGTAATATTTAGTTCAAGACAAATGTGAAAAGTTGTAGACAAAAAAAAAAAAACATGTGAAAAAGGTGTTGAATGATTATACTTAAATCCACTGACTATTAAAGTATATAGATTTATATATTGAATTCACAACATTATCATTGTTTTCTCTCTTTTCCTTTTCATTATCATGTTTGATTTCATTCGAGATTTTCTTTTACTGCTCTCTGAGTATTTGTAATTTTCTTCAATTTATTCAAGGGTTAAATGTCTCATAGTACTTAAACATTCTCAAATTTGAAAGACCTAAATAATTAAGGTATGAGGAAAATAACAAAATAGTGATTGAATCAAAATGAGAGGCAACAGAAACCAAGTTTCTCACCTGTAAACAGCTTATATGCCGTGGGCACGTTTCTTTTCTCTGTCACCCAAAATACATCAGATTTATGCGCGCTATAAAGACCTGGGTCAATTATAACAGGCTTGGCCCTCTGATACCTATTGACATGAGTGAAGCCTTGTAAAGAAGAGGTACATGTGATCTTTCACACAATTGTATGTTAATTTTAGAGGAAATGCCGTAAATCATGCAATAACAGAATGAAGAAAAGAGTTTAACAACTTACTCCTTCCAGCCAATATCACTGGTGTGCTCAATGAAGTTAAGGTGTCTGGGAATAGACGAAAGTGTATGCAGCAGATCTGTTGTACAAAAGAGATGTAGCAAATTGAAAGAGTCAGTGAATGACTATGAAAACTGGATAACATAGATTGTTCTCATTCTATTGCAAGTTCCAATGCATTAGCAGATTTAACCAGAAAACCATCAAATTCTTCCATCATGTAGATTTCTTTAAGAATATTACTACGCATTCAGTATATATGACATAATATGGTTACACTTCCAAGCAGAAAGAAGCATCAATGCAGAACTAGTAGAATTACAAGCAGTTTTATCTTTTAAATATTACAAACAGTACCGAGGTTTAAACCTATAACCTCCTGCACCACTAGCTCAATCCTATTGGCTTACAAGCAGTTTTATCTGAATCCTGGTATTCCTTCCAATCCCCAAATTCCACCCCTTCCCTCCCAAAAATCCTGTTTCAAAAAGAGAGAGAGAAAGGAAGAAGTCTGCCGACAAAAACAACTGAGTGATGAGTAAACAAACAAGATAGTGAAATTGATGTCAAGTGAGATAGATCAGTTTAAACACAGATCCCTTGAGAAGACTAATTTGAATCCAAAAGTTTCTATGTTTAGCTGGGAGCAAAATTAGCAACAACAACACAGCTGGTAATAACTTTATTTTGTGCTAACAAGCAGGCCAGGTTAACCAAAATGAATTCCAAAACAAAAAACCGCATTTAATCCATTAACACTAAATTCGGTAAAAGCCAAGACAAAATCATTGTCCGAACTCATTTGAAAGATAACCAATCCCGTAGTAAACACGAATCAATTTCCACAGAAAGCGCGCGCACAAGCAAACAAACAAAACACTCCATCACTTCACTCATCAAGACACAAACTTGACGAGTTTTTAAAAAAATAAAAATAGCAAGAGCAAGTAAGCAAAATCATTGCAGTTCATAGTTCATTAGTTAGTTCATACATACCATCTTGGGTGACCAAGGGATAATCCGAAGCACTCAAATTGATAAACCAATCCCAGTCTCCACCTTCCTTGAACAAAATGGCCGCAGCGTGAAGGGTATTGGTGACCATGGTAGGCCCTCTATAAGTGACCATGTTGGCCTTGACAACCATTCTGACATTGCCCAATTCAGCAAAGAGAGGCTCATTCCTCACGAAATTAGCCAGGTTCAATCTTTCAAGTGCCGAGGCCTCAAGGTCCAAATGCACCGCGTACTGGTTCCTGGGATGGTAGAGGGCCTTGAGGGTCCTCTTCAAACTCTCCCCATCACCCATTGATCCTGAGATCAAGTATGCTATCCTTGGAACAGTGTTGCTGCTGGATGTGGGAGACACCCTTAGCTTGGATTCTACGAAATGGGGTACCTCCCTTCTTCTCACGCGGGTACTGCGATAGAAGAGTTGTGGGGATGATGAATTGGAGGAAACGAAGATGGAAAGGAGTACGAGGAAGGTGGATAAGAGTAGAGAGAAGACTAGTGGCAGAAACCACTTCTTCTTCTTTTGTTGCTTGCTGGTTTCCATCAGCCAACAACAACAACAACTACTACTACTGAACTAGCTAGAACAAGCTTGAAGCTTGAAGAGGAAAGGGTGTGGTGTCGCGGCGCAGGATATGGGAACATGCGCCGGAGGATCTTTGTTGGGGTGAAATGCGCACTGGAGGCTTATTATGGCAAATGGAGATTGTAGATTGGAGAAAAACAAAAATATCATTTAATTATTAGTGGGCGTGAGTGAGTTTACCTTTTTTTTAAGATTTAATTTTTTTATTACTCTATTTATTTCATCAATATATAAAATTACTTGCTATATATTTCGTCAAGATATATCATAACTTTGAGCGAGGATTCATAATAGTATTTGACCTACCAGTAAAATAATTAAATTTATTTATAAATTTATACAGTTATGATAAAAAATTTATACATAAATCTATATATTATTATGTTTATATAATATTATTTATTTAGTATTAAAAAAATACTTGTAATTTGTAATTGACTTGACGGTTGACACTTACACTGAGTGATGTGAATTTTCCATAATTCGTGTTCCTTTTTTCTTCTCCATTGCCATTGTTACACGTGCCTTCAATGGAAGGTTTATAGTCGAAGAAAGAATCTATTTAACATTTTTGGCTATGGATTTGCATGGTTATTTTATTTTTAAAATTTTAATCTAGTATAACTTGTTTACACTTGTTACAGTGAGTACGACAATTACACCTCCATGCTAGATATATAAACTGTTAATTATTAACTTCTGAAGATGACATTTTGTATTTTACAAAATGAGCTCTTGATATTAATATTTCCTAAGATGCAAAACATAGTATAAAGGAGGGTATTACTCCGGTACCTTTTTTTTTTTTAAGGTACCGGTACTCAGAGTTAGTTGTTTAACATTCATTAGTTGTTATTTATATTTAATAGACTCTTTAACATTTATTGTGAAACCAACAGTCAATAAATTATTGACAACTCACTTTGGGTACCAAATCTATCAGGGTACCAAATTCATCAGGGTACCATAGCAACTCCCTACAACGGAAGGTAAAATGTGACGTTGGAAGTTTGTACAACTAATGTTTTAAGAATTGGACCGAAAATCAAATCGGCGAAATCTCCAAATTATGGTTTGATTGGACGAACCGGTCGAATTGGTAGTCGAACCGGATGATGTAATAATTATAATTATATACATAATTATTTATATACATATTCAATTAAAATAGCCATATTTTGAGAGTAAAAGAAATTTATTAAAGTTTAATCCTTATTTAAAAAAATAACTATTATTATTTCTTTTAAAAATATTTATTACTATGAAAATAATTATTATATTTTCTTAAAAATCAGTTGGCCAACTTCATTCGTTCATTTTCCATCGCATAAATCTTAAAAAATTACGTGAAATCGATATAAAATGCATTCAAATCGGACGAATGAGTAAAGTTATGACTTTTTGGAGATAGATGTGAAAAAAAACACTAAAAAATTAATTTAAAATATTAAAAAATAATTTAAAAAACTGAAAAAAGTAATAAAAAATTCTTAAAAAAAATATTTTGAGAACCGGCCAGTTTTCAAGAATCGGGTTCGGTTCATCCGGGTCAATGATTCATCCCAATTTTTCCCGATTCAATAGCCAAAACGGTTTTTAGAACCAACCGGATCGGCCAGGCACCCGGGTCATGGTTGGACCAATCTGACCTACCGGTCTGATCCGATTTTTAAAACCTTGTGTACAACGTTGGCGTTTCAACCCGAAAAATTGATAAGAAACTTGAGAAGATTACTGATTTGATTGATTTGAAAAACATAATTTTTTGTAAGTTAATTTTGAAAATTAATTAAGTATTTAATTATATTAATTAATAATTTATATATAATTAATTAATAATTTATATATAGTTAATTAATAATTTATTTTTATTTTAATACTTAATACATGATTAATCGTATATAAATTGTTGATTAATATAATTAAATATTTAATTAATTTTTAAAATAAATTTCTCTAAATTGACCAAACCAGTTAATTAAGTATTTAATTATATTTATTAATAATTTATATATAATTAATTAATAATTTATTTTTATTTTAATATTTAATACATGATTAATCGTATATAAATTATTGATTAATATAATTAAATATTTAATTCATTTTTAAAATAAATTTCTCTAAATTAACCAAACCAGTTAATTAAGTATTTAATTATATTAATTAATAATTTATATATAATTAATTAATAATTTATATATAGTTAATTAATAATTTATTTTTATTTTCATACTTAATACATGATTAATTATATATAAATTATTGATTAATATAATTAAATATTTAATTCATTTTTAAAATAAATTTCTCTAAATTGACCAAACCAGTCATTTTTTCAAAAAATTTCTAGGTGAGCTACGGCTGCTGAAAAGCGAGTGTTATGAATGATTGCAAAAAGAAAAAAAGAAAGGAAAAAAAAGTGGCATGAATGATTGCAGTTTGTGTTGAATTGGAATCTTGCATTCCATGAATAATAAATGAGCAAAAAAACTGAAAAAGGTTGAAGAGGCGTAGTGCCTATAATGTGTAGTGGGCATCCAACAAGAACAGAGAGAGCATAAGGGGCACGAGACAAGGCCACTAAAGGAGTGGTGGTGACTGGTGATGGTGGCGGTGCTTGCTGCTGCACGATGATGTTGTGACTCAACCGTTTTTGCCCACTCACCGTTAGGTAAGGGGCACCACCCACTTTGGATTAGCTGTTCCACTAGAATAATGAAAGGTGAATTCTATAATACACTAAGATTATACTCTATGAGTACACTATAATATCATTATCGTTGATTATTTTTATGCACACATGAAGGGTCATGATTATTTCAATTTAATAAATTTAAGTTATTTATATTCTTTCATTTTTCTTAAATTACATTCTTTCCCATTGTTTGTGTTAAGAATAAAAAAAAATTAAAATAAAACTACCCCCGTACTACCATTAGCAATCAAATTTGTCTCTTTCCCCTCTTCAAATTAAAAATGAACCAAATCTGAAAACCAAAAGAAAAAATATATATAAACAAACTAGGTTTGTTTGCAGAAGTGGTCATTATTTGCATTTACTCATGATCTACTTTCTGAAAAGCTTTGATTGCAATTAAACTCGCTTCACAACTTCCACATTTGAATTTGCGATCCAATAAAACACTACAATTTCATTCGCAAGCCAACAAAGTTCAACATCTAGTATCCCCAAAACCTGTAATCCTCTAAGATCTATTTCCCAATGACCATGAATTCTGAAGAAAAAGAAACCGATCCAACAAATTCAATAGACGTCAATTTCGATTCAAATAGTGATTCCATTGATTTATCTTTGCGATAAAAGTTCATTGCCGACGCAGTTGAAATAATGATCAGTGAAGGGAAATTGGAATGTTAATGGAGAATGCAGGCATTTTTTTTAAAAAAAAATTATTACCATTACAAAGGATGAAATGAAAGAAAAAAGAAAGGGTAAAAATATAAAATAACTTAAATTTATTAAATTGAGATAATCATAACTGTCCACATATACTTAAAAAATAATCAACAACAAAGATATCATGGTGTACTCATACACTATAACCTTATGGTGTATTGTAGAATTAACCGAATGAAAGATAACGAATTTGTTGTTCAATTCTTTTAAGACTTGAAGAGTGTGATGATGATATTACCTGTGTGATTATTCACGAACTCACCTATCTTCATTTTTTTTAGGATAAATTATATATATTTTTTATGGTTTGATTTAAAATCATTTTGTCTCTTTGTAGTTTAAAAACTGACATTTTGTCTCTTTTTAGTTCATTGTATTATCACTTAACCACTATGCGATTTTTTTCATCTATTTTTTTTTATATAAAAATAACATATGTTAGAATTTAAAAATCTATTACTAGTAAAATCTTAAGTGTCATTGTGCATATCAATTATTTGTTTTGTAACAAAAGTGAAGCATTTTTGTTTTGTAACATAAAAAAATCATTGATAATTCATTTATCCTCTTTTTAATGAAGGATTTGATTTTTTTTCCTTCTATTTTTTGGTAATTGAATGTTTTATGTTCTTTGTAAAAGTTTTTAAACCATTTATGTAGTTATTTTCACAATTCTAAGATATGTTTTACATTTAAAAAAATATGAATAAAAAACCACATGGTAGTTACGTGATAACATAGTAAATCATATATGGATAAAATGTCACTTTTTAAACTACATAATGCAAAATGATTTTGAATCAAATAAGAAGATAAATTGTAATTTACCCCCTTTTTATCCAAATTCTTGCATTTTCAATGTTAAAAGAAAATTTGAAAAGTTAAAAAATTTTAGGGGCAAGACCGCAAGACAATTGAAGAATTTTATATATAAAACTCTTGAAAAATATAGTTGATGTTTAAAATTATGAAGTTGTATGTATTTGATGTAATTTGTATAAATTTTAAAACTACTTCTTGTTATAGAAAATAAGTGTAAATTTTTATGTATAAAAATTATTTATGTAATATTACTTTATTTTGCTATTTTATACATATTTTTTTCTCTCTACTCAAGTCTTTTTCTACTTCTGTTTCTAGTTAATGATCACTTTTCGGGCTAAAATTAAGAAGAATTTAATTTTGATTCACTGTTAGTATAAAGTTCTTTTACACTGTCATTCAATCATGTTTTAGCACATCATTAAAGAGTTAGACTTTCTAAATAGTTGCTATGATAGTGAAACTCTTTTAGTGATGTGACAATACATAATTGCATGACAATGTTAAGAAATTTTATACTAATAATGGATCAAAATTAAACTCAATTAAAAATTGCAGCTTTAGGAGAAAAGCAATATTGTGCATAGTAGGCTTTTGGAACTAACTAATTATTGGGAGAATGAACCTTAAGGTTAACTTGAGAGAAAACTATCGAATTCGAATGCACCCACGTAACATGTTTAGATTTTTTGCCCAAATAATGCGTGAATATTACTGTTCTTTATCAAATTAATATCTTGCGCATATAAATAAGTTTTTTTTTGTCCCTTAATTGTATGAGTAGCTTTATATTTTTATAAAGTTTTAAATTAAATATCAATAGTATGGGAGGTGTCATAAAAAATTGGAGTTAGCTTCTTTTGCTAATGAAGATCGAATTAAAAACCTATTTATTTTTATCAATTGGACTGGCGGATTTGAATACTCTAAATTGTGGAGTGTACTTTATATAGTAAAATACAAAATTGATAATCATTGATTAATGATAGAAATTTTGAAAACTGAAAAAGTTAGCTTCTGTTTATTACACTGTATATATAGACATGAGGTATTAATACAATTCTAATTTTGTTGCTATAAACTAACTTAACCAAAATTAGTTAAGAGGTTGCTGCAAACTAATTGAACAAACTAAATAATTGGTTATGACAGACTCGGGTAATACCCCCACAAGCTAGAGAATATATATATTGAGCATTCCCAACTTGGAATGTATAGAGTAGAAAAGGGGAGAGTTTGAGTGGTTTAGTGAAGATATTTGCTAATCGAGCGAATGAGGAGATTGGCAATAGATGTATCAAATCAGCTTGCATCCTCTCATGTACAACATGATAGTCTGGTTCAATATGTTTTGTACATTCATGGAGCCTTAGGTTGGCAGCAATATGGAGGGTAGACTAATTATCACAATACAAGATTGTTGATTGTTTAATAGGCAGATGTTGATCATGCAAGAAGTAAAGAAGCCATTGGATCTCGCATGTGGTAGTAGTAGCCAATGTCTTATACCTGGCCGCAAAAGATGACCATGATATTGTAGATTGTTTCTTTGATCTCTAAGAGATAAGGGATGGACCAAGGAACACACAAAACCCAATTATTGATTTCCCAGTATCTAGACATCCATCCCAATCAGAGTCACTAAAAGCGTTACATTGGAAGTCAAAATGTGCTGGGAAAAAGATACCTCTGCCTAGAGATTCTTTGATATACTTGAGTACCTGAGTTGCTACTTGAAAGTGTGTTTGCATGGGTTTTGAAAGGAATTGGCTTAATTGTTGGACAGTAAAAGTAGGGACAGGCTATCTATTTGTGAGATATAATAATTTGCCAATTAATATTTTATAAGCAGCAACATCAAGAAATGGTTTTCCTTGATCCTTTTGAAGCTTCACAATAGGGATCATGATGGTGGATGTTGGTTTGGAAGCAAGCGTAGACCATAATCAACAAGAAGTTCCAGATAATATTTCTGTTGACACACCTGAATTCCACAGTGTGATTGAGCTATCTGGAGGCCTAAGAAGTACTTTAAATCACCCATGTAGTTGAGTCGAGGAAATGTATGATGGCATTGATCTCAGCCAAGCCATTTCCAACTAAGATGACATCATTGACATATACCAAAATGGTTGAAATGATGTGGAAGAGTGCTTGATGAAGAGGCAGTAATGCGATTTTGACTGGACATAACCATTTGAAGTTAAAGCTTGAGAAAGTTTGGAATACCATTAGCGACTAGCCTGCTTCAACCCATATAGGGATTTTTGAAGTTTGCAAACTTGATTACCTTTGGGAGATTGGAAACCCAGAGGAATGATCATGTAGACCGCTTCATTGAGATCTCCATGTAAGAAAGTATTGCTTACATCAAGTTGTTTAAGATGTCAGTTATTAGCTTATGCTAGAGATAAGAGAACCCTTATGATATTGTCATCTTTGCAACAGGGGAGAATTTATCAAAATAGTCAACTTATTCTGTTTGGGTATATCCCTTAGTGTCACGACCGGAAAAATCGCGACGGAAAGCGGCGAGAGCAAAAATAGTAGTTGTTTAAAAAACAATAAAACAATGGAGTCGCCACCAATCTTTTATTGAGTAGGAAAAATGACTGGCAAAACCTTTTTCAAAATGGATTTAAAATAAAACAAAAAAGAAAAGGTCTGCGAAAACCAGGTAGGGCTCGGGAGTCGATTATGCACAGGGAACGGTGGAAACTTAATCCCACAGCACCCCTGATACATCCGTCCTAAGACGGTTACCTTAAGCTAGTTGTGCGAATTTTAATATCCTAAATGATGTCTATTTTACCCCCTTTAAAACAACGTAAGAAAAATTAAGCAAACGAAACATTTACAAAATCAAATAAAGATTTACATGTTAAGATTTAAACTAAATTATAAAAATTTACAAAGTTGGCTTGACTTGCGGGCCTACGTATCCCCTGGTGCAATGGGGAACTCAAAGCCACGTAGTTCTTTAAAAAATGATTGTGTGTTGGTTAATTTTATTTGCGAGAAATAATTTTATTAACTGATTAAACGAAAAGGAATTAATTTGATTTAGAAAAAATTGACTAAAAGAAAGAAATTTTATTAACGTGTTCTAAATAGGATGAAAAGAGGTATTAAACCCTCTAATCCACCCTAAACAAACGTCTAGTAGGTACTTGACCCCTGAAGACGATTAACGTAATGTGTCACATTGGACCACTTAGAGAAAAATGACTTATATCGATTTGTCCTAAGCAGGATGAAAGGTGATACTAAGCTCACTGATTCACCATAAAATATTTGCCTAGAGGGTACTTGACCCCTGAAGACAACTAACGTTATTATGGTGTTGGATCATTAAAAAAGACTTATTAGTGTGTCCTAAATGGGATGAAAGGTGGTACTAGACCCGCTGATTCATCCCAAGAAAATTGCCTAGTGAGTACTTGACCCCTGAAGGCAACTAACATGATTTATTGCTTTTATTTGCTTACAATGAGTTATTTGAACTCAACTATTTAAAAACCATTTACGGCTAATAAATAAAAAAACGACTAACGCGATTTCTTTACTATAGAGTATACACGTCATTTAACAAAAATAGGAATGGGATAAGAAAGCAGATAATAAAGCAAATAAGAAAAAGAAACTAATGTTACAGTGAATTAAACTACTACCAATGTACGTGAAAGGCAAGTGACAAATAAAAGCAAAGTAAATTGTGACATTAACAAAAGCTAAAACCATAGTTAAACCAAAATGGCACTAAAAGGAGTCGTGTGCACTTATCAAATATGGCTATTTATTTTATTTCACCTTTGTTATCAAGATTATTAATTTTAATTTCTTCTTCTTTTTTTATATTATTTTTTTCAACTAAATTGCCTTGTTTATTTAAACTTCCCCAGCCCAAAGACAGATTTCTAGGGCCTGATAAAACAGATTCCCGAAAGAGAAAAGAGAAAGAAAAAGGAACAAAAACAGCCCAAAGCCCTCTATCTGAAACAGATAAAATAAAGAAAAATAAATAAAAATAAATAAAAAAACCACTGCTTTACAACGAGGCCTAACTAGGGAAGTCCTAGCCCATTAACCTAGCTGTGCTTTTTAACCCAAATTGCACAAAACAAAACGATCCCACATAAGAATAGGTAGATACCATTAAACTCTCATGGAACTCAACACCAACTTACAAGTAGCATCCTAGGAGCAACCTTGATGCAGGAGCAGTTTGCTTAGTGTTCTGTTTTTAAGTTCCTTATTCCAGTTTGTTTTGTTTTTATTTTAAAGTGTTTGCTTTGTAATAAGTAGTCACATGACTAGCATGTGACCTTTTAATGAGGTGTTTAGGCTTAAGGTTATTTGGGCCTTGAAAGAATGGGCTAGGTTTAGTAATTTGCTAATAACCCTAGTATAAATAATCCTAGGGATTTGTCTTAGTATTTTTTTTTAGCCGTAATATTATAATTTCAGATTTGAGAGGCTTCTAAACCCTAGAATCCTTCTTTTATCGTTCCGCTTCAATCTATCCAACTTCTCCCCAATTTCTATCGTTTAGTTGCTATCTATTTTCTTCTACTGCACCAAATTGGTATCAAGAGCTATGGTTGGACGTGGAAGAGGCAGAGGTGGTAGAGGTAATCACGGGCAGCAAGCAGAATTGGCTACGTTGAGGCGCATGATTGAAGATTTGTCACGAGTAGTACATACTCTACAAAGACAGGAACCAGTGGGAGCCCGTATGGAGAATCCGGAAGGCGACCATGATTCTGCAGACATTCCGGAATGTGGTCTGGAGGATGATAGTGAAGATGGAGAGGAAGAAAACCCCTTTCACACGTGAGAACACAGTAAATCGGGGAGTGCAAAGGGGATTGGAGGAGCGGGCGTCACGAGCCTTAGATCTAAACAGTGGTGGAATCAAGATTGAAGTTGTTGACTTTTTGGGAAATTGCATGTCGAAGATTATTTAGATTGGGAGGCTAGTTTGGAGAATTATTTTGAGTGGAAACCAATGGTAGAAACCAGAAAGGTCTTTGTTTGTGAAACTCAAATTAAAGGGACTCGCACTCCAATGGTGGAAGAGAGTTGAAGAAGCGGCGAACACGACAAGGAAAACCAAAAATCAACACATGGGAACACATGAAAGCAAAGATGAGGAAACAATTTTTGCCTGCGATTATGCAATGGAGTTATATGAAAGATTCCACTCTTTGAAGCAAAATAGTAGGACAAGATGAAGAGTATACTTCGGAGTTTAATAATTTGTCTATAAGGGTTGGTTTAAATGAGACAAATGAACAAATGACTTCCCGATACCTTGCTGGTTTGAATCAATCTATTAGGGATGAGATGGGAGTAGTTCGTTTGTTTAACCTCGAAGATAGTCGGCAATATGCCTTGATGGCAGAAAAACGGGTGTTACGTTATGGTGCTAGGAGGTCTATATTTGGCAGGACTAGTGGCACTTCACAAAGTGCTATTGAAACAGTTCGGGGATCTCGCGGTAATCAAACAGCCCTGAGAAGTGGACGAGGGGGCCTCCAAAGCACAAGAAGTGGAGGGAATGTAGCTCAGTTTGAAAGAAATGACAAGGGAAAAAATGTTGTTAAATTTGGACAAAGAAAGCGATCTTTGGAGCAGGTATTCCAAAGTTAGGCGGCGAGTCACGCAGATTCGTTGTTTCACTTGTGGTGAAAGAGGACATAGCTCTTATGAATGCCCACACAGAAGAATTAACCTTGCTGAAGAGGAAGAAGGAGGGGATGAGGTGCTGGAACCTATATATGATGATCATGTTAATGAGAATGGCGAAGTGGATATTTATCCAATTGTGGGGGAGTCCCTGGTTGTTTATAGAGTGATGATAGCCACATCCTCAGATGAAGGGGAGGACTGGAGGTGACGGAGTATCTTTAGGACTCGTGTTCTTTGTGAAGGCAAGGTTTGTAACTTAATTATCGATGGAGGCAGCATGGAAAATGTTATTTCTAAGGATGCAGTGGAGAAATTAAATCTGCAAATTGAAAAACATCCCCATCCCTACAAAATTAGGTGGCTCAAAAAAGGTAATGAAGTTCCGGTTACATCACGATGTCTTGTCAAGTTTGTCATGGGTCATAACTTAGAAGATGAAGCTCTTTGTGACATTATGCCAATGGATGTTGGCCATATTCTTTTGGGAAGACCTTGGTTATTTGATAATGATGTGGAACATCGTGCCAAGCTGAATACCTATTCATTTTATAGAGGGAACAAGAAGTATACACTACACCCCCTCAAGGAAGACTTGGCTGAAGCTTCTCATTTATCTAAGAGTGGCAAATTGAAGGGAGTTTTTTCTGCTGCAAAATTTGAAGAAGATAGTAGGGAAGTAGGAGTCTTGTATGCTTTGGTCAGCAAGGTAGTGCGGTGGCCGGATCGGGAATTCACATGAGCATCCTCCACGAAATTCAGCGAGTTGTTGAAAGAATTTGCGAGTTGGTTAGTGATGAATTACCGCAAGGATTACCGCCAAAGAAGCATCCAACATGCCATTGATTTGGTGCACGGAGCAAGTTTACCTAATGCCGACCTATAGGATGCCACCTGCACAACGAAATGAGGTGCAAAAACAGGTGGAGGAGTTGTTGAATAAAGGTTGGATACGTGAGAGCAAAAGTCCATGTGCTTGTCCAGCTTTGCTTGCTCCAAAGAAAGACGGCACTTGGAGAATGTGCGTGGACAGCCGAGCCATCAATAAAATAACGATTAAATATCGTTTCCCTATTCCTCGATTGGAAGAAATGCTTGATCAATTGGCTAGTGCAAAAGTGTTTTCGAAGATTGATTTAAGAAGTGGTTATCACCAAATCAGATTGAGAGAGGGGGATGAATGGAAGACTGCTTTCAAAACACCGGATGGGCTGTACGAGTATTTAGTGATGCCCTTTGGTCTTTCTAATGCACCAAGCACATTCATGCGAGTCATGACAGAGGTATTGAAGCCTTTTTTAAAGTCATTTGTTGTTATTTACTTTGACGATATTTTGGTCTATAGTAGAACCAAGGAAGAACATTTAACTCATTTGTGTAAGGTTTTAGGGACACTTCAAAGTGAGAAGCTCTTTATAAACCTGAAGAAGTGTTCTTTCTTGAGTTATGAAGTGGTGTTTTTGGGTTTTATTGTTTCTGCCCAGGGGCTTAAACCAGATCCTGGAAAAGTGTGTGCCATTAAAGAGTGGCCGGTTCCTCAAACAATCAAAGATATTTGAAGTTTCCATGGTCTAGCTTCATTTTACAGGAGATTCATCAAGAATTTTAGCTCTATTATGAGCCCAATTACTGAATGCTTGAAGAACAGTAGCTTTACTTGGACAAAACCTGCACAAAGAGCCTTTGAACAGATTAAAACTCTTATGACAGAAGCACTAGTACTTGTGCTGCCAGACTTTGAGAAGTTATTTGTTGTAGAGTGTGATGCATCACACTTGGGGATTGGAGCAGTTCTTAGTCAAGAAGGAAAACCAGTGGAGTTCTTTAGTGAAAAGTTGTCTAATTCTAAGCGCAAGTATTCAACTTATGACCTGGAGTTTTATGCATTAGTGCGAGCTATTCAACATTGGGAGCATTATCTTGCTTACAGGGAGTTTGTTGTTTATTCTGATCACCAAGCATTGCGCTATTTGAGTTCCAAGAAGAAGCTTAGTGAGCGTCATGCTAAGTGGAGTTCCTTTCTTGATGAGTTCAACTTCACGCTGAAATACAAAACAGGAGAATCTAATGTGGTGGCTGATGCATTAAGTAGGCGTTCACTGATCTTGATTGTCATGAGCACTCAAGTTACAGGTTTTGAAGAACTGAAAAATCGTACCAAAGCAGATCCTTATTTCTGTCATATAGTGGGAGAATTGCAGGGGTCAATAGGCACAGAAAAATTGCCTTTTCGGTTACATGATGGATATTTATTTAAAGGCAACAAACTATGCATTCCAGAGGGGTCTTTGCGAGAGCAGATTATCAAGGAACTCCATGGGAATGGTTTGGGAGGACATTTTGGTAGGGATAAAACCATGGAAATGGTGGCAGATCGATATTATTGGCCCAAGATGTTTAAGGATGTGGACAGATTAGTGAAGAGGTGTTCAACTTGCCAATTTGGCAAGGGAAGCTCACAAAATACAGGGCTATATACCCCATTGCCTGAACTAGAAGCGCCATGGATCCATTTGAGCATGGATTTTGTCTTAGGTCTTCCAAAGACCTCAAAGGGGCATGACTCCATTTTTGTTGTGGTAGATCGATTTTCAAAGATGGCACACTCCATTCCATGCTCTAAAACTGTCGATGCTTCTCATATCACTGAGTTGTTCTTTCGAGAAGTGGTAAGACTACATGGTGTTCCTACTTCTATTGTTTCCGATAGGGATGTCAAATTCATGGGACACTTCTGGAGATCGTTATGGAGGAAACTTGGGACTTACTTGAAGTATTCTAGCGCTTGCCATCCACAAACTGATGGTCAAACAGAAGTAGTAAATCGGAGCTTGGGAAATTTGTTAAGGTGTCTTGTTGGAAATTATGTGAAGTCTTGGGATTTTGTTATACCACAAGCAGAATTTGCTTACAACAATTCAGTGAATCGGACCATAAAAAAGACTCCATTTGAAGCCGCATATGGTCTAAAGCCGCAACATGTTTTTGATTTAGTACCATTGCCACCAGAAGCTAGAGTGAGTGATGATGGGGTGGCATTTCTTTGAGCATATTCAGCGAGGTTCATAAGGAGGTTAGGGAAGCTTTAAAGACCAAAGAATAAGGCCTATGCAACTTCTCGCTAACCAAGATCGTCGAGCTAAGGAATTTGAAGAAGGCGATATGGTGCTCGTGCATTTAAGGAGGAACGTGTTCCTAAGGGTGCTTATCACAAGTGAAACCCAGGAAATTTGGGCCATGTAAAGTGCTAAAGAAAATCGGCCCTAATGCTTACCTAATAGAGTTGCTTTGAACTACAAATTAGCCCCATTTTTAATATAGCGAGACTTGTACCCTTTTGAGGATTTGATGGGGAAGTAACTCTGTTGCGAGAACAAGTTGGCGGTTTACCCTCGGTACAACAAGATGTTATTCAGGAAGTGCTTGATGTCAAGGAGGTGAAGACAAGGCGCGGATCCCAGTATCGGCAATTTTTAGTTAAATGGTTGGGTAAGCCTGCCACTGAAAGTACTTGGGTGGTAGCAGATGAATTGTAGCGAATTGATCCTGAAATATATGCTGAAATTTCCAAAGTTTTTGCATCCGACATTGGTCTCTTTTCAAGAGGGGGAGAATGATGCAGGAGCAGTTTGCTTAGTGTTCTGTTTTTAAGTTCCTTATTCCAGTTTGTTTTGTTTTTATTTTAAAGTGTTTGCTTTGTAATAAGTAGTCACATGACTAGCATGTGACCTTTTAATGAGGTGTTTAGGCTTAAGGTTATTTGGGCCTTGAAAGAATGGGCTAGGTTTAGTAACTTGCTAATAACCCTAGTATAAATAATCCTAGGGATTTGTCTTAGTATTTTTTTTTAGCCGTAATATTATAATTTCATATTTGAGAGGCTTCTAAACCCTAGAATCCTTCTTTTATCGTTCCGCTTCAATCTATCCAACTTCTCCCCAATTTCTATCGTTTAGTTGCTGTCTATTTTCTTCTACTGCACCAAACCTTCTCATAGTTCAAGAATAGGCAAGATAAAAGAGTTTCAAGCAACCTATCAAACCATATACTGCGGCAATACACTGACCAAGAATTACCACTAACCCAAAATTACCAAACAATCTAGATCAAAATTACTAAGCAAGGCAGTCTTGAATCTCTTATCATTAAACCATAATCAACAAACAATTGAAACTGACATTGCTAAACAAAACAGGATTAATAAGCAAAACAAAATCACTAGCAAAACTACCAAAATACAGTTTCAAATCCTTATCCTTAAACCATGATTCAAACATTTTTGCCAACTCATAAACTCAGAACTTATTCTTCACAGACCCCTAATGACAGCATCAAAAGTAAGCATAATTCACTAGCACGAAGACTCCTACAAACAATGACGCACAGAGCGTGATAAATACTTGAAGAATTGTAAATGAAATTAACGCAATCAAGGCTCAGTCAGTACCCTCTCACATAACTAACAGAACACAAGCTCTATAACTTGACTAAAGCACTCAAAGGAATTCACATACGTATTCTAATAAGGCAATAGAAAATACAGCAATATCATTCTATTAAGTATTGATATCTCAAGCGCTCAAGCTAATTTAATACCAAAAAAAAAAAACGAGTTACCCACAGATGAGTAACCTTGTGTCGTAGAGCTCCTTCTCTTCTTATTCTTCTGCTTCCTTTCGGGAATTCTCTCTCTCTCTCAATACAATGACAATTTGAGAATCACAAAGAAAAACAACCAAGGCCCTCCCCAAAACAAAAACCAAAAATCCCTATTTATACAAAACTCTAAAAAAATTAAAAAAATCACAAATAAAAACAGAACAAAAACCAAAAAACTCTCTCTGCCCGTACGCCCTCCTCGAGCTGGTGAGGCAAGCCTCGAGCTCCTTTGGGCCATCTGCTGCAGATCGCGAGTGCAGAGCAGGGACAGAGGCAAAGGTGGTGCTGGGCACAGGGGGCGACGTCTGGTGTGGTGCAGAAAAGGGCGCGGGTTGAAGGCGCAAGTGGGGAAGGGCGTGGTGGCAGGGGTGCTGGGCTTGGGTTTGGTCGGTGGCTGGGGCGCAGTGCAGCAGGGGCTGCTAGGTGTTGGGGTTGCTGTTTTTGGGCTGCGGCTGGCATGGGGAAAGGTGAGGCGTAGCAGGGAAGGAAGGGAAGAAAGGAAGAAAAAGGGAGAGGGAGATGGGGGCGGCGGCTTGGCAGAGCAGGAAGGAAAGAAAAAAAAAATAAAACAAAGAGGGAAAGGGGAATGGGGTGGCGGCTGGTGATGGGAAGGGAAGGAAAGAAAAGAAAAAAAAGAAAGGGAAAGGGGGAGAAAGATGTGGGGCGTAGCAGAGAAGGAAAGGGAGAAAAAAAAGAAAGGAAGAGAGGGGGAAAGGTGTGGGGCTGGTGATGGGCTTGGGTTTTTTTTTTTTCTTTTTTTCATTTTTTTTTCAACTTTTCAATTTTCTTTTTCATCAAATTTTGAAATTAAATAATTAATTTAATTTGATTGATTTTGATTTTTCTTCTATTCATTCCTTTTCTTCTTTTTCCATTTTTCTCACTTTTTGAATTTTTGTAATTAATTAAATTGGTTTGATTTTGATTTTTTTGATCTTTCTTTACTAGATTAGCTAAAAGGAAATTTTTCATTTTTGTTTTGTTTTTGTTTTGTTTTGTTTTGTTTTTTTATGTTTACAAAAGACCTGGACAAATTTAGGTGTTCACACTTAGCAATTAGACGTGCCTTGTATAGTTCTATGGTTCCATCAGCCTTGTACTTAACTTTATATACCCATTTGCAACCAATTGGTATCTTTGAAGATGGTAGAAATACAAGAGGAGGTGAATTATGCTCCAAGACTTTTCCACTCTTCTGTACAAAGTAAGGTCACTCTTCTCAAGTATTGAGACTTGGAGATAAGATGGGTCAGATAATAACACAATTTTATGCAGTGTAGAGTAACTTTGCTCAACATTAAAGTTTTTCAAAATATTTTCTTTTTCAAGATTTAAGATATCTTGCTAATCGAACATAGCATAAAGTAAATGCGGAAGCTAATTAAATCAATAAAGTGATTTGATTAAAACTTATATACGAGTTGAGCCAAAGAACTTAATAACAATAAGCAATAGTCTAACACCCCGATTTATTTTTATTGTTGAAAACCTAAAAATTTATTTAGACATACATATTTATGTATACAATTATCTTCCTTAAAAGTATATGATTAATCAAATAAAATGTTGAAATAAATTTGTTTACTTTCACTTTGTAATATCGTTAGTTTTGGACACCTATCAAACCATAAATTGATTTCTAAGTTGAAATCATAATTTCTATTTTTTTAAAATAGTTTATCTATTCAATAATGAGATTATAATGTTGGAAACATTATTTGGATACAAGATTAATTTTATTTTAAATTTTGGAGGAAAATTGCCAAAAAGTGAAAATAGTGCTAAGTGTTGGGAAATTTTTATAAATACCTAAAAGTTTGAGGCAAAACTAAAAATTTTGTTTTATAAACTTGGCAGTCCATAAAATGTCTCCCATTTTCTGTACTTCTTCATTTCCTTCCTCCTTCTTCACCGTAGCTTAGGTTTTAGTTTCCTTCTTCATCCTTTTTTAATTTCTCTTAGTTTTTTTTTTCATTTTCTCTTCAATTGCTTCTCATTTCTCACATGAAACCATCTTTATTCATGATTGTTAACTCTTTCTTCTCCTTTTTCCTTCTGCAAGTTTTGAACTCCAAGTATTCTTGGAGAACTTATGAAATACTCATTCCATTTTGACATCAATTAGGGTGTTTTAGAAGTGTTTGAAGTTAGTTGATGGTTGGAAGCTCTCAAGAAATCCACTACACAAGAGGTAAACCTTCTAAACTCTATATTAAGCCTTGAATTGGTGGTTGCCATGGAAGAGAGCTATTTATATTACTGTTCACATAACAATCTTTTAAGATATTAGAAGGGATAGTACAAATTTATGGTTTAATTGGTATGTTTGATGTATTAGTTGAGTTAGGATCATCTTATGGATGAATTAACATCATGAGAAGTGATATAAAAACAGGGGATTTCGTGCTGTATTGGGTGGAAAAGATATGCACATGAGGTGTTTGAGAAAATTGCATGAATGAGATGAAAAATTGGTATTTTCGTGTAAACTGAACAATGTTCAGTAAAATGAGTATAACTTTTGATTGGAAGATCGGATTGAGGTGATTCCAGTTGCAATAGAAACTAGACTCAGAGGGCTTTAATTCCATATATTATTTGTAATTTTAAGAGTAATAAATCAGTACAATTTTTATGGTGGATATGATGGCAACCATCATTTTTCCTCCACTTTCCTTTCCTACTATGTTCTTGTCTTTAAGCATGCATTTTGATATTTCAAGACTCTCTTTGAAAGAACTATTGCTACCCATTTTGAATATCAAATCTTAGGGAATCAAGTCTTGATATGATTTGAACTTCAAAGATCTTTTGAAAGTATAATCTATGGTTAGACAAAAGTGGCTATAATCTTATAATTGATTATGAAAGTCAGATTACATTTGAATGATAAAATGATAGTATTTTGAGCTGAGTTTTGGGGATTAATTATCATGTTGTTATGAAATCCTCTAAATTTTTGTGATTTTATAAAAGCTGGAGCTATGTCAAAAGTGTTATCAAAGTTGATGAAATGCTAAAATTCTAATATGAATCAAACAATGAGACTACCACGGTTTTAGCACCATTTGAATGATCAAATGGTGATGTATTGAATTGAATTTTGGATATATTATTCTTGGAATACTTATGATTACCTTTGTCGAATTTTAAAATTTTTGGGAACTTGTAATTATATAAATTAAATTTATTTTGAAAACAACTTGATACTCACATGTTTTGAAGAACATGATATATGTTTTTGAATTCCAAAATGCTTGAATATTTGGAATATGAAGATGTGTATACTTTGAATTATACAAAAATGTTTTTCTTGGGAGGAAACTTTGACAGAATACTGTAGCTAACGGCAGTAGACATTAGCCTTGGTGCACCTTGGTCCGAACCTCAGCTAGCAGGGGTGTTGCTAACTCGATGTGTTGGCCCACACGAACGGATCTGTTTGACTTGACAGGTGGATTTGACCCCTGTGCCCTGTTGGTAGGCGTTTGTCAAACCTTCGAACTATGAGTTCGTCGGTGAGATTTCTGCTTAATTCTGGATTAGAAACCTCCCATATGATATTTGACATTTGACTATTGATATATGTTACAGTTGATTTGATACTTGATACATGCTTATAATTAATTTGGTACTTCATACTTGATGTATTTCATATACTTTATTTCTTGATTATTTGAACTAATAGTTTTATAACATTTGATAATTATGCATATATTTTGAAGCACATACGTTTTCAACAAAAGACTCTTGCGTATTCTTAATTCCCTTTTACTCATTATGTTGCTATGACCTCACTGAGTCTATGTGACTCACCCTCCATCATTATCATATTTTTCAGATTAATCAATGGCTGAGGAGCAAGTATAGATGATCAGTGTACAAGTCTTTGACTCCATGTTCTGCAAACTTTAGGAACAGTTCAGGGGAAAAATTGATGTTTTAATGTATATTATTTAACACTTGATTTGATTTTTGGTGAAATGAAGATTTATTTTTGAGATGTCCAATTTTTAAAGGTTACTCTACCAACAATCTTGGTCGATTTGGCTTCTTGTTTTATTATGTTTGTTAGTTCTATAAGGCTTGCTAGGAAGGGTTAATCCTTCCTATGCGCCGGTCATGGCTCTCAAATTTTGGGTCGTGACAAATAGTAAGGTAGGGAATAACTTTATATAGATATTTATACTAATTCGGCCAACTACTTGCCTACATCCATTCCTAGCATCAACTATGATTTTGTATTCCTACGAGTATTCTTTCTTTAACACTAGCTTTTCCAAGATAGACAATTACAAGTATTATTTTTTCCACACTAGCCTCTTCAAGCTAGAAAACCCAAAGCTTAAAGTGAGACTAGTACAATGATGTGATTTCGGCAAGTATACCTAGTCGAATGTAAGTAATAACGGTGGCGAGTCTAAGTATCATTCTCAAGGATCGCGAATAAGTATCACTTCACAAATTGGACCACTATTTAAACGTTCATTTGGAAGGAAAGGAGCTCAATTGTAAACATACAATCAAACAAGAGTAAAACATTTTTAAGTTCTTTTAAGAATTTTATCAAACACTTGGTGAGCGAAAATTAACTTGATTCATAAATGGATGAAATATCGGGATTAGACTACACCAATCATCCCTCAATTATGAAAATCAAGCCTTCTAATTATTCAAACCTTAATTCCTTAGGTGGATTGAGCCTAAAACCCAAAATTAAACCATAATTCCTTAGGTGAATTAATTAAGAGAATTGCATTAAGAGTCAAGACTAAAAGATTACTAGCACTCCAAGATCTATTCCTAGATTCAAGTATTACTAGGTATTTGATTCCATGAGCATGCATAGCAACAATTTTCCAATTGTATACCAAAGCAACAAAACATTCCATGGTTGATCAGGCCAAGAAAAACATTAAGAATAGAATCAAATACTCATAAGGAAGAAGGACTTGCATTAAAACCAAATCAAGATACAATCAAGTTTAGAAAAGTAAACATCTAACCCCAACAAAAAAGGATTTAGCTAGACATAGTTGAAGAGAAAATAAAGGGAAATGAAATGAACAAGAATATTAAATCAAAACCTATGAAGATCTTCCCCCCAAGCTGATCAAGAGTCCTCTTTCCTCTTTTAGGGTAACCAATTTTGTGCAACAACTGACCTCACTCTCAAATTTTGCCTAAAATGTGTTTTATACCTCCAGGTAAAAAATGGGAGTTTGGCAGAGCCAAAGTCTAGCTGCACTCAGCCAAATTTGAAGTTACTTAAGTGCCTTCTTGAGTATTCTTGCTCTCAGCCAAGGTTATCCAGAATGTATAACTCTTCTTGCGCTGAGCCAAAATAAAGCTTGGCTCAGCCATGCCTTCTAGCATGCAAATTTGGCCTGAATTGATCTTGAATCCAAAACTTTCCACTATGCAACCTCATGCAAGAATAAAGTGAAGATTAATTATATTAAAAACAATTAAATTACCCAAAATTAACAAGAAACAACTAACATGACAACTAATGAAAATAACAAAAACTAAGGGCAAAACAACACAAAAAGGTTTACAAGAGAAACAAAACCACCCAATTTAAGTACTCAATAACTAGAAAAATGGTGGATTATCATACAAGCCACTAGTTCACATGATCACTCACGAATCACAATGTAATAAGGTGTACATAGAGTTTGTGTATGAGTTTGCTCTATGAAACACTCAAGAAGTGGATAAACAAGCTATTATAGAGCTTTGAGCAATTCTACACTTAGGATTTTTCAAATATGAACTAATGTAGAAGATATGTAGAGTGATGAGCAGAGTGAGGGCATTGTTGTATTGGTGTTCAAAAAGTATTGCAAGTCAACAGTGATTTTTGAGGTCCAATCCTATAAATAAATCTAAATTTTGAGTTGTTGGAGCGTTAAAATTTGTTCTAATCACAAACAACAGCAACTAGCCATTTTTCTTGTCTTTTAATGCTCATAAGGAGTTTTGTCATGTTCTATGATAGCAACATTGAGTAGGGTGATTCACATTGTCTTAACTCATGTCATTGCTCATCTTAAGTGTGTCAAAAGTGACTCATCTCATCTGATGTTCAGAAGTCAGTCTTGTTCATCTTGTCTTTTTGGTTTTAAAAGAACTTTTAGCGTGAATAGCTTAAACCCTCTTATATGTGAGACACACTTCTCATTAGTGATTTGATCGAGTGCAGCAGCAAGTCTCCTTCATCTATCAAAGATGCTTCTCATTAGTTATTGATTTTAGACTTTACTCACGTCTTTACTTGTCTTATCAAATTGAGTTCTGCAAAAATAAGAGTCAAGACATAGTTCATGTAACAGAGTTAGTCCACTTGAGTAATTTTAGAACTTATTTATGAAATATACCAAATGATATTATTTGTTGATCATCAAAACACTTAACTTGAATTAATTTAAGGGTTGTGGGGCTTACAGTCTTACCATGTGGTAAATCAGTGAGTACCCAATTCTGGTTCTATTCTAAGGCAGCTATTTCATTGTCCATGGCTTGGATCCAACAATCATGTTTCACAGCTTGCGCATAAGTAATGGATTCAACAATGGTGGAGATATTAAGTCTAAAACATTTATGAGTTATAATTATTATAGGAAATAGTAGCAAAGATAAGAAACATAATAGCTAAAGAAGGAATGGATATTGTTGAGGTAGATAACAAGGTATAATGATAATCTTGAAAGTATGATGGTTGAGTCCTAATACAAGGTGAACGACAGACCAGTTGCAATGATGGTGAAAGGCATGTGGGAAAAGGAATGGAAGTAGAATTCTCATGTTGAGGTGAAGAGGCATGATTTGGATTAATGATTGGAAGGTCTAGAGTATAAGAAGAATCATGTTCAAGCATGGATATTGGAGGATGTGATGGTGATGGTGTTTGTGAAATGGAATGAAATGGAAAATGAGATTCATGAAATATGACATTCCAGGAGGGAAGATTTCTCTAGTAAGGATGCCAAATAAAATGAATGGTTTTGTTCGATGTTTGTAACCTAAGAAAGTACTTTTGTGTGCTCTAGGGTCAAACTTTGTTCCTATGTGTGGTTAATGTGGAGGCATAACTCAATGAGCCAAATACTTGTATTAGAGACAAATCTAGCGATTGTGGTTACATTTTTCATAGGGAGAAAGGTTGTCAAGAACAAGAGCGGGAATTCGATTAATTAGATAAACAGAGTGAATGGCATTGGACTAGAATTACTTTGAAAAGTTGGCTTGAAACAAGAGAGAGAGCTACATTGAGTATGCACTAATGTTTCTTTTTGACACCAACATCTTGTTGAGGACATGAGGTTTGGTGTACAATGCCTTTGGAAGTGTAGAGAGATTGCAGATTGAATTTTGGGCCATTGTTAGATCTAATTTGTTTTTATTTTGGTATCATATTTGGTTTCTACTAGGGTGAGACAATTCTGGATGTGAGTTTTTGTTTCTGGTTTGGCTTTCATTAATATCTCCCAAGTATGCCTAGAGTGATTATCTATTATAGTCAAGAAGTATCGGTGACCATGAATTAAGGGAACAAAAGGTTGTTTTGGAGAAAAGGAAAAACTTTTGGTTTAGAAGTGATACCTCCAAAAAGCTGTCTTTCTTGTTAAACAAGGGAAAACACCTTGTTTCTAGGAGGCAAAGGCTAAAGTAAAAATATTTGAGATCATTTAAGCCTTTCAAGAAGCATATGATGTAATCAGACTCAGTAATTCTTAACAATTATGAGAGCAAGACATGAGCATGAAACACCACAAACATATGAAGGAATAGGTCGAAAGTTATCCAATTCATCCCAAATAATCTTTAACTCGGTGAAGTAATTAGTAACATAAAGATCACCCTGTTTGAAATTATACAATTCTTCTTGTAAATCGGGAATTCTAAACAGATTACTTTGAGAAAATTGATCCTTGAAATCTGTCCAAACTTCAAAAGCCTTGTTAAGCCACAAGATGCTTTGTGTAATTGTAGGTGACAAAGAGTGTGTCCGCCATGATAGAACCATGGTATTGTAGCATTCCAAAGCTAAATGCAATGGATCAGTAACTGATGGAATTGTTAAGGTGCCATCAATGAAATGCAACTTATTCTTGGAGAGCAAGGATTCAAATTGCGGACTGCATCACCTGATGTGACCACAATATTGTCGTTGCGGGTGCCACCGCAACCACATCACCCCGTAATTGCAGGGTGGTTTCAAATCACAAAAAAAAATTGCAACAAACGCCGTTGCAGTTGCAATGGAACTGTGATGTGGCCAAAATTCTGGTTTTGCTTTAAAAATAAAATTTTCAAAGAAAAGTTAGGGCTTTTACCTTTTGTGCCTCAAATCTTCATCTTCCAAGTTTCTCCCATTTCTTCCGCTTCACCTCTGTTGCCATGCCGATGTCCTCCCCTTCTTCCAGTGACGTCCTCCTTTTCTTTCGGCGACGTCCTCCACTATCGCCATCCACTTGCGCAGGTTGTGCAGCACATTGTCATCACTCATCAGCTTCGTTTCTAGTTTCCACTTTCTCCAAAGCTTTTGTGGCCTTCTTTCTGACTCTTGTCTGCAGATGTAGTTGTGAACAACAACTATCTTTTTGTGTGTAGCGTTTAGGGCTTGAGAATGTAAAAGGAAAGAAATGAGGGGGGGATTTTGGGCTTGGTGGGCTGAAATAATTTGGGAATTTATTTGTTAAATGAATAGGTAAATAAAAGGGGTGGGACCAAATTCAAAATTTAATTAAGGTAATTTTTTTGTTAAATTAAAATGATAATTTAAGTTAAATGAGTGGGTTATGTGGGCTGAATTTAATGTTTAATTAAGTTTTTTTTTAAATTAGTTTGGTAATTTGTACTTGACTTAATTTGTAATTAATAAAGAGCTTTATACACAATCACCTACTCTTAATATAAATAAATATATATATACATAAATATATATATATATAAATAAATATATATCACCATACAATTATTTTTATAGGTATATTTATTTAAAATTTTCTTATAATTACTATCAAAACAATCATGACAAGTAATATGTTAATTCCCAATATTCAAGTATAGAGTTTAAAGTGTAAATAAGAGAGTCATAAGTGATGTTTAAAAATTATTACAAAAAATTTATAATTTTCTTTTGTGTCAATGTAAAAAAAGAAGTTATAATTACCAAATAGCTCAATACAATATCACATACACTTAATTATATATATATATATATATATATATCACCATATAATTATTTTTATAGGTACATTTATATAAAATTTTCAATTATTATCAATTGCTAAAATAATCATAGCAAGTAATATGTTAATTCTCAATAATTAGAGCATAGATATGGTCAAATTATATTGTCAAATTTCTTTAACCATGCTAATGCTATATCCTACCAAGTAATAGACATCAAATGGTCTATTTGTAATTATTGCCACAATAATAATGTTATTTTTGTTATAGATATGGTTTAAACTTGTCTTAAAGATTGTACAAAGTCTTATTATTGAATGAGTAAAAAATTATGAAAGATTATAAATAAACATATATTGAGAGTTATAATAATTATATCATTGTTTTTTGCATTTTGTACAAACTTAAAAAATTACACGCCGCAATGGCCGCAACCTGCATTGCAGTAGTCGCAACACTAGCAATCGCGACCAACCGCAATTTAAAACACTGTTGGAGAGTAATGCCATTTTCATGGCTCTAGCCCAAGAATGGTAATTTGGACCTATGTGGGTGAGAGAAACAAGCATGAGGGTTGGGTTTTCATTAGGGTTAAGGAAAAACGGGTTTGTAGGATTCTGAAGATGGTTTGCATTTGAATTTGCAGCGATGGCAGTGAAGATAGAAATTGCAGAGAAGAATAAGCTTAGGCACAGCAGAAAAGCAAGCTCTGTGATAGCTTAACCAAAATTAATTAGGAGGTTGCTTTAAACTAATTGAACAAACTAACTAATTGGTTATGAATAGACTCAGGTAATACTTAAAAAATCAACGTTTAAAATTTTATAAAATACAAGCACCTGAATAATAAATTATGGATATGTGATTCACTCCCTTGACTTTTTAATCAACGATTATCACTTGTAGTTTATCCTCTAAATTACACTCATTACTTTAACGGTCTATTTGGAATGAGAGAAAATGAGAAGAGAGAAAATAGGTGGAGAGAAAATGTACATTTCTCTAGTTTGGACAATGCAAGAAAACTAATGAGAGAGAAAAAAATCAGTGTGGGACCCACTCAAAATTTTTTTTCGCTCAATTGGAGAGAAAATAAAGAGAAAACGGAAAAAGAAGGCTGCCCATCATCGTGTTGCTCATCAAAGCACAGTGAGTGAAGGAAAAACACAAACAAAATCAAACTTCTTAGTGCTGCCTATCTCTATGAAAGAGCTAAAAAAATCAAGCTACATGGAGAGAGAACTAGAAACAAAGAGAAATGGACAAATGCTCCATGACTAAATTTTTCAAGAAAATTTTCCAGACTTTCGCCGCATTCATCATCTTCGAGTTTTGGTCTGCAACCAATGACCAAAAATAAAAAAATTTCTTCTGCTCTTTTACAATCTCCCTCCCTTTGGTCTAGTGATGGGGAAGAGAGATGGGAAGTAGAAAGTGCGAAGTCCAAAAAAGGGAGCAGCAAGAGGATGAGGTGAGGTGGGGTAGGGGCACTCGGGAGGGGAAAGGCTTAATGGGAAGGGGAAAAGGCCAAGGAAATGAAACGAATTTTTTTTCCAAATATTAGATATAAAAAAATTAGACTAAAATTTATATTTTATTTTTAAAACACTAAATTTGTAAATAAATAATCACATTTTTGTTTTTTATTGAACAAATAATTACAAAAAAAATTATAATTTAGACGTCAATATTTTAATATTTTAAATTAATATTTATAATGTTTTTGAATATTTCATATGAATTTATCTTAAAGTCTGTAATGAATTTATGAGGATAAATTATGTGTAAGTATCATTACTCTTACATATATAATAAGGTGATATATCATTTTACACAATTACATTTTCTTTCTTTTCACTTTTCTATCTTTTCAAATAAGAGAAAATATTAACTATCATTTTCTTGCATTCCCTTTTCTCTCTATCCAAACATATGAAGAGAAAATGTACTTTTCTCTTTATTTTCTCTTCTCTCCATTTTCTTTCTTTCATTTTTCTCTTTTCATCCAAACAAAACATAAAAGATCTAAATTCTGGACTTGAGCATTTGAGTTAAAGAATGGTTAGCCTCAGAGGCCTACACTACAAAGCTTGCTTACTTTCCCTAACCCAATTAAGTTAGTGGATGATAAATTCGCCAGATACTGGGTTCATTTAAGCCCAGTCTAGTAAAGCCGACAATAATTTATACTATTTCCTGTTCAATTGCCAGGAGGTCACTCCAACAAGCCCAGTGAATCTTGTATTTGTTTTTAATAATCAACGATATTATAAATTATGTAGCTTTGCTTGTTTGTTTGCTAAACCAATCCAGATCTTACTTAAACGATTCGCACTTCTATGTGTCTGATTAAGGATTAAAGAAGATAGCAGTATCATTCAATTGCTCAAATCCAACTTAACTTGTCCGTATCAGTTTTAGATTACCAAAAGAAAAAAAGCAAATGGAAAGTGGTAACAACATAATAATATCAGTTTTTTTGTCACTTACAGCCTTAGATAAACTTTCAAATTATATATTTTTTGGACATCTATGGTTAAGCCAAACAAAATATCTCCAAATTTGGGAGTACATCTCTTTCCGCGGGAAGGTGTTTAAGCCTATATCATGACATCTATCATCTGTTGTCCATGCAATGTTAGTTAGATAACTTTCCCAGAAGAACAAAAAAGATTAAATAGTTTTCAAGCAACAAATTAAGTTACTTACTTTTTATTTTCAATTTATTCCACATTTATCAATTATTTCTCCCATGTTTAATTTTTTGTAATGAATTGATTAATTGATCTGTTGCTCTTTTCCTTTCATTAATAACTATCAAAATAGTTTTTAACCACATCAGTTTTTGTTTTACTTAATAACTTAAATAATATATTTCACCAAAGAATTACACGAGCATGCCAACACTTGACCAAATACAAGCACGTTAACCAACTTGAGTTGGTTTGAGTAAAAGAGGTTTGGCATCTTAAGTATCTTGTCTTGTGTTCGATCCTTGGAGTGGTGTGTATGGAGAAAATGCAATTGGGAAGGATTCTCACTTCTGGAACTTGATGATACCCCGTGAAATTAGTCTCTTATATTCCGGGTGAATGAGATAATTTGGTCATAGACCAAAAAAGAAAAGACAAGCATGTTTATATGACAAAAGAAAATTACCTTTTCAATCAAAATCTATTATTTTTTATATAATACAAAAATGGAATTTCGTGGAGTAAATACAAAAGTGGAATTAGATGTAGAAGAAAGTTGAATCAATATGGATTAGTGATTGAAAGTGGAATCTGAACACATAATTCACTCTTAAACTAAATCAAGCAAAGGAACAATAATAAACTGCCAAAAATTTGTGCCAAACAATTCCGAGGGGATTAACCATTAATGCATCTAAACCTTACAATTTCTCGTTACTTTGTATTAAGTTTGTGACTTTCTTTGTTTGCTTGTAGAAATGAAAGTTATTATGGTACCTTTATGAATATGATATTTGTGGTAAGTTATCAAATATTTATTAATTATTTTTTTATAATAAATGTTTGAATGTCAATTAGATATAATCAATAACTAATAAATGTTTGACAATTTATCTTACATACTAATATTCAAGGAGGAAAAAGAAGAAGATAGGTACCTGACTCTGAGTAATCTCCTAGCGAGACATTCCAGATTGGTCTAAAGATTATATCATTGAATTTTACCTAGTTAGAATTCATATTATAGAAGACAGAAGAATCCCCTACGATAATGCTGTTCTTAACTGATAAGGATAACACTCTTAAATATGAATTCAGATACGGCAATGGCATGTAGGAGATTACATATTACTATATCAGAGTTAGAGAAATATCACACACTAAGACAAATATTGTTAGAGATAAAAGTATTAGGCATTGAATTTGAGCCGTATCACTCCTTCTATGTATCTAAAACTAATTACATAACTATTTTAATAAATCTCATTTTCTTGCTGTCACGTATATTGTTTATTAACCTTTTTTCTTGGTTAAGTTTATTAAGCATATTTTTAATGTGTTGAATTATTAATTAATTAATAGCTTATGCGACATTAATGTCAATTTTTTAAAATTAGGGTATATTTTGATATTTTAGTTGGATCTCTCTTTTTCTCTTTTTTTTTCCTTTCTCAAATCTCGAGAACTTTTTATAAAACAAGCAAGAATATTTTAAATTTATTAACGATCACTTATTACCTAATTGTGTTTTCCATTACTTAATACAAATTAACAGATAGAAATTGAATATCTCATCTCAAAGAAAGAAAAAGTGTGTGGGAAAGTTATTTAAGTTTTTTTTTTCTCCCTGGTGATCAAAATTTGTTAATATAAGATTTGTAAGATTGCAATTTGAGCAGAGGGAAGAAGGTGTATTCACTGTTGGTAAAGTGGCCTCTAAGTCAGCTATCCCATGTGAAACAAACCATCAAACACTCCAAGGTTCCAAGTATACAGCCCCTAATTTCAAACTTAACCTCCGCCATCAAATACGCTACTTTGTTGTTAACTTCTCTTACAAAAAAAGTGTCAAAACATGATCTCCCTGATGATCGTTCACAAGGTCCACCTCCCTCATGCCCTCCTCCTCTCTTCAAATTGCTATTGACCAACCAATCGGGTGTAGATGACTTGTGGGATTGGCTTGTTCAGGTAGATGAGAGGTGCAATTAATTAGTTGTGCTTCGTTGTTCCCCTAAAACTAAAATTATTGTTCTAATGGTAACGTTAAAAGCGTTTAACTTTAATCTATTATCAATCTAATTATGATAATAACTATATAAAAATCAAACTTTTTAAATAATATAATAATACATACTTGAATAAAGTTTAATTTTGATATACCGAAAGTAAATAAATAAATTTATACTCATTTAATTATGAGTTAACATATTATTTAAAAATTTAAATTTTTTAGATAATTATTATTATAATTAAATTCTTTTAATAATTTTAAAATGCATAATTATATAATATTCTAAAATGTTTCTACACTTAAAAGAGTAGATGAAAACTAAATCCAATTCATAGTTTTGTGTTTCAATTCAGTGAGAAAGACACAACATGGAAAGTCAAAAAATTTCAACCCACAAAATAAACACGAAGCTTAATTGTTTTTCAGGTAATTTATCTTTTATTAAAGGAAAAATGACTTAAAATTTTAGTTTGTTGAAAAGATTAGACAATTTGGTTTGTTTTAAAAATTAATCAATCGTTCAACTAATTTAATCAATAATTTACATACAGTTAACTACATATTAAATATCAAAATGAAAATAAATTGTTAATTAATTATATGTAAATTATTAATTAAATTAGTTAATGTTTAAAATGAACCAGATTGTCTGACCTTTTACAAGCTGACTTTTTCAGTCCTTTTCTCCTTATTAAAAGTTAAAAGCAAGCCATTTTTGATTGGCAACTAAGCACCAAAGTGGAAATTACACAACAAAACGTCAACTAAGTCGCTAGAAAAAAGTCGTACGTTTGTTGGTGTTAGATATCATACCACGAAGGAAAAGCCCATCAACGTTAAATAGCCTAAATTCCATGTCAACAATCAAATAGCAAATTTAGCGCATCAAATCAAACTCTCAAACGGCTTTCTAGTTCTAGTTCTACTAGAACTCAAACTCCTCCTAATCCCAATCCCAAATCTAATCCTCTTCTGATTGATTGATTCCCACTCAATTTCATCCAAACCCAATGCAATTCAATTTAATGTTCACCACCTGAAATTCAACCCTGCCCATCTTTCAAAAACCACAAATTTGAAGCCGTTCCATCCGTCATAACCAGTTCATCACAAAAAATGGCAGTCTCGGAAGGAGTTGTGAAGAAAGTGATCCTATCCTACACCTACGTAGCCATATGGATCTTTCTGAGCTTCACAGTGATCGTGTACAACAAGTACATTCTTGACCTCAAGATGTACAATTGGCCCTTTCCCATATCCCTCACCATGATCCACATGGCCTTCTGCTCCTCCCTCGCATACCTCCTTGTACGCGTCTTCAACCTCGTGGAACCCGTTTCCATGTCCCTTGACCTCTACCTCAAATCCGTTGTACCCATCAGTGCCCTTTACTCCCTCTCCCTCTGGTTCTCCAACTCTGCATACATCTACCTCTCTGTCTCCTTCATTCAGATGCTCAAGGCCCTCATGCCCGTTGCTGTTTATTCCATTGGCGTCTTGTTCAAGAAAGACACCTTCAAGGGTGACACCATGGCTAACATGCTCTCCATTTCTCTTGGGGTTGCTGTTGCTGCTTATGGTGAGGCTAAATTTGATACCTGGGGTGTCACCCTCCAGCTTTTGGCTGTTTCTTTTGAAGCCACTCGGTTGGTTTTGATTCAGATTTTGTTGAGTTCTAAAGGGATTTCGCTTAACCCCATTACCTCCCTTTACTACATTGCTCCTTGTTGTTTGGTGTTCTTGTCCATCCCCTGGCTCCTTATGGAGTACCCTTTGTTGAGGGACAACTCCAGTTTCCATTTGGACTTTGTGGTTTTTGGGACCAATTCTTTTTGTGCTTTTGCTTTGAACCTTGCTGTGTTTTTGCTCGTGGGAAAGACTTCGGCTTTGACCATGAATGTTGCTGGGGTGGTGAAGGATTGGCTGCTAATCGCCTTCTCCTGGTCTGTGATAAAGGACACGGTGACACCCATCAATTTGATTGGTTATGGGCTTGCCTTTTTGGGGGTTGCATATTATAATCATTCCAAGTTGCAGGCTCTTAAGGCTTCTGAGGCCCAGAAAAAGATTCAGCAAGCTGATGAAGAGGCTGGAAGATTGTTGGAAGAGAAGGAAGAGGATGCAACCGGAAGGAAGAATGAGGACCAGAATTGATTCAACTGCTAATCTCAATTTTTTTTTTTGGATATTAAGAGAATAGATTTATTATTTATCCATTAATGCTGGATGAGGCAGGTTTTGATTTTGGGTTTGTGGTTTACTGTGTACTGTTATTACGTAGTTATTATTATTATTATGCTATTTCTCCCCCATTTGATTTTGTTTCCCTTTATGATTCGTATTAGCCGGGACTGGGATGGTCCATTGTTTGGGGCTGGAGATTGACATTTCCCTTTTATTGCTGTTTTGTGTTTATGACTAGAGTATGAATTAGGCATTATGGATGTTCCAAAACGCTTCCTTTTGGAAAAATGCTTATGGTTTGTTGATTAGCAAAATTGACGGTTTTTATGCCTATTTGTTATTTGTGCTCATTGCTTTCACTGCATTTTTTGTTTGTTGGGGTTGGGATTGTGTCTATCATGATAATCCTCTGTTTAAACTCCCATCCCCTGAAATGCCTTTCTTCTTAGACAGAAGAACATTGAAAACAATCGTGCAAATTTTTTTATGTCGATCCCCTAAGCTACACTACATATCTTCTGTACTTTTGGTTCTATTCTGCATGATCATCGTTTTTTTTTTATTTTTTTTTTTATTTTAGAACTATGGTTTACATTGTTTCCTATCAGATTGTCAGTTTTCAAGTTTAATCTTTTCCTCCCCCCAAAAAAATGCATGTATATGTCCTTGGTTCCATATCAAAGTTTTGCCTTCCATGAATGCAGTCCAAAAAAGCTTGAGGAAGAAGAGAAAAAAACTAGAGAGAAAAACTAAAAAGTCTAGCATGAGGGAATGAGAGAATGAATCTTGTGTCTCTATTTCTCCCCCAATATAACTAACTATAAAATTGAAAATACAAGTCTTCTCTTGGATTAGTGTTAATCCTCTTCATCTTAGATTTAAATGGACACCTAATTTTCCTAAACTGGGCTTAGGATGAGGAAATTATGCCAAGATTACTCTTAGGAGGTTTCTGGATCCTTCACACGCCGAAAATACCATCAAAACACAGTAGTTTCAATAAGTAGTCTTCCAAAGACTTGAAGCACTACAATTTATCTTTCTAATGACATTGGTTCTAGCTCCATGTGACTCCTGCAGCCCAAATTATGACCCGATCATTGCACACTACTCAGGTTTTAGTGATAGCATCCTTGTTTTAAATTTCAAGTCCAATGTGACACATTAGACATCCAAATCAAATCTAAGGCTCTTCATCAAAGTTGTAGAGTTTCCTCTCATATTTCCTAAAATGTAAGATTAATAATTATTAGATGTCTAGAACTCAAGTTATGCCCAAAATACAAAAAATAGTGTAAAATCTAAATAATGCTAGAAATTGCAATTAAACCCAAATTGAAACCAAACTTATAAAATATGGCAAAGTTGAATCAATTAAGTACATAAGGGGGATAACATACTAAATATGAATGATTAATAATGTATACAAATAGTGATTATCAACTATCCATAGTGTGTAAATTTCTATGAGATTTATAAAGGTTGGTCGTAGTGGATTTTGGTGCAACATACCAAAATCTCAAAATTTATTGCTAACCCTATATCCCTCTAATAGTAGAAAACAGACCACAATATATACACATAAATTTTGAATCCTGAAATAAACAACTTGAATGTTTTGGTACATTATACTTACTTTCTTCACCATGAATATCACAAATTCTATCAATGATCAATCTTAACAAAATTCTAAGGACAAATTGCAATGAATTAAAAGTTTACAATCTATAACATTATACAAAGCACGACAATTGCTTCCAAAAACTTTTCCATGTGTCACGTTCTCATGCCTCAATTTCTCGCCCAAATTAAGGGTGATTTGATAAATTCACTTTTTCCATCATCTTTCCATTTTACCCACTCTCCATTTATCTGTTCATTGGACATTTCTAACATTGATTGACTCACCTACTTTTATCATTCCCCTCTTTTACTTATAATTTGAAATTTGAATATCTTAACTAGTTATTAATGGGTTTGACGGATGAAAAAGGATTTGTTTTCCTTGGGAAAATATAAGCATTAAATTGCATTTATGAGTAAAAGTTTAGGCAAATGGGTTATCCCTTCTCTCTGGGAGTTGTTATGGTACCCTAATGGGTTTAGTACCCAGGATGAGTTGTCAATCGTTTATCGAATATTGGTTTCACAATAAATGTTAAAAAAGTCTATTAAATATAAATAACAACTAATGAATGTTAGACAACTCACCCTGGGTACCGGTACCCTGGAAAAAAATATGGGTACCAAAGTAATCCCCCTTCTCTATGCATTTAAAGCGTATTCCATAAGCTCACTTTCCTCTCTCCCTTCCCAGTTTCTCCTCTCATGCTTTTCAGAGAAGCTTACCTTCTTCCCATTTGAAAAGGCCTGTCAATAGTTACCTAATCACTGAAGCGCATGAGAGAAACGTTGGCTCTTATCTATACTAGATATGTTTTTGTAAAATCTCTTCCACCTTCTGATTGTTGAGGTTGTTAGGAGAGTATGTTTCCTATCAACTTCTTTTACAGTGTTGGCTGCCCTCTGAATCTGATCTATAAAGAACCGTGTCTTATCCACTTCCCATATAATGAATTAGTATTGTATTCCTCCTTCTCCCTTTTTGATACGATTATATGCTTTTTTAATTGTTGTGATGGTTATGTTGGAGAGGGTTGTGTCTCTGTGTATTGCAGGTCAGTTTTTCTTTCGCTATGATGAGTCTATAATCACTCTTTAAATATGGTTGTCTTACATGCTTCCCTACAATGATTTCTTACTGTAACCCTAACCCTTAATATTGCTATCTGTACTAGTTTTGTTGATATGTATAATCTCACTTTCGATGATTCATGAGCTTGTTTTGTGAGGTATGGTTCTTTCTATGGGTGAAAATATCAAATTATCTTCCTGTGTGGTCCACCAGAAGCCGATTTTTATCGACTCATATCGAATAAGCTCTTATACTAACGATTGGGTACTGTATTTCTTACTTGCTATTTTTTTAGTTATTCTTTATTGTTGTATAGATTTGGTTGATTAGTAGAGGACTTAGTCTCAATGTTATATTAGGTAACCTCTCTTTGCTGTGATGGGTCTCTAATTTTTAGTGTCCCACTAATTTTTTGGTACTGAAAGCCTAAATATTCTTTTTGCATTGTTCAATAGATATGATTGATTTGGTTGATTGAATTAGTGTTCTACTCTTATGCATTCTTGCTTTTATATTTCTATCCATCTAATGACTTGATATCATATAATGCACTCTCCTTTTGGTTTTTCTTAGTTTTCCATATGTTAATTATTGTGGTTGTTTTATAGAGGATTTAGTCTTTGTGTTATATTGGTTAGCCAATATTTGCTATGTGGGTCTCTAACTAATATCTGTAAACCTGACAATGTACATGAATTATATGACCATTTACATTAATTTCTTTTTTATTGAAACCATAAATATGTTATGCATTGGTTTATTTGGTTGATTTATATGGCAATTCATTTACTGAATTAGGTCCTAGTAATTATTGGGTATTGAAACCCTAAACATTTTCTGCATTGTTATAGATAAATGTTGATTTGGTTGATTGAATTAGTGTTTTGCCTCTTTGCATAATTGCTTCCATATTTCTCTGCATATAATGATTTGGTACTGTATAGTACACTATCACTTTGGTTTTTATGAGTTTTATATATGTTAATTGTTGTGGTTGTTTTATAGAGGATTTAGTCTCTGTGTTATATTGGTTAACCATTCTCTTTTTGTGATGGGTCTCTAAGTAATATCTATAAATCTGACAATGAACTTGAATTATATGACCATTCACATTAATTTCTTTTTTACTGAAACCAAAAATATATTATGCATTGTTTTACTGATTTGGTTTATTTAGTCTATGGGTTATATTGATTTTCCTGTCTTTGCTATGATGGGTATGTAACAAATATTTCAATATGGTTGTCCTACAACCACTCCCACCTACTGATTAATTTAAGTAAGTCTGGCATTGTACTTAAAGGAGTTGATTATTCATGTACTGAATGGAGTCCCAATAATATTTTTGGTAGTGAAACCACAAATATCTTCTACATTGGTCTTTATATTTGGTTTATTTGGTTGATTGTAAATGTACTATGTTTTTCAACATTCCTGTTTCCTACATTTCCTCTTATTTGTTTCTTGGTTTTCTTTTGTCATGCCTCCTCCAATTGACCCATTGATGAAAATATGCCATGAGAGAGAGGCATGGAGAGTGAAGGTAAGCATAGTAAGATTGTGGTACTTACCAAGCTTCAACAACCCAGTAGTTATAAGTTCTATTGAGATGGTCTTAATGGATGACTTTCTAAGATTAGATGTTTATTGGCATGAATTTATCATTTTCTATTGTTACATTTACATTATTTTAGTAAGAGTGAGTTAAGAACAAATTGAATTGTTTATAGGGTTGTAAGATTTATGCTTCTGTTAGAACTCTGTTGTACAAATTTAAGCATGTACTCTCTAAGGGCCATGTTTATATCATGGCCTAGTTTGGAGTAGGTGTTAACTTAAGGTCATTATGAACCATTGAACATGAGTTTAGGCAGAACTTTCAATTGAGATCCACTATGAAACCCTCTGAGTTTGTCACTATTCCTTTGCATGGATTGACAGTGGTTTCCTTGGAGGAAATATTTGTGACTGAGGGATATTCTACATTCTTAGTTGGTTACTACTTTGCTAACTTCAATTTTAAGATTTGTTATTTTAATTACTATTTCATTATTGTCAATTAATCTTGTTTTTATGTAGATGTGATGGGATTATTAACTGGTATTGGTGCTAAAAAAGAGTATGAAAGGGATAGTAAGCTTACTAAAATAATTGTTATTAAACTTGATGTGGACAGATAAATTTTTAAAATTTCATGTTTGAAGTTTTTTTATTTTTTAAAATTCAGGTAAAAGAAATGATATAATTCTATTTAATAAGTGTTGTTTTCTCTAACCAGTGTGAAAAATAGAGTATGTTTTGTTTGAAAAATATTTTGACAAGGTTAATTCCTTCATTGCATTTGGTGATGTATTCCAACATATAGTCATAGTTCAATTTGCCAAAGTGAAGACTTTCAAGGGTTATTTTCATTATCCCTCCAACTTCCTTATTGTATTTGATTTTTTGTTTAATATGTTTGGAAAATTTATTGTTTGTATTGTATTTTTGTTCATTATTAGGCAAAATTGTACTTCAGAGTGTAATACATGCAACTAAACTTCTTTTCAATCCTGGCATTCTAGAAGTCAATGAGTTCAAGAAGAAGTGAGATTTAATTATTAATATTCTATAACTTTATATAAGTGTTTAGTATTTTAATTTTAAAATCCTTGTTATGTAGGATGCCTGAAATGTCACAAGACAACTCCCAAATGTTATCTCATTTGTTTGATGCTCCTCAGTATTCCTTAGACGATGGTTTCTTAAGGGTTACCCCTAGAAAAATTATAGAGCAATTAAAGGATTCAAAAGAGGTTTTTGTAGTCTTATGATTCATAAGTGTATTCTTAATGAGTTTGATTTATTGTTAGAATATATATTAATTGTATTTCATTTATAGGAAGGGTAATGTATTGTTTATTCAACTGTGAAGCATGTCATCAAGGATTCAAATTGGTGATACACTGCCTGCAAGTGCAATAAGGTAGTGTCAACATATTCTGTCATGTATTACTATGATTCATGTTATTGTCATGTGGTTAATGTCTTCCCAAGGCATTAGCTATGTGTGTATTTAGTTTATGAATTATTCGACTATATGAATTGGTAACAAATGAAGCAGTAGAATAATATTTTTCTTTGTAGTAAACATGTGGGCTAATAGACCAAATTATACCTTTATTATCAATGGTGATAAAACATATATATGTTCTGCAGCCAAGGAATAAAAACTAGGATTTCTAACCAAGTGTATTTATATATTGATGTGTATTGGTATATAATAAGAAATATTAAATATTGATAAGTAAAGAATAAAAAATGGTAATTAATGTGATATATAAGTATTGTTTTTAACAAGAAAATTGTTTGAAATTAGAGTTTTAGTTCAATCATTCTATAGGCAATAATAGATTTATTATTTTACATTAATTTTTTTAATAAGTATGCTTATATAACTTATATTATTCTGGGTAATATATAAGAATTGTATTCATTTAAATTAGTATTTATTTTAATGTTGTTTAAATAAGTATATATATATATAGTTAATGTCTATATAGGAGACTAAAGTCCTTGTTGTGGTGGTTTTGTGATTAAATATGCAATGTTGATATCATTTAATTTTGTCATATCAATATATATCCTCAATCAATCCAATTTGGTTTTGTATATTGCCAATAGGGGTGGGAATAGGCCAGACAACCCATTAGGGGCCCACGGCCTAGCCCACTTTAAGCGTGGTCTGGCTTGACCAATTTAATATACAAGCCAAGTTAAGGCTTTTTGAAAAGCCTATTTAGTTAAATAGGCAAAAATCAGGCCTTTAAAAAGGCCCTTTTGGCTTAACAAGCTAGCATGTTTATATTTATATATTATTATAATTATTATATATAATTTAAAATATTATCTTTATATAATTATTAATTTTATAAAAAAAAGTATAATATTTTTTCACAAAAACATTTCTAACCTAAATCTATCTATCTATCCATCATGCCTCTAGCCTCTCTTATGACTTTCTATCTTCATCGGTCGCACACTATCAACGTTGGCCTCTTTCTTTGGGTGATTGAGAGAGAGAGAGAGGACATGGGCTAGGTTGATAATGAGTGTTACGCTAAAATCACACTTAAGGGCAAGTGCACCCTGTCGCACAAGTAATAAAGGAGTATTTGGGACTCCAAGTATCGAACCCACAAGGATTGTTGGCAATTACTAAGTTAATTAATTCCTTATGTTATCTAGACAATGAAATTCGAATGAGAAAGGGGAAATTATCAAGCAATTATGAGAAAGTGAGGAAATCAAAGATTATCAAGCAAAGATTCAATTATGGAAAGCCTAGGGTGTCTGGTTTCACTTATGTCAAAACTCATAAAATTACCCAATTCCTCAATAATATGTGTTCCGATTGATTGCCAATCACCTGCTCTAATGCTATTAATACCCAATGGTCATGCAATATTAATATTCTTTTTCTCAATCTGAAACCCCCAATGGTCATGCAAGGCAAACCGTCAAGAAAAGCATAAAGAGCCAGCAGATTTGTTAATTAAATAACTAATTGAAAACAAAGGATTGAGTTTGGTCCACACAACCCTAAATCCGATTAATCCTAGAGTTCCGTTAACTAATTGTGGTACGGTCGCCAGTCAATCAATTAACTTTTTAAAGGGTGCGCAAACCTTATTGGAAAACAAAGCACTAGGAAAAATCCAATCAATTAGGGAACACAAAATTATTTAGAATTAGGAGAACATTATAAGAATTTGAACATAAGATCCACCATAACCCTAGTTATGGATTTAGCTACGCATAGTCAAAGAGAACAAAGCATAAACTAAAACCAAATTCAAATCCATAAAAGAACAATAGAAAAACTAAAACCCGGAAACCCCCTTGCGGTGAAACAGGTCCTTCACGAACAATTGGGGAGACGGTCCTTCACTTGATAGCTTCAAAAACCTCTCAAGCTCCGCTACAACTCTCTAATCAAGCAAAGGGCTATAGCTACTTTCTTTCTCTGAATGTCGGATATGTTTCTCCTTGCGCTGCCACTCCTCCTTTATAATATTTTAGTGGCCCAACAATTCTACAATATTTTCTTCTAGGGTTTCCTAATTGTGCACAAATTCATTTAATGTGCAATTCTTGGGTAACAGAGAAAGTAGATTTCTTTCCCTCTTTGAGTAGTACTAATTAATGTGAGATAAGAGGAAAAATCTTCCAAGAATAAAAATAGGAAACTTCCACAACTGGATTGATGATATCTTTGTAGGATTTTGCCAAAATCTTTCATAATTATGTTGATGATATCTTCATAGCATCCTGGAAAAATCCTTCATAATTAGGTTGCTGATATCTTTGTATCTTTCTTAAAATTGCTTCCATTTTAACACTTTAAAGCTTGATTCTCATAAATCTTCATCCTGCAATATTCAAAGGAAATTGGGTAAGTTTTCCTTATAAAATCTTCAAATAAATACCAAATCAAACTCAAATTCCTAGCATTTAAGTATATAAAATGGCAGTTTATCAATGAGTAACGAAACTTTGGGTAACAGCCAGCCTTCTTCTTGACCTATTGCCAATGGGTTTGTAGAAGGTTTTTAAAGCTAGCGTTCCAAGCTTTGCTATTAGCAGCACCACCATGTCTCCTTAACTATTTGTTACTGGCAGCACCATCACTGTATCCCTCACGCCTCCAGCCTCGCTGCAGAAATTGGTGTTTGGCTTTAGCACTCAACAGGTTGGCTTTGTGGTCCTTCACCATTAACGGAATCAAAGCAGTAAGCAGGTTGGCTTCAAGAATCCCCATTTTTTTGTAGTTAATATTTTTGGTTGGAGTTTCTTTCGCATTTGATCTAAATGTCATGAATAATTTCGCTTTGGCTAGTTCGATAACTATTTGTGTTGTAATTGTGGATATGCTAGATGAATTAGTTAGGTTAGTAAAAAATATAAATGCATTTGAACTTGGATTTTCACATATGCTTGTGAGCCACCTCAAGTAGAAAAGTTGTACTTCTTGAAATTGCACCAGCTACTGATCCAATCAAGAGGGTTTCAATGTTGCTAATCTTCTCTTGTTTGAAAAAATTTCAGTATTCTTTCCGTAAAGTGTCATAGTTCTATAATTAGTGGTAGAATATGGAATGACTCCAATAAGACTGGGAGCAAGGCCTTTGTAAAGTTCCCTAGGACCCTCTTCACGAATTATTTTCAAGAATGCAACAAGTAGACCATCATACACACCTCTCTGCAAAATTACTCATCCAGTTTAACATTTCCTTTTTATTTTTAGGTAGGATGCTAAAACATAAATATGGGAAAACGAGCTCTTGTATATTTTTTATATAAATACTTGGATAGTTAGTCAAGTCTTGAGTAATTCAAGAGGATATGAACTGGACCTCTATGTGCTTTAATGAGATCCCTTTGAAACTGTTGTGGCTTTTGTCATTTATTTATGCCTTATGTTTGAAGAGTAAAGGAATTGATTTGACCTCTATATAGATTTTTTATCTTTGTGTTATATTTTTATCATGGGTTCTATTTGTCTTGATAATTTATCTCGAGTTCTATTTTTATTAGTTATGGTTATTAATGCAAGATTCCTGATAAGATAACTGGAAAAGAGCTTACTCATTTTTGTCCTACATAGAATCAAAAAAAAGAAATCATGATTTCATTTTTGTTTTAAACAATTAGTGTTTGAAGTTCTGTTTTCATTTGATTGCTATTGTTTATATAGGGGTGTGTGTGTGTGTTTTTTTTTCCTTTATATAACTATAACTGTTATAAACAATTAGTGTAGCATTTTTGTTGTATTGCTATTGTTTATATATATATATATATATTGTTTATTATTATAGTTTAAGAAATTATTTATTATATATGTAACTTTGCTTTAACGTGTTTTTTTTATAGGTTCACCTAATGTCTTCTCCATAATTAGGCCAATGACCATGTACCAACAGATTCAAGTCAACTTGAAGATAACAGACATGACAGTGATAGAAATACATATCAAGGAGGTGAGGATTGTGTCATTAAGAAGAAAGGGAGAAAACATCAAGTATTTGGAATGATTTTGATGAACTAAACATTACTGGAGGTGCAAAAAATCCGTAAGTAAATATTGTAAAGATAAACTATCCACAGGTGGAAGGGGGTCTAGCACTAGCCATTTGAGGAGACATGTAGAAAATTGCTGGCAAACGAGATTGCACATGGCTTCAGAAAAGAAGCAAGCCATCATTCCATTTAAGCCTTCTAATTTACCTATTAATCCATTTGAAGTTCCTAGTGTTAGGTATTCTAATGAGAAAATGAGAGAAATAATTGCTGCTACTATTATGGGACACGTGCAACCTTTCAACATTGTTGATGATGAAATTTGGATTTGGGGCTTCTAATATGCAAATTCAGTTTCAGAAAATTACTCGTAAAATAGCAAGAAGTGATTGTTTAGCATTATATGAGGCTAAGAAGAAAAAATTGAAGGCATTGTTGAAAAGTATGAGCAAGATTAATTTAACTACAGACATGTGGAAATCAAGTCACCAGGTAGCTTAATACATGATTATCATTGGTCATTTCATTGATGCCGAGTGGAAACTTCAAAGGAGAGTTTTGAGTTTTGTGAAAGTGCCCGCTCTAAGGCGTGGAATTGATGTGGCTAATGCAATTTTCAAGTGTTTGAAAGCATAGGCGATTGAAAACAAAGTATTTTTAGTATCTGTTGATAATGCTTCATATAATGACTCATGCCCAAGGAATCTCAAGGACAACTTATCATTGAGCACTAAGTTAATCCTTGGTGGTGATTTGTTTCATGTGAGATGCTGTGCACACATATTAAATGTGTTAATGTAGGATGTCCTTAGTAAAACTAAGGATATCATTTTTACTATTTGTGAAAGTGTTAAGTATATTAACCACAATGATTCAAGGTTGAAGAATTTTTGTGATGTTGTTGACTAGAAGCGCTTTAAAGAAAGGAAACTTATTATTAATTGTTCCACAAGATGGAATTCTACATTTCAGATGTTGTCCATTGCATTAAAATTTAAGATTGTCTTTCCAGCCTACAGAGAAAAAAAGTCACATTATGATTATACGCCTTCACATGAGGATTGAGAGAAGTTGAGAAGGTTTGTCAACTTCTAGAAGTGTTCAATCTAGCCACTCATGACATCTCAGGCAGTGAGTATCCTACTGCCAATTTGTATCTCACTAAAGTTTGGAGGGTGAAGCAAGTAATTGATAATGCAACAGAGGATGGAGATCTCTTTATGAGAGAAATGGCAGCTCCAATGAAAGTAAAATTTGACAAGTATTGGGGGAATGCAATCTGTTGATGGCATTTGCTAGTGTTTTGGATCCTAGGTGCAAATTTCATATTGTTGATATGTGTTTTCCTTTGATATATAAACCAAAAGAAGTTGCTAAAAAGAATTTGAATAAGGTGCTGACTTCATTGCAAGAATTATATGATGAGTATGTAGCTTTGAGTATCGAAGAGTTGTTTTCTAATAATGAAGTGAACATTGGTGGCAACAACACCTCATCTACCATTATGCCTAAATCTTCATTAGTCATAGGATTTGACCAAATCATGAGCATTGTGCGTGAAAAGGAAGCAGTCCCCCCAATGAAATCAGAATTAGAGGCATATCTTGAGGATGATGTTTATATTCTTGATGGAAATAATAACTCCTTTAATTCCTTGGAGTGGTGGAGGAACAACAACTTAAAATACAAGATCTTATCAAAGATGGTTGCTGATATACTAGTTATTCCAATCTCAACAGTGGCATCAGAGTCCACATTTAGTGTTGGAGAAAGAGCTATTGATATTTTTGTTCTAAATTGAATGAAGAATCTATTGAAGCACTCACTTGTGGTGGGGATTAGCTTCGTAATAAGTATGGTTTGAAGAGAAAGCAAAAGGTTCAAATTTTATATATTGAAGTGGTTATTTTTCTTATATTTGTTAAATTGGTTATTGTTAAATTATTTTGTGGTCTGAAAGATAAACTAATTTCTTATTTTGAAGGTGTCCGAACAACAAGAAGAGATCACCCTGAAGATTTGATGCAAAGAAGAGATCACCTTGAAGATTTGATGTCTTGTTTGCTGGTTGTTGTGCCTTGCTTGCTGCCTCTTTGGAGGTTGCATGTGTTTTTTTAGTTTGTGATGAAAAGTTGGATTTGTCATTACTGTTGGTGTTATTGACTTAGTAGATTGGATTTCACATTAGTATTGTGTTATTGACTTGGTGGATTGTATTTGATATTTGTGTCATTCCATGATTTGGAATTGTCATTTGTGGATTGTTGTTATTTAATGATTTGGTATTTTCATTTGACTCATTTGTAATTTGTTTTGATTTAGGAATTGAGATGTTATTCTATTGTGGTATTAGGATTTAGATTATACTGTGTTGTTAGAAAATTTGAGGTTAGACCTGTTTAAAGTCTATTTAAGATCTTGAAGGCTAGGCTTGTTGGCCTATTTAAAGGCCTTAATGCAAAGTAGGTTTTTAAATAGGCTTTCAGGCTAGGTCAGACTTTTATTTTTTTATAAAAAGATCAGGTTAGGCAAAAAAAAAACCTATATCAGGTAATAGGTCAGGCTCAAGCTAAATATTTGCAAAACAAGCCTGGCCTAACTTGGCCTATTTCCACCCCTAATTGCCAATGACAAAAGAAATTTCATTAATTATTCATTAGTTGAAGATTTGAAACACATGATAGATCAACATAATTTGTAGACCCAATAATTCAAAAGAGTTAGAGATTGTTTTAAAAAAGGAAGTAATTAATTAATCCCTTAGATTGTTTCGAAAATCGATCTCGCGATGCAAGAATGTATAATCTTCCAACAGCTGATGAGGTGGCAGCTTTAATAGTGAGTGATTTTGATAATTCTGATATTGGAAAAGATATTGTTGTCCAATGTCATAATAGAGTATTTAAAAGAATCCATAACACTCATATTGCATTTATTACTGTCCAATATCCACTACTTTTTCCATATGGAGAATATGGATATCAAGAAATGATTCCTATAAGGCAGTCTTTCAACAATTCAGCCAATCAAAAGAGGACAAAATTTTCATTAAGAGAATTTATTGCTCTTTGGATTCAAGAGAGAGTTAGAGTATGGAAATATTGTTAAGAGCATAAGACTTTTAACAATCCATAGTTGATTGTTACTCAATGATTTAACCTTAAGGATTGTCGTTCATTAAAAATAACCAGAGCACTATTAGATCAAAAATTTATAATGGAGTGGAAGAGGATGCTACTAAGGGTGAAATTGATCCTACTACTTATGGAATGAGTATTATTCTACCATCTTCTTTCACTAAGGCGATGAGATACATGCTTAATAATTGTCAAGATGCAATGGTTGTTTGTAAGATATTTGGTTATCCAGATTTGTTCATGACTGTAATATGCAACCCTAAATGGCCAAAAATAAATCGTTTTTGTAATTAAGAGAAGTCTTGCAGTAGATCATCGTCCCAACATTGCATGTAGAATTTTTGATATGAAGGTACATGAAATGAAGTCAGATTTTAAGAAAGATTCTTTCTTTTCCAAGGTCATAGCTGGTATGAATTTTTGCAATATATATTTAGAATATTTAGTTTTTTACTTTATATCGTATCAACATGCTTATGTTTAATTATATGAACAAGGATGTATACAATTGAGTTCTAGAAAAGAGGTTTGACGCATGCTCATATTTTGTTGCGGTTGCATAACGATGAGAAGCTAGAAACGACTGATTTAATTGATAATGTAATATTTGTTGAATTGGCTAAGAAAAGGAAATATCCTAAGCTATTTGATGTTGTTTTGGCATTCATGATACATGGCCCTTGCGGAGCTACAAATAAAGACTCCCGATAGATGAAGGATGGAAAATGTTCAAAGTTTTTTCGCAAGAAGTTTATACAAAATACTACGTTTGACAAAGATAGATATCCAATTTATACAAGAAGAGATAATGGAATTACCACTATAAGGAAAGAAATATAATTGGACAATAGGTTTGTTGTTCCCTATAACCCGAAGTTGTTAATGAAATACCAAGCTCATATCAATTTGGAGTCTTGAAATAAATCGAATTCAATCAAGTACTTATTCAAGAATGTTAACAAGGGTCCAGACCGAGTTACTATTGTCGTGACTTCAAAATCTGAAGTTGGTGAGAAGATGGGTGTAGTGGATGAGATTAAGCAATATTACAATTATATGTATTTATCTCCATGTGAGTTAGTATGGAGAATTTTTGGATTTAATATTCATCATAGATGGCCTCTGATTTAAAGGTTGACATTCCATCTTCCCAACTGGCAATCAATCATGTTCAAAGATGATGCAAAAATTGATTATGTCATCTGCAAGAATAAAGAAAAGAAAATAATATTTTTAGCTTGGATGGATGCGAACCAGTTGTATTCTGAGGGAAGAAATTTGATTTATGTCTATTTTCCTATGAAGTTCACATTTACAATAAAGATAAGCAACAATGGTTTATTAGAAAAAATGGGCCAATAAAGGGGCAGACTTCATTTTGTTCACCCTGGAATATGTGAGTTGTATTACATAAGGCTTTTGCTAACTTTCAACAAGGATGTACAAGTTATGAGAGTATAAGGACAATGAATAATCATACATACATTTGTTTTCAAGATAGTTGTTATGCTTTAGGGTTGTTGTCAAATGATAAAGAATTTATTGATGGTACTAAGGAAGCTGCAATATTGGCTTCTAGCCCTTATTTGAAAAGGCTCTTTGTTACACTATTGGTGTCAAACACAATGAGTAAGCCAGCCTTTGTTTGGGAACAAACGTGCAAAATTCTGGCTGATGGAATTATTTATGACCGAAGGAGGTTATTAAATAACCCAGGTATTTGTTATTTTAATGTAAATAACCCACCCCATTGTGAAGAACAACTCTTCCACAACAGAAGATACCAACACCCACGTTAAAGCTAGCCCAGAAGATACAATACGTGAACATTAGCGTCGAACCGATCTCAATGCCTTAGACAAAGTCAGGGAAGCAGCCCACATAAGAGACGCGGCCTTTAAAGCCAAAACGGTAAAGCCCTACAACGCAAGGGTTAGTCCTAGGACTTTTCGAATAGGTGACATCGTCCTAAGAAGGGCAAACATCAAAGGAAGAAATAGTAAGGAGGGGAAACTTGCACCAACTTGGGAAAGGCCTTACCGGGTTGTAGAAAACGTCGGACAATAGGCCTATAAACTAGCAAAACTCGAAGGAGACCTAATCCTAAGGACTTGGGACGCCACAAACCTTTGAAGATACTACAACTAGATTCTCCTTAGCATAGGTTTCACCTCCATTTTTTTGCTGACCTATAGAGGACTTTACTTTTGAAACACCCCATTCTTTTGCAATTCTTGCTGATTAAATAAAGGGGAATATTCAGACATGTCTCAAGGGCGATTATAGTGCTAAAACCAAACTCTAAGGTCTTCGCCATTGAAATGACCAAAGTTACCTCGGAAAGAATGGAAAACCCCAAAATATAGGTCCTTCCCACTGAGATGACCAAAGTCATCCCGAAAAGAGCGGAAACCCAAACTCAACCAAGGTCTTCCCCACCGAGATAACCAAAGTTACCTTGAAAAGTGTGGAAATCCCCAAAATGGAGGTCCTCTCCACCGAGATGACCAAAGTCATCCCAGGAAGAGCAGAAACCCAACTCAACCAAGGTCTTCCCCACCAAGATAACCAAGTTACCTCGGCAAGAGTGGAAAGCACCAAAATGGAGGTCCTCCCCACCAAGATTACTAGAGTCATCCTGAAAAGAGTGGAAACCCAAATTCAACTAAGGTTTCCCCACCAAGATATACAAGGTTACCTCAGAAAGGACGAAAAACCCCAAAATCTAGGTCCTACCCATTAAGAGGACCAAAGTCAACCCGGGAAAAATGAAAACCCAAACTTGAGCGTCTCCCTCGCCAAGGCAACCGAACTCATCCCAGAGGGAAAGGGAACCCGAACTTAGTAACTTTCCCAACCAAAACACAGGATGAGAAGAGCATTAAAAGGACTTTGGTCCTCAAAAGCGTCGTAAAATAAGAAAAAATGAAGATAAAGAAAAGTACAAATCTCATGCGAAAATACGAAGATTGTTCATTCACTAAAATGGCTACAAGAAGCCTTACATCAACAAAAATGCCAAAAGGACCTAAAATATAGATAAAAACATAAATCCTAAACATTAGCAGGCCCTATCTCAGCATGAACACGATTGACATCTACCTCATCCGCAATCACTATTGGACCATGTGCCTCCTCGCCAACCCCATCAATTATTACCTCAATAGTCTTTGCCTTCATCAGATATATCCATGATCGCCCCATCGCGAACCTTCATAAAGGGTTTGATCGACGAAATGTCAAGGTCAGGATAGAGGAAGTTAATCTGGCTTATAGCATTTTGAAACGAACTATAAATGGACCATTCCCAACCACTTACCAGCTTGGCCCTTTTCTCTTCCCATTCCTTTCGTTCCGCCTCGAATCAGGCATGATCAGCATCGGCATTGACTCGAAGTTGAGATACCACATTCTCCAAGTCAAGAATGGTGGCAAAACTATCCAAGCCTTTCTTCTTGGTGGCCTCGAACTCCTCGAGTAGTGTCTCGGCCTCCTGCAGCTTACCCACAAGGGTATCTCTCGCCTTAAGAGCTTTCCCCCGCTCACGATGAACCCGCGCCAGGGTCGCCTCCAGCTCCTTTAGTTTACTCTTTTGGGAGGAGGTATCCTCCAAGGTCTTTGAAGTAAACAATTGAAACACAAGAAGGGGGTTGAATTGTGTTTCTTAACCTTTTTGGAAAACTTTTCGTTAAGAAGGAAAAATGCAATGGACGAGGAAAACTTTTTAGTCCAATTGGACGCTAAAACGATTTTGTAATTAATCTCTTTAAACGCAGTGAAAGAGTTCTAAGTTTTATCTCAAAACCTTAGTTAAGAAAACAATGGCAATTCCCAGATGTTAGTGAATAAATAAGACACAAGAGGAGGGAAGAAAAGCTTACACCCGATGTTTATCCTGGTTCAATCTCACAAACCGAGAGCTACGTCCAATCCCTTCAACAAGAAGGATTTTCTACTAATCTTATACACAGATTACAAGTATTGTCCACCTCTTTAGGTATACAAGTATTCTTAACCTCTTCAGGTATACAAGTATTCTCAACCTCTTCAAGTTCTACGATCCAAGTATTCTTTTATACTCAACCTCTTCAGACTTAAACACCAAGTTGAATAAAAAAATGATGTAGAAGTGCTTGAGTTTTTAAATCACTACAGGTGAGGATAGAAAATAAATCTCAATACTTAAACTCTTTACAAGAGTAAGAGTGCTAGGAAGAATGAAAGCTTTGATTCTTTTACACTTTTGATCGATCACACGGATTGTTATTCTTCTTCTTTCTTCTTCAAAGACATTTGTATTTATAAGTGAGAACATTTGAAGTAGTCTTCATAAGCTTCTTCGTCCAACAGAAACATTTATTACCGTTCTAAGCAATATTAAATGCATAAGATGATAACGTGTGGAGCTTCTTCTGAAAAGACACTTTGATTATCAGGAATGTCCAAGAATATGATAGCTTAGTCCTGACTTATCTGAGCGCACAGAAAGTTCCTTATTCGCAGATCTTTGTAGTTGTTAGCGATGTCAGCTAAGCGGTTCAGTTGAATTCTTTGTAGTGTACGTTGTCAAAGTTCTTCTCAGCATTTAATGATGAACAGTTTCTTCACATTTGAATTTTAGCTTTTGGACGAATACTTTGAACCTGAGCTTAGTAAGAAAAACATTGGACGATCCAATATAATAATATTTGTGAAACAATTCAGAAGGTATTGGACGAATACTCAGTTTCCTTTAGTTCAAGAAAGAATGGACGCACGTACTAGTAGCTGTTTGTTAACACTTTGTTTTCTTGTTGAAACAGTTTAAAAACAAGTTACGTGAGTCTTTCACTTATTCATTCTAAAATTAAAAATTTTGTTAACTTCAAAACTTCATGGGGTATTATTTCTTTAACAAATTGGTTCCAAACCTAATTTTACAAAGGCTCTTTAGTTCTAACAGTCTTCTGAAGGTAAACCATCTCGAACTCCGCCAACATCAACAAGCTCGACAAGTTCAAAGCATGGCACTGCGCCTCTCGGAAAACCACTAAGGAACCAAACCACTGGTGCATCTCTTGGTCATGCCTATTATGGATGCTCTGGTCAATGAACTTGCGCAATCTGAATCAGCTCTCTCATAAAGAGACAACAGTGTCTGAGCCTTCTAACTCGGGAATGACGATCTCTAACTGAGGCTGAGGAAGGAATTTGGGCGTAGCCTCTGGTGGATATACAATCACAACCCCATTTGCATGTTTCTGGGGCAAGGTAAGAGCATTCCACTTCTTTTTGGGCACAACATCTCCAGTTCCTGGCAAAGGAGCAACAACTTCAAGGACCGAGGCTAGTACCAGCTTGAGGCAGTGGCTACACTGCTCTTTTTTAGCTCAGCTTTCAGAACGTTGAAGGGGTTACAAGGGGCCATCTCGCCTGAAAAAGAAAGAAAGTTATCAACAAATAATAAATGAATGCATTAAGGACCCTAGGATAAAGCGCGACTTACCCAACCAAGTTATTAAAGCCTCCCCTGACTTGTTTATTATGTCGAAAGATTTTAATGTTGACAGTTGCTTAAGAATATTGATAATTAGTCGATCTACCACTCGCAACTCCCCATATTTCAGAGACTCCACGTTGTTAGGAGCTAGGCTCCACTATAGCGAGAACCTCAATTTCTCATCGGCAGTCAAGAAAAAGGGTCGAGTTTGGGCAACCCCCTGCATTTTGAGAAAATGCTCTTTAAAGTCCTTGTAAGAGGACTCGTAGGGCTCCAACAATCTCTAGTAGGGTCTACTTCGCAAGGAAACCCAACCAACATTGTCGTCCTTGTTGCCTTGAGTGTTGAAAAAGAAGAAGAATACATCCACCCTCTTCGGCATCTTGAAGAACTCGCATAAAACCATATAAGCCTAAATGAATCCCCAGTTGTTCAAGTGTAATTGAGACTGGGCGACATCCAAAAAGCAAAGTAACCCAATAAGAAACCGAGAAAATGGAAATCGCACACTGAGCTTGGTGAAAATCGTTTCGTACATATATATGTTGTAGGGACCCTCGGTTCGAGGCTTGCATATCCAGTCATTTGACTCACAAGGCCAGCAGATGAACTACAAGTCCCACTTACCCTCCTCGGTCAACTACAGGTACTCTCGCAACCCGTCCATCGCAAGGTTCGACATAATCGAGGATCGGATGCGTAAAACCTTCTTCTCTGCCCAGGGATAAAGGTGATGGTCGGATGGAAGAGGGTATTTCCCCGTGGGAGCCCTAGCTACACTTCCCCTAGCCGGATACGAAGTCCAAAGAGCGTTCCAACCTGCTGAATCCCCAATCTAATTAGAATCAGAATAATCTGAATCTAACGCCATAAAATCCCCCAACAACTACTTGAACTCCTTAAGAGGACAGTTTCGACCACTGATATCCTCAAATAGAGAGTTTTTCCTAGCCAGAGAAGCGGAAACATCCCCCATAACCTCCGGAGAAGACTTACTCTCAAAACCGCTACCCAAGATCCTAATTTTAACCATGACAAAAGGAAAAACTAGAGCAGAAAAGGGAATAACCAACCTGAACTGAAGAAGGGAGAAGATCCTGGAGAAACCACCAAAGGCAAAGGACAAAAACGGCAAACCACGACTCGCTTGTAACAACTGCAAACTTGGGGGCAGGAAAAAACGAAAAGTGAAACCATGCTCCCCATTTATAGAGTTTGAAGAGTCCTTTCCATACACCGACTCCCCATCTATTCATTTAAATTTTAAAAAGATGGGAGAGGTTTTGAAACCTATGCCATTTCACTAACCTGATCGCGCACGTGGCCCAAGGAAAACCCTGGCTCATCACTTGGCGAGTCAAGAAATCCATGGGTCTTGCACGTCATCTCGAATCATGGCTTCAAAAGTCGGATAAATGCCAGTCATCTTGAACTCACTAGCCCGAGCAGTCCACGAGATCGGTGAATCTACTGACTAGATCAACAGCAATAAAGACGATTATGAGCTTGACACATGATCGTCCCGTTAAGAACTGAACTAAGAGCAATGTTCATCACTGTTCCTTCGAGATTGAGCCAGGTTATGGTTAACCTGGCCCATCCTCGGACAAAAGCACTGTTGAGGAGCAATTCTACGTATTAGAGCATTAACTCTATAATCCCCCAAAATCATGTTGAAGTAAGAGACCTAACCCTAAGGAAGGTCACTTCAATAGTATCTTGTCTCTCATCCCTCAGCATCCTTATATAAGAGAGGGTCAACCTCACTTGGTAAGGATTTGAACCCCTCATCTCTCACATAAATAAACAGAACCAAACTTGAGCGTTGGTGTGCCTTTACAGGTACCCACCTCATCGTGAAGAACAACTCTTCCACAACAAAAGATACCAACACCACGTCGGAGCTCGCCCAGAAAAGACTAGATGTGAACAAATCCCAACTACTTCCAAAAATCTATCTAGTATCTACTCAATTATTGTGGCAAATCTTGATCCAGTACCTCAATATACATCCCTGAATGAAAGGCTCCAAGTGTGTAGGAGTCTTCATTCTTTTTCTCATAAGTTTATTTTTTTCCATTTCTATTTGTTTCATACTGTGAAGTTACGTGGGTTCTCTCTCTGTCCATCAGTATGTTTCCACGTAATGATTTTTTAAGTTATATTTTCCTAGATAAGATCACTGTTAGGGCCAAAGTAACAAATAAAAATTTTCATTCTTTTTTCCACTTCAAGAATCAATTTGTTAAACTTTGTTGATTATGAACATCTGAATCACTTAAAGCAGTTAATTCTAAAAGAAAATTTGCCTGAGTAAACTTTTGACCATGAAATGAATAGGAGATTACTACAATATCCAATTTTTTGAGCACTGATACTCACACTGACTGGTAGTTATATTTAATAGATTTTTAAATATTTATTATTTATAATATAATAACTTTAAGATACTTTAATTGATTAAAAAATAGTATTAGATTAATACGAGGTGTTATATGTATTATGTTACATGATATAAATTTCAATTAAACGTAGATTTTATGAAAAAAGAAATCATCTTACAAAATTACAAAATACAAAATGTTATGCAAAATACAAAATTAAACGTAGATTTTATGAATTAAAAAAATACAAAATGTTATGCATGAGAATAATTATTTTTTTAATTTAATTTTGATCCACTATCAGTATAAAGATTTTTTGCACTATATATCATCTACTCATGTGTTAATATATCATTTAAACAATTTGACTATGATAATTACTTCTTGAAAAATTCAAACTTTTTTAATTATGTGACAATAAATGATTGAATAATAATGTAAAATAACTTTACATTGATTAGTTTTAATTTATTTTGATATCAATACATCTTAATAATCTATAATATTATAGAGGGAATTTTCCATTTTGATATCCAACTTTATCTTTTCAAAATGTCATTATTATTTATTTAAACACAAATATAAAAAAGAAAAGTAGATTGTAAATATCTTTACATCGCAGTTATAACTTCCTATAAACACTCATAAACATATCATCATATAATTATAATTAATTTTAAACACTCTTTATTTATTTATATTTGATCTTATTAAAAAATATATAAAAATATATAAATTAACAAAACACGTAATGCCTGTAAATATCCTAATCATATATAATGACAATAGAAGTTGAGTATCAAAAATAATTATTCCAATCAGGAATAAAGACAATCCTACATTCCTACTTTCAGGTTTATGGTGGGTATTTATTTGTTGATCCATCAGCATCATGGGCCATATAATTGATTTGTGGCTCAGATCTTATAAATTAAATTAGTCATTCATGCTATTGGAAACTGCTTTTTTAGAGATAAGGGATTCTTAAGATTTTAGTGAAGAAATGAAAAGAAAAAAACATATGAATCAAGTGTGAATATTCAAATTCATTAAAAATTAATTTTTTCTTTAAAAATTATCAGTAAATTATAAAATCTTTGGCGGAATATCTTTTCATAAGAATAAAATATTAACATCAAAGAGTCTTAGTTTAAGTGTTATCAAGTTTTTTTAAGATATACTTGATCCTGTAATCCAATCTCAATCAAGCTTCGTTGCTTGCACTTTAACCTATCATCTCCTCTTTACTAGATGATAGACTTCCATAAAAAAAAAGGAAAAAAAATACTGATAATAACATATGGTAAATTATCCATGCAAACCTATTATTTCTCATCATTGTTAAGGATGTGCCCCAGAATTAGTAGAAATTTTAATATATTTTGAGAGTATTACTCTTAGTAATTTTTTAATCATCAAATTTGATTTACATTTTATTAAAAATTATTCTTATTTTAATTAAACGGTATATATGATCATACAGTATCACGTGTTACATTTTTAGTGAAGTAGTATAATACTCTTAGAATATCTAAGAATCTCTCCAAACCTAGGTCATTATCAGATCAATCAAACTAATTAACCAATCAAAAACTTTTTTTTTTTGCCTTTTCAAATTGCACATTTTATGCCACCATCCCCAATTGCACGCTATGTTTTGCATAATCCCCGGTGTTTTCCCATCATGGAGAGGCTTATCACATTAGAAAACAATTTCTTTTCATGCCACTAATGAGAAGCAAATCACAATAATTAACATTATGACCTTCATCGATCGGAAGGTTTTTTAAAAGTCATAGCTCGGAAAGTAAAAAATTGTATGCAGCAACAAAGAGAATTTTTTTTATTACGGTAAGAGTTCTTGTGTTTTGTTTACTAGTTCTTTTCGAGCTGGTTCAAGCGAATTTTTTATCTCGATTTTATTACATTAGTAAGAATTCAAATGTTTATATTCTCTTAACAAATTTAAATTTAAGACAGCGAGGGGAAAAGAAATCTCTAATCTTATTAATATCCGTTAATACATTAAAATAAATTCTGATAAGATTTAATTTTAATTCATTGTTAGTGTAAAGTTTTTATACATTGTCACCTAATCATGTGTTTACACATCATTAAAAGAGTTAAACTTTTTAAGTTGTTGTCATTATAGTCAAACTTTTTTAATGATTTGGGAATATATGATTAGATGACAGTGTAAAAAATTTTAAACTGACAGTGGATTAAAATTAAACTCTTTCCAAATGACTGAAAAAAAATATCAATAAGGCCAACATCGTCAATATAATTACAGTAGATAAATTAATGCATCATGTAGGAGAATTAGTAAAGATTTGAAATGATATGATCTTGTAATATTTTATAGAACATCTGAAAATAGCGCTTCTAGTTTTGGTTTATTAAAAGAAAACAGAAGAGTTGCAGAACAATCATAAGGTATTGATATAACAATATGCCAAATAAAATAAGCGTTCATTCGCCAATGGAAAGGATGATGGACATATAAGAATCATATAAACAGCTGTTTACTGTGTGGAATTGAAGAAGAATGATAAGACAACTATACCAACTTGTTAAGCAGGCTTCGAGGGAGTTGCTATTGGGGTATTTATGGGTTGAGTTGGTTCGGGTTTTGAAAAAAAAAATGTTCAAACTCATCAACTTTGATTGAGTTGGTTTGGTTTAGCTTTTGAAAAAAAAAATAAGCAACCTGAATCAAACCAACCCGATTAAGGTTGGGTTGGTTCAGGTCATCAGGTTGTCCGATTAATTTTTTTTCTCACAGTAAAATAGCAAACCTACTATTGCTAAATATTTCAAACTCAATTAGACAATTACATATGAATTCTAAGCATACAAGTCTTCCAGTAAAATACAAATATTAAGATAAAAGTAAAACCAAGTTTGAGAAGAAACATTTTAACATCTCAAAATCATCATAAGCTTCATTTGTAATATTAATATATGACATTAAATGTATCTTGCTTCACAAAAGAAGGTTATTTATATATATATATATATATTACTTCATAGAGAAGGTTTAAGTTGTAGAGTTTTATAACACATATGAGTAAGTTAATCATTGAAATGTTACTATCCTAAATATGCAACTAAAACAAAATAAAAATAATTGAATGATTGGGGCTTGAAAATGGAAATTAAAGATATATCATTATATCTTAGCTTTTTAAATGAATGAAAAGCCAAATGACAAGAAGATAATCTCTAAGATTCTATTACTTTTCGGGTCATTTCACCGAGTCATCAGATTATAAAATACAAAATCCGTAAACCGAATCAATCATGATTGATTTGATCGAATTGAACTCGATTAAACCCGATGACCCAACCCAAATCAATTTTTTTTAAATATGGTTGTAGATGATGTGAATTAGATAAAAATACTACAACGAACCTCAATGTAAATTCATTAATTTAGTCATTAGTTTGTATGTGTTTTGTAGTCCAATGTTTTTTTTCTTGTTACAAAGGTGGATAGGCTAAAGTGCAATAAAGCGGTTAAGGTCTGTTATAATCAACTTACTATTGTACTTATAGATTGCAGGTAGCCAGAACAAACTTCATCCTTTCAAGCGAAATGTTTCAATCCATACCAACTTAACCAACCTTTGCTAGCAAAGTTCTTCAACTTTGTCGTCAAATGTTATTGATATCATTTTCAGCCTTATATATTGACGAAAAAAATACATTCATTTAATAAAAATTGAACTTTCAATTCAAATAGTTGAACATTCAAATGAAGATTCAATTGAGTTATAATGAATGAATGCATTCTTCCATTTAATATCAATAAATTTATTAGGTTTGAGTATTTTAAAATTTGTTGTAGCATTTTTAATAAATGCAATAAAGTTTTCTCAGAATTTATTGAAAAAAAAATTTAAAAAAATAATGTTATATCTTCCTAACACATCCTTTTAACATTTTTTATTTATTTAAAATAGAAAGTATTAAATGAAAAAAATATAAGCAATTAATATCTTAGGCATTCAAAAAGTATTTAATACTTTTTCTTTAAATAATTAGAAAGATTATTATGCTAATTCATTAAAAAGATATAAAACTATATAACATATATATATATATACACACACACTAAACAGCAAGATATTATTCAACGTGCATATTGCTGTCTAAGAATGACGAATGACGAATGACGATGGTAGCATTGGCTAACTCAGAATCACTAGTAAAACATTTGCTAATTGATTTAATACTATCCCGACGGGTTTACCATCAAATTTGAGATACTTTATCAGATTAACAAACCCCAAGAGCATGTTTGGTAGTGATTATTTTTTTGGCATAATCGCTTTTTTTCAATTAAAAGTTATTTTATCTAAAATTTATCTTGTTTGTTTAAAGTGTGAAAAATTAATTATAAATTAAGATTATTTTTTCATTAACTAAAAACATATTTTTTTAGAAAAGCTTTTATTTTAAGCTTTTAATTATTTGATTCAGATTATTTTAAAAGCTTTGAGAGCAAAATACCTATTTGTCCTCAACTAAATAAATTTTTTAATCATTCCATGTGTATTTTGGAAATTTAATACATAAAAACGATTTTTTTATATAATCTAAACAAAACTCTATCTTAAATCGATTATGAATTAACATATCTAAACATAAATTAATTTTTTCATAATTGATTTTCTTAAAAATCGATTATACATATAATCAATTTTTAATATAATCTTTTTTTCACGGTTAACTCAAACACACTTATTGGTAAGAAATCTCTATGCTCAGGCATAATTATGTTGGCTGACTAGATATTTTAGATTGACTTAACACTGAAAGAAGAATGTTGTATTGGAATTTAAACTGTTAAGCCATTCTGTGTTTTCTTCAAGATCATGACCATCTTGTATTTTGAGTGCAGCTCATCTTCATTTCAAGTAGTGTTTCTAAGAAATTGTAGAAGCTTTTGTTTTTGCTTTGGGTATAGAAATTGTAGAAGCTTTGTCTTCAGCTGACATGTGTCTACGGGCTTATTAAGGATTGGGCATTTGAGATGAATTTGGTTGTTGAATTTAAAAAGGCACCATTTTTGTTCTGGTATTATCTTGAGCGACTCATATCATATTTGGCAACCGAATAGGAGGAGCAATGATTGAAATGTTCTTACTGGGGAGCAGCTAAGCAGTTGTTAGAAAAAGTTTATGCCAATGGTAAGTGTGGACCCTTGTCAGGTTCTGAATTCACAAGCAAAATCATCGGGAATCTATGTAGAAAATGGGGAATTATAGAATGTATTGTTAGTTGTAGAATGTCTACCCACCGTTGTTAGAAACACTTAAAACCGATCATAATTCTAGGCAAATTCACAATTATATCATTTTCAACTTATCTAAAATCATTCAAAATCTAATTATACCACTCAATTTATTCAGTTAAACCAATTAATTATTAAAAATTTTGATTTCGTAAATATTTTTTTATATATTTTATATTATTATAATATATCGATTATTTTTATAATACTGATCCTAATAACCAATTTAAACAGTTAAACTAAAACCGAAAGTTAATTGTTTCTACCACAAGCTTTTTAGCTTGCTTTTGTTCATTTGTTTGTCGAAATAATCTATTCTGATTTATCAATAGAATTTTCTAATAGCAACCAACATAAATCACGTTGAACAATTTATAATACCAGTTTAAAACATCACAGCACTAACTTAAAAAATATCACTCAAATAATCTTTCGCAGTACAGATAAATATTAATGTAGGTTAACATATAAAGCGTCTTTCCCTAGATGTGTACACAACTCCTCGTCCAGTCAAAGCCTCTGAAGGAGCATTCAGCACAACTCAAGAAGCCCATCATACCGAATATCAATTTTTCAAATTAACAGCTTCTCAATAGCATCCTGCACACCAACCAAGTACTCAGAACGCATGTTTATTCAATATAACAAGAGATAATAACTAATATAGTTAGCAACTAGCTGTAAATTATAAAAGTAAAGCACAAGTGCATACCTTTAGTTGCTGTATTTGGGATTTTAATTGACTTCCCTCATTAGTTGTCACAGAACATGCAATCACTGGTCGGGTGACCCCACATGCTCGCCCAAGTGCTTGTTTTGATTGGACAAATACGTAGGGAACATTCTAAAAATTTCAAGTAGATAATATTCATGGTTACTAGGTTATTCATATTGATAGATAAAATTCCCAGAAACATTGAATTTAAATGGCAGCAGCTGTTGTGATTAAGATAAACAAAATATTCTCCAATCTGCAACACAGGCAAGACTTCAAGTTGAAATTAACATCTACAGCTATCTAAAATATTCCAACAATATGCCTGTGTATATTAATGCCATCCCAACTTACGAGATGTGGTTGATCACACAGTACCTTCAACCACTAAAGGTGGGCAAAGTGTGAAGACTTGAGGGATCGAACCAGGTATCGGGTGTCACTAGGCTACAAGGCGGCTAAAAGATCAAATTTTATTGAGAAGAAAACTTGGCAAAAAGCCACAACGCAGATTACTTTACATATACAAATAAAACAATTGTCATTAATGAATGTCTTCCAAGGTTCAAAAGATAAGTGTGTAAAGCATAACAAATACGTCACATGCTGTGATAGACAATCAGTATATTACATAATTGCAAATGAAACATCTCAAATACAGAAGTCCCAAGCAACAGAAGGTAGTCAAAAGCAAAAAGCGCCCTTAAGGCACTAAGGGGATTTAACGCCTTGAGGCAATAGGCGCCAAAAAATGCACACCTTGTTGAAGAAATGTGTTAACATTAGAAAAAGAAAACAGTAAAATATTTGACTATTTTGCATTGATTTTCCATAAAAAATTAACTACTTGAGCATAAGATTCATAGTAAAAATAAAAGAATATGATGTTCAATTTACAAAACCCTAAGCCGCTTGCTGCTAAGAGTCCCAAAGACCAACAACTAGTTATTCTTTTAACATCCAGACTATTTTACCCCCTTTAGCATCAGTCAGCAAGTTACTGTTGTCAACAAGGGGCTAAAGGCGTGCCTCACCTGAGCCAGAAAGGCACTCCTAAGGCTAAAGTGCTTAAAAGCGCTGACCCCATCTAGCAAATCGCCTCAGCACCTTAGGTGCGCCATTTGGCGCCTCTGACTACACAGAATGTACACAATAAATACCTACATCAAAACTACACCAGATAATGCCACAGAATGACATTATGACCTCAGTGTATCTCCAGATCCATTTTATAGGCAAGAGATAATTCCTAAATTTCCTTTTTCCTGCACATGTCTGACAAGCCTCATTCTTCATATTCCAAAATTAGAATCCCTGGATCCTGAGTTATTAACAGCCTCACTCTGTATAAACAAATTCATTGGATAAATACTCAAGAAACCCAGGGACCTCGCAGGCAACACTCAATTAGGAAATTCCACAGGTACAGGCTCTGCAGCTCAAGACATGAATCACAATATAAATACACAGGCTAGCCACTTCCCAGGAGAAAAGAGGATTAACAGTTTCCATGCACATATCAAATTCCTTTTCTTTAAATCCGTCCACGGGATTTAATCCACATAGTTCGGCATCTCTAGATGCAGGGGCATACCTAGGTGTATGGGTGAAACCCGAGAGTCAAAAAATTTCCTGTGTAGTATGCAAAAAAAAAATGCTTTAGGTAGGCACCCTTATAAATGGTAAATCTGCCACATCTTCTAAAATTCTACTGTATAGCACCCCCACCTAAAAGAATTTAGTTCCAGCCAGTGTTTTAAATCTGATGCGGCCACCGCACTGGCCCTCATCAGGCTGCTTTGCGACCGTGACCGCAATTTATAACCTTGGTTCCAGCCCAGTCTAGATGATGATATTCACCAATGGCATGATTAATTGTTATACATAAGCAACAAGGACAATGTGATATGCACCAACATTGAGTTCCGCTGCAAGCAATCACAAATAATAATAATAATAATGGCAACATGGCATGAAATGAAATCAGATGCATATTAAAAAAAAAACAAAAAGGGCAGAAAAGAAAATCCACAGTATACTGATAAAGCAATGCGGAAGCTGATGCTTGAACTGAGTAAAGCTAAAATAAAGGTAAATAAACATTTGTAGCCAAGTTACCTTATCCTCAGCAAGTAGAGGAAGATGGAGAAGAATCTCAAGCGGCTCAGTGTCTGCAGCCATCACAACGAACTCAGAAATACCTCTGTTGAGGGTCTTGGTTGCTGAAACAAATAGAAAGAATGCATTAACATTTAAGAACAACCAATAAACTGGTATCACCAATCAAACAAAAACTTGTAAGCAATAGAAGAGCCATACCTTCATTAGCACCCTTTTTGAGCTGCTTGTAGTTGGCAGCTTGTTGAACGAGGTCCAGTATTGTTATCGTGAGCTGTGCATCGGCCAAAGGGTAAGCTTTTGGATTCACTGCCTCTCCTGTCTGCAAATCAATCAAAAGAGAAAGAAACTTAGTGAAACAAACAGATTCCCAGAACCATAAATCAATTAGAGAACGTAAAAGAGATACCATTTTTTTTTTGGGCGTCGTTGGTTGAACAGAGAGAAGAGGCTAGGGTTTTTCGCGAGAGCTGTCGTGTGTGGAGTGTGGTACGGGGGTTTAAGAGAGAAGGCTATTTATTGAGTTTGAGTTGGCACAAACTCTCGGATCCTCTACCAAGCCCAATCTCGTACTCCACCTCCCAGGATTAACGATAGTTTTGGTCATAAAGTATAAACAGTCTTCTTTTTACCAAAAACAAAGAAATAAACAGTCTTCTAACATGGGCTTCTTCAGATATAAAGCCCATTGAAGGAAGCATATGTTTTGGCATATTTTGGATCAAGGTGCTTAAGACCCAAAAGTGAAAAACAATAAGATGCTTAAGACCATCTTCCGTTGTTCATTTTTTATCTTGTTGAAATCAAGGTTATAAAAGTTGAACCAGTGAATAAATTGATTTACGGTTTCAAATTTGTAGTTTTGAGTTGAATAAGAGTATAATTGAATATATAATATATTAAAAGTTATATATGTTAGTTGTAAAAAAAAATTACTTACCTTATCCATTACTATTATTATTATTATTTATTACACTACATGAAAGATGTGGCTCACTAAAGGTGTTGATAATCGAACCAAATTAATCTAAATCGAAAAATCAAAAACTGAATAAAACTAATAATTTTGGTTTTCTTTGATTTATTTTCATAAATGAATTTATCAGTTTATTTATGAAACTGAATCAAACCAAATTCATATAATTCCATGTGTATTTTTTTATATTTACATATGTATATATGGTTATATTTCAATTTGTTGTTTTTTTATAAAAACTTTTAAGCCAATTTTTTATTTATATTTATTTAATGATATTTTTATTAAGAATTTGAAGCTAATTTGTTGTTAATTGGGTCATGGATAAAAAAATAAAATAAAATTGTGTATGAACTTTTTTTTATGAAAAAATTGTTTTTTTCAAAAACTGATTGAACCGAACCGAACCAATTGTGATTGGGTTGATTTGGTTTGGTTCTAAAATCAAAACTAAACCAATTGATACTCTTAATAAAAAAAATTAATTGATTTGATTCCAATGACTTTTTCGCTCATAACCGAATCAATTCAAATCATGAATACCTCTATGGCTCAGTGCACACTACACTCCCTTGTTTTTCTTATTTGCACTCATGCGCTTTATCTAGCATGATTATCACCCTTTACACCCCCTCATTAATGAATATGTCTTGGTTCCAACACCTATTATTTCAAAGATGAATAATTTTATATCTTCCTAATGAATCAGTTTAATAATCCACCTAATTACTTAAAGAAGTAAGTTGCTTTTTGGGTTCCTAAGACATTAAATGCTTCTACTTTTTTACTCCGAAGGTGCCCTTGGTAACATCAATGTTAGGCTAGCCTGGTAACATTGCCTTGTTGTGACCTAGTCGACACGAACTACTCCAACCTTATTGTTAGCAATGGGGAATTTTCATGGCCAAGTAAGGGGTTGAAACTACTGCACCAAAACTATTGAGGGAAAGCGACATAAGGATGGCATTGTAAGGGGTTTGACAATCAACGACTAGGTACTTCACATTCAAGGTTTTGGTGTAGTAACCTTCACCTAAAGTGGTGCGAAACTCCAAGTAGCCTCTTACCTCCACCCTAGTTCCGAAAAATCCGAGGAGATTTCCTTGTTAGATTATTATTTAATAATCTCTTAGTGGCCCATGTAATTAATGGATTGGCTTTAAATAAAAGATGGCCTAATATGATGGTTTTTTTGGTCTAATGATAATTAAAGCCAATGGGGGTTTATTTTTTAAAATTTGAAATTAAATCCCTCTCCTCTCCCTTTTTTGAGTGGCAGTTTTTTCTGACAGTTATCAAATAAAATTAAATAAGTTTATCTTATCTATAAGAACAACTACAGAAAAACACAAGAAAAGGAATATTGTATTCTCACCATCAAAGAATACAAGAAGAGAAAAGGAAGAGAGGGGAGAAAACTCTCAACAAAATCAAGAACAAGAAAAGGCATGGATCCAGGTAAGATTATTAAACTCTTATTATAGAAATTAATGGCATTATGAGAATTATGATATCCAAGATCCGTTATTGACTAGTGTAGTTGTTCAATATTATTGAACCCTAGAAAACTACAATTTATAGTTTTATGTTTTCAATTTGGTATCAGAGCAAGGTTAGAGATATTATGATTCTCTTTTTGAATGAATGTTTTCCCCAAATTGTATGAACCCTAAAATAGTGTAGAACGTCAATTTGCAATGAAGTTGATTAGTTTTATATATTTTATATATAAAAGTGATATCCTGCTACTTCACGTGATCTATGGAAAAATATATATATATATATATCATTGCAATTTCAAATTGTTGAAATGCTTCCAGGACGTTGGTTCACGTAATGTTTGGTTTTCCTTTTCAATATGTCATTATGTTGTTTTGACCAAATGTTGAATCATAAATATTGATTGTGGTAACAGTAAGTTTTACAGTCTGAATTTGGTCGTGATGTATATCACAGCCACGAGTGATACTGTTTTTTAAAAATTAAAAAATATATAAATTTAGTTTGGAATTATTTATTAAAGTTGGGGTTTTGTTAATCACCAAAGTGATCAAATCCATAAAGTTTATGATTCCAAATTATATAATTATATTGTGATTGTGATGCTATGTGAATAACATGTTTGAGTTGATAAATAAATTCATTATTATAAGGCATATACGGATCACCCAAAGGTGAATCATTGCCTATAATTAATGATATTAAAGGATTTATAATATACTTGTTAAATGCTTGTTTATCCAAAGATAACATGCATGTTAAGATTAGTATGGTTGATTGCCCATTAAAGTATGTTCGTTTAGCATCATTATTGTTATGAAAATGCATTTAAATATTACCCAAATGTGAACTTAGATGCATAATTATAGTTGATACTAGTTTGAATATATTAAATTTACTCAAAGCATTAATGTGTGAGCTTATTTTGAATATTTGCAGTCACCAATAATATGTTTGCTTTGGGCAATGGAATGACTAAGTTTAATGGGCTGAATTATACTGATTGGTCCGAACAGATCCGGTTTCAACTGGGTGTAATGGATTTGGATCTAGCATTGGTAATGGATGAAAAGCCCGCAACCCTTACAGAGACCAGTACAGAAGCTGACAGGTCTCTTTTTGAGGCTTGGGAGCGGTCTAACAGGTTGTTTATCAATGCCCAAAACTAACAATGCTAGGGAGTTTATCAAAATGGTGAAAGATTACTCGCAATCTGACATTACTGATAAGTCTATTATGGGGAATCTAATGAGTGAGCTGACGACTAAAAAGTTTGATTGGTCTCAGCCTATTCATGATCATGTGACTGGAATGGGAAATCTGGTAGCAAAGCTGAAGTCCATGGGTATGAATGTGAATGAATCCTTCCTAGTACAGTTCATCATTAACTCATTTCCTCCTGAATTTGGCTAGTTCCAGGTGAACTATAACACCATTAAGGAAAAATAGAACTTTCAGGAAATTATGGCCATGCTAGTTCAAGAAGAAGGGAGATTGAAGAAGATGAAAGATCATTCCATTCATCTCACAACTCATGATGGAGCTAGTAGCAGTAAAGCCAAGCCTGGTAAGAAGGACAAGAACAAGGGCAAAGCCCCAGTGAAGGTTAATGAGGGCGGAGTCCGAAAGGAAAAGAAGTATTATTTTTGCAAACATAGTGGACACTTCAAAAGGGATTATCCGAAAAGGAAGAGTTGGTTCGAAAAGAAAGGAATATATTATGTTTCTGTAAATTTCGAATCAAATCTTATTGAGGTACCTTATAATACTTGGTGGCTTGATTTTGGAGCAACTACTCATGTGTCACATATTATGCAGGGATTCCTTTCAATCCGAACCATAGAAGGAACTGAAAAATTTCTATATATGGGCAACAGAATGAAGACACGAATAGAGGGAATTGGGACGTATAGATTGATCTTGGACACTGGTTGTCATGTAGATCTAGAAAGTTGTCTTTATGTACCTGGATGTGCTAGGAATTTAGTTTATGTTGCAAAGTTAGATGAATTGAATTTTAATTTTAGGATTGGAAACAGTGTATTTTCTTTAGTTAAGGATATGTACTATTATGGTTCTGGTACTTTAATTGATGGTTTATATCGTTTCAATCTTGATGTTAAATTTACAAAATCTCTGTTTAATATTGAACATGTTGTTGGTAGTAAACGTAATGTGCATAATGAGAGTTCTGCTTATTTGTGGCATCAAAGGTTAGGTCATATATCCAAAGAAAGGATAATGAGGCTAATGAAAAGTGAAATATTACCTCAATTGGATTTTGATGATTGGGATATATGTTTGGATTGCATTAAAGGAAAACAAACTAAACAAATATCAAAGAATTCGACTACAAGAAGTAGTGAACTCCTTGAATTGATACACTGATATTTGTGGTCCTTTTGACGTCCCATCTTGGAGTGGTGAAAAGTATTTTATCACTTTTATTGATGACTTCTCACGTTATTGCTACTTGTATTTGTTGCATGAAAAGTCTCAGTCGATGGACATCCTCAAGGTGTTCATTGATAAGGTGGAAAGACAGCTGGATAGAAAAGTAAAAGTAGTGAGGTCTGATAGAGGTGGTGAATATTACGGAAAGTTTAATGAGAATGGACAATGTCCAGGTCCATTTGCAAATTTTCTCGAAAGTCGGGGCATATGTGCACAATATACTATGCCTGGCACACTGCAACAGAATGGTGTGGCCGAAAGACGGAATCGTACTCTTATGGATATGGTTAGGTCAATGTTAGATTATAGTAATGTACCTTTATCGTTGTGGATGCACGCATTAAAGACCGCTGCATATCTGCTTAATAGGTTTCCTAGTAAGACAGTTCCTAAGGCTCCTTACGAACTGTGGACGGGAAAAAAACCCAGTTTAAGGCATCTTCACGTTTGGGGTTGTCCAGCAGAAGTAAGGGTGTATAATCCACATGAAAATAAGCTTGATGCAAGAACCACAAGTGGTTTTTTCATTGGCTATCCTGAAAAGTCAAAAGGGTACATATTTTATTGTCCTAATCACCGTACGAGAATAGTTGAGTCTAGTAATGCTCGGTTTATTGAGAATGGTCAGTTAAGTGGGAGTGAGAAATCACGAAAAGTAGATATTATGGAGACTAGTGGTGAATCTTCTTCACCTAAAGTCTCTTCCCAGGTTGTTGTCCCTCTTGTTGTATTACAATTACACAACACACAGAGACAACAAAATAATATTCAAAACCCACAGGATGAACATATGGTTGATGAACCAGTTGACAATATGCAAGTTGCAAATGAACAAGTGATAGAAGAAGCGCAATAAATAGCATTAAGAAAGTCTGAAAGGCAAAGAAGGCCAGCTATTTCAAACGATTATATTGTTTATTCACTTGAACATGAAAGTGACTTAAGCATTGATAAGGATCCAGTCTCGTTCAAGCAAGCCATGAAAAGTTTCAATTCTGAAAAATGGCTTAATGCTATGAAAGGAGAGTTGAAATCAATGGATGACAATATGGTATGGGATCTAGTTGAGTTGCCTGAAGGTTCAAAACGAGTCGGTTATAAATGGGTCTTTAAGACTAAACGTGACTCGAAAGGTAAAATCGAAAGGTATAAAGCTAGACTAGTCGCCAAAGGTTTCACTCAAAAGGATGACATTGATTACAAAGAAACCTTCTCTCCAGTTTCAAAGAAGGATTCTTTAAGGATTGTTTTGGCTTTGGTGGCTCATTATGACTTATAGCTTCACCAAATGGACGTAAAGACCGCTTTTCTGAATGGTGACTTAGAGGAAGAAGTGTATATGGACCAACCTGAAGGGTTTTTGTCTACAAGAAAAGAAAATCTAGTGTGTAGATTAAAGAAGTCAATATATGGATTAAAACAGGCTTCCAGACAATGGTATCTTAAGTTCAATGATACCATTACGTCGTATGGCTTTGTAGAGAACACAGTTGATCGGTGTATCTATATGAAGGTCAGTGGGAGCAAATTCATAATTTTGGTCTTATATGTTGACAATATTCTGCTTGCTGCCAATGATGTTACTTTGTTACATGATGTAAAGAAGTTTCTCTCTAATAGCTTTGAAATAAAAGATATGGGTGAGGCATCCTATGTGATAGGAATAGAAATATTTCGTGATAGATCACAAGGACTGTTGGGATTGTCTCAGAAAGGATATATCAACGAGGTATTAGAGAGATTCATAATGGAAAAATGCTTCGCAGGGATTGTTCCAATTCAAAAAGGGGACAAATTTAGTCAAATGCAATGCCCCATAAACGACTTGGAAAGAAAGGAAATGAAGTCTATTCCCTATGCATCAGTGGTTGGGAGCTTGATGTATGCCCAAACATGTACTCGGCCGAATATCAGTTTTGCCGTTGGAATGTTGGGCCGATATCAAAGTAATCCCGGAATAGATCATTGGAAAGCTGCAAAGAAGGTTCTTAGGTACTTACAAGGCACCAAAGATTATGTGCTCACGTACAGAAGGTCAGATTACCTTGAAGTGGTTGGCTACTCAGATTCAGACTATGCTGGATGTGTGGATTCAAGAAAATCCATATTTGGGTATATTTTTCTTCTGGCTGGAGGAGCAGTGTCATGGAAGAGTGGAAAACAATCTGTGATTGCTACCTTTACTATGGAGGCTGAATTTGTGGCGTGCTTTGAGGCCACAGTTCAAGCATTGTGGTTGCGGAATTTTATCTTGGGGCTTGGTATTGTCGACAGTATAGCTAGGCCATTGAGGTTTTATTGTGATAATTCTGCAGCTGTATTCTTCTCTAAGAATGATAGGTATTCGAAAGGTGTAAAACATATGGATTTGAAGTACTTGTCAGTTAAAGAAGAAGTGCGAAAACAAAAAGTGTCAATGGAGCATATTGGTACAGATTTAATGATAGCGGATCCGTTAACTAAAGGGTTGCCGCTCAAAACATTCATTGGCCATGTTGAAAGAATGGGCATTATGGATAAGTCCTTGTTAACATTATAGTTTGATGTATGTATATACATGTATGGTTATAATGCTTTTATTGTATGACACTTATGAATTCAATTAAAGTTATGTTTCTGCTTTATTTATGGTTATCCACATTATAGGGTATACATGTATTGTTCTAGTGTGATGACAAAATGTGTCTTTAAAAAGACATTAAAGACACAAATTGTAGTATCGATTAAAGTTGTTTGAGTTGAGTTGATTTGTGATACATGGAAGGAATCAAGTTGTTAGATAATTTGTGACCGCCAAAATCCAATCATTTCAATTCAATTGAAGATGATGACTTGATAATTTCAATGTATGGTGTGAAATTATAGTTTATTGTTGAATCTTTAAGTTGTCACATGGGCCAAGTGGGAGATTGTTAGATTATTATTTAATAATCTCTTAGTGGCCCATGTAATTAATGGATTGGCTTTAAATAAAAGATGGCCTAATATGATGGTTTTTTGGTCTAATGGTAATTAAAGCCAATGGGGGTTTATTTTTTAAAATTTGAAATTAAATCCCTCTCCTCTCCCTTTTTTGAGTGGCAATTTTTTCTGACAGTTATCAAATAAAAATAAATAAGTTTATCTTATCTAGAAGAACAACTACAGAAAAACATAAGAAAAGGAATATTGTATTCTCATCATCAAAGAATACAAGAAGAGAAAAGGAAGAGAGGGGAGAAAACTCTCATATAAATCAAGAACAAGAAAAGGCATGGATCCAGGTAAAATTATTAAACTCTCATTATAGAAATTAATGGCATTATGAGAAATATGATATCCAAGATCCGTTATTGACTAGTGTAGTTGTTCAATATTATTGAACCCTAGAAAACTACAATTTATAGTTTTATGCTTTCATTCCTTACCTCCACCCTAGTTTCGAAAAATCCGAGGAGATTTCCTTGAAAAGGCTTCAATTCTAAATCTAGGATTTTGAGTTGCCAAAAGGTATTGAGGTAGAGTATGTCTGATGAGCTCCCTTAGTCCACCAGTACCTTCTTTACAAGAAAGGTCGCAATAACGATAGGGATGACCATGGGGTCATATGGATTGTGGTTGGTATCCAGGAAGTCATCATCAGTGAACATTATCGAAAGGGTAGGGTAAGATTTTTGGGCTCTAGTAAGGCGATTTTTTGGGTGGTCATGATTGTTCTGAGGTGTTTATTCCTCAATGAGTTTGAGTCTCCTCCTCTTGCTAACCCTCAGGCAATGGTGCTGATTTCTTTCTTACTATGTTCTACTTTTCCTCCTCTGAGATTTGCCTATTGGGTTTGGTGATTTAGAGTGGTTGTGGTGGAATTCTTGGATATCTTTGGTCAAAGGGGTTTTTTTGTTTGGGAACCATAACTAGAGGTGATAAAAAAATGAGAATGGTTCAAGATGAAGGTGGTAGGTGAGAGAGTTTTACTAGATTTCCACAAATGACGCAATGTTCACGTTAGTTACCTAGGGTGGCATGAGTAAACAAAACTCGAGTCCGAGATGACTTCATTAGTCGAGCAATGGTGAGAGGTAACTGCAAAAGGCACTTTGACACTCAAGTCAAAAAGGGAATGAAGAAAATGAAATGTATTAACTAGAGTGAAAATCATACCTCTAAAATTGACCTACCCCCTATATACCTTGACCGTAACTGTAAAAAAGGAGACCAAGGCGCGGGAGAAAATGTTGGTTATGTGAAGTGGGTCCCAATGCCTTACGTTTAGGGGTGCCTCATGTTTGTTATTCTGTAATGGCCACGTAGTTAGTCATGATTAGTTCATTCTATTTAATGTGTTTAAGTAATGTGTAATTGCTATGAGTCTAGATTGCCTAAGGCTCGAAGGACTCGTACAATATATAGATCAACCATGAAAAGAGTTATGGCAAAGTCAAATCCTCAAATATGCCTATGATAGAATGACACTTAAAAGACACATTGAAAAAACAATTCCAAATATATCTTAATTATGGGAGTTGCTATGTTATCTTTATGGATACGGTACTCATTTTAAGTTGTCAAGTATTTATTGATGGTTGATTTTATAATAAATATTTGAAAGTTTATTAAATATAATTAGCAACCAATAAATACTTGACAACTCCTTAGATATTGATACAAAAAAAAATTAAGTACCAAAGTAATCCCTCTTAACTAAAAATATGTAAGTAATTTTTTTTTTAAAATAATGCGAAGAAATAGAAACTTCCTCATAAAAGAAAGACAATAAACATGTAAAAAAAAAAGGAAATAGAAGGTCACCACATCAAACTATGGAAGACCTTTTAGGAAGAGTAATTCTTAGGTAGACACGGTCTATCATAGGCACTCTATTCAACAATTGACATGTGTAAAATCACTTTTTAAATCTAGGTGTATTCATAACATGACCCACAAAACCTTACATATGTTTAATGTTGAATGGAGTGCCTATGGTAGAATGTGTCTACCTAAGAATTTTTCTTCTAGGAAACTCAACAAGAAAAAAGTCACATATATTATGTTTGAAATTATAAAAAAGTAAAATAAATTTAATTTAAAATAAATTCGCTCAAATCCAATAAAGTTTAAATAGATGTGTACATGTACACAACTAAATAAAAAATATTTTAAAATAAAATTAATTATTATTTTATAACTTTCTAAACAAAGAATTTTATTTTAAAATCAAATCAATTCTTACTTTATAGCTTTCCATATAAAAAATTTATTTATAAATCAAATAAATTATTAAATTTTGTGATTCTAAACTTATTTATAAAAGCCTCAATTGTAAGCATACATGGTATAAGATAAATAAAAATAAATTATAAACTATAAATAAGTTATTTATAAATTAAATTAGGATAAAATTATAAAAAAATCCACAATAATGAATAAACAAAATATTTGAATTTTTTCCCCTACCAATTAAAACTAACTGATTAATGAGGCAATATACATATATGTGTACTTTATTCGATACAAAATAATCGCTTTGTGTCCAATTTTCATATTCCGCTATAGTATAGTTTTTTTGATTATTATTACAAAAAAGGGTAGTAAAGATATATTATTTTAATACTATTGGTCGGAGGGTTAGTAACATATCTAAGATCTCAAAGAGACAAGTAAAAATTCACTTAGAGAATTACTTTCAATAATTTTTTATCCTTCAAAGGAGGTTATTAAACTAGGCATTGAGGGCAAAGGGATTTCCATCGAGCTCGACTCATTTTGACAACTTTAGATTTCAACTCTATGCATGGGGAGTGTCGAGTTTTATTTAGATCTCTACAACTAGTTGAGCCACATTACCTTGGCTAGCGAATAACTATAATATAATTAGAGTAAACGCTCATTTTGATCTTCCAAATATACAATGTCATCGATTTTATACTCTAATAATTTTTGACATTAAATTAGTCATTTTAAAAGACAAGTTAATATAAAATATGACATCAAAGAAATAATTTGATATCAAAAAATAATATTAAATGACTAATTTGATGTCAAAAATTAAAAAACCTAACTAATGACACTTACTAAAATGTGTTACTCATGTAATTATTAGGCAAGGGTTAGTAATAAGAAGTTTGGATAATTTACATAAGATAATAGATTAAAACTTTCGTCTTGTCATTGTAAAATAAAAGTATTTAGCTAATTAGGTGTTTATGCAATTAATATGTACTGATTTGTTAGGTTTAATTTGATAAATGTAAGTTTTTACTTGTAATTGGATTTAAATTACATTGTTAAGGCTAATGAGGGTTGAGTCAAATATTAGAATCAAACATTATTGACGAAAAGATTTTAGGTTTGATTTTTTTTGTGGTCTTCTATTAGTAGGTCATTTGTAAATATCACTGTAAGTTTTTGTTAAAACTTGTGATACACCTTGACCTTGGAATGTGACAACTTATCCTTCTCTTAAAGCTTTTTATTCCAAAAGAAAAAAAAGATTTGAAGTATTTTAGGTTTGATATTTATTTTCATATTTTAATTTAATTAAAAATAGTGTCCAAATTTGTCACTTAAACATTCCATTTAATGTTCAGTATAAAATTTTAATAGTCTTACTAGATAATAATTAAATGTAAAAAAAAATATTAAAACAAATAATTAAATAAAAGCGAGTTAAATTTTTTCCCCAATAAAATAAAATAAATATTACAAAAAAATATAAAAAAGATATTAATCGGTGCAAGCCACAGTGCTACTCCTACCATGCTATTTTTGAATTGAATGGAAAAAGTAAAAAACTGTGTTTCAGACCCTTCTTCTTAGTGGGCCCACAGAAAGACACATGTCGCATAGACATTGAGGGAGCCACGTATATGTGTGTGTTTGAATTGAAATTGGAGGTGCAGTTTTTGGATCCAAAATCCGTAGATATATCGTGAATTTTTTTTATGCATAAGCAATAATAGTCTCTGTCCATTACATTTGCTTGCAAATTCACCTTTGCCGAAGCGGTGCACACACAGAGAGAATACAACAAAATGGGTTGGATCGCAGACACCGTCGACTCTGTGAAGTCCATTCAACTGAGACAAAGTCTGACCCAGGTCGTCACTCTTGGTATGCTTATGCTTCTTCGTGTTTTCTTCATTTCAATTTTAATTATTTCATCTCCACGCCACAACAACATTACATTACAATCACCCAACAGATTCAACTTAATTAATTAATTTTGGTTGTGCAATCAATGTGTTGTGTACTTTTCAGGGTTGATTGTGTCATCGGCGCTAATAATATGGAAAGGGTTAATGTGTATAACCGGCAGTGAATCACCCGTCGTCGTTGTTCTTTCTGGAAGCATGGAACCTGGTTTCAAACGAGTCAGTAGTATTCTCTCATTTTTATTTGAGAGTTCAGTTCAGTTATAAATGATGCCCAATCTAGGCAGATTATTTATCTGCTTTTTCTGAAAAATAAGTTCTGATTCTTTTATTTTTTAAGGGTGACATTTTGTTCTTGCACATGAGCAAGGATCCCATTCGTGCTGGAGAAATTGTTGTTTTCAATATAGATGTATGATTCCTTTTCCTTTTCCATTGAATATGTTTATGCAATGTGTCTGAGTCTGACAGATTGATTTATCTTTTATGTACTTGCCTCTATATGTTTTGCTAACAAATGTCTGCACATTGTACAGGGACGTGACATTCCAATTGTCCACCGAGTAATTAAGGTAAGAACTTTTTGATTTTGAAGACACCTATTTTCTGTTCCCACATCATTTTCACATCCATTCAATTCACACAATATAGGCTTCTTTTAAGCAATATATATTTGAAGAAGAGAGTATGTTATGCATGATTGCACGCTAATGAATAATGACCTGTTCACTGCACTGATATGCCTGCTCTGCAAACTGTAGTCACCATAGTTGGACAGTTCATGTGATATTAACTTAAGTCTTTCTTACGGGTAATTAGAAACAATGAAAAAAAGACAAAGGAGTGTCTAATGGTGATGGTGAATATTCATAGACAATTGTTCGTCCTGAGTTGATCCTTTATCTTGGCTTTCTATTTTTTAAGTTTCTTTTTCCTAGCGGACAAGCTACCAATTGGCAATATAGCCTTAAGAACTGTTGCTTTATCTAGATGATCTATTCCCCATGGTTCATTGAATCAATAGAGCTGAAGTCTCTAATAAAAGAAATTCATGTTGCTCAGAACATAGAAAAGAAAGGTTTAGTAAATCATTAAATCATGTATGTATAGATCACTGATAAATCCCCATTTTGCACTGTAACATGCTAAACTCCTCATTTAATCAGATTAATAATTGTAGAACTGAAGACTTTCTAATTTGTACTAAATTTTGAAAATAAGATTCAGAGTTGATGTTTTTTTTTTTTTTCAAAATATTGATCTATGGTTACATATGGCTTTAAAATTTGAGTATTGCTTCATGTCTATGGCAAATATCACTCCATGTATTAATGTTCTTTTATTTTAGGTTCATGAACGTCAAGATACTGAAGAAACTTATATCCTCACTAAAGGTGCGATGCAATAGATGTTTGGATAATATCTCCATATTAAATTCTAATTGTTAGCAGATGATCATCTTAATTATGAGGAAAGCAATGTATTTATCAGTTTTTCTCTTGCTATTTTTATATTTTATGGTACATTCTCCATAGCTTTTCTATTTTATATAGAGTTTCTGGTTTCTAAGTTCTTTTCGTGATGTGAATTAATGTTTTGGGATTTAGCAACTCCTTTTCATTTGGTGACCAAACATCCTCATTTCTTGATTTGGTTATCTGTATCAGGAGACAATAATCCTATGGATGACAGGGTTTTGTACAATCATGGTCAGCATTGGTTGCAGCAACACCATATTATGGGAAGAGCTGTTGGGTAAACTTTTTTTTTTTAAATACTATCATTTACATGTAGACTAAGCTTGACCTATTACTATTTTTTGGGTACATCAAAGGGGATTACTTTTTATTGAGCAGATAAAGGTCTAGAACTATAAAACAGATTAAGTCTTTATTTATATGCATATATATGACCTCCTTACTTTTGTTGACATTTTGGATTTGGACCAAATGATCACTATAGTCCTTTTAAAAGTCAATAAATTTGGTGGGTAGTTAAGTAATTTTAAGTAAAGACATCTCTAGAAATAAGGACAGTCCACCTCCTTCCTCCCTTCTCTTTCTGTCTCTACTGTAACTATGTGTTCTCCCTCTACCTGGAACAACTCTCACAAGAACATGGTTGTCAAAATCTCGGGTTAACTCTTAAACTCTTATGAGTTTAAGATCCTAGGACACAAAACGAGTTAAATCGCATGTAAACTGTTTTTTTGTCAAAACTTGTAAGAGTTCAAGTAAACTCTGAGTCTCTGACAAAATCAGTAAAATCTCAATTCTACTAGCGAGTTTATGAGCCTAGATTTGCACATGGCTTTGGCCTCAAAACACACAGTTTTAGTTGATTTTGTTGAGCAATTAGTTGAATTGCCTCTGTTCTGCTATATATATTGGGTTTATGAAGCTAATTTTATGTTATTGTTATTATTTTTGTTCTTTTTTGTTAAACTACGAAATAACGTAAGTGCTGGACTATGTATAATATAACGGTTGGGTCAAGTATTGATTTATGTTTTTACTTTATTATTTTTGTTTTCTTTATTATGGAGTTGGAATATTGAATGTTACTTACGGATATGCTATTAAATTATGTTTGGGTACTAGGATATGCTTTTTAAATAATATTTTTGAAGTATGTAAACTCTTACAAGTTTGTGATTCGATTTTACTAGGGCTCCACGAGTTTACCTAAACTCTCAAGTTTGACAACCTTGCACAAGAACTCTGTTAAAAAACCTGAAAAAGAAGGAAACATTGAACTTAAAGCCAATTGTGAAGGGTCTTATAATCATGCTAAAACTCATAATACTGACCATATGTCTAAACAAACAATTGATTCTAAAGTCTTATTAGATGCTGATTCTTATTGATGTGTACTAGTTGGAAGAATTGAGGTGATGAGAAATTTAATAAAAGCATTTGAATTTGCAAGCAGGTATTAGAACTGTATTCCATTTTCAAAAGATTACCTATATTTCTGATTTTTCTTTCTGATTTTTAAGACTAACATGACTCGTTTATTTGTTTCTTCTATGGAGGGATAAGAAAATGAAGGTTATGTTTAGTTCTTTATTGGATTTGATACCCCAGAGTTAAACACAGATGTTTCCTTATCTTCCCATTTAGCTAACCTTGTGGCCAAAAATCCATTATTCATAAACATATATGGTTGTTCATTTAGGTGTTTGCATAGAGAGAAAAAATTGAGATTTTACAATAGAGAGAGAGAGAGAGAAAGAATGATTGAGAAAGGAAAAGATAATTAATTAATTCATATTTCTAGGGATTTGCTTTTTGGTAAAAGACCTAACTACCCCAAAACATCAGTACACTGCCAAATCCATATCTCTTTGCTTCTGATGTTAAGTGATGAATATGTTTGAGATTTACAGAAAAATTAATTTTCTTTTCTTCGGTAATATGTTCAGCCACATTGATCTTTTTCTGCAGGTTCTTACCTTATGTTGGTTGGGCGACAATAATCATGACTGAAAAGCCTATTCTCAAGGTTTGTTCTTCTGGCATTCCAAAAATATTAACATTCCTCCCTTTTCCTCTCAAATGAAACGTAGGAGTCAAGAAAGGACCAAAGTCTGGAATTTTTTATTTTCATGCACTTATTTTCTCCTGAAGATATCAACAAAATAATGGAACCTTTTATCTACACTACTAATAAATGGGATCATTGGTATTTCTGAATCATCCTTTTTTTTAATCAACATTTGAAATGTCCTTTATAGTCTTGAAAATATATTTATTCAAATGGAATTAGAATTTATGGGAATATGTTAGGCACCCTAAGATTACTAAGGTGCAGTTTAGAAAGAAAAGCGGAGGTAACGGGATTTATTTCCCACGTAGGCAGTGTGATAGGTGTGACTTCATGTAACTACCTGCTGCACACGTGGCAGCAGGGAGCATGGGAAGCAAGGGGTGGGAATAAGAGGGAGAGGGATAAACAGAAAGAGGAAGGAAAGACGTGAGAAGAGGAAGTTGGGAGGGAGAGACTAGGCACTCTCGAATTGCCTGGGTTATCAGTTTCTGTTTCTGTTTGAGAGTATTGTAGCCATTTCCTTCTTCTGGTACTGATATCATCTCCCTATCAGCCATCAGAAGAGGATTTCTTACAGAATATTCAATAAAATCATACCTATATTTCCAGTTTCTATCAGAATATTTGCAATTTTTACATGTCTTAACATTTAAAAAACCAATATATGTTATTGCCAGACAATGTGCTAGCATTTTCGATCTCTTCTCTCCTATTAGTTACTTGGTGGCTTCTAAGCTACACCATTTACTCTTCTGCGTGTATGTTACAACCCTTTCTTCTTTTGTCATATATCATAACCGGAATGGTAGATCTCACTTTATCTTTCAACTTTTTGTTTTTTCATTTCAAGTTTATGTCATTTTCGGGGGTGTATTGTAGAATCAACCTAATTACTTTTGCACTTTTCACTTCTACCATGCCACTTTTTCCCTCGTTTTATTTTCTCGATCACACTCTCTCTCTACACTTCTCATCACTTTTTTTTTCTCTCCGTTCTTAAGTTCTCACATGCACAAGGTGTATTTAGGTAGTACTTTGTAAACTTTAAACATTTCAATGCTAATTCGTCTTTTCTTCTTGCAGTACATACTCATAGGGGCGTTGGGACTGCTGGTGATAACATCGAAGGAATAGGGATACAATTCTTGAGACATGACTTACATGCACACAAGTTTAACTTTCTCAAGGGTGAAGAGAGAGTAAGAAACGATCATATATAATACAGTGTAGAAGAATCTCAGAATCTTTGTTCTCGTTCATTGTTATTAAATAAATCAATACATACAAGTTATACATGCGATTAGATTAAATGATTTAAACATTCTCTTCCCTGCCTCCCTGTTGGAATGAAACTGGTTCAGTCTATAATACAATCTTGAAGTGGTTGAAAAGGACAGAATGAGCAGTTTCGTTTGATGGCATGGCCAAGGCCCGAGGATTAGCAATGTCATGGAGCACTGGTGGTGGCAGTGATGGTGAAACTGCCCTCCTTCCCTGGCTTGCGTGCCATGGGGCACCGGTAGTTTGCAGCATGATGAAACTACCTAAACTCTGGTTTGGACTATGGTGTAGTTTTGAAGTGGTTAAAAATAAATACAAAGGAAGTAGCAGTTTTCATGGTAAGGGTCACCAATGTCATGCAGCACTGTCAAGCCGTCCTTGCCTGGGTCAGAATTAACGCACTGTCTAAGCTGTTGTTTTATGGAATGTCTCTTTTGGAACTTGCACTGCTGAGGAAAAGAAACAATGGCATGTACCTTGCAATGCCAGTTGAGAGGGCCAACAAAAGAAAAGGCATGGTATATCCAAGCAAAGACGCTAAAATTTAGTACAAGTTAATATCTTGGGATAAATAGAAAGGGTAGAATACATAATAACCTCCTGAAACTTGAAACTCTGTTAAAATTTTGATGCACTTTGAAACTGACAAATAGAGTTAGTTTTAACCTTTAGCGGTACTTACGTGGGTGCCTCATCACCTTTTTTTTTTGTCTTGTACCAAAACAAAAGAAAAATTTCCTCCAGCCACTTTTGGGATAGTATTTTCAAAAATCACAGAGAATACTGAAACGGCGATGGGCACAAGTCAGACAAAGATTTCATAATAAGGATTTTCAATCCTATTGGCTATTGGGGTGTATCCTCTGAAGGTATCCTCCATTACAACTGGTCTGTAAGTAACGTTGTCTTTTTAGTTTGCTTAGTTGTTGGCGTTGAACATTATAATTTGCATTTCAATGAGTGTCTTCATGAATTGTTACGGTTTCTGGATTTGGCTGTCCTTTCGACACATTAGAAGAATATCTCGTCCTAGTGGGTAGCTAATATCCCTTCACATGAACATTTGTTTGGGAACATCGTCTAGTTTGATCTGAAGTGGTACCAGTTCCTCTTTGTTGATAAGGTGTCTGTCTGATTTTTCTTGGGAACCGCCACCCAAGGAATGACAGATTGCCATGAAAGACGATTGGAGAACGAGACTTAAATGCAAACCAAAGGACAATAGGAAGTTTTATATTTTGTTTTTTGTTGTATTTCAGGCTTATTTCTTGTTATAGTCCAGACACTTTCTCTCAAATTTGATTCGATAATAAGTTTATTAACTTTATTCCATCTAGCAACCTACACCAAAGAACAAGTTTTCTTTTTTGGAAATTTCTCTAAGTCTTTCAAATCTTGCTTTTGGAAGAGCTTTAGGGAGTATATCAGCAATTTGATCATCTAAACAACAATGAACTAGCTTGATTTCATGGTTTTTAATAGCTTCGTGTATGACATGAAACTTCACTTGAATGTGCTTAGTCTTTCCATGTTGAACTGGATTTTTAGCAATAGCAACAGCTGATTTGCTATCACAATTAATCTCAGTAGCTTCCTGCTGTTGCACTTCCAAATCCTTAGCTTGGTTTGCTACTGTAGTTGCTGCAACATATTCAGTTTCAGCAGTGTACTGAGCTACAATCTCTTGTATCTTTGAATTCCAAGAAAACATGTCAGATCCTAAGGAAAATGCATATCCAATAGTGCTATTAATGTCATCAAGGTTTCCAACCCAATCACTATCAATATGACCCAGTAAGCTTCCATTTTCATTGGGTTTATACCAAATTCCATGCTGAGTAATGCCTCTCAAGTACCTAAGCACTCTCTTTGCTATAGCAAAGTGTCTCACTAGGACTTTGCATAAATCTTGAGAGCAAGCTAGTAGTATACGTAAGATTAGGTCTTGATGTAGTAAGATAAAGTAGGCTTCCAATTAAGCTTCTATAAAGAGAAGCATCAATTTTTCCAGCTCCATCTTCCTTAGAAAGTTTCACATTTTGCATCAAAGGAGTAGGAGCAAATTTGCAATTTTCCATTCTTAATTTCTTCAAAATTTCATGAGCATACTTCTCTTGATTCAAAAAAATACCATCCTTGGATTTATGCACTTCCAAGCCTAGGAAGTAGTTCATTTCTCCTAAGCCAGACATTTCAAACTGACTTTTCATCTCCTCCATGAACATATGAACTTCTTGATGATTACTGCTTGTTACTAGCAGATCATCAACATATGAAGAGACAATTAATAAATCACCATAGATAATCTTCTCATATAAAGAGTTGCATAAATTTCACTCCTCTTGAAGCCTTGATTGCAGAAGTAGTTGTTAATTCTTCTATACCAGACTCTAAGAGCCTGTTCAGCTCATACAAAGCTTTATGAAGCTTGTACACCTTATCTTCACTTCCTTCCACAACAAATCCTTCAGTTTGAGCTACATAAATCTCTTTAGCTAAGCTTCCATTCAGGAATGCTGATTTGATATCCAAATGCCAAAGTTTCCACTTCATTTGTGCAGCCAAAGCAATGAGAACATGGATTGTGTCCATTCTTGCAACTGGTGCAAAAGTTTTTTTATAATCAATTCCAAATTGCTGTATGTAGCCTTTTACAACAAGTTTGGCCTTGTATTTGTTATGGATCCATTGTGGTTTAGTTTTACCCTATAGACCCATTTAACTCCAATGACTTTCTTGCCTTCAGTTTTGTCAACCAACTGCCAAGTCTTGTTGTTCTCAATGGTGGTTATCTCCTCATTAATGGCTTGGTTCCATTCCTCAACCTTACTATCCTCTTTAAAGCTTGTATGTTCAAGTATAATAATGTTGCATCTCTGATAAATGTCAGAGAGAGGTATGGTACCTCTTACAACAAATTCATCATCAACATCTTCATTATGATATTCATTTGTGTTCTCAAGAGTAGGCAAAACTGAATACCTATCAACTTGAGAAGTCTCTTGATTCCAATAAGCATCTTCATCCACCTTAACATCTATACTAATAAAAACTTTTTCTGAATCAATGCTATAGACTTTATAGCCCTTAGATTGTGAGTTGTAGCCTATTAGAATTCCTTCTTTTGCCTTCTCATCTAGTTTGCTCCTTTTCACATCTAGTACATGAGTATAGCAAAGAGAACCAAACACCTTTAGGTGTTTAATGGATGGCTTGATGCCTCCCCAAGCCTCAATAGGTGTCATCCCTTGTACTGCCCTTGGGAGTCAGTTTTGGAGGTATACAACAATGTTTGTTGCCTCTTCCCAAAAGGAATTTGGCAATTTCTTCTAAAAAATTATGCATCTAGCCATCTCAAGAACTTATCTATTCTTTTTCTCTTCTACCCCATACTGCTGAGGTGAATAACTCACTGTAAGTTGGTGCTCAACTCCCAAATAACTACAAAACACATTAAATGTAAGTTGTCAGTTTTGAGTTTCTTCAAGAGACAACCACTTTGTGCTTCAACAAAGGCTTTAAACTTCTTAAAAATAGAGAAAAACTTCAGATTTCTACTCAAAGAAGTAAACCCAAGTCATCCCTGTAAAATCATCTATAAAATGAATGAAATACTTGTTGCCATTGAGTGAGGCAATTTTCATAGGCCCACAAACATCCAAGTGAACTAATTGAAGCTTTTCACTTGCTCTCCATGTAGCCGAATTAGGAAAAGGCAATCTATGTTGCTTACCAAGTTGACAGCCTTCACACACTTTTGAACATACTTGAATATTGGGAAAATCTTTAACTAACTCTTGCTTTTGAGCAAACTGAATGGATTTCAGATTATAGTGGCCAAATCTCGTGTCATAGCTTAGAATTAAATTCACTCTAGGTGATTTTACAATCATGTTCAGTAATTAAATTCCAATTTATAGGAAAACATTTTTTTATCATCTCTACTTCAAATAACTCATAACCATCAACATCAGTAACCACACAACTTCATTCTTTAAACAATAGAGAATAACCATTTTGCATCATATGACCCACACTTAACAGGTTCTGATCAAGTTTAGGTACAAACAGAACATCAAAAATATATTTAATACTTTCAGTATGAATCTCCACAGTTCCTTTTCCAGTGATAGAAACTTTGTCTCCATTTCCAACCTTTACTGATCCAGTAGCAGGTTCCAGCTTTGAGAAAAATTTTGGTTTGTTGGTCATGTGTTGAATGCAACTACTATCAACAAACCAAGTGTGACAATCCTCTAAACTCCTTGAAGTCTTAGCCATGAACAATAGTTCTTCATCGATTTTAGTTCCAGTAACATTAGCCTTCTGAGAAGGTTGGCTTGGTTGATTTTGTTGTTGCTGCTTTAGTCTACAAAACTTTTCAATATGGGCATTTCTCTTGAAGTATCTGCATTGAATTGGTGGTGGAGTTTTTCCTTTAAACCAACAATCACTCTCCTTGTGACTAGTTCTTTTGGAAATTCCACACTAAGGAAAAAAATTCTTTCTTGTTTGAATCTTTTCCAGAGTGCTAACCAACATAATACTTCTTTTCACTTCTCGTTACTATTGCTTTTCCTTTTTTCCTGACTTGGAGGGCTCTATCTGATGCTCCCTCTTGTCTTAGTAGTCTTCTTTGTTTTAGAGCTTGAAGAGCATATACAAGATCTGTCAAGCTCATCTTAGAAAGATCTTTTGACTCTTCGAGTGAAGAAATCTTGGATTCGAATCTTTAAGGCAAAACCACCAAGACTATCTCTACAATTCTGCTATCTGGAAGTTCCTTTCCAATCAACCTGATTTGATACACAACTCTCATAATCTTGGCTATGAAATCCTTTATGGTTTCAGTATCATTCATCTTCGAGGCTTCAAACTCTCTGCTGAGGTTAAGAACCTGCATTTGCTTGGTTCTTTCATTACCCAAAAATTCTTCCTTGAGCTTGTGCCAAGCTTCCATGGCTGTCTCACAAGTTGAGATTCTTGTAAACATATCATCATCTATAGCTATGTGCAGGATGGAAAAAGCTTTAGCTCTTTTGGCAACTTGCTCACTGTGATATCTCATCTGAGCAACCTTGGGATTTTCTTGCAGAGGTCGTGGTTCATCACCAGTTTCTACAACATCCCATAGATCATAGGCTCTTAATTGAAACCTCATCTTTACAGCTCAGATTTTGTAGTTCTTTCCTAAGGTGCAGGAAGAGAAACATTAGCCATCAAGAAAAATTCTGGTTTTTCAGGATAGCTTTTTGGTTTTCTCTCACTCTTTATATGATTTTTCCTCTCACAGGTCTCTCAAGAACAAAAGAGCTCTGGTACCAATTGTTAACATAAAATTTTAGAGTCGTGAAAGTACTTCATTCATTCATTCAGTTTCTGATGCAGAAATGGAACGTAATATAGCATGCTTTTCAAGTCAAATAAGCATGGTGTGTTACCAACTACCACTGACTTTCTCGAAAAACTACTCCAAAAGACATGGCTCACCCTACACTAAGTCAGAATATTACCTAATCAATTTACTGATACATGATATAATATAAAAGCTGTAACAAGTACCGGTTTCCATCAGAAATCTCAACAGCATCAACACGCACCAATACATATATATCCTACTGTGTATAAAGAGATGTTTGGATTCGCATATATCAGCTGGTGCCTATAAAGAGAAGTGTAATTAAAATGATTTTATATTCCTCTCCCTCCCCGAGTTCATTTATTAATGATCATGGTGCAGCCGCAGAGCCACACATTTTTGAGTGCACATGATGACTTGGCTAGACTAAAGGCACTGGATAAGGCAATAATTTAGATATCCAACTGGTTTATAATAATAATAAATAAATAAATAACCCATAAACCTAAGCGGCGTATTAGAGGGGAGAAGAATCGAACCAGAACACCAAAAAATGGTACTCCTATCATTTGTTATTCTCTTTTCGACTTCTAGGTCGGTATATCTGGTCGGGGGTTCAGTTTCATCTGCACAAAGAATTCTAAAAGTAAATTTACATGCAAAATCAATTCCTAGCATCAACGAATACTACATATAAATCAGTTACCATCGCATGGCTGTAGGCCAACTTCATCCTCCTATACTGTTCTCGTGCTTGCTCAGAATGCAACATGGCATTAACATATTCTAGACTTCTCTTAACATGTTCTTCGTCTAGTGTCCTGCTCGTACAGAAGAAATCCTCCTTTATATAACTTTTTAGCAGCCTCTGATCCCCCATTTCTTCTATAAAATTAATATGGAGCCCATGAAAAACTCTTGTCTTTAAATGCCTACTTTTCTGATCAATCCCCCATTGCTTCCGCGCTTGGAAACCTCGAAAACCAGCCTGCATTGGAACATATAGTCAGCCTTTCCTGTATGTACATTGTGAAAAGAAGATGCAAGTGAACTTAACTGATAAAAACTACTATACTCATATCTCTGAATTCCTGGATTTGATGTATGAATTCATCAGTTTCTAAGGATTAGGATTTATTAAGAGAAGCCAATCTCTTGTGAAGTATAAATACTGCGATGAATAAGGAAAAAACAGTTAGGGTCAAGATTGATTTACGGTTACACCAATGTAAGAGTTATATTATAATGTATAAGATCATATTATAAATTTTATATTAATTAAAAATTAATGTAAAATCTATTAGTATTCTATAAACTTTATCATTTACATCATGATCTCTAAAATATAAGATAATTTTCAACCCTTTATTTTTTACATATCAATATCTTTTTTTTTTGTCTCCCAGGTATCCCCGCCTGGAAAGTATAAGACTAATCTCTTGGAGTACTGTTAGGTGCCAGAAGTGGAAATCCCTCCCAATAACATGTTTTCCATACATAGCACCCTTAAGAATCGAACTCATGATAAGATACTTAAGGAGCCCAAACCATTTTCACTCCGACCAATGCTAGTTGGTTAAATTTCTAATGTATGATCAACATGATAATGTCCCACAATTCAATAATTACATCAACAAAAATCACATTTTACAAAAAGTTATTTGATTTTGGAAGTGTGCCAACTTTTATAACTCCAGCAATCATTCACAGTGAGTAACACTATAAGCAATAGCATTTTCATGTTGTAATTTGTAGATTGGTAACAACTTAAGAGAAGGTTATAAGGCCGATCCCAGATCTGATATTCCAGGCTACATCAACACCTGTTTTAGATTATAAGATTTATTTCACCTTCTGTTTTTATTTTGGTCATATAAAAGAGAGCCTCTTTATAAACTAGTGAACATTAATTTAAAAACGTCCATAGGGAAGAAAAGTGTTTGACTTGGGAACCTCTAATGAATTATCTAAAAGCACTTGACGAGCATGATTGAGCTCAAAACTTGCGGAGCAACTCACCCTATCATTTGTGCAAAACTGAAATCATTCTGTAGTCAATTGATCGATCAAATAAAAAATAAGACTCAAAATAGTGAAGTGGATTTGCAATCTGTCATGCGTTTAGTCAGGGCAATCAGCCAATGAGCAATAGCAGAGGCAGGGAGAGTAGTCCTTACTTGAATTTTGATAGCCTCTACAGTGTTTAGAAATTTGTAGATCAAATATTGACTTCTGATATGCTGGATGCCAACACCACTATTTTTAATAAAAGCAAAGAGAGAAGAACTTTCAGAATATAGGGCAAATATATAAAAATCAAAACAAAGAGAGAGCTATTTTACCTTGAATTCAGGGTGCTGTAATCATTCTCTACAAATTGATTAATTAAAAGCTTACCATATTTTGGTATCTGTTTTATCCTCATCGAACTCATCTCCCCGTCTACTCTGATGCGAACTCTGCTCAAAACCTTTATTTCCCATTGATATTATTGAGTTCTCCGGAGTGGCACCTAAGTCCATTTGTCCACTGACATGGGCAGCAAACGTGTAATGTGGGATGTCAGCTGTAACAGGGTTTGAATGTTGAATTTCTTGAGAAAAGAAAGATGATAAGCTTGTCCCAGTAAACATCAGCTTGGGATGGTTATGGGGACCCTTATCAAGTGTCTCAATAACTTGTCCTTCCAAACTCCTCTCTACTTTCTTTCTTGCCGGGCAATTCGGGTATGTGCATTTGTAGTAACTTCTCGGATTCTCACTTCCTTTGACTAGTTTTTGCCCACATTTTCTCCAATTGTACCCATCACCTAACCTTCTGCGTAACGACTGTAATTGTTGGTGGTGACTGCCATACTCAGATTGGAACCCAGTGTTGACATCAGCTCCTCTTTCTACTTCGTTTGTGGCATCAACTTCTATGGCTACATAATCAGTGGAAGTGACACCAACAGTCCGTATCACCTCTTCAGAATCCAAAGAAGACCGAAGAACTATGAGGGAGTAACAAAAAACTGCTCCAACAGAAGCGAAAATCAAATTGATTCTCATCAGCTGCATGATAAGCAATCCGAGGAAAAAATTGAACATGCCTACTTCAAATCCAAGTTCAACCTGCCTTGACAAGCTCAATGACATCAAAGCAAATGCAGCACACGAAATCAGGCTTAATACGTCTGCTTTTCCATTCTCTACTTTATCATAGAAAAATGAGTACACAGAAGTGATCATCAAAACCAGAAATACCACATGAGCTTTCAGCAAGAAACTCCCTGAATGCTTCCATTTCCTTGCAAACAACGTCATGCTGGAGACAGTGAAACTCCCCACAGCATAAAGAAAGATCTTCAACAAGTTCCACTGCCCAAAAAGATGTATGAAGGACGAGCTCAGTGCATAACAGAGCAGTGCAATTACACTTGACACAAAACCCACAAATCTCCATAACTGAGGCTGTATCAACAAATGAGGAATTGAGATTGTTGGCGTCATATTATTGTTGATGCCACTGAAACATTAGATAAGAGCCAGCGAAGGGTTTGAGAATTATTTCACAAGGGGATGACTAGATTGCCTAAACTGACTAAACTGACGAAAAATAGGGAAAAAGACAAGGGAAAATGACAGGAAAGTTCCGCGTGGGAAAAAGACAAGGGAAAATGACAGAATAGTTCCGCGTGGGAAAAAGTGTTATCGTATGTTAATATTATAATAGAGTATTTGTATAAATAAAAATTATCGTATTATCCTTTTTTATTAGTGAAAATGTCGTTTTATTAGTGAGAAGTTCTTCCCCAAAATCTCTGTAAAATATTGTGCCTATTCCCGTTGTTGCGTTTTGCTTCTCATGGAGCTTGTTCTGCCATTGTCGTATTCTTCCACCACCGTCATTTTCTTTATTTGGCCACCTCTTTTGAAATAGTAGAGGACATTCTCCACTGAGCTGAAATCGCAAGCTCAGGTTCATACATTTCATATGTCTTAATTTTGTATTATTTTTGTTTTCATTTATTTACATTTGCCCAGTTTCTCCAAAATCTTACGATAACTTTTCTTTCAATCACAGCAGCTCCTGCCCTGTTTGCTGATTACATGAAGAATCGAGGAAGCTTCAATAGGTAATGTTCCGTCCAAAATACCGTCTAGATATCTTGACCGGAAATCATATATTTCTTTTTAGTTCTTCCAGACCCATCTTTAGCATGTACTTTTGTATATTTATAGAGTTAAATCATTGAAGATTCAAAATGCACCCTTTATCTCATAAGCAGTTATGATACGACATGAGAGATAAGGTGCAGTTATGATACGACATGAGAGATAAGGTGAATAAGCAGTTTCCACATTTCCTGTTTAATGGGCTATTACTCTCATATTTTTTGCTAATAGGTTGTTGTTTATTAATTTGAACTAGTCAACATAACGTTGTTTTTATTATTAACATAACTCGGCCGAACTACCCAAGAGGTACAGAAGTCCCCTAAGCTATGAGATTAGAATTAAGCGAAATAGCTTTTAGTAATTGTCGAGTTATGAGCACTATAAGTGACATTTGAGGTGAGTCCCCCAAGCTATAAGATTAAAATTAAGCAAAGTAACTTTTAGTGATTGCTAAGTTAATACAATGATTATGTGCAAGGTCTTTCAATCTGCTTCTCACTCAATTGTTCTATATGCCAGTTATGCCTTTTGGACAACACGTCTTTAATTTCATGCACATGTTTCTCATTCCCATATTTTGAGCCTCGTGCCTTATCGAAATAATTTGTCCAGATCCTTTCCGTCTAAATGTATCAAAACCGAATGATTTTTAAGAGACGTTTTTATTTGGCCCATTCACCACAACACTCTCATTTAACTATCATGGTGTTTCCTTTCCTTTCCTTCCTTTATAAATTTGCCCTATTCTCCACCTTTTCCCTTGCACTGCCTTTGCTATCTATACTCTTCTATTGTCTTGAAGATTTTAGTCTTCTCCTCTTCTTTTCAAGGTACGCTTGCTATTCTTGCTAAAATTTCCGTTCGTCCTTTTTAATTTCTCCATGTCTTCCACTTATTCCTTCTCGGAATCCACATTTGGCTCCGAGGAGCAAGCAGTCTCCCCAAAAGTTCAAGTTATCGGTGATTCAAAATCCTCTTCTTCCAACCTCCAAGATAATGGAGGCTCGGATACTGACTCTTTCAACTAGCCCTCCACCCCCCGTTCTAAAAGAAGCCATATTGTCCTTCCTCCTCCCTCTATTTGTCTTGTTCCTCATTACGAATGGGTTAAACTCAAAGTGGCGGGGCTCTTTTATGATTATCAAACCCCAAGGTCTATTGCAGATGTTCGACGGACTGTTAAGCTTTCTTCGGAGAAAGAAAAACACAAATTTGTATGTGAGGAATGCTTGACAAATGATCGAGTTTTTATGGCAGCTTCGGGAACAGATCATCCATTCATTTTTGTTTATAAAACTTTCATTACTTACCTCTATATCCAATTGCCTTTCACTGACTTCCAATGTGAGGTCTTGACTATACTGAATGTTGCTCTTACTCCACTCCACCCAAATAGTTAGGCCTTTGAGATTCACTGTTCTGGGATTAATATGGTAACCTCGGCGAGCAGATTCCTTTATCTTTTTTATATCAATCTTACGAAAAAGGTTGGATAGGTATCCCTTAATGGTAGAAAACATAGGAAACTTTTCCTTCCTCTCAAGTTTTCTTATAAGGGTTTCAAGACTGAATTCTTTAGGGTAAGATCTTCTGATGGTGAGCGAGCCTTTTGCTCCAACTCGTTTTTTTGTCCAATATCATAAGCTTAGCAAACAAGAAAAGAATGATGTTGATTTTCTTGAAACACTTGCGCCTTTAAGCTGTTCTGGCCTCATTCGTTTAGCTATCTCTCCCACTCGTGAAAAAGATTTTATATGTGAGTTTGTATGCTTGATAATTTTCTTTTGAACATCATTATATAGGACTAATTTTTTTTCTTTGTTTTTACAGCTTTAATGGGTTCCAAAATTTCCCTTGTCGAGATGAGGAAACTCCGATCTTCCAAGAAAGAAGTAGCTCCCTTAGAAAGATGCTGCTGCGAAATCGCCCATAACAACAATTCCTAAACTGCACCAAGTTGAGATCAACTTGGGTGAGACGAGTGTTCCTCCCTCTCCTTCTTTGCCTTCTAAAAAGAGAACTCATTTTGATTGTGAGGATGTCCCTCACATTTCTCGCAAGACCAAGAAAGACTCTCAGAATTTAAAACTGGCTACCTCGGAGGGGATACCTCCCAACGTAGACCATAAATGGTATGATATGACCAAAAACATCAAGACGACTTCTGTGTGGGGGTGGAACTTTAACCCTTCTCAGATTGTGGATTCTTCCCTTATTCATAATGCAGATGTAAGGCTGATGAAAAAAGTTTGGTACTGAGTCCAGTTTACAGGGGATTCAAGCTTATGGTCTGAGAATTACAGCAATGGCTCGTTTGGCTGAGCTTGACTTCTAGGAGGTTTAGAGGGCGAAGGTCGAACTCTCTCAACTTGATGAGTATAAAAAAGACCTCCTATAAGCTAGGAAAGAGAGAAATCTCCTTGCGAAACAAAATCAAGAATTCTCAACTATTATTGCTGATTTGAAGAAGAAGGCTAAGGTTGTTGGGGATTTGAGAAAAGAGATGGAAGCTGCTAAGGAATCTGCGAAGATTCACGAACTTACCCAAATCAATCTAAAATTCAAGCTTGAAGAGAAAAGGAGGTTGATCAATCAATTTGAGACACTTATATTAGCTTTGTATTAGGCTTCATTAGATGTTTATTGTGCCCAATATTAGTATTTTAGATGAGTTTAATGTTGTTGGGCTTCATTGGGTTTTAATGTAAATGTTGGATAATTTTCGGATTTTGATGCATTTTGACATCTCTTCCTTGGTTAGGCCATAACTTGGGACTCGGTGATCCCATTGAGGTGATCTTGGTGTCTTTGGAAAGCTAAGACAAGGATCTACAAGTTTCATGAGAACTCAAGAGCTGGATCGGACTTCTAAGGGCCCAAAATAGCCTTGCAATACAGAGTGAGTTTGCTGTCACGGAACCATCTGAGCAGTATGCACATATTGGACTATATAGTGGGTTATAGACCTCCTCTTGGGCTGAAACTTGGTCATTTGAAAGATAAGACTCATATCTCCAACTTCACTGAAAACCATTTTGTCAATAGATTTCGTTTTAGGCATGATAATGAAGCTACAAGTTGGTCTGAATTTGGAAACACGTTCTTCCAACCTAACTTGAGGTAGGTGCAGTGTTTTTGGCATTTCTGGAGTTCTAAAAGTCCAAATGACATGATTCAAATTGGAGATTTTCAAGGAGACAACTGGCTACAACTTTGATGAAGACATCCAAGCCAAAATGCACCGTCTAGGTGATGAATTTGAAGCCAGAAGTCGGATAAGAGTTGTTGACTAAAAGCCACCAACCATACACCAACCCACCTACCATGCACCAACCCACCAACCATGCATCAAGCTTCCATTTTTGACAATTTCATATTCTTATAGCTTGTATTCAGATTATGTACATGTACAAATTGGCTTATAGGATTAGTATAAATAGACCCAACCTCTTTGTATTAGAGGCATTCAATTTGGAAGTAAGTTTCAAGAAAATTTAAGTATTTGTGAGAGTTTTCTTTCTCTTCTTCTCCATTCTCTTTGCAATTTCGTTTTTGTTCTTTAAATTCTGAGTTCTTCCTTCCCATCCATGGAAGGCTAGGCTCTCATAATCAATCCAAGGGATTGGCCATCTTGTTGTTTAATTTGGAGATCTTGTTTTGCTTGTTCATATTGCTTAATTGTTATTCAAGTTTCTTTTCTTCCTCTTTTGATTTTTATCTAGATTAAATTGCTTAATTTGATTTAGATATTGATGTGGTAATAGCTTTATTATCATGTATTCAAAGAGGATCATAAAGATTAAACAATATATTAAAGCTTTTTGATAGATTGTTTAGCTTGGTTAAATTCTAGATCTTAAGTTAATCTATGTTGGATGGTGCTTACTTTATCTAACCTTGGTTAATCAAATCCTAGATGCTTATCTAGTAAAGAATTCTTGGATCATGTTAAAGCTTCTTGATGTGATCTAAGGCCAAGAACATGGTTAGCAATTAAGTGAATTCCTTGTGATCAATGATGAGTTAAACTCAATATCGGTAAATTTCATTGGATTGGTTGTTTCTTTAGATTTGTTTACAACTTTGAATCTCCTACTTTTATTAATCTTGTTAATCAACAACAAAACCCCCCATTTTCTAATTATCTTGATCTAATTAAATCATTGTTTTTGGATCCTTGAGAGACGATTCGGTTCATTCTCTATACTACAAATTAGTTTGTGAACCGGTTATTTTATTTGATAGGTCTTGACAACCTCTTGTCAAATTTGGCGCCGTTGCCGGGGATCCAAGGCAACTATTTGATCATTTCAAGATCCCATCTAACTCTAACAAATGTGTTTGTTTTGTTTTTGAAGCTTTTTCAAGTGGGATTCGGCTGAAATTGGATAAAGGGCATTGTGTCAAGAATTTCGATTCGGGCATCTCTGATTGATCTGAATTTTGGTAGACAAATGGAAAATATTATTCTGAGAAAGGCTCACTGTATACAGTGAGGTCACCCTTATTTTTGCCAAATTCCATCGTTTAGACCACTTTTTCAATTTGTTAAGATTTTTTATTATTTAGTTAGATAGCATTTGTGTGTAGATTTTATCCTGTGGTAGTTCCATAATTTTTAAAATTCATTTGATACTGTTTTTTATTTTTGTTTAATTTTTTGGAGTATTTGTTTTAGGAATTTTTAGTGTTTTAGTTGTTATTGCTTTTCTAATACCTTCTTATGAACTGCATCTTTGTATGACTAGATCTGATCATGGTACCTTGCATTCATTTGATCCTGAAATTGATAGAACATTTCATACACTTCATAGAATTCATAGGACTGGTAGTAGCATTCATAGAGCTAATAGAATTACTTTTGGAATTGGACTTGAACTTGACATTGCACCTAATCTTGTTGACTCTTTTAATCCTGTTGAGTCTGCTTTTGTTAGTACTTGATTAATACGATCTTGAGTCCATTGATTTTACTATGGTGACTATAACAATAGGACCCTTAAGGAATTGGTCGCACTGATGTGAATTATCAACCTTTGTGCATTCAATATCCGAACTTAATGTTGATTTTGAGTTGAAATGCGGATTGATACACTTGCTTTGCCCAAGTTTCATGGTCTTGCGGTGAAGATCCACATAAGCATTTGAAGGAGTTCCATGTTGTTTGCTCCACCATGAAACCTCATGGAATAAGTGAAGATCACATCAAGCTAAGGGCCTTTCCTTTCTCTTTGGATGGTCTTTGCTAAGGATTGGTTGTATTACTTACAACCTGCTGCCATCACTTCTTGGAATGACATGAAAATACTATTTCTGGAGAAGTTTTTTCCTGCATCAAGAACTGATGCAATAAGGAAAGATATTTGTGGCATAAGGCAAATCAGTGGTGAAACTCTCCATGAGTATTGGGAGAGATTCAAGAAATTGTGCTCAAGCTGCCCACACCATCAAATTAGTGATCAAGCTGGCGATCCAATACTTCTATGAAGGATTGATGCCAATGGAAAGGAGTATGATTGATCTTGCAAGTGGTGGAGCATTGGTAGATAAAACTCTATTCTTTGCCAGAAACTTAATTGCAAACATGGCGTGCAAATTCTCAGCAATTTGCTACTCGAATGGGTGCTGCAACCAGAGTAGTCAATGAAGTTAATATCTCTTCATATGCTGATCAACAAAGGGTGGAACATAGATTGGATGAGCTCACTTCTTTGGTTAGACAGATGGCAATAGGACAACACGAACCACGTGTGCAAACCCCTGCAAGAGTTTGTAGCATATGTTCTAGTTCCTCTCATCCCACAGATGCGTGCCCTGCATTGCAAGATGATTTTGAGTTTCAAGACCAATCTGTGGCTGCAGCTGGTATATTTCTTGGGAAGCCACAATTCCATCGTGACAACAACGTAAATATGATCCATTCTCCAACACTTACAACCCTGGTGGAGGGACCATCCCAACTACGAGATATGAGAATGCATCAAATCGTGACCACCAAACCAGTATAGACCACCATTCCAGCAGCAAGCAAGGACAAATCAGTTTCAGCCACATGCTGGACCAAGTAGACCACCATTCCAGCAGCAAGGTCCTGTAGCCACAAAATCTGAGCCCTCATTGGAGGATTTGGTGAAATAGTTGGCCACCAATAACATCCAGTTTCAACAGAGAACTGAAACCACCATTCAAAACTTGGAGACTCAAATTGGTCAACTTGCCACATCAATTCATGAATTAAAGTCACAGGGTTCTGGCCAATTACCCTCTCAAACCACTCAAAACCCTAGAGGCAATGTTAGTGCTATAGCTTTACGCAGTGATAAGCAAATCAATGGACCAGTGCAGCAGATAATTCCAGATTCTACCATTGACCCAGAGAAACAAGATTCTACAAAGAACTTCAAGTTAACGGCTAATTCGAATGTTGTAGCAAATTCGGCAAATGATCCTACAACGGCCAAGCAGACCTGATCAAATCGGCGATTGTGAGAAAATTGATGCAATGAGAAAAGTGAACATCCAAAAGTCGAGGTTCCAACATTCCTCTTCCTTTTCCCAACCGAATGATACAAATGAGGCATATGGTTGAAACTGACTTGGATAAGGAAATTATGGAGACTTTTCAGAAGGTTGAGGCGAATATACCTCTCTTGGAGGCAATTAAACAAATCCCCAAGTATGCCAAGTTCTTGAAAGAGATGTGCACCCATAAGAGGAAGCTAAAGGACACTGAAAAAGTGAGTATGGGGAGAAATGTCTCTGCTTGATTCACACTTTGCCTCCCAAATGCAAGGATCCGTGCACTTTTACCATCCCTTGCACCATAGGGCACCAACAGTTCACTCATGCCTTGCTAGACTTGGGAGCCTCCATCAATGTAATGCTAAAGTCAGCTTACACTTCATTGCATATGGGAGAGCTAAAATCCTTTGGCATTGTCATTCGATTAGCAAACCGCTAAGCCTTTGCTCAACTGCGGGAGTGTTGGAAGACGTTACAGTTCGGGTAAATAATTTAATATTCCCGGTGATTTTTATGTGTTGAATATGGAAGATGAATCGCCTCTTCCCCACCCCCATTGATCTTAGGTAGGCCATTTTTGAAAACTGCTAAAACTAAGATTGATGGGCATGCTGGTACCTTTTCCATGGAATTTGGTGATGATATCATTCAGTTTAACATTTTTGATGCCATGAAATACCCTTTAGAGGATCATTCTGTTTTTCATTTTGATGTCATTGATTTACTGGTTGATGATATGCATGCTTATATGTTGGCAGAGTTTCCTGAAATTGTAGGATACACTGATAACATAGCTTGTGATACTTGTTACGCTTGAGACTTTACGGTTGTAAACCCAATGCAATGTGTGCGACTGTCTTTGAGATTTCTACATACTTATCATGTCTTTGTTAACATTGATGACTCTGTTTTACATTATTAATGGCAATGATCTTTGTTATTAGTGATGTTGTCATTCATCCTGCTGCTAAGTGTGATTCTTTTGATTCCATAGGATATGATGATGTTGTTTTGCAAGATTGTGCACGACTTGCGGTGCAGTGCAAGCTGGCCGAGAATTTAGCAGATTTAGTTTCGGTTCCAAAACTAGTACCATCAGTCCAGCAACCACCTTCCATTGAACTTAAGCCCTTGCCTGAGCATTTGAAGTATGCATTCTTGGAAAAGGATGAGAAGCTCCCAGTGATAATGGCCAAACACCTCCAACCTGAGCAAGAAACCAGATTATTGGAAGTCTTGAAGCAACACAAAAGGGCAATTGGTTGGACACTTGCGGACATCCCTGGTATTAACCCCTCCACATGCATGCAGATATTACTTGAGGAGGAAACTAAACCAAGTGAGACAACCCCAGAGGAGGCTGAATCCTCTCATTCTAGATGTGGTGAAAAAGAAGTGACCAAGCTCTGCGGTCGGCATTATCTATCCCATCTCGACGACAAGTGGGTGAGCCCGGTGCAAGTAGTTCCAAAGAAATCAGGGGTGTTGTTATGGCCAACCAAAAGAATGAGCTCATTCCAACCCGAGTGCAAAATAGTGGAGAGTGCGCATTGACTACGACGTCTCAACCAAGCCACTCGGAAAGATCATTACCCCTTCCGCTCATTGATCGAGATCTTTGGAACGGTTGGTGGTAAGTCCCATTCTTGCTTTTTAGATGGCTACCGGATACTTCCAAATCCACATTGCACCGGAGGATCGGGAGAAGACCACATTTACTTGTCCCTTCGGCACCTTTGCTTCTGAGACGAATGCCCTTCGCCTCTGCAATGCCCCTGGTACCTTCCAATGATGCATGGTGAGCATATTTTTACGATTTCTTAGAGGAGTGCATGGAGGTATTTATGGATGACTTTACTGTCTATGGTTCTTCTTTTGATTCATGTTTAGCCAGCCTATCTAGAGTACTGCAAAGATGCATTGAGACTAACCTTGTGCTAAATTTTGAGAAATGCCATTTTATGGTAGAACAACGTATAGTTTTAGGCCATGTAGTATCCAGTAAGGGCATTGAGGTAGATCCTGCCAAGATTGATGTAATTACTTGTCTATCTTACCCCACATGCGTGCGGGAAGTGCGTTCTTTTCTTGGTCATGCAGGTTTCTACAAGCGCTTCATTGCCGACTTCAGCAAGATTGCTCTTCCACTTTCCCAGTTACTGCAGAAAGATGTAGAGTTCAATTTTGATGACAAGTACAAGGCAGCTTTCAACCACTTGAAGCAGGCCTTGACTAGTACCCCTATCATACAGCCACCTGACTGGACATTGCCATTTGAGTTGATGTGTGATGCTTCTAACTATGCAGTAGGAGCAGTCTTGGCACAGAGAGTGGGGAAAGCTTCTCATGTGATATACTATGCTTCCAGAACTCTAGATCTTTGCTCGTGCCAACTATACCACAATAGAAAAAGAACTTTTAGCCATTGTTTTTGCTTTGGATAAGTTTAGATCATATTTGCTTGGTTCTAAGGTTGTTGTGTTTGCGATCATGCGACTCACGAAGTTCCTTTTGAAGAAGTTAGAGGCAAAGCCCGACTAATAAGATGGATGCTCTTGCTCCAAGAGTTTCACATAGAGATCCATGACAAGAGTGGAGCGAGAGAACCTAGTGGCGGATCATTTGAGCCGCATTGAAAGGGCTTGAGATCCCTTCCTGTGCGGGACTCCTTCCCGGATGAGCGACTTATGCACCGCAAGGTAAGAACACCTTCCCTTGGTTTCTTGATATGGTGAATTTCTTGGTTGCTACGCTTTTTCCCTCACATTTCACTCATGCACAAATTTATAAACTTAAGAGTGAATCAAAATATTATGTGTGGGATGATCCATATCTGTGGCGATTTTGTAGTGACCAAATTATTAGGCGATGTGTGCCTAATCAAGAGTTTCATTACATTCTTAGCTTTTGTCATGCATTTGCATGTGGTGGACATTTTGAGCCTCAACGTCTGACTAGGAAAGTTTTAGACTCTGGTTTATATTGGCCTACCTTGTTTCATGATGCATATTTGTTACGTAAGTCTTGTGAGCGAGTGTCGAGAACAGTGGAACATTTCTCGCGAGGAATGAGATGCCCCGAGAACCTCTCTTGTATTGTGAAATCTTTGACGTATGGGGTATTGATTTCATGGGACCTTTTCCTGTTTCCTTTGGTTATGTTTACATTTTGCTAGGCTGTTGATTATATATCAAAATGGGTGGAGGCTAAAGCCACTCGGATGATGATTCCAAAGTTGTTGTGGATTTTGTTAGATCACGATTTTCTACAGGTTTGGAATCCCGAGAGCTATCATCGGTGATCAAGGCACCCATTTCATGCTTAGGAGCATGGAGGGATTGATGAGGAAATATGGCGTGTTGCATAAAGTTTCTACACCTTACCATCCCCAGACTAATGGTCAAGCCGAGGTCTCCAATAGAGAGATCAAGCGCATACTTGAAAAAACAGTCCAACCTAATCGGAAGGATTGGAGCATGAGGCTTGAGGATGCTCTTTGGGCTTATCGGACCGCTTACAAAACTCCAATCGGGATGTCTCCATATCGGATAGTCTATGGTAAGGCATGCCACTTGCCAGTAGAAATTGAGCACAAAGCATATTGGGGTACGTGAAGCAATGCAACATGAATTTGGCGGAGGCGGCATAGAGCGGAAGTTGCGATTCTGAGGAATTGGAAGAGATCCGCCTAGATGCCTATGAGAGCTCCCGACTCTACAAAGAAAAGACCAAAGCCTTCCATGATAAGTTTATTCTTCGGAAGGAGTTTTCAGTTGGGCAAAAAGTTCTCTTGTTTAATTCTCGCCTTAAGTTGATGCCTGGTAAATTAAGGTCTAGGTGGGACAGTCCGTTTGTTGTCACTAACATTTTTCCTCATGGTGCAGTGGAAATTAAGAGTGAAGCCATCAACAAAGTGTTCAAAGTTAATGATCACCGCCTCAAAAAATTTTATGAAGGAGCTCAAGAGAACCTCGTGGAGGAAGTTCAACTGCAGGATGCCCTCTACCATGATTGATCACTACTGTGTTGAAAAAAAAAAAAAGCCACGATTAATGTCAATTGCCAGAGATTGAATCATTATTGGGGAGGACCCATCGCTCGTGCAAAATCTTCAATCACGCTGGCTAAGGACATTAAAAGTAGCGCTTCTTGGGAGGCAACCTAAGTTTTCTAACTTTTCATCTTTCAACTTTGACTTATTTGCAATCACAGGAATCGAGACAAAAAATCGGTGCCAAGTGAGAAAATCTATCAGAGTTTGATTTTTCTGTCTTAATTTTGTTTATTTTTTTTTACAGATGATTTTTCACCGGTTAAATGGCGGATAACGGTACTTCGTGAAAATTTTTTTCGGTCCCTTCAGTTACCCACAAACACTGAAATTTGTATATAATTTTACTCAATTTGTTTTTCTTCTTTCTTTCTTTCAAAATGGATAATCAGCTTGTCAACCTCCGCAAGCGATTCCCTTCTCTCCCTCACAATGCTTTAACTAACATTTATTGTGCAAGGTTTGAGAGGTTAAGGATGATTGTGCACAAAGGCATCTCTGCGGATATACGCTGGATAATCGAAGCAAAGGTCCGAATCACAGGGGAATTTTCTGATGCTCTTGTTTCATATATGCCAGGGCTAGGCAAAAGTTCATATGCAAAAAAGAGAAGAGCAAAAAGGTTACGAGTCTGCTATAAATGTACAAGGTGGACCTGTAACACAAAATGCAGATCAATTGGAATGGCGTCTATAAATCGACTTGATAAAATTGACTTCATAAAGGATGGCATGAGTAAGGAGTCTTTAGATAACATTCTATTGACTCTTGAGACGCATCCTAGTGGAGATATGCAAAGAGTACTTCTCGATTTATGGCCAATATTCCAAGATGAACATAAGCGTTATAGTCTTGGGAATCTGACTCAAAAAGACCCTGTTTGCCAATTTTTAAGAAAATTGGATGGGAAGCCGACCATCGGCTCATAGAGAGCATTCAAGCCGTTCCTGGACGTAAAACCAGAGGAAAAAGTGAGTCATAATCACACCATCTTGATTTGGATCTATCCCCATGAAGTCTTCGTCGGTGAAGGTAATGGGAGGGGATTGTTTCTTGGGTCCTCTCATTAAGGAGTTGACGGTCCTGACTACTCACAAGTGTCTTTTCCGAGCCGAGTTTGATACTCCCCCTCTAGCAAACCCACTTGAAATAATATTTATCACTCCCCTGATCCTATCTTGACCCAACTGAGTTGTACTATCATTATCTGTATGTTTAACTTGGTGTTGGCCTTCGTGAATATCCCTGCTATTATTTCCTCCTCCGTGGTTCCTGCCGTGTCCGAAATTTCGACCTCATCCTCGGCCCCTCCCCCAGTATGGCTGTGGCCCTCTATATGGTCACCGTCCTTCATTGCTCCTCGTTACATATTCACTCAAGTGTCCTGCCTGCACCAATTCTTCAATCTTATCCCGCAATGCCCAACAATCTTTAGTATTGTGGCTATACTTTTAGTGGTAACGACAGTGTTTTCAGCGATCTGCATTCTCGGGTGTATGGCCTTGCAGAGGTAATTCTATCAGATCTGTATGGTGGACCACCTCGAAGATCCAAGCTTGCGGCGTATTCAATGGCGTGAATACGTCGTACCTCGGATTTCGGGGAAATCTGTCGTAAACTTTTGGCTTAAATTCTTGCCTTTTAACTCCATGCTTGAATCGATCTTAACCATTATTTTTTGCTTTTATGTCAATCCTTTCCATTTGATTTTTTCTTTTTGACTCAGCTACCTCCTCCATGTTTAAATATCCTGCCGCTTTTTGCCTCAGCTCGTCAATATTAACAGGTGGCTTCTGAGCTAATGAATCGACAAATGGAACTGGCTTTAAGCCAATGAGGATCGTGTGTAATGCCACATCCAAGCTTAAATCTCGAATTTGAATTGTCTCCTTGCTAAAACGGGACATAAAATCCCTTAATGATTCATGTTTCTCCTGTTTAAAATTCACTAAAGTGGCCGAGGTTTTCTGGTGAGCTTAGCTAGTGGCAAATTGAATACTAAACTTTGCGGCAAAGTCAATGAATGTATCAATGGAAAAAGCAGGTAATCGAGCATACCAATTTAGGGCGGCTCCTTTCAATGACGTTGGGAAGGTTTTGCATTTTATTGCATTAGTTATCGTGGTTAATAACATTTCAGTGTTGAAGGCTATCAAGTGTTCCTCGGGATCAGAGTTGCCATCATACCTTTCCATATTTAAAGGATTAAAATTTTCAGGGAAAGGAGCCGTCATGACATTATCTGTGAACAGGTGTCTCGGATGGGCCAACGGGTTATTATGCCCTCTTTCCGCGCGTTTTTCCATTATATGAGAAGGACTTGTCGAATCCCTTTGTGCTCTCCCTTCTTCATTACCATGCTCTCTATCCTGATACGAAGATCCTATGTTCTCTAGGCTTCTCGCCCTTTCATAATGGTGTTCCATTGTTCTTAGTTCCTCATTTTCTTTTTGAAGTTGATCCACCTGTTGAAGGAGTTCCTTAAGGCAGCCATCATCACTAGGATTTCCTCTTGCTTGAGGCCCAGTAGACACTTCATTCTCCTTCTAGGGGGTCCTCGTCCAGTTCCACTCCTGGTTCTCACCATTGCTTGTGTATCTGTTGTGGTTGAAGGAAACTTTACCTCGGCCCCACGGTGGGCCCCAGATGTTCCGTCCAAAATACCATTTAGATATCTTGATCGAAAATCATATATTTCTTTTTAGTTCTTCCAGATTCATCTCCCCTCTTTTGCATATACTTTTGTATATTTATAGAGCTAAATCATCGAAGATTCAAAATGTACCCACTTATCTCATAAGCAGTTATGATACGACATGTGAGACAACGTGGATAAGCGGTTTCCACATTTCTCATTTAATGGGCTATTACTCCTATATTTTTCGCTAATAGGTTATTTCTTACTAATTTGAACTAGTCATCATAACATTGTTTTTATTATTAACATAACTCGACTGAAATTCCCGGGAAGTACAGGCAATTTTCAAAGACTCTATCTCTATTTTGGTTGATAATAGATGTTGACTTAGTGTGGTTGGATAACTACATATAATGTATTTGTGAAAATTCCTAAATCAAACCTTTGTATAGAACTACAATTAGCTTCTTACCCCACAATTTGCCCAAGACTCCATGGTGCATCTGAGCATGTCGTATGGCTTCCCACCTAAGCTTAGATGAGCACATGTAAGCTTATATGTTTAATTCTAGTAGTTTGTGCATTTTTATTATTATTATTCTATTGTGTCCATAGATGCAGATTCTATAAAGCTTAATGATATATGAAATTTGATGGTTTAAATTAAATTCTTACTTATCTTTTTTTTTTAGTTTTTCCTTCTTTCTAGCATCATTTATGAAATTTGCATAAATAAAAATAACACAATGAAAAAATTAATATATCAAACTTTGATATTTGTCTGAGATGATTGAGACTGTTCACAAAAATGATAAATCTGATCTTGAGGTTATGTTTAACATTATGGATGAAGTAAACTTCCAAACTTTGCCTAATCAGATTTGCTCATGAACTTTGAAATTCTCATCCTGCAAATATGAAACTTATACTTTGTTTTCAATATTATATAATAAGTTTATAGGTTCATATAAAAAAAAGGGAGAATGACTTAAAACTTCTTCTTGGTAAAAGGTTGGATAGTTTGGTTTGTTTTAAAAATTAACCAATCATTTAACTAATTTAACCAATAATTTACATACAATTAACTAATAATTTATTTTCATTTTGATACTTAATATGTAGTTAACTGTATGTAAATTATTGGTTAAATTAGTTAAATTATTGGTTAATTTTTAAAACGAACCAAATTATCCAACATTTCCACCAAACTGAACTTTTAAGTCATTCTTTAAAAAATAAATAAATAAATAAATAAGTTATAGGTATTGACACCAATCTTCCCTTTCAATGATTCAAGAGGTAGTCTAATAGTGGTCCCATTTCAAATGTGTTTCTCATTCAATGAATTGAATTAGTCCTTTTTTCTCTCCCTTTTTTTTTTGGCTTTGAGAAGGTACTTCTCTTAAGATGATCGTAGAATCTTTGCCTAACAACAATTATAAAACACATGGCAGTTAGTTCATTCACACATTCAACTTGGTCACAAAAACATATCCCAACATTAAGATTTGAATTTAATTAAAAAAGTATTTAAGCCAATAATTTAAAAAATTATAATTATAAGTTATTAGTGTTGAATGCAAAATAAACAATTGAGTGTCAATAACCTCACCACATAGTAAATATATTTTTTTGTTCCCCATTTCTGCACAAGTTAGTTTTCTCTATGTTGGTTTAGGCTTTTTTCCCCGTTGCTATTCAATTTTTATTTTTTTTAATTATTATTATTTATATATTTTACAATATGATATATCCACTGCGTGTAAAATACTGCAGCCAAAGTTTGGGGTAGAAAGTATTCAAGGTAGCGACGTGCAAAGGAAATCCCACAACTCTCAGGACAGATTCCAAAGTCCCGACATATCCTCCAAAAATGGGGAATGTAACCCCACTCAAAATGCACTCCACAAGGACAAACAATTCAAACTCTAGATACAAAATCCTATCACTATTAGCATCGGCCAAGAACACATACCAAAAGTATCACCTCGTCAATAGAGAAGTAAAAATAAGAAACTCGGTTGCATTATGTGCCCATCTTTGTCAACCAAATATCTGGAAATATACATCCACGCTCAAGTGCTAAACTATCGCATCAATTTAGTAGACAATGTATATCCGAAGTTGAGAAATAACAGACATCAAATGCAACCCCAAAAGTCTAAAGAACGACAATCAACTGATTCATTTAAAACATATACTTCTAAATAAAGTAAGAGTTTAAATTTAATTCATATCATTTAATAATGTGTTATTATATCACTAAAATAATTTAACTTTTGAGATAATTATTATTATAGTCAAAGTCTTTTAATTATGTGGTAAAATGTGCATGGATAATAATGTAAAAAGTTTTACATTGTCAATAGATCAAATTTAACTTAATAGAGTATTTGAATACTAGTTTATATCACCAACATGGAAATCTCACTTATTTAGAGAAAAAAGAGGACAAAAAAGGCTATCTTCTCAGACATACTCAACCCAATTAATGAAACAAAATATCATACTTAGCAGGGCCTCTCCTCAATCTCCATCAAATCATTCATCTTTCACGCAGACCTAAACAAGGTCCACCTCATAGGCTATGGAAGATCAACCCGTAGCACAGATGAACATAGCATTCTTAAAATGAAATCCAAGCTGTTGATAAACACTATATACAATATCCACGCTGATAGATAAGCTAAATCATATCACTGTAAAAATCTTGCTACAGCAATAAACTAGCACACAAATGGTGGCCAATAGCCATAGACCTAGTCAAATAAAGAACCTTATTCGCTATCCAACTATGCCTCCCTACCTCTCAGTCAGAGTTCCAGCCTATCAAGCATAAAGGAAGACAAGAAGGCTAGCTATCTATTTAAATGATAAACTTCCATCACGCATATTCAACTGGTAACATCAATAACACCACGCAATATTGCTTCAGAAAACGTTCAGCACCCTTTAAAACTCAAAATTTCTTTTTGATGATGATGGAAAATCATGGAAGCATTGAACCGATCCCTCTATTTTCCCTCCCTCCTTCAGTCCTTCCGTCATCCACACACGTGCTTACCTAAAATTCATCCTCCCCCCCTCTCTTCCCCCAGCCCCTTCTTTCGTTCATGCTATATTAGCACTAGGAGTTCCATGCAACAATTTAATACAGAAAAATCACCAATTTGCAACAATAAAACCACCACAACTATCAATGCATTATAACGCCAATATGTAATTACTAATTTACTCTACTCATACAGTACTGCTCACTGCAGTGAAATATCAATGCACATTAGTCAAAAGGCAGTTTTTTGGTACATAAGTGAGGCAATCAATCAAATCTCTAGTAATAATGATTTTAAGATGAAAAGGACGATCTATTGGAGATATTTGATGAAATTAGACTACTAACAATCCCAACCAAGTGGCTTGGCTTATTATGAACTGCTTCACTAATATCTGAGTGAAAAATAAATTGTACACTCTATAATATCACAAGCAGGTAAATATACATCTGCATCAAAAGGCAAGACAATAAAATTTCGACCTTGATTCATCTTATCAATTCACTGAACCAAACTTCCGAAGCATGTCACAGTGTGGTGTTTCCTGGATATATCCCCATTGGCGACGCTGCATCTCAAACCGACAGTTCTGTTGAAGAATGCTGAAGTATTCCCTCTCAACCTTTTCTTCAATTGTTGTGCGCTCAGGGCTATTTGGTGGATAATCTTGAGCAAATTTGGTCGACTTAACATAGTAGTTAACACCCTTTGGCGTGGTAAACCGATGCTCATATGGATAGGACCGAGAAAGTGTATAGATAGGATCCGAAGATGGTAAAAAGTTTACAAGCAGAATAAGCAGAACCGGAAGCAATTGAATTAGTGCACGAGCATTAAAGCCACCAGACCCATGTTCAGCCGGCCTGGGACCCATCCCTGGTCCAAAACTGAAGCCACCAAAATTAGTAGCAGGAGCCATCCCACCAAAGAAGAAATTCCTAAATATTTCCTCAGCATCAATATCAGCCTCATAATACCCATTATAAGCTCTAGGCCGCGGCCTGGTTTCCTGTCTCTCATAAACAGATTCATCTTCTCCAGAAAGATCATACTTTTTCCTGCTCTCTTCATTACTAAGACACTGAAAAGCCTTGGACACAGCCTTAAACGCTTCCTCAGCACCAGGCGCCTTGTTCTTATCAGGATGGACCTTTAGAGACAGTTTCCTATACGATTTTCGCACATCCTCGACAGCACAACTCTTCTCCAACCCCAAAATCTCATAATAATTCTTCTTCCTCCTAATCTCTCTGATAACTGCAATTTGCTCCTCAGTATAGGTAGCTGCCGCCGCCGCCGAAGACGAAGAAGACCGAGGAGACGAACCCCTCCGGCGGATAGAAGGTTGATCGGAAGGCTTTGAGAAAGACTCCTCAGACGGCCCATTGGGGGCAGCTGTGGCCGTCTGATCACCGGAATCCTTCTCTATCGCCGACAATAGATCGTCGACGGGCAGAGTGGGGTCAAGACGGCGAGCTTTGGCCACAAACTTCAAAGCACGGGTCCGATCCCCAGATTCTAACGCCTCTTTCCCAATTTTCAAGCATTTCAACGCATCGTCCTTGTTCCCATCCATTTCCAACTACCACACCTAATAGAATTTCCAACAGATCTACCTACCTAGGGAAAGGGGACAGTAATCCATTCACAAATTACATATCAGCATAGACGACGTTTCAATCAAAAAATCATAAAACCCCATTCGAAATTAGGAATTTAAATGCGATATTGAAGATATTGATCGGCTTGATTCATCAGATCGACATAAAGAAAGTAAAGGGATTTGAGGAAATTGAACTTACAGATGGACCCAGAAGATGAGCGTCGGTGAACGAGAATTTACTGAATTAGGGTTTCATGCAGGAAGAGATTAGAAATTGTTCTTCGTTGGTGCTCCACGATTGGGATATTGGAGCAGCTCTGAAACTCCTTTTGTCATCTTCTATTTATAGACGTCGTCCTCCACGCGCGGAAGCGCCTGTTTATTGATCAGTTTATTATTATTTATTTTTTTGCTATACAGTGGGTTTTACTATTTATCAGTTTTAATTTTAAACGGACGTAAAATTCTACTGCGTAACTAATTGTTGGATCATGATCCTTAAGAGTTCAAATGTAAGTGTAGTTAGAAGGATATAAAGAAAAAATATGTGAGTTTTACAATTTAAAAAATTTCAAAACTTATCTCTTGTTTCTATCTCTCTTTAGTAACAGCATGTGTTGTTCAACTATAAGTCATCTAAATTTTTAATTATTAGTTTTAACTTGTGACATGTATATTTTTTTATGAATGTATATAATAATTGGTACTATTTTTTATAAATAAATAAATTTTATTTTTTTATAATAATTAAGTCTAACCCAAGTATGAGTTTTAAAATCTAAAATTGTTTAGGTATCACTCAAATTTTAAAAATTTGATCTTTATCTAAATAGAATTTGAATAAAAATCTAACTCAATTTTTTTTTTTTCTAGTCTAACTTTTTTCTGATTCTCTCTCCTTCCCTCTCTCCACTTTTCTCTCCTTTCCTCTCTCAAGTAATTCTGTAATAGGAAACTAATAAAAATAAAATTATCTCAATCTAATAAAAGTTAAATTATTTTATGATTTTTATTATACTATTTATTATTTTGTAAAATAAAATAAAATAATTAAAAATTAAATTTATTTAAGAATTATAAACTTTCAAGAAGCCATCAAGAGCAGCCAAATTTAAATTTGTTTCGTTCAAATTAATTTGTTGTATGATCATTAATTAATGTGTTGCAAAGACATGCTACGATTTTAAGTCATTAAACAGTGTATCTTTCCATCAACTACATGAATAATTTAATTCAGATAATCTCAATTTTATTTAATTCATATAATCATAATTGTTTTAAAAATTTTCCAAAATTATTTTAATTCCAACTATTTTTTTTTAATATTTTTTCTCTTCATTTAAAAGATATATTTTTGAAATAAATGAATTGGAACAAAGGACTAAATTGTTTATTTATAAGGAATTTGTTATTGTAAGCTTAGTTTTTTTTATTTCCTAGGGTATCCTCTGCTTGCGATTGCGATGACTAATCTCTTGAAATACTGAAATTCATTTAAGGGGTTGACCTCTCCTAACAGATATTTTTCTATACACATGGGTCAATAATCAAACCCCTAATCACATGCTTAAGAGGCTCAAGTATCTACCATTTGTATCACACCATATTGGTTATTGTACGCTTAGTTAAATGTGCGAGAACTTTGTTTATTTTCAAATATAAATTTTTGTTATTATTTAAGTGATGCCTTAGAATTTTAGAGAGTTGGTACGCTAGAGCTCTTTGAAGCATCACACTATTTATAATTTAATTTGATTGTTTCATTTATTTCTTTTGTTAATAATTTTTTATCTTAATTCTAAAGTTAATTATTTAGTTATTAATACTTATTCATGATTCAAAATTTACTATTAAACCAATTTTAAGCCAAACAACATTCATATTATAACCAGTTTTTAAAAAATACGTTTAATTTTGAACAAATTCATTTTTTATGAGTTTATGTAATTGGTTCATCTTATAATATGTTAAACTAATTTTAAAAGTTCACACCCCGGATAAGATTAATATGTAAATATGATACCCAATTGGGTTCATGAAAGAAATAATAACAATAACTGCTAGTAGGTAACACCAAGGAGATTCCAAGCAAGCACTAATAGGAAGGGCAAACTCATTTGCAGGATTTCAGCTCATGGATTCTAGCATTGCTATTCAGGGGGGGGGGGGGGATCAAATGAAATTTGGTGTGAAATTGGGTCACATTTCTTTATACTCACCATTTAGGATTATTTTATTTGTAACATTGGATACTTTACAAATATGAGAAAGGGATAAAAGAAAAGTACTCACTAAAAACAAAGGTTATTGCCAAATGAACTATGCACTTATTGGATTTGAATTCTCTAAAAGTAAGGAGTGTACTTTAAAAAGTAAAGTGTAAAATTATATCTGTTGATAAGAAAATTAAAAGTTTAATATTTTATAAAATAAAAATACCTACATAACATATCACGAATATATAATAATTTACTCTCTTAATTTTTTTATCAACAATTATAATTCTATATTTTATTCTCTAAAGTATATCATTCCTTTTAGAGGCTCTAAATCCAAACTTATTATATTTTACATTGAAGCACTTTACTAATGATTAAGTTGACATTAGGGGTAGACAAATGTTAAGAGAGGTTAAATTTCTGTCTAGACTGACACTAATAATAACATGTATACTTCAAGTCAAAACTCAGCCTCGCCTAATTTAAAGGCCTAAGTTTGATATCAAATATTGGCCTTGTATTGTATATTAAATAAATTTGAGAATAAAATCAAATTACATGTATATTATATTTTTTAAAACTTATGAAATGAAAAATTTGGAAAGCCAGGCCTTGGCCTTATTGTAGAGCCGTCAAAACAAGCTAAACTTGTTGAATCAACTCATTTTTTTGCATAAATTATGTGAGTTGAATTTCAAAATTAGGAATTTGTAAAAATATAGGTAATTTTGGATCGACCCATTTAACCTGATAATTAAACGAGCTATCCTGTGGACTGCTTGCATAATTTAATTTTTTAAGTTTCAATTTGTTTGTATAAAAAAATTTCAATTTAAAAATATAAAATTTAATTAAATATTCTTTTCTCAAACAAAAATACAAAATATATGTACTGTATAGGTTAATAGTGGCACACCAAACACACAAACATATTCATCTAATTCTATAAATTTATGTTATTTATTTATTTAAATTCTCCCTTAACCCTTTGGATGAGATGAAAACATTTAATACTATGTATATGTAATATAATATTTGATTTGAGATTAAGTTTAAGTTTTTTTATAAACTTACAAGTACAAAAAAAAAAGTTTTGCGGGTTGAGCTATTTAGGCATGCCAGTTGATGCGAGGCAAGTTAAACTGATTGGTTTACAATTCATTTAAACGCGAGCAGTTTTGACTTACTTTGCTTAGCCTGCAGCCCATCACAGGTGGCCTAAATGGGCTAGGCTAGCCAGCCTTACTTTATTGTATTGGATTTGGTCATTTGGGTTATGCGAAAACAAAAGTCAAACGCCATGCTATGTATATGCCCTTCCTCCTTTTGCATACCAAATTGAACTAACTTTGACTCTGCTACAACCTGCAGCATTGGGTTAGTGGGGGTGGGGTGTTGTTTCAGTTCTCTATTTTGTAGCTGATCAGAACAAGCCTTGCTCCTTCACTAATAGTGTTATGAGAAATTTTTGTATACACTTGTCTATATAAGTTGTTTACACTAAGTTAATAAAAAATTATTATCATTTTAAATGTAAAATAATTATGTGATATGAAAATATATCTAATATTTAATGTAAAATGATAATGTGTCAATTGATTATTAGCTTACTGCACAACAATCTCTCATGGTGCTATACCAACCATCTTATTCTTTCTTTCATTTGTTTTGTTGAGCCTTTGCCACTCCCAACTTACACATAGAGATCGAGACAAAGACTCATAAACAGTTTCAAGTCGACCTTCGTAACTAATCAATCAATTTGAGACACTTATGTTAGCTTTATATTAGGCTTTATTAGATGTTTATTGTACCCAATATTAGTATTTTAGATAAGTTTAATGTTGTTGGGCTTCATTGGGCTTTAATGCAAATATTGAATAATTTTCGGATTTTGATGCATTTTGACCTTTCTTCCTTGGTCAGGCCATAACTTGGGACTCGGTGATCCATTTGAGGTGATCTTGGTGTCTTTGGAAAGCTAAGATAATGCTCTACAAGTTTCATGAAGAACTCAAGAGTTGGATCGGACTTCTAAGGGTCCAAAATATCCCTGCAATACAGAGTGGGTTTGCTATCAGGAAAATCTGGACAGTGTGCACATATTGGACTACATAGTGAGTTATAGGCCTCCTCTTGGGCTGAAACATGGCCATTGGAAAGATAAGACCCATATCTCCAACTTCACTGAAGACCATTTAGTCAATAGATGTCGTTTTAGGCATGATAATGAAGCTACAAGTTGGTTTGAATTTGAAAACACGTTCTACCAACCTAACATGAGGTAGGTTCAGTGTTTTTGGCATATCTGGAGTTCTAAACGTCCAAATGGCATGATTCCAATTGCAAACTTTCAAGGAGATAACTGGATACAACTTTCATGAAGACCTCCAAGCCAAAATGCATCATCTAGGTGATGAAAATGAAGTCAGAAGTCGGATAAGAGTTGTTGACTAAAAGCCACCAACCATACACCAACCCACCTACCATGCACCAACCCACCAACCATGCATCAAGCTTCCATATTTGACAATTTCCATATTTTTATAGGTTGTATTCAGATTATGTACATGTACAAATTGGCTTCTAGGATTAGTATAAATAGAGCAAATCTCTTTGTATTATGATGGAATTCAATTTTAAGTAAGTTTGAAGAAAGTTTGAGTATTTGTGAGAGTTTTCTTTCTCTTCTTCTCCATTCTCTTTAGAATTTCATTTTTGTTCTTTTATTTCTGAGTTCTTCCTTCCCATCCATGGAAGGCTAGGCTCTCATAATCAATCCAAGGGATTAGTCATCTTGATGTTTAATTTGGAGATCTTGTTTTACTTGTTCATATTGCTTAATTGTTATTCAAATTTCTCTTCCTCCTCTTTTAATTTTGATCTAGATTGAATTGCATAATTTGATTTGAATGTTTATGTGATAATAGCTTTATTATCATGTATTCAAGAGGATCACATAGAATAAACAATTTATTAAAGCTTTTTGATGGATTGTTTAGCTTGGTTAAATTCTTGATCTTAAGTTAATCTATGTTTGGATGATGCTTACTTTATCTAACTTTGGTTAATTAAATCCTAGATGCTTATCTAGTAGAGGATTCTTGGATCATGTTGAGGCGTCTTGATATGATCTAAGGCCAAGAACATGGTTAGCAATTAAGTGAATTCCTTATGATCAATGATGGATTAAACTCAAGATCGGTAAAATTTCCTTGGATTGGTTAATTTGTTAATTACTTTCCTTTAATTCAATTAGTGTATTATCTTTTCAAATCATCAAAACCCCCTTTTAATTATCTTGATCTGATTAAATCTTTGTTCTTTTTGGATCCTTGAGAGACGATTCGGTTCATTCTCTATACTACAAATTATTTTGTAAACCGGTAATTTTTATTATTTGACGGGTCTCGACAACCTCTTGTCAAATTTGGCGCCGTTGCCGGGGATCCAAAGGCAATTATTTGATCATTTCATCTAACTCTAACAATTATGTTTGTTTTGTTTTTGATGCATTTTCAAGTGGAATTCGGTTGAAAGTGGATAAAGAACATTGTGTCAAGAATTTCGGTTCGGTAAAGTATCTCTGATTAACCTGAGTTTTGGTACACTAATGGAAATCATTATTTTGAGAAATGCTCACTATTTATAATGAGGTCACCCTTAGTTTAGCCAAATTCTATCGTTTAGACCACTTTTTCAATTTTTTAAGATTTTTTATTATTCTGTTAGATAGAATTTTTGTGTAGATTTCACTCTGTGGTAGTCCCATAATTTTTAAAAATCTATAGATATGTTTTCTGTAATTATTTTGTGTGTATATTTAGACTTGTTTTTGTGATTTTATGTTTGATCACTAATTTGATGGAGCATAAACTTGATGAGCTGGCTTATCAGGTGGGGCAGTTGGCAGTGGAACAACATCAGTTACATGTGCAAGAACCTGCAGGATTTTGTAGTATATGTTGTAGTTCTTATCATCCAACATATGCTTGCACCACATTGCAAGATGATGGTTCTGTATTTCATGACCATTCTGTTGATGCAACAGGTGTATTTCTTGGTGAACCACAATATCAACAGTCTAGATATGATCCTTATTCTACCACATATAACCATGATTGGGGAGATCATCCTTGGTTCGAACCTTATGTTGAACCAATCAGTCTATACCAAAGAAACCTATGCAAGAAGAAGAAGCCCCAATAGGCATGGAATCTGAGCCTACATTAGAGGATTTGGTGAAACAATTGGCTCATAACAACATCCAATTCCAGCAGAGAACAGAAGCCATAGTACAGAACTTGGAGACCCAAGTTGGACAACTTACATCTTCATTGAGTCAGTTGAGCATGCAACAGATGCAGAAATTTGATTCTACAGAACATGAAACCATTGATGTGCAAAAACCAATTGATGATTTGTGTGCTAAATTTGCTAATTTTACTGATTTTGATGATTCTGTTTGTTGTACTGGTTGTGATGGTGATATGTTGTGCAATGATGCATGTGCTGAGATTGCTGCCTTTTTTAGACATGATGAATCTTTTTCAGCAGATTATGCAGCAATTCAATCTGCAGAAGTAGTGAAGCCACCAAAATTGGAGTTTATTGTGGCTAAGAACCTCCTTACTGATGAGGAGGAGAAGTTGTTGCAAATTTTAAAGGAGAATCAAAGAGCCATCATACTTGCAGACATTCCTAGCGTTAGCCCTTCCATATGCATGCGTAGGATTTTACTTGAATATGGAGTTAAGCCAATAAATCAGCCCCCGAGGAGACTAAACTCTCTGATTCTGGATGTGGTGATCAATTACACTGGCTATGGTGTGGCTGCCGGGACTTTATTTCTTCTGCTATCCATAGGGAGTTTTCTTTCCACACTTTTATTTCATTTTTCTGGTTGTTGTTTTCTTTTTGTTTTTACTATTTTGCTATTGTTTTCAATGTTGATTATGTTTTTATTTGACTGTTACAGTTTACTCTTTTCTCTTGCTGTTGTTTCTGCTGTTTGTGTTTTCTGTTTATGTTTCTACTTCTGTTTTGCTGTACTGCTGATGTTTGTCTTTTATTACTTTTTTTTCTATTTTTGTTTTTATTTTTTGTTTGGTTTGCTGTTTTTTTTTTCTATTTTCTATATAAATCTTTGTTAAAAAAAAAAAAAGAAGCCACGTTTAATGTCAATGGCCAGAAATTGAATCATTATTGGGGAGGACCCATCGATCGTGCAAAATCTTCAATCACGCTGGCTAATGACATTAAAAGTAGCGCTTCTTGGGTGGCAACCCAAAGTTTTCTGACTCTTTTTTTTTTTCAAACTTTGACTTATTTGCTATCACAGGAATCGAGACAGAAAAAAACGGTGCTAAGTGAGAAAATCTATCAAAGTTTGATTTTTCTGTCTTTATTTTGTTTGTTTTTCTTTGACAGATGATTTTTCACCGGTTAAATGGCGGATAACGGTACTCCGTGAAAATCTTTTTTGGTCCCTTCAGTTACCCACAACACACTGAAATCTGTATATAATTTTACTCAATTTTTTTTCCTCTCTTTCTTCTTTCTTTCGAAATAGATAATCAGCTTTTTAACCTCCACAAGCAATTCCCTTCTCTCCCTCAAAATCCTTTAACTAACATTTATTGTACAAGGTTTGAGAGATTAAGGATGCTTATGCACAAAGGCATCCCTACGGATATACGCTGGTTGATCGAAGCAAAGGTCCGACTCAGAGGTGAATTTTCTGATGCTCTTGTTTCATATATGTCAGGGCTAGGTAAAAGTATATATGCCAAGAAAAGAAGAGCAAAAAGGTTACGGGGTCTGCTATAAATGTGCAAGATGGACCTGTAACACAAAATGCAAATCAATTGGAATGACGTCTATAAACCGAGATGATAAAATTAATTTCATTAAAGATGGCATGAGTAAGGAGTCTTTAGATAACATTTTATTGACTCTTGAGACGCATCCTAGTGGAGATGTGCAGAGAGTACTTTTCGATTTATTGCCAATATTCCAAGATGAACATGAGTGTTATAGTCTCGGGAATCTGACTCAAAAAGACCCTGTTTGCCGATTTTTAAGAAAATTGGATGGGAAGCCAACCATCGGCCCATAGATAGCATTCAAGCCGTTATTGGACGTAAAACCAGAGGAAAATGTGCACAATCACACCTCCTATAAGTATTATTTTTTATTTTTTTTATTTTTCTTATTGTTTATTAAAAAAAAAATCAAAAAAAATAAAAATAAAAAAAAAATCAAATCAAAAGTAGCCGTATTCTTTTGAAATATGCGTTGCATATTTTCAAAATTCTTCTGACACATATAGATTAGTCTTTTATCATTGTCATATAGCTATTATCATTGTTGTGCTTATTTTCAAACTTACCTGACACACAGATCTACCCCTCCTTTATAGGTGTAATTATTACCTTTGAGTTTTGATGCCTTTAAATATTGCACTTTGCTCTCTTCAGATCATTGATAAGGTGAGAGTACAAAAAAAAACAAAGAGAAAAAAGAAAAAAGAAAATGGAAGTCACTTCAGTTCGTCGGATCAAGAGTGTTTGTATCCTTTGTGGATCTAATTCTGGGAAAGATAAAGAGTTTGTAAATATTGCAAACCATCTTGGTCGAGTGCTAGCTGAATGAGAAATCTATTTAGTTTATGCAGGAGGTAGTCTTGGGTTAATGGGTTGTGTAGCAACTGCTGCACATTTAGGAGGTGGCAAAGTCCTTGGTGTCATTCCCAGTCCTTTATCAATCAGCAAGCCCATTGGAAAAACATTAGAGGATGAAGTAATGGTATTTTGCATGCACCAACGCATGAACATTATGATAGCAAATGCTGATGCCTTTATTGCCCTACCTGGTGGTTTTGGAACTTTGAAAGAGCTCTTCCAAATTACATCCTGGTCACAGCAAAACTTTCACCAAAAACCCATAGGTATATTAAATGTTAATGGTTTTTATGACAGTTTGTTTTGTTTTCTTGATCATGCTGTAAAACAACATTTCATCTCACAAGCGACATGTCAAATTCTTGTAACCGCTGCAACCCCTGAACAATTGCTTGATCAACTACATAAATTTGTCCCCCAACGTCGTCCAACAATGACTCCACTGAATTGGGAACAAGGCAGCAGCAGCAAAAAGCAAAAACTTGATTTGACTTTGTCCTTGTGAATTTTTGTTTTCTCTTATGGTTTTAGTATTTTTTTGTAATGTTTCTTATTTCAGGCCCGATTTGCAGTTTTCTGGTAAGACCTTCTACACTCTACCTATCTTTATTTTGACATTGGGGACAATGTCTTTAATTAGTTGGGGGAGGGATAGTTGACATTACCATGTACATAGTTTAGTTGAAAAAAAAAGTTAACAAGCTAATCTTTCTTGTTACTAACTTATTAGATGTATGATGGCAGAGTAAGGAGTAGTTTTGCTCTTGAGACGCATCTTAACTTGCATTTCATAATAGGTCTTAAATCATCTTTGTTCTTGTATATATATTAAAAAAAAAACACACACACACACACACAATTTTGATCTTTTCAATTGATTTTAATACAAGCATGTGCTGAATTTGAGCTTAATTGATGATAAAAGTATGCAAAACAGTTTATAGTTGAATCATTTTCATGATATACATGTGTATATGATTGTGGATATTAATAAGAAGGCATGGTTGAATTGAGTGAATGTTCCATACCTTTGTGAGTTTTGGGCTTTTCCAAGTTTGATACTTACACTTGGTTATTTTCTTTAATGAGTGATGTCAATTATGAATTTATTTTCTAGAACTTGCATTGAATCGATTTCAAATTAAATTGGTCTGTATGTTGCATGAAAATGACAGAGGCGTTTTTTCTTGACTTAGCTGCTTTGGCCAAATAAACCTACCTTGCATTTATCCCATTGTTAACCCCCTCTGAGCCTATTTGCCCATTCTTTGTTCTTAGCTCATTACAAGCTTTGAGTGAAAAACCATGTTTTACCTTACCTTAGGGAATAAGAGAGTATTGATTTTCTTATTGGATGAGTTCTTTTGCTTGCAATGATTTAAGTGTGGGGGAATTGGTGTGCTGATACGAAATGCTTGGTACCAAAAAACAAAAAAAAAAAAAAAAAAAACAAAAAAAAAGAGAAAAAAGAAAGAAAAAGAAAAGAATAGAAAAAGGAAGGAATGTGTGAAAAGAATGAGCATTTTATGGTTTTGGGTAAAAAAATTTATGCTTTCTACTTGAGTTACTCCTCAATGCTCTTTTATTCTCTTTGGTTTTAACCTGCTATTATCCATATTGTTCCTTTCCTTCACCTTATAGCCATTACAACCTTTTTGAAAAACCTCTTGATTTTTGCAATTTATTTGATCTAAGTAGTGGAGAATTGATGTATATGCAACCCTATGATAAAATACTTTCATAATTTGACTGAGTTGAGTGCAAATAGATAACCTAAACACCTTGTGTGATTTGAGTGTCACTTGTGAGGAATTTTTACTCAATTTGAACATACCTATTTCTGATTAAAGCATGATTATGCTATACTTTATTCTCAATTGGTTTGATTCAACTATTCTTTGTTAAGCATACTTAACTTATTAATTATGGTTTATATTTGATACAATGCTTGTATTTAAAAATTAGTTGAATTGATTAAATAAAGTATTACATGTTTGTGGATATCATCCTGGTAAACCCTCACGAGACTATAACTCGTCCACAAGGGACACTTAGGGGTTTAAAGGCTTGTGGCACATGCTAAGTGCCATCGTGTTTTCCTACGAAAGTGGATTAGATTAAGTATAATCAGGTTTTATGCTTTTAGTTTAATAATATGATGTTTCTTGTTTTTCTATAATTTTGTTCTTATGTGTTTTGCTCAGAAGTGCAAAAGCTTAACTGTGGGGGAATTTGATCAATCAATTTGAGACACTTATGTTAGCTTTGTATTAGGCTTTATTAGATGTTTATTGTGCCTAATATTAGTATTTTAGATGAGTTTAATGTTGTTGGGCTTCATTGGGCTTTAATGCAAATATTGAATAATTTTCGGATTTTGATGCATTTTGACCTTTCTTCCTTGGTTAGGCCATAACTTGGGACTCAGTGATCCATTTGAGGTGATCTTGGTATCTTTGGAAAGCTAAGACAATGCTCTACAAGTTTCATGAAGAACTCAAGAGTTGGATCGAACTTATAAGGGTCTAAAATATCCCTGCAATACATAGTAGGTTTGCTATCAGGAAAATCTAGGCAGTGTGCACATATTGGACTACATAGTGAGTTATAGGCCTCCTCTTGGTCTGAAACATGGCCACTGGAAAGATAAGACCCATATCTCCAACTTCACTGAAGACCATTTATTCAATAGATGTCGTTTTAGGCATGATAATGAAGCTACAAGTTGGTTTGAATTTGGAAACACGTTCTACCAACCTAACATGAGGTAGGTTCAGTGTTTTTTGGCATATTTGGAGTTCTAAAAGTCCAAATGGCATGATTCCAATTGCAAACTTTCAAGGAGACAACTGGATACAACTTTCATGAAGACCTCCAAGCCAAAATGCACCATCTAGGTGATGAAAATGAAGTCAGAAGTCGGATAAGAGTTGTTGACTAAAAGCCACCAACCATACACCAACCCACCTACCATGCACCAACCCACCAACCATGCATCAAGCTTCCATATTTGACAATTTCCATATTTTTATAGGTTGTATTCAGATTATGTACATGTACAAATTGGCTTCTAGGATTAGTATAAATAGAGCCAATCTCTTTGTATTATGATGGAATTCAATTTTAAGTAAGTTTGAAGAAAGTTTGACTATTTGTGAGAGTTTTCTTTCTCTTCTTCTCCATTCTCTTTAAAATTTCATTTTTGTTCTTTTATTTCTGAGTTCTTCCTTCCCATCCATGGAAGGCTAGGCTCTCATAATCAATCCAAGGGATTAGCCATCTTGATGTTTAATTTGGAGATCTTGTTTTACTTGTTCATATTGCTTAATTGTTATTCAAGTTTCTCTTTTTCCTCTTCTAATTTTGATCTAGATTGAATTGCATAATTTGATTTGAATGTTTATGTGATAATAGCTTTATTATCATGTATTCAAGAGGATCACATAGAATAAACAATTTATTAAAGCTTTTTGATGGATTGTTTAGCTTGGTTAAATTCTTGATCTTAAGTTAATCTATGTTTGGATGATGCTTACTTTATCTAACTTTGGTTAATTAAATCCTAGATGCTTATCTAGTAGAGGATTCTTGGATCATGTTGAGGCGTCTTGATATGATCTAAGGCCAAGAACATGGTTAGCAATTAAGTGAATTCCTTATGATCAATGATGGATTAAACTCAAGATCGGTAAAATTTCCTTGGATTGGTTAATTTGTTAATTACTTTCCTTTAATTCAATTAGTGTATTATCTTTTCAAATCATCAAAACCCCCTTTTAATTATCTTGATCTGATTAAATCTTTGTTCTTTTTGGATCCTTGAGAGACGATTCGGTTCATTCTCTATACTACAAATTATTTTGTAAACCGGTAATTTTTATTATTTGACGGGTCTCGACAACCTCTTGTCAGTAACCTCATGACCTTCAACCCTTATCACACCTTCCCTTCTCAATCTTCTTTCAGGTTCCTTCATCTTTTACTATGCTTTTTAACATGCACGTTTTTTTATTGAGTAGACTAGCAATTTCGTCTATAAAAATAGCTTACATACTCTATTAAATGCCACATGTCCAATTAGAAATTGCCAAGATCAAAAGGAATGGTGGTCGGATCGGTCAAGGACGATTAATCAATTGTTGTTCTAGATGGGACAAGGATCTGATCAGTCAGAACCAATTAGTTTAGTTGGTGAGGATGGAAAAACCTAGCGATTGGTAATAACTGATCGGTTAAGGGTAAACTCGATCAGTTGAGTTGATGGGGAAACTGTTAAAGGGATCAGTAGGTTGGTGACCTGAGGGGTAATAGGTTAAGGGCAAGGTCTGCTTGGTCGGTGAGGAGATCTAAGTGATATGCTGAGGGGGTCGGGTTTCATACTTTTCACATAAACAACGTTGTTGAAAAGGTTAGGCATGTAGAGTAACCTGCCATGTAGCATTTAACAGTACACGTAAGCACTTAACACGCCACATCACGTGTTACTGTTTAATTTTGGAAGGAGAAATAACAGAAGGACTAAGTTGCTATATATTTTAAAATTTTAAAGACTAACTTCTATGTACAAATAAATTCAGGGACTAAATTGCAAGTGCAAGCTATTTTCAGAGATCAAATTACTAATTTACTCCTTTTTTTATTTTTTCTAATTGAGTGAGTGAGCGGTTAGTATATTCATGTAGAGGAAGAAAAGTTGTTTGTTTGTTCTTCTGTTTTCCTATGCTATAATAGAATTGAAGACATTTGAGAATGATAGAGAGCTCTGAAACATATATGAACATAAAACATGTTATATTGTTCAAGATATTAATGTGCAGAATGTGTATTGAATCTATTGATTTGCTAGTTGTCCATGACATCCCTGGTTTGACATGTAATCAATGATTTTAATTAGTAACAGATATCAGCTTTAACAATCCAATTGTTAGCTCTTCAAACAATGGTGATATACTTCCTTTTTATTATCTTTTCTACTTATTTACTATTGTTATAAATTGATGTATTCTTCACATAGGTGGAAAAACTTAGAGAGAAGGGAGATGAAGAGAGATGAAGAGAGGGAAAACAAAATTACTAAAAATTAGAAGATGAAACTGAACTATCACGTTTTACTCTGTTTTCCAATATAACCAACTCCTAATTTAGCTTTACATGATGAAAATCCCATTAAGTACAAATCTAGGTTAATTAGGAATCATTTGGCCCAAGTTTTATGTCATTTAGAGGTCTAACAACCAAATTATGCCCAATTAAGTGGCCTAATCTCGTCAGCACCTTGCCTCTGAATTCAAGATTCATTTGCATGCTAAAAACGACGTAGTTTGACTTAGTGACATCATAGGATTTGTGTCTTTATGTCTTAGATTTCATTTAGGCTTGGTTGGACACCCAATGCACTCCTATAACTCAAGATATGGGCTGATGATTGCACAGAGGTCAAGCTGTCAAGATTAGCATTCTGGCACTTGCTTTAACTCCAAATTAAATTATTTAAACATGTAATTTAACTCTTGAGGTCTGCATGAAACTTGTATACATTTGTCTTAGCTTTCCTAAAAGACCAAAATCACAACAATCAGATACTCATAGCTCAAATTATAGTTAGATTACTGAACACGGTCAAATAGATAAATTAAGGCTAAATTATGCGATAATTCTTTCAATTGAATCAAATTGGACCTTAAAAAACTTAATGAAAGGACAATTAAATGAATAAAATATTTTTCTATCAAGCAGGGATTGTCATGAGAACATGCTTCTTGGGAAGATCTCCAGACATTGTGAGCAACCTTTCCAACTATCAACCTTGCAAACAAGGTTATTGTTGCAGGGTTGGATATCTGATATATTTGATAGAAACTGATCCATTGGTGAGCAATAACTAACCAACTGGTACCCTAACAACTTGAATATTAATGCAGGAAGTTTGTTAGTTAATTATCTAATGGCCTAACAGCCATATTGGGATAGGAAAGTTAGTTCAATGTAACCAATGTCATGAAGCATTGAAAGAGATTGTGTATAAATAAGACATGATGTACATATTCATTCAAAAAGTAATAAGATAGAGAAGGGTCCTTGGGATCGTGGTCCAGAGCATTTCCTCAGGAATTGTTGCTTCCAATTGAGCTGTGTGTTAACACTTTTACTCATCGCTTAGTCTTATATCTTTATTACTAACACCCACCTCTATCACAACACTACGAGCAATATCACCACCACCGCGATTGTCACCATTGCATCATTATTATCGCTATCACCATTCACTTTGTTACCGCCATCATTGTTGCTGCCATTACGTCAACACAAGTGTTAATGAATTTTTTAAGTTGATTATAGATATATATTATCAAAAAACAGTTAAGTTTGTCAAAAATATTTTCTTCCAAATAAATATTTGAATATAATATTTAAAAAATTTATTTAATTTTGAAAAATATTTTTTAATAAAGCAAATGCTTCTAAAATACTCCCAATAATTATATTCTCAAAATTGTAGTTTTCAATTATCCCACAAATCAAGCTCCTTTTAGTTCATTCTATTTATGGACATATTAATGTCATGTTTGGTACACATAATCAGAATGAAATGGAATGGACGTAGATATGTATTTCCAAAAAGGTTTCTAATTCTCTTACAACATAAGTTTTTTTGTACATTCTATTATTGCAAGTTCTCAAATGCTCAAGTGCACATGCTAATTATTCTATTTTTCTACACAATAATGATTTTCAAAATATGTTTCATATAAAGTGATAGGTATTCATCTAATCAGTTAAGAGTTTATTATTATTTCATGTAATTTGTTATTAAAATTTTTGTTTAATATTGTTTATGTTGTCTTTTCAATCTTTACTCCAAAGATGAATCATTATATTAAAAAATGTTATTTTTAATTATATGAGAAAATATTAATTTTATCAAATAGATATGTTTGTCAATATATTAATATAAAGACAATAACTTTATTTAGTGTATCTTTTATGTTATGAAAGTGATTATTTTTATAGTAGTTAAGAAAAATGTAAGTAAGATTAAGTTTCAAACCTCAATACAATGTTCGATTTGACAATTTATTTTGCGTTTAACTGTTACTCTCTATATATTATTTTTTAGTTCATTTAGTTCTGGCTAATTTCATTTTCAAATAACCTTTGTTTTATGAATGTCATTTATTTATATAGGCCGGGGTTCTTTATTTATTTATTTTTAAATTTTGCTCTAACAATAATCCTTTTAGCTTTTAAATTTATCTTTAGCCATAATTTATATGTTGTGTATGTAATGTAGTTGGCCAATCATAAATTTTGGGTTCATTTTTGCAATAATTTATTTTCTTAGTAACTATTATTTTCAGTCTCAATCTCATTTTGCCTTCAATAACTGGTGTGAAAGTTTGGTCCTGGGGTTGTAAATAGTTTGAAATCCTATGAGAATTGCATTTTTCTAATGCTATAGAACTATAGCATTAATTGATTAATGGAGAATGGAGACTAGAGCTATACATATGATACTAATTGATGAGAATGTAACTATATATTAAATTTTTTTCATTTTATATCTGTTACATGCATGATATCATCGATTCTCTATTTTCAAATTATTTTTCTGGAAATCTAACATTTTCCATTAATTAGGGTGTTGAAATCCACGTTTTTATTTGTGCGTAGTTAATGATATTTACAAGCTGAACCATTTTCTGTTTGAAAGCAAGTGGTATTCCCTTGAGTATTTTTCATGTTGACCTTTACTATGGAGACTTCAAACAACTTTGATTTCAAATTTGACGTAAAGCATTACGAAGCATCTAAATTATTTATTCCTTTCTTTATATTTCTTTTAATTTTCTTTACTGCCTCCTAATTTCTCTTTAGAGTGTATCTCTACTTTATGGTTTTCTTTCATCTCATTTTTATGCTCAGCAGTTTAAGTAGTCCATGTCTTTATCTGTCTTTCCTTTTCCCATACTTCTGTCTTTGTTTTTTTCATATGTATTTTGTCTAAGGTATTTTGTGTATGAAATGAGGACTTTTAATCATTTTCTCCTTTTGTAACCATTGTTATGTAGAAATGGTTTTCCACTAATTGTATGAGTTGCATGTTTTATAAAATCGTTAAATTATTATTGCTCTTAGAGCATTTTTGCTGAGAATTTTGGATGGGTTAGCTTCATGCCAAAAATAGTACAAGTATTGGTCTTGAATGTGTCATATTTAGGTAGAACAAGTTTAGGGTGTATATTTGGTCTTTTGAAGCCTTATACCTAATTTGAATTTCCCTCTCATGAAATTCATCTTGCATTATATTTCTATATTTTTGGTCAATCTGTTGGTGAGGGGTCTTAGAAATTGTTCTTTTTTGCATATTTAGGGGGTTAAAGATCTAGGATAATCAAGTGTGTTGTCATTTAAAGTTTTGCTCAATTTATATATTTTAACTTAAACTATTTGGAGGCTTCTCTTAATTTGGTTTTTCCCTAGGCATTGTTTGAACTTTAAGCGCAGAATTTGTGTAAGAAATATATATATAGAAAAGTTAAGACTATAGAGCAAAATTTTGACATATGTCACCTTAAATATGTTAATTTTTGACAACTGTATCTTTTAAGATCTTGACAAGTGTAAGTGACATGAACCTAAACTAAATTAATTAATCATTAATTGATAATAATAAATAATTTATCTCATTATTAATAATAAATTCATCAATTCAAAATGCCACTACCACAAAACAACCATAAATGTGTAAAATGGTATGAATCTAAATTAAAAAAATTGATCATTCATTATTCTCAAGCTATAAATTCACAATTTCTTTTTATAAAAGTTCAAACATTTGTTCCATTGTTAATTTTTTTAAAATTCATAATATAAATTAAGAATTATATATACATATATATGTAAATTATTAAGAATTATTGTAACATGATCGCAATTCTAAATTGGCAAATAATAGTTTCTTTGTATAAAAGTCTATAAATTACAATTCCTCAAATTGGCAGAATGCATTCTCATTATTATCAACTATTATTCTTTTTCATCCAAACCGTAATAAATATGAAATGGATACATAATAATTTGAGGTGAATTGAATATTGAGTGAAGGTTTTTGGGGAATCTTATCATTTAAGTTCAACAATTAAGTTACTCTATTGAGTTATTCTAAAAAATTGAACTATATGAAGTAGGATTCTATTAAGTAGCTATTGACATTGGCTTCATGACTTTGTATGTACTTTGAAATCAATAATTTATATGTAGATGTTAACTTTTTGAAAGTATATGATTGTAATATTTTATTTATATAAATATCTAATTTCAAATATTATATCTTATAAGATGTTAATAGACATGAATGAACTATTGACTGGATCCATGTAAATTGTTTTTTTTTTTTAAATTATGTGAGTTTTCGAGAAAGTAGCTATTTACTAACCTCTATTTTTATTTATGTTTTTTTTGCTTAAAACTCATATACATATTTTATAGAACATTTTTTTTGTTAATTTTATGGTATATTTTTCTTTATTTGTGTGTGAAACTCATTCTTTCCATTTTATTACTGTTGTTCATATGGTATTACAAGCAGAGCTATAGATTCATGGAATTATCTTTTAAGTTATGTAGATGAATACAATTTTAGTATGTGAGATCTAAGAATTTCGATTATGATTGTTATTATAAATATTTACTTAATTTACCAAAAAAATTTATTATTTTAAAATTTTTGAAAAGATATGCCTCTATTTACTTTTGTTATTGGCTTATGAAAATCATGTTACTAAAATGATATAATATTATTGATTTTCTTAAATGCTTATACGAAAGAGTATCGAATTATTATTTTATAATAGTCTATAAAAATATCAGCAAATTCAAGTGACTAAAAACTTAAATACAACATTTGATTTGACATTATATATTTTAGTTTAAATATTTTACAATTGAATTAGATAACGATATAATTTCAACTGATAAAAAAATATTTTAAGATAAATGTTGAATCTAAATGCTTTCTATTGAATGTATTTGTACAAATGATCTATTGGTGGTTAGTTAAGTACAATATAAATTAGATAATTTTGGAGAAATTTTAAATTAGAAATGCAAATCTATTTATTGAATGATAATATGTATGAAATATTCTTCTTATATGTTACTACTCTTTGTTCTTATCATTGTATTGATATCTTTAATAATTTTATAATAATATTTTGTCACGTATTATTTGATAATATCTCTTTTAGTAGTTTATTGTATTTATATTTTAACTATTTGGGAAAGTGATTTACATAGTGTTTGGTTGGAGGGAAATGGAGGGGAGGTTGGGAAGGGGAGCAAAATCTCTCCTAAGCCAATTTTAGCTCCCTTCCAAAAGTGGGGGGATTTGGAGGGGAGATAATATATGTTAAAAAATGGACTAAAATATCTCTAAATTAAATGCTACATTAAATGTTATAATTGTGTAAAAAAAAGTAAATTTATATTTTCTTAAAATATCTCTAAATTAAATGCTACATTAAATGTTATAATTGTGTAAAAAAAGTAAATTTATATTTTCCCTTCATTAAAATCTCTCCCCTTCCCTCCTCTAACCAAACATATATAAAATTAAACTCCCTTCCCTTCCTTCCCCTCTCCTCCCCTTCATTAAAATCCCTCTCCTCCCCTCCCCTCATTTGAACCAAACAGACCATTAATGTTAGTTAATAATTTGTAAGGGATACAATAGTCTCAAAAAAAGTAAAAGGTTCCAAAACAATCTCCATATTTTTTCTTTTTCTATAGTCAAAATTGTAATGTTGATGAATCATTTAATTTATTTGTAAGTTCTGCATTAATTGTTGATACCTTTATTTATGAAGTAAAATTGCATTACTTATGATATGATTTTCAACCTTTTACGATAACTCTAGCAGTTTGGCACTTAGCCTTGGTAGGATTATAATTGCATTACTTATGATATGCTTTTCAACCTTTTTACAAGTCTTGCAATTTGACACTTAGCAATGGCAGGATTATAATTTTGGTCTAAAAGTTGCACCTCTACTCAATTTTCTTTTGTGCCAGAAGATGTATACTATAAACAAATCATAATATTGTCCACTAATTAGTATAATTTTTTGTATTCTTTGTAGTGGTAAAATTTATTAGAATTATTTTCATATCCTATTAGCTAGATTTTCTACTTTTGTAGTGTTTAGTCATATTATTTAATTGTTAACTAATAAGTGGATTTTTCTTATTGAATTTATGTTATATTATGAATTGAGTATGACTACACCATCATTGTAAATTGGTTATTGAAAATCAAAAATAAAAAATTTAGAAGAATTGAATTGGTGAAAGTAGGTACTTTTAATAAGTTTGTGTATGACAATTAATTAATACGTAATCTATGAATATTTATTTTGAGCTTCGAAAGATCAATCGAATTTCATCACAATAGCTTGATGATCTTTGTTTAAATTAACTTCCTAATTAGATCTATTTAGTCATTTGAATATAACATTTAAATGCATTAAATAGATTTAATAATGTTATTATTGTATTGTTGATATTAATATTGTATATTTGATAAAGAGAAATTAATGGTTTTGATGCATAACTATTTAATTGAAAATATGTGTATGTTTAATTTTTTATTCATTTATATACTCAATTTTTATTTAATCAATGATTGGATCGGTATAAGTGGAAAAAATATTAATAGGAAATTGAAGCTATTGATTTTTATAAACAATTATTCGTTAAACTGTATTTAATACAGTTAATGAAGGTAAAAAAATGTTTATGCAAGTTTCATGAATTCTTGCGGTAGTTAGTGTAATTTATTTTAGAATATAGGAATTATACTTTAAGAAATAGTATTCATTGGTAAAATAATAAAAATATATTTGACAGTTTATTAACAATATAGTGAATTATTTTTCAGTATGACTTATAATATGTTTATTGTACGCATTACTTATTTATTTAAGGTAGTGGTTGTTTACAAATTTTATTGCACAATTCTAATTATATGTGCTCATTGCAATATTTTAAATGCTTAAATTTAACTATTTTAGTTTTCTCATATTTTTCATATTACTTATGCAATTATTTTTATTTTAAAATATAAATAATAACATTTGTGATCCATATACAGAAACCAATGAAATAATATTTCTTTTATTTTTTTAATTTAATGGATAAATTAATAAAGATAGAAATTTTGAAAAAAAATAGATTTACATCATAGTAGAAATTAAGCGATTTAAATAGAAATATATACTATTGTATTAATTATTATACAATTAATATTCTTTAAAAAATGAGATGTCAATTGAAAAATATTTTAATAATAGCATCAATAAATAAGTTAAGTCTAGATTCATATTCTCTAATTTTCTCTTCAACTATGTACTATATTTGATAATTAATGAGACATTTTTAAAATCTAAATAAAATAATTGGAACAATTGATAAAGAATATGAATACTTTTAATAAGTCAATGCTTTATATCTATGGCAATTGATTAATACAAAAATAATAACAATTCGATGTGTATTAAACGATCAATTGAATATCATCCTAATAGGTTGATGATTTCATTGTATGATAGTCATAAGAATTTGTTTCAAAGTAAATGATGCATGTTTATCTATAAGTATATTAAAAAAATGGTAACATTAATGTTATCTTAATTATTTGATAAATTATATATTATTTCAAAAATATTTAATTCTTTAGAAAATAAATTCCATGCATCACATGTGTACAAATATAGGTAAAATGTATAAGATACTTTTTTAAATTGTATGACATTAATTTATTTATGTAATTCCTCTCTTTTCATTTAAGTGCTAATCCATATATGAAACCATTTCTAAAGTTGATGTTAATTTTTTTCTTCCATCATGCTACATCATAGATGTTTGACAGAGTGAAATATTTTTTTGTCATCTTATATTTTTTTGTTCAATATATATTGTACAGTTTTATTTTATTATCATATTTTATAATTTATTATTTAGAATTTATATAATTTTCTACAAAATAACTAACCGTGCATCGCACGGGTGAAAATCTAGTATATCTTTATTACTAACACCCACCTCTATCACTACACTACGAGCAATATCACCACCACCGCGATTGTCACCATTGCATCATTATTATCGCTATCACCATTCACTTTGTTACCGCCATCATTGTTGCTGCCATTACGTCAACACAAGTGTTAATGAATTTTTTAAGTTGATTATAGATATATATTATCAAAAAACAGTTAAGTTTGTCAAAAATATTTTCTTCCAAATAAATATTTGAATATAATATTTAAAAATTTTATTTAATTTTGAAAAATATTTTTTTAATAAAGTAAATGCTTCTAAAATACTCCCAATAATTATATTCTCAAAAATGTTCCCAATAATTATATTCTCAAAAATGTAGTTTTCAATTATCCCACAAATCAAGCTCCTTTTAGTTCATTCTATTTATGGACATATTAATGTCATGTTTGGTACACATAATCAGAATGAAATGGAATGGAAGGATCATTTCCAGTTCACATTTTGGTATCTTTCGGATTGGCATTGCTCCATTCCATAATTTACTTCATGAATAAATGCATAATAGAATCACAGTTAATCAAAATGACATAAATATCGCTTGTGAGAAAAGAAAAAAAAGAGATTCAACTTTTCTCATGTATAATGTTATCGTTAAAAAATAGAAAACATTGTTTCATTCATGAGAAAAAATTAAAATGGGTACAATTTTTTAGATAAGATACTTTACATCTATAATATTTTCTTTGTGATATTTGGGATATTAATTTTGTTCAACTATATTATTATACTTTTTAATAATATTTTCATAATTATTATTTTCTAAAAATAATTAACCTAATTATTTAGGTAGATTATATCTAGTGAAGGGTAAAGAGTAATAATTATCATTTTATAAAATAAATTAGCGTATATTAAGAAAAATAAATTAAATCTCATTACATGAAACATAGAGTGTGTGTTTGGATTAGTTGTAAAAAAAAGATTATGTTAAAAATCAATTATGTGTATAATCGATTTTCAAGTAAATCAATTATGAGAAAATTAATTTATGTTTGGATATGTTAATTCATAATCAATTTTAAAATAAAGAGTTTTGTTTAGATTGTATAAAAAATAACTTTTATGTATTAAATTACCAAAACATATATGGAATGATTGAAAAAGTTATTTTGTTGAGGACAAATAGGTATTTCTTTCTCAAAACTTTTGAAATAATCTAAAATCAAATAATTAAAAGTTCAAAATAAAAGTTTTTCAAAAAAGATGTTTTTAGTTAAGAAAAAAATAATCTTAACTTATAATTAATTTTACACACTTTAAACAAATAAGATAAATTTTAGATAAAACAACTCTTAATTAAAAAAATAATTATTCCAAATAATTAATTAAAACCAAATGCATTCAAAATGGCCAAACTCAGATCTCTATGAAGAAGTGATGATTTTTAGTTCTATGAAATCAGCATGGAACCATTTCATACTTTTTCACTATTAACAAATATGAGAATGCTTGTTCCATAAAATAAAACATGAAATAAAATCATCCTACCAAATATGACATAAGAATAAAGTGGCTCCAAACATAAACAAGCTGCCACGAAAAAGAAAAATCTGCAGATTCCTCATGGACAAACAAAATCCATGTCGCTCTCATGGGTCGTGAGTGTCTGTTTTGTCTCAAAGTATCGGTTTTATCCAACTTTTGCGGCCAACAAAACAATGGCCATAACTCACCTTGGCATTTGGCAAAGGACTTCGTCGTTCATTCATGGACAAAATGCATCAGCAAATGGATAATTCAATTTATTTCATCACACGTAATTTTAGCTTTTACGATTAAGGCGGATAAAATTAATGTTTAAATGAATTTAATATATAAATTTAAATTCTGATTATATTATCATACGTGTGTGCAAGACTGCAAGTGACGTAGTGAAACTGTTAAATATCACAACTCAGAAAATGATAAAATACCGGCAAGAAAAATTGGATTCATCACACAATTTTTTTTTATTTTAAATTTTTATCACTATTTGGGAATTGTGGAAAAGAAAATTTATTTATTTTGGATAAACAACATATTAAATAATTTATACAAAGATGATAAGGTACACGTATTCTTCAATTATATAGATTTGCTTGATTATCTTTACACTATTTAAATATTAGACTAATCTTATTCAATCCATCCTTCACCTCCATAAATGTTTATCCACGAGTTGAATTCCTAAAATTCTAGAGGCACCTCTTATATATATGAGTAATGATACTTACATAAAAAATTTTATCACAAAATCTTCACAAAAATCCATATAAGCCATTGGATTAAGTCAAAAAAAGTTATAATGAGACCTAAACTTGATCCAATGACTTATATGGACTTTTGTGAAAGTTTTGTAAAAAATTTTTTTATGTAAGTATCATTTCTCTATATATATTTGACTATAAACAAAGTGTGATATTTTTTTTTTTAATTTTTGGTTAAGCAAAGTGTGATTTCTTTTTATTCTAAAAAAATCTTCTAACAAATAAAAAGACATTTAATTTATCATTTTTATATTTAGATTCTATTAAATAAGATTTCTACCAGGAGAGTGACTTGCCACTCACTCACAGGCATAGCATTGCATCTCTCCCTCTCTTCTTCTCTTTGCCTTTCTTGCCGAGGCAGAGAGAGAAAGCGACACAGAAAGTTTCTGGTTTGTGTTTTTCGTCAAAATTCCCCACCCACATAACGTTATCAATTTCCCTTTATTCCCCCAACTTGGATATCTTTTTTGGTTTGGTTTTTCTTTTTCATTTTTCCTAGACTTGCACGTTTTCACCTGATTCAGTTTTTGTCCTCTCCTCATAAATTCGTCGCATATTCTTGGGTGCCCATTTGCTCATAACCATCTTTACCTTCTTGGAACTTCAAAAGTTTCCATTTTTAACGGTTCTGTGTGCATATTGGTTTTGGAAACTTGAAGGAGATAGCTTATTTTGGAGTTCAGGGTCGATGGGTAGGGATAGAGGAAGGTTGCAAGGTGTTGAATTTGGTAACAAAGATGTAGTAATATGTAGTTCTGGAATCAAGTTTGAATGGGGTTCTCATGGGGGTGATGTTCATCCAACTGGGTTGTTTGCAAGCGTTGGTCAAGCTGGATTTGGATTTGGGATTTCACCAAATCCTCCAAATGCTAGAGATAGTGTTACTAAATTCCCTTTTGCTAATTCGTCCATGAAGTACTTTTTGATGCCTGATGCTGGTTTTCGAGCAGGGGGGTTTCAAGGATTGTTTTATGGTGAGGCGTTTGAAATTGATGAGGGAGGTTTGGTGACAAAGAAGAAAAAGAAAAAGGGTTTTAGATTGAAATTTAAGATTGGGAATCCACCATTGAGGAGGTTGATCAGTGGGGCAATTGCTGGTGCAGTGTCAAGGACCGTTGTAGCACCATTGGAGACCATAAGGACACATTTGATGGTGGGAAGCTGTGGACATTCTACAATTGAAGTGTTTCAATCTATTATGGAAGCTGATGGGTGGAAGGGCTTATTCAGAGGTAATTTTGTCAACGTCATCCGTGTTGCGCCAAGCAAGGCCATTGAGGTGTGTAGACATGATGCTTTTGAATCTTAGATATCGTTGTACATGTGAAGTTTTGTATAATTGACATTCATATATAACTTATGCAACTTTTCAAAATTGCTTCTAGCCTTTGTCCTTCAATATTCTGGTTGAACTCTAACTACTTAAATTTGTATCCACATTTCATTGTTTAGAATGTCTTGGTTCATCTATTTTTATCAACTAAAGATCAAATTATGGCTTAGTTTGAAACTGTAAACCTAGATGTCTAGCCTGAAGGTGAAAACTTATTCAGTATTTAGCTCAGTGACTTTGGAATGGACATACTTATGGTTTAACAGACATGATAACATGTGTTTGAACAATTAGAGTTCCTTTATACCCTGTATGCTTCAGTTTTTCTTTTTTGAAAAAAAACTTATTCTCTATTTTTTGTAGTCTGTTCTTTCTCACTATCTGATTGATTGAAGTATATATTTGGCAAACAATTGTACCGTTTATGTCAATTTTTGGTTTTCTGATGCCATTCTATCTTTTGCATATTATTTTGGCATTTTCTTGTTGGCAGAAAATATATCTTCACTTTGATCACGTACTCAATAAATGAAAATTGAATGGCATATACTGTAGCACCGTATAACCATTTGCCAGGAATGAGCTTTGTCTTAGGTTGGTTTTATGAAGTTTAAACCCCTCAACTCACATATGCTAACTATTTATTATCTATAACCTCCATTTGTACTACCTTGATCAACTAGGAGTCCCATCATTCTGTAGCCTTAATTACAGTAACTTTATTACATGCTTTAATGACATCTGGTGGAACATTTTCTGCAGTTATTTGCGTATGATACTGTTAAGAAGCAGTTATCTCCTAAACCTGGAGAACAGCCAAAAATCCCAATTCCCCCCTCATCAATTGCAGGTGCTGTTGCTGGAGTTAGCTCTACGCTATGTACCTACCCTCTTGAGCTACTCAAAACTCGTCTCACCGTTCAGGTAAGCACTTGCAACAATAGAGACCTGATGAACTTCCTCTCATATCTGTGCTCCCAGTAATGAAAGTTTATATCATTACTTTAATTGCAGAGAGGGGTGTACAAGAACTTACTTGATGCATTTATAAGAATTGTTCAAGAGGAAGGTCCTGCAGAACTGTATAGAGGCCTTGCCCCTAGTCTAATTGGTGTAATCCCTTATGCTGCTACAAATTATTTTGCTTACGATACATTACAAAAAGCTTACAAGAAAGCTTTCAAGAAGGAGGAAATTGGGAATATTATGACTCTTTTAATTGGATCAGCAGCTGGTGCAATTTCAAGTAGTACAACATTTCCACTTGAGGTGGCTCGTAAGCATATGCAAGCTGGGGCTCTGAATGGAAGACAGTACAGCAACATGCTTCACGCTCTCACGAGTATACTTGAAAAGGAAGGGCCTGCGGGCCTGTACAAAGGTTTGGGAGCAAGCTGCTTAAAATTAGTCCCTGCTGCCGGCATTTCTTTCATGTGCTACGAAGCATGCAAGAGGATACTTGTTGAAAAAGAAGAAAATTAATAACCAAGTGGATGACTACAGATTCTTTCCACAGGATATATTGGTGTTGTTTTTTCGGTTAGGAAGAGGGAACTAATTTGTGGTGCTAATTGTTGTTTTTGCAGATTTTTCCCCCTACATAGTTGAAAACTTTAACCATGATGTTTCTTTAATTTTTATTGATTAAAATATAGTGGTTTTACTTTTACACTATCAATGTCTTCTGAGATGGAACAACTTGTAAGCAAGGTTTTAAAAACTAGATTGGCGGTACAATCGGTTGGATCGTGGAACAGCTCTAGCCAATCTAATTAGCCTCTGAAAATTGGCAGGATGTTGAACCCCGACATCAAATCGTCCAAATTGTGAAAAACTGGATGGAACACGCCAATAGTTCAAGTATGGTGAACAGCCTGTTCATTTTAAATTTTCATTTCACTCAACTCACATTTAGACATACTCCAACACATTTTCAACTTACTTTCATTTGAAGTAAAGAAATATTCTATTATACGCACATTTGCTCAACTGCAATACAAACAGGGAAGGGATAGGGGGAATTGCAGAGTTGGAGCAGGGAGGGGAGGGGAGGGAAATTTTGGGTGAGATGAGAAAGTTGGGAAAGCGTGTCAAAGAAAGAAAGATGTGAGTGGTGTTAAAAAAATTGGCTTGATCTAGTGAATTGGTCACCGCTTTCAAAATTAGTTATCAGATCAGTTATGTATGTGAACAGATAAAATTTAGTTAACTCGTTGAGAATTGGTCGACTTGGTCAGTTGTCATTGAATCGGTTGAGTCATGTAATTTTTTAAAAAAAATCTTGAAAAATGACGAAAGTTCCAGTGTTGTCTAAATCAGATTGGACAGTTTAACTGTAAATCAAACATTTAGACAATTACGGTATAATCTTGTAATTGAATTTACAGTCAAATCACTTTAGATTGGTCAATACTAATTAAAATCCAGTTGAACTGTTTGGTTCATTTAGTTGTACCGATCAACAGTTAATTTTTTTTTTCTAAAAAAAACTCAATGTTTTAGAAATGTTTTTATATATTTCATATTATTACATGTGGATTATTTTTATGACGTCATTCGGTTTGACCAGCTAGTTTAAACGGTTAAACCTAAACCAAAAGTATTTGGTTCACTCTTCGATTCAATTTTAACAACATTAAATGAAATAATGTTGTTTTAAGAGAAAATAAGAATATAAAAATTGAAAAAACTTTTGAAAGTCATAACTTTTAAATTGTTTGTCCAATTTGAATAAATTATATATCAATTTTATATAACTTTTCAATATCCATAAAAAGAAAACCGTCAAAGGTGGTTTGGGCCAACCGGTTTTTCAAAAAAAATCCTTATTTCATTGATTTATAATTATTATCTTATATGCTAAATTTAAGAAATGTTATTTTTTAATAAAAAATATTTAGAATAGATGAAGAGAATGTTAAATATTAATTTTAATATAGTAGAGATTATTTCTTTATTTAAAAAAATCCCAATAACCGTAAGAACTAAGTACTTAATCGTATTCTATTTAGCACAAGAAAACTTGATTATGTTAGGTTCGTCATCCACCTTTTATTGTTGAAATTCATTGAACATTTTTATTTGTTTTTTCTATAAATATATATTAAGATAATAAATTCTTTTTGGTTTGTGATTATTTTATAACTAAGGCTTCATACATCCCTTTTTATTTAATTCTATAACGAAGAAGGCAAATTTCAAAACTTTTAATAATTTCTTATTATCAATGAGATAACTGATAATTTTTATCTTCGTTTTTTTGAAAATTTGGGATAAAATTAAAAGTATTTTGATTTTGGGGCCAAAAAGAACTAATTTGTAATTACTTGTATCCCATGACAAGCACATGTAAAATTGAGCTGAGGACATGTTGCTTTATTTTGTGGGTGGTTTAATTTTATAAATTTATCTTTAAACCAACGGGTTAACAAAACATTTGAAAGAAAGAAGAAAAAAACGAAAGTTTTTGGAAGAATTGATGTCAGCAAAAGATCATGGAGCTTCCTGGTACTCCTCCTCTAAACGTGGCTATTATCATAGAATGACATTGACCATTATGCCAACCAGAATCGAGCACTTGGCGTTGTCGACATTGTTAATGCTGTGCCGCCTTCGGGTGCCGACTTGAACAATGTCGACGCTGACGCATTATGAAATCAGCACTCCTACATTTTTAGAATAAATTCTTACGAAAAGAGTAAAAAGATTCTAGACTTTAAGACATTTATAATTGACATTTTAAATTATAAATTTTTTTGATTTAATCTATAAAGTAAGTCATTTATCTCAGCAAATCCTTTAATCCATTGTTCGGCAAATTAGTTTGGAAGTGTAACATGACGTGATTGAAATCCTTCTTTTTCATTAAATCTTAATTATTGATTCAATTTTATTTTTCTTATATGATTATGTAATTATTAATTTAATTTTAAGAAATTAATATAGTTAAATTAATATTAAAAAAACAGTTGAGCAACCAGATCAGGTCTTCAATTGTGCCGCCGGGTCCGCCACCCTGCCGGAGAACGTGCTCCAGAAGGCCCAGTCGGAGCTCTACATCTAGCGCAGATCCGGCATGAGCGTGAAGGAGATGAGCCACAGAGGGAAGGATTTTCTCTCCATAATCCACAAGGCTGAATCAGATCTGCGTACCCTTTTGGATATTCCTTCGGAATATGCTCTTTTGTTCCTGCAAGGCGGCACCGCCACCCAGTTCGCCACCGTGCCTTTGAACCTCTGCAAGCCCGGTGATTCGGTTGATTATGTGGTTCTTGGAGTGACAAGGCTTTCAAGGGATATGGTCTCGCACTTGCAAATATTATAAGTTCCTTATTATACATTACATTCAAGATTGGAACTTGAATGAAACTCCTGTTAAATTGAAATGGATATGACGTATCATTTCCATTCCAACGTGTAGTTGATCTTGCAACCCATCATTTCAAGTGCTTACTAACACACTACTAGCGCTGATCACAAACGTATTACAAACTTCAAACAAAAAGAGAAAATAAAAAACTAAAGACAGTAAACAAGAAAGCAAAAGAATAAGTGAAGTCCTTGTTTGAGCGCAACAATGGCAGTTTTTGGGTGTGGGTGTGGCAGCGAGAGCGGAGAATGGGAGGTTGAAGATGAGCAGATAATTTTTTTTTTTAAATTATTAGTTTTTTTCCAAACCCAATGTGATTGGTCTGGGAAGTCTGAGAAGTACACAAAAATCTCATCTTTTGATGATTTGGAGCAGAACCCAGATGCCGGGTATTTGCATATATGTGCAATCTGAAATGAATCATATTGTTGGCAGTGTTGATTTGAAGATGGGGGGAGAGCGTTGCTCAGCTGTTTTTTTTAATATTAATTTAATTATTTTAATTTCTTAAAATTAAATTAATAATCATATAGTCATATAAGAAAAATAAAATTGAATCAATTGTTAGGATTTGATGAAAAAGAATGGTCTAGATTACGCTACGTCACACTTCCATTACTGACCTAACGGATATTTGATGGAAGGATCTATTAGGATAAATGGCTTAGTTTAATAACTAAATCGAAAGGTTTTATAATTCAAAGTGTTTACTTGTAAATGGCCTAAAGTTTAAAGGGTCTATTTATTCTTTTCCTTAAACTCTTTAATTATTTTTAAAGGAATACTTTCAATAATTTTTTAATTCTGAAATTTAGTTAATTTTTTTTAAATATAATCTAATAAGAATATAATTATATAATATCACCTATTATATTTTTAATAAATAATATAATACTCTTATAATACATAAAATATTCTCTATTTTTAAAACTTAGGAGTGGCTTTCAAGTTTTACTATGTGATAGTTTTTTTTTAAAAAAAATATCATAGACTAAAATAAGTAATACATATTTCAAATGTGATATATATATATATATATATTAGAAATAATAAAATAAAATAATTAATCTATCAAAGGTTTGGTGATTTTGAAGTTAACATTTAAAGCCTAATTAAAAACAATGAAATAAAGGTACAAATTTTATGTGTTATGTAACTTTTCTAAAACCAAAATAAATTAAGACAATAGTAAAGTTTAAAATGTAATATTCTTTTGAGAATGATTTATAATAAAATAATTCATTTGTAAAGATTAGTGGACAAATTGTGAAGGATTTTTTAGTGAACTATATACATATACGGATCATAATAAATTTAGAAAGCATTTCATTTGTTGCGAAAATTTTGACTAATTGGAATACATTTTTTTTGCCATTACTAATTAGAATTTGAAAAACAAAATATATGAATACTCCATCATCTCTCATAAAATTTCGTGATATTATTTTTTTATTTTGAACTCAGTTTTTATAACTAAATGCTCAATATTTAACAAATGTTACGTTCTAATAAAAACTTTGCATCTTAAAATTTGGCTATACCACTCAGCAGAGGTGAAACTTGATAAAAAAACAAATTGCAAGGCAAACGATTGGGGTCTAACTATATGTGAGCATCAGTCTGTCAGTGACATTTTCATTTGGCTGTCAATGTCTTTCTTTTTTTTTGGTAAGATCACGATGTGTGATTCTCACTGTTACCATTAAAAAATTCCTATGTTCTCATGCTACTCGTCGAAAATGTAAAAGAACCACGAGTTAAATTGTCATAATGACAATCAAATTCAGCCCCAACAAAATATAGATTCCCATTGGTAATAGTAAAAGTCGACACCAAAGGGATGTTGATATCAAAGTTATCAGTTGTCAGTGATGAGGAAAGACTGTTAAGATCATGGTTGAAAGTAATGATCAGTAACAACCATATCAAAATTATCAGGAAGTTATAAACATGATGACATCGTGGGTATTACCAAGTGGAGCGAGATGATAATTAGAAGAGAAGACTTAGTAGCATAGGTTTTCCAAACTTCTCGGCCTTGTGGGATATGGTGTAGTTAATTTTAGTGTTTTTGCAGGTAATTTCCTTGGCTTCTTGGTGTATAAAAAAGGAATTGAAGTCAATAAAAATAAAGCCAAGGCAATAATAAACATTTTGCCTCCAAGGAACAAGAAAAAGTTGTAGTCTTTATTGGGAAAAATTAATTTCCATCGACGATTCCTATCAAATTTGTCGGGGAGATTGAAGATCTATTCTCCATTATTGAAGTTGAAAAAAAGAAGAGGCATTCATTTGGATAACAGAACATCTATCCTTTGACAAGAACATCTAGCCTTTGACAAAATCAAAGAATACTTGGTCAATCCTCCCATTATTGTGTCGCTAGTCACTGGAAGACCTTTGAAACTTTATATTTCAGCTTGTAATGACACCCTCAATTGTTTTTTAGCACAAGATGATGAAAATGGTGTCAAACAATCTGTATTTTATCTTGTCGAGGTTGAGAAAAATTATAGTGATATGGAAAAACTATGTTTTGCCTTGTACTCATTATGTATGAAATTCAAATATTATATGCTTCTGACTAATGTGCTTGTCTATTCTAATATAAATATTATTAAGTACATGTTGTCGAGACCAATTACTCACAATAGAATTGGTCGATGGACTATTGCGCTGTCCGAATTTTCGCTACAATATGTACCACTCACAGCTACAAAAGGACAAGTATTAGCCGATTTTTTTGTTGACCATCATGCAATACATTTTGTCGGCTTAAAGAAATGGAAATTATACTTCGATGGTTCGAGTCACCAAGAGGGTGTGGGGATTGGTATTTTTATACTAAGTCCATACATGAAACCATTGAAGTATAAATTCTGGTTGGATACTAAGTGTTCTAATAATGAAGCTGAATATGAAGCCTTAATCATAGGACTTGAGTTATTGTTACAATTGGGCTGTAAAAATGTCGGAATAATTGGCGATTCCCAATTGGTTATTAAACAGATGACTCGAGAATACAAATGTGTCAGAGAACACTTATTAAAGTACTTTGTGATGGCCGCTCGGTTAATGTATGAAGTCGACGAAGTAGAATTGTGAATATCTCGAAAACATCAAATGAAGTCGCAAACAATTTGGCACAAATTGCTTCAGGGTACAAAATTTATTCATCAACATTATCCCCCTAATTGAAAATGTCGATTGGCTTCCATCATTGGCTAATCGAGAAATAGATATTGTAGAATTAAGTTGCAATGAAAGCCAAGATGATTGGAGAAGTCCATTGATTTGTCTAATCCAAATGAACAAGTCGATAGAAAGACTCGTTTGAAAAGCTTCCAAGTTTGTTCTTATCAACGGTTCATTGTTCAGAAAATCAGTCGATGGTTCTCTTTTTATGTGCCTAAGTGATAAAGAAGCATATTTAACAATCGCCGAAGTGCATGAAGGAATATGTGGTGCACATCAAGTTGGGCACAAGATGAATTGGATTTTACGTTGATGAGGATATTATTGGCCATCGATGATAAAGAATTGTATTGATTACGCCAAATCTTGTCTAGAGTGCCAAAGACATGGCCTTATTCAACATGTCTCAGTGACAGAATTACATTCAATATTAAAATCATGGTCATTTCATGGTTGGACTCTAGATTTAATTGGCCAGATCCATCCATCTTCATCTAAAGGTCATCAATAAGTTTTGATGGCAGTGGATTACTTTAGTAAATGGGTCAAAGTAATTCCATTAAAAAATGTCATAAAAAAGGATATAATTGACTTTATTGAAAACCATTTAATTTGTCGTTTTGGGTTACTAGAAAAAATAACAACAAACCAAGATATTGTGTTTACTAGTAAAAAGATGGTTGATTATTCCTTGTCTAGGGGGATAAAGATGTTAACATCGACTCTAGCCAATGGACAAGTAGATGCCATGAATAAGGTTATTATAAACTTGATCAAAAAACACATTGGGCGACATCCCAAGAATTAACATAATATATTAGATCAAGTATTGTGGTCCTGTCGCACATCACCAAAAGAATCAACGGGTACAACTCCATATAGGTTAGTATATGGACAAGGTGCGATTCTTCCTGTCGAGATTAATGTTCAGTCTGTTAGAATTCAAAAACAACATGAGTTACCCGTTGACAATTATTGGAATTTGATGTATGATGAATTAGATTAGTTACATGAAGATCGACTTATGGCTCTAGACCACATGGTTCATTATAAAAACAAGGTTGCTCGTGCATTCAACAAGAAGGTTCAACATCAGAAGTTTATTGAAGGTGATCAAGTTTGGAAAGTAATTCTTACCATTAACAATTGAAATCGGCATTATAGGAAGTGGAGTCCTTATTGGGAGGGACCATGCAAAGTTTTACAGAGTTATTTGGGTATTGCGTACCAATTGATGGATATGAATTCAAGAAGAAAAATAAATGCTCTAAATGGAAAATATTTAAAGCCATATTGACAAGAGGTTGTTGAGACCCGTCAAATAATAAAAATTACCGGTTCACAAACTAATTTGTAGTATAGAGAATGAACCGAATCGTCTCTCAAGGATCCAATAAAAACAAAGATTCAATCAGATCAAGATAATTAAAATGGGGTGTTTTGTTGTTGATTAACAAGATTGATAAAAGTACGAAACTTAAAGTTGTAAACAAATCTAAAGAAACAATCAATCCAAGGAAATTTACCGATCTTGAGTTTAATCCATCATTGATAACAAGGAATCCACTTAATTGCTAACCATGTTCTTCGCCTTAGATCACATCAAGAAGCCTTAACATGATCCAAGAATCCTCTACTAGATAAGCATCTAGGATTTGATTAACCAAGGTTAGATAAAGTAAGCACCATCCAATATAGATTAACTTAAGATCCAGAATTTAACCAAGCTAAACAATCCATAAAAAAACTTTAATATATTGTTTAGTCTTTGTGATCATCTTTGAATACATGATAATAAAGCTATTATCATATCAACATCTAAATCAAATTAAGCAATTTAATCTAGATAAAAATCAAAAGAGGAACAAGAGAAACTTGAATAACAATTAAGCAATATGAACAAGCAAAACAAGATCTCCAAATTAAACATCAAGATGGCTAATCTCTTGGATTGATTATAAGAGCCTAGCCTTCCATGGATGGAAAGGAAGAATTCAAAAATAAAAGAACAAAAACGAAATTGTAAAGAGAATGGAGAAGAAGAAAAAGAAAACTCTCACAAATACTCAAACTTTCTTCAAACTTACTTAAAATTGAATGATATATAATACACAAAAGATTGACTCTATTTATACTAATCCTAGAAGTTAATTTGTAATTGAAAATAATCTGAATGCAAGCTGCAAAAACATGGAAATTATCAAATATGAAAGCTTGATGCATGATTGGTGGGTTGGTGCATGGTAGGTGGGTTGATGTATGGTTGGTGACTTTTAGACAGCAACTCTTATTCGACTTCCAACTTGATTTTCATGACCTAGACGGTCCATTTTGGCTTGGAGGTCTTCATAAAAGTTGTAGCCAGTTTTCTCCTTGAAATTTTGACGTTGGAATCATGCCATTTGGACTTTTAGAACTCTAGATATGTCAAAAACACTGTACCTACCTCAAGTTAGGTTGACATAACGTGTTTCCAAATTCAAACCAACTTGTAGCTTCATAATCATGCCTAAAACGACATCTATTGACTAAATGGTCTTCATTGAAGTTGGAGATATGGGTCTTATATTTCCAATGGCCAAGTTTCAGCCCAAGAGGAAGCCTATCACCCACTATATAGTCAAATATGTGCACACTGCCCAGATTCCCGTGACAGCAAACCTACTCTACATTGCAAGGCTATTTCGGACCCTTAGAAGTTCGATCCAGCTCTTGAGTTATCATGAAACTTGTAGATCCTTGTCTTAGCTTTCTGAAGACACTAAGATCACCTCAAATGGATCACTGAGTTCCAAGTTATGGCCTAACCAAGGAGGAAAGGTCAAAATGCATCAAAATCCAAGAATTATTCACAATTTGCATTAAAGCCCAATGAGGCCCAACATCATTAAACTCATCTAAAATACTAATATTAGGCACAATAAACATTTAATAAAGTCTAATACAAAGCTAACATAAGTGTCTCAAATTGATTGATCACATATCGACAAGAAATGCTTAAAGTGCTTATATCAAAATAGTCTAGATACAAGATGGGGTCGATCATTCACGACTAACAAGCATCACAAATCTAGATTTTAGACTAGCCCAAGTCAACAAACTTCCTCTTGTTTTTCCTTGGATGCTATACCTTCATCCTCAAAATTATGAGAGGAAGTTAAAAGAGGTCATATTGAAGGAAGAAAATAGATTAGGACATTGGTCTTTAAAATTGACTAAAAGTTAATAGAGTTCGACAGGGATCTCAGCAAAAGAGGAAGAATTGAAGACATTCAATATATCAAAGAATTTCGAATGCAAATCAACATTTGAGACTAACACTTCAAGGCTAGTATCTATCAAAGTTTGAAGTTCCTTTAAAGCTTTTTTATGTTAAGCGAGCGGCAATGTAGATGACTAAGATTGGGTACTCCTAGTCATCAATCTCGATTGCAACTTTGTAAATAAATCATCAGAACCCAAATCAGATTGTCTTGAATCTGGAAGTGCCAAGCTTGAAGTAGAAGTAGGCTTAGGCAGCTGAGTTGTTGAAATTGTAAGGGAAGCAATGGTGTGTAATTCACCTTTATCAGGACCAAAGTAATTCTTTTCGGGTTCATCTTCTGAGGGTGGACTTTGAACTGGTTGTCGAGGTGATGGTCGAGATGTCTCAATAGATGGTTGTTGAGATGGCTGAGATGATTGTCGGGAAAGTAATTTCTCAAAGCAGTCTGAAGAATTGGACTATCACGGCGAAGGGAACAATACTTTTTCATGAATTTCTTTTGGATTGCGACTGAGGGAAGTGGATTTGATGATTGGATTTGTCGATGGAAGAGTGGGAGGTGAAGATTCTCCCTCATCGGAACCTTTTAGCATAATGGAAATTTGTCTCTTCCTTTTGCCCTAAAAGATAAAGAACAGAATAAGTTGATGAGTTACAACATGGAATCAAGAGATCAAAGGGGGAGATACTAACAAATATTGGCAAATTTGCAGCCATCGACACCACCCGAGGAGATGATCTTGTTGGTCGATGAGGTTTAGCTTTTGGAGCTTTTGATTTGGTACGTTCTGATGGGGGCTCTGCAGCGACAATTTCCACCGAAACAACTTCCACCACAAGTTCTATGCTTACGAATGATAAACACAAGATCTATTCAAATAGAAGATTAATCTCGTTCATAATCAAAGAAAGAAAAGAAGTGAACTAACTAATGTCTTTGTCGACACTCTCGTCATAAATGGCAATAGAAAAAATGGCATTCAGAAATCATTTTGGTCGAAAAGGTGTGGCAAACTGAAGAAATTTGTAAGATGAATCCACATAGTGATGAAAATCCCACCATTTCTTTGTACACTTAGCAATATGTTTTTCTCTTTTTTCGAGAAAAATAGGGATATCCTTTGAAATTGTACCATTTATGTCGAGATGGTCCCAACGACATTTGTAATACTTCTAAAAAGCTAAAATCTCCTGATAGTGTATACCTGAAGATTTCTTCGATGGGTCACCTTTCTGCAAGTCATGAATAAATCTCTTAGTCAAGTCCTTGAACCTGTCTTTAAAAATGGCATAACACAAAGCTAACCACCAAGTTAAAAATTTTGGGGTATGTGCCAAACAGACGTTGAAATCAACAAGAGATTTGAGTTTTTCCAAAGATTTACTATTCTTTATTTGGATTCGCAAAATATCTTCCAATTGATCCAACTTGGGTTGACAAGCTTGGTATGAGGTTGATTAGGTATATGGACTTGGTGCAGTTTGGATTAGTCCAAATTGTCGAGATAAAAGCAGTAGGATAACGTAGTGTCGAGGAACAAGTACAACTCCTTGGAAGTTCAATGGGCAGATCTTGAGGGCCTAAGAAATTTGCCTATATCGACTTAGAGTCTTCTAATTGCTCTAGATCAGTGCAATTGGTTTGTTGGTGAACCATTATGGACCATAAATTCTTGAGGCAAAAGGCTAAAGAAATTAGGATGGCCTCGAGTCATTGAACATGTGAAAAATCTTGAAATAATGGGTGCATTGGTCTACAACAGATGATTTGGCCCTGGATAGGTAAATAGGATAGTCGAACACCATAGTTCACAATGTCGACATTAATGACATCCTTGGAATGCGACAAATGATCTTTGACAATGACATTTAGCCATAATTGAAGGATCCATAGAGGACCTCCAACATTCTTCAGATTTTCCTGGCAGTGTAAGTCTTCGACAATGGAGTTGATGGTTGAATAAAGTTGTGCAATCAATAATTGGCTTAAAGCTTGATGTTCTTCCTTCATTAAAAGCGCAGTGACAGGAATATAAGAGAAATGAACTTTGATGCCTGCTGGATAGAAAACACACTTGCAGAGCCAAAGTAGAAGAAATGCAAGATGTTCGAGATCAGTCACTGGACCCTTATTCCAGTGGGTCGCAATGAATTGGCCATAATTTAGTTGATTAAGAGGAATCTCTTTTATCTTCTTCTGAAGATCCTCATATAGAGATGTCGAGATCGGAGTAATAGGATTTCCATCTGGACGAAGACCTAAAATGACAGCGACGTTGAATAGAGTTGGACCCATCAACCCATGTCGAAACATGAAATTGTTGGTGGTTGGGTTCCAAAAACACAAAGTTGCTCCAATCATAGCAAGAGCAGCTTTTATTTTTGTGTCGACTTAGTTGAATTGCCTCATAAATACCTGCTTTGGGCCATATATCACCTTTGGCCGATTGTACTCTATCGAGCCATGACACATAGTCGTCGGAGGGTTGCAGAAATGTTCTGAGAATCCTAACCCCACCAAGCCAAGGATAGATTGGAATCTTGGTACCGAGAAATAAGGGTTCTTCTCCCCTTTGACTAGGAAGGTATTCTTGGACTGCAGTAGTATAGTCGTCGAGAGAAAAAGAAGGACCATGAAAAACTAGAGAAGGGAAATCTTAAGAGGGAACCATTACATGTGTCTGAAACAGGGTTTCACGAATTTCATCGGGAATAGGCTTCTTCAAGAAAGCGTCAACACGTGCTTGGTCATTTGGACTAACAGGAGCGGGGGTTAGTATCGACGGTAATACAGGGAGGTTAATGATTTGCGTGAGGATTGGCTAGCCTTAGGCGGTTTAGAAGCTTTGGAAACTTTCGAAGCCTTACCTCTAGCAGCATAAACACTTGGAGAAGCCATTGATGAAGTGGAGTCAAGGAAAAAGGTAGTAGCAGCAAAGAGATAGGATGATGGAAACTTTGAAGAAGATTCTGGGGATTCTTGAAAGTAAAGGTAAAAAGGAACAATACAAACAGGAGTGGATATATATAAGAAGTCCAAAAGATTTTGGAGGGAAAAGTGGTGTGGAGAATCACGAAACGTGACAAAGTGGTGTTAATGATGCATAGCCCATTATGACTTGAAACCATAATTTTCCCAAAATACGGCCATGAACAGGAAATGGCCATTTCAAAAATTACACGTGGCCATATTGTCTCAATTGTTCCATCAATGATGCGTACTCTAAAAGATTAAAGAAATCATTCAGTATTCGCAAATTCGAGTCGAAATGTAATATTTGTTTTCGACATCGAAATCAAATATTAGGGGGCGTTTCTTACCATTAAAAAATTCCCATGTTAAAATGTAAAAGAAACATGAGTTGAACTGTTACATTAATGACAATCAAATTTAGCCCAAATAAAATATAGATTCCCATTATTAACAGTAAAAGTCGACATAAGTCAAAATCTTAACACCAAAGGGATGTCGATATCAAAGTTATTAGTTGTCAGTGATGAGGAAGAGTCGTTAGGATCATGGTTGAAAGTAATGATCAGTAACAACCATATCAAAATTGTTGACAAAGTAAGGAAGTTATAAGCATGATGATGACATCATGGGTATTACCAAGTGGAGCGAGGTGGCAGTTAGAAGAGAAGACTTCTAGCAGCAATTTTCCAAACTTCTTGGCCTTATGGGATATAGAGTAGTTATCACCTGAATAGTGTATAAGAGAAACATCCATTGTTCCGGAAGCTTAAAACAAATCAAGACACACATTGTTAACCATTGTATAGCGCGACAATGTATATGTGTTTAAATTTAAATGGGGTAGTTACTTTGTAAATTTATAAATAAGGGTCTTAGGCTTCTTAGGGAGGGGTTTTGAAACCCACACTCCTCATTGCAGCAGGAAAGAGCCATTCAAGAACCTTTTTTTAGTTTATTTCCTTAAATTTTCTTTACCTTCGTGTAATTTACTTCTGCAAATTCAATACTAGGTTCTTAATTATTTTCATTGCATTTCTTTATCTTTACTTTCATTTCTTACTTTATTGTCGAACACTTTGATTCACTTTACACTTACGCTTCAATATGACATTGTTATAAAACAGAGAACACCACTCAAAGGAAAAAGGTTCCCCCTCCTAGATTGTTCTCAAGGACCAAAGAGAATTGTTGCGACGTTGACAATTTTCACCAGAAACACTCATACCCTTTGAGTGTGAGACTACTATATGAAAAAAAATAAAATCTCTAGCAAAAACAATTTCTCCATAACAAATAGACCTCGTTCATATGTAAACAAGTGATCTTTTAATTGTTCTAGTTAAGGAGCATCATGAATGTCAAAAAGATTTTGGGGGGAAGGTCCTTCTATCTTCCACCTAGGGCTGTTAAATGAGTCGGGCCGGCTTGTTTAGACTTGGTCGCAATGGGTTACGGGTTAAATGGGACAAGCCAAAATTGCCTATGTTTAAATAAGTTGCAAATCAGTCAACCCAATTCGTCTTGCATTAACTCACGTGCCTAAATGGGCTGGCCCACCAAACTTTTTTTTTACTTATAAATTTTGAAATATAATAAAGTTGAATCAAATATTAGAGTTTGAATACTTTAATCTCATCTAAAGGGTTAAGGGAGAATTCAAACAAATAAATAACATAAATTTATAGAGTTTGACGAATGTGTTTGTGTGAGTTGTGCCACTGTTAGCCTGTACAGTACATGTATTTTGTACTTTTGCTTGAGAAATTATTTTTTAATTAACTTTTAATTTTTTAAGTTGAATTCTTTTTGTACAAACAAATTAAAACTAAAAAAAAATTATCCAGGTGGCATGGTCCTCACAGGTTGACCCATTTAACACGCGAGTTAAACAGGTCAATCCAAAATTACTCGTGTTTTTATGGGTAACTAATTTTGAAGTTCAACTCACATAATTTATGCTGGTAAATGGACTGGTCCGACGAGTTTGACTTGTTTTGATGACCTTACTTCTACCCCTAACATTAGCCTTACTATAATTGAAATAGAAAATTATAGTGAAATCTAAAGACCTTTCACATAAATCTGTAAGTTCATGATGGCTCTTTCTAATGATGTAAAGTTTAAAGATTGTTTATAGATTTTTCTTAAATTTTATTTATAAAGTTGTAGGTTCAAGAGTTGAAGTTCAGCTATTTTTAGATGGTCAAGAGACAATTCTAATTATAGCTAATGTTTCTCTATTTATTATTATAGCTAATGTTTGCAAGCCATTAAGCAACATTGTTGCTCTCCTTATAGACATGATGAACCTCAATTTTCCAAAACCGAGTGAAGAAGCTTATGATCTGGTGCACTATGATAGCATAAGGATGAGAATACTTTGAGATGTCCTGCCAACAGAAACCATCAATATTACGCTTCACCCAACCAACTTGAGGAAATTCCCACCAAACATACAAACTTTGTACTCCTACACCTCCCCATGCTCCCGCTCTAGATAACAGAGTTGTGGGAGTCCAACGAAGTGCGGACACTAATACAAATCTTGGGAGAATTACACCCCAAAAATAAGTAATTAAATTGGGAGAGTTCAAGGCCATATAAACCCCACATCTAAATCTCATATTTTCGATGTGAGATTCAAGTCTCATACCTTACAATTATATCCTAACACTCCACCATGCTTTGTAGCCCTGTGCCCACGTTGGCTGGCTATGCACTAGCCTTTTGACTAGTCCTAACATCGATGTCACTAGCACCGCTCGTTTGCAACTAAGAGACATGGTGGAAGGCTCTAATATTGGGGTGACTTAGAAATGAATGACCAAGGAAAGAGCTATATGTACCAAAATGGTCAGAATGAAAGCTACCTTGACTAGGAAACCAAAATGGGCCATCAGAAAAGCTAGCTTTCGAAATGGTATGCAATGTTATGTCCTACATTGAATAAGTAAGAAGGCTCAATGTGGTACTTAAGGTATGAGGCTCTCCCTCTTAATAGGCTAGTCTTTTGGGATTGCTCTTCCCATGGACTTGAGTTGTAACAAGCACAATAACTAATTTTTCTCTATTCCTTTGCATATTGTCATATGCTTTTCACTTTTCCTATTTCATTCTCATTCCATTCTCAAAGAAGAATACAACATTATTTTTTTAATGATTCCTCTTTGTCTATAATAACTTGGAAAAACCCCTATCCTTGCATGCATTGCCTCTTTCGTTCATAATTATCTCTATGGTTGGTGTAATGTTCCAGTGCTTGAATAAAGTTTGGATTCACCTCTTTGATGGTCAAAGAGTGAGGCACTCCTAAATACTAATCCAAACTAACAAAGTGAAAGGAAAATAGGGGAAGGATGAAAAGATCCGCAAAGGTTGAAAAGGATTTTGTTAAGTTGTTGCCATATTTTGGTTCAAGTATGCTGGCAAGTTAGGTTCTAAGACAAATGGACTTGGAATAACGTTAGGCTAGTAAGAATAAGGAAAGTAACTTTTTTGTAGGACAAGGAGGCTATGTGATTAGATTTATATTATGAGACTATAAATTAGAGGTGGATTCTTTGATGCCCTATGAAATGAGAAGGTTTCAAAACCCTGCTGAAGTGTATGAATGAGAACAAACCACTTGGCATCGCTAAATCAATACTTGCTAGTACCTAACCAAAACACTTAACCACAAAAAAAATCTTCAACCTGTTTCTCTTCCTTAATCATGATTATCACCGACGATGGTGAACTCGCCAGAGAAATAAACACACTGGTGAACATGTCTTTCCCATCAATGAACAATGTTCATCTCTCTGATCACTATCGTCATGTCTTCCAGAAAAAATCTGACCTTGAAACGATCTTTTCCTGCCTCTTCTTTACTCGCTTAGTCTAGAAGTTATTCAATGCTTCTTCTCTGTGTAAAAGAAAGTATTGCTTTTCCTTTCGTACATAGGTTTATAGGTAGAGTGATGTTTCCTTCTCATTTCATCTACTAGAAATGGAGTTTGGCCGGTGAAGAACTATTATATGAGTGGGGTTCTTTTTCTTTTTTTTTTTTGGTTTCTTGTTGATCAGAGGAGCAGATGAAGAATGTGTGTCAAGTAGGATTTTGGTCAATCTTAGAAGAGTGTTTACAATTTTAACATGCAATTTTGAGAATTGGGGTTCAAATTCAAGTTCATAGCTCTAAAAATGGGGCAGAGATGACAGAGTTGTTGTGAAAAAGAGTTGTTTGTAAATAATTTTTGTTGTTGTTGCAATTTTCTCAGCATGGTACCGATGAAGATCCAACTTAGTGACAGATTCCCATAAGCTAAAGGAAGCGGTGGTGTTTTGGACTAGGTGCTGGAAAGTATTAGTTTAATGATGCCAAGTGGTTTCTTCTCATTTGTACACTTCAATAGGTTTCAAAACCCTATCATTTCAAAGGGCACTAAAGAATCCACCTAAATTGAATCATATAAATATACTTTGCGATTAGACAAATTAGAGAAAAGGAAAAAAAAGAAAAAAAAAGATAGGTAATGAATAAAGTAAAGTGGCATTGGCCCAATTTATTTTCCTTCATCCTTTTACTTGTAACAATCCATAGGTTCAAACCCAAATAACTTTATTTGGAATGATGCTTTGGTGGTGCTTCATGCAGCTCTTTTCTTTCTCAAAGTGATGCTTATTTTTTAATCTACTTATTTTTAGTGGCTTGTCATTTCTTTTCCTTTTTCATTTATTTTATTTTTCTTTTGATTTTCCATAAAAAGAAATGAGGTGGCCTCTTCTTCTCAATTTATCTTCTTTTTATCATATTTGTTGTCTCTAGTTTGGATTTGATGATTATTGTGTGTTGTTTATTTTTTTTTTCAATTTTGTTGCCAAGTCTAGTTCTATCTCCACCAGATTTAGGTTTTGAATTGTATTAGGAAGAGCGAGAGACTCTATTCTTCTTCTTGTGTGTATAGATATGTACATACATTTTGGAGGATACTAATGCACTAATCAAGTTATTAGTCTTAACAAAGTTAGAACTTAGAATTCAAGACAGCTTATGTAAATTAGTCAAATCCCTCAGATTCTCTTGTTAGAAACTGGTGTTGCAATCAAATAGTGGAAGAGCTTGATTTTTTTTAACTTCAATTGTTTTTCTGAAAGTTGATGTTTTGGTTCTTTATCACTTTCTATTAGACCATGCATTTTGTGTCAAAAAAGGCTTAATATCTCTACTTTTGTGCTTAGGTGACTAATTAGGATGTGATATATATTTTGATCAATATCCTTTTTGTGAAATCTATTTTATAGTTGTAAAAATTAGACTAATACATCTTATTAGATTGGAAAATGTGTAATTTACTAATTGATCGATTTGGTTGAATAATTTGACTTGTCAAATCCAGTGACTCAGACAAACTCTATGAACCAAATAAATTTTGATTAACTCAATTAAGTTAAAATGAGAAAACTCGACGATTAGGGTAAATTTTAGTTTTTGTGAAAGTCATCCTTCAATTAGGGTTTTATAAATATATTCTATCTTTTATAATAAATTTCTAGATTTATTTTAAAAAAATTGTTTTAATTAAATTGGCCGAAGCATTAACTTTTTCTTTTCCAATTAAAATCATATGCAACTTTATAAACAGTTTGACATAATTTATTAGTTAAATTAATTTATAAGTCCCAATATTTTTCAAGAATTTTTAAATAAGTTATGATAGTTTTAATTTTTTTTAAAAGGGTCATAGATCCAGCCTACCATTAGTAGAGGTGTTCATTAGTTCGAGTTGATTCGATAAACTCGACAAACCAACCCAAACCAATTTTAAAAAATTGATTTGGGTTAGGTCACCGAGTCTAATAAGGTCCAACCTAATCAAACCCGACTAAGGTTGATAGGTCTAGCTTTTCTCAACTTGATGACCAACTCATTGACCTGATGACTAAATGTATGTTTCACACTAAGAAGAGTTAAGATACTCAAGTTTACTCAATTCTCTCACACACCCTTTCCTCACATTTGAGTTCCATATCCCTCTGTTTTCTCATATTTGAGCCCTATCTTCTTGCCTTAACCTAGTGGCTGCGGATCACTGTGCCTTGCTTTCTTGCCGACATCGTGCTGCTGTAACGCCCTAATCTCTACTTTGTTTTCAAGTGTGTTTCAGTCTTTGTCTCTTTGATCTTAAGTTTAAGTACTTGTAATGGAAGGCTAAAATGCCTCAAAAGCTATAACATAATTGTCTAATTGAGTTTGAGGTATTTATCATGTTTGCTATTTTGTTGTGAAAAAAAAATTGATTTGACAACTTGATGACTTGAACCAAATCAACTTAACATTAACCAGGTTGGTTTGGTTTGGTTTGGGTCACTCAATTTTTTTCAAAAACTGAACCAAACCAACTCAACCAAGGTTGGTCGGTTTGGCACTTTTTTCCTTAAACTCGAACCAACCCAACATGTGAACACCCCCTAACCTTTAGAGCACTATAGGGACTAAATTAAAAATATTTTTAAAATTATAAGGATCAATTTATAATTTTTAAACTATAGGGATCCATTTGAAAATTCTCAAAATGTACAGAAACTTGCAAATTAGTTTAACCTAATTTATTCAATAGAATTCACCTTATGCTTTAGTATTCCATATAAAAAAAAAGTTATGATATCATACCCATTTTTTTTATCAAAGGGGCTACCTTAGCCTTGCTTGTACTAATAAATAATATTGATATTGTACATACAATGAATGTCTCAACTGGTAAGCAAGTTTGAGCTTAGCTAGGGGCATCGCCTCGTGTAAGCCAAGGAAGACTTTCCTCCCCCCTTCCCCTTTTCGCCCAAACTACCCTAACCAACTTATCTATCTCTGCCCCTGAGCTCAATGACAAGAGGTTGTCGAGACCTGTCAAATAATAAAAATTACTAGTTTACAAACTAATTTGTAGTATAAAGAATGAACTGAATCGTCTCTCAAGGATCTAATAAAAACAAAGATTCAATCAAATCAAGATAATTAAAATGGAAGGTTTTGTTGTTGATTGACAAAAGTACAGGACTTAAAATTATAAACAAATCTAAAGAAGCAACCAATCCAAGGAAATTTACCGATATTGAGTTTAATTCATCATTGATCACAAGGAATTCACTTAATTGCTAACCATGTTCTTGGCCTTAAATCACATCAAGACGCCTCAATATGATCCAAGAATTCTCTACTAGATAAGCATCTAGGATTTAATTATCCAAGGTTAGATAAAGTAAGCACCATCCAAACATAGATTCACTTAAGATCGGGGATTTAACCAAGCTAAACAGTCCATCAAAAAGCTTTGATATATTGTTTAGTCTTTGTGATCCTCTTTGAATACATGATAATAAAGCTATTATCACATCAACATCTAAATCAAATTAAGCAATTCAATCTAGATAAAAATCGAAAGAGGAAGAAGAGAAACTTAAATAACAATTAAGCAATATGAACAAGCGAAACAAGATCTCCAAATTAAACATCAAGATGGTTATTCCCTTCGATTGATTATAAGAGCCTAGCCTTCCATGGATGAAAAGGAAGAACTCAGAAATAAAAGAACAAAAACGAAATTCTAAAGAGAATGGAAAATAAGAGAAAGAAAACTCTCACAAATACTCAAACTTTCTTCAAATTTAATCATTTATAATACAAAGAGATTGACTCTATTTATACTAATCCTAGAAGCTAATTTGTAATTGAAAATAATCTGAATACAAGCTGTAAAAACATGGAAATTGTCAAATATGGAAGCTTGATGCATGGTTGGTGGGTTGGTGCATGGTAGGTGGGTTGGTGCATGGTTGGTGGCTTCTAGTCAGCAACTCTTATCCGACTTCCAACTTGATTTTCATAACCTAGACGATGCATTTTGGCTTTGAGGTCTTCATGAAAGTTGTAGCTAGTTGTCTCCTTGAAATTTTGACGTTGGTTTCATGCCATTTGGACTTTTACAACTCCAGATATGCCAAAAACACTGCACCTACCTCAACTTAGGTTAGTAGAACATGTTTCTAAATTTAAACCAACTTGTAGCTTCATAATCATGCCTAAAACGACATCTATTGACTAAATGGTCTTCAGTGAAGTTGGAGATATGCGTCTTATCTTTCCATTGGCCGAGTTTCAGTTCCAAAGGAGGCCTATAGCCCACTATATAGTCCAATATATATATATTGCCCAGATTCCAGTGACAGCGAACCCACTTTGCATTGCAGGGCTATTTTGGAATCCTATAAGTTCGATCCAACTCTTGAGTTCTTCATAAAAGTTGTAAAGCCTTGTCTTAGCTTTCCAAAGACACCAAGATCACCTCAAATGGATCACCGTGTCCCAAGTTATGGCCTAACCAAGGAGGAAAGATCAAAATGCATCAAAATCCAAGAATTATTCACAATTTGCATTAAAACTCAATGAGGCCCAACAACATTAAACTCATCTAAAATACTAATATTGGGCACAATAAACATCTAATAAAGCCTTGTACAAAGCTAACATAAGTGTTTCAAATTGATTGATCACTCAACGATTGAGAGCCTTTGCAATGTCATGGTTCGAGCTTGTGGGAAAGTGCTTGTGTGAAGAAGTGAACTCATTACTCTGAACATGATTAGTCTCACACTTAAAACATGTGGAGATACCTGAGTAAAAAAAAGAATATTGATATTGTCATTGCTTCTTACCTACAGTGGTATAACTACTAGTAAAGTGTTGGTGCTCCTAAAATTTAGTGTTCCATATAGTTTTGGTACTAAAATAAGAAATATGAAGTTGCTAAGATTAGGACTGTTGCTGCAATAGTTACTCATAATCTTTTGGAGTCAGAATAATACAAAATTAGTATTTTGTATACGCCAGGGTTTTGATTATCAGACACAAGATATAAAAAATAAAATAAAATAATAATGAGTCAAGAAAACAAAATATATTACCACAAAATTTCACAATTCTATATAGAATGTTAGAATATCATAAAAACCTCCATATATTATTCATCAAGTATGTATGTATCAATTATTAGTTAAGGTAAACTTAATAGATAAATAAAAACTTTGTAAGTTAAGATTTATATTTTAACTTTGAGTGCAAAAAATTTAATTGAAGAAATTTAAAATTCATTAATAATTAGTTTAGTTTTTTATAATCTTGTATTGTAATGACACATATTTAGTCTTAAAATTAAAAAAAAAAATATATATATATATACAGGAATTTAAGTTTAAGATTTAGTAATCACACATTAAGATTTATTTCTTTTTATAATATATCCTTGTAATATTATTTTATAATATTTTTAAAACAGAACTTATAAAAAATTTAATATCTTGTAAAGAAATCATATTATTTACTTGAGAGTTGTTAAGACACTCGTGTTCTTTTTAAGGTACCGATAAACTCTTGATGAGTTGTTATACATGTAATAAAATTGACTTAAATATTATAAATGTCATTAATAATCTTTTAAATAGTCTAAATTTCTCTTTATGATTTTAAGATAGGTGTACACTGAATACTAATTCAATTTAAATGAAGCCATTATTTTCAAAACCTAAGTTCACATATATATATAGTAAAATTGACTTAAATACAATAATTGTCATTAATAATCCTTTAAATAGACTAATTTTCCCTCATAATTTTAAAATAGGTATATTGAAAACTAACTTTATTTAAATAAAGCTATTATTTTCCAAATTTTTAAAATTCCTCTCATGATTTTATGATACATACTCTGAACACACTATCCAAATCTAAATGATACAAATATTCTTGGAACCAAGCTTATGGTTTTTAGAAAAACAGTAAATGCTATTAATGATTTTAATATCATTAATCTCAAGCTTCTTTTTCACTTGCGAGTCAATTTTTCTGTTGCATCTAAAAAATTATGCTTTGCTAGGACTCATTTCATGGTTGTGTTCAAGGATAACACTAGTAATCTTTACCTTTTCATCTAGGCCCAAACATGCATTAAGTCTTGCATTGCACTGTGTTTTGATGGTTGGATTTGGCATCAAAAGCTTGCTTCGCTGGCTTATTAACTTTCTAGAACGAGCACAAGATATAGTGAAATATTTCTTCCCATCAATATCATTTTTTGATGTTCTTTTAGAAATAACAAAACCTTTTTTCTAGGCAAATGTAGCATAATATGTTTCAACTTCTTTCTCGGAATCAAATATCATCCCTGCTCTTGGTTCTTCAATTTCCTCAGTTGTTTGTTCATTAGTTTTCTAATTCTCATTCATTGAATTTTCTCTATCATGTTCAAGTTTTTCATTCTTATCATCTATGCCCTCATCAAAAGACATGTTGTCAATGACGTGGGAGCAAGATTCATTCAAAGTAAATTCTGCTTCCATCTATCAAATTTAACACAAACTCATGACAATGAGACCAAGTTATATTCAAGCAAACAAAGAATAAAAAAATTGAATCAGTTGTATATTCAGAAAATAAAAATGATTAATTATCATTTAAAAAAATAATTCAATAATGCAAACACATAGATCAAAGAATATAACAAAGCAATTCTATACTTTTTGGTCTGATTTGAACTTTCACGGCAATACAAGAAATTAGTAAATTGGAATGGGCATCTAGAGAGAGATTAGATGCACAAGAAGCAAAAAGAAAGGGGAGAAAAAGATAAGAAGCTCACCTGATTGAGATTTGTTCTTTGTGAAATCAGATCAAAAAGCTTTCTTGCTGCCGTGCCTTATCTTTGCCGTCCAGGCTCATAATTTAACAACGTCAGGTATTGTAACCTATTTTAAGCTTTTTTAATTTATTTAAGAAAATGTTAATATTAATTATTAAGATAATGACATGTAATTAAAAATTAAATAGATTGACACCTCATTAAGCTAGTTCATTCTGTCAAAGCTATTCGGGCAAACTTCTCTAGCTAAATAGCATCACTCTATGAGTAATGTTATATCATTCTAATAAATTCAATTAATAAATCCTCCTAATTACTTTAAGAGTTCAAATTTGATTTACTGACATTGTAAACAATTTTATACTATCATCAAATGATGTGTTGATATATCAAGAGTTAGGTTTCCAATGTAGCAGTTGTAAAAGTCAAATTTCTATAATGATTTGATAATATATAATTAGATGATAATATAAATTTTTTTTACATTAACAGAATATTAAAATTAAGGGATGTGCTATGAAATGCTAGTAGATGATTGGTTAAAACATATAAAATAATATATATTTAGTTTTCATCATACAAGTGGAGCTCACTTCAAAATTAAACATAAGTACGTTGGAGCTTATTGTAACAAATTCTCATAATTAAATCCTTACTTTAATGAGAAAGTATTAAATTAAAAACTAGAAGTATTTAATATATTGGTAACTAAAAAAGTATGTAATACTTTAATCTTTCGATAATTATAAGAATTATTAGGTTGAGTTATTAGGAGAATATAAAATTATTCTTTTAATATAAGTATATTGAACATTAACCTAATATAGGAGAAATTTTTAGGTATTGATACTTAATTTAATAGTTAATATGTATAAAGATACTTTTTAAATATATGCGTATTTATAATATAACTTATATAACTTTATATTTGTTTAATGTTAAATAAAGTATATGTAGTAAGTAGTGTTCACCTAAAAATTTATCCCTTATATAGATGAAACTAATATTCCTAGAATACAACTTCTCTTTTTAGTGAATTAAGATTCAGGTCGCTACTAATGATTACCTAAATAGCTTATATTTTGTATCATGATTTTAAGATAAGTACATTGAAAAATTTCAACACTCTAAATTGCTGCAAATTTACTATTCTATTTATTGATATGTACAATTATTTAAATAATATTAGTCAATTTAATATTATTTTTTATAAAATGTAAATAATTCATGCTAATGGCCAATAAATAAATAAATCATAATTCATTCTAAAAATTAAATGTATGACAAATCCGTGCATATACGGATATAACAGCTAGCATTTATTAATTATCAACATTTACAACAAATATTTAAAAAATATTAAATGTAATTACCCATCAATAAATATTTTAAAAACTCACGAATAATAATAAAAAAAAACTTAACTACTTTTTCCCCCAACTAACTTGTGATAGCCTTTTGCCATCCTCATGGAACGAAATTTGCGGGTCTAGTTTTTTACTTTTTATAGTTCTAAGAAGCAATAAAATTCGAAGGCTTGTCAAATCTGAACAACGCCGGGGAACACAAACACAAAATATCTATAAAAAACCAAAGTAAGAACATCAAACATGTGGCGCGGTGTGGTGCTCGATAGAAGAAATTTTTAGATACTCTAAAAATAATATTTTCATTATTAAATTTAATTTTATAATATTTTAAATTAAATTTAATAAAACGTATACTACCCTAGAGACAAATTCTCCGTTCTTGGTCTTTTCGTACAGCAAACAACTACCATATTCCAACTCCACAAGACACCGCTCAGCTATTTGAAAGGACGGGAACAAACTAAACAAAACAAAACAAACACGAGACCAGAGAAAAGGGACCATAAATATAATTTTTCATTTCCCATCTACCTCTTTTTCTTGTTCAAACTCGAAGCCTTTTTCTCTTCTATTCTCTTCTCCTCACCTCAATTCCATTCCCCTTTGAATTTGAAACCGTTGTTCCATTCATGGGTGCAGAGGTTAAGATCTGGAATGCGATGGAAGTAGCAGAGCAAGCTCGCAAAGACTATACCTCGCAGATTCTTTCGTCCCCTATTGCCATTGATCCCTCCCTCTCCCTTTCTCATATGAAGCCTCTCGTCCTGTTCGTAATTCTAACCTCTTTTTTTTTTTTTTGTCTTTTTTGCGCGCCTCTCTTATGCATTTTGAATATATATATATATATATATATATATGCATGCTTGCTTTGATTTCGTCATTTCACTTTTTTTGTTTTTTTGTTTTTTGTTTTTTGGATTTCCTTCTGTCGTTGTTGGTATGTTGACTTGATTCTAGCGTTTGGTTGCTGGGAAAATGGGAGAGATTTAGATGAAGTTTTTTTTTTTTGCTGAGTCAAATTCGGAGTTGGCGATTCCAAATTATTGGGAACAATTTTATATTTTCATTCCGTTTAAAACGTTGTGTGTCAATAATTGATGAATCTTTTTGGAGTTGTGTGGGTTATATAAACTATATCTTTTGCTATTGAATCATTGATTGTGTTGGGTTTATTTGGCAATGAAATGTTCCTTCCCCTCCCCAGACCCTATCTTTATTTCTGAAATTTCCTTTGATTCATGCAGTAAGATGTGCAAGGATATGTTCAAGGCCTGGTCAAATTTGGATGATTCTTGCTTTGATGTTGAGAAAATTTCCGGTGGCATCACAAATTTGTGTGAGTAATTTCTTGTTACTCTCAAGATTGATTTTCATAAGCTGAATCACTTTATCTGATAAATGGGCTTACTTGCTGAATACCATGTAATAATGAGCTTGACTCTCGATATGGTTGCTGAATTACTTTTCATTCATCCTTACCCTTTTGTTCTTTATATAGAACCTAACTGATAAATATATCATTATCTGTCAGTACTCAAGGTTTCAGTTAAGGAAGAAAATTGTAATGATGACTGTATAACCATCAGATTGTATGGACCAAACACTGAGTACATTATTGATCGTCAACGGGAATTGCAGGTTAGACACTGTACTGCATAATTACAGATATGTCTAGTTTATATGAAACTAGCCAAGTCACTGAATGCTTCTGCATGATTTCTTAGAGTCAAATAATGCAGTTCATCTTGCATTGATTTGCCGTCTTTATTTTATTTTATTTTTTGTTATTTTTGTAAATGTTGTTCTCTAGCTGATGAATAATTGAAAGTTACATGAGAACTTAAACTGTAGATATGCTTGTGACAGTGCTTGTAGTAATATTTTTCTGATTATACCATTTTCTATTATTGGGGTTTTCATCAATTGACAATTGCAAGTTGAATTTGGATTTTTCATTTTGAACTGTATTAAGCTTCAGTTATGATAAACTAACTTTGGCAAATCAATATTCCTTCCTTTATTTTCTTCCCCTCCCCCTCTTTTTGAAGTGGCTTAAGAATATAATACAAAAATCTTATGAGAATTCTGGGGTTTCTAGGTTAGAGGATGCTGCATATAAAGATTCCAGTTGTTTTTAGCTTTTGGGAATTAGAATTTAAGAATGTCTTTCAATATGTAATATATCAATTCCTTTAATCAGTTTTTAAAAATTCATTAATCCAGCACATGCTTGAGAGAAGGTCAAATTCAAAAAAATAAAGATTAGGGAGGGATAGGCAAACCTCAACTTCCAATAACATTAAAGTGAAGAAGAATTAAGTACATAAACATAAATCCCTTATAGATGTAGTGGTTCTAAATTTTGTTTATTTGGCAAAAAATCGGGAGGAAAGAGAAACCGTGTTTGCATTTGTCCACATACTTTACATTTATGTTACTCCATAGATTTGCACAGGGTATTTCAGTTGTGATCAGAGAAAAATATGAATTCTAATAGTGCATTATAGTTGTTTCTTGAAACTATGTCTGCAAGACACTGAAGGTTAGATTAATGCTTTTCTGTATATACTCAATAGTTTTTACTTGCATTCTCTACCTTGTAATTGCTTGTGAAATATTGTGTTTAGGCCACCAAATACATCTCAGCTGCAGGATTTGGTGCTAAGTGGCTCGGAGTTTTTGGAAATGGCACGGTGCAATCTTTTATCAATGCTCGTACTCTAACTCCATCAGGTACAAATGAGAAAAAATCATGTTTAGAGCAGGAATGACAATGTCAGGTTGATAAATGATAATAGATTTTGTTAAATTGTCTGCTATTGGGTATTTTTTATAATATTTGCCAGAAATTTAAAGCATCTCTAAATAGTGAATCTCTACCCAATAATGCATTTATCATACACTGCCGTAGCATTTATAGAGATTTCTTTTTTTTTTGCTGAATGTAGCATTTCTGGGAATCATATTAGGGACTTTATTTTATAGTCTTGTAGTAAATTCCTTACCTGATAAACTTTAACATACATCAGATTGTGATCACTAGGTTTTACCTGATGATCCTATATTAGATAATATAGTCTTGTAGTAAATTCCTTCTTGGAAAAACGCCAACTTACATTAGATTGGGATCACTAGGTTTTACCTGATGATCCTATACTCTCACCTAGGAATAAATGCAGGTGAGGCCTTCAAATCAAATTTGAATTTTGAACTAGCCTTCCCCTACCTTAGACTCGTTGCTAAATCTTGACCTTGAGAAGGCTCTAAGCTGAAGTTCTCATCATTACTAACTTATTATGATATTTTTTTAGTTAACCCGACTTTTTTATTAAATTTCCATGAATTTTTTTTTTATTTTTAAATTTTGCGTTTTTGAAATGTGTTAATTAAGTAGCATTTGGAGTAACAGCTTAGAATCTGATTTTGGCTTTCATTTAATTACACATATGCATATTTAATGCTTTTGGTGACCTGCAGAGCTGCAACCTGTTTATTGACATGATGAATGCATTTTTCTCCGTGGCAGATATGCGGGAACCAAAGCTGGCTGCCAAAATAGCCAAGCAACTTCGAAGATTTCATCACGTGGAAATTCCAGGTTCTAAGGAACCTCAATTATGGAATGATATCTGGAAGTTCTTTGAGAAAGGTGCTTTATATTTTCTTCCCTGTAACTAATGTAGGCTTTGTTCACTTCTCATTTCTTATGCTTGATTTACTTCGGTAATTATGTTTGAAGTAAATTTGATTTGTGTTGAATTTGAGTTCTAGCATTTTGACCATGCTCTTTGTTTTTGGCCAAAGTTTGAGCTCCCCTTCAGCTTTGTCTTAGTTTTAGCGCTCTCCCTGATTTTAAGTTTGGGAGAAATAGCTTATGATACTAGTTGTGTTGATTAGGATCTTATGAATGATCTATTATGCCTTCTAAACTGGCTAATATTGAATGGTCTCTAGGGATTTTGGCCTCTTAGATTTAAATATACATATATTTTGCATCCATATTTTGTTACATAAAAAATCCTTACATATTGCATCTATCTCCCTAGTCCTATGTGAAAAGAACTCCTTCAATGTCTTAAAACTATCTTCAATAGCTAGAGTAACCAAATATGCAATCTGCTCCTGTCAGGGGCTAGTGTATATGCTTGAAAGCTTGGTATTATTAGTATTTGAGTTTCCATTTTTTTGTTTTCTTTTACAGCATCTATTCTAGAATTTGATGATAGTAAAATGCAGAAGACTTACGAGACAATTTCATTCAGGGAAGTTCATGATGAAATTGTGGAGCTCAAGGTACTAGCTCCTTCCGTGCATTTCTTGAGTTGTTATCTTTGTATTTGTCTTTCACTGTAATGCAGGGGTCAAGATGAACATAAATTACAACCACCTTTGGAATTTCAATGCTAAATCACTTGATTTGAAAAGTTTATATCTGAAGCAGAGGCACTTGCCATCTTTTGTCCTGTTTATACCCAATCACTTTCACTAAATATTCTAACTATATTAGGACTAGCAAAAACAAAGAAAGTGCCTTAATGCCCAGGCTCAGGGATAAAACATAACATCCTTTTCCACCCCATTTTTTTTGTTCCTGAAGGTAGCTTATGAATGGCTTTGTGAAAAAATTAAAAAAAAAGGGCTGAATACTAGGTAGTGAAGCATTTTATGTTTGTTCACAATTTCTTCTCTTGACGGATTTTTATTTTTATTTTTTATATTGCAACAGGAGTTGAGTGACCGTCTCAATTCTCCTGTAGTTTTTGCTCACAATGACTTGCTTTCTGGAAATGTAATGATTAATGACGAAGAAGGTATCCGCATACCTTGATTATAAGCATATTTGTGCTTCCACCCTGTGATTGTAGATGTAATAGTATATTTTGGAGCTTCTTTTTATTATTAACTTTTTCTTATGCATACCATTTTGTATGTGTGCCATTTTGATGAACCCTTGTGAGTTCTTTAGGATCACTATTTCTTCATCTTTACCAAAAAGGTTATATATGAAAATTGTTCTTCCTATGTTTCCTTTTCCTCTTCATCCTAAAATGTGTGCATGTTATTGCAAACTCGACTCATGAGCAATCTTTCCTGCAATTTACTTATTACTGATTAGTGAAGAGCAAGTTTAAATGTAATGGTGTTGTGCTGCATGTCAAAGAGAAGCTGATATATATATTTTTTATTCAATGGTTGAGTACAAAATAACTTTACAGTTAGGATCATGAGCTTGTTATAATAGCTCCCATTTTCAGTGTTAAGGAGTTGAAGTAAAAGAAATGGAGTATACAATGTTAATCATGAAATAAAATTCACTCTTGTTTGAAAACAGGAATGTATGCTGTGAATCTATTCTATCTGTTTATAACAAACTAGTAAGGAGACAGACATGCCTCTGGAATTGGCATTTGGCATCTGAACTATTGTAACATTCACATGTGAAGAGAATGCTGAGATAACCAACTTATTCATTAATTCATATGGGTTATTCATCTTTAAATTTCATTAATTTGTTCTGACAAATATGCAGATAAACTTTACTTCATTGATTATGAATATGCATCATACAACTACCGAGGCTATGATATAGGAAACCACTTTGCAGAATACGCAGGCTTTGAATGTGACTTCCGGTTGTAAGTTCTTTCTGCTTGCTTCTCTCCCTTTACTTAGTCATGATTTGTTTATTAGTTCTTGAGCATTTTTCTTTTATGCAGGTATCCAAATATGAATGAACAATATCATTTTTTCAGGCATTACGTACAACCTGACAGACCACACGAGGTATGTAATCACAGTGAAGGGAATTAAATATTTAAAATTGTATTTTATTTTATTGTCTCAAGATTATCATTCGTCTCTAAAATGAGATGCACATATTCTATCTATTGTTTCCATGATCTTCTTATTCACAGTCAGGCATGTTAGTGACATATTTAGTTTGTACTGTTTAGGATTCAAGAATCATTTCAGTGGTGCTTAGCATTTGTAAGGATATCCTGATTAAAGTTCTGACTCCATGTCGTATTGCTGCAAAATTCACTTACCTATTGGTGATTGCATGTTACCCTAACATCTATTCTGAGGTTTCCCATTATTGTGTGGTCACTTCTAGGCTCAAGCCCTTTGGTGTAGCAACTTTATTAGGTTAACTCTATGGTCTAATGTTGGATTGATGTATGCTGTTGCTGGTTTGCCGAGGCTGATGTTTGTTGCTACATAAAGCCCAAATATCTTCCTGACATCCCCATGTTTGTCCCACTCCTAGTAGTTACTACAAATTTGGCTTGGACCTGATTTAGTCTTAGCTCAGGCATGCCTTATTGCATATTGCTTGCTTAAAAAATTATCTACTTAGAATACACATGCACTTAAGGATATGTAAGTTATTAGTGTATATAACTCTCATTAGTTGTCAGTTTCGTTTCTTCCCCTTCCTATCTGGCTGTCTCCTGTGTTTCTTTTAGATCATCATTTATTTATTTTTAAATACAGATGTCTGAGGAAGATCTTGAAACTTTCTATGTTGAGGCAAACACATATGCACTGGCCTCGCACCTTTTCTGGGCTTTGTGGGGGCTAATTCAGGTAATATTTTTCCTCCTTTTATGCTCGTTATGCTTTCTTAATCAATGACATCCATGACTGTTAATATGTCTTTTCATGCTAAATAGGCAAAGATGTCCCAAATCGATTTCGATTATCTTGGTTACTTTTTCCTTCGATACAACGAGTACAAAAGGCAGAAAGAAAATTATTTCTTGCAGGCGCGATCCTACCTTTTCAGGATGCAAGAGTGAGTAGATAGATTCTGCTACTCTATCTCTAATGGGTTTTTGTATGTCAAGTTTGTTGCAAGAGGCCCCTCATTCATGTAGTTAAATGTTTGTGTAAAATATCTTTTGTAGCCGCTCATGACAATAATGCAAATTTAAACATTTAGTTTGAGCTTTAGAGGCTCTCCTAAAACTTAGGCTACCTAATTGATCTATTATTCTTTTTCCCTCTATTGTGACAGTTGCAAATTTTGGTCTGCTATCCAATATAATCCTTTTATTCCCCGCTGAAAGGCTGAGAGTTCAGAAGCAGGAAATGTTTCCTGTAGACGATCGTACACTATAGCTTTTATAAATCCTTTTGTCGTAGTCTTTATTTATTCCTTTTATGTCTTCTTGATCACTAAATATCTGCATATATATCATTATGGGAGGATTTAATATAAAAGAAAAAGGAAAATGTGATATGTTATAAATAAGGACTTTTATATAATTTTAAAACGATTAATTAATTACAGATATAACTGACCATCAAAAGAAAATTATGACGGACCTATCAATTTGCATTTTCTTATATTTTTTTATTGAAGAAATGAGTAAATGAAGATTGTAAATGAATTATAACTATAAGGTGAGAAGTTGAAGAGTGTTATCAAGTGAGAAGTTGATGAGTCTTTGTAGGCAATTATTACTGTTAATTAAGAGTATATACAATTTTTTTTAATATTTGTATTAAATAAATAAGAATGTCATTGTTTAAAAAAAAATGAAGGATACTAAAATGGGAAATCCCTTTTATAATGTATAGACTAGTGTATTGACGGATCTGTCAATATGCATTTTTTTAATTTTTGATTAAGATAAAAAATGGGTAGATAAAGAGTGAAATCGATTATAGTTATATAGGATGAAGAGTGTCATTAAGGAGAGAAGTTAAGGAGTTGAGGAGAATTTGTAGACAATTACAACTACGAAGTAAATGTATTTACAATTTAATTTAATTTAATTTAATTTAATATTTATATTAAATAAATGATAATGAAATTTTTGAGAAAAATAAAGTTGGATACCAAAATAATTTGTTTGTCATTGATAAACTATATTTTCAATAAGATAATGTTACTAATACAATAGTTTAAAGAAAAAAATGTTTTTTTCCACAAATAGATTTATTTTAAATGTGTAAAATTACATTAAATTATTATTAAGTATGTGTTATTATTAGTTGTTATTCACTATATATTCTCTCATTTTTGGGGGAAGACTTGAATAGGAGGGAAGATAAGTAACGATGGAGAATAAATGTGTGTTTGGATTAGATTTTATAAATTTGATTTTGGATGAACTTGATTTTGTAAATTTGATTTTAGTCAAAAGTGAGTTTGAGTGAAGTGATTTATGTTTGGAAACCTTTATCTAAAAATTGATTTTGTTAAAATGAATGTTATTTGGATAATGTTGATAAAAATCACTTTTAGATGTGTAATTACCAAAATAAATTTTAGATGTGTAATTACCAAAAATACTGATCATAAATAAATTGATGACAAATTTTTTTAAAAAAGTTAAGTTTATTTGGGGTATTATAAAATAAAATTACTGAGTATAACTATAATAATATTTTAAAAATTTATTAGTTTATATTTATTTAAATATTATTAAAATAGTAATATAATATCAAGTTATAAGAGTATTTCTATTAGTACACATACAAACAAGTTTTCTTTTACTGTAAAAGTAACAAAATGTTGCTTTCACGTTTGAGGTGTTAAGAATCACATTTGCATTTAAACATGATTCTTGTTTGGATATTGCCAAATATGTTGACACAGCATTCGAGGCAAAATTTACTTCCAAACTTGATTCTGGGGTAACACACCCTAAATTGTTGACGTATCACACCTACCTGGTATTTAGCAAGTTAACTAATGAATTTGCACAATCCGATTCAACTGGTGGTTGATCCAAAATCACCCAACCCGTAGTAGATGTATCAGCTTCCAGGTTTCCTCTTTTGTTTCCACTTAACTATTAAAAATGATATAAGTAGAACATTATCATTCTACTTATATACTATATTTTTTCCTAATGATATCGTTCAACTTATCAAAAACAAAAAGTGTTAAAACGGAAGGTGTCGCTCGACTTAAAAAAAAGAAAAAAGATTGAAGCTAGAGAACAATGTCGTTCTCCACTTATGCAACCAGCCTACAACTGTAAACTCGTGAATCTAAGGTTGGTTCAGATGGAGAATTCCTTTTTCTCTCAACTGACCTAACCCAACACATTATTTTATAAATAAGTTGAGTTTGAAAATATTTCAAATCCAACCTAACTCATGAAAACTCCTTATCACACCCTATCCTTAAAGTCTGAAGTGGTAACATCTAAAATACAAGCTCATTGCTAATAGGACATGTATTTTTATTTTTTAAGAAACTACCAAGTATTAAGGCTGAATGAAATGAAAAAGGTAGCCGGAATGTTAACATTGATACTCGTTATCCTACCCTTAAGGGTAGGGCTACTTTTAATTAAAAAAATAATTTTAAATTAAAATAATAATATAAATAATATTTTAAAAAATAAATATTATTTTTTAATTATAAAAAATAATAAGAGTACTTTGGGGTAGGGAAACATTTGAGGTAGGATAGACTAACCCCCTAATATTAGGTGTTTCGTAAGTATCACCAGATTATAAGACCATTGACATGTATTTTTTAAATTGCCAGAAAGATTGTAGTAAAAATTATATTCATTTTGTAAATGGTAATTTGCTTACAAAACCAAAGATAACAGAAATACTAATAATTTAGTAATAAAATAACTACCCTCTCTACAATACAATAATCGTACTTTATAATAGAATAATAATACTTTTTAGTTATTAAACATTGTGACATACTAAAATATGAAGTGACATGAACAACACATATATGATACAACTCTTTCTTGAAATTTCATAACCTCATTGTCATGCTCTCTGCATCAGTAATACGTGCTTGCATCAAAAGTTCATACGCAACACAAAAGGTCATGAGTCCACATCAGCTGAGATAGAACCCAAAGGAGCATCCCACTAACCCTCCCGACAAGCACATCATGTTGGATGAAACACAATTGCTAGGCCACCACAAATTAAAACACGACTATTACACATCACAACATCAGGATCAGGGTGGTTATTCAGTGCAGCCGTTGGGAGGTTTAAATTTAGGGTTAAAGCTATGGTTTCTGACTAATCCCTTGGCAAATACTACTTACAGAACACTAAGAATTTTACAAGTGTGCACAAGTGAATGTATCTTGTGTTCAAGGCAACCCCACGAACTTTTTTCCAACAAATTCAAAGGAAACCACTTTTACATGTATGTATATGCAATGCAAGAGTTGTATCTATTAAGTAGTATTACTCTTCTCTCCCCGCCAAACATGCCAGTAACCTTCATGTTAGACATTGCTAGCAACAACACAAAACACAAGATAATGACAAACCTGGTAAATGGCCTACTCAATTTTTAACATGTAACAACTATGTATCAATATCTGTAACACTATGTGATTAGTAGAACATCCAATCTATGTATCACCTCTCATGAAGAACATGATCCCTATGGTTTGAGATGAAATGCAACAATAGACAGCACCATGGGGTTCTGGTAAAGCTTTGGCCCAGCTTCACACAGCATATACCATTTAGATGAGATGCTCTAAGTCATAACCAAAGTTCATCATCAATTCTTCAGAACTATACAACCCCTAAGCTTGAAGAATCTGACAGTGAACTATGTGACTTTTGAGTCGGTTTCGCCCAGCAAGGCTAGACCAAAGATTTGTGACCAAGGTCTTGAACTGTCTTTTCCCAGCAAAAGTTTCCCATAACTGTTCGGCAGAAGATCCTCTCAAATCTTCAAATTTTGAAACATCAACCAAACAAATGCTCATATTATTCCGGATGATACAAAGTTTCCCATTGAGGGGGACAAGAGCAGCTGCCTCCATAGCCTGCAGGTTCCTAGTATGCATTTTACTGTCAATATGTTTGTTCCATGAACAAGTCACTTGATCATAAACCTTAAGTTTGCAGCCATCCTTGCAGTCTAAGGCATAGAGCTGTCCATTAAGGGTAGTGCTTGGGTTCCTCCAGCCAATAACCATTCCGTCATAAACAGGGTACCAGCTATCAGTCTCTGGTTGGTAGACCTCACTCAGAACCTGCTGATGGGAACCAATTCCCCTCAGGTACCACTTCCCCTCATAGACAACACCTATGAAAGGCACCATTGCAGTGCTCATATCTGAAATAAATGACCACCGATTCTTGTTGGGATCATAGACTTCAGCTGATCTCAAGGACTGGTGCACACCCTCATTCTCCCCACCAGCCACATACAGACAATTGTTCATGACACAGGAGCCAAAGAAGTGTCTCCTTCGAAGCATGTCTGGTGCACGGTGCCATTTATTTGTCCTAGCACTATAAAAAATGACACGTCTCATGGATCCCTTTAGTGGGTCCTTCCCACCAAACAAGTACAGGTGACAGCCACTAAGAACAGCACAACCAAAACCAAGAGCTTCGGAATATTCTTTAGGAATGGGAGGCAGGGCCTGCCACAGCTGGTTCATGGGATCAAAAGCATGCCATGAGATTTTCCCATCTCGGTCTCTCTTGATGACATATATCCACTCTTCTGCGATTCCAAGACTCTTGCGGAGTGAGTAAAAAAAGTTACCAGCCAAGAGACGATACCATCTTTTGCAGACTACCTGAAGTTTACAATGTTCAGCCCTCGGGACTCGGATTAGGCAAGCAATAGCAAGATCATCAGGGAGTCCTGGAAGTAAAGGGGATTGATTGCGGCATCTGTCACCACGTACCGGCTTGTTTCTAGTTGGGTAAATGGATGCTTTAATGTGAGGCTGAAGACAGAGCTTAGTTCCAGGGACATACTTCTTTGCTCCAGCAACAGTTTTTAGGCCTGTATCTACTCTGCATAAACACGCTGTCGTATCAACCTGCACAAACACATTTGAAAAGGAACATTTGTTTAGCTACTTTCTCAATTAAAATGAAAGCATGTCCTTTTCTTATTTAGTATGTGAAGTTATGACTTATGAACTCAACATGAGACATCATCTATGTAAGCATCTAATACAAACAACACTGGGAAGAAGCATAGAGAGCAACTTGTTTACTTATAACATGAACATTAATTAATGAGATCAGAGTTTCAGGTTCAAGTAAAGTCATATATACAGATTTGTTTATCACAGATTGAAATTTTGAAAAATAAAATCTATAATCAGCTTTATGACATTATGACAAAAATTGACCTACATAGTTAGTATACAATAAGGCATTTGAAGATCTTATGTAATGGGACTTGCATCAAGTCCAAGCCTCCAAGGATGTAGTGTACGTGATCATACACAGACCTCAAGCCTCGGAAATGACTGGTCCATGTTAAAAGACAACTCATCCATTTGATGCCCTTAGATTTCCCAGTTTTGTGTCCAACAATCCCACAAATCCAGGATGAAGATCAATTCTTTTTTAAGGAAAAGACATGAGCGATCAAACTACAGAGAATTTGGCAGAGGGATTATGCAAGAGATTATCCCTATCTAAACACCCCCATTTTGACATACATTTCATTATCATCTGACATGGCCCCAAAACCTATAGCAACACCATCCCAGGGACCAAATTGTAGTTGGCCCATCCTTTCAGGGAAGGTTCAACCAAATTGTACAGAAGAAGTGTTCAGTGAATAATGGAATTCAATAGAAGATAATTGCAACTCCTGAAAACAACCAGAACCTTCAAGCATAAATCCCTGAACTCAGAAGTCTTCTTTCCATGCCCACAACCCGCTAAAAAAGAAAAGCCCATTATTGAAGCTCTTTTATAGATTAAAAATTTTCAGAAGGACTTTAGAAACAGCAAATCAGGGCAAGGCAAAATTCAAAAATTGAATTAGTAACATGGACACATACAAAGAGTTCCAAACTGAACTAAACCTTGATGTTCCAAACATCAAGAATTCCAACCCCTTCCAAAGAAATAACCATATAAAGGGAAGTCAAACCAACTTAGCAGTTAGCGTTGGTTTAGCTCATAAACTAAATATAACAACATGGTATATAAAATAAAATTAAAACAAAAAACAAAAACAGATTCATAACGTATAAGCAAATTACCAAAGGAGGTTGAAGAACTCTGTCCATCTTTCTGCGCTCCAATCCTTCCCAAACCAAGATTACTCCAAAAATCAAATATTTTATCTCTCAAACGCCATGCCCAACACGAAATTCCAGAGAATCCATTCCCATAACCAGTTTCTTTTCACTTCACTTACTAAAAAATTGAAATTCCAAAACAAGATAGCATGATGATCACAGCAAACCCAACATTATAGAACATCATCATCAACTTAACCCATGGTTGAATATCAGAAAACCCACCCATGACCGAATACCCCAAACCTTATCTTCTCAGATAAATGCCAAGTTGGGGGCAAAGGAAGTACTGAAAGAGGTGAAGAGACCCTCTATCACCATCAAACTTGAGTGGAGTTCAGGGCCCATCACCACAACGGCACAACCCACCAAGCATAAGAGTGTGTTCAAGAAGAGAGGGTGAGAGAGATATAGAGAGAGAGAGAGAGGTAAAAAGCAAAGCAAAACCATTAAAGGAGGAGAGAAGGAATGATGACACCTTGGTGGTGGTGGTGGTGGTGGTTGCTCATTGGAGAAAGGAACAACATTTGACAATTTGGGTTGGAACTTGGAAGATAGCTGTTGTTTGTAGACTTGGGGTTTAGGGGGAAAGTCAAAACTCTCAAATACAGCTGAGTGCATGCTTGTATGGATTCACTCGCGAATTTTTCTTTTCTTCAGTAAATAAAGTAATTTAGTCATTACAAATATTTTTTATTTATATTTTATTTTTTAAATTTATTTTTGTGTATAAGTTAGTCTCTAAATTTATATTAATTTATTTATTTTTATTATACTTGGTTAACCAAATTAAATAATGATTACTTACATAATATGTTACGTGAGGATGTCTAACATTTAGTACTACATGACACGTTATACAATAATTTTCTTTGAGATATGATGTCACTTTAACTTAATACTTGAGTAACGGAGTGTTTTGTGTATAAAGAGATTAAGGTTTATTAAGCTAAAGTGATATCGTGATATCAAGAAAAAAAGTTAAATAACGTGTTATATGACACTTTATATTACACATAAGAACTTAACATATTATGTCAGAAGTCGTCTTTTTAACTTAGGTAATCAAATGTAACAAAATGATTAAATTAATGAGTTTTATAAATTTAAAAACTAATTCATATACAAAAATATATTTATAAATTAAAATGCGAGTAAAAAATATTTTCAAAAATTAAATTATCTTTTTAATTATTTTTCTTATCAATTCCATTAAAATTATCTAACTCAGTTTTCATTAAAAGTAATTTTTTAGTTTGATAAGAAATTTGTATTTTAGTGCATTATATTATATTTATATTATTATTTATTTAAAAACGTATAAAAAATAATTTTATTTATGTTATTAGTTAGTTAAAAATAAATTTATACTTTTAGTTGGTTAAATTTTTTTTTACTTTATTATATTAAAATATAGAGTTAATACTCAAATTGATCTTTTAAAAATACACGAGATATCCGTTTAGTCCTATAATTATTTTTTACATCAAAATAGTCCTCAAATATCATTTTTTGACATCAAATTTGTCTTCTAAAATTATTTTTTGACATCAAATTTATTCCTAAAAATCTTAAAAATAATCAATTTAATGTCAAAAATAATTAAAAGACTAAATTGATAGTTTGTATATTTTTAAAGGATTAAATTAGATATTTACTCTAAAATATAATATAAAATTATGTACTATTAAATATTAAATCTGTATTATATTTTATTAAAAATATGAAGTTTTTATTTTATTTTTTCATATAACATATTTTTTTTATTTGTTCAAATTTTCTAATTCAATGACTAAACTCCCGGTCAAATTGCTAAACTGGTGATTCGGTCTGTTGACTATATCGACCACCAGTCTGTAGATATAACTATGGTTTAGTGCTGTTTTCCTTGCTCCATTTTAAAACAGAGTTGGAAGACAGAGATTCAAAACAAAATAATCTGGGCCCACCTCTGCAGAAAACAGTACACCCCACCAAATTGTATTTGATCATGCAATTTAACATTTTTAAGAATGTTTTTTATTTGACCCACTGCATGATTTTGCTATAGCTAATTACTAGTCATATGTGTAAAATTTATGAGTAAAAATTTATTGTAATTTAAAAAAGTTTTAAGTATTATTAATTTTATTTTTTAATAATTTTTTATATTAAATTAGTTTTTTAAGTGAACTAATTTAATTTAAAAAATAATATTAAAAGATTAATTTAATATTTAAAAGTAATATTAAAGAATCAATTTAATATTAAAAATTAATATTAAAATATTATTTTAATATTTTCATCATTAAATAATCAAATTAATGACAATTTTTTTCTTTAAAAAATTAAAATAAATGTCTTTTCAATTTATATTTATGCATTCATCAAATACTCTTATTATTAGATAATATAACGATTTCATTAATTTAAATGATTTACGTTGGGAGCATAACCCACAAAAATTTGTCCAATTAACTTTTCCCAATCCTATACTCCACAAATGGCAATTTGGTCATTGTGATTTTTAGGGATGTTAATTTTTACCCGTATATGGGGATTCCCGCGGGGACTGTCCCATTTGAGGCCCCGCGGGGATGGGGACAAAATCTCCTCGAAGGTGATTTGGGGATGGAGACGGGGATCATACCCCCTGCCCCGCGGGGTTCCCGTCCCGAGTAGATTACATATATACCCCTTATTATGTGTACTATATATCATAAATACTAATAATATTTTAGTCTTTTCATATTTTTTTATTTAATTTGAATACTGTGATTGTATTATTTCAGTTTGAACTTGTTATGATTTAACTTTAAATTTAATAATTTAATTATATATATATATATATTTAAAATTTTGTTAGGTTTTAGTTTGTAATTTTTTTAATTTTTTTTTATGAACTTTTGATATCCCCGTGAGGATCCGCGAGGATCCATGGGAACGAAGATGGGGGAGGAATGCTCCCCGTGACAGGGATTGAGAACAGGAACGGAGAGAAATTTAAGAGGCGGGTCTGGCTGGTGTCCTATGACGACACGGATTGTAGTACACAGAAAGGGGACTTTTTTTTTGGTAAAACAGAAAGGGGGCTTTAGCACCCCTCCCAAAGTTTTTCCTTTAAAATTTTAAATGTAAGTTCTATTTATTTATTTATTTATTTATTTATTTTTATAAAAATAACCTTCCATTCAATTATTCAAGTAATTTTTATTAAGGGAAATGACGTTTTAAATTGGTTTGATAAAAAAAATATTTATTTGATTCTTAGATAAAAGTATTTAAATATTTAATTAATTTAAATAATAATTAAATATAATTAATTAATAATTTATCTTTAATTTGATATTTAATACGTAGTTAATTGTATATAAATTATTAATTAAATACTTAATTAATTTCATTAAAAATTTAATGAAAATACTTTTTTCCAAACCAACCTTAAGGATCATTCTCCTTTTTTATTACTCTAGCTTCGACCATCCATCCAGATGATTAGAATGAGCCAGGGTCCTGATAAACACATTTTATATGCATAATTTAATACCTCTCATTGGTCTATTCTTATGAAATTATTGCATATATGAAGTGAAAATTGCATAATTCCTCATATATAAGTTATGCTGTTATAAATTGAGCAGAACACCTGAAGGACTATTCAAAGCAGTTGTTGAACCAAAATATCATGAACTTAAATGTTTATATCAATATAGTTCAAACGGAAGAGAAATGAAAACATAAACTTGGTGAGTTTTAGGCTACATTAAATTTAGGACAAATCAAAAAATTCATACTCAAATCTATACTTGGTTATTTGGTCATTTTTCAAGATCTAACCGTTGGATGCATCTGAAATTTTGATATGTCATTTATGACATCATCCTCTACGACTTTCGTACAAATGAAAAATTTCCAGATTAACACTAGAAATTGGTAAAAAAATAGGCAACAAGTGGATGATCGTCATTAATAATGTAATTTGAGCAGTTTCAACAAAACGGTCATATCTCAAGATCTAACCGTTCAATCTGGCTGAAGTTTTGATATGTTCTTCACAACTGCATGTGCTACAACTTTCATAGAAATGAAGATTTACAAATTATGACACAATCAATGACGAATTTGGTGATCTTCGGAGGTGAAATTTTAGCTCATGTGCAGCAAAATTTGACAAAGTTGTATTTGAATAGTTCTAGCCTTTGCCTATAAAAGGAAGACATTTGTCACACTTAAGGGAATTTCATATTCTGAGTTCTCTCTCATTTTGATTCTCCATCCTTTCTTTCTTTGTAATAAAATTAGGGTTAGTTAAGTTTTTAGTTAGAGTTAGAGGTGAAGCTTTCATAAATTGTGAGATTTATACTTTGATTTCAAGGTTAAATCTTCCAATTTGTCACAAGTAAATCCTAAAGCTCTAGTATTTGTATAATATATTCTTCATCTTCTAAAGGAAAGGATCAAGATTAAAAAAAATTCAACAAGGAAAGGATCAAGACAAAAAAAAATTCTTAGTTTAGTAGAGCATTAATTTCTTTTTTTGTTTTTTTTGTTTTTTGATAGATGATTCTTTGAATTTCTTTTAATTCTAACAACTCCTCAAATCTTTTCACACTTAACTACCACCTTTTTCTTCTTTATTAAGATTCCCCCACACTTATTCATTTCAAACCAATTTCAGTTTAAGCTCTACTAATCCTAAGATAGGTTTAGAGAAACTTGTTTTACTTTAGAAGGTCATAAGGTTCTTTGGTTAGGTTACTCAAAAGAATAGGCTTATCAATATTTCAACATTTTTTCAAGATATCAAAATCAAGTATGGCTCAAAGGGTTCACTATGTGATAAAAACAAACAAGGTTGGCTTTTTAAGCTCATGGTTAATCTTAATGTCTCTATCATTTTCATGCAACATACAGACTAATGTAATCTCAAATTGATTCAGTGCAAGTTTTAGAAAATAAATTCATAATCGACATCACTCATGAAAGAAAATAAACCAAACGTAAGTATTAAACTTGGAAAAACCCAAAACTCATAAAGGTATGGAACATTTACTCAATTCAAACACGTTTTCTTCCTAATATCCACAGTTATATATACATGTATATCATGAATTTTGAAAAATAATTCAATTATAAACTGTTTTGCATACTTTTATCATCAACTAAGCTCAAATTTAGCACATGTTTGCATCAAATTCAATTGAAAAGATCAAAATAATTTATATATATGTGTATATATATATATATATATATATTCAAGAACAAAATGATTGTAGACCTATTATAAAATGCAAGTTAATATACGTCTTAAAAGCAAAATTACTCCTTACTCTACTATCACACATCTAATAAGTTAGTAACAGTAAAAATTAGTTGGTTAGTTTTTTATTTTGGCTAATTTTTCTTATTTCAGGCTCGATTTGCAGTTTTCTGGTTAGATTTTCTACACTCTACTTATCTTTATTTTGATATTAGAGACAATGTCTTAAATTAGTTGGGGGAGGGATAGTTGACATTTTGTTCTTTTTATTTTCTTAAGTGAGATTTCTTTCATTTTAGTTTCAGTTACAATACTTTTATTTATATAAAAACTAAATCTATATCTTAATTTTATTTCACTATCAAGTGATTAATTATATTTTTATTGATAGAGTATTATATCATGTTCTTTTCACTTACATATAGTTAATAAAAATAAATAAATCCTACTAAAATTAATGTTTCTTCAACAAAAAGAATATGACTACGTCAATAGTAAGTTGATATACAAACTTAATTGGATCAATTTTAAAATTATAGGGTAACATGTTAGAATTAGATTAGAGTACTAAAATCAAATATTATAAAATTTAAGAGGATCAAAAGTATAATCAATAAGATATAATTCAAGAAATGTTCAAGTGCTTATCTTTTTCAAAATGGCTTAGAATTTCTTATTAAAATAATGAAAAATTTCAATGATGCTTGTGAATGGAATTTAAGCATTTCATCTTTTCAAGTTAATGGCTTGGTTTCTTTGTGACTATGCACAAAGTAAGTTGTGCATTTCCATTACAAATGGACATGGGGTCCTACATTGAGGACAACAAGGTAAGTGTCACATCTGCTTATTTTTATCATTGCCAACCTAACGACATCACTTTACTACAAATAAAGTCACTCTGAATGACCCTGGGAGACCTTCAACTCTCTAGTGTTGAATAAATGTGAAGAATCAAGCTAAAGCTGAAGTGTTTTCACAAATGTGCTTCCTTTTTCTTGCTAGTTTTTCCAAAATCTGCTACTACTCCAATGGAGTCCTAAGTCTTTAACACCTAACTAATGGTATATGAGTACAGCCCACTATCTTATTTGCAAAGACCATTTATCGAGTGTGCCATCCTTTTCCACATCATGGGATTTGATTCCTCTTGTAAGATCCTTGACATGAAATACCTTTCTAGCTGGATACTCTTATCAAATGTTTGAGCTCTATTAGGCTTTAGCTACTTAGGTTAGGAGTATAATATTTAAACCTGTTGGGAATGCAAGTGTGAGGAAAATGTGGGTGAAGAGTCTCGTATTAGTAAAAAATGAACAAAGTAAGGAATATATAAGTTGAATGACCCAACCTAATACCTTAAGGTTTTGGGTTTAGATGTGGTGTCAAGTCCACTAATGTGGTTCCTCCCTAAATCCATTGAAACAGATCTCCATGACAATTTGGGCTTCTCCTGCCTCAACAAGTGGTATCAGAGTCGACAGTTTAGCCAGAGACACGAATATTAGCGATGAAGGTTCGTGCTCTCATGGTTGTTGCCCCCCATTGAGAAAGAAGAGTTATGAACCACCAAAGCTTAAGTGAAGTGGTAAGGCGTGGGCTTCAATTGAAAACAGGTTCGACCCACCCTATGTTGTAGAGCATTGGCAGTCGTACACTCTGGTGAAGAGCAATAACTCTTGGAAAGTGGGCTAGGTGATATGATGCGGCTCTTGGGAACCGGGTTGTGTGAAAAAAGGCTCAATAATATCGTGAAATACTCAAAAAAGGCTTCCGCCCGATAAGGAGATTGTTGGAAATGCAAGTGTGAATAAGATATAGGTGAAGAGTCTCACATTAATAAAGAATGGACAAAGTAAGAACATATAAGTGAAATGACCCATAAACTTAATACCTTAACGTTTTGGGTTTAGATATAATGTAAGTCTCCTGTGTAGTTCTTTACTAAGTCCACTAAAACAAATCTCCTCCCCCTCCCTCAACAAAACTTGCTTGACCATTAAGCAGACAATCTCCTCTTTATATTCGCATTTGCAGTCATAATTCCAATTACTTGATGTAACTAAAATGGACCCACTAAACTATATTTTTCTCTGAAAAAAACTTTATAGTCACCAAAATTTTAAGACAGATTGGTTAATGGAATATGAAATTGATTATTAAATCCCACTTTCAGTAACAATTTGTTCATCATGATGTTCTGGAACAATGCTGCACAGTAGTTTACAATTGATCTTTACCTGAACCCCTTGACCGGCACTGTTTGGCTATAGAACAAAACGATAAACAAAAAGATCGTATTGGCACAACAACACTAAAGTTAATTAGGTAATCGAAATTTGAAGCCATTTGCACGCGTTCAAGTATGGCGGGTCCAATGAAGAAAACATAACCACTATCTCAAACATTACATGGATACCAAGATTGTCCATTTCATTTGAACTTATCCGTGGGGTTAGAAATTTAACAACACTGCCCTCGTAAGGCTATTTGCAATCCTTCAAACAGCTGCCTAATTCAATCTCATCGTTGTCTATGAAGTTACTATCTATTCAATATCGTACTCCGTCACCATAAAATAAAGCTATGAGATAAACAAAGTGGGGTGGTGTTTGAAGCTAAATTGAAGCAGTCATAATCATATTTTGCTATTTGCTCCCATCCCATTCCGCAAGATCAGAGTCTTTTTCTGTGCCTCACTAGCACAAACAGTTCTATCCCCCTGTATGTATACCTATAATGACATGCACAGATCAGTCCAAAGGTAAGGATAAGAATGATCAATCAAGTCACTTCCCCCCTCCCCCCTCCCCCCTCTCTTTTTTTTAAGATGTTGATGTTGAGAGATGTCTTTCTTAACTTCGAGGGCAAGAAAAGAGATGGTTGAGGACCTTGTGTTGTGGGGGGCGTGTGATGGTCATTTATGTGCGGCTCAGGCTTCATAGTTGTTCGGATAGTTGTTGCATGTGATTTTTTGCTTAATCTTAGAGGATGACACAAAACTAATGCCAGGGCCTGAACTTAGCCAAACACCAAAAATCAACGAGACGTGTGTTCAAGAGAATTATGGCTCTGGAAGGTAAGAAATTCTTCAAAATATATCGACTAATTGTGAATCACTCAGCTCAAGGATAACAGTGGAGATAAAGTAACTTGCAAAAACAGAATCAGTTTGAATCCACTGATAATTGAACAATAAGGTGAAATAAACTGTAATTGAAAGGAAACTTTAATAGATCGACTAGGAGAAATAGCAACGAAAGCCATCAAGTGAAAACAAAACTAACCCAAGTCGAATCATAATAAGGCTATAACTAAGGAAATGATAAAAACTAAAGGTGATTTGAATGATAAAATTGGACTTATAAATCTGAATTTTTATTTCAATTTTAATTCTGTCAGACTTTTGCAATTGACTTAAAATTAGAATTTGACTAAGAATATTAAATTTTTAAGACAAATAAAGAATTAATACATGCCATTGTAACTTCCACTGAATTATAAATCTATTGTTTAAATAATTGATCAAAATTTATAAAAATATAATTAAATTAAAATTAATGAATAATAAATAAAAATTTTAACGGAGCTTGCTCCATACTTAATATGACAATGCTACTTTCAAGAATTTTTTTTAATCAAGAAAAACAAACAAGATAAAGAGATGCCTTACCATTTTTAGTAAGTGCAACATCCATCTAACGATGAAGAAAACAGCCGAAATACCATGCCGAAATACGCTGGCAACGATGGCCGTCGAAGTAGACCGATAGAGCACACAAGAGATAGAGACAGTGAACAATGAAATATAAAATACTGTTTTTAACTCTTGTATTTTGATATTCTAAAAGATTTTTTATTTTTGAAATTGTAATTTTTAGGTCTAAGCTAAGAATTGAAAATAATGTATATTAATTATTTTTCAATTATGTGAACTATTACTTAGAATTGAAATTCTAAATATAACGTACACAATAAACAAGATAATTAAAATTAAAAGATTCAATTTAAATTTCAAGCCAGAATTCCAAAACCAATTTTCTGCCAATGAGTTTCATTTTCTTATGCCATCCGTAAAAAATTCTGTTAAAACAGTCCAATTGTTTTAGTTATATGTCAGCACAAATCAATCTTTGGGAATTCTCTATACAAAATCTGATCTCTAAGAACATGCAATAACCTTAAGACCTCAAGAAAACTCAAATACTTTTCAATTAATGCAAACTTCTGGGATGCTGCCCCAAATTTTCACTAATAATAATTCAGAAGCTATGACATTAACTTTCTTAAAGAAATGCAGCATCTATCAACCTCACTATGTTACACTCTAGTTTTGAAGATTACAAACAATTAAAATGTCAATAGGTGCTTCATTAGGTTTATTTCAGATGAAAAGGAGCAACCAAAAAGGTTAGTGACTACTGACTAGTCACCCTCTTGTAACTGGCGATACTCGAGGTCATCTATTAGTATGTTTGATTTAACTTATAAAATCTCTCAAACCATGGTTTAAGTAAAAGTTTATCTCTTTATACTTTCGCTCAAACCATGATTTTGAAATCCAAAAACTAAACCAAACACATACTATGCCAGACTGCTTGAATACATACTGTGCGATGAGATGATACCATATATCCTTACAAGTTTTTAGGTAATGACACATATATGTAATACGAGGCTGTATAGACTTCCTTAATCACACCATTTTGGTGATTTCTGAATCCAAATCTCATGTTTGATTGCATCACTCATCTCTTTCTAAGAAAGACGATGATTCTAACCATTACCTGTATAGAAAATATGATCTTACACAATAAGGAAGGAATAAGAGGTTTAAAATGTGGTCTGAGCAGCAGTTTCCGATTTGCCCTTTAAATGTGGATATTTGACCACGGGAAGGATAAGGTTGTTCAATGTCCCTGATAGTATGTTGTGTAAGACTAAAAATTCCAAAGATTCAGTGAAGGGGCATATGAATGACACAGCTTCACTGTGTATTTACATATATTATATCCCTTGGAGTGCACTCTATGAACTTCCCTAAATACCCAACAACTAGAAACGGCCTGCTGGGAAAAAATATGAATCTAAATTAACAAGTAAATATAAGAAAAAATCCAGCTATCATGATGCTAACTTAATTGGACCAATCGCCTTTATGCTTTCTTGTCAATTGTCAATTTTGTTTCACCTCCATTTATCTGCTTAAGTGTTGCAGCATAAATGACATTAAATGGTTCAGAGCTATAGTTCATCGACAAGGACAATCAATAACAAGGAGAAAAAGAACGGGGAAGATAGCAAAAGTAAAACAGGAAATGGCTTCAGAAATTAACTTGTCACCTGTATATATATGTTTTAATGTTTACTTGAGATGACAGTTGAAACCCGTGAGGGTCATACAAGATTTATAAAGGTCCAACATGTTAAACCTGACTAATGATTGCTCTTAGTTTTCCTGCAAAACTTTTTTCACAAGGGTTGTACTCAATGGTGCTTCTTACCAGAACCCTTTTACCTTGTTTCATCATCTTACTTCCTTTATTTTTTCCTGTTCTGGACATATTGGTTCCAGTGTCACGATCTCTAGATGGTGCCGAATTTAACAAATGCCTCACATCAAGTACGCCATTTCTAAAACGACCTTCACTTGACTTCAGACCCCTGTCCTCAGGCTTGTGCTTCCCCACTGGTCTTTTTTTGCTATCACCAAGCTTTCCCCCAAATCGTCCAAGAATCAAACGCTAAAAGCCACAAGTTGTACAGGTAGGTATAATAAGGTCAACAAGAGTCAGACAAACAAATAAGAAATTAACTTATTGGGTTAAATGCTATCACTTCCAATAGATTGGGATTGGGGGGGTTCTTATCTAGGGAATTTGTGACTAATTATTCCTGTAAAAGATAATGTCACACTAGCTTTAAGAAATAAAATGGGCAATGACAGAAATTAATTACCTCTTGGAGCATTTTCTGTTCTCTCTCCTTTTGTTTCTTCATCATTGGTCGTGCCACACTTAACGGTAATCTCTGATTCTTGGGTGCCTGCATAAGGGGCAAACACAACAGACAAATAAATTTGATTCCTAAGCATCCTGATAATACTATTTGCACTGGCACATAATGTAGAAAATAGAGCATCAACAAATAGTCCTCACCTTCCCACCAAGAGAAACGACCTTCCTATTTTCGATCTTTTTACGCTCTTTCCAAGCCATATGTGAGTAGCCTGAAAAAAATGGTAATTAGCTGCCATTCTCAGAAGCAAATTGCACTATGATATTTGATGGACATAGTGGAATGCCAAACAAAACCTGGCAAACTGAGTTTGGTTACCACAAATTCTCTAGCTCCAACACCACCAAAGAAGAAAATAAAAGGAAAGGAACAAATGTTTTCTTATCATTCAAACATCTATATTCCAAATTATAATGCAGTACATTTAAAATAAAATAAAAACCATTATGGGCATAATTTTCTAAGGACACATATTCTTCCAAAAGTCTAAGTAGTGTTCTTAATAAAATTTCCAACAACAAATCATGAACACTGACATAATAAGCAATCAATTAGATGATTCAATTTGCTAAATCATCCTGGTTTAGGAAGCTATAGTCATTGATTACTGCATAGTTCACTAAAATTAATGTTACATGTGACCTATAAGTTACTCAAGAACATGAAAAGACCATGGTAAATTGCATTCATTGCCACTTAAACTAAAACACAACTGTGTAATTATTTTATTACTACCTAGAAGTTTGTGTCTAGACTGTTTGAACTACGAATGTCAAAAAGCTCTGTTTTGGGTAAAACTTTAAAGAATAAATTTTATAAGGAAAGGAGAACTACAAGGAGGAGGATAAGATACCCAATAAAAAGTTTATTCCTAGACGTACAGAATTATAAATTCTAAAAGTTAATAGCTAGCCAACTCCTCCATAAAATTGCCTAATCCAAAAAGGCAGAATGAATTCAAGCATAGAAAGTCATAGCTTCCTCTAACAATGCAATGTCATCAACTCATATAACACACTGAGCTTCTAAACTATGAAATCACTATCAGCATCCCTATCACATCTATCCAGTACCACATTAATCAACACAATTCATAAACAGAAAATATACTACCATGCACGCTTCCTTTTTATGAATACCACCCAATAATACCCAAAGTCTCAGAAAATAGTCATCTTATCCTAATAAGGATTGAGACCTAGTAACAATTTAAGAATTTCAAGACATGGCATCACCATGACTGCTTGCCTTTAAAACAATCAATTTTTTTTCTTTTAATATAAAATTGACTCCATTAACGTGCAATGACTTCAATTCATAGGCACAACATAAAAGTGTTGCTTAGAGAAAGAAAGTCTATTGATGATTCAGAATCATTAATGAATGGAAGTCCTTGCTTTTAGATGTTAGAATAAAATTGCATCAGTATAGCATACAGGTGATATAACATCTATGTTAAAAATCGAAGAGTTTAGTTACCAAGTATGAATAGCAGTTCAAATTCAAGCTGCATGAGAGCAGACCAAAGAATCATTAAGAACAAAATCATCCACATTTTCAAATTGTCTCAACTCAACTTGTATTTGGACTCTCCGCAAAAGATCATAAGCACATCAAAAGAAGAACAAAATGATAAAGATCAAGACAACTGTTAAGAAAAGGAAAAAGAAGGTCCAGATGAGAAAAGAAAAAGGACATTACTAAAATTTTCAACGTCTTTCATAATCTTCCTTATGTCCATTACTTGATCCTGCATATCCGAATGTTCTGTTGGAGGTCCATGTCTATCAGCTTGTTTCTTATTCTTGTACATCTTTCCCATCGCTGTTTGGAAAATCAAAAAAGAAAAAGATAAAAATTCAAAAAAGTCACAAACTACAGCAATCATTGAAACTACAAGCACAACTCAGAGACAAAAGGGACACCGTAGACACTTGTGTCTCTTCATACATGCGCTACTACCAGCTACTACCAAACTTTAATCATATCTTTCAAATAGGAATAAGCAAGTTAAGATAAGGACAAGAATACATATAGATATATACAAATCTTAAACAAATTTATCAATTACAAATGCTGAAAGAATCAATCATCCTATTAGCAGTTCAGAAGACAAAAAACCAAGACATGAGAACAGTGACCATTGACCCTGTTTCCTTGTGTCATCAAAGTTGTCAAAATTGAGAAAACAACCTCTGAATTGCCAAAGGGTCTCCAAAGATTCAAGAAAATCCTTATCATTGACCATTAACATTATGTCAGGTAATAGGCCAGGCCTATTTTGTAAAATACTGGCATGAGCCTGGCCTGTTACCTAACATAGGATTTTTTTTGGCTCGGCCTGGCCATTTTAAGAAAACTTAAAAGCCGAAGGCCGGCTTGAAATCCTACGCATATAGGCCTTTAAATAGGCCAACAGGCCTAGGCCTTCAAAAACTAAATAGGCCTAGACCTTCTGTTCTACGTAATACAATCTCCAAAAGGTTCCAAATAGCACCCCCAACACGTTCTCCATGGGTGTATTGAACTTGGGGCAGCTGTGGTTGCTTGTGCACATTTTCTGGTGGGTTGGTGGAGTTTTCTGTTCTACTTCTGCTTCTTCTGAATCAAAGAAATTGGGAGCTGTTTCTATTTGTGTTTCTGTTTCTTGGGATTGGCCAATTTTCTTGTTTATGTTGTCAATATAGTTGCTAATGTAAAAATTGGTCACTTCATTGAGTCCTCTGTATTCTATTGCTGCCATATCATACTGCAGGTGCCTCCTCTTGAGATCCTCAAAGTTCAAATCCAGCAGCATCTAATCAATCAATATAAAGCCTTCACCAGCGTCAAAGAGAAAAAAGGGTGAACCAATCAATCTAACCCACAAACACTTCTATGGCTCATGGAAAATATGCTAAAACTCCACAAGAGTAATCATTTGGAAAATGGAAGATATGCAAAGGATAAATGGGTTATCCTTTCATCAGTGTTTGACAATTGCAGTGCCCTTTCCAAGTCATCAATGACTACAAATTGGTTTCAAATAAGAAAGAAATATTGCAAACATGAGTTCTTAAATCAGTTGGAAAGATGCGTTAGCTTTAAAATACTAAACTCAGCAGTTATTCTTTGCTATAAGAATGATAAATAATGATCCTTTACAGCTCAATTATGTAAACTCAGGAGAATACCACAAGATTCTTAACATCCCACAGAATTTTTAAAAAAAATTACAATCAAGAGTATGAGGGAAAGAAAATGCAACATATCATCCAAGATAAACATCGATAGCAAAACAAAGAGCACTCACCCACGAAGCAAACGACGCCGACGAGCTGTTGACACGGCTGAAGAAAGGAGGTTGTTGGCTTGTTGCGGCTGTGCGAAAGTGGGCTTGCCAAGACCAAAGAGAGATCAAAGAGGGCTGGTGCCTTGGTGTGGATGTGGCGCTGTGCTATGCGACTGCGAGATAAGCGAGGGCTTGTGACTTGTGACTTGTGAGTTGAGAGAGGTAAAAATCCTAGTTACTAGGCCGGTAATAGACTGAATCAGAGTCAATGGTCAATGGGTAAGTGGATTAATCAGTGGATTACTAGTAGGGATGACAATTTAGTGGATTTGGATCGTCTGACCCGACCCGGCCTGATCCATGCTGTTACTTTGGATCAGGTGCCCCGACCCGATCCAACACTTTCGGGTCAGGTTAACCCGCACCCGACCTTTTTTTTTTTTTTTGCTTCGCGTCGCATGGTTCTGTAGTTACTAAAACATCCGACCCCTGTATCCAATTTTTTTTAATGTTATCTTGGACATTTTTTTAACGTAAAAGGCTAAATGCCTTATAGATGATGCCAAACTTCTACAAGGAAGGAAATACAAGAAATAAGGAAGGAAAATGAAGAATGACAATTAGTCCATAACACTATCAGAATCAAGTCATGCATCCTCAGATTTATTTTGGAATTTGAACAGTGTCACACAAAACATTTATACACAAAAATTCACAAATGACTCAATAACTGTAAATTTATTTTTGTTTTATTAAATACTGTTCATATGGTATTATTTATAAAATTATTTTTTATAATGTAAGGATGAATAATGATTTCCTTAAAAAGATTATTTCTTTTTCCAGTAAATATTCCAGTGATAAATCTATATGCACCAAGACTAACTTAAGTATAAAATGAGGTAAAACCAAATGATGAAAGCAGCAACCAACCTTGAGAATGCAGTTACTACAACTCAGATTTTTAAACTAAAACAAGAGTGTACTTATTATAACAACATTTAAAACCAAGACAGGACGTGCTTGATCATTCATTTATCAAGAAAATAAGCAAACATAGGAAGTAGAAATGCATGAACTCTTCCAATGACAGCATGGCTTCAAAGCCAAATACAGCAAACAAACACATGAAATTGAAAGTGATTAAGACACGAAACTGAGCATTGCAATGACAGAATAACCTACGGTATAAACTCAACCCAATCTTAAAAAGAAACCTGCGAGCAAACACGTATGGAGTGTGCAAACTATGGCCATGCCTAACTCAATCACTTCCACAGCAAATCCAGCATTAACAAAAGCTCTTTAGACAAATAAGAAGAAACACAAATAAATTCAATGCAAAGGCCGTACGAGTCAAAGCCCAATAAACTACATTATGGATTTGCCACCTAGATCATTGACCCTAACCACTAGTAAAATACCCCCCCCCCCTTTCTTTCAGCAGTCATCACAACATTATAAGAACAAAAGGAGTCCAAAGTGGGTAAAGCTCCCAGCAAGACTTTGACTTTCCTTAAAAAAATTTTTTGCATATATCTAACAGTGTGAATGAAACTCTTCTCAAAATTGACTTTCCTTCAACAGTTTCAGAATCGCCAGCAAATAAAGAAACAAAGGGGGAGAAAAAAGAGGGAGAGGTTCACAAACTAAATTAACCAAACTACAATTGAGAGCTAAATTACCATGTCCTTGGAACAATATACCAAACTGCCACCAAAGAATTAACCTTCAAACTTTCTGTACCCAAAATAATTATCAAAAAAAGTTCTTTTCCAAATTTCACAAAGGGCCAAGTCAAAATTTAACCAAAAAAAATAATTAGCTAGATACCACCTGCCAGTCCACAAGCTAGTAAGCTTGTTCAACCATTTCAAATTATATACAATAGAAGAAAACTTGTTTAGGAAAAAAAATGAAGAACTCACAGGAAATCCAATCAAATCAGGCATGATAAACATCCAACACCAACAATAGAATTTAATATTTAAACAAGAATGCTTATAATTTATGAATGCACTAACTTGACATACTTGATCAAATTGCTAGCTTTTCAAACTAACATTGTTCAACATCTGAATCAAAAACAACATAAGTTTATTATATATTAAATAACAACAAACTAACAACACTAGAAATCCTTCCATTCCCAAAGATCAGCATGATCAACAATTCAATATATTGGACAGCCCACAAAGATCATTCCGACCGAGCAGCAAACCTCTCAACCTTGTTGTCAGTCAAATTAAGACCAACCATGGCCTCACCCAACCCACAGCTAATTTCAACCAACACATCAGGATCACTATAATGGGTAACAACCTGCACAATCTCCCTAGCTCGTTTCGCAGGGTCACCTCTCTTGAAAACCCCAGAGGCAACAAAAACCCCATCACACCCCAATTGCATCATCAAAGCAGCATCAGCAGGGGTAGTAACCCAGCTGCTTGGTCTGCATCACCAAATCATAAGGAGCAACAATCTTCTTAGCAAAAGTACATCTGCAATGTCAATTACCTCATAATTCTTCCGTATAATAAACCAAGATGCCCTGGTCAATTTACCCTTCATTTTTCTACTCCTTTTTTTTTCTTTTACTTATTCTGTACCCTAACTCTGTATTCACAAATCCTGTAAGTCAATCCCCCGCATCAAATCAAATATACTTGGAATCCATAACAACTGGTAATGTAGGATATGGTATAACTGTTTCACTCTATGGTTATTTTGCAACTTATTCTCCATATCATTGTATGCATTTAAAGTAATAGATTATTCAAGAACGTGTAAAAAATAATCACAAGAATAATTACAGCAAATTGAAGGAAACTCATTTCATTTCTCATATAAAAATTCAAAAAATAAAATTAAATCAGAGGCTACAACTTTAAAGCCATAAATGCATTTTCAAAAATGTACAATCCAAAACCTCTCAAGCAAGCAGTTGAAGAGGTTGATCCTCGCCCAGAACAAGTTCTCAAGCAAGAGGCAACGTTGGAGAATTTGGTGCAGCTCAACCTCCACAAACGAGTAAGAAAGTTCGAATACAAGTTGTGGTGCAGCGTTGCAACTCAAATCATGTAGGACCTACTGTTTCAATGAATCGATCTGGTGATCCTTGAAGCAGACACAGTCACGCAGGTATCAGTTGCGGAAGCCCTAGCAAGAAATTAGGCTTTTTGGCCCGTCTAGAGTAGATTAGGAGACAAATTACCGAAATACCACTCATTTGAAACATATTACCAGCATACTGTCGTTCTTGCCACGTTGGCTTATATTTTTTTTAATATTCCACGTGTATCACGCCAAAGCGGTAGGCGTGATACATGTCATCATGCCAACACGGGCGTGGTAGCCACCAGGGGCTGGCCGTGGTTGACTCTGTTTGTGTCTTTGTGGTGCATATGTCTAGTGTCTTGATACCATATGCTATGTTTAGGATTAAGGATGACTTAGTACTATGATGAGATGTGTAACTAAGTATGAATGCTTACTAGAGTTGAGCATAATGGTTGTGTGTTGTACATACTTGAATTGTTTACATGTGATGTTATTCTGATATTATGAATTGAGCATGATATGAATATGAGAACATGGCATTGCATAGTAAGATGGCCTAACCGGAAAGGGTTAGTGTACAAAATATGAGGGGTGCCTAGCTTACTGAGCTAGATGGAAAAGGAATGGCATAATTAATTGCATTGCATAGCGAGATGACCTAACCGAAAAGGGTTAGTGTACAAAATATGAGGGGTGCCTAGCTTACGGAGCTAGATGGAAATGGAATGGCATAACACATTGTATATGCATATTGCAATGGCCTAACCGGAAAGGGGTTAGTGCACAACAAGAGGAGTGGAGAAAGAAAAAGTGTGAAGAAAAGGTGTGAACATCATTTTGCATATGTTGGTTGGTGTTACTTATTATATATTGAATTGTGTTATACTTGCTCTCTACTTACATGCGTACTTTGTCTGCAAGTTTATTCACATTCACTGGGAAGTTGTTCTCACCACCTTTTTCTCAGATTCGCAGGAACATCCCGAACCCTCTACGGGTTAAGTACAGAGGATTCTGTTGCTTTATTTTGAGACTTGTATTTTGGTGGAGTTAAGCTCCCTGATGTAACTATATAAGATGTCTATTATATTACTCTGATGTAGATATGACAGGGACCTAGATACTACTATTGATGTCCTCAGTTTTGTATGTATTTAGTGTGCTCTGTCAGGATAGTGTCTAGAATACACTCGTATAAATTTTGTGTACTCTGATAATATTTTGGATGAGATCTGAGATCTCTTGATGATATATGTGTATGTGTATATATATAATATATGTACTTTGATTGGTTTGAAATGATTGTTGGAATCCGCTGCTTATGTTTATGTCATGTGTTAACATTCGAGAAACAAATGAAATGCTGCCGAAATTTTCTATACAATGCAAGAATATATATTCCACGTAAGACTTATGAACTGGTAAAGAACATAATAAATAATAGGTTTTACAAGTGTGAGTTTACTTGTAACTTTGGTATGGTGAAAGTTAGGGTTTTGAGGGTTTATGCGGGAATCCGAAAATTATGATTTTAGTATGTGTTTGATACTTGTTTAGTCTTATTACTGATGCAATAATGTGGTTAAAATTGTTAGATTGGATGGGTTGAGAACATGTATCAAAATGAGGGTAATTGCTTAATCTTGAGAATTAGTGCAAGACCTAGTTTATAGGAAGTTGATGCATTCTAAAATAGTGAATTGTGTATTAATGACTTGATTTTGACTTTGAGATGAATGATGATAATGCATGATTGTTGAATTTAGTGATGATGTTGAGGAAATGGTGAATTATGCATTAATGTCTTGATTGTAGATTTGAGATAAATGATGATGATGTGTGATTGTTGATTATAGTGATGGTGTTAAGAAAGTGGTGGATTGTGCATTATTGTCTTGATTGTGAATTTGAGAAGTATGAATGTTGAATGCACACAATGAGGAAAAGTCGGACCTTGAATTAGTCCTAACCAAAAATGAGGAAAAGTCGGACCATGATGTAGTCTTTGGCACACAAGAGGAAAAGTCGGACCTTAAGAGTCATTGGGCATTGTAGTGTATGTTGATGGAGGGTGAAACTTAGTTATGTTATTGCATTGTGGTGTGTATGTTGATGGAGGGTGAAACTTAGTTATGTTGGTGTATTGTGGTGTGCATGATGATGGAGGGTGAAACTTAGTTATGTTGTTGCATTGTGGTGTGCATGATGATAGAGGGTGAAACTTAGTTATGTTGATTAGTAATTCATGTGATGCGTGAGAACTGTCATTGCGGAGCAACCATGTGCCATCGTTGAGCGATGGTACCCTAAATTGGGATGTTGCTGAACGATGATAAGCCATCGCTGAGTAATGGTATCCAGAATTGGGATATCGCTGAGCGACGATAACCCTTACTGAGCAATGGAAGTCAGTAGCAAATTGATTTAAATTCACTGAGCAATGATAAGCCTCACTAAGCGACAGTACCCAGAATTGGGACGTCGCTGAGCAACGATAGGCCTCGTTGAGCGAGGAAAGTCAGTGGCAGTCTACCTCTAAATTCGCTAAGCGAACACCTCGTATCGCTGGGCGATGGTTGATTTGCCTTTCTTCCATGCTTCTCTAGCTTGTAAAAGTTCCTACAATTAGCTAAAAACTATCAAGACTACTTTTACACTTTGTTAACCATCTACACCCTAAGTTATTGTGGGTATATTCCCACACTTAGTCAATTTTACTAGTTACCATGTAATTTCTCAAGTTATTCTATAAATTCACAGTTGAAGTATATTTACTGATCACCTTATGCTCTCATATCTTAACTCTCATGCATACTTTAATTACAAGGACTTTCATATTCACTGGGATTTATATCTCACACTTCCATCACCTTTAGACTCACAGGTTGAGCTGGGGCCCTCTGTGGAGTGAGTACGGGTTTGTTGGTAGCTTGCTGTGATAGTTGTAGTATTTATTTTTATGTCTTACTTTGGGTGGAACGGAGCTCCTTGATGTATCCATTGGAACCACCTTGTGTATTTATCTGTTGGGGCATGGTAGGGGAACACTGTTGATGTTCTAGTTTCACTAGTATTTTGTTCATGCCGCTGTAGGAATCAGGGATAACACTATTGTAAATTGTTTACAGTTAGGGTTATTGTTAACATTGACGTTTATATTTTGTGCATGGAACATAATGTTGTACGTTTTTGTTGAGGTCGGATACCTCTATTTGATATCTACTTTTAATTGATGTTGATAATGCATATGTTTGGACTGACCAATACTTCTGTTTATGTTTTGTGATATTTGGGAATGATGGAGAAACAGAGGAAACTTTGCCGGATTTTTATGAGATTAAGAATATATTTTTTTCTAAGCATGTGTAAATTGGTAAATTATTGTATTTAAAGGATTATGTGTTACAATTGGCCTCCAATTGTGATTGATTTGGGAAAGTTATTGAACTAGACATAGGGAAATAGATGTTTGACCTTGGATTGGGATAATGCATGTTCAATTTCATTCAATTTGGTGAATTGGTTGATTAGCCAATAGGATAGACATATACCTCTTAGTCATGCATAGTAAGTGTTTGACGATTTATCTTAATGCATGGAACCTAATTCAATTCACATAGAAATATAGTATTTTGGTTTGATTTCATAGGTTTATAATACCATCGAAAGAGGCTTATACATAGGCTAGTTCCTTAGCTAACATAACAAGTGTATTGAAGGAATTGCATGACATCAAATGAAGTAGTGAGTGAAGTTAGGCCCTAGATGTTAGTCCATTGATTCATTCTCAATCTTTGATCTCAATTAGTTGCATTCCTCTGTTTTTAGTATTATTTTTAGTTGTTAATGTTCTATTTTTGCATGGAAATTTTGGTTGCTTGGATAAAGATTAAGTTGTGATAGGTTGGTAATTAGCAAATAATTGATTCAATCCTTGTGGGACGATACTTGATACTCTCTCTTTATTACTTGTCGATATGTATACTTGCGTAGTCTAGAATATGGATCAACACTTTTCATGAATTATTTCATTCCTTTCTTGATTTACCGTATGTTTACTTTGCACCCTTTAGCATATGAACTTTTTATTTGGGGAAAAGTTTGTGCAATCTTAGTTGCTTTTGCAAAATTTGTGTGGTTATTTATTTATTTTGCAAATGTCACATTAAGGATTTGAATGTAAAATCATTACATCAATAACAACCATTCCTTAAAGTATGCAACGTGTTCTTCGTCATGGTGTTGTAAATGTGAAATCTAGTTTTTCATATGATCCAATTTGTTTCTACAGTTTGTATTATATGTAGATGAATTGCATTTCCATTTAATGGGACATCGTGAGTTTTTATGTTTCCATATACCTTTTCAGTTATGGAATGACTTAACCAGAGTTTGGCTTGTTTTGTTATCTTTTCTTTGATTTGTAAGAAGTCTTAAGTCAAGTTCTCAAATAAGCAGGATACATGAATGACTCCTACTTGACATTGGATGACTTCATTAAGGTCTGTACATTTTGTTATATATTTCCTCTGGACAAATTTTACATGGATATCATAAAAGGAAGAAGTATTGAAGAATAGCTAAATCTAAGTTTTTTTTCACCCCATTTCGTCTAATGTAGACATGTCAAGCTTGTTGGTCAGAGAAAGGAATATACTTTAGTTACTTGATTTTATTCTCCTTGATACTTTCCTTGGCAAGAATGGAAGGGCTTATGAGAAATGGTATTTATTATTGGCTAGAATTGAAGAAACAGAATTGAAAAAAGAAGGATGTCTTGTAGGAAGGGATTTTTAGTAATGTAAAAGCATTTAAAAATTAACTTGTCTAGTTCTTTTTTAATCCAGAAGCCAAAAGCTAATGCCTGAAAATTGAAATGTTTGACAAGTTAGAATGGCTTTGTTGTTTGTATGAAATTTACAGGTCCTGATCATGGTCAAGATGCACATGAGTCCTTTGTTTTTCGATTTATTTTGATCGTTTCGTTTTTCAGTCCCTGCAAGTTTTTTAGTTGTCATTTTCATTTTAGTTTAATGGACAATTGTTTGGTTATAAGCAGTTGCCATGATAAATTGATGTAAATTTAAGGTAGATCAGTTGTGTGATTAAAATGTGAATTTCTAGTATTGATAACCATTAGACTGAATATGTTGTATCAGGATGTATGCCATAAACTTTTGAATCAAACATTTTTTTTTATTATTAAAGTGCAGAATTTGTCATTTGGTGTAGTCACATATGGGTTTTTTGGTTCACTTGTAATTGATTTGGTGTGTTAGCTACTTGCGAACAAATTGTCTGATATTAATATTCAAGCTACAAGTTCAGTTTAAATTGGTGTTTGAGGATCGAATCTATTTGCTTTCAAAGCTACAAGTTCATTTTGATTTTACAGGAATGCCTAAGGCAAAGAGGTATATTGATAGGTGTTAGACTATGCTTCAAGCTAATTCTTTAGCATCCCATAGTTCACCTCATAGTAAGCTTGTACCTCAAACTCATCCATCCATTCATCATGTAGGCCAAACTAGCCCATCTAGACACCATGAAGCTCAAAATGACTCATCCACGCTAAAGGTGCTCATGGGCCAGGTTGGGTCGGGTATGACTTGACTTGATCTCGACCTAAGATTTTACATGGGCCATTTTCTTAGGTTCAAACCAAACTCTAAACTCGAGCAGACCGACCATGATTGAGTTTATGATTGACCGGCCCGGCCTGAAGTTTGTCAAAATCTAGATTGTAATGTAGTTATATATATGATATGTATATTATGCGATATATTTGAAGGCTCACATTGTAATCAAGCAAACCACAATAATTTTTTATAAATAATTACGTGGCTTTGAATTCTCCATTGTACTAAGGGATACGTAGGAGCGTAAGTCAAGCCAAACTTTTAATTTTTGTAATTTATTTTCTTTTTTAATTTGTGAATATTTGTTTGCTTTTGTTTAAGGGGTAAAATAGATATAGTTTAAGTTATTAAATTTGCACAATTAGTTTAAGGTAAACTGTCTTAGGATAGATGTATCATGAGGTGCAGTAGAATTAAGTTTCCATCATTCCTTGTACATAATCGACTCCCGAAGATTGCCTAGTTTCGCAGACCATTTTATTTTTAAAACTTTTTAAAGGGGATTATAAGTCATTTTCCCTACCCAATAAACGATTGATAGCGATTCCATTTGTTTTTTAATTATTATCTCTCTCACCACTCCCGTCACGATTTTTTCTTGTCGTGACATATACTTTGGAATATACTTGAGAAAATGGAGTAATTATGCATACACATAAGAAGTATCAGACACATACATATTATTCAAATATTGATTTAATTGTATATGCAAAAGGAATATATTTCTTTCAGATGCTTGTTATTTGTTGTAATTGAACCATTTGCTGTCAAATGGAGTTTATGTTGCTTTCAAACTTCAACTATATTATGCACTTTTAGCTATCATATGCCATCCATGGGTAGGGCCGTCAAAACGGGTCAAACTCGTTGGGTCAAAGTCGTTGGGCCAACTCATTTACCCGCATAAATTATGCGAGTTGGGCTTCAAAATTAGTGACCCGTATAAACGCGGGTAATTTTAGATAGAATCGTTTAACCCGCGAGTTAAACGGGCTAACCCGCGGGGCCTGCGGGCCATTTGCATAATTTTTTTTTTAAAGTTTCAATTTGTTTGTACAAAAAAATCAATTTAGAAATTTAAAAGTTAATTAAATACTCTTTTATCAAGCTAAAGTATAAAAGATACGTACTATATAGGCTAACAATGGTACAACCTACACACAAACACATTCGTCAGACTCCATAAGTTTATGTTATTTATTTGTTTGAATTCTCCCTTAACTATTTAAATGAGCTTAAAGTATTCAATATTATGTTTATAATTTTATATTTGATTTGAGATTATTAAATTTAAATTTATTTCAAAGTTTAGAAATAAAAAATGTTTTGCAGGCCGGCCCGTTTAGGTCCTCGAGTTAATGCGAGGCGAGTCGGGTTGACTAATTTACAACCTATTTAAATGCGAGTAATTTTGGCTTGGCCTATTTAACCCGCAGCCCTTTGCGGGCGAGCCTAAACGGCCCAACTCAGCCCGGCCTATTTGACAGCCCTATCCGTGGGTGGCTAGTAGTCTCACAGTGGTCATAGGGTGCCTTTAGTTTGCAACCATCATTTGTGTGTTGTCAAATGCATGTGTCTGAATAGTTCACTATGTTTTGCTTTTGATTGTGGGAAATGAGAGAAGCCATAAAATAATTGAGTTTATTTACTTATGCTTGGGATATGGTTTTATGGAGGAATTACTGCAGCTAATCAACCTGAAGTATGGATATAATTTCCTCTAAGGTAGGAACTTTTATGGAGGAAGTTGTGTAATTAATCAATCATTGGCACTTATAAAGTGACACATGTCAAGATTTTAAATGATACACTTGTCTCATGTTCAATTTTTTAGTGAACCAAACCTGAGCCAAGCTAGGCAAGCCATGGGAGGGGGAGTGCATTTGAGGAGATCGAACCCTCCACCGAGCATTATAAACCTCTGTGCCAACTGAGGCTCTTTAGAATTTGTACCATTCTTTCTACTAACATCACATTGTCTTTTTTTTTTAATGAGAAAAAAATGCAATTAACCTTAATTATTTTCTGCCAAATTGGGGGAACATATCATAAGATTAGACTGGCGGTGCTTGTGGGAAGCTCCCTAGAACTACTCCAAGTTATAGGCTTTTATATATAGTTGTACGATTCAAAATGCGATGATGTTAATCCATAGAAAATTAGTAGTTGCTAGCTATTCTATGCATTATTGGAATGTAAGAAACTAAAATAAGACCCATCTCTCCGTGTGTTTCAATTGCACGCTTCTTTCTTAGGGATTGCTTACCTGTATTCTGTGGTATTTATCCTTCACCAAATCTGGGTATCTGGAAATGCCAAAACAAGAAGTGACTAGAACCAACCAGACAGAAAGTAATGAGAGACGTTGATCAATTTCTCTCTTACGTATCTGAAGCTAAATTGGACTTGGCTTTCTTTAGGAAAACTACCGCACAGTCGCATTCAGCAACACACTGAAATCTCGAAAAAAATAGAAGTGAAGTTGGGTTTGAATTTGAAGTTTGAACTGTGACTTGAGTGCATAAAATTCTAGCCAGTCCACCAAGCTCAGCAAATATCGCAGCCTTTCAAGACCATCAAAGTAATCCCTCAGCTGCTTAGCATAGCACACCTACCAACTCAACCACTTATGCCAGATTGGCTTGAGGCTTGAGCTTGATTACTAGTGAACTCTGGCAGATGGTCTATTCTGCTAGCTTCTGCAGCTTTCTGGGTTTTCTGAATCCACTTTTGCTATTGCTAGTGAACTCATTCATATGCATGCTTCAGGTTCAGGTAATTGGTGCTGCTGGCAAAGGGAAGCATGAAATAAAACTGTTTTAATTGAAGCTCAATTAGAATGGCCAACTCTTAAATTACCTGAAATTAAATATGAAAGGCTTTGATAATTCAAATGGGAGGGTTGTTGCAATGACATGTTACCTCGTCTGTTATGAATAATAGATAAAGACAAACACAGCCTTACGTGTCGGGAAGCAAGAAAACTGTTGCCTGTCTCGGTCTGATTCATCAACACGAAATCTACGTGTAAGAAAATCGTTGTCCAAAGAGAAACACATCCAATCCAAAGCTGAAACATGAAACTTCCAAACACATGCAGAAGAAAAGACAGAGCCTCTCTTGTTCCAAAGTGCCTTTGTATTTCTATAAATTGAAGCAGGCCAAAGCCATGAAAACCTAGGACATTGTCTCCCTCACTTCTCTCTATCTATAATATTCTTTGATACACTATCACGCCTGAAACTTTCTCTTCTTCGTACCATTCAAAATCTGCTTCTCTTTTAATTTTCGTTTTCTTCTTCATAGTTCTATTTCTTTGACAGAAGGAAAGAGGGAAGACAGAATGGGCAATCCCCTACAACTGAAGTCATTGAATCACATATCATTGCTGTGCAGATCAGTGGAGAACTCCATTGATTTTTACGAAAATGTTCTTGGGTTCTTTCCTATCAAGAGGCCTAGTTCATTCGACTTCAATGGTGCATGGTATATTTAATCATTTGTATATATCATTGCAAAAATTCATTGGAACATCAATGACATTTATTTTATAGAAATCTTACCATCTCAAACTTGTGCAAACACTTTTTCACTCGGTTAGACCGAAATTTTGATAACAACAAATCAAAATTAATTTCAACATTCCCTAAAAACAAGTGAAAAGTGAAAACAGAAAGAGCCACTTTTTGCTCGCTTTCACTGTTGTATTGCGTTTTATGTGTCTTCTCCTGTAAATTATTTTTCAATGCAGAAAAAATGATACTCTCAAGTCTCAACTCATGTAAAAGCAGAAAAAGATCCCTCTAATGTTTTGCATTGAATGTGAATACTAATTGCTTTTTGATTTTAATTATCATCCTCTATAGGTTATTCAACTATGGCATTGGTATACACCTCCTCCAATCAGATGACCCAGAAGGCATGCCCAAGATTGGTCACATTAATCCTAAGGATAACCACATTTCTTTCCAAGTATATTTTTCTATCTCTCTGTCTCTCTCTGTCTATGTGTAAATTTTTACATAGGATTAAATATTAAGGACAAGGACAACCATATTTCTTTATAAGCATACTCATATGTGTCTATAATTATGTGAACCGAACGAATTGTGCATTGCTGCTAGAGTGAAAGTATAGCAGCAGTGGAGGGTAGACTGAAGCTAATGAAGATAGAGTACGTGAAGAGCAGAGTAGAGGAGAGTGGAATCTACGTTGATCAGTTATTCTTCCATGACCCAGATGGCTCAATGATTGAAATCTGCAACTGTGACAATATCCCCGTAGTACCTTTATCAGAGGACAAAGCCTGGTCATGCTCGCGGTTCAATTGCAATATCCAAAACCAGCAACAGCAGATTCAACAAATCATCCCAATGCAGCAACAAGAGCAAGTTACATGCCTGCCCTCAATTCCCATGAATTCTTGTGTTCAATGATAATATTTGAACCATGTTTTGTGCTCGAAACAATGATTAATAATAGTAGTTTTTCATGTTAGTACTTCTTCTTTTTTCTTTTTTTCTTTTTTTCTTTTTCTCTTTTATTCACCTGAGAACTTGGGGTGGTCCATAGCTATAATTCCACCAATAATAAAAAAGAGAAGAAATTAAAAAACAGAAAATAGTCCTATTGAAAAAAAAATTTCCAAGCTTAATCACGTACTATTATATTTTCATACCAAATTTACATCTGACATTCAATTTTAAGGTCGGACTGTCTCAGACAGCAGATGGTGTATTCAAGACTATTCTTAACAGATAAATTATCATAAGAGGACAAGCTTTCAAAGCTTGATTTTAGAAAGAAAGAGAAATCATAACATGATAATATTATGAGAGTATTGAATAATCCTTTCAATCTTTGTAATTATAGTTCGTTGGAGAAATGAGATTAATGGAACCGACTTGTTTATTACCTACCTTGAGAGTTCTGGGCTGCATATGAATTGATCGGCCTACAGTTCTGGGCTGCATATTTGGTTTTCCTTTAGCATCTCAGGCCTATATTAGCGGAGAAAAATACTTATAGACTATGTTTTGGAAAAATGGGACACAAAACTTATTCTGGCAGAAAAAGGTTAGACTAGATATTTTAAAGAATTGATGTTGGATGAAGAAAGGAGTTAAATTCTTGAAATACCAACAGGGGTGAAGTTCTTTTACAACTAAGTATTTGTGTGACACCCAAAATTGCCCCGGCATGGAGACCAAAATAATGTTTGCCAAGGCAGTGCTATAAGACTCACTACCAGACAGTTTATCAACTAGCAAGGTCTGTATTGGAAAATCAAGACAATGTCAGGGATACGGTGGCCAAATAATTGCTTCAAAGGGAAGATCTTTTTAGTCTGAGTTGAGCATTTTCAGTGCATCGTAAGTCTGGTAATGCAAATCCTGCACAAGCACATTCAGTAAGAGTGAAATGGTGCGTGAGGGTAAATGGGGAATGTGTCAAAATATAAAACTAAAGAAAGCAAAATTAATCTGAAAATCTAAACGTGTCTTTACTCACCTGCATATATGAAGACGTAAAGAAATACAAGTCTTCATAAATGTCATGAAGTTAATCTTTTTGATTGATAGTTAACTGCCCCTTTTGATGGAATTTGCAACTCACAGAGCCAGATGAGAAAGGGGTATAGGGGGAATGATGAGGTATTTTGATTTTGCCTTTGCAAAAAGAATTGGAAATCTAAACTTACTGATAGCATAGCGTATTCTTCAAACTTCAAGACATCAATTACCAATGACACGAAGTGCCAAGCCTTTGAGCTGATAGAGATGAAGACATTACATATATGGGGAAAGTGAAGAACTAGGAGCTCCCTTCAGTCCAAAACAGCAGGAAGTTCTCGCTGGGTGCTTTGGGCTGAAAGGAACTCCCATTTCTGCAACTTTCACAATTCAAAAAGCTGGGATAAACGAGAGTGCAGGTTAAGAGGGTAAATGCTCATTTATAAGAACTCCCTCTAGCTTTGATTCAATTAATGGACCAAAAAATTTAGTTCAAATCAATTTCTAGCATCTACCATAAAAACAATTTATATATGAAAATGAACTGCTTATTTATAAATTATAACTGAAGTTACCGTTACAAACCACTAAAAACAAAGTGCCTCCTTTTTGACAATTCGTGCTTTCCTTGTCCCTCAAGGGACATTTTAGCCATGTAAGAGGAGCACCTAGCCACGATAGGCATAGCTGGAAAATGGTTCATGACTCGGTTCGACCCTCCTAACTACCAAAGTAGAACATAAATGCTTGATGGCAACACTTTTTATTTCGGAGATATGATATAGTAGAGAATACGAAAGGCAACAAACAATACTATGTGTATCATCTAACAAGAATTAACAACATTCTCAGAAAGGAATATAAATTACAACACTTATAAGTGTAATTTCTCTTTTCCTTTTCCCCTTTGAGGTAGTGAGTTCCTAAGTGGTTATGCTTGGCCAACTATCCTATGTTGTGGTCCCTTCTTGGCCTCTGAGAATTTTGCTGCATATATCTACTAGTCTGTACAAGGATTCTCAAAATCTCTTTAATTTGATGAAAGTTAATGTTTTGCTTTGTGTCCCATCAAGGAATAGAGATGGGATTGCATTCCTACCATGATTCCTTTTTTAACCACGTGATAGGAACTGCATTTTCTTTCCAACAAACATTTATGGCTCTCTTTCCCCTACTATTTCAATGACTTTGATTCCCCTATGCTCTTTAAAATTTAGCCAGTGGATGATTTAGCTGCTTATTAAACTGTAGCAAACTTTTGAAAGCGCCCTCTCTCTTTCCTTCTACCTCTGCATAATTCTCTCACATACAGCTTGATGATTTGATTCTCCCTATACTCAATAGGCTCTAGGCTTTAGCATTTCAAGGTCTCTCCCTTTCGTGCATAGGCTCATAGGCAACAACAAGCGGAAAATTTTGCACATAAAAATACATTAGAAAATGAACACTTCTTGTATGCAGAAAACAATGACTTGCCCAAAGGTGCGCTTGCTAGAATTGGAAATTTGGAACTAGGGAAAAAGATAAGAAATGAAAATGACAACAATTCAACAAGTGTACTTGCTAGAATTTGAAATTTGGAACTAGGAAAAAAGCAGAAAAAAAGATGACAACAATTCATCAAGGAAGTAGTAGTTTTTTACCCCGAATATATAGTAATGTAAGTGAAAGTAGTCATTGTATAACGATGCCTAGCTCCAATAACCTGTATGATTTGATTAACTTGTTTCATGCTTCATTTTTCTCCTTCTTCTTGCATGATCAAACATGTATTTATGAGAAACTGAAAATATATTGAAACATAATTTATTAGAAGTTTTGTCAACAAATTTTCTTTTCTTTTTTTCTTTTTTCGTTTTTATATAGCAAAGATATCATCAAGTTAACTTTCAGGTCAACTGGGCCTAAATCCCTCTTACGATGAGTTTATAGTTCAACTAGTTGTGCGAGTGTGCTATTTTTGCACCTTAGTTTTAAGTTGGTTTATATAAAAGTAGAGCTACATTTTCTGCTACCGGAAAAAGCAACTAGTTGTTTACATAATTAAGTTTAACCTTATTAAACGTTTTGGTGACAAATTGCACTTTATTTTGAGTGGAATGGAATGGAGATATTGGAAACTCTTTTTAGTTTGCTGAAGAGGGGAATCGATAATTCACCCTACCGTCACTCCTCCACATTGCAAATGTTATGTAGATTAGAGATTAATCGAGAAAAATCAAGAACAAGTCAATAGTGGTGTCTATAAATATCTAAATGTAAAATAAAAATCTAGAAGAAAAATCTATATTGGCAAGAGTATGTGGGGGATTGACTCAAAGAGGAAGGGGTTTTCCTCAAGAAGGGGTCTGAGAGAGAGGACAGCCATGGATAGTATGAGACTGATGCAGTGAGTGGTTAGGGACCACAATTCATGATGAAAGAACTGTCACAGTGTAAAGAGATGAGAATCTTTTGGTCTGGAACCAAGATTGAGACTGTGTGCTGGTACCCTTACAACTTTTGAGAGAAGAAAATAGATTGTGGATATAGAGATTTTGTATCAATGAAGAGAAATCTGTACTCAACATGATACTCCAGGACGGACAGTCCAAATTTCAGGTTTTGTGCTGTTATTTTCACAATAACTTTTAATGTAAAAATTATATTATTTTTAATTTGGTACAAAAATCAATTGAATCGTATAAAATATAATGTAAACAAACATAAAAGAATCTTTTCTCTTTCACGTTCATGGGAGGGCACTGTCAAGGGTCAAATGTCAAGTGTAGAGAGCTTCTTTCTTCCATCATCAACAATGACTATCTGAGCTGGTATATGAAGGGGCTTCATTATGAATAGTCAATTGCTATGTGCGTTTTAGACTACAAGAATAGTCCTCCAAATTTAATAAGGTTAGCCATTGGAAATGCTACGAAAATAATCCAAAAATAAGGAACGAGCTAGCTAGAATCGAAAACATGTCTTGAACGTGTGCACTTTCCAAAATGAAGCAACACATATTATATCAAGTAGGGTCTTAAGGCTTTGTTTTTTGTGTTGTGTTTCAATTAGTTGCTAGGCTCTTTAGGATTTTTTTTTCCCGAAAAAATTGTGGTTTCTTTGAGCTTAAGTGTGTTGATATCAAATCAGTACGTTGTCACCGCTGTCGTTTTCTTGGTTGCGTGGTTGGCACCCATGGAAATTTCAAGCATCTGTTGGCGAAGGAAAAAAAAAAAAACTTGAAAAAATATTGAACTAGGGGGAGAGTCGAGAAGAGACAATTCCACTATTTGATTGTCCTTTTCAATATTCATGTCATGTTGGTTTTACTTGTTATTGACTAGCTGGTTAATTGCCCAATGAGTGCACAAGTTTATGAATATGTACGCTTTGTTTTTTGTTTTGTTTAGAGATATAAAATTATTTCAGTGTTTTTATCTAACAATTTAAACTTTTGGAAGAGTTTGTTATATGATATTAGAGTTTCTACGATCAAGTGGTTAAGAGTTCAATCATTATTTCTCTCGTTCTTCTAAATAAGGTTAACTTTTGACATAAGATAAAGTGAATTTGTACATTATCTAAGTTTAAATTCAAAAACTCTTATGTGAGAAGGCGTATAAGAAATATAAAAAATCATAATGTGCTTTCGCCTTACTCCTTCAACTTTTAAGAAAGTCAGAACTTAACAGTTTTAATTTAATTAACTTACTTTAGGTTTAAGAATAAGCAAGGATAGAAAATCAACAGTAATGAGCGTCAAAGATATAACCATTTTCATATTTTTTAGCTTTTAGTCTCCTCTTCATTATTGACTTCAACAGCAGCAAGACCACACACCTACTTTGAAACGAACCGATAACCATAATAATAAGTAGTATCATGCAAAGATACACTGCGTATTATTTTTATTTTTTTAAATGTACATGACATAGTAAACGGACGACAGACATTTCCCAACTGATTTATTACCATATCTTAATGAAACCTATTGGTATCTGGAACTGGCCTTCAACCTGGTTTGCCTGCTAATTAATTGGTTCAAAATCACTAGCTGTTTAATTACTCAAACCATGCCATTGTTTCTTTTCTTAATTTCAAACTTTCAATCATATGCCCAATAGTCCCTCAACCTTGATTAATAATTAATTAACGGTTTGTCAGTTTGGTCCATCCCTCTAGAAATTTTTAAGGTCCGCAGGTATGAGATATAAGGGATAAAGAAAAGTTCTATATTGAGTTTGTGCACTGAACCAGTAGGAATGTGTGTGTAATTTGAAAAAATATTTTTGATGGAACCGAAGTATAAAAATGTCTAAATAATTATCACTTTCTATTGCTCTAATTAACAAACCAATGTTTAATGAATTTTCAAGAAAATGATGCATCTGGGTTCATGAATTCAATTCCAAAAGAAAAAATTGAACTTCATCCGAGTATAGCATAGAACCAACTTGTAAAGGAAGTGATGATCTAGCATGAAAAGGGCAAACAAGAAAGATGATCAACACAGAACATTAAGAATGACAGAACAAAAAGGTGTATTGAAAAATCATTGGGATTATGTTCTACAGATACGTCATATAATTTTTATAAATAACTCAGTTTTTCTTTTTTTTGATATGTGCTGTTATTTAGGTAAATTAGAGCCAGCTATAACACGTACACCCACATGTGCTAGAAATTTACAAATACATACCAAATCCAAAACACAAAACTGAAACAAAGACAACAATGAAGGATCAAGAATTAGATGCTTCACAAATAAGAAAGGTCACCTACCTTCCTTTGACTTTGGATTCGATTGACGGGTTGCAACAACTGGTTTCCCAAAAATACCACAAAGACCACAGGTAGCCTTGGGAGAAGATGCGCCCTTGGATGGTGGTGCAACCTCGACCGTCCGATATGGGCGTGCTCCAGATGATCTGCTGCGTTCCAAAATGCTAATTGATCCAACACTGGGGGATTGCCTAAGTTCTCTGGCTTTCCCTCTTTCATTTCCTTCTTGGTAACGTTTAGGCTTAGCTTGTTGGTTCTGGTTCTGGTCCCTGACACCAGAGAGGAACTTATCATTCCACACCAACCCTGAAGACCCTTGTCTCCTGAACGATGCTACTGACCTCTGCAGCTCAGCCATATGTGTATGGCGATGTCTCTGTCTTTCTGTACGTGTGTGTGATATGACTGAACTCGAATGGAAGTTTTAAACACAACCTGTTATGATGATGTTGGACTTTTGATTGTGCGATTGGATACTGAGAGAGGTGAGGGAAAATGACAAATAAACGAATATAGATCACTAGGAGAATTTACATATGGGTTTTTTTTTATGCGTATTTAAATATGGGGTTTGGTTACACTAATTGCTTAAAGTTTGGCAATATTAAAATATTAGTTACCTCTTATTCTCTCACTTAAAATGGAGAAATATATACAACAACAGTTCAAAATTGCTGAGTCACCTAGCCACATAAGTAGAAACAAGTTTTGTATCTATCCATAGTTTTTCGCAAGTCTTATCGTGCTAATAATGATGAAAATTTTAGCATTAATGGATTTCCTACTAAGAATTGTGACGTTAGAGTGATTCCATTTTCGGTTCAAAAAGTTTAAATTTGATCAATTGTTATGGTATACTATTATGTTAATGACGTATTTATACGTCATTAAAAGAGTTTGATTTCTTAAATAGTTGTTGTAATTGTCAAACTTTTTAATTATTTGACAATATATAATTTGATAATAGTGTAAAAAAGTTTTACACTAACAATAAATCAAAATTAAATCTACTATATGAATGATAAGAATATAAGTTTAATTTTATTCCACTCAGTAAAAAAATTTTACATTATCATCTAATCATGAAAAAGATGTCATTAAAACAACTTTACTTTTCTAATATCTGTTGTCCGTTAAACTCTTTTAATAATGTGGTAATAAATTATTAAATAATAGTGTTAAAAATCTTTACAAATAGTGGATCAAACTTAATAATTAAAAGTAACTAATGAAAAATGAGAATAATTAATTGGAAGTGTAAGTAATCTCAGTCACACATTAATGCATACAGATACTTCTTTTATCACACTTCTAAATATTTCTAACCCATTTCATATACACTACCTTGGCATCTCTTTTCTTTCCGTATAGCACCCTGTCTAATTGTTACTTTACTTTAGCACTTGATATGCCCAACATATTTTTGTCTGTCCGACACACCATAGCTCTTCATAGTTTTCACTGAGAATCCCATGTGTTGATATCAAAATTAAACCTTTCGACAAAAAAAGGCTAACAGCGGCTTAAGACTATAGGTGTCAAAATGTATCGAGCCTGATAGGCTAAACTGAATAACCTGGCAAAACATGCTAGTTAGGCAAGCAAAATCTAACCTTGAACCCTTTTCTAGCCTGGTCCAAGCCACCATCATGGCCATTTTCATTCTCCGATTTCAATCTCAGCATTGGACTAGTCAAAAGAGGCCTACTATTCAATATCCTCTATCAAAGTGGACCAAGTCCAATACGTTACTGTGTGCAGGGCCACGACACACCTTTTTTTTTTTTATTTTGTGAAAGTTCCTAACTAAAATAGTCTCGTTCTAAAGTCATATAAATGTTAATTTAAGTATGTTTTTGAAAACGACAGATATAGGGTCACATTTTATGAATCTAGTGCTGATTACACTACCAAAAAAATTTGTTTTTGCTGTGGTTGAATTTTAGGTTTAGCGTTGGTTTTAACAACTGCTAAACATGTTTTGTAACAGCTCTTGAAGCGCTGCAAGTAAGAGGGTCGCAAAATGACTATTGATGATTTTTACCAACAGCTGGTACAGCTATTGCTAATAGCCTATTTATATTAGTAGCGGTTTTAGGAGAGGTTCAGAACCACCGTTAATGTAAAATAACAAAAAGAAATTAGTCATTTAGTTGATTTTTTTTTATAAATTACATATCATTGTTACGGCGTTCGTTTGCCAATTGAATTGGGTAAATAGTAGCCAATATCTTTTCTAACACAAAATCAACAAACAATAATATACCTTCAGGCTGGCAATCACGTGCTTTGGAAATCATTTAAAGCCCTAACTAAAACTACATAATAAATAAGCCACACTACAATGGCCAAAAACTAGTCACTGTAATATACATATCTTGAATATGCTATAGACAGACAGACACCATTAGCAGAGAAAGTCAAATGCCTGAGATGACACCATCCTTATTGTCCAAAATACTAATTTAGAACCAATAATAAGGTCCAAAAATTGCATCAAATGTGTAAGTCCACTTTCTAAAATTGACCCTAATAATTAACATGGGCATGATCAGAAGACATTATTAACACTTGGAATAACAAGTGAAGTGCTCGTCACTGCAAAAGGCTGATTTTATCTTATATCTGTTATCTAACACATCAATATATGATCAAAGAGACACCCCAGTGAAAATCACCAGGAATATAGGCACTAGCTAGATTAGTATAAACAACACTGTTAGAGAAGCAAATCTTAAGAACCAACATGAATTTAGATATTCCCATTAGTGGAAAGGTCTCAACAGTCAACCTACATTATAAATTTTATCATGTTGCAATAACCATTAGATACAAAGCAAAAAAGTCTAACCAAATTCCTAAGCAAGCAGTGTGCAATTTACACGAAGGCACAGAAGCTACTATCACAACAATAGCCATACTTTGGGCACAACAAAGCAAAGTTGAAAGTTATTCAAAGGAACTGATTTCGTACCATATTGTTCAACCAATTCCTTGTCTCTGATTTAGCCTTCTCTTTTGGATCGTGTCAGGAAACAGTGAGACAACACATTTCTCAGCCCAGAACCGACATAAACATAATCAATAGAACACCAAGAAAAAACCAAAAGAGGAAATTTCACGCTCAATGAGCTTGGGGGGATCCACCAAAGCCTGCTCATAAGAGGTACTAACCTCAAAATTTTATAATGGGTCAAATATATAATTCACAGTGCCGGAGAAATGAATGGAAAAACCTAGAGTTTTGCATTTTGGTTGTTTCAACAAGCATGTGGAGCTAATACTAATATGTCCCCTGAGAAAGCATGATCATGCCTCAATTTCACAAATACAATTAGAACTAACTGTTAATGCCAACTCCCAGAATGAACAGTAACCTAATATCAGGGGCCAAGCAATCAGTAAAATAGACAGTTGAAACTGTTTTGGTACCTTCGTTTAAATGTGCTTGGATTAGTTTATTTTCTGTTAAAAAAACAGAATTAGAATACTGCTAAAGAAGTTTTTTGCTTAAAAACTATTTTAGTAAATAAACAAAATTAAACATGTGTTAATTTGGAGCATTCGAGAATTTAATACTATTTTTCCTTAGTGGGGAGTATTTTGTTTTCTTTGAGGTAAATGGGTCAGTGTTGGAGTCCTCCCTCCCCCCGTCCAAAATTGGCAATGACCTGTTCATACAAGGAGAAGGCATCCTCCAAATTTCCCCGCAAAATCAGAGAAAATGAATTGGAAAAAAAAGTTGAGAAAATAATAAACAAAAATGTACTATAAGTCTTCTAGTAATAATTACCTCTATCTTCTAGGATGTTAGAAGTCCACAAGGTAATGTTGTCCCTGGTAAGCTACATGATCATGGTGCAATCTTTGTATGATTGATGTGTGCATAAAATACACACATTTAGTGCTTAATTTGTTGGAGAATTTGGCTTAATTCGTCATATATCTCGTCTTTTATTATTTATTGTCATTTTGCTTTTATGTTCTTTTAGTATGTTTTTGATGAATTTCAGGAGATTCATAGAGATCTTGGACTAATTTGTTGAAAAATCAAGAATCTGACAATGAATTTTGCATGCTGACAACCTTTATGATCAACATTATTGGAAAGCTAACACATAGGGCTACAACTCTTATGTTCAAAGGAAGTTACAGTTCTCACATTTAGAGGGTTCAATTCTAAGTCGAAACTGGAATGCTAGATGAAGTTTGCTTATTTGCATCCTAAACTTGCTTCAATATTGAGAGCATAACTCTTGCTACAAACCTCATATCAAGGTGATTCTTGTTGCATTGGAAAGCTAAGAGATAAATATACAACTTAGATGAAGATCTCGAAGGTGGTCAGAATCACGTCACAAGAAGCCACACGACTCTAGCCGTGTGAATACCCTAAAGTCATGCAACTTAGTTTATGGGTTGCAAAAGCCCATTATTTTTATTGGGCTTCTTCATTTAAGTGACCCCAAGACCTCTTACTTGACCTACAAACACATGGAGCTATAAATAGAAAAGTTAGATAGCCAAGAAGGAGGCCGAGTAGTTTAGAAGATAGATTGGATAGAAGCTGATTTCAAAATCTAAGAGAAAAGGCAAAGAGATTGGACAATGATTGAACAAAAAGATCACCCACTAATGAGTTTTGTTATCCTTTTTATCTCTTGTTATTTTTCTTAAAGCATGTATAGCTAATCCTCTTTTCTAGGATTACAGATGTTGCTCTTCTATGTAGTCATGCATATTTGTAATTATTTTCTTGTTAATAAAGATTATTGCTTTAGATTCAATTCTAGTGTTCTTAATGCTTGCGGTATAATGCGTGTCATATTTGCATGATTCAAGATAATTAAATGAAGGGTCAAAAGGTGAAGTTTAATATTGAAAAATCTAGAATTTGAACTTTGGAGTTATGACCACGAAAGTAGGTGTAATCCTTCAAGGGTCAATTGAATTTCACAAAGCTTAATATGTTTCAATTAACACAGTACCATGACAATATGTATTATTTTAATTCTAACACATTTTTTGTTCGTCGAAAGAGAGCTTTAAATACTTTAGGAAAATTCACCTTCAAATCATAATGAAATCTATTAAACAAGGAAGTTTCACTATGTGTCATGACAAGTAGATGTATTGAACCATGAAGTCCTAGAGCCTTCATCATTTAGAACTTTTTATTTGCCCCTTTAGTTTATTTAATTGTAGTTTAGTTTTACCTTTATTGCTTTATTTAATTTTCTAGATAATTATAATCGTTATAATTTAGTATTCACACAATTCTCATGGGAAAGATATCTTTACTTTATTACTTATAAAGGATCAAGTGGTATTCAACTATAGCATTTAATCGTAATTGTAAAATCCACAAGGGATCTCCAATGTTTTTAAGATTCTCGAGGCAACGCAAGTCCTCGACAGCCTCATTAATGGTTGAGGAAAGTTGTACCAACACTAATTGACTAAGGGCTTGTGGTTCATCGTTCAAAAGGAGAGCAGCAGCGGGTAGATAGGTAAAAGAAACCTTAATTCCTGCTGGACAAAATATACACTTGCATAGCTAAAGAAGTAGTAAGGCAAGGTGTCCTAAATCTATTACCTCTCCTTTGCCTCTGTGTGTTGAAATGAACTAGCCATAACTCAAGTGATTGGATGGGGTCTCTTTCAATAGGGGGTTCTCATGGCCAGGGTTGGCTTGGCCCGATCTCGACTTGAAATTTTGAGCAAGCCAATTTTTTAGGCCCAAACCCAACCCTAAACCCAAGCAGACTCGGTCATGGTTGGGTTTATGATTGACCAGGTCGGGACCGGGCCAAGACCAGCCAGGCCCGAAGTTTGTCAAAATCTAGATTGTAATGAAATTATATGTATGATATGTTATATTATGCGATATATTTGAAGACCCACATTGTACATTAATAATTCTTTAACTAGCAAACTCTTAATAAATATAGATAATTAAACATATGTATTTACAATTAATGTTTAATTTGTGTGACTTGAATTCTCCATGTCAAGAAATATAGGTATTTATATACCTCGAGTAGGGTCAAGTGGCCCGAACCCGACCTTGGTCCAAGCACTATTATTCCATAACCCAAGCAGCTTGGACTGGTGTAGGTTGGTGAGCCGGACTAGGTCTTGAGCACCCCTATCTTTCAATTTCTTTTGAAGGTCTTCATAAGGAGATGTCGAAGTTAGAAAGATATGATTTCCATCAGGGCGAAGGTCAGAAATGACAGCCAAATCAAATAAGGTTGGACCCATCAAGACATGTCGAAACAAGAAGCTATTGGTAGTGGTATTCCACTAACAGAGCGCTGCACCAAGCATAGAAGGAACAACTTTGATCTCATGTCGACTGAGTTGAATGGATTCATAAAGGCCAACAGACTGCCAAAACTTGTTGTAGGCTGATTGAACCTTGTTGAGCGAATGCAAATAGTCATTAGAGGCATAAAGGAAGGTGCAATGGATCCTTACTTTACCCAACCAAGGATAAATAGGGATTTCAGTCCAAAGAATCGAAGGATCTTCTCCTCTTTGGCTAAGAAATATTTATTGAACAACAATGATGTAATCATCAAGAAAAGAAGGGGGACCATGAAAAACTAGAGAAGGAAAATCTTGAGAAGAAACCATTACCTTGGTCTATAGCAACTCTTTTTGAACTTGGTTAGGGGTTAGATTCTTTACAAAAGCAGTCATCTTTTCTTCATCATTAGGGCCCTTAGGGAGTGCAAGAATTGACAAGGGTGAAAAGTCACTCATTCTTTATGGATCTTGAGAGGTCATAGTGGCTTGAAAAGCCTTTGGGGTTTTTGGAGCTTTGCCACTAGCAGCAAAAGCATTATGAGAAGCCATTGATGAAGTTGAAGGTTCAGGACAAGAAATGAGTAAGAAAGGCTCTTGATAATCTCTGAGAAATATGTACACGTAAGAATGGGTAAGGTGGCAAAGTAAGACAAGACAAGGAGATTAAAAGAAAATGCCAAAAAAGGGAATTTTGGAGGGAAATTAGTGTAGAAGGACGTGAAGTGACGTCATGAGCTTTAATGCAGCAATACCATCATGGCATTTGATGAATGGTTTCCCCAAAAAAGGCCATGCTCAAATTCAACATCAATCACTCGCTGATATGTAGCCATGTCCTCTCAACCACCTTCGTGATGAAATGTGTCACAGAAGATTAAAGACCCTTCAAATCATAAAGAGATGAAATATAATATTTGGTTTTGACATTGAAACCAGATTTTAGGCGGCGTTTGTTACCACCAAAATTTCCAGATTAGCGACATAAGAATCTGCAAATATTATGAATATGAAAAGAAGATTGCGACATATGAAAAAGGCTAAATTTGGAATCAAATCAGATATGGAGTGACAATACTGAAGTTGTCCCAAAATACCTGGTAACAACACTTAAGTTGACACAAAAACGACAATATTGAAGTTGTCAAAAGAGGAATGACAATATTGATGTTGTCACAAAAACTCAGTGACAATACTAATGTTGTCACTAAAACGACAATACTGAAGTTGTCAAAGACTAATGGTTGGCAACAATACTAAAGTTGTCACAACGAATGAAAGAATGACTTAGGAAAACAGTTGATTAGTGCTTGACGACAATACTGAGATTGTCATAGCATTTCCCAGCAACTATTCTGTAGATAGTTGACCTATGTACCCAAGGGTTAAGGTTTCATAGATACAGAGTGACAATATTGAAGTTGTTGATTGAAATATCCAAAGGGATGTACCTGGATATAGAGTCACCCTAAATAGTGCCTATAAATGTGAAGATATAGCAGTTTCAAACATGAGTTGGAAATATGGTTATTAACATAACATGGTCATCTCAGAATGAAGTGGCAATGTAGTTGTTTGTATGTTCCATAAGGGTAACAGTTATTTTGGGGAAGCAATAGTGACATGGCATTCGGCACATGATAAATTTCTAGAAAGGAGACAGTTACCAAAGAACAGCAGCAATGAAGGAAGTAGAGCATTTAGTTTAAGAACATGATGCAAAATGAAGAAATGGGCTAATGATAACGGTCAACTTGTAACATCCTTAAATTTCATATGTTATGACTTAGCTAAATTCTTTGAATGAGTTGTATGTTCTGTTACAGAAATTTTGATAAATTGAGTTAGAGTAATTATTTTGAGATTCTGGCTATACTGGGGAACTCGGTAGAACCTAAGGAAGAAATAGGTGAAATCTAAACTCTTATATTCTCTCTGGCTAAGTTAGGACCTACTGGTAAATTAAATTTTCTTCATGACCTATTGGGAATTCTTAGAAATCACAAGGGTATTTTAGTCTTTTCACACCTTCAGTGGCAATTTGGTATTTTTCCATCTAAGTGAGGGGCAAAATGGACAATTCACACCCCATCCCTCTTGCTTAAGTGAACCGGCCAGCCTAGGAAGAGCCAAAGGGCTCATCTTCTCCAAATTGCTAAGTTCTCCATAGCCAAGCTTGCTTCAAGGTTCAAGGTCCAAAAGTAAGTATTTTTATGCATTTTTTGGCTTAGGTTATTTGATGGTTATTGATCACTATGATCTCTTCTTCAATCCTATGGTATTAGTTTCTTGAGAAACTCATTTTCATCTCTAAGAATCAAGAACACCAATTTCTAAAAGTTGGTTGTTTTGATTGGGTGTTTTGAAGGAAATTGAAGGAAAGGTTGTCTCGATTACAAATCCACTCTTGGAATCAAGTTTGGAGCATTTCAAGGTGAGTGTGGATTTACTTGTGTTATTGTATGATGTTCTTAGAGTGAAAGTGTATGATATAGGACTAAGCTTGAATCTAGGGTTTTCACCTATGCTTAAGGTTGATGTGTTTTGTTACATGTTTTTAAGGATTTAGTATATGAAAGTGAATGATATGGTTAGTGTATTTTGATGGATTTGAGGACATGATCCCATAGGGAAATTATGTGGCGTTTGGTACACGGATTATTTTTTCATTCCTGGGAATCTTTACATGGGAATGTTGGATTCCCATGTTTGGTACAAGTTTTGAAAAAACATTCCCATCCAAGAATGATTCCTGGGAATGATTTTTGCTCAATATTCCCACACTTTCATTCCCATGGGGGGAGGTGGGTTTGCAACATTCCCATGACATGGGAATATTTTTGTCATGTGAAATGTCCAAAATACCTACCATTCTATCATCATGCCATCAACCAACCATCTCCACGTCATTGTTGGCGACCGCCATCTACCACCACCGACCACCATCCGTGGTGGCCATTTACCAGAATCCGGCCACCCTCGTCGCCGCCGACAGTTGATAGTACCGGTGACTTCAACCACCGTGCCGGTCACTGAAATCCGGCCACCCTTGTTGCCGCTAGCGATTGATAGTGACTTGACCGTCGCGTCAGTCACTGGAATCTGACCACCTATGCCACCGCCTGCAGTTGACGACTAGTCATTGGAATCTGGCTACCCTTATCGGACGATGGCCGGCGACTTCGGCCTGTTGCCAGCCACCAGAATCCGGCCACCCGCCGCAGTCGGTAATTGACAGTCATTGACTTAGACCACCATTGGTCCGCTAGCAGTTGGAGTCATTCCCAGGAATGTTTTTGGTTAACCAAACATAGTAATAATCATTCCTGGGAATACCATTCCTGGGAATATCATTCCTGGGAATGATATTCCTGGGAATGTTTTTTCAAAACTTGAACCAAATGCCCCATTAGGGTTTTGGTTTGAAGTTGGGCGTGGCACTATTCCTGCCCAGATTCCAAACCACGGGCTGGCCATGGTTCTCTCTGGAAATGGAATTGTGGTGTCTCGTGGCCAACCACGGTCGTGGCCACCACCACGGGCTGGCCATGGTTGTCTTTGGAAAATATAATGTTGAGTGCTGACGCCAGACCACGGGCGTGATAGCCACCAGACCCTGGCCGTGGTCCAGACCACGGGCGTGGTGCCAACCAGGGGCAGGCCGTGGTTGTCTCTGTTTCTAATTTGTTGAGTTTCTGTTTTCCTGAACCGTGGCCGCGGTTACCACCACACCCTGGCCGTGGTTGACTCTGTTGGTGTTGTTGTGGTGCATATGTCTAGTGTCTTGATACCATATGCTTTGTTTAGGATTAAGGATGACTTAGTACTATGATGAGATGTGTAGCTAAGTAAGAATGCTTGATAAAATTGAGCATAATGGTTATGTGTTATATATGCTTGAGTTGGTTACATGTGATGTTATTATGATATTATGAATGAGCATGATATGAATATGAGAACATTGCATTGCATAGCGAGATGGCATAACCGAAAAGGGTTAGTGTACAAAATATGAGGGGTGTCTAGCTTACGGAGCTAGATGGAAATCAAATGGCATAATAATTGCATTGCATAGCGAGGTGGCTTAACCGAAAGGGGTTAGTGTACAAAATATGAGGGGTGCCTAGCTTACGAAGCTAGAAGGAAACAGAATGGCATAAAACATTGCATATGCATATTGCGAGGGCCTAACCGAAAGGGGTTAGTGCACAACAAGAGGAATGGAGAAAGAAAAAGTGTGAATAAAAAGTGTGAACATCATGTGCATTCATTCATTGCATTTGTTGGTTGGTGTTACTTGTTATAAATTGAAATGTGTTATACTTGCTCTCTACTTACATGCATACTTTATCTGCAAGTTTATTCACATTCACTGGGAAGTTGTTCTTACCACCTCTTTCTCAGATTCGCAGGAACACCCCGGACCCTCTACGGGTTAAGTACGGAGGATTCTGTTGCTTTATTTTGAGATTTGTATTTTGGTGGAGTTAAGCTCCGTGATGTAACTATATAGGATGTGTATTACATTACTCTGATGTAGATATGACAGGGAACTGGATACTACTATTGATGTTCTCAGTTCTGTATATGTTTAGTGTGCTCAGTCAGGATAGTGTCTAGATTACACTTGTATAACATTGCGTATTCTGATAATATTTTGGATGAGATCTGAGATCTCTTGATGATATATGTGCATGTGAATATATATAATATATGTATTCTTATTGGTTTGAAATGATTGTTCGAATCCGCTGCTTATGTTTATGTCGTGTGGTAACATTCGAGAAACAAAGGAAATGTTGCCGAATTTTCTATGTAATAAAGGAAAAAAAAAATATAATACATTCCACGTAAGACTTATGAGTTGGTAAATAACACACTAAATAATAGGTCTTACACAACTCCCGTTGAGAAATCTCAGAATTCATAAAAGACAGGTGTTTAAATAATAGAAATCATGACATTTACCTTGTGAGTCTATAAATAGAGGGTCATGTGTACATTTCAAAAGGTCTTGAAACTCTTACACTCCTTACTGCATAGCAGAAAAACAAAGCTCTTCAAGCACTTTTTTTCATTTTCTTTGTTTACATTTCCAATAATTTACCTTGTTTTTATTAACATCAACAAATTTAATCACATATTCTTATTTCCTTTCATTTCTCTTTATTTTCTTTTCATTTTACTTGTTCACATGCTGCTATTGTTCTATGTTCTTCAACGCACTTCACTCATTCAACACACACGTACACCACTTTGATCCACTTCACGCTTACATTGCAATTCAATAAGGTTAAGAAACAAAGACCACTCCATAAACTCCATATAATAAAGGAAGAAGGATCCCCTTCCTAGATTTCTCCAAAGACCAAAACTGGATTTTGTCGCCTTCGACAATTATCTTTGAAAACAATTACAAACTCGAAAAAAATACTCATACATGAACTGGGAATTAAGCTTTCATGTGGAACATCATCATTGATATTACTCGATAATTTCATAAGATGAAAAGCCAAAAGTGCTAAGTTTAGAGTAGTTTCTCAAAAGGAAAAATTTTCCTATAAGGTTTTTATGAAGAAAATATTACAATTAGGCTAAAACCAGGATTCAGAAAATTTGAACTGCTTGACTAATTTTTTATCTCCAGTTCAATCATGACTTCATAAACCAATTCTCTAACCAAGGAATCAACCCCTGACTATTACAATGCAAAATTTTCCCTGTTGGCCGGCTACACAATGACCATGTTAATGATATTTGAAAAGATGCTCACAAATTTTGACATTTATAAGATTACAATACCTTATTTATTTGAAAATTTTAATAAATCTATTGTATCTAAAAATCTATTGTATCTAATTGAATAATCAATGCATTTTCCTAAATTATAGTAATCCAAATGAACTCCTTCTTTCTTCATAAAATTTGAATCCCCAAAATGATTTTCTTATTATATATCTCAGTTTCAAACGATAAAGAAAAATATATATTAAGAGTTAGAAATTTTAGGACTTTGTTTTCCCTTGAGGCTATGTTTGATGCATCGTATAAGAAGGATCTGATAGTATAAGCATATACTATCAAGCTTTAAGAGGTGTTTGGTACACTTACCTGATAGTATATAGTCAACTACAATCAAACATTTTTATCCCATTATAATCGTATAACAATATCCTCTCTGTCACCCTTTAATATGACTTGATACAATATTTATTTCATTTCTCTCACTCTACATCCTAGTGGCATGACCACTTCTCTCCAACCACCACCATTGTTGCTGGTCATCGCTCTCCCACCACCACCATCATTGTCAGCCACCATTCTCTAACCGCCATCATCGTTGCCGGCCACAACTCTCCAACCATCGTCATCGTAGCCAATCACCGCTCTCTAATCGCTGCCATCATTACCACTCATCGCTCTCCAATTGCCACTTTCGTTGTTAGCCACTACTCTTTGACTACTACCATTGTTGCCGGTTACCGCTCTTCGACTTCTACCATTGTTGCCAATGACTTGTTGTCCCTGCCGCATGGCAATGACAACTGAGCAAGCAAGCACGAGTTGAAGAAAACTTTGGGTGAAGAAAGATGTGAGGAAAACTTTGGATTATCTACAGTGTAGGATAGCTACAAATTTTGTCATAAAAGGATTCAAATTAATTTACTAACAACAATCATAAATATTGACTTTAAACCAACAACAGAAACTTCACTAAAAAAATAATTTACCTTTAAGTTCGGATGGCTAGCTGCTAGAATGTCAAGCTTTTGTTTAAGCAGTATGTCATCTAGGGAGACATTAGCATAAAGCAATGATATTTGTATAAGTAAAAGGCCATCATCAGCTGTGATATTCTCAAGTTTATTAGGCATGAATTAAAAAGAATTTTTTTTTGAAGTAATCATACTTCATTTGTGTAAAAAAAATGACCTAATGCATATCCAGCAATACGAATCTAACTCCTCAAATAGTTTCAATAAATTTACAACATAAATTTTTAATTTGACAACATAATTAAGAAAAAAGTTGGGAAGTGCAGGTTGTAAATCATGGGGGATTGTTGTAAAAGGTATCAATCAAAAGGCTTACCACATACTTGAGTTTTGTCATTAGGATTCTTCAATATAGCTTCAATTACTTGAAGCATTGGAGTAATTCTTGTGCCACTAGCAATCTGAGTAATGCAATAAGAAAAAAAAGGCTCAAATGGGTGTAGCATGGAAAGTAAAATGAGCTGCTACAAAGTTATGAATACATACCATTATAATGAAATGAAATACATTGAATAAATTGATTAGAAACAAAAATAGTACATATTGGGACCGATGGAGGCCTTTCAAACATAATTTTGAGAAAAAAGAAGTAACAAATTTCTTTTTTTTTCCCCTTTTACAAAGGCACATTTGTGACTCACTGGTTCCTAAACAAGCATAATGTATATGTCAATGAATAACTAAAATGTTGATAATCAAGAATGAAACCCATATCCCATCAACCAACGTCTACCAGTGTCTCTACGCTTACCATGCCAATATGCTTCTTCATATTAGAAGTATATGTGAGCTTTTCAATAGGCTTGAAAGAAACAATGCCTTTCTCATAGAAAGTTTATGTATAGAAAATATTCTGTTGATTTTGAAATGTTATTGCAAAATGGCATACCTTTTCACTTCAACAACATCCTCGGGTTTCAAGCTTGCAAAATGCTGGCTCATTTTTCCTTCGAGGTACACCTGTTACAATTTGAAAAGTGAATCACAAAAGTGGCTCTTTAAAAATGTTGGCTTGACGATTTACAAGATGAGATAAGTAATGCCCCCACTATTTACTTACCTTGATTAAAAAAATCGAAGTTTCCTTTAGATTCTGGATTTGATATAGGAGTATACATGAAAATTGAGACACAAGCACCTTCCTAAATTAACCTCTATGAAACGTCAATAGTAAGCAAGAAATTAGTAGTATAAAAAATATGATATTGACATTGAGTGGAAACTTTTAGTTTATTTTATTCTTTTCTGACTTTCCCAGTCCTCCATCTTGCCCCCTCCACCCAATGTAAATAATAATAAGAAGAAGAAGAACAACAACAACAACAAATATACTAACAAAATTATAATGATTATTTCAATACATTGGTTGTGTACATGGACTAAACCCAAACACTGATTGTGTATCAAATAGGTTTCCTGATATGTCTAGGACTTTCTTTATATGGGAACAATGTATTGATAACATGGTTTGGGCTTGGAGCCTTCAAAGCCTCTTATAAAATGGCATCTACTTGTACAAACCACGAATGTAATTATGCTAAACCATGCTACCTTGTAACTAAAAGCATAAACTAAACCCTTCACCAGGTACTATCTTCTAACTTAAATTTATATGTTGCTATTCACTTGTCAACAACTAGTATGAGGAAAATGAGCTTTGTCATGCTCCTAAAAGTTAGTGGAAAGGGATGACATAATACCGAGAGAAAACTTCATATGATGAGCTTTATGTTATTCAAAGACAAATAATGCTCCTAAGATAGAGTTCATCTGACAGAAAAAATGCAACTTACTTCAGAGGGCATAAAACAAAAAAGAAATATAAGAAGGACAAATGTGACAAAGAAATACAGCATAGGAAATTATACTAAAAAAAGACAAATATAACTACCTAATTAGCTGAAAAGTAAAGCATATAGTGCTCTCCAATCTTACTTTAAATAATTTATTTACTAACTAAACAAAATTTCTGTGGCTAATAACAGTAGTGAACAATTGCACAAAGTCTGAATGATTATCATAGACATTCATCACAAAAAATGCTAGGGGCCAGGGTTAAGAATAAGAAAAGTGAAAATGCAAATGAAACCTGCAATATAAGAATATGATATCAAGTATAAGAACAAATGTGAAGGTTTTAGATTGAATATAGCCTGAATCAGGTGCAAAAAACTTGATTATAAAGAAAGAACTGCAGATGAAGTACACCTATTATCTCAACAGGAAAACTTACGAGCGTATAACATATTTTGGATTTCCTTCAGCATCTTGTCCCAATGGAGCCCTGCAATTACATGGATGGATTAAGGCCACATAGTATTGAAACACAATTTAAATTTATATGATACCAATAGCACAACCATCTACATTATTAACAATGTATCAAACCTCGTAATAATGCAAGATGCAACATCCAAACCCAATTTCTTAGTAGGATCAAATGAAAACTTGGCAAAGAGAAGAGAGAGATATAGTTATACAAATACAAGATTAAACTCATTTGCTTCTATTTATAACATCTGTTTGGTAGCGAATACATGTAATGTTGATGAATTCATATCTACTCTTATTTGACATCTAAATTAGTAGCTTATGCTTCAGCTGTGATGCATATTACGATAAGCATTTTAGTTCTCCTGCCAAGTTTTTTTACAAAATAATCTGGAACAACTAACAAAAAAATTTACGGGTTGTTTGGTTCGGAGATTGTTTTTTCATTCTTGGGAATCTTTACATAAGAATGTTGGATTCCCATGTTTGGTACAAGTTTTGAAAAAATATTCTTATCTAAAAATGATTCTTGGGAATGATTTTTAACCAACATTTCCACACTTTCATTCCCATGGACGGAAGTAGGTTTGCAACATTCCCATGCCATGAGAATATTTTTGCCATATGAAATGTCCAAAATATCTACCATTCTATCGTTATGTCATTAACCAACAACCACCACGTCATTGTCGGTGACCACCATGGGCCACCATCCGCAGCGGCTAATCACCAGAATCCAGCCACCCCCGTCATCGCCGCCAGTTGATGATGGCCGGCAACTTCAGCCACCGCACCAGTCACCGAAATCTGACCACCCTTGCAAACGCCGGTGACTTTGATCACCACGATAGTCATCGAAATCTAGCCACCGTAAGCTGGCGGCGGCAGCTGATAATGACGATTTCAGCCACTGCCCTGGTCACTGGAATCTAGCCACCCCAGCCGCCGTCAAAGGTTGATGGTTGCAGGCAACTTTGGCTATTGTTGCCGGCTGTTTGAGTCATTCCCGAGAAAGTTTTTAATTAACCAAACGTAGTAATCATCATTCATGGGAATACTATTCCTAGGAATATTATTCTTGGGCATGTTATTCCTGGGAATGTTTTTTCAATTTTTGAACCAAACGCCCCCTTAGAGATTGGATGTGATATGGACCAAAGCTTGTATATAGAACATAAATACCACAAATACAATTAATTAATAATCAGATAAAATAATTTAGGCTTGAGATCAATGGGTTTGCTTGATCTTTAAGACTAAAATGTTTTACTCAATTGCTTGAAAGCCAAAACATTGATTTCATATGTACTATTTCAAGGATACAACATAATGACTAGACAAAAATTCTACTAATAAGAGCATCACTACAGCTTCAACAGGCACCAGATACTTTTAATTATTTAAGAATGATATATAGTTAGAATTTTGTCCTATAGATATACCTGAATAAACAGGCATTGTGACTAACCCTGATAGTGTCTTTCAACTTAAATCTAATCCATTATCTGGATTGAGAGCTGAAAAGACAAAAATGAAATCCTAAATCTTCTCTATCAGGCACTGGGAATGGAAGAAACTCAACTACAATATGCAAGCTATAAAACAATATTTATTGGAAGAGCAATATCTTTGTCACAATAATTAATCTGTCAAGTGCAATCCAACAACTTCACATAAATTTTCTTAAATAGCTGTCAAATATTTTCTTCACTTAAGTACTTTTAACTATATTCATCAAAACTCAAAAGGTTATAAATAGTTCACATATTATACCCATAGAAGAAGACAGTAACATAACAATGATATTCATGTTGGCAAGTGCAAATATGTATACTCACCAATATTTGTATTTTCCTCTTCTTTTATTTGTTCTAAATGTACCTACAAACAAACACCACTACAACTGGATTACTCTGTTTATGACAATAATTGATTACCATAAAGGATGAGTAAATACAATTCAAATAGAATAATGTAAGCAAAGTACAACCATTTTAAACTAAGTAAATCTGATAATCATGATTTTGTCAATGTCGTTATCCCCCAACAAATCTTAATTGGTTCAAGTTTGGCTTATCCAATGCCTTTGACTTTGGTTTGTGAACCATTGATCAAGGTAACACTAGGAAGTAAGCCAGAATAAGTAAGGGTGGAGAAAAGGTTTATGTTAAACATACGATTAAAGGCTTCTGAATCAAGAACCCAAGGTCCTAGAGACGATGATTGTGAAATTCAGGCAACAAGATTACCAATTTGAGTAAAAAAGACTACAAGTGTGATTGACTGTAATGTTACTTGCAATTGTAGAAGCCTACTACACTTAATAAATGCGACTAAAGAAGGCTCATTATTAATTGTGATAATTGAAGTTCTGTTGTTGATGTTTTCATTGATAGTGAAGCTATGCTAGCTTGGTTATATTGATTAGCCAATCATTTATTTAAACCTTGGTGGTTTGTATTTGTTTAATGTGATTGGTTAGTGAGAGGTAATGAAATTGTGATTGCAGATAGTTTATGCAATTGAGACTCTTGTGAATATCATAAATGTTACTATGTGCGCATGATGGTAATTAAGTCATAAGAGATATGACTTTTACCATGTTTATGACATTATTTTAGTATCATTATAATATCTCGAGATGAATGTTTTCTTGGGAAAACATTGGTATTTCATGTGAATGTGAAAGATGTTTTGGTTTCCTTTAAGGAAATGGTGTTTCATGTGAAAAATGCTTTATGATCTCCTTGAGGAGATTGATTGTGTTTTATTAGGAAAACACAATGTAGGATGTAGAAACATTAGCACGAAAAAATCACAAACAATGTTATAATGTGTATCTACGCTTGCACACTTGTCACTACAAGAAAATGGTAAAATTGTGACCTATATTAATATTGGTCACAATTTGTGACCATATTTATGGCTGAAATTGACAAAAATAAATAAATAAATGTGTGATCATGCCAATAAAATTGTCACTTATGTGGTTATTGGTGAATTAGACTTTAATTAGTTTATTTTAGCTCATGGCTATTAGGAGATAGTTTTGTTGGATTTTGATCATGTTTTAGGGTGATTATAATCAAGTTATATTTAGTGGCCACAGTTGTTCAACCTGAGAGTTGTTTTGAAAATATATTTGAAAGTTAAATAAAAATCAGTTAGTGTTGTCCAAGTGGGGGAATATTAGAATTTTCTATAATTAGACTACCATTGATTGATTATTTTGCTTGCTAAAACTGATAGAATGTATAGCCTGATATTCCCTAGAGCCCATATTATTTTTATCATGTGATCCAATGGGTTGGGAAATTACCTGTGCATTGGGTTTGGGCCCAATAACTTAGTATGCTGAATTATGTGTAGGGCCTGGTAGCTTGGGTTCATGATGGGTGTACCAAAGACTACTGTCTTCTTATGTAAGGTCAAGATCCCCTCTCCTATCTAATATATTTTGTGTGTGCTATCCATTAAGACAAAAAGGGAGCAAGAAGAGGAAGATCTTGTACCTGGAGTATACGCCTATGTGTGTTTCCTTTTGAGGAATTCTTGGAGTGCATACACTGTTTCACTATTTAGGGATTCTTGAAGGTTGTTAATTGTCAAGATGTCTTCAAGAGGTATGTAAACCTCAAATCATTCATAGCTTATGGTGTTCTGAATTTTATTATAGACATATTGTGTATGTGATTTTGTTATATATTTTTAACCTGTATGACAAGAGGTTGTCGAGACCTCGTCAAATAATAAAAATTACCGGTTCGCAAACTAATTTGCAGTATAGAGCATGAACCGAATCGTCTCTCAAGGATCCAAAAAGAACAAAGATTTAATCATATCAAGATAATTGAAATGGGGGGTTTTGTTGTTGATTAACAATATTGATAAAAATACAAGACTTAAAGTTGAAAACAAATCTAAAGAAACAACCAATCCAAGGAAATTTACCGATCTTGAGTTTAATCCATCATTGATCACAAGGAATTCACTTAATCGCTAACCATGTTCTTGGCCTTAGATCACATCAAGAAGCCTCAACATAATCCAAGAATCCTCTACTAGATAAGCATCTAGAATTTAATTAACCAAGGTTAGATAAAGTAAGCACCATCTATACATAGATTAATTTAAGATCCATAGTTTAACCAAGCTAAACA